>OY754464.1:44395947-49368447 GCA_963575645.1 Xanthostigma xanthostigma
TTCATTATTCATAAAGTTATTAAATGAGCATCATAGCATAGTAAATATTCATACATAAAAAAAAATATTAATGAGTCATCGCAAATTCAAAATTTGTTATTAAATGAGCAACTAAATCATCGGCCAATCTAGGCAATTTCTTTAACTACCATAGTATTAATTTATGTACAATTGCCTGATTGATATTTGTTACTTCTATGCATATTGTATATATTTTTGTAATAAGGACAGATGGAACATCATTACTAGAATTGAATCTAGTCCTATTACTTTGGCAATAAATATCTATTATTATTATAATATATATTACTAGCGGACCCGGCGAACTTCGTACCGCCTAACAGTATAATATATATTATAGCACGGCAGTGGAAGGATTTCTGGTAACGTAGGTCCATTCCCACCTGTGAATAAATAAAAGAAAAAAGACGGACAGATTTCTCAAAACGGTGGATTGTTTGGGCTATACCGGTGTTATTTTGGGCCCATAGTGATCAGAGAGGGTACAGCTCCACTTCTTCTACTGTTCTGAGAAACTTGTGCAGAAATGTAACAAAGAAAAGAATATGCAGTGGGTCGATAACAATTATATTTCATAATCACTTCAAAAAACGTGTCGGTGATAAGGTACAAAGAAATCTGATTTTCAAGTACATTCTTAATATTAACAATATCATTTGATCATGATTGACAATTAGAAACTGGGGGTAGAACCCTGACGAGGTGATCACTTAATTATCTAGGGAAGTACATTTAATAAGGTTGCTTAAATTAAAAAAAAAAATAATAAAACGTGAAAGAGGAAAAGAAAACTAGGCGTGAGCGTCATACCTTTTTCTGAAGAGCACTTACTTACACTTGAACAATACTTATTCTAGGAATACTTTACATAATTCGTGAGTGACTACGGGTATTTAGGCGCTTCATGGTAGTACCATGAAGTCTAAATTCGGTTTGGAGAAGAAGCTTGAAGATGATTCTGTGGTTTATTCCATGAGCGTCCTTTTCATGCGACCACACCGAATCGCGGAAAACAACTTAATGTTTGTTATTTTTCCGTAACTAATCAATATTGATTTTAATTATTTCAAACCTAACAACTATTGTTTGTCACTTTTTCACTTTTGAAAATCACAGATACCGCGTATTTAGAGTCAGACGACTGGATCACACGATAGACACACTTATGTTTATAAGTCCGAGCCACGCGATCCAAATCGTACCGCGCATGCAAATACTCGCGAATTTAGTGATTTAAGATTTCCTTATTTATTTATTTTATTATAATAATTTTTATGCTAATATTAAAAAAATGTCGCGGTGCTATGGCACCACGTGACAGGCTCCCCCTCTTTAGTGATTAGGAGGTACTCCGCTATACTACTAACTGTACATACAACAAGAAATTCACAACAATGAATTTATCTTTGTTGTAACTAAGTCAACAATCACTTGACAATCTACCATATCCCATACTATGGCAGTTGAAGTGTGCTCTTCATAAATAAGCTCTAATTAAATTTAACTAATCTAAATTGATCTAACGAGATGAAACAACCACCGATAATACGGAAATTATGGGGTCGTAACCTGACTGGCTGAAGGAGACAGCTTAAACGTTAGACGAAATTGGGCCTTAGGAAAGCGCCGGAATGTAAACAAGGACAAGCTTATAATCTAAAACAAAGGACGAGAATAACGAAATAACACAGGGAGAATTCTTTATTTAGGAAAATAAAGCATAACTCAGGTACGAAAAATAACTTAAACTTTTATTGTTAGTAATATCCTAACCTAACAACACTTGACGTTTGACAGATGTCAGCTGTCTGACATTGAACTTGAAATTAAACTAGAGGGCAATGACCTCGGGTGAATTTTTCAATTGTTAACAGACGGAATTTTCTTCAGATGTTCAATATGAGATTTAAACATCTTTTTGGAGGATGGATCTTGAAGGATGCAGCTAACAGGACTCGTAAATTCTAAAATTACACGGGGATTACTGTAACGAGGACAAAGTTTGAGGTGAAAATTCGGTTTCATTTTGTTATAATGTAACCTTTGTACAACAAAATCGCCGACTTGAAACTTCGACTGCAACGAACGGTTTTTATTGAAATATTTCGCTTGTAGATCATGTGATTTTGACAGAGCTAGGCGAACTTGATTTTCGGAAGGCAAAGCGTCTTGTTCCCACACAGATGACAAATTCCATTGTAAATCGAGTGGAAATTTGATTTCTCTTGACAAAAATATCTTACAAGGTAAATTTTTAATACTTTCATGATATGAAGAATTATTGGCGAAGGTTATGTGATTTAATAACAAGTCCCAACTGAGATGATCGTCAAACTTTTGTTGAAGTAAAATTGACAGAGCAGCTCTAACGTTTCGTATTACTCTTTCTACAGCATTGGACGAAGGATGATAAGGCGAACTGTGAATGACACGTGAACCCCAGGAAGTACAGAATTCATTAAACTTGTTTGACGTAAACGAAGTCGCGTTATCGGAAACTATTTTAGTTGGTGGACCATACGTGGTAAAGACTTGATGCAGACATTTTATTATCGACGTGGAACTGGAATCAGGAATCGCGTAAGTTATTAACCACTTGCTGTAACTATCCAGAATTAGAAGAACATATTTATTCCCGGAATGTGATTTGACAAGCGGTCCCATGAGATCAATGTAAATTTTATCCCACACAGATTGTGGAGGATTAGACGACATAACTACTTTATCAGGATGTTGATCTGATTTATGCGTTGCACAGAGCATACAATCTTTAATAAATTGACGAACCTCAACAAACATGCGCGGCCACCAAAATCTTCGTGATATTGAACGATACGTCTTCGTGACTCCGGGATGACTGGCGATTTGTGAATTATGAAACTGTTCCAATATTTCTTTCTTGGAGGCGGACGGAACAACAATACGTCGACGACGGTTGCGGCCTACGAGTCGAACCAGGAAATTCTTGTGAATAGCGAAATTTTTCTGAGGTAAACCTTGATTAATTTGACTTTTAAGGCGGTTTAACTCAGGATCTTGATCTTGCAGGATATTAAGTTCGGTAAACGGATTTTTAATTTCCGTAATGGGATTGAGAAAATTTGATTGTATTGCATTTTTCTCAGAAGTTTCGGATTCAGCTACCAAACGGGATAAACAATCGGCAGTACAATTTACTTTACCGCGAATATGTTCGACTTTGAAACTGAAACGACTGATGCGAAGTAACCACCTACCTACACGACCTAAGTTGCGGGGGTGCTGAATTAACCATTTGAGACAGGAACTATCTGTCTGAAGAATAAAAGTTTGATGCGAGAGGTAAGATTTCATTTTTTCCATAGCCCAAATACATGCTAAAGCTTCTTGTTCGTACGTACTGTATTTCTTCTCGGCGGATGTCAAACGTCGGCTTGCGTACTGGATCGGGTGTAGACCATCTTCAAAGGATTGTAAAAGAACACAACCAACATGATTTTGACTGGCGTCGGTTTGCAGAATGAATTCGCGTTGAAAATCGGGAAAACGTAGAACTGGTGAACTTGACAGAGCTTCACGAAGTTTGCGAAAAGACTGAATATGCGTTTCCGTTAAATTATATTTGACATTTTTCTTCCGTAGATCATTGAGTGGCGACATTATCTGAGCGTATTCGGGGATAAACTTAGCGTAATAACCAACCATTCCAATAAATGTTTGAAGCTGTTTCAAATTCTTCGGAATTGGCAAATTCTTTATCGCTTCTACTTTGTCGGGATCCATGGAAAGACCGTTGCTTGAGACACGATGACCCAGGAAGTTGAGTTCGCTTTGGGCGAATTTTATTTTATCCGGATTCACGGTAAGATTAGCTTCTTTTAGACGTCTTAACGTTTCTCGAACGTGTACCATATGAGATTCCATATCGGGACTGTATATTAATAAGTCGTCGAAAAATACAATCACAAACTTGTATCTTAAATCGGCAAAAATGTCAAACATCAGACGGTTTAGAGCACTAGGT
Organism: Xanthostigma xanthostigma; assembly: GCA_963575645.1. Taxonomy (NCBI): domain Eukaryota; kingdom Metazoa; phylum Arthropoda; class Insecta; order Raphidioptera; family Raphidiidae; genus Xanthostigma; species Xanthostigma xanthostigma. The sequence goes on from OY754464.1 coordinate 44,399,972, forward strand.
GAAATAGATAGCCCGAACGGAGCCTTATGAAATTTCCACTGGCCTTCAGGAGTGACGAACGACGTTAGACTCTTCGATTTGTCAGATAATTCAACTTGGTAAAAGGCGCTGTTTAGATCCAACGTGGTGAAAACTTTGGCGTTTTTTAAGCACTGGAAAATGTGCTCAATCGACGGAACAGGAAAACTATCCATGACAACCTTTTTGTTTAACTGGCGATAATCAATACAAAGTCTATAACCTCCACTTGATTTCTTGACAAGAAAAGCCGGTGAAGCGTAAGGAGATTTACTAGGTGAAATAACGCCTTTATTCAAAAGATCACTAATATGTTCCCTCATTATTTTAGCTTGAGGTGGGGAAAGTGGATACGGGGCCTTTCGGACTGGAATATCGTCAGACAAATGAATTGAATATTTGTAATTTTTAGCTTGACCTAGTTCTTCGGTAAGAACTTCTGGAAATTCTGCAAGCAAACTACTAAAGTTGGCCGCATTTGAATCTATACTGGTAACGTGATCCAGGGAGAAGGTTTTGGACGAAGCGGGTAACGGTACAAAGGGAATGACGTGAGAGGAATCGAATTTGAAAGAAAGATTATTCTCGGTACAATTAACGTTCGCACCCATTTTGCATAAAGAATCATAACCTATTATGACGGGATACGACAGAGCGTCGAGAACTAGGAAATCAATCTTCCAGGTAAATTTACTAATAGTAATGACTACTGTTAACGTGAAATTAGATCTCGCGATAGAACTGTTGGCTACTTGGGCATAAGAAATCGAATTTGTGATCGTACCTATTTTTAACGATGACAAATAATTAGCAAGTTCGGAATTGATGTAGTTCTTGGTAGAACCGGTATCAAGCAGTGCCGAAGCTCGAATATGTTGAAAGTAGAGATAAACTAGAGGGATCGTAGAGCTACTTGATTGACTTGGGGAATTATAGGAATAATTCGGGACGGGAGAAGTCAATCGAATAGACGTATTTACAGGAGAGGACAAGTTAGCTGGAGGGGGGTGGTTCGAAAGAGGTGACTTATTAACTAATGTGGTTAACCGGGGAAAGACATTAATTTGTTCTACATCTTTCGGTTTACTAAAAATTTTGACAACGCTATCTCATCCTTGAGAGGGCAGGATAGCCTTAGGTTCAGAAGGAGAAGGACGTGGGGGACGAACCGGACACTGGGCTATAAAGTGACCTGGTTGTTTACAATATCGGCAACAAGGGGAAAAATTAGGAGCGACAAGTCCGGTCGAATTGGGGTGAGTGTACGTTTTACGTTGACGTTCAACTACTCTCAAATGTTTTATAAGCTGGTGAAGCTCAGCTAAACAAGTTGGGGTATCTCTGAATTGTAGATAATTAAATGTGGATTCGTTTTGGTTAAGCCAAATGCGCGCAATTATCTCCGATTCAGACAGGCTAGGACCCAATAATTCGACGTATTTCAAGACGTCTTCAGCATATTCGGGAAAATTCTCAGAGAGGTTCTGACGCCTACTGATATAGCGTTCTATTAGCATAGCCCGATCTATAGAAGTGGTGAAATGGTCTAGAATAAGATTTTTGAGCTGTGTCCATTCGAGTTCAGAATAGACATTAAGTCTCCACCACTGTCGGAGGGGTCCGTCAGTCTTAGTGCCTAAACTCTTTAACAAAATATGAAATGGAACTAAAGCGAATTGACTCACGTTCTCGATTTCTAACAGGAATTGTATCAAAATGTCAAGATCTGTACCTGTAGCGGTAGGTACGTTACGCAACAAGTCCCGGATATCGCCCATATTTGCATGCGAAGCGGTATGATTTGGAACGGAAATAAGAATTGGCTCGGACTTACTCGGTGAGTGCACTGGAGGATCGTCCATCGCCGGCGGAGAGTCTGGAAGTTCAGCGGTGGTCGGAGGCGGACCTGGAGATTTGCTTTGGCCGGGTGTCGGCGGAGACTTTGGGCTGCGGCAGGACTTATGGCGCGGCATGGTCGACTGGAAGACGTGGAATCGGACAGGAACAGGACTCAGGAATTAACTACGCTCCTTGCTACCAATTATAGCACGGCAGTGGAAGGATTTCTGGTAACGTAGGTCCATTCCCACCTGTGAATAAATAAAAGAAAAAAGACGGACAGATTTCTCAAAACGGTGGATTGTTTGGGCTATACCGGTGTTATTTTGGGCCCATAGTGATCAGAGAGGGTACAGCTCCACTTCTTCTACTGTTCTGAGAAACTTGTGCAGAAATGTAACAAAGAAAAGAATATGCAGTGGGTCGATAACAATTATATTTCATAATCACTTCAAAAAACGTGTCGGTGATAAGGTACAAAGAAATCTGATTTTCAAGTACATTCTTAATATTAACAATATCATTTGATCATGATTGACAATTAGAAACTGGGGGTAGAACCCTGACGAGGTGATCACTTAATTATCTAGGGAAGTACATTTAATAAGGTTGCTTAAATTAAAAAAAAAAATAATAAAACGTGAAAGAGGAAAAGAAAACTAGGCGTGAGCGTCATACCTTTTTCTGAAGAGCACTTACTTACACTTGAACAATACTTATTCTAGGAATACTTTACATAATTCGTGAGTGACTACGGGTATTTAGGCGCTTCATGGTAGTACCATGAAGTCTAAATTCGGTTTGGAGAAGAAGCTTGAAGATGATTCTGTGGTTTATTCCATGAGCGTCCTTTTCATGCGACCACACCGAATCGCGGAAAACAACTTAATGTTTGTTATTTTTCCGTAACTAATCAATATTGATTTTAATTATTTCAAACCTAACAACTATTGTTTGTCACTTTTTCACTTTTGAAAATCACAGATACCGCGTATTTAGAGTCAGACGACTGGATCACACGATAGACACACTTATGTTTATAAGTCCGAGCCACGCGATCCAAATCGTACCGCGCATGCAAATACTCGCGAATTTAGTGATTTAAGATTTCCTTATTTATTTATTTTATTATAATAATTTTTATGCTAATATTAAAAAAATGTCGCGGTGCTATGGCACCACGTGACAATATATATATATATATATATATATATATATATATATATATATATATATATATATATATATATATATATATGTATATGGTTTAGGGTTAATGATGGCCAATTTTTTAAATAGCTTTGTTTAATTAAGAATTACTTAATTAGCATTGGTTTAAGACGAATTTTTTTTCTTTTCATAATTAACAGAGATAATTAGCTTGAATTTCTTATTAGTGTTTTTGGCGGCGAATATATGTTTGAATGCAGGTATCTGTAATGCCGACAAGAGAGCCACCAAATGGCATAATACTTCAGTGGTCATAATTGAAATATAACTGTTTTGTTAAAAACATTAATAATCATTAATTATATGGGGCAATTGCTTATACTATCAAGACCTACACATTTTATAGGGATTATAATTCATAATAAAAGTTGAATAACCGCCGAAATATAACTGTTTTCACGAAAAAAAAAAAAGTGACTGTTCAGACAGAATGACAATATTAGGTATCCGGTTGCAATTGTTAATTAGCTTTTTTAAACACAATCTTGTGTTGTTATCCAAAAATAACATTAAGACGGGATAATTTGTTTCCTATGGAACCAATATTTATGAAATATGTCAAAATATATTCATTAATTGTTTTAAATTTATAATTTTTCTACAAAAAATGATTCTACCACAAGTGTTTATATTATGTCAACAAAAGTTACATATATTTTAGGTCTAAATTTTATAGCGACGTAATAATTATTAACATTTGTGATTATGATTTTATCAATCTTTAATTTAACATTTGAAGAATGCGAAAGTAACTCTTAAAAGCATAATTTTAAAATTTATAGGTCATTAGGTCTGTAATTTATTGAATATTTCCTATTTTCTCTATAAACAAATTTTCTAAACGACATATTTTACATTTTTGACCTTTAAAATGTTCATAATAATAATATTTCGTATGATTTTGGCACAAGAAATAGATTAACTAAATTTTTGAATAAATTTTAAGTATAAATATTTCAAGTGTATTTTTATTTTCTTTAAAAATACTGACTTATGCTATTTCTCAAATATACGGATTTCAAAGTTACCGTTTAATATATTTAGACAATAAAACGAAAAATTTTAAACAAAACGTGTTTATTTAAAAAGATTCTACACATTGTTGGTATCACATTGTACGCTAACTAACATTGTCAACAGTATATCTTTATAAATGACTTGAAATATCGTATATGTAGATCGTGGAAGGACCCTCAGCCCGGCTTAGATGAGCATTTTCCAGGTTTTCGGCGTGGCGTCTCCTGTTATTAACTTCAACCGCAGAAATAAATACTTGTTTTTTGATGCTTGTTCCCGAATTTTGGAAAATATAGCAATACGTTGTTCTTCTCTAAAAAAAAAACAACAAAACTATTTAAAAGGTTTAGCTGTGGTGGCCCTATACACATACAAAATTTAAAAAATGTACCTAACGTAAAACGCTGACATTTTCTGTATGTGTTAAGGCCGCTGCACACGAGGCTAGAAACGCTACTAGGAGTTCTGCTATTCGGTAGGATGGGTACGAAGCTGGAAATGACGTCACTGCTGGCTAGCTCAGAAGATAGGTTTTAAAATTAGAACAGGGGCTATTTTCCCTGCTAGATTTGTTGCTAGGTATGAGCAAGAACCAACCAGGAAGCGGTATCTTCACGTGGGCACTTGACAAACGCCCACATGGCGTCATTCTGCCAGACAACAGACACGTTTAGCCGGGTATTCATTAGAGAGCCGTAACTGTAACATGTGTGACAGTAACGAGGTTCTAGTGTGTACGCGTGTTACAGTTTAGGCTCACGACGTCACCGGAACGCTTTCACCGAGCGTACTCATTTTGCGAGCTGTAACTGTAACCAAACAGATCAGAAACGAAGTTCTAGTGTGTACGAGAAGGCCAGTGGCCTGACAAGCCGGACTTATCCGCAGTTTCCTCTGACCATTCACTCATGACTATAAACTCGAATATTCTATTGTTGATACAACAAACAAGTTACAACCTCTCCTCTTGACGTCCACAAGCGCACTGCGAGCGCTCTTTGATTCGCGGCAAAAACCGACAATCGTCGGCTCGCTGCAAGCGGCACGCGTACCGATCGCAGCAGGTTTACGAACCACGTACACACTATGTTTTTGGTAACAGTACATGCAACGGTTACGGTTACGGCTCGCTAATGAGTACCCGGCTTTTTGCTCTGCGTTTAATGTTTATATTCGAACTGTCACTGCGCGCGCACCAGATCTATCCACAAAACACGCTTGAAAAATAGTCCCGTATGCTTAAAAGCAATCAAGAAAACCAGCGCTAGAAAACTAGTAGGCAAATCTAGCAAGGAATCTAACAGCTTTTCTAGCCACGTGTGCAGTAGCCTTTAAACTCAAAGACCAAAAAGGCTCATTGAAGTAACACGAATTTCGCGATGTGGATGTTTTACAGTTACCACAACGCTTTGGGAGCTGTTTTGTAGCTCAATGAGCGTTATCGGTCTTTGAGCGTAACATTTGCACTAATTTTTGAGACATACTAATCGTTTCCTACAATTAAACCGATATACAAAAATTACTTAACATTAAGATTAGATAGAAAAAGATTACCATAATAGATTGATTTTCAAATATTGTGTTGACAACTGGTCTTCGAACGAACCAACGAAAGACGGATTCCAGTTGCTTCGAATCATCATACGTTGTGTTGTCGAAGGTGACCATTTCGAGAAAATCTGATTTCACAATAATCTGGGTAGTAACGATAGCTCTGAACCGTTGATTTATATTTTTTTTACCTAAAAGTATATAAAAATTAACTTCGAAAATCTTTTTCTTCACATATAGTAAGCAAAATATATGAAATTATTATTCAAATAACGAAATTAAACCACATAACATTACGATTAGATAGAAAAAATTACCATAAGATTGATTTGGAAATGTGCTGACAACAGTGGTCTCCGAATGAACCTTCGATCCACGAATTACAAGTTGCTTCGAGTCGACTAAACTGTCGTATAGCTTTCGATCGTGGCTATTTCCTGAATATCCGATTTGAAAATGGTCTGTAACGATAGCTCTAAACCGCAGATTTATTTTTTTTTTTTACCTAAAAGTGTATAAAACATAACGTCGAAATTCTTTTTTTTTCATAATACATAGTAATAACTAGAAAATATATGCATTTTACCTGTATCGTTAAAAAACGAAATATAGCTAAATTCACATAATATTGTAGATCTGTTTGTTTAAAACGTCGAATTTAAATACATGAAACCGCATAAAGTATACTATTGTAAAAATTCAAGAGTTTAACCTTACATTTATGAATTGACAGCTCCGAATCTTAATCAAAACCATAGACTATGGAGGTTAAAACATTCAATATATTGTACGCTAACAATAACCGAATCGATTTGAACCCTGTTTTACCGACTGCGGATTTTTCTAGCGCTAATTTGAAAATGAAAGTTAGGCATTATTTTTGCTTATAATTAACTCATTTTTAGACTGATTTTGAAATTATTTATATGCAATTACATAATTTTTGATAAATAAATACGTAATTTTATTGTAACTGAAGATTTTGTGAATTTTTATAATTGAACAAAATAATCTCACATTAAAACGAAATACATCAAATTGTAGAAAAATATGCAGTAAACTTGCTAATAATATGCGACCATTATATTATGAAGATAGAAAACTGAACATATTTTTAATGTTAACGTGGTTTTTACAGAGCTGGAATAACTATATGTTTCTTTCTATATATTTCAAAACTTTACAATAATGCTTTGTTTGCTAATAGTGGCGAATTTTAAGGATTGTGTATTTTTCTGATTTCGTCAAAAATTTACATAACTCTGAAAAACATGTTTTTGGGAAAAAAAATCTGTTACTCTGTTTGTGAAAAAATAAATTAAACGGATGATGTACTCAAGGGCATAGATAAGGGGAAGGTTGAGGGGGTAATTATCCCTCAGGATCATAATAATAAAACAATAAAACTGAAAAAAAAACGAATACCTGACTAAAAATAAAATTTAGAAAATCTTGATTAAAAAAAAATTGGTTTGGGCATTAATATTTTGCTTGACACATTTTTTCGTGAGTATTCTTGTGTGATATTTAAAAAAGGGTAAAAAAAATTCTTTTTTTTTTTTGTTTTAAAGAGAAAAAAAAACTTTCTTTTCTTTCTTATACTATATCAAATGTCAATATTTTTGAAGATCAGATAAATAATCCACTGTTGAAAATTTTCAAAATTAATACTTAATACGCCTCTGGAAAAACCACCGCATTACATCCACTTCGGCATTAAATAGAATTTCTTTAAATCTTTCTGTATATATAAAAGGAAACCGTTACTGATTGACTGATTGACTGACTGACTGGTCTATCAACGCACAGCTCAAACCGCTGAACTGATTGGGTTGATATTTGGCACATAAATAGTTATTATGACGTAGGCACCCACTAAGAACGGATTTTTGAAAATTCAACCCCTAAAAGGGTGTAACGGGGGTTTAAAATATGAATGGAGAATCAACATACAGCACAAACCATTGTACGGATTGGGCTGAAATTTGGCACACATGATATTATGACGTAAGCATCCGCTAAAAGCAGACTTTTGAAAATTCAACCCATAAAAGGGTTTAACGTAGGTTCAAATTTGCACTGACAAAAATCGTAGATGTCCCCCTGGATTTTAACGATTTTTGAAATATGGCCATTTTATCAGAGACCTTTACACACCCTTTCCACCCCCTTAGGATGCGAATTTTAAAAAATCCCTTCTTAACGGGTGCTTACGTCATTAAAAGAACCTTCTGTCCAAATTTCAAGTTTATATCTCAAGCGGTTTGACCTGTACATTTATGAATCAGTCAGTCAGGACAAACTGGTTGTATTATATATATCGTAGGCTGTTTTTTAAGCGCCAATTTGAAACTGAAATCTAGGCAATATCCTTGCTTATAATTTACTCATTTTTAGTCCGATTTCGAAGTTATTTATATGTAATTACATAATTTTTGACCAATAAACCCGTTTTTTTGTCATAAATAAAGATTTTGACCATTTATATAATTGAACAAGTTAATCTTAAATTAATATAAAATTTATGAAAATGTTTAAAATACGCAGTAAACTTTCTATAGATATTCGTGCATTATATTGTGAATATTAGAAAACTAAAAATATTTTTGATGTTAAACGTGAATTTTATAGGGTTGGACTAACGATTTGTATGTAATATACAAATTTCATTATTTTTCTTTCAAATTTAATCGAAATTTTGATTTTAAATTTTTAAAATAATTTTTTCTTCACCTAGGATGACGGATTTTAAGGGCTGCGTATTTTTTTGAGTTCGTCAAAATTTTTCAAAATTTTACAATAACTTTCCGTTTTGAGGCTTTTTGACTCTGAAAAACATGTTTTTTGGAAAAAGTCTGTTAGTCTGTTTATGAAAAAATAAATCAAACGGATGATGACCTCAAAGGCGTAGATAGGGGGTAATTACCCCCCAGAATTATAATAATAAAAAAATAAAACTGTTAATAGTTCGAACACCTGACTAAAAATAAAATTTAGAAATACTTCTTGAAAAAATTTTTTTAAAAATGGTTTGGAAATTAATATTTTACTTGAAACCTTCCTTCGTGAGTATTCTTGTATGATATTGAGAAGACTGTAAAAAAATGATATTTTTACTTTAAATTTTCACTTACAATCCAACACCTAAAAGGATTTAACAGGGATTCAAATTTGCTCGGACAAAAATCATATGTCTCTCATTTTAACGATTTTTGAAATATGGACTTAAATAGTGCCGGATTAGTAAGACTCTACTGTATTTTGAAAATAAAAAAAATCAGCTGTTCTTTTGTTTTGACTGGATCTGTCAGTTTTGCATAACGTGGAACATATTACGCAAATATCATATTAAATACTAGCCATTACCCGCGTCACCTCACGCGATATCAGAAATTTTCGTTTCTTTATGATACTATATCAAATGTCATATTTCATACTAGCCGTTACCCGTGGCTTCGCACACGATGGAGACGAAACACGGATGCATTCCCATTATTTCCTTCTCGACGCAGACTCCCCTAATAAATTTTAAAATTAATGACGTTCACGTGATCAATGTTCTGACAAACCTTGAAAATGACACCCATGTTGATTTTTAGACTATTTACCTCGCTTCTGATACAGCATGAAAGACGCGTTGATTTATTTGTTGACAGGAGCAATCCTGCGCATTTTCGAATTAACGCATGTATAATATGATTTCTGTTACACCCTTTAAGTGGCTGAATTTTCAAAAATCTGTTCTTAGCGGATGCCTACGTCGTAATAACTATATGTGTGCCAAATTTCAGCCCAATCCGTTCAGTGGTTTGGCCGGTGCGTTGTCTGTCAGTCAGTCGCGGAACTCTTGTATATATAGATAGAAGATAGATTTATAGCTTAATACGGCTCTGGGAAAACGTCAGTGCATTAAATCCACTTCACATAAAAATAGAATTTCTTCACGGCTGACAGATTAAATCTTGGTTCGTTGAATGTTTTTTACTTCTTTTTTTCTCAAATTAAATTATATTACTAAGCTCAAAGTGTCGCAAAATTATACACCGATTTTCAAACTATGATAAAATTTTGTGAGATAATTTTTGTGCAAAACATTTAGTAATTATTTGGACAAGTTTAAAAGTATACTGGTTCAATTAGCACAGATGAATCTGTTAAAAATTTTTAAAAATAATACTTAATACGGCTCTTGAAAACTCAATGCATTAAAACGACTTCAACTGCTTCAACATTAAATAGTAGAATTTTCAATTTCTTTACAGTATTCGTCCGTGCATTCTAATGGTATATAACGTGTGTTTCAATACGGAGTTTTGCTCAGAATGTGAATTTTCTTGTACGTAAAAAGTGTTTTTTTCAAAATTTCAGTATTCAACTGAGTTAAAATAAATCAAATGTAATCTGTATATAATATTATTTTGTGGAAATAATTAACACTTTTCTTAAAATAGCGATAACAAAATTTATAAATAGTTGTGTTGCGTTCAGTCTAATGTATGACAAACGTGTTAATCAATACGGAGTTTTGCTCAGAATGTGAATTTTCTTGTACGTAAAAAGTGTTTTTTTCAAAATTTCAGTATTCAACTGAGTTAAAATAAATCAAATATAATCTGTATATAATATTATTTTGTGGAAATAATTAACACTTTTCTTAAAATAGCGATAACAAAATTTATAAATAGTTGTGTTGCGTTCAGTCTAATGTATGACAAACGTGTTAATCAATACGGAGTTTTGCTCAGAATGTGAATAGTCGTCGTGCACGTAAAAAAATGCTTTTTTCAAAATTTCAGTATTCAACTGAGTTAAAATCAATCGAATATAATCTGTATATAATATTATTTTGTGGAAATAATTAACACTCTGCTTAAAATAGCGATAACAAAAATAACAAATAGTAAAGGTGTGTTTACACTGTAAAAATGGATATTGGAAAATTGTATTCTACAGAAGGTACAGTGGAGTGTAACAAGTATTCGTACACCTAACTTTGCATAAAAAAAAACAACAACACATATTTGATAGACTTTCTTTGGTTTTTTTTTTTATATAAAAAGTATAAGAATAGGGTATCAGTGTCTATGCTTCGCGAGGTGTTTCTTTACTAGAAATTGATTGTTTTCGAATTTATTTTGGGGTGGTAAATAGGATCGACGATTGAGTATTCCATGCTTTATGTTTTGGATCGTTATCTTGTAAAAATATCCAACCATTATTAAAACCTAATGCTGCTGCACTGGACAGAAGATTCTCTTTTAGAATATTAATGTATATCATTTACCCAATATTTCGCGCAGATCTACTATGATAATCGTTATTATGTAATACGTTCCGAACGGCACTGATCGAAATACAATTAATTTCTTGTAATAAACGAACGAAAGTTTTAGAAGATTTTATGAGCTTTCATTTAGTATCAAACAAATTTGCCCAACGACGCAACGTTTTCGAGATATAAGCTAAAAAGTTTTCAGATTGATAATTAACTGCGGTGCGTAGTCTCCGGAACTGCTCATCCAATTTCAATTTTTATTTCATCAATATTTAGAATGGATCTTCAGGATGCTACATATTATCGCGCGAAAGTAAAATCGCTTTTTATGGAGACCAAGTTTGCAACGCAGTCGACGAAAAAAACGATGGCAATCTACAAATTCAGGCCAAGCCGGCCGCTAGCTATGTATAAAAATAAACAAAAATTGTTAATTTCAAGTATTTGTATGTTAACCAAGAACTGATTTAAAACAAATCATCTTTGGAAAAAATCAATTCGATAATATTAGTTTCTGGTGTGAACGCACCTTAATTTGACCAGAAATATTTTAAACTCTGAAATGGGTAAATATTATTTGCCTTTGATTCCTGTTGTTTAATTTTTTGGTAAAACTGTACTTTCGTATTTTCGACTCGTAACCGGCAGACAGCACTATAGGCATATCTATGATATAAAATTATTTCCAGGGCCACAACATTAAAAAAAAAAAAAAATTATAAACAAAACGCAAAAAGGTTTTTCATTAAAAAAATGGATTCTTTCTTTAACTGTTTGAATAATGATTTATTCTGTATAATATTTATTCTGTATCTTCTATATAATAAGATATGCAAACGCTCCTTCACTTTATACCTATAACTATATAGGGAAGTTAAAATTTTCAGTTTTATGAAATGCTGTACAAAGATCTATGGTTACTTCACACTTCACAGGTCGGAGATCATGTGATCCGTTCATGTGATCCGTATAATATGAGAAGTTGGGTTGTCTACTGTGTAGTGTGTACTGTTTGTTTAGTGAAGAACTGTGACGGTCTTTTAACCAAAATGAGTGCTAATAAAATGTGTTTTGACTACTTTTTCGGCATTTGCAAACGACAAAATTGTAAGCTAAAGCATGAGTTTATATTTTGCACGAGGAAAGGGTGCAATGACTTATGTAGGTGCAGATATTTGCATCTTAATAAAGAACAAGCTTTGGACATAATTCAAAATGTCCGACCTTTCAATGAAATCCAATGTCGAGAGATGGACAGATTGGCCTTTGCAAATTTGTCATCGCTACGTCCTGAACAGAGACTAAAAACCTGTACGCGATTTTTTACTGGAAAAATGTGTTTGAACGATTGCATTGCATGTAAGAATGTGGCAAAAAGAGGTAAGTTTTCATATATTTTTTTTATACCCTTCTTGGCCTGACTTGTCTTTGGACAGTAGCCGATTGTAATTTTCATAATTCGTATCAGAGAATGAATTTTTGCAACAATAAATATTGTAGCTTTGTTTAACATATTTTGTTGAGATCTGATCGATAATTTAATAATTTCAGATCATTTTGTTTCGGCTTCCTGTAATAAATGCAAGCTGCCCCTACAACACCGCTGCTGTGCTTATTTAAAATGTCTTCATGTGTTTTGTAAAAATTGTACCAAGTCACTTGAATGGAGATTCGATACCGCTATTCCTCAAGCTAAATGCACGGTATGTGGAGAAGAAAGCTCGCCGTCTGATCTCTATGTAAGTAACTATTTTTAATATATTTTTGAGTCGAACTTCGAAATATCGATTTGATATATTTGAAGCTGTATGCAGTGCCGGATAAACCGTGTCAACAATTTTACCATTCCAACCCACAAGTGGGGAATGGTACCTACTAGTTTAGGTCAAAAATCACTTTTCAAAAATTTTACAATATCTTTCCGTTTTGAGGTCCCCCTAATCCAAAAAACATATTTTTGAAAAAACTGTGCGTCTGTTTGTCTGTTAGTCTGTGAACATGATACGTCAAACGGACGAGCGGACTGATACCAAATTTTTAGATGATGTTTGGTATGCAAATATGAAGAGCCCTATTGTTTTTGGGGAAAATCGGCGCATGCGCAGAAGAGATATATGCTAAAACGGTGTTTTTTATATAATAATGGTATACTTTTCATAACGGCTTATTATTCTATTTATTATTCCAAGAAAGTTTTGTTAAAAAAATTTTTTTCTAAACTTTATAGCTTCGGAAATATTTTGAAAATAAAAAAAAAAATCAGCCGCTCTTTTGATTTATGAATCTGTCAGAAATAAACCAGTTCGGCATGCTTTGATTACTCTTTACATGACGTGGAACATATTATGTAGGTAACCATGGCAACGAATAGCAAATATCATTGAATACTAGCCATTACCCGCGTCACCTCACGCGATATCAGAAATTTTATTTTCTTTATTATATTCAAATGTCATTATTTTTGAAGTTGGAATGGTCCCGTCATTTTTTCCTAAAAATATATCCTTTTTAACTTTTTTCTATCAATTTGAATTTTTTTTTATAAACTGAACATATTAGAGATGGAGCCCATAAGCAAGAAATGCTTAGGGCATCAAGGAGTCTTAATCCGGCACTGGCCGTATGTATCGGGTGCAATTTCACATTGTAAAATCATGGATACGAATTCTTTTCAATATAGTCAGAGTGCCCGTCGGCAAAAATTTTATTGATACATACTCTCCCCAAACTTTGTATATGGCTTCATTAGGCCTAGTCTGACACCTATTTCCTCTATGACTTTTCTTGATTTTGGGGCGTTTGCCCTATAAAGTTTCCTAAACATGTCGTTTTGAAGACATGTAAAAATTTATACATACTGTTTGGTTTTTTAATTGGATAGCTTAAAAACTTCAACCAAAACGCTAAAATAATGTTCTCTGACAAATAACATGAGCCATTTAAAATGTCTGACACCTCGAATATGTCGAAAAAACGACTATAAGAAAATTTATGAATAACCAGCTGATTTTCTCAGTATCTTATATTTGAACACTGCAAAATCAAATTTTCATATTCAATTTGATTTTGCAGTGTTCAAATATAAGATATTGAGAAAATCAGCTGGTTATTGATAAATTTTTTTATAGTCATGAAATCGACAACTATGACAATATAATATTATACAAAGTTTGGGGAGAGTATGTATCAATAAAATTTTTGCCGACGGGCACTCTGACTAATAGTTCACGACAATTATCGCCAAAACATTCATTTGTAAACTAGGGATGTGAAAAAATAATCGATTTTTATTTTAATCGATTATTTTTTTCTTATTCGCTGTGAGTTTCGGCGGTATTGCCATCTAGCGGATTTCTATTAGCAACAAGTGACGGAAAATTTACCCACATTATATATTAGATAACAACAATAATAGAGAATAAAATTAAATCGATTTTATTTATGACAATAATCGATTTTTAATTAATCGATTATAAAAATCACACATTTTAATCGATTTTTGTACATGGTGCCATCTAGGCGACAGACGATTCTTTTTAGGTTTTTGATTCTTTAAGAGTATTCGTCCCTGCAAATACCCCCTGCACCCTTCATATCAAATCTTTTCCCCTCGCCTAAAAACGGTTCGCGCTCTCCCGACGCTATTTTTAAAGCTGGAGGGTTCTGGTAAACGCCAAATGAAAGACAAAGAATCAGACTACAGATCCTTCAGGCGAATTTTTTGAAAAACAGTTTCGCCTACGTGTGAAATATTACGTAACTTATTATTTTTTTCAAAAGGTTGTAAGTTTTTTCAGGAATTTTTTTTCAAAAAATTCGCCTGAAGGATCTGTAATCTGATTCTTTGTCTTTCATTTGGCGTTTAGTAGAGCCCTCTAGCTTTAAAAATAGCGTCGGGAGAGCGCGAACCGTTTTTAGGCGAGGGGAAAAGATTTGTGATGAAGGCTGCAGGGGGTGTTGCAGGGACGAATACTCTTAAGTCAGGCGGAACGTGACACATTTCGCGGAACGTGACACTTTTTCGTACATGCAGCCGATGTTTCATCAATTTATAAGATTGGTGTTTCATCAATTTATAAGACGTTATCACGTCAAAAATCGATTTTTCTACAAAAATCGATTATATCTTTTAAAATCGATTTTTTAAAAATCGATTTATATTTGTCGCCGGGATATTGTCAAATCCGTGATTTTGTAATTTCACTATGTGATTCACTAAGTGACATTAGAATATCACGGGTTTATGTCGCATCCATTTCCTCTATGGTCAAAGGTTCTTTATTCGATAAATGGCATAAATGATTATATCTATGCATCCATAGATTCTTCCTCTAAGATCAATGTTCTTTATTCGATAAACGACATATTATGATTTAATCTATGGTGCTATAAAAGAACGAACCCTAAAATTCCATATTATAATGACACACGTTTTTATATACGCCATTCGAATTACGTCGTAATTTGAGTTGACAATTATAGTGTGAGATTTTAAAGTTGAATTTTTAATATTATTGTTTCAAAAAGAAAAATCTTTGAGCGGAATTGAAAGTGTTTTAAAATGAGCAGCTATATAAGGTGTGTATACGTAATTTCTTTTCTGTGCTGCAGTTGTGACTTTTCGTAATATTTGGTTTCAGCTATTGAAATACATTTGATATATTATATATTTTACGAAACGAATGTGTTTTTATACGCATTTCAAAAGGATCTATGGATGCGCAGACTCAAATTATAATATATTTACTTGTCACGATATTAATTGTGTTGGTGGCCATTTTGATTTTACTCCGTGCTATTAAAGACATTTCAGACAATCTACCGGTATGTAAATATAATTAGTCGCGTTAAAACAGAATTATCTCAAATCTAAAAATGTACTCTGGTAAAGCTTATTTCTCTGCAGATATTTTCAATGTATGATTATATGGACATTACATGTTTTTGAGATAGTTCAGTTTTGACTGAACGGTAGTTTTAGCAGTGTATTATATTCCGCTTACTTTGTTAAGTTTAGATATTATTAAGTTGTGTTAAGGGGTTACACTACCCAGGCGCGTCAAAAAAATAAGCTTTTTTTGTGAATTTTTTTACGAGTTCTAGGTGGCGGATCAAAAAAAAAAAAATTAGGGCTTTTTACGCATAGGTATATTAAAGTTCTCAAAAATATTTGCTATTTATATATACAATGTGGTCACTTACTACTTAGTGTGCAACATATGGGAAAATTTTTAAGCCAAAGTTGGTGCATGTCCGATAATCATTTAAGGTGCTCTTATAATTGTTGAAACTCAAACAGCATACAGGGTGGGTCAAAAAATATAAAAATTGTACAAGAGTAAAGTGCCCTTATTTAAAAAATGTTATAAGAAAAAGTTGTTTAGCATTAAAAGTTATGCCAAAATACCAAAACATGGCCTTCTAAGAAAATTTTTTTTTTTAAAACCAAAATTATAATTTTTTTGAAAAATTTTTTTTGACCACACTGTATATATAACAAAATGGCGTCGTGGTAGTATAAAAAACAGAAACAAATTTTTTTAGGTGAAAAACGGTGTACATTGTAGCAGTCCTGGTGTATTTTTTTGACGCGCCTGGGTAGTGTATCCCCTTAAGCAAAAAATTTCTATAAGTATAATCTCTGTTGACTGCCCGCATCCTGCAAAATATTTTGCTTTTAATTTCAAATAATTTTTCATTTCAGTGAACTGGTGGCTTCAACAGTGTGTAGTGGTGGTGTGATTAACTGTTCCGGTGATTGAAACTCCATCTTTACCGATGTCGAACATCCAGTCTTCTGAACAGCAGGAAATTTCATTCGACAGCTGTTGTAAGAACGATTTACATTCACCGCTGTCAGAATGCATAGAGTCGGTTGCTTCTCGTGACAAAGAATCGCATACGCCCGAACTCCAACAGTCGTTCATAGAAACAGGTAAGGCTTCGTTTCTCAAAACCATCGAAATATTGATACGAATAGAAAATATTTTAACACTACAGTAATACGTTATCTATCTTCAGATCGGCCGAAAGCAATAACTGAATACGGCACTGCGGACACGGATTCATCGACAGAAACTTCAGATACTAGTTGTTCTGCAGCGTCGAGTGGTCTGTATGAATTAAACACCAGCCATTTCGAAGAGGAAGTAAACAGACCAGGTCCGTCTAGTAATACAGACCCCGGTTCAAATCCGATACTTGACAGTTTATCGGTTTCGAAAGACGGCATGGAAGACATTTTTATCGAAAATTTGGGTCCTGACACGTCGAAAGACAATGTGTCCGATACCAATGACATCGAATACGGATCGCAGAACACCAACGTACTTGATACAGTGAACGATGAAGAAACTCCGAGTGAAACCGATTCAAGTAAATTATTATATTATTATAAAACGTTTTCTGAATTAACATAACAGAAGACAAACTGTTTTAACATTATTGTCTGTCTTTTCGATACGCCACGCTTTAATATTGTTTTTAGGTATAAATCTCAAGTCTTCTGTTGTCCGGCGATCATGGACTACGCCGGAAAGACATGCTGCGAAAAGGCATTTCTCTACATTTATACGAAATAAGAAAAACCCTTCCATAAATGAATGCGAAACGGTTGTAAAATCGGACAAAGATTTGCAATATCGAACACCAATGCAACTTCGACTATGGACTCATAACGAAATCAACAGACTCAAATCAAAAGGTACAAGACGTAAACGAATAATTGAGTATTTGGTTAATCTCATTTAAGCTAAAAACACAAAATTTTTACCTATCCTCTCTGAAATTCTACTGAAATAGAACTTTTAAGTCGCATGCTCATGATATTTTTGTTTTTTTCCAGATTCCCGGAGTCGTAGAAGTTGGTCAACTCCGGAGAAACAAGTAGCACGTCAATTATTTGCATACGAAATAGCTGCAGGGAAAATTCCGACATCGCAGAAATGCTTACGAACAGTTGCTGAACATAATGTGTTAAAGAAAAGGTCCGTCGCTCATATAAAGTCGTGGGTCCAAGCCGAATGCAAACGACAGAAATTAAAAAATAACGCCCCTTGTTGAAATTCGCTTGTGAAGCTTGTCGTATTTACTTTTTATGTTAATTTATTGCTTGTAAGTTAAATGCTAGTTTGTTTATTGAAAATAACTTGTTTGTAACTCTTGTGAAGCTTGTCGTATTTACTTTTTATGTTAATTTATTGCTTGTAAGTTAAATGCTAGTTTGTTAATTGAAAATAGCTTTTTGTAACTATACCTGAGTCAGACCACCAGTACCGTTCGTATTTTTTCGAAATCGGTTAGTCGTAGACAGTTGTGTCAAAAATCTGCATTATAAAAGAATACACAACTCTCTACGGCTAACCGTTTTCGAAAAAAACGACCGCTACGGGTGGTCTGACTCAGGACACAGCTTAACGAATACATGTTTTTTTGAGATATAACAAAATGCGGTAATTTGCATCTTAGACCTTCATAGAAATAAGAAATTTATTTTATATTAAAAATACTATATTTAAAATATATTTTTACAAATACTATGTGTTTGGCTAATAATTTATACTTTGTGAAAATTTCTATTTACAAGAAAATAAAAAATATATAAATGCGTATTTATTAATTTGAAACTTTCAATATACATGTCTTTGAATCTGCCTTCTGTCTCCTAGGGATTTTTCGAAGAAACGATTCTGAAATTTTTTAAATTAAATAATATACTTTATGGTTTTTTAAAAACCGAACACCTGATTTATATTCCCTTAGGTTGCATTCAAAGGAATTTTACCCCTCGTAATAATCTTCATAGTTTCAGGGGGGAAATCGATTTCCGGATTTTTTTATGACCTAGTGCATTCCGATGCAGTGCAATGCACTTGCGCACTCATTTTTTTAAAGAGAATTCGTCCCTGCAAATACCCCCCGCACCCTTCATCTCAAATCTTTTCCCCTCGCCTATAAACGGTTCGCGCTCTCCCGACGCTATTTTTAAAGCTAGAGGGTTCTGGGAAACGCCAAATGAAAGACAAAGAATCAGACTACAGATCCTTCAGGCGATTCATTTGAAAAACAGTTTCGCCTACGTGTGAAATATTACGTAACTTATTATTTTTTCAAAAGGTTGTAAGTTTTTTCAAGAATTTTTTTTCAAAAAATTCGCCTGAAGGATCTGTAGTCTGATTCTTTGTCTTTCATTTGGCGTTTACCAGAACCCTCTAGCTTTAAAAATAGCGTCGGGAGAGCGCAAACCGTTTTTAGGCGAGGGTAAAAGATTTGATATGTTGGGTGCAGGGGGTATTTGCAGGGACGAATACTCCTAAATGGGGACCCCGTTAAAAAAAATGAGTGCGCAAGTGCATTGCACTGCACCGGAATGCACTGGGACCTAGGTCATAAAAAAATAGGCAATCGATTTCCCCCCTGAAACTATGGAGATTATTACGGGGGGTAAAATTCCTTTGAATGCAACCTAAGGGAATAAATCAGGTGTTCGGTTTTTAAAAAACCATACAGTATATGAAATTATTTTAACATGCTTGGGTAAAGGTAGGAAAAAGGCCTTTATTCTGTAGGAATTGCGGGAAACAGTTGTAAATGCCAAATACTTAAAGTAAACATTTGTTAATGCGTTCTGAAGACACAGGTTTGACAATATCACTGCGACATATAATAATCGAAACGTCAATTGAATTATAATTAAATAATTTGTTAATATGTCTGAAAAATTGGTGGATAATTTTACTTATTAACTTTAATTTTACCTATAAAATATAAAACATGTATTAATTATCTTAGTAAGTATTAAAATGATAAATAATTACTTATTAACTTTAATTTAACCTAGAAAATATAAATCCTTGTATTAATTATCTTAGTAAGTATTAAAATAATAAATAAAAATGATTTTGTTTTCTAAGGAAAAACTTCAGTGAAGTTCTCAAAGCACAGTCAACATTGTTTTCATTTGTATAATAAATAAAAAACTAATTATATTTTATCTCTATCTAGGTATATCTATCTTTATCGGCTAAATGCCAATAATAATATATATATAGGTCATAAAATTCTCTAAAATATTGCTTGCGCGTGCCATCTCCTATACAAATAATGATCTGCTTAGTTGCAACTTTTAACAATGCGTGACTCCACGCGTAGTCGTCAAAATTCATACTTCAGAGCATTGGTATCCGATGCCGGTGGCCATAGTCAACAAATTGTCCGACTTGTGATGGATGCGTCATTCTACGCGCCACCAATAACCATAAACCACATATATATATATATATATATATATATTTATCCAACCGACGTTACCAAGCCAGATACGTTCTACAGACAACCTCAGACCCACTAGAAATATATGAGTTACAGGAGTATATTTTTGCAAAAAAATATGTTTTCAAAAATACACTCCAAGGCAAACTTCGAGGGGAAAACAATATCTTGATTTTTGTTTCTGCTATGTTCAATAAACGCTTCTACGCCCAACCACAGAACAGAGTTTTCAAACCCGGGTATAAAAAATTACTATAGTTAACCGACGTTCCCAGTACCAGCGATGTTGCCGCTATTTTAGGTATTTGACGCCTGTATTATTCGTTTTGGTGGAATAAACTGCAGACTGTGTTTGTAATAATGCAGAGAACGCACGTGTTTTTTATAATACTTAAGTATTCGTTTTAGCTGAATAAAAAAGTCTTACCATTAAAGTTCGAGCTAAGATAGCGGCTAACGCACTTAAGCAAAATACTTAGAACGCATCCCCCAAAATATAAAAAAATAAAAATTCTTAAGCGACTTTTAAATTATAAACCGACTTTTTTGACCCATTGATTGTACAATTTGCAGAAATATAAAAATAAAAGAAGACACGATTTTTGCAAAAAAAATATAGGTACAATATACCTATTGATTAGAACGTCAATTATTTTCTTATTGATATACAAAGATAAACAGAAAATTCCAGCCAATTGAGCGACGGGACCATTCCAACTTCAAAAATGTTGACATTTGATTATAATAAAGAAAATAAAATTTCTGATATCGCGTGAGGTAACGCGGGTAATGGCTAGTATTCAATATGATATTAACTATTCGTTGCCATGGTTACCTACATAATATGTTCCACGTCATGTAAAAATTAATCAAAGCATGCTTAACTAGTTTATTTCTGACAGATCCCTACAAGAAAGGAGCGGCTGATTTTTTTTATTTTCTAAATATTTCCGAAAATATAAAGTTTAGAAAATTTTTTTTTTATTTTCAAAATATTTCCGAAACTATAAATTTTAGAAAAAAAAATTTTTTACGAAACTTTCTTGAAAAAATAAATAAAATAATAAGCCGTTATGAAAAGTATACCATTATTATAAAAAAAACACCGTTTTAGCATATATCTCTTCTGCGCATGCGCCGATTTTCCCCAAAACCAATAGGGCTCTTCATATTTGCATACCAAACATCTTCCCAAAATTTGGTTTCAATCCTAACTAATTTATTTCTGAAAGATCCATAAATTTTTTTTTTTATTTTCAAAATATTTCCGAAATTGAATCGTTTAGTTTTGACAGGGCACATGTCCAATTTTCCAAATTTTACACCAGAGCACAAAAACTGTCCCACTTCACACAGGTTCATTTTCTTCTGCGATTCTTTTAATTAATTATAATACAAGGTCATGACATACAAGTATGATGATTTTTAATGATTTTGAAGCAGTTACTGCTTATTTGCAGCAACATATCTGTGGTGGACATGAGCCCTTTCACCACTAACCTCAAGGATTTTCAAAAAGATTCAACAAAAAATATGGAAAACGTTATATTTCACCTTAAAAATACAGAATTTATTATACGGAATAGTAAAATAAAGTAAAAATATTTAAACTAGGTGAATTAATACTCGATTTTGCTCTTCCTCGCAAACTAAGACTCTTCCTCATCATTATCTGCTCTTCCACTACTTGTTGTTGGCCATGACATTAAGACATTAAGAGCTGTTTATAGTTGAAACGGCACATCTTCCGTTTGCTCCTTTGCAATGATACAAGTGTTTTAAAAATTCGTTTAGTGAAGAAAGGGCACGTCATGTCCTGGACATGAGCCGTTTCATCACTAAACGAATTTTTAAAACACTTGTATCATTGCAAAGGAGCAAACGGAAGATGTGCCGTTTCAACTATAAACAGCTCTACTGTAGTGAAACAACATGGCACCAAAATATAAAATTTGACAAAAATTGGACATGTGCCCTTTCAAAACTAAACGATTCAATTATAAAGTTTAGAAAAAAAAATTTAACGAAACTTTCTTGAAAAAATAAACAGAATAATAAGTTGTTATGAAAAGTATACCATTATTATATAAAAAACACCGTTATAGCATAATATTTTCTGCGCATGCGCCGATTTTCCTCAAAAATAATAGGGCTCTTCATATTTGCATACCAAACATCCTCTCAAAATTTGGTTTCAATCCGCTTATCCGTTTGACCTGTATCGTGTTCACATACAAACAGACTAATAGACGCACAGAGTTTTTTCCAAAAATATGTTTTTTGGATTCGGGAGACCTCAAAACGGAAAGATATTGCGAAATTTTAGAAAAGTGATTTTTGACCTAAACTAGTACCATTCCCCACTTGTGGGTTGGAATGGTAAAAGACGAGTTTTTTGTCCGACGAGTATAATTTTACCATTCCAACCCATAAGTGGGGGAATGGTACTAGTTTAGGTCAAAAATCACTTTTCAAAAATTTTACAATATCTTTCCGTTTTGGGGTCCCCTGAATCCATAAAACATATTTTTGGAAAATCTCTGTGCGTCTGTTACTCTGTTTGTCTGTGAACACGATACAGGTCAAACGGATGAACGGATCGAAACCAAATTTTGGGAGGATGTTTTGTATGCAAATATGAAGAGCCCTATTGTTTTTGGGGAAAATCGGCGCATGCGCAGAAGAGATATTTGCTATAACGGTGTTTTTTATATAATAATGGTATACTTTTCATAACGGCTTATTATTTTATTTATTTTTTCAAGAAAGTTTCGTTAAAAAATTTTTTTTCTAAAATTTATAGTTTCGGAAATATTTTGAAAATAAAAAAAAATAAGCCGCTCTTTTGTTTTGTGGATCTGTCAGAAATAAACAAGTTCGGCGTGTTTTGATTAATATTTACATGACGTGGAACATATTATAATATGCTAAAGCTAATTTATGTATTCTGTATTAACAAAAGATGCTTTTTTAACCTGCTATCTATATCTAGTAAAACAACTCAATATTTTAGATTCAGTACTTTTGTGTAATATTTCAGGGTGATCATTTTCTTTTGCCGGTCAGTGTCTAAAATATTCAAATGTATTACTGCTAAAAGGCATGTGTATTATTCAAATTGTTCTATTTTATAGTTTAATAAAACTTTCAAGTTTATTAAACGCATTTTTTCAGTGTCAATTCTCAAACGTTTAAAATTATTACTAAATACCGGTATGTTACTTCCTTGAATCAACATAATATTTATTTGACTCATAATAAGAAAGAAAACAGTAAATAATAACACATTTCGTCAAAGCAATGAAATGTTGCCAGATTTAGGGACTACTAAAGTCGGAAACTTGTAACGGGTCCAATAACGTCTACATACAACATACAGAAATCAACCTGTAGCCACCTACAGTGAGAACACGTCAACTAAATTGTATATAATATGATATTTTACCGCCAAACCAGGCCCACCTAAAAATTCATCCCCTTGCACCCCTAAGTGAGAACAAGTGAAATATCCTATCAAATGTTACCAGACCCGTGAGCGGGTCTGACAACGTCACTCTTGGACTGGTAACGTGTATTGAATATAGCAAGTTGGGTCTGTATAAGCGGTATAACAAATCTATATATATATATATATACATATATATATAAACATTTCCAAAAATGGTGCCAAACTTCTTAGAAAGTTATGAAACGTCGAGAAATTTTGGTCCGACCCCTAGGTCCCGCCATCCGACCGACGCCAATAGTGTAAGTGCCTTATGGCAAATACACTAATAACCTACCTTATTGTTATTAGTGTATTTGCCATAAGGCACTTACACTATTGGCGTCGGTCGGATGGCGGGACCTAGGGGTCGGACTAAAATTTCTCGACGTTTCATAGCCTCCTAAACACTTTGGCACCATTTTTGGAAAAGTATGTTTATATATGTATATATATATATATATATATATATATATATGTGTTAGCACGATAACTCTCGACAGACTTAATCGATTTAAACGAAATTTGGGCCACATGTTGGAATCCATCACCGCACGAAGCCTATTTAAAATGGGCATAATCGGGCCACGTTAAGGGTGGTATTTAGGGGTTGAAAAAATTTTTCGGGTCCAAAAATACCGAAAAAATTTTCGGAATCGTTTCAAATTTGAAATTTAACCCTTTAGTAATTATTAAAATATGCTGCCAAGATTTTAAAAAAATCGGCCCGACAGGACCGGACTTACAACTTTTATAAAAACACAAGTTTACTGATATAGATTTACATATGAAAGGGTGTATATAATTTGGTACAGATGTCGAATTGATATGTAGTATTGAAATTAAGTAAAAAATGTTGTTTTAAGGGGTGTATTAAGGGGTAATTTTTTTTATTTTGTCCAAAAACAAAGTTAAGTTCATACAATAGAGCCACACTGCCTATAAAAGCAAATACACTATATTGTCGGCAGGGTTTGGCACTGCGACCCGGAGTTTTTATTTATATATTCGTTAAAGTTATAATTTACTCAATTATTTGTTCTTTTTATTTTATTTATATAATTTACGTTTTATAGTTAGAACCTATTAAAGATCTGTCAGTATTTTGACATTTTATAAGTTGTTTTTCACATTTTACAGCATTGTTTATATACGTAACCAAGGCAACTATTCATTCCATGGCCTGTTATATCTTACGAAGTTTTTATCAAAAAAAAAAAACCTATTTCGGTCCCCGGGGAGAAAATCGAAAATCTGGCTCCGTTAAAATCTGCCCCGTGTCTTATACTATAAAAGTGCCTTTCAACTTTCTATGTCTACTGCGGCCTTCTGGAGGCTCTGGAAAGACACACATATACAATAGGTAATTTATATATGTAGATAGCCGTATTTCCAGAGTGTTGCCATATATTTCGCACGCGATTAAGACGAAACTCTATTGTCTCACGGGGCTGCGTCCTGTTCTGCAGTAACAACAGTAGTGGAGCCTACGGCTCCACCGTAATCCGTATAAGAGTCTCGCCTCACGAAGCATAGTAGTTGGTGGAGCCGTACACTATATTATTCAAAGCAATGGCACGTCAATCCGGTGTCGGAGAGGCAACCGGATGGCGAGTGGTAATCTGGGCCTTTGAGTGGTACAGAGCCCCCTGGAAGCGGCCAAAGTGACCCTTAAATGGACAGGGGCGGCGATATGGGGGTGGGGCAAAATCGAAAAATGTTTGAAAAGGCAACCGGATAAAAATGCGGTTGCATTGAAGGAAATACCCTAATTATATAATAATTTTTTTTTACCAGCCGAAACACGCGGGCCGTTTTTGCACTAGCGAATAAAAAAAATAAAAAAAAAACTGAAAGGGCAACCGCTTCAAAATTAGTGAGCATACTTATTGATACCACCAAACGTTGGAAAAAAATTGCCATCCGATCCTGATGGGCAGTTTCGGAGAAACAACCCTTCAAAGTCGCCGAAAAACCCTTTTTTCGATTTTTTCAACAATAAGTAAAAAAAAACACACTAAAAAATGTTCAAATCGGATAGCATTCGAAATTTATACTGTCCTAAGTACAAATAATTTCATTCATAATTTCATTGGGGCATTCCGATTGCTCCATTAGTTTCAAAGTTACAAGCAAAAAAAGACAAAAACCGCGTTTTTTTTGCAATAAACTGTTAATAACTAACTAATGGACCGGAAACTCGAGTGAAAAACATATACCTATTCATCTGCTTATTATCTTTTATATCATCGCACAATAGGTTTGCTACTAGTCTTTATGTCACGAGACCGCTGTTTTAAATCTCTATAGCTTGGCCTATAAGTGCAAACATGTAGCTACTCAGTTTACTGGCCAGTTCATTGCTATGGTTTTTCCAGTTCAGCCTACTGTCGACGTGAATTCCCAAAAATTTAGTGGATAATGTGGAGGCATGCTCAATATTATTTATGTCTATATTTACCAGTAATTCGGTGGTACTTGTAAATTTAATGATATTTGTTTTGTTTATGTTCAGTTTTAGGCAATTTTTGGTTAACCAATTTTCTATATTCTTAATTTCATTAGTTATTTCTGATTGAAGTGCGTTAACAGTCACCTTTCTAATTACAATAAATTGATGTGTCGTCTGCAAATAGTACTGTTATATTTTTTGTTACTTCTGGAAGCTCATTTCTGTATAAAATAAAATGTAACGGGCCAAGAGTACTACCTTATGGCACTCCACATTTTGTGGCCTCGTATTCCGGAAAGTACATTAGTCCATCATCATCGGTTATTCTTATACACTGAAGTCTATTAGTTAAGTATGATTTAAATAAGTTATGCGCAATGCCTCGCACTCCGTATATCTCAAGCTTGCAGAGAAGTGTCCGTAGATTATCACAGTCAAAGCTTTTGATAAATCTACGAACACTCCTGCCACCTTTTCCTGATTATTTATACCAGAAAGTATGTCAGCAATTATCTGATAAATTGCCCTATCTGTGGGTCTGTTTTTCATAAAACCGTTTTGGAATGTAGTTAGGATGTTTTTTTCTATAAGAAAGTTATACAGCCTAGAATGAATTATTTTTTCAAATATTTTCGCAATAATAAACTGTTATGAAATGTAAACCATTATTATATAAAAAAATACGTCATAGCCCATATCTCTTTTGCGCATGCGCCGATTTTCCCCTACAAATTTACAAAACTTTCATGTAAAAATAGATTAAATAATAAACCGTTATGAAATGTAAACCATTATTATATAAGAAACAACGTCAAATTTCTAGTAAAAATAGGTAGAATAATAAACCGTTTTAAAAACTATATTATTATTATATAAAACAACATTATAAGAGATATACTCTTTTACGCATGCGCTGATGTTCCCCAAAAACAATAGGCCACTTCATATTTGCATATCAAACATCCTCCCAAAATTTGGTTTCAATCCGTTCATCCGTGGTGTCGGAATGGTAAGAAAAGTAAAAAATGACGTTTGTATCTGTCAAAGTATTATGTTCTAATAATTAGTTATTCAAATTGTTAACTCAGAAGGCGTTGCATTTCACAAATATTTGAAATGGCATCCGTTTTTGAACAAATGCTATTTTATAGTTTTATTATTGTAATAAATAAAATTATCGACCAATTTTATTTTAAGACAGAACATACGCAATCTTTAAATTGACATGTTAAACAGTGCAACAGACAGATATAACCGAAAGATGTTTGCCATCGGTTAGATTAAATTGAATTTATTTCTATAAAAAAAACTGATTGGGCAAATTCTGTTGTACAAAATGTATGTTAGATTTTCTCCTCTTTCGTTTAAGATAGGTTTCGAACTGATTAAATTAAGCGAGTTATAAGCGAAAAACTTTGTTTTTCCTAAATTGCTCCCCTCTGGGGCCAAAGTTCAAAAATCGGGCGACGTTAGATCTAAGTTACCCGGAGACGAATCGATCAAAAAAAAATTGGTTGCCTGTAAAGTCGGTTTACGGACGATTGTTTTACGTGATAACGTATTCCGCTCGAAGGTCAGGCGGAACGTGACACATTTCGGAACGTTACACTTTTTCGTGCATGCAGCCGGTGTTTCATCAATTTATAAGACGTTATCACGTCAAAAATTTTTTTTAATCGGTTAAGACGTTTGGGCTGTAGCGTGACACAAAAAAGTGGGACGTACAGATTCACAGATTTACAGACGTACAGGCAACGAGTACATATAGGCGCTTTAGCTTACGCTATTCGCGCCTAAAAATTAAATCCATACATCTATTCGTTTGGACGTAAGAGGCGAATCTTAATAAAACAATATACGAACAACTTAACAAGAATAATGCTTACTTAAGAGAAGCGGACGATTAATGAGAATCTGCATAGAAATAATAACCTGTGGGGAGTAGTAGTATTAAGAAATCAATTTCCTATTGATCTTTGGAACTGATTAAAGATTAAAGAGTAGAGAGAAAGAAACATTTTTATTTACTTTCTGTAATCAGGCGAAACATGGCCTGGTTTACATTTCAATTATGTAAGAAAGAAATAGAAACAAAAAAAATAACAAATTAAAATTAATAGTTACGAAAACCCACGTCCACGATACACATTCAATATAGGTGAGTTATAGAGTATGGCACTGATGTCAATATCGCTCCAAGAAACCTGAAAAATTACATATTACTTATAGTAAGTTCATGTTCTCAAAATTCTTGTTATCTTTATTATGCAAATTCACTTTCTGTTTTGTAGGCGCGAATAGCGTAAGCTAAAGCGCCTATATGTACTCGCTTTGTCTGTGAATCTGTGAGTCACGCTTTTTGTATCCAGCGTACAGCCCAAACGCCGTAACCGATTTTAAAAAACACTATGATATGCTGATCAGTATAACAGTCTCTGCTTTGAATCGCACAAACATAGCCTGAATTATATAATTAATTAATATAAATAAAAATTAAATGCTCTTTTTTGCTAAGCGCATCACTTGAGAACGGCTGAACCGATTTGGCTATTTTTTTTAAATTCGTTATAGTCCGAATAAGATTTTTAGGGAAAGCGAAATTGAAAAATCATACTTACCTTTAATTGATCGGTTCCGCGACATTTCACCCCCCGACAAAATATCCCCGACAAAATATCCCCCGACAAAATATCCCCCGACAAAATATCTCCGCGACAAAATATCCCCCGACAAAATATCTCCCCGACAAAATATCTCCCCGACAAAATATCCCCCTACAAAATATCTCTAGACAAAAAAACCACAACTATTGAAAGCCTCCCGTCTCTTATCTAATTCGCATACCCCGTTATCGTTCACCCCGGAATTGCTTTTTTTTTAAACTCAACATTTGCCCCTTCCCGTTTCACTGCGAGACAATTCGCATACCCCTTTATCGTTCACCCCGGAATAGTTTTTTTTATAAACTCAACATTTGCCCCTTCCTGTTTCACTGCGAGACAATTCGCATACCCCTTTATCGTTCACCCCGGAATTACAATTCGCATACCCGTTTATCGTTCACCCCAGAATTGTTTTTTTAAAAACTCCACATTTGCCCCCTCCCGTTTCACTGCGAGACAATTCGCATACCCCTTTATCGTTCACCCCGGAATTGTTTTTTTTTTAAACTCAACATTTGCCCCTTCCCGTTTCACTGGGAGACAATTCGCATACTCCTTTATCGTTCACCCCGGAATTACAATTCGCATACCCGTTTATCGTTCACCCCGGAATTGTTTTTTTAAAAACTCCGCATTTGCCCCTTCCCGTTTCACTGCGAGACAATTCGCATACCCCTTTATCGTTCACCCCGGAATTGTTTTTTTTTAAACTCAACATTTGCCCCTTCCCGTTTTACTGCGAGACAATTCGCATACTCCTTTATCGTTCACCCCGGAATTACAATTCGCATACCCGTTTATCGTTCACCCCGGAATTGTTTTTTTAAAAACTCCACATTTGCCCCTTCCCGTTTCACTGCGAGACAATTCGCATACCCCTTTATCGTTCACCCCGGAATTACAATTCGCATACCCGTTTATCGTTCACCCCAGAATTGTTTTTTTAAAAACTCCACATTTGCCCCTTCCCGTTTCACTGCGAGACAATTCGCATACCCCTTTATCGTTCACCCCGGAATTGTTTTTTTTTTAACTCAACATTTGCCCCTTCCCGTTTCACTGCAAGACAATTCGCATACTCCTTTATCGTTCACCCCGGAATTACAATTCGCATACCCGTTTATCGTTCACCCCGGAATTGTTTTTTTAAAAACTCCACATTTGCCCCTTCCCGTTTCACTGCGAGACAATTCGCATACCCCTTTATCGTTCACCCCAGAATTGTTTTTTTTTAAACTCAACATTTGCCCCTTCCCGTTTCACTGCGAGAAATTCGCATACCCCTTTATCGTTCACCCCGGAATTACTATTCGCATACCCGTTTATCGTTCACCCCGGAATTGTTTTTTTAAAAACTCCACATTTGCCCCTTCCCGTTTCACTGCGAGACAATTCGCATACCCCTTTATCGTTCACCCCGGAATTGTTTTTTTTAAACTCAACATTTGCCCCTTCCCGTTCACTGCGAGACAATTCGCATCCCCTTTATCGTTCACCCCGGAATTACAATTCGCATATCCGTTTATCGTTCACCCCGGAATTACAATTCGCATACCCGTTTATCGTTCACCCCGGAATTGTTTTTTTAAAAACTCCACATTTGCCCCTTCCCGTTTCACTGCGAGACAATTCGCATACCCCTTTATCAAAAAAAGCGATGGTTTTCAATCTTCATGAAAATGTTAGTTTTAAGTTGGTCTCAAAGTGAAAAAAAAATAAAAAGTAAAAACAAAACTCATTCCGGTACCGGAAATAGTTTAGGAAAAGGTTTCAATAATTAAAAAATAATTTGAATAATTAAGTAAACGATTTAATTTGATGAGCGTGTTTTTCATGAAAATTTTATGTTTTTATTTTTATTATTCAATTCAGACGTTCTTTTGTCGGGGGATATTTTGTCGCGGAGATATTTTGTCAGGGGATATTTTGTCTATAGGATATTTTGTCGGGAGATATTTTGTCGGGGGATATTTTGTCGGGGAGATATTTTGTCGGGGGCTATTTTGTCGGGGATATTTTGTCGCGGGTTGAAAACGCGCAGTACCAATTGATCTTATGTTTACGCATATAGCCTCAGTTGCTGAGCGTCTTATATTTGAATAAAAAAAATTGGAAAAGTTGTTCGGAATACAGTGGAGCCAAAGGCTCCACTACTGCTGTTGCTGTCGAGCGGGGCACAGCCCCGTGATGCAGGACAGTATTAGTAATATGGTAGAGCCAATGCCTACTACTGTTGCTGTCGTACGGACTGCAGCCCCGTGAGTCGAAGGTTCTGAGGCTACTGTTTTCGCTGCAGTGTCTCATATCAATCGCGTGCGAAGCCGTGGATAAGGGCTATTATTATTAATAAATATATGACAACGCCGTGCCTTGCAAATACGACTATTATCTATAAGAAAGTCCGATGCAACATAATACGTCTATCTTTAATAGGCAATCTACAAATACGTGCAAAGACGGATCGGGCTACTTGTTGGTTATAAATTCAATGAAAATTTATAACTATGTGTTTTGTTTATCGTTTCCATGGTCATGCCGTAAGAACTGCCCGAATTAGTATACAAATCTATACTCATTTGAAACATTTCTGTATCGTCGAAGTTCCTCATGGTTTGATCCCTAAACCCTATTCAGTTGCACTTTAAATCTCACTAAGGAATACGAAAATAACTTTGACTTCAAAAATAAATAAAGAAAATTAGCTCAGTTGTACGTAATAACAAATTGATAAAAATAATTGCAAATAATATAAGTTTGGTTTAATTATTGTGTAAAAATGACACAAGTGCGCTTCAAAGCCTGCAAAACAATCATTTTATAACACTTCATTCGTGGTTTCTAAAAATAAAAAAAAACTAGCTTAACCGCAAAAGTATAATTATATAAGTATTAATCATAAAAAATTGTTTGTTATTATTTTTTCAATATTTCAGTATTAAAAAATCTTTCACGAATATCATTAAAAATAAATAGAAACTAAATATTAATTACTTTTTATATTTTTAGATCAGTCTGAAGAAGATCCAAATCCGGATCGAAACGTTATTGTATTTCTTATATTTATTTGTTAATATATTTGTCTGAAAAATTGGTCGATAATTTTATTTATTAATCATAGATTTTCGAATAAAATAATTAAGAAATTAATCATAATTTCAAACTATGTAAAGACTGCATAGACAGTAAACAGTTCCAGTGAGGAAAGGTACATTTTTCTCTGGTGAGATACAATATGTGATGATCAGCATGTGTTTTTATGTTGCCGAACAATTTTTTTACGTTTGAAGGGGGTGGAACCCACGTCAAAGAGACGGTAAATCAACATGACGTTAACTAGTATATGTAACTACAAGCGCTCTCTGTTTTACAGCGACGGTCTTGTTAATTTATACATATATTATAAAAGTTATTTACTGAAAACAAGATAATAGAAACTGTATTTACATATACAACCATGTGAACAACCATCGCACGAAAACAGAAACAGTAACATAGTATTTTGATAATAATTGATTTCAAACTGTTATGATGGTCATAAAAATTCAAAATTTCATTTTAAATCTAATTGGAATCAATTATTACAATTAATAAAACGTGATTAAATGATTTTAATATATTGAAATCAAAATATTTTATTAATTTTAACAACATTTTCTAAAAATTTAGCGATCTGATTAGCGAGCAACACAGTTTATAGTAAAAGTATTTTGTGTTCCATCCTCCATAAATTAGCTGCTTTCCATCTACGCATATAAATCTACCGATCGTAAAATTACCCATTACAGGCCAGTGACGGGAAGCGTGCGTTAATGTAACTTTACCGCCCGTCAGACGCCAAAATTAAATTCAGAAATAATTTAATTTTTTTTAAGGGCACCAACAGATAAAGTTATTTAAGCCTAGTAGTGCAGGCAAATTAGATTAAAATGTATATTAATTATAAACAGAACTTTTATCATTGGAAACGGTATAGGGGCTTAAAATGAACGTAAAAAATTCAAATTCCATGCCAGAGGTGGTATAAGCTTAGTTAAACTCGACGTTTTATCAAAAAATGTCCTACAGAAAAGTTGTAGACCATAAAAAAATCTACAACTTTTATAAGAAACACTTTTTACTGTGACCTAAAAATTTTCGTGAAAAACGCTTGTTTTTTATTTTTAAATTTTCCGCAAAAAAATCACTTTTGATGAAATTTTGTGAAAGTAAGTCATTTTTTGTCTTAAATGAGCACAGTTTTTTTTATGTAAAATAATCAAGACGTTTTTGAGATACGAGTATTCAGTTCTTTAAGTCAAAAACCGTTTTAATTCAAAAGAAAATTCTACGGTGAAAAATCTTCGTACGAAGTATTTCCGGTGCTCATTTTTTTGTTTTTACATGTACTTTTTGATACAATAATAAAATAACAATTGTCCCTATTTAACAACACGTTCAAAAGATGAAAAAACTCAAAAATGACTTTTGCAACAATTTATTTTGTCAAATAATTGAAAACCTACGCAGTGCTTCAATATAGAGCTACATACAGTATGGTTTTTTAAAAACCGAACACCCTTTTATTTCTTAGAGGAAGGGTTTTCGAAAAAAATGTTTCGGACAAAAGTTACAGGGAATCAAGGGGGAAGAACAGTGATGTAGTTTTTTTTTTCGTTTGGTGGAGGTGTCTCCAAAATATCAAGGTTACCTACACTTTCTTAAATACGACCCTGTATTTTTTATCTAGGATTATTGTTCTTTGGGTCAAAGAGATCAACTCTTGTACCAAACATTTTTGGATTTGATGCCATCGTGAACCGCTGTTTGATTCTCAATTCATCCCGTTTCCTATTTTAATGGATTGTGTGAGTCGGAAAAACCCCTGAAAAAGTTTTTCCGACTCACACAATCCACTAAAATAGGAAACGGGATGAATTGAGAATCAAACAGCGGTTTGCAAAACTGTACGAATTATTATTAATACATCGTCTTTCTCACTCTCCCCATCCCTCTATCTAGGAGTATGATTGCTCTTTGTCTGCTCCCACATTTTACATTACGAGTATGTTAAAACATATCTTTTAAAATAATGAATTCACGGGTTTAGTAGTACTAGAGAATAACCTTTTTTGTGGGAAAATTAATTCTCTGCAAAATGCTTTGTTAGAAATTTTTACAGCTTTAAGATCGATTTTGTCCTAAAAATAGCACTCAAAATTTTTGCAAAAAAAAAAAAAATTTTGTGGGTACTATCACCCAAATCAAAATTTAAGCAGAGGGAGAAAAGGGTGAAATTTTTAGTACGTTAGTGGGGGAACTGCCCTCGACAAATTATTTTCCGTAATTTGTTAACTCGTTCTTCCTCTATTTTTAGGATTTCATACCTCAAAAGAAAAAAATGAACCTTTATAGGATCTGCGTGTCTGTCTGTCTGGCAAGACCCTTTTTCTCAGGAACATGTGGAGATGTCAATTGAAATTAATATAAAATACTCAAATCTGCAATAAAACTTCTAAGTCATAACTTATAAGGTACTTCCCGATGACCTAGAATCATGAAATTTGGCAAGAAGCAATTTCTTATAGCACAAGTAAAGGGAAACATTCGAAAATCGTTT
Source organism: Xanthostigma xanthostigma (assembly GCA_963575645.1). NCBI lineage: Eukaryota > Metazoa > Arthropoda > Insecta > Raphidioptera > Raphidiidae > Xanthostigma > Xanthostigma xanthostigma. The sequence continues at coordinate 44,434,367 of OY754464.1, forward strand.
TGTGCGAAAATCATCTGATTCTATATAGAATTATCACATGACAAATTTAATTTTTATGAAATAACGTGACGGAACCCTCAGGGTACTAGTTCTATTCGCACGTCTTTTTTCTAATTCGACTAGACTATATTTCTTTTTTCTTTCGATAAATTAATAATAATGCGTTTCTCGACTTAATGTCATAACAGACACCATTAGCACCTTTACTATCTTCCATCTATCACACTTCCCGTTATTTTCTACATATTTTGTTCAACTTCAAATTAATTAATAGCAATGAGCGAACGAAGAAATTTTAGGACATTAGGATAAGGTAGGCAAATTTTGAGCATAGAAATTTGACAGGTAATCGGTCACGGCTTTAGATAAGGAACCATCTCGATATTTATCTGGAATTATTGAGGGAAAGCATGGCAAATCTCAACAAGATGGCTGGTACAAGAATTACCGTTTCTCGGCGAGAGGCAGCAGGAAAAAGTCCCAGTCACATCTGCCCCCGCCGGGATTCGAATCGGTACCTCCCGAATGCTAGTCTAGTGCTTTCACTACAACGCCACCCCGCTCGATAAATTGAACAGTAAGTTGATTGGTTTTAGTCTGTACCTTAGGCGTTCAACAAATACAAGTTTCACTGTAATAGTCAATTGAAATATTTTTAGTCCACACCTGCTTTCGGCGATCAACGAATGTACGAGGTAAGTAAATAAGTATAGGTTTCAACAGTCAGTAATGTGTGTGTGTGTTTCTGTACTCATAGTTGTGTATATATTGATGCGTACACACCCATCATTCTACATATATATCGATGGCTAGTTATCGGCGTGTATTGTTTTAAAATCTTAAATGTCGGTTATTAAACCGCAAAGTGATTATTAGATGAGAAATGTTTGTCAGAAAACAAATAAAAACACAATGACGGCAGGTTGAATGAATGCAGGAGCCGGCGATTATTATTTACCTGTGCCGGTCGTTCATGCCGGCAATCAGATGTAAGCCGGTTAAAATTTATTAACATGTGTAGAGCTCTGCTTCTAGAAAACAGCGCGAACGACAAAACACGCTAATGACCTCAGTTGTCAAGCGTCTATATTCTGCCATTTCTCACGAAACAATAAAAGAGATGTTCCTGTTTTTCAATCGATTGGATTACAAGTAATGACGTACAAATCATGATTACACCTAGCCCCATACTTGAAGTGTAATAAATTATTTTTAAAGGTGTTGTTTCAGCGAAAGTGCTAAGTTTTGCCACTACATTTGGTACACTCGTATAGTGAAAAATCATCACACTTTTATATGTTTAAATTTTTCCTTTTCATCGATTTTCAGACAAATAATTAAACTCATAGTCAAAATCAACGCACTATATCGATTCGTTTTTAAAGGGTTTTATTTAACTTCACGTTCCGTATATTTGTTTATTTCAAATCTTGCGATCAGTTTTTCACTCACTTCCTGTTATCCAATTGAGTTGAAGTTTTGCCCACCTGTGAAGTTTCGATGACAATACAATATTCTAGTAACCAACTGACCAGCCCGACTTCATACGGACGCAAATCACACTCTTAATTTTTCAACCACTTTCCGTTAATCGATTGAGTTGAAATTTTGCACACACGTGTAGTTTCGATGACAATACAATATTATGGAAACTAGCTGACCGAGCTGGATCTCCTCCGGGTGCAAATAGCACTTTTAAAAAATGTAAAAATAGAAATGGTAACAAAACTTTTTAAGTTAAACGGTTTTATTGTACAATTGATGATGTACTCAAAGCTAGAAAATAATTATGGGTTACCAGCTTGGGACATTAATCAGACTTAAAATAAGTGCTGTGCATTTAATAGAAAATTCCTTTTTGTTGAAATATGGAAATCATATCTTCTTCTATCTTAATATTACTTAATACGCACCATGATTTTAATTTAGTCTGATCAAAGACCCAGATTGGTGACCAATAATTATTTTCTAGCTTTTAGTACATCATCAATTGTACAATAAAACCGTTTAATTAAAAAAAAATGTCTATTTTTTCTGCTGTATTTTAGAGAAGAATAATTGAACTGGAAGCATGTTTTGTTTTCTAGTGAAACCAGGGTGTTTGAAACCATCAGAGTAGACCGTGAATGAGTACTGCAAAGATCTGGAGAAAATTATGCTGTACTGCATGTCTCTTTTCTAAAGCTCTGCGCGGTCGTTGAAGCAAATTCCCTCCCAGAAAACCAAATAGGTATCTCTAACTTACCCTGGTTTCATTAGAAAGCAAAACATGCTTCCAGTCCAGCAAAAACAATATAGAAAAATCGAGTGGTGCGTTAACTTTAACTAGGAGTGTACAATAATTAGAGATATCTATTGCAAAAATAAGATGGGAACTCTACCAAATCGGTTTCAGAAATAGTAAATGGTTGTGGGTGAAATATGTATGTAATAAATACAAAAGGCATGATTTAAACTACACCCGGCTTCTAAACGTTAACCCCGTAAATCATTAAATATTTTATAATGTATTATTTCTATCGACACTATAATTATAGGTGAATCTGTAGCTATATGGGTGTTAATAAATATATACTTTGGTGGGCTCTTTCAATTATATGAAATATTTGAAGAGTGATACAATGCTAAGTAGACTATCATCGCATTGCTTGAAGCAGCCACGGTAACTGGAATTAAACCATACATACACAGAAAGTAAGCGCATGTGTTGGTCAACGTCAATTTACATTCCTCTATAAATAGGCATGTACTTATCCTTTGTTAGGTAATACCGAACGCACGCGCTGGCAAAATCTATTATAAAGTTATTATTTTTATGAATTAGTCCCGTGTGGCCAAATTAATAGCTTTCCAGTACATTGGGAAGTTATTGTAATTCATTTTTAGGTGCAGCTTAAGCAATAGTTGGAAGCGCCTTTGACTGTGAATCTGTGAAACGCCTTAACCGATTTCAAAAAAAAACTGTTCGATTGGTCTCAATTAGGTCTATTTGATCCTAACGTCGCCAGAGGGTAGCAAATAAAAAAACGATTTTTTTTGCATATATTTCGCTCACTAAATCAGGTCAGTTCAAATCTTAAACGAAAGAGGAGAAAATTTTACATGAATTTCGTATAACACAATGCGTCCAAATTATTTTAAACATTTAAAAAGAGAATAAACACAGGATAAATTCGATTTTGCCTAATAAATCGAGCACTCACTTCTTTTGTCTTTGTCTGTTGTTTGTCAGTATATGAAAATGTACAGATTGCGTATGTCCTATTATAAAGAGGCAGCAAATTTTGTGAGTTTGTGTGTATGCGGAGGGTAATCTCCGCAACCACTGCACCTATTTGAAAAATTCTTTCAACATTTGGAAGGTATATTACACCCGACTAACATAGGCTGTATATTATGTATAATGTATATAAATGTGCTCTTTTTACCTACGCCTATTGTTGGAACAACAATCAAGCCTATTGTTGTCGCCAACAACAATCGGTGTGTCTTTGTTAGAATGACGAGTCGATTGTCGTCTCACAAACTTCTTTGTCGTCCCAACGGGGAGTTTGTAACATTATTTTAAGTATTTAATTTATAACATATATTTGACAAAATAATTCTTGTAGGGGTCGGCGGTTGCAAGGATGTCAGCGTGGGAGAAGGCTCAGGTATGCGAAGGGGGAGTCTGACAAAATAAATTATGTATTACGAGCAGGCCCTGGAAAAGCAATCTATATTAGATACTTCAAAATAATTACGTTTAATACTGCAAATCACTGATTTGGACTGTAAATTATTTTATTTAAAAGGAAAAGAAAGGATAATATATTTTCACTGAGTAGTTTTAAGTAATATTTCAGTTTTTTGATATTTATATTTTTTTGTAGAATTTATACATATTAGGTTCAATAATATTACTTCAGTCGACTGAATATTAGAATTACATTTTTTGCCTAAAGTTGTAGCTTGATAATTGAAAAACACGGGAAGGAGGAGTACACAAATCTGTAGAGGGTCACAAAATGTCCAGAAAATAGTGATGGAAGTAACTGGAAAACAGTTTGCTTTAGGACAAAAAAGATCATTATCAATCTGAAAGCTGATTAAAAATCAAATAATACAGTGCAACCTTAATATAACGTACCTCAATATAACGACTTCCTCGATTTAACAAATTCTTCGTAATCCCCTTGAATTGTCCATAAGAGTCAATATAAAATATACCTTTACATTGCGAACATTCTTTGCGTACAACCTCTTTATAACGAATTTTCAACTATCAAGAAAAAGTATTCATACCTCTAATTAACGAATTTTGCCAACCCAAAACCTTTATATAAAGTTTCCACCAATAATATAACTCTTAATCTTATAATGTGATTCATGTCTCGACATGTTTCGACACGCTTTTGTTTGAGATTAAGCTACTATAACCACATTGTTAATTAAGTTTTTGATTATTAATGTAAGAAAAAAAATTTATTATCTACCTAATTGTTTTTAAATACATAGCAAATACATATAGTAATTTGATGAAAATGTGTTATCATTTATTAGTAGAAGTTGTTCGCTATAACAAGATAAGTACGTAATATTGAGGTGAATAAAACTATTCTTTTACCTCTTTATAACGAATTTTAGACCAATCTAACCTCAACATAACAAACCTCAGTTCAACGAATTACTTGATATTACGAATATTTTCTTGTTCCCCTCCGATTTGTTATATCGAGGTTGCACTGTATTAGGTATTTAATATTGTAACAGAGATCCCCAGCAGGTGTAGACAAAGAATTTCGTGAGACAACAATCGGCTCGTCATTCTAACAATGACACACAGATTGTTGTGGGACAACAATCGGCTTGTTATTCTAACAATGACACACGGATTGTTTTGGGATAGCAATCGACTTGATTGTTCAAACAATAACAATATGCGTAGGTAAAAAGGCTTTGCTGCCAAATTCCAGACAACAACGAATGCAAGAAAAAGAAAGAACTATCCAGCGCATATATATACCACAGCGAAAGCTGAGTGGACGGACAGTGATACATTGTGCTTCATCGAGTTAACAATCGAAAAATAGTTGTGACATAAATTGACAGTCAGTACCGCGAACAGTACTGGGATAACTGCTGAGATAAATAGATAAATGAACTGTGTAAATAAATAGTGCGGAGTGGTTAATAGACCATTGATTTCAATTATATAAATCTATATAAATAATCTCTTGCATAAAATCATATAGTGTTTAGTGTAAATAAATAGTGACTTTGTATTCTTCATTACTTATTCTTTTATTTTATTAGTTAAAATTTGTTGTTTTGTTTCTGTTACGTTGTAGAGAAGTGCTTTTAGTTTGTTTGTTTATTTGTTTTGTTAAAGTTTCACTATTGTAAATAAAGTAAATAAATATTTTCCACCACGAACAAGAACAGTTTTGTTACAATATGTTCTTTAGAGATTTGTAAACTGAATGTATATGTTATGTGAGATTGTGTATATACGGAGGGCAATCTCCGAAACTACTCATCCGATTTCAAAAATTTTCTCACCAATATTTAAATTGGACTCTTAGGATGGACATAAGCTATATATTATCGCGATAAAATAAAATCGCTTTTCGTGGAGATCAACTTTGTACCTTAATTGACGAAAAAACGATGGTTATTTACAAATTCGTGCGAAGCCGGACCGGATCATCAGTTTTAAAATGAAAACGGATATTATTTCTAATATAGCTATTCAATTTTCTGATATTACATAATACTCGTATTGCTGGAAATGCGACGCCTTCTGAGTTAACGATTTTAGTAACTGAATTGTTATTTTAACGCTTTGATGCTAATGTCATTTAAGTCCAGTGATAATGAATAAATTCAATATGGTGAACGCCCCAAAATGATGGAATGCCTTTTTCTTCACAACCTCCTTGAGATGGGTATCAAATAAAAGAGTTTGACAAGTGGGATATGATAAGGTCAGCTTTTATTTAAATATTCAAAAAAGGAAAAAATAATTTTTAATATAACAATAAAATCGTGGGAAGTTGGAATTATTAGTAAAATGAATTAAAATTTAATAAATTTATACATTTCGTCATGTATTTATTATGACTTGCCTAAATCAAAACCGTTTCTGTTAAACGAATAATGAGACAATTATGAACTAAATAATTCATTTAAATTGAATATTATTTTTTCTTTTAATGAATATTTTATTTAATTGTTAGAAAACTTTCATTTGTTGTCGCATTGGTACCTACTCTTTTTTTTCTTAAATTATGTAAAATAAAGTACATATATTCAATAATAGTATATTATGCGACTAGTGAGAGAAGGAGAAGATTCCATGAGCGTAAAATTTGCCGCACGAGCGTAGCGAGTGCGGTAACACGCGAGTGGAATATTCTCCTTCGATCAATGGTCGCATATAATACTTTATTCAATTAGCACGAGTAATATGTAATCGGGGCCCTGATAAAAAAGGGAAAAATAATAAATCACTTCATTGATTGACGTACCCACCGCCCTCGATGCACACAAGATGGCCCTGACTTTCGCTGAATTGCGATGCTGTTTTCATATTGTTACGGTTATAATTTTCATATAAATCAAATCATTCACTATTAATATACAATCGTAATTATTACAATATTACGGCTATATAAAAATTCAGTCAATGATATATTACTGTACATAGCACTGATAACAGCTGTAAACGCATCATGCGGTCGTCGTATTGCACACCTCCCACCCTGCGCTGATAGCTAGATGCGCGTGTACTGTGTTATCTATGACCTTATTGGTTCATGTGATTGACTAGTGGCCAACGTCGTCTTATCGCCGCCGGCCTTGGCCTATATAAAGCGCTGCGCGCTTTGAAATCATCAGAGTTGCCACAGCCGCTCCGACCGACCAATCTCTTCCTTTATTTGACGTTACACACGGGAGTTGACCGGAACTAACGTTCAAATATTCTCTCTCTGGAAATTGTTTAGGGGAGTTGACCCGACGCGACTCCAGAAACCTACTTCTTTATCCCGGAGATTGTTTAGGGGTGTTGACCCGATGCAACTACAGCATTCCCTTTCTTTATTTTGAACGAGGCGACTCTCAAATCTAATTGTTAAACTGAACTACCCATTGAACCAACCAACAATAACGATTTGCCCTTCTTTAATAAAAAAACACAACGTAGAGTCCTAAATTTAATGCACTGTATAATTGTAACTTTAAAGACCTGAGATCTGTATTTTTGTCCAAGCGTATTTTGATATCAATATATATTTTCTTTGGTATGTATCGTATTCCATGAATTAACTGTATTTTATATGCTTACTTCATTATAATAAAACTATTGTAAAATATACCTCAGAATCATTATTTAAAATTTAACCATAAAATATAAAACGCAACAATATATACAAATCGCTACCGCGTTCCTATTGGTCTAGAAACTATGCAGTAATAATTCATTACCGTACAGATTCGGCTCGCTACCACGTTCCTTTTGGTCCAGAAACTATGCAGTAGTAATACATTATCGTACAGTTTCAGCTCATTATTAGCACTCTGCGCGTCAACTTGAAGTAATTTATTATTTCTCCCGAATTTAGCAGGGCCCCGAAATTATATATTACTCACGCGTGTTGAATAAATAAAATTATCGACCAATTTTTCAGCTACAGGACGCTGGCACCTCATATATGGAATTTCAGTTGACCAATTATACCATTTAAAAGGTCAGAAAATGGTCATAAAAGGTCACTTAATTTCATTAATTGGTCAGCAATAGAACATTTTTTATTAGCGGTTTAAGTTTTTCAAGGCCATCTAGAAATTTCAGCACCCCATTATTAATTAAATTAAAAATAATACATGTGCCTCATAGAAAATTGTGTGCTGATAATTGGTCAGCTAAAATAAATAATTGGTCAATCGATTTTCATTAAAAAATCAATAATTAAGTTGTGTTCGCGCTACTCTTATTTGAAATTATATGGTGGAGGTGCCGTGATTATTACCCGTTTCTCACCACATTTCTCAAAAAATTGTCTACACGAATTGGATTCTTATAATTAGCTAAAACACGGGTTTTTTTTATCGTTGTTTCTGTTTAACAATTCACACACGTGTTCGATTTATTATTTCTTCTGATTGACTTAAGATCATCTGTGTAAGCTTTTCTACTCTTATTTTTTGAGAAATGTGGTGAGGAACGGGTAATAATCACGGCACCTCCACCATATAATTTTAAATAAGAGTAGCGCGAACACAACTTAATTATTGATTTTTTAATAAAAATCGATTGACCAATTATTTATGTTAGCTGACCAATTATCAGCACACAATTTTCTATAAGGCATATGTATTATTTTTAATTTATTTAATAATGGGGTGCTGGAATTTCTGGATGGCCTTGAAAAACTTAAACCGCTAATAAAAAATGTTCTATTGCTGACCAATTAATGAAATTAATTGACCTTTTATGACCATTTTCTGACCTTTTAAATGGTATAATTGGTCAACTGAAATTCCATATATGAGGTGCCAGCGTCCTGTAGCTCAATTTTTCAGACAAATATTGTAACGATATTAATTTGATGATACTAATATTGATGTGCAATTTAGTATACTTATATTCGTATACAGTCAAAGGTATACGAAGTTCTGTTCTAACGCGTTTATGATTATGCAGCGTCCGGTATTAAGTAGGCATTAGCGCCATGTCTTATCGAACTTGCATTTTTGCAATTAATTTTATGCTGTCCACCAATAGGTGACTACTCGTAATTTTCTTTTTGATTAATGTTTTTGTTAAAAATAATTAGCGGTCGGAACTACTGCCGGTCGACAATTACTAACTATCAAGCAAAAGTGCGCCAAAAATTTGTCTTTCAGTGAACGCTCTGTTAGCACAGTGGCTTACTAGTTTATAATCGTGTTTTCGTCTATTCTAGTATGACTTATCTAGTCTAACAGGGAAGGCTTTGATTGGTCCTCGAAGTGCTGGCTTATGATCGGGTTTTTCGTCTACTCCAGTATTTTGTGGGTTCATTCTCAGCACGCTTGCAGAAGACCTGGAAACTCTGTTGGTGTATGATCTGGCTGTCGTCTGCTCCAATACGTTTCCCGGAGTCTTCTAAAAGCGCACTGCTTGACCACCGCGAGGGTTCTGGTTCATGATCGGGCATTTCGTCTGTTCCAGGCCTTAGCGTACATCGACCGCAACGACCATATTAATTAATTAATTCATGAACGAATTCAATGACCGTGCCGAGGATATAAGTAAGGTCCGAATAAAAAAACACAACGTACGAATGACCTAGAGACCCGAGCTAAATAATTAGAGGCCCGCCCGTGTTTAAGGTCCTTCAGACCACTAGACACATGAACTTGATTGTTAATTGGACTTGACCGTACAAATAATATCGTTATTTGCACTAATGAGAGTATTTAATTAAAAGTACTCTGTTCGTCTAATTGTTGACCGATTGTTAACACAAGATTTCGTTTGTGTTCAACAATAAAGGCTATTGGAAGACCGATGGACGTCGGACATAGGTAATGTTAATTACTGTAGGCGTTCATCTTATTGGCCGATGAAGGAATTGGCCATTTGAAAGATATTATTTATTTTATTGTATTTTCTGTGTATTGTCATATGTCATTTTATTTTTATATTGAATTATACGTGTTGAAACTTAAACGCATGAACCTGGTTTATTTAAAATAACCAACCAACCCCCACAAAAAAAAGAAAACGTAACAATATATTAACAAAAAATAATAATTATTACATTGGCTTTTCGGCCCGGATTTGGATACTTCTTCAGAACTGATCTAAAAAATATAAAAATAATTAATTTCTAATTCGTATTTAAAAATATTCGCTTTAAGTTTTTAAATTATATTCAAAAATTTGTCGATAATTTTATTTATTGAAGAATTCTAATCAGACGTTACTCAAAGATTTAAGTACATATATTATTAAGTTCAAAAAAACTTTCTATCTATTATATAATATTTCGCGCCTTGTAATTTAAGAATTATTTTTACACTGATATTGATTTAAATTTTTAAACAGCATTTTTTCAAGAGTAAAATAGACATAAAATTTATATTCCGACAAAAACAGTAGTAAGTAGTAAGGAACAAAAATTTTATTTTTTTTGTTTTTTTTTTTTTGATACCTATCTATCTTTTTCAATATAAAAAAATAATATTCATATCTACCAAATGAAAAAAAGATCATTTTGCACAATAATATTGTTTAAAATATGTTTTCTATACTTCAGACGTATGTAAATAAGTCAATAACTGATTTTCCTTAAAATTCTATGCCGGTCGCATATTGAAATGCTTGTATTGCAATTACTAAGACCATATAAAACCAGATCGTGTGTCTTTAATTAAAATTCAAAAGATTATAATTAAAATGTACAATATATTAACAAAAAATATTTTAATAATGTGCAGGTGTAACGCAGATGTAAAAAAATCGTTGAATAAATAAAAGGTAGCACCAGCATTAAAACTCAATTTAATTATTACCTACAAATAAAATGCTCATTGATGATGTCAAAAGTTTAAATAGGGTTGTAATTATCTTGTAATATATTTGAATTCGGTGGAAGATAATAATATATTGGTTATTCGTATTTTGACTCTATTCTGCTAATTATGTGTATATATATTTATGAATTGTTCTTTTAACGAAACTTCCGACAGATAATCCTAAATATATCGTCTGGGTTTAAATGATTTGATAATAATACACTTTCTTAGGTTCAAAGTATGTGTTTAAAAATTCAAAATATTTGACAGAACGAAGCATTTCACTTTATTTGTTGGTTGTGAACCAATTTTAACGTAGTTTGGAATATGCCGTATCTTTGAATCTATGCCAAACTGCGCATGGAAGGGTTTTTCTAATCAAAACATCCTCTCCACCGTGGATTAATAATATAGGCGAGGAGAGAGACGGCGAGGAGTTTTGGGTGTAATTTTCGGGCACAGGCGAGATTATTGTTGGAATCGCTTCGTTTTAGGGTGTAGTTCAACCCCCTAAGTTTGCTTACAAATTGTTGGTGTGCTTGATTTTATAATTGACAATTAGTGACGAAAATAGTGCTTTTTTCTCTATTTCCTTTAATATCCGTTCCTCTTGAGTTTTAGTATAGCATATGCATTGAGAAAGTTGTTCCTTATGAAATTTCCTAAAAAATGAACACTGACAGAGGTCGTTAAGTGCAATTGTTAACTTGCAAATAGCCCCGAAAGTTAAAAAAACATGTTTTGTTCACTATTTTTTTACTAAAAAATGACCGCACATAGATGGCTAAAAATTCTCAAAAATGATGTCTATGTTGACCCAAACATGCATGAATAATTTTAGCGTCATCGGTCAATTACGTCTCGAGTAATTAACTATCACCTTTTTTTTGTTTCCTTAATTGCAAATTGCCCCATTTTTTTCACAAACGGGTTTCGCTGGTCGGACCAAGCCAGAAAAATCACAAATCCATTCAACTTTAGTATCCCGTGGGAATTTTTGGAAAAAATTAATTCTAACCGATTTTATAACGATTGAATATTGGAAAAGTTATATGGTTTTATACGTTTGTATCGCTAAAGAAATCGTTAAAAAATCGGTTAGAATTAATTTTTTCCAAAAATTCCCACGGGATACTAAAGTTGAATGGATTTGTGATTTTTCTGGCTTGGTCCGACCAGCGAAACCCGTTTGTGAAAAAAATGGGGCAATTTGCAATTAAGGAAACAAAAAAAAGGTGATAGTTAATTACTCGAGACGTAATTGACCGATGACGCTAAAATTATTCATGCATGTTTGGGTCAACATAGACATCATTTTTGAGAATTTTTAGCCATCTATGTGCGGTCATTTTTTAGTAAAAAAATAGTGAACAAAACATGTTTTTTTAACTTTTGGGGCTGTTTGCAAGTTAACAATTGCACTTAACGACCTCTGTCCGTGCTCATTTTTTAGGAAATTTCATAAGGAACAACTTTCTCAATGCATATGCTATACTAAAACTCAAGAGGAACGGATATTAAAGGAAATAGAGAAAAAAGCACTATTTTCGTCACTAATTGTCAATTATAAAATCAAGCACACCAACAATTTGTAAGCAAACTTAGGGGGTTGAACTACACCCTAAAACGAAGCGATTCCAACAATAATCTCGCCTGTGCCCGAATAATGCACTTTTTAATGATTTTACTTCAAATGAAAAGAAAACGAGTCGATTATAATATGTTGTTACGTTTCAAAGTCGGATGATCAAAATTTTAGAATGAGCATTCTTTGAACCTAAACTGGCTATTGCATGTATTTGTATTTGGGTTTGTGAGCAAAACATTTCCATGAAAAAGACTAAAGAGTAGTTGATAATATGTTAGTACATGCAGAAATATTTTATGTTATTTTACTGCAATGTTGGATAAACCAAGTTTGACAGGAATATTTTTAAAACTAGGCTCAATGTTGCATAATATGAACAATTAATTATGTGACCTAAACATCCTCCATGCCTTAAAGTTGGTTTGAAAATGCATAAATAGAGAAAATGATAAGAAAATATAAACAAAAACGTTAAAGCGAATTCGCAACGTTGAGCCTCCTTAACACCCGGCTCATCTCAAGTTTCAAATAATTGACGGTGACGTCATGCATTAGACGGGTATGTAAAGCATATACGTCTATGCATAAAAACTGTGCCGCTCAATTTACATTGTGATGTATAAGTGTGACGTCACAACTTAATTATATCATATATCTGCATATGCATGCACTGACATCTCGTTTGGTCATATCGATATGCAGGTATATCATATATACCTGCATATCGATATGCCCAAACAAGATGTCAGTTTGTGTGATACAATAGCGAGTTTTCAAAATTCCATTACGTTAAAACTCCTTAAATTAAAACTAGTGATGTGCCGGATATCCGTATCCGTATCCGCGTATATCCGAGGGAGAAGAAAGATCCGTATCCGTTAGTTTTTGGCGGATCTTTTACGGATCTTTTACTTTATTAATTTTCAATTCATAGATGAAATTTTATATATATAGGTGATTAGGTAATAATGAAAACCTGTTAAATTCCATACAGATTATTTTTTATCTTTTTAAATCGTATTTGGCACCTTTATATTGCAAACATTTATCGTAGTGAGTACCATACTAATAGTACATAACTCAAAGGTACTAAATCAACTATCTTTATAATGAGATTTTGCACATTGATCTTTGGAAAGAGACAAACGGTAGTGTATTTTTATCGCAAGCAACTCATTTCAACTTAAAGGTGGCACTTCACATGGCTATTCGTGTTCGCTATTGGTTGTTTGTTGTATTTGGCAAACTATTTGACGTTCAAGACAAACATGCAAATAGAGGCAAATACGACCATCTACACATGGCCGTCAAATAGCAAACACACAAACATTTGGCAGCAGAACGCAAAGCTCAAAATTCCAGGAATTTTAGCACTGTTTCATTGTCCCAATTCATTTTCAATAGTAATTGTTCCAGTTCTCGCTCACAGCACAGAAACAAAAATACTGCACGTCCGTACAGGTTCACGGCGCGTGCGCTTCTGAATATGGCCATTGTGTGGATGGTTTATTTGCCGTATTTGCCTATTTGACTCCTTTGATGTGCCTCGAAAAACCGACAACCGCACGGTGGCGCGTATTTGGTATTGGCCTTATTTGTCAAATAGGCAAATAAGGCCAACACTTTGTCAAATAGACCCTCCACACTTGGTAATTGTTTGCCAAATATGCCAAATACACAAATACAAATAGCCATGTGAAGTGCCGGCATAAAAAAAATGTATTTTTGGTATTATTACTTAATTAACTTGAGTCATTATATAATCTCCATTTTTACAGATATTTCGTCTAAAATTTCTAAATTTATAAAATCACTTCTTGAACTGAATTGCAATAGACCGGTCGCTTCACGAACTGCTTGTAACAGAATACATTATTTTCTATTTTTTTAAATCATCAGTATTTCCAATTTAATATGTATTATCTTTACTATCTATTTTTGATTTTTGAATGATAAATATTGGCTTATTAACCCTCAGTTAATCTGGTGCCTAGATATACTTTAATTTATCTGGTGGAGTCCAGGGGACTCCTTCTCAACAAATAGTTAATATTATTTTAATAAAACGATATCCAGTATCAAAAAACTACATATTTGAGTAAGGAACATTACAGTAGCAGACTTTTATATCAGACTGGTATTAGTTAACATTTAAGCTTTATAACAATAGAAAAACAAATTACCCTCCATATAAAATTAACAAAAAGTTGTACCATCTTCTAGCTACTATAAAAATTCAAAATTAATATATTTATCTTTTCACTTATGAACAATGCCAACAATATAGTGAAATTAAGAGCAAAATTAAAAAAGGATAGTGTCTCATATTAAAATGAAAAATGTGCAGCACTTAATATTTGACTGTCGCAACAAAACGGGCGCAAATCTTCTTCGTACACCCCAAACATCTTTCTTTTTAGGCGCTTAGGACATAATGTGACAGTATTTACTTTGGTTTCTTGGCACTCATCTTTGGAGTCGGAAAGTAATTCTTCGGGTATAAAAGGTCGAGGCACATTTTGTGACTGTTGAGATTCATCATCGGGATTCATATCTTCGTCGTTTAGCCAGCCCATTATGATATATTCAGCAACTGGTTGATTTAAATTTACTACTTGTTTATTGGAAGCCATTTTGTAGTTTAAAACAAAGAAAATGTGTCATTAAACCCAAAAAATGACATTTATAAAATTAGCAAAAAAGTTACACAAATGCTCTGGTGGAGTCCCGTGGACTCCATGAACGTAATATCTCACCGATATACAAGCGTAGACGCACATCCTCTCTCCCCCGAGCGTCGCACACTATTTCAGGAAGGTACTGTGATGCACAAACTTCTAAGTGTAATATTAAAGTTTTTTCAACACTTTGAAAATCGGGCGGAGTCCCTGGGACCTAACAGATCAATTGAGGGTTAATTAAATTTAAAACCTGCTTGCAAAGGACGGACAAAATTACTGTCAGAATTCTTTGACAACAGGGTGTGGTGTTTTTTGGAATTAGTGTCCTGTTTTTTCAGAGTCAACCTCGCCCAACTCCTTGAAAGTTCCAGGAACTATTATTTTGTACCTCGTGTATCTTTATTTTTGTGTACTACAGTAATTAAATATATTGTTTAAAATATTAAATCGATTTTATATTATTTTGTTTGAACTAACCCACTAGTGAAACTGGGTGGGCCCAGCGGTTTCAACTTAATCAAATAATAAATTAATGAATAAAAAAAAATAGTGGATTTAAAGGTATAGTTAAAACAGTAAAATTATTCATTTATTTCTGTGATTAATGTCAATTTTTGTGATTTTCAAGATAACAATATAATATATTCCCTGTCATAAATTCGCTGTTGGAGCAGAAGAACGTTCATTATGTCTATGAAATGCTAAAATCGCTGAGCCGGAATTGATGGTGCACTAATAATACGTTTAAGATATCGTGAAAAACCAACAGAAATTATTTTAATGGCAAATATATATTTTATTGAAAAAAGGCAACATTTTTGTATTAATCCAAACAAATAGTGAGTTATTATATTCAATAAAAACAAATCAGTTAGTTCGCAATGTGCGTATTATATAATTTATTATTACAGCTAATTAGTAATTACAGATGATATGTAAAAGATAATATTAGTTTACATTATCGAATTGTTGAGTCATTAAACTCAGAAATTACACGGTACTTAAAAAACAAAAGAACATAATTAAAAACGCTTAAAAACAATTGCCTGTGTACCTGTAGTAACGTGCAAAGGATGTTACATGCACCAGTATAGACGAAAATATAATGAAAAAAAAATGAATTAAAAGTGAATGTCATGTTTACATGACTGACGGCGAGACAGACTAACAAATTTATACACGGTCTGGTTTTAGTTTTAAAATCGGTGCCTATGAAAAGCTCTTGTCATAGATAATAACAGGTACCTACTTATTGTGTAAGCAAGAGAACTCGCTTTCTTCAAATCTTACGTTGAGGAATTTGAAAGTAACGTAATTTTGTAGACCTACCCACTGACATGTCATACACACCATATCAATTAAATAAGTATATCAACCAGAGAGTAAGCGGTGTTTACCAATTTTTATGAATCGAGAAATTAAAGTCTGAATCGTTCCAATTAAAATCCACTTCAGGTGTTTCGTTTCAAAACCATTCGGAACCCAAAGGAATGGTGAGACCTCTGGTGAGAAATGCGCCGAACTGCCCTAAGGGGGGTTTTTGACAGGTAAACTATAGAGGTATAAGGTAAACATTGATTTAGAAAAGCATTAATGGACGCTCCATTATGCTTTTTAAATCAATGTTAACCTTATACGTCTATAGTTTACCTGTCAAAAACCCCCCTTAGGGCAGTTCGACGCATTTTTCACCAGAGGTATCACCATTCCTTTGGGTTCGGAATAGTTAAAAAAGTTCATGAAAGTTATTTGACTATTTTCATTTTTTTTTTATATTTATGGAATTTTGAATGGTCCAACTCATTGAGCAGTGTATGATATTTGTAAGTATACATCAATCACTCTAGAGTCTAGATTTAAAGAATATTCTTGCTAAATTTCTCTGAGTTGATTTTGGCAGTAATCATGGAATAAAAATCCAACCAAATAACTAAATACATAATATATAAGCGGTTACTTCAAATTACAAGAGAAATGTAGATTTTTCGCTTTTATACTGTTGTAGTCTAATGTGTAATTATATCCTTTGTTCCCCAATTAATGTTACAAAATTGGAAAAGAAAGAAAGAAAAACTTTTTGACTTCAAGCTTTTATTGAAATGTACCTACTTTAATGGAAAAAATAATATTAAATTTAAGTTCACGATATAAATGTGTGAGTCGTGACAAATAACAGAGTTTACGACCTACGCTTTTATGGTTAAATATTTGTTTCCTTTTTAGTACGTCATTTCAATAAAAATTTGTCTTAAAATTTTTTTAAATAGTATTTTATTTTATTCTTTGTCATTCAAATTTTGTATTTAAACATTAATTTGTTAAATGATTGTTTAAATCTAAAAACGATTGATTCATGTATTATCATCGGGACTACATTAGTCTATGAAATGTCATATCGATTGGATATGTGAAAGATTTGACCTAACTAGCAAACACATGTTTTGGCATTAGCAGTGCTCGTGCGGTACAAGACCTCGATTCACGGGATGACGATTGCGCTTGATAGATAAAAATTAAGTTCAATAACTAAAACCCAACTACTGAAAAGTATGAAACAAGAAAATATTCTCATCTGAGGATAGTCGTGGTCGTATGCCACCTACCTTAACAAAACAATACATTTTTACAATAGTAAGCGATCATAAGCTTTCGGGTAAAGTGCATCACGCTATACATCTAGAGGGCGCCATATGATCATAATGAGGTGGAATACGACCACGGCTATCCTCAGACGAGAATAATTTCTTGCTTCCTACTCTTCAGTAGTCGGGTTTAAGTTTTTGAACTTAGTTTTTATTTAAATTTTTTTTAACTTATTTATTTGTTTTCAATTTGCTCACCGCTGGGACCAAAATTCAAAAATAAATGTAGCATATGTTACCCGGACCATAGTCGTGTTTTAGTTTTTTTTATTTAAATTATTTTTTTGAAATTATTTTTTGTTTTCAATTTGCTCACCGCTGAACCAAAATTCAAAAATAAATGTGTGCTATGTTACCCGAATCATAGTCGAGTTTTAGTTTTTTTAAATTTTTTATTTAAATTATTTTTTATTTGTTTCCAATTTGCTCACTCGTGGGACCAAAATTCAAAAATAAATGTAGCATATGTTACCCGGACCATAATAACGAATCGATTGACACCTTATTTATCAAAATCGGATGAATAGTTTAGGCGCTATGACCGAACATCCATAAATACAAACTTACATAGGCTACTTATAATTATAACTCTTTCTTTTTGACTGCACCGCAGTCGGGTAAAAAATAGATAGAGTTGCGTCTCAAAGCATGAAATGAGCGATTAGAATGAATTTGAGTCGCTCAGTGTACTACACGAAGCGACTTAATACGCACAGCCTTTTGCATATAACAGACTAGTGATTCAGCATTATGTTGACAATGACATGCCGGAATAACTTTCATATTTGCCAACAGTGACGATAACAAAAAATCAATTATTATTATAGATTAACCTAAAACAACTGACAAACAGACAAAAAAATGATGAAATAGGCAAAATATTCGGTCAAGGTATCATGTTATCTTAAAAAGTATACAATTACAGACTAAGTTACGATGTTATTTATTTCTATAACTGAACAGCTTACTGTATATTTCGTTAAATATAAAAAAAACTAGCATGTAAAGAAATAAGTAAATAGTAGAGCTGTAAAAGTAACGAGAAATTGTGTACCCGTATGTATTCGTTACTTAAAGAACCGGTACCCGTTACTTTCGTATCGTTACGTTACTCGTTACTTATCATACGACATACAATCGTGTATACAAGCATGTATAAGCATCGCAACGAGGCGCGTCGCATACGTGATACGGTATGACTTCGTTCGTATAACGTATAACCGCATCAAGCGAGTAACGAAATGAATTTGTAAGTAGCGATTCGTTACTTCGAGTCAGACGACTAAATAGTATACTATATTATAGGAACAAATCGAACACTACGTCAGAAAACTGTGCTCTTCTATTTAATAGATATACCTATAGGTACGTATATAGATGCATAGCTGATATGATTTGCCATTCGTTGCCATAGACCATGGTTACGCCATATTTAACGCGTTAAAAAATCGACATAAGCATTTTGACCATTTAGTAATAGTTAGGCCTAGTTTATATGAGAGGCGTTCAACGCGCGTTAGCCCAACGCGCGTTGAACGCTCTTCATGTGTGCTAGGCCTTATATTGTGTTCAGAAACTTACATAACTAGTCACTGATGACTGATCACTTTAGCAGCGTCATTTTTAATGGTTTCTATTGGGCATCAAGTCCGGAAACTGGTAAGGCAGGTACAATACCACCAAGCAGGATTCATTTGTAGGTACATACATCAATTCTAAAATGATACCACGATACAACGATGATGAAGCGAATCTCGAAGGCACAAACATAAAAGAGGTGGAATATGTAATAAGAAAGTTGATTTTTCTTTCTTTTTCTCTAAAGCTAAAAGTATTTTTATAACCGAACCACGCCATTTTTATGTTTAATCAATCGTTATGAAAAGTTAAAATGTTATTAACGTCAATGTCATTTCCAGTAGGTATGATTGAAAATGTGTTTAATTTAATTAAATTTTAATTTCCTGGAAAAACAAGCGCTTGATTTCACCTCCAGATATAATTACGTAAGTGTAATTGATAAAGATTTTTTTTTCAAATTAAATCACAATCTTTTAAGTTCAAGCAGCATGAATATTTGCATTCAATTTTAATGAAGAATCATGTTTAGAATAAATCACCAATAAATAAATCATTAATATTAATGCGGTGGTGTTTAAATCGACATTGTTGATTGAAATTTGAAAAAAAATTATCATTTTAAGGAAAGTATGAAGGGGTCATTTTTTGTAACAAATTCATATACCCCTCTATTGTGGACCCCTACAGGGACTATTTCTAACGTAGCGGTGTGCTTTCATAATATAGAGTATAGACAATGTTTTACGAAATATATGAGGGGTTTCACTGTAATATCAAATACACAATTTGTCAATAAGATTTGGCACTACGACCAATCTGTTTTCTTGTTTGTTAAACTAATTTTTCTTTTTGATAAGGACCATAAGACATATAGACAGTATCAACTTTTCTTGAAAGCGTGATAAAAATTTCTGCTGGCACGTTAACAATAGTCCTACATATGATTTTTATTCTTTCCCATTTTGAATAGGTGTATTAAGGTAAATGCTATTATTAAAATTACAAGCTTGTCGCCGTTTTTTCGTCGACTTGCGTTGCAAAATTGGTCTCCACGAAAAGTGCTTTTATTTAAACGCGATAATATATAGCCTGTATCAATTCTGAAGGTCCATTCTAAATATTGGTGAAAAAAAATTTTGAAATCGAATGAGTAGTTACGGAGATTGCCTCCTATATCCAAACTTACAAACTTTACCTCTTTATAATATTATAGCGGTCCGTCCCAGTTTCACCTGGGTGCGATGGATATAATTCTGCAAAATGTATTTCGATTGCGTCCCGGCGTGTGAACTAATAGCTTTCAGCAAGTTCTAACAGATGTCACCAGAGGTGACACATGTAGACGCCTGGCGGGGATAACCGAGCGATTGATAATTGATAAGTTATCGACCACATTATAACAATCGCACTTTCTGTTTTCACTGGGTTAAATACATAAAATTTTACCGTTAAATTACCATCTTGCAAACATTTTGCGCATCTGTGGATGAAAGTAAAAATACTAATATCGCTATTAAAAAATAGGAGTTGCTGGTAGAACGGTGAAAATTTAGGGTAGTAAGTATTTTTTAATGGAAAATAATAAAATAAAAAAAAATTTGGCCAAATAATGAAAAAATATATTCTAGAGAGGGCCACCCTTATCACTAGGGATATGAAAAATAGCCTACGACCTATTCTCAGACCTACCAAGTATACACAAAAAATTTCATAAAAATCGGTCAAGCCGTTTCGGAGAAGTTCGATAACAAACACTGTGACAAAATCATATAGAAGATAAAGAATAGGGGTTGGTGGTAGAATAGTGAAAATTTAGGGTAGTAAGTATTTTTTAATGGCAAATCATAAAAAAATAAAAAAAAAATGGGTGTCTGTAAAGTCGGTTTCCGGACGATAGTTTTACGTGATAACGTCATAAAGAAACATTGATGAACTCTCTGACGTCACGCGAGAAGAGAGAGAAATGCGTACAAGCCGATGCTTGGGCCGATCGTGCCTCTCTATCGCTTATACCGCGCTCTCGCTTGCACTCTCAGGCTCAGGCGGAACGTGACACTTTTTCGTGCGTGCAGCCGGTGTTTCATCAATTTATTTATAAGACTTTATCACGTCAAAAAAGTTTTTTAAAATCTGTTAAGCCATTCTTGAGTTATAAATGGTGTAACTAACCCGACTTTGTTTTATATAGATAAGATAAAGATGAACATCTATATAAATTAGCGGAAAAAATTAAAGGATCAAAAAAAATTTCCAAATTTTTCGAGGTTTTTCAAGTGGCTGTATTTCCCTTAAAAATTGTCGTACTGGAATTTTAAAAAAAGGATTTTAAAGCTCGAAGTTACTAGTTTTGAGATCTTATGATGAAAAATGTTTTCAAGCAGCGTGTTCCGCTCAATCCTAATGAATACCGAAGAAAAAAATTTTCGAAATTTTTTCGGTTCTTTTTTTTGGTCTACGAACTTGGAAAAAATTTGTCCAACTTAAACACTATATGGATCGGATAACTTGTTCATTCAGCTTTAATTTGCTTTTTTGAAAAGTTCGATACGACCACGTCTCGCTGAGATATCGATCTTTGAATGGAAAAGGATCTCTTTGTCTTTAACCTTCAATATCTCAGCAACCACTAATCGCAGAAGAAAATTAAGGAGGGTTTTGAAATCTTGAATAAATTTCCCACAAAAATCAGCTACGGTTTTTTTAAAAAAAATTTTTTTTCTATTTTTTACATTAATTTGAAAAATCAAGGAAAAAAGGGCTTTTGGTGGCTTTTGGGATAATCGGGCGCTAAGTTGGAAATATCGAGAAAACCAGTAATGTTGTGCCTTTTACAGTTCAATATGCCCACAAAAACCTCACAAAGTTTCGATTCAATCCATCGAGCCGTTTTTTTGTTTTATTCGATCGAATTTTTGAAAAAAAATTAAAGGATCACGATTTTAACTTTAAATGATCTTTAACAAAATGCAAAAAAAAATGTTTTTTTCAGTTTTTTTTATGCATTTTTGTTGGTAAAAATGTTTAAATTTATGCGAAAAAAAATTTGCAGAAGTGCACGCTCTAATGCATAAATTTCGCATAAATTTAAACATTTTTACCAACAAAAATGCATAAAAAAACTGAAAAAAACATTTTTTTTGCATTTTGTTAAAGATCATTAATTAAAGTTAAAATCGTGATCCTTTAATTTTTTTTCAAAAATTCGATCTAATAAAACAAAAAAACGGCTCGATGGATTGAATCGAAACTTTGTGAGGTTTTTGTGGGCATATTGAACTGTAAAAGGCACACTCAACATTACTGGTTTTCTCGATATTTCCAACTTAGCGCCTGATTATCCCAAAAGCCACCAAAAGCCCTTTTTTCCTTGATTTTTCAAATTAATGTAAAAAATAGAAAAAAATTTTTTTTTGAAAAAACCGTAGCTGATTTTTGTGGGAAATTTATTCAAGATTTCAAAACCCTCCTTAATTTTCTTCTGCGATTAGTGGTTGCTGAGATATTGAAGGTTAAAGACAAAGAGATCCTTTTCCATTCAAAGATCGATATCTCAGCGAGATGTGGTCGTATCGAACTTTTCAAAAAAGCAAATTAAAGCTGAATGAACAAGTTATCCGATCCATATAGTGGTTAAGTTGGACAAATTTTTTCCAAGTTCGTAGATCAAAAAAAAGAACCGAAAAAATTTCGAAAATTTTTTTTCTTCGGTATTCATTAGGATTGAGCGGAACACGTTGCTTGAAAAAATTTTTCATCATAAGATCTCAAAACTAGAAACTTCGAGCTTTAAAATCCTTTTTTTAAAATTCCAGTACGACAATTTTTAAGGGAAATACAGCCACCTGAAAAACCTCGAAAAATTTGGAAATTTTTTTTGATCCTTTAATTTTTTCCGTTAGTTTATATAAAAATCAATGCCACTTTTCGTTGTAATTTTATAACTCAAGAACGGGCTCACCAATCCAAACCAAATTTTTAGGCTTTGTTCGGACTATTTAGTAGATGGTATATGTGAAGTTTGCACAAAATCGGTCGAGCGGTTCTTCATTTTTCACATTTTTTGTAACAAATATCTATAAAAATCAATTCCAAGATATATAAAAAATGTGATAAATGAAGAACCGCTCGACCGATTTTGTGCAAACTTCACATAAACCATCTACTAAATAGTCCGAACAAAGCCCAAAAATTTGGTTTGGATAGGTGAGCCCGTTCTTGAGTTATAAAATTACAACGAAAGTGGCATTTTTTAAAAATCAATTTTTTGACGTATGAAAATACTTAAATATTGTAAGTAGGTTTTGGAATTTTATACAAACAATGAAACAATTGTTTTCAAAATATTATGAGAGTTAATTTTTAATTACTATCCAAGTGAGACTTAAAATAAATACGTATTTGAAAGAAAGTTAAAAACAATTATTATTTAGGTGAGTAATTTTAATAAATAAATTTAAACCTAAATTTGAAGCTAAAGATGCAATATCAAAGATCAAGATGACGGGAATCAGTTTTACAAGTACCGGCAAGTGTTTTAAAGACCAGTTATCTACGAATACTTTACGCTATTTTTTTTCGAGCACGACGGCGCAGCCGGAGTGAACCCTCGAAATAGAGCAAGTGTTTTAAAGACCAGTTATCCAAGAATACTTTACGCTATTTTTTCGAGCACGACGGCGCAGCCGGAGTGAACCCTCGAAATAGAGCAAGTGTTTTAAAGACCAGTTATCCACGAATACTTTACGCTATTTTTCTTCGAGCACGACGGCGCAGCCGGAGTGAACCCTCGAAATAGAACAAGTGTTTTAAAGACCAGTTATCCACGAATACTTTTCGCTATTTTTTTCGAGCACGACGGCGCAGCCGGAGTGAACCCTCGAAATAGAGCAAGTGTTTTAAAGACCAGTTATCCACGAATACTTTACGCTATTTTTTTATTGACGTATGCAGTCATATATATTTCCATACACACATATACGCATATGTATATTTTAGCTAGCAATTAATAAAATAGATAGATAGATAGATAGATAGATAGATAGATAGATGTTCCAATTAAAATTTTTTATTATTTCACTTTATACGTAGCGAAGCACGTACAGGGCCGCTAGTAATAATATGTAATAGTAATCGTAAATCGAAAGACATTTCATAACTTTATTTACCTAACATGATTCACTAGACTCCATTACACTAATTGACAAAGCGTGAATAATATAGACCGATACAGAATCACAATCATGAAAATTGATTAATTAATTAGTACTACGTGTGGTTCACTGGTACCTATAGGTATACAGACATTAATTGTTAATTAATTAATTAATAAGTTACGGTCAGTGTGATTGGTTGGTTACTATTAATAATTACTAGAGACGCACCGAAATTCGGTTCACATTCGGTAACACCGAATTTTGGCAGGTTTCGTAGGAATGTAGTATGATGAAGAATGAACCAACGAATTTCGATTCCTGTAATTATTAAGATTGTATTGATGTAAGAGTTACATTTATTTTTTTTGTTTTGTTGAAAGGTTGGTATTATTAATTATTAACATTAACTTAGGTCGAAGGTGTGGATATCTATTGAGAATTCAAAAAACACATTCTGAATAAATAATATATATTATAAACTAAACTAAATGGCCAATAATAGTAGTTTGGTCAATGAGTGCTCATAAGGGGAATCTAGATGGAAAAGTCGAAAGCAGAACATTTGACTTAGGAACTTTGTGTGGACTAGTTAGGAGATAAACATACTAAAAGTCCTTGCCCCTCTGCGGTACCCCCGAAGGGGGGGAGCACAAAGAAGGTCCCGTTTTTTGGTTTTTTGCTTTCATCTCGAAAACGGTACGTTATACGAAATTTTGTTGTAATACATAATGAAAGCTGATAAAATTCTCTACAACTTTAGCTTTCACACTTTTTATCTATCTCCAATCTTTGCCTAGCTATGAGCTCCGAAAAATGGTCGATTTTCAAAAATGTGTTAAATTCTCTGTAGCACATTGTAACAATACGAATTTGTCAAAACCATTTCGTATCGCTCATCCACACTATTAAAAACACCCACACACTATTAAAAAATAACATAAGCTTTAACCTATTGGAGGCCCTGGGCACATTAGGATAATGGGGCCCCTATGACCTTAACAGAGCACTATTTTGTTAGAATAGACAAAGAAAATAGATAAACAAGGTTCTAGATTCTAAGTCGAGGAATGTGATATAAAATGCATATATTTAAAAGGATCACGTTCCCAATTTTAACATGAAGGACACAAAAAAAATAAGTATATGAAAAACTAGTTCACTGATGATTTTTGTTTTAAACAGTTTAGGTACTTAGTATACCATTAAACTAGGGGGTCCCTATCGATCGCGGGGCCCTGGGCACGTGCCAGAGTGCCCAGTGGGAAACAGGGCCCTGCGTGGAGGTACTCCCAGCTTATGTTATTTTTTAATAGTGTGTGGGTGTTTTTAATAGTGTGGATGAGCAATACGAAATGATTTTGACAAATTCGTATTATTACAATGTGCTACAGAGAATTTATCACATTTTTGAAAATCGACCATTTTTCGGAGCTCATAGCTAGGCAAAGATTGGAGATGGATAAAAAGTGTGAAAGCTAAAGTTGTAGAGAATTTTATCAGCTTTCATTATGTATTACAACAAAATTTCGTACGACGTACCGTTTTCGAGATGAAAGCAAAAAACCAAAAAACGGGACCTTTTTTGTGCTCCCACCCTTCGGGCGTACCTCGGAGGGGTAAGGACTTTTAGTATGTTTATCTCCTAACTAGTCCAAACAAAGTTCCTAAGTCAAATGTTCTGCTTTCGACTTTTCCATCTAGAATTATTCGTTGCTTAAGCCAGCGGTTCTCAAACTTTTTTGGTGACGGAACCCTTTTGGAAAGCAAAATACTTGACGGAACCCTACAATAAAACAAAAATGTCTTTTATATATATATATACCTATATATTTTTTTTTTATATTTTAATAAGAATAATACGAGTACAATGTAACAGTTACTTATTAATATTATTATAATCCGAAATAAAAATAGAAATACAAATTGACAGTGCAAACAATTCTCGACTTTATGTTTTGTTCATAACTATAAGGCCTAACCTCAGAGGCAGCTTTTATCAAGAGGACTGCGCGCACACAAGTAGATACCTATCGGCGGCGGCATAGTACAATAATTGTACTGTAGTGGCGACTAAGTTCGGCTGCGCCTCGTGATACACCGCCTCAAACAGAGAGAGAGGTGTTTTTAATATTTTTCAAAATTCTTGCGGAGCCCCCACAGGAGTTTTGCGGAACCCTAGGGTTCCGCGGAGCACACTTTGAGTATGGCTGGCTTAAGCTATAGGTATAGATTCCGGTCCCAAATAGTTGTAATTAATTGTTGATTCGAGGAATGTAGGAGAACAGAATGGTTTACACCTTATTATTTTACGCGACGTTTCGCAGATATATTTCTGCTTCTTCAGGCGATCTACGGAAATACAATGATAATTAATTATTACAAAAATCTTTACAATGTTTGATGATTTAAAACAAAATTATAAAACTAGAAATTGTAAATATAAAATTATAGAGCTTATTGAAGTAAAACTTCTTTAGGCACGCTTGACTTGGGGAGTAAGCTGGTAAATGTCTGACGAAAGCGTTTACGGAAGTGCAACATCGGACGCGAGGCGAACGGTGCGTGATCGTTCGGCGAACGGTAGTTGAGAGGGAGATAATTTCCGTCGCCAACAGTCAATGATTGTGACTGAGATGAAAAATTTATAGTTTGACTTGTTATCATTCGGAAAATAATAGATTCTATTTTGACGTTTGAAATTAATAAACAAAAATATTGTCTGAAGACACAAGTAATTACAAGACGCGAGAAATTTTACACAATATGCCCCGACGTTATGTTTGAAAATTGGTGTATATTTTTAACCACACTATGAGCTTAATAATATCATTTAATTAACTTAATCTAAGAAAAAAATAACAGTTGAAAATATTGAAACACAGAAAGGAAAAAATCATTTTAATAATTTATTAATAATTTAGGTTCATAAATATAAAAGCGTTAGCTGTAAACTTCATGATTGTTTATTAGTCACAAAAACTTTTTAGGCGCGAATAGCGTAAGCTAAAGCGCCTATATGTACTCGCTTTGTCTGTACGTCTGTGAATCTGTACGTCCCACTTTAGGGAGTTTTGTAAATATTGGTCATTTCAAAAGTAACTAACAAAATGAATATACGATAATAAATAAGAAAAATCGCAGGATTGTGAACAAAAAATTAGATTTATTTAGTGTACGACGTTTAGTCTGTAGATTTAAACTATTTCAAGTACATACAGAAAATTCAAAATAACAATTATGAAAATAAACATTAATTACTAACAAATAAATGAAATTATCGACCAATTTTATTTATTTAAAGAGTTCTATTCAGACGTTAGTCAAAGATTTAATTAACCATAGCACTTAACATAAGTTAAAGTACATATGACAAGAACATGGCAACAAGTTTATGTAAGCTATAAATTTTTAACAATAAAAAATAAATAAAAATTCGAAAGTTAGCTCAATTTCATCACCTAGTTGTACTGACTTATTATTTATTATTATCTCGATGGACACGATATCTAATCAGGGCTGCCAGATGAACGGATTTTTCCGTTCCAAACGGAATTTTCGAGTAGAAATAAATTTGAACGGATAATGGAACGGATTTCATGATCTGAACGGATTTAACGGATTTTCTAACTTTTCCGAATTTTTTACCTTTTTTACTACATATAAATTCAAACTTCACTCGATAATCGATAATTTGGGGACATTCGGGTATTTTTAGCACATTCGAGCATATCTGAGCACGTTTCTTTCACTACCTCTGTCCTACTCCTCTCTCTATTTGGGTAGAAAAAGATAAGAGAGTGTATGAAACAATGTGTTCGCGAAACACACACCTATATCGATGAATATCGACTCGCTATCTTTGTCTGATGCGTTTTGTTCATATAACTGGAGTCAAGTGTTTCGAGTTACACGGATTTACGGAACACATTGAGTTTTTAACTGATTGTACTGCCGCGTTTGTTACTATCGCAACATTCTAACAGTCAATATAATATTTTTATTTCATAAAAATGTGAAAAATCTACGAAATAATCGATTCATTGGATGTGAAAAAATGAATCATTTCTATTCAATTTAAAGTCTGTTTGTAAGTAAAAGTAAATTCAACGTCTTATACGAAATTCATTTAATAATGTTAATAATAAAGCCATAATGAAGGTGGAAACACGTCGATGTGTCGTTTATGGTACCGCATACTTCACTTTACTCTCTATCTCTCTCACACTCATTGCATTAATGGGTGAACCGGGCGAACGGATGGAAACGGATTTTTCAGACCACTTCCCCCACCACTTTTCGCCTTACCGACGGATTTCTGAGGAGAGAAATCTGGCAGCCCTGTATCTAATAATACTTGGAAAAGGATGTGTTTTCAGCTTGAAATATATTTTTTAACTGTATAATACCAATGCAAATGAGCAGTCAGTGCGTTTAAAAATTCACTGAAAATTCCATGTCCCCATTCAATGAAATTTTACCATACATGCCTCCATTCTATCATTATAATTATGTGCAGGTGTCCTATTGTATTAGTTTTCTCGTGCAGTTTGTTCTATATTAAATTACCACGTCAGGGTTATAGACCTATTGATCGGCTATCTAAGTGCTTCAAAAAAATAGGGAGTATCAAAGTAGTCGCCCTACAGAAGCAGTTTTTTTTCAAAATAATGACTAAAAATTGAAACACTTGACTTGAAGTTCTCTAGTAAGAAGTGTGTTCATTAAATATTAAATTCCCATACAGATATTATAGACATATTAATTGCAGTCAAAAATTTTGGAAAATCTGAAAGGAGCCACCTTACCGTGGCAATTTTGCGAAATCGTATTTTTCAAGCAAAAAAATGTTCGAAAATTGCTTCTTTAAAGTGATCGCTTCCATGTTTTGCAAATTTTCTAATTCAGTTAGATAATCCATAAACAGGTCCTATAAACCACATCTGGAAATTTTAGATTTCCTAAATGCTCTTTTTACTAGAGCACTCGGCGTTAGTTGAAAAGCACCATCTTGAAAATATTAATGCTATTGTGGGGCCGCGAACAAACTTTCCAAATTTTTTGACACAGTTAGTTGGCCCATGGATAGATTTATAATCCCTACATGATAATTTAATATTTAATGAGCACCTTTATTACTTGAGAACTGCGCATTAAGTGTTTTCTTTTCTAGTTACTATCTTGAAAAAATTGCTTCTACAGTTGGTTAGCTCCTGGAAAGGTCTATATTCCCTACATGAGGATTTGATATTTATTGAACACCCATCTTACTAGAAAACTTTGCGTCAAGTGTTTCCATATTTTGTCAGAAACTACTATCTAAAAAATTTCAGTAAAGTGGCCGGTTTGATTTGTCCTAATTTGTTTGAGACAGTTAGCCCACAAGTACCTAGGTCTATAACCCCATAGTGGAATTAAATTTTCCTTAAACACTCTTCATACTAGATCATTTCGCATAAAGAGTTTATATCCACAAAAAACGTAGAAAATTACTAAATGCAAAAATTTGCCTATATTTCGCCCCATCCATGTTTCCAAAACTATTGAGCGCAGCAAAAAAAGTATTAGGCCATTTTGTGGAAAATTTAATGTATTTTAATTTTGCATGGGCTTATTTAAGTTCTTCGTTGGATGGTTTCCATGATATTTGCGAAAAACTGAGACAAAATACGGATTTGACACATTCCCTCCTCCCTCTCTCCGAAATCTGAGCGCCTTCCTGCGAAGACTTTTGCCGAATTTAGTGCAAAGAGTAATGAACAATTTGTGACACTCAAACCTTTTTTCTTGGATCCCGGTTTGGAGCTAATTTTTCTGTACTAATACTAAATGGCAAGTTAGGTTCAATTTTTTGTACTAGGAATATGTCCGCTGAGAGAGATTTCACTATATCTATGTATATTTTAATGTGTAAGTGATCTTGTGTAGCAATTTTCAGAGTTGATAGAGCAAATAGCAATAAGCTAGTCTAGTATATGCACAATATTATGTGACAGTTACATACCTATACACGTAGTAATAGCATATTATATTGTTTGCATGACGTAGGTACAGGTAAGTAAGTTAGTGTTTTGTTGTTGGAATATGAATTATATTTCACCGCAACAAACAAGGCGGGTTCACACGTCGCTACCTCCCAGGTGTCTCATAAATACTATCGACAATGCATAAATACTGAACGGGCTGCCGTGTACAGAACCGGATTTTATATTACATTGTTATTTATGACAATTTATTATATCTTGGACAATGATAAATTGGACATCTCTAAAAGGAGCTTGCAAGGAAGAGTAGGTACTCGAATTCACGTACATCCGTACGAAATTTAATTTGTTCAAAAATTGTATACGCCGAATTTTTAAACAATCATTGCGCGTTTCGGTGATATCACATGGTCTGCGCGTTCTCATTTATCAGTTCTTGATTCCTTTTTATGGGGATATCTGAATGCACGTTTCTACGTAAATCGTCCACAGACTATTCGAAAACTGAATCACGCCATGAGAAATGAAATTCTTCTGATAGATCAAAAAGTCATAATTAGTTTTCAATAAGTTTTTACAACGTTTAAGAAATTAAGACAGAATATTGCAAGTGAAGACATCTACCCGATTTAATATTTAACAAATTTAGAACTACAAATTTCATGCTTTCTACTGATGCATAATATGTTTTTCACCAGCTTCGACATCAGAACAAAGCAAAATGAACAAAATATTACCATTTTCATTTTTATAATCTTAAAAGTTAATCATTTTCTTCCTCATCATTGCTCGGTACATACAAACGTAAACTTTTTTTTGCTTGAGTATTAACTTATCTGCATATTTCTGATTGAGTTCAAATGAGATCTAAACTATGTTGTAGGTGACGTTGATACTGTAGGAAGGTTCCTTGTAAAATGATATATATTGCATAGTAGTAAGTACCTAATAAATAAAAAAATAATGTTTTGAAAACTAAACATAGTTTAAAAATCGTCGAAATGAAGTAACTAACCTGACTAGCAAATTATTATTTACAATATTATATAGGATGTCTCAGATACGACAAATGGGATTCGTATATCTATTAGTAAATGGTAAGAAACTCTGTACAAAATAGTATTAAATAATCAAGGAGATCTCTTTATTGGTCAGACAGGCAACAATCAACATTTTTTTCTTAAATAGAACAATAGATACTATTTTTAATTCATTCTTATGGAGCTTTTTATTTTCATTTCATCCGTTTAGTGAAATATCAATGTTACAATATAAAATTTTCGAGTAAACTTTACATTCATACAATTTTTTTTTAAGTTTTTTACTAACACAAATAAAAGTTGTGCCAGATTATATAAATTTTAATATTTAAAAATTTTTCATCTTACTACTGTGAATATAAATTATTTATAACGCAATAGGTAGAAAACTATCTTTAAAAACAAACTTATTTTTTTTATTTAGAAAACAAACAACATAAAGTGTGCTTCAACCCGAGGAAAAAAAAAACAAACTTATAACAAATGTCGATATTTCAGTTTGATGAGAAATTTTAAATACAGCCCTGTCTTATTTTGTAGACCATGAATGCAAACGAAATAATATTAGTAACGCTAAAAAGAGTATTCAGCATCGGAGCCTGAATAAATAAGAAGGAGATGTAAAATTGAAAAAAGTCCGTTTCAAGAGTTTTATAGAAGTTTTTGAATTACAGCGAGGATGTTTGCCGACCGAACACGCAGTCATACAATGTCTATGTGTGAGATCCGAGTCAAGCATGCCTGTTGGCTTTTGACTTTTTATACAATAGTTTGAATAGAATAAGCGATTTTCTTTAAAACCTGTGGTTTTACAATTACCTTAACGTGAAATTGAAACGGTTTTTTCATTCATTCACATTATTTTGTACGCAATGATTATATTCTAAAATCTTTAAACATATAGTATACGGAATTCTTTCAATTACCTGATCATGTAGAATAGAAATCGTTTGAAGATAGAATTAAAATAAAAGCTTTTTTTTATTTTTTTTAATTATATTATACAGAAGAAAAGGCATAGAGATCAAATAATATAAAAGTGGTATAAAATAATCAGAATACATTTTTTTCTTCCTCTATTCAATTTTCATTTGGTTGCCAGCCACCAGATAAGTCAGTCAAATGAAAAATAAACATTTGTAAATTGTACACTTAACTTTTATATTGCCGACTTACTGGCTTGCCAAGTGGGATAAAGAAATATCAAAAAGTGTTGATGTAGATATATATATTTTTTGTATTGTATTACCACTCAAGTTTAAAAAAATTACACAGTAAGCACTAGGACAAGGGCAAGTGCTTACATGCTGTTGTTCATCAATTAATTATTTTATCTGGGCATTGCTCACGGAATAGTAGAAGCATAATATGCCACAGCTGTGCATGAAAACAGTGTCGTGGGACTTGAGTACCAAATAAAATACTTGTTCTTCGACACGACTGCGACAAATACAGGATTAACAAACGGGATTAGCATTATCTTGGAGCAGAAAATGGAAAATGATATGCTTTGGCTTGCATGTGACCATCGTATAGTAGAGATTATGTTAGAAACAGTCGTAAGTCAAGGACTTGTTGCGTCAAGTGAACCTGGTAAACTTATTTTTAAAAGGTGCAGAAACATTGGAAACAATATTGTCCTATCCACTTTTAGCACAGTATCTTCCGATGCATCGGTGTTAAAAGCCGTTGATAATATTGCTAACATAATTTATTTCGCTCAGAATCAACTCAATCAATAAACTTCGAGATGATGTGTTCTTCTTAGGAGGAGTTCCTGAGAAAAGAATATCATTTAGAGAATCATGACCACCTGATCTTTATCAAGCTCGATAGATGGCAAAAACAATATACGTCTGAAAATTTCCCTATTCAGAAAATAATACAAGAAGTTTAAAAGAGAAAAAAAACAGCAATAAAACAGATATGTATTTACACTGTCATAATGTTCGTAAGATATTCGTTTCAAGTCCCTGCCAAATGTTTTGTACCTAAAAATGATTTGCAACTTCTGAAAGATCCAAAAATACAAATTAACCCACGTACAAAGCCTCAGCAATGAAATTTTTGGTTCATTTACCGACTTCAAAAAGGATAAGGTTTTTATATGTATGTTCATTGTTCAGTCAAAACTTTTCGATGGACAGTCGATTTGAAAAATTTCGAGGCTATTTTATTCAGAATATTTACCGATTCGTACCATAAAATGTTTATAAAAACCGGTTCAGTCGTTTTTAACTGAATTTAAAAGAGGAGATGTTTTATATATGTTACCTCATATCTTCAGGATTTGTCAATCGATTTTGATGAATATTTTTTGCTTAATAGGGCATACCATCAGGATGATCTCACATAAATTTTACTTAAATCGGTTCAGCATTTTTTTTAGCTTTACTATCAAAATATTATGGAAGTAAGCGAACTATGTATATAGGCAAACTATGTATCGCAAAACCATCAAAAAGTAAAAATATGAATACTTTTTAAAAAACTTGAACCTACTTCAAAAAGAATCATTAAAAAGCGTATAACAATGAAGTTTGGAGGTCGGCGCTAATTTAATAGAAGTACATGCAACGTGATAGTAATTTTTTAAGTTTTTTTTAATTTTCTATTTAAGAACTTGTATAGCATTTGCGTTTTTCGACAACGAACCAAACTAAATTAAAAATGGTCAGAGCAAGGGCCAAATCCAAACACATACCGTAAAAATACCAAAAACTTTGTGTCCAGTAGCATATTTGATTTTTTTTTAATTAGTATTTTGACAGAGGGTTTGAAGAAAGATATTGAGGTTTGGGCAGACGACGAAGAATATAAAGCTGGCGTGGATATAATACGTTCTATGAGGGTATGATAATATTGTGGATATCCTATCCTAATTTTTAAATTAGCTATTGTCATGAAAATTTCCCAATTATTATTAGAAATATTATTTAGTTAGTTTTAAGGTTTTTAAAATTGTCAGATGTTTATAATTAATAAATGTGTAAAAAATTAATTATTTTGTTGGAATTTTTTCCGTCTTCATTATAACTAAAAAAAATATAAAAAAATTTAAATCTTTGATTACCTAACGTTTGATTAGAACTCTTCAATAAATAAAATTATCGACCAATTTTTTAATAAAAAAATTAAGTACAGGCTACATAATACTTTTTTTAGGCCAGAGAACTGTATGCGATTGTGTCACATGAAATTTGAAAAGAAAAATGTTTTTTAATCCATTTAAGAAGCACCCGTAATATATTATGTGTATATGATTTCCAACAACATATTTTCTTTTAGATGCGCTAAAAAAATCAACCCCTATATCCTAGTAGCGTTAAACGCAAACCAGTGTTCCGTTCTAAATAACACTAATTAGAAGCAAAGTGTCTACTTTACAGTCTATATATACGATAGATGATGCAAATTACACATACCGCAGAATGGTGATAGAAAGTCAAAATGAAAAAAATAAATGAAACAGCATCAACCGCACTGAGTTTCCGACTCAACTGCATCGATCGAGGATTTTTTTCCACTAATAATAACCTATGCAAAACAATAGGTTATTATTAATGGAAGAAAATCATAAGAAGTGTTTTCCAGAAAACTGCAATTTTAAATTTTCTTTGATAAGTAAACTAACCTTAGTTGGATAAGTATGAAGGTAAATACGAAAAAACCCGAGGAATCGCCTAAAAACTCAAAGTTTAAAATTTGGTTTCGATCCGTGGAATGCCTCTGCACATTCGGACGGACGGATTTTCAAAACTCACATTTTCAGTTTGTAGAGATTATAAAGTGTTTAAATCCGTAGAAATATCGAATTAGATTTTTTCACCATTAGTACAACACTGCTAACTACTATATCCACTCGAATGTAAAATCGGTCTAGTGAATACAATATTATATCCTAAATGTTTTATTAGGACAATACAAACGCTTGAGTTTTATTAAATACTAGCGGCCCTGTACATGCTTTGCTACGTATAAAGTGAAATAATAAAACAATTTAATTGGAACATCTATCTATCTATCTATTTTATTAATTGCTAGCTATTTTAAAATATACATGGGCGTATATGTGTGTATGTCGAGCACTCCGGCTGCGCCGTCGTGCTCGAAAAAAAATAGCGTAAAGTATTCGTGGATAACTGGTCTTTAAACACTTGCTCTATTTCGAGGGTTCACTCCGGCTGCGCCGTCATGCTCGAAAAAAAATAGCGTAAAGTATTTATAATTAATTATAGTATAATTGCTGTATAATGTTTTAAACGATATTCAGTTTTTTTACATCCTCGATCTAGATATATGGTTGTTTTCTTAAATAAGGGTTCTTAAATTTTCTCTTTTTCCGCGCAATTTTTTAAATTTTTTCTGTCATAAGAACCTTCTCCTGACAATAACAAACACAACAAAAAAAAATATTGAAATCGGTCCAGCCGTTCACGCGTGATGGCGTGACCAAGGGATATAGGGATTCATTTTTATATATATAGATTTCGTACATTATAACTATAGACAAAATTCAAGTCTTTGATTAACGTCTGAATAGAACTCTTCAAGTAAATAAAATTGATATCCATGACTACGGTTTATAAATTTTGTTTGTTATTAATTTTTCATTATTTTTTTAATCATTCAAAGTTTCAATCTTGCGTGCAATCTATTAGATAATAAATTACTTAATACTAAGTAATTTTTATATTTTTTAGATATTTCTGAAGAAGATCCAAATCCGGATCGAAACGTCATCTTGTGTTTTATTGATTTGTATTTTTATTATTTTTTGTCAATATATCATATGGTCTGAGAAAAATTGGTCGACAATTTTATTTACTTATAGACAAAATTTTCAATAATGAATTGAAACATACTTAAATCGTAAATTTTTAATTAAAATGCCGTTGTTAATTTATTAGTACTGTACCTATACTGCATAGTAGTGTTGTAGCACAGATATAGTTATATTTGGATAATCGTTTTTTTTAATTTGGTTGTATCGCTAATTTCAAATTTTAAAAATCATGTAAAAAACATGTATTGGATCAAACAAGGAAAATAATTTGTACTAAATTTAATCAATAATAATTAATTTTTTGACATATTTAAAAGTATGTAATTGTACCTACGTAACTGTAGACAAAGTTTTTTTTTTAATAAAAATGTCTGAAAAATGTTATTGAAGAAAATGACCTTACTCAAATCATTGATTAACGTCTAATTAGTATTCTTCAATAAATAACATTTATTGAATTATAATTAATTATATATTTTTGTCAATATAATTGTCTGAAAAATTGGTCGTTAATTTTATTTATTGAAAAATGATCGTAGTTATGATAATTCAAATGTGTGTTTTTAATTGCACTCGGTTAATATTTTATAAAATATCAGAACCACTCATAGATAACATTAACATAATAGTCTCAAAAACCACACCGCACAAACATTTATGAAATTAAAAAAGTGAATTATTGATCTTTGTACCACCCTCTAAAAAATAAATTACGTGTAACTGCAAGCCTAACTGTGTGGTAAAAAGAAAAGGGAACCACCTAAAAATTCATCAAACACATCTGTTCAAACTGCAGAAGGCAGTGTTGTCAAAACAGACCATTATTCACAGTAATGCGCGTGAAACGTTCAATACTATCATTGTATTACGCAAAAGAATCTGTTTAATGTATCCTCTCTTTGTGATAACAATAGACAGCAAAATGACGAAGAAAAAGGTTTCGGTAACATTTAAACATAGTAAACCAAGGCGATATAGATACGAATGGGCCATAGGGTACAATCAGCATAACGTATTCCAAGGTATCGGGTCCATACCTGCACCTGCTCTAATATTGACTCCTTTATTGATGCTTAGCCAACCACAACCGTATGGTTGACAATATTAACCGTATAAAGGTTGCTCGTACATTTGTTACA
The DNA here is from genome assembly GCA_963575645.1 of Xanthostigma xanthostigma. NCBI lineage: Eukaryota > Metazoa > Arthropoda > Insecta > Raphidioptera > Raphidiidae > Xanthostigma > Xanthostigma xanthostigma. The sequence goes on from OY754464.1 coordinate 44,471,503, forward strand.
CTCTCTCGATAGATAGGTATTCGTTTAAACTTTAAGGGAACATTTTTTGTAACATTTAAATTCATTTTTAAAAAGAACAATTTTTGAATATTTCAGTATTTTGATTTTTTTTATGACATTATGGTTTTCATGGTAGAAAATTGTCACTGATCTGTATAATTGCGAACCCCACATTTTTGAAAAAATTCTGTAGGGACAAATTTAAATATTTTAAGTACTACACATTAAAATTTTATTTTGTCTTTAAGACAAGGTGATAATTCAATAAATTTTATTACATCGTTTCAAACTTAAATCTTAAAAATTAATGCAAATAATAACGAGTGGGACCATATGCGCAAGTAATTCAAGAATTACAAGGCTCGTAATTTTATATAATATACCTCAGCGTTTGAAAATTGGTGTATATTTTATCGACACCTGGAGCTTAATAATATAATTTAATTTACTTAATCCGAGAAAATAATAACAGTTGAAAATATTGAAACCCAGAAATGAAAAAATCATTTTATTAATTTCATGGTTCTCTATATAATTTGCAAAACAAAGAATGTTTGTCAACTACCTGACTAACATTTTCAGAATAAAAAAAACAACGGTTTTTTTAATATCAAAATATTTCCGAAATTAAGTTTAGAAAAAAATTTCATAACTTGTAAAAACAGATTGAATAATAAACCGTTATGAAAAGTATACCATTATTATATAAAAAAACAACAATATAATAGCAAAAAATGTCAAAAATGACATTTGCATATATTTGTCAAAGTATTTTGTTTTAATAATTTAATAATTAGTTATTCAAATCGTTAGCTCAGAAGGCGTTGCATTTCACAAAATACTAATGTCAAAACATTGAATTACTATATTAGAAATGCAGCCGTTTTCATTTTAAGACTGGACATACGTAATCTTCTAATTTCCATGTCACATTGTGGCGCAGACAAAGACGATCGATCTGCGTCTTTTTTCTTAATTTTCGCCCCTCTGGGGCCAAAATTCAAAAATCGGGCGACATTAGGATTTAAGTTACCCGGAGACGAATCGAATAAAAAAAAGTTTTTTAAAATCGGTTAAGGCGTTTGGGATGTACGCTGGATACAAAAAGCGTGACTCACAGATTCACAGATAAAGCGAATACTTCATATAGGCGCTTCTAGCTATCGCTTGGGTTGCGTCTAAAAAAATATATATACCTATGTATTACATAAATTTTGACATAAGCGGTAGTCACAGTCTCACAAATATGCTATCTTTATTTTTTCTAAAAAAAATGAATGATTACAGTTCACAATGTAATATAAGCGGCACTATTTTTATGTACGGGATGGGTATGTTTAGATCAGGCCTGGGCAAATGGCGGCACTTTCATCCGACCCGCTAAGCATTTTAGAAAATTTTAGAAAAATAGTAGCGGAAATAGAATGCGCTCCAAATACGGAAATAGAATGTGAGGACCTTTTTTTTTTGCTCTCCGAATGCGAAAATAGAATGTCCGAATGCGGAAATAGAATGTGAGGATCTTTTTTTCTGCAAATTTTTGGCCCGCGAAGAAATTTTCGTCAGCCATCCGGCCCGCGGTCAAATTTTCATCACCTATGTGGCCCGCCGATCAAAAGATTTGCCCACCCCTGCTTTAGATTGTTTCATTGCCTTGCAGCTGCATTTTACTTGCTAGTATGTATGACTCATTGACAATTATTTTCGAACCACACTATATAAATAATACAATATGATAAGATAGTGTAATACCTAGTGATCTCTGCAAATATACTAACTATTAACTAGAATAAAATAGATATATCTACAGTCCTAATGATCATATGGTCGATGCACATTTTATGTTTTATTTTTGTGTTCGTTAATAAAAAAAAATAGATATATGTATTACATACATTCTCGATATTGTGTCAAGATATGAATGTTAATTTTAATCCAACTAATAACAAGAAATCTTAAATGTTTTTGACTTTGCACCTACATATTTTTCATACAAATTTTATCTATACACGTAAAAAACTCGGGTCGCAATGCCAAAAGCATGCTAACAATACAGTGTATTTGCTAATATAGATGTGGCTTCATTACGAGAACTTAGGTTTGTTTTTGACAAATTAAAAAATTTAACTCCTCAATACATCCTCTTGAAATAATATTTTTTTTATCTTAATTGCCAATTCAACATCTGCACCAAATTAAATACACGGCTGTTAAGTAATAAAATTCGTTTACGCACACTAATTTTTTCATAAAACTGAAAGTACGGTGTTGTCGGGACAATTTTATTAAAATTTTAACAGCATATCTTAATATTAATTAAAACGGTGTCAAAGTGTTCAGGCGGCCATAATATGTCAAATACACTAATAAAATTGAAGTGGTCTTTAAGTCAAAAACCGAAATTAATTAATTATGCGTCCGAATTAGCAAGCAAAACTGACGTCTACGTAAGCCCGTCGCTAGCCGTCTATGCGCTCGCCTGCGAGCTAGAATTTGCCGCAATCAGGAATTAATATACCAGCTGTGAGAATGTAATGCTTTTACATATATGTTCCACGCAATATTGCCGCGACCGCTAAGATTTCATAATAACTGATAAACGAGGGGTCCTATAAGGTTGTTACCTACAATAAGTTTCCTATTTCTTCAATTTCATTTAATAAGTTGAGATTTAATAAAATTAATCATTAATAAAACGTCAATATTCACGTGAGTTGCTGCTCTGTGACTATGCCGCCCACGTGCAGCGCACGCCCTGCACATTCGCTTACGACAGCCTTGCGTCCACGAGAGCGGAGCCGCAAAATGCTGGTCAGTGGCATAACAATAGGGTGGCAGGACGGATAAAATGCCAGGGGCCCCCGGCCGGAGGGGGCCTCTAGCCCGAGAGACCCGTGAGCGCAGGAGAATCCTAACATTTAATAAAATTTGCCACGGGCCTCAAACGGTTTAGTTACCCAATGATGTTGGTTTAAACATATAAGGTATGTTCCAAGTAGCCAGAGAACCGACACGAAACCGTCACCGTTATGCGCAGGTAACTAAGACGTGTTTCAAAGCCGATACAAATAGTTTAGTTTTAGATACTGCGCATGATGGTGACGGTTTTGTGTCGGTTCTCTGACTGCCTGGAACATACATATACCTGCTATGTGAATTATGTTTGTTTTATCGAAAACAGACAACAGAAATAATTGATTATGTGACAAAATCGAACCCCGTTGAGTGGGTCGCTGCTTGTGTGTCAATGGAATCAGTGAATCAGTGTATTATAGTGGTGTGGTTAATGATGCAAACCGCACAGTGACATATGGCGGATAATCGGAGAAATCTAACACCAGTCATCCAAACAGAACCTTTTGTTGATTGTACCTACACAATAACAGTTAAAATGTCTCAGCATTTACGTTAGTTGATCACCAACAAACCTTTCAAACATTTCCTTCCACTATACGCTTCTTGGTATCAAGACCTCTACCATTAGCTACACAATACGATCATATTATAGGTATTACACAGTGACACCAAAAAACTATAAAAGCGTTTATATATAAAATTCTTTGTATATTTATGGCTATATTGTATGTATGTGGATTTAACTAAAAATCTATTTGACGAATTTTGATGAAACTTTTTTAAATGTTTCTTGGGATTACAGAAGTTTTATAAGCTACTATATTTATTTCACGATTTTATTGCAAAGTTAATTTAATATACAAATCTTTGATTAACGTCTGATTAGAACTCTTCAATAAATAAAATTATCGACCAATTTTTCAGACAATATATTAACAAAAAATATCAATAATAATTATTCACGAATTACATTAAAAATAAATAGAAACTAATTATTAATTATTTTTTTATATTTTTAGATCCGTTCTGAAGAAGATCCAAATCCGGATCAAAACGTTAAATGTATTATTGATATTTTTTGTTAATATATTGTCTGAAAAATTGGTCGATAATTTTATTTATTAATTTAATATAATTTTTTTTTTGGAATAAACTTCTATACAAATGTTTATATGAAATAATAGCGTTTCTGATAGTAAATCTCGTGTTGAACAAAAAACTGTTAAGACTTTTTTTTGTATCTAGTAGGATACGCAAATTATTCAATTATCACTTTCGGTGAACGCACTGTATAGTGTATATATAATATTTGGTAAATGACAATTGAATATTACTAATCAACTTTAGTTTTCTTATTTGTTAATATGCGACTTAGAAAGAATGTTCTTTGAAATCAAACTACTTGACCCTAATTAAGCGCATAATAAATCAATTAAGAGGACAATAGCTGTAATCGACTTCAAGACATCAAAGTGCCATACGCAGATGCAATATGTTTAAACACACAATTTAACTCACTTAAGTACAATTAACATTTTTTTTTCGGTTAATATTGGTATCTACAGTGGCAACAACAAAACAACAAAACTAGATCATTGACAACGATTTCGTATTTTATTACTGCAACTGTCTAAGATTAGAAAAGATTGTGAAGTTTCAAAATTTAGACAAATAACAAAATCTTTATATATGTTACCGGCCAAACCCGATTTCAGGACAAACTAGTTTGGCCTAGGCCAAACTAGTTCTACAAACCAGTTTGGCCTAGGCCAAACTAGTTTGTCCTAGTATGAATAGTAGGCCAAACTAGTTTGTCCTGAAATCGGGTTTGGCCGGTAACATATATATATAAACGAAATATCAATCCTTCACTTATTGACTGACTCATGCATCACGAAATCTCAGAAACTATAAAGCCTACAAATTTGAATTTGGACAGTAGGTTTCTTTTGTGACGTAAGTACCCACTAAGAATTAATTTTGCGAAGTTCAACCCCTAAGATAGTCAAAAGGGAGAGTAGAGTTTTCTGAAAAAATGTCCAGATCTCACAAATCGTCAAAGTGAAAAGTATTGATGCGAACTCTTCATTAAAAATAAGCAAATATACGTTGGATTGTTTAACCCTTAAAGCGATGAAAAGTGGGGTTATTAAAATAATCTTTTTGAAACTGCGTGAGATAGAAAATCGAAATTTAACTTGATAAACCTTTATTAAAATAAATAGATAAGGTTACGTAAATCAAATCGCTGGTATAATTCGTAGAAGTATTTTAAATGGTAATTGATAATAAATGTTACATCGAAATTTATCATCTTAAACGCTATTTTTTCCCTTCTTCGTTCGTTCATTCAACATACTAACATTTATGGTCAAATACGGTATAAAAGCTTACCATGAACAAAAATAGTTCATCTAGGCCGGACGTTATTATATTCCAAAAATTATTAATGTTAATGTTAATGTTAAAGACTTGTTCCATTTTGTGGAATGCATCAAGTTAATTAAACTAGTTAAAGAACATATTTTAATTTCAATGGACGTCGTATCGCTTTTTACAAATGTACATAAAAGCTTAATCAGAAAGATCATCATAGAACGGTGGAATGAAATTAAAAAGTATGTCAAATTAGATTAAGACTTACTTCTTGAATTAATTGATTTTGCTTTGATTAAGGTTATTTTGTTTTCCAGAATAACTTCTATCTTCAAAAAGAAGGAAGTGGTATGGGGAGTCCAGCTAGCCTCTTAATAGCTATGATTGCAGTAGATTATGTCATCTCAAAAGCGTTGGATCTACTAGATTTTGAGGTTCTAGTGATAACGGCGTACGTAGATGATTTGTTCACAGCTTTACCAAAAATCAAGTTAACATACAATTCACATTGGAATAAATTTTTCTAATTTTTTTGGCTGAAGAAGTATATTCGACAAACCCTTAAAGTATGCTATCAAAGTTTTTTTTTCAACAAATTGTTTCATAGAATTTTGTAAAATAATAGAAAATCTACGCAGTGCTTCAATGTAGAGCTACATATATAATTGTTAAAATACTTTAAAAAAATTTGGAACACGCACGTGATACTTCACGAAAAAGATACTTTTTCATCTGCAATTGGTTTCATATCATTTGCTTGTCTCAGTCAAAAGTTACAGCCATTTCTGTACAGCGCACGTTCTCTCACAAGCCTATTCCAATATAAGAACGCGATCGAGGTGTGTCAGTTTGTAACCTTAGTTAACAAAGTTCTGCTCGCTCGAATTTCATGTGAAAAATAAATGTTACACATGAGTCCTTTCTTAAAATTTTCCGTTCTTTCCAATTGCGCTATTCATATTTTTCTAAAAATGAGTCGGGAAGGAGATATATTGTCAGAAAACTGTTTTAGGCGCCATTTTTCCAAAATGGCGGCGCAAGCGGTAAAGATACGAGGTGGCAAAGTAGAAATTCGGAAAGAGCACATCGAAATCTATAAAATCATCAATTTTCAAAACTTCCGGAAAACTTTCCAGGTAGAACTACCAAATGACTGTTAACTAAATCTACAAACCAAAAGAACTGATTTTTTTAAATTTTCAAATATTTCCGAAACTATAAAGTTTAAAAAAAAATTGACAAAACTTCTTTGAAAAAATAAATAGGATAATAAACCGTTATGAAAAGCATACCACTATTACAAAAAAACAACAACGTTTTAGCATAAATATATCTCTTTTGCGCATGCGCCGATTTTCATATTTGCATATCAAACATACTCCCGAAATTTGGTTTCAATCCGTTTATCTGTTCGACCAGTATCCACAGACAAATAGACTAACAAGCAAACAAACGCACAGATTTTTTTTCAAAAATATTTTTTTTAAATTCGGTTGACCTAAAAACGATAAAATTTTGATAAGTGAATTTTGACCTAAATTAGTAACATTTCCCAATTATCGTGTTGCAATGGTAAAAAATAAATTAACAGTGATATAGCTAATCTAATAATAGGTTATGTATGTATTTTCGTTATTCCTTAATTTTCTTTTGCGCTCTGCAGTAAACCATATTAAGTCAAATTTATTGTTTAATTTCTGTATAAACCCAAAAATAAGGTACCTACGACATTTTGATACACATTGACACTATCTTCATCTTAATAATTAAGCGTAAATCTTACATACAAAAGAGCAGATGTGTCCATTTAGCATACGCGAGACAGTTTTCAACTTAATTACTTCTATATTCGAACACATTACATGCACGTGTTTTACTTATCGTTCCTACTGACATATTGACTTCACTGTAGCAGATTTTATTGTTTAATTAGTGCCATTAAGTTCGTACAGCTGTACACATGTAGTTAATAATATTATGTATAAAATAATCAATATCCATACCACGCCTAATATATATACAATGTGTTTCTAAAGAAATGTATGCACATAATATTCAACAAGACAGAAAAAGTGAAACAACAGATTTTTGGCATGTCTTAATAGTCGAGAGCCCGTTACACTCAAACCCTCTGGATCTCCGAATAGGCCAGTTTGGCAGGCTCGAGTGGGCCGGACCGTGAAAAAGGGGTAACTTCTGGTCACCCAAAAAAACGGTTGTCCTATGCATGTTTGAATATAATGTTGTTTACTTTATTTTAAAGTTTACGTTTTTAACGTGCTCAAACCCCCGCCAACCGCAATTGAATTTTTGATTTTGATTTTTTCAGGCTGAAGAGGTCGACACACCAGTCGACGAAACGTCGTTTTAACCATTTTCCCCAGAGGATCAACACAACATAGTTTACCAAAAATTATTCACGAAGTCTGTGACTGCACTGCCGTCCTACTCTAGTCTATGCATAAGATGCAAATGATCGGGAAATACCAGCGGCAGAATTTTTGACCACTTGCACCCTCCCCAAGCCACTCCTAAGAAAGTGGATTATGATCCACTTTCTTAGGAGTGACTTGGGGAAGATTCAATTGGTCAAAAATTTCTGCCGCTGGTATTTCCCGATCATTTGGCTCTAACAGAACTTAAAAACGAAGCGGCAGATTTTTTTTTAATTTTAACCCTTTTTTATCCCCTTTGAAATTTTTTTATCCTCCCTAGCTTAAAATGGGTCCAGATTCTGCCTATATATCATAGAAGAAAAAATGCTTATGTACCAAGTGGCAGAAGGTTTGGACGACATGCATTTTTTACGCGTCAGCTCCCTGACTAAAACCGTTATGAAAGTATACCATTATTATATAAAAAATAACAATGGCATAATATATCACTTTTGCGCATGCGCCAATTTTGTCAAAAAAAAATTACAAAACTCGTAAAAATAGAAAGAATAAAAATAAAATGATATTTGGCACATAGATAGTTATTATGACGTAGGCACCCACTAAGAACGGATTTTTGAAAATTCAACCCCTAAAAGGTGTAACGGGGGTTTAAAATATGAATGGAGAATCAACACACAGCTCATACGGATTGGGCTGAAATTTGGCACACAGATATTTATTATGACGCAGGCATCCGCTATAAATGGATTTTTGAAAACTAAACCCCTAAAAAGGTGTAACGGGGGTTAAAAATTTTTAATGGAGAATCAACGCACACCTCTAACCACTGGAGGGAGTGGGCTAAAATTTGACACACAGATAGTTGTTATGACGTAGGCATCCGCTAAGAAAGGATTTTTGAAAATTCAACCCCTAAAAGGGTGTAAGGGGGGTTCAAAATTTGCATGGAGAAATCATATAAGATAGACGTATCAATTCGAAAATGCGCAGGATTACTCCTGTCAACAAATAAATAAACACGTGTTCCGAGATTTTTTAAAAACAACCCCGTCAGAGGGTGAAAAAAGGTAAATAGTCTAAAAATCAACATGGGTGTCATTTGCAAGGTTTGTCGGGGCGTTGATCACGTGAATGTCATCAATTTTGCAATTTATTACACTTGAACAGAAAAATTCTAAAAAGTCATAATTTATTATTAATTTGTATTGATCTAAATAACAATTTTTTTCCCGCGATTAAGATGGATCACGATAAAATGTGACAGTAGTTTCCTTTTATGACGTAAGCACCCGTTAAGAAGGGGTTTTATGTTGTTGTTTAGTTTGAAGAGGACATTCTTTGGAGATAAATATCACCCCCAACTCCTGCACAGGAATGAGGGTGACTTGGACATTTTTAGGAACACCTATGTTTATCACAAAAATTATAACTTTTCGGGAAAACATGTGCAATATTTGCCTGAAAGATTTTTTTACTCGATGCCTCCCTCAACCCCTAATATGCATGTCAAAAGTCGATTTCCATCTCAATCGCGGGCGTAGCCGCGGGTAGCGGCTAGTAGGTAATAATAAGTAATTAGAAAAATCAGTTGAAATAAATTCTTTAATATTAACTGATTTATTTTTATTAATGAAACAATTTTTTCTATTAATGATTAAACGAAACAAACAGTTAAAATAAAAAATTAAAACAAATCAGAGATATTATTACTAGAGTAGGCGAGTGAGCCGTGAAAGTGACTGCAATTCAGAGAGAGAAAAGTTCCTTACCTCTGTGGTAACTAATGATACAAAACAATGCTGATTTGAGTTAACATATATCTGGTTTTCTGGACCCGCTACATCGTTCTCTCTCTCAACTGAGGACACTTTCATTTATGGCAAGCATACGAACTAGCGAACTCTAGTTACTTATATCTCTATGGTTCAAATACATAAACCTCCATTTTGAATTAAGCAGTGACTTAATCGGTTATAAAAACTTTGTCTCACTTTGTCTAGCATTACTAAACTGTCAAATGAATATTTGCATTTGTTACTGTATACGTACACCATGGTAACTACCTCAGAATAGAGGGCAAAGCAACCTCTGATCTTAACTAATTTGTACTGTGCCTTTTTTCCTATGTACGGTATCCTGTACTACACCCTATATAAGAGAAGTACTTTTAGTTTGTCGAAGAACAGTTTTGTTACAATATTAAATGACATTTTTATTATATTTTTCAAATAACCCAAGAGTGGAAGTTTAATGTTAATTTTATGCTAAAATAGAGTTTCTATACATACATTTAGACTATCAAGTCTTAAATTTGGTCTCAGATCAGTTCAAATTGACGTTTTATATAAGAAAAAAATCTGCTGAGAAAGGATTTTGGTAGGCAAAAATCGATCTAGCTAGGTATCATCCCGGAAAAAAATTTTTTCTACAAATGTTATCATTTTAAAAATCAATTTTTTGGCGTGTCATAATAGTGTATTTATTGCAAACAAACGTGGCAAAAACAAACTACTTCATATAAAAATACTGACGTCTGACAGTGAACATTTGATAGGTTCCATAACCCTTTCCAACCGATTCTATACGGGCGTGACTTTCAACAAATTTTTTTTTGCCTTGAAACAGATTAATTTTTGTGAGCGTAACTGGCTTCGCACGGTTATTTCGTACGGGTTATTTATACAATTAAGCATCAGTATACAATTTTGTTTATTAATTTTTCTAGGTTCTATGGTCCCTAAGTATTCAAGAATAAAAAAGTTATGCCGGTTGTAAAGGATTAAGGACGTTCATGCGTGAGACTTGATAGTAGATAAAAAAAAATATTTTTGATAATTTTCAAGTTAAATTACAGTTATCCTCCCTCAAAAATGTATAAACCGTCATCGATCATTTTAGAAAGTAATTAACGAATAAAAGTGAAATTTTTTACATAGAGCCTTATGAGGAAATATCATTTTTAGTGTTCCGTGCCCAAAGGGTGCTAACAGGACCCTATTACTAAGGGTGTGTTCCGAAATATAACCCAGTATACTGGTCAGTGCAATTGACGTCATTAATCGACGCCATACAGTTGATTCGTTCCGAAATATACTGGCTAGCGCTTTGACGTTTTATTATTTCCCTTGATCGCCAAAAGTAATTGTTTACTTTGTTGAGAAGATATTACTGCATATAACAAATAATAAAATAAAAAAATCCACAGTCTGATGCATATACTATTATGGCGTCGAATTCATGACGTTATTAGCACTGGCCAGTATACTGGGTTTTATTTCGAAACATACCCTAAGCCTACGCTGTCCATCCGTCCGTCCGTCTGTTTGTCAGCGGGTTATATCTCTGACACGGTAATAGGTAGATACTTGAAATGTTCACAGAGTGTGTTTTTCTATAGCCACTATAACAACAAAGTAATTAATTCGCTCAATTTAAACCAGATCGTTTAGAGACCTATCTTAAACGACAGAGGAGAAAATTTTACATAGATTTCGTACAACAGAATTTTTCCGAAACACTTTTTTTATACAAATTTATATAGAAAACAAGCTGCATAAATTCAATTTTATTTCGGTTGTCTTTGTCTGTTGCACAGTGTGATATGGAAATTTGAAGATTGCGTATGTTCTGTCTTAAAATAAAAAGATAGCATTTGTTCAAAAACAGATGCCATTTCAAATATTACTAAGGTTTTTGACGTTAATATTTTGTGAAATGCAACGCCTTCTGAGTTAACGATTTGAATAATTATAATACTTTGACAGATTTAAACGTCATTTTTGACATTTTTTACTATTCCAACACCACGAATGAGCGGATGAAAACCAAGTTTTGGGAGAATGTTTGATATGCAAATATGAAGTGGCCTATTGTTTTTGGGGAAACTTAGCGCATGTGCAAAAGAAATACATTTCATAACGGTTTATTATATTATTTTATAAGTTTTGTAAAAAAAAATTTTCGAGGGAAATCGGCGCATGCGTAGAAGAGATATATACTATTGTTTTTTTTTTATATGTATAATAATGTTATACTTTTCATAACGGTTTATTATTCTATCTATGTTTACAAGAGTTTTGTAATTTTTTGGGGGAAAACCGGCACATGCGAAAAAGAGATATATGCTATAATGTTGTTTTTATATGATAACGGTATACTTTTCATAATAGTTCATTATTCTATTTTACAAGAAAATTTTGTAAAAAGTTTTTTGGGGGGAAAGTCGGCGAATGCGCAGAATATATATATATGCTATAACGATGTTTTTTATATATACTTTTCAAAACGGCTTATTATTTTATTTTACAAGAATTTAAAAAAAATTATGATATAATATAATAACTCCGGAGTGTATTTAAAGTATTTAAAAAGTACGCTGTGTGATATCTTGTACGATAGTACGAAACCTTTCGTGTGCGAGCTCGACTCGCACTTGACCGTCTTTTTTTGTATTTAATTATAATAACTATACAAATCTTTGATTAACAATTTTATTTACTTGAAATGTATAATAACTATACTATTGAAGTAGATACTATAACAAATGATGTTTAAAAATATTCTTTGAATTGTGCAGTTTATATAATTGCATTAAAAAAATGGTGTTGATGAACGTTAATATTAATTATTTTAATCAATATAATTAAAACTGTCTTGGTAGATTTTTTACCATGATGGAAAACTGGCAACAGCGCGCGGTAAAGAAAAAATGTAATTATATTTATTAGAATATTTATTTGTTAACATTTCCGCCACATAGCATATTTTTTAATTAAATCCAATAAACGATTACGAACCTTATTTAAAATATAGAAACTAAATAAAAGTATCCACCATCCATCCATAACAAATATTCTATGACGAACGTTCTTTAGCTTAACAGGTACAGGATACACATGCTTGAATGTCGTGCCTCTATCATGCCTGCTAGTCAGATAAACAGCTGATATCCCTGTGCTACCGTTCTATCAAACACCCGAAAACAATTTGTCATATTAAATTAAATTTAAAACCAGGCATTTATAAATATTAATCAATCATTTAGTGTCACGTTTATGAACTGTTAAAATAGGTAGCTTTCTACGGAGACACATGGGAATTATATTATGTATAAATTAAAAGATTCAGATCCAGCAACTTTTATAACATTGTAACATAATATATGGTTAAACATTTACACGTTTAATTTTGATACTAACAGAAATGTACTTTACATTATATTACTATGACATTATTGACTTCTTGGTGTATTTGCCATAAGGCACTTACACTATTGGCGTCAGTCGCCGACACGCGCTTGCAAATCAGTTTTTAGGCGCGAATAGCGTAAGCTAAAGCGCCTATATGTACTCGCTTTGTCTGTGAATCTGTGAATCTGTGAATCTGTGAGTCACGCTTTTTGTATCCAGCGTACAGCCCAAACGCCTTAACCGATTTTAAAAAACTTTTTTTTGTTCGATTCGTCTCCGGGTAACTTAAATCCTAACGTCGCCCGATTTTTGAATTTTTGTCCCAGAGGGGAGAAAATTAGGAAAAAAAAGTTTTTTGCTTATTTCTCGCTCAATTTAAATCAGATCGGTTTGAAACCAGTCTTAAACGAAAGAGGAGAACATTTTACATATATTTCGTGTAACAGAATTTGCCCAAACAGTTTTTTTATCCCGATTTATATAGAAATAAATTCATTTTATACATAATTATATAGAAATGAATTCAATTTAATTGTTGCACGGTTTAACATGACAATTTAAAATACGAGCACCAAGGTAATTTGAAATAGAAAGGATTGATTTTTTTTAAGTTGGACTAGGTCTAAACCAATTCTGAAAATTTTAGGGGGGGTTGCCCGATTATTTATATAAATAAATGACTTCAAAAGTAGGCATATTTAACATTGGCTTTATGGTAAAACGGTAGATGGATGATATGTTTTCATTGATTTCTCCAAAACTAGTCGGTGGAAATTAAAAAAAAACTATTTAAATTAAAATTAAAACATTAATAAATTATTGAAAACAAAAAAACCCGTTGTGCCCGACTAATTAAAAAGATATTTAATTAAATAAATATCTTTTGACGTGATAACGTCTTATAAATTGATGAATCACCAATCTTATAAATTGATAAAACACCGGCTGCATGTTCGAAAAAGTGTAACGTTCGTAACGCGTAACGCATAACGCATAACGCATAACGCATAACGCCTAACGTTCCTAACGTTCCTAACGCGTAACGTTTTTTGCTAATTGCTCGCTCAATTTAAATCAGATCGGTTTGAAACCAGTCTTAAACGAAAGAGGAGAACATTTTACATAGATTTCGTATAACAGAATTTGCCTAAACAGTTTTTTTATACAAATTTATATAGAAAAATATTTTATACAAATTTATATAGAAAAATAGCTGTATAAATGCAATGTTGTGTAATGCATGGCTAGACGCGGTCGGTTGTCTTTGTTTGCCGTACATGGAAATTAGAAGCAAACGTATGTCTTGTCTTAACATGAAAACAGCTGCATTTCTAATGTTTATTTTTTGACATTAGTATTTTGTGAAAGCAAAGCCTTCTAAGTTAACTATTGGAATAACTAATTATTATTAGAACATAATACTTTGTAAGTTGCAAACGTCACTTTTGACATTTCTTATCATTCCGACACCAAGGATAAGCGGATTGAAACCAAATTTTGGGAGGTTTAGGTTATGTATTACGGAATACGTTATCACGTAAAACTATCGTCCGTAAACCGACTTTACAGACAACCAATTTTTTAATTATAAATAAATATTAAAAAAAGGCAAGCCTTTCATTTAAAATTGCCTTGGTAGTACTAAAATAAAAAGTTTGCATTTGTTCAAAAACGAATGCCATTATAAATATTGGTAAAATGCAACGCCTTCTGAGTTAACAATTTGAATAACTAATTTAGAACATAAAACTTTGACAGTTGCAAACGTCATTTTTGACATTTCTTACCATTCCGACACAACGGATGATCGGATTGTAACCAAATTTTGGGAGGATGTTTGATATGCAAATATAAAGTGATTTATTGTTTTTTGGGGAACATCGGCGCATGCGCAAAAGAGTATATCTTTTATAATGTTGTTTTATAAAATAATAATATAGTTTTTATAACGGCTTATTATTCTGCATATTTTACTAGAAATTTTTGTAATTTTTTTTGGGGATAATCGGCGCATGCGCAAAAGATATTATATGCTATGATGTTTTTTATATAATAATAGTAAACTTTTCATAACGGATTATTATTCTATATGTTTTACAAGAAAGTTTTGTAATTTATTTTTCGGGAAAATCGGCGCATGCGCAACAGAGAAAGAAGTACCTACCTTTCAATGTTGTTTTTTTTTATAATTATGATATACTTACATGTCATAACAGTTTATTAGCCTGTATATTTTTACAAGATAGTCATGAAAAAATGTGTTTTTCTAAATTTGTACTTAGTTTCAGAAATATTTTGAAAATAAAAAAAATCTAATGTTAGTTTGTTCCGTAGATGTTAGTTAGGTATTTGACAAGCATTCTTTGTTTATTTTTAACATCATAACGTGATAACATATAGAAAACCATGAACACGAACAGCAAATTTTATAATATTTAGTGGTAACTATATACGCGTTACTATACGCGTTAACGGAAATTTTATTTTCTTTGTTATTATATGTCAAATGTCAATATTATAATTTATTAGTTGGAAAGGCCCCATAATCTAATTGCTGCAATTTGTTCGACTAGATTAAATTAACTAAAGCTTTGAAATTTCACACACAGCAAGTCTGGTGACAATGTATATATCCAATATGGCGGATGCCCCAAGATGACGGAATACCTTTTCCTTCTCAACCATCTTGAATAAAATAATCAAATAATTTTTATAATTTAATGTCATAATAGTTAAAATTTTGAAAGACTATAAAAACAAGAAAAATAAAATACTAATAAAAAGAAAGTTTTTATTGAAATGTACCAAAAAGAAAATATAATTTTTATAATTTAGGGTCACAATTATATTATTGATTGTGACTAATAAACGATCATAGAGTTTACAGCTAACGCTTTTATATTTATGAACCTAAATTAATTATTAATAAATTATTAAAATGATTTTTTCCTTTCTGTGTTTCAATACTTTCAACTGTTATTTTTTTATTAGATTAAGTTAATTAAATTATATTATTAAGCTCAAAGTGTCGTTAAAAATATACATCAATTTTCGAACATAACGTTGGGGTATATTATGTAAAATTCGCGCCTTGTAATTCTTGAATTACTTGTGTCTTCAGACAATATTTTTAAATATATTACTTACTCAAATTCAGTATCAACCGGGTGGACTGAGGCTAACTAATTAATCATTTAATTAAACACATAAACATAATACCTATCATTTCAATGAGTTGTAAAATAAATCTTAATTACTGCAATAATATGTATTTTAATATAATACGTTAAATACATGAATTAATTTTAAAATAACTCTTATAAAATAATTTAACCTGCACCTTCCTTCCACTCCAAAGAGGTCAGGTTATACATCGATTAAATTAACATCTTTAATATCAAATACAACTTTCTTCATTTAGTTTGGCATTTTACTGTAAATTTGTAAGTAACAAAATTTAAATTTGAAACACAGGAAAACAGTTCCTGTATAAAAGTTTGTTTCTGAATGACACCTAAACTAAAATGCTTGTATCGAAGTTAGATAGCTACTTATAAATCGTATTACAAATGCACTTTTCATGTCCACGGTTTTTACAATTTGCATATGCAAGACATTTGCTGTTTTTTTTTATGTAAATTGCGTCGCTAATGTTATTCTCTATATATGTGACCAAAAGGTAAAATCTCGTATGTCGAAAAATAATAACCCAATTGGCAGACGTTTCTATTTTTTTTTTATGTAACAGAATTCAGCAGCAATTTTATGATTGCGATTTGTTAGCGGGTAGCGCCTGAATATAAAAACAGTCGACATAACGGGGGCAGCATGCGTCAGCCGCCGTCTTGATAAATGCGTATTTGAAAATATTTTAAGAACAGCTGATCCTACGAAGAAAATTCAAAAACCCTTTTTAGGCGCGACCCAAGCAATTGCTGGAAGCGCATATATATGTTTTCGCTTTGTCTGTGAATCTGTGTCACGCTTTTTGTATCCAGTGTACAGCCCAAATGCCTTAACCGATTTTAAAAAACGTTTTTTCGTTCGATTCGTCTCTGGGTAACTTAAATCCTAACGTCGCCCGATTTTTTAATTTTTTGGTTCCAGATGGGAGACAATTAAGAAAAAAAAAGTTTTTTGCTTATTTCTCGCTCAATTTAAATCAGATCGGTTCGAAACCTTTCTTATACGAAAGAGGAGAAAATTTCACATAAATTTCGTACAACAGAATTTGCCCAAACGGTTTTTTTATACAGATTTATATAGAAATAAATAATCTTTCGGGTATCTCTCTCTGTTGTACGGTGTAATATGGTAATTTAAAGATTGCGTATGTTCCGTCTTAAAATAAAATTGGTCGATAATTTTATTAGAACATAATACTTTGACAGAAGTAAATGTCATATTTGACATTTTTTACTATTCCAACACCACGGATGAACGGATTGAACCCAAAGGATCACGATTTTGTACTATTAGTAACCCTATATAGAAATTAACCAGTGGGAGTATATGAGCAAGTAATTCAAGAATTAAAAGGCGTAGTATATAGAAATTAATAATGTGTTACGAGAACGCATTACAGAAGTGAAACTTCTATGTGGACCAGTGGAAAAAAATTAAAAATGTGTTACAGAAACGTATTACAGAAGTGAAACTTCTATGTGGACCACTTATTTAATTAACTTCATCTGAGAAAAAAAATAACAATTGAAAATATTGCTTACGTCATAAAAGGAACCTACTGTCCAAATTCAAGTTTTTAGCTCAAGAGGTTTGACCTGGGCGTTGATAAATCACTCAGGACAAACAATTATATATTATATAGATTAGTAAAGTGATGATACGAATTAAAATGAAGTTGGCTAAATTGTAAGTATGTCAAACGTATCACAACATTTTAGATTCGGAACATGCAAACTGCAGGATTGTCAATTAATGGTCACAATGTCTTAAACAATTCAGCTAATATTAAAAAAAAAACATAATTGAAGATTCCAATTTTAAAGACTATAATTGGCCAAATATTATCGGTCGTTTTGAAGACAGCCTGTATAGCTAACTGCGGCAATATTTCCTTTACGCGGTACAATTTTTTTTATTAATGCTAATACAGAAATTGATTTAATTTATAAACATCGTTATTTCAAGGCATTGTAAACTGTAAAGACGTGCAGTGAATTATAACTTAACTACAATGAAGAGAATTTTAGCACCCTTGCGCATTTAATCAATACATACCAAGAAATCAGTACGCCACTTGTATGTTTTATACCCTGGTCCTGCTGTTATCACCAATTAAATGATTTATAACAATAATGATCGCTCAATAATTTTTCAATCCTGATAACTTTTTAATTTGCAGCTATAAAAAAAAAATGAAAAAAAGTTTGATCCTGCAGGCCATCCCTAAAACTTCCCGCTATTTTCGAATTCAAAACGCTAAGAAATAGATAGGACTATAGCGAGAAGTTTATTTTTTAGCTCAAAAAAAAAAACAACACTTTTTTACGAATGTTTCGTTCACGATATCTCGGGAACAAATGAACCTATTTTGATGCAGTTTGCGGTAATCGACGCAGTTTTTTAACCTAAGAAAGTAATTTATTACAAAAAAATTGATCTGGTGTGAATTTTACCAGTAATTTAAAAAAAAACACTTTTTTACGAATTTTTCGATCACGATATCTCTTGAACGAATGAACCAGTTTTGATGCGGTTTGCGGCGATCGACGCATTTTTTTTAACCTAAGAAAGTAATTTATTACAAAAAAATCGATCTGATAAGAATGTTACGAGTAATTAAAATAAAAAACACTTTTTAACAAATTTTTCGTTCACGATCTCGTGAACAAATAAACCGATTTTGATGCGGTTTATGGAAATCGACGCAGTTTTTTAAGAAGAAGAGCTGGTTAGATTTTGGAATTATTCGGTGTAGTAGTTTAGAAAATATTTCAAAAAAACAAATTATTAAAAATTTTTGAAACTTGCTTTTTTGATATTTCTCAAAATTTATTGGGCCGAATCATTCCAAATTTTCAGGAAATCTAAGTTCAGCAAGTTCACGTCAGATTCCGTAAACCGCGTTTCAATCGGACACTGCATTCAAAAGATATAAGAGGCTTACATACAGACATCGACACACACACACACAAATGCATACAGCCCTACGGACATCATCGCCAAAATAGTCAGAATACCTTCCTAAGACCTCAAACTCGATTTTCAAAAACCGCGGTGAAAACAATAACTTCCCGATTTTTTTGAAAAAAAAATTGTTTTTTTTTAAAGCGGGAAGTTAAAATTAAAAATTTTTATTTAAAAAAATCGGGAAGCTATTTTCACCTTGATTTTCGGAAATCTCGACTTTTTGGCGATGATGTCCCTAGGGCTGTATGTGTGTGTATTGGTGCGTGTATATATGGTATTGTGTGTGTATGTACCTATGTATATGTAAACCTCTTATATCTTTTGAACGGAATGTCCGATTGAATCGCGGTTTACGGCATCTGAGGTGATCTTGCTGAACTTAGATTTCCTGAAAATTTGAAATGATTCGGCCCTATAAATTTTGCGAAATCTCAAAAATACAAGTTTCAAAAATTTTTAGATATTTGTTTTTTGGAATATTTTCTAAACTACAAAACCGATTAATCCCAAAATCTAATCAGCTCTTCTCCTTTACAAACTGCGTCGATTTCCGTAAACCACATCAAAATCGGTTCATTTGTTCACGAGATATCGTGAACGAAAAATTCGTTAAAAAGTGTTGTTTTTTTTTTAATTACCTACTCGTAAAGTTCTTATCAAATCGATTTTTATGTAATAAAATACATTCTTAGCTAAAAAAAACTGCGTCGATTGCCGCCAACTACATCAAAATCGGTTCTTTTATTCCCAAAATATCGTGAACAAAGCATTCGTAACAAAGTGTTTTTTTTTTTTTTTTGGAGCTAAAAAATAAACTTCATGCTATAGTTCCATCTATTTCTTAGCGTTTTGAACTCGAAAATAGCGGGACGTTTTAAAGATGGCCTTCAGGGACAAACTTCTTTTCTAATTTTTTTCACTAATATACAGGGTGACAGAATAAACTACACTGCAATTTGCATAGCACCACGCGATAGATAATCAAAAAATAATTTAAAAAATTCCCATACTCTAATGCCCGATCGTTTTTTGTTTTCAAGTTACAGACTGTTAAGTTTTTTTTATAATTTTAATTAATTAAGAAAGCAGGCTACCCCAGGGGAAACATTGGGATGTAGTTTGCATTGCAATGTTTTATGGGATTAAATTTCCCAGGGGCCCGAGCTCGTACCAGTCGGTCTGTGTATGTCGGCTGACAGATTCTAATACACAACTAGACGCTAATGATCAAAGCCATGATTTCAAAGATGCCGTCAATGGAAATGTGTATCCAAGAACAAGGTCATCAAATTAAACAGCTTCTGTAGAGCTAAATACCTTACATTTTTTAAATGTTTTAGTACCTATTTAATAAAAGCCTTCTTAATTAGTGTATTTGCCATAAGGCACTTACACTATTGGCGTCGGTCGGATGGCGGGACCTAGGGGTCGGACCAAAATTTCTCGACGTTTCATAGCCTCCTAAACACTTTGGCACCATTTTTGGAAAAGTATGTTTATATATGTATATATATATATATATATATATATATATATATATATATATATATATATATATATATATATATATATATATATATATAGGTACGGGCAATAACTTTCGAAGGAGTTAATTGATTTTAACGAAATTTGGACCACATGTTAAAATCCATCACCGCACGAAGCCTATTTAAAATGGGCCCAATCGGGCCACTTTAAGGGTGGGATTTAGGGGTTGAAAAATATTTTTGGGCCCAAAAATACCGAAAAATTTCTTCGAATCGTTTCAAAATTGAAATTTAACCCTTTAGTAATGATTAAAATGTGCTACCAAAATTTTATTAAAATCGGCCCGACAGGACCGGACTTAAAAATTTTATGAAAACATTAATTTGTAGATATGGATTTACTTAGTGCAGGGTAAATTTCATTTGGTAAATTGATAGTAATATTGAAATTAAGAAAAAAAAATTTTATTTTCAGGGATGTATTAAGTTAAAATTTTTATTTTGTCCAAAACCAAAAGGGTTAAGTTCACATAATAAAGCCACACTGCCAGTGTAAGCAAATACACTATATTGTCGGCAGGGTTTGGCACTGCGACCCGAGTTTTTTATTATTAAAATTACTCAAAAAAAAGTGCCTGTAACTTGAAAAGAAAAAGCGATCGGACATTAGTGTAAAGGAATTTTTTACATTATTTTTTGGTCCTTTATAGCGTGATGTTATGCAATGTAGTTTGTTCTATGTCACCCCATATATTTTATTTAATAATTGTTTAAAAAGTTTTATTTGTAGTCATATTGTAGCCTACTGATTTTTTCGACCGTTATTTTTTCTCAAATAATAGATTAAATTAAATATTATATTATTAAGCTCAAATTGTCTCTAAAGGTATACGCTGATTTTCACACTTTATAACAGCGGGGTGTAATATAAAATTTCGTGCCTTGTAATTCTTAAATTACTTTCACACTTCCACTAGTGGTTATTTTAAGACACGCCATATCACACTGTAAAACAGACAAGGAACCGATTTTTTTTAGAGAAATAGGATTTATATAGCTTGTTTTCCATATAAATTTGTATAAAAGAACTGTTGACACTTTCTGTTATACAAAATCTATATAAAACGCATAGATTAGCACCCTATCATAATCGATATCATTTTTTTCTCTAGATTTCATGCTAGAACGAAATGACCACGTATACATAGTACATGCATACATTTTACAATTACAACCCACAAGTGGAGAATGGTACTAGTTTAGCTGAAACAATACAATATTTTTTCGTTTTGAGGTCTCCTGAATCCAAAAAACACATTTTTGGGAAAAACTCTGTACATCTGTTTGTCTCTGAATACGATGCAGGTCAAACGGATGAACGGATTGGAACCAAATTTTGGGAGGATGTTTTATACGTAAATATAAAGAGCCCTATTGTTTTCGAGGAAAATCGGCGCATGCGCAAATGACATATATGCTATAACGTTATTTTTTATATACAGTGTAACCTCTTTATAACGAATCTCAAGGAACCGAGCATTTTTTTTTCGTTATAAAGAGTTTTCGTTATATGGAGGGAAGAAAGAAAATTAACCAAATTTCACCTAATTAATTTATCCCAAACACATACTTATAGTCTGTTAACTTTGCCTGACGTTTTTTGCTATACCAATTTGATACCTATTTGATATCTATTTTATGTATCTTATGCATGACTTGGGATGTGGTGGAATCATCTTCATTAAACAATACGAATTTTTCGTAAGTTTGGTAATGGTTCAGAATCGTCCTCTTTACGTCTGTTAATATTTGCTGACGCCTAAATATGAACTTATTTCTTCGCAATAGATAATGGCTGTTGCGCTATAAAGAGGGTATTAATGTATGTTTTTAACTTCCCGCTTTAAAAAAAAAAAAAAATTTTTTTTTTTTTTTCAAAAATCGGGAAGTTATTGGTTTCACCCCGATTTTCGAAAATCGAGTTTTCGCCAGATCTCGACGTTTTGAGGTCCTAGGAAGCTATTAAAACTATTTTGGCGATGATGTCCGTAGGGCTGTATGTATGTGTGTGTGTGTGTGTGTGTGTGTGTGTGTATGTATGTATGTATGTAAACCTTTTATATCTTTTGAACGGACTGTCCGACTGAAACGCGGTTTGCGGCATCTGACGTGATCTTGGTGAACTTAGACTTCCTGAAAATTTGAAACGATTCGGCCCAAAAAATTTTGAGAAATCTTAAAAAAACAAGTTTCAAAAATTTTTAAAAATTTGTTTTTGTAAAATATTTTCTAAACTACTAAACCGAATAATTCCAAAATCTAATCAGCTCTTCTCCTTAACAAACTGCGTCGATTTCCGCAAACCGCATCAAAATCGGTTCATTTGTTCACGAGATACCGTGAACGAAAAAATCGTAAAAAAGTGTTTTTTTAAAATGATTCTTAAAATTGTTATCAGATCGATTTTTTTGTAATAAATTACTTTCTTAGGCTAAAAAAACTGCGTCGATCGCCGCAAACCAGATCGAAATTGGTTCATTTGTTCATGAGATAACGTGAACGAAAAATTAGGAGAAAAGTATTTTTTTATAATTACTCGTAAAATTCTTATCAAATCGATTTTTTGTAATAATTTACTTTCTTAGGTTAAAAAAACTGCGTCGATCGCCGCAAACCAGATCAAAATTGGTTCATTTGTTCATGAGATATCGTGAACGAAAAATTTGTAAAAAAGTGTTTTTTTTTTAAATTGCTCGTAAAATTCCTATGAGATCGATTTTTCTGTAATAAATTACTTTTTTAGGATAAAAAATTGAGTCGACTGCCGCAAATCGCATCAAAATCGGTTCATTTGTTCATGAGATATAGTGAACGAAAATTCCGTAACAAAGTGTTTTTTTTTTTGAGCTCGAAGAGCTAAAAAATAAACTTCTTGCTATATTTTATATATTTTTGAGCGTTTTGAACTCGAAAATAGCGGGAAGTTACAGGGATGGCCTGCAGGGTCAAACTTCTTTTCAAATTTTTTTTAAGGCAAACCAACCTAATTGTAAAAATTTCTACGTTATAGGGAGTTTTTTGTTATAACTAAGGTCGTTATAAAGAGGTGACACTGTAATAATGCTATACTTTTTATAACGGTTTATTATTCTATTTTTTTTTTCAAGAAAGTTTCGTTAAAATGTTTTTCTAAATATTATACATTCGGAAATATTTTGAAAATAAAAAAATCAGCTGTTCTTTTGTTTTGTAGATCTGTCAGAAATAAACTAGTTAAGCATGCTTTGATTAAAATCTTTGATTAACGTCTGATTAGAACTCTTTAAGGTAATTTGGGAGCCGCAATCCCAAGTCACATAAATGACTTTTTTTTCCTCAAATAATTACCCAAATCATGCTATAAATATTAATAGAAATTCACATAAAAATGTATTTGATTTAATTTAATGTGAATTATACTTAAATAATTATAGTAATGTCATTAATAAAATATTAATTGATTAGTATTAGCTGTCACTAGTTACTTTCACTACAACAACAGTGATAAACAACAGAGATAGGGGCCACATGTCAGTATTAAAAAATTAATAAAATCGAAAGTACGTGGTAAATCATTTTGAAATTTTTGCAGTGTGTATTTCAGACATCGTTCTATCCATTAAAAAGTTTTTTTTGTGGAGTCAAGTTTGTCAATTTTTTACAAACCCTCAATTTCCGGAGTTATTGAACAAGGACACTCATAAGGGCTCGTGTATTTTTGCATAACTAATTAATTATATCTCTTAAACGGTGTGGTAAAAAAATCTGATTCTTTTTCTGTAGGTGTCTTTAATTATAATATTAAAAGCAATGGCACGTCAATCCGGTGTCGGAGAGGCAACCGGATGGCGAGTGGTAATCTGGGCCTATGAGTGGTGCAGAGCCCCCTGGTAGCGGCCAAAGTGACCCCAAATGGACGGGGGCGGCGATATGGGGGTGGGGCAAAATCGAAAAATGTTTGAAAAGGAACCGGATAAAAATGCGGTTGCATTGAAGGAAATACCCTAATTATATAATAAATTTTTTTTGCCATCCGAACCACGCGGGCCGTTTTTGCACTAGCGAATAAAAAAAATAAAAAAAAACTGACAAGGCAACCGCTTCAAAATTAGTGAGCATACTTATTGACACCACCAAACGTTGGAAAAAAATTGCCATCCGATCCTGATGGGCAGTTTTGGAGAAACAACCCCTCAAAGTCGCTGAAAAACCCTTTTTTTCGATTTTTTCAACAATAAGTAAAAAAACACACTAAAAATTGTTCAAATCGGATGGCATTCGAAATTTATACTGTCCTAAGTACAAATAATAGTGTGTATCAATGCCATCCGATTTTGATTAAATTTACCCCTATTTAGCCAATCCCCAAAACTCAATAACAATAAAAATAATGCCATACGCTGCATAAAATTGTTATTTTCATGAGTTTTGGGGGATGGCTAAATAGAGGTAAATTTAATCGAAATCGGATGGCATTGATACACACTATTATTTGTACTTAGGACAGTATAAATTTCGAATGCCATCCGATTTGAACAATTTTTAGTGTGTTTTTTGTACTTATTGTTGAAAAAATCGAAAAAAAAGGGTTTTTCAGCGACTTTGAGGGGTTGTTTCTCCAAAACTGCCCATCAGGATCGGATGGCAATTTTTTTCCAACTTTTGGTGGTGTCAATAAGTATGCTCACTAATTTTGAAGCGGTTGCCTTTTCAGTTTTTTTTTTATTTTTTTTTTATTCGCTAGTGCAAAAACGGCCCGCGTGGTTCGGATGGCAAAAGAAATTCATTATATAATTATTGTATTTCCTTCAATGCAACCGCATTTTTATCCGGTTGCCTTTTCAAACATTTTTCGATTTTGCTCCACCCCCATATCGCCGCCCCGTCCATTTGGGGTCACTTTGGCCGCTACCAGGGGGTTCTGCACCACTCATAGGCCCAGATTACCACTCGCCATCCGGTTGCCTCTCCGACACCGGATTGACGTGCCATTGCTTTGAATATAATCCTTTGAATAAATATAAAAAATGTAGAGTCAAGTTTAAGTCATTTGGCTACCAAACTACCTTAATAAATAAAATTGTTCGATAATTTTAGGCTTTGATTAATTTTTACATGACGTGGAACATATTATATAGGTACCTAACCATGGCAACGAATATCAAATATCATATTGAATATTAGCCATTGCCCGTGTCACCTCACGCGATATCAGAAACTTTATTCTCTTTACTAGCGATCCCGCCCGGTTTATAGATAAATGTTGTGTCCAAATTTCATGATGATTGGAGTTACCTTTCAAAAGTTTTTGTCGATAAAAAGCAGTAATTACACATTTTATAAGTCATACATAATAAATTTCTTTTAAATCAATAATTACTGAAGTTAATAAAACATAGTAAATATTTAATTGAAAACACTGTAAGAAAATTATTTATAGGTCCCTATAGTTATAACAGTTTTCAAATGAGCTATTAATTAGATTTATTTAATTTTAATTAGTCGTAAATAAAATTAAAATAAATTTAAATGTAAGAAAGTAATGTCGAAAATAAAAAAAAAATAAAAATATATTCGCCCAACGTGGGGCTCGAACCCACGACCCTGATTTTAAGAGTCAAGTACTATACCGACTGAGCCAGCCGGGCTTCTGGATTTGCAACGCTAATATTGGTATATTTAGTTACGGCATTTAACCTAAATAGAAAGTTATTTTGGGAATACATTTTGCAACATTTTTCATTGATGCTCCGCTCTTATTGGTTGTATCGTGATA
This sequence comes from Xanthostigma xanthostigma, assembly GCA_963575645.1. Classification (NCBI taxonomy): domain Eukaryota; kingdom Metazoa; phylum Arthropoda; class Insecta; order Raphidioptera; family Raphidiidae; genus Xanthostigma; species Xanthostigma xanthostigma. Next base: position 44,497,778 of record OY754464.1, read on the forward strand.
TTATATAGCATATAGCCTTCCTCGATAAATGGGCTATCCAACAAAAAAATTGGTTGTCTGTAAAGTCGGTTTACGGACGATAGTTTTACGTGATAACGTATTCCGTAATACATAACCTAAACCTCCCAAAATTTGGTTTCAATCCGCTTATCCTTGGTGTCGGAATGATAAGAAATGTCAAAAGTGACGTTTGCAACTGTCAAAGTATTATGTTCTAATAATAATTAGTTATTCCAATACTTAACTTAGAAGGCGTTGCATTTCACAAAATACTAATGTCAAAAAATTGAATTAAACATTAGAGATGCAGCCGTTTTCATGTTAAGACAAGACATACGTTATTTTCTAATTTCCATGTACGGCAAACAAAGACGACCGACCGCGTCGCGCCATGCATTAGACAACATTGCATTTATACAGCTATTTTTCTATATAAATTTGTATAAAAAAACTGTTTAGGCAAATTCTGTTATACGAAATCTATGTAAAATGTTCTCCTCTTTCGTTTAAGACTGGTTTCAAACCGATCTGATTTAAATTGAGCGAGAAATTAGCAAAAAGCACGCACAGGGTCAGGCGGAACGTTACGCGTTACGAACGTTAGGATTTAGGAACGTTACACTTTTTCGTGCATGCAGCCGGTGTTTTATCAATTTATAAGATTGGTGATTCATCAATTTATAAGACGTTATCACGTCAAAAATGTTTTTTTCAATTTAAACCAGTAGTTCCTGAGATTAGCGCGTTCAACCAAACAAGCAAACTCTTCAGCTTTATATATTAGTATAAATTATACTATATCAAATATCAATATTTTTGAAGTCGTCCAATTGCCTGGAATTTTTTTAAATACTGTAGTGAACTTGAAAAAAATTTTTAAAAATTTTAATATCTATGTTCGTAACCATTACAATAATTTTCCAACGTAGGTACTGATGAGTAGGTTCTATAACTAATTCGATTAGCTACTGATTTGTTGACAATATTACACCGCTCAAAATAACAACAAAAACCGTACATAAATTTAACATCTTTAGCTCTAAAATGAAGCACGCATTTGGGACACTTTTGCAAATAACTTACCATTTGTTTGACATGTTAAAATTGAAATTGCAATTTTATTGGCGTTCAGGAACTTGAAATAAATAACAATGCTATATTTCTGTAGCAATAGTCAACTGATGTAACAAAGCGGATACCAATACCCCGTACTGGTGCGGCGGTACATCGACGTAGTTATGCAGTACATGTAGGTATTGAGTACTCGTACATCATGAAGATACACGCATACGCGTTCGAAGATACAATATGTACCTACGCATAAAAAAATAGAACAAATTAGGACCAAGTTGACTTTAAAGTTTTTCTCGTAACACAAATCCCATCAAAAACATAAATGTGAAAAAGGGTGCCAAGTTCAATACTCAATACAAAAAAAATTTAGATCTAAAAGGGTGCCAAGTTTTCACTTGGCAAGTTCTCTTGTTTTATATTATGATTTTACCTAAACTTCATATTTATATGTGTGAAAACTTGCCAAGTGAAAACTTGGCACCCTTTTAGATCTTAATTCTTTTTGTATCGAATATTGAACTTAGCTCCCTTTTTCACATTTTTGTTTTTGATGGGATATCATTATTTTTTGTGAAGATTATTATTTATCATTCAAAAGTGATTTGTAAAATTAATCTTTTTTCCTGTAAGTTCCTATAGTTTTCTTTTTCGAAAGGCGCTAGGTGTTAATAAAAATCAAATGCTTGGAAAATATTTCAAATCTTAAAAATTCACTGTTTTTAGATTTTTTTCCTTTGTATACACACAATTACCTAGCTGGACGCCAAATTTCAACGTTCTAGGTCATCCGGAAGTGGGTTAGGCTTTTGATCTTTATGTCAGTGAGTCAGTCAGTCAGTGATAAAAATGCCGATTTTTAGACGTTAATGTCTCAATAACCGTTTGAGCTGTATGTATGAAATTTGGGGTTCTAGTTAATCTAAGGAATTTTATTAAATAAACCAAATTTCATGTATTTATGTTAAATATATTTTGAGTAATTAAAGGGTCAAAAGTGGCTCTAAATGGTTCGTGTAATATAATATACACGGCTGCTGCTTCCTTTTTTTCTTTGTTGAACTTGGCTTGACACGCTGCCGCGTGTCTAAATATTACCAGACATTTTATTCTTTTTGGGAAACTGTACACTAGGTATAGATAGCTGATAAAACTGTAGTACTGCTCAGTACTGCGCATTTACGGTTATTCAGCAGGTTTTACATTTTGTTTAGCCATATCTACCATACATGAAATAGAGACTCATTAGTTCGACCGACGCTTTCTTTGGGTCGTATTCATAAACAATAGACAATAACTAATTTAGCAGATAGACTGTACTAATAAACAAATTAATATTATGATTTGGTATTCACAAAGAACATTTAACGCTATTGGACGTTTAAATCGACAAATAATTTATTGGTAGAACTGCCTACTTTTTAAACTATTTATTAGAGAATTTTAACAAGGACAGAAATATATTCAATTCAATTTTTTTGACGTTTTTTTTCGATTTTTTAAAAAGGTTTTGAAAGTATCTACAGGGAGTAAATTGGCAGAACATATTTTTTCTGCAATTAGGAGGTCCCCCCAGATGCCTTTCAGTCATTTTCTGCCATTTAAGGCCCCTTCACACGATGCTCGCTAGCTTGCTTGGAGTCTTGCAGGCAGCTTTGCACGCTACGCTGTTGGATGTGACGCCACTGATTGGTCGGCTGCTCGCTATCTTGCTATATTTCGGTGATAGGTTCAGTGCTATTTTTCATGCAGCGCTGCCTGCTAGTTTGAGAATTTTACCAGTTATGGAGTCGTATTTTATCACGTGATATCGTTTGACATTCGTTAAATATGGTGTTGTTTGAAAAAGCTTCCAAATGAACAGCGATGGGGTCAAAAGTTGTAAAATCAAAATGTAAATGGACTCGACAGGAAATAAGTTTTTGCCTTGATTTTTCTTTTCTCTCCCGAAGCTTTTCAATCATTATTAAAGTCACAGTAGCAATTCGTCTACGACGAATTATTTCTTGCACAACCATCCATATTTAAATTTCAAATATAACTGTCAAGTGCCAACCTAGCAAAACAGCGAGCAAACAAGCAAGCTGCGTGTGAAGCGAAACTAGCAGTGCTCCCTACCAACCACCAAGCAGGATACCATGATGCATGGCAGCCTGCAAGACTTCAAGCAAGCTAGCGAGCACGAAATCCTGCATCGTGTGAAGAGGCTTTTAGTAGAGGAATTTTGAATTTTGCCGTTTTTTTTAAAGTTCCCCAGCGTCGTATCGCAACGCGCTAGACACCTACTCTACTGAGCGGATTTGTAGAGGGGGACTCAGCCTACACGAAAAAGAGAGTTTCTGCCACCAAGTGCTCCTTGACCATTTCTGTCGTCGTCCCGCTATTATATCATATGTAATTTTTATTCCTCTTGTATTATTTAAATACTTTATTAAATTTTAAAGTGTTTTCATCTCTTTGCGAATGTTAGCCACAGCAATTTTTTAGCAATTGTTAAGTAATGTCTAGTGATTTTAGATGACACATTTGAAATTTGAAATATTTTTTTACAAATATTAATAAAGTTAAAATTCAATGGTAATTTTTACCTCTAATATTGCAAACTGAAAAAAATAAAAATACCAGTTTCTAATTTTCATATTCTTTACGTGTTACCAACAAGCCGACATAGTAAGAGTTTATCATAAATAAATCATCTGTAGTCGCGAAACGATTTTTTGTTATCAAATTAACATCCTTGGGTATAATTTGCAGTTTGAACGCTTTTTAGTAAAAGAAACCTGCCTAATAAGCGAGATATCCAAAGTCTCTAATTTTAAAAAATATATAATTTACTAAGATTTCATATATATTTTATAATATATAAAATTTTGATTAGAATAAACGAACTTCTTTCACAGCTGTAACTGAAAGCTGGAGTTGACTGAAGTCGACAATTTTTCGTACGTCCCCTAACTTTTCGAACGAATCACTTCTTATCACCGCAGCTCTACATCATTTTTAAATTCTCTTAGAGAAATATAAAAAACAATTTAAAAAAATATCTGAAAAACCCCTTAGTTTGGAGAAATTTTCATTTAACTGGAGACCCGGAGATCGTCTCCAAAGTGGCAACCCTAACCCAGAACCACTACAAATGTGTGTGTGGATTTTGGGCGGCCAATCAGCTGCCAAATTTTAACCTTGGACAAACGACGCCAGATTTGAAAACTGAATAATCGCATTTATGACATTATTAGTATATGCATTGGTAATATTAAATAATTTTAAGGAATATGATATGTCAAGAAGTCAAAAACTGTGTTTTGTCTAAGATAATTAAATATCAAAATGCTTGTATTAGCAAATACGCTCCTTTGTCGGTAGGTTCCTCACTGCGACCCGTGTCCCAAATATAGTGTCACAGGATATCGTAGGTATAAGAAATAATGTGTCAGTGTTTTCACTGGCAAAAAAACATTGGCCGCTGCACAATTCCCGCATGCTTCACAGAGTCCATAAACTAAACAAATTCAACTTAATTAGTACCGATGACATGTTTTTGTAATACAATCTTTATTTATTAACTATGACTGCCTTATTTGTAGTCTCCATCTGCATGTGTAAGATCATTAGTTTCAATAAAATATCGTTGGCTAAAAACAAGCAGTTCTCACTGTTCCCAATATTTATATATTATCCTATGCATATAGCTGTTTGGGAACATATAATTATAATAAAAACAATGGTACAACAGACGATTCAAAGTAGAAACGTTGTCTAATGTACTATAAGAAATTATTTTCACATAATCATTTTTTTTTAAACTCTGTCGATTGTCTCTAATTTAAAATACCTATCTTGTCAGGTCGACCCTGTTTAACGGATTTGATTGAAACTCTAGTAACAACTGACAGTAGGTAATGCTATCCTTGGCTAATCCGGAACCCCTTGTAGTTCGATCGCGGTGTGAGAGTACTTTAGTTTTTCAAATTTTTGATTAACGTCTGAATAGAACTCTTCAAGTAAATAAAATTGGTCAATTTTATTTACTTTAGTTTTTGTTTATATAACTTTTTATAACCGCCTATTTGATATATTTACCTAGCTACCTGATTTCTCATTTATTATTCAGATACCTACTTAAAATTTAACAGAATCTATTAAGGGCAACTTTTAATTTATCTTTTAAATAGCTATAGTTTCAAAATTATTTTGACGTTAGTACGGGTGGTGTTTATAATATAGATTTTTTAATTTTATAATATAGACTAGCTGACCCGAGGAACTTCGTACCGCCTAACAGTCACAGAATGTCGTGTTAACTTTTAGCTAAACTTTAGGATTTTATTACCGTGATAAAATGAATACAAAAAATTTACTAAGTTCAATAGTTTATTAGTTTCACCCGGATATTTTGTGTTATTCGAAAATTCTGCAAAATTTATGGTAACAGTTTATTGAATTAACGCTTCCAATTTTAGTGAATTTTAAAACGCAAAAACCACCCCGTTATCGTTGTTTTAAGGAACTTCGCCGAAGCGCCCTCCCCTTTTCACAGCGCAGAAAAAAAAACGCCATCGACACCACTCCGTTATAAGAAAATCCCTGAAACGTTAAAATCGGAAGCGTTTTTCAGTAAAAGTTTTTAGGTTATACGTAAAAAAACACGAATGACAGTCGTTTGCGACTATTAGCTAAAATGGCCACGACATCTAAGCACCAGTTGATAGATTTATTTTTATTACCCAAAGATAATTTATCTAAAAATTAATTTTCAGTATAACTTTTTTCCATGAATTTTTACAATATTTTAATAATTATTCTGCTATTCAGGGCGGAGACGAATCCAACAAACCAGAGATCATTTAAATCGATCCAGCCAGTCTTAAGTTATAAATGGTGTAATTAAATAAATAAAATATTAATAAAATTAGAATATCTGGGAGACCCAGCTTTGCTCAGATGAGTCCAATAAACATAGTATTAATTTGCTGTGATATGCTAATAGTCGTTTCTATTTTAAGACTGGACATACGCAATCTTCCAATTTCCGTGGCACATCATACAACAGACGAAGATAACCGAAATATGTTTGCCATCAGTTAGATAAAATTGAATTTATACAGCTTGATTTCTGTCTGGGCAGATTCTGTCGTACGAAATCTATGTAAAATTTTCTCCTCTTTCATTTAAGACAGGTTTCTAACCGATCATGACTGTCTCATAGATTTTTGAGAAATTTGAACGTAGCGATATTGGACGATAGTTCGAAACATTTTGTTCGTCGCCTTTCTTGTAGATTGGACAATGGACATATAATACTTTTTTTTAATTTTAATACTTTTTTTTTAATTTCAGAACAAGGTATATTTGTCTCAACAATTCTATGTGTACATATAATATGTTTCTTTGTGTTATAGTATAGGATGATAAGGGACATGGTTTTCTGGTTTTTATAGAACAGGGATAGACTTTCTAGGCATATAACTGTGTAAAATTCGATATTCAAAATATATTAGAATTATGTGTAGGGGTTAAGTCAAGGTTTTCTATCAATTATTCGGAGAAGGAGTTTCTGACTGGAGACAAGTACTTTAAATATACCATAACTAATTACAGAATGGCATAGAGCAAGGTATATTTGTATGAACATTTCTATGTGTACATAATATGTTTCTTTGTGTTATGAATATGTGGCATAGTTTTCTTAGTTTTATGGATAGTGCTTCTATAATATGAAAAGTCCATTTGAGGTGCCCGTCAATAATATTAAACCTAGATATTTTGAGTGTAGTACTACTTGTATGAGCGGTGCCGGTGCGCATTTACAACTACAGTGTTGTTCTTGTTTGCATGTGTGTGTTGTGTGTTTTGTTATATTTGTGGCCAGATGATGTAGGACTGAATGTGATGTATTTTGTTTCTGTAATATACAAGGATAATGCTATCAAACCATTCGTATACTTTGTTCATCCCAGTATTCGCCCGAGATATCACTTAGTTCCAAGTATCGCCTGAAAACTATAGAGCAGTGTCATCGGAGAAAGAAATTACTTGGCCACCTTGTATACATTAGGAGCTTATATCTCGAGAAATATTCACAAAAGTCACTTAAGAACTTTTATTGCATTTTTAAAAAACTGTCCAACGATACGTCATGCAATGGAGTGCGCAAAAAAAATTTCATCCTTCAGTTCTATTTGTTAGTTCTATGTATGTCAGTTCTATGTATGAGAAGCAACCCCTAAATTATTATTTTTTTTATAATTTCATTACACAATTGTGTTGCGATTCACATAAAAAAACCCGTCTGGAAAAGTTCATCCTAATCGATGAAAAGATGGCGAAGTTATAAGGCTGTGACAGACGGACGGACGCACATGACGAAATTATAAGGGTTCCGTTTTTACCATTTGTCTACGGAACCGTAAAAAATGCAAATAAAAATTCCGTCAAGAGTGTCTACTGAAATAAACTGTCTACAACAAAATTTGAATATTTATTAATATGAAATATTTAAACTATTTAAATAAACAAATAAAGAACTACGCACTGTGAATAAACGATATTAAAAGAAAATATCATGGCTCTTATCTATTTAATTACAACTGTGATGTATTTATAATAAGATCTTACCTATTAACAATTAGACCACCATGTGTCTTTTTAAAACGGTGTTAACGAGAACAATGTTACTTTTCAAAAACGCTTATAATATATTCTATAATGTACAGGAAACGCCCTGTATGCACCTAATTAAGTGTTCCTGCACGTCATCATTGCTGTGAAATTTCCAAATTAACTTGTGAAACGTATGTAATTAAGTGAGATGGTATAATAGCTTTAATATAGGTAATATTATGAATGAATGAATGGCTGGATGCAACGCAATTCTATTTAATATGCTTTGGTTGCCACAAACGATGCGCGTCACAATATGACGTCTGCGCACAACCACACAATACAAATTAAAAATCGGCCATTCTTACGAGTCACATATTATTATTATGTACCTAATTGGCTAATATCATGCCTTTTTTTAACTTTTTTACCATTTCAACTGCACAAGTGAGGAATGGTACCTACTAATTTAGATCAAAATATTCTTAGTTTATAATCCAGACTGGCCGTACAAAAGTCTTTTTTTTGTATTTAACTGATAATATGATAAGTATAGGTATTAACCATCAAACAAACGAATATTAGCCAACCAAGTTGCTCTGATTGAAAGACTATACAAAAGTGAAATACATTATTACGTTTGAGGACATTATGGATTTCGATCGTTCGAATGTTATTAATTACTGAAGTGTAACCCACGGTACTCATATCTTACATTTTCTTTAAGGAGATTCGAAATCGATTTCAAAATAATACCAGCATTTTAAAATTTTTATCATCGTAAGATGAACAAAAAAGAATAAAAATGCTGTCTGCTCACATTTCAACCTGATTCACTACACCATTTGTGACAAATAAGTATGTTTTTAAAATTCGCTCTTATTAAACAGGAGTAAATATGGATAAAGTTTTTTTTTTTTAATTCTGTAGCTTTTATCAAAATATAACCATTGTAATGAGACGTCTAGTACTTAATAATATGACATTTCTGAACAAATTCGTACATTTTTCAAGTTATTTTACTACTTAATTAATCAATTATAGACAAAAACAGAAGTCAAAACACGATATGACGTCATTCGTTCCGAAAATTAGAAACAATATTGCAATAGTGTTTCAGTCGTTTTTTTTTATAAACTGCATCTGTCATTAATTTTCCCTTCCATTATTTTCTCTCTATGATATTACATTTTTTTCTATTTTTTTATTTAATTATAGTCACAAAATTTGTTTCCAATATGTAAACGCACATTTTTTCATGTACCTATACAGAGTGAGTTTTAAGTTGATGCTTTTTTTACAGCGAGTAAAAATCAAATAGACGAGCAAATATTTCAAATAGTTTTTTTATCAAAACTCAAAAATAAGAAAGAAACAGCCTTTCGAAGTTTAAATAAATTTTATTAAATTTTCTTTAATTTTGAGGTCGGTCCTGGGGTTATATTATGTCACTATGGAAATAAGTTGTTATTATCTCTCAAAAACAGAACAATACACATATTGTTAGTTTCAAATAAGCACCAACATACTTGATAATAACAACTTATTTCCATAGTGACATAATATAATCCCAGGACCGACCTCAAAATTAAAGAAAATTTAATAAAATTTATTTAAACTTCGAAAGGCTGTTTCTCTCTTATTTTTGAGTTTTGATAAAGAAACTATTTGAAATATTTGCTTGTCTATTTGATTTTTACACGCTGTAAAAAAAGCATCAACTTAAAACTCAACTAGTAATAAACATTGCAACATTTGCAATCACCACAGTACTCGATTTTTTAATTGTTTTTGTGTGATAATTTCGTGGGTCCAAAAGAACGTTGGCTAGCATGGGTAACTTTGTTATAGTGGAGATAGAAAGTCAGTTAAATAGGCAAAGTAGTACAGAAAATTGAGCTCATTAACGTCCCGTCGAAAAAACAATTGAATTTTGACACCCTAGGAATTTATTTAGAAAATAGTGAAAATTGCCGTTTTTGAAAACTGGTCATAATTTTTTTATTTATGAAGATATCTGAAAATTTCTTTGACCATTTTTGATACCTTTTTAAAGTTTTTTCAGTGGCGTGGGTATATTTATATCCATTACATAATGAGATATTGACATGAATTTTGGTTTTTCTTATAGACGCCATTTTGGATTTTTAGATATTCGAACTCTGTTTATTTTTCTGATTCATTTGATATATACCCTATATCTAAATGATAACAAAGTTACGAAACTGATCAAAAGAGCTTTTTGACATTATCTATACTGATCAGAGTGTGCCGTGTAAAACAAAATTTGTTGAAACAAATGAATACCGACAGTTTAACAATCTGTCAAGCTATTGCTGTGGTTTTGCTAGTTAGTTTTATTTAATTTGCACTAAAATGGCTAAGAATTTTCAAATTTGGAAAAATACGATATATATGTTTGCGCACACATTATGCATAATAAAAATACCACGCTCAAGCTGAATACCTGGTTGATTTCTTACCATCAATTTCAACGCTTGCTAAAACTAATTTTTCTTGTTCTTCTTCACGGTGTCGAATACTTTTAAATTTGTATTTATATTCCTAAAAGTATTTGAATTAGGCTGTCGCCTTTCTGGATAAAGGTTCAAGTATTCAGCTTGAGCCAACGTGGTATTTTGATTATGTATAATGTGTGCGCAAAACATATCGTATTTTTCCAAATTTGAAAATACTTAGCCATTGGTTGTCAAAATTCAATTATTTTTTTACGACAGGACATTAATGATCACAATTTTCTGCACTACTTTGCCCGTTTAACCGACTTCTATCTCCACTTATAACAAAGTTACCCATGTTATTTGGACACTCTGTATACTCGGTCTCGAACCACCTTAAAATAATATGATGAAAAACATGAAGTTGGTGACAGACTAAATTAATTATTTTTATCTCGAATACGGCTCTTGATTAAATTTAAACAAATTATAGCGAATTATTTTCAATTATTGTCGTCTGCCTTGGAAAATATTTTTGTATACCTGGCAGACCTCTCCCCAAATGACTAAGTATGCAATGTGAAGTCTGCCAGGTATGCCCAAAAAATTGCAAGGCAGACGATATTAATTGATACTGCTGTGTAAACTTATCATCCAGTATTGAGCCATATTCGAGATCCTGACAAGAAAAAAATGTTTTAGTCTGACAACGATTTGATGTTTTTCATCATAATATTTGTCTAATAAAATCAATAATAAACTGTTAGTGCCGTTAGTGGTATTGTCCGATAGACTGTTGAATGGCCAGAGCTGGAACTATTAGTTTATGATTGTAAAGATATATTACGAATACGTCAGTAAAGAATACCAAAGTAATGGCAGTTTTCTCCGTAATAGGTGGGTACACACAAGCCAGCAGGAGGTAAAAACAGTTTAGATACGTTCACAGATAGAAAATTATACAAGTATTCGTTTGTGAATTGCTGTCTTTTCAATTGAATTGAGGGTGATTTCTCGTGGTGATCGCCGGTCGGTCAAATAAATTGCTCCGTGCAGATTTCACTAAAATCAGCGATTTCGTTTCGTAGTGAAAAGACAATTATTCAGAGAAACTAAACAAAGCTATGTTTATTTGCTGAATCAGTTTAATCTCAGATTTGCATTATTTACAGTTCTAAAAAAAATCAAAATCGTATGATGTAGTAAGTAGTAATAGTCAAAGAGCTATCAAACATTTTTGAGTAAGTATTTGAGGCACCCATAGAAATTTGCGTAAGAATTCTTTTCTAACGTCTGAACACAAAATCAAAGGCCTAGCTGCTGGATAGTGGGACCTAATCAACCCTTGAATTTTTAACTTTGTGAAATTTAATTTGCAAAAAATATCCTTGAGGTATTTTGAAATTTTAATAACTTCGAATTTAGTATTTGATAAAAAAAATAATTAAGCCAGATTACTTACTCCTGTCTAAATGTTTACCAAGCAGTTTCAAAACTGTAGATTGAAATGTCTATTATACGTGAGTGCGGGTAAGACGCTACGAGTAGATTGAAGTGAGAGAGAGCGTAATACGGCGGTCAGCTGCATCGAAGCGTGCTGCGGTGCGATTGACTCTCAGGACTGCCATCTTCTTATTCTTGTTGTTTGCATTTGAATCTATTAATCAAATTTCTTCCAATATGAGATAATCGAATTATTCAAAACAAAATTTGTTTTAAATTAGTCGAGAATTTTTATTTATTCAAATAATCGAATTATATTATCAAATTCGAGTCCATTCAAATGAATACATTCAAACTTCAAAATTTCCAAGTAACCTAAAGAGTTTTGTCTTATTTTGATCGCAACAGAGGACGTCATTACAATTTTTGGTGGTATATTTCCTTGTGCTCACGCATTTCTTCAGGCAAGTTTCTGAGTAGGTATTTCAAGAAATTTATAAATATTCTTTTCGCACAGAACCTCTCTACATCATTTAAAATCAAGTTTTAAAATTCCATATCATAGAACTCTCCAAATGTTTGTGATGTTTTGAGCAGAAGAACATATGCTAGTGCTGCTTACTCATATAAATTATTATATCACAGAATCCTTCGATCTGTGGTGAACCAACAGTTTCTTCGTAAGTAGTTAAAATATCTGACACGCTGTGTCATTTTTAAAAAAATTTAAGTATTTGTATTTGCTTACAAAGAAATCCGTAAAGAAGAGCCCAACAATAAATTCGTAATAAAAGTGTAATTTTTAGATTTTTATAATTGTGCGGAAGTTTTAAGGTTTAAAGAGAAACGTGTAACTATTTACAAAAAAGTATATTTTTAATAGGAACCCAGGAATAAGAAGCAAGCTCGAGCCAAGGAACTAAGGCATAGTCAATTTTAAGAAACCGGTGGTGGATATCAGTAAGCCGCCATTTTTGAGTCCTATACAAGTGGCTCCCTATCTCAAAAACTTTCTTCTAGCCTCTTTTGTAATCACAGAATTCCAATCAAAAAGTCGAACTTTTTATGTATCTAGACGCACTATTGGAATGTGATTATGTGAGTCGCTTATAAAATGTAAGTTAAACAAAATATTGTAGCTATGGGTAGGATGTATAAATAGGCTTTAATTTGTTTTCGCTGTGTCACGTCAGAAAAGCGTACACTAGAATCATGCGCCATGCAGTCTCACCCTCTGTATTTGCAGCTTCTCGTCGGGTCGGGACAAAACGGTGCGGTGTCACGATTTACCCCGTGATTTCTCAACGACAAATTAGTTTCTTGTCTATCCATACGTCTCTACATCCGTCTACATATTATACGTTTCTACTAGACTACAACACACATACATTTGCACAGTATATGGTACTATGACTATTACAGTTGTCCGTCTTTTGCGTGTGTCTGCTTCTTTTCTATCAGATCTCGTCCCTTGTCATTCTCTCTATAGTTCCAGATAAAACACATTGTCCACTCAGACGGACATTTTATACCCTATTTCTTTCTAAAGGACAAGTAGAAAGAATTATAACAAAGCAGCCACTCTTTAATTGAGAACAAACACTCGCCTCAGGCAGGTTCTAAACTGAATATTAATTCATCTCATTATTTGGTATATTAATGTAAAAATCATAATCACTTTGTAATGCCGTAAAAAAGATGTTAGATTATATTTATAATAATAGTTGATGACTTTGTCGACAAAAATATTATATGTAATTTTCAAATTCAGGTAACTTTTTATAGCATATTTTTAAATTTGATTTTGTAAGAAATGTTTAACAATTAATGTGTTCTAAATCAGTCATAAATAATTACAATATTAATATGAAGTAAGTAGTAACTCGAAATAAATTATTTCTTAGACCGATCAACGGTATACATAAAATAGATATTGCCAAGTTGAATAAAAGGGAAGTCAGGGTGTCGTTTAGGGAGCATATCAAACCAAGAAATCAATGATAAGGGATAGTGCAATTGCCCTAACGCCATAAATGTCTAATGCTTAATTTAAGCGTCTGCAGATACTACGTGAATTATATGGGCTGTATATTTATCACGCCTTCAATTAACTTACGGCTTGACCAGAAATTGATTTGATTCCATACAATCATTATTGATATTTGCATAGGATATCGGTTTTAAAAGCGATTTGGATGAATCTGAATAAAAAAATAATGGATTATTTTATTAAAAAAAATTTTTTTTTAACGGTGTAGATTGGTTGAATCTATGCTGACGTCACAAGTTAGTAAATACCTGTCATTATATTACCGCTAACTCAGTGTTTTGGCGACTTGCAAATTTTGCAATTTCGAAACTCTACTTGATAAATTGTTGAGTGATATTGTTATATTATACAATTTCCTTGTAATATTTTTGCGTTTTTTTCCGAACATGAATAGAAATTTTGTGAAAGCATACAGCGGAAACCTGCCTCAAGTTGATGCTATTACGGTCGGAGTTTTCTTTAAAAATAAGCCTGATTTTTATGGTGTTGAGCTCAGAAATGTGAAAACAATAATGTAAGTATTTTAAAAACTTAGCCATTTATCGTGAAACTGTTCTCCATCTGTAATAAATAGACAAGTTATTTTGATGGGTTTGTACACTCATGTTTTATGCATTTTTGTATTTTTTTGAACACAATATAAGAATAGTTTTTCTGAAGTTTTTATTAAAGTATTTGTGCATGATGGCACTACACACCATTTGCAACCCATTTCCTTACGTAAATCACATAGTCAAAACTAACAAAAACAGCAGAATGCTAACCAAAGTGAGACTTTTGATATTTACTATTTAGTAACCTGTAACGTCACGTGATCCAATGCGAAGCCATATTGCTCAAGGTAGCGTTTTGGTGGAAGATTTAAACAGTGCATTTTTAATTGCTATTTTTTACAGGGATACATAAAAAATGAAAATTTAACTTTTGTGAGCTCGATAAACACTATTTAATATTCTAAGATGGTTTCCAGAAACCAGTCGAATAGCCTATTACGTTAGCTTGTAAATTATTTTCATAAATTAAAATCCTATACAGTTTCCTCCAGAAGTAACGCCAATAATTTTTAGGTTAAATTTTTTGGAAAACTTCAAATCGAGAAGCCACCTGCGGGCGTTTAAGTCAAATTTTATATTTTTCGATATTTTGATGTCAAATTTTGGAAAAATGGCCCATGAATTTTTGCTGCTACTTTTTTCCGGGAATGTGGAGCCGTAAATTATGTCGTCAAAACCAAACGGTTAAGACGATAGTTTTTTCGATTTACCTCCCCCCCTTATCTTAAAGTGAGTCCAGATTTCGCCTATATATCATGTAAGAAAAAATGCTCTAAATTACTTAAATAGCTTATATACCAGGCGACAGAAAGTTAGGACATGTTTTTTTGCGCGTCAGCTCCTAATTACAAGCAGCATCCGCATCCTTCTTCAAAGCATAAGCTTATACACAGAGTGTTTCTCTGTCGCACCCTACTCTCTTTAATACCAGCCATTACCCGCGTCATCGCACGACTTAAAGTAAATTTTATTTTCTTTGTTGTTATATTATGTCAAATGTCAATATTATTATTTATTATTTGGAATTGCCCCGCCGTCCAATTAACTGGATATTTTTCGACTAGATCTAATTAAGCTAAAGATTTGAATTTTCGCACACATATGTACTATAAGTCTGGTGACAATGTAGGTATCCAATATAGCAGACGCCCCAAGATTACTTTTTTCTTCACAACCCTTTTGAATAAAATTAACAAATAATTTTTATAAATTAACGTTTTAAGGTAGTACGAGCACCAAGGCGATTTTAAATAAAAGGCTTGCTTTTTAGGCGCGATTAGCGTAAGCTAAAGCGCCTTATATGTACTCGCTTTGTCTGTGAGTCACGCTTTTTGTATCCAGCGTACAGCCCAAACGCCTACACCGATTTTAAAAAACTTTTTTTTGTTCGTTTCATATCCGGGTAACTTAAATCCTAAGACTAAAAACAAGAAAAATAAAATAATAATAAAAAGAAAGTTTTTATTGAAATGTACCAAAAAGGAAATAGAATTATTTTAATATTTTAGGGTAATAATTATAAAAAAGTTGGTGGTGACTAATAAACGATCATAGAGTTTATAGTAGGGGAGCCCAAGCGGGGATTTTTGAAGTGACTCTAGCGTGTCAGAAAATATATAGGGAGAATCCTTGCACCCTTTAAGAGCCCGTTTGCCGATCACAGAGGGGAAGCTGTATTTTGCGGCGTGTGGTGAGGAAACATTTTGAAACATTCCATTCATAATAGTACACCTAATTATTGTGGTCTATGAGAATTGAATGCTCTCTCTCTATCTTTCACACATGTGAGAAGGATTGACAAAGAGAACCGAATTATTATATGCCTCGTTATAGTGATATACATACTATTACATGTGTTAGTATACTAACACAGACACGTATAGACTGCAGATATCAAATAGGGATGTGCTATATTCATTTTATATCCAGAATTACAAAACTTTACAACATATAATTTATCTGCAAAGAAATAGTTTACAAAAAATAGAATTATGTTAAATGTCACAAAAATATGGAAAAAAATGTATTGTATATTCATAATAATAACTATAATACAGTAGGTACTGTTTGTTACAATTAGGGTTGCCACCTTTTTTTCGAAAAAAAAAAGTATTTTTTTAAAGTTGCAAAAATATAGGACTTTCATTATTTGTTTTATATATTATTTATTTAATTATTTAATTTATGACTGCGTTTCTTTACTCCACAGACCACAGTGACACAACTATTAGCCAACTTATGAGCTATGGAATCTAATACAGTTGCATAAATAAAAATTTGAAAATAAGTTTGACCCTGCAGGCCATCCCTGTAACTTCCCGCTATTTTCGAGTTCAAAACGCTCAAAAATATATAAAATATAGCAAAAAGTTTATTTTTTAGCTCTTCGAGCCCAAAAAAAAAACACTATGTTACGAAATTTTCGTTCACGATATCTCATTACAAATGAACCGATTTTGATGCGATTTGCGGTAGTCGACGCAATTTTTTAACCTAAAAAAATAATTTATTACAGAAAAATCGATCTCATAGGAATTTTACGAGCAATTTTTAAAAAAAACACTTTTTTACGATTTTTTCGTTCACGGTATCTCGTGAACAAATGAACCGATTTTGATGCGGTTTGCGGAAATCGACGCAGTTTGTTACGGAGAAGAGCTGATTAGATTTTGGAATTAATCGGTTTAGTAGTTTAGAAAATATTTTACAAAAGCAAATTTTAAAAAATTTTTGAAACTTGTTTTTTTAAGATTTCTCAAATTTTTTTGGGCCGAATCGTTTCAAATTTTCAGGAAGTCTAAGTTCACCAAGTTCACGTCAGATGCCGCAAAATGCGTTTCAGTCGGACACTCCATTCAAAAGATATAAAAGGTTTACATACATACATATACACACACACACACACACATACAGCCCTACGGACATCACCGCCAAAATAGTTTCAATAGCTTCCTAGGACCTCAAAACGTCAATATCTGGCGAAAACTCGATTTTCGAAAATCGGGGTGAAACCAATAACTTCCCGATTTTTGAAAAAAAAATTTTTTTTTTTTAAGCGGGAAGTTAATAATAAATCAGTTAATTTACTAGAAATCAATTAAAAAAATGAATGCACACTTTTTATTTTTTTGGTTTTTAGGCGCGAATAGCGTAAGCTAAAGCGCCTATATGTACTCGCTTTGTCTGTGAATCTGTGAATCTGTGAATCTGTGAGTCACGCTTTTTGTATCCAGCGTACAGCCCAAACGCATTAACCGATTTTAAAAAACTTTTTTTTGTTCGATTCGTCTCCGGGTAACTTAAATCCTAACGTCGCCCGATTTTTGAATTTTTGTCCCAGAGGGGAGAAAATTAGGAAAAAAAAAGTTTTTTGCTTATTTCTCGCTCAATTTAAATCAGATCGGTTTGAAACCAGTCTTAAACGAAAGAGGAGAACATTTTACATATATTTCGTGTAACAGAATTTGCCCAAACAGTTTTTTTATCCCGATTTATATAGAAATAAATTCATTTTATACATAATTATATAGAAATGAATTCAATTTAATTGTTGCACGGTTTAACATGACAATTTAAAATACGAGCACCAAGGTAATTTGAAATAGAAAGGATTGATTTTTTTTTTAAGTTGGACTAAGTCTAAACCAATTCTGAAAATTTTAGGGGGGGTTGCCCGATTATTTATATAAATAAATGACTTCAAAAGTAGGCATATTTAACATTGGCTTTATGGTAAAACGGTAGATGGATGATATGTTTTCATTGATTTCTCCAAAACTAGTCGGTGGAAATTAAAAAAAACCGGTCAAGTGCGAGTCGGACTCGCATACGAAGGGTTCCGTACACTATGTACTTTTTAAATACTTTTGTAAAAGAAACAAGAGAGGCGCTATAACAATATGTAACCAGTGGGAGTATGCAAGTAGTTCAAGAATATCAAGGCGTGAAATTTTACATAATTCACCCCGGCGTTTTTATATTATAAACACTTTTTTTACAAAAATTTCTTGTAGAATAAAATAATATAAGGTTTTGATAAATATACCATTATATCAAATAACAACGTTATGGCAAATATCTCTGTTGCGCATGCGCCGATTTCCCCAAAAAAAAAAAAAATACAAAACTTTAGAATATTAAACCATTATGAAACGTATACCATTATTATATAAAAACAATGTTATAGCATATATCTCTTCTGCGCATGCGCCGCCTTTCCCCCTAAAACTTTTTACAAAACTTTCTTTTAAAATAGAATAATAAACCATTATGAAATATATACTATTATTATATAAAACAACGTTATTGCATATATTTCTTTTGCGCATGCGCCAATTTTTCCCAAAAAAATTACAAAACTTTTGTAAACATAGATAGAATAATAAACCGTAATGAAAAGTATACCGTTATTATATAAAAAACAGCCTTATAGTATATATTTCTTCTACGCATGCGCCGATTTTTTTCAAAAATTTATTTTACAAAACTCCTGTAAAACAAAATAATACGCCTTTATGAAAAGTATACTATTATCTTATAAAAACAACATTATAATATATATTTCTTTTGCGCTTGCGCCGACGTCTCTGAAAAACAATAGGCCTCTTCATATTTGCATATCAAACATCCTCCCAAAATTTGGTTTCATTCCGCTCATCCATGGTGTTGGAATGGTAAAAAATGTAAAAAATGACGTTTGCATCTGTCAAAGCAATATTATGTTCTAATAATTAAAATTAGTTATTCAAATCGTTAACTCAGAAGGCGTTGCATAAAAATACTAATGTCAAAAGACTGACTAATATTTGAAATGACATTCGTTTTTGAACAAATGCAATCTTTTTTTTTAAGACAAAACATACGCAATATTTAAATTCCCATAGTACACTATGCAACAAACGAAGACAGACGATCTCTGTGTATGCTATGGATTAGACAAAATTGAATTTATACATTATATTTCTATATAAAGCTGTACAAAAAAAGTGTTTCGACGAATTCTGTTATACAAAATCTATGCAAAATTTTCTCCTCTTTCGTTTAAGACAGGTCTCGAAACGATCTGATTTAAATTGAGCGAATTATAAGCAAAAAACTTAGTTTGCTCCTCTTTTGGGAGTTTTGGGGGGTTTTTAATTATTTGTTGTTCTAGCGGCAATAGAAATACACACTCTGTGAAAATTTCAACTCTCTACCTTTTACGGTTCTTGAGATACAGCCCGCTGACAGACAGACAGACAGACAGACAGACGGACAGCGGAGGCTTAGTAATAGGGTCCCGTTTGAGCACCCTTCGGGTACGGAACCCTAAAAAAACTATTTAAATTAAAATTAAAACATTAATAAATTATTGAAAACAAAAAAACCCGTTGTGCCCGACTAATTAAAAAGATATTTAATTAAATAAATATCTTTTTAATTATAAATAAATATTAAAAAAAGGCAAGCCTTTCATTTAAAATTGCCTTGGTAGTACTAAAATAAAAAGATTGCATTTGTTCAAAAACGAATGCCATTATAAATATTGGTAAAATGCAACGCCTTCTGAGTTAACAATTTGAATAACTAATTTAGAACATAAAACTTTGACAGTTGCAAACGTCATTTTTGACATTTCTTACCATTCCGACACAACGGATGATCGGATTGTAACCAAATTTTGGGAGGATGTTTGATATGCAAATATAAAGTGATTTATTGTTTTTTTGGGGAACATCGGCGCATGCGCAAAAGAGTATATCTTTTATAATGTTGTTTTATAAAATAATAATATAGTTTTTGACATGATAACGTCTTATAAATTGATGAAACACCAATCTTATAAATTGATAAAACACCGGCTGCATGTACGAAAAAGTGTCACGTTCCGAAATCTGTCCCGTTCCGAAATCTGTACCGTTCCAAAATCTGTCCCGTTCCGAAATGTGTCACGTTCCGCCTGACTTAAATATGATATTCGAGCGGCAGATATCATCAACCGATTGAGATGAAAATTTGTATACACGTTTAGTTTGAATGACAATGCATGGTTAGCTGTATGACGTCACTCTAAATCCAATATGGCGGACTTCTAAAGATGGCGGAAATGCCTTCGGTAATTTTGAAGCAGATATCATCAACCGATTGAGATGAAAATTTGTATACAGGTTTAGTTTGAATGACAATGCATTGTTAGCTGTGTGACGTCACTCTAAATCAAATATGGCGAACTTCTAAAGATGGCGGACTAATTTTATTATGCTTTCCTACAATATGGGTATCAAATGAAAGGGCTTGCTGAGAATAACTCGAAAAATAAAGTGACGTCACTCTAAATCCAATATGGCGGACTTCTAAAGATGGCGGACTAATTTTATTATGCTTTCCTACAATATGGGTATCAAATGAAAGGGCTTGCTGAGAATAACTCGAAAAATATAGTGACGTCACTCTAAATCCAATATGGCGGACTTCTAAAGATGGCGGACTAATTTTATTATGCTTTCCTACAATATGGGTATCAAATGAAAGGGCTTGCTGAGAATAACTCGAAAAATATAGTGACGTCACTCTAAATCCAATATGGCGGACTTCTAAAGATGGCGGACTAATTTTATTATGCTTTCCTACAATATGGGTATCAAATGAAAGGGCTTGCTGAGAATAGCCCGAAAAATAAAGTGACGTCACTCTAAATTCAATATGGCGGACTTTTAAAGATGGCGGACTAATTTTATTATGCTTTCCTACAATATGGGTATCAAATGAAAGGGCTTGCTGAGAATAACTCGAAAAATAAAGTGACGTTACACTAAATCCAATATGGCGGACTTCTAAAGATGGCGGACTAATTTTATTATGCTTTCTTACAATATGGGTATCAAATGAAAGGGCTTGCTGGGAATAACTCGAAAAATATAGTGACGTCACTCTAATTCCAATATGGCGGACTTCTAAAGATGGCGGACTAATTTTATTATGCTTTCCTATAATATGGGTATCAAATGAAAGGGCTTGCTGAGAATAACTCGAAAAATAAAGTGACGGCACTCTAAATCCAATATGGCGGAATTCTAAAGATGGCGGACTAATTTTATTATGCTTTCCTACAATATGGGTATCAAATGAAAGGGCTTGCTGAGAATAACTCGAAAAATAAAGTGACGTCACTCTTAATCCAATATGGCGAACTTCTAAAGATGGCGGACTAATTTTATTATACTTTCCTACAATATGGGTATCAAATGAAAGGGCTTGCTGAGAATAACTCGAAAAATAAAGTGACTTTAGTTTAAATCCAATATGGCGGACTTCTAAAGATGGCGGACTAAGTTTTTGACGTCAAGAGGGGTTTAAAAAAAAAAGTTTTTGACGTTATAACGTCTTATAAATTGATGAAACACCAGCTGCACGCACGAAAAAGTGTAACGTTCCGTAACATTCCGCCTGACCCTGTGCGTGCAAGCGAGAGCGCAGTAATGTATTATTAAATATGATATTGAGCGGAATACGTTATCACGTAAAACTATCGTCCGTAAACCGACTTTACAGACAACCAATTTTTTATAACGGCTTATTATTCTGCATATTTTACTAGAAATTTTTGTAATTTTTTTTGGGGATAATCGGCGCATGCGCAAAAGATATTATATGCTATGATGTTTTTTATATAATAATAGTAAACTTTTCATAAATGATTATTATTCTATATGTTTTACAAGAAAGTTTTGTAATTTATTTTTCGGGAAAATCGGCGCATGCGCAACAGAGAAAGAAGTACCTACCTTTCAATGTTGTTTTTTTATAATTATGATATACTTACATGTCATAACAGTTTATTAGCCTGTATATTTTTACAAGATAGTCATGAAAAAATGTGTTTTTCTAAATTTGTACTTAGTTTCAGAAATATTTTGAAAATAAAAAAAATCTAATGTTAGTTTGTTCCGTAGATGTTAGTTAGGTATTTGACAAGCATTCTTTGTTTATTTT
The DNA here is from genome assembly GCA_963575645.1 of Xanthostigma xanthostigma. Taxonomy (NCBI): domain Eukaryota; kingdom Metazoa; phylum Arthropoda; class Insecta; order Raphidioptera; family Raphidiidae; genus Xanthostigma; species Xanthostigma xanthostigma. The sequence goes on from OY754464.1 coordinate 44,519,929, forward strand.
TAACATCATAACGTGATAACATATAGAAAACCATGAACACGAACAGCAAATTTTATAATGTTTAGTGGTAACTATACGCGTTACTATACGCGTTAACGGAAATTTTATTTTCTTTGTTATTATATGTCAAATGTCAATATTATAATTTATTAGTTGGAAAGGCCCCATAATCTAATTGCTGCAATTTGTTCGACTAGATTAAATTAACTAAAGCTTTGAAATTTCACACACATGCAAGTCTGGTGACAATGTATATATCCAATATGGCGGATGCCCCAAGATGACGGAATACCTTTTCCTTCTCAACCATCTTGAATAAAATAATCAAATAATTTTTATAATTTATTGTCATAATAGTTAAAATTTTGAAAGACTATAAAAACAAGAAAAATAAAATACTAATAAAAAGAAAGTTTTTATTGAAATGTACCAAAAAGAAAATATAATTTTTATAATTTAGGGTCACAATTATATTATTAATTGTGACTAATAAACGATCATAGAGTTTACAGCTAACGCTTTTATATTTATGAACCTAAATTAATTATTAATAAATTATTAAAATGATTTTTTCCTTTCTGTGTTTCAATACTTTCAACTGTTATTTTTTTATTAGATTAAGTTAATTAAATTATATTATTAAGCTCAAAGTGTCGTTAAAAATATACATCAATTTTCGAACATAACGTTGGGGTATATTATGTAAAATTCGCGCCTTGTAATTCTTGAATTACTTGTGTCTTCAGACAATATTTTTTAATTCTGAATTTTTATTATGTACATAATTTTATTACAATTCATTCTTATTTTATTATGTCCACTCATGCTCCTAGGCACAGGTTTTTTGACATTAGCGCGTTATAACTTAAAAATATTAATTTTAGAAAAAAAGTTTGAATTAAAAGCTGTAGAAAATTTGTAGATTTAAAACTTAAGTCATTAGCATTTTATTGTTTAAACAATTATTAGAAGAGATATGGATCCAAAAGTCAATAAACAAATCGTAATAGTTGAATAAGTCGTAAACGGTAAGTGATACAAAAAAAAAGTATTGAACAAAAAAGATAGTAAATTTATTTATCTACAATAAAAGTTATTACCTTTTTTCGCCTCAAGTACACGGTTAGGGAGATATAGGCTGAAACGGTTTTTGTCAAAATGGCGGCACTTCCGCCCTCCTAATTTGTAAGGATTTTGTGCATTTAGGGTCAGTACGTGATACTGAACCTATTTAAGAAAACAAACAAAAGTTGTAGGATAATGCAGAAAAAAATTCTCTATTACCTGTACTAGTGCCATAGTAATTAAAACAGTTTTATTATTTACATCATTTTAATTCAAAATTCTTATTTTGTCATTAATTCTGAATTTTTATTATGTAGGTACATAATTTTATTTGAATTCATATTTATTTTATTATCTCTTCATAATTAAAATTCTCAATATATTCTATGTGTATAGATGTAAAATTAATCTCTTCCATTTTAATTATGCTGTGACAAATTTTTTTTTCTGTTTTGACTTTTCAGATAATTTTACTTTTACTATTAAATACAATAACTTCCTATTGGAAGTTAAATATCAATATAAATCAATAAAATAAGTATTATAGATAAAATATTTACCTATTATATTTGGCAATGTTACATTTTTTCTTACGTACTGCTGACAAAGGTAATCTTGTTTATTTTCCAAGGCGATAATCCATGTTGAAACGCTGGACTTCTGTTGGTACAAAGCTGGAAATGAAGTCACTGTGGGCTCGCCTGCTAGCTCACAAAATTACAATAAGAACAGGGGCTATTGTTCTTTCAAGGTCATCTGCTGGCTCTGAGCAAGAACCAATCTGGAAACGGTATCTTGTAACGTGGGTGACATGAACAAAGGCCCACAAACAAACATTATGGCATAGTGTGTGTTTGTAAAGATGTCTCGTGTGATGGCAAGGTGACCTCTTAAATGACAAGGAATGATTTTAATACCAACTGTGTAAAATGGTGTGTGTGTCGTAGCTGCCCTGGGAATGGTGTTGTCACAACAAGCACGTTTCGAACAAAATGGTTGATGTTTAAAATACATTTCCTCTTATAATTGTAATTTTGTAAGAATTGAACAGTTTTTTATCCTTTTTTATTAAATAATATTGTTCATAACATAAGTAGACAATTTTGAAACTCCCGCTTTGATGCGCTTTGGTGAGCTGGCGCCATTTCAGCGATGCCAATGACTGAAAAAAGTTCGTCAAAAGTACATTTTCATTAATTTTCATGCTATCATGTTGGCATTAAAATTATTCCTTCAGACAAATAAGAGAAGCTCGAATAGCATTGAGTTTCATACCCCTGGTCAGTCCTGCATTAAAGTTCCGTGTCCCGTATTATAGGAAATGTCCCGCATTATTACGTGAATTTTACGAGACCCGTGTGGCTATATGAAAAAGACTTTTTTTTGGCTCTTCAAATTCTACCCAAAATAAAGTTTTTTAGTTTAGTCGTTTGGTTTTGGTGTTCCTATTAATAAAACTTAAAAATATTGATTTCTTTAGCTTTATACCCCGCCCCCCAGAAAAAAAATATCTACGCCCTTGTGTGAAGTGAGCACATAATAGCAATTAAGAAAACTAGTAGTGAAATCTAGCGGCAAATCCAGCCTCGTATGCAGCGAACTTTAAATTAAAATCGTTGCAACGAATATATCAAACCACTATATAGTATACAACCCAGCCCTAAATTTTAACGGCACATGCCAGCACAGAGGATAATTTCAAAAACACCCGTTCTTTCCGTAGTTACAGCACCAGTCAATTCAACATATTACGATATTTTTTCATTGCAGAGCTACGGCTTCCCGTATAAACTGGGTCGTAATTTTGGAAAACAGGCTACGGCATATTTTTTTCTAGTTATATTAAAGATCAATCTATGTCCGTATTGTAACAAATTTTTCATTTTTTACTTTGTTAATTAATGGCGAATGCTTTTAAAAGACACTTTTTACGGTTTTTAAAATTTTTATAAAAAATTTTCTGCTAAAAAAATTAAAAAAATGGTACAATAGAGACATAGATTGATCCTTAATCTCCATAAAAATAATTTTTCATAATTTTATCTCTCGTTTTACGATCAGATTTATACGGGACCGCAGACCACTGTATTGCATTGAGAAAACCAGGGGAAACGGGCTCTTAATGTACCTCTACCAAGTATGAACCCTCCATATGGTGGGGTGTGTTGAGGGGAACCCGTCTGATTAGTAAAAAAAAAATCGATTCTTAGAAAAACTCGAGCGCGTCAGTCATTTACAGTATTTACGCGCATTATATTTCTGGTAACTATTAGATATTAATCTGACGATTAATTCGGGCTGGCCGTAACGAGCGGTTGAAAAAAAAAAAAAAAAAAAGTTATTCGAGCGTGTCAGACATTCAAAGTGTATGGCAACTAAAGCTTAAAAAGTGTCCTATTAAAATATCTGACGATTTGGACATGACACAAACTCATAATATATTTTTGTATATGTAAAAAAAAGGTGATCTTGAGATACTCCAGCGCGTCAGATTTTTATGCAGGAGGGTCAAGTTGATGTCATAGTCCTCCTGAATAATAATCTGACAATTATATGGAGGGATATCGCTAGTCTGACCATTTTGAAGGAAATTTAGAAATAATATATCCGCATTTACGTACAGAAATTGGATAATTTATTAATATAAATTTAAATATAGATCATTACAATTTAAAATAAATTACAGATCATTAAAATTTAAAATACATAAGAAAGTGAGACGCGGAGTGGGGAATACACAGCTCTCAGCCGCTGTACGCTTCACCTTTGCTCCACGATTCTACTAACATCGCCCCATGAAAACTGTCAGATTATTAGTTCTTTGTAATTCTAATAGTGTTTCCTTCAAAATAAAAAAAAATTGAAACGCGCTCGAGTATTTCAAGGTGACGTTTTTTTTTTACAACTTCGAGACTCGCTTGTTTCTTAATGTCACGCTCAAATTGTCAGATTATTGAGATATACAATCTTCTCAATGTAATTAATCAACTTTCTCTTAATCTGACGCGCTCGAGTTTTTCTAAGGATCGATTTTTTTTTTACCAATCAGACGGGTTCCCCTCAACACACCCCACCATATGGAGGGTTCATACTTGGTAGAGGTACATTAAAGGGTGCAAGGATTCTCCCTATATAATTTTCTGACACGCTAGAGTCACTTCAAAAATCCCCGCTTGGGCTCCCCTACTATTATATTTATAAACCTAAATTATTGATAAATTATTAAAATGATTTTTTCCTTTCTGTGTTTCAATATTTTCAACTGCTATTTTTTTCTTAGATTAAGTTAATTAAATTATATTATTAAGTTCAAAGTGTCGTTAAAAATATATACCAATTTTCAAACATAACTTCGGGGTATATTATATAAAATTTCGCGCCTTGTAATTCTTGAATTACTTGCGTCTTCAGACAATATTTTTTTTTTATATTTTGGTAGATGGATGATATGTTTTCATTGATTTCTCCAAAACTAGTCGGTGAAAATTAAAAACAAACTATTTAAATTAAAGTTACAACCTTAATAAATTATTGAAAACAAAAAAAAAACCGTTGTGCCCGACTAATTAAAACAATATTTAATCTTTTTAATTAAATATCTTTTTTAATTAGTCGGGCACAACTATTTTTTTTTGTTTTCAATAATTTATTAAGGTTTTAACTTTAATTTAAATAGTTTTAATTTCCACCGACTAGTTTTGGAGAAATCAATGAAAACATATCATCCATCTACCATTTTACCATAAATCCAATGTTAAATATCCTACTTTTGAAGTCATTTATTTATTTAAATAATCAGGCAACCCCCCCTAAAATTTTCAGAATTGGTTGAGACTTCATATAAAAAAATCAAGCCTTTTATTTAAAATTGCCTTGGTGTTCGTACTACCTTAATAGTTAAAATTTTGAAATATTAAAAACAAGAAAATTAAAATACAAATGAAAAGAAAGCTTTCATTGAAACGTACTAAAAAAAAAATAATTTTTAATCATTTAGCTTCACAATTATTAAAACGTTGGTTGTGACTAATAAACGATCATAGTTTACATCCAACGCTTTTATAATTTTGTCTGCTTCAGTATTTTCAACTGTTATTTTTTTCTCAGATTAGGTTAATTAAATTATATTATTAAGATTATCAAACGTAACGCCGGGATACCAATAACATTTCCCGCCTTGTAATTCTTGAATTACTTGTGTGCTTCAAAATTTGTTTTTAATAATTCTATAATTATAATAAATAAATTAAAACAAATCTTTGATTAACGTCTGATTAGAACTCTTCAATAAATAAAATTGTCGACCAATTTTTCAGACAATTATCTTAATGTATTGAATTATAATTATATAATTGTTTGAAACATTGGTTGATAATTTTATTTATTCAACACGCGTGAGTAATATGTAATTTCGGGGCCCTGCTAAATTCGGGAGAAATAATAGATTATTTCATGTTGACGCGTAGAGTGCTAATAATGAGCCGTACAGTGTGATAATGAATTTTCTGGACCAATAGAAACGCAGTAGCAAGCCCGAGCGTGCAATAATGAAAAAAAACTGCACGCAGCTTCTGGACCAATAGGAACGTGGTAGACGGTATTGTATGTATGAAAACAGCATCGCAATTCAGCGAAAGTCATGGACATCTTGTGTGTATCGAGGGCGCTGGGTACGTCAATCAATGAAGTGATTTATTATTTTTCCCTCTTTTATCAGGGCCCCGATTACATATTACTCGTGCTAGTTTAATAAAATATTATGTGCGACCATTGATCGAAGGAGAATATTCCACTCGCGTGCGTTTTACCGCACTCGCTAGGCTCGTGCGGCAAATTTCACGCTCATGGAATTTTCTCCTTCTCTCACTAGTCGCACAATATACTATTATTGATAAATTAAAACAGTCAAAATATAAAAATTAGCGTGTCCTATTAAGACGTTGTGCTGTCAGATAGCCATTTTGTCACGTGATTCCGTCGTTTGAATTTATTTAATAATGTGTTACAGCAGGTAACATTGAGATTCTGTGTGTCAGATCTGCATTTTTAAAACAAGATTTTTTCTAACAAAGACAAATGCGTTTTTAAACACTATTGCTAAGGGTAAAAAACTAACTATTTTTATCAATAAAAGATAAAATAAAAATTTTAGAATGATTTAAAATTAAAACAAAATAGTTACGCTTCAATCATTTTTAATAATGTTTGGAAAACTGCCATCAGCAACAAAATGATATCACTATGCTCTACATCAATAATGTGCTGCAGATATCAAAAAAATCCGACAAGTTTCTAATTTCCTCTGCAACATGAACCCCTAATTCCAAAAGAACATCATTCTTGTCCTATATTGCCAGAGGCATTCAACAAGAAGATGTTACACAAAATGTATTTGAAGTTACGTATAAGCAACAGAGATGATTAGGTACCTACCTACATATCGTGTTTATAAAAGTAGGATGGCTAAAGATTGGTCCTTACAGATGGTACAGGTATAATATTACCTACGTATCCCACCATAAACAGAATGTGAAAAAGGAACCAAGTTCGGTATTGGTTTGTCGGCTTTGTCAAAAACTTGGCAAGTTTTCACACAAAAGCCGTTTATTTATATTTTATAACAAAACATGAAAATCTGTAAGTGGAAACTTGGTACCCTGTTATATATTATCTCAATTCTTTTTTCGGCAAAGCTGACAAACCCACTTGTTCTTTGTACCGAACGTGATCCCTTTTTTCACATTTTTGTTTTTAATGGAATATCAATACTTTTTGAAAAGATGCATTTAATATTGTAGTTATATTATATGCACCTGGTTTCATACTTCACGTGGGACATTAATTGCACCGATGACTTGGCTTCCAATTACGACTATTATCAACACACAGTTGGTTATTTTTTGACTGTTTCTTTATAAATGTGACCTAACTCGATACCAAATTTTAAGTTTCTAAGTCAACCGGAGTCCAGAAGTGGCTAAGGTTTTTTATGAGTGAGTATTAAAAGTAGCGATATTTTCAGACGTCAATATTTAAGTTGTTTGTAAAATTTGGGATTTTGGATAAGTGAGGGGGGACGTAGCAAAACTACAAGTGTACAGGTTAAATATGTTTTGACAATCGCTCGAAATGATTTATATAAAACACAGTCTAGTCACTAGTCAGTAGACTTGAACATTTTAGTTCACTAAAAAGAGCGCTCAATTTAGTTTATCGTTCTTTCACGAACTAGTTCGCTTTTATAGTTCGTTAGTTCGATGTGAAGACGCTTCAGGTTTGAAGAGAATAGTAGCGGACAGACATGTCAATTAAAAAAAAATAGAAAATTTCTTAGTTTTTTTTGGAAGGACCTATTTGACCACAGGTTTCTACAATATTAATTTTTTATCGTCCGTCATCTTCACTGCGTGGTAAATAATTGAACTAACGAACTGATTTCTTGATTGGCTGCGAAATAGTTCACTCAAAAGAGCGCTCTTCCGAACTAGTTTGTTCGCGAACTAAACAACTCTAGTAGTCAGTGCATTGTCGTACTCGGTCGCCACACTATTGTGTGTCTAGATTTACAGCTGACTTCAAGCAAGAGCTGGCCAGTCATGTAACGCAGTATGCGACAGATTATATTATTTTGTACCAGTTTTGTACCATTTACAGTTTTGGCATTGAACCTAATAGCACCAGAGTCCGTAACACTCAAACCCCATGGATCTCCGAATAGGCCAGTTCACGGATATTTGGAAAATTTAAACCCTGCTTAAAAGAAAAATACAATGGTTGGCAGGTTGGAGTGGACCGGACCGTGAAAAAGGGGTAACTTCTGGTCACAAAAAAAAACGGTTATCCTATGCATCTTTGAATAGAATGTTGTTTATTTTATTTTGAAGATTACTTTTTTAACGTATTGAATCTCGGTAGATTGACGGGTTCCGGTGGGTCGACGCCCCCGCCAAGCGTGTCTAAAGTTGATTCGCGAAATAGGTATTCCTATACCTCATAGCCGAATAGGTTGAAATAACATTTACACGAAAGGTTTTAACTTTGGCCCACTCCAGCCTGCCAAACCTTTGTATTTTTCTTTTAAGGAGGGTTTAAATTTCCTAAATATCCACGAACTGGCCTATTCGGAGATCTATAGGGTTTTAGTGTTACGGCCTCTTGGGCTATAAACTGTTATGCAGAGTGTAGAAGCACACTAGACATGTTCTTTAACTATATTATTCCCAACACAATCAGTTTGCAAGACGAAACCCTTCAACGAGAAAAACTTCAAAGTTCGAATCATGAGAAGATGTAAATTTAACTTATCAATTATCAACTATTCAATAATTATTTCAGCGTGTTTCCCTGACGAACGTATTTTCTATAAGAAATAAAATTCGGTTATGAAAAATACATTTGAGTTAAGAAAACTTTATTTTAAAGAAACCAGTTTCATAGATAAATTTAAGAACACCTTACAGCTAAGACTTGTCTATAATATTTTACAACTTCATACACGACTGTCGACAGTATATTAGATTTCATAAATTCATACACGACACATTGCATAGTAGAAGTATGGAATATATAGGCACGTTTGTATTGATAATAATAATTAATGTTTAATTGTTTTAAATTTGTTTGCTTACAAGCTGTACGCACGGCTCCCCTCACGTACATTTCGAAGTTATTTTTGACCTTATAAAATTTTCTGTGAATGACAGCCATCTATTAATTATTTAAAGTCATGCAAAAACCATATATAAACAACAATACGCTTAGCTATTCTCAAACCCTGACTGCCGTCGCCATCGCTTTTGATTTGATTATATTATACGATTTTGTTTAATTCAAAATCCCATGTCTGTCTGTCTATTGCATTCAATTTTTCGCCAATTTCAGTCAAATCAATTTTTACCTAGCCTCTATAAATCCGTAAAAGATTTATCACTGTATCTTCATTTATTTCTGGGATCAGTCCAGACAAATAAACAGGCATTCAAAGTTTTTAAAAACATTTATTTATGTTTATAGCTCTTATAGGTACATAATGTAAATAAACAAAAGGACTTGAAGATGCGTATTTAACTTTAAAATAACCGATATACACTTCAATTTTATTTATATAGGTTTGTATTTTTCGTAATTCACGACGATGGGCGTATTTTGTAGAATTTGAATTTGTTTGCTTTCAAAATATTATAAATGAGATATACATATTAATAAATCCTCTAGATTTAACAAGTACCGCAATCCATTGTACCCATGTACTAGAGAGAGAGATAACAATGAAATCGACCCAAGATTGCTAACAGACTGACAAAATGATTATATTCCTAGTAACATTTACTTTAGTTGCAATACAAAAAATTACAACTTAACATTACATTAAGATTTACACAATTTTAATTTTGAATAATTTGGGTACTTTATGTATTTTTTGAATATGATACCTAACAGGCTAATTATGTTTACTTAAAGTCTAATCTCTCAAGTATAAGCTATGCCACAGAATATACTGAAATAATAAAATATGAATAATAATTTGAATTATAATGTCAACTGCCAACAAAGTTTTAAAAAATCTAATAAAAAAAATAACAGTCAGTTGTGTATTGTTTACAACGGATATTTTTTAAGAAGGAAATTGCTGTCAAGATGTCAGAATTTACAAAAAGAAGTAAGAAACGTTATTTTAGTTTTATAATCCAGTGTAGCTATGTGAAGTATAGACCAGTGTAGAACTGTCTACTTACATAATATTTGAAAGTGTTTAATACATTCTTTTATAATAATAATTAATCAATTACTAATCGTCCAACAAACAAAATTTCTTTAGTGATGCCAATACGCCTGTAATAGGTACCTGCCTGTAAAATTTCATCCGAAGCGATGAAAAGTTGGCAGAGTTGTAAGGTTGTGATATATACGAACAGACGGAACATGATAATATTTATTTTCTACTTTCATTTATCCTTCTAACCCGTGAAAGACTTTCATGGAACCGTTATAATTTCATCATGTTCCGTCTGTTCGTATATATCACAACCTTACAACTCTGCCAACTTTTCATCGCTTCGGATGAAATTTTACAGGCAGTATTACAGGCGTATTGGCATCAAAAAAGTCATATCTTTCACTAAAGAAATTTTGTTTATTGGACGATTAGTAATTGATTAATTATTATTATAAAAGAATGTATTAAACACTTTCAAATATTATGTAAGTAGACAGTTCTACACTGGTTTTAAAACGCAAAATCGAACAACAAGTGAAAATATTTATTTTCTATTTTGATTTATCCTCTTGACCCGCGAAAGACTTTCATGGAACCGTTATAATTTCTTCACTTGTTGTTCGATTTTGCGTTTTAAATATAGGTTACCAGCCAACTGTCAACTAAACGCAAAATCGAACAAAAAATGAAATCTTTAATTTTGTTTTATCCTTCTAACCCAGTGATGTGAAGCACGCGGCCCGCCAATACAGTGATTGCAGGTCGTCGAGACGTTATAAAAACATTGAGTCTAATAATAGATATAATCATTCTAACAATCGTATTTTATTAATATTTTTTAACATTAAAAACATGCACATATGAAGGCTTATTGTTTTTGGGAAAAATCGGTGCATGCGCAGAAGAGATTTATGCTATAACGGTGTTTTTTTTTATATAATAATGATATACTTTTTATAACGGCTTATTATTCTATTTATTTTTCAAGAAAGTTTCGTTAAACTTTGTTTTTAAACTTTATAGTTTCGGAAATATTTTGAAAGTAAAAAAATCAGTTGTTCTTTTGTTTTGTAAATCTGTCAGAAATAAATTAGTAAAGCATGCTTTGATTAATTTTTACATGACGTGGAACATATTATGTAGGTAACCGGCAACGAATAGCAAATATCATATTTAATACTAGCCATTACCCGCGTCACCTGGGGCGATATCAAATTTTATTTTTTTTGTTATACTACTAGTGCTCCGGTCCGGCTTCGCCCGAATTTGTAGATTGCTACCTAAATGGTAGCAATCGACAAATTCGTCGATTTACGTTGAAAAATTAGTCTCCCAATATCTCTTTTCTTTTCAGATCAGATAATTTACTGTCCAAATTATTTTGACGTATCTAATATTATATATATATTGTTTTTCCAGGGCCTGCTCGTAATACATCATTTATTTTAAAAATTTTTTACTCATGTTCAATTAAAAAAAATTAATAATATTTGAACCAACGCGCATCTCAAGACAAAGTAATACATGCATAGACAATGTAATTACTAACATTGACATCAATAATAGTTGTGTGTTTGATACTGATCTTTCAGATCATCAAATGATCATCAGACCGATTTTAATCAAAATATTGACAATGTAATAAAACACACTAGATACTTTTCAGATCAAAAGTTGTTAAATTTTACAAATATGATATCAAATAAAAATTGAACAGATATTTTTAATATAAAAGACGCAAACAGTGGTTTTAGGAAATTTCTTGATATATTTTTATTTTATTTTCATAGTTGTTTTGCTAAACAAAAGATGAATCTAAAACAAAAATGTAAAAAATCTGAAAAAACCTGGATTAATAATAATGTTAAAAAATTGTCACAGTATAAACATGAATTTTCATGTTATTAAAAGATAAGGGAATGTTAAATATCGATACTGCTCCACCGAAATTACATTACAAAATAGTGTGCTCTCTACTAAGAAATCTTACAGAAAAGGTAAAGAAAAATTAATACAGTAGCTTAATTAATAAATCAGAAAACAAAACAAGGGCTTTTTGGTCAATAGCAAAAAAATTAATAGGTAAAAAACAGGGATGCAGAAAAGTTATTAAAATAAAAAATGATGCAACACAGAAAATAATAAGTAATGAAAAAGATACAGCTAACTTATTTAATGAATACTTTACAAACATAACAACTAAATTAAATCTTTCAAATTAAAAAACAAATACAGTTAAATTCATATTAAATAAAACCTTTTTTATGGTTCCAGTTGATCCTCAAATTTTTTTTAAATTTGTATGAACTTAAAAAATAAAAAAACAGTAGGTTAGGACGAAGTTCCAATCTGTGTAATAAAAGGCTGTGCCTGAATCATATATGTTCTCCCTTATATCATATTATAAATTTATGTTTTGAACAGAGGATTTTTCTCGATCTCTTAAAGAAATCTTTAATTGTTCCACTTTTTAAAAAAGTGAATCTGACATCGTATCCAACTACAGGCCAATTGCATTACTTTCAAATTTCAGTAAAATCTTAGAAACAGCGATTAACAATAGAATAAGTAAATTCCTACACGATAACTAAATAATTTCAAAAGCCCAACATGGATTTGTAAAAGGTGGAACAATTAATCTGTCAATCTTCCAAGCAATCGATAATTTAGTAAGCTGCTGGAACAACAACTGTTATGCTACTCTTAGATTTAGCGAAAGCATCCGACTCTGTAAAAAAGGACATTTTATTAAAAAAACTTTATTCTTATAGTGTGAGAGGGGTGATCTCTTCTCCTCATACATGACTGACAGGACACAGTGTGTAAAAATAAATGATACTTTTTCGGAATGGAAAACTATAAAACGGGGTGTGCCTCAGGGTAGCATTTTGGGTCCAACACTGTTTATTATATTTATTAACGATCTTCCAGAAATAATAAAGCATCAAGTATTGTTATTCGCAGATGATACTGCAGTCATATGTAAGGGGAGGGACCAAGAGCGTCTCCTTAAAAACATTGAGAGTTGCATAGGCAAAGTAAACGATTAATCTGACAAAAATAGTCTAAAAATAAACAATGATAAAACTGAAGTTCTTAAAGTTGGAAAATATTTTACACTGCCAACAAAATTCCATCGGTAAACTTAACAGTCAAGGACAACGTTAAATTTCTTGGTATATTTATCGACCAAAACCGAAACTGGAAAAAACATGTAGAATTTATCTGCACTAAAATAAAAAAAGCTATATTTATGTTAAGAACTCTAAAACACTCAGTAAACAGAGAACTATTGCTAAGCGTTTACTTTGCCTACGTTTTGTCAATAATAAAATTTGGAATAATTTTCTGGGGTAACTCAGTAGTACACTGGAATAAAATTTTTAAATTACAAAAATTGTGCATACGTATTACGTATCATTGGAGGTGTTGCACCTCGAGCGCTCTGTCGACAATTATTTAAGAAATTTAATTTGTTAACGATAACCGATATCTATATTTTAGAGTGTACAACTTTCGTAAAGACCGATCTTTTTAAAATTAGCAACGTACATGGTCACAATACACGTTACTGTAACAAATTGATTTTAAACAAAAATTCATTAGAAGTTGCGCATCGAGGTGCACGCAATGCAATGATACGTATATACAATAAGCTACCATTAGAAATTACAAACACCGATAACATAAAAATATTTAGAGTTAAGCTCAAAAACTTTCTCAAGAAGAGAACTCATTATAATATGGAGGAGTTTTTTATATAATCTACTATGATATTATTGTGACACTATTTATATATTCCCAGAAATATCATCAAATAAAGACATTTATTTATTTATTTATTTTGTTAGGTTCCCCCTTCGCATACCTAAGCCTGTCCCACGTCGACATCCCCGCCCCCACCGCAGTCACCGGAATTATTTTGTCAAATAATGTTCTAAATTAAATACTTAAAATAATAAACAAATTTATTTAAATGTAGATTAACACTATATCGGTTAAAACAGCTTCGTTAAAAATAGTTCATTATTTTTTATCAAATTTGAAAGTTAAAAATGGTTTTTGGGAGTTATCCTTAGAAGATAGACATATTACGCTGTCGCTGACTTTTTTTACAACTTTTCAAGAGGAACAATTCAGCCATACATTATTTTCGTGTTACTTTAATTATTCCCGCAGCGCACGCCGTGGAAGCTCTCAAGAAGCACGACTTTTTCCGACTTAGTTGACGAATATTATCATAACTTTAGCTAATTTGTACATAATATACACAATATGCAGCCTAGGTTGGTCGGACGTAATGTATCTTTCAAATGTTGAAAGAATTTTTCAAATACAGTGGTTCCGGAGATTATCCTCCGCATACACAAACTCACAAAATTTGCTCTCTCTCTCTCTCTCTCTCTCTCTCTCTTTCTTTCTCTCTCTCTCTTTCTCTATAATATTAGTATAGACTATAGATGTTGCGGTCTATACCCGAATTCGGTCAATAAATAAATAAATAAATGCGCCAAACTAGTTTTGACCAACGAATATTGTCCAAACCCGAAATCTTACATTAAAACGGGTATTGAGTGTTATAAAATGAGCAAAACTAGTTTTGCGCATTTTCATTTGGTCAAAACTAGTTCTGTCCATTTTTGAACGGACAGTACTAGTTCTGCTTGTTTCATTCAATCAACGTCCGAACCCGAACAAAAGTAGGGTTATGTTCTTGTTTATGTAGGTACCTATCTATTGAATTGTTCTCCTGAATGCTATAATTAATATGATTGTGGAATATTCAGTGTAATAATTAAGTAAAAATGCCAGTGAATTCGAGTCTCAACTAGTTCGGCTATTGGAGGCTTCTGAAACATAATTTTATGACGAAACATAATTACCTTACTACACAAGTGAGGTTAAGAAATCAAATTTATTGAAAGCTCAATTAAAACCTCTGTCTGCTAAACAACACAGAAGAATAAATCGCTTTGATATAATAAGTATATCATTGATATGGATTTTTTTTTTAAAAACGCAAAGAAGATTCCGATGCAATACTAGTAGGTACTGTCCGTTCAGAAATGGACAGAACTAGTTTTGCGTCCAATTGAAAATGCACAAAACTAGTTTTGTTCATTTTATAACAGTCAATACCAGTTTAAATGTAAGATTTCTGGTTTGGGCAATATTCGTTTGGTCAAAACTAGTTTTGCGCATTTATTTCGGTCATTGACCGAATTCGGGTATAGACCGTAACATAGATATGAAATGTCAATATTTTTTCAAGCTGGAGTGGTCCCGTCGCTCAATTGGTTGGATTTTTTTTTCCAGGGAACAGAATTACG
This sequence comes from Xanthostigma xanthostigma, assembly GCA_963575645.1. Taxonomy (NCBI): domain Eukaryota; kingdom Metazoa; phylum Arthropoda; class Insecta; order Raphidioptera; family Raphidiidae; genus Xanthostigma; species Xanthostigma xanthostigma. The sequence continues at coordinate 44,535,040 of OY754464.1, forward strand.
ATTTTTTCCGGAAAAATACAATAACCGATTGTTGTCTTATTAGTCTGAAATAATGTATTCTAGATTTCTAGTTATATAATGAATATTGATTTTTAAACATTCGCGAATGCGAATACGAACATTGTCACGGAATGTTGGGTTGGAATTGTTCTTACGTCTAGTAAAGTATCGTTAATAGGGTTTTTAAAAATGGACCCAGAATGCTGTTAAACATTTTGTATTTAGTGGCACCAATTGCTAGAAAGAGATGTGAACTTACAAATTCGTTTGCAATGACGCGTTCCTTAGGTCTCATCTAATTTTCCAGTCATTTAAAAATCATTTAATAATCTGAAAAAATCGAGACAATAGCACTTAGCAAGACTATTTTCAACGTTAAATTGTACGGTGAAAAATCGCACCTTAATTTCTATTTTAACTAAAATAATGTGAAATAAAAAACTGTTGATTGCAAAATTATATTTTCTTTTTTAATTGTCTATTTTAATAAATTGTATATGCTTTTTTCTTGTATGCTTATATATTTTTATACTTTGTATAGTGACAAAAGTAAAAATGTTATTGCACAAATAAATAAATAAATTGCTCAAAGGTTTTAATATAACGCACCCAATAGACACTAGTACCCTTTTTTTAACACGAGAAAAGAAACGTATAAATTTATAGAAGGTACTCTTTTATTGATGAGCTCTAGAATAGGATGGGTAGCGACACACATTAGTTAATAGCGATACTACAGCACCATGTACTACAGATCGAGTTGTAGTTTCAGCTTTCGTTGGCGTTCATTAGTGTGGCAGCAGCTACTGGAATGTTTTCTACTTACCCGTATAATAACTTTTTATGGAAGAATGGAATGTACGGTAAATGCAAATTACAATCAATATAAACGGATTTGTGCAAAATTTGCGTTGTAGGTTATTGACATCCAGTGCCTGTCTAATAATATATTATAACTAGATAGTATAATCAGGGACCAAAACCGAAAACCGCACCGTAATGACTCATTTTAGCTAATTGAATTCGAAAACCGAATTTTTTTAAAAAAATCGAAACCCTAACCGAACTGAGGTTTTGTCGTTTTCGAGTTACAGCCATAACAAAAAAAAACCTACATCGTTGTATATTTCTTTACAAAATTAAATATACAGTCGTGCTCTACTAAATGAGCTGAAGTTACTTTACGTGTAGGGAATTCCCTCAGAATAAAATTCTCAACAGTTTAAACATGATTTTCATCTTTGGGCCAAGAATTTAAGTATCTTATTTCATTTAGACGTTAGAAGCCTTTGACAGACGGACGAACGAGACAACCTTGTTGCAACTAGAGTTGTTGGTTTTCCGGAAAATTTTGAAACAGAAAATTTTCTGAGCCACTAAACTGTAAAATTATACTCTCGTTTACTAGAGGCTACAAGTAAACAAAACTGGAGTATCTTCATCAACTCTGCAGGATGTGATGCCCTTTTGAGCTATATCTTTCCAACAAAACAACAATAAGCAAAATTAAAAAACTCCGAGTCGCAGTGCCAAACCCTGCCGACAATTATTATAAGTATTTGCTTTTATAGGCAGTGTGGCTCTATTGTATGAACTTAACTTTGTTTTTGGACAAAATAAAAAAAAATTACCCCTTAAAACAACATGTTTTACTTAATTTGAATACTACATAATATCAATTCAACATCTGTACCAAATTATATACACCCTTCTGTATGTAAATCTATATCAGTAAACTTGTGTTTTCATAAAATTTGTAAGTTCGGTCCTGTCGATCCTATTTTTTATTAATTTTAGAGGCACATTTTAATGATTTCTAAAGGGTTAAATTTCAAATTTGAAACGATTCCGAGAATTTTTTCGGTATTTTTGGACCCGAAAAATGTTTTCAACCCCTAAATACCACCGTTAACATGGCCCGATTGGGCCATTTTAAACAGGCTTCGTGCGGCGATGGATTCCAACATGTGAACCAAATTTCGTTTAAATCGATTAAGTCTGTCGAGAGTTATCGTGCTAACACATTATATATGTATATATATTATGACGATTCCTTCAGAAAACGTCATGCGTGGCAGCTGAAATCAGTCGTAAGGACTGCAGGGACTAATTAAAGAAAACAATAAAAAATCCTGTCTATTCAGAGTAATAATAATAAGTGCAATATATGAGGTCCCGAAGAAATTTTCTTGTTGACCTATTAAAGATGTTTTAAGGGCGCCAAGGACAGTGCACAATGTATAAATGATTCAGGAATTATCTGTCCTAATAATTCTGAAGTAAACAGACAGGAGTTAGATCAATAAAAAAATTATTAACTAATTTAGTGTCTATATTTAAAAATTAAATTATAATGAAAATGAATAATAACCTCGGTACTGTTTAGGCAATATTTTCTAAATTAATAATAGAATTAAAGCGGTGCAACGTAAGAAAAATAACAACTAATGTTACTTAATGTCATAATACGAGTATAAGTAATAAACTTTGGCGTAATTTCAAAATGACGTACAATTATTAGTTTATCAGTGAAGGTGGTGTAAATTAACAAATCAATGTTTTTTTGACATTAGATAGAATTCTTATTATAGTCGCGTCAATGAAGCCTTTTACTTCGAACTTCGCAGAAACAGCTCCGATTTTGATATTTTTTTTTTAAAAAACTTAGTTTTTATATCATTGAAAATCAAAAACATTTTGGGGCGGGGAACGAATGATTTATATTGTTTAAGGGGATAGGGGCAGTCAGAAGCATGAAAAATTAAAAATAAAATTTTTTCGACAAAATTTAATTTAATTTATAAAGCTAATAAAACTTCAACTTGACTTCACTAATTTTCAAAAAAAAAAAAAAAAATTGGACAAAGTTATAGCCATCTGTTGGACCCCTCTCACAAGTAGGTAATGCTTTGCGGTGACTATCATAACTTTGTGCTGGTTCATCCAAAATCGATAAAACAAAGAAAAGTCTTTAGTAGACGTGTGTCGATTGAACATTTCCTGCGACCTAGGTCGATCGCAAGCTACAGGTTAGGGGATAGTATCACAATGATTCGATCGTTCGATCGGCTGTCTGAGTACCTATTTCATTTCTATACGAGTTACCATTAACCTGTTAATGTAATTTTCTGCGCTAGCTTGTTTGTACGAAAGAAAAACTTACCATTGAACAGAACAATGAGGCTTTTATTTAACTCAACTCAAATTACTTATATAAAATAGATAATGAGATACGATAAATTAACACCAAGTAGGTATTTTAAGATTAAATTAATGTTTATATCTATTTTATGACACTATAGGTTATGATTAAGAAATAAAACTTGAGAATTTTTTTCGGGTTTTAAAGAACTTCTTTTTGCACTTATTGTCATTCCAGCTTTGGAAAAAAATCGTTCGCATGGTACAGATGTAGCATTCATTCAAGTGATTGTTGTATGTTATTATGACTCACGAGTCACGACTCTACCATAGAAATTCATCATTCAATCACTCGGTCACGCTCTGTCATCTATTCCCTGTGGCTCTTTGGTTGCTATTGAGCTGACGATCGACTCGAGACCGAACGATTGGATCTTGTGAGATTCAGTGATTCAATCACTCAGTCACGGGTGGTGATCGAATCAAAACGATTCGATCAATCGCGATCGACACACGTCTAGTCTTTAGTTTAATAGTAAATCTAAGACTTAATCGAAGATTTTATTTTTTTTTTTTTTAATTAATAAAATGACGGCATCTAAAAGCTTACACCCGAATTTGCATGGACATATTGTTATAAAAGCCGAAGTTTTCAACCAAAACAAACATCCTTTCATCAAGTCCTTGTTTTTTATGCCTTCAATAAACTGTAAAAATGTCATTTAAATCCATCAAGATTCAAGTGGTTCTTTAATTTCTGTGATCACAGACTTTGAAAACATAGTTCGCGAAAAACGCAAGTCATCTAATTCCCTGGGTCATATAATAATTATCTCGGAAACTATTCATTCAATTCACTTGAAATTTTCAGGGAATATTTTCGAAACATCATACTACAAGAAAATGCAAAAAAAAATAAATCGATTAGATGACTTGCGTTTTTCTCGAAACTATGTTTTAGAACTCTGTGACCACTGAAATTAAAGAACAACTAGATGGATTTAAATGAAATTTTTACGGCTTATAACAATCTGTCCATGCAAATTCGGGTGTAAGCTTTTAGATGCCGCCATTTTATTAATTTTCAAAAAAAAAATAAAATCTTAGATTAAGTCTTAGATTTACTATTAAACCAAAGACTTTTCTTTGTTTTATCGATTTTGGATGAACCACCACAAAGTTATGATGGTCACCGCAAAGCATTACCTACTTGTGAGAGGGGTCCAACAAATGGCTATAACTTTGTCCAGAAAAAATTTTTTTTTGGAAATTTAGTGAAGACAATTTGAAATATTATTAGCTTTATAAAATAAATTAAATTTTGTCGAAAAAAATTTTTTTTTTGATTTTTCATGCCTCTGACTGCCCCTAGCCCCTTAAACAATATAAATAATTCGTTCCCCGCCCCAAAATGTTTCTGATTTTCAATAATATAAAAAAACTAAGTTTTAAAAAAAATCATCAAAATCGGAGCTGTTTCTGCGAAGTTTTGCCTGTTTTATGTATTCATTGACGCGACTATTATTATTATTATTAAATACTATCCAAAATTACAATTTATACAAGCAATTAACAAGATCCAAATTTATAAAAATCCCAACACGTAGTAAATAAATTCAGTCAATCGTAAATCTCACCAAAATCCCATAGTACTGAACGCGCACATAAAATTATTATATATCATTTATAATTAAGTCACTTCAAAGTTTCAACAATAATATTAACATTTATAACTTCAGGTACAAATTACCAACTAACTAAGTCAACTTCAATGAATTGACAACAATAAATTCCAAACAGTGATCCAAACTCCGACTTTTTACTCTCAACCTCTTTCTATCAAAAATGCTCTTTTCAACTCCACCTATTATTTTTTCGGTTGTCTTGGTTACCAAACCGTTACATTCCCCCCTTTCTTGGAAGAAAAAATAAGAAGTTTAATTTTCTGAATTACTTATAGATTCCGAATCTGTTGAATCGGAAGCTGTGAATGGCTTTATATCTTTTACGTGTCATCTTCCTACATTAGCCCCATTCTCATCTTCTAACTCGTAGACGAGGTCAGACACAACTTTTACTACAGTAGCTTCTACGTATTTGGGTGCTAATTTCGCAGCATCAGTTGAAATCCACTAGACATGGTGTGATGACGCTTCCAAACTTTGTCTCCAACAGCATAAATATTTGCTGATTTTTTATTACGGTTGTAGGATCGCATATTCTTTTCGTAAGCTTGCGTTATTTTTCGTTGGACTTCTGTAAAAATATCGGGAAGCTGTTCTAGTACTTCAGTGTGTAATTGCCGTACAACATCAGGATCCATATCATCTATATCATTAAGTCGGCCGTAATATTCGCCATTTGACGGCACGTAACGACCATAATTCCGGAATGTGGCTGCGAAACCCGTCGACTCGTTAACAGCTGTTCTCAAGGCAAATGCTATTTTTTGTATACCTTTGTCCCAAGAACGATGATCTGAACCTTCTAGGTATGAACGAATTACAGTTCCAATAGTTCTGTTGTAGCGTTCAACAAAGTTAGCCTGCGCATGATAACGAGCAGTATTCCAAATTTTGACGCCATATTGTTGGGCAAGATCTTTGATGGTATTGTTGCAAAACTCTGTTCCATTATCACAAGTAATAAACTGAGGAACGCCAAACATTAAAAAAATTTCTTCCTCCAAAAATTTAGCAATGGCACTAGCAACGGCTTTACGTAAAGGCCGTAGTAAAACGAACTTGGTGAACCAGTCCGTAGCGGCAAGTAAATAGGAGAAACCGTTAGAGAAGGAGGCAAATGACCAATCATATCTATTGAAACGAGCTGCCAGGGATGAGAAATACGCTTTGGTTTTCCCATAAATCCTGGACGTCCAGTGGAAGAAACCTTCTGAGCAGCACATATGCGGCAACGAAGCACATAACGTTTAATGTCACCACGCATTTTAGGCCAATAGTACGTTTCACACACACGATTGATTGTCTTAAATATTCCCAGATGACCAGCCATTGGCTCATCGTGGCAATGTTGAATCACATCTGTACGCTAACGTTTTGGTACCACTACTTTCCACTCGGGACCAGCACGAAGACCGATTGCATTGGGAACATATTTATGAAGATGTCCTTCCACAACATCTCAGGAAAGTTTTCAGATATGGTAGCAATAAATTGTAACATACGCTGGTACCAGCTGTCCTCAACGCATTAGTCGTCATTCACTTGTAAAAAACATGAACTGAGAGGAGCTCGAAATAAAGCATCAGGAACAATATTAAGTTGAACTTTACGGTGTTCGATATCCATTTCGTATTGTTGTAGTTTTACCGACCATCTGGCAAGACGACCAACCGGATCTTTGAGTTTATGGAGCCACAATAGTGAATGGTGATCTGTGATCACTCGAAATCTGGTCCCATCAATGTAAGGTCTAAATTCATCAACACCAAAAAGAACCACTAAGCATTCTCTCTCAGTCACTGTAAAATTTCTTTCTGAAGCCGTCAATGTACGACTCGCAAAAGCAATTGAAACTGCTAATCCTTGATCATTTTCTTGGGTGAGAACACACCCTAAACCAACGTCCGATGCGTCACACTGGATACTAAAGATTTTATTAAAGTTTGGACCTGCTAATATTGGTGCAGAAATTAATGCTTGTTTTATTTTAATAATTGCTTCTTCCGCTTCCGATGTCCACTTAATACTTTGAAATCTCTTTCGACCTTTAATTAGACTCGTGATTGGTGCAGTGAGTGAAGAAAAATGCGGTATGAACCGTCGATACCAGGATGTCATACCTATAAAGCGTTTTAACTGAGTGGTATTCTCAGGCCGAGGATATTCGAGCATTGCGGATACCTTTTCAGGATTAGTTCTCAAACCCTCGCGATCCACTAAAAAACCTAGATATTTAAGTGCCGGCAAGCAAAATTCACACTTTTTCAAATTGATGGTTTGATTCGCAGCCAATAAACGTCGATACACTTCTTCTAATATTTCAATATGTTTCTCGAAAGTTGGTGTCGCTATAATGATATCGTCAAGATATACAAAAACGAACGGATCAAGTTCCGGACCAAGTACAGCATCCATAAGGCGTTGTTGCGTTTATGGAGCATTGCTAAGACCAAACGGCATAACAATTAATTCATAGAGTCCTTTTCCTGGGACAACAAAAGCAGTTTTTTACCGTGACAGGTCATCTAACGGTATTTGCCAGATAACTGATTTTAAATCAACACTGGACAAAAACTGAGCTCTAGACAATTGATTAAGAATGTGGTCTATTCGTGGAAGTGGGTACGCATCCTTCTTCGTAACTTCATTTAGACGCCGTCCGTCAAAACAAAAACGATATTCACCATCTGACTTCTTGACGAGCAGTACTGGAGATGTCCATGGGCTAGATGATTTTTGAACTATTCCTAGCTCAAGCATTTTAGCTAATTCATCATATAAATGCTTTAACATAAATGGTGACAGGTGGTATTGTAGCTGTTTAATAGGCTTAGCCCCCTCAGTATCAATGGAATGAACTATTTTACTGGTCCTTCCCAATCGAGTACCATCCATCCATGAAAGTGTCTCAAAATTTTTAATCATAGCATCTAATTGTTTGCTTTGAGCAGCATTTAAATCTTGACGACTCTTCACGCCATGACTGCAAACATTGAATTTCGACAAATTGCAGGCAACCTCCGGAATTCGAATATTTTTATCCCCTACTAGATATGAATTATTACGGAAATCTATGACGATCCTGAATTGTTTACAAAAATCGCTTCCCAAAATGAGAGACTGACATAAAGATGGCACTACATGAACTTTCACTAATCTTAGATTGTTATCAATACTAATAGGCAACCAGACAAATCCAACAATAGATTGAGCTGCTCCATCAGCGGTGACAAGAGAGCTGTCAGTTGAATTATGAATCGGTAGAGAAAACGTTTTAATTATATTTTTCCCAAAACTGACAAATTAGCGCCGGAATCTATTAAAGCAACTACACTCATATGGAAAATTGAAACAGAAATATGCGGACGATTATCATTAGGGCGCGAGAAAAATATAGGGTTTACCTGAGCTTTTCCAACGCAAAATTCAGAAACATGTTGCAACCATTATTGCCAACCTGTTGAATCAAACGGTAGTTCGAACAGGCCTTAGGTGGACGAGAAGAGTGACGACCTATGAACTCTCTCCATTTCCGTTTCCCGAACAACGCGGACATTTCGAACGAATAACATTAGGTTTACCGCATCCAAAGCAATAATTCGTTGTTTTCGGTTTTGAGCAATTGAAACGAAGATGTCCCTCTTCTTGACAATTTCAACATTTTACATTAGATGAACTGGTATTCGAAGTGTTAGAAACATTATGTAGTACTGATACATTTTTCTTTCGACACAAGTCCGTCCAATTTTCTGAAACTAACGTCGGTTCCAAAATTACTAAAATTTCAATTAAATCTGAAACAGAAGAAATATTTCGAAGTGCCAAATGTGGGCGATTACAAGGCAAAATATTACGTTCGAGAACGCAAAGTTTTTCGCCGTCCGATGGGGAGTCAGGCAACTGAGCAAACAAATTTTGTATAATCGAAACAAATATGATGACTTTTTCACCAGGCTGCTGAAATCGAGCATAAATTTGTCGAAGAATCACTTGGTAGTAATCTGGAGGTAAGAAATGATCTTTAAGTGCTTTAACAAGAGAATCCCAATCATCGAACTTATTTTCACGCATCGACCGGTACCACAATAAAGCATTACCACAAAATAATTCAACAGCCGAATCAAATAACGAATGTTTAGACACATGTCAAGCTCGGCGAAGTTCTTTAATTCGTTGCAAAAATTCACTGACTGGACTGATACCATCAAATGTAATTCCCCGTTCAAATATTTTTAAAGTATTATCAACTCTAGACGAAACACTGTTATTAAGTTGAGTTGTAGTATTAATAATTGCATTATTTACAACGTTACCAAACTTTTCAGGTGGAATTTCACCCACTTTTTCCGGGAACGTGTCTTCTATAGCTAGTACAGATATTAATCTATCATTCTTAAACGCAATCACAGCATCATCGTCCAACTGAATCCTGGAGAGGCGTCCTTTGACATGGTTAAGGCGGCTTCGTATTTGACAGAAAGTTTCATCCATGTAATTTCCAGAAAATACTCCTAACAATCTGTCAATGGATGTAATACTGGAATCGATTTCTGCACCGTCCGTTTCTCTATCAAACGCTTCAATACAATATCTAACTTCTGTGCTATTCAAATCAGAAGATAAAAGTCGTTTTAAAGATTTTCGACGTTTAGATCTTCCGAAGCTATAAATCCTCTAATCAAAAGCTCATAATTGATTTCAAACGTACGTAAATGCTCAACGTCAATTTTATATGAAATATCCATTTTCGGATACTACAAAATTGATACCTAATAAGTAATAATAACAAAATTAAGCATAAACTATAAAGGTAGACGAATTAAATGTATCAAAAAATGCACGTTAATAATAATTAGTCAAAATTAGAAAATGTTACCGAACACAAACCACAACTGCACGATAACAATTAGGCCCCACGTTGGGCGCCAAATTTGTATGACGATTCCTTCAGAAAACGTCATGCGCGGCGGCTGAAATCAGTCGTAGAGAGGGTCGAATTGTTTCGCAGGGAAACGGGAAGGGAGAAAGGGGAGTTTAAAAAAACAATTCCGGGGTGGACGATAAAGGGGTATGCGAATTGTTTTGCAGTGAAACGGGAAGGGGAAAAGGGGAGTTTTAAAAAAACAATTCCGGGGTGAACGATAAAGGGGTATGCGAATTGTTTCGCAGTGAAACGGAAAGGGAGGGGGAGTTCCTAAAATAACAAATTTTGAGATGAATAATTTGTGTGATACAGAATTTCTTATTCCGTAAATAGTTAATTGTTTGAATAAAACTGCGTTTTCTAAAAAAAAAAATGTATATTTTAATTGTAGGAGTCTCAAAGTGAAAAAGTAAAAACAAAAAACATTCCGGTTTTATTGGCACGCGGTCTAGATTTAAAAGAACTTTTGCTTATAAAATTATTTCGTAAAATCATTTTTTAAAGTAGTACGGGCACCTAATGAAAATTTTCAAAATTCAAAAATTTCGTAAAAAGTAAAAATTTTCTTGTACTGTTGGCACGCGGTCTAGATAAAGAACTTTTGCTTATAAAATTATTTTGTAAAATAATTTTTTAAAGTAGTAGGGGCACCTGATGAAAATTTTCAAAATTCAAAAATTTCGTAAAAAATAAAAATTTTCTTATTGTACTGTTGGCACGCGGTCTAGATAAAGAATTTTTGCCTATAAAATTATTTTGTAAAATAATTTTTTAAAGTTGTACGGGCACTTATTTTAAATTTTCAAAATTCAAAAATTTCGCTAAAAGTAAAAATTTTCTTGTAGCTTAAGCAACGAATAATTCTAGATGGAAAAGTCGAAAGCAGAACATTTGACTTAGGAACTGTGTTTGGACTAGTTAGGAGATAAACATACTAAAAGTCCTTACCCCTCCGAGGTACGCCCGAAGGGGGGGAGCACAAAGAAGGTCCCGTTTTTTGGTATTTTCCTTTCATCTCGAAAACGGTACGTCGTACGAAATTTTGTTGGAATACATAATGAAAGCTGATAAAATTCTCTACAACTTTAGCTTTCACACTTTTTATCTATCTCCAATCTTTGCCTAGCTATGAGCTCCGAAAAATGGTCGATTTTCAAAAATGTGTTAAATTCTCTGTAGCACATTGTAACAATACGAATTTGTCAAAATCATTTCGTATCGCTCATCCACACTATTAAAAACACCCACACACTATTAAAAAATAAAATTTTTGACTTTTGAAAATTTACAATAAGTGCCCGTACAACTTTAAAAAATGATTTTACAAAATGTTTTTATAAGCAAAATTTTTTTATCTAGACCGCGTGCCAAAAGTAGAACAACAAAATTTTGACTTTTTACGAAATTTTTGAATTTTGAAAATTTTCATTAGGTGCTCGTAACACTTTAAAAAATAATTTTATAAGCAAAAGTTCTTTATCTAGACCGCGTTCCAACAGCACAACAACAAAATTTTGACTTTTTACGAAATTTTTGATTTTTGAAAATTTTCATTAGGTGCCCGTACTACTTTAAAAATTGATTTTACAAAATAAATTTATAAGCAAAAGCTCTTTATCTAGACCGCGTGCCAACTGTACAATAACAAAATTTTGACTTTTTACGAAATTTTTGAGAATTCAAGTGCCCGTAATATTTTAAAAAATGATTTTACAAAATAATTTTATTAGCAAAATATTTTATAAAATAACTTTTTAAGTAAAAAATCATTTCACAAAATAATAGTAAAAGTTCTTTATCTAACCCGCGTGCCAACGGTACAACAAGCAAATTTAGACTTTTCTCGAAATTTTCGAATTTTAATATTTTATGAAATGCCCCTTCTACTGTAAAAAATAATTCTACAATCTAACTTTATAAACAAAAGTTTTTTATCTAGGCCGCATGCTAACGAAACACTTAAAATAAGTTAACTTTTATAAAAATTTTAAAATAGTAAATTTTGATTTTTTTTTTGTTAATTTTATTTTTTGTTGTTGTACCGTTGGCACGCGCAAATGTACTACATTTTTTCCTAATACATTTTATTAATTGAAGTTAGTGCTTGGCTTGTACGAGATTTTGAATAATTGAAAGTGTGAACTTAGCACAGCATTTTTTATTTTGGATTTTTTATGGCTTAAATTTACGGTACATTTTTTAAAACTTAGTAAGTACGCTAGGACAATTTGGCGTGCTACAAGTACACTTATTTTTTTTTTAATTTTCCAACTTTGCTGTGCTAAGTTCACACGGCCCTATAGACTACACCGGATATATCCGCACGCTTCGTATTGCGTTATACTATGAATTAATTATACAAGTGATAATCTTTTGGTGTGCAAAACCGCTTTTAGGATGTTCATATCATTTTTTTAATGTGGAAATAATTTATTTAGTGTTCAAACATTTTTTTTTGGTGTTACCAGTATCAATTTTAGTGTGGGTTGTACCAAATTTGGTGTAAGGTAAAATACCAGTTGGAAATAAACTCGGTTTGCGCTGTTCCCAGGTTTGATTTAGGAAAATGATATTTTGGGATAATTTTGTTAGTTCCAATGATAAAACATTAGCCAATGGGACCGAAAAAAAACATACTTAGTGGCTTATAAATCGGTCAATTTTTAACTCAAAATATGTTTCAACCCATCATTTTTAAGGACATTTTATCTACTTTTTTTCTATAAAGCAATGCCTATACCGATCACTGACGCAAAAAAAGTTATAGGCAAAAAGCAAAAAAACAATAACGAACAATCGCAGTTTTCGCTTTTTTCTTCTTTGTGTTTCAACCAAAGAGATATTATACTAGAGTACGCGAGTGAGCCATGAAAGTGTCTGCTATTAAGAGAGAGAAAAGTTCCTTATCTCCATGGTAACTAATGATACAAAACAATGCTGATTTGAGTAAGCATATATAATGATACGGAACGTTTGCAGCGTTCTCTCTCTCTTTCACTTATGGCAAGCATACCCGCTAGCGTACTCTAGTACTTATATCTCTATGGTTTCAACAGTTTTGACATAAAAAATGATATAGTGAAAAAACTGAAAAGGGTGCATTTACAACCCTACCTCCAATTTCCACCCTCTAATTTAATAGCACTCCGCGATTTTTTCTTCTTTAATGGCCCATTGACCGATTCCTGCAATAAAAATACGTGAACGTCTTAATTCCTTATTGCCCTGTTTTTTAGGACATTATCAATAGCCTAATAGATAATGCTTTGAATCAGAATTTGAAACCATGATATTGTCATCGTTCATCAAAAGAAGATTACTTTGTTTATGAAATAACAAGAGAAATGAGTGATTCATTTTCTGAGTGCTCTTATATTATGAAATAGGATGAATTGATTTGTTATGAGTTCCATATAAATGAATATGACAAATCTGTATAACAGAATCAAACATAACTTTATTCATGTGGATTACAAAGTTAGAATTCTAACCTGTAGTTTTTGTTTAAATGGTACAGAAATTAACTAATAAAAAAACATATGGAAAGTTCTAATTAATTATTCATTATTAACGTCCAATTATTAAATTATAGGATTTTTTCGGGTATGTGGACAAATTTAACACGTTAAATGATTGCCATTTTGCCATTAAACGCTATTTTAACATTAATTTCACCAACAATATGAGGTGTGCTATTATCAAAATATTTTTAAAAAATCGACTACTTTCATGAATATTACTTAAATAATTTTTATATTGACTTTAGCCAATTGTAATATATTCGCCCCTTGCCAATATATTTATAGTTACGGAAATCATGATTAATCCTCACCACAAGCATTACAGGTTTTTTTTCTGCTGCTGTTGCGCATCTCCTTGCTGTTGATTAAATTGCCTTGATTGTTGTTTCTGGGTATCAATACTTGCTTTTGATTGTTGTCCCCTGTGTTGACTCATTTTATTTACTTCCGCATTGTTTGTTGAAGACAAAAGCGATAATGACGCTTCTTTTTTTAACGCCAATTCCAGAATAACTGCTAGTGAAGATCTATAATCCTCTTCAAAAATTCTATCCAAAATTTTTCCTTCTCGCATTCCCGTAATAAACTGATCCTTTATCCGGCTTTCAAGATTTTGTTCAAACTCGCAATTAATAGAGCCTTTCTTTACGCGAGCACACCATTGACTTATGGTTTCGCTTGAATTTTGTCGTAACTGATAAAACTGTTTACGTTCTTTATAAACCGACACACGCGGTGAATAATGCTTTTTTAGAATTTCGCACAACTCTTCATATGTTTTACACTGAGGAAGTACTGGACTACACAAATCACGTAATGTTTTGTAAACTTCAGGTCCAATCGCCGTGATTAAAACTGAAACTTTTCTTTGCTCATCAACGAAATTAGCACTAAAATATTGTTCAAGTCGTTCACTATATATATTCCAGTCAGAATTCACCTTGAACTCTTCTAAATTGCCAATACTGCCGCCAACACTAACGACTTTAGCATTCGTCTCTGCACTGCTTTGTTGCGAAGAAAACATGCTTCCAAGAACAAAACTTCCATCAGCATTTTTAATAAATTCTAACTCTGTCTTTGAAATATAAGTTCCATAAGACGTTGGTGTTAAAACAAATTCTTCTGTATTGGCCATTATTAATTCGACGTACAAAAACGTGTTATTCACTTTTTTAACCTTTCACCTCGTCGCCAATTGAAAATGTAAAATTTGTAATAAAGTTGGTCATTTAGCAAAAGTTTGTAGAAACAATAAGTCACAAAAAGCTAGTACAAATAATGTTATTCAAGATATTAATCAAAATGAGTTAAATTATTTTGAAATTTATAATAATGTAGAAAGTTCAAAGGCAAAAGTTCCGCCTATTGACATTTTAGTTAAAATAGATGATAATATTGAATTTCCTATGGAGGTGGATAGTGGAGCGGAAATTTCAGTTGTTCCGTTTGATGCTTATAAAAAGTATTTAAGTAAATTTAATATTCATGAAAGTAATCGATTTTTTAAATATTTTGATAATAGCACACCTCATATTGTTGGTGAAATTAATGTTAAAATAGCGTTTAAAGGCAAAAGCGTATATCATGATTTAATTATTACAAACGAAAATAACAGAAAAAGTCTTTTCGGAAGAGATCTAATGACAATTTTTGGTATATTTTGTAACCTCAACTTGAGAAGGCCGCGGCTAGCTGAGTTCAGGCGGCGCGAGGGGCGTGGGGCGAAACCGAGTCAAAGATGAGAATTACCCTTGCTGGGAAAAGGCCCAGAAGGGGCTGTAAAAATCCAACCACCGACCACTTACACAAATTAAAATTGCAATTGTTTGACTTAAAATTAACACGGAGTGTACGACGCCACAAAACAAATTCTATAAATAATACTGTGCTGTCACGCGACGATGGTAAAATAATTAGTGTGGGCCCCACCGACCGAGGTGAGAGGGCGCCAGGACACAAGGGCCACACTAGGGAAGTGTCTAGGGAGTCCACTCCTAGACCGTCGTATCACGCAGGCAACACAGAACTAAAACTAAGCCCAAAACCGATCCACAACCTGTAAAATCAAAAACAGGACAAACACAACCAACGATCCACTCACTGGAGAATGGATCGACGCAAAAATAAAATAACACAATCGCCAAATAATTTCCGCCCAAATGGTGAGCCAAAGTTCACCCCAATAATTTAAATAACAAGCTATTGTGATTTAATCCAAACTTGCAATGTCGAACAATAGCGGTTATTCTACAATAACGCAACAGCCCTGAACTATTGTTGTTCACAAAAATTATCTACAATGTCGAACTCCAAATATTTACAATTGTTGAACTATTTCAGTTCCTTCAGAATAATTCGCCAATTTATATGCGACGTTAATCGTCACAACTGTGCTGCACCATTTCAATAATCATCACAATTCACGAGACGTGGTGTCCGCATCATAACCTTAAGCCCCAAAAATTCAGACACAGCCTGCATTAAATAAAATCATCAATCATCAATAAACATTTATTTGAGTAGATGGCATCGACGTAACTGAATCGTAGAATAATTGCATTCGACGTGTAATAATCGTTGTAAATAGTATGGCGTAACTGATACGTGGCGACGTAGTTAACAACAAACTCGCAATTTCTGAACTGAAATAAATTCCCTAAATTCCAGGAATGAATCCTGATCCACAACAACTACATAAACTCCGATCCTAAGCGACAGAAAATCAAACTAATATCCAGAGTGCCAACAGGCCTGTTAGTTCACGGTTGATTTCTATTTGAACAATGGTGACAACAATCAAAGATGGAAATAAATCTGTAATTTGGAACCGCTCTGCGCGGAACCAAATTTTCTGCTTAAAAGGAGTTCACGGAGGAGTGCCCTACTCGCCAACGAAAACTAGAACCTTACAACCACTAAGACCTAGCCACAAATCGCCTACGAAGATTCGCCAAAAACCAAGTTATCAGAATGCAATATAAAAATCCACACAAAATCTCTAAACTATGCGATGTTAATACGACGAGAATCCGCCACCTACTGCCTTAGGAGTCCTAAGGCAGTAGGTGGCGGAACTGGAGTCCTAAGTTAGGACTCCAGTTCAGTCAAGCTAAGCATCTAGGTACGCGACGTTCCTTCTCTAGCGCACTGTCCTGCGCGACATTCTCGCTCTGTCGTCCAACGGTCATATTCCGTGTGTATATTTCATGTTCTCTAGCGTGTAACCCAGACAGAGTGTTGTTCTTTTTCAACTCGCGGCCTGACCATTTATCAGTGGGAGTTCTCGCTCCCACTCATTGTATCGTTTTTTCGTACACTTTAAATATCAAATAATATTCAAATATTATTTAATATTTTCTACACAAAACTAATAATAACAAAAGGGCTTAAGATTGTAAAACGTTACAATTTATAGCAGGTATTGATAACATTAATGAAAAAACTCAAATTGACAATTTCGTTAGTAATATTCATTTTTGTTTGATGGTAAATTAGGCAAATGCGAAGGCCGTAAAATTAAAATAACAGTGAAACCAGACGCTAAGCCTATATTTTTAAAGTGAAAGTTGAAAAAGAGTTGCAATTGCATGAAGAATGCGGTATTATTCAAAAAGTAAATACAAGTGAATGGGGTTACTACATTGGTGCCCGTTTTAAAGCAAGATGGTGATATCGCAAATTATAAACTTACTGTAAATAAATATATTGATAATTATAATTATCCTATACCAAGGATAGAGGAATTGTTTGCTGCTCTCGAAAGAGGGGAGGAGTATACAGTTCTTGATTTAGAAAGAGGTGATAATCAATTTGAGGTTGACGAAAAAACTAGTATGCTTTTAGCTTGGAGTACTCACAAAGGTGTTTATGCTGTTAAGAGATTACCGTTTGGCATAAAGTCCGCGTTTTCAGTTTTTCAACAAGCGATAGAGCAAGTTATAGAGGTATTCCTCGTACAAAAAATTATTTTGATGATATAATAACCGGTAAAAATAGACAGGAACATTTAAAGAACTTGGAATTAGTTTTTGAAAAAGCTAAAAAGTTTGGGTTAAAATTTCGTTTAAAAAAATGTAAGTTTTTACAACCTCAGGTTGAATACCTTGGTCATATAATAAGTAAAGAAGGTCTGCATAAAACTTCTTCTAGAAAAAAGCTATCTTAAATGCTCCTACACCTACTAATGTAACAGAAGTGCAAGCACTAGTGGGTATGGTAAATTATTATAATAAGTTCATGCCTGGATTAGCTACAATCTTAAGCCCTATTTATGGATTGTTGAAAAAAGGTAATGTTTTTAAGTGGACAAATGAATGCGATGTAGCTTTAAAGAAAATTAAAGAAGAAATTGTTTCTGATCGAAATTTGGTTCATTTTAATCCAGATTTGACGATTAAATTAGCTTGCGATGCATCTAATGTTGGCTTAGGCGCCGTGCTATTGCATGTTTTTCCGAATGGGCAGGAGAAACCGATTAGTTTTACTTCACGCAGCTGCAGAAAAGAATTATTCTGTAAAACACAAGGAAGCTCTTGCTATTTATTGGGGTGTAAATAAATTTTTTCAGTATTTAAAAGGCACAAAATTTATTTTAGAAACCGATCATAAGCCGCTATTGGCGTTATTGGGTGAAGAAAAAGGTATACCTCAAATGGCCGCAGGAAGAATGCAGAGATGGGCTTATTTTCTTAGTGGTTTTGATTATGCATTAAAGTATGTTAAAGGTAAGCATAATGGTGGAGCTGACGGTTTGTCAAGACTTCCCTTAAGGATAAATAATATGGTCAGCGAATCTGAACCTGATTATTTTAACATTTTAATTGAAGATAAGCTTCCAATAGATGCAAAGCAAATTCGGAAAGAAATTCGAAATGACATAATTTTAAGTAAAGTGTATGACTACGTTAGAAATGGTTGGCCAGATAAAGTTGATAAAGAACTTCAACCTTATTTTATTAGATCGCATGAAATCAGTATTGATCAAGAATTATTCTTGTGGGGATACCGGGTAATAATACCTTCTAAGTTTAAAAACGACATTTTAAAAGAAATTCATGTAACGCATATGGGATCTAGTAAAATGAAGGCCTTAGCAAGACAATATTTTTGGTGGCCGAATTTAGATTTGGAAATTGAACATTATTAAAAAAATTGCGATGTCTGTAACAAAGTTTCTAGTAATCCAAATAAATCTATTTTAATTAAGTATGAACAATGTAAAGAGGCACTTAAGAGGATCCACATAGATTTTCTTGGTCCTGTAAATAATAAAATGTACTTTATAATTATGGATGCCTATTCAAAGTGGCCCGAAGTATATGTAATGAATAATATAACTTCAGAAAATACTTTATGTAAATTAAGAGATTTTTGTGCAAGGTATGGGTTGCTTAGAAAAATAATTTCTGATAATGGTAGACAACTTGTATCTGAAGAATTCGAAACTTTTTGTAAAATAAATAAAATTAAACATGTTCCTACCTCACCGTATCACCCCTTCATCAAATTAAATTAAATTAGGTTTAAAGAAAGCCTTATTAGATACAGCTAACAAAAATGTTAAAATTGAAACTTTAATTTCAAGATATTTATTTACATATACAGGTGAAACTCCTGCAAAGTTAATGCTTCGTAGAGAGTTAAGAAGTAGACTTGATTTGTTAAAGGAAAGTAGAGTTGAAGCTAATGCTGAGAGGCAAATTAAAAATTACAGTGGTAAGAGAGAAATCTTGTTTGATATTGGTGATATGGTATGGATTCGTGATTACAAGTTTCCTGATAAGCCAACTTGGGTTTAAGCTCAAATAATTAATTGTTTAGGAAGTAGAAATTATTTATGAAGAACTATTATTGAAAAATTAGTTTATAAAAGACACATAGATCAAATGCGTAAAGCTGGAGTATTAATCAGTAGTGAACTGCATGAAACAGTTTCAGAAAAACCGATTGTTCATAGTTATGTTACACCGAGTGGGCTAGAAGTAGATAATGAAAATATTCCTGTTATAAACGAAAAATGTACTCCTGTAGTATTAAGTAAAAGTAATTGTGAAAGTTCTACTTCAAGTCCTGATAAAAATATTACTACAAAAGAATCAGAATCAAAAAATAAGATTGAGATGAAAACTGCTGATTTAGAAAAAAACCACAAGGAGGAAGCGATGAGTGAAAGTAGGATGCAAATTAATTTAGAAAATGAGAAAAAAGATGTGTCGATTGAAAAAATATCTAAACCAAAAGTAACGTTAAATGTTAATGAAAGACCTAAGAGAGTAATAAAGAAACCTCAACGTTTGAATTTGTAAAATTGTAATAACAAGTTGATTGTATGTATTCTCTTAGGGTGGAGGAATGTAATAGAGTGTAATTGTTGACAAGACTGCCATCTACAATAATAGAAAATATCAGTTCAGTTACTTGGCGTCAGTCATAACGTACAGACCAGTCACAGCAGTCATGGCGATTAGTTGTAAGACAAATTAATACTTGAATTCATAAATCATAAAATTCCAAAATGATCAGGGCTATTCCGCTAATTTAATCACCATGATTACCAAGTGTTTATCAAAATAAACACTCTGCGTAATCACTTTTGTCTGTTTCGTATTCTGCTAAGCAACGTGATTAGCAAAAGTGTTTAAATTGGTCACGTGACGTGTTTATAAAAGTGGATAAATTGTAACTGCTAAATGGGTGTTGTTAGCTGTCACTATAGTAGTTTTTTTAATAAAAATGGACGGCGAAATATTTCACTCAATTATTTTGGATTTAAATGAAAATGAAAACAGGTTATTGTTGTTCCACAACTCAAATTAGAATTTAGTATAGCGCTCTAATTTTCCATTTATTGTTCACAATGATTGATTCTGTTGGTGATCTTGAATAGCGTCAATATAAATCTAAGACCATTTGTATTGATAAACTGGCATTTTTTGTCTTTATTTTGCAATTTCAATCGCCATTATTAGAAATAGTTATTTTAGCACCTATAATAATACAAACGTACAGCGTGAACTTGTCACTTGATAACGATGGACTGACATAGAAGCAGGCACGTGACCACTATAGCCATGGTAACAACACAGAAATGATAGTTTATAGGTGCGTTTTTTTGAAAACCAGTGATAAAAAAGATTTGTAAACACTCGCCTAATCACTTGTCATTAATGCTTTACCTGAATACCATGTTAAACATAAGTGATCACAGACAGTTTTTATACATTTTTTTATCACTGTGGTTACCTAAGCACTGTGATTAGAACTCAAATAGCAGAATAGGACTAAATATCCCTTTGTTTTATATTAACACTACTGCAGTACTCATGGCACCAAACAGCTGATAAGTGCTGGAACTAGATCAAAACGCATCAGCGTCTGTCAGTAAACATGTACACTGCAGCGAGCGGTACAAATTTCCGTATATTCCTGGTTTATCGTTAAGTGTTGATAAGTGTATTAGGCCAAGGGGTGGAAAATTGCGTTTTACAATTTAAGAACTGTTGGGTCCATATATACTAAACTGAAGGATCCAGTACCCTTAATTCAGCAGTCAGGTCTAATTTATAAGATCCCGTGCTCTTGTGGATCATGTTACATAGGACAGACGAGGCAAAGACTGGAAAAAAGGTTAAAACAACATAAGAACGATTGTAAGAATGTGAATTTTTTAAAAACTAACAAAACAGCATTAGCTAATCACCACTTCAATACAGGACATAATTTCAACTTTGACCAGGTAACTGTGGAACATTGTGAGCAGAATAAAATGAAGAGGAATTTAAGTGAAATGGTGTTTTTAAACTTAATAACACAGTGAATTTGCGTTCAGATACACAGGGTCTAAGTGCTATATACAATGACATATTGAAAAATGTTTAAATATATTTTAATTTAATTTTTATTTATTACATTTACTGTTTCATTACATTTATGAATAATTATATTTAAATTTACCGCTCGCTACAGTGTACATGTTTACTGACAGACGCTGATGCGTTTTGATCTAGTTCCAGCACTTATCAGCAGTTTGGTGCCATGACTACTGCAGTAGTGTTAATATAAAACAAAGGGATATTATTTTGGAATTTTGTGATTTATGAATTCAAGTATTAATTTGTCAGTAAACTGATGCGATAATTTTCATTCAAGTTATTACAATATAACAAATTATTTACAATAAATGAGTTTCAATCAATATGTGGGGATTAGTATATTGTTTATTTGACATATCGTTAAAGCTGTAAAGGTTTGTTGAAGATTTTAATGTTTATAATTATTCATAACAATATACTATGTTTCATTGTAATTGTTTCAGTTGCCTGAAGAGATATTAATAAAAATACGAAACGTTGCAAATTTACAATCATTTAACGTGTTAAATTTGTCCACATACCCGTAAAAAATCCTATAGTTCAAATTAATGTCTTATAAAAAAATACTAAAAAATTGCCTTTTTGACATGGAAAATTTTCCTCCCCACATCATTAGTTGCAACAATAGGGTTACATTTAGACTTTGGGTACGGAACCATGATTGAAATAATACATGGCGTGCACATTAGGTAGATTTCTCTCTTGCACATTGCTCATAAAAATTTCTAGAAAGCGTGAAGATTTTTCTATAATAAATCAACTTGAAATCAAGACGAAACAATAAAAATGGCGACTAATTAGTAAATAGTAACTGAAACAAACAAAAATACATTTACACTTAGAAATTTATTCGAAATGAGCCTTTTTAAAAACGTATTCAATTTCTTTAAAATCAATTTTTGCAAGTTTTTTTATCAGGAATGTAATAAAATAGTGGCAACATTTTGTTGGTCCTTAACGTCAGATTATATATTATATTATGAATTTCGCGCGTTATACGCTCCAAATAAATTAAATTTCTTAAACTAAAAATTTCACAATGTTTACCTATAACAAACATCAAAAACGAATAGCTCGGGAGTTAGAACTGAGATGTACGACAGCAATGAATTACGCCCGATGATTTTAGGAAGGCGCAATTGACTTGACACCCAGAGACAATATAATGATACCTTATACTTAGTTATAATAATATAGTGTTGTCAGTTGACTCACTAATGTGTGAATTACAAATGACACGTTACGTACGTTCATTTACACTTAGCATTTCCACCCTTAGAACTCCCACACCATACAAAAAGCTCAAAATGGTAGACGCTCCAAGATAGCGGATTGCCTCTATCTTTCATTATGAAAAATGCATAAGTTGAGACGTAGTATCTAAAAATTTAAAAATGAAATAGAAAAAAGAGGCAATATTTAATTGCAGTGTAACAAATGGTAAAAATAAATTACAACTTCCCAGTACATTGAGAAGTTATTGTAATGGACGACAATTGAAATTAAAATTTCAAACAAATTTTTATAAATTCAAGCTCACTACACTATTTTTGAAAAGATGTTTGTGTATGTGTATACGTACGTAGTATTTTTTTCTTAGACGAAATCTCGATAATAAAAAAAATTATCGACTACTTTAGGTTTTCGATTGACGCGCATTAACATAAAAACGATCTTAAACGATACAAAATTGTATCGATTTCGTTCTGGTATCAATCGAAGTGTGTTAACGTCATTTTGATCCGAATTAAATTTTATTAAAATCAGCCTAACAATTTAAGAAAAAAATATTGATTCATTTTTGAAGCGATGTACTTTTTCCGTAACGTCATTTCCTTTATTTTGAATTAACGGAATTAATTAAAAGTTGATACCCCCAAGATTGGTGTAGTCTTCGATCTGCAAAAAAATAGTGCTTATTATCCTAAACTTTCTTACGAAGCTAATAGAACAAGAGCCCGCGGCAGCCAGACCTTCGTATTTTTATAAAAGCTAAAGGTTTTTCTATGGATGTCTCCAATACAGGTAAGAATGATCCCCACCCATGAAACCTGAGTAGGTAACCGGTTATGCTCTAAATAATTACTAAAATTAAAATTTTGTCGAAACTATGAGAGTAATCGAATTTTATCAAGAGTACCTTTTTTGTAGTAAATGAGTCTCGTGATCCAGATTTCATACTCAAACTGATTTTTTTCCATTGGCGTAGAAGTTTTAGATGTTTAATTATCGAAAAAATCAAGTTCTACGCCCATGGAATGATATTCATCATTATTATGATATGGGTTTTATTGCCCAATAAAGCTATGCCAACGTACCAAATTTGAGTAAAATCTCATGAGCCGTTTCAAAGTTATAAAGCAAAAACGATTTGAAAATTGTACACTTTTAATGCGTCTGGCAGGATGATAGAACCCTCGAAACTGTCTGGCTACTAATGAAACATTTAATAGTTCTCCAAAAAATATATATAAAATTCAGCTTTTATAAAATAACGTAAATATAATTACAAATTATAATAGTTTAAGGGTGTCTGGCAGGGGGTTGGAACCATACTAAGTGTCTGGCAATGAGCGACGCGAGTTTTAATATTGTTACGAATGAAATATAAAAAAATTGAGTTTTATACAATGACGAATTTGAGATGGAATTTTATACACCTTTGCTACCTGTTACCTGCCAAAGCCACCACTACTCAGGTTTCATGGGTGGGGATCATTCATACCTGTATTGGAGACATCCATAGAAAAACTTTCAGCTTTTATAAAAATACGAAGGTCTGGCTGCCGCGGGCTCTTGGGCTATAACAAGTGTGAAAATAACAGTTTTTTTGAAAACTCAATCTTTGATTCCAAAGAACCAACTAAATGTAAATTTTGCTCCTTTAAATTTTTCTGAAATTTTGATTAAGCGGTCCGGAAAAACCGTTCGGTAGATCGATCTGCCGATTTACGGAGCTCTTGAGGGTACATCGAGGTGTAAAAATTCGTACAAGCATTAGACTTTCCACTGATAGGTATTAGCAAAGATGTGGTCGACTTAGCAAAACAAGTCAAAAAGTCACTTTTTTTCACTTTTTTCAAGTTAATATCGAGGATGAAAGAAATTTTTTTTCTTTCAAGAACACTACATAGCCTTGTAGGATATTTATTCGAGATTTTGAAACTGCCCATCAATTTTCTGTTTGATCATTAGTTGCTGAGATATTGATGGTTAAAGTCAAAAGGATGCTTTTGCATTCGTAGTCGAATATCTCCGGGTCAAATTACGTAGAGAAAAATTTAAAAAAAGAAATTAAAGCTGAATGAACAGGCTATCAAGTCCATATCATGATTTTTGTGTAAAAAATTTTTCCAAGCCCGTGGACCGAGAAAAAAAACGCAAAAAATTAAAACAAAATTATTTCGTGTTCTTTCTTAGAATTTTGCGATGACTGTCGCTCCTAAAAATTTTCAGCTATGAAATCTAAAAACTAGACATACAGCGCTTTAAAATGTTTTTTTTTAAAACCTCGATACCACCAATTTTAACTGAGATACAATTCTGAAAAATCACTAAAAATTCGAAAAATGTTTTTGCTCCCTTAATTGCTTGCAGAAATTTATAATAATGGCGTACTTTTTATAATGTTTTATTATTCTACTTTACAAGAGAGTTTTGTAAAATGTTTTTTGAGGGAAAGTCGGCGCATGCGCAGAAGAGGTATAAGTTAGTTGTTTGTATATAACAATGGTATACTTTTCATAACAGTTTATTATTCGATCTATGTTTACAAGAGTTTTGTATAATTTTTGGGAAAAATCTGTTGTTCTTTTGCTCCGAAGATGTTAGTTAGGTAGTTCTTTATTTAATTTTTGCATGACATAATAGCATATTACATAGAGAACCATGAAATAATTAAAATTATTTTTTCCTTTCTGCGTTTCATTATTTTCAACTGTTATTTTTTTCTCAGATTAAGTAAATTAAGTTATATTATTAAGCTCCAAGTGTCGTTAAATATATACACCGATTTTCAAACAAAACACCGGGGTATATAAATTTCGCGCCTTGTTATTCTTGAATTACTTGGGCATATACCCACTGGTTTAATTTAAGATCATAATTATAAAAGCATAGACCACCAGTAATGAACTGTTTTGGAACGTACAGCCCACGATTTTATAATTTTGAACTTAAAATATAAAAAAGAAATTTCCTTTTTAGTATACTGCAAATAATTATTAAAGTTGTTTTAAAAATTTTTATTTTCTAGTATTGTATTTTAAACTGATGTGGAATATCACGGTGAAAACTGAATGGTGGCATATATCTTATAATTTGTATAGTTATTACATTTTAGAGGCAATGAATAACCATGTCAACATTATAATGTTCGCGTCACTTTCAGGCTATCATATGAACAGTCAGCTCTTGTGTTTTGGGATCTGTATATACCAACGCACTCCGTCTATTCCAACCTCTTTTCTATTATGTAATGTAGGTATTAAGGTAATGTATATCCTACCAAAAACATAAATGTGAAAAAAAGGGCCAAGTTATCGACAAAATCGTGTTCTGTTATCTTAAAAAAATAACTGAAATGTAGAAACTAAGCAAAGTTGCCTGCACGGTTTTAGCAGTATTTTGATAAACACAAAAAATTGTGTGAACTGATTTTAGAAGCCAAAATTGGCAAGTTTGATTAAATATTGAAAACTTGCCAAGTTTGACGTATAAATTTATCAGTTCACACTGCTAAAAACGTACAGTCAAGAAACTTGGCATAAATTCTACATTTCAGTTATTTTTTCAAGATAACAGAACGCAGTTTTGACATGAACGTGACCCCTTCATTCACATTTAAATTTTTGGTGGGATTTTAATAGTTTTTGTAAAATTATATTCTTATTTTTTCTACTAAAATTAAATATTAATTAGACACTGTATAGTTGAATTTTTTTAGAGAGGCAGAAATCTTCCCGGGCGAGCGCACAACAGCTCACCAACGTTTCATTGTAATCAGATGAATAATATAGGAACGTATAGATCCCGAACGGACTGATGACATACGAACAGCCAAACAATCGTTTTTACATATTAGAAATAATTGTACTTAATTTGCGGAACTCAAGAAGTAAATCACAAGAAAGTATCAAATGGGCTACTTGATGACCCGTGGGTTATAGGTTATCTACGCCTTTACGATGATCCATATATCAATCAGTCAGTCAGTCAGTTAGTGGATGCCAAAAATCATTATTTTAGACACTCGTATCTTGGAAACTATTCCACTTAGTGCACTGTATTAATATACTGGAACCGGGTTCAGATAGTTATAACCAAATAACGACAACTTGCGTGAACTCAAATTATATTTATTTTCAACTGACTCCGTTGTTTTTCTCCCGTGCCTACTACATAATATTTATAATACTATGCACTTAGACGTATGAAATTCGAAATACGGCTTCTTTATGGTAACCTTAATTCCCGTGGAAAAAATTAGTTCTGGCACATAACTAGTCTCGGAGATAGATTGTGATCGAAAAGAGCTCGAAATGGTTCGTGTAAAATATATAAGCAGAGTGATTTGCGAGATCGTGGCCAGCGCACTCCGTGCGTTATAATATTGTATTATGTTGTGCCTGTAGTATCTAGCCTACTTTGCAATTCTATCCTTATCCATCATATACTTCCTTGTTCCTGCCTTATATTATTATCACTTATCAGATATCATAATATTAATAATGCAGATAACATTTTACAAAGTGATCATCAATTTCATCCATACAATATCTTTGTTATTCTTTTAGATGCTTGTACATCTGATGAAAAGTCAAATTTAGCAGTCAAACGTTAAATATAATTAATAACAAACCATGTCATTACATCCTAATTAATTCACAATACTCCAGAAGTCGATGCCACATTCAATAATGATTTATACTTGTTCGTGAAATTTTATTTAATCAGATGCTTTTAAATATATTTCTCAAATATTTAGTTATAATTTTTGTTAGTGATCACTGGTACTATAGCTTTGGTACCTATGATATTAGAGATTTGAAAAAGCGTTTTTGTAGTACTTTTACGTTAGTTACGATGCGATGGTATTGACAGAAAACTAATTAAGCATCGAATTGTCAAGTTATTTGCACAATAGTTCTTTTTACTTTCTCAAAATCCTCGTAGAGTAAAAAGGTAGGGTTTAACATATTATATAGAAACGACACAAGTTGGGTCGTATATTAGGATTTTGCAAGTGCAACTCTTGAGGTCCACGCGACGATCTTGAATATATTATAAATAATATATATGTATTTGCTAAATAATAAGATTATTTTAATATATATGATCTCGGTGAATTGATATTAATTTCGTTGTTATTAAGCTCTATAAAAGTATCTCATGTTTAAAGGTAATAATTGCCACAAATCAGACTTGTTAAAATCTGCATTTTTATTCGAGAGTTTTCGTGTAAAATCTACTTTTGTTGCAATACCTATTTTTGGACTGAACCAACTTTAATAAAAAAAATTTAACCATAATGACGTACGGTTTCTATTGACATCCTAACAAAGACGATATCATTTTTTATTCTCGGAATTTCGTGCTAGAAAACGCATGTTCACTTCTTTTAAAAAATAGTGCAAAAATACCGTAGTGGCCTTGAAACGTAAAATACAGGTGATTTTTAAGTTAATTCTTCTTTTTTAACAGCGTGCAGAAATCAAATAGACGCACAAATATTTTATGTAACTTTTTACTCAAAACTCAAAAATAAGAGAGGAACAGCCGTTCAAGTTTAATTAAATTTCATTTAATTAATTCAAAAACTCGGTTAACACAAGCAAAGAAATGATAACACGAATCGGAATTGCATACTGAAAATTCGCATGGCCGGTGCACGCACTTTTGTGTCCAACAAAACGGGGACAACTTCGAACGATTTCTGTGAATAGTTGATAATGACATAACATATTTCCATAATGACATAACATAACGCCAGGACCAACCTCAAAATCTGAGAAAATTTAATTAAACTTTGAAAGCCGGTTTCTCTTTCATTTTTGAGTTTTGATAAAAAAGTAACTTGAAATATTTGTTCGTCTATTTGATTTCTACAAGCTGTTAAAAAAAAGAATCAACGTAAAAATCACTCTGTGTATTAAGACTTTTGATTTCTAATTTCGGGTACATTACAACAAATGTCTAATATACTGCAAAGCTAAAAATACCAAAATTGAAATTTTTCTCCGCGAAATTGTAAACTGGTGGCGACTTAAGGTGGAAATTAGTGATGGGCGTTAAATCAACGAACTAGTTGAATCAACCGTTGACGTGCAATCAACGCTTCAACGGTTTTTCATTATCTGATCAACTAGTTAAATTCGTAAACGGTTAAAAGTAAGTCTCGGTTTTTTGTATCAACGCACAAAGCAACGTCAACGCTTTAACGTTATCTGATCAACTAGTTAAATTCGTAAACGGTTAAAAGTAAGTCTCGGTTTTTTGTATCAACGCACAAAGCAACGTCAACGCTTTAACGTTATCTGATCAACTAGTTAAATTCGTAAACGGTTAAAAGTAAGTCTCGGTTTTTTGTATCAACGCACAAAGCAACGTCAACGCTATAACGTAGCCGTATTATACAAAACTTCGTTTATCCTCGCGATTTCGTTAATAACTTCGACGGTTTTACTAAAGTGAACTCTAAATACAACTTGATTGCGTTGTTATTGCCATAAGCGCGTTACGGTATAAGCCTATATTCAGCCCGAGTAAAATGTAAACAAGGATGCCGATGGATAATTTCGCAAGCGAGAAAGAGAAAACTGCGTGGGACTGGCTGGCGGCCGAGTGGTATTAACCTGTTTATTTAGGTTGTTCGCGGACACTAATCGCGTGGTAAGTAACATAGGCGCCGACTCCATGGGTGCTATGGGGCGCAAGCACCCATACTGAAAATGTTATAGGTGCGGAGCACCCATACATGTTAATGTTTCGTCAAGGTAAGGATGAAAAAAATCACAACGAAAGCTATTATTTAAAACGACACATATTGCGATACTTAGTTGTTTTATCCGCACCACAATGACAATAATATCTAATAACTTATTAATGGAGTACATAATAATATATTTTTTAATAATAGACTAATACTATGAGCTAACAATTAAAAAAGCTAGTACTTAACAATACGCCAACAAATAAAAAATTTTCAAACAATGAAAAAAAATAGTGTTAATTTATTTCAGTTACATTTTGATGGTATATCAATCAAAGTAATAACTATCTTTTGTTTTTATTCGACGTATTGGTAGTGAAAGTTATATAGATTATAGTGTATTGCTAAAAACTTATTAATAATGGCGGGAAGTGAACTGTGGCACCACTTTGAAAAGGACGCTAGTAGTGGAAAAGCTACGTGTAACGTGTGCAAAGACAAAATTTCATATAAATTAACAACGGCTAATTTAAAAAGTCACCTAAAAAGGAAACATGTTTCAATTTTTTCTTCGCTGACGCTACCGATGGCAGTAAATACCGTGACGCGAGAGGAATCAAGCGCTCAAACACACCCTGCGCAACCAAACACAATTCATCCCGCTCCCAGCACATCAGGTACGAGCCAGTGTCCTGAAAACCTGGACCCATCTGTAAATATAAACAAGAGTGCAAAACGACAAAAAGTTATGGATACATACATAAATAAAAAAATTAGCAAGGATCAAAAAAAGCAAATAGACTTAGATTTGCTTGAACTATGTACCCAGAGCTTTCACCCATTTTCAATTGTTGAAGAAAAGGCATTTAGAAAATTCTGCCGGTGGATACCCGGATATCAGCTGCCCACACGGAAGACGTTATCAAATTCGATGTTGCAAGAAGCTTATACGAAATTGTACGATTCAATAAAAGCTCAACTAACGCAAGAAGTTTTAAGTGTTTGTCTGACTGCAGATCTGTGGGGTTCTATAAAACCGAGAGCTATATAGCCCTTACCGGGCATTACTTGACCGAAGGGCTAGAATTCAAAACAGTTTTATTAGGTTGCTGCCAATTTGAGGGAAGCCACACATCAGAAAATATTGCTGATGAGATTGGAACGTTGGTGGACCGATATGATTTAAGAAACAAAGTCAACTTCATGGTAACGGACAATGCTTCTAATATTGTTAAATCTGTAAAAGAACTGTTGAAGTGGAAGCATTTTGGCTTTTATGCGCACAGCCTTAGTACTACTTAAAGAGAAGACCGATAAAGTGAAGCGGATAGTTGCTCATGTAAAAAAAGGCAATCTTTCTTCCGAAAGACTGCAGAAGTATCAGTTGCAACAAAGTCAGGAACCAAAGCGACTTATCCAAGCTGTCGACACGCGGTGATATTCAATATATTTCATGTTGAAACGATTTGTCGAGTTGGAAGATGCCACCCGATCAATTT
This sequence comes from Xanthostigma xanthostigma, assembly GCA_963575645.1. Lineage (NCBI taxonomy): Eukaryota > Metazoa > Arthropoda > Insecta > Raphidioptera > Raphidiidae > Xanthostigma > Xanthostigma xanthostigma. Next base: position 44,565,614 of record OY754464.1, read on the forward strand.
TAGGTTTTGCGGACAGATCTTTGCCTGTTATCAGCCCAGAAGATTGGAGACTATATACTCAATTGTGCCAGATTTTACGTCCCTTTGAGGAAATAACAAACACAATGAGCGGGGAAAAATACGTTACCGGAAGTTCAGTTATTGTGGTGACCCGATGCTTAAGAGAAGCATGCCAAAAACTATTAAACAGAACCGATCTGTTACCAGAAGTAAGTGATACGGTTCGTCTGCTTAAAGCAGGTTTACAAGAACGATTTAATAAAATCGAACAAAGTGGCACATTTTCATTTGTACTTTTATGGACCCACGGTTCAAATTGCAAGGGTTTTCAGATCAAAATGAAGCCCTGAAAACGAAAGAGAGGGTGCGAAAAATTGTGGCAGCATTGATCGCCCAAACGGAGCAGCCTACAGCGACGACGTCAGCCACTAGCGTTATTTCAGCCAACGAGGACAACATTACAAACGGCGACGATTTAAGTCCTTGGAACATTTTTGATCAAATGGTAGCATTAAGTACTACTCCAGGTACACCGCTTTCAAGGGCAATAAAAGAGGTGGATATGTATCTCTCAGACGAGCTGCTTCCAAGAAAAGATCAGGCAGGAAAGTTAACGTGCCCTCTCGAATGGTGGAAAAGGCACCAGTACGTGTACCCAAATTTAAAAAAAGTTTTCATAAGCCATTGCAACATCGTAGCAACTTCCGTGCCATGCGAAAGAATGTTTTCAAAAACAGGGCTGATTTTAAACGAGAGACGTACAAGACTGACAAGCAGCAAAGTCGAGCAGATAATGTTCTTGAATGTAAATACACCAAAAGATAGGTTCGAGGGGTATTAAAATAAAATATGTACAGTGTACATACATTAAAAAAATAAAACAAAAAAATAATAAAAAAAGGTGTAAAAAATGTACAGCATAAAATAAAATAAAAACAAAAAAATGTAAATATTATGTAAACATCAAATAATGTATAGTACCTTACCTGGGTCTGGGTGATCAAGCTTTGCTCGGAAAGTTAAATAAAATACTGACATGCTCATTGTATAAAATTCCAAAACCTACTTACAATATTAAAATCTTTGATTAACGTCTGATTAGAACTCTTCAATAAATAAAATTATCGACCAATTTTTCAGACAATATATTAACAAACAATATAAAATTAATACATTAACGTTTCAATCCGGATTTGGACCTTCTTCAGAATTGATCTAAAAATATAAAAATAATTAATAATTAAATATAATTCGCTTTTTATAGAATTTTTCAAAATTAATTATGATTTTCAAAATAATGAAAAAATAATAACAAACAATTTTTTATTAAGTAGTCATGGAAATAATAATTTGTGAGTACCTAAAAAAGAAAGAAAAATATTAAAAACAAAAATTATTTCAATATAATATTATATAATATATTCCTTAAATTTTCTGTATCTAATTGAACATTGAGAGAATTTTTATTTGATTTTATATGTAACATTTCCGAAATATTTCTTTAAAAAAATTAGTTTCATTATCTAAAATTTTAATATCATCCCAATTAATTTTGTGGTCAAGTTCTAATTTGTGTTTAGTTATTACATTATGTTTGTCAGGGATTAATTTGTGATTATTTTGATGCTCTTTTATTCTTGTTTTAAGAGCTCTGAAGAAGGTCCAAATCCGGATTGAAACGTTAATGTATTAATTTTATATTGTTTGTTAATATATTGTCTGAAAAATTGGTCGATAATTTTATTTATTGAAGACCTACTTACAATATTTAAGTATTTTCATACGTCAAAAAATTGATTCTTATAATGATAAAATTTGTAAGAAAACGATTTTTTCGAGAGATGAGACCTAGCTAAAACGATTTTTTGCCCCCCAAAATCCCTTTTCAGTAAATTTCATCCAAATCGTTAGGGCCGTTTTCGAGAAAATATTTAGGGACATAGGTAGATACAAGATTAGCTCGTTTAATAATATAGGGATAAAATCAGTTGATCTTCTAAATACGCCCGAATACGAATTCGTCATAATACCTATTACCTATTCAGCTAGTCCTAAGCCTGGAAAAGTATGAAGGGAAGATTGTTTAATTTAATAAAATAAATTGTGTGCAGTACTGTACTGATGATACTGTAGATAAATGTATTTTATTTTTTGCATGTTAACACGCACCGTTCCAAAGTCGCCGGCCGCTACCGCTACGTTTCAATTAACTAATCGCAACGTCGTTTACTCTAGTTAAATAAACAAAGTAATCAAACTAAAACTAAGCAGTTGATGCGTCAACTAGTTGAAGAATTTAACTAGTTAATCGACTAGTTGATGAACGAACGTCAACGGTCTCGTTTCGTTAACGAAAAAAGCTTCAACGACCCACCACTAGCGGAAATATGAAAAATTACAAAAACTCCAGCCAATTGGATGATAGAATTGACTACAACATTGAATGAAATAAAGTTTCCATTAACGCGTGTGGTGACGCGAATAGCAGATTTAAATATCGTGATGTTTGCTTTTCGTTTACACTTTACATGGTTACATAATATTGTTTCATATGTCAAAACTGACCAAAGCATGCCTGGCTTTTTAACATATCATACTTACGAAGAATTCCAGCTAATTGAGCGACGCGACGGGAGCATTTCAACTTCAAAAACATTGACATTTGATATGGTATACTAAAGAGAATAAAATTTCGGATATCGCGTGAGGTGACGCGGCTAATGACTAGTATTCAATATAATATTTGCTATTCGTTATCATAAGTTCCACGCCATGTAAAAATTAATTAAAGCATGCTTAACTAGTTTATATCGGACAGATCTACAAAACAAATATACGGCTGATTTTTTTTTTATTTTCAAAATATTTCCAAAATTATTGTTTAGAATAAAAATGTCGACAAAACTGTCTTGAAAAAATTAATAGAATAATAAACCGTTATTTAAAGTATATCATTATTGTATAAAAAATAACGTTATAGTAGTATAAAATAATAGTGCACTTCATATTTACGTATTAAATATCTTCCCAAAATTTGGATACAATCCGTTCATCCGTTTGACATGTATCGTGCTCACAGACTAACAGACGCACAGAGCTTTTCCAAAAATATGTTTTTTGGGTTCTGGGGACCTCACAACGAAAAAATATTGCAAAATTTTTAAAAGTCAAGTTTGACCGTAACTAGTACATGTGAGTTGGAATGGTAAAAAAAGTTTACAAAAAAATATTTACAAAACTTTCTTGAAAAAATGAATAAATTAATAAACTTTATGTAAAGAACATCTTTATAAAAGTATATACAGGGTGTTTGGCACATGAACCGACACAATTTTTTGGGGGGTTCTCGTGGTCATTGTGATCATCTTAACCCCAATGACTTTTGCCCTAAGTGTCATGGTTATCGAGATACGATTTTTTTTAGTTATTTTCGAAAATTGGCCTAAAAATTGCCTTCAAAAAATCGTAACCTGTTTGTTTTTGGTGCTAGAGACACGAAAATACATTTTTTGAGTTCTCGAATGACTCCTTGTTCTAAATGAATCATAATTTTATGCAAATAGTATCAGGAAAAAGACCCTATGGACTTTTAAAGTGCCTGTATTAACAAAAACCAGTAGAAAAAAATAATTTAAAAATCATTTAAAAAAAAATTAACGGGTATTTAGAAATTAGTTTTGTTTAGAAAAATACTCCACTTTATCCTCTTTTCAACGATATGCCACATGTTATATTTATCATTCAGAATGTAGCCAAATTAAACATTACCAGTTTGCAAGAGTCAACTCGTGCGCCAAAAAATATCAAGTCAGGTAGTCAGCCGTTATGGATCTAGGATGTAAATAACAAAAATCTTATTGGGCCGTTTTATTTACCCCAACGCTTAAACGGAGATGCATATTTGGAATTTTTAGAGAATAATCTCCCAGAGTTATTGGCAGAAGTGCCTGTGCACGAAGAAGACGTGCCGATAGTGTTTCAGAATGACGGTTGTCCGGCACATTACCAACGATCAGTACGCGAGTTTTTAAATTATTCTTTCATCAATTCGTGGATTGGAAGAATGGGCCCAATCCCGTGGCCCGCGCGATCTCCAGACCTGACACCTGTAGATTTTTATGTCTGGGGACGTGCTAAAGATATAGTATACGCAACGAAGGTACCCAGCAGAGAAAATTTAATAGAAAGAATAGATGCTGCATTTGAAATAATGAAAAGGGAAATGCTTTTGAGAACAACAACTGTTGAAATTAGAAATAGGTGTCGTGCTTATATCCGATGTGGAGGGGCACAATTTGATCAAATTTTGTAATCATTGTCTACCTGTTTAACAGTCAATATCGTTTAATGAAAAGTGAAACAAGACTTGTTATTTACATCCTAGATCCATAACGGCTGACTACCTGACTTGATATTTTTTGGCGCACGAGTTGACTCTTGCAAACTGGTAATGTTTAATTTGGCTACATTCTGAATGATAAATATGACATGTAGCATATCGTTGAAAAGAGGATAAAGTGGAGTATTTTTCTAAACAAAACTAATTTCTAAATACCCGTTAATTTTTTTTAAAATGATTTTTAAATTATTTTTTTCTACTGCTTTTTATTAATACAGGCACTTTAAAAGTCCATAGGATCTTTTTCCTGATACTATTTGCATAAAATTATGATTCATTTAGAACAAGGAGTCATTCGAGAACTCAATAAATGTATTTTCGTGTCTCTAGTACCAAAAACAAACAGGTTACGATTTTTTGAAGGCAATTTTTAGGCCGATTTTCAAAAATACCTAAAAAAAATCGTATCTCGATAACTATGACACTTAGGGCAAAAGTCATTGGGGTTAAAATGATCACAATGACCACGAGAACCCCCCAAAAAATTGTGTCGGTTCATGTGCCAAACACCCTGTATATATAAAACATTATAGAACCTATCTTTTCTGCGCATGCGTAGTTTTTCCTCAAAAACAATAGGACTCTTCCTATTCACATGTTAAACTTCCTATTAAATTTGGTTTCGATCCGTTTGGCCGTTTGACCTGTATGTCGACTTTTAGCACTAAATTTTTCCATATCTAAGATAATTAAATGCTAAAAGTAATTTTAACACCGTAACAAATCGTATCAGAATTCAAACATTAGCGTTGAAAATTCCATCAAAACACGATGACAAGAATAATGACAGCTGAGAATAACAAATACGATGACTTGGATAGTCGACACATTGCATAAAGTGTCAAATTACGCTGCCAACAATTTGAACGCACTCCATATGGTTCTCTGTTGGGTGTTGTGATTTTTAATCCTTTTCGATTTTAATTTAAGAATAAACACATGGTGTATGAATTCATACAATGAGACCAAAGCCAGGTGACGTGCTGAACTGTCGCATATCCACATACTCATTAGTCCACATCAGCGTTTACTAAACTTCTTCGTCTGCGAACCCCTTAGGATTTAGAGATTAACAAAAATTGTTGCGGACCCCATAGCCATTCGTAAAAAATTATTATTTTTTTGAAGTAAAATGTCTTTACGCACACTAAAGTGAACTAGATTCATCTATGAAAAACTTCTTATGTCTCGGATCGAAAAATGGTTCCTACAAAAACTGTAGAGTCGAGCTCCCCCGACATTTTGGTATAGTTTGTGACCGACTGTCGGAGGGGGCGGCGGGGGATATGCCGCTTTAAAGTTCCGGAAAACCCGTTTTTGCCCCATAACTCGGTCATTATTATCGGAAGGGAAAAACTTCCAATAAAAGTTGTAGACAAAAAGAATCCGCGTAAGCTCGTTCCAGACCGGGTCGGATCAGATAACCCGTTCGCGATATATCGTAAATAAAATTAAAATAAATTTAAATGTAAGCCTTAGAATAAAGTAATGTAGAAAATAAAAAAAAATTTAAACATTTTTGCCCAACGTGGAGCTCGAACCCACGACCCTGATATTAACAGACGCATGTGCTACCGACTGAGCCAGCCGAGCTTGTAAACGTGCAACGCTAATATTGGTATATTTAGTTAGGGCATTTCACCTGAATAGAAGCTTATTTTTGAGATACATTTTGCAACATTTTTCATTGATGCTCCGCTCCTATTGGTTGTAGCGTGATGTTATATAGCCTATGCCCTATAGCATAAATGGGATATCTAACAAAAATTTTTTTTTTCAATTTATACCAGTAGATTAGCGCGTTCAACCAACCAACCAAACAAACAAATAAACGAACAAACTCTTCAGCTTTATATATTAGTATAGATTTCCATTGAAGTTTAGTTCATTTGGATAACACGTCAGTGAAAGTTAAAAAAATTGAATTTTTATAATTTTAATCAATTATAGCCATGAACATTTTTTTACGGCAACCCTATCAATATATGTTCAGAAACATATATTATTTGATCAAATATAAGTTTCATCCGGATAACAGATCAGTGAAGGTCTTGCTTACTTCGGATCCTCTACTAATAGTACTAATGGACCGGCATTAGACATGGAAACTGAAAAACTTGAAAGCTCGTATGAATGAGTTTAAATTTCTAAGATCTAATACTTAAATGTTTATGGATTAGAATTATTGTTTCTTTTAAAGCAAAGTTTATTAAAAAAAACAGAAAAATGTAAAAAATTGCTCAATCAACAATAATTAATAATGCAATTACAAGTTTAAGATAAAAAATTACAAATCAAAAATGTAGCACATAAATTGGCGGCCAAGATGCTAAATTAGGGAGAATTTAATTAAAAAAAAAGAAATTTTCTATATAATAGAAATAAGATTATTTTTAAAACACATAATAATTAATATTAACGTCAACAAAATACACTATTTATTTTCAATGTCTTCATTTTCAACTTGATCTATTTGAGGATTGAGACAACTTTCACCATTGCATTCCGAACAAGCTGCAGTACAAGGCAATTCACGCTTTCTGCATCCACAAGCAGCTCGCGTCATTCTGCCTTACATGCACAGAAAAACAGTTGAGTAGACTTTCAGGAGCTGTTGGCTAATTTACTGTTATTGGTCTCAACATCGGTCGATCACATTATTTTCCATCCCCAGTCTATAGTTGATATATCATTCTCCAACTATAACAGCACTTGAAAGTATACTCTTTACAAATGCTCAAAGACTGCATCAAATATGGAAACTAATACTGTCAATTGTAATTTTATGTGTTTAGGCGGGCCGAATTCATGACGTTTTCAAAAAAACTCAGCAACGTCTTGAGGGTCTTTCCATTTTTCAAACATTTCAGCAAACCTACTATTCTAACCCTATTGTAAAAAAGTTATATAATGTCATATCCTGTGAATGTATATAAAACCAAATATGCTTCTTACACATAGGCAATGTATGCATCGGGTGTATTTTTAACTTCCCGCTATAAAAAAAAATGTTTTTCAAAAATCGGGAAGTTATTGGTTTCACCCCGATTTTCGAAAATCGAGTTTTCGCCAGATCTCGACGTTTTGAGGTCCTAGGAAGCTATTGAAACTATTTTGGCGATGATGTCCGTAGGGCTGTATGTATGTGTGGGTGTGTGTATGTATGTATGTAAACCTTTTATATCTTTTGAACGGAGTGTCCGACTGAAACGCGGTCTGGCGTGATCTTGGTGAACTTAGACTTCCTGAAAATTTGAAATGATTCGGCCCAAAAAATTTTGAGAAATCTTAAAAAAACAAGTTTCAAAAATTTTTAAAAATTTGTTTTTGTAAAATATTTTCTAAACTACTAAACCGATTAATTCCAAAATCTAATTAGCTCTTCTCCTTAACAAACTGCGTCGATTTCCGCAAACCGCATCAAAATCGGTTCATTTGTTCACGAGATATCGTGAACGAAAAATTTGTAAAAAAGTGTTTTTTTTTTTAATTACTCGTAAAATTCCTACGAGATCGATTTTTCTGTAATAAATTACTTTTTTAGGTTAAAAAATTGCGTCGACTGCCGCAAATCGCATCAAAATCGGTTTATTTGTTCATGAGATACCGTGAACGAAAATTTCGTAACAAAGTGTTTTTTTTTGATCTCGAAGAGCTAAAAAATAAACTTCTTACTATATTTTATATATTTTTTATTTTATATATTTGTTTATGTATTTTATATATTTTTGAGCGTTTTGAACTCGAAAATAGCGGGAAGTTACAGGAATGACCTGCAGGGTCAAACTTCTTTTCAAATTTTTTTTTTAGAGTGATAGAACTTTCGATCGGGTTAACTGTAATAATTTGACAGAAGGTAGGATGTTATTTTGACATTTCTGTTCAGTACCTAAGCATTGACAAATTACCATGGAAAGACTCACGCCGCAACAACGTTTATAAATTGTTGAAATTTATTTTCAAAATCAGGGTTCTATTCGCCAAACTGACAGAGCAGTTAGTGAAATTTATGGTTTTCAGACAACCTTTTCTTTACTCGATGCAAAAACAACAAGACAAATATCTATACGTACAGAAGGAAATATCGGCGCTGTAAGTACTAGTGTTGATGAAGATCCAAATTTGTCTATCGTCGACGTTCACAACAAGTTGGACTCTGTGCATCCACCACATGGAAAATTTTGCGTAAAGGTCCTGGTCCACACCCATACAAGATACAACTGCTTCAAGAACTAAAGCCAATTGACCATAATAAGCGTCGTTTTTTTGCTGATCGGGGCCTAGAACAACTTGAAATTGATCCACTTTTTTCTCGAAAAATTGTGTTTAGTGATGAAGCTCATTTCTGGTTGAATGGCTACGTAAACAAGTAAAATTGCCGTATATGGATTATTTTCTTTGGAGTTATGTATAGTCATTGGTTTATGCTGATAAACCAGAAACAATAGACGCTTTAGAAGTCAACATAGCTCGTGTTATTGATGAAATAAGGCCTAAATTACTCGAAAAAGTGGTCCAAAATTGGTTTGATCGAATGCGGTTCCCCAAAGCTAGTCATGGTGGACAATGTCATTTTTCGATCATTAATAATACCTATAGTAGGATATACGTACTATATTAGCATATTATCTCGGTAAAAAAAATGAAAAGCCAAACTGCCTTTAAATTACAAAGCTTTTTCAGCAGATCATCTGTCTCACGAAGTTTGAAGAATAATAGCATCAAAATCTTTTCAGGATTTATGCGATTTCGCAAATGTTGATAGTATAATAATCTCTATTGGCCAACTAGTCAAAGAACTCGAGTATGCGTGAAGTGTCCCCGATAATCTTGTTATAAAGTTGCATCAGATCCGCATATCCGCAACGACTGTTGCGAATGCGGATGCAGATGTCAAAAATGATGCGAGTTCTCCGCGATTGCGGATGCGATGCAAACGCCTGCTAGTTACAACATTCCCAATATAGATTATGCACATAGCATATATTAACATACTACTGTGGGAATAGACACTCTAAAAATTCTCGGAAACATATTCACGTTTGTAGTCGGTTGTAATATTAAGACAAAGATTTATTACAATTGGCATTTTATAAATATAAACATTGAAATTTATGTGGTATTCTGTATTCATTAACAAACGTAATAAAACATGTCAAATGTATTAAAAACGAGATTGAAGATATTAGGTTGATTGGGTGTCTATTAAAATAGATTTATAAGCGCTCAAAGTAACACAAAAGTGACTGGTCCACAGAAGTAATGTCTGTTTTAAAAACGTTTATGTAAATTACAAAATATTTGTATCATACTTACGTATGGCACACCTGTCTGTGTTTATATCGAAATGCAACAGTCAAAATAGTTTTAAAACAAGTATTCTTATATCGTTAATATTGTAACAAAACTGCTGTAGTCCGTGGCGGAAATTATTTACAATATTAACTGTTTAACAAACAGTAAAAACACACAAACGAAAGCGTATAACGTTAACAGAAATAAAACTAATAGTTCTAGATTATAAAATAAAAGACTAAGTAATAGAGAGTAAAAAGTCACTAAATTATGTACAAAGAAATATTTACAACACACTGGAACACAACACAGAGTTTATCAGCACACTTGTCTATTCACTATAAGTCATTTATTTAAAACCACTCACTAGAGTTATATTTATTTCCACAGATTAACTGAATTTATGTCGTAATACCAGGTCACTGTGTCAACACAACGAACAGCTCTAATAACTGACTGACAGACTTGTTCACTCTGCTTCCTTATATAGTTTTTCGGTCCAATCTTCTAGAATGTTCGAGACGAATCGAGTTCCTTTCCTTTACATGTGTGTGAGCCTCCAAGGTCGAGTGTTCGTTACCTGCTTTCATTGTTGTTGGTTGACCTTCGAGTATTGTATAGTCTTTTCTAGAAACTCCCATAGGCGCATAACTGGGGGGGGAAATACGCAACAATATTATCAAATCTCTTGAAAAGTAAGGTGCACTAACTGATGACAAATAAGGACTACATTCTAGTATAATACTTTAACATGCAATTTTAACGTGATTACGTTTTTAAAATCAACAGTAGGTACTGGAAGAAGTTTTTCTTTAAAAAATAACGGATTGAATAAAAAAAGTCCGAATTAAAGTTATTGAGTTTCGAGGGGGAAATCGTTTGGATCAATACTCATCCCCACCACCTGATCCCATAGCAGGGGGAGGGGGTGACCTTTGTTTGATAAAAGAGGAACCCCCATTTTTTTATGGTCGGATATTGTTTTTTCGTGAAAAAAACATTTTTTGTCTGAATTTTTGTTGAATTCAGCTTGTAGTTTTTTTTACCAAAACGCTCATTAAAAAAATCACTATTAGCGATTTGCAAAAAAAAACTACAAGCTAAATTAAAAAACATTTCACAAGATGTTCATTTTCACATAAAAAAAATTCGATGATAAAAAAGTCCAGTTTTTAAAAAAACACCCACATAAATAAATCGATGATAAAAAAAGTCCACAGTTTAAGAAAAAAACACGCCCAGTAAATAAATAATGTCCGTACCTGACGTGACCTTTGAACTAAGTAATCAGTGATTTTAATTATTTCGCAATACGACGCAATTTTATGTAACTTCACATTGCATTTAGTGAGAACTACGAAAATTGTGAAGCTAATAAACTACACTACGAGGACAGCGTGGTGTAATGGTCAGCGTGCTGGCCTTTGGATCGCACTGTCGTGGGTTCGAATCCCACCTCTGCTCATGGATATTTTGTGATTGTCGTTTAGACTCAGCTTTACATACTCAAACATACTGGCCAGATACTAAGAGATAGTGCCACCCCCCCAAGTGATATTCTCTTGTATATGTGCATATGCTCTATATATGTGGATATATACAATTGGATATACCTTTAAAAAAAAAAAAAAAACTACACTACACTGAATATATAGGACAAAAATCATTTGCTAAGTAACCAAAGAAAGATTTTATTGCAATTTTTGAAATTTGTGAAGATTCCTTCCAGGCTACACGTAATTAACGTCCATATGTACATTTGATTGCTTAAAATTCAAGAACTACTGCATCAATTTCATTAAAATTGATATTAATCGTTAATATACATATAACGTAAAAATCAATATGCTAAGGTCGTCAGGACGCTCAGAGGACAGCTAACTATCTTATATTTTTTTTTTATTTTAAAAACAAAATAAGCGAATCAGCAACTAAGGCCATTATCTCAAAAACAAATACATAATAATATGGTAAGTATAATTTAAAAACGCGAGTAGTGAACCTAATTACGTGAACCTAATTTAAATATTTTTATATTTTTTAGATCAATTCTGAAGAAAGTCCAAATCCGGATCGAAACGTTAAATAATTGAATTATAATTAAATAATTTGTTCAAATATTGACTGAAAAATTGGTCGATAATTTTATTTATTAAAGTGTAATCAGACGTTAATCAAAGACTTAAATATTTTTTGCACAACCCCTTTAAAATAGCTAATTATCATGCGTGTATAACGGTCTTAAAATGATTCATTAAACATTGGTGCGTGAAGTAAAACAAACATAGGCGGTCTAACCAATTTAATGGTAATTTTCGTGAACCACCCAAGATTTCCATTAGAACTATAATATGAAAGACAAACAGCAGGCACGAGTAATAATTATTTTCACTATATAAATAGAAATGAAGTTTACTACACAATTGAACTGTCAAAAATGTTTAAAATATATTGAAAACGAAGTGAAAATCAGCTATTTTACACATCTTCAACGTAATGACATTATGACTCGTGTTACTAGATTTTTACATATTGCCACACCTCGTACGTAATATGCGTCATTACGTTCTAGGTAGATAAACTACTAGTTTTCTTTGCAGTACATCATCAGAACTACACTAAAAATGTTGATGTCTCTCTCGTACTCTCACGTAGTAAGACATCTTTTTACTGATGAGAGCGCGTATTAAACAATTAAAAATGAAACTTATAAATAAAAAAAGTGTTAAAAAACGGAAATATTTGCTTATCGCTCATCGTATTTCTTTACCAAACAATGATATTATCTGACATTATCTCAGTAATTAAATATAACAAAACAAGTATTGCTCTGCATTTTAAATCGGAATCATTCCTGCGATCAGTTGCAATAAATCACAGGCTTAACAACCGAATAATAAAAAGGAAGGACCGCGGTTATAATAAAAATATATAGTTAATAAATATATACCTATGGCTGCATGTACATAACACAGGTGTCCCGTCATGTGTGTCCATATTGAAATTATGTGTTCCTTAAAAATCTTTATATAGTATCTACACACTTATTTTATACTTTGAGAGGCGCCCTGTCAAGGGAACACTGCAGCCTCTAAGGCATATTGTGCGCTCTCTCAGTTTCTTATATCACTCAATTCAGCATCCTCGTTCCTTGTACTAGCTTGCATAGTCCGTAACACAAGAATAGTGTCCGTAACCTGACACAATATACAAATAATATATCAAATTTACTGTTTTTCTCAAAAACGGCCCAGCCGATCGGTCTGAAATTTTTACACAACCTTCTCAGATGTATTCTTCAGGTATTAATCGAAGGAATAAGATTTCCGATAATCATTTCTATTTTATTAAAAAACTTAACAAAAAAATTTGGTACGAAAATCGGATTTTTTTCTTTTCGGAGCTTTCATTTTGTCAAAAATCAAAATTTCGTCTATTCCTTCACAGGCGCGGTCCAAAGGGGGGGGGTCACAGGGGACATGACACCCCCCCAAAATCTAAGGTCAAATTGAAAAATCTCAAAAATTTGCCAAATAATAAAAGGACATTTGTAGCTATCCCCTAACAGCGATAAATTTACAGTTTGCTATTTAGCGGCAGACACTTCGCGATAACTATGAAGGAAATAGCGAGGAATATTTTCGGAGGACTGTTTATATTCCACTTATAGATAGCATAAATACTGACCTACAAGACCTACTTTCTGCGGATACAATAAACTTGTTCGGATTAGACATTCTTATGCCGAAATCTGAATATACAGAAGAAGATCTTCTTAATGTCAAGAAAGTATCTGAATTCTATTCCTATTTTTTAAATGTTCCTGCTGCCAATGTCATTACAGAGTATCAACTATGGATTACAAAGTGGAAACGGGAGGTCACAGAAAATGCTGATACGAAACTTCCTAAGTGTATAGTTTCTACCATCGAAGTTTGTGATGATGATTTATACCCAATTATAACGACATTTCTCAAAATTCTGGCAACTCTTCCCATAAGTGGTGCGACAGCAGACCGATCCTTTTCTACGCTTAGGCGTGTAAAAACGTGGTTGAGAGCTAACATGTTAGAAGAGCGATTAACAGGTTTAGCTCTTCTAAACATTCAGCCGGAAATAGTACCAGACGTCTCAAATATTATCACCCGGTTCGCAAATACAAAAAGACGACTTCCATTTGTTTTATAGGTAATGTATAAAATAAAATTGTGTCTTGTGCAATAATGTTTATTTTATTCCAGATACCTATTTTTTATTAGTGTAGTGAGTGACCCCCTCCAAAATTTCAGGCTGCGACCGCGCCTGTTCCTTCAATTAATACCTAGATTAATTATCTATTCACTTATAGAATCTTGTTTTTTTTTTAATTCAGATAATCCAAATCGGAGATATCTTGCACACCGCCAGATACCTTTTTTTGAAGTACCGTCCACAGGAGCAAAGTAAATCAATATTTTTAAAAATAAAAAATGCCGAAACAAAGTTAAAAGTTACCACTACATTTATTAATATTTCTTATATTTGTCAAAGAAAACCCTTCTTCAGAAAAAAATCGTAAAAAAACGACTTTTTTGCAATTGCGTAATACCCCTTAACATTCCGTTGAGAAAACAACTGAATTTTGAGACAATATGAATTTATTTTGAAAATACTGAAAGTTGTCGTGTTGAAAACTAGCCATTCTTTTTTAGTGTAGGTATTTGCCATCCAGTTAATTTCATTTAAAATGCAATATATACATGAGTTTTGTTGATATGGTGGCTATAGAAACGGGATGGCAGGTAAAAGTTTCAATTTTATAATTTATTGTTGATTTTGAATAATTTTTGGGAGGGAGTTGTTCTAACACGATTTTGCATCAGTTAACACACGGATTTTTTACAGCACGTAAGGAACAGCCCTTCTGTAAGACGTGTGATACTCGAGTCGTCATCTCTCACATTTTAATTGAGTGTGCCCAGTTTAAAGCACAAGATCCCGATTTGGCTCGATCTTCACCCATCGAGTTGTTAATTTTATTTCTGAAATGTAGTTATCGAGTTTTCAGATAATTTATTACCAATCGAAAGTAAAATATGTTTATAAAATGCTAAAGTTTGGTTGACATTTTAATTCCTGGCATATAATATGTCATATATGAAAATGTAGGTAATTTTATTGCGAACACGATGGTATTTGGTTGCCTCAACAAAAACTGACACAAGTTAGGGTCTTCAAGACTTAAAGTTCGGAAATTGTAGAAGAGAGTAGGCTGCGACAGAGAAACGCTCTGTGTATAAGTTTATTATCCCTATATTATTAAACGAACTAATCTTGTATCTATATATGTCCCTAAACATTTTCTAGAAAATGGCCATAACGATTTGGATGAAATTTATTGTAAGTAGGTTTTGGAATTTTATACAAACAATGAGCATATCAGTATTTTATTTAACTTTTCGAGCAAAGCTCGGTCACCCAGGTACTTAGTATTATTAGTTATATACCTTATACTATTTTCTTATAAATATAATGAAAACATAGTTAAAAGCATAAATTCATTAATTTTTAGATGACGTGGAACATATTATATATTATATAGGTAACCATGGCAACGAATAAAAAATATTATATTTAATACTAGCCGTTACCCGAGTTTCTCTGTTGCAGTCTACTTTCTTCTACAATTTCCGAACTTTGAGTCTTAAAGATCTTAACTTGTGCCAGTTTTTGTTGAGGCAACCAAGTACCATCGTGTTTGCAATAAAATTACTTACGTTTTCATATATGACAATATAGAAAACCCTATAACTACAAAATACTAATTAAAAGATACCTGTTTATGTCTGGCTACCTGGTTTTATGCCAGGAATCAAAATATCAACCAAACTTTGGCATTTTATATCTATACTTCACTTTCGATTGGTAATACATTTATCTCAAAACTCGAAAACTACATTTCAGAAATAAAGTTAACTTAATATTTTTATAAAAAATAGCTGTACCAAAAAATTGAATGGCAACTAAATCAATTTTTCTTTATTAATACATTATATTATAAAAATTCTAATTTCATTAGAAAACTCGATGGGTGAAGATCGAGCCAAATCGGGATATTATAGATCATTAGAGACACACGACAGCATATTGTGGGATTGGCAAGTGATCTATCGTTGGTTTTAGGAAATGATACTGACAATTTCGATCTGCTGTTTCAATTTTGAAAAGAAACCAGTCTCGACCATTGTATGTTATCTTATTTCATTTACTCAAGATGAGATCATCCGTCGGAATCCCCACAGTTTCCAATTTCTAGGTCAAAAAGTAGAGAAATTAAATACGTGCAAATTTACGGGAGGACAAGCTGTAGATGAGCACACACACATTAGGTATAGCTCAATGATATATCTATACTAATATATAAAGCTGAAGAGTTTGTTTGTTTGGTTGGTTGAACGCGCTAATCTCAGGAACTACTGGTTCAAATTGAAAAAAAAAATGTTGGATAGCCCATTTATCGAGGAAGGCTATAGGCTATATAATATCACGCTACGACCAATAGGAGCGGAGCATCAATGAAAAATATTGCAAAATGTATCTCAAAAATAGCTTCTAATCAGGTGAAATTCCGTAACTACATATATCAATATTAGGTCGTACATTCACAAGCCCGGCTAGGTCAGTCGGTAGTGCATGCGACTGTTAATATCAGGGTCGTAGGTTCGAGCCCCACGTTGGGCGAATATATTTTTATTTTTTTTTTTCACATTGCTTTCTTCTAAGGCTTACATTTAAATTTATTTTAATTTTATTTACGACTAATTAAAATTAAATAAATCTAAATAATAGCTCATTTGAAAACTGTTATAACTATAGGTACCTATATAAAAATAATTATCCTACAGTGTTTTCAATTAAATATTTACTATATTTTATTAATTACCTACAGTAATTATTGATTTAAAAGAAATTTATTACTTAAAAAAGTATAAATAGGTATCTACTGTTTTTTATCAACAAAAACTTTTAAACGGTAACTCCGATAATCATGAAATTTAGACACAACATTCATCTCGGTAAACTATAAGATGAATGTGCGTACTCATGTCCCTCCCTTCCCCATTCGTTCTTTTACACCCGGGTGAAATCGGACGGGGCCGCTAGTTATATGTAAATACATTATGTATAGGTACGTTATAATAATATTATATTGTGTAATTCCAAGTGATTTACGCTTTGTGTGAGCTGGTAAGTTTATGCTCGACAGTCTAATTAAGCCAAACTGCCTGCTTGAAAGTATGATTTATATAAAACGGAAACATGTCACGCGGCACACACAACACGCCAATGACGTCACGTAGGTGAGTTACTTTATTGGTTCAGTTAGCGTTAAGTGGCTGTGCACGGGTACAGTTTTGGTAATGTGAAACTCGTTTCGTTTGAAAAACTCAGCCAATTCTTTACTCTGATTTGTATGGTTACGATTTTTTTCCAAATTTTGGGGTGATGCATCTTTTTTCGTTTTCATAATTGTACAATATCCAAAAAAGCAATACCTAATGTCTTAAAAAAAAGTTTGGGTATATAGGTATAAGGGCCTAAAAAAGCGAGACTACGGATTATTTTTCTGTTAAAAACAAATTTAAAACGCAATAACATATTATTTAGATCTGTGACAGGATTAAATAATCTTTTTTTATTACATCGTAATTAGACAATGGATGAACACGATGCATAAGAAAACTATTTTCTCTACCCATATCTTTGCGCATTTTAACCTTTATATGAGTGACAAAAAAAAACAACTTCATCAGAGTGACGTAATGTAAACAATCAAGTTCTGCTTTTACATAACCTACACTTACTTTTTTTATTATTCGGTATGTTCCAAGCAGCTAGAGAACGGACACGAAACTGTCACCGTCATGCGCAGTAGCTAAAACGAGACTGTAACGGTTTTGGAACAAAGCTAATATAAACAGGTTAAATTTGTTTGTAGGGGTTATCTCTGGAACTACTGAACCGATTTTAAAAATTAATTTACTAACAAAAAGCAACATATTATCCCTGAGTAATATACGCGATATTTTATTTTGATAATAATAACAATGCGCTGACGAAATGTTAGAATTGTCACGTGGTGCTGTGGCACCGCGACAAATTAATTATTGCTAGTATAAAATTATTATTAAAATAAATAAAAACTTAAGTCCTGTGGATTTCGCGGGTATTTGCATGTGCCGTATGATTTGGATCGCGTGGCTTGGACATATAAACTATAAGTGTGTCTAAGTTGTGATCAAGTCGCCGGACGCTAGATACGCGGTACTTGTGAAACAACCAGTGAATAAGTGACAAACAATAGTTGTTAAGGTTTTTAAATAATTAAAATAAATATTGATTAGTTACGGAAAAAAATAATAAACAAGTCGTTTTTCCGGGTTTGATGAAGACGCACGTAAAAAGGACGCTCATGGAAAAAATTATTAAGTAACTATTTAATTAAAACTTCCAAGTCATTTTCGGACTTCACCTACAACAATGAAGTGGTCGAATCACCAGTCATCATTCAACACGTTTGTAATGTATAATTAGGATAAATTATACTTATTTGTAAGTACGGTAGCCGGCGTACAGGTATGAAGTCGTTCCTAGTTTTTGTCCTGTAGTTTTTAACTTAATTAATTTATTGAATATGTAATTTCCCTGTCCTTGTCTCTTCTTGTTAATTAAGCTTGATCTCTCCTTCTTCAGGGTTCCACCCCCAGCAATAATAAAGCAATGTGTTAAATATGAAAATACTGTTTTGTAATTTAACCATTTATTGTACAGTTATATCTCGTTCACGTATCTAAGCGATTAGTAAATATAATAATGTTATCGACCTACTGTGTTTTCTTTCTATATTTTGATTCACAAATTTTTCGGAATAGTAGAGGAAAATTGTGAGGTATATTCTCTGACTACTATGGGCCCGAAACAAAACCTGTACCGTCCAAACAATCTATTATTTTGAGAAATCTGTTCGTCTTTTCTTCTTATTTCCTCACAGGTGGGAATGGACCTACGTTCATAAGAAAAACTTCCACTGCCGTGCTATAAAATATACGTCGATAGATCTGACAGTTTAACTGCGGGAAAATACTTAACATGTATGCAGTAGAGCTGCAGGCTCCACTAATTTTGTCCCTGTCGAGCGAAGCACAGTCCCTCGAGACAGAACTGTAATAGGATGAAGCCGAAGGCTCCCACCACTGTTGTCGCTGCCCTGTTTGATCTTAATCGCGTGCGGAGCCGCGCGTAGCAGCTAGTTCTGTATAAACACAGAAATTGAGTTCTGTATAAATACAGAAATTGTATTTTTTTATATTACCTAAATAAAACATTTTAATAAATATTTATTATTTCATTTATTTTTAGTATTGCGAGTCCAAAATTAGACACAGTGTAAATGGGTTGACGGAGTCAAAGCATAAAAAAAGATAGTTAAAAAAAGTCAAGAGCTCTCACGAAGCCACAGCTATCTATAATGCGTAAAATAATGTTTTTTTTTTAATTGAAAATGCAAAAGGTACCCGGGTACCTCGTCACTCACATAGGGTTAAGATTAAACCGGTGAATCTCGAAACATGAAATTTTGCACAGGAATTCCTTCTACACCTCTTTGGCCACAAGCAAATGGGGAAGTAGAGCGACGAAATAGAAGTATTTTACGACGTCTTCGCATTGCCCAAGCGTCAGGACTCAATTGGAAAGAAGAACCTCTTACTTTTCAAACCAACTATACAACAACTCCGCATTCTTCAACGGAGGTTCCACCTGCAAATTTATTTTTTGGCAGAACAGTTCGTACCAAACTGCCCAATGCTAGATTGCTTTACTTCGAAAAGAAGTTATACGAACCAGACGAACATGTTCGTGATCACGACAGACTATGCAAGAGTTTGGGAAAGCAATATGCTGATGATCGACGTCATGCCCGTCCCAGTACTCTAGTACCTGGAGATATGGTGCTAGTTCGTCAGCCAAGGCAAAATAAACTTACCACCCCCTTTTCTCCAACTCATCTTAAAGTCCTATGGAAAACAGGAAATGCATTTGCAGCGCAGTCTGCCACAGAGACAATAATAAGAAGGAATTCAACGCAGTTTCAAAAAGTTTAAGAGAGGTGTAACAGGAAATTCTAAACCAGGAGTAGAAGGTGAAGAGACTTTCCCTGGGGTAGACGAACATGATGTCGCACCAAGAAGTTGTTCTGATAACGAAGATTCAGTCAGTCCAATAGAAACAGAGTTTAGAGATGCTTACAAAACTCGACCAAGTAGAGCTATCAGAGTGCCAGAGAAATTAAAGGACTTTGTCCTATCATAGAATAACCACCATAGCGTTAAGCTAAATGAAAGCAGAGAGGGATTGTAGGATTATAATAATATATACATAGCATAGTAGGCAGAGGGAACAAGTGTAGGTTGTTAGGGAAAATAAAGATACATAAATGTCAGTGTAAAATTGAAATGTAAATTTGAAAATAGATACTAAATAAAGAGAATACTATTCTACAATATATGTATTCATACGCCATCTGAAAGTAGACATTTTAACGAAGAAAACCCCATACTACGATTTTTGAAAATCTGAAATTTTTACATTTGTTTTTTAGGTTGAAGTTAGGGGTCATTTTTCGATTTTTTGTTAATATTGCATTGGCAAATAATTTTTTTTATTCGAAAAAACTACAGTTTATTTAGGACATAAAAAAATTTCATAAAAAAAATACATTTTTGTAGGAGCAAAAAACACAATTTTTTCGATATTTCTCTGAATCTTTAAGGTTATGTGAAAAAATTATATTCATAAAAATTGTAGATCCTTTTAATACCTACATTGCCATACAACATTTTTCGATTGGAGGTCAACTTTCGCCGGAAATTACGCATTTGAATTGTTGGTTTCTCTATTACTGACGGCAGTTTCTTCCCTTCCTCATCATTCGTTTTCTGCTATTAATTTTTTCCTTGTCAAAAGTTAACTTCACTGGTCTATTATTGTTTCATTATTAAAATAAAAATACTCGGATCGCAGTGCGAAACCCTGCCGACAATATAGTGTATTTGCTTTTATAGGCAGTGAGGCTCTATTATATGAACTTAACTTTGTTTTTGGACAAAAAAAAATTACCTCTTAATACACCCCTTAAAATAACATTTTTTTACTTAATTTCAATACTACATATCAATTCAACATTTTGTACCAAATTATATACATCCTTCAGTAAGGGTGGTAGATAATTGGACTAACGAACGGTTGTACATTTCTGTGCTCTGTGTGTTTCTTTTGAATTTGAAATAAAACCAAAAGTGATAATAGACTGTGAAGGAGAGCTAGGTGATCTTATGTGAGCTAGATATTATAAGAAGTAAAAGAGCTTTGGAAAAGCTTCGATTTATAAGATAAATGCTAAACATTGATACAGAAAAAATCTAACCTATCTTTTATCTAGTAATTTAATGTCAAAAGTATTTAATGACATAAAAGACTATAGTGGCATCTATCGCAAATTCTAAATAAAAGTTAAAAGATAAGTAAAGGTTCTGTGCTCTACTAATTGTCCTATAGACATTAATTATTAATAAATTTAAACATAATGGAGGCCAAATTAGATGAGATCTTAATTCAAATAAAGACATTAAACCAGAAAATTGATAACACTGAAGAAAAGTTGATCAACGAAATGAAAAAAATAGTTATGGAAAACCAAGAAGAAATCAAGAAAATAAAACAGGAGAATAAACTACTAAAAGAAAAAATAGGTGATCAGGAAGAAACAATCAAACGATTGGAGAATCAGAATAGGAAGAATAATATTGTTATGTTAGGAATAAATGAAACTGAGATGAACAGTGGGGAACTCGAGGATTATATTATCAAGGATATAATTGAAAGTAAACTCAAAATTTATATTAATAACGCAGATATAAATTTTATTACGAGAATTGGACAGAAAGGGCAAGTTTCAAGACCGGTGTTGATAGGATGTACAACCTGGCGATTGAAAAGAGAAATACTAATGAAAAAGAAAATGTTGCAAAATTGTAATATAGTAATCAAAGAAGATTTTCCAAAAGAAATAAGAGAAGATAGGAAAGAAATCGGAAACACGTTAATGCAATTATGGGAAGCAGGTAAAAGGGCGACGATGAGGGGAAATAAATTATTATATAACGGAAGGTACTATTTAAAAGAGGACTTACACTTATTAAATGAAGAAACTGAAAATACGCAGTCGAACAGTAACTTCAGAGAAAAAAGACAAAGGAGTGAGGAAGAACAAGAAAATAGTCAAGACAAAAGAGAAAAACATGAAAATATAAGCATGCGAGGACAGGTTGGAAACATAAAAGACGCGAAAGAAGGCGAGAAGATAACAGCTTTTTTTGGAAAAAATCGAAGGAAGCAAAGTTATTAGCAAGAAATTCAGAGCACAGGGACGATATCCGATGGAAGGCAACGGCAAACCACCATCGTAATCTGCCCAGGAAGACCAATATTTACACATAATAAAAATATAATAAAGCGCGAAGAAGTTCTAAAAACGAATTTACGTGCAAGAAGAAATAAGAATATTTTGAGGGTTGGAACTTGGAATGGATATCCAACATAAAAAAATGGACGGGTTTTAATATGTTTGCTTCAATGAAGAACGCAATTGTGATCAGAGATCATTGGAAAAATGTGGTCGCCAACATCCTGTAAAGGATACGGCACGTCATCATCTTCATCAGTATGTAAATCCAAATCAGTAAACTTGTGTTTTAATAAAATTTATAAGTCCGGTCCTGTCGGGCCGATTTTATTAAAATTTTAGCAGCACATTTTAATAACTACTAAAGGGCTGATATGTAACCTCACACCAAGTTTGATACAACCTACACTAAAATTGATACTGGTAACACCAAAAAAAAATATGTTTGAACACTAAATAAATTATTTCCACATCAAAAAAATGATTTGAGCATCAAAATATGATATGAACATCAAAAAAGATTGTCACTTGTGTAATTTTATAGTATAACGCAATACAAAGCGTGGAGATACCTATATCCGGTGTGGTCTAGTAGCTAGCATACCTGGATCTCGCCCAGGAGGTTCGGGTTAGAGTCCCGGTACTATAATGTTTTTTTTTTACTTTTTATTTTTTCACTTTAAGACTGATACAATTAAAACATACATTTTTTAGAAAACGCAGTTCTATTCAAACAATTAACTAATTACGGAATAAGAAATTCTGTATCAAACAAATTATTCATCTCAAAATGTGTTATTTTAGGAACTCCTCCTTTCCATTTCACTGCAAAACAATTCGCATATCCCTTTATCGTTCACCCCGGAATTTCTTTTTTAAAAACACCCCTTTTCCCGTTTTACTGCGCATACCCCTTTATTGTTCACTCCGGAATTGTTTTTTTTTAAACTCCCCCTTTCCCCCTTCCCGTTTCACTGCGAAGCAATTCGCATACCCATTTAACCCAATTTGAAACAATTCCGAGAATTTTTTCGGTATTTTTGAGCCTGAAAACTTTTTTCAACACTTAACACCATCCTTAACATAGCCCGATTGGGCCCATTTTAAATAGGCTTCGAGCGGTGATTGATTTCAACATGTGAACCAAATTTCGTTTAAATCAATTAAGTGCACATAACCCAAATCATGGTCAACGGAGTAACAACGTAGACATGTGAAGTAAAATAGTCAGCGCTTATAAAACGTCGAGTGTGCAGAAGTGCGTCAGTTCCATTCACAAAGGCACGGGGTTCGACGGACGCCACGACGAAATGGTTAAATGGCGATCGGTTGAGATAACAGCAGGTCTGTAATTGATATCGCACCTGAACTGACGGTCGTCGGGTCATTACGTCCAGCACGATATCCCTAGTTTCTAATAACACACACGCCGTATAGAGGTATATTGTCCTTGTGTGTGTGGTAACGCGTACGTGTGTGTGTATATGCGTGCCGACCAGAAGCCCGAAGGGATCATAAAATGGCATATAATCATCAACAGGAAAAAGCTTTGCACGCATTCATTTCATTACATTTTAATAAAAAATAACTTTTAAATAAAAAAAATCTCATAAATTTTTTATTAACAATTAAACAAAAATTCTAAACAGAATTTTTGTTTAATTTTTGACATAATAAATAATTATGAGATTTTTCTAAAGTGGAAAATAAATTATAATTTTTTATGTTAAACTTTATTTTCTAACTTTAAAGAATAGCTTCTGTTGCTACATTGTTGAAACACCCATTGTTACATGTCTATATTAGAAAAATTTATTTCTCAAACAATGTCACCATCGGGATACGAACCCCGAATCTTTCCACTATCGCGGCGGACTGAGTTACATTACTCCACAGTGACACAGTAAGGTTTCAACAATGTAGCAACAGAAGCTATTCTTTAAAGTTATTAATAGTAGTACGCACTATACCGTATTAAAATTCACATTTGTTTATTTTCTAATTTAAAAAATTGTTTTTTGAGCTTTGACAAAGTCAATATTTTTGATGAAACGTAAGCAATAAAAAGAAAAGAATTATACCTATGTGTCCGCATTCCCATTATTCATAATTATTTAAAATAAATATTACGGACTTTAAATGGAAAATAATAATAAAAAATAACTACCTATTCTTATTTTGTTATCAGTACAAGATATAATAGGTTATGACTCTTTATAGTACATAAGTGGCCTATTTTAATAATATTTACTAACATTGATAATGAATAATATTGTGATAGGTCCTTATGGTTTCCCTTTCAATTAATACTAGTAGATCCAGAAAAATGATTTAAACACTCTCTTTTTCTAATATTTTTATTAACACAGACTCAATACACTTTCTCACAACTCCAAAACTCTCTCCTCCCCCCTCACTCGCCTTCCTCGATCTCTAACTTCACACACACTCTCCTCTCCCCTCTCGCCTTCCTCGATCTCTAACTTCACAAATATGTTTTATGTTGTGTTTATAAAATATTATTATAATAATATGTGATTTCGCCATGGGAACTGATTCTAGTGCCCACTGGTGGCAGAAAATAAAAGCTGTAATGCTTTAATCAATTTTAAAGTAAACGTCACATAAGTAATTTATTTATAATGGATAATAAATTCGAAATAAATACTACTGATATTATTAAGTATTTGGGTAATTCTAAAAGACATCTAAAGCGGCCTACACACCTTGGTACAAGCTGCGATGCAGGCATGGACTCTATGTTTCATGAAACTTGCATCGGTTGCACAAACGCCTACATAATTCGAAACCTATTGCGATGCCTGAATCGACTCCATGTTCATGCAACACAAGAACAGTAGATTAAGTTATTTTCTAGGTACCTAGTGCTTGACGAATAAAATGAGGTACGTTTTGCCAACACCAGTTTTATTACCAGTAGTTGGGGCACTTTTTATACTCCATAAAAGAAAAAGGAAATCAAAAAGGAAATGGTTAAAAAGATAGTTTATAGAAAGAAAAAGTTATTCAAATGCTTTATTGGAAGAGCTAAAAGTACGTTTGTATTCCAAAGACACTTGTGCAGATGATAAATGTTTATGAACTCTTCCCAAAATACACGATCACTTTCCATTATAGAATTTATACACACAAACAACAAAGTAACCTCTAAAATAGCGCGGGAAAATAAATTAATATCGTCTTGGCATCAACGCAATTCTATACACGCTGAAACTTGCATCGGCATCACCGACTCGACGTCGTGGCTCGCCGACCAAAATGGGATTCCAAACTCTGCATCGCTGCAAGCCGCAACTGATGCCAAATACGTGATTCAGTACTACACACACTGCTACTTGCATCATGAAACATAAGAGTCGATGCCTGCATCGCAGCTTGTATCAAGGTGTGTAGGCCGCTCAGTAGCGCGTTTACCTATGGGCTTATGAGGCTTGAGCCCTAGGGCGCCGGGCGTGAGAGGGCGCCGGACGCCAGGGGACACCCACTGTGACGTACAATTCGGCAAAAGTTTTTTGAAGTGAAACTTCTTCTGAGCGCGAGGTCGAAGGTTTCGAGGTGTTTCGAGGCGCGATAGTCAAGTATAATGAATTTTTCAATTATGTTTTGAATGAATGAATTAGTTAAGTAACTTTATTTTAAATAAATAATGATTTTTACCTCCCGTAGTCCACAGCATATTCACAACAATTAAGTTGTGAATTATATCAGACAACACTGCGGCTGTCCTGATTGTTAGGCTATATTTAAGAAAAAGTCAAATGCCGCTGTCGGGCCTAACAATTAGGACAGCCGCAGTGTTGTCTGATATAATTCACAACTTAATTGTTGTGAATATGCTGTGGACTACGGGAGGTAAAAATCATTATTTATCAAATAATCCGTCCACCAAAATGTTGTACATCGCACTAGTCGAAGCGATTTGCGTACACTGTGACTTCTATGAGTAGGCTCGTGAGTATCAGCAGACCAAAATAAAAAATAAACAAATAAACACGCTCACGAAGTGTGTGTAGTGAAGAAAGCGCATAGTGCACCGTGTATTTCATGTTCATCCTCTATCACTGACAATAGTTAGTTCTCAGTTGTTTAGCTTGTTATATCTGTTCTAAATTTTTCCAAAATGTATAAAAAGTTGAGTGGTGGTGCAAGAAGAAAATTGAATGCGGAAAAAGTTCAAAAACAACAAGAAGTACTTGAGAAAGTGCCAAAAATAAATATTTTCTTTGCACAAAAACAAGATAATGAATCCGATGAAGCTAAAAGCTCAAGTAATATTGTCGAAAGGTAATTTTCTATTAAGTTCTTATTGCACTAGTATTATTATACTCATTATACTCTACGATAAGAAATAAAGTATTTAGATATAATAATATAAATATAATTCGTTTGCCGCTTTGTAGAGTATGTGTACTCGTTAATTACAGTACGCATAGTGAAGAGTGAACAGTTTTTTTTCCTTCCCTGGTTGTAACACAAATAATTTACTATAGTAAAGAAATGTCTTTAGAGATTTGCATAGAATTAAGAGAAAATTTGTAGAAAAAAGTAAGAGACTCGTATGCAGTAGATCTTTAGAAAAAATGGTACATTTTGTGCTTAAAGGATTATATAATTAAAAAATTGTTTTCTGAATAATCTAATAGCATGCTTGATGTGGAACAATCAATAGAGCAAAACCCGATCATAGTCGAATCCGTGTTGTGGTTGGTGCATGTGCATGAAGATGAAGAGATTGAAAATGAGCACAGCGATGTTAATGAAGATCCAGAGACGTGGAAGAAAGACGATAAATCCATTCGATATGTATTAAGAAAGGTACTAAAACAAGATGTAGATGCCTTAGATTTGTCGGCCTCGCTTGTGATTGGAACCACTCAAAAACGGTATGCAAGAAAAAATATGTTTTTCCGAAAACTAAAGAACAGGGAAGTAAGAAAACGAGAATGGTTGGTATATTCTCAAACAAGCGGGAAACTATTCTGCACATACTGCAAGCTTTTTGGAAATGTAGAAAATAGCTTTTCCAAAGGTTTTAACGATTGGAAACACGAAGAGAGAATCACTCATCACGAAACATCCTCCTCTCATCAAAAATCAGCAGGCTTGTTCATGACAAGGTCTAGGATTGAAGGACGCGTAGATACAGCTCTCAAAAAACATTTGGTTGAAGGAAAAAAATATTGGCGCATGGTATTGAAAAGAGTTTTATCTGTGGTTAAGTTCTTGACTTAAAAGTAAAGGACATGTTTCGTACCTATCGAATACGATCTGCGATGAATTTATCGAAATCATTGGACAGCATGTAAGGACATCGATTATTCATGAGTTAAACAATTCGAAATACTTTTCAATAATTGTTGATTCAACGCCTGATATTGCAAATGTTGACCAGTTAACTATTGTTGTTCGATATGTTTCTGCCGATGGATGCCCGGTTGAACGTTTTTTACTTTTTTTGCCGAATGTTGGGCATAAAGGAGAGGAAATGAGTAATGCAATTTTAAAAACTTTACAAGAGTTAAACATCGACTTTCAAAATTGCAGAGGTCAATCTTATGACAACGCCGCAAATATGTCGGGGTGTTATAGGGGATTGCAGGCAAGGCTTATAGAAAAAAACGAATTGGCTTTTTATTTCCCATGTGCGGCACATTCTCTAAATCTAGTCGGAAACAGCGGAGCTGATTGTTGTCAAGAAGCCACCAGTTTTTTTTTATTTTTGCAAAATATGTATGTGTTTTTTTCTGCATCGTCAGCCAGATGGGAGGTTTTGAAAAAACATTTAATGGCGTCGAACTCAAATCATGTACCGAAAAGACTAAGTGACACGCGTTGGTCGGCAAGAGCAGACGCTACAAAAGCTTTATCTCTAGGATATAGTTGTTTTCGAAACGCTATAGAAGAATTGATAAAAGTTTGCAAAGTATTAATATCGATTTAGAAACAGTGTTCAAATTATATGGAAGCTTACACGATTACCTTTCAAGCCTTCGAACAGAGGAATGCTTTTTGGATTTCGAAAAAAGAGGGAAAGAAAAATTTGGTTCTGAGAATTACGATACCGATTCAAAAAATCGACGCCGGAAAAGGAGCGGCATTTTGATGAAAGTACAGAACCTGAAACAATTTTTGAAGCCAGAGATGTGATGAGAGTTAAAGTTTATTATTCAATTTTGGATAATCTTAAAAATGCTCTAGAAAAAAGAGCGGCAAGTTATCATCAACATTCGGAAACGTTTGGATTTCTGAATAAACTTCATCTTTATTCAGAACTCGAAGATAAAAAACTGAGAGTTTCTGCTGAAAATTTAGTAAAAGTATATACTGCTCACTTAGAGGAAGAATTTATTGAAGAAATCGTTCAATTTAGATATTTCATCAAGACTGAAAATTTTCCTGCTAATACCCCACTTCCAGTTGCTTATTTAAAACTAATACTTGACAACAAAATTCAAGCTACGTTTCCAAACGTGGAAGTAGCACTACGAATTTACCTCTGCCTAGCGCTTACTAATGCTACTAGCGAACGTTCATTTTCGGCGTTAAAGCGAGTCAAAACTGCGCTTAAATCAACTTTGGGTCAAGAAAAGCTTAATAACCTCTCGATTTTGAACATCGAATCAGAATTCACAGCCAAAATTGACTTCGATGAAATAATTGAAATATTTTCTGAGACAAAAAGTCGAAAAGTGACTTTATAAAAAAAAATATTTTCTATTTGTAAGCTCCTTTCTTTCTTAATTCAATATATGTTTAATAAATAATATGTGTATATGTTATGTTCAATAATTTAATAAACATTATTAAGTAATCCTATTTTTATCATGTAACTCATTTATTGTTTCTTTATTATTTTTAAGATATTATGATCAGTTGCCCTTCTGAAAGAAGCGGACAAAATGGACCAAAACTGTACAAAAGCTCATAAGTTCTATAACCGTTTTTATCCGAATTTACGAGCTTTTGTACGGTTTTGTCTATTTCGTCTGCTATTTTCAGTATGGTAGGGCGCTTGAAGATCATAACCCCTGGGCGCTGATTTTGTAAACGCGGCACTGAGGCCGCTTAATAGAAGGAGAACAGAATTATTTAAGACGAATCATATTATAGTCAGGGGGCAAGTACATTTTTGGAACTTTGATTTTTCTTTATCGGTAAGTTCTTTTCTTTTCTGTTTATATATGTTGAGTGTTATAGATTTGTATTTCCCGTCAAACAAAGAATATGCCATCTATCGGTATATATTTAAGTTAAGTAAGCAAGCATATGTATGTGAGTTCAGTGGGTGGTTAGAATGCAGTGCTTAAGGAAGGATGTATGTTAATTAAAAGTTGTAAAGAATATGTATCTTAAGTTATTATTTAATTAAAATAAACGTATTTAAATAACATGGTAGCAGTGAGTAGTTTAAAACGGTGAAAAAGTGAAAAATAGAAAAACAAGGTTGGTTCGCCACGTGAACAGAAGAAACGAAAATGGCATATGCAAAAGTCGACGAAGTGATAATACCTATTTTTGATGGAGCTGATTATGGAAACTGGAAGAAAAGAATGCTGAAATTTTTTGAGTATGAAAGTTGTAAAGAAGCGGCGACAAGAGAAAGAAATTCAACAGACAAAGAAGATGATTGGAAGCGCGCTGATATCAAAGCAACAAATTTCATCTACAATTGCATAACAAACAAACAACTTGAGTATATTGGAGACCTCGATTCTGCGTACAAAATTATGAAAAAATTTGATGAAATGTATCTAACAGAGTCAACAGATCAAGAAAAATTAAGTTACATGTTAAAGGCACTACCGCCGACGCACAGTTATATTGGCGATCTCATCGACGTACTGCCAGAAAAAGACAACAATAGAATTTCTAAAAAAGAAAATTCAAATGAAATACATTGAAGAAAACAACAAAAAGGATCAAAATGAGCCGAATTCAAATTCAAACGCTTTCTCATTAGAGAAAGAGATTAGAGGAAAATGTTTCTCATGTGGCAAGACTGGACACAAAAGAGCGCAATGCACACAAAGAGGACGTGGACGTGGACACAGCCAATTTAGAGGTCCATCACAGCAACAGGGAAGTTATGGTCGCGGAAGAAGCACCAGCCGATCAGGAAATGCGTTCATTACTGAAGTTAATGTGTCACAAGTGTACAATAATGGTAACAGTGATAGGTCGAGTTACAACAATAATTGACTGGATTCTTGATAGTGGGTGTACTGATCACATTGTATATGATGATTCTTTGTTTGAAGAATATGTAATTTTAAACAAGGTTATAGATGTAAAATTAGGAGATGGTCGAAGTTTGAAAGCAACAAAAGTAGGTAAGATTAAAGCTATTTTTCCAATTTATGGTCAGCGAAGTGAAATAACTCTGTATAATGTATTCTTTTTTAAAGATATGAGACAAAATTTGATAAGCTATTCCAGAGTCACAGATAAAAATAAAATAGTTTCACATGGAAATTATTCAAAAATTTATAATCAGTATAAAGAATTAATAGCAGTAGCTAGGAAAGAAGCTAACTTATATCATTTGACAAGTTTCGTAGAAAAAAATAAGGGTAGAGAAATTAGTGCGAATGTACTTAAAAATGAAAACATGACGTTGAAAGAAAAGTGGCATAGAACACTAGGACATATTAATTTTCAGTACTTAAATAAATTATGTCATGAGGAGTCGTTAACAGGCTTACCTAAAAGGTTAGAAAAAGATTTTTTAAAATGTGCTATATGTATCGAAAGTAAAATGAGTAATGTACCCTTTGATAATAATAGGCACTGAGCAAAAGCAATTTTAGAAATTGTCCACACTGATTTAAATGGCCCTCACCCGACAGAAGGAAACTGTAGGTAAAAATATTTTTTGACCTTTATAGATGACTACAGTAAGTTAGCCAAAGTGTATACAATAAAATCAAAATCTGATACGTATGATTATTTTCTTGATTATATAAATTTAGTTGAGAATTTGACAGGTAAACGAATACAGAAACTAATCTGTGACAACGGAAAAGAATATCTGAACAATAATATTTTTAATTTGATAAAAGAAAAGGGAATATGCTTAAATCCTTGTCCACCGTATGTACATGAATTAAACGGAGTGGCAGATAGGTATAATAGAACAATTATGGATTCAGCCAGATGCTTATTCAAAGAGGCACGGGTAAATAGGAAGTATTGGCCAGAAGTTATACAAGCAGCAGCTTATTTGAAAAACAGGACGTTAGCAAATACAATTGAGCGTAATAAATCGCCCTATGAAATCTTTTTTAATGAAAAACCAAATGTAAAATATTTAAGAATATACGGTAGTAGAATTTATGTTAGGATACCAGAGCAAATTAGAAAATCAAAATGGGATGACAAAGCTAGATTAGGAGTTCTTTTAGGTTATAATGAAACAGGTTATAGAGTTTTAATAAACAACAAAATTATAAATGCTAGACATGTTGATGTTATTGAAGAAGGAGTACAGTATGTAGGTCTTTCTGATGATAAAACTAACGAGTTAGAAGATAGGGAAAATGCAGTAGGTAAACGAAAATACAGAAAATATTAAAAGTCCAAATGATCAAAATCGTGAATCCAATGAAACTAAAGAACAAGAAGTAGATGAAAATGTAAGTAGGAATGAAAATGAAAGTTCAGAACCTAGACGTTCCTTTAGAGTTAATAAACCTAATGAAAAATATTTTAACAATGATTATCAAACGTATTTTATATGTGCTAACTATTGTGATGCTAATGTAGAACACTTTTAACGAAGCGATTGAATCTGTAGAGTGTGAAAGTTGGAGAAAGGCTATGGACTTAGAAATAAACAATATAGAAAAAAACAAAACATGGAAACTAGTAGACAGGCCGATAAATAAAAAAGTGTTAGAAGTAAAATGGATTTTTAGAAAGAAAGAAGAAAATATATTTAAGGCTAGGCTAGTAGTAAAGGGCTTTCAACAAAAGGATTATATAGACAGTGTTTATTCACCTGTACTAAAGTTACAAAGTTTAAAAATATTACTCTCTTATTGTTGTCAAAATGGGTTATTAATAGAACAAATGGATGTATAAACCGCCTTTTTAAGCGGGGAAATCATTACTGAAGTGTATGTAAATCAACCGGAAGGTTATAAAAAAGATAACGAAAAGGTATATAAATTGTTAAAATCTTTATATGGATTAAGAGAAAGTCTAAGGTCGTGGTACCGATGTTTCAATGATTTTATGAACGAATTAGGCTTTGTAAGATGTAACTATGATTATTGTTTGTATGTAAAGTATGATGATAAAGAATCAATATACATATTACTATTTGTTGATGACATTCTAATTTGCAGTAAAAACCAAAAAAGAATAGATGAAGTAAAACACAATTGTCTGTTCGATTCAAAGTGAAAGATATAGGCAAAATAAAAAATTATATAGGTATAAATATTGAATACGATATAGATAAAGGTAGCATGACATTAAATCAGAGGAAGTACATTGATTCTCTGTCAAAGAAATATAATTTAGAAAATGCGAAGCTATATGACACTCCTATGGAAACTAATTTAAAATTGGATCCTGCGAGTGAACTGGATGACCAAATAAAATATAGAAATTTAATTGGGGAATTGCTATAATTATATCAGTACAGGAACCAGACCTGATAATATTACTTTCAGCGTTAATTATTTATCTAGATTCCAAAACTGTTATGACAGTACTCATTACAAGTATGCTTTTAGAATTTTAAAGTATTTGTACAAAACTAAAAATTTAAAACTGATATACAATAAAAATGAAAAATGCGATATTATCGACTGTTATGTGGATGCTGATTGGGCAGGAGACAGTATCGACAGAAAATCTACAACAGGCTATGTTATAAGACTGTTTAATAATATAATTTACTGGAAAACACATAAACAAAGCTCAGTGACTAAGTCCTCAACTTTTGCAGAATATGTGGCCTTATCAGAGGCAGTAACTGATGTTAACTTTGTACGTAATATGTTAAAAGAGACATTTAGAGTAGAAGTAAATGATCCTGTAAAAATTTTTGAAGACAACTATTGCAAAGTATGGAAATTTTACAAAAAACTCGAAGCACATCGAAGTGCAATATCACTATGTAAATGAAAACTATGAGAACGGTATTATTAATTTGATTAAAGTAGAGTCTGAAAATAATATAGCAGATATATTCACAAAAAAGTCTTTGTAAAACCAAGTTCGAAAAATGTAGAGAAAACTTAAAACTTGAATAATATGAAATATAAATCTATGGAGGCGTGTTGAGTGTTATAGATTTGTATTCCCGCCAAACAAAGAATATGCCATCGATCGGTATATATTTAAGTTAAGTAAGCAAGCATATGTCTGTGAGTTCAGTGGGTGGTTAGAATGCATGTATGTTAATTAAGAGTTGTAAAGAATATGTATCTTAAGTTATTATTTAATTAAAATAAACGTATTTAAATAACAATATACTTACCTACAACAATTTTTTTTTCTTTTTTTTATTTTTTACATTAAATAAAAAAGTGTTTTTTCCATATTCCATAATGATGAAAATTTGTTAACTGTAGTTATGAAATTCTTTTTAACCTAACTAAATCCTAAATTTCTAATGACCCTGAATTTGACTGACATCCGACAAAAAAAAGTTTGCCTAGAGATATCAAGAGTAAAAATAAAGTTACTGAAAACGCTCAAAATGGATGTTGTTTGGCGACTCGGCATCTTCGTGTGGTTAAGTTCAAAATATATTTTTTTTATAAATAACTTTTTATAATCAAAAATAATTTTGTACTGGCTCTCCAAGATTTAAGAATTAGTGGGAGCGATCTGTCGAAAAAAAACCCTGTTTTTGAAGTCGGAATAAACATTTTTTTTCCTATATTGTAGTTTAGAGTCTCCTCTATACATTAAAAATATTTTTGGTCCAGCAGGTGGTGGGGGAGGGGGGGAAATGACCATGGAAAATATGGGAAAATGAGTTTTTAGACAATAACTTTCTTAGTTGAAGTTGGACGGGAAAAACCAAGAGGTAAAAATGAAGGGCTCAAAAATACGCATAAACTGGTGTTTTGTTTTTTAAAATCGGTCCAGCGGCTCCCGAGATATCACGATTTGAATCAGCAAAACGGAGGCTGTACTTTTTTGTCGCGGATAGAGCGTCCGAGAGCCGTGTTGATTTTTTTTGCAAGGAAGAAATCGACTTAGGGACTTGAAATTTTTTTCCTCGGCAGATGGTCGGGTCCAAATGATTGTCTGCAAATTTCAAGTCCCTAACTCGATTAGAAGGAAGGGGGGGGGGGGAAATAAAAAAAAAAATTCAAATTGACCGACTTTCTTTATTTATCGGCCGATCTCGCACAACCAACGTGACTTTATAAAGGAACATTGGAACTTTAATTTTCAATATTTTTTTTTTATTTTTCGCCATAAATAAACAAATTATGGCGAAAAAAACAATTTTTTTTTTCGAAAAAACGTGTTTTTTTCTGGGAAGGAAGGGGTGGGGGGAAAAAAATAAAGCCATTAAACGCGTTTTTTTATTATCTTTAATTTAAGACGCCATGGAATGTAATCTGATGATTAGGAAGGGCGGAGGAGACCCGCAAAGTCTTTGCCCTGTAGCGGAGCGAGGAAAAGGGTTACGGACTTCAACCTTGGCTTATTTTCAAGGTACATCAATTGGCTTTCTAAATCTTTTAATTCGAAACCGATATCTCGATTAGGGCATGAAGGAGCGCGTGATAAGCTTATCAATTCGTATGTGCATCGCAGCCGCCGAGCAGCGAGATGCCGGGGGCGGAGTCTAGCGCTCCCTCTCCTTTCCTTTCACTTTCACTAATACTTCCCCACTCTGCGCGTCCGTGTGTAGTGCTGAGCAGGAACTTTCAGTTCAAAATTATTTTTGACGTGATAACGTCTTATAAATTGATGAATCACCAATCTTATAAATTGATAAAACACCGGCTGCATGCACGAAAAAGTGTAACGTTCCTAACGTAACGTTCCTAACGTTCGTAACGCGTAACGCGTAACGTTCCACCTGACCCTGTGCGTGCTTTTCTCGAAAACGGCCCTAACGATTTGGATGAAATTTACTGAAAAGGGATTTTGGGGGGCAAAAAATCGTTTTAGCTAGGTCTCATCTCTCGAAAAAATCGTTTTCTTACAAATTTTATCATTATAAAAATCAATTTTTTGACGTATGAAAATACTTAAATATTGTAAGTAGGTTTTGGAATTTTATATACTTAAACAATAAAACAATTGTTTTCTAAATATTATGACAGTTAATCTAATTACATCGTCTTCACGTGATTGATCTACTTCCTGGAATAACTGAGTGTTTGGATAACTCTACATCGGGGAATCGTACCACAACAGATCGAATCGCAATCACAAGTGTAAGGAGACGCAGTTACTAGGCGACTATGGCGGAAATGCAGGTCTGTGCAATATGTACCCAAGAAATTGAAGATGGTCAATCTGTACGGATTTTGAAGACAAGGGGTTTAGCCAAGATGCGATCTGTCATCCAGAAGGACCCAACGTACAAGCACGTAATATCACCTACCGCTGCTGAACAAACCTTTCATCAGAAATGTTACTTGACGTTCCCTCACGTTAAAACTCCCTCCAATGAAACTAACACCGGGCAGTCACATTGTACGCGAAGAAAAACAATACAGTTCGACTTCGATAAATGTTGCATTTTTTGTTCGGAGCAATGGGTTAGTTTGCCAAAAGACATGGGTAGACAAAAGGTAAATCCAAGAGGACGCGTCTGTATGAAAGAATCTGAGAGCAATGTTTTTGTAGAAAAAATTCTGGAAATAGCTGAGTTAAGAGAATTTGATGAACGTGCAGCTTTGGTTACTGATCGGATCCGATGCGCTGGTGACAATTTGGTTAATTTGGAAATAAAGTACCATGTAG
The DNA here is from genome assembly GCA_963575645.1 of Xanthostigma xanthostigma. NCBI lineage: Eukaryota > Metazoa > Arthropoda > Insecta > Raphidioptera > Raphidiidae > Xanthostigma > Xanthostigma xanthostigma. The sequence continues at coordinate 44,601,778 of OY754464.1, forward strand.
CGTGTTTAAACACTTTCACGGACGGTGAAATGGAATGGCCACCTAAAAAAAATGTTTTGGCCAAGTTTTTCGTCATACATTTCCAATTATTTTAAAGAACATCAGGACGTCAATATGGCAGGACTAAAGGACATGTTCTGCAAATTTAAAGCAATCAATTTGGAATTCGCGGAAGTTACGAATGATTGGCTTAGATTGGGATGGCCAGAGCATATGGCAAAACAACTGTCACCTGAACTGTACGTTGTGGTGCGAAAGAAACAACACGCTATCGTCTGTCGCAGAGCATTCGCTGCTGAACTGATCAACCGTCAATTCTTCACATCAGCAGAGGACGAAGTCACAAGAGAAAAAGCAGTCGTTTTTGAAGCGGCCAACATAATTGTTCGTGATGTCAGTAAGATGGAATTTTCGCGTGATTGTTATCCAGCTACAGACCAATTTTTTTTACATTTGGAAAACCAAATCCCCGAGACCGTACTGTTATTCTGCAGGTCATTGATTACAAGAAAAAATTTGAACAATGAAGGGAGACTGATCATCTCGTTGGCTAATAATATTATGGTAGCAGCTAGGCCTCGTAGTACATTTTCTATTTTTCAAGTAGGTCTAGCTCTGACTCTTCATCACATGTTTGGATCGAGAAATCTAATTTCTATTCTGCATCACCTCGGGTATTGTGCTAGTTACGATGAGGTCTCTCTTTTCCAAAACGGCGTCATTGCTGGGAAAATTAAACCTAATTTGCAACCAAACTTCTCGCATTTTGCATACGACAATGCCGATCATAACACAAATACTTTGGACGGTAAAGGAACACGTCACTGTGCGGCGGGAGTACAGTTCGTGGAACCAGGCTTATCTGCTACTTATTACCCTTTCGATCGCAATATGAGAAGATTATGTTCAGCAGACATAGCGAAAAGAGGAGTGACGTCCCTCAAATTCTGTCCAAAAGGCAAATCTATTGGAATGCAAGGTACTGTTTTTTCTCCTCTTCCATATTTTCAGTCGTGCAATGACAGTGACATTCTTCTTGATATCAAAATGCCGGCTGAGAATTTCTTTTGGGTTTACAAGAAATCTAGCGACTCAATAACCACGCCTGGTTGGAGCTTGCAATGAAAATGAGACCATTCTCAAAATCGCGAGCAATTTGTCTTCCGTTCATATCAGCCCCCCCTTCGGATTATGATACTATTTACACTACTTTATTGGACGCAGCTGCTCGAGCTAAATCCAACAACCAGACATACGCTTTCGTAACATTTGATCAACCATTGTATGCTAAGGCTATGACCGTCCTTTTAACTTATAAGGATTCTGGCCTGCAATGTATAAAGCTGAGAATGGGACCATTCCACCTCGCAATGTCTTATTTAGGATCTATCGGAAATATAATGGCTGGTAGTGGATTAGAGGAGTTGATCGCAACCGTTTATGCTGGAGAGACGGTTAAACATTTAATGAGTGGCCATGCTTATTCTAGAGCAGTCAGAGCTCATACTTAATCCAGGTTGCAATGTCCAGGGATATATTGCGGATGATAAATTTGAGTGAAAGTGAAAGAGCTTATTTGAATTCTATCATGGATCTCGTTGGTTCTCCTACGTTCTTCGAAGAACTTGAGAAATCTGAATTCAAGAGAATTCATGATTTATTCGAGGCCAAATTAAACGAAATGGCGAGTGCACGCTCACCCACATCACGTCTTTGGATCCAGTATTATAAAATGGTCACGCTCCTTAAGAAGTTCATTGCGGCTGATCGAACTGGTAATTGGTCTGATCATCTCGACTGCATAGAGAAAATGCTTCCGATTTTCCACGCTAGTGGTCATCATATGTACGCTAGAAGTGCGCATTTATATTTGCAAGACATGCGTTCATTGGATGAAACGGAGTTTCGTGAGTACACGCAAGGAGGAAATTTTTCTGTGAGGTTGACAGATAAGTTTTTTTGCGGGATCCCGACCGATCAGGCAATCGAAACTTGCGTCATGAAATTTTTCAAAGATCCGCGTATGGGTCTTACTCATGGTAGAGGGACGGATGATTCTGACGTTAGCAAGTGGATTGCCTGCATGCCGTTATTAATAGAGTTACAGAACAAGTTCTTCGAGTTCCTAGGGTTCAACGCTAATACCATGAGTGAACAGGGCAATTCACTTGAAAGGCATGACGATGCCGGTCTTGCTCGCATCAAACATGACGCTGTCGCTATTCAGAAATTCTCAGAATGGTTCGATTTACACTCGCCTTTCCATGAATCGTCTGCACTAATGAGTCTGTCGACTGGAATTGTTGCTGACGAACCTATAAATTGCCACAGGGCCTTCGAAATTGGAGTCCAAAGTCTTAGAAAGATTTTTTCAAAGGAGTATGAGCAGGTCAAAATTCCTCGAAAAATCTGCATTCAAGCCCTTGATGAAATGAGCAAAACCGTTAAAATCCACGATAAACGGGTAGCCGTTGATCCGTTGCAAATGTTTCAGCGCATTTGTTTGTTGAAGAAAAACAACGAAGATTTGGAGCAATTGTTTGAATATGAACTGTCACCTTATCCTTTGTCTCTCTTCAATAGCTTAGGAATGAATGACTCTGACAAAGCAACTCTTTATGATTTCTTCACCCCCATGGTCCATGATGTTCAATTAGACAATCCAATACATGTTATTGATGGTGGCTATTTACTCCATCGCGTTGTTTGGACGAAAGGTTTCACTTTCGACGAGATAGTAAATTCTTATGTGAGATACGTTGAAAGGCATTTTTCCTCTGAAGCTCTGGTTATTTTTGACGGGTATCCTGACCCAAATGTTTCTACGAAAAATCCAGAGCGTCTAGTGCGACTGCAGCGGAATGCCTGCACCGATTTTGCGTTTACGGGGAATATGAAGCCTCATGTGGCACAAAGTAAATTCTTGACGAATAGTATGAATAAAGAAAGACTCATTAGGATGATTGTTGTAGAAATGGAAAAGAAAAACATAGGAACACAAATTTGTTCTGACGATGCAGATGCAATCATAGTACACACTGCATTTGATTTGTCACAAAAAAATCCGACTCGTGATACAGTAATAGTAGGAACAGATGTAGATTTACTGGTATAATGACACAACTTACACAAGCCAAAGACTGCCGCCTATACTATATGTTTTGTAACGGTTTAGTATCCAGGACAACGGAAAAAAATAAGTTCAGTTGAGGAGAGCATTTTTGATAGAAAGAGGTGTGAGGTTGAAAGTCGGAATAAATATTTGGATAATTGTCTAAGTTTGGTTGTCACAATTCATTAAAGTGTGAAATTAGTCAATTGGTACCATGTTGTAGATGTTCAGATTATAAGCGTGTTTTGTTATTATGGTTGAAACTGTGAAGTGACATGTATTGTGAATATAGTATCTTGTATCTAATATTTGCGCGTTCAGTGCGATAAAATTGTGATGAAATTGAAGATAGACAAAAATTTGTTGCGTATTTGAATTTTATAAATTTGGATGTTGTTTATTGCTCATATAATTTATTTAATTTTGAATACTAGTTAATTTTAAGGATTCAATCTAATGTCATACCAGCGTTGTATTGTTTAACTTACACAGCCTTCACTGACAAATGGTTGTACTTCAGTTTCGAATTTACGGGAAAGTTAATTAATTATTATGACATTAGGTTATATTAGATTAATATTTTTCTTACGGTGCACCGCTTCAATTCTAATATTAATTAATTTAGAAGATATTGCCTAAACGGTACCTGTGTTACTCATCGATTTTTGATAATTTAAATTTTGTTAAATATAGACCTATATTAGTTAATAATTTTTTTATTGATCTTACTCCTGTCTTTTTACTTCAGAATTATTAGGACAGATAATTCCTGAATCATTTATACATTGTGCACTGTCCTTGGCGCCCTTAAAACATCTTTAAAAGGTCAACAACAAAATTTCTTCGGGACCTCATATATTGCACTTATTATTATTACTCTGAATAGACAGGATAATTTTTTTCGTTTTCTTTAATTAGACCCTGCAGTTCTTACGACCCTCTCTACGACTGGTTTCAGCTGCCGCACATGACGTTTTCTGAAGGAATCGTCATAGTATAAACCTGGTGTTGGTAAAGTCCCCTGTCGATATTACAATAGAGCGTCATTCATACATGAAGATTTACGGGAATTCATCATGTTTATTCACGCTTTCTCAGGATGCGATACAACTTCAGGGATTTTCAATTTCAAAAAAAAAAAATTTGTTAAGCTAATGACAACTAAACCAGACTTGCTAGAAGTTGCCAAGCTATATAGCTTGGCAACTTCTAGCAAGTCTGGAAAGTAGGCTGGTAATATTACCAGCCTACTATTTCCAATGCTCTATTCGATAATTCAACGGAAAATTTGTTTGTCAGCATGTATGGAAGAGAGGCACTATAAAAACAAAATCAAATTTACGGCTCTTGCCCCCCACACGTGAAGTGGCGCATTTACATTCACTTCGGGTACGTTTGCAAATGGCAAAATGGCTTATGCAACCGGCAATACCTGAAGAGTTTGGTTGGCAAAGAACACCTAGTGGGCTAATGCCAATACAAAATAGTAGACAACCTTACCCAGACTCATTGCTCTCCTCTATATCATGTGCTTGCAAGACTGGGTGTAAAAAATATTAATTGTTCATGCGTTAAATTGTCTCTAAAATGTTCAAGTCTATGTCAGAAATGTATTGGTGTTCATTGTGAGAATTGTGCCGTTTCTGAAATAATTGATGGAGATAATGATCTATTAGTGTTGCAATCCCAAGAGGGAGCTGAAGCGGAGGTTCAATCCAACCTGCCGTTGACAGTCGATGTTAATGAAGAACAAATTGATACTGGCCCGATAAACTACGCGCATGTAAACAATAGAGCGTCAGGGCTCCATGACGACGCTGGTAATTCTTCACCTTCTTCAGATGAGCCAATTACATGCAGCGATGAAGATACAGCTTGGTTATGGCAATATGAGAGTTCTGATGACGAATTAAGTTCAAGCGATTATGAATCTGCCATTCCTGTTAAAAAAGCCCGTTACACATTTGAGCGTAGATAGCAATAAATGCATTGTTAAATTTCTTATTTATATGACTTCATTTTACATTTGTATTCTAACTACGTTGTATTCGTTGTAATCATACTTGCGTTATACATCTGCATCTGTATATTATATATATGTATATATTGAAATGTGATAAATTATTAAAATATATATTCTGTGTTACATTCATAAAATGTAGGTGTGAAACCTAACTTAAATTTCCCCGCATCTCCATTCGCCCTTCTATTGGAATATTCTAGTACCTTTTCCACGACTCGGTAATAAATTATTGAATAACATCCACGCGAAAACAGAGAGTAGCACTCAAGTATAGTAGCGGTGAAGTATAGGTCATGTTAAAAAAAAAAATGAAGTGAATCGGTTAAAAACGAGCGAGATGTGACCGATATATCCAAAAATAATTTTGAACTGAAAGTTCCCGCTCAGCACTACCTTGAAAATAAGCCAAGGTTGAAGTCCGTAACCCTTTTCCTCGCTCCGCTACAGGGCAAAGACTTTGCGGGTCTCCTCCGCCCTTCCTAATCATCAGATTACATTCCATGGCGTCTTAAATTAAAGATAATAAAAAAACCCGTTTAATGGCATTATTTTTTTCCCCCCACCCCCTTCCTTCCCAGAAAAAAACACGTTTTTTCGCCATAATTTGTTTATTTATAGCGAAAAATAAAAAAAAAATATTGAAAATTAAAGTTCCAATGTTCCTTTATAAAGTCACGTTGGTTATCGGCCGATAAATAAAGAAAGTCGGTCAATTTGAAATTTTTTTTTATTTCCCCTCCCCCTTCCCTTCTAATCGAGTTAGGGACTTGAAATTTGCAGGCAATCATTTGGACCCGACCATCTGCCGAGGAAAAAAATTTCAAGTCCCTAAGTCGATTTCTTCCTTGCAAAAAAAATCAACACGGCTCTTACGCGACAAAAAAGTACAGCCTCCGTTTTGCTGATTCGTGATATCTCGGGAACCGCTGGACCGATTTTAAAAAACAAAAAACCAGTTTATGCGTATTTTTGAGCCCTTCATTTTTATCTAATGGTTTTTTCCCGTCCAACTTCAACTAAGAAAGTTATTGTCTAAAAACTCATTTTCCCATATTTTCCATGGTCATTTCCCCCCTCCCCCACCACCTGCTGGACCAAAAATATTTTTAATGTATAGAGGAGACTCTAAACTACAATATAGGAAAAAAAATGTTTTTTCCGACTTCAAACCTTGAGTTGGATCGATCCCACTAAATTATTAACAATGAATCTACTTATAGGAATTATAAAACGATTTTCTAAATGTGAATTATTTTCGTTTTTGGAAATTTGTTTTAGATTTTTTGATGAGAGATATCTACATGAAAAATCACTAAAAATAAATTTAAAAAAAAAAATTTGAAGATTTTTTAAAAATCTACATGTGGATTTTTTCATTTTTTTAAGTTTTTAATTTTTTTCGAAGATATTCAGAACACAGTTTTTTTAAGAGGGGGGTCTCGGCAAATGTCACGTAATTTTTTTCCCGCAAGAAACAGTATGAAAATGCGGGAAAACTAAGTTAAATTAAGTAAAAAAAGTGTTCCTCCACTAAAATATGGCTAAATCATCAAAATATGCAATAATAACTAATGGTTAGCCTGTCTCCGTCAGGCGCAATATAGTAATCCGACAATTCAAAATAGCATCTTTCTTTATGCATTATAACAAACAACAATAATAATCTATCATAAAAATACGGGATTTTTCTTTAAAAAAATTATTCGTTGTTGAAACCGTGACTGATTGACTGATCTATCAACGCACAGCTCAAACCACTGTACCGATTGGGCTGAAATTTGACACACAGATAGTTATTATGACGTAGGTGTCCCCTAAGAACACATTTTTTAAAATTAAACCCCCAAAAGGATGTAACGGGGGTTCAAAATTTCCATGAAGAAATCATATAAGATGTAACAATTCGAAAATGCGCAGAATTACTGTCAACAAATAAATAAACACGTGTTTCATGCTTTTTCCAAAAAACAACCCCTTCGGGGGGTGAAAAGCGGTAAATAGTTTAAAAATCAACCTAAGTGTCATTTTCAAGATTTTGTCAGGACGTTGATCACGTGAATGTAATCCATTTTAAATTTTATTAGAGAGTCTACGTCGAGAAAGGAGTAACTATGCCAAGTAATAGGAATGCATCCGTGTTTCGTCTTAATCGCGTGCGACGCCGCGGCTAACAGCTAGTAATGTATAAATATCAAGTGGAATAAAATGGAAACCATTGACATCGGCAGGGATCGAACTCGGTACCTTGCCCCTACTGAGTTATAGATTTATCTACTACATCAAGGAGCTCTGTCAACAAACAAATCGAAATAACAATTGAAAAAAATTGTAACAATGTGCCAACAAATAGAAAAATTCCAAACAATGAAAAAATAATGTTAATGTATTTTAGTTATACATTTTGATGATACCAGAATTTTTTGAGCGATGACTTGCTTAAAATGGTGTGTGATTTAACTGTGCGTGATTACTTATATACGATTATAAATTACTTGACGGATAGTAAAAGAGTTTAATTTAAGTTCAAAGCGTCATTAAAAATATAAACCGATTTTCGCAGCTGTGTAGGTATTTATAAGAATGTTGTGCTGATTGTGCTGTTTTTGAGAAGATATGGTTCAACTGGAAATATAATCTTTAACTGTTCTATAGCAAGAAGAAAATAAAAAAATGTGTGTGGCGTGTGCCCATTCAGTGAAATTTTACCGTGCAATTAAGCCTCCAGCGAGCCAAAAGTGCGATCATTCGCGCCGCTAATTTATCATTATTTATCTAAGAATGCATTAGTTTTCACGTAGTTTTTTTTTGATATTTAAGTAAAATCGAGTTCATATATTTTTAATGCTGATAAAGTCTTTATAAAGAATTGTTTTAACACACCAATTTATAAAATCTACCAATGTAGAAATTTCTTCTCTTCTTTAGAAAATGCTTGAATGGATCTGACTGAGTGAGCTATAGGCCAAAAACACTTTTATTTTAAGTACTGTCCGAAATTCTATGCTAAATCGATTTTTCGCTCCGGAAAATCTCGTTTCTGTAAATTTCATCACAATCGTTAGAGTCTTTTGTCAATAAAGTTTTACGTATACCTATTATGCATAATCTACATTAGTGAAAATTACATAATGCTACACATATAATATAAAAACAACATACTTACCTATTGTTATTATTTAGATATTCGTTAAAGTTATAATTTACTCCATTATTTATTTGTTCTTTTTATTTTATTTATATAATTAACTTTTATATTTAAAACCTATTAAAGATGTCAGTACTTATTTTGACATTTGTAATTTGTTTTTCACATTTTACTACATTGTTTATATACGTAACCAAGGCAACTATCGATTCCACGGCCTGTTACGTCGTATGAAGTTTTTATCAAAAAAAAAAAAACCCTATTTCGGTCCCCGGGGAGAAAAACGAAAATCTGGCTCCATTAGGATCTGTCCCGTGTCCTATACTATAAGTGTGCCAAATTTCAACTCTTTATGTCTACTGGGGCCTTCTGGAGGCTCTGGAAAGACAGACATACAATAGGTAATTATATATGTAGATATTTATTGCGGTTAATAATATGTTTCTATGATTCTACACTATGTCCTATAAGAAGTCTTGAAAATACTAGTCTTAATAAAATACACACACACAATGCTCCATTAGTATACACTGTATAAAGTCTTCATACTTATAAACTATTTTTTTTTAGTTTGGTTTGCTATTAAAGCGTGTTTTTTAGTTTTTTTAAACTATAATTTTTCATTCTGTTAACCATTTGCGGCATAATTCACAATTGTAAAGTAGCTGTCATCTTTCATCTGCTTGAATGTATTTTTTAAAATATTTCAAACAATCATAATGTGCCCATCTTGAACAACAATCACACGAAATCCATTATTCAACTGACGTCGTGTCTCGCCTTGACCACATCTTAAACATCGATCGTTAACATCTAGTGATTGTGGTAACACTCAATTTTCAAGTCATTTCTCATCTTACTTGTATCAAAATTTGACACTGGTATGCAATTCATTATGATAATTTGTTGAATGAAGTAAAGTACAAATATTCCACAATTAAATCCATCAGTTTGACGAGGATGATACCTTTTTTTGTAACCCAGTTTATATTACTTTCAGGAAGTACTTTTTTATAACAACAATAAAAATTTTTAAAATAAGTTTTGCGATTCAGGAAACTCGTTATTCGGATCTAAAATATATAGGTACAAGATTATTAAGAGTTTCTACAGAAAATAAAATCCAATGATTTTTGGCAACATTAAGTGGCAAAAAAAGATCCGCTTTATTTGCCCATTGTCGATTTAAGTTAATATAAAAATCTTCATTTACATTTTTACAACCATTAGTTAACATTATTGATCCTATTTCGCAATGACAATACGCAATTTTATTCTTTTTTGATGAATGATTAATTAAAACACTAGAGTAGTAATCAATAATTAAATTTGACAACCATTGGTCTTCGTGCAAGGTAACATAGTCTTCTCAGTTTAAGTAAACATACGAATTATCGCAGTCCACTTTTTTAGTGAAGGTTTTTGTCGTTTCGATTCTCTCCACCCTTCTTCTGACAAGAAATTATCCATTTGATCCCACACCGGCTTCGATTTTCTTTTCAGATGAACTTTCGGGGTTGATAAATTTAACTGTTTAAATTTGGAAGAAATTGATAGAACTAGTTAGTCTATAAATTCTCCGGCTTTTAAATCAAAGTTTTTTTGGTTTTCATTGGTTTCATTGCATTGTTTGGAAATTTATGTGCAATTACAGCACCTAAGCCATATGCGGAAGCATCACAGTATAAATAAATCGGCAAATCATTATCAAAGTGAACCAGAATACGATCAGACATTAAACACTCTTTTATTTTTTTAAAAGCAGAATCACAAGTATTATTCCAGCACCATTTTGTATTTTTACGTAATATAAAGGTGCTAAAATAGTGCTTATGTTAGGAATAAATTTCCCGTGAAAATTTACAAGTCCTAAGAAACTTTTTAACTCGGTGACGTTCGCCGGGTTTCGGGCATTACGTATAGCTTCTATTTTGTCGGGAGCTGTGCGTAACTCACACTTATCAATAATAAATCCTAGGTATGAGACAGACTCTTTAAAAAATTGACATTTAGATCTATTGACTTTGAGTCCACTATCTTTTAAAATTGAAAATACTTTATTCAAATTTTCCACTTGTTCTGGGTCAGATTTTCCAGTTACCAATATGTCGTCTAAATAGACTATTACTCCTGGAATATTTTGGAATAACTGTTCTACAATTCTCTGAAATATTCCGGGCGCTGAACTAATACCATACGTAAGTCTAACGTAGCGAAAAAGTCCCAAGTGCGTAGTTATTGTCACATATTTCCTAGACGCCTGATCTAAAGGAATTTGTTGATATGCGTGCTTAAGGTCACTTACGCTAAATGAAAGACACCCGTCCAATTTGGCAAGAATATCTTCAATACGAGGTAACGGATACCTGTCTACTAGTAAACATGGATTCAGTGTGATCTTAAAATCTCCGCAGATCCGCAATGATGAATCTTTCTTTAGAACAGGGACAATCGGTGTTCCCCAATCACTAGTTTGTACCGGCTCCAAAATACCTTCTTCAATTAAATATTGCAGAGTCAGCCATTCCATGTTCAACACTGAGACTTTGATCTGGGCCTTCTTGAACTTCTGACTGATCTTCATTATCCGTGTAGCTAATGGTTTTTTCAGGTTTAAGTATTAAGTCTTCAATTTCAAGATTTCATACTACCGGGTCACTTGTAACGTAGTTTGACATTTTTCTAAACTAGTTTCGGAAAATACATTAACCTTCCCAGCACCTTTTTTAAAAATTACACAAGAAACACATTCCATTTTGATCGGATGATTATTTTTGTATTAAATCGCGTGCAGTATGCAGGTAATGGCTAATATTACATACGATATTTAGCATTCATTGACATGATTACATACATAATATTATGTTCCAATAGGGTATTTTGCTCCATGCAAAAAAAATATAATAATATATATTCTTGATAGATTTTGTAAAAAGCAAACGAGAAATGTGGATTTCTATTCATGATAATGCAATATAAATTTTGTAATTCAATTTTAAAAATTGTAATTTTTAACTGTTCTTTAAAAGTCAAAAATGTTGTTAGCCAGATTGGATTCCGGAATAACGTCACTATGTCCGTAAACAAGCTACTTTTATGTTGTGCTGTGTGTTATTTTGAATTTCTTTAAAGTTATTATCAGGTTTATAACTCCAGAAAGTTGCTGATCTTCCAAGGATAAATACGTTTAATAAATTTATAAAGTTTTACTAATAGTCCAAGAGACGGCTGCAGAAAATGTGTCGTCATAAGGTGGACGAACGAAAAAATTAGAGATGATAGTTAAGACCATAATTAAGAAAGATCGCTAAGGTTGCCTGCGAAAATCCTGCCGAAACAATGTTTTTTTAATTTGTTTATCAGTTAATAGACCAGTGAAGTTAGCTTTTGACAAGGACAAAATTAATAACAGAAAACGAATGATGAGGAAGGGAAGAAACTGCCGTCAGAAATACAGAAACCAAAAATTCAAATGCGTAAAAGGCCGGAGGGCTGTGGGGGGTGCATTTTAGGGGTCAAGCGCGGTTTTTCGTTATTTCCGGCGAAAGTTGACCTCCAATCGAAAAATGTTGTACGGCAATGTTGTAGGTATTAAAAGGATCTACAACTTTTATGAATATAACTTTTTCACATAACCTTGAAGATTCAAAGAAATATTGAAAAAACCGTGTTTTTCGTTTTCAATTTTTTTCTCCTGCAAATTACAGCTTATTTAGGACATAGAAAGGTAAGTCTCCTGAAAATTTCATGAAAAAAAAATATTTTTGCAGGAGAAAAAAATTAAAAAAAACACGGTTTTTTAAATATTTCTTTGAATCTTTAAGGTTATGTGAAAAAGTTATATTCATAAAAGTTGTAGATCCTTTAAATACCTACAACATTGCCATACAGCATTTTTCGATTGGAGGTCAACTTTCGCTGGAAATAACGAAAAACCGCGTTTGACCCCTAAAATGCACCCCCCACAGCCCTCCGGCCTTTTACGCATTTGATTTTTGGTTTCTGTATTTCTGACGGCAGTTTCTTCCCTTCCTCATCATTCGTTTTCTGTTATTAATTTGGTCCTTGTCAAAAGCTAACTTCACTGGTCTATTAACTGATAAACAAATTAAAAAAACATTGTTTCGGCAGGATTTTCGCAGGCAACCTTAGCGATCTTTCTTAATTATGGTCTTAACAATCATCTCTATTTTTTTCGTTCGTCCACCTTATGACGACACATTTTCTGCAGCCGTCTCTTGGACAATAACTTGTAGGTATACTTACTTACACTGGTAACGTAATAATCATAGCCTTCTTAAATATTTTTAACCGTAAAGTGTTGCTATGGTGACTGTGCATTATCGTTATTTACAATCATAGTGATGTCACGAGTAATTTTCGCGCAAAAATTCGTAATGATAAATTAAAAGTTAAAACACTTCAAAAAACGGTGTAGGTAATAGCCTATTAATCAAACATGTTTAACTAGATTCCTTCAATTAAACAATTTTTTGGCATACATTTTTGGACGTATTTCCCGTATGTGCAGTACCTGCTGTAAGTCAGGCAAACATATTATTTCTTATCCATCTTATTTGTATAAAATTTTTACGTGAATCAAACAGTTCATGAAAAATGAGTCATGAGCTCTCCAACTATTTGTAGTAGATCAATAAACAAATCGTATTAAGAATAAGAAAAGAGAATTGTTTTGTTGAGAAAATGTTTATTTTCAATAGATTGTTTACTAGGTGGAAAGCATAGAATTAGCTATGCAGTCAAATTTTTGAAAATCAAAACGACACAATACTTTGACAATTTCGTTTTATCAAGATATTTATATATATTATAAAAATCGTCATGCAATATTCAAATAGAAAATTGTATTTATTTGAGAAATAAAATTTCTGAATTTAGGTATTAATACAAAAATAAAATAGTTAGCGGAAAATTACTTACTAAATGCATAAAACAGTGCATGTAGTTTTCTAACGCAAATTCTTAAAACAGTATGAAATGTACAAATAACTCGTGTATCTAATCTACAGGAAAATAGACTTTTCTCATATTGCCTGTCCGGTGGTATCACTTAGGCACGCATATACTTTGGACAGTCCTGATCATAGACCTATTACAAATATGGCCTAAGCAATAGAGACAAAATATAATAAAAACACATTTATCTTCTTTTCATCCCAATTTTGAAAATTCCTTTCTTAGTGGATGCATACGTTATAGAAAAACATATATACTCTACATGTCATGTTTCAAAGATTCGGCTACAGCAACTTCCTCAAAACTGAGATACGGTGTGAAAAAAATACTGAACCATAATTTTTCCTGGTAACATCAATAATATCAAACTATATCCTATATCAGACGCCAGGCACACAAACATCCCTTGGCCGTCGGGACTATATGTAGGGAATAGGGATGTTGGTAAATTCGGTTCCAACAGGTAGCAGATTAAGTGAAATTTTCTATACCCTTTTATCGGTACATCCAAACATTTTTGTTTTTATTGATAAACTTAAAGAATTTCAAATGGGATCTTATGTTCAACTTTATTTAATAAAGGCAAATTATTCAATGCTGCAGTTTTATTTTACTGGCCATCTCTTAAAATGTTTAGCCCGGACTTACTTGTGTAGTTTCAGGTAGATACAAATTTTGGGACAGAATTTGCCTGTTATTTTTGACCCCTCCTTCTGTGGGAGGGAATATGCCTATTCCCATATATAGAACAGAGCGAGTCAAATAACTAACTGATCTACACTGAAAAAGATCGTTTTCCAAGCTAAAATTGAACAAAAATACCTAGATAAAATGTTGTTTCAATGTAGACATTTTTCAAAAATGAAAACATTTGCAATGATTACTAAGATACTCTTCAATAAATAAAATTATCGACCAATTTTTCAGACAATATATTAACAAACAATATAAAATTAATACATTAACGTTTCAATCCGGATTTGGATCTTCTTCAGAATTGATCTAAAAATATAAAAATAATTAATATTTAAATATAATTCGCTTTTTAAAGAATTTTTCAAAATTAATTATGAAATTCAAAATAATGAAAAAATAATAACAAACAATTTTTTATTAAGTAGTCATGGAAATAATTTGTGAGTACCTAAAAAAGAAAGAAAAATTAATAAAACAAAAATTATTTCAATATAATATTATATATATTACTTAAATTTTCTGTATCTAATTGAGCATTGAGAGAATTTTTATTTGATTTTATATGTAACATTTCCGAAATATTTCTTTTAAAAAAATTACTAAGATATCTACTAACTAAATTCTAAATTATTGCTCGATTTTCGGCACCACTTAAAAAGTAGGTATAAGAAATAAGACAAAACAAATCCAATGTTAAAAGTATTGTAACAAAACTGGCAAAACTGTTCTTTGTCAGAGGTAAAGATATTAATTTTACTAAAAACTAAAAAGTACTTCTTACAATGCAAAAATGAAATAAAATAACGAAAATCAAACGAATTCTAAAACAACAGTAACAATACTAGACTACTATGTACACAGAATATTTATATCAGAGTTCTCTATTTATTTCTATATTTATTAAGAACATTTATTTATGTCGCTCGAGCACTGTTCACTGTCACTGACTCGTAACTGACTGCCTTGCCTTTTATTGTTTATTAACTTTAAAAGATTTTGTAGGGGTAGACAAAGTTGTTTATTAACTTTAAAAGATTTTGTAGGGGTAGACAAAGTTGTTTATTAACTTTAAAAGATTTTGTAGGGGTAGACAAAGTTGTTTATTAACTTTAAAAGATTTTGTAGGGGTAGACAAAGTTGTTTATTACTTTAAAAGATTTTGTAGGGGTAGACAAAGTTGTTTATTAACTTTAAAAGATTTTTGGGACACCATTAGATTCTACTGATTTTAATAAAAAGCTGAAACAATACATAATTAATATAGTTCCATATTCTATAAACGACTTGTTATCGGATTAATTAATATAACATGTTTTAACTGTGTACTGACGTTTTGTATCCATTTTATATAATGGCGCAACAAATAAACATATTATTTTATTATTATTAATGCTCGTTTAACCTTAACGTCACACATCATCATAATATAATTAATTACGCACTTGATATACACCTAACCTAATATTTCTTTATAGCAGTCGTTTTCGATTTTCAAAAAACCGTTTTTCGTGACCTTTGATCTATAAATTATTTAAACTGTGATATACCTTGAGATGTTTCTTTACGTCTTTTTTTGAAATTCTATTAAAAATATAAACACAACTGATTTCACTTAAAAAGGTACTGTCTAGCCTGTACTGTTTGGTAGGTGTATTGACTATGTCGATGGTTTTAAGAGTTCCAACTAACCCAGTCATATCACATTGCATGCAGTCAGTTTGCTGAGCTAAACCCGATCGCATGCCTGCGCTCAATGCACGCAGCTGCTAGTCGACAGTACAACAAAAACTAACAAACCTACTTGCTAGTTAGCTTATCTGGGATATCGGTTTGACTTTTCATGAAAGCATTTTTAACAGGCTCGGTTTATTGCTCTGTATAAACTAATTGTAAATAAACGGCTCTAAGGTTTGCAAACACAAAATTCCAATTTGATGAATATTGTAATTAATAATACTAATAAGACAGAAAATTGCGCATCCTAATCATTAAACGAATATATTTGCAACCAGAATAAATTACATCTGATAAATCTTTTTCATAAAAATGTCACTTTTTTGCAGTCATTTTCTTTAAACAAAAAAACACTTAGACCACGCTTGATAAAATTTCTTTTGGATAATTTTGACGTTAACACACTAACGAAGTCGATATAATTTCATGTAAAATCGTGATAATCTTTAGTTTTTTTTCTCAATTTTGTTATTATTACTTATTAGGTATTATTTTTACTATCCAATAAATGGATATTTCTTATTGTAACAAAACTGTTCTAATTCATGGTAGAAAATATTTATTTGCAATAGTAAAACTTTAACAGAACCAATAAACAAACTAAAAAGCACTTCTCTTTAACGTAACGAAAACAAAACAACAGTTCTAACTAATAAAATAAAAGAATATAAAGTCACTAATTACTATATACACAAGATTATTTACAACACGGGAACACACCAAAATTTATTTAACACCCTTTATAATTTTTTATTATTCACTCTTAATCATTAGAGTTACCACATTCTTTCTCATATTAGTACTTCAATTTTACGAATATTAAGCAAAGTTAGACTGTGGGAGAAACAATAACTTTTCTTAGTATCGTCTTTTATATTTCAATACTGTAACAAAACTGTACTAGTTCGTGGTGGAAAATATTTATTTACAATAGTGAAACGTTAAGAAAACAAATAAACACACAAACGAAAGTACTTCTCTATGACGTAACAGAAACAAAACAACAAATTCTAACTAATAAAATAAAAGAATAAGTAATGAAGAATACAAAGTCACTATTTATGTACACAAAATATTTACAACACAGGAGCACACCAAAATTTATTTAGCACACTTATTTATTAACTTTATACACAGTTCATTTATTTATCTCAGCAGTTACCTCAGTACTGTTTACAATACTGACTAATAATTTATGTCAGAACTATTTGTCGATTGTTACTCGATGGTACAAAATGTACGAATCTCCTCCACTGAGCTATTCCGTGGTTTATATATGCGCTGGATCGGTCTTTCTTTTCTTGCATTCATTGTTGTCTGGAATTTGACAACAAAGCCCTTTTTACCTACGCATATTGTTAGAACAACAAGCCGTTGTGTGTCATTGTTAGAATGGCGAGCCGATTGTTGTCTCACGAAATCCTTTGTCGTCGCAACGGGGAGCGTCTAACAATACACATATTTGTAAAGTATTACTTCCTTTTTAAATTTAACATGAAAGAAAATTATCAAAAAAAAATGAAAATTATTATATTTTCTTTAGAACTCAAAATTATTATCTAATTCAATTTTATGAGGAGAATTATTCTGAACTCCTTTTTAATATTTAATATATTTACAACTTAAAACTAGCATTTTTTATCCACAGCACAAAAATCATTTGCTGCGGTTGATGATAACAAATCTTTTAATATTTACAGCCCCTTTTTTGGGTAGATATTTACATTACAACGTTAATATTGGATAGAGAAGAACCATCTATTCAATGTTAACGGTATTATTCATTACCAAAAAAAAGTATTTTTAAGCGACGCCGACGCGTTTAATTATTACTTTGTTATCGACACACTGAGTCTGATCAAAGAAAAAACCGTTTAATCACACCCAGCAAAATTTTAAATGTAGCGCATTTTGACTAATTGATTTTATTTTTGTTCCCTTTTTTTCCTGTATTTTTATTTATTTAAAATGTTATCCGAAGTATATTTATCATCATGATGACCAGATAAATTTAAATCTTCAAGATTGGACAAAAATCGGTCAAGTGTGAGTCGGACTCGATCACGAAGGGTTCCGTACACTATGTACTTTTCAAATACTTTTGTAAAAGAAACAAGAGAGGCGCTATAACAATATGTAACCAGTGGGAGTATGCAAGTAGTTCAAGAATTTCAAGGCGTGAAAGTTTACATAATTCACCCCGGCGTTTTTATATTATAAACACTTTTTTTACAAAAAATTCTTGTAGAATAAAATTATATAAAGTTTTGATAAATATACCATTATATCAAATAACAACGTTATGGCAAATATCTTTGTTGCGCATGCGCCGATTTCCCCAAAAAAAAAATACAAAACTTTAGAATATTAAACCATTATGAAAAATATACCATTATTATATAAAAACAATGTTATAGCACATATCTTTTCTGCGCATGCGCCGCCTTCCCCCCTAAAACTTTTTACGAAACTTTCTTTTAAAATAGAATAATAAACCATTATGAAACATATACTATTATTATATAAAACAACGTTATTGCATATATTTCTTTTGCGCATGTGCCAATTTTTCCCAAAAAAATTTACAAAACTTTTGTAAACATAGATAGAATAATAAACTGTTATAAAAAGTATAACGTTATTATATAAAAGACAGCCTTATTGTTAGCAATTAATGATGACAACGTGGCAGTTTTAACAAAAAATAATTTATTCAGACTATATAAAAATAACGAAAAACATAAAATTTATAGATTTTTTAACAAAAGGAATTTGATCTTAATTATATAACAAAAAATAAGAAATTATTCAATAAATTAAAATACTCTTTGTAATGCCAGGTTTAAATCGAGCGATAAATCTTGAACACTTATAGTATATATTTCTTCTACGCATGCGCCGATTTTTTTCAAAAATTTATTTTACAAAACTCCTGTAAAACAAAATAATAAGCCGTTATGAAAAATATACTATTATCTTAAAAAAACAACATTATAATATATATTTCTTTCGCGCTTGCGCCGACGTCTCTCAAAAACAATAGGCCTCTTCACATTTGCATATCGAACATCCTCCCAAAAGGGTATAGCCGGATAGATATGGCGAGTTGGCCCCCAAATGGCAACCTATATCGAAACTTATGTTTTAATATCTACTTGATGTATGAACTCTTATACAGATTGTATCAAATCAAAACGGTCCATAGAACATTCTGTGTGTAAGACAGAGACGATATTATATCAAGCACTAAAGCAGTAAGTAAGAATGAGATAAATGATGGCTAATAGTTACTGTGGTTATACAATCTGATAGTATCGTCTTTGCTTTCTACAGTAAAAATAACAATTTTATCAAATGTTAGTATTCACTAGTGAAATTATTAATAAAATGGCTATTTATTATAATCGATTAGGATATTGTTTGGCAGAACGTGGAGGTCTTTTTGAACATTTAATAAATTAATTATTAAAAGTATTGTTAAAACTTTTGTACCAGATACAAATAATAATACGAATTAATATTACGGCTTAGTTGTTTTAATTGATAAATTGGTAAAAAGATTTACAGTGTACGTAATTATTTACGTAACCACAGTAACTATTATCATTTATCTCATTCTTACTTACTGCTTTATATATCGTCTCTGTCTTACACACAGCATGTTCTATGGACCGTTTTGATTTGATACAATCTGTATATGTATTACCCCCGCACTCCCCTTTGACCTTGAGATATAGAGCAAAAACCAGCCTACCTACGACTATCGTTCAAAGAGTCATATCTCGAAAACTAATTGAGCTAAAGAGGTAAAACCAACGCGAGCATTTAGGCAACCTTTAAGAGCACATTTTATATTTTTTTTGCATTTAAGATACTGAATTTTCAAAACAGATCATGCTAAATAATTAATGTTATTGCACATACCGCTTCACTATCGGTTCATACAAGAAGTTATATCTAAGTTAATTTCACACGAAATCCATTCAATTTATAGTTTTTTAAAAGAGGGGATTTTGTTCTATAAAACAGGGCCATTTTTAGATCGATTTGAGTTCATAATTACTACTAAAATTGTAACTGAAAATCACAAACAGTATTTTTCGGTTGGTCTGTACAAACGTACGTCCGAGCTCTACAGATCGCAATTTTGGTTGGATGGTTGGATCGCCTTAGTTTATATTTTATTCACTTTGTTTACTATCAGAGTAGAACCCTACTTACATTTAGGGAAATGTGTTCAGTAGTTTAATTTTTATAAACAGTTTTATTTTGTTATTTTTTGACAGCTAATAGTTAAAAAAAACAATATAATAATTACTGTGTAAATTACCATAGAATAAGTGCTACACTTCTATACCATAACGGCGGAACTGCCATCATGCTTCCGTGGCTTAGTGGATAAGCCATTAGATCAGCAACAACAAGGTCCCGAGTTCATTGATTTTTAGGCGAAAATAGCGTAAGCTAATAGGCGCTTTAGCTTACGCTATTTTCGCCTAAAAATCAATGAACTCGGGACCTTGTTGTTGCTGATCTAATGGCTTATCCACTAAGCCACGGAAGCTTGATGGCAGTGCCGCCGTTATGGTATAGAAGTGTAGCACTTATTCTATGGTAATTTACACAGTAATTATTATATTGTTTTTTTTAACTATTAGCTGTCAAAAAATAACAAAATAAAACTGTTTATAAAAATTAAACTACTGAACACATTTCCCTAAATGTAAGTAGGGTTCTACTCTGATAGTAAACAAAGTGAATAAAATATAAACTAAGGCGATCCAACCATCCAACCAATTAAGCAATTTCAGAGGAATTCCAGGACCTAAATGCTAACTACATACTGACGATGGATTCTTGTAAACCATATCACAAACAAGTAATAAAAAAAAAAAACAGTCGTGATTCGCATAAAAAAACAAAATGGCGGCATGTTTAAGTTCGAAAATCCGCTTTTTGTCCAGATATGAATTATTATTGAAGAAACTAAGAGTTTGAGTGAAAAATGTTTTATTAGAAAGTTGTAGGTAATATAAAAACCTTCAAAATGGCGCCTGTTGAATCAAAATCGGTTCATTAGTTTATCGGTAAACGGCAAAAAACCCGTCTAAAAATGCTTTTTATTAAATTTGCAATAACTTTTGCAATAATTATTTAGCGGTCTTGAAACTTTCCAAGAATGTGCTCCTTATTGAGCTTAAAAAGTAGCCGCAATTTGAGTGTTGAGAGATAAACAGGAGCCGAGATATTCAATTGTTTATTAAAAACCATTTTGGTAAAAGTGTTATTCTTCGGATTGAGGTACTCCGATTTTCAATTTTCAAGACGCATTCTACTCTATAAGAGTTGTACTTTAACGTAGAAAAAAAATAAAAATGTAATATTTCAGTTCAATTGTTTAAAATTGGCTCTAAAAATGATATACTTTTTTTCAGCTTAAACAAATGCAATAACTTTTTAAATTGCATTCGTACTGAAATGCAACTTTGATAATCGTACAGCTGGTATTTTTTTACAAATTTTAAAACAAAAAAATTCGTTCTACGACCTTCAGAAGCCGAGATAATTTTTTTTTTCATTTTAATCCTGCGGCTTCGTTATTTCATGCACAGGACTTAGATTTGAAGGTGCTCTAGTTGAGTTCCTATATTTTTGATAAAAAATTATTATCAACAGTTTCGTTGCCTCTTTACAATAGATAATAACGTTGAAGTATCAGCTGTCTAAGAGGCAGGGTGAGAGGAGAACAGCCGATTCTACAGAAAATTGTCTTTAGAAGTTCCTCTGGGATCAGAAAGTCCTTCGTATAAATAGGCCTTAATATATTATTCGTTACTTTCCAGCCCCATTCAGTAGCCGGTTTTATATTTCCTAGCCAATATTGTAACTGCAGGTACGTTCTATAAGAATGCTGTTCTGCTGCTCCGTTAGTGGGTGGCAATGATTCTAGCTTAAAGGACGACCTACTAGTCGATTTTACAAAGCGTCCGTACCGTAACTCAGTCAGATCTGCTGTTTCTGTCTTGGTTCTGTAAATATGCGCAATGATTTTTGTACCGTTTTCAGCAACAGTATTTTTTGGCGCATCGGCATCATACAAAATTTTGCTCAACTTATTAAATTTTCATTGGATTGGAATTTCTTGACGATCTTATTTTTACCCTGCATGTAGAATGAAGAAGTCGTGTCACAACCACAAAACGTGTACAAAAATCCAATTATAGATTTTAAATTTGGAAACTTGAATGACTGCGATGTGTAGTAATCGCATTCAGAACCCCTATTTCTTTTACAAAACATAATATTTTCATTGTGCGGTGCTAATTGCGTTAATATAACGAGTAGATCGGTGTCTTGGCCAACAATTGTTACTGGACTATCTATCGATAATTCAATGGCTGTTTGAACGATCAAAACGTCAGCATCTTCGTCCGCGACTCGAGTCTGTACGGCCACTTTGTTTAGTTCAAAACACAGCACTTCAATTAACCTTTTTTTGTTTTTGTTATTGCTTAAAAATTTTTCTTGAGCGATTGCAATCGTCGTTCGCAAATTAAAAACGATTTCACGACCTACGTTTTTTAATTGTCGGCGACATCTTTCGAATGATTTTGTTGAATCGACATTACTCTCGGGATATCCATCAAAAACGACATGGCACGTCCCTCCGTATACTTTCAAAATATAGTTTACGTAGGTTCGTAAAATATTTTGAACTGTATCAGGGTAATTCCACGTAACCCGATGTAACAGAAAACCACCATCTAACACGTTCGTAACATTGGTTCGTTCGGGGATTTCTTCCAAGCGCTGAAAATTATCTAGAAAAAGTGACTTCGGAGATTTGCGCATACCGTCTTCATCAAAGAGTGATAGTGGGTAGGGAGCTAGCTCGTATTTTAAATATTCTTTCATATCATCTTGAGATTTAATATTTAATGATATTCTTTGGAAAATCAACAGAGGATTGACCGCAACTACATCGTCATTTATTTTTACTGAAGAATTAATTATTTTTAAAGGTAAAACTTTATTTTTCTTTTGAAATTTTATAGATTCGAAACTTTTACCGATTACTTGTGTTTGCAAAGCCAAACCGATTTCACGAGCATTATAGCAATTTATAGTTGCATCGCCTACAACTCTAGAAACAATAGATATCACAAAATCAGTGATAGGGAATGGATCATGCGTCTCAAAGAAATCTAGTAATTTTTTTCTGTCTTCGAAATCCCGGAACAATCGAGAATTACTTGTGTCTACGTGCTGCTCAGACGTCGTGTAAAAAATGTGGCAAAAATTCTCAACCTCGTTGCATACCTCTATCAAAACTATCATCGATAAAATATATGCAACATACGACGACCACGAGTGAGACCCCCACTACTTTTCATTGCTCTCATGAGTGCCTGTTCGATGCACATATCCGACCAAATACCACACCAGAATTTATCGGATCGTCTGATTGTAAAGTAGCCTTCATTTGCGAATTTATCGAACTCAAATCGATCCATAATATTTTCCAATTCTAGCATATCCTGTAGGTAAATTTGACTACATAGAAATTGTGGCCAGTTGCATAGAAAAAGGGAATCATTTGCCGTACACACTCTAAATGAAGTATCCAATTACCAGTGCGCTCCGCTTCAATATATTTTTTAACCAATTCAAAATAAAGCACCCAAAGCTTGGATGTCGGTCCATTGTCTTTGAGTAGTGTCAACTGCCTCAAAAAATGGTCTTTTACCTCACGTAGTTTCTTTTCGTACTTTTTCATACTGGTATTTGAACCTTCTTGTACACAAGCTTCTGCCAATTCTTGAAGGTCGGTATTGGAAAATGGGAATCAGGTTTCAATATTATGAATTAAATAACACTTTTATTCTTTAAATAATTATTCTTTTTATTTAAAAAGATGCACTAAGGAAGGCAGTGTTATCTGTATGAATATCCGTATAAGACTATATTCTATAATATACTTAAAAACCATATAAGGGATCTTTTCTATACTTATCTTATAACTATCGCATAAACATAAGTACTTGAAACCCTTATATTCTTGACAGAATATTTTCTCATCTGTATATTTGCTTTTATCACCTAAAGAAAAATAATCATTCATCACTTAATATCTATAGTAGATATACGAGTATATTTGTTTCAAAACTATTACTAAAATAGTAAAGATTAATTTTTGTATCCTTATAATATTCCAACACGCCCCCTCAAAAATTAATCGGGTAGCTTGTATAAAATATATTTCAATACATATATTTAAATATAATTAACTCGAATACATTATATTTTATAATTTCTTATTATATTAACTACTAACTTCTAACTACCTTCCTTCCTTGTGCTTTCTGGGGAATATTTACAATGGTCCAGCATTTGCTGCTATGGATTAGAGAAAACCCAGCAAAACCTAATCAGACCATATTGCTTAATTCATTTATATTACATTATATTGCAATTTATAATTCTTTAACAACCAATTATTCCAAGCCCATTCCAGCTCTCAGTTCTCGAAATTTGGCTGCCGGTAGTGGCTTTGTCAGTATATCTGCAAGTTGGTTACCTGTGGAAATATATTGCAATTTAATTACATTTTTCTCAATTTGTTCCCTGGAAAAATGGTATTTTATGTCGATATGCTTCGACCTTTTGTGACTGGTGGGATTATTTGCAATACTAATACAACCATTATTATCTTCAAAAATTAATACTGGTTTTGAAATAATTATGTGGATACTTTTATAAAGTCACTAGCTTTAACCACAATTCTTCTTTAACAGCCTCGAAAAGAGCCATGTATTCAGCTTCTGTTGATGAAGCTGCTACAGACAATTGTCTCTTTGTATTCCAACTTATTGTACATTGCTCAAATAGTTTAAATAAATAACCAGTTGTACTTTTTCTATCATTATTGTCACTTCCACCCCAATCAGAATCTACATACCCAATTAATATATTTTCATAATCACCGCGTGTATATGTTAATTGCACATACCGCTAAACTAGCGGTATGTGCTTTATTATCGCTTTGTGCGTCATAGCTGACTTTCGTTCATATAAGAAGTTATATTTAAGTTAATTTCACACGAAATCCATTCAAATTGAAGCTTTTTTAAAAGAGGAGATTCTAATCTATAAAATAGAACCATTTTTAAATCAATTTGAGTTCATAAATACTATTAAAATTGTAATTGAAAATCACAAACAGCAGTTGTCGGTTGGTCTGTACGTACGTACGTCACGACTCTACAGATCGCAATTTTGGTCGGATTGCCTTGGGTTATATTTTATTCACTTTGTTTACTATCAGACCAGAACCCTATTTAAATTCACTAAAATGTGTTCAGTAGTTTAATTTTTATAAACAGTTTTATTTTTTATTATTTTTGACAGCTAATAGTTTAAAAACAATATAATAATTGCTGTGAAAATATAGTGTAATCCATAAAACAAGTGCTACACTTCTATACCGTGATAACACCACTACACGTATTAGGCAGCCGTGGCGTAATGGTTATGCCGTTGGATCCCCAAGGGCAAGGTCCTGGGTTCGATTCCTTACGATATCATTGACTTTTTTCTTTTTTTTTCTTTTTATTTTGTTTTATTTTATTCCACTTGATATTAATTATATATTATATTATGTATAGTTCTTAATTTTTTTTATTTTTGCAAACTTAAAAAAAAATATTTTTTCAATTGCACATACCGCTAAACTAGCGGTATGTGCTTTATTATCGCTTTGTGCGTCAGAGCTGACTTTCGTTCATATAAGAAGTTATATCTAAGTTAATTTCACACGAAATCCATTCAAATTGAAGCTTTTTGAAAAGAGGAGATTCTAATCTATAAAATAGAACCATTTTTAAATCAATTTGAGTTCATAAATACTATTAAAATTGTAATTGAAAATCACAAACAGCAGTTGTCGGTTGGTCTGTACGTATGTACGTACGTATGTACGTACGTATGTACGTACGTATGTACGTACGTATGTACGTACGTCACGACTCTACAGATCGCAATTTTGGTCGGATTGCCTTGGGTTATATTTTATTCACTTTGTTTACTATCAGACCAGAACCCTATTTAAATTCACTAAAATGTGTTCAGTAGTTTAATTTTTATAAACAGTTTTATTTTATTATTTTTGACAGCTAATAGTTTAAAAACAATATAATAAATTGCTGTGCAAATATAGAGTAATCCATAAAACAAGTGCTACACTTGTATACCGTGATAACACCACTATACGTATTAGGCAGCCGTGGCGCAATGGTTATGCCGTTGGATCCCCAAGGGCAAGGTCCTGGGTTCGAATCCTTACGATATCATTGATCTTTTTCTTTTTTTTTTCTTTTTATTTTGTTTTATTTTATTCCACTTGATATTAATTATATATTATATTATGTATAGTTCTTAATTTTTTTTATTTTTGCAAACTTAAAAAAAAATATTTTTTCAATTTTTAATTATTTATTTCTTTAAATTTTTAAATCTTGTTAAATTTATTAAAAATATTTTTTAATTGTTATTTTTTTATCATACAGTGGAAAACTTGCGGGATGTGCACTTTTGGTTTTGCCAACTATTTTTAATTATTTATTTCTTTAAATTTTTAAATCTTTTTAAATTTATTAAAAATATTTTTTAATTGTTATTTTTTTATCATACAGTGGAAAACTTGCGGGATGTGCACTTTTGGTTTTGCCAACTATTTCAAATTTATTGAGCCTTTTAAATATCTTAACACACGTTTAAGACAAACCCACAGTTCTTTATTATTTTTATTCATATATCTACTCAATATGTTTACTGTTGTACTTAAATCGGGCCGTGTACATATCATTACGTACATTAAACATCCAATAACGTTTCTACATGGTGCATCGTATTTTTCATCTGAGTTTTATTATAATCTAATCTATTTTCAAGTGGTGTACTCACGGGGTTGCAATCAGTCATTCTAAATTTATTTAAAATTGTTTTAATGTAAGCGCTTTGGTCTAGAGTTATTTTATTATCATATCTCGTGATTTTTATCCCGAGAAAAAGTCTAATTTCTTTCAAATCTACCATTGAAAATTTATTCATCAAATAATGTTTGAAACTATTCATTGTTTCAATATTAGCCGTTGTAATGACAAGATCGTCAACATAGAGCACAACATAAATATTTTTACTTACATCACCTTTATCTAAAATATAAATGCATCTATCTACAGCTGAATTTTGAAATCCTTTTTCTTTGAGAGTTAGCTCAAATATCTCAAACCAGCACCTTGCTGCTTGTTTCAGACCGTACAAAGCTTTATTTAATTTACATACTTGATTATTTTTGCTAGAAACTCCCTCAGGTACTTTCATATATATTTCTTCTTTTAACACCCCATTAAGGAAAGCTGTTTTAACATCCATATGGTGAATCAGTAAATTAAACTGATTTGCAAACGCTATAATAAAACGAAGACTAGCAATTCTCGCAATGGGTGCGAAAGTTTCATCATAATCTACAAGATACTCTTGACTAAAACCTTTAGCAACAAGTCGAGCTTTATATTTTAATGGATTTCCGTGTTCATCATTTTTGATAGAAAATACCCATTTACAATCGACAATATTTCTATTCTTTGGTTTTTCTAGTTTTATTCGTTAACAACGAATTTATTTCTTCTTTAATAGCTTGTTCCCAAAGATTTTTATCATTCCTACTTTTAATTTCGTCAAATGAAGTAGGTATTTTACATATTAATGACTGAGCACACATAAAATAATCATTCGATATATTTTGTTCGTTATAAGAAATAGGTGGACGACTTTTAACCCTTTCACTCCATCTAAGTTCAGAAAATTCATGTTATTTGAATTTATTTATTTGCGATACAGATTCGTTATCATTTTTTATCTAATTTATCTACACATTTATAATTCATTTCATTAGCTTGAGTAGAGTTTTCATAATATATTCTAGGTCCTATTATATCTGATTTTCTATTTGTATTACTACTATCAAATTTTTCATTTTTTTTTTACTATATCTGATTTCCTATGTGTATCATCAGTATCAGATTTTTCATTTAATATAGGTCCTACTATATCTGATTCCTTACGTGCATTATCACTATCAGATTTATCACCTTTATTATAGAGTTTTCATTTATTCTAGGCCCAGCCGTACCTGATTTCTTACGTGTATTATCACTATCAGGTTTTTCGGCTTTTAGGTATATCTGATTTCTTACGTGTATTACCACTATCAGATTTGTCGTCATTTATATCTGATTTCTTACGTGTATTACCACTATCAGATTTCTCATCTTTACCACTAGGATTTTCACAATTAATCCTATTCGACTCAATAATATCTGATTTCTTATGTGAGTTATCACTATCAGATTTCTTGGCGTTACCACTAGGATTTTCACAATTAATCCTATTCGACTCAATAATATCTGATTTCTTATGTGAATTATCACTATCAGATTTGTCGTCATAACCACTAGGATTTTCACAATTAATCCTATTCGACTTTAGCCTAGACTTCAGAAAACCTATCTCATCAGCAATGAATAGAGTTTTCATATATTCTAGGTCCTGCCCTACCTGATTTCTTACGTGCTTTATCACTATCAGGTTTGTCGTCATTACCACTAGGATTTAAACAACTAATCCTATTCGACTCTGGCCTAGACTTTAGAAAACCTATCTCATCTACAATTACATCTCTAGCAACAACAAATTTATTATTCTCTACATCCCATAATTTATAACCATTCGGTTCATATCCGACCAGTATTCCTTTCCATGATTTTTCATGAAATTTTTTTTACTGGTTTTACTATGTACATAAACAGTTGAACCGAAAACTTTCAAATATTTTATTTGCGGCTTTTTATTATGCCACAATTCGTATGGTGTTTTATTTGTTTTTAAGGCTTTAGTTGGAGTTTTATTAATTAAGTACGTAGCAGTGAGAACTGCTTGACCCCAGAACATCTTTTCTAAATGAGCACCAACTAGCATTGTTCGAGCCTTTTCTGTTACTGTTCTAACCATTCTCTCTGACACCCCATTTAATTGAGGAGTTCGCGGAACTGTTAAATGATAACTAATACCTTTCTGTACGCAATCATTTTTCATTTCATTAGATAAATACTCTCGCCCGTTGTCACAATATAAATTAACTACTTTCAAATTAAAATGAGCCTCACTTTTTGCTACATAATCTTTAAAAACTGAAAATACATCAGCCTTATAAGTAGTTAAATATGTGACACAGTAATGAGTATATTCATCAACAAATAACACAAAATAATTTTTATTATCTATTGTAGAAGGAGTGATTGGACCTGCAAAATCAGAATGTACTATGTGGTCGTCTTATGTAACTTTTACCCTTATTTCTTTCAAATGGTAACCGTGTTTGTTTACCGTTTATACAGGCCTCACATAAATTATTAGTCGGTGTAATATGATCTAACTGTCCTATGTCATCTGTCAGTTGTTTGTTCTTTAACTCGACAAATTTATCTTTTCCTATATGGCCTAAACGTTGATGCCACAATTCATAATTAACTTTTGTGGTACTAAATGCTTGAACAACAGATTTTTCTATGCTTGCATTTATTATAAAATCAACTGTAATAAAATTGTTTGACGGCTTACCTTACATCAGAAGTTTGTTACCTTTTTTCTAATTTGAATACCTTGTGGATTGAAAATCACTATCATTCCAGCCTGTTGGATTCTTGAAATTGATAATATTTCATACGGAACTTCCGGACAATAATAAGTATCCTCCAATGTTCCTGTGAAGCCCATTTTGCTTGTAACATGCAGTGTACCCTTATTTGTCGCCGTAATAATTGTGCTATTCTTCTCTACTAATATTTTTGTTTGTAAATCTGAAAAATTGTTAGTTAAATCTTCTCTGTTAATAGTATGAGCGGATGATCCAGAATATCATTGATTTTTGATTGCTCTGCTGGTTGTATTGTTTGAGCATTTCTTTTCTTCTGATTTTTATTTTTATATTGAAGTGTTCTTTTGTAATAATTACACTTATTTTTATGTGTCCCAATCTACCACATTGATGACACTTAATTATAAATGATTGATTTTTGGATATATCTACTATTTTCTAATCAATATAAAATAAATTATTCTAAATTTCTATTTCACTTAAATCACTTATATTTGACTAACTTAATTTCACTTTAATTTGTTTTATTTACACAAAACACAATAAATAGAAATTTTAATATTATACAAAACTCAAATAATAGCACGTTACACAAAACACAATACTATACATTTTAATATTATTCAAAACTCATATAATTGCACTGTTGGATTTTTAATTTATTATACAAAACTTAACACCACGACTATCCTGGATGTTTAACAAAACTTAACTGCACGATTACTGGATTTTAATTTATTATACAAAACTTAAATAATAACACGAGTATCCAGAATTTTTAATTTATTATACAAAACTTAAATTATAATAATAATAGCACGAATACTGGATTTTAATTTATTATTAATAATAGCACGAATGCCCTGAGCGTTCAACAAAACTTAAAGCACGAGTGTCCTGGGCCCCTAACCTATTGGAAAATGGGAATCAGGTTTCAATATTATGAATTAAATAACACTTTTATTCTTCAAATAATTATTCTTTTTATTTAAAAAGATGCACTAAGGAAGGCAGTGTTATCTGTATGAATATCCGTATAAGACTATATTCTATAATATACTTAAAAACCATATAAGGGATCTTCTCTATACTTATCTTAAAACTATCGCATAAATAAACCCTTATATTCCTGACAGAATATTTTCTCATCTGTATATTTGCTTTTATCACCTAAAGAAAAATAATCATTCATCACTTAATATCTATAATAGATATACGAGTATATTTGTTTCAAAACTATTACTAAAATAGTAAAGATTAATTTTTGTATCCTTATAATATTCCAACAGTCGGTGTCAGAAATATTTAATTTTGAGATGATTATGTTAGCCAAAGCTTCTTGTGTTAGCATGTGACCTCTTATCGCTCTTAAGTAAGCGTGCCCTGTTAAGGCTTTTTCTGCGGATAACTCTGCATATATCGTGCAAAAAACGTCTTTTAGTCCACTTCCATCCATAATGTAACCAATGGACCCGAGAAATGACATGATTAAATGAAATCCCCCAAGACGCAATAAAATGCGTGATAAATTGTGTTGGTCATTAGCCGGATCAATCGACGATAAAATTTGACGTGCTTTTAAATATAACGGTAAATCGAATGTTACAAAAATGTGTTTTTGACCAAGTTGCATGCACTTGTTTGCGGCTTCTATGAGAACTGTAAAAATCGTGTCAAGGTCGCTGGGTGGAGCATTGACGAACGGCAGTGGGATAATTTTGGAGGTAGCAAATTCATTTGAAAAATAATGACTTTCAAGAAAACCACTCCAACCTTTTTGTTTGTCGGGGCCTTGCGGTTTTACAAACGAACCATAATAAATCAACATCACTCATATTATCGGCAAGGGACATGCTTCCGGAGTTAACATCTTTTGCAACGATTTTGTGAAGGCCGAAATGAGGAGGCTTCTGATAATGCTGGAGGTCAACGAATCCAAACTTTCCGATGCACTCTGAATTCGGTAGTTGTCTCAATCGGCGTATGTTATGATCGGTAATAACGGCTGACGACGGCGTGACGCACATGATACCACCCATGGCGTGAAACGTATTATGACCGTCAAGCGTATTTGCATTATGATCAGCATTGTCGTAAATGATTTGTGCGAATGAAGAATCGGCTAACGTATGGTTTTCGGGATCATTAATAATTGATGATTCGAACAAAATCGTTTCGTTGTATGATTCGGAAAGACCGAGGGAATGTAAACTATCAATCAAGCTTTTTGCTGCGTACTTTTTATGAATCATGCACGAGAACCCTAATAGTATGGGGGATAAAAAAGATCTAGGTCTAACAGACTTTATCAAAATATGTGCAAACGTTATTATTCTATTCTCGCATTTGGTATCGCCTTTTTGGGGATTACTTCTTGTCTGCGTTCGTCGATGAAGAAGGATATCCAAAAAGCTTTTCAAGGAGGCCGGAACGTCAGAATGTACATCATCAAAAAACGCGCTAGGTGCCCTGTACGTGTCCATGTCGAAATGTTTCGCCCTAACATCCTGTCTAATTATATGAGCGGCCATTTCCACGATTCGCTTACGTTCGTCTGCAATGTTTTTCTGTTTGTTCTGATACCAGCTATCAGTGAGAATTTTTCCTTCCGTGCATTTAAAACATAAAATTAGATCATTTTTCGATTGATAAATAATCAATTCGTCCTCAAAGTGACTTTTGAGTTGATTTTTTATCGATTTAATGGAAGGAGTTTCCCCCGTAAACGATTGTAAAATTTCTTTTAGAGAAAATTGACACTCATCATCACTACTTTGTATAAAATCTATTATATGTTGTAAAGAGGCAGATACGTTTTCTGTGACTGGACGACTGCGAATATTTGTAGCCCTGTATGCGTAAAATCGGCTCATGCAAAGCTTATGGTAAACGGCTTTTATTTCATGCAAATCAGTAACATTTAGTAATCGTGCCTTTAAGACTTTGCAAAAGTCATCCATGGGACGATCCGCAATTTCGTCTAGGATATTTGTTCGAACACTATCGCTTTGGACATGGGAAAAAGGCTTTTGGTATTGGGTAGCCAGAACGTTATCACAGCAGAAGAAACAAAGTTCGGAAAATTGAAATATACGCGCCTCGGCCAACCGCCTTCTGTTACTTGAAATGGTTGAAGTAGCCGATCTAGATGCCGATTGAATGTTGACAACATTAAGGTAACGGTATTACAGGTCTTGTGAATCACCAGTGATCGAAGATTTTGAAGGCGTCTGAAAATATTGTCCTTCCTTTTTAATGCTTGCTTGAATCAGAGAATTAATGGCACGTTCCTTTAATGATGCAGACGTTTCATGCGGTAAAATGTCTTCATCGCAAAGAATACATATGACAGTATCTTCGTCGGTATCCATAATTTTATTAAAGTAGTTTACCTACAACAAAACGAATATAATTCATGAATTTTTTTGATGAAGCAAATATTACACGAATTACTGAGTAAATAATGTTACAAATAACTGAATAATGTTACAACGATTTTTTCAGCAATATGTATATTCAAAACGTGATAATTACAATAGTACTGAATGTTAAGACAGCTCTGGGTATAATTTTTATCAAAAAATAAATACGATATTCGAATTCCTCTCGTCGAGCTACCCCAAATAGAGTACAAAAGGATTTTTGTGGCTGTAGTAGAAGCTTACAAATATACGACTTTGGAAGCCCCTTTGAATTTGAACGCACGAAATCAGTTTCGGAAGCGGCCACTCTGACAGAATCGGCTGTTCTCCTCTCACCCTGCCTCTTAGACAGCTGATACTTCAACGTTATTATCTATTGTAAAGAGGCAACGAAACTGTTGATAATAATTCTTTATCAAAAATATAGTAACTCAACTAGAGCACCTCCAAATCTGAGTCCTGTGCATGAAATAACGAAGCCGCAGGATTAAAATGAAAAAAAAATTATCTCGGCTTCTGAAGGTCGTAGAACGAATTTTTTATTTGTAGAAAAATACCAGCTGTACGATTATCAAAGTTGCATTTCAGTACGAATGCAATTTAAAAAGTTATTGCATTTGTTTAAGCGGAAAAAAGTTTATCATTTTTAGAGCCAATTTTAAACAATTAAACTGAAATATTACATTTTTATTTTTTTTCTACGTTAAAGTACAACTCTTAAAGAGTAGAATGCGTCTTGAAAATTGAAAATCGGAGTACCTCAATCCGAATAATAACACTTTTACCAAAATGGTTTTTTTAATAAACAATTGAATATCTCGGCTCCTGTTTATCTCTCAACACTCAAATTGCGGCTACTTTTTAAGCTCAATAAGGAGCACATTCTTGGAAAGTTTCAAGACCGCTAAATAATTATTTCAAAAGTTATTGCAAATTTAATAAAAAGCATTTTTCGACGGGTTTTTTGCCGTTTACCGATAAACTAATGAACCGACTTTGATTCAACAGGCGCCATTTTGAAGGTTTTTATATTACCTACAACTTTCTAATAAAACATTTTTCACTCAAACTCTTAGTTTCTTCAATAATATTTCATATCTGGACAAAAAGCGGATTTTCGAACTTAAACATGCCGTCATTTTGTTTTTTATGCGAATCACGACTGGGTTTTTTTTTATTACTTGTTTGTGATATGGTTTAAGGGAATCCATCGTCAGTATGTAGTTAGCATTTAGGTCCTGGAATTTTGCTTATAGTCTAAGAAAATTAGTTTCAGAATCGTCGATCAGACAAAATAATTCCTGTAGTTTTGAAAGTTGATACAGTTATTTCTTAAGGTGTCCAGATGAATATACTAAAAGCCCCCGAGGGAGGGACTCGAGCCGGCGGTGGGGGAGGGGGGAAAGGTCTCTTTTTCAAGGTTTTTGCTTGTGACTCGAAAACTATTTATAATATCTCTTTAGTGACTTCTACATTAATTATCTACATTAAATTTCCTATAAATTATGTCTTAACATTTTTACAGTACGATCAATACTTTAGGAGATACAGAGTATTAAAGGTGACAAAAATAAGAAGCTAAATCGTTTTACAAATTTTAATTCTGAAAAATTAAACAATTTTTTTTGCACGAGTATGCCGACTTATCAATCAAATTGTGTTTCATCTTCGTCATCTTTATCATTAACATCGATGGGGGCTCCATTAGTATAAGCTGCTAGGCAGCCGTTACAGATAAGACTTCAATTAATTCCCGATATTCGGCAACTGCATTTTCCAGAACAACCACTTTTACATCGGCAAAAAATTGAACTTAACAACGTGTCTGAGCAGGAGGATCCAAGGTCGTGATTGGTTCTAAGTTTCCATCGACTCCTCGCTTCCAACCCCATATTTCAGGAGGCAGTTGGTTCCCAAGCCACTCCTGTACTTGATGGAATACTCTGTAAGCATGATATTTCGCTGACCCTTTGGTAGGGGGGAGGGAAGAAAGATCCGGTTTGGGCTTGGTACAAGATTTTTTCTTAGATTAAGTTAATTAAATTATATTATTAGGCTCAAAGTGTCGTTAAAAATATACACCAATTTTCGAACATAACGTTGGGGTATATCATGTAAAATTCGCGCCTTGTAATTCTTGAATTACTTGTGTCTTCAGACAATATTTTTATATTTTTAGATTAGTTCTGAAGAAGATCCAAATCCGGATCGAAACGTTAATGTATTAATTATATTTTTTTGTTAATATATTTGTCTGAAAAACTGGTCGATAATTTTATTTATTGAAGAGTTCTAATCAGACGTTAATAAAAGATAGAAACTAATTAATTATTTATTAATATTTATGTTTTTTAGATCAATTTTGAAGAAGGTCCAAATTCGGACCGAAACGTTAATGTATTGAATTTATACATTTTTTTAATATATTTGTCTGAAAAATTGGTCGATAATTTTATTTATTGAAGTATTCTAATTTAATGGTTATATCATTACTCTAAAAAAAAGAGTTTCAGGTCAAGCAATGAAAGACAGGTTTTTTTGTATTTTTTTTTCGTACAATTGAGTGGTGTAATCAGTTTTTCAAGTTTCTTAAAAATTTAAGCAAAGTATGAACAATTCCTGAAAAATTAATTGTTGCAAAAGTCATTTTTGAGTTTTTCCAATTTTTGAGCGTGTTGTGAAATAGTGGCTATTGTCTTTTATTATTGTATCAAAAAGTAGGTACAATAATATGTAAAAACAAAAAATATTAATGGCCTAGGACACATGAAGAGCGTTCAACGCGCGTTGGACCAACGCGCGTTGAATAACGTTGATAACGCGCGTTATCATATAAACAGTTATATACAATTGTAAACGCGCGTTGGGCCAACGCGCGTTGAACGCTACTTCTATCAGGCAACCTTCCAATTTCAAGTCCGAAGAAATATTTAGCTGGCTGTGTAGTAATTGTAAACTCTTTTCTAAGTTTATTTATGAAAGATTCTAAATCATTTCCTGCAACCAATCCATCATCCACAAACAAGACAAGCAAAATTTGCCGACCTTCAATTTCGAGAATATATAAACAAGGATCTGCCTTACTTTTACGAAATCCTAAACTTTTTTAATCCGTATAAGCTCTTTCTTAATTTGTAAACTCTAGTTGTTCCGTCATTAAAAACTTCTGACTGTTTTATGTAGATTATTTCCTCTAGCTCTCCATATAAAAATGTTGTTGATACGTCAAATTGAACTTAATGAAGATTCTCACTTGCTGCAATGCTTAAAATTGAGCAAATTGTGCCAAACTTTGCCCCTGGACTGAATGTATCGCTGTAGTCAACTCCTTTATGTTGATTGAACCCTTTTGCTACAAGCCTTGCCTTATATTTTTCTATACTTCCGTCAGGATTATTTTTAATACGGTAAACCCACTTACATGGAATCAACTTTCCACCCACTGATAGATCAGTAAAAGTCCATGCCTGATTTAATTTTCTATTAAAGATTTCATTTCGCTGTCCATGGCTTTCTTCCATTCAACGCTCACTGAACCATTCATAGCTTCTGTATATGTTTCAGAAATAAATTTTGTGGTAATTATTACTTCTGCTGTGAGAACAAGATCATAAAAAAATGCTGGTTTAGATAATGTTTTTCGATCTCTTAAACATCGACTTGAGAATTGTGAATCTTCTTGAGTTTCTTCCTGACGATCTTCATCTTCTTCTTTTTCTACAGATCCTCATTACTTTCTTCTGACTTAACTGACAAGTTGCTATCTGAGCTTTTCCTACTTTGAAGTTTCTCAGATTTTTGAACTTGAAATGGTAATTTTACACGTTCTTCACAATCACCAAGTTTTTCTTTGAATTCGATATCTCTTGATAATTAAATTAAATTAAATTATCTTGTGCTTTTCTTTTACCCATACTCGATATCGTTTATCTCCATCATATCCCACAAGATATCCTTTTTCTGCTTTCTTATCCATTTTCTTTCTCTTCTGAGATGGAACATGAACGTAACAGGTGGGTCCAATAATCCTTAAGTGTTTAATTTTAGGTGTCTTACCTATCATTAGTTCATGCGGACTCTTTCCCTTTTCTGAGGATTTACCAGTTCTATTTAAAATGTACATAGCTGTGCTTACTAGCTCAGCCCACATTGCTGCTGGAAACTTTGCATCTGGATTTGAATACTTGATAGTTCTTGCCATCTAAACAATTGTCCGGTTCTTGCGTTCACTACCATAATTTTGTTCTGGTATGTATGGACCTGTGAGTCTTTGATTTATGCCATTTCTTGATAAAATTGCTTTGACGTCGTCATTATCAAACTCTCCTCCATTGTCACTTAGCAGCTCTTTCACACTATAACCTAAAGTTTTCATATGCGCTAACATGTCTTTCAATCAAAGGGTCCACATACATCTGTTGACATCAATTCTCCTGGTCTGTTGGATTTTTCTGTGGTTCCAAATGGTAGTCTGTCCGCCTTTCCGTACACACATGGTTCACAAACTTCTTGATGTACTTTGACTTTGATCCCCAATTTCTCTTCAATAATTTCTTTTACATGACGCTTATCTTGATGTCCCCATCTTTCATGATACAGTTGCAATATTGAATCATTCTTGAGAGTAATATTCACTTCAACTTTATGTTCTGGCTCAATAGGATGTATGCCTTGTATAGAGTGCCGTTTTCTGTTCGATTCCCGTACAACATTCGGTATTTGTTGATCTAAATTCACTGTTTTTATTTTTATCTTGAGCAGCTGTAACAGAGAATATATTTTTAGAAATTTCTGGAACATACCATAATTTACCATAATTTAAAGTAATCTTTAGATTTCATGCTTAGCATTTAATACGATTCGAATTGTTCCTTTTCCTACAGCATTTAAGACTTCTTTTCCTGCAGATTTGATACTAGAAGGTGTTTGAAACTTTTCAAAGTCCACAAAATAATCGGGATTATTTGTTACATGTCTTGTTGCACCATTATCTATACACCAGTCATCAGAACATGTGTCAAGAGCATTTAATTCACTGCAAACTGATACTAAAGCGATATTAGTAACTGCAGTATTATTTTTATTTACATCTTTTTTCTTGTTTTTCGGTGGTTTGCCGTCTGCAATCCATTTTCTACATTGATTTACCCAATGATCCTTCTTATGACAGTAATTACATACATGTTCTCTTCTTGAATTTGCCTTGTAACTATTTACTTTCTTTAAGTCACTTGTTTTGACTATAAGAGCTTCTTGAGATGATTCATTGCTTGATTCACCCTTTTTAAAATTTCGTTCAAACATACACAGCTGGGTCGTAAGCTCATCAAAATTCCTTTCGTTATCTTTGATTAACAGCATCCAACTAGATTTAAAAGTTTCGTAATTACTTGGAAGGATATGTAACGTCTTGCATACTAAAATTAAATCTGGTACATTTTCTTCTTCTCTTGCTGAAAGCCCGTTATTTAATTCATTTCATAAACTTTTAAACTTTGCTATATGCGTCGATACATCTTGTCCTATTATCCAAGAAAAAGCGAAGATATCTGAGCAAATTTTAAATAGTTGATCCTTGGAAGTGGCTTCAAACTGTGATTCTAATGCATTCCAAGCATCATGGGCTGTTTCTTTATCCATAATTTTTTTGATAAACTACATCACTTACCGCACTAGCTATCATTGACTTGGCATAACTGTTTGATTTTCGATAAAAATCAATCTTCTCCTTATAAACTTTTCTCTGATCTGCTGTAGCTTCTAGTCCTAGATCATTTGGCTTAATCAGTTTTCCATCAATTACATCTAA
This sequence comes from Xanthostigma xanthostigma, assembly GCA_963575645.1. NCBI lineage: Eukaryota > Metazoa > Arthropoda > Insecta > Raphidioptera > Raphidiidae > Xanthostigma > Xanthostigma xanthostigma. The sequence goes on from OY754464.1 coordinate 44,640,413, forward strand.
TGCTCCTTCATGATAATCAAGCAGATCTCTTATCTTGTGTTTCCACAGTGGCCACTCAGCCTCACTGTTTAATGGTTTTATATGCTTAAACATATCCATTTTGACTAACACACTTTTGATAAAATTTCTTTTTTTTATACAGGGTGTCCCTAAAAGGTTTTTACAAAAGCCTACCACATATTCTTCAGGCCAAAACAACTCGATACAAGCAAACTTACCTCAGTACAAAGTTGCTTAGTTTGGGCGCTAGACGGCTCTTAAGTTACAATTTTCAAATCGTTTTTGCTTTATAACTTTGAAACGGCTCATGAGATTTTACTCAAATTTGGTACGTTGGCATAGCTTTATTGGGCAATAAAACCCATATCATAATAATGATGAATATCATTCCATGGGCGTAGAACTTGATTTTTTTGATAATTAAACATCTAAAACTTCTACGCCAATGGAAAAAAATCAGTTTGAGTATGAAATCTGGATCACGGTCTAAAATATCTTCTTCGACTTCAGGAATCCTCACAAAACGCTGTCTTCCATAATCACCAGTTCTAGGAGCAAAATAACCGGTCTCCCGAAGACGCCTCTCAACTGCAGCAAAGGTTGGGTGGCTGGGTATGAATATCACTGTCGCGTACCCAGCCACCCAACCTTTATAGCCTGGGAAAATTAAGAAATTCAGACCAAATAATTCATGTAGTTTTGAAAGTTGCTACAGTTATTCCAAAAGGTGTCCAGATGAATATACTAAAAGCCACCGAGGGAGGGACACAAGCCGGCGGTGGGGGAGGAGGGGAAGGGTCTCTTTTTCAAGGTTTTTTCTTGTGACTCGAAAACTATTTATAATATCTCTTTAGTGACTTCTACATTAATTATCTACATTAAATTTCCTATAAATTATGTCTAAACATTTTTACTGTACGATCAATACTTTAGGAGATACAGAGTATTAAAGGTGATAAAAATAAGAAGCTAAATCGTTTTACAAATTTTAATTCTGAAAAATTAAACAAATTTTTTTGCACGAGTATGCCGACTTATCAATCAAATTATGTTTCATCTTCGTCATCTTTATCATTAACATCGATGGGGGTCCATTAGTACAAGCTCCTAAGCAGCCGTTACAGATAAGACTACACTTAATGCCCTCTTTTCGGCAACTGCATTTTCCAGAACAACCACTTTTACATCGGCAAAAAATTGAACTTAACAACGCGTCAGTACAGGAGGATCCAAGGTCGTGGTTGGTTCTAAGTTTCCATCGACTTCTCGCTTCCAACCCTATATTTCAGGAGGCAGTTGGTTCCCAAGCCACTCCTGTACTTGATGGAATACTCTGTAAGCGTGATATTTCGCTGACCCTTTGGTAGGGGGGAGGGAAGAAAGATCCGGTTTGGGCTTGGTACAAGATTTCAGAAAAACTGTGAATCGATTTCTGTTAATCTCAGACTGAGTACAGGGCGCTCGGTATACTTCAAGAAACATTTTTTCTCCGGCTTCTGCTATAACATCCGGAGTTGATGTTGGGTCATAAAATACAGTTGCTATTTCCTTTAGTAATGGCTTTTGATCAAAAATCTTGATAATTGATGTTTTGCCCTTCCTGTAAATAGCTGAGGTTGTATCACACCCACTGAAACTATGCAGAAAGAGAATAGAACCACAAAATGAATATTTTGGTTTCCACTTTTCCTCTTCCCGGTTTGACAAAAAATATTTCTTTTTCAGGAGGAGTATGAGCCATTAGAAGGACTACAAGATCAACATCTTCTCCAATAACACTGACCACAAGATTGTCTGCACTTTATCAATTGCAGTGCGAATAATTGTGCAGTCAGCTCACTTGCAGCTATTCGTGTTTCTATGTTTGCAGCCTGCATTTTTTCTGTCAGAAGTTTAATCAGTTCCCAACTGATTAAACTTCTGACAGAAAAAATGTTTTTTGTATTTGATAGAAAATTCTCTTGCTGAACAGTGACCTTCATCGAGAGATTGATGTTTATATCAACAGACGATTTCACCGCCCTCCTTTGTTCAGATGTTTTTGTACTATTTTTTACGTCATCGTATCCATCAAACACTACGGTAGAAGGTGGCCCGTAATGACATTTTACATAATTTATGTACTGATCATATATATCTGAGTAAGAGGAGCCCAATTGCCACTTGGTATGGTGCAAAAGAAAGCCACCATCAATAACCATCTCACTAGTTTTCACATTAGTGTCGGATTTCGATAAAACAGAGTATTGCATCAAGTACAGGAGTGGCTTGGGAACCAACTGCCTCCTGAAATATGGGGTTGGAAGGGAGGAGTCGATGGAAACTTAGAACCAATCACGACCTTGGATCCTTCTGCTCCTGACGCGTTGTTAAGTTCAATTTTTTGCCGATGTTGTTCTGGAAAATGCAGTTGCCGAAAAGCGGGCATTAAGTGTAGTCTTATCTGTAACGGCTGCCTAGGAGCTTGTACTAATGGAGCCCCATCGATGTTAATGATAAAGATGACGAAGATGAAACATAATTTGATTGATAAGTCGGCATACTCGTGCAAAAAAATATGTTTAATTTTTCAGAATTAAAATTTGTAAAACGATTTAGCTTCTTATTTTTATCACCTTTAATACTCTGTATCTCCTAAAGTATTAATCGTACAGTAAAAATGTTTAGACATAATTTATAGGAAATTTAATGTAGATAATTAATGTAGAAGTCACTAAAGAGATATTATAAATAGTTTTCGAGTCACAAGCAAAAACCTTGAAAAAGAGACCTTTCTCCCCCTCCCCCACCGCCGGCTCGTGTCCCTCCCTCGGGGGCTTTTAGTATATTCATCTGGACACCTTAAGAAATAACTGTACCAACTTTCAAAACTACAGGAATTATTTGGTCTGATCGACGATTCTGAAACTAATTTTCTTAGATTATTACTGCAATTGAGTTTTAATATTTAATTATGCTCTAAAGTCTAAATTACTAAAATTAAAATTTTGTCGAAACTTTGAGAGTAATCGAATTTTATCAAGAGTACCTTTTTTGTAGTAAATGAGTCGCGTGATCCAGATTTCATACTCAAACTGATTTTTTTTCTATTGGCGTAGAAGTTTTAAATGTTTAATTATTAGTTATTAAATGGCCAAAAAATTGAACTTCTTATTGTACCCAGTGTTTTTTCAACTCCGCCTATGCCTTTTACTTCGCGAGGATTTAATTTAATAATAGGTATATTGACAAAAATTATAATTCAATAAATGACGTTTCGGTCCAGATTTGGATTTCTTCAGAATTAAGCTAAAAAATATAAAAATTAATTAGTAATTATTTTCTAATAGAATTTTTTCAATATCAAAATATTAATGAATTAATATAGTTTTTTTAATAGTTTATAATTCTATTATTAGATAGTTTACAATACGAATTTTATTGTAAATATATAAAGTTAACAGCAGTTTTCCTTATTACATTTTTTTGACACATCATGGCCGACTAAAGTTTTTGATTTATCACCATCGTCCGTGCTCCTCTTACTTGCGTTGTTTGAAATCTTTGCTTAGATTTTTGCCTGTGAATTTATGTTTAGCTTCGAACACGAATTCAACGCCGGGACATTGCGCGATCCGCCGCTGATTGTATAAAGCAACACTTGCACTGTCTGGAAAAAGACGGATTCCATCATTAGGAATATTTTTCAAATTGACCCGATTTTCGAGCAGATTAATGTCATTTTTTCAACTGAAATGTTGTTTAATGTTGTGTTAAACTCAGCTTCGTTTTTCTGCCGCATAATTTCTGTCAATGAATATAATTTGAAATCACTCCATAGGTTATTGTCACTAAAAACTGACAATTATAAATATTTTTCGGCTTGAAAACAGGAGCGTCCATCACAAGCGGCAACTGATTGAAATCTCCAACAGCTATAATCGAGGCTCCACCAAATTGTAAATTTCGTCCAGTGATTTGTCACAGTCTGGTATCAATTCGTGACAACATTCGCGATCCAACCATTGATATAATTTCATTAATGATCAGTAACTTGACATAACGTAATCGGTCACGTATTGTATTTGCAATATCAGCATTCAAATCCGACATTTGTATTGCAAATTGATTGATTGGCAATGCGAAAGAGGAGTGTAGGGTATTGCCTTGAATAAAATAGGCAGTCTTGCCGGATGGTGCAGCTAGCAGTACTTTCAAATTGTCGGGAACATCAATTACAGTTTTCACATTGAAATAATCCAATACTAGGTGATACAACGTATTAATCACATGAGATTTATCGACACCAGCTGAATAACTCAAAAAAAATTACAATGGTAAATTTTGATTTGTTTTAAAATTGTTCAGTACAAAGAGAACAAATTATACGTTGTTTGGAATTCAGAGTTTCCGACATTGGGAGAAAATCGTCGACGCGCAATAATACGGGACCAGTAATTCGGCCACCTTGTTCGAAAATGTCGAAAATTCAGCAATTTCAAAAATCGGATTCAACTGCTTTAAAAGCATTTTTAAGCTCATCATCTCCAACGGCGAAAAACTTGTTGCGATGTTCTAAAATCTGATTCAAGGTCTCGATATATTTTGTATTTACATTGACGCTATTGATTTCGTTGTTATCGCTACGGAATTGCAGTTACAATAACAAATTCTCTAACGGCAGTACCTATCGTAAAATTTTCAATTCTTTACAAACTGGTGGGGCAATATTGTCATCATAATACTGTGTATTATGTACCAACCACGGCCAAGCACAATCTCTCCATGTGAGCTGGTCTTTTTTCATAGCGCGTGATAATATCTTCAGAGTAAACGTCTTTTGAATCGTCAGGCAAAAGTTGAATTTCTTTTGACCTCTTTAACATGTAAACACGATCAGCTCTTTTGGTGCGGTATTGACGTATATTACTCCGCGTGTAGACTTGTGTAGTGGTAATCTCAGTATGGAATGCTGCTTTTTGTCCTGAAAGAATGTTTCTATTGATGAAAACGTTGCCAATTTTTTGAAGGCGATCTCGAATTAATCGATTTCCTTCGCACACTTCTTTGGCAGCTTCACGAATCATTTTTGTCAAACCAGCATCTATTTTGCTCACATAATTAATCATGTATGATACACAAACGCAAGCGTTAATAATAATAAATTGTATGTCCATATTGGATTCCAGCAACGGTAACAAGTCTCGATTGTACGGATTAATTGCAACCTTCAAACTCGAGCGTTTGTAAAATATTTTTGCAGCCTGATCGACGATCTTATAGCATTGATGTAATCTCCCTCAATCAGATTCAATTTTTTCAAAATTTCATCAAACGACATTGTAGTCGTTTTATGCTAGAAAACTTCCGTCAGTTCTTGAATTTACATACTAGGGCTCCAGCAATCTTGTTTTCGGCATAACTGGCATCGGAATATTGAAACGACACCTTTTATTTTTCATACCCTTGTAATATGTATATATGTATATATGTTATACAATCCCAAAATGCATATAAAACTCCATAAGTACTAAGATATTTTTCTATCTCCCCTAGAAATTAAGTCTCTACTCTGGCTTCATATTATGAACCAGGGGAAATACGCCCAGGGGAGAGACTTTTTCATTAAAAAAAATTGGTTGTCTGTAAAGTCGGTTTACGGACGACAGTTTTACGTGATAACGTATTCCGTAATACATAACCTAAACCTCCCAAAATTTGGTTTAAATCCGCTTATCCTTGGTGTCGGAATGATAAAAAATGTCAAAAGTGACGTTTGCAACTGTCAAAGTATTATGTTCTAATAATAATTAGTTATTCCAATACTTAACTTAGAAGGCGTTGCATTTCACAAAATACTAATGTCAAAAAATTGAATTAAACATTAGAAATGCAGCCGTTTTCATGTTAAGACAAGACATACGTTATTTTCTAATTTCCATGTACGGAAAACAAAGACGACCGACCGCGTCGCGTCATGCATTAGACAACATTGCATTTATACAGCTATTTTTCTATATAAATTTGTATAAAAAAACTGTTTAGGCAAATTCTGTTATACGAAATCTATGTAAAATGTTCTCCTCTTTCGTTTAAGACTGGTTTCAAACCGATCTGATTTAAATTGAGCGAGAAATTAGCAAAAAGCACGCACAGGGTCAGGCGGAACGTTACGCGTTAGGAACGTTACGTTAGGAACGTTACGACCGTTAGGAACGTTACACTTTTTCGTACATGCAGCCGGTGTTTTATCAATTTATAAGATTGGTGATTCATCAATTTATAAGACGTTATCACGTCAAAACAGAGAAAATGGTAAAAGTATTTATCGTAAGAAAATAAAAAAGAAACATGATCAATTACGCATAGATTACTGTAAATTTACATAATAGAATAAAGCATTACGATTAAAATAACTAGCCAGGGAAAAGACAACATTGATTGTTTACCTCCGCAATTGTCAAGTGGTGTGATCGAACTGTCCGTTAATAGAAGAAAACAAAAGACGCGCATTACGTTTGCTATCAACTTCACATCAAAACAATCCCGTTTAGATTGAAACTCTCAGCCAAGAAGCACCCAAACATAATATTTTAAAGATTTAAAATTACCCAGAGGAAGAAACGTAAACGTGCGGGACAAAATTTGTCCTTATTTATTTTCATGAAAATATAGATGTTTAGTAATTTTGCTGATATCATTACAATCATTATTGTTAATAATTTATAAAAAATAATAATTAATTAATTTAAATGAACAGATAAATTCGCTAATTGACTGATACGAGACTAAAGAGACAGGCCAGGGGAGAGACTATTTTCAAGGATAAGGTGCGATTGCAACGAAACTAAGTCAATCAAGGTCATGAAATTTACTGACAATAAGCTAGACGCAGTGTATTAAATGATACTGATGTTATATAATATGACAAACTTTTGAAAATAATATCAATTTTTAACGTGGACACTAAGACTACCTCTTAACTGAGAATCACCCAGTATCAGTTCGCTGTTTATACCGATTAAAAAATTCTTGTTCGATATAAATCTCATCTTTTGTGTAAAGCGTCAGTTGTTTTAAAAAATTCAATGCTTCACAAACAACAGCAGGACGAATTGTTTCGAACATGTAATCATTACGATGCTCCATGTGACGTTTCAATTTAATCTGGATGATTGACATTTCGTTAAACGTTCGTGGCAAAACTGATACCATGTCATTCACTTCCAACGAAATATTGACTATACTGCCTTTGAGCGACAATTGAGGATTTATTGCATGCGGTAGCAATTGCCGGATTTGCATGAACGGTAAATACGGTGAAACCTTCGATGACGAAAGTCCTGATAATGTTTTTGCAGACCAAAATACAGAGCTTCTCTTTGAAGAAAATGGGCAAAGTTATGATTATGATAAAACTGTTTTTCACAATTTTCTACTGAAGATTTGACAACTCGATTCAAACAAAAATTATGACCTTACAAAGAATTAAAATGTTACTTAAATTTTCATAGTTGTTTTGACGTATTTTAATCATTTTTCTTCTCCTAAACTATTTACTAAAATATTTTTATCGAAATAAACTTAAATAAACTTCATCTCTCATTTGAAAACGGTTGATAATACTACAAAATTGGCTTAACACTTTCGCTTCTGTTGGCATCCGATCTAATTTTCTAAATGTTCCAACATGCTCTCATTATACAGTTCCTGACAAAAGCAAATTTTGTAAGTGATATCTAAATAAAGATTTTAGTGATTAAAAATTTTTTTTTGCTGACCTGTGTAGTATGATCCCCTGCTGGACAAAATCAAGTTTAAAACTGATAAAAATGGATGGTGTTACAAAAAAAATCGAATTGAAAGGGTTAAAAGGAGAATTTAATCTTAATCACACCTTGAAACCAACTGAAAATTCCGGCCGTTAATATTATAAATATTTATGTAAAGTTATCTAATTATACTGGACACAGTTGGAAAAAATGCTTTGACCAAATTAATATTCGGAAGGTACTTAAATATAGGCTGAAAAATGTTTGCCAAATGTGAAAATGGATTCAAACTGACGAAACATATCCAACCTTTTTTTAAAATTTGGATTCCAAAGCTAAAGGTAAAAGTAAAAACTACTTTTCTAACATATAAAATGAAAATACTGTAATAGTACCTACATATTGCGGACCGAAGACCAGTTTATTGACATCTTGGGCCAACATCCAACATAAACTTAGGACCTATTTTTAGATTCGTAGAACCACACCTATGATGGAGCAAGCTAAATCAAAAGAAAAATAACTGTAAATGGAAATTAATGCAAAAGGAATAAAATTATTGTCGTAGGTCTGTGTCAAATGTCGATTTTTTAAAACAATATGAAGATATATGCAAAAAGTTTTACACGGGTACACTAGTATAATATTTATTTCAAACATAGGTAACAGTATAGATTTTCCAATAATAATTAATTTGAATTTTAAGATATAATTATTACATTCGCACTAAATAATTTTTTCATAAATAAATTATATATTTTCAGGAATTAGATTGTCTTCACTTAACATTAAACCATTAGTGAACAACTGCCCAGATTTATCACCGGTTAAGTGATAAGTTAAATTTTCAATTTCATTTTCTAAAACCTTATTTTTGTGACACATTTGCACGTAACTTAATTGAAGCTGTCGTTGATATCGCAACACCTTTTCCTTTTCTTCTAACCATTTGATTCTCTCCTGTTCGAATTCTTTTAATTTCTTGTTCAGTCGGTCCAACACATTTACTATTTCTGTTGGACACTGATTTAAACAGCTTCGAAAATAATCGTGATCTCCTGTTTCAGATATAAAACTTCCTAATTTATAACAATACGGCACCGATGAACATATTTTGTTTTCTTCATATTTTGTTTCAACAATGCCACTGCGTTTATTGTTGCAAACAATCGTCATTTGCGATAGCTTTTCTTGCAATTCACACATTAGTTCAGCTTTTGGTATCTCATAATAATTGTCTTTTGCTGACGAGTTATTTAATTTCTCTTTTAAAACATAAATTTCACCTTTTAAACATTCGATTTCCATATCTTTGAGATCTACTATTTTATGTATTGTGTTCATTTCATCGCATGTCTGAAGAAGTTTTTTTTGAGCATCTCGATAGTCGTTTCGCAATTGCAACAGTTCGTGATCACGTGTCATATTGTCACTCTGAAAGAACGATAAAAACTATTACAAAATTTGGTTTGTTTATAAATTGCTATAGATGATTAAACATAAGAGTGTTCAAGAATGTCCATTATTCAATAGATCATGCGTTGTAAGTTAAAGCTATTGATTATTTGAATATATCAACAGATATTTTAGAAACTATTCACTTTAGTGCGGTACTTTAATACATAGAAAAACTCAAAGTCCGTCAAAGATGTCACATTGTCAGGTTCTAACCTAACAAATTGAAACCTATTTTAATCAGATGGTTACCGTTTAAGTTTTATCATCTGCGAAGATAAAATCAATGATTCTGATCTTTAACGATAGCTTTGGGTTTTGGACAGAAACCCTCCCTCTCTGCGAATGTAGCCTGAGTCTCGAAGTCTCTGATAGGTTTTCGTGGAGATTCGTAATAAAAACCGGAATCACATTAATAATAATAATAATTTTATTTATTGCCGAAGCAATAGGCCACAGATTCAATCCTAGGATTGGTCTTCCATCTGTCCTTCGATACAAAAATTTTTTATTACAAATTTCGATAAACAAAATATTATTAAAATACTATAAAAATTAAAAGTCCATAAAAATATAAAAATTAAAAGATTCCCTAGATTGGTCGATGCATTAGTTGTTTCTCTAAAAGATATTTTTGGATTTTAGTTGACACATTACTATTGTATTCATATCAGGGAACTATATCATGAAGGTCGTTTAATAATTTAGGGGCTAAATATGAAAATGATTTTTTAAAGTTTGAGGTAGAATGTGATGGGATTTCAAAAGTGATAGACCTAATCTGATAAGGATTTAAACGCTTTACTAGCCTACTGGTTAGGTATAAGGGTTCGTTATTTTTTTGCAAACGGAACAGAAATAAATAAAAATGAAGAAGTCTTCGGTATGTCATGTTTAAAAATACTATGCCGCGTGAGAAAAGGTGTTATATGTTCTCTATAGGGAATATCAAAAACAAATCTTAAACACGCATTTTGAAGTTTTTGAGCTGTGACGGGTTTGGAAGTCTAACATTGTGGCTGACATTAATGGCACGAACACATTTGAGCTTCGAGACCTTATATCATTAAACCCATACTAACGGAAATTGATAAGTGATTTAAAGTTGACTAAGCATGAATAACGCCGCGAATCAAGTGTCCGACGATTCGGCCATTTACGTCTTCCGACACACACACACGCACATAGGCGCGCGCGCGCACATACACACACACTTACACACCATTCAAAGTTTTAAAAATAACACAAAAACAATTAATAGTTTATAGTGCTGATATATTATTACATAACCTAACGAATGATAACGTTTTGTATTAGTGAAACTTTTAAAAAAATATATTTCCCCATTGTGAAATTTTGTTTGAACAATTGCAACCAAGACAATTAGATTCAGTTTTGATAAAAAAATATTTGAATGATTTCGAAAAATCTATTCAATAAACACGAGATTTGGAACCTTTTACAAGTAAGTACAAGAATAAAAACGTAAAACTATGTAATTTGTAAAGAGATGTGTGATTTTATTTTACCGAAAATAAACATAGAGTAGAAAGTACCGGTCATTTGGTAGCAGGCAAGTTATTCCACCACGAATATTTCGAAATTTATCGGTTACATTTTCCTGAATGGGAATTTACTGTTACCGTAAAAACGTATTAATTTTAAAAAAGCAACGCAGAATAGATCTTCTTTATAAAAAAAGTTTGTTTCCCCCCTCTTTATTATAGATATTAGTCCAGGGAATATATAAAAAATAAGTCAAACTTTGTAAAAATTAGGGGAAAGCTGAATAGTTGCATCAACCTTCCTTTTGTGGTTCAAAACAATATCCCAAAAGTCCCCACCGATACATGTGCCACTAAAAATGTACGCGGGTCAAAAGTTACAAAAAACGGATTTTCGAGAAAATCTCGTTAATGGTGACATTTATAGCAAAAATAGTGGTTAGCAAATTTGTAGCTTAGAAAATTGCCTACCAAAATATACTATTACTTTTCATTCCGTAAGACTAAAAAATTACCATAATACAGTCTTGCCTCACGGGGCTAGAAATATACTATTACTTTTTTCCGTAAGACTAAAAAACTACCATAATACAGTCTTGCCTCACGGGGGTACGCCCCGCTCGGCAGCAACAACAATAGTGAAGCCTTCGGCTCCACCATATTCCAAGTCACTTTTCCATTTTTTCTTTCCCCAAAAATCTTATTCGGAATATCATAAACATATACAAAAAATTTAGATTTCTTCGATTTTTCGACTGGTCTTTTGGATCTTTATTATTTTTTTTACTAAACCATCCCTGTATTAAGGCGAACAAAAGAAAAAAAATATTCAAATCGGTCGGCATATCTTAGACGTAGTGATGGTGATTTTTGATAAAACACCGTCATAGTTCAGACATATTTTGTACAAAATATTAACAAACTATATATTTTATTTATTATTTTTTATTTTATTTGTATACCTGGCAGGCTAACAGACAATGAATGTCCAATAACAAACCTGCTCTCAATAATACAATAATTATACATTTGCAGCACAGTACCTTAACAAACCTTCCTCGTTAATCCATCTTTCTGTTAGTGAAAACCATTTCAAAATCCGTTGGGTTGTTTATAAGAAGTAAGCGGAAAACAGACAGGGAAACGGCAACTATATTTTATACTATGTAATTAATCAAATTTTATCGAAATCTGTTAGTCTTACGAAAAAAAGTAGTAAGATGTTTTTATAGGCAATTTTCTAAGCTACAAATTTGGTAACCACGATTTTTTCACAAAAGTCACCGTTAGCGAGATTTTCGCAAAAACCCGTTTTTGTGACCTCTCATCCCGCGTAACATTTTTAGCGGCACACGTATCCGTGGTAGGGTTGGGTAACTCGGATCTGAACCGGTTCAAAGAGCCGGCTCCGACAGAAGATCCGTGAGAGTCGACTCACTTTTTTATGAGCCGACGGATCAACGGATCCGCATAACTCAGTGAAACATTTAACACACAGATGCAATAAGTATCTGTCAGCTCAAATGACTCATGCATCATATGTCTGGCTATGCATTCTATACAGGTGTACATTATACAATCAACAACACTATACACTGTACACACTTCGCACAGGCGGTACAGTTATTACAGTGTTTTATTTAAGTCACAACTATTTAAGGTATTGTATTGCATATTGTAATATGCTTTCTGTAACATAGCAAGTAGCAACCTGTAAAACCCCGCCTTATAATATGTGAGTCAATCACTGGCATAATATTACGTGATATGATTGACTCAACTCAGTTGACTCGAATAACATATTCAGAACTCGGCTCTTTGTGAACCGGTTCAGGGAGCCGGCTCACATACGGGATCCATATGCAAAGATGCAGATCACTAAAAAGACCTGTTTATCCCATCTCTAATCCGTGGGGACTTTTGGTATATTGTTTAGAACCACGAAAGTGAGGTTCGTGTAAAAATCCAGCTTTCCCCTGTTTTTTCCACAGTGACATATCTCTATTCCCTGCATTATATTCATTTAAAAAATTTTGATATTCAGTATATGTATTTTGAGCACTACCACACTTTCGAACCACTGGCCGCCACTGTTTCTTACCAAGCTATGACTTTGTTCTGAAATATATTTTTTTATTAACGAATTGTTTAAATCCAGTAGCACTTTGTAGCTTGTACAGTATCATACTTAACTACTTTTTACACCCTTTATATTAGTTTCACTTGTAAGTTTGTATGCATGTATGTATGTAGGCATATAAGTATGTATGTTTGTAAACTCGTTTGGACTACAGCAAGTGGTTTATATAGTGGTATAATATGCCAGTTCTGTAAGTACACTGGCTAGCCGTGCGGTCTAAGGCACGGGTCTTCGCTGACGTCAACTCTCGGAATCACGGGTCGTGGGTTCTAATCCCGTCCACGCCGAAAAAAAAAATTGTTTTTTTTTCGGCAAATTTTTGACAAAAAATCGAACTAAAAAGTGGAAAATAAATATAGTATAAAAAAAACTAAAAAACACGCTTAATTAAACTTAAAACAATAATGAATAAAAAATACAAGTATTATTGTGAAAAAAGCATGGCGCGCTCGATGTACGAAAATGTGGAACAAAGCGCCTCACGCTTTTTTCACAATAATACTTCTATTTTTTATTCATTATTGTTTTAAGCTTATTTTAAAAAAAATATTTTTTACTTTTTAGTTCGATATAAAGCGTGTTTTTTAGTTTTTTTTAAACTATATTTTTTTAATTAAGAGACTGCATAAGCTAATCAATTTTACTCACTTTAGCATCCTTAAGTTGTGATTTAAGTAAAGAAATTTCTCCAGTCTTCTGACACAACGTCCACTCTGTTTCTTCCAATTTGTTACGAAACATTTCAATTTCTTGTCTCATTTCTGAAGCAGTTTGTGAAACTTGCTCATTATCAGCCGCCAGTCTTTTCTTATCCTGTTGCATCTGATACGTTTGCATCATCAGTATCTGTTCCAGTTTATGTACTTTCTGTGCACTAGCTCGTATTCGGTTTTCGTTAGCTGTTTTCATCCTCTGCAATTCACGTTCCCAGATACGTTCTTTCTCCTGATAAACGCGAAATATAACTTGTTCGTTATGTTCCATGGTTTGACGTAGATAAGCCAATTCTGAATCACGGTCTCTCAAAGCTGCTTCCAATTCAGAAACACCCGAATCCGATGGCGAAGGGGTCAAATCTAGCATACTACATCCTCCAACTCCTGACAATAATCCATAAATCGAAGTTTTATTTCTATAAAATATAAAAAAATACATGAATACAAGACATCTGCCAGACATTTTCAATAAAAAAAAGTTTTTCTTAAACAGAAATATGATTAAAATATCACTGTACATCATTTCCCTTTTTAGTGTATTTGCGTCGGTCAGATGGCGGGACCTAGGGGTCGGACCAAAATTTCTCGACGTTTCATAGCCTCCTAAGAAGTTTGGCATCATTTTGGAAATATATACAGGGTGTCCCATTAAGAATGGGACATAGAACAACCGCAGATTCTCCAATTCAAAATAAAACGATTAAGCGAAATATGCTTCTATAAAATGTTACTCGCTCTACCAGTGGCGTACGGCAGGAGTAAGTAATGCTTGTACCCCTTCTAAATGTTACGCCGCTGTCTAAATTTTAATTTTGACTATAATTTTAATTTTTTTGATATTCTCTAAGTCAATAATGTACACTTGTAAGTTTGTTGTAAAGTCATTGGTTTTCGAGATATTCGCAGTTAAAGATAGATAGACATGTACTTTTTATTTGTATTATTATTGATAATATTCATTTTTACAATTTTGTCTTCAAAAAACTACGAATATCTCGAAAACCAATGACTTTACAACAAACTAAAAAGTGTACATTATTGACTTAGAAAGTATTAAAAAAATTAAAATTATAGTCAAAATTAAAATTTAGACAGCGGCGTAACATTTAGAAGGGGTACAAGCATTACTTACTCCTGCCGTACGCCACTGGTAGAGCGTACTGAACTTATTTTTTTATTGTTAGATGCATTTTATGATATTTAACAAAAGTGTGCCGATTTGAATAAAATTATACGGTGTATTAAAAAAATTATGGACATTAATAATTTTTCAGTTTTCAACTTCAACACCCCGTATTTCGGAAACGAGTAACATTTTATCGAAGCATATTTCGCTTAATCGTTTTATTTTTAATTGGAGAATCTGCAGTTGTTCTATGTCCCATTCTTAATGGGACACCCTGTATATATTTATATATAAGTGTGCGGGCAATAACTTTCGAAGGAGTTAATTGATTTTAACGAAATTTGGTCCAGATGTTGGAATCCATCACCGCACGAAGCCTATTTAAAATGAGCCCAATCGGGCGATGTTAAGGGTAATATTTAGGAGTTGAAAAAAGTTTTTGGGCCCAAAAATACCGAAAAAATTCTCGGAATCGTTTCAAATTTGAAATTTAACCCTTTAGTAGTGTGGCGAAGTGAAAACTTGCCACTATATTGTGACTTCTGCTTTATAATAATAATTGTATAATTCTTCTATCTACTTATGTAATCGTCCCCATAAATATCGCATTCCGTTGAAAATCTTTAGCAGTATTAATTTGATTTCTTAAAAAAAACCAACGATCGATTCTTTCAGTATATATTATTAATTATTCTTGTGCACGAGCAAATTTGTTTAAATATAATTATTTTAAACAACAGTCGTTGATCACATTATAATATTAATAATTAAATATTGGACGTTTGCAAAGTTGACAGAAGAATTATACATTATTAATGAAAAACAATAATTAATTATAAAATTCGCATTTAAAATCTAACTGTAAATTACAATTGTCAAATAGTTTAATTTTCTAATAAACAATTAAATAGAAACTGTTGTATCTTAATAAAAAAAAAAAAATAATAAGGGCCCAGCACGAACAAACAGCGTTACATTGGTAGCATAGCACAGTTTCTACAGAAGTTATATAACAGTTTCAAGTTCAACATTCTGTGTTTCATTTCAAGATTTTACGTTTGTAAGTTTGGATATTTTTTTTAATTTTGTGAAACATGGAACGTACACCAGCGCCTACGGGTCCTGTTACAAGATTACAACGTCGTCGTCGCTCACGTTCGCTAGATCGTCAAATATTGAATGCACCACAAGTTGAACCACCGCGTTTATCTAATTTGCAAGAGAATCTTAATAATGTCGAAATGTCACAGCAATTAAATCAAGACGCTTCAACTAGATCGAATCCTAGATTTGGAGGATCGTCACCAATTCCAGGAAATGAGGAATTACGCAATATCTCAATAAATCAAGATCGTAACAGACAAGCAATATTAGGTTTGGCAAGATCACAACAAGAACTGAGAACAGCAATATCTTCTCTTCAATTATTACCTAACGCCAATGCTGAAGCTTCAATGCAGGCTAATACTGCTGAAGTAACACGAAGTCGCCAAACAGAATCTTTCTATCGCTGGGGTATTAAACCTGTTACCTGGCTCGAATCAATTCCGGTCTGCAACGGATTGGATTCTCAGCTACTACTAAAATTTATAGTACAGATTGATTCGCTAGTTGAAACTCGAGTATTACCGGAACGTCAACTGATGGAAATGTTAGTTATGAAGACTGATGGTTATCTCCGGCAACGATGGTATGACATTATCGATCATAATCGGCAGTGGAATTCAGTCAAGAATAATTTAATTAAAGCATTACTTTCCGACCTTGATTTGGAACATCTACGAACGCAGCTAATTTATCGATGGCAGAATCCATCTGAATCCTTCAGAGAATACGTGCAAGATATAGTCTCCAAGTCTCGAGCCTTAAATCTTAGTATGTCAGAAGCCGAACTAGCGTCTGTAATTTTTAACCACATTAATAACGATACCTTTAATTTACTTCGTATCTCTAAACCACCCAATACCGTTCAAGAGTTACGTGTGTTGGCCGATCAAATTTACTCCGCTCAATGTAGACATCAAGCGTATCTACAGTATACACAGGGTTTATCCGATGTGACTCAGCATTCTAATAGATCGCAGTCATCAAGTAGCTCTACCGCCGAATTAAATCGTCCAAGCTCATCAGCTCCGAGAAGATTTAATAATCAACGTTCTTGACGCCAGAAGAAATCGCTTACTTCCTTTTATCGTCAGCCGTCTCCCAAATCTCTTCTTCCCTTTCTTCAGTTATCAATCCATAGAACCAAACTCATCGCTCTCCTTGATACCGGAGCTAATGTTTCTCTAATTTCCAAAAATGTTCTGAAAAAATTGAATAAAAAATATTTTTCAATTGTTTCCTGTTTTCAAAAATGCTGTCTTGCAAACGGGACAACAGTCACAATTAAAGAGCAAGCTCGTCTAATTTTCAAGATTGGTCCATACACGTGGAAATTTAATTTTCTGGTTGCCAACAAGTTACAGTACGACATGATTCTAGGCATTGATGTACTAAGCCATACTAATCTACAAATCAATTTACGTAACCGTACCGCATCATTTTCTTTCGATCCGGCATTAGTTTTACCGTTACTGGAATCCAAGCCCGGTCTATCTTCGTCGAACAACATATCATTGGAAAATTGTACTCCGATGACAGTTGAAGAACGAATACGATTGACCAAACTCCTTGATGATTTCAATGACGTCATAACTCACCGCATCGGAAGAACATCGCAGTACATCTACCAAATTCGACTTACTGATGACGTGCCCGTTCGGAAGCCGCCATACTCATTAACTCCGCCAAAGTCTGAAGAAATGGATAAACATATTCAACAATTACTGGAAAATGGAGTCATAGAGCCATCGAAGTCACCTTACGGTTCTCCTGCCTTTCTAATACCAAAGAAAGATGGCAGCCGAAGGTTATGCGTTGACTATCGCTTACTGAATAAAAAGATAATCTATGACACATTTCCAAGTCCTTCAGTGGATAATGTTTTTCAATCACTTAAAGGATCAACTATCTTCACCATAATTGATTTAAATTCAGCGTTTTATCAAATACCGTTATCAGATGACTCCAAAGGCTTTACAACATTCGTGGTACCTAGCGGAGCTTACCAATTTAAATACACTCCTTTTGGATTGTGTGTGTCGCCGCAGGCATTAAACCGAATAATTTTTTCATTATTCGCTGATTTACGCTACATATATGTTTATCCGTATTTCGATGACATCATCGTCTATAGTAAAAATATGGAAGCACATCTGACGCATTTGAACGAAGTCTTTACTCGTCTTCGCACTTCCGGGTTCACGGTTAATCCTGAAAAAATTAAACTTTGTATGACTCGATTGCCGTATCTTGGCCATATCATCTCAAGCGATGGTTTCTCCGTTGATCCTGCGAAGACTCAAGTCATACAAGACTATCCACTTCCAAAAAACTTGCGGCAGTTGATGCGATTTCTTGGCATGGTGGGATTTTATGGCAGATTTATTCCGTCTTTCTCCGAATTGGCCGCGCCATTACACCACATGAAGAAGAAAGGCGTCAAATTTAATATGGGCACTGAACAAATCAACGCCTTTACCGAACTAAAAAGAAGACTAAGGTCGCCGCCAATCTTAATATATCCCGATTTTGATAATTCTTTTGTTTTACAGGTCGACGCTTCAGATGTAGCCCTTGGAGCTGTTTTGTTACAAATGCGTGATAACATTCTTCGTCCAGTTCAGTATGCAAGCCGCCGTTTGACAGATGCTGAATCACGGTATCCGATTTACGAACGTGAAGCACTAGCTGCCGTTTGGGCGATAGAAAAATTTTCCGATTACCTGGAGATTTTACCATTTGTCTTGCAGACCGACAACGCAGCCATCAATTATATTTTTAATCACCCAAAACAATTGGGCAAAGTTGGCCGTTGGGCTCTACGTCTAGCGCGATTTAAATTTACCGTTGAACATATTCGAGGTTCTGACAATGTCATCGCGGATGCACTCAGCCGCATGTATAGTTCAGAAGACCACGAAGATGTCATTCAAAACCAACCATATCAAGTTAACATGCTGGACTCGCTTCCCGAGGCATTCCAGTCTATTCAACAGCACCAAAGACGAGACCCAGAATTGAAATTAATCATTCAACGCCTTGATCGTGCTGAAGATATACCCAACTACGTCATGAAGAAAGGTACACTTCTACGAAAAGTTGGTAAAAGATTGGAAAAGCGAGTTGTAGTTCCAGAAGCTTTACGCCCCATGATTCTTCATTATTACCATGACTTACAAACTGCTGGCCATCAAGGTATCACACGTACGTACAGTTTAATAGCAAGAAACTTTTGGTGGCTAAATATGTATACTGCAGTGAAGACGTATGTGCGAGGATGTCCTATCTGTCAACAGTGTAAGGCAAGTAATACTCCGCCGGCAGGACTGATGATAAGCAACACCCCGACCCGAGTGTGGCAAAGAATATACGTTGATCATGTTGGACCATTAGTGCGAACGTCACGTGGAAACGTATACGCCATCACTCTTACCGACGCTTACTCGAAGTGGCTTGAAATTTTACCTGTTCGTCGCGCAACCGCCGAAGTCACCGTCCAGAGGCTGATACACTGCATATGGTCGAGATACGGTCCACCTGAGTATATTGTTACGGACAATGCTAAATGCTTCACGTCTTCAAAATTCAAGCGTATGTGTCTGTCGTGGGGGATACGTCACATACTGACGACGCCATATCGCGCTCAAGCAAACATGGTGGAACGGTATAATCGTAATTTGAAAGCGACATTGACTACTATTATAAAAAGTTTATCCGCTTCACACCGTCAATGGGATGATTATGTACCATATGTTAGCCTGAGTCACAATTCAAGCATGAGTGAAGTCACCAACACCACGCCAGCTCTCGTTTTTCTTGGTCGACATATACCTCAAGCTCTTGAAAATCGCTGGGGGCTTCACGGTTTGACAGATCAACAGACACGAGCAACCGACGAAGAAGTTCAGGTCGCCTTGAACAAAGCTAAGACGAAGATGCAGAGGCTATATAATCGTGGTAGAGTAGCCAATCCATTTCAGGCCGGCCAAGAAGTTCTTCAGCGGCTTCACACCGTGAGCAATCCAGGTGAAAATCTGGCTGCCAAGTTCATTCCACGTTGGTCGTCTCCCAGGCGAATAGTTGAATTTACTTCTCCAGTCACTGTTGTCGTAGAAGACGTTGAAGATCCGGGTACGCGACACCGCGCACATATCGACCAATTGAGACCCTTCATCAGAAGAATCTCACACGGACCCGAGGTTCCAGATCCAGGAGGGGAGGATGTGGCGAAGTGAAAACTTGCCACTATATTGTGACTTCTGCTTTATAATAATAATTGTATAATTCTTCTATCTACTTATGTAATCGTCCCCATAAATATCGCATTCCGTTGAAAATCTTTAGCAGTATTAATTTGATTTCTTAAAAAAAACCAACGATCGATTCTTTCAGTATATATTATTAATTATTCTTGTGCACGAGCAAATTTGTTTAAATATAATTATTTTAAACAACAGTCGTTGATCACATTATAATATTAATAATTAAATATTGGACGTTTGCAAAGTTGACAGAAGAATTATACATTATTAATGAAAAACAATAATTAATTATAAAATTCGCATTTAAAATCTAACTGTAAATTACAATTGTCAAATAGTTTAATTTTCTAATAAACAATTAAATAGAAACTGTTGTATCTTAATAAAAAAAAAAAATAATAAGGGCCCAGCACGAACAAACAGCGTTACAGTAGTTATTAAAATGTGCTGCTAAAATTTTAATAAAATCGGCCCGACAGGACCCGACTTAAAAATTTTATAAAAAAGTGAAAAAATCAGATATGATTACTTAGTGAAGGGTGAATTTAATTTGGTAAATTAATAGTAATATTGAAATTAAAAAAATATTATTTTAAGGGATGTATTAAGGGGTTAAATTTTTTATTTTGTCCAAAAACAAAAGTGTTAAGTTTACTAAGCAAAGCCACACTGCCTGTGTTAGCAAATACACTATATTGTCGGCAGGGTTTCGCACTGCGACCCGAGTTTTTTTTTACTTTAATATTATTATGTGGATACTCAAGGAATGATTGTACTTTTATTATTTAGGAATTGATTTCGTTAAAATTTACCTGTTACTTTGGTTATCAATTGTTGATGCTGGTGATTTCCTTATGCTTTCTAAACTATCATAATTTTTTCTTCCTTTTGAAAATGGTAATGATGAAAAAGACGCAAATCCTAAAGGAGGTGAAGAAGATCCAGAAGTACAAGAAGACGTCTTTAGTTTTCTATCCAAAGAATAATTAGAATTTCCATATCTCAAATCGTTACTGCCTGTAACCAAAATACACGAAAATACTAGATTGATTTCGGTTGTTTACGAGATTACAAGAAAATACATCAAAAGAAAGTAAAATCTACAAGGTGTATTACAGGATTGAGAACATAAAACAAAAGAAACATAATCTATATACAGATTGTATCAAATCAAAACAGTCCATAGAACATTCTGTGTGTAAGACAGAGACGATATTATATAAAGGACTAAAGCAGTAAGTAAGAATGAGATAAATGATCGCTAATAGTTACTGTGGTTATACAATCTGATAGTATCGTCTTTGTTTTCTACAGTAAAAATCTCAATTTTATCAAATGTCAGTATTCACTAGTGAAATTATTGATAAAATGGCTATTTAATATACTGTTCGGGAAAAAATCCAAATAATTAAATGGTTTTATGGTGGTAATTCAACCGCCAACATAATAAATTTATTTGTTTATTTGTTTTAATTGATAAATTAGTAAATAGATTTACAGTGTACGTAATTATTTATTTACGTAACTACAGTAACTATATTAGCGATCATTTATCTCATTCTTACTTACTGCTTTAGATCTTTATATATCGTCTCTGTCTTACACACAGAATGTCCTATGGACCGTTTTGATTTGATACAATCTGTATATAAAAATCAATGCCACTTTTCGTTGTAATTTTATAACTCAAGAACGGGCTCACCTATCCAAACCAAATTTTTAGGCTTTATTCGGACTATTTAGTAGATGGTTTATGTGAAGTTTGCACAAAATCGGTCGAACGGTTCTTCATTTATCACATTTTTTGTAACAAATATCTATAAAAATCAATGCCAAGATATATAAAAAATGTGATAAATGAAGAACCGCTCAACCGATTTTGTGCAAACTTCACATAAACCATCTACTAAATAGTCCGAACAAAGCCTAAAAATTTGGTTTGGATAGGTGAGCCCGTTCTTGAGTTATAAAATTACAACGAAAAGTGGCATTTTGATTTTTATACATATAGATGGCACTTTTCGTTGTAATTTTATAACTCAAGAACGGGCTCACCTATCCAAACCAAATTTTTAGGCTTTGTTCGGACTATTTAGTAGATGGTTTATGTGAAGTTTGCACAAAATCGATCGAGCGGTTCTTCATTTATCACATTTTTTGTAACAAATATCTATAAAAATCAATGCCAAGATATATAAAAAATGTGATAAATGAAGAACCGCTCGACCGATTTTGTGCAAACTTTACATAAACCATCTACTAAATAATCCGAACAAAGCCTAAAAATTTGGTTTGGATAGGTGAGTCCGTTCTTGAGTTATAAAATTACAACGAAAAGTGGCATTGATTTTTAGTGGCATTTTTTAAAAATCAATTTTTTGACGTATGTAAATACTTAAATATTGTAAGTAGGTTTTGGAATTTTATACAAACAATGAAACAATTGTTTTCAAAATATTATGACAGTTAATCTTTAATTACTATCCAAGTGAGACTTAAAATAAATACGTAATTGAAAGAAAGTTAAAAGAATTTTTATTATAGGTGAGTAATTTTAATAAATAAATTTAATAAATAAATTTTTAACCTAAATTTGAAGCGAAAGATGCAATATCATAGATCAAGATGACGGCGAATCAGTTTTACAAGTACCGGCAAGTGTTTTAAAGACCAGTTATCCACGAATACTTTACGCTATTTTTTTTCGAGCACGACGGCGCAGCCGGAGTGAACCCTCGAAATAGAGCAAGTGTTTTAAAGACCAGTTATCCACGAATACTTTACGCTATTTTTTTTCGAGCACGACGGCGCATCCGGAGTGAACCCTCGAAATAGAGCAAGTGTTTTAAAGACCAGTTATCCAAGAATACTTTACGCTATTTTTCTTCGAGCACGACGGCGCAGCCGGAATGCTCGAAATAGAGCAAGTGTTTTAAAGACCAGTTACTCACGAATACTTTACGCTATTTTTTTTTTCGAGCACGACGGCGCAGCCGGAGTGAACCCTCGAAATAGAGCAAGTGTTTTAAAGACCAGTTATCCACGGATACTTTACATGTATATTTTAGCTAGCAATTAATAAAATAGATAGATAGATGTTCCAATTAATTTTTTTTATTATTTCACTTTATACGTAGCGAAGCACGTACAGGGCCGCTAGTATAAGATAAATAAAATGCGCAGCGCGATAAAAATAGATCTAAGATAGGTGATTATTTATTATTATCGTAGTAACATAATGCTAGTATAATTTGTCATGTCAATAGAAATTAGTGGAAACAGAAATCAATTTTATATACGAAATAAGGCAATATCATTGCAAAGTCGAGGTGCAGCTATCGCTTTTCAACAGATAAAAATTTAACCATGCTTCCGTAGGTACTGTTATGTACAAATTAATCTTTTATGCTAAAAAATTCAAATTTACGGCATACTGTTGGACTGCTATGTGCAAATTGATTTTTATTTGCAAAATGTGTCTATTTACTAATAGGCCAGACGGCGAGGAGTTTTGGGTGTATTTTTCGGGCACAGGCGAGATTATTGTTGGAATCGCTTCATTTTAGGGTGTAGTTCAACCCCCTAAGTTTGCTTACAAATTGTTGGTGTGCTTGATTTTATAATTAACAATTAGTGACGAAAATAGTGTTTTTTTTTTCTCTATTTCCTTTAATATGTCCGTTTCTCTTGACTTTTAGTATAGCATATGCATTGAAAAAGTTGTTCCTTATGAAATTTCCTAAAAAAAATGAGCACTGACAGAGGTCGCTAAGTGCAATTGTTAACTTGCAAATAGCCCCGAAAGTTAAAAAGACACGTTTTTTCACTATTTTTTTACTAAAAAATGACCGCACATAGATGGCTGAAAATTCTCAAAAATGATGTCTATGTTGACCCAAACATGCATAAATAATTTTAGCTTCATCGATCAATTACTTCTCGAGTAATTAACGATCATTTTTTTTTTTGTTTCCTTAATTGCAAATTGCGCCATTTTTTTAACAAAAGGGTTTCGCTGGTCGGACCAGTATCCCGTTGGAATTTTTGGAAAAAATTAATTCTAACTGATTTTATAACGATTTCTTTAGCGATACCAATTTTAGACAAACGTATAAAACCATATAACTTTTCCAATATTCAATCGTTATAAAATCGGTTAGAATTAATTGGTTAGAATTAATTTTTTCCAAAACTTCCAGCGGGATATTAAATTTGAATGGATTTGTGATTTTTCTGGCTTGGTCCGACCAGCGAAACCCGTTTGTGAAAAAAATGGCGTAATTTGCAATTAAGGAAACAAAAAAAAAAGTGATCGTTAATTACTCGAGAAGTAATTGACCGATGAAGCTAAAATTATTCATGCATGTTTGGGTCAACATAGAAATCATTTTTGAAAATTTTCAGCCATCTATGTGCGGTCATTTCTTAGTAAAAAAAATAGTGAAAAAAACGTGCTTTTTTAACTTTCGGGGCTATTTGCAAGTTAACAATTGCACTTAGCAACCTTTGACAGCGCTCATTTTTTAGGAAATTTCATAAGGAACAACTTTCTCAATGCGTATGCTATACTAAAAGTCAAGAGGAACGAAGATATTAAAGGAAATAGAGAAAAAAGCACTATTTTCGTCACTAATTGTCAATTATAAAATCAAGCACACCAACAATTTGTAAGCAAACTTAGGGGGTTGAACTACACCCTAAAACGAAGCGATTCCAACAATAATCTCGCCTGTGCCCGAATAATACACTTTTTAATGTTTTTACTTCCTCGCCGTCTAGCCTATTACAGATAAACATTTACTAATAGATAAAAATGATTTTCCAGTATTTTTTTTTAGAATAATATACTTAATACTCTCATTGGTAATGATAGTTCAGGCACTTAAGACTTTATTGAAGATTTAATTAAAGTACTGTAAATTTTTTTGGCAACGTATTTTTAAGAGCGTTAAAAATAAGATACTAAATAGTTTCCACCTATATCGTTGCTGGAACATTCCTTTTTAGCTAAAGGGACGGACCCCTTTTGAGTTTTTCTTGTTTACCTTCTAAACCGTTATTCGGACGAAAAAATATCGAACTAAAAATATTGTAGAGCAGATTTTTTTGTACAAAGTATAATATGTCACAGTTATTTTTTAATGTTCTTTTTGAGTTCAAAATTCACGCGCTTATTAGTCTCTTTTCAACAGCTGAATTGAATATATTTCTTACCAAATTTAAAATTGACATTTGACAATAAATAATAAGTGTTCAAAAACAAAGAACGCCCTAAATCCTGCATTTTGTTCCAATCCATATCTTTAAAAAATTAGACCTTAGGTAGGTACTAGAGTTAAAGTTGAAATCATCATAGAGTTTTATAGGGTCTTTTTGACACGTGTTAAGAGTAGGTATATTTAAATAAAATCCCTCGTTTAGTCCGGATAAATTTTATGAAATTGAAGAAAAAAAAATATAATTTTTATTTTTTAATCCCTATAACAAACATATTTCGTTTGCGGACATACTTTACTGGCGTAGATACGGAGGGGTGGGGGGTTTCAGGGGATCTTGAGTCAAATGTACTAGGTTTCATTTTATTTTATTCTTAAAAAGATATTTATTTATACAGCCATTTCTCTAATATTGGGTCGTCCTAGTAGCATAATGTTAACTCAAAATAACTAAATTAATTTTTATGAAGTCAAAGAATATCAATAGTTTTTAAAACTAATATAATTTTGGAGAAAAAAGCGTAAAATTGTTTTTGATACAACTTTTTGACGGGAAAAGACCCAACTTTCAGTGCATGACATGAGTTTTTTCATCAATAGCCATTAATCACATATCGTTGAGTGTTGTATTCTAGGACAAAAGTAACAATTCGCATTGCTTGCGATTCTGAAACTTCTCTGAACTTTCGAAAACAAATTTTGCGTGTTGTTGTAGCTTATTTATTAGGGGTCGGCAACCTTTCTTGATTGCGGATCAAAATCAACCAAAATGTGAGTATTAATTTATTAAAGAGACGTTTGGGTCGGAGATTTCGTATTGAAACAGTCTTTTTTAGTAAATAATAATAAGATATATTTTATTATATATAAGTTAAATGAACTTTACTTATAAACGTTTTCTTAGATGTCACTTATAGTTAGGACCGCGGTGACAAAAGTGCCTTGCAACTCCCAAACGGATGAGAAGCACGTTTTTGTATAGTTCGAGTGTCGTTCTCGAAATCCGTGTTGTCGAGTAGGGGTCTGGCGTCCGGCGTTGAGCGGCTATAGTATTTTTTCCGAATTTTGCCCAGCGGTTCCAAAAATCATTTCCCAAACGGATGAAAATTACTGGAGGGCATCTACGCAAACCCCCAATTACCGGAAAAATATTTTCATCCGATTTGATCCTTGCCGTAGCCTGCAGTACAATTAAATGGACCCAGACTCCGAAATGAAAAAAATCATCAGCCGCATGCATGCAACCGGACTGATATGAATGGTTATTATTTATGTTATTATAAAAAAAAGTTTCCATCCAAAATGCGCCTGGCTAAACTATGCCAAATAACAAAAAACCCCGCCAGCGCGCCTGATTTTGATCCCGGAGTTCTCCGTAAATTTTCTGATAATATGTGGCTATACATATATACTTTGGTATCAATCGGCCTATATAATAACCAAATTTAATTCACGAGCAAAGCGAGTCAAACGCTAGTAAAGAGATACTAGCTAATTTGTGGATGAAGTATGCGCTTGGAGCGTTCACACGGTCCAAAAGTCGGAGTGTTCCCTTCATAATCGTCAAATCAGAGGAAAATAGTCTCATCAATGTTTAGGACAATAATACACTATTTGATTGTAATCGGCCTTTCCACATTAAAGATTGAACATTCAGATCCTGCAGTTTCCCGTGATAATGAATATATCGGAGCATTATTATGGATGATCTGGACTTGACCGCAACAAATTTGGATGAAAATAATTTTTCGATGTTCTGTAGGTGTCAAAGAACCTGTGGGCAAATTTTCATCCATTTGGGAATTACTTTATCAAATTTGGCCCATTTAAATTTTGGAAAATTGTTACAAAGCGATCGCGATACATAGAGCAAAAAAAATTTTTTTACATATTCTTAGACACGAACTATATCTCCTTGCCAAATTTCAAGTTCAAATGAGGAAATTTTTCCCCCCCTTTTTTCCATTTTTTTAGAGCTTCTGGAAGAGCTCTTTGCAAATATCAAATCGGATGAAAATATTTTTTCGGTAATTGGGGGTTTGCGTAGATGCCCTCCAGTAATTTTCATCCGTTTGGGAAATGATTTTTGGAACCGCTGGGCAAAATTCGGAAAAAATACTATAGCCGCTCAACGCCGGACGCCAGACCCCTACTCGACAACACGGATTTCGAGAACGACACTCGAACTATACAAAAACGTGCTTCTCATCCGTTTGGGAGTTGCAAGGCACTTTTGTCACCGCGGCCTTAACTATTATGTGTACAAGATCCATGGTAATCGAACTAAAATGTTGTTCTTAGTATTTATTTTCATTTTTTTTTTATTCTTAAAATGTTTGTTTCATGTTTATGTTTTATAATTTATTTTTATATATTATACTTTATTTTTGGAACTAAAGTGGGTCACTTGAAATTATCAAATGAGTCATAGGTTGCCGACCCTAATATAGCATGTTGTTAACAAAACGAGGATAACTAAACAAAGCGGACAGGATAATTCAAATTTGCTTTATATGTGAGCTTTTTTAATCGCCGTATCTTCGAGGTATAAAATGTAGCTGGATTGATATTTAATTCTTCATTGATAAAAGCTGCAAAATAAAATTTTAAACGCACTCACAGTTGACAATTTTTACTATTTTCTTCCCATGTCTGCTTGAAAGTGATGTAGCGACGCATACAAAAATGTCATCATAGAAATTAAATGTTAGAGACTGAAAATTTAAACTTTTCATATCAAAATGTTGTTTTAAAATAATTTTAGAATTTTTTCGCAAAATTACATGAGTTTGAAAATTGATGATTTTGACTTCGTAAAAGTTGATTCCCTAATGGTTTTGAGAAACATTTTTTTCGATAATAGATAATCTATTGTTGATAAAAAATATTTCATTTATCAACAATAGATTGATAAAGCAAAATCGATCATTATTGATCTATGTCAATTTTTTTTTCAATTTTAAAACTTTTAGGCTTTTCAACATATAATTTTTGTCAACCAGGTCAATCTCTACTATTACAGTATATTGAATTGATTGTCAAAATGGTCGGATCCTCCCCAGAGTAAAAATCTATCTACACCACTGATCCTACAAAGCAGTTTTTTTTTTAAATAGAACTTTTTGAGTAAACAACATTTAACGCGAAGTAAAAATGGTATCCATTAAATATTGTTGTAATATAATATGTATTTATATTGAAATGCAACGATTATTACTATTCGCATCATCGCGATGTGTACACTGTGCACACAAAAAGGAATTGATTTTAGTTTTGTAATTAATCTTATTTTTGCATTTACAATGATATTGAAATTTTTATTTTTTTCACTTTAAATCTAACTAGGCAGTAAAAATCAATAAACATATAAGTTAAAATATTTATTCTTTTTTTCAATATCCAAAAAATATTAAATTCCCACACAGATGTTAGGTATACAAATTCGGTTGGAAATCTGAATGTGACCACCCTACTCTATTAATTTTTTCGAGATCATATTTTTAAAATAAAAAAGTAAGATCTTTGAAAAATGACTTTTTTAGGGTAATCGCTTCCGGGTTTTAATTTTTTTTTACTCACGTAGACAACCCATGGATAGTTCTATGGACTTGATAAATTATTTCTTCTAAAACGTACCACACCATGGTTGGAACGCGGTGTATCTCCTACGCGTGGGCGTAACGGTAATATTACCATTTTGGTTGGAACAAAACCATATTTATAATTAAAGTATTAAAATAATCCTAGCACACACCGATGAAGCAAAGTTCGTCGATCTTATGTTTCGTTACTCTTTTCATCTGGGCAAATAAATGTAATTCTAAACAGAATATTCTGTCAACCAAATTAATATTATTGTACTCAATATATGTAAAAATACTATAAAAACTTGGAAATATTAAAAAAAATGTTATTCACTTATTCCTCATTTTTCCTATAAAAAAAAATAATTTACAGTTTAAATTGATAATTAAAAGTGAACCGTAATTATTTTGACATCTATTACAAATTATTTTTTATTACTCATGCGGGAAAAGTGGTATCTTTACGCATGCTGTTACGGTTGAAAAGTGGATATTTTCATTTGCGTGCGCAAACTTTATTTTTATTACTCATGCGGGAAAAGTGGTATCTTTACGCATGCTGTTACGGGTGAAAAGTGGCTGTTTTCATTTGCGTACGCAAACTTTATTTGTCGCACTGAAATGATTGTTTGCCGCACGCAAATTCAAAGTTACCATAGTTACCAATACTGAATGTGACAGCAAAAAATGTGTATTTTAAAACTGAACATTTGTTCTGGGAATTTTAATTTATTCGTAATAAAAAATAGTATGTGCAACTCGTGCGGCATTGTCGCACTAGTTGCACAATATAGGTACTATTTTATTACTCATGCGGAAAAAGTGGTATCTTTACGCATGCTGTTACGGTTGAAAAGTAGCTATTTTCATTTGCGTGCGGAAACTTTATTTGTCGCACTGAAATTATTGTTTGCCGCACGCAAATTCAGAGAAAAAAACAAAATAATAACGGTGTTAATGTCAACGAAACAAACTGTCATTTGAAGCAGATTTGAGGTTAAAATTTTCGATTATGGACTTTTATTCTTGACAATTTTAACAATTTTAACTGAATTTTCAACTTTTTAATGATTTAATTTTAATTTTTAGTACTTCTAATTTCTTTTTTTAATTCGTAATAAAATTTTAATTTTAATTTAATTTCATTCGTAATAAAAAATAGTATGTGCAACTCGTGCGGCATTGTCGCACTAGTTGCACAATATACTATTTCCAAACCGTACTTATAGACGCTGATGACCTCAGCTGTTGAGCGTCTGTAATTTACAATCTATCTATACAAACCGTACTCAAATTATGTCACGTATTTTATAACGTTAAAAATCGATTTTTTGGAAACCGATTTTCAACCCTTCAAAGCATTTTATCGCAATACTGACATGCTATTGCACATTTGTACGTCGACTCTTTTCGAATGATACCTCGGTTATCGAAATCGGTCCAGAAGTTTAGAAGGAGATAGCCGTACAAAAAAGCTGCTTGCTTATTAATATACATAAATATATAGATTTAATAATGCTAATAGCTGAGTTTGGCAAATCATTTTTGATAAAAATTTATCTTAT
This sequence comes from Xanthostigma xanthostigma, assembly GCA_963575645.1. Lineage (NCBI taxonomy): Eukaryota > Metazoa > Arthropoda > Insecta > Raphidioptera > Raphidiidae > Xanthostigma > Xanthostigma xanthostigma. The sequence goes on from OY754464.1 coordinate 44,670,837, forward strand.
TTTTCAGCAGTTGGCGGATTTACTCAGGACCTCTGTATTATACATTGTGCCTGGCAGTATTAGGTATGAATTGACATTCATGATAAACTGACTGTACAGTATTAAAAATCCGGATCGAAACGTTAATGTATTAATAATTATATTTTTTTTGTTAATATATTGTCTGAAAAATTGGTCGATAATTTTATTTATTCAACACGCGTGAGTAATATGTAATTTCGGGGCCCTGCTAAACTCGGGAGAAATAATAAATTACTTCATGTTGACGCGTAGAGTGCTAATAATAAGCCGTACAGTGTGATAATGAATTTTCTGGACCAATAGAAACTCAGTAGCAAGCCCAAGCGTGAAATAATGAAAAAAACTGCACGCAGCTTCTGGACCAATAGGAACGTGGTAGGCGGTATTGTATATATGAAAGAGCATTGCAATTCAGCGAAAGTCATGGCAATCTTGTGTTAATACACTGACGGTGGGTACGTCAATCAATGAAGTGATTTATTATTTTTCCCTCTTTTATCAGGGCCCCGATTACATATTACTCTTGCTAGTTGAATAAAGTATTATGTGCGACCATTGATCGAAGGAGAATATTCCACTCGCGTGCGTTTTACCGCACTCATGGAATCTTCTCCTTCTCTCACTAGTCACACAATATACTATTATTGAAGATTTCTAATCAGACGTTAATCAAAGATGTTATTAAAAACTTACTCCCAAACAAAGTAATGTGTGAACCAGCTCTCGGTAGAATAGGCGTCGAACCATATCGCTCTCTTGCATTGTTGAATCGAGCTGCAGAATTCATTCCCATCGGTTTAAATGCAATCGGTCGAATCACCACTTTTCCCTGTAAAAATAAATTCACAATGTCCTATAGAATTAAAATTTGTCACAATTTTTATAATTTTGAGCAGTGATTATTCCTCATGCATAAATAAATACTGTAGACCAACATCTTAATACGCTTTTATTAGCTTCATCCGTATGTTTGAATGTCAATTTTCACCCATACCCCGTTATCCGATTGAGTTGAAATTTTGCACACGTGTGTAGTTCCGATCACAATACAATTTTATGGTAACTAGCTGACCGATCTGTCATCATCCAGGTGCGAATTGCACTCTTAAATTTTCACCCGCTAGGCCAGTCATAACGTACACAAAAAATCGCTTAAATTGCAATAATTACGGTAAACTTGCTTTATTGATATGTTGTTTGGATCCACGTAGATAGTATTTATCCACATTTGCAGCAGTCTAAAATGTGAGCGCGCTCAGTTATTGCTGAAAAACCGCAATTTTTTCGGACTATTTTTAGTTTTGCGCAAAAAAAAACATATAGGAAGATTCTGACGAGGAAAGTCACTATTACTTTTTTTAAAGTAGACAAAATTCCCGACAGTTCGAACCCTAATTCAATTTTCTAGGTCTAATAGCACTCAAGATACAGGGTTCCAAATATTCGTAATTTTTTTTCCAAAAAGTTGAAAAAGGGAAAGTGACCAATTTTCGACCAAAATATCAGTTATAATGAGGTATCTACGAGAAAATTCATGAGAAATGAAGTTGTAGCATATTTAATTATCTTAATTATTAGACTATAGGTGTGTCCGTAGACGTGATAGTTCGTTCGATGACGACCATAAACCAAACAAACCTAAAATTGAGTGTTAAGTTGAAGTTACAATAATATTACTAGAAGTTTTCTCTATGTGTTTATTATTAAGTTACATGCTAATTTAAATTTACTACAAGTTAAAGAAAATAAACAAAAATAATTATAAAAACTAATATTTAAAAAACATTATATAATTTTACATATAACTAGGCTCACCACCACTCTTGGGCTTAGGTTAACCTATTCGAGAGGCACACCATAATCAAAGCACCCCAGGTGAAATTCCAGTCCAAAACGCCGGGGTGAATTATGTAAAATTTCACGCCTTGAAATTCTCGAACTACTTGCATACTCCCACTGGTTACATATTGTTATAGCGCCTCTCTTGTTTCTTTTACAAAAGTATTTAAAAAGTACATAGTGTACGGAACCCTTCGTGTGCGAGTCCGACTCATACTTGACCGGTTTTTATTTGAATTCGCGGAACCTCAAAACGAAAAGATATTGTAAAATTTTTGAAAAGTGATTTTTGACCTAAACTAGTACTATTGTTGGCACTTGATTATAATAATGAAAATAAAATTTCTAATATCGCGTGAGGTGACGCGGGTAATGGCTAGTATTCAATATGATATTTGCTATTCGTTGTCATGGTTAGGTACCTACAAAATATGTTCCACGTCATGTAAAAATTAATCAAAGCATGCCGAACTAGTTTATTTGACAGATCCATAAAACAAAAGAGCGGCTGTTTTTTTTTTCAAATATTTCCGAAACTAGGTATAAAGTTTAGAAAAAAAATTTCTTAACAAAACTTTCTTGAAAAAATAAATAGAATAATAAGCCGTTATGAAAAGTATACCATTATTATATAAAAAACACCGTTATAACATGTATCTCTTCTGCGCATGCGCCGATTTTCCCCAAAAACAATAGGGCTCTTCATATTTTCATACCAAGCATCCTCCCAAAATTTGGTTTCAATCCGCCCATCCGTTTGACCTGTATCGTGTTCACAGACAAACAGATAAACAGACTAACAGACACACAGAGTTTTTCTAAAAATATGTTTTTTGGATTCGGGGGACCTCAAAACGGAAAGATATTGTAAAATTTTTGAAAAGCGATTTTTGACCTAAGCTAGTACCATTCCTCACTAGTGGGTTGGAATGGTAAAATAACAGTTGAAAATATTGAAACACAGAAAGGAAAAAATCATTTTAATAATTTATTAATAATTTAGGTTCATAAATATAAACTCTATGATCGTTAATTAGTCACAACCAACTTTTTTATAATAATTATTACCCTAAATTATTACAATAATTATATTTTCTTTTTGGTACATTTTTTTTTTTTGTTAGTATATTATTTTTCTTGTTTTTAGTCTTTCAAAATTTTAACTATTATGACATTAATTTGTAATTTTCAGCAATTGGACTACGGGGCATTTCCAACAAATAAATTATAATATTGACATATAATAACAAAGAAAATAGAATTTCCGTTAACGCGTGCAATAACGCGGGTAACGGTTACCACCAAACATTATCATATTTGCTGTTCGTTTTCATGGTTTTCTATATATTATGTTATCACGTTATGTTAAAATTAAACAAACCATGCTTGTCAAATACCTAACTAACATCTACAGAACAAAAGAACAATAGATTTTTTTATTTTCAAAATATTTCTGAATCTACAAATTTAGAAAAACACATTTTTTCATAACTATCTGGTAAAAATATACACAATAATTAACCGTTATAATATAAAAAACTCCAGCCAATTGGGCGACGGGACCATTCCAACTTCAAAAATGTTGACATTTGAATAAAATAAAGAAAATACAATATCTTATATCGCGTGAGGTGACGCGGGTAATGGCTAGTATTCAATATGATATTTGCTAATCGTTGCCATGGTTACCTACATAATATTTTGTTCCACGTCACGTAAATATTAATCAACAAAACAAAAGAGCGGCTTATTTTTTTTATTTTCAAAATATTTCCGAAACTATAAAGTTTAGAAAAAAATTTTTTTAACGAAACTTTCTTGAAAAAATAAATAAAATAATACGCCGTTATGAAAAGTATACCATTATTATATAAAAAACACCGTTATAGCAAATATCTCTTCTGCGCATGCGCCGATTTTCCCCAAAAACAAAGAGCTCTTCATATTTACATATCAAACATCCTCCCAAAATTTGGTTTCGATCCGCTCATCCGTTTGACCTGTATCGTGTTCACAGACAAACGGACTAACAGAAGCACAGAGATTTTCCAAAAATATGTTTTTTGGATTCAGGGGACCTCAAATATTGTAAAATATTGTAAAATTTTTAAAAAGTGATTTTTGACCTAAACTAGTACCATTCCCCACTTGTGGGCTGGAATGGTAAAACAACATTAAATTGTAGGTACATATTTTCTCCGCAGGCGCTGATTTTCTCCAAAAATTGTTTTTACAAAACTTGTAAAATAGAATAATAAACCGTTTTGATAAGTGCCTATACCATCATTAAATAAAAAACTACGTTATAAACTATATCTCTGATGCGCAATTTTTCATACACATATTATATTAAAAAAATAATAATTAATACTTCTTCAGAACTGATCTAAAAAATATAAAAATAATTAATAATTAATTTCTAATTCGTATTTAAAAATATTCGCTTTAAGTTTTTAAATTATAATCAAAAATTGAAAAAATAATAACAATAATAATTTGAAAAATATCTAAATTTGATCACCAGACTTGACCAGGGTATCTTAGGGTTTTTAGGGTCGTTGATTCCGTAACTTCACTTCGGATTGTATAACAAGTTTACCTGTGGATTTGCAAATAAGGCAACGAAATTTTGTTTTATTGCCTCGACTGAAAAGCAATGAGATTTGCTGACAATCAGATACTTTTTCACTTGTAACATTTGACGGAACATTAATAATTTATCTAAATTAATTAAAAAATTAATTGTTTTCAGTATTCAATACAGCTGTGATCGTTTTCGCGTTTATTGATGTATTTGCTAGCTTAGACATAGGCAGAATTAAAAACCAGTCTTTTAGACTGAATTCCATACCTTTTTTATAATATATTATTGGCCAAATTCCCTACCAATGAAGCCAGGGAACGTACCCATATTACGTGACCCAATTTTTTACCCCCGTCCCCACACGGTGACCACCAGTAGTATATGCCAAGACTCCCCCCTCTAGTTTTCACGTAGTAATTCATAAATATGATTTTTAATCACTTTTTGCAAACAGAAAGTTAAAAAAAATAATTTGGCTCATATTTGTCTTTATTATTACAGCGCTTGAGTTTAAAAAGCGCTAAACGCTCTAAGTCAGTTTATCGTTATTAAGTGACAAGTTCGCGCTGAACATTCTGGAGCAAACTAGAAGAGAAGCCGACCTTTCCGGGGGAAAAAATATGACCATTCGATTCTTCATTAGGGCTTTTATAATACAGATTTTTGACACAACTCTCTACGACTAACCGTTTTCGAAAAAAACGAACGGTACGGGTGGTCTGAATAATCATGTATATTATTACTTCAGGGGTAAGTGATGGAACCTTTGCAGTTGTATTATAGTCTTTATCTTACGGAATCAGAAAAGAAAGATTTGGATACATGCATTAAGGCAAATGAATATTATTGCAATTCAAAAAACTCGGGTCGCAGTGCGAAACCCTGCCGACAATATAGTGTATTTGCTATTATAGGCAGTGTGGCTCCCTTATATTATAAACTTAACTTTATTTTTGAACAAAATAAAAAAAATAAGCCCTTAATACACCCCTTAAAAATATTTTTTTCTTAATTTTAATATTGTTATCAATACGACAAATTTAATTCACCCTTCGCTAAATAAATCCATGTCTACAAACTAACGTTTTCATAAAATTTTTAAGTCCGGTCCTGTTGGGCCGATTTTAATGAAATTTCGGTAGCACATTTTAATCATTACTAAAGGGTTAAATTTCAATTTTGAAACGATTCGGAGAAATTTTTAGGTGTTTTTGGGCCCAAAAATATTTTTCAACCCCTAAAACCCACCCTTAAAGTGGCCCGATTGGGCCCATTTTAAATAGGCTTCGTGCGGTGATGGATTTCAACATGTGGTCCAAATTTCGTTAAAATCAATTAACTCCTTCGAAAGTTATAGCCCGTACATATATATATATATATAAATATATATATTGTAACGGGTTAGCTTTAGTCGTAAGAACGAGGTCCGGACGACCCCTAAGCGTAGAGACCACTCCCGTGAACCTACCACGTCAAATGGCGGTAAAAAGTTCACAACAAAATTTTGAGTGTGTGTGGACCCCTTTACCCGATTGAGTCTGGCGAATAGTTATAAAACATGTTGTGTCCGGTTAGGTACAATGTCGACTAGTAAAGATTTTTTGAATAGCGAGATAGGAGATTCGGCTGCCGGCAAGCGTTGTGAGAGTATCGTATTGTATTGCCGTTGTGTTTTTTTTTGAGTTCTGAGAGTTGGTTTTGAAATTATTGAGTACGGTGGCTATAAAATTGGAGCCATCCTGTTATTGTTCTGTTGGGAAAAGCTTTTAGTGAATTGCGTATTGTTATCGTGTTTGGAGTTGTACTTGATTAGCACGTGGCGTCCGTTCAGCATAAAAAACGCTGTGATTCTACTACCATTGACAAGAACCACGGTAACGAGGCTTGGAGCGTTGCTGGGTCGATCACTTCAGCTAGCTGAATCCAGTCCAGCTGTTTCTGAAAAGGGCTACGAGTCCTGGAAAACCTTCATTGCATCCTACAGGTAGTGTGATAACGCTTTGTGCTATATTACGTAACTGTTCAATTTAAAATCATAATTTGCGTTTGACTTTTAAAATTCTTTATCAAACGTACGTCGCATCTTAAATTCAACTTTAAATAAAATGCACGTTTTTGATTGACGTACGTCGTAACTGTGAAATAAGTTTGCGCGCGCTAGCACCCGTCACTACGTTGCCTTCATGCTGCCATGCCGCCTTATGCGAACATTTCATCAATAAATTCTCACGGTCTGAAATAATTATTTTGTTATTTTGTTTTGTGAACCTGTGCTTAGACTGCGTTGGATCATAGTTTCCATCATAAAGAAATTGCATTTGTTGATAAAGCCACCTATTGTGTTATGTCAATTCGCCAGTGGCGTGCTAAACTTAAATGAATTTTAGATTACAGTGTTTTGACGGCCATTCAGGCTGAATTAAAGCTTAATATTGTGTATGTCAATTTGTCAGTGGCGTGCTGAACTTAACTGAATTTTAGATTACAGTGTTTGATGGCCCTTCCGGCAGAACTATATTTGACAGTTGTGATATTGTGAACGGATAGCGCTGTTCCAAAGAAAAATTCATTTCACACTGCGCTTGTCGGTTTGTTAACATTTGGTTAAATAAAGTTAGCAACGTCTAATTAAAATATTTCGACATTGTATTTGTACTATTTTAACGTGTTGTAATTTGTATTTTGAGTTGTTGAGATAAGTTTTTAGCTTACGAATGAGGTTTGTCCTATCGTTGCTGTTAGTGTCGCGTTACGGTTGTGTTGCCGGTTTTGGTTGTAGTTTTGACGGATTGATTGTTGGAATTTGAACCTCATCCGTAGGCGATCTGAATTATTGATTTTTTAGTAGATAAATTGTTACCATTATTACGTTTATTGTGTATTACCTTGTATTTTTACGTGGAAACTAATGATCACCGCTTCACGGTACTGAATTAAGAATTTATATCGTCGCTACATTAATCAGTAGCGTACGGATCTGGGCATTCTGCCAAAAGTTTATATGCTAATCACTCTTGTTAATATTATTAATTATTTTATCAAATTTTTGATCATTACGTTCGAGTTGTTATTTTTTGCTGGCAGGACCCTTAAGATTTATTTGCAGGAGTGATCGATCCTGCAGTGACTCAAGCTAAGGTCAATATAGATCTGGCGCCCATTCTGAACATCTTTCCCTTTAACATACAGCTTAGTAGTTGGGTGACCTTGGCTTCGCTAACATCTCTCAAGGTAAGTGCCTGCCACGTCAGTTCCGCCGACCCACGCCCAGCGCCGCTGAATATAGCTAGCCATTATAATATATATATATATATATACATATATAAACAGACTTTTCCAAAAATGGTGCCAAAGTGTTTAGGAGGCTATGAAACGTCGAGAAATTTTGGTCCGACCCCTAGGTTCCGCCATCCGACCGACGCCAATAGTGTAAGTGCCTTATGGCAAATACACTAAAAAGAACATATTGTGCAAGATTTTTATTTTAGAAAAGAAACCAGAGAGACGGTGAAAGATTTGATTCGTTTTTAGATGTGAGAACACTATCAAAAGATTGTCAGTTTAATGATATTGATAATATGTTATGAGACAAGATAGTGTTAGACACAAATGATAGAGATTCTCAAGATAAATTTATAAAAAAAGGTGATGTGACATTGAACGATGCCATAGAATCGATAAGAATTGCGGAAATAATAGAGAAAATGGGTGACTCGGTCCAGAGCTGAAAATTTGCAGAATAATAGGAGATAGTTTAAGTAAGTAGGGAAAAAATTGCCAGAAGGCTAGGCGGAAGATAAAGACCCGCCAGAAGGCGATAATGTTGCGAAAAATCAGTGCACTTCTGGCAATTTCTATACTTCTGTAATTCAAAACTAGATTATATATTATATATATTATACATTATATAGTTATAAGGGCATACTGAAAATTCAAACATGATATAATAATTACGTTCGACAAATATTCAAAATTATTAATGACATTTTGATAGAAATAAAATTAAATAAATTAATAAAATTACGTTGTTATAGCAACTTAATTTTATTAATTCATTTAATTTTATTTCTATCAAAATGTCATTAATAATTTTTTTTATTACTACATTTAGTTTTGCACTTTGCAGTGGCATCTTTTATAGTCTTGCCACCAGAGGTCGATTGGGCATTGGCTATTTGGCGTAGTTATTTCTTTTCGGGTGAAACAATTTCAGTATCCAAAAATTTAGACTCGCACACCATGAACTGATTCCTTGAAAATAGTTCCGTCATAGTGCCGTACTGGTACCTAAGTATCAGCACTTCGGGTTCTAGCCGTAACATATACACACAATTATCTACATAGCTGGACGCCAAAGGGTATAGCCGGATAGATATGGCGAGTTGGCCCCCAAATGGCAACCTATATCGAAACTTATCTTTTAATATCTACTTGATGTACGAACTCTTTTTATATATGTGTTACCCCCGCACTCCCCTTTGACCTTGAGATATAGAGCAAAAACCAGCCCACCTACGACTATCGTTCAAAGAGACATATCTCGAAAACTAATTGAGCTAAAGAGGTAAAACCAACGCGAGCATTTAGGTAACCTTTAAGAGCACATTTTATATTTTTTTTGAATTTTTGCGAATAATTACACACAATATTAAAAAATAAATAAAAATATAATTTTCAATTTTTCAGTGTTCTTTGTGACTTACAATCACTGAAATAATATATATTGTGGCACTTGATATGCACTACTACACATACAAATTGCGTTAGAAAAAAGTTGGTGCAACACTTCGAAAAAAAATTTTTTTGACGCGCATCACATCATATAAGGATACAAACTTGACATAGTACACACATATATAAATATTTTAATAATTAAAATTATTGTTAGAATGGATTGAATGAAAATATAAACAATTTTCAGGAAAATATTGATTTCATACGGTGCGGTGCCGGGAATTATACGAGCGACAGCGAGTTCGTACTTGTTATTGCACTGCTTGTTATTTACGTGCTTAAGAGTTAAGACTGTTTATGTGTTTACACCACCACGTCATAATTTCATTAAATTAATTAAACAAATTAGCGTCTTTGTCAGTTTTGATAACTTTTTTATAACCAGTAACCTTACGAAGAGCCTTATTTTTTACACATATTATCTGACATTATTATAGATAACAAAATAAAATAATAGCTACAAATAATAAATAATAGCTACTTCCGACAGAAAATGATGCCATGGTGGTGTAAATAAATAAAGTCTTAACTCTTAAGTACGTTAAGTTCGAACTCGATGTCGCTCGTATAATTCCCGGCACCGCGCCGTATGAAATCAATATTTTCCTGAAAATTGTTTATATTTTCATTCAATCGATACTAACAATAATTTTAATTAATAAAATATTTATATATGTGTGTACTATGTCAAGTTTGTATCCTTATATGATGTGATGCGCGTCAAAAAAATTTTTTTTCGAAGTGTTGCACCAACTTTTTTCTAACGCAATTTGTATGTGTAGTAGTGCATATCAAGTGCCACAATATATATTATTTCAGTGATTGTAAGTCACAGAGAACACTGAAAAATTGAAAATTATATTTTTATTTATTTTTTAATATTGTGTGTAATTATTCGCAAAAATTCAAAAAAAATATAAAATGTGCTCTTAAAGGTTACCTAAATGCTCGCGTTGGTTTTACCTCTTTAGCTCAATTAGTTTTCGAGATATGTCTCTTTGAACGATAGTCGTAGGTAGGCTGGTTTTTGCTCTATAACTCAAGGTCAAAGGGGAGTGCGGGGGTAACACATATATAAAAAGAGTTCGTACATCAAGTAGATATTAAAACATAAGTTTCGATATAGGTTGCCATTTGGGGGCCAACTCGCCATTTCTATCCGGCTATACCCTTTCAATTTTCTAGGTCATCTGAAAGTGGGTTGACTTGGCTTGAGACGCTACCGCGTGTCTAGATAACAATTGAATACGTAACAAATGCCATTACAAGTAGGTACAAATTTTTATAATAATTGTATATTTTATAACAATTGATGAATACGTAACAAATGTCGTTACAAGTACGAATTTTTATAACAATTGTATATTTTATAACAATTCAATACTTGCCCGCCCCGCGCACCCTGCACCGTGCGAAGCTCCAAGTTCGAAAGGCGCTAGATGTTAATAAAAATTGATTGCTTGGAAAATATATCAAATGTTAAAAATTCACTGGTTTCTGATTTTTTCCTTTGTTTACACACAATTACCCAGCTGGACATCAAATTTCAAGTTTCTAGGTCATCTGGAAGTAGGTTAAGTGATCTATATCAGTGAGTCAGTCAGTCAGTGATAAAAATGCCGATTTTAAGTATCTCAATAACCGTTTGAGCTGTATTAATGAAATTTAGGGTTCTAGTTAATCTAATGGGTTTTAATAAATAAACCAAATTTCATGAGTTTATGTTAAATAGATTTTGAGTTATTAAGGGATAAAAAGTGGCTCCAAATGGTTCGTGTATAATATAACACACGGCTGCTGTTTCGTTTTTCTTTGTTGAACTTGGTTTGACACGCTGCCGCGTGTCTAGATATAAGAAATTAGGAAATAATTAATAATAATTTGTACCAACCTGTCATTTCACTGGTAAGAAAATACGACAGTTTACCTTAGATGTAGAATATGTGTTTTTGGAAAAGTTTTTATCAGTTTTTGAGTAAACAAATCTAAAGTCTAAACAATATTTTTATCAACAATATGAGATTTATATCCCTCGTTAATTGTTGTTTTTATATCTTTCAAAAGTCACACCTATATGTTATCGGTATTTAGAAAAAGACGAGCCTTTCCTCTCATAGTGGATGTTGTCAGCACTACATTGTATTGACTAAATATAGGGCATGCTAGGTCCATTTAAATATTTTACGTCTTTGGCTGAGCTTATGAAATGTTTTTATTTTTTCTATTTTTTATTGCTCCTATAACATTTTTATTGTTTTGTTTAAAACATAGGGAAAAACTTATATAGTTATAGGTCATAATTATGATGCAATAATTTACCGCGCTGTGACGATACTGAGTCTTGTGCACGTAGTGAATAAGTAAATACACTAAAAATAGCATCAATATGCGTAAGTTTTCGTATGTTAATATTGAGTTGACATTGCATTTCAAATACCTCTCCTAGAACACCACTGCGAGCCTGGATCTTAGGCGGAGCTAAGCTAGCTGAGATATGCAAAACGGTGTCGTTTCTGTAGAGATTTCCGCAACTGCAAGCAGATGACGGCGATGCAAGTGACGTTTCGGTCCGTTCGCACGACGAATCGTCTGACAGTAAAGTCTCATTACCGCTATCCATAATCGGGTTGAACTGACATTTTAAAAACTCTGAAAGCAATTTATTAATATTACAAATCATCTTTATATATAATCCAGTGGGAGTATATGCGCAAGTAATTCAAGAATTACAAGGCGCGAAATGTTACATAATATACCCCGGCGTTATGTTTGAAAATTGATGTATATTTTTAACGACACTGAGCTTAATAATATAATTTAATTAACTATTAATCTAAGAAAAAAATAACAGTTGAAAATATTGAAACACAGAAAAGAAAAAAATCATTTTAATAATTTAGGTTCATAAATATAAAAGCGTTAGCTGTAAACTCTATGATCGTTTATTAGTCACAGCCAACTTTTTTTATAATTATGAACCTAAATTTAAAAAATTGTATTTCCTTTTTCGTACATTTCCATAAAAGCTTTCTTTTTTTAGTATTGTATTTATCTTGTTTTAGTCTTTCAAAAATTTTAACTATTATGACATTAATTTATAAAAATTATTTGATTATTTTATTCAAGATGGTTGTCAAGGAAAAGGTATTCCGTCATCTTGGGGCATCCGCCATATTAGATATTATATGCATTGTCACCAGACTTATTATACATGTGTGTGAAATTTCGAAGCTTTAGTTAATTAGATCTAGTCAAAAAAATTGCAGCATTTGACTTATTATAATAACTGAGAAAATAAAATTTCCGTTAACGCGTGCAGTAACGCGGGTAACAGTTATCACTAAACATTATGATATTTGCTATTCGTTTTTATGGTTTTCTATATGTTATCACGTTATGTTAAAATTAAACATGCTTGTCAAATACCTAACTAACATCTACAGAGCAAAAGAACAATAGATTTTTTTTATTTTCAAAATATTTCCGAAACTACAAATTTAGAAAAAACAAATTTTTTTATAACTATCTTGTAAAAATATTAAACAACATTAAATGGTAGGTATACCTCTTCTCCGCATGCGCTGATTTTCTTCAAAACTCGTTTTTACAAAACTTGAAACAGAATAATAAACCGTTTTGAAAAGAACCTATACCATTATAATATAAAAAAAACTACGTTATAACATAATTATATCTCTGTTGGCCATGCGACGATTTCTCCAAAATTAAATTACAAAACTTTCTTGTAAAACAGATAGAATAATAAGCCGGTATGAAAAGTATACCATTATTATATAAAAAACGATGTTATAATATATATCTCCTGCACATCCGCCGTCTTTCTTCCAAAAACTTTTTACAAAAATTTCTTGTAAAATAATATACAATAATAAACAATTATGAGAAGTATACCATTATTACATATAAAACGTTATAACATATATCTCTTTTGTGCATGCGCCGATTTTCCCCAAAAATAAATTACAAAACTTTCTTGTTAAACAGATAGAATAATAAACCGTTATGAAAAGTATACTATTACTTCATAAAAAACGATATTAAGTATATTACATAACTCCTGCGCATGCACCGATTTTCCAAAAAAAATTACAAAACTTTCGTCTAAAAATAGATAAAATAATAAACCGTTATGAAATGTAAACCATTATTATATAAGAAACAACGTCATAGCCTATATCTTTTTTTGCGCATGCCACTTCGTATTTGCATATCAAACATCCTCCTTAAATTTGGTTTCAATCCGCTCATCGTGGTATCGGAATGGTAAAAAATGTCAAAAATGACGTTTGCATCTGTCAAATTATTATGTTCTAATAATTAGTTCTTTAAATTGTTGTCAGAAGGCGTTGCATTTCAAAAATATTTGAAATGGCATCCGTTTTTGAACAAATGCAATCTTTTTATTTTATTATTTTTAGCCGCGAATAGCGTAAGCTAAAGCGCCAATATGCACTCGCTTTGTCTGTACGTCTGTGAATCTGTACGTCCCACTTTTTTGTGTCACGCGTACGCGCGTCGGTGGGATGGCGGGACCTAAGGGTCGGACCAAAATTTCTCGACGTTTCATACCCTTCTAAAAAGTTTGGCACCATTTTTGAAAATAATTGTTAAAAATAAAAACGTTTTTGTTAAAAATAAAATTCTCGAATTTTATTTTAAAGTTACAAAATGTAATTTATTAGATTTTATTATTATGTTAACAAAAAGTTTTTATTTTTAACAATTGAATTTTATTAGTAAGTTGCTGATGAAGTCATAATTAAATGACGAAACGTCCAATTTAATAAAAACAAATTCAAGTTTATTTACCTTTTCAACTTCCTACGATTTATCTAACTAATATTATACTATGGAAACGAATAACGAAACATTTTTTTACTATATTCAACCTTTTGTCTACCCAGCACAGAATCACTGGCACCCGAATCCATTAAGGCAGTGTAATCATCCCGAAAATTTTTACCGTAATTTAGGGTCTATTGTCCCAAGGTTTCGTCACCAACAACGGATTTATAGATACCTCTGGCTTAGGTGATTTGTAAAAATCAGCCACAGTCTGAAGCCATTTTCACCAAGAGTAATTATTCCGCACAGAATTGCAGGTCGTTTTAACATCAACAGGAAAGCGCCGACCTACTAGCTTTCCTTCTAAGCGTTTCCCTGACACTAAGGACACATATAACGCATCACTCCTGGTTATCCACAACCAAAAAAGAACTTTGTTCCTGGCTTGTAGCACTTAAAACTGAGATGCCCAAAATCGCGACAATTCCAACACAACATTTTCAACGCAGTATTTTGTGCTTCAGACGCAACTAATGATCCCAGATTTCTTTTGGGTTTAGCCGGCTCACTATCCGGTTTTAGTTTTTATCAACACCAACTGCTGACGGTAACCTGGCAAAACATTTCTCACAATATTCTTTACTTGTTCTTCTTCAACACACTTAAACGACTCATCAAGGTTAGCATACCAGTTATGAAATTAATCACCTTCTCAGAAGGTTTTTATTTTCTCCCATAGATTTCCAACAGCATAATATGGTCATTGTCTGGAGGCAAAAAATGTGACTTCAACGCCTGAACAAGAGAATCCCAATCATGAAAAGTAAATTTTATGGTTCTAAACCAGCTAAGTACATCATCACGAAACAGTTCAACCGCAGATTGAAAAAGATCACCTTTTGTCACACGACGGGCTACTCGTATCTCCTCGACACACTTCAAAACATCTAACACTGGTTGTCTGCCATCAAATGAGATTTCCCATTTAAAAATTTAATATTGTAATGTTGACAAGACGCGTTAAAGTAAGGTGCACGATTATTGTCAACCGAGACCTCGGTCATATCCGTACTGGGAATCGTCGCAGAGACACTGTTGCCTGCAAAAGAAACGATGGGCCGGTCGGACTCGGCCACTACAGGACCCCCCTCGTGACGCATCGGATACTTTCATTAAAAAATCGTCTACTAATACCATGATTGAAATAAGCCTATCATTTTTAAAAGTTTCAACGTTTAAGTCAGTAGTAGGGATTCGCATCAATCGACCTTTAAGAAGATTGAGTTGACTCCATATCTCATGATAATAAGCATCAATAGTACCTACCGCCAAATAATTCAACTAATGAACTTACTGACGTAAGAGTAGCATCAATCTCAGTTCCGTCACTTTCACGGTCAAAATCATTACAAACATAATGAGCACCAGGCCGTTTTAGATCAGAAGCCAACAACCTACGCAGACACTTTCGCCTATTAACATCATCTCCCCCACTCCTAAAACCACGAATTTTCAATTTTTATTCACTCCACAACTGTATAAATAGTAAATACTCTATACATCAGGAGTCGGCAACCCGCGGCCCGCTAGCCTATACCTTGCGGCCCGTGACTGTTTTATAAATAAAATTCTTATATGCCGACCTACATGAAGTGCTGATGGAATGGACAAGTCACATTCGAGATGTTTGGTTTCAACCACTCTGTTCATACCCACATAATTGGGAAACAAACATCTCAGTATGCCAATGGTTCGTTCATAAACACATATTGTATTTAGAGGATCATAAATAAAAATTCCTTTAAGGTTATAAAAAATGCAAACCCAATGCTGAAAATCATCGACTTCGGATATTAAGAGAAACTCAATTCTCATTTGGGTTTCATCAGAAGCCCTCAGGTCCCTCATACCAGGCTGCAGGACGTATTCTAAGGGAGAAAAATCGTAATTCAAACAAGTTTTAACCAATTTTTGAAACTCTGAAATGGATCTACCTATATGTGTCAATCCGAAGAGCTCCTAAATTTTGGGATACAGGTACTTCATCATCAATTTGCATTGCTTCCTCAGGTATTAGAGATGGGGTTTCTTGACTACCACAATTATGTTCGCACTTTTCAGCTTCGAAAAGGTGGTTGCTAGATAATTCAGGCTCGTCAATAACATTAATCGATGGCTCTTTGTAGTCAATATTACGACGTTTTGCAGAAATTTCTTCAGAACTGCCATGCCTTAAATCTTGATTGTCACTGTTGATAGAGTTTTGACTTAGCTGGTCAAGGCTAAACTTTGGTGTCGCTATTTTTTAGCAGCATATGCTTGTCTTCGACGCTGATTTATGAGATTTTTGTTTTTCTCATAATATTTATCTTGTTTCGATGGTTTATCCAGAGTCTCAGTATTGTTCTGAGTTTGAAGTTTTTCCAATTTCTTATTCGCATATGCCTCTTTTCTTTTATTATTTATGAGTTCCCTATTTTTTTTATATCTTTCTTCTTTGGTAGGACTCTGAGCCGCTGATGGGTGGCACCGCGGATTATCCTGCTCATGTTCAATCAACTTCACTTTGGAATAAAAAATTTCCATGGTTTCTTTTAAATAAGCAATGACTTGAAAAAATTAGAATGGGCTCGTGGAGTGAGCAGACCACTTTTAAAGGAACCTAGCGGATTCCTGTAAGCTTGATTTGGAGAAGACCAGGGACTGTTTTTGTCTTAGTAAAAATTCCAATTAGTAGCTCAGTTCGGGAGCATATTCCTTCAAAAGGAGCTTTGCAAAATCCTATTTACTTGATCTTGAGATAAAAAAAGGCCAGAAGACTGACAAAGTGTGGAAAAATTCTAACTAGGAGCTTAGTTCGTCAGCATATTCCTTCAAAAGAAGCCTAGTGTATTCCTCTTTAATTGATATTGGGATAAAAAAGGCCAGAAGACTAGACAAAGTCTGGAAAAAATTCCAATTAGGAGCTCAGTTTGTCAGCAAATTCCTTCAAGAGGAGCCTCGCGGATTCCCCTTTACTTGATTTTGGGATAAAAAAGGCCAGAAGATTGGACAAAGTCTAGAAAAAATTTCAATAGGAGCTCAGTTTGTCAGCAAATTCCTTCAAAAGGAGCCTCGTGGATTCCTTTTTACTTGATTTTGGGATAAAAAAGACCAGAAGACTGGATAAAGTCTGGACAAATTCCAATTAGGAGCTGAGTTCGTCACCAAATGCCTTTTAGAGGAGCTCAAAAGCTTCCTTTTGACTTAATTTTTAAATTAGAAGGAGCTCAGTAGATGAGAAAACTACCTTTGGAGGACTCCAGTAGATTCCTGTGCAATGAGTTTCTAGCCTTAATTGAGTATGTGTGACTAAAAATCGCAATATATTTAATGATTTTTTTCAAAATCCGATGTATTTTTAGCTTTGGTAATTATGTAAAAATAAATATAAATATATATTGTTGAAACTGCGAACTAATAGGTTTTTTTTTATTGATATTACTTACACTTACACGTCTGTAATAACGTACAGGTTACAACTATAGGATCTAAAAAAATAACACATAATAATCACCGCAATCCCAAAAATATGTATATTAACTTACTTATCTCACAGATGTTAGGAACATAAATATCGAGCGATATTTATGTCATAAAAGTGTTTATATTGTATTTAAATGCAATAAAAGTGTTTATATTGTTGTATTTAAATGCAATGAATCTCCGAAATTAGAATATGTATTGTAAAAAACAACACGATCCTTACTCCGTAACTTGCGTAATGCACTGTGGTCTCGAGCGCGTCTCTCATGTATTTGTGGGCGTGACATGTAAGTTATACCGTGGCAGCACTGGATTACGCGCCAAATATAAATGCACTTTTGTAGTTTGTTAAATAAGAAGTAACAATCAAAAGTCGATTATAGAAATTGCAATAATCGACTTTTGATTTTTATTTCTCATTTAACAAACTACAAAAGAGCAATTATATTTTGCCGCGTAGTCCAGTGCTGCCACGGTGCAGGTGCAATCGGCTTATCACACCTCCATGCGAATACCATGACATTCAATTTGTAAACAATCCATGTGAAGTAGTGTTGCAACGATATATCGGAAAACCGATAAATATCGATATATCGACGCCTAAAAATATCGATATTTATCGATATCGACGATACGCCGATATCGATATATCAATATCGAAAATCTCAATATATCGTAACGAAATATTGAAAGACCCGCCCAAATTTTGCTAAATAAATATTTAATTTTACTTATTAATTAAAAAATAAATATTTATTAACTAACTCATTTTTATAATACTGCTGCATTTTTACATACTTATTTATATTTTTTAGGTTATGTTAGTTGCTTGTTGTTATTTTTATTTCGCTGACCAAAATAGGTAACTAGTTTACCGATATCACATTTTGATTCTGATCTTTACTCTAATCAATAAACGTTTGATATAACTAAAATTACATTGGATTTCTATAAACTTTTAAAAAAGAAGAAATAACGACAAAATATCGATATATCGGCCTACTAGACTGATATATCGATATATTAATTTCGACTTAATTCGATATATATCGATATTGATATATCGATATTTTTAAAAAGTCTATTAAAAATAAAAATGAGCTATAACAAGTCTATGCTCTGTGATACATGATTCTTTTTTATATTCCTTTAAAATATGGATATTCTTGAAGATTCCATGAAGGCCAATTTTGAAAGCATGAAAAAAAATCAATGAACAAGGCCAACCATTAAAAAATACAAAATTTTTTTCATATCATTTTTAAATACTTATTTTGCATTAAAAAAAGAAGTTTCACTTCGAAAACTTTCCACTTTTTAATTTTTGTTGCACTTTTTATGATAAATATATTTTTTAATAAATTAATTTATTTAAATCTAACTTCAATCATATATTTTGTTATTTTTTAATAAAAGATTTGACGAAAGTGAATTTTTCAAAAAACAAATAAGAAAATAAAAAAAATTAATAATGAAATAAAAATATATGAGAAAAAAATTGAGAAAATAAATTAAAAATAAAAAAAAAACAATTAAAAACAATAAAAAAATAAAAATAAAAAAAAATATATGATTATATATCGTCGGTCTAATTTTAAAACCCCGTAAGTCAATTTTGGTTATTTTTTACGAGGTTTTACAGAAGTGTAGGTACTAAAATCCTAAAGCACTATAGCCTAAAATCATAATTTCATAAAATTTTGACTTCCGAGGTTTTAAAATTAGACCGACGATATATAAAATAATACTAGTGGGTAAGCCTGTCTCCGACAGGCATAATATCGTAATCCGACAATTCAAAATAGCATCTTTCTTTATACATTATAACAAATAATAATTTATCATCAAAATTTGGAATTTTTCTTTAAAAAAATTATTCGTAGTTGAAACCGTGACTGATTGACTGATTTATCAACGCACAGCTCAAACCACTGGACCGATTGGACTGAAATTTGGCACACAGATAGTTATTATGAGGTAGGTATCCGCTAAGAACAGATTTTTTAAAATTAAACCCCCATAAGGATGTGTAGGGGGTTCAAAATTTGCATCGAAAAATCATATAAGATGTAACAATTCGAAAATGCGCAGGATTACTCCAGTCAACAAATAAATAAACTCGTGTTTCATGCTTTTTCAAAAACAACCCCTTCAGGGGGTGAAAAGAGGTTAATATAGTGTAAAAATCAACTTAGGTGTCATTTTCAAGGTTTTGTCAAGACGTCGATCACGTGAAGGTAATCCATTTTGAAATTTATTAGGGAGTCTACGTCGAGAAAGGAGTAGCTATGCCAAATAATGGGAATGCATCCGTGTTTCGTCTTAATCGCGTGCAACGCCGCAGGTAACGGCTAGTAATGTATAAATATCAAGTGGAATAAAATGGAAACCATTGACGTCGGCAGGGATCGAACTCGGTACCTTGCCCCTACTGATTTATCCACTACATCAAGGAGCTCTGTCAACAGTCAACAAATCGAAATAACAATTGAAAAAATTTGTAACAATGTGCCAACAAATAGAAAAATTCCAAACAATGAAAAAAATAATGTTAATGTATTTCAGTTACATTTTTATAATATGTACCAGAATTTTTTGAGCGATGACTCGCATACGCGTAATAAAATGGTGTGTGATTATATACGATTGTAAATTATTTGACGGATAGTAAAGAGTTTAATTCAAAGCGTCATTAAAAATATAAACCGATTTTACGCCGCTGATTGTGCTGTTTTTTTAAGACATATGGTTCAACTGGAAATATAATCTTTAACAGTTTTATAGCAAGAAGAATCTAAAAAAATGTGTGTGCCCATTCAGTGAAATTTTACCGTACAATTAAGCCTCCAGCGAGCCAAAAGTGCAACCCTTCGGGCCGCTAATTTATCATTATTTATCTAAGGGTGCATTAATTTTCACGGAGTTTTCTCTCTTTTGATATTTAAGTAAAATGGGGTTCACATATTTTAATGCTGATAGTCTTTATATAGAATTGTTTTACACATTAATGTATAAAATCTACCAATGTAGAAATTTCTTCTCTTCTTTAGAAAATGTTTGAATGGATCTGAC
The DNA here is from genome assembly GCA_963575645.1 of Xanthostigma xanthostigma. Classification (NCBI taxonomy): domain Eukaryota; kingdom Metazoa; phylum Arthropoda; class Insecta; order Raphidioptera; family Raphidiidae; genus Xanthostigma; species Xanthostigma xanthostigma. The sequence continues at coordinate 44,691,418 of OY754464.1, forward strand.
TGAGTGAGGTACCTATAAGCAAAAAACACTTTTATTTTAAGTGCTGTCCTCTGCGACCGAAATTCTATCCTAGATCAGTTTTTTGCTCCGGAAAATCTCGTTTTTGTAAATTTCATCACAATCGTTAGAGCCTATAAAGTTTTACGTATACCTATTATGCATTATATCTACATTAGTGAAAATTACATAACACTACACATATTATAATATAAAAATAACATACCGTATAGATATATTGTTATTATTTAGATATTCGTTAAAGTTGTAATTTACTCAATTATTGGGAACCGCGATATGGACTAGGTACTCTATCTGGCGGCGAAACTTACTAATATGTAAGAAACAAGTATATTATGAATCGTACTGTCAATGAATACTGTTTATCGTAATTTTTTTACAATAATAAAAAAAACGTTGATAAATTAATAAATGACTTATTATGGAACATGCAAAGTTTTCACCTCGTGCAAACACAAATAAAAAGTAGTAATACTACACGTCATTTCAATGCAGATGATTAGTTATTTTACCAAGTAAGTAGGTATTATACTTAAGTAGTCTTAATATTGAAAACTTTTTTATTAATTGAATATTTATTATTATTAAATAAAATTAAGAATTTTGATAGAAAAAAAAGGTGAAAATACAATTTAAACAGATGACTATTTTTAGGTTGGGTGCTTACCAGTTGCAATAAAGTAATGTTTCAATAAATGTTTGCAACGTTCATCAACACTGCATTGATATAATATCTCTATTTACCACTTTTATTTCTTGTGGATTACTCTTTAAATCGAAAGTTTGTAAACAGAAAGCATTAAAATTCACCATATTTGAAGGTTCTGTTGCAATTGAATTTTTGCCTAATTTTATGATATGGCCGGCATTAAGCACATATACGTTCCCCTTTAAGGAAATTTCTTTTTCGCTGATTTGTATCAGCCCAATTACATATTATACTGACACTTATATTATCATTCCATTGCACATTCACAATTGCACTGTTTACTATATAGTAACCATAGTAACTATGGGAAATGATACTCCATCGTCGCCATGTTTTTAAAGCTCCACCCATTTGACGAACCCCAATTTGTTCTTTTTATTTTATTTACTAGCTGACCCGGCGAACTTCGTACCGCCTAACAGTCAAAGAATGTCGTGTTAACTTTTAGCTAAACTTACATTAGGATTTTATAATGTTTAATTTGTTTTTTTTTCTCAAATCGAAATAACAATTGAAAAAATTTGTAACAATGTGCCAATAAATAGAAAAATTCCAAACAATGAAAAAAATAATGTTAATGTATTTCAGTTACATTTTGATGATACCAGATTTTTTTGAGCGATGACTCGCATATACGTATAACAAAAATGGTGTGTGATTTAGCTGTGCGTGATTATATACGATTGTAAATTATTTGACGGATAGTAAAGAGTTAAATTTAAGTTCAAAGCGTCATTAAAAATATAAACTGAGTTTCCCCGCTACGTGTTAATAAGAATGTTGGGCAAACATGCAGTTTAGTGGTCCCTACTTCAGATTTGACCGTATGAATGACGACGGCGCTCTTGAACTGTTTACAAACTATGCTTAGCCCAATGTACGGAAAATTTTGTTCAGGTGTACCTATATCACTATCAGGTGATTTATCAATTACACTATCTCCGTTATATTTCCGGCGGGTCATTAATGATTCATGTGAAATTATAGTCCAAAAAGGAAATTGATAGATAAGATAAGATAAAATTTATTACTTATAAAATATGTACAATAAATTAACAAAAAAAATTTTGGACAGCGTTCCGTTAACCGACTGCATAGTGTACAAAAAAAACAAAAAACATTAAATATTACAAAGTATTATTATGGGAAAAAATACGAATAAAAAAAAACCCAAACAATCACACAACATTGTCGTCGTGTAGGCGCACGTCTGTCTGGTCTAGAGGCTAGACTGTCTTAAATTATGATACTACGAATAATTTTGTTACTTGGTTAACGCATGTTTTATCCGTTTGTGTTTATATTTGTAAGATAAATCACTTAAACTGTAACTGCCGATTTCACTAATTATTTGAATTTCGCACATCTCACATTTTTTAAAAAACTTATATGTTAGGTCATGAACGTATTGTTTTATGGGTACCATATTTAGCATATCGTGTAACCAGATAACAGGAGTATATCTGGGATAACCTGTGATAATTCTAAAAGCTTTGTTTTGAATTACTTGCAGGGAGGCATAGTTAGAATTAGATGTTGAGCTCCAAACGGGACAAGCGTATGTTAGAGTTGGCCTAATGATGGTTTTATAGATTATGCATTTATTATGAGCACTTAAACTGTTCTTGCTGTTAAATATTGGATACAGTTGGCTAAATAAAGCGTACGCTCTGTCACTGATATGTTTTATGTGTTTACTAAAAGTGAGACCTTTGTCGAGAATAAGACCTAAGTATTTTACACTGGTAGACCAGGAAATTATGTTACCTTGAACCTGAACATTATTGACGACTTTAGGCCTACGTTTCGTAAATAATATGGCCTCGGTCTTAGTGGCGTTGAGTTTAATTTTCCAACGATGTGTGAATTTTGTAATTTTGTTAACAGCTGTTTGAAGTCTGTTAACGATGGTGTCAGGTCGCCAAGAACTGGCAAGTAGAGCTGTATCATCAGCAAAAAGCGACATAATAACACCGTCCGAACGTGGAATGTCATTTATGTACAACGTGAAGAGTACAGGACCGAGGATCGAACCTTGGGGAACTCCAGCCGAGATAGGAAACCAATTTGAAACACTTTCCCGGATGACAACATTAAAATGACGCTCGCTTAAATATGACTTTATGAGTTTAACTAGATATACAGGAAATTTGTAATTGATTAATTTAAAAAGCAAACCTAGATGCCAAACGGTATCAAAAGCCTTTTCAATGTCCAAACAAATCATGCCGGTGTGTTTATTTTTATTAAAATTATCGATAATATGGTCTGTTACTCGAGCAAGTTGTTTAACAGTAGAGTGATGTCTTTTAAAGCCAAACTGTTCATTAATTGAGATGTTATTTGAAATTACATGGTCATTTACTCTTGATAGAATAACTCGTTCAATAACTTTGCTAAGGCTACTTAAGAGACTTATTGGTCGATAACTGCTAACTAGGCTAGGGTTTTTACCTGATTTAGGCAGTGGTATTACTTTTGCCGTTTTCCAGGAACAAGGGAAGTAAGAAAACATTAATATAGCGTTCGTTAATTTAGTTAAGAAAACTAAAGCTTTATTGGGAAGATGTTTCAGCAACGTAACGTTTATATCGTCATTACCAGAAGCTTTATTGGAATTTAGTTTTTTAATTATTGATCTTATTTCTTTAGGCGTCGTTAATCTATAATCAGTCGAATCGGTATTTTTAAGAAAATGCTTTACTTCCTTGTTTACTTTGTTATTGTAATATAAAGTACTTAAATTAATATTCTGATCGTGAATGGAAGCAAAGTAATTCGCCAATTCGTTGGATTTTTCTTTATCTGTATAGACGAAGTCGTTTCCAGATTTTAGCGGAGGTATTGATCTAAATCCTTTCTTGAAGTGCTTTGTTATTTTCCAAAGTGATCTATCTCGGGTGGTGAGGTTGGACAAAAGGTCGTTCCATTTTTTATTTTTATTAGCATAGAGTTTGCTTTGAATTATATTATTTAGAGTGATCATAGTAACTCGGAAAATTTCAAGTCTAGTTCGTTGATATTTTCGCCTCATAGCATTTTTGATTTTTATTAATATGTTTAAAATCGGTGGACTTTCCGATTTTCTGTATTGTGCTTTGATCTTGGGAACTGACTCCTCACGAGCGTCGTGCAATAATTTAGAAAATAACTTGATCTGGGAATCAATGTCTTCATGATTTTTAAAATTGAAATTCAGAAATAAATTGGAATTAATATGATTAGTAAACGCTTTCCAGTTCGCTTTGTTATAATTAAAAGCAGATTTTGTAGTATATTTTTTTAACTGGTTGCCTATGAACAGTTGCACTGGATTATGATCTGAACTCAGTACTGACAGCGATTTAGGATCTGAATAATTATAAATATTTTTTATTAAAAAGAAATCAATTACACTAGGTCTAAACATTCTTTGACTTGGCCAGAAGGTGGGTTCCTGTGGGGCTACGATATTGATGTTATTGTTGAGACTGAGCTGTAGTATATTTCTTCCAGATCTGTTGACAGTTGGGCAGTTCCAACTGGTATGCTTAGCATTTAGATCACCTAACATAATAACTTTATGCCCGACGCTAAATAGTCGAATTATATCAGCGGGGCTTGTGACAACATTTGGTGGCGAGTAAACGGAAATAAATGTAATTTGACCGCTGGACGTAGTTGCATTGATAGCAACAGCATCAACTGTGGTAGTATGAGGTAAATTGATGGGATAATGAATAATATTTTGCTTGATGAGAATTGCCACGCCGCCGCCATTGCTGTTTCTATCCGTACGATATACATTGTAACCTGCTACTTTTAAATTAAATCTATCATCTAATTTTGTCTCACACAAACCAACAATGTCAGAACTGGAATCGTTTAAAACGTGCGACAGCTCGATTGATTTGTTTTTAATTGAATTTGCATTCCACGTTAGAATATTGATATTATTGCAATTGAATTTTAATCAAATATGTCTATAAAACTTTCAAATATTAAGCTGATTTTAGATATGGCATCAGGAGCACTCTTAATTTTATCACTCAAATTTTTCAACGTGTTTGTGATTTTAGGCCAATTTACAACACTAAATAGAGATTTGATTTCCTTAAGCAAATCATAAATTGATTCAGAACTTTTCGTCTGACTATTAACAGCTGGCTTCTTATTCCAGACTGAGGAAGTGGGAAGTGTTCTAGCAGTGTTGCTAGATGACTGATCTGTAGGTAGTGGTGGAAAGTCTCGCGGATTTTTTGCGAAACTTTTCGTAGGTTGGTCAGAAGTGTTGCGACGATTATGAGAGGATCGACTAGCTAGCACCTTGTTAAAGATATCACAATCCTTGTCGTTGGCTAAGTGATTTCCTTGGCAGTTAACACATTTAGCTATATCGGTATTTAATACTGGACAGTCCTTAGAATTATGCGCCCCCGCGCATTTCATACATTTGGAAGCGCGAAAACAATTTTTAGCAATATGACCGAATTGCTGACACTTGAAGCATTGAATAACCCCACTGTTATTTTTATATTTTTCCCATTGTATAATACAATGACACACCTTAGTAATTTTAGTTATTTCGGAGATTGTGACATTTTTGTCAAACGTAATTATAAAAAGAGGTAACTTACGGACGCCGTTATCCATTTTTTTTTGCATTTGAACTATAGTGACAACTTTTAATTTATTTCTAGTTAAGTCTTGCTTAATTTCTTCCACAGTTACGGTTGGAGGAATATTTTTTAGCACCATTCGCGGCTGCATTTCAGATTTCGGAGTGTATGTATGAAATTCAACACGTGATTCACTAATCTTGTTAAGAAGGGTGTTATAGTCAGCAGCGTTTTTAGTATACATTAACATTCTGTTACCCTTATATTTAATGCTTAATTCATCGGTAAGACTTGGTTTAATTCTATCAATCTCTTCACTGTGTTTGGTGAGTAAACTGTACACTACAATTGGTGGAATTTTATCCTTGACAACCTTGGTATTATTTTGACTCGTAGAAGTTGTTTCTTCGTCCATTTGAACTTCTTCTTCTAAGTCAGATAAAGCATTGTATCTATTAGATACACGAAGATTATACTCAAGTTGAACTGGAATGTCAGCAGTTTTGCGTTTTTTAGGCACATTACTCACCGAAGACGAAGGTCCCGGGACCGGAGTAAAATCCATATTTATTAATAATGGAATAACTTGACGAGATGCAGTGCACCTCTTCAAGGTGGAACACGATAAACAGCTTGCAATAATATCAACCGAACGCGTCGAGAATCACAAGCGAACTCGAAAGGAAATTGATTTAAAATGATTAATATATAATATAAACTACTTACTGCGATATTAAAATTTTCAATACTGATTTCTACTAAGAGTCCCGGGTTCCCAAGTTTTATAGGATTATGGGCCACCGAGAACAAACGTCTCTCTTGCAAATATTCAAAGCTGTTCGACTGTTAAATGTTAATATTATTCTTTGTTATAAATCTATTGTCATTATTGTTAGAAACGTCCAAGAAAATTATTTGGAAACAATTAAAACTGTATTGTAACTCTATTTACAACAACTAAACATTCGTTCTAAATATTATAAACGAAGTAAATTTTAATTGTTGTAAATATATAGTTGGTAAAAAAATTTATATTCGTCGTCAGTATACCGAAGTAGGTATATTTGTTACTAACGCACTTAAGTGTACCTATAGGTGTTTTTTTAATATACTGTGTTTTTATTATACGTATCTAGCGATCTATTATACGTTTCTAGCAATGGATATAAACATTAGATTTTGCCAGCAATTTGCAACCGTTGAACAGGCTCTGACATATTTGCGGGAACGACGCATATTAAGGCGAAATCGTCCTCGATGTTCCCAAGATGATTGTGGGCGTCTTATGACCGAAATTAAACAAAATAATATTAATATTAAATATATTCCGTACAACCGTATTTTGTGTAAAGTGACAACCTCCAATGTGGTGTTTTTTTTTTGTGTAAAGTGACAAACATCTTATTTCGTTTTTTTAAATAAGAAATGTCAAAAATGACGTTTGAATTTGTCAACAGTCAAAGTATTTAATAATTACTTATTCAAATTGTTAACTTAGAAGACGTTGCATTTCATGAAATACTAATGTCAAAAAATTGAATTACTATGTTAAAAATAGCAGCCGTTTTCATTTTAAGACTGGACATATGCAATCTTCTAATTTCCATGTTACAGTGGGTGGCAGACAAAGACGACCGATTCGCGGTGCGCGATGTATTAGACAAAATTCAATTTGTACAGCTATTTTTCTATATAAATGAGTATAAAAAAACTGTTTCGGCAGATTCTGTTGTACGAAATGTATGTAAAATTTTCTCCTCTTTCGTTTAAGACAGGTTTCGAACAGATCTGATTTGAATTGAGCGAGTAATAAGCGTTTTTTCTGTATTGCTCCCCTCTGGGGCCAAAATTCAAAAATCGAACGACCGTAGGTGTTTTTCTGCCTGGAGACGAATCGAACAAAAAAAAGTTTTTTAAAATCAGTTAAGCCGTTCTTGAGTTATAAATGGTGTAACTAACACGACTTTCTTTTATATATTATATGGATAATTATGACTATCAAGGAATAGACAAATAATTTGCAATAAAATAATATTGCGACTATAAATTGAAATGTAAGCTATCCTATCTTTCAAGCTGGGTCGAATTGCACACGGTGTGCAAATCAAATTTAAAATCGGTTCAGTAGTTTAGGAGTCCATCGCGGACAAAGATGTGACACGTACTTTTTATATATTAAGATATAATTATTTTAGAACCTATTAAAGATCTTTCAGTATTTTGACATTTTGTAATTTGTTTTTCACATTTTACTACATTGTTTATATACGTAACCAAGGCAACTATGTATATTCGGTCCATGGCCTGTTATGTTGTACGAAGTTTTTATCAAAAAAAAAAACCCTATTTCAGTCCCCGGGGAGAAAATCGAAAATCTGGCTCCGTTAGGATCTGTCCCGTGTCTTATACTATAAGTGTGCCAAATTTCAACTTTCTATGTCTACTGGGGCCTTTTGGAGGCTCTGGAAAGACACATCCGGACACACAATAGGTAATTATAGTATATGTAGATCAAGTGGAAATAAAATGGATTAGAAAAAAAAATTTCCAATGATGCTGGCGGGAATCGAACCCGAGACCCTGTTATTACTAACCTAACATCGTAACCGCTCGGCCACGGGGACGCTCACAGTATTCGCTGTTATTGTGGTATATATGGGTGATACGAAAAATCGGTAATACGAAAATCACGTGGTCACAGAACTATAAAACTTGGAAACTGGCCTCTTATACACGGCGTTATATGGGACAATCAATGTATAAAAATCTGTTAGAGATTCGTCGTCATTTAGCACAGGAACGAATCTCTAACGAGATTCTTCGATAGAATATTGTATCTAAAGTTTCATGTATCTTAGTTGTTAAGCCTTATTATGTATTTCCGTTGGCACTATATTTTTTACGGTTGCTTATTATTGATTTTTTATCATTGTCGATTTTTTATTATCAATCTGTTGAACTTTGAAAAATTTTATTGTAACAGCAAACTAAACACATGCTTCAGAATTTTTTTTGTATTTCAAACTGCTGATTAGTTCCCGTCTGTTTTTTTTACTATCACAATTTTAGAAGAATTTTCTGTAACGCGAAAAAAGGTTTTTCCCACGTTCCAAATTTTGTCGCCCCTGAAAATTTGCCGCCCGCGGCACTAGCCCCTAGTGTAAATCCGTCGCTGGTTATTAATGTGTTTTGTGTAATTATTTAATTCGTTTACAATCAGTTTAACTGAAAACGGAATCTTTACAAGTTTTATAGGTTCCTCATTGCGCGACTGATTTAATTATATTGACCACAGATTAATGCCGTTATAGCTAACACCATAACATTATAAACTATAGAGCGTACACTAGTCATGCTTATAAACTATAGCTATTATTATTTATGGGAATTTGGTACATAATTCTACTATGAACAATGTGCTATCACTGATGGGAACTCACCGATTAGTTAAACTACAACGGTAGCTATTGTGATGAGGCGACGCCTCATAGTGGATTAGTAGTATTTTTATTAATTTATTTCTAGTATACGTATTGGATACAGTTATTACTAAAACAGCTCATACCATACCAAAACTATTATTTGAAAATAAATACGGAAATCATAGCGCACGGAATGCGACGGCCCAGTTCCCGCAAAGCACTGTTTTATATTTACACGAACAATTTCGAGCCTTTTTCGAACCCCCCCCCCCTTATATCCGAGGTTAGTTACGTTACAAAACTGAATTGTTTGAGGTAGGTTAAGGTTACCATAAAGAAGCTCTACTCCAAATTTCATACGTTAGGTGGACTTGTTTCCAAGAACGAGTGTCCAAAAATCATGATTACTGTATAGAATATAGATCATCATAAAATAGGCGTCGGCAACCTATAACTCACAGGTATATATTATGTTGCAAGTTTGTTCGTTTTGCATTGCAACGGTGTAGATATTTTTTCTGAGGGGGGGGTGAAGCAAAAAAATCAATATTTTTTTTAATATTCATTAACCACGAATGACCTTTTTTTAACAAGCCAACTCGAAAAATTTTGTCGTGTGCGCAATTAAAGAGCAAAAAAAAATGGCCTTTTTTAACAACCTAACTTGAAGAATTTTGTGTGGTGTGCACAATTTAAGAGCAAAAAAAAGGCCCTTTCATTTCCGCAACAAATTTTTTTTTCCTTTTTTTGTTTGTTGTGGCGGGTGCCTGCGGTTCTGATGAATCCTGGGGGGGAATTACCCCCCGTTCCTTCCCATATCTACGCCCTTGTTGCATTGTCGAGCTATCAAAATGCGCGGGTTGGAACAAGGCAGCAAGTGGGACGTATTTGCCGTAGAATAATAATTATGGCTCTCGAGCATTTGTGGCAAATCGGGTTATTCGATGAAACAAAATATTAGTTGGCAAAAAAACAACCACAATTTAAAATTTTCGGTGGTAATACAATATACGCCTCGGTCATGAAAAGATATAATTAAAAAAAATAGGATTATGCAAGTAAAAAAAGAAACACAGACAGGATAGTTTATAATTTATTTATATGTATAATATTATACAGGGTATAACAAAAAAGATGGACAGATTAAGCATATCTATATTGTACTCACCGAAATATACGAAAAATTTATATACACAAACTGTCTAAAATGTTTTGTCTCTGAGTTACGATCGCTTTAAGGTCTTAGTTGAGGTACTACTTTATAGTTCAGTTAACGAAGACCCAAAATTGGCAAATAAATGCAAAAAATTGTGTAGTCTGGATTAATATTTTTTATAATAGGGTTGACATAACATACCAGAAGTCCCCAGCCAGGGGCCGCTTGCTTTAGGCGGGGTGGGGGGGATATGTCCCATATTTTAGTTTTTCCTAAATATTTCAAAAACTAAGCGTCGTAGGAAAAAAAACCTTAAAACGTAATGAAGCTTACTAAATTTCTTACAAAATGATATATTAATTGTATATTCATGACAAATACAAAAGGAAATGCAAGGGATATAAATGTGATACAGACTGAAAACAAAGTATTATTGCCTTAGAAAATTAATGTTTATTATTCCGTTGAGCTATAATTATAGATGAAGATTCTTCCTTACATTCAATCCAATATACCATTAGTTATCTTTTGGTTCATGTTGAAATTAGGGATGTTACGGAGATGGTTTTATCGGAACCGAAGTCGAAGTCGGAGTAAATTTGGTTTTTCGGAGTCGGAACCGGAATCGGAGTCTGTCAACTGGTATAATTGGGAACTCTACAGTAAATTGTCACAGAGCCTTGGAAATAGGAAAGAACACCATGGAGAGTATGGTAGGCTGTACTTTTGGTGATATAAAACAATCAAAAAAGAATGTGGTGTTGTCTCTGTCCAGCATAAACAATTCTGTAAAAGTTCATGGTGAAATGGTGACAGTCGACCCTCTGACAATTTTCCAATGAACTCTCATATACAAGAAGGATGATGAAGATGTAGCAGACCTCTTGACATATGAATTGTCTCCGTTTCCCCTTTCGATCTTTACTGAAGGGAGTCTCAGAAAATGGAAGAAGTCTTCCCTTTATGACGCATTTTCAGTGGATGACCCAACCATGCTTGACATTAGAACAAGCACCAATGTTATTGAGGGTGGCTTCCTGCGCCACCGCGCGAAATGGCTGCTTGGCTTAACATTTTTAGACATCTGTGATCAGTACCTGAGCTACGTAATAAAACATTACGGCAGAAACTGTGCAGTCATATTTGATAGCTACGGTAACGCCGACAGCACAGAAATAGCAGAGCAGAAGACAAGGCTCATCGAAATGATCTCACAGAAATTGAAGGCAGGGGGAGTGGAAACCGTAACCGCAGATGGAGATGCTGATGCCACGATAGTACGATATGGATTGGAAAAAGCTTCCCAACACTCGACTGTGACAGTAATAGGAGAGGACATTGATTTATTGATTCTCCTCTTGGCTCTGGCACCACCAGACAAAAATATATTTTTCATGAAGCCTGGCAAGGGCAAGATGGTGACCAAAATTTATTCAACCTCCAAACTGAGAAATCTGCCATTCGTGTGCACCATCCTTCTACTCCATGCTTTCAGTGGGTGCGATACCACGTCCGCCATATTCAACAAAGACAAAGTAGGGATAGTGAAAACATTTACGAAGTTCACCAGCGAAATAAGAGAAATAAATGACGTATTCTCCAACCCTGATGCAACGGAAGACATGGTTGCTGAGGCAGGAGAAAAGCTGTTTCTATTGGTCTACCAGGCGCCAGAAGAAGTTAATCTTAATCGACTTCGACATGCAGCGTTCATCGAGGCTTCAACCAAGCTAAAGTCTGATTTGGCAGCACTACCACCGTCTAAAGGAGCAGCTCGTCAGCACTCACTCAGAGTTTACCTACAGGTATCTACACGCTAGTACTTATCCTACTATTATAAATGTGAAAATTTGGATATTTTCTGATTGATTCGGCTGAACGGATTTGAATGTTTGGCAGACATATACAGAACATAGATAACAACATAGGATAACTATTCTCCAGAAAAAAATTGCTGAAGGATAGAAAAAGTTTCTTATTTTTTTATCTTTGGCACTCGAGTAACACCGCAGGATAAAGCTAGTATTAACAACATTTGTGTTATACATTTTTCGACCAGCTATAGTGGTCTGTTTTCTTATTTACAGATCCAGCAATGGCTCCATCCTGACTTCGTAAAAGAAGATAAATTTTCACCCACTAAATGGGGATGGACCAAGGGTGGAGATGGCTACTTAATCCCTTTGACTACTACTGAGCCTAGAGCTCCGGACACGATATTAAATAATATATTCTGCGGCTGCAAAACAGGGTGTGAAGTTCGTTGTGGCTGCAGAAAAGCAGGCATTTCCTGTTCTGTTGTTTGCGGTACTTGCCACGGAGCTTGCATGAATGGTCCTTAAGTACAGTACATGCAAGGCGAAAATCACGATTTTGACGAAGTGGAAGATATTAAATAACGTGTAAAATATAATAATAAACTAACTTGTAAATAACACAATAAATCTTATTTTTTTCGTATTATCCATTAACTGCTTCAAATAAATAAAATCTTCAAAAAATGGGCTAGCAAATAAAATTTTGTCTTCAAATATTGCTCGTAGTGAAAGCACAAAAAGGGTCCTTCTCATAAAATAATTAAATTGTCACTATTAAATAACCTTTCCCTTTATTTCTAGATAAACTTGACCATAAAAATTATTTTTTGACATTTTCACCTCCCGTATCTCCCTTATTAATAAATCTAAAAAAAAAAATTATACCGCATTTTGTAGAAAATTTAATCAGCTTTATTTTTTATAAAAGGTTCTCTTTTCTAAAACGCATGGCTTTTTAGAGAATCACGAAGAACCAAAAAATGGAACCTATTTGCTCCCCTCCCGCCCAAAGCAAGTGCCCCCACGCTGGGGACTTTTAATATGTTATACCTGGGTATCACCCCTATCATTTGAAATAATAACCCAGACTACACAATTTATTGTTTTTATATTTACTTCGTTGTCTGGATTATTAAGACACTTGATATACCTAGTAACAGACTAGTATCAAGTGGGTCAAGATTATTTTTGTTCTTGATATCATATTGACTGTTAAATAACTGACTTAAGTAATACATTGGCAAATTATTCCTATGAAGACATGCCAGACGTGCATTTGGTGTATGGGTTGGCATATTGCAATAGGGCTGAAGCAAGAGACTTTTACGCAAAGCATTTTCTACGCAGACGTTCGCCAAACGATTAAGAGAAACAGGATCATGCTGTGCTCACTCCAATAGGAAATTTCAGATTTTGTTAGTACACAGTTCACACTTTAGTAACAACAAAACCAATGGCGCTCCTAACTGTTGGAAAGCTAATTCACAGTACTGAACTACGGTAGTGTTAGTATACAATTTGTCCCCGGATTGAGTTCACAATAGGTGAGAATGACCAAAAATTTTCGAATTGGAATTTCATATTTTGGGATTCCGCCCTGCTTGGTCTGAAACTTATTTTTAGTTTACTTTCAAATTTTTTAAATCAAGTAGGCCTTTACAGTTGAGCAAAATCTCTTTTCGTTTCAGGTAAAGTACCTTTTCCGTTCATAGTACGCAAAAGTGTCACTAAGAAAAGTTGTTCATAATGAAAAATTATGGCGTTATGCAAATTTTCAGAATGATCGGCGTACTTCTATCCTTTTATATGTTCTCACAGAAAAATCATTTCACAAATTTTTATCAGTTCATACTTGTAACATTGCAGACATTTCACAAAAAGTAAAAAGTATTATTAATTAAATTTAATTTACATTAAAGCAAATAAGTGTCTTTACCAATCATGAAACCAAATATTAGAATATCTAAATATAAAAATTTGATACCATATTTAATAAGTCGATAATGTTCGTCATTAAAACTAAAATGGATGCATAAGGAATTGACATGAATTCTATTTTAATTTCGTAAGTATTAATTATAAAATTTAATTTGATAACTGATCTTTATCATAGATTAAAAATTATTGTAGATTCTGATGATGGGACACCTATTCCCGAAAGCGCTCAAAAAAATTGTCATAAAAGAAAAATTAAATTTTTTGGAATTGTTTTATTAACTGACCTATTTCATTACAAACATCCAAACTCATCGTCACAATCTTAAAAGTATAATAAACCATTATGAAAAGTATATATTAAAACAACGTTATAGCATATATCTCTTTTGCGCAAACGCTTATTTTTCCCATAAAATTTACTTGTAAAAATAGGTGAATAATAAAGCATTATCAAAAGTATGCCATTATTATATAAAAAACAATGTTATACCATATATCTCTATTGCACATGCACCGATTTTCCTCAAAAAATATAGGGCTTTTCATATTTGCATATCAAAGATCCTCCTAAAATTTGGTTTCAATCCGCTTATCCGATTGACCTGTATCGTATCCACAGACAAACAGACGCACAGACTTTTTCCAAAAATTTGTTTTTAGGATCGGTGAACCTCAAAACGAAAAAACATTAAAAAATATTGACCTAAATTAGTACCATTCGACATTTATGATGTTGACATGGTAAAAGTTGGTTATGCGATTAACTCAATAACTCGATGCTCGATTATTTTTTGTTTTCACTATCGATTCTACATAAAAAATTTGAAAAGAAGTTTGACCCTGCAGGCCATCCCTGTAACTTCCCGCTATTTTCGAGTTCAAAACGCTCAAAAATATATAAAATATAGCAAGAAGTATATTTTTTAGCTCTTCGAGCTCAAAAAAAAAACACTTTGTTAAGAAATTTTCGTTCACGATATCTCATGAACAAATGAGCCGATTTTGATGCGATTTGCGGCAGTCGACGCAATTTTTTATCCTAAAAAAGTAATTAATTACAGAAAAATCGATCTCATAGGAATTGTACGAGCAATTTAAAAAAAACACTTTTTTACAAATTTTTCGTTCACGGTATCTCGTGAACAAATGAACCGATTTTGATGCGGTTTGCGGAAATCGACGCAGTTTGTTAAGGAGAAGACCTGATTAGATTTTGGAATTAATCGGTTTAGTAGTTTAGAAAATATTTTACAAAAACAAATTTTAAAAATTTTTGAAACTTGTTTTTTTAAGATTTCTCAAATTTTTTTGGGCCGAATCGTTTCAAATTTTCAGGAAGTCTAAGTTCACCAAGATCACGTCAGATGCCGCAAACCGCGTTTCAGTCGGACACTCCGTTCAAAAGATATAAAAGGTTTACATACATACATACATACACACCATCGCACACACACACGCACACACATACATACGCCCTACGGACATCAACGCCAAAATAGTTTCAATAGCTTCCTAGGACCTCAAAACGTCGAGATCTGGCGAAAACTCGATTTTCGAAAATCGGGGTGAAACCAATAACTTCCCGATTTTTGAAAAAAAAAATTGGTTGTCTGTAAAGTCGGTTTACGGACGATAGTTTTACGTGATAACGTATTCCGTAATACATAACCTAAACCTCCCAAAATTTGGTTTCAATCCGCTTATCCTTGGTGTCGGAATGATAAGAAATGTCAAAAGTGACGTTTGCAACTTACAAAGTATTATGTTCTAATAATAATTAGTTATTCCAATAGTTAACTTAGAAGGCTTTGCATTTCACAGAATACTAATGTCAAAAAATTGAATTAAACATTAGAAATTCAGCCGTTTTCATGTTGCATTTATACAGCTATTTTTCTATATAAATTTGTATAAAAAAACTGTTTAGGCAAATTCTGTTATACGAAATCTATGTAAAATGTTCTCCTCTTTCGTTTAAGACTGGTTTCAAACCGATCTGATTTAAATTGAGCGAGAAATTAGCAAAAAGCAAGCACAGGGTCAGGCGGAACGTTAGGAACGTTACGCGTTACACTTTTTCGAACATGCAGCCGGTGTTTTATCAATTTATAAGATTGGTGATTCATCAATTTATAAGACGTTATCACGTCAAAAAAAATTTTTTTTTTTTTTTAAAGCGGGAAGTTAAAAATTATACAAAAATGCCGTTTTAACCATTAATGATAACAAATATTACCATTTTTTGCGGAATACTATGCAAACTGACATCAACTACTTCAACATCGTATCATCAATAAAAAATTTTAAATTTTATTTTAAACTCCCTTTATCTGTGATTTTGACATTGGAAACTGTATTTGTGTAGTCTTATGGCAAAATTCAAAAAACAAGTAGCACGGCATCAGGACTGTGCGTAACGTAACATTATTAAGATTACTTTTAAGCCCCAGATTTCTACACCCTAAATTTAAGTTCCTCTTAGCGATTTATATGAGAATTAACTAGCCGTTATAAACAAAATTTCAGTTAATTTTAAATTCTAGCCGTGCAAATGGCCATTAGTTAATTAATCAATGTCAGGATATCTGACAAAATATCAGTTACTGATGTTATTACAAAATTGTTTTTGACTATAATCACATACAAATTTTCTCTCTTGGCTTTTGTTGAGAGAAAATTTAGAAAGCAATTAATCAAGAGAGTCACTTAAGAAGTTGTCTCACATAGTTGATAGGTAGTAATGTTCCTCTGTTTTTAATTGGTTTCTGCTATCAGCGCTAATTTTCGAATATTCCGTACTAAAATCTGAAAAAAAAAGTAAGTACGAAAGAAAAACCAAGTGGCAACTAAAAACAAACAATACCAAAGACAAAAAAAGAAAAGAAATGTCTCTTTATAAAGACCTTAAAAATTAAATTTTAGGGCATGGTAATTCGTCAAATATTGACGAACTGCCACTGACGCACTGTCGCTGCTACTCTTTCATTCATAGTAGGTATATTTACGTAAGCTCGTGTTATTAAAAGGCCCCAAGCAATAGACGGAGGCGGCTATAAAACGATAGCAACAATGTTATACCTACATCCGGAATGAGCTGTATAACTTAAGGCGCACTCACATCAGTGCAACCAATTTATACACCACTAGCGGTCCCGCCCGGTTTCACCCGGGTGCAAAATAACGAATGGGGGAAGGGACATGAGTACGCACGTTCATCTTAGTTTACCAAGATGAATGTTGTGTCCAAATTGCATGATGATCGGAGTTACCGTTCAAAAGTTTTTGTCGGACGGACAAATTTTGAGTTATATTTTGCAACATTTTTCATTGATGCTCCGCTCCTATTGATCGTAGCGTGGTATTATATAGCCTATGTAATCCAGTGCATTTTGAAATATTTTATAGGTGCGACCCAAAAATGTCAGATACATTTTTTCTTTTGTTGCTCATTCGGAAGGGTCTTCGATGAAGACCTTAACCCTGAATTTGCGCATTCTCCAAATTGCCCCGTCTGCCGCCATCTTGGATTCTGTTTTTTTCTTCAATTGCTCATATCTCGCGTTCTAATAATCCAACAGCAATCGTTCTGAGATCGTTGGACTCGTAAGGATTTACTCTTTAATTGAATATCTATCAAGTATCCAATGTATTGGAAAAAGGCTATTAGCGTCCAAAATTACAAGTTTTTTGCCAAAAGTTCTTGCGCCCGGTCTTTCCGCGCGCATCTCTTTCCAGTGCATCTGAGATCCCCACTGACAATTTACTATTTAAAGTAGACTCAATTTCCAGTATTTTAAAAAAAAAAAAACATCCTCGCCCACCAATCCACGCTCGAAGAATTGCGCTATTCATTTCGTGCTATTTTGAAGTCTCTAATACTCGCGCTTCGCGCTGCATTTCTCGCTTTTGTAACTAATATAGCGCAAATTAAACGACATATTCGTTAAATCTGAGCTAAGAATTAATTAATTTTTTACTTAAATTTATAACTCAGATCAATAGTGGCGTGTGTGAGTCAGACGAACATGTAAATATTTTGAGCCGGAACGAGATCAGCCCCCCCATTTTCGAGGATGCGGAACACGGTGGTGATGTTAAAATTTCTCTTTGGGGTTGCGCAGCCCCCCAAAATGCTCAAAAACTACCCCCGAACGGGGTTAATCGCGCAATACGTTATTACCTTTCCGAAAAAAATGTTTTTTCCCCTGTTTATGAGGATGCTGAGCATGGTGCTGGTGTTGAAAATTGCCGCCGTTTCTCACCAACCCCTCCACCGACCAAATCTCAACCCCAGATCGGGTGATTTTTTTTTTCAAATCACCAGCAAAATTGGGTTATCTTCCCGTTTCAGAGTGTTCTGATATTTGACCGGTGGAGGTTTTGGAGAGAGTCGACGGCAATTTTCAACTCCACCACCGTGCTCAGCTTTCTCAAAAACAGGGAAAAAACATTTTTTCGGAAAAAGAATAACGTATTTCGCGTTTAACCCCGTTCGGGGGTGGTTTTTGGCCGTTTTGGGGAGTTGCGCAACCTCACAGAGAAATTGTAATATCACCACCGTGTTCCGCATCCTAGAAAACGCGGAGGGGGGTAATCTCGTTCCGGCTCAAAATATTTACATGTTCGTCCGACTCACACACGCCACTATTGATCTGAGTTATAAATTTAAGTAAAAAAATAATGTAAAACGCGTGTTCTTAGCACAGATTTAACGAATATGTCGTTGATCTTAATTAATTTGCGTTATATTTAGTTACAAAAGCGAGAAATTCAGCGCGAAGCGCGAGTATTAGAGGCGAGGAATCAACCGATCTGGATGATTTTTTTTTAAATACTGGAAATTGAGTCTACTTTAAATAGTAAATTCACAGTGGGGGTCTCAAATGTACTGGAAAGAGATGCGCGCGGAAAGACCAGGCGCAAGAACTTTTAGCATAAAACTTTTCCAGTACATTGGAGAGTTTTACTTGATAGACATTTAGTTAAAGAGTAAATCCTGATGAGTCCAACGACCCTAGAACGATTGCTGTGGGATTATTAGAACGCGAGATATGAACAAATGAAGAAAAAAACAGAATCCAAGATGGCGGCGGACGGGGCAATTTGGGGAATGCGCAAATTCAGGGTTAAGGTCTTCATCGAAGACCCTTTCGAATGAGCAACAAAAGAAAAAATGTATCTGACATTTTTGGGTCACACCTATAAAATATTTCAAAATGCACTGGGCTAATAGCCTTTCTCGATAAATGGACTATCCAACCAAAAAAATCAATTCAAACCAGTAGTTCCTGAGATTAGCGCGTTCAACCAAACAAACAAACTCTTCAGCTTTATATATTAGTATAAATTAGTATTAGTATAGACTGGTCATGGATTGTTATGAATTATAGTTTGGCATCTTAACATAACGACATCATTCGATCAGAATAATGCCAAACCATACGTTCATTTTTCAGACTGAAAACGGAACCGTATAGATGTAAACTAATCCACAAAATGATAATTTTATCTCTCATCGGTCTAACTACGAAGTTGACATTATATTCGATACAGAAGAACATGAACTGTAACTGTTTTTTGAAAATAATAATAATTGTTTTACTTATCAGTATTGCTACTGCGTCTTCTGCTCTTGATTTAAGACGCGTCTATAATTTACAATATACTAGGTATGTTAAGTTTTTCATAGTTTTTCATTTCAGCACTTTTTTTGGAACTTCCGTGAAACATTTCTTAGTGTAAACGCCCATATCGATTGTTGCACACCTGACGAGAGCATCGAAGAGGGCCATCACGCATAACAAAACAAGTACACAGAATCCTCTGGATGGTTGAATAACACAATAATACATAATATATATATATACGTAGCGGTGTTCGATACTGTGCCTCCAGGGCTTTATAGCCGTGCCACGGAACAGTACTAACGCGGTCAAGTGCGGAAACTTTGACGCGTGCATAAAATCCCGATTCACTCATTCGTAAAGCCTTCTGAGAAAACAGTTCAAAGTTTTTAGTTTCTTATACTGTCTAGAATCATAAACAAAATGCAGATTTAAATACTTCAAAAAATGTTTGTATAAAGCCGGCCGGTTTTTCAATTCTATGATGTTTTAAAACCTTCAACAATTTTACTTGAAGCTTCAATGAATTAAATTGAAGCAGTATTGTTACAAAAGGAATGTCCCGTAGCATACGCACAAAAAGCACTAATTATTGTCAAAAGAACCGGGCTCAAATTGAACGTGAGTCGTGTGCGATTATGTTTGAGTGTTTTTAGGGATTCGTAGTTTCGGTCAATCTGTCTGTATGTCACAACCCCACCATCCTCTCAGTCAAGGGGGACCCCTAAACTTGAAAGTGTGCATAATTCATATCTATGTTAAAATGTGTCATCAATCATTATTTTTGTAAAAAAACAAGCCTAATTCCAAATTAATTAGAGAAAATCTGGAAATCCCTGCAGTTTTAATCTGAAATAAACATACTAAGTATTCCCCTCCTGCCAGGTGACCTTTAGCCGCTGCGAGCAGATAATTTTATACTCAAAAACACGTCGTTTTTATTAAAATGTCTCAAAAATTACCAACGCTATCAGAAAATTGTCTATACAAATGTTGTAAAGGTTAAAATTATGAGTAAAATAATAAAATAATTCTTAATCTTAAATCAAGCGCCTTAGCTCCAATTATTTTAAGTGTCAGTTTTCTTAGTATTCCTCTGGCTTTGAACGTTTAAACACGTGAAATATTAGATTAACGTGTTTTATTTTCCGTGATGTTAGTTAATAATATCATTTACTTCCACCATTCCGAGAAGGGCATTTTCAAGTCATCATGAGGTAAATATAATTTAAATAATATCTCGGTTAAACAAAAAATACAAAGGAAAAAGAG
This sequence comes from Xanthostigma xanthostigma, assembly GCA_963575645.1. Classification (NCBI taxonomy): domain Eukaryota; kingdom Metazoa; phylum Arthropoda; class Insecta; order Raphidioptera; family Raphidiidae; genus Xanthostigma; species Xanthostigma xanthostigma. The sequence goes on from OY754464.1 coordinate 44,711,972, forward strand.
AACTGAAAAAGAAATAATATACAAATATACGACTAGTTGCAGCAGAATCTCCACTAAATTTGGTTAAATGGTTTTACTTTGATCATAATAAACGAGTGCCAGTAAAGTTTTGCTAAAAAGCGAATGTTACAATTTTTCAAATATACTGAAAATATGGTGGAAAATATAAGAGGCAGTGCAAAAATATAATACGTAACTATTAAAATTCGCTAGCACTTGTTTTATAATGTCACACCTCTTCACAAAGATACTTAGTAACACACTAGATAAATAAATATTATAAAAAATAAAACCGAATACAGCAATTAAAAAGTAACGAGAATGGAGTACAATAAAGAATATGAAGACCCGACGTTAGAAAAGAAGCGCGTCAAAGTTACGAGAGGCCCAGTTGAGTGCGCGGTTCATCCACAACGGGATCTAGTGATCTGTGACGAAGATGACCAGCGATACATAATAGTTACGCTGTTACCGGACAATAGAAGGCGGGAGAAACATAATTTTAGCATATCAGTTAAATGTTATAATAATATTAGTGGAATGAAATTTGCCGAAAACAGGCCTTATCTTCGGAATATTTTTTTGATGAAACCAATTGCCATTTTTCCAATATGACGGCGCGAGCAGCAAATATACGAGGTGACAAAATAGAAATTCGGAAAGAGGACATCAAAATCTATAAAATCACCAATTTTCAAAACTCCCGGAAAACTTTATAGGTAACCTCTTTTATCGGCACCAAATGACTGTACTAGATTTAATTTTACCCTTTTAGTATTATAGTTTTAATTTTGCCTCAAAGAATATACTACTTAGTCGTACTAATAGAAAAATGTTATCTACAAAACTTCTTTATATAGGCAATATTCTTCACGAATCTATTTGTTGGTGCCAAAATCACCAAACTAGTGGGCGAGCTTACGCGTGAACAATAGTATTAAATTATGTTTTTTAGAATTTGTTTGTTGCTCAAGTGAAATAAATTTCAAAATTTATGAAATTTGCGTGATCAACGTCCCGACAAAGCTTGAGCATTTTCGAAATGATCTATCTTATATGATTTCTCCATACAAATTTTGAACCCCCGTTACACCCTTTTAGGAGTTGAATTTTCAAAAATCCGTTCTTAGCGAATGCCTACATCATACTAACTATCTGTGTGCCAAATTTCAGTTCAATCCGTCTAGTGGTCTCAGCTGTGCAGTAGTCAGTCACGGTTTCTATTTATACATTTAAAATAGATTTTATCAGACGAATAGTAATAGACCAAAAGCCCTTGATTTTTTGTAAGCTGATTTAGGCATGGAAGTGACATACTTTATAATGTGGTTTAATCAGTTCAAACAACGAAAATGACATTTTGCATCACCAGTCGTTTTTAGAGCTAATCACACCCTAAATATTATGCACTAGTAGGGTTGAAAACGTCAACTCATTTTGACAAGGCTGTAAAAAAGCGGAAAAAAATTTACCTATATTTTAACCCTCAATGTCTCCGAAACTATTGATCGGAGCAAAAAAATGTATAGAGCCATTTTTTACGCAAGAAAAATTTGTTTTTTTTATTTATTCCCCCCTGAGACAAAAATTACAAAATCGGCAAATAGACTCCGAGAGCATTCGAACAAAAAAAAAATTGAAAAGAAGGTCGACCCTGCAGGCCGTCCCTGAAACTTCCCGCTATTTTCAAGTTCAGAACGCTCAAAAATATGTAAAATATAGCAAGAAGTTTATTTTTTAGCTTTTCGAGCTCAAAAAAAAAAATGTTCTTACGAATTTTTCGATCATGATATCTTGTGATCAAATGAACCGATTTTGATACGGTTTACGGCGATCTACGCAGTTTTTTTAACCTAAGAAAGTAATTTATTACAAAAAATTGATCTGATAAGAATTTTACGAGTAATTTTAGAAAACACTTTTTTCCTAATTTTTCTTTCACGTATCTCGTGAGAAAATGAACCGATTTTGATGCAGTTTGCGGCGAAAGACGTATTTTTTTAACCTAATAAAGTAATTTATTACAAAAAAATCGATTTGATAAGAATTTTACGAGTAATTTTAAAAAAACACTTTTTACGAATTTTTCGTTCACGATATCTCATGAACAAATGAACGAATTTAGATGCGCTTTGCGCTAATCGACGCATTATTTTTAAGGAGAAAAGCTGATTAGATTTTGGAAGTAATCGGTTTAGTAGTTTAGAAAATATTCCAAAAAAACAAATTTCTAAAAAAAATTAAAATTTGTTTTTTTTTGAGATTTCTCAAAATTTATTGGGCAGAATCATTTCAAATTTTCAGGAAAGGTCACGTCAGATGCCGTAAACCGCGTTTGAATCGCACACTCCGTTCAAAAATTATAAAAGGTTTTACATACATATGTATAGACACATACACACATACAGCCCTACGGACATCATCGCCAAAATAGCTTCCTAGGACCTGAAAACGTTAGATCTGACGAAAACTCGATTTTCGAAAATCGGGGTGAAAACAATAATTTCCCGATTTCTTCGAAAAAAAATTTTGATTTTTTTTATAGCGGGAAGATAAAAAGTTTTTTTTAAATCTATTGAAACGTTTGAGCTGTACGGCTGATAAAAAAAATGGGACAGATTCATATTCAAAGCAATGGCACGTCAATCCGGTGTCGGAGAGGCAACCGGATGGCGAGTGGTAATCTGGGCCTATGAGTGGTGCAGAACCCCCTGGTAGCGGCCAAAGTGACCCCAAATGGACGGGGGTAGCGATATGGGGGTGGGGCAAAATCGAAAAATGTTTGAAAAGGCAACCGGATAAAAATGCGGTTGCATTGAAGGAAATACCCTATTTATATAATAAATTTTTTTTGCCATCCGAAACACGCGGGCCGTTTTTGCAGTAGCGAATATAAAAGAAATTAAAAAAAAACTGAAAAGGCAACCGCTTCAAAATTAGTGAGCATACTTATTGACACCACCAAACGTTGGGAAAAAATTGCCATCCGATCCTAATGGACAGTTTCGGAGAAACAACCCCTCAAAGTCGCCGAAAAACCCTTTTTTTCGATTTTTTCAACAATAAGTAAAAAAACACACTAAAAATTGTTCAAATCGGATGGCATTCGAAATTTATACTGTCCTAAGTACAAATAATAGTGTGTATCAATGCCATCCGATTTCGATTAAATTTACCCCTATTTAGCCAACCCCCAAAACTCATGAAAATAACAATTTTATGTTTATTGTTATTGAGTTTTGGGGGTTGGCTAAATAGGGGTAAATTTAATCGAAATCGGATGGCATTGATACACACATTGATACACACTATTATTTGTACCCCCGTCCATTTGGGGTCACTTTGGCCGCTACCAGGGGGTTCTGCACCACTCATAGGCCCAGATTACCACTCGCCATCCGGTTGCCTCTCCAACACCGGATTGACGTGCCATTGCTTTGAATATCATAATTTCAGAGATAATGTGAGTTTATATTTATAGGCACTTTTAGTCCAGTCAATACACAGAAAAAACGGCCAAACATGGCAATTCTACCAAACAGCACCGATAAGCACCAAAATTTGGCTGTAATTTCTACTTACCCTCTACTTCAATCTATCCATTCCCATACTTATTTTTAATAAAAAAAATTTCATCCTCGAGAAGAAATGGCGTCCACCCCCAGGGTAAAAGCAACCTTTGGCACATTGACAACTTTGAAGTAGAGGGTAAGTAGAACCTACAGCCAATTTTTGGTGCTAATCAGTGCTGTTTGTTAGAATTGCTAGGGAAACTGTGCATTGACTGGGCTATTTAGCTAACGCCTAACGAGTTTTTCACAAGTGACAATTTTTAAAGAGTAAAAATTTTTATATACTCACTTAAAGAAACCCACTGCAAATAAAATCACACAAATCTACCCACTATAACCGGACTCCGGGGTTAAAAGCTAATGTGACTGCACTATAGTGCTACATATGACTTTGTAAGAATAGCTGAAAGTCTAATAACGGGCACACCGAAATATGGACACAACATTCATCTTGGTAAACTAAGATGAACGTGCGTACTACTCATGTCCCTCCTCCCCATTCGTTCTTTTGCACCCGGGTGAAAACCATTTAGGATTTTGTGGAAATTTTTAGGGTCAAATCATCTTCATTTTACTGGCCTATTCAATTGACACCCGACGGCCTACACGATATCCTTGAAAAAAGTTTCTTTTTCATTTATATATTTTCTAGTTGCATATTTTGAACAATATTTGATAGCAATATATATGCAAGTTTCAAAATCGCAAATGTCATAATATCCCTAAAACTTATAAATAAATAGATTCATTAAAATCTCAAAATCTTAAAATATTCTTCCTAATCTGGCAACGCTGAGTCAAAGTCCGTCGACACAGCACAGCAATGTACCGTACTGTATACTATGTATATTATATGAATATAGTATAGAGCTGTGTGTTTGTTGGCTAACCGTGAGAAAGGTTCTGAGAGGTGAAAGAAAGGGCCTCGGGCGAACATGGGCCGCGCCATGCCGTGCACTAAACCGCCGCAATGACGCCCGCACAGGCGAGCTGAGCTCTCAAGAATACAATACATCCGTATTAATAGTCATCGACTTATGACCATGAAGAAGAGCTCTAGCTATATAGCGAACTTCTACTGAATATCACTTTTAAAAAATACAGTTTTATGATCGATCAACAAGAAATAAGACCAACATTGCGATGAAAAAAGTATAGTACACTATTTCTGTCTTCTGAAAGGTCATATACGCAACTGTCCGATGATACCGGTGCTGTTACCATTCATAAAACAATGGTAAAAGCGTATTTAATAATTAATATGTATGTACCGGTCCTTTCCGAAAACGGGCATTATTTGAGCCATATTAAGATGAACTGTTTTTCTACACATTTAGCATGTCATTGATTAATTATAATATGTGGTATTTGTCAAGCGATGAATGCTTCAGTAAAATCTGCAAAATATTATATTTTCCAAACCGCTTGCATAATAACGAGCACATGATATTATCTACACACATCCATCTATTTGTCGAGGCTATAATATCGAAAATTTTAACGACGGAAAACGTCCGAATGTGAATCGTAGAAAAGCACAAAAATGGACATACAAATTGCTACAGCTACATTTTGTCAGTAACATAATGAGTTACGCTTTTTCTTTAATTCGTTTTCACGCATCATCGACCCCATTTCGGTTTTTATTTAAATTGTGAGATGGATTCCATTCAGAATTTTTTTTAAATATGCATTCAAAAACTCTAACAACTCGTTCCATCACTTCAATTTTAAAATAAAGTTCACTATGCAAAACATTTCACTAAAAATGCACAGTAATTTTCAAATATGTAAAAGCAGCTTTTACCCGCGTGGAATCAGTGTGTACAGTTGATATAATTGATTTAATATTTCCCCATCTTTTGCATAAACATAAAGATTTTGTGGATTCGATACCGTAAGTCACATACAGCTGCCTATGCGAAAAATATACTTTTTCTAAATTAATTCCAGCTACCGTAAGTGTTTGCCTCTGGGCTTTGTTTATAGTTATTCCAAAAGCAATTTTTAATGGAAATTGTAATCTTTTTAATTAAAAAGGCAAATCCGTTGGTATAAGTACTTGGTATTCGTGGTATTAAAACACTGCCTCCTTTAGATTTGCCGCTAATTATAATAGCCCTAACAATTTTTCAACCGAGATGAGGAACTTGTAAACGTGTACAATTACACACTTTGGGCGCATCAAGATTTCTAATTAAAAGTACCGGAACACCTACTTTGATTTAATTTACGAGAAGGCATATGACCCTAATAAGGGCTAATTTAAAAAAAAAAACGCAGTTTATATCCTTCCCCAGAGTTTAAACTATCTCCATATTAAATTTTTTCACAAGCGGTCTGGCAGTAAAAGCGTAACTTGATACAATATTACAACCCCCACTTCATCCTCATAAGGGTTAAATTTTAAAAAAAGTAGCATATGACCTTCCCCAGGTTTCAAACTATCTCCTTATTAAATTTCATCACAATCGGTCCAGCGGTTTGGCCGTGAAAACGTAACAGTCAGACAGACAGAGTTACTTTCGCATTTATAATATTAGTACCTACGTATTGTAGACACTGGGCGATACAAAACCCCATGTGTATGATATAGTCACACTCGATATCGACAGCAATTTGTTGTTTTGACAGATATTTTGAGAAATAATGGTAAAACACTTTTTATCAACTGGACACTCACTGGTTAACGATACCTCCCGTTGCTAGTTGACGACAACTGTCCAAATATTGTTGAAGTATCGAAAGGCAATTTTGAGACTGTGTGGTATCAGTTACTATAGAGTAACCAGTGCTTTAATTTATATTTCAAAATTATGAAAATAGCTGCAAGGTCCGATCGCCCCCATTCAAATTTAGAGTCTTAGAGAGGCAGTATCGTGGCAGCGTGCCTTCAATATTACACCAACAATAATTATAGACCAAGAGTCAGCAACAGATTTCCAGAAGTCATTTCAACATTCGTGAAAATGTAGATATTGAATCTTAAATACCTGCCGAACGATGAAAATCGGTTCTGGCAGTCCCCTATAGCCGGGCTGTAAATAAATTACAAGCCCTTATGATTCCACTACTATGGGCAAAGGTATCACCTTTGGAGCTCCATAGTTACCGATCTTCAGCCACATAGGGCCAGAGTTCTAAAACTAACTAACCTGAAGTAATCTGCACACTGCTATATAACTATATTACTCGTACTAACGAGGAAACATTTTTGCTCTGGTAGAAATTTAGTTACCACTATCGGTGAACATAGTGAATATATACAGTGTATTCACCGGAAGTGGTAACAGTGAATAATTCGTGTATCTTACTAGTATGGAGGGTACCCTCCATACTTACTAGATACAAAAAAAAAGTTGAAAAAGTTTTTTGTTCAACTCGGGACTATCAGAAACCGCTGAGGTATATTTTTTTGTACCTCTAACTCAACCGGAAGTGTACGTATGTTTTTTTACATTTTCGAAATCTCCACTTCTTTCTCTATAAATTCATATAAAATTTGTAAATTATTAATAATATATAATTATTATTACTATTTAAAAAATAAATTGATAACGTTTTTTCTCGAATATTTTCTTATGTATCCTTATGAAAATTTGATGTGAATTTATAGAGAAAAAAATGGAAATTTCGAAATTGTAAAATATGTATATACCGGGTGTCCCATTTTAAAGGAACATCTTCAATAACTTTTACAGTTTTCATTATATGGGAAAATGTCCCGAATAAAAGTGGTTTGGTTTGGAGGGGGACATAAGATGGCACCAAACAGGGGCCTATTAAGGCCACCCCGTTTAAGACATGGCCATCAGCATTCGTTTTTTAAATGGAAACCCCTATTTTTTATTTCACCATTGAAAAAAACGGAAAAAAATCTAGCCAGTATGATAATTAAAAAAAATTGTGAATAAAGTTTCCGTCGGCATTAGCGTTACCCAAGGTGTACTACGAGGAAGTTGCACGGTCGGATTAACACCTCGCACGCGCGCACGTGTGTGGGTGTTTGGGTGGTGTGTGTGCGTGTGTGTGTGTGCGCGCGCGCGACAATTTCGAAATTTCCATTTTTTTCTATATAAATTCACATCAAATTTTCATAAGGTTACATAAGAAAATATTCGAGAAAAAACGTTATCAATTTATTTTTTAAATAGTAATAATTATTATTAATAATTTACAAATTTTATATGAATTTATAGAGAAAGAAGTGGAGATTTCGAAAATGTAAAAAAATATGTGTTGCCATTTGAAAAAAAACATATGTACACTTCCGGTTGAGTTTGAGGTACAAAAAAATATACCTCAGCAGTTTCTGATAGTAAATCCCGAGTTGAACAAAAAACTATTTAAACTTTTTTTTGTATCTATAGTAGGATACACCAATCATTACTGTTTACCACTTTCGATGAACGCACTGTATATTGTTGGCAGGGTTTGGCTCTGCGACCCGAGTATTTTTTCTTCTTTGCAATTCTCTCAAAGAATTTTTTAGAAATTAGAATTTAACTGCTTCCATGACCCACTGATACAATAAACCAAATCCGTAGTGGTTTTGTACTGTGTCAATATTCTGTTAGCAATATGCGAGACATGACGCGGACAACAGTATGCCCTTGGGCTGCACCTTGGCCAGGCCTACCTCATTGTACAAACCATTGTTATACCTACATAATTACTACTACATAATATTTTATTAGTATTATGTATACTATTGTTGTATCACATTATTCATAATATAGGAACTCGCACTCAGCGGCGCGGAGGTTACAATCAAGTATAAATTTAGTTCTGATCAAGTTTCTCTGGGACCAGTTTTGAAATGTCTTAATAATATTATTAGAAACACAAAAACTCCTGTTAAATTTGTTCAATATGAAATGACCATGTAGACGTTAGAGACCCCAAGAGCTTTACCAATCGTGTAGAAAAATTTGAAATTTGGTCACCCTACAGAAGCAATTTTTTTAAGATAGTGACTAAAAATGGAAAAACTTGAAGCGAAGTTCTCTCGTAAGCAGGGTGGTTCATTAAATATTAAATTACCATGTAGTGATTGTAGACCTATCCATGGATTAACTAACTGTAAAAAAAATTGGAAAGTTTGTTTGCGACCACTCTGCAGAAGTAGTTATTTTCAAGATAGAACTTTTCGCTTGAAAATCGATACAATAGGCGTAAAGTTCTCTAATGAAATGAGTGTCATGTAGAGCTTAATAGACCTATCCATGGACTGTCTGTCGAAAAATTTTGAAAATTTGTTATTTGCTATCCTAAGGAAGTGTTTTTATCAAGATAGTATTTTTCGACTAAAAATTGATACACTTGATGTCGAGTAGGTACTCTAGTAAGAAGATTATTCAATAAATCTTAAATAAGGGGTTCATAGACCTATTTCGAAAAAAATGCTACGGTATGGTTGCCCCTTTCATATTTTCAAAAATAAATTAATAGTCCACCAATATGTCTATAAATATCTGCATATGTATGGGAATTTAATATTAAATAAGCACCCTTCTTACTAGAGAGCTTCGCGTCAAGCGTTTCTATTTTTAACCGAAAAGTTTGCTTGCGAAAAATTACTTCTTTAGGGTTGCCGATAACAAACTTTCAAAAATTCTTTTACTCTTTACACCCTTCATTAAAGAACTTCGCGTCAAATGTTTCCATTTTTAGTTGGGAAGAACTATCTAGAGAAACAATTTTTTTTTTGACTGCGAACAAATTTTCCAAAATTTTTGAGCCCATGGATACGTCTATGTGGGAATTTAATATTTATTGAACATCCTTATTACTAAAAAACTTCGCGTCAAATGTTTCCATTTTTTGTCAGAAATGATAATCTAAAAAAAGCTTCTGTAAAGTAGTCGCTCTGAATATTCACTTTTTTTAGACATTTATATAGCCTCTCAATAGATCTATAATCCCGATGTGAAAATTTAATATTTCTTGAACACACTTAACATTAGAGTACTTCGCGTATATTAAAAATTACAAGCAATCTGCAAAAATGCTAATTGATAAATATTTACCTATATTTCACCCCACCCATGCCTCCGAAACTATTGAGCGCGGCAAAAAAATGTATCGAGTCATTTTATGAGAAACTTAACGAACGTTAAGTTTGTATAGGGTGATGTAAGCTCTACGTTCGCGTTGGATGGTTTCCAAGATTATTTCGAAAAACTGAGAAAATATACGGATCTAACACCTCCCCACCCTTCCCTTCTCCAAAATCCGACAGTTTCTGCGGAGATTTTTTACCGCATTTAAATCAAACGGTAATAAACAATTTGTGACACTCAAATCTTTGTTTTTATGAATTTTACTGATTGAGGTTTTTTTTTGTTTAATTCTACTGTAGGTACTATAATTCTATGCTTATCTCTCTGTGTATACAAAGGTTGTCTCTGGATGTAGATTTCTATAGCAACTGACAGAAATATTACTATTGAAATGGTAAAATCGAATTCCTTTTGCCTACTTTGTGCACTAGTGTGAAAACTAGTAATTTTACAATTGCTATACAGGCATGAAAAGTAGCTATTTCATGAGAGGTCAGGCAAAAAAAATATTTTCTGAATGGAGCACGCACGGTTTATAAAAAAATATGACTAATGTTGAAACACTTTCAAACGGAACAAACTGTAAAAAATGAGAGTACCTATTGCTTTTACTGATAATAAAAAATGTGAAGTTAAATGACATGAGGCGTATCACTGCAAAAGGGTCTATATCCATTTTCGGATAAAAAAGAGTTAAACACTATTTCAACAGCTGTGCAGCTCGATGCATATCCTAGTAAATTATTGGTGTGTCAAAGAGGGCTTTATCTCATAGAAAAATACAATCAAACATTGGATGTCGCGGCAGAAGGTTCTATATTTTTCGCATGAACACATCAAACGGGCCTATATCCAACGAACCAATCAGATCTCTCAAAATCACGCAGAAAAGCAAACTTTGTCTGTGTTGACTTGTTCGGTTTAGTTTTATTGTGTATAATACTGATTGTGTACGGCTGTCTTTTGATGTTCATTTTAGTCTTACAAAGTGTTGGATTGTGGTAACATTTTTTTGGTTTAGTGACTATGAACGATAGTATTACCCCATCGGAACCGGGAAAAGCTAGACGGACACCTGGAGATCGTAGTAAATGGAAAAGGAACATCGCAAAATCTAAAAGGTACGACATCACATTACGTTAGTGACTTTACATTGTTTCAGTTTTATCATTATATTGTCGTACTTGATGATTTATTGTTCCATACTGTTCTTCTTCTTTCATCCAATTTTGTAGTCTTAGCTGTTGGGTTTATGTAGCCAAATGTTAGCTTGATGTTTTGCTGTTGCAGATATGATCCCCCAGGTCCACCAGCATACCCCAGTTGCAACCACTTCAATAAGTCTTACAAATGCAGAAAGTTAACAATGAGGGACATTAGGGAATTCCACCAGAACTTTTATTCGACTCGCGAAAAAAACCTCCAGGATGCGTTTATCATCAAACACATGAAGGCAACAGCTGTGAAAAGACCACGTCCAACAAAAAGACCTACCTCTACAAAAAAAGTTAGTACGAACTTCTATATTCGAGTATCCGGTACCGACAAGTTTTATCTACGTGTGTGTCAGCAAACCTTCGTCAGTGTCCTCCAAATATCACGCAAGAGAGCTCAGTCTTTGGCTAGAAAATTTCTGACTACTGGTAGAATGCCTGTTGACAGAAGAGGTGGTGCGAGGCCAAATCCAGTCTATGAAAAGAGAAGAGCTGCTATCAAAGCATTCATAGAGAAATTGAAATGTTGTGAAAGCCACTACTCTCGAGGAAAGTCCATTCATCGGCGTTATTTACCCGGAAATTTAAGTATTAACAAATTGTATCGCATGTATAACAGCGAACAGACTGACGAATCACTGAAATCGAAGAAAACGTTTTTTCAAAAAATTTTTACCACGCAGTATAACATTGGATTTGGCACACCCACTACGGATGCCTGCTCTAAATGTATAGAGCTTAAAGCTAAGATCAAAAAAGAGACCAACCCTCCTGATAAAAATAAGTTAATGACTGACCTTACATTACACAGAATGCGATACAAAGCGTTTTTCAAAAAACTTCAAGAAAAAAGGGAGGATCTCCTAACATTGAGTTTTGATTGTCAAAAGAACTTGGTTCTGCCAAAGGTCCAAGATCAGACTGCCTACTATAGTAGGCAAATTTACATATACAATTTCTCTATTGTAAAGGGGAGCTCAAAGGACTGCTTGACTCCGGAGAATGTATATTGCTATTCTTGGATGGAGCATGAGCACAAGAAGGGTGCGAATGAAATTGCGTCAGCGGTGTTTCATCTATTGTCACTACTTGATTTGACATCTTACTCAACGATTAGGTTGTGCGCTGACGGTTGCGGTGGTCAAAACCGTAATTCAATTATGATTGGAATGCTGAGTTACTTTTTGACACGAGTAGCGCCTTCTAACATTCAGGAAATACAACTGATCTTTCCTATCACTGGTCATTCGTTTTTGCCAGCAGACCGGGTGTTTGCTTGCATAGAGAAAAAACTGCGTAAGCTACCAGTAATAATACAACCTACAGAATATGAAGCTGTTTTTTCGGAGCACTCCACTATTTTTAAATTAGGCACTGACTTGAAGGTTTACGACTGGAAAACTTTGGTGGGGACTTACTACAAAAAAACTACATCTTGGCACTTCAAGTTTAATGAAGCAAAACGTTTCATTCTCACAAAATCTAAACAACAAAATATCTTGGTTAAAGGTGAAACATCTTACAACAGTATATTGACCAACGGTAAAATGATTGTTAAAAAGGGTGTTAAAATAAAGTCGATCGCATTGCCAGATGAAATACCGTTGGGAGTCACGTTGAAAGCAGCCAAGATTGATGATGTTAAAAATCTTTTAAAGAAGCACTTTGGTGAAACCTGGGACACAATGGCAGAATGTTCTTTCTATAAAAATGTGGTCTTGGGAAACACGACCGAGATGTCAGCCGACAACACGGCAACAAACGATACAGAAGATCTTGGGGCAGAAGAAGAGTTTTGTGAAGGGCATGCAGATGAGCAACTTTCTGCTGAACGAGTGTAGTGTTTGCTGAACTTGTTTTCTAAAATGTACGTTTTTGATTTTTGAGAAATAGTTTTAGTTCTATTTTTTGTAGGCAAGTCATGATTTCAAAATATAAGGAAAATAAAGTTTAGTTAATTCGTTGTATCTGAGTATGTTATTGTGTCAAAACAGCCTAAATCCTCATGTTGTTAGCGCAAAAGTTCCTTTCTCCATTTGATTATATCAAAAAGTTCCATATCCAAATTTTGAAGCTACATTACATATTTTTTATACATTTTACGTTTACTTTCTTTGTTCATTTTGATATTATGAGTTGGTAAGAATAACTCAAATCAGTTTTGTATGGATTTCCATTTCTAATTTTACTTCAAACAGTTTTTGGCAAATACTGAAAAATTACTGGCAGTGGATATGGGCCCTTTTGTGGTGACACGCCTCACATGCCCAAAGCTATTAAAAGTTTTCTTTTGATAAAAATACCATTAATATTATCATAAATGATTTTAATGCCTCCCGTTCAGTATTCAAATTATCATGTACGTATGCAGTAAAGGCCAAAAATTTTGACACCTACTCATTTGTCTGTATATTTATTAGAGTAGGTCGAAAAATATTTTTTTTTGTTTTTTCTTATCTTGGGGGTACAATTTGTATTTAATAAAAGTTTAATATTTTGAGGTGACCCACTAATTTTTAAAATATAGTCGCGTCAATGAATACATAAAACAGGCAATACTTCGAACTTCGCAAGAACAGCTTCGATTTTGAATATTTTTTTAATTTAGTTTTTTTATATTATTGAAAATCAGAAACGTTTTGGGGCGGGGAACGAATTATTTATATTGTTTAAGTGACTAGAGATAGTCAGAGGCATGAAAAATTTTTTAAAATTTTTTTTTTTCGACAAAATTTAATTTATTTTATAAAGCTAATAATATTTCAACTTGACTTCACTACATTTTCAAAAAAAAATAATTTTGGACAACGTTATAGCCTCTCACAAGTAGGTAATGCATTGCGGTGACCATCATAACTTTGTGCTGGTTCATCCAAAATCAATAAAACAAAGAAAAGTCTTTAGTTTAATATAAAATCTAGGACTTAATGGATTTTTTTTTTGAAAATTAAATGGTGGCTTCTAAAAGCTGACACCCAAATTTGCAAGGAAAGATTGTTACAAAAGTAAAAACAAAAACACATCGATCGAGTCCTTGTGTTTTATGCCTTCAATAAGCTGTAAAAATTTCATTTAAATCCATCAAGTGGTTCTTGACTTTCAGTGGTCACAGACTTCCGAAAACAAAGTTTCGAGAAAAACGCCTTTCATATTTTAGTCTTACCTACACCGAGTTATCTAATCCTGGGCCATATAATAATAATCTCGGAAACTATTTATTCAATTCACTTGAAAAATCAGTGGAACACCTCAAAATTTGAAAAAAAACATTTTTTTTTCAAAATTTTTTTTGATAAGCTACAATTGTACCCCCAACCTAAGAAAAAAAAAAGTTTTTTCGACCCACGCTAATATTTATATACGCAAATTAAATGAAATAGGGTACTTTTTTGTGATATATTAATAATATTAATAATTCGAATGAAAAAATTATATATGAATGATGACTAATTAAGAGAACTTATTAAGAAAAGAATAAAATGAAAAATTAAAGTGTCAACAATTGAAAAAAAATTACATAACAAACACGTTAATATCGTATCTAATATTAAACACTTTCAAGCTATTTCACTTGACTTGATTTGAAATCAGATCAAGCTCAAGTCAAGTATTAAAGTCTGAAAATAAATCGAGTAGTTTCCTTAGTCTTATTTTTCATTATTTTCGTAAAAAAATTAATTGTAAATTACACACGATAAAAAGAAAACGTTATTACCAGCAATATCAGCATTTTTGAAAATTATTGTTGTATCAATTTTTAAATGATATTATAATCGTATAATAGGTTATCATTAAACAATCCATATTATTTTTATCTTCAATACTTGTCATCACCACTACTGTATCAAATCGTGCAATAAGACTAAAACTCTCGTTTCTGGTTGATTCCTCCTCATACAACTAAGCGGGCCTTGTAGCGTGCGATTTTATCATCAGCACTGCGCTTTATTCGATAAACCCAGCGATTTGAAATAACCTTATGGTGTGCATGATACTTGGATACTTCCACTTGGAGTTTTCATCCAACGAAGTCATTTTTTTCTTCCATCGCAGCTTTCCATTGCATCTTATCCGTGGAGTGCATTGCCTCGGTTCATTCACTTAATTTTAATCAGACGCCTCGAACCTCGGTGCTTTCAGATACCCTTGATCT
The DNA here is from genome assembly GCA_963575645.1 of Xanthostigma xanthostigma. Taxonomy (NCBI): domain Eukaryota; kingdom Metazoa; phylum Arthropoda; class Insecta; order Raphidioptera; family Raphidiidae; genus Xanthostigma; species Xanthostigma xanthostigma. The sequence continues at coordinate 44,726,973 of OY754464.1, forward strand.
CGTAATTTCTGCATCATTGTCTGCTTTTCCAGAAAATCTTTTTTTGATTTTGCCCTTGAGTCAACCGGTTATTCAGGCGAAGAGTTAGCTAATAAACGAACCTGATCAGGCGCTTTATTTCTTATTTCACTAGGAAACAAAATGAATAATTTTCCAGGATTTTCCGGTCCCAACTCGACACCTTTGCTCTAAATTACACTGTTTTTATCATTCCAACATCATAAATGTCGAAATGGTACTAATTTAGGACAAAATTGACTTTTCAAAATTTTACAATATATATATTTCGTTTTGATGTCCCCCGAAACCAAAAAAAAACAAACATTTGTTTGTCTGTGAACACGATACAGGTCAAATGGATGACCGGATTGAAACCAAATATTAAGAGGATGTTTGACATGCTAATATGAAGAGCCCTGTTGCTTTGGGGAAAAATCGGCGCATGCGCAGAAGAGATATATGCTATAACTTTATGTTTTTATATAATAATTAAAGGTAAACTATTCATAACGGTTTATTATTTTCTAAACTTTACAGTTCGGAAATATTCTGAAAACAAAAAAATCAGCTGTTTTTCTGTTCTGTATAACTATCAATCATAATATTTAATACTAGCCGTTTCTCCCGTCACCGCATGAGTTAATAGAAATGTCATTTTTATTTAATAATATGTCAAATGTCAACATTTTTGAAATTGGGATGGTTCCGTCGAATTGGCTGGATTTTTTACTTATCCAGACAAGAAAGACGTCCATGTTGTCCGACTATCCGAAAACACGCCTTGGTTTCTTTTCTTATCCCATTTCTTACATTTTCCTTTTGGCACATGTACATAGAACACAGTGCCAAAAAAATAAAACTTTTCAGGGTGTAGCTCCTCCCCGTAAATAGCTCGTATAGTATTTTACCATCAACGCTACTAGGTCCGGTTCGGTTCAACAAATGAACCGCAGCATTCACTGCTTCAGCCACAAAAACTTCGATGCATGTAGCCAAGATTTCTGCACCCCTTTTTGACCACCTTAGGGGTTGAATTTAGAAAAATCCCTTCTTACTGCGTGCCTGTGTCATGAAAAGAACCTAGTGTCGAAATTTCAAGTTTCGAGCTTCAGCGGTTGTACCTGGACATTGATGAGTCGGTTTGTCACCCAATTTACCGCTTTTTTATTAACTCGCTTCTTTGTATGTCTGTTCGGTTCAAATTTTGCAACTGCTTTTAAAACAACTTCTCGATGAGTTCGAGACTTGACACTTTTAACATAGCGGAGAACTAGACGACTCATTTTTTGTCTGTCTGTTCGTTATGGTACGTCTGTCTGTCCTAACTTTACAAGAAATCATATTTATCGGAAATTTTTAGAGTGTCTTAAGGAACACCCTCTGAAATCTTTCACAGTACTTATGAAACATCTATATAAATATAATTCAATAGTACACGGTACATTTTACTTTGCTAGTTATAATAACAAGAAATAAAGTGCGCTGAGGAATTCTCACCCAAAGCGCCCGGATGGCTAACGCTGGCGCTGATTGTAACTTACAATTGCGCTAAGCGTTATCAAGACTTGTTTATTAGGTACCTACACAATCCCGATTCTAAAGTTTTGACGTGATAACGTCTTATAAATTGATGAAACACCGGCTGCATGCACGAAAAAGTGTCACGTTCCGAAATGTGTCACGTTCCGCCTGACCTTCGAGCGGAATACGTTATCACGTAAAACTATCGTTCGTAAACCGACTTTACAGACAACCAATTTTTGACGTGATAACGTCTTATAAATTGATGAATCACCAATCTTATAAATTGATAAAACACCGACTGCATGCACGAAAAAGTGTAACGTAACGTTCCTAACGCGTAACGTTCCGCCTGACCCTGTGCGTGTTTTTTGCTAATTTCTCGCTCAATTTAAATCAGATCGGTTTGAAACCAGTCTTAAACGAAAGAGGAGAACATTTTACATAGATTTCGTATAACAGAATTTGCCTAAACAGTTTTTTTATACAAATTTATATAGAAAAATAGCTGTATAAATGCAATGTTGTCTAATGCATGACGCGACGCGGTCGGTCGTCTTTGTTTGCCGTACATGGAAATTAGAAAATAACGTATGTCTTGTCTTAACATGAAAACGGCTGCATTTCTAATGTTTAATTCAATTTTTTGACATTAGTATTTTGTGAAATGCAACGCCTTCTAAGTTAACTATTGGAATAACTAATTATTATTAGAACATAATACTTTGACAGTTGCAAACGTCACTTTTGACATTTCTTATCATTCCGACACCAAGGATAAGCGGATTGAAACCAAATTTTGGGAGGATGTTTGATATGCAAATATGAAGTGGCCTATTGTTTTTGGGGAACATCGGCGCATGCGTAAAAGAATATATCTCTTATAATGATGTTTTATATAATAATAATATAGTTTTTAAAACGGTTTTTACTCTATCTATTTTTACTAGAAATTTTTGTAAATTTTTTGGGGAAAATCGGCGCATGCGCAAAAGAGATACATGCCATAGTTGTTTTTTAGATAATAATAGTGTACTTTTTATAGTGTTTTATTATTCTACTTAATAAAATTTACCTAAATTTGAAGCGAAAGATGCAATATCATAGATTCGAATTATTATAATTATTATATAAATTTAGGTTATGTATTACGGAATACGTTATCACGTAAAACTATCGTCCGTAAACCGACTTTACAGACAACCAATTTTTTTATCTAAGAATTGGTGAAAGAAGAGGCGAATTAACAGATAAGCACGTGCTTAGGGACCCCTAGTCTCCATAAGTCCCTATTCTATCCAATTTTTATTTTGATAAACGTTGTAGGTATTACTTTCTACTTTCCAAATCAATGACTTGGAGCTCACAGAACTTGTGTGCTTGAGACCTCCAAAAGTCTTAATTCGCCATTGGGTAACAGTAATAATGATTAATGATTATTATTGACTGGTTTTTCAGTTTATTAAACTGAATAACCAGTCAATATTAACTGAGTTTAATATTTAAAATAATCAGAAATTAACAATATAAATATTGAAAAGTTGTCATCAAAACATACTTACATAATATTGAAATTTTTTATCCCAAAAATAACGGTATTTTTGTAACACGATTTTAAAACAAAAAACTACATAATATTGTTACTTATGATATCTTTTTCAGGTTATGACAATTACTCAACACCGGATATAAACGTTTCACCACTGTTTTTACACGCGCACTTCAACTGTTTATCACCTATGACATGCGGTCCGTTTGACAACAATTGTTGAGACGGTTGATAACTATTTCTCACTAAGGCAAGAACGATAGTTGGCAACTGCCAGTCGTTGACTGGTTGTTCGTTTACTAATATCTATAGTGTACCCACCACAGAAGTACCCACATATTCAACATCTCAAGCAGTCTCAACAGCTCAGCTCACCGGCCGGCCAACCACGACGATGAATTGAATTATATTATTTAGCATAAATATAATAGGGGCCGTTCATAAATTACGTGAGGCAAATTTGGCGATTTTTTAAAACCCGCAACGATGCAAAACCCGTTAAATCCAGTTTTTCTAGTTTCGAATAAATCGCGAAAATCTGTCACAGAAAACTTTCAAATAATTAGCAAATTTTATTTTACGAATCAGTAGCATATATAGGTCATAGATGAATTTACCAAATTTAGAAAAAAATATTAATTATATAAAAAAAAAACTTTGTTTGGATTTATCAGGTTTTGCATGGAACCAGAATTTTATCGGGTTTTTTTCGCAAATCAAATATAGGTTTATAAGTATTTCAGAAAGCGTTTATTAATATGATAAAAACGAATAAAAAGAAGAAAAAGTACATTTTTCCAAATAAAAACGTAACAATAAAATTCTTGAATGTTTTTAAAAAGTTTTTTAAGAAGTATAATTAAAAAAAATAACAATAAAATACAAATAGTTGGCAAAACCAAAAGTGCACATCCCGCAAGTTTTCCACTGTACATATTATAATGAAAAAAAATTGAGAAAATAGATTTAAAAAAAAAACAATTAAAAAAATAGAAAAAAAAATAAAAATAAAATGGAATAGAAAAAAAAAATATTACTTGGTGTCAGCGGGAATCGAACTCGGCACCTTGCTATTACTGGACTACGCGTTTAACCACTCGGCCATTCTGATATCCCAGCTTGCGTTGTTATTATGGTATAGAAGTGGAGCAGTTATTCTACGTAATACACTACATTACAATAACAGTAATAGGTATTTTTTTGTTTTTTTAAGGTTTTTTATTTTAACTATTAGCTGTCAAAAATAATAAAATAAAACTGTTTATAAAAATTAAACTACTGAACACATTTATGTGAATTTAAATAGGGTTCTGGTCTGATAGTAAACAAAGTGAATAAAATATAACCCAAGGCAATCCGACCAAAATTGCGATCTGTAGAGTCGTGACGTACGTACATACGTACATCCGTACATACGTACATCCGTACATACGTACATACGTACAGACCAACCGACAACTGCTGTTTGTAACTTTCAGTTACAATTTTAATAGTATTTATGAACTCGAATTGATTTAAAAATGGTTCTGTTTTATAGATCAGAATCTCCTCTTTTCAAAAAGCTTCAATTTGAATGGATTTCGTGTGAAATTAACTTAGATATAACTTCTTATATGAACGAAAGTCAGCTCTGACGCTCAAAGCGATAATAAAGCACATACCGCTAATTTAGCGGTATGTGCAATAGGTATATATTATAACAGAACAGTACCTACGTAGTAAAAACAAAACGATTTTTGTCTCTTAACTTGCATGAATCTTGGATTTATTGAGTTTTGATTGAAAATCTCCACTTTAAAACCCGTTTATATGGGATTTATCGGGTTTAACTTCATTCTAAATACACAGATCGATAAAGCTCACCAAAAAAAACTAGAATTGATATATAACTCAACCAGTGGGAGTATAGTGGAATACCTATGGGTTTTGGTCTCAGACTTTTGTTACAGTTAATGAATTTATATGGTCGAGGTGGGATTTTGTTTCTTATACTATAAATTGCAAAATTTTTGTTGTGCTTTTCATTGTTTCATTATTAATTGTAGTCCAGTCAATTCAAAAGGGGGTGTAGAGTACGCGAGCAGGGATGTAAGCGATTCTTTCAAGGTGCTTTGGGAGTGAACATACTAAAAGTCCTGACGTTTAGGGGGTGATCCGAAGGGAGGGAGGCACAAAGAAGGTATCACTGTTGGGGTTTTAGACGGACAAAATTTCTTATGCTAAATGAAAGCTCATAAAATTTTCTACAACTTTCATTTTATACACTTTTTTCAAATTCTCCAAACCGTTTTTGGGCTCCACGCTCCAGAAAAGTAAAAGTTTTCTAAAAAAAATTTAATCCACATTTTTCACCAAACATTCCTTTATGTTGTCTAAATTATTCATCTGAGAAAGAAATTTATTTAGAAGAAGTTGTAGAGAATTGAAGTCCTTTCAGGAATATAGGTATATATACTTTCATTCTACAGTGGGTTGCGTCATAGCTGAGACCCACTTTTTTCAAAACCTGTATTTGGGAAGAAAGACAAACAAATATCGAAATTGGCAGAGCTCAATGGGTGGACATTGATTGTTGATTAGTAGGCCCATTCAACGAATAGGCAATATCCACTCAAAAATTCTGGCAAAGTTGATTTGTTAGGAAGATCGGAAAACAACTACTTACTACAAAGTACAAAACAAAGTCGCTGTCTGCCTCTGTCTGTATCTCTGCTTACTTCTTCTAAGCCACGCAACGGATTTTAAACCGTTTTTCACTAACATAAAGAGCGATAAACGAGGAAGGTTTTTGTATATAATTTGTACAAAATGACTGAACTATGACGGTGTTTTGTTAAAAACTGCATAGTTGTAACAATACCAAGTTGTATTAGCAGCACTGTATATTTTAATCTTAAAAAAATTCGAGGCAGACAAGGAATTTAAATCCAACCTGGAAATTCTGTGCTTATAAAAGCTACAAGAGCAACAGCAAAAAAAATGCAAAGACTGCGTTCGCTTAACTCCTTTAGTTACCACTAAAAAAACGCCATCTGTGCACTTTTTTTTTTGCTGTTGCTCTTGTAGCTTTTATAAGCACAGAATTTCGAGGTTGGATTTCAATTCCTTGTCTGCCTCGAAATTCATTTTTTTCGACGTCTTAGGCACAGAATTTCGAGCTTGATTTCAATTTCTTGTCTACCTCGAAATTATTTTTTTTTTAAGTTATAATCTTGAGATCCAGTCGCCTCAAGTTTTTGAATTTAGCACAGAACGAAGTTTTTACTTCTCCGAAGTTCTTTTTTTTAAGATTTCACGTCTTTTTCCAAAGTGTGAGACATTATTTTTATTTTTCCTCCAAAATAAACATAATATGTGCATATAGATAAATGTTAAAAATGTAAATAAAAAAAGGATTGTTTGAAAATCCAATTTCTTATTCACGATAAAAATATATTATATTGTTGAAACTGCGAACTAATAGGTTTTTTTTATCGATGTAACTTACACTTACGCGTCTATAATAACGTACAGGTACAACTATACGATCTAAAAAAAACAAATAATAATCACCGCAATTCCAAAAATATGTATATTAACTTATCTAACAGACAAACCGACGCACAGAGTTTTTCCAAAAATTTGTTTTTTGGATTCAAAGGGCCTCAAAAATTTTTGAAAAGTGATTTTTGACCTAAACTAGTAGGTATGTACTTACCATTCCCCACTTGTGGGTTGGAATGGTAAAACAATTAAGAAGATAAAAAAAAATTAAAAATTAAAAAAGAAATAAAAATATATGAGAAAATAAATTAAAAATTAAAAAAAATAAAAATAAAAATATATGAGAAATATTATACCTATATAATATATAAATATCAAGTGAAAATAAAATGAAGTAGAAAAAAAATTCCAATGATGCTGGCGGAAATCGAACCCGAGACCCTGCCATTACTGGCCTTACGTCTTAACCGCTCGGCTACCGGGCGGACACAGTATATCGCTATTATTGTCGTATAGAAGTACTATATGGGTGATACGAAAAATCGGTAAGACGAAAATCACGTGGTCACAGAACTATAAAACTTGGAAACTGGCCTCTTATACACGGCGTTATATGGTTGAGAGGCAAAATTAATGTATAAGAATCTATTAGAGATTCGTCGGCATTTAGCACAGAAGAGAATCTCTAATGAGATTCTCCGATAATATACGGTACATTTACATAATAAACTGGCATTGCGACAAAAATTTACAATTAATCTTGACATTTTCAAAATTTAAAATCACAGTTCTGTCTTTGCATTCAATGATATTATCACGTTAAAATAAAATAATTTAAAATTAATTTTCAAAGCAAAAATTGTTAGGATCCAGTCATCCACACATGAAGTTAATTAAGAGCAATGACATATTCGTTAAATCTGTGCTAAGAAAACGCCTTTTACATAAATTTTTACTTAAATTTATAACTCAGATCAATAGTGGTGTGTGTGAGTCAGACGAACATGTAAATATTTTGAGCCGGAACGAGATTACCCCCCCCATTTTCGAGGATGCGGAACACGGTGGCGATATTAAAATTTCTCTTTGAGGTTGCGCAGCGCCCCAAAACGGCTAAAAACCACCCCCGAACGGGGTTAAGCGCGCATTACGTTATTCCCTTTCCGAATAAAAAAATGTTTTTTCCCTGTTTTTGAGAATGATGAGCACGGTGGAGTTGTTGAAAATTGCATTCGACTTTCACCAACCCCTCCGCCGGCCAAATCTCAGAATCCTCTGAAACGGGGAGATAAACCAATTTTGCTGGTGATATGAAAAAAATTCACCAGTTTTGGGGACTAAAAGTGAAGGGGTTGGTGAGAATCGACGGCAATTTTCAACACCAGCACCATGCTCAGCACCCTCAAAAACAGAGGAAAAACATTTTTTTCGGAAAGGAAATAACGTAATGCGCGTTTAACCCCGTTTGAGGGTGGTTTTTGGCCGTTTTGGAGGGCTGCTCAACCCTAAACTGAAATTTTAATATCACTACCGTGTTTCACATCCTTGAAAATGGGGGGGGGGTAATCCCATTTCGGCTCAAAATATTTACATGTTCGTCCGACTCACACACTCTACTATTGATTTGAGAACCAATTAATTTAATAAAAGTAAAACGCGAAGACAGACCGTGATCACAGAATTAAGAAGTTATAGGTAATTTGATTTTGTAATCAATAATTTAATTTTAAAGAACACTATTGTTCAATTTTTCTAAAATATAGTAATTACCAAAATAAAACTTGCATATTTTATGGTAACTAACATAACTGCAATAAAATAAATAATAAAAAAAAACTTAAAATCAATTTGTGGCCAAATTCTGCTATAACCGTCACGCTTCCAAATCAAGCCGAATTCAAAGTTGTCACATGGTAGCAAAGCGTAGCTCATGTGACAACTTTGAATTCTGCTTTATTTAAAAACGTGACGGTTATAGCAGAATTTGGCCACAAATTGATTTTAAGTTTTTTTTTTTATTATTTATGTGAAGTTATAGATCGAGGAAGGCGAGAGGGTAGAGGGGAGTGTGTGTGAATTGGAGATCGAGGAAGACGAGAGGAGAGAGAGGAGAGAGTTTTGGAGCTGTGAGAAAGTGTATTGAGTTTGTGTTAATAAAAATATTTAAAAAGAGAGTGTTTAAATCATTTTTCTGGATCTACTAGTATTAATTGGAAGGGAAACCATAAGGACCTGTCACAATTTATTTCATTGATGTTATGTTAGTTACATAAAATATGCAAGTTTTATTTTGGTAATTATTATATTTAAGAAAAATTGAGCAATAATGTTTTTTAAAATTAATTTGTTTATTAAGTACAAATCAAATTATAACTTCTTAATTCCGCGATGACGGTCTGTCTTTGCGTTTTACTTTTATCCCAACGGTGATGCTGATTTATAATTAACTTCAGTTAATAACCGTTCTAACAAAATAAATCCAACAAAGCATAACGTTATATTATGCGCTGATTTAAACATCAATTTTCTTTGTGAAACTCCACTAAAAAAACAATTATTTGACATATTCGAATCTTTTTCTTATACCAATACTATTACGGAACCCACTCGAATTCATCGGGATTCCTCGACTGGACTTGACTATTCTGTAATGAGTAGCCAGCTACATCTAATAAAGACAGAAATAGTGATCACTTGTCTTAAAAAGTAACAATAAATATAAAAAGGATAACTAATAGTAATGCGCAAAATTCCTACAAATTTAAAAGTTTATATACAGATCATAATATGAGACATAATATGCGGTGGGTGTTACTGAAATCTGATTTGTCGGAGGTATATAAATCAGACTCTGTAGATGAGGCATATAATAATTTTGTAAACGTCATCCAGTACTGCCTTCAGGCTAGGTTAAAGTCAAGGAAAATGGTCGTAAAGAAAAAACTGAGAAAATGTGGTTAACAAAGTGTTAAAGTCATGGCCCCCACAATGGTGGGGCTGGTGCAACTCTGGTAACAGGGCCCGGGCTCAGAGGGGGCCCTGGTTTTTTTATTCAAGAAGTATTTGCAGTGGATCATAGCTTTATTATCAAAATAAATGAAAATAGTTAAATATAAAAACAGTTTAGAGTAAAATAGATATTACTTTGTATACAACAGCACGCACGGGCCCCACCTACTCCCTCTACTCTCCTCCACGCTAACTCTGCGAAGATTCTTGTCCGAAGACAAAGAAAAATAGGCATATGTTGGGGGGGGCGACCCAGATCCTGGTTACAGGGCCCACAATCGAATGTGGTGACCATAGTTAAAGTGTTTGGTCTCATTATTGTTAATATTGTTATGATAATGTAAAGTTTCTCAGGCAACGAAAAACAAAAAGTTGTTGATAAGTTTTTCACTGAATATAAATATTCTACATATGAAAGTTGTGTTTTCATTTTTGGTGCATTTTAACACTTAAATTTAATTGGTTATGGGCCCAGGCACCCGAATTTAATTTAATTTTTCGTTAAAGTTGGTTACAAATAATTAAAAAAAAGAAACCAATAATTTGCACTCAGATGACATCATCTATGCACGGAATTTCAGCGATTGAAAAATTAAAAGGAAATTTGCTATGCAAGCTTATCTCGAGCACGAGGACATGTGGGGGTGCATCGAGGGGACAGACGAGGATACTCGGAAAATGGCAAAGACAAAATCCAAACTGATTCTATGCGTGGACCCGATGAACTACTCACACATTCAGTCGGCAACTACAGCCAAAGATGTATGGCAAAAACTTCAAACAGCGTTCGAAGATTCAGGACTCACCAGAAAAGTAAGCTTACTTCGTAATCTAATTAGAGCACAGCATGAAAAATTTAATTCTGTTGAGGAGTACGTGAATGAAATAATGACCACAGTGCATAAATTAAATGGTCTCGATTTCAACGTACCTGACGAATGGCTCGGTACTTTAATGTTGGCAGGTTTACCAAAAGAGTATAAGCCTATGATAATAGGCATTGAAAGTTCTGGAACTGTAATTACCGCAGATTTTATTAAAACAAAATTATTACAAGACGTTAAAGATTCAAAAGCTGGTAAAAGTACGAGTAATCAGACGGCGTTCTTCGTAAAGGACAAAAACAAAGGGCCTCGTTGTTTTAGCTGTTACAATAAATATGAACATTACGCAAATGTGTGTCGATCCAAAGCAAAAAGAAACTCAGGAGGAAATTCGCAAAAGACAGAACAGAAGCCAAACTCTTCGAAGAATGAAAAAGCGTTTGTAGCGCTTCTGTCTTCCTCAAAAGTCAGCAAAGGAAAATGGTATGTGGATTCATGCTCATCCACTCATCTTACAAATGAAAAGGGAAACTTACAGAATCATAAGGACTGCGAGAACATTGATATCACCGTGGCAAACAAGCACGCTATCTCTGTCGAGGCGATTGGTAACGTAAAAATCCCCGTGATGACCAAAGAAGGAATAGACGAAGTTGTAGCTAAAGGCGTACTCTAGATAGATAGATAGATAGAGATCTTTATTTTGTTGGTACAATTAATGAACATAAATAGCGTCAACACAAATAAACTAATAAACTTGTTGTGGTAAGAAGTAACTATTCTCTATTTTTTTTATTACAAAAACAATTAATTATAAAAACTCGTCCAATCTGTAGTGAGCCCTACTTAATAAATATTTTTTTAAATTCTTCCTAAACTTTTGTTTGGAATTTGGATCAGTTATTTCAGTAGATATCTTATTGTGTATTCTTATCATAACGTTGCGGACACCTTTATGAATCACTGCTAATGTACAATTGTAACATTTTTATTTTGTATCGTTGAATTTAAAATATAAACTCAATTATAAAATCTTTTTATCCTAAAAAAATATTAAAATCAATGATCTGCGCGTTCATAAAAATGTATTATGCAAAACATAAAAAATAAAAACGAACTTATGTAATAAATAATTTTGAAAAGATTTTATTCAAAAATTAAAAGTAAAAAAATTATTATAAATTTTAACGTTGTGGTGATGAATTCACGCTAAGTTATCTACACTATTTCATTATCCTTCAGTTTAATTCATATTCTATTTTTACTTACCTGGTCTTCTTCTCTCCTTCCTGGGGATCTCGGTTTGGCGAAACAATTTTATTTTTACAATTCATTTTATTTTCATCTTGTAATTATTTCTTATCTGTAATTAAATATATCAAGTATTATTGTAACATGTGCTTAAGTTTTATTCTAGTAATTTTTATCAGGGACTCAACCTCAATTAATTAAATTCGTTAAAGATTTACGACGTGGCGGGTACTCTGCAAAGTTTACTTTAAAATAAAAGATACTGTTATTTTCTTAAAATTATACTTACCGCCGGAACGTCACAAATGGTAGCAGAGCATGGTTCATGGTTGAGTTACTTCATTATTGATAGACTATCTTGATTTAACTTGTTTTTTTTCGGTTAATCTTGTTTCTTTCCTTGTATCCTAAGACATCCATGCCTTAATTACCTGAAAATAAAGTTCAAGAAAAAATTATTATTCAAGACAACACAGTGCCAAATCTATATACCAGTAACACGACGGAAGAAAACACAAGCTATGACATCTGAAGAAGAAAACGAGTTCCGTTCTCCAGAAGTTACTACTCCAGGAAGAAGTGGTGATCCGGGGGGAGAAAGGCAAAGTCAACCGGAAGTCTTATCTCCGCCGCAATCAGCAACAGGCCGATCTCGTCAATTTGAATTGGCTCATCTGCAGGTAGCCAAAACTACTTGTGACAATGTGGAAGCCCTACAACAACAGTTGAATAAGCTGTGTCAAATTATACAGCAGCGAGACTCCAGAGATTCAATTATTGAAGTTAAGGTGCAAGCAGAACAATTATTATTAACAGTACCGACAACGGATGGTACGGATCCACACCAAATAATTCAATTTATACAAGAAGTTGACAATGTTGTGAAGTCTTCTATACTACCAGAACGTCGACTCATGTTGGCCTTGATACCAAAAACATCGGGTGGATTTCGAGAATTTTGGTTATCTAAAGTACAAGAAGCGGATACTTGGAAAATCATGAAAAAAGTAATTCATCTAAAGTATTTTTCACCAATAGTCATAGAATTATTAACATTTCGTTTCGTTTTCCGTTTCCAAAGAAGTGATGAATCATTCGACGGCTATTACAAGGATGTCAGACAAAAAGCGGAGGCGTTATCATTAACGACTACAGAATCTCAATTAGTGTTGTCGATTTGGGCGAAAATGAACCTCCGAACATTAGAGTTGACTAAACACTATGCGACGCCATCAACGTTCGCCGAGTTACAGCATATTTTAGCGAGTCTAGAGCAATTTCAGCTGCGAGAAAATGAATGCCGTAGTTTGACGTCTCTTAACGTAAATGATAAAGACGAAGGAAATACATCGGTCTCTACCGTATACTGTCGTTACTGTAAGGTGACTGGCCATTCAATCGACAGCTGTAGAAAACGACTCGCCGCCAACCAACGAAATCAGCCAAAAAACTAATTAATCGCCAAACCAATTCAATTATTTATAATGGTATTCAAGCTAATCGAGTACCTATCATTAATATCACAGTAAAACATCTAAAATTTCACGCTCTATTGGATTCTGGAGCAAATGCTTCATGCTGTAATGATCAAGTAGCTGAAACTATTATCAAATCTTCATTAGGTCGCCAATGTACTGCTCCGTCGGTGGTGCGCATGCCAGACGGGCGTGTTTTCAAAACGAGCCTGAAGATCATCACACGAATTAAGATATATAACTATTTATGGAATGTAACCTTTATAGTCATACCTAAGTTATCCTTTGATTTTATCCTTGGTTCCGAAACCTTACGTAACATGAACGCGATCCTAAATTTTTCTGAAAATATTCTCACATTTCAATTTAATCCAGAAATTCAGATACCATTCACCTCGACTGAAACCGTCATGACTGAAAACTTAAACACGATGACGGAAGTTCCGGCGAAATTGTCGCATCATCAAGATCAAGATCTGAAGCAGCTTCTGAAGAAATTCGATGATACTATTTCAACCAAGTTGGGAAAAGTGAAAAATTACGAATACACAATTCACCTTAAGGACAACCTGCCAAGTCATCAACCTCCGTTTCCCCTTACTCCCCCTAAGGCAGAACAAATGAGGAAACATATTATGAAACTACTGAAGTTAGAGATCATCGAGCCTAGCAAATCACCATATGCAAGTCCGTGCTTTCTGATACCCAAGAAATCAGGAGACTTTAGACTGGTCGTCGATTATCGCAAAATAAATCAGAAGATACATTTCGATGCATATCCGGTACCACGTCCAGAATCGATTTTTCAATGTTTATCAGGAGCCACAATCTTCACAAAATTGGACATGAATATGGCCTATCACCAATTGCCGTTAGCATCTGAATCAAAGCCAATAACAGCGTTCGTAACGATGGGGGGTAGCTATCAATATCGCTATTTACCTTTCGGGTTGGCCGTGTCACCAGCAGCGCTGAATCGTCTAATGAATCATATATTCGGAGATTTACATTATCAGTTTGCAGTGAACTATTTTGACGATTTGTTCATATATTCAAAGAATATTGAAGAACATTTACAACATCTGGAAGAAGTCTTGAAGCGGTTACGTGAAATAGGATTTACCGTGAATCCGGATAAAGCACAAATTGGCATGTCACGAATCAAATGTTTGGGATACGTGGTATCTGCGCAAGGCTGCCAAATAGACGAAGACAAGGTTCGAGCGATTCAGCAAATCCCGCCCCCAGCTAAACTGAGGGAATTGCAATCCTTTTTGGGCATGGTAGCTTACTTTGCTAAGTTTATTGAAAAGTTCAGTGAACTAGCGGCGCCACTAAACGCACTGAAGAAGAAGAACGTCAAGTTTAGAATGGCTGAAGCACAGATGCAATCATTTCAGAGGCTTAAAGACGCATTATCTACGGCACCAGTTCTAAGGTTCCCGAATTTTGAAAGACGGTTTATTGTTCGATGCGACTCATCAGACGTTGCTCTTGGCGCGGTGCTTCTCCAAGAATTTGAAGACGGCGTTCACCCTATTGGTTTTGCTTCAAAAAAATTATCAGACACGGAGCGAAAGTTAATCATTTATGAACGCGAAGCACTTGGAATAATTTTCGCAATTGAAAAATTTTCGGATTATTTACTTGGAAGAAAATTCTTGCTACAAGTCGATAATGAAGCCTTGTCTTTTATGCTAAATCATCCTAAACAAGTCGGAAAGGTCGGGAGATGGGTCCTTAAGCTGTCAAAGTATGACTTCGAGGTGGAGCACATTCGCGGCCCACTAAACTCCGTAGCGGACGCCTTATCTCGTCTTTATCAACCTGAAGATGGGTATGTTGAAAAAACAGCGGAAGTGCATATCATCACAGCACTTCATGAAATTCCGCAAAGTTTTATTTCCATCAAACAACATCAACAGACCGAAGCGGACACGAGACTCATCATCCAGGATCTTCAAGATCAGGAAGATGTAAGAGGTTTCGTTATGCAAGATGGCTTGTTGATGCGACTTGTCGGTAAAAATAAACTTAAGCGGGTCGTGGTTCCAAAAAATCTTCAACCAATGATTCTACATTATTTTCATGGACTTGATGCTCAACACCCCGGAATCACGAAAACTTATCGATCCATAGCTAAGCGATTTTGGTGGAAAGATTTATTTAAAAACGTACAAAGCCACGTTAGAATGTGTGAAGATTGTCAGCGATTTAAGGCATCCAATTTACCAACGGGAGCACCGATGGCATCGTCCGTTCCTACCGGAATATACGACCGAGTATATATTGATATGTTCGGGCCTTTGCCACGCTCAAACAACGGAATGCGATACGTCTTAGTCGTATTGGACGGTTATTCTAAATGGGTTGAGGTCATTCCTTGTACCAGGGCTACAGCGTCGGTGATCGTCCGAAAACTAGTAAAACTCTGGTGTAGTTTTGGTCCACCACGTAACATAGTCAGCGACAATGCCAGTGTGTTTCATAGCGGCATGTTCACTCAAATGGCGTTGAGTTGGGGAATTCACCAAATTTTCATCACCCCCTACCAAGCTTCATCAAATATGGTGGAACGAACTATGAGGGACTTGAAAGCATCGTTATCGATAATGGTCAAAAGCTGCGCGAAATCTGTAAAAGATTGGGACAAATTTTTATCGTTTTTTGCATACTCACATAACTCGAATGTCTCCGAGGCTACACAGTACTCTCCGGCATCGATATTCCTGGGACGAGACCTACCAAAACCGCTTGACAGGCAGTGGAATCTGGAAGTGCTCATCGAGAGTACGCCGGCACCGCCAGAACGGGTTGATCTCAACCTACGTCGGGCTCATCAACGCGTCAAGCAGCTGTATGATCTTCGCCAGCCAGCTAGACATCGGTTTCAAGCCGGTCAGACAGTAATTCAACGACTTCATCGGATAGTACCAGCCGGGGGAAACGAAGCTCAGAAGTTTCTTCCACGCTGGAGCACTCCACGGAAAATTCTACGATTTACAACTCCAGTATCATGTATACTAGAAGATGTGAATGATCCTAGTAAACAATATCGAGCGCATATTAGTCAATTAAAACCATATTTTGTTTAGTTGAAACGTAAGTTCGTTTTTTCTTTAGAGAGGGAAGATGTAACATTTTTATTTTGTATCGTTGAATTTAAAATATAAACTCAATTATAAAATCTTTTTATCCTAAAAAAATATTAAAATCAATGATCTGCGCGTTCATAAAAATGTATTATGCAAAACATAAAAAATAAAAACGAACTTATGTAATAAATAATTTTGAAAAGATTTTATTCAAAAATTAAAAGTAAAAAAATTATTATAAATTTTAACGTTGTGGTGATGAATTCACGCTAAGTTATCTACACTATTTCATTATCCTTCAGTTTAATTCATATTCTATTTTTACTTACCTGGTCTTCTTCTCTCCTTTCTGGGGATCTCGGTTTGGCGAAACAATTTTATTTTTACAATTCATTTTATTTTCATCTTGTAATTATTTCTTATCTGTAATTAAATATATCAAGTATTATTGTAACATGTGCTTAAGTTTTATTCTAGTAATTTTTATCAGGGACTCAACCTCAATTAATTAAATTCGTTAAAGATTTACGACGTGGCGGGTACTCTGCAAAGTTTACTTTAAAATAAAAGATACTGTTATTTTCTTAAAATTATACTTACCGCCGGAACGTCACACAATTAGTAGTTTTTAAATTATTTTTATTTCTTGTGGTATATTCATGTTTATTATGATTTCCATTAAACAAAGATGGATAGTTTTGTACAAAATTTGCACAATTTAGAACATAAAGATCTACTACTGCTAGTATGTTATACTGAATTAATACATTTTTACAATGTTCTCTAGGTGCCACACCCGCTATGATACGAATACACTTTTTCTGAATTAAAAAAACTTTTTCTGTCCATACCGAATTGCCCCAAAAGATTATTCCATACTAAATAATAGATTGGAAATATGCATGATAGACATTAAGCAGAATGTCGGTACTAGTATATTTTTTAAGAGTATTCGTCCCTGCAAATACCCCCTGCACCCTTCATCTGAAATCTTTTTCCCTCGCCTAAAAACGGTTTGCGCTCTCCCGACGCTATTTTTAAAGCTAGAGGGTTCTTGTAAACGCCAAATGAAAGACAAAGAATCAGACTACAGATCCTCCAGGCGAATTTTTTGAAAAAAAATTCCTGAAAAAACTTACAACCTTTTGAAAAAAATAATAAGTTAAGTAATATTTCACACGTAGGCGAAACTGTTTTTCAAAAAATTCGCCTGAAGGATCTGTAGTCTGATTCGTTGTCTTTCATTTGGCGTTTACCAGAACTCTCTAGCTTTAAAAATAGCGTCGGGAGAGCGCGAACCGATTTTAGGCGAGGGGAAAAGATTTGAGATGAAGGGTGCAGGGGGTATTTGCAGGGACGAATACTCTTAAGTAAGTAAGAACGAATTTAGCTTTATTTAACTTAGGCAAAATGTAGTCAATATGTTGTTTCCAGTCGAGATTATTGTCTATGTATAAACCGAGAAATTTTACGGAATCTTTAATATATGAGAATATAGCTTAATTATTTCTGTTTTAGTGTCGTTTACTTTAAGGCTGTTATTTGCAAACCATTTGCTTAAGTCTATCATGCATTTTTCCAATCTATTTTTTAAAAGCGCCTGATCTCTTCCCTCACATATGACAGCAGTGTCATCAGCAAACAAGAAGATTTTATTGTTAGTAGCCAACGGAAGATCGTTTATAAATAATATGAAGAGCAGAGGTCCTAAAATGCTACCTTGAGGTACACCTCTCGTAATTAGTTGCCAGTCTGACATACTTTCATTAATACCGGAGCTAGTATTTATTTTAGCTTTTACACTTTGTTTCCTGTCTGTCATATATGAAGAGAAGAGATCGAGCGCTTTTCCTCGTATGCCGTACTTTTCTAACTTACAAAGTAACAGATTTTTTTCGATACAGTCGAATGCTTTAGATAAGTCTAGTAGGAGTAGCAAGCATGGAGTTTTTTTTCCCAAGAATTTAATAGGCTATCAATTATTTTAAAAATTGAGACATTAGTGGAGCTATTTCTAATGAAACCGTGTTGCTGTTTTGTAATAATGTCATGTTTGTTTACGAAATGTAACAAGCGTTCCTTTATTACAAGTTCAAAGACCTTTGAGAATACAGGTAACAATGCCACTGGTCTGTAATTAGACATATTTTGATTATCTCCTTTTTTGTACAAGGGTATAATAAAAGCTTTTTTTTAAATTTTTGGTAAAAATTCCACTTTCTAAAGTCATATTTATGATTTTACTTAATGGTCCACATATTATGCTTGCACCCTGTTTTATTGCTACAACCGGAATATCATCCCATCTAGTGGAATGTTTATTTTTTAGAGACATGATTATATTGTACACCTCATTACTGTCAGTGGGTCTGAAAAACAAACTATGTGGCAAATTACTAATATTTTTTACATTAAAATTGGGCTTAGGAAGGTTTAAAGATTCGGATATGTTACAAAAAAAATTATTGAATTCTTCGGAAATCTCTTTAGGGTTTTTAATAGTTTCATTTTTACCTGTTTTTTTAATTTTAGTTACATATTTTTTCGATTTATTATTTTTACCTATTTTATTAATTAACTGCCAAGAAGTTTTTATTTTATTTTCGGACTCATTTATTTTATTATTATAAAACATTTTTTTTTGTTTACAAACAAGTTTTTTTGGATTTAGTCACAATTCTCTATATTTAATTTCAAGTGGGTGCATATTTATGTTTTTATTGATACTTTTAATATCTTTTAATTGTAAGAATAAACTTCTTTTTTGTTCAGACATGTTTACTAAATCAGGGGTTATCCAATCTTTAGATCTTTTGTTCATTTTATTTTTAATTTTCTTTGATTGCAATGGAAATGTTGGTATTTTTCAATTTGACGAAGATGCCAGTCCACAGGACGCACACCAAGAAAAGAAAATTGAACGGAAACTCGAGGGACAACGAAAAGATTGATCAATTTAGAGTTGTACTTATAGAAATTTGGAAGCATGTTAATTGTAAAAGGTAAACTTTTAATTGTATAGAAAAAAGACAAGATCCACGCGAATTCGTAGACCAGCTATCAAGGATGATTTTGTTACGTATCTTACTCTGAGTAGTGATGTAATGGATCCGGAAAGCATAGAAGAAGCTTTAGATTCGTCTGACAGCGCGAAATGGATAAAAGCTATGAAAGAGGAGCACGATTCCCTTGTAAAGAATAGCACCTGGACATTAGTCGACTTACCGAAAAACAAACGAGCACTTGACACGAAGTGGGTGTTCAAGATAAAACGAGACTCGACTGAAAAAACGCAGCGCTATAAAGCAAGGCTTGTCGTAAGAGGTTGTGGACAAGTGGAAGGCATCGATTACAGCGAAACATATTCTCCAGTGGTACGATATACATCGATTCGATTTTTGTGCGCTTTAGCAGCGAAGTACGATTTACATATGGATCAAATGGATGTAACAGCAGCTTACTTGCACGGAAATATCGAGGAGGAGATATATGTAAAACCACCGAAGGAACTTATGAAACCTGAAGAAGAAAAAGTGTGGCGACTTCAAAAATCAATGTATGGATTAAAACAGAGTGGTCGAGCTTCGAACAAGAAACTTCACGAAACATTGACGAACATAAGATTTTCCAGGTCACAGGCCGATCCCTGTGTGTATTTCAAACGGAACATAAAAGGTCTTGTGATTGTTGCCGTTTATGTTGACGACTTGCTTATTCTGGCCAATGACGAGAAGAAAAATCGTCTCTGAAGAGCAAACTGTCACAAATGTTCGATATGAAAGATCTTGGAGAAGCAAAATATTTACTAGGAATGGCAATTACGAGAGATCGTAAAAAGGGTAAAATTTGGTTGGATCAGAACACGTATATACAGAAAGTAATACAGAAATTCGGTATTACTTTAAAAATAATCTAACTTTTTCAAAAATTGATTACCCCAAAATAATCGAACACAGTTTTGAATTAACTGTTGCCGAAATCGCATTTTCTAATAATCATAAAATCTTAATTTTAACGATATATCGTGCACCAAACGGAGACTTTCAAACATTTATAGATAATCTCACTGAAGCTCTAGATGGCCTATATGATCACCAAAAGTTTATGATTGTGTGTGGTGATTTTAATATCGACTTCTTATCAAATAACTAAAAGAAAAACTTGTGAATTTGTTGTTATCATTTAATTTGACCCCTACTGTAACTTTACCTACAAGAGTAACCGAACATACCGCGACGTGTATTGACAATATTTTTACCAATATTTGTGAACCATATAATATTTCAGTTTGTGATACATTTCTATCCGATCATAATTATCAACTATTAGATATAAAAATTGTAGATTCAAATCCTCCAATAACATATGTTTACAAACGCGTATTCTCAGATCTTAATTGTCAATATTTTGAAACGATGTTCTTAAATGAAAACTGGAAACGTGTTTATGAGGCTGGATCCATTAATACTAGTTTTAACGAATTTTATAATACATTGGTGCATTTTCTAAACTTTTTTTGTAACTAAAGTTAGAAACTTTACTCAAGGTAAGAAATGGATCACACCCGAAATTCAACAGCTCGGTAATATGTTACGAGATATGAATGTCATTGATAAAACTATAAATAATAACGATTTTCATTTATACTATAAACAGTTAAAGCGAAATTATAAAAACTTAATTAATGATTGTAAAAAAACGGCCACTATGAATCATATAAACAACGCCAGTAATAAAACTAAGGCAGCTTGGGACATTATTAACAAAGATGTAAACGGCACAAATCTCACACTAGTAATGTCAACTCTCTGTTTGATGAAGACGGTAACAGTATCACCAGTCCTGCAGAAATATGTAATTATTTAAATAATCATTTCAGCATTCCTTCCTCTTATACCGATAAGGACACCAGTAAAAGTACCACCCATAATATTACCTCTCCGGAAATGAATCTTTTTTTAGTACCAACTGATGCTACAGAAATTTTTGCTATACTAAACAAAATTGGCAGCGGAAAATCAGCTGGAATTGATGAATTACCTTGTTTCTTAATGAAACGGTGCGCAAAGTACATTACAGAACCGCTTGTTTATCTACTTAATGGATCACTTAGCCAAGGAATCTTTCCTGAAAATCTTAAGACGTCCAAAGTAGTTCCCGTTTTTAAAAATAAAGGTAGTCCCAACGACGCTTCCTGCTACCGACCAATATGTACAATGCACAATATCTAAAGTTTATGAACTGGTATATCTCAAACGTTTGAACAACTTTCTTGACAAATTTAAGATCTTAAATAAAGCTCAACACGGTTTTCGGGCTGGAAAATCCACCGAAACTGCTATTTTTGAAGCCTATAGTTTTATATTGAACTCATTGAATAATAAAAACTATACTGTCAGTTTATTTTTTGATTTGTCTAAAGCGTTTGACCTAGTTGACCACAAAATTTTAATCAGCAAAATGGAACAGTATGGCATTAGAGGTGTTCCATTAAATTTCATAGAGTCTTACTTAGCAAATCGGCAACAGATAACCGTTCTTCAAACTGAAAATGATTGCATAAAATCTCACAAAACTCACGTGTGTACAGGGGTTCCGCAGGGCTCTATATTGGGGCCTCTTCTTTTTGCCATTTATATTAATGACCTACCGCAGCACCTGCCTGACTCAATAAAGACGGTCATTTATGCCGACGATACGACCATCTAGTGCAGGCAAATTAGATTTAGAATGTGTATTAATTGTAGACAGAACTTTTATCATTGTAAACGGTAAAGGGGCTTATAATGAACGTAAAAAATAAAAATGCCCGCCCAGGGGCAGTAAAGGGTCAATTCGGGGGTGTCAAAAAGGGGGCAAAATATCTTATAGCGTTTTCCAGCGAAACTTGATACTCTATCAAAAAATGTTCTACAGGACAGTTGTAGAACATAAAAAGATCTACAACTTTCATAGAGGTCATTTTTTACTGTGATCTCAAAATGTCCGTGAAAAATGCAAAATGTGCGAAGAAAACGATTCTTTTGTTTTTTATTTTTCATTTTCGCATAAATAACTCAATTTTGATAAAATTTTGTGAAAGCATGCCTCTTTATGTCTTAAATAAGCACAAATATTTTTACATAAAAAA
Organism: Xanthostigma xanthostigma; assembly: GCA_963575645.1. Lineage (NCBI taxonomy): Eukaryota > Metazoa > Arthropoda > Insecta > Raphidioptera > Raphidiidae > Xanthostigma > Xanthostigma xanthostigma. The sequence continues at coordinate 44,749,310 of OY754464.1, forward strand.
ATCGAAAAGTTTTTGTGGTATTCAGTTCTTTCAGTCAAAAACCATTTTTTTTTCAAATGAAAATTCTACGGTGAAAATTCATCGTACAGAGTTCTTCCTGTGCTTATTTTTTGTGTTTTTAGATGTACTTTCTGATACAATAATAAAAGTTAATAGTGCCTATTTAACAACACGCTCAAAAATTGGAAAAACTAAAAAATTACTTTTGTAACTATGAATTTTTCAGTAATTGTTGATAATTTGTTTATATTTTTAAGAAAATTGAAAAACGGATTACACCATACAATTGTACGGACAAATATACAAAATAAACTGTCTTTCATTGTTTGACCGGAAACCTAATTTTTTCGCAGTATTGTTATAAACATTAAATTAGAATAATAATGCTTCACATAAGTAAGCAAAATAATCTTTTTTTTTGTCATAGAATAAAAATATATCCAAAACAAAAGTTGTAGATCATGAAAAAATCTGCAACTTTTGTACAGGTTACTATATAACATAACCTCAAAACTTCCGAGAAAAATGCAAAAAACCCTATTTTTTAGTATTTTTTACTTTTTATTTTTAAATTTTCATTTTTGAGCATGTTTTTGAGTTGTGATTATAAATTTTCATTATTTTAGTCTAAAGTATATGTAACAATAAAAAAATAAGCACCGACCGAACCGTGTACGATGATTTTTCACGTACATGGTTCGGTCGGTGCTTATCTTTTTGTTTTGATATATACTTTTAGCTAAAATAATGAAAATTTATAATCACAACTCAAAAACATGCTCAAAAATGAAAATTCAAAAAATAAAAAGTAAAAAATACTAAAAAATAGGGTTTTTTGCATTTTTCTCGGAAGTTTTGAGGTTATGTTATATAGTAACCTGTACAAAAGTTGCAGATTTTTTCATGATCTACAACTTTTGTTTTGGATATATTTTTATTCTATGACAAAAAAAAAGATTATTTTGCTTACTTATGTGAAGCATTATTATTCTAATTTAATGTTTATAACAATACTGCGAAAAAATTAGGTTTCCGGTCAAACAATGAAAGACAGTTTATTTTGTATATTTGTCCGTACAATTTGTATGGTGTAATCCGTTTTTCAATTTTCTTAAAAATATAAACAAATTATCAACAATTACTGAAAAATTCATAGTTACAAAAGTATTTTTTTTAGTTTTTCCAATTTTTGAGCGTGTTGTTAAATAGGCACTATTAACTTTTATTATTGTATCAGAAAGTACATCTAAAAACACAAAAATAAGCACAGGAAGAACTCTGTTTGAAAAAAATGGTTTTTGACTGAAAGAACTGAATACCACAAAAACTTTTCGATTTTTTTATGTAAAAATATTTGTGCTTATTTAAGACATAAAGAGGCATGCTTTCACAAAATTTTATCAAAATTGAGTTATTTATGCGAAAATGAAAAATAAAAAACAAGAATCGTGTTCTTCGCACATTTTGCATTTTTCACGGACATTTTGAGATCACAGTAAAAAATGACCTCTATGAAAGTTGTAGATCTTTTTATGTTCTACAACTGTCCTGTAGAACATTTTTTGATAGAGTATCAAGTTTCGCTGGAAAACGCTATAAGATATTTTGCCCCCCTTTTTGACCCCCCCGAATTGACCCTTTACTGACCCTGGGCGGGCATTTTTATTTTTTACGTTCATTATAAGCCCCTTTACCGTTTACAATGATAAAAGTTCTGTCTACAATTAATGTTGGTCTTGGCTTCTAAATATGCTAATTTGCCTGCACTAATCCTGATATCCAACAAATCTAAATGGGACTTATTAAATACTGCTGATTTAGCAATACAAAAAATGAATTAATGGTGTGTCTCTAATAAACTTAAACTTAATGTAAGTAAATCGCAGTTCATACATTTTTTTCCAAAAAACGTAGTTATGTCAGAAAGTCTATTTTTAAAATCCGGAAATAAATCTATTCAGCATATTATTCATTGCAAATTCCTCGGCGTTAGTATTGACTGTAAATTAACTTGGAATGAACATTTAAAACATCTTGCAACTAAGTTGAGCAAAGCTTGCTATTTACTGAAACAACTACGTCCTACCTCTGACATTAAAACCCTTCTTTTAGTCTACAATGCACATTTTTTATCCCACCTTTCTTATGGTATCATTTTTTGAGGATCATCCAATTTGCATGATATTTTTGTATTACAAAAACGAGCTGTACGTTATATGTGTGGTGTACCTTCGCAAACCCCCAGTCTACCATTATTCGCTCGATTAAATATTTTACCTGTCGCATCTTTGTATATTTTTAAATTATTGACTTTTTTAAACAAATATTTTTATCATTTTAATATAAATTTTAACAATGACATTCATACCTACAATACACGATCTGGTAGTGACATCCACATACCATTTAACAGACTTAGCATAGTGAACAGTGGTCCACTTGCCATGGCTGTTCGGTTATATAATCACTTGCCACTGGACATTCGCCGATCGAAAAGATTTGACTTGGCGGTGAGACAATTTTTACAAACTAAATTGTTTTACAGTGTGGATGCATATTTGAATGATATTTGAATGTTTAATTTTATATTCTTCTCTATTGTTGACCTGTCATATTCAATTTTTGTATTGACAACATGACTAATAAATATTATTATTATTATTATTATTATTATTATTATTATTATTATTATTATTATTATTATGAACGATTGTAATCCAGTCTCAACACCCTTCGATACCAATAATAAATTATGTAACGACATGGAGCCAAAAACTTCAGAAGAGATTCGTTAGATGAGCAAAATCCCGTACAGAGAAGCAGTAGGCAGTCTATTATATGCCAGTCAGGGTACGAAACCAGATATCTCTTACGCAGTAGGTTCCGTCAGTCGCTACATGCAGAATCCCGGAAAAGGACACTAGATGGCAGTGAAACGCGTCTTCAGATACCTCAAGGGCACATTGGACACTAAACTCGAGTTCAATTGTAAATCAACATTCGAGTTTGATGGTTATTTTGGCTATTGCGACGCAGATTGGGCCAACGACAGTGACGATCGACGCTCCATCACAGGTAGTATTTTTATGTTTCAGGGAGCTCCAATCGTATGGCAAAGCAAAAGACAAGGCTCCGTTGCACTCTCGACAACAGAGGCCGAGTACATGGCACTCTCAGCTACATGCCAGGAGGCGCTTTGGTTACGTGCACTGGCTAAAGATCTAGAGTCGTCCATAGTTTCATCGGCAACTGTCATTTTTAATGACAACAAAGGAGCAATTGACTTATCAAAGAACAGCGGTTACAGACCCCGGGCGAAGCATATTGACACACGGCATCATTTTATCAGGGAGAAAGTTGACAGCGGCGAAATAAAAATCGAGTATGTTCCAACTGAAAAGATGATAGCTGATATGTTAACAAAAGGACTTTTTGCCTCTAAATTTCAGAACTTCATAAAATAGTCCAAGAACGATCTTCGTGAAATACCTAAAATCTCAAACGGCTAAAAATTTCAGTGATCGTTCTTGGGGTTACAAGAAACTATTCTGACTATGAAAAAGTGTGCTCCGATTTGCAGTTAGGGTAGAAACCGCCCCTTTAAATTTTGTTTTCTAATTATCTCACAAACTATGAGATATATGAAAAAAGGTTTCGACAAAAAGTTGTAGATTTTTATATTTGCTACGAAAAAGTGCTCCGCCCTCTTACCCCTATCTGCAATAGTTTACCCATAAATCGCTCCTAAAGGTAAAAAAATTGAAAATCATTATTTTTCTCGGCTGATTCGCGTTTTTTGTGACATTTTGAGGAGAAATTATTCTTGGTATTTTCTTGGAAAAACGATTATTTTAGAAATTACAAAAAAACTGATATTACCCCCTTTGCACAATAGTGTAATCTAATTGTCGTGAATTATTATAAAGAAATCGTATCCATGATTTTAAAATGTAAAACAAACTTAAAATAAACGTTACCATAACTATAATTCAAAATCAAACTTGAGAATTCTAAAAATTTGAATTATATTTGTACATTTATTTTAGAAATTTATTTGGACCGTTGTTTACGTGTCGTGTTTCTACGGTTTTTTAAACAAAATTTTTGAAATGGCCTATGAAGTCACAGAAATTTCGCGCAAAAAAGACACGTTTCAATAATAATCAAAACAACAATTTGCCCAAAAAGAATATTTTTTTAAAAATTCAATAAGAATGTTTTATTGAATGATTTCATGTGTTTGATAATTGTTAATATGATAATTTTTGATTTTAAAATTATTTTCAAAAATTGTGCATATAATAGGTACCTATATTATGTTATGAATGCTAACATTCGAATTTTTATTATTTATTGTTAAAAATGTATATTGTATAGTCAACATAAAATTGTTACCATGTTTTTTGTCTTATGTTAATTGCTATGGTTAGTAATTAATGTTGATTTTCATAATTATTGTTTTTAATTTTCTGCATGTACCTACTTGAAAAAGTCTAAATCTATAGACGTCTATAGACTTAGAGTTTTTCAAGTACATACAGAAAATTAAAAACAATTATGAAAATCAACATTAAGACAAAAAACATGGTAACAAGTTTATGTTGACTATCAATCTTTAACAATAAATAATTAAAATTCGATTGTTAGCACAATTTCATAACTAAATAATTGTACTGACTACATTTTATACCCTAATATGGCACGCCGTTTTATTATTTAATCCTAAAATATTTTTAAAAAATATATAAAAATATTTAAAAAAATGCAATTTCAGAAAATTTTTTTGAGTGAATTTTTTTATGTAGGTAGATAGGTACTGACAAGCAAAATATGTACGATATTATTATATCCTGACATAAAATTAAATGCATAGGTAGGTATATACCTATACAAAAATACGAAAAACGAAAAATAATAATTATGTTGCGACATAATTAAAATTATTTAGGATTCTTCTCTTGAAAAAATAAGAATATTTTTATGATCTTGTGACATAAAAATATAATGCAAGGGCATAATTTTATTATTTTTCGTCAGGATATTTTAAGTTAAAAAAATATTTTCAAAAAAAAATTCTGAAATTGAAAGTGTTAAATATTTTGTAAAAATACTTTACGATTTAAATAGTAAAACGGGGTACCATACCCCTTAACTTATATTAATTGCTATGGTTAGTAATTAATGTTGATTTTAATAATTGTTTTTAATTTTGACAGCTGACGATGATATAGTGGGACAAGCTCCGACAATCGCGCTATCTCTCTCACTACAGTATCGTGCAAAGGGGTATCGTTTTTTTGTAATTTCTATAATGTTCATTTTTCGAAGAAAACGCAGAGACTATTTTCTTCTTAAAACGTTACAAAAAACCCGAATCTGCCGAAAAAACGAATGATTTCCATTTTTTTCACATTTAGGGGCGGTTTACGGGTAAACTATTGTAGATAGGGGTAAGAGGGTGGAGTACTTTTTTAAAGCAAATATAAAAATCTACAATTTTTTGTCGAAACCTTTTTTCATATATCTTATAGTTTGTGAGATAATTAGAAAACAAAATTTAAAGGGGCGGTTTCTACCCTAACTGCAAATCGGAGCACACTTTTTCATAGTCAGAATAGTTTCTTGTAACCCCAAGAACGATCACTGAAATTTTTAGCCGTTTGAGATTTTAAGTACCTATTTCACGAAGATCGTTCTTGGACTAAAAAAATATAGGTTTAGTATCTGTATAAAATAATTGATATTATTCGACCATGTGGGGGTGTTAAAGTGTTTGGTCTCATTACCTATTGTTAATATTGTTATGATAATGTAAAGCTTCTCAGGCAACGAAAAACAAAAAGTTTGTTGATAAGTTTTTCACTGAATATAAATATTCTAAATATAGTCCAGTGAATAAAGAAGTTGTAAAGTGCGTAAGCAGGCCCCTAAGCGATTTCTTCAGAAACTTGTTCAGGATCCTTAGGGAGTAAACATACCAAAAGTCCTGAGGTTTAGGAGGTGAGCCGGAGGGAGGGGAGCACCAAGAAGGTACCGCTTTTGGGGTTTCAGCTTAGGATTCAAAAACGGTGCGTCGCATGGGAAAAAATTCTTATGTCAAATTAAAGCTCATAAAATTTTATACAGCTTTTGTTCTATACACTTTTTTCAAATACACAACCGTTCTTGAGCTACACGCCCCAGAAAAGTTAAATTTTTCGAAAAAAAACTTTTACCGCATATTTTTCATCAAACATTCCTTCATGTCGTCTAAACTATTCATCTGAAAAAAAAATTTATTAAGATGGAGTTGTAGAGAATTTAATTACCTTCAAGAATATTAGTACAGTCAATCTGGCGAAAAAAAAATCATTTCGTATCAAAACCACACAAAAAGGTGAAACTTGGTGAGTCGTTAGAGAATGATGAAAAAAAGGTTACCTGGCAATGGCCACCTAGTACCTGTTCAAATAGTCAAAAAAAGAACTCAAAAATATTTTGAAATGCATTTTTCTCGAAAACTATGCATTTTACAGAAAAAATTATTGAAAAAAAATGTAGAGGGCATCGTTATCTACAATTAATGTCATTGGTGCTATGTTGTACAACAAAAAATGTGCGTAGTAGGTGGCGCTAAAGTGCCAAAAAAAGTGTTTTTCCACTTTTTTGCCCTGAAATTTTCATTTTTCAGTTTCGATTCAAATGGAAAAATTGTTCCTTTTTATTTTATAAACAACTTTTATTTCAACATTTTTTTCATACAACTTACCGTTTCAAAATGGAATTTTCACTTCAACAAGCTGCAGCTCTGAAACGGTAAGTTGTATGAAAAAAATGTTGAAATAAAAGTTGTTTATAAAATAAAAAAGAACAATGTTTCCATTTGAATCGTAACTGAAAAATGAAAATTTCAGGGAAAAAAAGTGGAAAAACACTTTTTTTGGCACTTTAGCGCACATTTTTTGTTGTACAACATAGCACCAATGACATTAATTGTAGACAACGATGCCCTCTACATTTTTTGTTCAATAAATTTTTCTGTAAAATTCATAGTTTTCGAGAAAAATGCATTTCAAAATATTTTTGAGTTTTTTTGACTATTTGAACAGGTATATTTGAACAGGTACCAGGTGGCCATTGCCAGGTAACCTTTTTTTTTCATCATTCTCTAACGACTCACCAAGTTTCACCTTTTTGTGTGGTTTTGTTGAGGTTTTTGCCAGATTGACTGTACTATATATATACTTTAATATATTAAGTGTGTTGCGTCGTAGTTAGGACCTACTTATTCCAAAACCTGCATTTGGGAAGAAAGAAACAAACAAATATCAAAATTCAAAGATTCCGGCAACGTTGATATGTTAGAAAAGAAATGAAAACAACCACTACAAAGTATAAAACAAAGTCGCTGTCTGCCTCTGCCTGTTTCTCCGCTCACTTCTTCTAAACCAGATTCCGGATTTTGAAACGGTTTTCACTAATAGAAAGAGCGATAACCGAGGAAGGCTTGTGTATACAATTTGAAAATATTTTTTACAAAATTGTTGAACTACGACGGTGTTTTGTCAAAGACTACACAATAAAAACAAGGTCGCCGTCTTTTTTTACGCTTACTTCTTCTAAAACGAGTTCCGGATTTTGAAACGGTTTTCATCAATGGAAAGAGCGATAAACGAGGAACGTTTGTGTATATAATTTGTAAATATTTTTTACAATATTGCTGAACTACGACGGTGTTTTGTCAAAGACTACATAGTAAAAAGCAGAGTCGCTCTCTGCATATGTCTATTTTTACGCTTACTTCTTCTTAACCGCGTTCCGGATTTTGAAACGGGTTTCACTAATGGAAATAGCGATAAACGAGGAAGGTTTGTGTATATAATTTGTAAATATTTTTTGCAAAATTACTGAACTGCGACGGTGTTTTGTCAAAGACCACATAGTAAAAAACTGAGTCGCCATCTGCATCTGTCTTTTTTTTCCACTTATTTCTTCTAAACTACATTCCAGATTTTGAAACGCTTTTCACCAATGGAAAAAGCGATAAACGAGGAAGGTTTGTGTATATAATTTGCAAATATTTTTTTTCAAATTGGTTAATTGAAAAATGAAAAATTGTATTTTAAAGATAATAAAAAAGTCACATATAATTTTTTTAATAAGTCGAAAATTTTATTTATTGTAAGTAATTTTATTCCATTTCAATAATGTTTAAATGTTACACTCCACTTTCTCTGGATTCACGTTTTCTTTCTCATTGGCAATGAAGATTCTGGCAAGTATTTTGTCGTCCATGGCATCCTCATTCTCAGTGGCGGGTGGTTCTTGCTGGAGGGGCTCTATGTCTTCTTTGTCGTTGTCCTCGTCAACAGGCACGCCGTTGAGGCATTTCCCTTGTCAGTGGAGGCACACCGTAGAACAGTTCAGCATTGCTTTCTGGCATCCACATTTACCACTACCACAATCCTTGGTGCAGCGGCAAAATATCATTTTCAGTAGAACGTCCGGTGCTGGTGGATCTTCTGTTGTAACTGGCACCAGAGTGTCTCCTACATGTTTCCATCCCCAATCTTGAGGGGGAAGCTCATTCTCGAGCCACTGCTGCACTTGGTAGTAGGTGCGTCGGGAATGCTGTTTAGCTGCATTCTCAGTTGGTGGGAGGGAGTTGATGTCAGGCTTCATATTTGCCACTAACCTAATGAATGACTGGAAGCAGTACTGGTTGAGGGAGTTATGTCTTGCTAGTGCTCCATACCATTTTGAGGAAGCACATCTTCAACTTCAACTTCATCGTGAGTGGAGGTGGGATTGTAAAAGATCATTGCCGCTTCCTTGATGATTTCTGATTTCAAGTACAATTTCGAGAAGCCCACCTTGCTTCTTCTAAAAGTTGCAGATGTTGTGTCGCAGCCGGTAAATGAATGTAAGAACAGGATGTGTTCAAATCCATGCTGCTGCATCTCTTGGGTGGACAGTGCCATTGTTTTAGTTTTCCCTCGGCCGGGTTTCAGCAGCAGGATGTCTTGGGTGGGAGGAGTTGAAGCTATCAAAAGGACAGCGAGGTCTACATCTTCACCAACGACAGCCACAGAATTGTGATTGGATTGTTTCACAGCAGTTTTCACGATAAGGACGTCAGCATCATCGGTGGCCTGGAAGGTCTGTATCCCATTCTCCAGAAGCTTTGTCTGTTGTAAGGAGATTAACTGACTTTTGTTGATAGTATTGGACAAAAAATCTTATTGTTTTACAGGTATCAATGTATTCCACGTCAAATTGATGTCAGCCGACCTCCTCAGTCTATATCGTCGCTTTTGTTCTTGTGACTTCGTACTGTTGACTGAGTTTGCATACCCATCAAATACCACAGTGCGACAAATTCCAGTATAATGGTGGTTGACGTAGGTGATATATCCATCACAAATGGTGGCAACGGAGGTATCTTTTTGCCAAATTACTCTGTGCAGTAGGAATCCTCCGTCCACTACTATGTTCATCTGAAAAATTTGAACAGCCTTGTCGGTAGGCTCGTTCATTGAACAGTGCCAAGGAAAATGGGGCCAACTCGTACTCCAAGAATGTCATCAAATCCTCTTCTGATCGTTTGATTATACACATTCGCTGAAATATCAATGTTGGGTCAACTGCAACCTCAAAAAGGGCATCAGCAAGTGAAACCCACCGAGGCGCACTACGCAGTTATATATTTGAGAGTCAAGAGGCGCTGCAGCCACTATTTCCCGCGCCTTCCAGTATAGTGGCTGGTCAAAAGTGATTATTAGTCTCGGGTGGTTACTCCCGTCGCCTCTTGGAGCTACTTGCATCGACTCGCTGGCATAGTGCAAAGCCGTGTAGACAGTGTCGTAGTTTGAGGGTGGCGCATTGATGGTAGGGAGAGTTATCACTCTAGTTTTTTGGCTGAAATCCCCTGTTGTTATGGTCGCCATGTACCCTTTCCATTCTGACAGGGGAATGCCCAGTTTTTTTGCCACTAACCAGAAAGTGTCGAATGGTTGAGGATGAACCATTTCTTCGGGTACGTCAATCCGTCTGACTACTACACTTTCCAGACTAGCTTCCTTCTGGAAGGTTTGCAGCGGTATAATGCAAAGTTTTCCAATATCATGTGAAGATGACATGTACTTCAATCTTGGCATGTCTTCACCTTTTTCAATCAAATTGGAGGGGGTAATACACCTGATTTCACCCATAGCATGTAGAGTGTTGAGCCCATCAAGAGTACAAACGTTGAAATCAACGTTGTCAAACACAAACTGATTGAAAGTCCCTATGCTGAAACTTGGTTTAGCATAGTAATTTGCAGACATTTCCAACTTTTGGGCTTCGTGATGCACTGAAGCCCAAACTGGCAAGAAGATCGATCAAGTGCTTCGAAGCGTACATTCTGTACAGGAGCAAAGAGAGGCTGCACAATGGGGTGATAAGAAGCTCCTTGGTCTGATTATCGCAATAATAGCATTTCCCAGTGCTGCACATTTCCTCTCCGTCTTCTACTCTTTTTGTTTTTGCCAATAGAAGGCCATTAAGAAAAAAGGTCAAAGATCGAGGCAGTGTACCTGGATTTTTCAGGAAGTCGTCGCTGGATGGGTACGTATCTGTGTGGTACACTTGACTCTGAATGTCTTGCCGTCAAATTTCCATAGCTTTAGCAACAATCCTTAACCTCTCCTCTTCTTCATTTTTGGCCCTGTTTTCGTACCACGCTTCATTTATAATTTTATACCCAGTGTCTCTAAAACACACCACGGGCACACTGAATCCGTTGACCCTTAGTGTGATCAGTATTCGATCCCCATATTTCTTTTCCAATCCAGCCTTGATGGTTCGCCACTGGGGTTTGGTCCCTGTTACGGCACACACTATCTCATCTTGGGAGAACTGACAATCGGTGCTTCCCTCCATATACACAAAAATCTCCTCCATAGCCTGTGTGACATGGCTGTCTCTGGGGATCTCATATTTCGGAGTTGGAAAAGTGAAAGACTTCACAAATGTGTGGTAGCAGTTTTTGTGGTATACTGCCGTCTCAGCAACAAGATCGTTAATGGATGACAGGCGACCAAGAGTCCTTTCTCATAGAACATGCCTCTCTTATGCGGTTTTGAAAACTTAGAGTCTCAACTAAATGTACACTTCTCCGTTTGTCCAAAGGTTTCTTGGTTGTTTTCCTTACGCAATGTGTACATAATACACAATTGTTTTTAAAATCGAATTTGGATGTTGAGGATCTGAGCTGAGACTGCCTTGCCTTTTCCTTAGATGCTTCCCTAATATCTTTTTTAATTGTATCAGTTCGGGTGTAATTTTTGCGACAACTGGTGTGAATCAAAAGGAATGTCAAAGCACGGAAACTTCGGTGCTTGTCATCCTTCCGTTTTTTACTTGCTTTAATAAGGCCCAGTATTCCCTTTTTTTTCACCTTAGTGACATCCTTACTTACTCTAACGACGTCCTCAATACACACAGGACACTTATTAGTACTCATTGTAGAAATATCTGTAACAATCAATAGTTGTAGCTCAGGAATGATAAAAAAACAGTTTTTTTCTGAACATGACGAAACTTTACGAAATCGGAGTAACTGTTGACAGTTGGAGATAAATTGGCATATGTATTGTGACATTATTGACATTTTGTCACAAATTTTATAAATTGTCGGTGTTGTTTCACGATTAATATAAATTATTATATAAAGTAGCGTACCTTATAGTTTTATTAGAAAAGGTAGTAAATATCCTACCAGTTAATATTTGCTAATTAATAGGTATACTTTGCGTACGTATAAGCTCTGAATTGACGCTTTGATATAACTTTGTTTATATTTTTATTAGAGCTGTAAAAATCCACATGAATCCGTTACCGAGTAACTGGTACAACGTCTGATTCGAAGTAACGAAACGTTATTCACATAGAGCAAGAACCACCCGCCACTGAGGATACCATTTTGCAAAAAAATCTTTACAAATTATATACACAAACCTTCCTCGTTTATCGCTCTTTCCATCGGTGAAAACCGTTTCAAAATCCGGAATGTGGTTTAGAAGAAATAAGTGGAAAAAAAGACAGATGCAGATGGCGACTCAGTTTTTTACTATGTGGTCTTTGACAAACATCGTCGCAGTTCAGCAATTTTGCAAAAAATATTTATAAAATATATACACAAACGTTCCTCTTTTATCGCTCTTTCTATTAGTGGAAACCATTTCAAAATCCGGAACGTAGTTTAGAAGAAGTAAGCGCAGAAAAAGACAATGCAGAGCGCGACTTTGGTTTTTACTATGTCGTCTTTGAAAAATATTTTTATCATACTATCTGTATTCTATATTAGCTGACCCGGCATACTTCGTACCGCCTAACAGTCAAAGAATGTCGTCTAACTTTTAGCTAAACTTACTTTAGGATTTTATTAACGTAATTTGTGTTTTTTTTCTCAAATCGACATAACAAATGAAAAAATTTGTAACAATGTGCCAACAAATAGAAAAATTCCAAACAATGAAAAAAATAATGTTAATGTATTTCAGTTACAGTTTGATGATACCCGAATTTTTTGAGCGATGACTCACATACATGTGACAAAAATGGTGTGTGATTTAACTGTGCGTGATTATATACGATTGTAAATTATTTGACGGATAGTAAAGAGTTTAATTTAAGTTCAAAGCGTCATTAAAAATTTAAACTGATTTCCCACGCTATATATTTATAAGAATGTTGGGCAAACATGCAGTTTAGTGGTCCTTACTTCAGATTTGACCGTATGAATGACGACGGCGCTCCTGAACTGTTTACAAACTATGCTTAGCCCAATGTACGGAAAATTTTGTTCAGGTGTATATCACTATCACGTGATTTATCAATAATTTACACTATGTCCGTTATAACTTATATTTTCGGCGGGTCATTAATGATTCATGTGAAATTATACTCTAAAAAAAATTGGTTGTCTGTAAAGTCGGTTTACGGACGATAGTTTTACGTGATAACGTATTCCGTAATACATAACCTAAATTTATATAATAATTATAATAATTCGAATCTATGATATTGCATCATTCGCTTCAAATTTAGGTAAATTTTATTAAGTAGAATAATAAAACACTATAAAAAGTACACTATTATTATATAAAAAACAACTATGGCATGTATCTCTTTTGCGCATGCGCCGATTTTCCCCAAAAAATTTACAAACATTTCTAGTAAAAATAGATAGAATAAAAACCGTTTTAAAAACTATATTATTATTATATAAAACATCATTATAAGAGATATATTCTTTTACGCATGCGCCGATGTTCCCCAAAAACAATAGGCCACTTCATATTTGCATATCAAACATTCTCCCAAAATTTGGTTTCAATCCGCTTATCCTTGGTGTCGGAATGATAAGAAATGTCAAAAGTGACGTTTGCAACTGTCAAAGTATTATGTTCTAATAATAATTAGTTATTCCAATAGAAATTAGCAAAAAGCACGTACAGGGTCAGGCGAAACGTTACGCGTTACGCGTTACGAACGTTAGGATTTAGGAACGTTACACTTTTTTGTGCATGCAGCCGGTGTTTTATCAATTTATAAGATTGGTGATTCATCAATTTATAAGACGTTATCACGTCAAAAGGAAATTGATTTAAAAATGATTAATATATATAAACTACTTACTGCGATATTAAAATTTTCAATACTGATTTCTACTATACTAAGTCCCGGGTCCCCAAGTTTTATAGGATTATGGGCCGCCAGAACAAACGTCTCTCTCGCAAATATTGAAAGCTGTTCGACTGTTAATATTATTCTTTGTTATAAATATTATCGTTATTGTTACAAACGTCCAAGAAAATTAATTGGAAATAATTAAAACTGTATTGTAACTCTATTTACAACAATTAAACATTCGTTCTAAATATTATAAACTAAGTAAATTTTAATTGTTGTAAATAGAGTTGGTAACAAAATTTTAATCCTCGTCAGTATACTGAAGTATAGGTATATTTTGTTACTAACGGACTTAAGTGTACCTAGGTGTTTTTTTAATATAGTAGGTACGTATCTGTGTTTTTATTACACGTATCTAGCAATCTATTATACGTTTCTAGCAACGGATATAAACATAAGTATTAGGTTTTTGCCAGCAATTTGCAACCGTTTGAGATTCTCTTCGATGTTCCCGGCATAATTGTGGGCGTCTTATGACCGAAATTAAACAAAATAATATTAATGATAAATATATTTATAACGATAAATATATATTTCATACAACCCTATTTTGTGTAAAGTGACAAGCCTCCAATGTGGGGGTTTTTTTTTGACGTGATAACGTCTTATAAATTGATGAATCACCAATCTTATAAATTGATAAAACACCGGCTGCATGCACGAAAAAGTGTAACGGTCGTAACGTTCCTAACGTTCGTAACGCGTAACGTTCCGCCTGACCCTGTGCGTGCTTTTTGCTAATTTCTCGCTCAATTTAAATCAGATCGGTTTGAAACCAGTCTTAAACGAAAGAGGAGAACATTTTACATAGATTTCGTATTACAGAATTTGCCTAAACAGTTTTTTTATACAAATTTATATAGAAAAATAGCTGTATAAAATATAAATGAAATGTTGTCTAATGCATGGCGCGACGCGGTCGGTCGTCTTTGTTTGCCGTACATGGAAATTAGAATATAACGTATGTCTTGTCTTAACATGAAAACGGCTGCATTTCTAATGTTTAATTCAATTTTTTGACATTAGTATTTTGTGAAATGCAACGCCTTCTAAGTTAACTATTGGAATAACTAATTATTATTAGAACATAATACTTTGACAGTTGCAAACGTCACTTTTGACATTTCTTATCATTCCGACACCAAGGATAAGCGGATTGAAACCAAATTTTGGGAGGTTTAGGTTATGTATTACGGAATACGTTATCACGTAAAACTATCGTCCGTAAACCGACTTTACAGACAACCAATTTTTAAAATAAGAAATGTCAAAAATGACATTTGCATCTGTCAAAGTATTATGTTCTAATAATTAGTTATTCAAATTGTTAACTCAGAAGGCGTTGCATTTCACAAAATAATAATGTCAAAAAATTGAATTACTATATTAGAAATAGCAGTCCTTTCTATTTTAAGACTGGACATACGCATCTTCTAATTTCCGTAGCACTCCATACAACAGACAAAGATAACCGAAATATGTTAATTGCCATCAGTTAGATAAAATTGAATTTATACAGCTATTTTTCTATATAAATGAGTATAAAAAATTGGTTGTCTGTAAAGTCGGTTTACGGACGATAGTTTTACGTGATAACGTATTCCGTAGTACATAACCTAAATTTTAGTAGCTGTCAAACTTGGGCCGAAGCCTACTGCGCTCTCGCTTGCACGCACAGGGTCAGGCGGAACGTTACACTTTTTCGTGCGTGCAGCTGGTGTTTCATCAATTTATAAGACGTTATCACGTCAAAACTGTTTCGGCAGATTCTGTTGTACGAAGTCTATGTAAAATTTTCTCCTCTTTCGTTTAAGACAGGTTTCGAACAGATCTGATTTGAATTGAGCGAGTAATAAGCGTTTTTTCTGTATTGCTCCCCTCTGGGGCCAAAATTCAAAAATCGAACTACCGTAGGTGTTATTCTGTCTGGAGACGAATCGAACAAAAAAAGTTTTTTAAAATCAGTTAAGTCATTCTTGAGTTATAAATGGTGTAACTAACACGACTTTGTTTTATATATATAGATAGTATATAGCAGTGCTCCGCAACCGGTGTGCCGTGGCACACCGGTGTGCCGTGAGCCGGATACAGGTGTGCCGCGGTCAAATTCAATGTATTTGACATTTTACAATTTACAATTACATTTTGCAAAATTTGGAGAATTAATTTTTAATTTCTTAGTTATCGCTCAAAAAATTCTGGTATCATTAAAATGTAACTGAAATAAATTAGCACTATTTTTTTCATTGTTTGAAAATTTTTATTTGTTGGTACATTGTTATTAATTTTTTCAATTGTTATTTTAATATGAACAAAAAACACAGTGTGTAGAACGCACGTTTGCCGTCGTGTCGCCTCGGTCGATCTGAGTCGGTCGTCGCCTCAGTCGTGTATTTGTGTATCAATTATATTTTAGTTTTTGGTGTGCCGCGGAAATCTAGCAAGAATTTTGGTGTGTCGTAGGTGAGAAAAGGTTGCGGAGCACTGGTATATAGTATGATAAAAATAAGATACCTTTGCAACGATTTATATGTTTTTGTATATTTGAATTTTAATATTTGTATATTTATTGTCATCAAAAAACCATAATACCGTAAATTCCCTTCAGGGTAGGCTACCCATTTGCACACCTATCAAAATTATTATAATTTGTATAATAATTTTGTGAAGGTGATTAAAATTACCTACATAATATTTAAAAATTCTTAAAATCAAAAAGTTTTTTTGAAAAAATGATTCAGTCTTTTAGTTGCGACCGAGAAATACATTTTTCAATGCAGTGTTTAACTAAGCTAGTTTTTTCCTCAGTTTGTGCGATGCCAAATAATGATTTATATTTACAAGCTTTGTTAACGTCATATTAGTAGTGGGCGATATAAATCGATATTTCAAAAAATATCGATACATGTACGCGATATATCGCTTCAATCCGATATTATCGAATCATCTAGTATCGAATGTAATATCGATATATTTCATCCGATATATCAAATATCGTGTCACATTTCATTTTTTTTTCTTTATATCTGTTTATTCCTTTAAATCTGCAACATTGTCAGTTTGAGTAAAAATAAAACGAAAAACCTCTGATTATTGAAAACTATAGCCTTTACAATAACGAAACGCCGACATGAGATACTCTCCGCGTGGGCAGCAGTGCGCAGCACTAGTAGCAAATGTGGTGTATGTCAGATGTCTATAGTATAGTGTCTATTTAATATTATAAACTACCGTTGTTTGGGGTGAAATTTATCACCAAGGGTGAGATTGTTCACTAAATCATGATTTCGTAAATTTGAATCTGGCGCGAAAACTAGTGCGCAGATTCACATTATCTAACCAGTTGGCGTCAGAATTAAATTTACAAAATCATGACAATCTCACCCTTGGTGATCAATTTTACCCCAAACAACGGTAGTTAAATACAAGTAATTACTTACGATATTTTTAAAATATCGATATATTTAAAATATCGATATATTTGTTCGATATATCGCAAAGTATCGATATAACATTACGATATATTATATCGAAAAAAATATCGATATTTTTTTGACATGAACATCCCTACGTCATATTTGTGATTTTTTATTCTATTTTTTAAATGTTGAGATGTTTTTTGTAGCATCGAAGATCATGTCAATTATTTTATTATGGGAGAAGTACAGTGTCGTTATAAGCATCTAATTAATTAAGATAATAAAAATAAATTAAAATGAAATACATAATCTTATTTCTTGAATTTATATTTGTTCGGATTTTTTTGACTCAACATCAGAACTTAGTTATAAAATAAAATTTTAATTAAAGTTAATCATTTATGTCAAAAGAAAAATCTTCAAAAGCCCAATAATAATGTCACCGCGGGATATTGTACAATACAGTCGAACGGCGTAAGAGGATCTTTGAAGGACAAATGTAATTATGATGCTAGCCACTAGACGGCCAAACCGTTGCCAGCACAATTCAGTACGGAAACTCTACATATTCTACACTCATAGATTAATAAAATGTAGCTTATGATGCTCATCAATAGGTGGCCATCTATCGGCGAGCATCATAAATGGTATCATTTTGGTTCACTGAGCTTTATCTTCTTATACTAATATTTTAATCAATGATACTAATTACTAGTTAATTTTAAGAATTCAATCTAATTTCATGCCAGCGTTGTATTATTTAACTAATTAATTATTATGACATTAGGTTATATTAGATTAATATTTTTCTTACGGTGCACCGCTTCAATTCTAATATTAATTAATTTAGAAGATATTGCCTAAACGGTACCCCTGTCGATTTTTGATAATTTAAATTTTGTTAAATATAGACCTATATTAGTTAATATTATAATAATTTTAATAATTACTCCTGTCTGTTTACTTCAGAATTATTAGGACAAATAATTCCTGAATCATTTATACATTGTGCACTGTCCTTGGCTCTTTAAACATCTTTAATAGGTCAACAACAAAATTTCTTCGGGACCTCATATATTGCACTTATTATTATTACTCTGAATAGACAGGATTTTTCTATGTTTTCTTTAATTAGACCCTGCAGTCCTTACGACCCTCTCTACGACTGATTTCAGCTGCCGCGCATGGCGTTTTCTGAAGAAATCGTCATAGTACACGAGTATTAATTATAGGTTGAAATGCGTACTTCTTATTTTTTCCATTTTTGAAATAATTTTCATTGTTTACTATTATAAAATCACCCATTTACTTCATTAATTAGATACTAGAGAGCGCCAACTTCGCCAGTAGTGCTGCCTCTATGTTTCACGCACGGTCCCCATAACACGATACATATTTGATAATTTTTGATCTAATGTTCTAGTATGAGGTAAAAGGCCCGGTTATTGACACTGTCTCAGTTTCTGACACTTTCAACTTCATTTTCAATTAAAATTGAAAATGTATGTCGAATAGCTTAATACATCTTTTTAAAATTTAAAGACATTCACCTGTACCTAATTAAGGGCAATAACAAAAATAAAAAAATAACTCAATAAAAAAAATCTTTAAGCCTCAGGTGGCTGTGGAAGCCATTTTTTTATTATAGTCTAAAGAATTTACGTAAGAGCCTTCGACGATTGGATCTATGGACTAATCATCATCTAAGTATAAAATATAATGAAAAATATATGGATAGGTTAAAAATTAACTGTAACTTAGTTTAAAATATTAATATATCATATTGAATAACATTTTATTATTAAAATGTGGGTGTCAATAACTGCATTCAATTTTATACGCATGCCTTAGTTTGTGACACTCAAATTCTAACCTTTAAAAAAGGAGGTTATTTGTTTTTGACATCTATGGTTGACATCTCCAAAAAGAGGTTATTTGTTTGTTGACATCAGAAAAAGTTAAAAAATTTATATTTATAATGATTGTTTATCATCTTATATTATTTTCTGTAATCAATATGATAAATTAACAGTTGATATTTATTTAAATGAACAAAAAATCATATTTATCGTTTAAAACTCGCATCTCCCGGAACTCTATCTCCATTGTTTTTAGCTTTAAATTAACACTGAAAGTAGGGCTCCAGCGGGACCTTATTCTTTAAAGTGTTGACAATACCCCATAATTTATTCAATTTTTTAAATTAATATTTAATAGTGTAAAAAAAATATTTTATGTGATATACCTACTACTCTCCTCAAACGCGACGCGCGCATCCCGTAATAGCCATGCGGATCCCTATTTTCAGTGTTAATTTAAAGTTATAAATAATGGAGATAGTGTTCCGGGAGTTTTTTATTGGAAGTTTTCTCCTCTTTAAGAATTTTTTTCCGATTTAGTTCTTGAGATATTAGCGAAAAACTAAATGCTTTTTCTCTTTAATCTTATATTGTTTATAACAATTTTAATTGTTTAGGTGTCAATAAAACATTTTTCTAGACGTCATTCCGAATCCAATGAGCAATCATTAAGTATTAACACCTTTTTGGACTTATGCACTTTGACTATTAGTGGGAATTGGTTTGTTTACGTCAATATTTACTTATTTATGTGTTAAAAAATAATGTTTTATTTATAATAAATATTTAATTTCTTGTTTAATTATTGATTTTAGTTTATTTAAACTTAATAATACATAATATAATAACAATACATAACCTAACAAATGAGTGTCACAAACTAGGGCAATTTCAGTGTCACAAACTACAACACAAGAAATGTTGAGTGTCAAAAACTGGGTCTAGTCTAAGAACCGAACCTAAATCTACCTTCGCCGAGCTGATAATAGAATGAAACAAATTTTTTCATGAATTTAGTTTTAGTAGTTCGCCCAGGTAAATAATAGACAACCCAACGGCTGCACATTCTATACGTTTTATACTTCAAGTCAGGACAAAATTTTCTTATTATCTTGATGCTGCAAGATTTAATAAAAAATCATTTTTTTTTTAAATAATTAAAAATAGTCTGTCCAGGATTTTTTTAGCAAACCCATTTTTAATATATTTTCTAATATACTAAATTCATGATAAAATATTGTTGCGTGCCCTGATGAGACGTCTATGAAATTCGGTAGAAACTACTAGAACGAACAGCAATGGAAGCAGGTAAAGAACACCCGACCTTGGAGACACACATACATGTAAAGGAAAGTATCTCTGTGCGGGAAGCAGGTAGCGAAGATAGACCCGATTTCTTAGAATCGCTTGGAGAGAACAATAGATGTAAAGAAAGGGATCTCGATGCGTGGAGAACATTCTAGAAGCATGGACCGATAACTATAAAAAGGCGAGCAGAGTGAGCAAGTGGGGCAGTCAGTTATTGGAGCTGTTCGTTGTGTTGACACAGTGCTCTGGCATTACTACATAAATTGTTCAGTTATACTGTGAAAATAAATAGCTCTAGTGAGTGAAATTTATATAAATCTGTTTAAATAACTGTTTGTAAATACAAGTGTGAATCAGCTACTGTACTAGCTAAACTTTGTGTTGTGTTCCTGTGTCGTAGTAAATAGTTTGTGTTCGTAATTTAGTGACTCTATATTCTCTGTTACTTAGTCTTTTATTTTATAATTTAGAACTATTAGTTTTGTTTTCTGTTAACGTTATTATATCGGTTAAGTTAAAGAAGTACGCTTTCGTTTGTGTGTTTAACCGTTTTGGTAAACATTTATTCTTGTAAATAAATAATTTCCGCCACGGACTACAGCAGTTTTGTTACAATATGTATCATTCTATTATCAGCTCCATGAAGGTCGATTTAGGTTCGGATCTTCTACTAGTCTTCAAACATCGCTTTTTAAAACATTAATTTAAATTATTAATTCAGTTCAAATAATTACTTCGCGCATATGACCTTATCTAGAAATTCTGAACTTGTTTATGATACAAAATATTAAATATCAAATTGAATTTTATGTTAGTTATCATAATATTATAACCTCAGCTATCACTCTTAAAGTGTCACAAACCGGATCGTTTACCTTAATAGCATTTTATTTTTTTATTCAAAATCGAGGTAACTGATAAACATCGTATATTTTACACAATTTACCTAATGTTGGGAACTATAAGGTTAAATTACGGCAAATTCTGTAACCAGTGAAATCACAAAAAAAACTATGCTACAAATCAATGGGCATTGACCGGAAACATTGCTTTTAATCTTTATTTAGTAGAAACAATGTAGTTTACTAGTTTAGTTGTTTATTTTTCTATTTTCAGTATTTTCAATTTTTAATTCACATTTAATTAAAATAAAATATAATTCATAAAAACATGTTTGCGAACGTCACTCTCTGTGTATTTTAATTTCATAATTAATCGAGCTTGTAGGGTTTGTCTGTAGTTTGTACCACAAAGGTGTGCTGAGGCTGAGTGAAATAAGAGACTAGGTAGGTACCTATACTGACTACTGGGTGTATCACATTTAGACCGGTCATTTTAAATGTTTCAGCTGTTTACCGTTATACAGCAAACCAAAATATGTAAAAAATCGGAAATTTTCCGTAGAATTCAATGCTGTATTTTTAAAACAACTGACAGTGATGGGTCTTACCGAAAATTGGGGCCAAAGTTGGTCAAAAACTGTTTTTTGCGTTTTTAAAAAAAAATATTCTTTGGATTGAGAAAAGTTTAATACAAAAGTTATAGAAATAATTATTACGGATCGATCTGGCTTGGTCCGATGTTAAAAAATTCGAAAATGGAGTGGCAATTATAAAAAAACCGTTAAAAATCGCTGTTTTTTGAAACGCTTGTATCTCTTTGGAAAAAAATAATCTTTAAACGATACTTAGTGAAAGTGTAGCCCTTTGCAATCCAAACAAAAGCGTTTTTTAAAATTTGAAAAATAATGAAAAGTTTTTGCAAAAAACGATTTTTTCGAAAAAAAAGCATTTTTTTAAAATGCCAATAACTCATAAACCCGTAAGTTTTTATAAACGTTTTGGGGCTTAAAATTTTCTTTAATAGTTTCCGTAATGTTTGTAATTACTGCGCGCCTTTTTAATTGATCGGTAATGTGCGAAAAATCGGTCGAAAAATCGGTATTTTTTTTTTCAATAAAAACAAAAAATTAAATACCTTCAAAAATTGAAATTTTCTACAATCGTCATTATTGCCATTTAATAGCTGGTATTTTTCTGTGAATTAAAAAAAAAAAAATCAACCCTCCGACTTTCTGGAGCCGAAATATTTTTTTTTTTTAATTCCTGCGGCGCCATTTTACAATATTAAGGGCTGAAATTTACATGAGTTACAGTTTAATACTTACAGATTAAATAAAAAATTACCAGATCCAAATCGGTCATCACTGAGCACTGCAAAATTGGTTACATGAGCTGATCAGCACCGTGGCATGAGAACATTAGCACTATAGGTGGAGTGGATGAGAAAAACGAAAAACTGATAAAAACACAAGCATTATGATTAAGAGAAAGTCAGTGGGAGTTTGTTTTCATCCACTCCACCTATAGTGCTAATGTTCTCATGCCACGGTGCTGATCAGCTCATGTTACTAACTTTGCAGTGCTCAGTGATGACCGATTTGGATCTGGTAATTTTTTATTTAATCTGTAAGTATAAAACTGTAACTCATGTAAATTTCAGCCCTTAATATTGTAAAATGGCGCCGCAGGAATTAAAAAAAAAAAATATTTCGGCTCCAGAAAGTCGGAGGGTTGATTTTTTTTTTTTTAATTCACAGAAAAATACCAGCTATTAAATGGCAATAATGACGATTGTAGAAAATTTCAATTTTTGAAGGTATTAAATTTTTTGTTTTTATTGAAAAAAAAAATACCGATTTTTCGACCGATTTTTCGCACATTACCGATCAATTAAAAAGGCGCGCAGTAATTACAAACATTACGGAAACTATTAAAGAAAATTTTAAGCCCCAAAACGTTTATAAAAACTTACGGGTTTATGAGTTATTGGCATTTTAAAAAAATGCTTTTTTTTCGAAAAAATCGTTTTTTGCAAAAACTTTTCATTATTTTTCAAATTTTAAAAATTGCTTTTGTTTGGATTGCAAAGGGCTACACTTTCACCAAGTATCGCTTAAAGATTATTTTTTTCCAAAGAGATACAAGCGTTTCAAAAAACAGCGACTTTTAACGGTTTTTTAATAATTGCCACTCCATTTTCGAATTTTTTAACATCGGACCAAGCCAGATCGATCCGTAATAATTATTTCTATAACTTTTGTATTAAACTTTTCTCAATCCAAACAATATTTTTTTTTAAAAACGCAAAAAACAGTTTTTGACCAACTTTGGCCCCAATTTTCGGTAAGACCCATCACTGTCAGTTGTTTTAAAAATACAGCATTGAATTCTACGGAAAATTTCCGATTTTTTACATATTTTGGTTTGCTGTATAACGGTTACAAAAAATTAACATTACGTTCAAAATAGAATGACTGGTCTAATTGTGTAAAATCCAAGTACTTGTTCTCAGTACGTACTTTGTACTTATTGGACCAAAATGGAAAGAACTTTGTACTTGGTACTCCAAGTACATTTTCATTGTACTTGGCCCAACTCTAAGTTCATGGTTATTCTGCAAAAAATTGTTTTAATCATTTCGATATATTGTCGCAATTGCTTTTTAGAAGCGACAATACACTACATTTGCACTGCATTGAGTACATGATGTCTGGAAAACCATTAAAGAGGTGGAAATATCTAACTTGATTTAGTATGGACTATCAGGCCCGCAGGACCAGCACTGCTTTATATGGCTATATCTCACACTAGAAAAGTACTCTAAAGAAACAAAACCAATTTAAATGTTAAAATTGATGACAAGTTTATTTTGGATTAATCAGTTAACAATAACATTAGGTACTTAAAATCACACAAAAATATCTATCGAAATAATATCAGTGCGTTATCAGATAAAATAATATACAACATTAAAAATTAAACCAGCAGTAAATCTATAGTAAAATAATACTGTCAAATCATTATTCCCATTAAGGCAGTTGCCTCGCCACAATATTCGCTAAAAGTTTTGGAGCATATTATGCATAGTGACAGTGGAAGAACCAATAGTAAAATAATCCAAAACTTTAATTAGACTGTACCAATGAACACGTACACATACGACCCTCGTATATATACTAATACTATAAAACACTTTTATAATTAATTACAATCCGGCAACGTCGTTGATTCCCCAGCAATTTTCTGTGATGTGTTTATTTCATAGAGATATTAGTAACTAGAGTATGCTAGTGAGTATGCTTGCCATAAGTGAAAGCGTCCTCAGTTAAGAGAGAGAACGCAGCAGAAAACCAAAAATTTGTTTACTCAAATCAGCATTGTTTTGCATCATTATTACCATAGAGATAAAGAACTGTTCTCTCTCTTAATTGCAGACACTTTTAATGCTCTCTCGCGTACTCTATTGTAATATCTTATGGTTCATTTACTATTTTTGGAAATCACAAAGTGTTCCTGTGGTGATGAGTCGCAAACTGCAGAGTAAAAAACAGAGCAAGGCAATTTTTCAGTTTGTCACAAAAAATGCAGTAAGCCGAATTGTTGTCAATTTATATACAATAAAAATTCAGAGACAAAGCAATTCTGAACAAATTATTCATAATAAAAATTCATAGCTATCTGATAACATTACAGTATAGACTATAGGCTGTGTGTACGAAGCCTACTAGCGCCGCTAGTGGGTAATAGAGAATTATTGAACTCATTTTTTTATGGAAATCGCGACATGTTTCTAAGGTGATAAGTCAAAAACTTTAGTTGACCATGATGTGCCAAAAAAAATGTAATAAAGAAAACTTATGTTAATTTGTTTACACTGACAGCGGAACGTCAAATTAGGGCGCCGATGGTCTTTATTTTACTTAAATCGCCATCAGCGCAACAGCTCGGAACACAACAATCATTTCCAGATCGCTTAGTTTTTCTATGTTTTCTTTGTAATTAAAAAACTTCATAAAATTATAACTATTTTCACTTTTAATAAACAGTGCTCACTGACATACGGAAAATTTGAGCTTGAGCTTGAAGTTTCCCCTATTACTCACCACAAACGCTCGCATCGAAAAATATGTAACTCCGCCTCCCTGCACATAGCCCATACAATAATGTTGTAGACGCTGAAATGTCATTGAGTATCTAAGTACACTTTAATCCTTGATCTTTAATATCTCGCTCTAGTGAGAGGAAGAACTATCTTTCATACACATTTTTTTTTTGTATACCTTAATTTGCAATAAAAGGAGATTTATAAAATAAAATAAAAAATAAATATCTACCCGTTTGAATTTTCCGCTCAAATAGAACAATACATAATAACCTGGTGTTGGCAATTAATTATCCCCTCCATCTCGTCAAAATATGTTATTTATGTGGTAAATAATTTTCAATTTTTTTAGAATTATTCTAAATATATAATTCTAGCAAATATAAGTTTTCATAAAGGTGGTAATACTTCTTCAATGCAGAAAAAATAAAAATTAGTCATTTTTCCACGCTTCTCTCATACTTTATGTACAAAAAGTATAATTTTTAACTTAATAATTATGTTTTAATTGCAATTATTATTTGGTGTGGTCAATCGTCTCCAAATTTTAATATTGTATGTGTTACGCATTCAATTACTTATAATCAAATTTTGCAATCGCAAGGCAACTACCTTAAATAAAGGTGAAACACATTGTCCACTTAAAAATTAAGTCTTTATTGTTCACTGCAAAAAAAGTTAAATTAAAAACAATTCACAAGACACAGATCATGTTTAATTTTGACTAGATATTTTAAGAATTAATAAAAAAAAATTAACAGCAACAATTCAGTCAGCCGATACCTCCAATACCATACCAAAGTGACCGTTCAAAACTGAACGGAGATATAGTGATAGCTGTGCTGTGATCAACCTCCCAGTTCCGGTATTTGTATTAATCTCAATGACAATCGGTTTTACCATTAATCTCGGCTCGGCTATGCACGGATACCGGGAACACGAGATTCGCAATAATCATGTCTGCATCAAATTAAAATAATAACTGTTTTTAATCTGAAATTAGGATTTATAATAAATACAGGATTTTTTCAGTAAATATACCTAACGTGTGTTTCAACTCTTCAATGGGAAAAAATATATAGGTACAAATAAAAAAAAAACGATTCTTAAACAACTGAAATATTCTTCAAAACAATAATGTGAATGTTAGTGATATAACACCTCAAAAAATATAACATAATATCTAAGATAAAATATATACATAATTTGGTATTTTTACATCTTCTACTCTTCAAAAATCCAAGCAAACTTATTTGGCATTTATTACTGTATTTTAGTATTCTATTCAGAGGTACAGTTAAAGAATTTCCACACAAAAAAACAAAACTAACATGTCAATGTTACAACGTTTTAGAAACTAAAGTATGTCTGGGTAGAATACAATTTGTGATTTTTTTTCAATAAGCCCATGAAAACTGCAGGTCAAATAAATTAAAATATTTAAATGACACTTTTATTATAAATTGTGTTATTAAATGCATTCAAACGAAAAATACACTAATTTTTTACAATCAAATAACAAGAAACGCTTAAAGCCGTCACAATTGATAAAAGAATAAAAGATAAAATAATTTATGTTTGTGCCAATGTGGTTATAGTATTTATATAGTTTATTTATGAATTTATTGGTAAAAAATATTACGTAACAAAAAATTTTTTAAAGAGAAGCTTTTATTGAAATATATTAAAAAGGAAACTGTTTTTTAATAATGTAGATGTATGATTATAAAAGCGCGGTCGTGCCTAATGAACTATTATAGAATTTAGAACCCACGCTTTTATTTTTACTGATTTTTTATTAACATTTGTTCTTTGTAGTCTTTTTAATTTGACACAACAAAGAATAAAAAAAAAAAAAACAAACAAAATTACATTCGCCCAACATGGGACTCCAACCTAAAACCTGGCGATTATTCGTCTCATATTCACCGACTGAGCTATAGACAGTAGAGACCGACTGAAGATTCTGCTTCGGCCATATTCGGTCAAAAAACCCACCTTCGGCGAGACCTTCAACTTCAGCCAAAATGGGCCGAAGTTTTGGCTGAAGCCGAAGGTTTCTAACAAGCGCCAAAATTGCACGAGTTGTTACGAATGAGGGAGAGCGCGTTGGGCGTTGCGACTTCTAAAGATGATTAAAATTACCTTTTTATGTTGTGTTCTGTGTCCATTAAATAATATAATTGAATTTTAAAGGGTAATCTAGTAGTCCTAGATTACCCTTTAAAATTCAATTACCTTTTTATATTATATAGTCAATGTAAACCTTCAATTTAAAAGTTTTAAAATAATTTTATTAATTATTAATTGTAGCTTGTTGTTGTTGTCAATTTAAACTGTTTTTCTTACGGTTTTTAAATCTTCAGCTTCAGCTGAAGATTGTGGTGATAGCCGATTAATCAGCTTCGGCCAGAAATTGACCTTCAGTCGGACACTAATAAGCAAGCTTGTCACAAACACTCGATATTACTACACATATACCAGTTTCACGTCCTTTCAATAACTTGAAAAAAACATGTATTATATTAAAATTAATTTATTACTTAGTTCTAAAAATGACTGATTCATATAATATTGTTATCGGAATTACATGTATATGCAAAATTTCAACCCAATCAGATAACCGGAAGTGTGTCAAATGCGCCTTGCAAGGTTTATAGGAGATAGACAACAAAGCAAAAATAAAAGTTATTGGTGATTTCGATCGTAAGAACGCCCAATTACAGAAATTTATTTTCCAGCAAGAGCGCTGTGATCTTTATTCAAATACTGTGAGGGTACTCTATCGTACTTATACTATGATTTAAAAATAAAACCAGCGTTGTGGCATTTCCTTATTAACACGCCGGAACCTCCTTAAAAGCTCAATGTTTCGGCCAAGATGAGGCTCCTTTCAAGATCTGAATGTCGAAAATAAGATTTAAAAATTGAAAAATATTATTTGATTTATATTACATTTTTTATTGTCTGTGCCATTTTTTCTTCTTTAAAAAATATTACTTTTTACATTCAGATCATGAAAAGGCCCAAAATTTTGGCATAAACGTCGAACTTTTAAATATATTATAATTTTGTCTGATCGACTTGTAGTCACAAATTTATTGAATCATAAATAATTGTATTTGGTGTGTTCGAAATTTGTTGCTCCAAAAATGTTCTGTTTAAAATAATACAATGGTCATATTACTACCATTTAATCATATAAAAACCCTTCTAGCTCTTTAAAGTCCACTAATTTTACTTCATGTCTGATTTAATTAAAAAAAGATCAATCATGAAGAGCTACCCAGTAACACACAACCAAAAATATAATTTTTCATCTTTTTTATATTATTATGATGTGGCCCAATGTTCAGCAGCCCATAATAACGCATAAATATTATTACTATTTTTGCTATTTACATTTGAATCAGTTCCGGGACTATTTAATATTCCACTAGAACTCTGTGCAAAATTAGTTCCCCATGATGTGTCAGTGTACCTGGTTATCAAACTACGGTAGCCCCTTCCAACTGTAGCTATGTAAGGACTGAATCGTTTGCAATCGGTGCTAGCTTCTGACGAAGGCATCAGGAGTGGAATGATGCAACGCACTTCCTCTTCAAACGGACGGAATATGGTTATCGGACGCATCGTCAAACGTTCCGCTATAATTATACAGCCCCAAGTCGTACCGATGTACAGGTCATCATTTAACACCGCCAAAGTTGTTACCTGAAATTTAATTTGATACTTAACCATTTGTGTTTTTCAATCAACGCACATAAAAAAGTTCTACCGTACAAACAATGCATAAAAAAAACCCGGGTAGGGTGACCACATATTATATCTACAAAATAATCTCTGACTTTTCCGCGTCAGTGCTTGGTAACATTGAAGCTGCCTATCTAAGATAATATATAAGAAGGTATTCCAGTCCTGCAATGCATCATGGGAAATGTGTCAAGCGGTGGCGCCACCACGAGTGTGTCAGATACACTAGCCATCCAATCCTGCAATGCATCATGGGAAATGTGTCAAGCGGTCGCGCCACCACGAGTGTGTCAGATACACTAGCCAGTAACTAAAGTATTTTCATCCTAACTCTTGAAATAATAATAAATATTGTTTATTAATTAATTAGCGCCTAAAAAATCTAAAAATTTTTTTAGGCGCTAATTAACAATATTTATTATTATTTCAAGAGTTAGGATGAAAATACTTTAGTTACTGGCTAGTGTATCTGACACACTCGTGGTGGCGCGACCGCTTGACACATTTCCCATGATGCATTGCAGGATTGGAATACCTTCTTATATATTATCTTATGCCTATCTAATATCTCCTTTTGTTTATCTTTTTTGTGTTTCTTTATTTTCTTTTTTTTTATACTACAACCTTCCGACAACAATGTTCTATCATATAAAAAAAAAAACATATTCAAATCAGTCAACTCGTTTTCGAATGTAGTTATCTATGATATAACGTCACGAATTAAGTAAGCTTTGAAACGTACTATTAGATAACATATGTTAAAGATTTTTAATTATCTAGATTTTCAAAGAATTAGTACAAAGCGCAAGTAGAAAGGAAAAGTTAGGTTCTTTATCTTTTATTGCTTTCTATCACCGGGTTGTCAGGTATGAACAGATGAGTTGGTACTACCAATTTACACTCATCTTTATTCTTTAACTAGCGGGCCAGTTCGGCTTTGTCCGAATTTGTAGATTGGCAGATTGTAGATTTTTCATCGACTTACGTTGTTAATTGGTCTCCACGAAAACGCTTTTATTTTAACGCGATAATACTTAACCTATGTCCAACCTGAAGGTCCATTCTAAATATTGATGAAAGATTTTTTGAAATCGGATGAGTAGTTTCGGAGATTACCCCCTACATCCAAACTTACAAACTTTACCTCTTTATAATATGTGTTAGTATAGATTGCACTATGTAATAAAATACAGATAATTTTATTGCGAATACAGTGGTATTAGGTTGCCTAAGAAAATTCGATCCAGACCCGCAGTTATTGCGCTTTAAAGTTCGAATAATTGTGTAAGCGAGCGGGGTGCGACAAAGAAACGCCTAACATATTGGAATAAGGAGGACACAGGGAGAACACAGCATAGCAGCTGTGCGTGAGGCAACTGGCGAGTGAAAAAGAGTGCGCATGCTCTTTTCTCCATACGACAGAGAAAGACAACTCTACCGCCGAAAATTAACTAAATTATTAGACAACCCATCCGCCATTTGTTTGTTTATATAATTATGTATTTATGATTTTTTTAAAATACATTTTATAAGGAAAACAGATAAGTGAAGGTCGATTTTAGTCAAAATCTTGTACTTTTATTATTAAGTAGTCTTGAACACTGCGAAAATTTGTAAAAAATATTTATGGATTCATAATAATGTAGGATTATTACTTATTTGAATATCACACAAAAGAAAGTACTTTGAAAGAAATGTTAAAACCCTACTATTTACATTGATTATAATTATTTTCTGAAAATTATGATTTATGCAGTCGTTACAATATAATTCTCAGACTAACCTGGCACTTGCTAGGACTGAGATGTTCATCGATAGAAATCGACTTGAGACTTTCAGAACAGGGAACAAGTTTAGAGCAATCTAATTTATTAACAATAATTTTCTGTTTGGCGTCCCACTGGTAAACACTGCATCCGGGATGAGCGTATGACCAAATAAAACCATCATCAGCCGATGTCAGCTGTAGAACGTTCATTCCCTCAATTGGAGGTTCGGAATGATTTACTGCATCGTGTCCCGTAACTGAACCATCGTTTAACGCAAATACTGATATCGATCCACACGGACCGCCGCACCAGAGTTCGGTTCCGCTGTAATAATATTGTAAATACAGTATTTTTAAAACAACAGGTGAAATTGTTTTAATAAAGACATACCAAGCTACATAAAACAGTTCTTTCTAAAGCAGGAGTAAGTTTTCTAGTGTTATGAGGGTTCTGCATCATCACTCAGCAGAGAGCTGTTTCGTTAAAAACAGGTCATATTGTTATAAGTAGATTGTTTGAGGAGTTCGGCACTGTCAGTGAGTTTAAACATGTAAAATGAGAGAACAATAAAAAGCAGCAGGATGAGTCAAGATAACATCGGTAAATCAGAGCAAATTATGTAAATGTTAGCTGAAATGGGGAAGAATATTAAGGACATTAAAACGAACCTGATTATTGTCAATAATAAGTCGGAAAAAGCGAATTGAGGATATTAAAAAGTTCGAGATGAAACGTAAAGAATTTAAGGACTCTAGAGCATGCGATAAAAATTAAGTGAACTACCTAATGAATCCGCAGACAAGAAAAAAAATATTGCTTTATAAGGGCTCGTAATAGAATTAATAAACGATGAACTGGCAGTCAGCGTTGGTACTGTAATCTAGATTCTAGAGAGCGCGTTTATTTTGAAGAATGATGATTTGGCAAAGAATTATTATCGAAATTTGTCTAATTTGCTAAGAAGAGATGTTTTGATGAACTGTAATAGACTGAAGAACAGCAATATAAAAATACAGAGAAATTGTACGCCAGACGTGGCAAACAAACGGAAACATTTAATGCATATTCTCAAGAGAGTGAAAGAAAATAAGAAAGCAAAATTGAGATTTAATACGATGGTTGTGGAAAACAAAGCGTATAAACATTGCTCAGAAATGAATTGTATAGAAAGTATGGAGAGAGTTAAGACCGCTGCCCACGAGGCTAGAAACGCTGCTAGATTTGCCTACTAGTTTTCTAGTGCTAGTTTTCTTGATTGTTGTTAAGTACTCGCTTCACACGAGACTATTTTTCAAGCTTATTTTGTGGATAAATCTGGTGCGCGCGCAGTGACAGTTCGAATATAAACTCAGAGCAAAACGTGTCTGTTGTCTGACTCTGAGCAGAATGACGCCATGTTGGTTTCTGGGCGTTTGTTCAAGTGCCCATGTGACAAGTAACTGCTTCCTGATTGGTTCTTGCTCATACCTAGCAGCAGATCTAGCAGGGAAAATAGCCCCTGTTCTAATTTTAAAACCTATCTTGTGAGCTAGCAGGCCAGCCCGCAGTGACGTCATTTCTAGCTTCGTACCCAGCCTACCGGCTAGCAGAACTCCTAGCAGCGTTTCTAGCCTCGTGTGCAGCGGCCTTAATAGTAAAGAGCAGTCAAATACAATATTATAACCTACGTGCAAGAAAGAAGAAGCAGCAACAATTGAATAAATGGTTAAAGCACATCAGGGGTGGAGGTAGACATTAGGGTTGTATCAATAATTAATAAATCAATACCTTTTATCAATTTTCGAAACTTTAATAAAAGTTGTTATTCTGAAGACTGAAATATTTGATAAAAGTGACGTGACGAGAAACGCTTCACTATTGGTGTGATGCCACAACACTTGAGTATTTTTTTACTAATAATAATTATTACGATGAAGGAAGGTTTTTGGATCAACACTACTTTATGCTGAATAATTATTACAAACATGATAAACAAACTTTATCCAGGTTTTGTAAAAGCTGATGCTCGTAATAACCAAAAATATAATCATACCTCATGGTGCTTCAATTCATAAAAAACAGTGATAATTTCAATTCTGATGAAATTCGAAACGCAAAGTAAGCACATAAAAGCAAACACTTTTGGGTGTCATACATTTTCCAATGCTAATTTCTTTTATAATAACTTATAAATAAGAATACGTCCTTTTACAACATTATTTTAACTTTCACAATAAAAATAAATTTCGCAACTGGGAATTAATCTCTGAATTCCAGTAATATTCGGCAGTCATGTAAATTTATATTTGTTTAATACTGTGTGCACCAGGTTTCCCTTAGCAGGAATTCATTTATTGTTAAAAATTCGCTGTTTGTCACATTTTTATTGGCAAAAATATTCATAGATACCCTTCCCTCTTCGTCATTTGAAATAATAGGCGATAATTTACAGTATCAAATAATTTGCCCTCAACACCAAGTCAATCACCGCAAAATAATGAATGAACGAAATGTTGTATGTCCCATATTTATGCAGGAACTTTTATTTTTTAAATTATGTTTTCTAATGATTGTTGAAGCCCCACTAAAAAAAACCTAGAACACCTGTATAACAAGTCATACAAACAAAAAAATTCTGTTCATTTCTCTTTACTTCATAATAGGTCATATGCATGATTTTTTTTATATTTTTAATAGATTATTTAGTCAACCATAATACGGAAAAAAATTGATAATCATTTAAAAATGTAATATTATCATAAGAAAAAAAATATTAAATTCCACATTCAAAAATAGACAGTTTAAACAATCAGCCATGTTCGCGGGCTTATGTGACGTCATGATATACGATGCATGCCAACCTTGATGTCAAATTGTCAATGTTCTAAATGAAGTTTATTTGTTGTTTTCCCTAAATACTGACATAATCTTACTGTGAGACGACACAGTCGTCATGAAAACTGTTGTTGTATTTTCTACATTTTTTTTTTTATTATTTGTATTTTTTTCAGTGATTAGATTAATAAAATAACCATTACGTTATGATCAAGAACTAAAATATATGTCGAAATAAAATTTTTAACTAATTTGGAGTTTTATGCATATGACCTATTTGACAAGGTCAAACGAAGGTTGCATTTTTTATGTACATCGCAATTTATTTAAAACGTATTCTCAACACAAGGTGCAGTTCTAAACATAAGATTAAAGTTGCTTACCTCTCGTTATTCAGTACTGCCAAAGAATACAGCGCTGTGTTCGATCCTAGCTCGGTCATAACAAAGCTGCCCTCGGCAGCAGTCGGTGTACTGGGAGCAGTGTCAGAAGTAACAAGGAACAAGCGACCGTTAGATAATGCGCAAGCCACTCGTTTCAATGATGGTATGTAGACCAAAGACACAACGGATGTCGGAACTGACTGATTTGGTTCCAGAGTATATGAAAAGAGTTTTGTACCGTCTCCGGCTCTGTAAAAACATAATCGCAACATGAAAATATTAAACCTGAAACTGGTCTTAAAACGCATAAGTAATATAATAATACAATATGCAAAGTTAAGAACTTTTTCTGTTGAGCAATATATTCCCTACAACTTTCTTCACGGTATAATCAAAGATTTGAATAATTTAATGCCCTTACGGTAACTGACATTAGAATGTGCCTCCTTTGTGAAAAATAATACTGAGTTATTTTTAAACTCTGTAAGTATGAATTTAGAAAAAATGATATTAGATTGGCAAGGTCACGTCTTACAGTAGTTCAGAAGGGTGCTCGCAAGGCCACGATTTGAAGATATAACAAAGTACCAAGTGAAATAAAAAATATCGATTGCAAGAAACTTTTCAAAACTAAATTTAGAAAATATTTACTAGTAAATGTATTTTACAAAACACGTGAATTTATAAATAATAATAATTTACATGATACTTTTGACGCTATTATGTACAGATATAGGTATATGATGTAAATAAAGATATTATTTATTTATTTATTGTTTCGATATATTCACACACTTTAACCAAATTTAATTTGAAACTTACACATACGCATACACTTGGCCCGTGCAGTCGCCGATCCAAATCGTAGGGCCAACTGTACACGCCGCTGTCGGACGAGTCGGTACGACTTGAGTGTGGTGTTGGAGCCAACCGCCTTGTTCCGCTGCCAATAATAAATCTGCACGGTTACTGGCCGATAACAGCCACATTTCGCATCCATTAAGTCCATCGTCTACGAATTACAAAACGTCAGTGAAACAATATGGAAAACGCTTACAGTTTATATTAAATAGCACACTGTTATTTAACCTATTCAGCACTTACCAGTAATGTGGGATACAGGTACACTGGTAGCTGCTACGACAGGCGCTGAATGATTCAATGAAACGACATCTCTTAGGTGTGTGAATTCTGGAGCACTAGCTATTGAAACTATTTGACTCGCGGATGGTCTGTCGCGAGGCTGTTGAGACCAACATAACACCATCAAATCCAAGCTGTAGCTTGGATACAATGTTTCCTGAAAAAGATTAGTAATTTTTTAATAAAGTCGTTTTATATGAGACAGAGACTTAACCAATTGAATGTATCGTAGTGTACAAGGGACCTTGTTCTTACAACTTACTAACACCTAGACTAACCACAAATTGATCTCTAGACTGAAACAAGAAAGTAATGACTATTGAAATATTAATGTAAATAACAGACAAAACGGTTTTAGCTATGCATCATTTTGACCAATGACAAAATATGTTTAAGTTTGAAAAGAATATAATAGTGGATCAGAAATCGAGATATCAACTAGCTGAAAAGAAATATCAGTCAGATGGATAGACGCTGATGACCTCAGCTGTTGAGCGTCTATAATTCACAATCTCTCTCTATCAGTCAGATGATAGATATTAAATTGAATGAAACAATCAACTAAAGAACTGACAAATATAATCTTAGTTCAGTATAGAATCCTGTGTTATATTTGGGGATCATCCCAAAGCGCAATTCCCACCCCAATTGTCAGATAGTGATGCAGCGCACTCAAGCTTTGGAACCGCAACGACAGGTGGCGATAATTAATAATTTTAGCTTTACACCTTAATCATTGTATTTCATAATTTTTTTTAATTAAAAAAAATTCGACAGAAATTGATGAATTTCTTATATTTATTTTCTACAGTGTTTAGATAAACGCTCAAATTTACTTCTGAAGATGAGAAATGAAAATATACATCCCCACCTCTATACACTGACACTAACCTCGATCGTTCTGTCATCTAACAGAAACAAGACAAACTAAAATTTCCAGCCACACTATTTCATTAGAAATAAACTTCTATACAGTATCTCTTCTCTGGTTCAGTTTACACCAACCTGATTAGCAAATAGCAGCAGACGTTTCATGTTCTAGGGGGCATCCTCTAACATGGAACGATGGAATACTTTTTGTTTTAATGTCAAGACAAAAGAAAATAAATTTATTGAAACTAAATTCACCTAAACTTAAAAATACATACTCTGTATGTTAACGGTGGTCTTCCGCCTTCTAGTATGCATTCTTTAACTGCTTCATGTCCCTCAAATGGCTGATGTAATGTTAACAATTCATAGATGAACATTCCAAACGAGAAGCAATCAACCTTCTCCGTATACTCTTCTTCTCCATTGTATCGCATTATTTCCGGTGCCATAAACCCTTCAGTACCACCAAAACCTTTCGTACCAGATGGAAGCGTTAATCTACTTATACCTGAAAAAAATTATTATAAATAAAATCTGAATAAATTAATCATATTATACTTACATATACACATATTGGAACAGACAGAATATGTTCAAAAATTTATAAAAAAAATTAAATTATACCGTAATCAGCGACTTTGATGTGAACCGGATTTTCCGGATGATCACTAAATGGCGGCGGCATTTCCCATACAAGCACATTTTCAGATTTCAAGTCCCTGTAGATAATACGTTGTCGATGGAGATATTCAATCGCTCTTGCGACTTGTAAAACAATCGCTTGTAGAGCGTAAGGTCCAATGCGAGCACCCGACCTTCTATAATGACGCAACATCATATCGAGTGCGCCTTTCGGGGCAAGATCCAACACTAATGCTAATGGGCTACTGCAGACACCGACAAGCGGCACAATATTCGGATGACGCAACGTTAACAATATGTTCAACTCTTGACGAGCTGTGCAATACGCTTTACAAGCGTACTGAAGTGGATCACGGTCCCACTTACCCTACAAATTACATAAATATGCTAATCTGGTTGATATTAAAACATATGCACAATATAAACTATGCATGTTTATTAAACATGCATAAATCATAGATATATACATATATTAATAGATAGCGGATGCCTATCCTTGAGCATTGTACGGAATGGTTCCAATTAGAAGCCATATGGAAGCCATTTTGTACGTGGAAAACGCCGTAAAAAGCGCGCGGGATTCAAAAACATTAAATATTCTATAATATGATGTTGATGGAAAAACAATAAAACACGCAATAAACAGTGACATTTCGTTCCACAACCTATTTTTATATTGAAACGTTTCAAAAATTACAAAACTGAGCATAAATATAATATAAAAGCTTAGAACATTGTACATTGTCAGATTGGCATCAATGCTTGTCAGCTTTGATGCCAAATTGACAATGTAAAATGCTCTAAGCTCTTACATTATATTTATGCTCAATTTTGTAATTTTTGAAACGTTTCAGTATAAAAATAGGTTTTGGAGCGAAATATCACTGTTTACTGTGAGTTTTGTCGCTTTTCTCAATAAAATCTTATTATAAAATAATTAATATTTTTTCAAGTAAATAAAATTGTCGACCAATTTTTCTCAGACCATACGATATATTGACAAAAATATTATTATTTTTGTCAATATATCGTATGGTCTGAGAAAAATTGGTCGACAATTTTATTTACTTGAAGAGTTCTATTCAGACGTTAATCAAAGATTTGAATTAATATTTTTGTATCGAGCGCACTTTTTACGTCGTTTTCCACGTACAAAATGACTTCTAAAAGGTACAGGAGGTGCTATTGTATCCGCAATCTATTAAATATATATATCTATGGCATAAATACACAACCGTTAAGTAATAAGGGTTACCAGATTTTTTTCTACCAACTGATAGCGCCACTAGCAAGTGATATGTCATTCAAATGTCAGTACTGTTTATATGCATCATTTAACAGCTAAATCATTTATTTGTTTACTTATCCCTTAGTAATGGTTAATGAAGAATGACTGAATAAAAATTAAGAAATTATTATTGCGAGTGTCACATTCTGATAGCTCACCAAAATAACTAATTGAGAGTAGAGGTGGTGAGCGACAGTATTAGAAAATATGTGAAACATAAATTTTCGTCCCGTCAACTAACGAAATTCTAGTAACTAAATATCGCTCTGTAAGTAAATTTTGCCGTGTCATCTAGTTGTTGCCTTTAATAAAAGAACGTACACACAAAGCAAGCGCCACGCGCTGTTTTCTAACGAAATACTAGTAACTAAATTTCGCCCTGTTATCTACATGTCGCCTTCAACTAAAATCTTGTTTAATTCAACGTACATACATGTAACGTTCTTCCATAAAACGTCGTCCCATAAAAGTGTCGCGCCAATTGCGCGGTTTTGCCTTCAATCAAACGCGCCATTAGTCGTTTCACATCAAAAAATACTACAACTGGAGTATTCCTTCGTTGGTCTTCAGTGTTCGTCTACACGGCAGTAGTTTAAGTATTTCCTCTCCCAATAATATTCAAAGTATTTTCTCTATTTAATTATTTTTTTATCATACACTGGCAAACTTAGTAGCTTTGCAATAATTTTTTCGTCGTAACTCTGTACACTAGGGTGTTTATTTATTTATTTATTTATTCGGTCCCATTGGCTAACGTTTTAACATTGCCCGCATTGGACCTAAAAAAAAATCTCCCAAAATGTCAACTCCCTAAATCAAATCTGTGAACGGCGCAAAAACTGAGTTTGTTTCCCATTTAATTAACACGGGAAAAACGACATTTTGGGAGAATTTTTTAGGGACCAAAAACAAAATAATAAAAAAAACACCCTTGTGTACACACTATAAATATACGCAAAAACATAAATAATACTTCGGTGTCGGTTTGTGTAAATCTACACTTATTTTTAATCAAACACAAATAAACAGGAAAGAACGTATAAAAAATACCTGAGCTGCTTTGTATGCTACGATGGCCGATTGGCGCGCATTAGGACCTGGCTGAACAGGCTGAAGCATTTTCATTGCAATATCAATATACGTATTTGAGCCGCGCATTTTACAGGTTCCTTTGAACACAAATCCAAATGCTCCGCGTCCCAAAAGTCGACCTTTCTTAATATTCTCCGGTCGTATCAAGTGTCGTTCACCAAGGTCTATGAATACCTAAATTTAAAAAAACAAATCATGGCTCATAACTGTGAAAATAACCCGCACGAAATAATCATGCGAAGCCAGTTGCATACACAATAATAAATGTCCCGCGGCAAAAAAAAATTGTTGATCATCACGATCATATAGGACTGGTTGTAAAGGGATAATATTGTTTTACATGTAAAAATTAACCAAAGCATCAGAATTGACTTTCATTGTTCAGCAAATATTTAACATTCAATATCCACATTTTGTCGAATTTTGGAATGACTACTCAAAATATGTTGCCGAATCTTGGTCTGTTACTGATACACATATTGATGATCATAATATGTATGTATGCATTTTTATTATTATTTGTAATTGTTTGTTATGTTATTTGTGTTTTTCGAATTAGCAATTAAATGATTTGAAGCGAAGTTCCTCTCTTAAACTGATATCAACCTAACCCCACTTCACCACCTAAAAAGCTTACAATACACGTACAGTATCAGGTGCAATATCAGCCAATGAGATTCCACCATGTGTGGGGCACGAAATTTGTTTACTGTTGTATGCTTCTAAAATGCATTCCTCAACCATCCAACTGTAGTATGCTACATTGTCACTTTCTGAATGTCCGTCGTCGGCACTGACTTGATACGCCGGATGTCCTTCGACTGATGAAACGCGGCTCGAGTTTGCTGAATCAGGACCGACACCGCTATCGCATTCAGATGTGTATGATTCTTGCGATTTACGAACGCGTGGCTGCCGGGACGCGTAAAGATGATCATTATCGCTTCTTCCGAAAGCCTAAAACACAATAACCTAAGTTACTATTATTATACAGGTCTTAACTGTGACACACAAAATTGTATTTACGCATGCTTTGTAATTCATATTACATTTTTTTACCGTCATAATTTTCTGTTATACATGTGGGGCGCGGGAATTGGACAGTTTTAAAACAGTTAGTTACCAGACCTTAGAAAAGGGACAGTTGTGCGACAAGTGGCATTTGGTTCATTAGTTCATACCGTTTCACTTTCACTGGATGTAAGAACACCGCGTTTTTGTGATCAATGACAAGTTTGAGATCGCTGTTCAGCATCAGTTTCATCGCACTAAATTAACTGTGTTTTCACTCGTAACACATTCGGTAAATATTCCTCGTTCAGAATGCTCATTAAGGGAAAAAAATCACTGGGTCCCCAAAGTACAGTATACCTGTTGCAAACAGTGGGGGCCAATTTCAAGGAGCGCTTATAACAGTGCGTCAATGATAGTGGGTATCATTTACAAAATATGTTTTTTCCCGCATGAATACCCTGAAATGGATGTTTTTCTGCGAATCGTGGCAAATGAGCTGTCATAGAGTTTATGATTCAGGCTTTTATAATTATGAAACTAAATCACAAAAAAACACTTTATCCTTTTTAATACATTTCAATAAAAGCTTCTTTCAATTTTTTTTCTTATACATATTTTATTTTGTTCATTTAAAAAAAAAATACATTCGTCCAACGAACCCACAACCCTACGATTATGAGTCTCATTCTCTACCGATATTAGTACATAGATCAGTTTCGCGTCCAATCATTAATTTAATAAAAAAAAAAACAAACATTGATTTATTCTAATAAAATTGTTAAGGGGTTAACACTACCCAGGCGCGTCAAAGAAATAAGCTTTTTTTGTGAATTTTTTACGAGTTCTAGGTGGCGGATCAAAAAAAAATTTAGGGCTTTTTTACGCATATATTAAAGTTCTAAAAAATATTTGTTATTTACATATATATAACAAAATGGCGTCGTGGTAGTATAAAAAACATAAACAATTTTTTTTTAGTTGAAAAACGGTGTACACTGTAGCAGTCCTAGCTTCTTAATTTTTGAGCTACAGGTGTTTAAGTTTTAAGAAAAATATAACTTTTTTATCATAATTTTCTTATTACCCTAGATCTTATTATGAGATTTTGCACACACCTTTTAATCATTAAATCCTAATTTTTTTGGTTTTTATTATTTTACGCCAAAACGGTGCGTCATACGAAAGTAAGTCTATGGACCAAATTTGCTCCAAAATAAATGAGGATTTCAAAAATAATTTTGGCTTTTAGAAAAATCAGTGGCGTACCATTTTTTTTTCTTCAAAAATATTTAGTTCAAACCCTGTACGGACTTCACTGGTAAAAATGTAAAAAATCTTTTATGTCAAAAAATGCTCCTTAATGATTAAAAGGTGTGTACAAAATTTCATAAAAATATCTAACGGTAATAAGAAAATTATGATAAAAAAAGTTATATTTTTCTTAAAACTTTAACATCAGTAGCGCAAAAATTAAGAGGTTTATGACATAATTGTTTATATTAATTTTCTTCATAAAATCACCCAAGGATTCACACCTTTAAGTATCGGCACTCAATTAATAAACATCCTGTATTTACCTCTGAAACATGTTTTGATGTGGACAGTTCCAATGGACTACTATTAGCGCTAATATGTCCAGGGTGACCAGGAGGCTGCTGAGGCGTTTCGGTGTCATTTGCCGTCATCAAGCACTTGGGACATGGCACCAAGCGAGTTACAAGGAATCTGCCTTCAGAAGTGTGTACAAATCGTGTACCTGAAATATTCATACCAGCCCGATGTCAATAATCACTTATCGTTTACTGCTCTTTTAAATGTTACATGAAACATCCTCATTTCTCACACACCTAAAGTGGGATACCAGTCTTCAAGCAGAACATCGATATGATCAACCGCCAGCGCTAATAGCTGCGCCGTGCATTCCTTACTCGGTTCCACGGCGATTGGAACAGTCTCACCGGGCCGAGTTATCAATAAAGAATCGACTGGAAAATGTATCTCGAGTATAGCCGACGATGCCAAATCAACATCACACCACGCTCCTTCTTGTCGCAGTTTAAATCTGAGTTGACGGTAATGCGAAGCGGGACCTCCCGATAGGACTTCGCGTAATCGGAAGAGTGTTACGTTTCCGTATCGTAACTGTAACCCCGTCTGCCACAAAAACCACTCGGTTCTAACATCCAAAGCTTTGGTAATTTTTACATCCTGTAAGAGCTGTAAGAAATCTATTTTAGTGACCGTCTACCAGCTGATATTGAATGAATGTTATACAATTTTTGCATACTTCTTTCGGAAAAACGAAAAACGAACGAACTATGTCGACTATTGTGTCATCTGCTAAAATTCTGGATATAAGACGAGACCAGAAACCCGACGGAAAATACGACATCAGCAGTAATCTTGTAATTGCTTTATGAGGTTCAGGACGACGGCTCAAATATTGTTGAGTTGAATCTTCTGAATCAGACGAACTCATACTCTCTGAAGTTGGTGATACGAGTCCAAATTTATCATCGGAAGCTGATGAGTAAGACGGATACAGAACTGACTTCGGTGATATTGTCATCTTTTTATTACGTACCGCCCAACCTCGAGAGCGTACTGGTATCTTTAAAAAAAAGTGCAATGTGCAAATTGGATTAAAAAAACCTTAAAATTACAATTTGTGCGTTTTGATCAGGCAAATTAAACCATTGTATGGAGTTACAGTGTAATAGTTAATTATTTGGTGTAAAAAGTTGGAACAATTGTATAAAAGTTACGCTTTGTGTTGAAATATAAAATAAAATAAAATCATCTTAAAAATAAGTGAAATAGTAAAATATTAATGCCTTTGCAATACCATTAAAAAATTAACTGATTATCTTTGTGCTCTATCATTCCTCAGTGGTAATTTACCTTTACGCGAACGACCGACTGTTGTGCCAAAGCTGGATAAGCTTGAGCAGCGCACATTTCTTCTTCTGAAGGCAAAAGGCTCGGAATCAACAGTGTACGTGAGTCCCAAGTGAGCGCTACTTCGAATTTATTCAGCAAATTGACAATATAGCCACGGTGGTTGTCAACAGAGCCTATAGCAGATGATTTGAACACATGCTTCAGATCGTCTAGCTTCATAACACCGCTACGAGCGAACGGGTTGATTTCACGTACAGTGACAACGTGAGCCAGCATATCGCACAGCCATTGAGGATCCAGAAAGTACAGGTCCTTAAGTGTTGCGTCATCATAGTGCAGCAGAACACCTTTTATTAAAAAAATCGACTCAAAAGTACATAAATAACTAGTTTTAAATTGTAACCATTTTGAGAAACGTTAAAAATAAATGCAAGTTTAAATTCAGTATTGCTTTTTTTTATCTTTACGCCACGGATTTTACCAAAACTTCTTTATAATTATAAATATTAATAAGTTTGGATTAAATATTTCTTTTAAAGCATGGTGGTCAGTATAAATTGTAAAGGGTTGACCGTACAGATATTTATGAAATTTCTTTAATGGGACAATGATAGCTAGTACTTCTTTGTGTAATTGCGAATAGTTCTGTTCTGCTGGAGACAATGTGCTTGATGTAAATAAGACAGGTTTCTCAACTCCATTCACCAAATGAGATAGAACAGCTCCCACTCCATAAGGACTCACATCTGTTGCTAAATTATAGGCTTTTTTGGGTCATAAAGTTCCAAAGCGTTATGCTTTTGTAACAGCATTTTACTTTTCTCAAAAGTTTGTTGACAATTTGATGTCCGTTTAAAAGGAGCGTCTTTTCTCAAAAGCAGATACAGTTCTCGCAATTCTGCAGACAAGTTTGGTATAAACCGACTGTAGTAATTCAAAAGACCAAGGTATGACTGCAACTGTTTCAAATTTTGCGGCGGTGGCGCATTGAATATTGCTTTGATTTTCTCATTATTTGGACTTATACCTTTTTCGGACAATGTATGACCAAGGTAATCAACAGACTTCTTCATAAATTTACACTTATCCATATTAATGTGGATATTGTGTCGTTCCAGTCGAGACAATACTTCAAAAAGTTTATTTTTGCAATCTTCCGACGACGTTCCTCCAATCAAAATATCGTCTAGATAGCAAAAAACTTTTCCATGATAGACTGAAATATTGACGGTGCACAGGCGACCCCAAACGGCAAACGTGTATATGTGTAGAGACCTAATGGGTATTAATTGTTGTAAATTCTTGAGATGAAGATGATACAGGTACTTGTTCGTATACTCCCATAAGGTCAATCACGCAAAAAATTTTACTATTTGCCAGGCCAGCGAATATGTCTTCGATGAGTGGTAAAGGATAATGTTCCGTTTGGATGAATTTATTTATTGTCACTTTACAGTCAATACAAATTCGTATTCCGTCATCTTGTTTTGGAACGGTGACTATCGGACTTGCCCAACGACTGTATTCGGTAGGCTTTAAGATTTTTTCATTGCAGAGACGTTGCAGTTCATTTTCTACAGTGTCCCGTAGTTT
Organism: Xanthostigma xanthostigma; assembly: GCA_963575645.1. Taxonomy (NCBI): domain Eukaryota; kingdom Metazoa; phylum Arthropoda; class Insecta; order Raphidioptera; family Raphidiidae; genus Xanthostigma; species Xanthostigma xanthostigma. Next base: position 44,793,821 of record OY754464.1, read on the forward strand.
ATACGGTACGCTGTACGGTGCGTGAAAAATCGGAGTTTGATTTTCTTTTAAGACGATTTCAGCAGTATAGCCAATTATTGGACTAGTTAAATCTTTTGTGACTATTTTTGAAAATTTCTTAGAGACTTCTTCGTAAATATCAGACTCAGTATTTATAAATTCAATTTTTGAGGAAGAATCGAAAGCTTCTCTCCAATGTGGACGACCTATTATAGCTTTTGATGGTTGGTTTCCTTCGACAATAATTATATCGAGCTTGAATGATTTGTCATTAGCACGTACTTTGACTTTAATACTACCCATTTCATTAATGGTTTGACCTGTCACAGAATATAGCTGATTGTTAGTGTTACGAAATTGTATATGATACTTGATATTCTTTGAAGGCCATAATAGTTGCGACTGCTCCTGTATCAATTTCCATATATACTTCTTTTTCTTCAATCAGTATCAAACATTGTTTTGAATTATTTATTTTACTAATACTGTTGATTAAACTGACATTCGTATTTTGGTTTTTCTGACGGCAGACAACAGAGGTGTGACCCTTTTTTTTACAAACAAAACATTCCCAGTTGATTGCAGAGCATTGTTTATTCAACTCATGCGCGTTATTCATGTTTTATCATGCCTAAAAACCAAACCCTAAATAGCCATTTACCGACTGGTGACAATTTATTACTTGTCATAACTCAATGAAAATTCCTACTAGCTCGGCCATTGTGGAGTAATGAAAATAAACGTAACTATTTTCTGAGTCGTAACGAAATAGTCGGTAACAACAACTCCATTGTTACCCATTGAGGCTAAAATTGAGAGGCCGAATGTTTTCGACATGGAGTTTATTCATAACCGGCTAACCTCAAACCAAAACATTAAATCGTGCTGTGTGGTGGTTAGTATTGACAGTTTTTTTTATAAAGAAATAAATAGATATTTACAACATCTCATTAATAACAATAAATAAAACATGAATAACGCGCAATTGTTGAATAAAATTATGGGCGTAACTTGTAGGCTAAGTCATGACCTGTCAGCGCGATGAATAGACTACTAGTTACGCCAATAACTATTTTCATCATGAAACTTTTTTCCACAGCGACGACATTTTTGTCTGACTGATTGACTTTGATGACCTTGACTTCCATTATTTCGAGACTGATCTTGAGAAGAAATAGACTGATATCTTGACTGACTTCTGTGCCTCTCTTGCTTCTGACTGTTGACTGCGGCTATTTGCGACGACGACTTAATTGACTTAGACGTTTTTTCAGACATTTCCATATTTAGTGCTTTTTGGCAGCATTTTTCAAACGAGAGATCATCCTCTATAAGCAGCGCCTGTTGAATTTTCTGACTACGAACGGTCAGTTAGTGTCTCGTCTAATATTTTATTCTTATCTGCGCTTGCGACAAGGAAATCTCCAAAAAGACATGATTGCGACAGCGATTTTAATCTTACTATAAATTCAGTAAGCGGTTCTCCCTCTTCTTGAACAGCTTTATTGAATTTGTAGCGTTCCGCACGTTTATTTGTTTTTTGTTCGAAATGATTACATAGCAATTTAATGAGCTCGTCGAATTTCATAGTACTTGGTTTTGGAAGCGTTAAAGACATTAACAGATCGTACACTTCTGAACCCATTATCGTGATGAAAAGCGGCGTCTTGTTTTCTTCTTTGGCAGCGTTGATAAGAAAGAATTACTTTATTTGATTTTCATAAGCCTTCAAACCATTCCCTTTATTTACATGACATTACACGTCCACCGGCATCGTTGTCGTTGCCGTGTCGGTAAATGTGAAAACGCTCTTTCAGTGGATTGGGTGGACGATAGGACACGGTATAAATGTTATTCTTTTACTTATATCAAAATGCAACGCAAATTTCGTATTCAGCATTTAATTCACTAAAAAATTCTGTATACGGCCTTTGGGATATCGGAAGACACGTAACTACTTAAATAAACAAGAGATCATTCGTCAACTGAATAACGCAATAAGAAATGAAATAAATATTATCGATTAGTTTTCAATATTTTTGACAATGTTTAACAAAATCTATTACAAGTGAATGAAGACACCTACGTGATGGTGTATTTAACACATGAAATTATAAGTTTAGTGTCTACATTCAGAATTTACTGTTTTTGTTTGATTACAATTTAGAGTATTTTTAAGCGGCACCCACTTTTACTAGATGGTAGATTCAATTGTTACCGTAATATTATTATAGTAGCAATAAACATATGAGACTTCTACTATGTGTATCTAAAATATTTTTCTGTAATCTAAATTCCAAGTTATTATTAGATGACAAATTTATGACATACTTGACTGAAAAACTGTTTTCTGATTAGCGACCCATTATTTACGAACCATTATCATGTAAAAATAGCGTAGCTTGGTGTAGTTCAGCCCAATCTCGAAACGCTCTGTTATGTCGATGTTGCATTTCATGTGTGACAGTCTGTCGATACTGTTCTGTCGTTAACACTGGATCGGCGCCGGCCAAACGTCTTTCAACTGCTAACTGAACCACGACATCCTCTAAAGCCAAATACGTAGCCGGTACTCGTTGTTCCAGAAGTAATTCTTTACTACCTGAAATTCAACATCAGAAAATTTAGTAAAAATATAATATTTTCTCTCCTCTTTAATTTAAATAGTCTTCGTGCAGTGATGAAATTAATATTAATACAGTCAATGCTAAATCCATTAATATTTTAACACTAGCATTGATTTACTATGGAATTGGTATAGAGGGACCAGTTTTGTTTTTCATTGGCGCACTAGTGCGTCATGGATCACTTCACATGCCTGTTAATACATGGATGTAGAATAGTTAGTTTATAGGATGTAGTGCAAAATATGATTTACCTGGAGGCTTCAAACTGAATACCGAATCATAAATTAAATTACAGAGTAATTTAATATTGTGTCGTGTACGACAACTAACTTCAATTGTATCAAGTACTCGAGGCAGTCCGCACTTCTCGGCGTCAACGACATTAATAAACCTGTCTCTTATTATCTGTTGCAAATCTTCTGAAGTCCACTGCGGTTGCACATACTGATGTTCTTGGACCATATCGTAATGTGTTCCGACGATTATTACAGGCGAGTTCGGAGCTCTCGCTTGAATGTTAACAAGCCACTGTAGTATTTCATCAATGCCACGTTGACCGTCCGGAATTTTCCAAACAACAAGATATAAACTGCGTTTAGATAGAAAATACTGATGAGTAGCATAGTACCTGTAATTTTAAGAATTGGACAATTTGAAATAATTTATCAAAATACATCAACGAAAAGTATACTGGTGTCCCAGAAGTCACGCACTTCCTCGTAGGGATCAAAAGAGAAAATTATTCTGAGACGAAAATCCTTAGCCATTTTTTAATCAGACGCATAGATAATTAATTATTAATTAAAGAAAGTGACCAATCAGGAGGGATTTGATTTATTTTCCGATTTTATTTGTTTTTCTCCCGACAGTCACTGGATGTTTTACTCCGATAATCTTTATTAAAAAAAACATCCAGTGACTGTCGGGAGAAAAACAAATAAAATCGGAAAATAAATCAAATCCCTCCTGATTGGTCACTTTCATTAATTAATAATTAATTATCTATGCGTCTGATTAAAAAATGGCTAAGGACTTTTCGTCTCAGAATAATTTTCTGTTTCGATCCCTACGAGGAAGTGCATGACTTCTGGGACACCCGGTACATATTGCGGTTTTTTTTTTTGTAATTTCAGATAACAGTAAGATATTTGTTCGTATACATTTTGATTCAATGTACCAGTGACGTAAATAGGTTTTTGCTCTTGGAGGGGTACGAACATTTTGACAATAAACTCAACATAAAATAAAGTTTTTTCTATATGAGAATTTTCAAAGCAAATTAATTTTATTTATAATTATTATCTATTAATAAATTAGTAACAAATTAACTATTAATTTATTTAATAATAAATAATTTAACTAATCGATAATGAATAAAAAACAACGCCGGACAATCTATTATTCTATACAAAAGTTCACTGCAGCATTATAATATATGTCTATCTTTAATAGGTCGTCAACAAATCCAAGTGAAGCCGAACCAGGCTGCTAATTATAATATAACCTTGGACGAAAGGACAATTTCTAATTAATTACTTAGACATTAATATATGAAAAAAATTACTCTTTTTGTCCTCCGAAGTCCCAAGTACGGAACGTTACCGGTCCATGAAACGAATGACCTCTGGATTTTTTCTCATATATCCAATCACCGATATCAACACCGACAGTCGACATGTTTGTACCTCGTGAAGTTTTAATGTTAATATTTTTATTACCCATGCGTTTTGCCCAATGCTGTAAATATAAAAAAATCGTTTTAAAATTAGTTTTCATATGAGGCAAATGACAATTTGTTTTCACCTCTACAGGTCTCCTTCGAGTCGGAGTAACACCTTCCTGACGCAACTGTTCGAGCAAACTTGTTTTTCCGATACCCTGTACGCCAACAATCATCAGCTTCATGCGAGCATACGGCCTCGCATCTTCCAACACGCTCTTCAGGTAACCAATTATGTCCATCGTTTTGTACTTTTTGCTATCAATCATTGAACGCAGTGGTTCTTGAAGCTTGCATCCGCGTGTGTTGAGATTCCATAGTCTTGATAAAAGGCCCATTTGTGGGGGCAGCTCTGATATATCTAGAAAAACAATATGTACTTCATTTCGTAAAATACTCCCTATGTTACATCAATACAACTTTTGAGCAATCTGCAAGTTACCATTTATAATTAAGTAATAATTTTTAAGAAAATCAACATAAAAACACTGTTTATTCGTAAATAAAATGCTAAAATTACTAAGGCCTGATTTTTTTTAACATTTACAGAATAAATAAAAAAAAAACACATACCTATATTTCCACTGATATTTAGCACAGATAGGTTACTTAACTCGTATATGTTATGCGGAACTTCATTAAGTCTATTGTTACTAATATCCAACATTGACAAATTTGGGAACATTAATTTTGTTTTTCCCGCATTTACCATATTCTAAAATAAAAGTAATCGAATAAATCGAAGAAATTGTTTATCATTGATAATAATAATTTATTAACCAGCGATATTTAATATGACAGCTTTGTCAGATAACGCGTGTTGTTGTAATACTTGCCCATTCATTTTCTTCTTCTTCATTTACTGTGTTATCACCATCATCATCTGTAGAAAGTTGAATGCGAGTTAAATAATTATCAGCCAGAACAAGAGTTCTCAAATTATCCAATCTTAAATGACGTCGATGAGAACAGACCGAATGCAAAACAGCGCTACGAACAGACGATCTGCTCGCTCGCCTTCCAACTCCTGAAAGACAAATTAAAAACATTCTTAAAACGAATGTTATTTTTGGTTGCTTATCGACCAAAAGCATCCACTATGCAGTGCCGTAAATAGGGCGGTGCCACCAGTGCCCAGGCACAGGGCGTAGACTATGGGGGGCGCAAAAATGGCCAGTCCAGGCAGGACTATTATTTTTTCGGTTTTCTCCTGATAAGTTCCCGCTGCGCCCCTAGTACTCAATTCCAACACATACGTACCTACATGCCAGTATCATCAAAAACGTCTATTAAATTAGACAAAACACCAAGTTCCTTGTGCTTTATTTTATCACCCCGAATGAAATAAAGTAGGCCTATACATAGCATTGCTCTAGGGTACCTATAATATCTAAAAAAAAGCAAGGGCGCAGTTATAGAAGCTCGCTCAGGGCGCAAAAAAGGCTATTTACGGCACTGCCAGTATGTTCTGAAATGTTCCAATGAGCTCTATTTTCAGTACCTATAAATATGATGTAACTCACCTGGTAAAACAGGCAATTTTCCTCGTACTCCATTTGAATCAATTGGGCAATAACAAGCGAGATTGGCGAGTTCCATCGCATCTTGAGCTTCCACTTGAGGCAGACTTGGCCAACATGTGATCTGGTTGTGACTCAAGTCGAGCTGTTTTAATGTATTTGGATAGCTTGTAATATGCGACATAGAACGCAAACTATTGTACGCCATATTAAGTCTTGTTAGATTAACAGCTAAACAGGGAAGGGCGACCGGCACACTTGTAAATAAATTGTGCGCTAAGTTTAAAGCAGACAGCTGTGATGATTTCTCCAATGTTGTATCGTCAGAATGAAGTATTTGTTCTGTTACCTCGACACTTTTGTTCCAGATGTGATTTTTGTTTAATTCTAACTGACTGTAAAAAAACATAACAATCTAAAATCTATAATCAGACGGAGACAAAACTTATTCTTACCGAACAGACGGATGTTTTTTTCTATATCTAACTTGTTCCCTCATTCCATTTTCATCTGAAGACATTTTACTGCTTTCGCTATCGCTAAACTCCAGCACGGGCGTACTTGGTTCATCGACGGACAACGTATCGCTTATGTCTCCATCAGTATTGTTCGCTCTTATCGGAGCCTTTGAATCAGTCGATCCTATACTTGTATTATCACTTTGATCTTGACTTGTTTTCTAGAACAATTTAAATAAAGTGCATAGACTTTATTACACTTCAAAACTAATTTATGCCATAGTAAAAACGACTAATTGTTCAACAAAAATATTATTAATTTATGCCCAAATGTGAACATTTTTTTAGAAAATTATTACAAAAAATGTTAGTATGACGCTGATACATATTTATTTTAAAATTATTTTTTTGTTTTAATGTTCATACGCATTTCTTAAACAATCAAGGTATTATTAACAACTGCGCATGCGTAAATGAATCATCTTGCCCCTTACAGAATATAATAATAATCCTCAAGCCTTGTCCAAAAATATGTTATAAATTAAGAGGGCATATACACCTAGAGAGGACAAAAAAACCGATTTTTCAAAATTGTTTGAGTAAACTACTGAAATAATTGAATTGGGATTTTTTATAGTATGAAATATGCATTTGGGACACTATTACAATTTTTTTTTTTATTTAGAAAGTGATACATACGTAAAATTATCTCGTAAAAATCGTCTTAAAAAATGGAAAAAACGGTACCAAGTGTGAATAAAAACCTACTGCAGAAGGTTCTATACTAGATATGGTTCTTATACTAGATTGGAATTTGAAATTATATTACATAGGTACATTTCGGAGGTTGAACCGGGTCGCACTGAATAGTGCCGAATGGAACCTAACAAATCGTCTTCTTCGAGCATGGTGTATAAAAAAATTTAAAAAATAACAAATATTTTTCAATTTTTTGTACTTATTGGTAAAATCACAATTAAGCTCTAAAATGCTGCACGCGGCTTGCTAGCCACAGTTTGAGCACTGAACGTTGGTAAGTAGTATGTAGATACAAGCCCTGTTCCAAGGTGTCTGAGAACGGTAACAGAACCGTCACAGTCTTGCCACTGCGCAAGACTGTTTTGCGCAGTGGCAAGACTGTGACGGTTCTGTTACCGTTCTTAGACAGCTTAGAATAGAGCTACAGTAAAGGACATAAATATCAAACATCCTTAAAGTATTAAAGCCTATTTCTCTTTTAAAAAAGTCATTTACTTACTTCTATGGACTGGATAGGCAACTCCTTTAACAAATTGAAAGACAAATTCAACTCTTTTAATTTGGGTGCTTTCCACATATCATAAGGTATCTGCTGTAACTTGTTGTTAGAAAGTACTAGTGTAACTAAAGACGGAATGTGAAATATGGTTTCAGGAATCTGGTCCAGACGATTATCCTGCAAATAAATCTCTTCCAGTACAGGACAGTCATATTTCAATTTATTATCGTCCAATTTGGTTCTTCGTCTATGATGATATTTTCTGTTCAGAGGGGAGGTAATTTCTGGAACTGGTAGCTTTTCAATTTTATTTTGAGCTACATTTAAATACCTAGAAAAATGTTAAATCAATTTTGAATTTTATTACTCATTTTAACAATGTAATAAAGTTGAATAATATGTTTATTTCAATTCCATGAAAATAAATTACTCTAGCCATGTGTATGTTTAGTGTTGTCGTCTCGTTTCATCTCACATTCTTGTCTCGCCTTTCAAAATGAAAAACTTTTCTACCCCTCACCTATTTTCTTTTCGTCGAGATGAGACGAAAAACATTTTGTGTCGGTGGAAGCACTAGGCAGCCGTATTTAACAAACTAATTACCTGAGACTCGCTAACTGGAAGACGGCTAAAGGCAATGTTGTAAGACTGTTGTTTGACATGTCTAATCTCGTAATTGCATATAAAACAATATCATGACAGCGTGGATTTTGTTTCAGTTTAGGATTAACATGCAGTGCCGCATCAATGAGCCACTGACCGCGTATCTGGGACAAATGGCATCGTTGATTATGCCAATTGATCATTGTAGCCACATTTGGAAATATTGAACTGTAGGTTAAACTTGGGAGGTTTGAAAACATCGAAAATTGCGACGACGCCACGTTTGATGTCATTGCTTTTTTGTTTATTTTATATTCTGGATCAGGGTGAGCCTAAAAAAATTGAACAAAATTCGTGTCAAAAGAATATCAAAACACGATAAACAGTCAAACAGACAAACAAATGCGAATGGTAGTACGTACGTATGTACGTACGTATGTACGTACGTATGTACGTACGTACGTCACGACTCTACAGATCGCAATTTTGGTCGGATTGCCTTGGGTTATATTTTATTCACTTTGTTTACTATCAGACCAGAACCCTATTTAAATTCACTAAAATGTGTTCAGTAGTTTAATTTTTATAAACAGTTTTATTTTATTATTTTTGACAGCTTATAGTTTAAAAAAACAAAATATAATAATTACTGTGTAAATATAATTATCGTCACAGTCATATACAATAGCTTAATAGAATTGTTTGTATTGGTTTTGGAACACGTTTTAGCTACCGTTCGCAGTGATGTTGGATCATAGCTATATTTAACTAATAAACAATGAGAAAGATTTAATAAATACTTGCAATATTATATACGAAATCAATCTGAAGAAATCCAATTGCAGTATAATTATTTCACTGAAATAGTGAAAGCATAATAATATTAAACGAATATTATCGTCATAATATTTTTTTTTATTTTTTTAGAAGGCTTATATATAAGAAAAATTTAAATGTCACTGTCGGGACTTGAACCCGAAACAACCAATTTCGCGTTGGCTGAGTTGCATTACTCTACAGTGCCCACGACAGTTATTTCATGATTTCTCTTATATATAACACAATGCACCGCAGAATCCACTACCTGCGAGAGCTAATAATTTTAATAACAACACTACAAGAGTGTTGACTTTCTCTAATTAGCCGGACATGCTGATGTAACTAATAAACAATGAGAAAGATTTAATAAATACTTGCAATATTATATACGAAATCAATCTGAAGAAATCCAATTGCAGTATAATTATTTCACTGAAATAGTGAAAGCATAATAATATTAAACGAATATTATCGTCATAATATTTTTTTTTTAGAAGGCTTATATATAAGAAAAATTTAAATGTCACTGTCGGGACTTGAACCCGAAACAACCAATTTCGCGTTGGCTGAGTTGCATTACTCTACAGTGCCCACGACAGTTATTTCATGATTTCTCTTATATATAACACAATGCACCGCAGAATCCACTACCTGCGAGAGCTAATAATTTTAATAACAACACTACAAGAGTGTTGACTTTCTCTAATTAGCCGGACATGCTGATGTAACTAATAAACAATGAGAAAGATTTAATAAATACTTGCAATATTATATACGAAATCAATCTGAAGAAATCCAATTGCAGTATAATTATTTCACTGAAATAGTGAAAGCATAATAATATTAAACGAATATTATCGTCATAATATTTTTTTTTAGAAGGCTTATATATAAGAAAAATTTAAATGTCACTGTCGGGACTTGAACCCGAAACAACCAATTTCGCGTTGGCTGAGTTGCATTACTCTACAGTGCCCACGACAGTTATTTCATGATTTCTCTTATATATAACACAATGCACCGCAGAATCCACTACCTGCGAGAGCTAATAATTTTAATAACAACACTACAAGAGTGTTGACTTTCTCTAATTAGCCGGACATGCTGATGTAACTAATAAACAATGAGAAAGATTTAATAAATACTTGCAATATTATATACGAAATCAATCTGAAGAAATCCAATTGCAGTATAATTATTTCACTGAAATAGTGAAAGCATAATAATATTAAACGAATATTATCGTCATAATATTTTTTTTTTAGAAGGCTTATATATAAGAAAAATTTAAATGTCACTGTCGGGACTTGAACCCGAAACAACCAATTTCGCGTTGGCTGAGTTGCATTACTCTACAGTGCCCACGACAGTTATTTCATGATTTCTCTTATATATAACACAATGCACCGCAGAATCCACTACCTGCGAGAGCTAATAATTTTAATAACAACACTACAAGAGTGTTGACTTTCTCTAATTAGCCGGACATGCTGATGTAACTAATAAACAATGAGAAAGATTTAATAAATACTTGCAATATTATATACGAAATCAATCTGAAGAAATCCAATTGCAGTATAATTATTTCACTGAAATAGTGAAAGCATAATAATATTAAACGAATATTATCGTCATAATATTTTTTTTTATTTTTTTAGAAGGCTTATATATAAGAAAAATTTAAATGTCACTGTCGGGACTTGAACCCGAAACAACCAATTTCGCGTTGGCTGAGTTGCATTACTCTACAGTGCCCACGACAGTTATTTCATGATTTCTCTTATATATAACACAATGCACCGCAGAATCCACTACCTGCGAGAGCTAATAATTTTAATAACAACACTACAAGAGTGTTGACTTTCTCTAATTAGCCGGACATGCTGATGTAACTAATAAACAATGAGAAAGATTTAATAAATACTTGCAATATTATATACGAAATCAATCTGAAGAAATCCAATTGCAGTATAATTATTTCACTGAAATAGTGAAAGCATAATAATATTAAACGAATATTATCGTCATAATATTTTTTTTTTAGAAGGCTTATATATAAGAAAAATTTAAATGTCACTGTCGGGACTTGAACCCGAAACAACCAATTTCGCGTTGGCTGAGTTGCATTACTCTACAGTGCCCACGACAGTTATTTCATGATTTCTCTTATATATAACACAATGCACCGCAGAATCCACTACCTGCGAGAGCTAATAATTTTAATAACAACACTACAAGAGTGTTGACTTTCTCTAATTAGCCGGACATGCTGATGTAACTAATAAACAATGAGAAAGATTTAATAAATACTTGCAATATTATATACGAAATCAATCTGAAGAAATCCAATTGCAGTATAATTATTTCACTGAAATAGTGAAAGCATAATAATATTAAACGAATATTATCGTCATAATATTTTTTTTTAGAAGGCTTATATATAAGAAAAATTTAAATGTCACTGTCGGGACTTGAACCCGAAACAACCAATTTCGCGTTGGCTGAGTTGCATTACTCTACAGTGCCCACGACAGTTATTTCATGATTTCTCTTATATATAACACAATGCACCGCAGAATCCACTACCTGCGAGAGCTAATAATTTTAATAACAACACTACAAGAGTGTTGACTTTCTCTAATTAGCCGGACATGCTGATGTAACTAATAAACAATGAGAAAGATTTAATAAATACTTGCAATATTATATACGAAATCAATCTGAAGAAATCCAATTGCAGTAAATTTTAAATTTTTCTTATATATAAGCCTTCTAAAAAAAAAAATAATATTATGACGATAATATTCGTTTAATATTATTATGCTTTCACTATTTCAGTGAAATAATTATACTGCAATTGGATTTCTTCAGATTGATTTCGTATATAATATTGCAAGTATTTATTAAATCTTTCTCATTGTTTATTAGTTACATCAGCATGTCCGGCTAATTAGAGAAAGTCAACACTCTTGTAGTGTTGTTATTAAAATTATTAGCTCTCGCAGGTAGTGGATTCTGCGGTGCATTGTGTTATATATAAGAGAAATCATGAAATAACTGTCGTGGGCACTGTAGAGTAATGCAACTCAGCCAACGCGAAATTGGTTGTTTCGGGTTCAAGTCCCGACAGTGACATTTAAATTTTTCTTATATATAAGCCTTCTAAAAAAAAATATTATGACGATAATATTCGTTTAATATTATTATGCTTTCACTATTTCAGTGAAATAATTATACTGCAATTGGATTTCTTCAGATTGATTTCGTATATAATATTGCAAGTATTTATTAAATCTTTCTCATTGTTTATTAGTTACATCAGCATGTCCGGCTAATTAGAGAAAGTCAACACTCTTGTAGTGTTGTTATTAAAATTATTAGCTCTCGCAGGTAGTGGATTCTGCGGTGCATTGTGTTATATATAAGAGAAATCATGAAATAACTGTCGTGGGCACTGTAGAGTAATGCAACTCAGCCAACGCGAAATTGGTTGTTTCGGGTTCAAGTCCCGACAGTGACATTTAAATTTTTCTTATATATAAGCCTTCTAAAAAAAAATATTATGACGATAATATTCGTTTAATATTATTATGCTTTCACTATTTCAGTGAAATAATTATACTGCAATTGGATTTCTTCAGATTGATTTCGTATATAATATTGCAAGTATTTATTAAATCTTTCTCATTGTTTATTAGTTACATCAGCATGTCCGGCTAATTAGAGAAAGTCAACACTCTTGTAGTGTTGTTATTAAAATTATTAGCTCTCGCAGGTAGTGGATTCTGCGGTGCATTGTGTTATATATAAGAGAAATCATGAAATAACTGTCGTGGGCACTGTAGAGTAATGCAACTCAGCCAACGCGAAATTGGTTGTTTCGGGTTCAAGTCCCGACAGTGACATTTAAATTTTTCTTATATATAAGCCTTCTAAAAAAAAAATATTATGACGATAATATTCGTTTAATATTATTATGCTTTCACTATTTCAGTGAAATAATTATACTGCAATTGGATTTCTTCAGATTGATTTCGTATATAATATTGCAAGTATTTATTAAATCTTTCTCATTGTTTATTAGTTACATCAGCATGTCCGGCTAATTAGAGAAAGTCAACACTCTTGTAGTGTTGTTATTAAAATTATTAGCTCTCGCAGGTAGTGGATTCTGCGGTGCATTGTGTTATATATAAGAGAAATCATGAAATAACTGTCGTGGGCACTGTAGAGTAATGCAACTCAGCCAACGCGAAATTGGTTGTTTCGGGTTCAAGTCCCGACAGTGACATTTAAATTTTTCTTATATATAAGCCTTCTAAAAAAAAATATTATGACGATAATATTCGTTTAATATTATTATGCTTTCACTATTTCAGTGAAATAATTATACTGCAATTGGATTTCTTCAGATTGATTTCGTATATAATATTGCAAGTATTTATTAAATCTTTCTCATTGTTTATTAGTTACATCAGCATGTCCGGCTAATTAGAGAAAGTCAACACTCTTGTAGTGTTGTTATTAAAATTATTAGCTCTCGCAGGTAGTGGATTCTGCGGTGCATTGTGTTATATATAAGAGAAATCATGAAATAACTGTCGTGGGCACTGTAGAGTAATGCAACTCAGCCAACGCGAAATTGGTTGTTTCGGGTTCAAGTCCCGACAGTGACATTTAAATTTTTCTTATATATAAGCCTTCTAAAAAAAAAATATTATGACGATAATATTCGTTTAATATTATTATGCTTTCACTATTTCAGTGAAATAATTATACTGCAATTGGATTTCTTCAGATTGATTTCGTATATAGCTATATTTAAATAATTGAAAACTTGAGTGAATAAAGGTGATGTTACAAAATAACAATTTTTTCAACAGTAATACCCCCTGTCAGCTGCCATTTAAATCCATATGAGAAACAGAGACAAACATACTACGCGTTGCCATCATAAACAATCCACATATATCCAACTAGCGGTCCCGCCCGGTTTTACCCGGGTGCAAAAGAACGAATGGGAGGGACGCACGTTCATCTTAGTTTACTGAGATGAATGTGTGTCCAAATTTCATGATGATTGGAGTTACCGTTCAAAAGTTTTTGTCGGACAGACAAATTTTGAGTTATATTTTGCAACATTTTTCATTGATGCTTCGCTCCTATAGGTTGTAGCGTAATATTATATAGCCTATAGCCTTCCTCGAAAAATGGACTATCCAATAAAAAAAAAAAAATCAATTCGAACCAGTAGTTCCTGATATTAGCGCGTTCAACCAAACAAACAAACTCTTCAGCTTTATATATTAGTAGATATAACCGAACTGAACTGTCAAAAATATTAAGCCTTGTTTAGTGTTGAAAACATTGTTGACAACAAAAATTTTTTTGACAAATAATTTACACAATGTTGACGACACCTGTCTACATTTCAATATAATTTCTTTGTAGAGTTGCGTTTTTATTTTGATCCTCATCTCACGCAGGGACATCTTTAACAATCATCTAGTTAAGTTTTTATTTAACTGTTACTAACAAAATTTTTAGTTCTATATCGCTTTCACAGATTTTTTTCGCTAATTCTCAAAATTGTGAAAACAACCTATTCTTAAGAGTATGTAAAAATTAGTGATGTGCCGGATCGTTAAAAATGTATATCCGCGGATACGGATCCGAATACGGATATTTGGTTTTAAGATCCGCGGATACGGATACGGATCTTAACTTTCTTAGAGTACGCGGCGGTAAATATTGCACATCGACCTTTGGAAAGAGACTATCTGTTATGGGAAAAAGTTATTGACCTCTTTAAGAGTGAACTCTCATAACAGATTGTCTCTTTCCAAAGATCGATCTGCAATTTCTCATTATAAAGATAGTTTTTGAGTACCTTTGAGTTATGTACTATTGTTATGGTACTCACTACGATAAATGTTTGCAATATAAAGGTGCCAAATATGATTTTAAAAAATAAAAAATAATCTGAATGGTATTTAACAGTTTTTCATTATTACCTAATCACCTATATATATAAAATTTCATCTATGAATTGAAAATTAATAAGGTAAAAGATCCGTAAAAGATCCGCCCGAAAACTAACGAATACGGATACGGATCTTCCTTCTCCCTCGGATATCCGCGGATACGGATATCCGGCACATCACTAGTAAAAATGTAGTTTCACCTTGATGGACAACAATCGGGCTGTTAGGGTTTCGTCCCTTTGTTTGGCAGCAACACATAATGCTTTGCAGTCGTCATCGCGAGCTCCATGTTTTAATAGTAAATCAGCCATTGAAAGGTCTCGATTATGACAGGCTTGTACGAGCGGTGTGCACGGCCCTCGAAGAATCATGCCCACACCATCGTCGCAGGCTACGCTTCGGTATGACTACAAAAAAATTTGGCAAATTCATATTTTATCTTTCAAGTTTTAAGTTTTAAAAGCGTTTTTCATTGGCTGAACTGGAAGCGCACTCAGTGCCAAGGAAAATTCTATGATTATGCTTGACGTTTCACCAGTAAATCAGATGGTTCAGTGCTGAAAATCAACATCGTCAACAAAGAATACAATCTGGTGAGGATTGACAATTTGACAGATTTGATAGTAATTCAGTTGCTAGAATCGCTATTTTCATTGTCAAGTAGCGATGAAAATCTCTAGCTTGATAAAAGGCGGAAAATCACTAAAATAAAAACTTCAATGATTTCTCCATCAGACTTTACTCTCCAGGCTGAGCCAATATAAAATTACCTGCATTTATTTTAAACGCAATTTCTACTTTTAACCAACTAATACGCAGTACAGTAGACGTTCGGTTATGTGAACTAATAAATACCTTGTGTGTTTATAAAATCAAATTGTTCATATGATCGAACGCATATTTTTATTTTTTAAAACAAACAGCTACAATTTAGAAAAATGTTGAGTGAGTGTTTATGATTTTTTTTCAGCCAACCTCTTCTACAAAGCCTTTATATAAATGCATAAATTCTAATTAACTAATTTCTAAAATTTCATGAGTTTCACTAGTTACTTTTGAGCGTTTTGAATTCGAAAATAGCGGGAAGTTACAAGGATGGCCTGCAGGGTCAAACTTCTTTTCAATTTTTTTTTTTACGAACTAGCTCTGAAAATTTTTTGAAATTATTTTTTCAACTTATTTTCCAAAAATTATCTTTAAAAAGTTTTCAAAAAATTTCAAAAATAAAATTAGAACTGCATTTTGTATACCGATTTTATAGTTAGGGAACTGGCGACCTTTCATGGTCGAACATTCTCTTGGGTTCCATTCCCAAATTAGCCTAAATTATTTTTTTTTTTACTAATGACAATTTTTTGATAACATTTTATAATTTAAAAAACAGAACGATAATTAAAAACCCATACAAATAAACTAAAATTAAATATCTTGACCTAAAATTTTCAAAATATTTAGTACATTATAAAAAAAATTAATAAATAAAAAAAAATAAATAAAAAATTTAAACAAATTGGGATCCCAATCTGAGAGGTTTCACATTTCTCATAATTGGTAATCAATCAACTTAACGACCACATAAAAACTAGTCGTTACCCGCGGTTCACACACGATTGAAATGCGTTCCCATTATTTGGCATAGTTACTCCTTTCTCAATGTAGACATCCACTAAGAACGGATTTTATGCAAATCCTATCCAAAATAGATTTTTCACCTACCATCACATATTATATCATATTTTACCAAATTAAAAAAGCAAAATTCACTAGTTTTTAGTATTCGAAAATCAATTTAACTAAACTTCATCTATGACAATATTATTAATACAAATTAAAATTTACCTCCTCTAAATCTGGACAATCCGCTCGAGTAGTGAGATCTGGATTAGCTCCGGCCATCAAAAGAGCACAAGCGATTCCGTAATGTTTACCTCGAACGGCTGCATGTAGAGCAGTCTCACTTTCATTGTTGCAGTACAAATCTACTTGTAGCGGACTTACGTAACACTCGGAATTCTGAAATAATAAATCAGCAATTAATTTAAGACAATAAATTTCAAATTTTTTTAATGTTATAATTTTAAATTGTGTTAAAAGACATTACTTTCAAATTTATATTTTCCATATCGTTTCTTAAATTCAATCGTGACATAATTGACTGAATTCCATCTGAAATTCTTCTCCTTGTTGGACTCGCCACATTGGTAACTTCTTGAGGTGCATTCTCATCCTAAAATAAGACATACAATAATATAAAATAGAAAAACGTTTCTCAGTAACTATTGAAGTAAAACTTCTCTTGACTTGATAGGAGAGAGAGAGAGAGAGAGATTGTAAATTATAGACGCTCAACAGCTGAGGTCATAAGCGTCCGGCTTGGTAGGATAAAAAACAATCTTGAGATTGAAAATGTAACAAACGTGTCGTAATTTTATAACAGAGGATACCTATATGTATACCGTATACATATTATAAAAATCGGCTGAAGAACAACAAGCTAAGGTCGCTGCGAGGTAGAACACTTAAGTCATAAGCTAGAGGTTGTAGGTTCAATTCTAGCGGTCAGTGCCATTATTACTTTTTTGTTTGTTTTTTTTTACAATTATACAAGTTTTACTTCTGTGGTATATAATGTAAAATAGTCTCTTTTTTCAACACTTTTTGAACAGTTTTCATCAATTACAAAACTAAAAAACTTACAATTTGTATACGGCTCGCTTTAATTTTGAATTTTAAAATAACATCTGCCATCTGTTGATTGCCAAGCAAACATGCAACGTACAAGATATTTTGCCCAGTTACATCTCTTTGGTTTATGTCAAACGCCATAGTATATTCCCACTGTTGTGTAACATTTCTAGAAATATATATATTTTTTTACTGTCAAAAACCAATTCACAAGATTTGTGTGCGCGTGACCATTTAATAAAAATTAATGATAATTAATCAAGTAAAATTAAAATTTACACAAGACTATTAAATGATATTTAATATTAACTATTGACGTTGCCCGACATGGCGAGTCTTTTATAATTCATGTCGTATTAAGCTGTGTCCTGTCTATGCCGATCGGCAATACCGATTGGCATACCGATCGGCAAAGCTGCACTAGTGTGGACATGATTGTCGGCTTCGTTTTTAGGCAAATTCGTTGCCGATCGGTATTGCCGATTGGCATAGTCAGGACACAGCTTTACATAGTAGAAATATATACAACTGTTATTAAGTATTTATGAAAGTGACAATTAATTTTAGATTATATAATATTATGCAACTGCACAATAATATAAAACGAGTGTCGTCAAATTGACATCAAGTTTTCACATGGTGCGAAAGAATATTATTTTATGACAACTTAAATTTAGATGTTACTTAAGGAGGTTGATGCGTTACAGTCCCAATCAAAAGTAAGTCAAATTCTAAATGGGAACTTTTCCATAATAAATTTTTACAAAAGGTTATAAGTCGATGATACCAATAAATTATTGTCATAAAGGCATAAATAAATATTTTTTTTTAATATTAATTACTTATTTCAGTATTTTACTTAATGGACTAGATTTGAATTTTTTGTACAAAGTTAGGTTAAAACAAATAAATTTATGTAAATATCTATATTTTACATATTTTTTGCAGTAAATAATTAAAAAAAGAAATTAGAAGTAATAGTCCAAGAGACGGCTGCAGAAAATGTGTCGTCATAAGGTGGACGAACGAAAAAATTAGAGATGATAGTTAAGACCATAATTAAGAAAGATCGCTAAGGTTGCCTGCGAAAATCCTGCCGAAACAATGTTTTTTTAATTTGTTTATCAGTTAATAGACCATTGAAGTTAGCAAGGACAAAATTAATAACAGAAAACGAATGATGAGGAAGGGAAGAAACTGCCGTCAGAAATACAGAGACCCAAAATTCAAATGCGTAAAAGGCCGGAGGCCTGTGGGGGGTGCATTTAGGGGTCAAACGCGGTTTTTCGTTATTTCCGGCGAAAGTTGACCTCCAATCGAAAAATGTTGTACGGCAAAGTTGTAGGTATTAAAAGAATCTACAACTTTTTCACATAACCTTAAAGATTCAAAGAAATATTGAAAAAACTGTGTTTTTCGTTTTTAATTTTTTTCTCCTGCAAATTACAGCTTATTTAGGACATAGAAAGGTAAGTCTTCTGAAAATTTCATGAAAAAAAATTGGTTGTCTGTAAAGTCGGTTTACGGACGATAGTTTTACGTGATAACGTATTCAGCTCGAATATCATATTTAATAATACATAACCTAAATTTTAGTAGCTGTCAGGCGGAACGTGACACTTTTTTGTTCATGCAGCCGGTGTTTCATCAATTTATAAGACGTTATCACGTCAAAAAAAAAATTAAAAACGAATAACACGGTTTTTTCAATATTTCTTTGAATCTTTAAGGTTATGTGAAAAAGTTGTAGATCCTTTTAATACCTACAACATTGCCATACAACATTTTTCGATTGGAGGTCAACTTTCGCCGGAAATAACGAAAAACCGCGTTTGACCCCTAAATGCACCCCCCACAGCCCTCCGGCCTTTTCCTACGCATTTGAATTTTTGGTTTCTGTATTTCTGACGGCAGTTTCTTCCCTTCCTCATCATTCGTTTTCTGTTATTAATTTTGTCCTTGTCAAAAGCTAACTTCAATGGTCTATTAACTGATAAACAAATTAAAAAAACATTGTTTCGGCAGGATTTTCGCAGGCAACCTTAGCGGTCTTTCTTAATTATGGTCTTAACTATCATCTCTAATTTTTTCGTTCGTTCACCTTATGACGACACATTTTCTGCAGCCGTCTCTTGGACTATAATAAAAATTAAAATTAAATCATTAAAAAGTTGAAAATTCACTTAAAATTGTTAAAATTGTCAAGAATAAAAGTCCATAATCGAAAAATGCTAAGGTTTAATATTTTTTTTTTAATTGATTAAAAGTCTCCTAATTAAATTGGAGAAAATATTAAAATATGCGTGAGACATTGATGCTTTACATAGTTAGTTTTCGGAACTGCTGACATTATTTGGTTATTTGCAAAAAATTAAAATGTACCGTTTGCAAGCTAGGTTGATATATTTTCCATAAGACTACATGTAAAAGTTTTTTTAAATTTTTAACTTTTTAAATCTCCTAATGATTTTGAATTTTTTGCAGAAAATTTTGTCATAAAATAATCTATTAAAAAAACTTTATTTCAGATTTTTTTCATTATCTTCGTAAAACGGCTCAACCCCTTAAGACCATTTATAAATCTTTGTCATTACAATAATAAAAAAACTCGGGTCGCAGTGCGAAACCCTGCCGACAATATAGTGTATTTGCTTTTATAAGCAGTGTGGCTCTATTGTATGAACTTAACTTTGTTTTTGGACAAAAGAAAAAAATTATCCCTTAATACACCCCTTAAAACAACATTTTTTTCTTAATTTCAATACTATATACCAATTCAACATCATTCTGTATCAAATTATATACACCCTTCAGTATGCAAATCCATATCAATAAACTTGCGTTTTCATAAAATTTGTAAGTCCGGTCCTGTCGGGCCGATTTTATTAAAATTTTAGCAGCACATTTCAATAATTACTAAAGGGTTAAATTTCAAATTTGAAACGATTCTGAGAATTTTTTCGGTATTTTTGGGCCCAAAAACATTTTTCAACCCCTAAATGCCCCCCTTAAAGTGGCCCGATCGGGCCCATTTTAAATAGGCTTCGTGCGGTGATGGATTTTAACATGTGGTCCAAATTTCGTTAAAATCAATTAACTCCTTCGAAAGTTATTGCCCGCACCTATATATATATATATATATATATATATATATATATATATATATATATATATATATATATATATATATATATATATACATATATAAACATACTTTTCCAAAAATGGTGCCAAACTTCTTAGAAACTTATGAAACGTCGAGAAATTTTGGTCCGACCCCTAGGTCCCGCCATCCGACCGACGCCAATAGTGTAAGTGCCTTATGGCAAATACACTAAAAAGTCGTTTTTACTCGAGAATTTTTGACAGTTGTTAGTTGTTGCTCGTGTTTAGTTGAATTTGATATATAAATAATAAATAATGATGAGTGAAAACATTCCTCAATTTCGATATAAAGGCCCCCATACACCTCGTTCTTTTTTGGCAGTTTTCATCGTCACGATAAAACACGTCGGTCAAAACCGAAGTGTATGGGCAAAAACTGTCGATGAAACACGGCAGTTTTTTTATCTGCCGAATCTTGATTTTAAACACGACGTGTTTGCTGGTTGTCGTTTTAAATCGTAATGTGTGGCGCTTTCCGATAAGAATCGACGTGTTTATTCAGTGGTGCGACGTACAGCAAATAAGTCATATTAATTAAATGATTGTAATTAGTTTGAGTATTGATTTATATTTTAACCGTTTTAGTGCTAAGCAATTTTGACAAAAATAAATGAAAATTGCTATAAACATATTGATTAATTTAGAGGAAAAAATAATGGTGTCAAATAAAACACTCTAATTTAGACAAATATCAATCAATTTTATTAATTATTTTTGCATTATATTGTTTATTAATGTTTATTAAACATAAAATAATATCAATATTATTGTATTTTCCATCAAAGCAGATCGTATTAATGATGCCACGACTTCAGAAAAACTGAACGAAACTACGCCTCTGTGTGGATATGGCCGTTGTTCGTGTTTAAATTAACCGTACAGTTTTACCCGTGCGGTTAAAACTGCCATAAAAGAACGAGGTGTATGGGGATGGCCGTTGTTCGTGTTTAACCGTACAGTTTTACCCGGCGGTTAAAACTGCCAAAAAAGAACGAGGTGTATGGGGGCCTTAACGAACGATTTACTAGAAAACATTTTGTAAAATGGAAAAATAATATTAGCGACATTGCGAAAAAAAATCATTTAGAATAGAGAATTAACTGCGCATCGCGTCAGAATACTGTTTTGAAATTACTCTATTAATCGAATATGTACCAACGCAAGCTATTTCCCATATAGTTCTCTGGACAAAACCTCCCCGCATCAGTTTCATTATTTCACATACGTTACTCGGTTAGTTATTACACATACTTTTTTTTTACCGCCTTCGGTCGGTTTCTGATAGGACCTTCAATTATTCAGCTTTGAATTTAGTTTTAACTACATTTAATTGAAAACAAAGATATTAATATATTGCCCATTTCACCGAATTTGTTCCCCAATTTTAATAAAGTTAGCAATGATTCAGACTTAACTTTGAACCTACCCTAAACATGTCAAGTCATGCTATAATTATAATACAGTCGGATTTATGCATTTTAAACTCGGATTTTCAACTAATTTTATTAACGTATTTCAAGTTTTTAGTCTTTAATTCTCACGAAAAGTGTCTCATCTTACGCTGCTCAGCCAATGGAAAAATACATTATACGCTAGGAAAGTATCTTTGACATGCTATCTTTGCGCCATCTCGTGTTCAATTTTTTAAGATCTGGTTCACTCAAAACTTACAAACACATGGAAACAAGCTTTATTCTAAACCATAAAAAATATTTACTCACAATGTCAGTAAAAAAATTGGTTGTCTGTAAAGTCGGTTTACGGACGATAGTTTTACGTGATAAAGTATTCCGTAATACATAACCTAAACCTCCCAAAATTTGGTTTCAATCCGCTTATCCTTGGTGTCGGAATGATAAGAAATGTCAAAAGTGACGTTTGCAACTCTCAAAGTATTATGTTCTAATAATAATTAGTTATTCCAATACTTAACTTAGGAGGCGTTGCATTTCACAGAATACTAATGTCAAAAAATTGAATTAAACATTAGAAATTCAGCCGTTTTCATGTTGCATTTATACAGCTATTTTTCTATATAAATTTGTATAAAAAAACTGTTTAGGCAAATTCTGTTATACGAAATCTATGTAAAATGTTCTCCTCTTTCGTTTAAGACTGGTTTCAAACCGATCTGATTTAAATTGAGCGAGAAATTAGCAAAAAGCACGCACAGGGTCAGGCGGAACGTTACGCGTTAGGAACGTTACGCGTTAAGAACGTTACACTTTTTCGAACATGCAGCCGGTGTTTTATCAATTTATAAGATTGGTGATTCATCAATTTATAAGACGTTATCACGTCAAAAACTACATAAATGATATACATTTTTTATTTAAAAAATTTTTGTTTTGTTAACAAAATAACAATTATGATATTTTTCATGTATTTAATAATGATTACAGACGTAAAATAAAATTTAATTACCCTTGACGACGTACTGCTGCAGTCCATTTTTTTTCCTCTCTTATTCATAAGAAAATCCAGAAAAACGGTGGAATTGTAATTCTGGACTTTGAGTTTGTGTATCTTTACAATCAACAATACAGCACTTCCATTTGATAGCTTTTTTCCCATTTTATTCAACAATTAATACTTATTAAAATGCACGTATAACATATGACATTAAGATTTTGACTGAACCAGAATTAAAAAAAAAAAAACATAAGGACGCAAAGGTCGCGTGTCAAAAGATACTTTCCTAGCGCAAATAAATCAAGTTGAAAGCATTAAAAAGATAATTTATTTAAAAAAAATAATTCGGGATTCTTAATCAAACTTGTTATGTAGGTACCTACTTTTGTGAAAATTCAAGTCAATCACGTTTTTTTACCACCCAATGATTCAACTATAAAATAACAGCAGAGTTCACTTACAGATATTTTTTTAATAAATGTGATGGATACGGAAAATAGAATAACAACTCCAATACTTGACTATGACCGTTGATACAACAAGCGTGGATTGGAAGCCACTTTTCGACAGTATGTTGCTATAAAAAAAATAGGAAATAAAACGTCTTCACCTGTTTGAATGTAATATTGGATTAATTAAGTATACCTGTACTAGTTCAGGAAATTTTTTAAGAAGCATTTCGACGACTTCTTTATGCCCATGATAGCACGCAATATATAACGGAGAGTATTTTGTAACGGGATGTATTCTGCCGTCGGCCCCATTTTCTAGAAGTACCTTGACTATCTCCTTTCGTCCAACTTGACATGCGCTGCGTTAATAAAAAATTACAATAATTACAAATTAAACACTTCTTTAGGACATGTGACTAATTAAACTAGACCATTTACCTAAATGTAACAAGATTAACAATTAAAAAAAAAATCCAGCCAATTGGGCAACAAGACCATTCCAACTTCAAAAATATTGACATTTGATATCGTGTAATAAAGAAAATAAAATTTCTGATATGATATGTTAAATAATATGATATTTGCTATTCGTTGGCATCGTTACTTACATAATATAATTTCTATCTGACAAATCTACAGAACAAAAGTACAGCTGATTTTTTTTTTATTTTCAAAATATTTCCGAAACTATTTACCTACAAAGTTTAGAAAACAAAAATTAACAAAACTTTCTTGAAAAAATAAATAGAATAATAAACCCTTATGAAAAGCATACCATTATTATATAAAAACCAACGTTATAGCATATTATATCTTTTCCGCGCATGCGCCGATTAATAATAGGATTCTTCACATTTGTATATCAAGCATCCTTCCAAAATTTGGTTTCAATACCTTTATCCGTTCGAGCTGTATCGTGTTCACAGACTAACAGACAAAAAGACGCGCAGACTTTTTCCTAAAATATATTTTTTGGATTCGGGTGACCTCAAAACGAAAACATAATATTGTAAAATTTCGTAAGATTAAAGGATGAATCCTGGTGGCATAGGATCGATGAACTAAGCAAATACTGGAGATTTATTTATTGCATTTTATTGTCTGACGTTTCGGCAAACGACTGATTTTTACTAAAAATTGTATAAATGTGTCTAATGTAACTTGTTTAAAATTATACTCAAACAAGTTACATTAGACACATTTATACAATTTTTAGTAAAAATCAGTCGTTTCTTTCAAGAAAAACAGTAATTTTAATACCCGTTGATGACATTTTTTATTTTAATTTATTTTATACATAACAATAGTACTGAGAAAACAGACAGCATTGATTCTCCGAATAAAATGCAATAAATAAACCTTCAGTATTTGCTTAGTTCATCGATCCTATGCCACCAGGTTTCATCCTTTAATCTTACAACATTTAAACAGGATCATCATCACTCTAAATTATTAGAGTTATTTTTCACAATTGTAAAATTTATAAAGTGAATTTTTATCTAAATTAGTACCATTCCCCACTTATGGTGTGGGAATGGTAATAAATGGGAGCGTCACGCCGCGATAATTTTCTTGTGATTGATGGGCTATGAATGAATGAAAGCAATTTTCTAATTTTATTCATCATTAAACTAATCTTATTTAGGAGAGTAGGAGGAAAATAAGAAAAACTCCTCTGCGGAATTGCCAAAAAAACCTTAAAATTAAAATTTGATTTTGATTCACTGAAATGATGTGTTTGCTACGCTTTTACATATAGAAATGAACACACGCCATCAATAAACTTCCTCTTCAAGATTTTTTCGTAAAAAAAATAATGGCGCCATATTGAAGGGTCAGTAATGACATTTAAATAAATGAAACATGATCATGAAGGTTAGAGCTGCTTTTGATAAAAACGCAATTTTTTATTTTTGTTCATTAGAAAACTGACTTTATTTGGGGATGTAGAGTAAAAATGAAAATTCTTCTAGAGATACTCACGAGAGATTAAAAAAAATTTTTTGGGTTAATTTCAGTAGAGACTGACGACCGCCATTAACGTTTTCGGTTACAACGATCCTCCAGTCATAAAAAACTAACAACAAAATGCGTCCAATATTTCCCATAGTACCAATGTAATTTAATTCTTTTATAACGAGCCCACACTTACAATGAACCTGTAGTACCTACATCGCTGCAGCGATCGTTGCAACCAGTTTGCACACATATGATTCTAACATCTCTTATGGAATATTGCTTTGGGGCTGCGCCTCAGATGTAGATAAAATTCTATTACTACAAAAAAAGGCCATAAGGTGTATTTCGGGTGCTAGTTATGATGCTCATTGTAAACCGCTGTTTACTGAATTACGAATTATGATTGTCTTTAACTTGTATATCTTTAACATGTTGTGTTACTTTAAAGCAAATATTAATAATTTACCAACCGGTGCCGATCATCATAACTATGATACCAGAAGAAGTTCTTGTGATGTATCACCGCTTAAAAATTTGTCAGCAAAGTCCAGACTTTATGGGGCATAAACTTTTCACCATTTTACCGGAGAAAATAAAAGGACTTTCTTTTAAATATTTTAAAAAATTCACAAAGCAATTTTTGATCATAGAACCATTTTACAGTTTTGACGAATATTATATTATGTGCAATATGACACAAAATTTTAAAAAAATATATCCAAATTTACTGTAATTCTGTATCATTTATATATTTTTGTATCACTTTTTTATTGACAATGTCTGTACAATTTTAATCGTGTTTCTGACTAATAAAGTTTGAATTGAATTTAATTGGGCTTTTGAATGAAATTTTTTTTTGTCATAAATGGAAAGATCGTATATAAGTTTTATAACAAAACTATTTTTCTTTTTTTTATTTTCGTTATAATTCAAAAGTTATATCAAATTAAAAATAAATTTTTGTACCCAGTTCCGAGAACGCGCCGACATTTCCCGAACATAATGTGACGTCATAATGTTTTAGTCAATACACATGTAGAAGCCATTGATAGTATACTGCGTATATACATTTATTTTACCATTATGACGTCACAACTGTCAAAAACAATTTTAGTGCGTTTGCAGTCACGTGATTTTTTTTAATATTTTATCAATTTTAAATTGCTTATAATTAATTTAAAAAAAGTTTTTTGAAAGTTTTTCGCATCGATTATCAATATTATTTATAATAAAGTTTTAAAATACAATAAAAAAATCGATAATTATTTTTTTTCAAAAGCCTAATTGAAAAAAAATCAATTTGGACAGGGTAATATTAACGTAATTGTGAAATAACAAACTAGTAGCAAAAATTCCGAAAATATGTTTTCTGTATGAATAGGATTGAGGTATAATTTATGGGAGATTTATTTTTTTAATATTTTTTCATATACATACTGACAAACTTTCCTTTGACATGCTAGGACTAAAATGGCAATAAATATATGCAATTATTAAAAGTACGCATACAGTATGAAAATAAAGTATGAACAGCCTACAGTCCAGCATATTAAAAAAGTGATTAAAAAAGAGCGAAAACGCATTGCAATGATTTCTTTTTCTCTGAATTGTTTTTAAATTTTAAACTTACGTAAACAGAAGTGTATTGGCCCCACTCGGGGCCATGTTAACAAGGAGCTCGGCATCTGAGCCAAGCGAAGCTATTAAGTGCCTGACGGTCGATGTATCTCCAGCAGTGCAGGCTTCCCGTAATGATGCATGCACCTCCTGACGTGCTTTTTCGCGTCCATCTAAAAAATGTAAAAAGATCTGTGTTAAAAAAATATTACAACATTAATTGGTGATTGGTAAAAATTATGTTTTTGGGTAAAATAAAAAATGTAGCCCCCTGAACTCCTTAATAAAACCCTTCATGAAGCCTTTTATCAATCCAATTATATACACCATTTAAAAAGTTAGTATAACCAACGAGAGTCCAACGGCGGAAGCTTTGGTTTTGATCACATTCGGCGAAAACATTTAACTTCGGCTAAAGAGTTTTTTGGATTAGGGGGACCTCAAAACGGAAAGATATTGTAAAATTTTTGAAAAGTGATTTTTGACCTAAACTAGTACCATTCCCCACTTGTGGGTTGGAATGGTAAAAGACTTGCAAAGCTGGAAATAGTTTCTGAGATATTTTGGAAATAACAGTTTACTGGAAAACCTTGTAATTCTTGAATTACTTGTGTCTTCAGACAATATTTTTAATTATGAGGTAAAAAAATAAAACAAACGTAGTTTTGCTATAAAACTTGTATGTAATCTTTCAATTTATGTAATAAAAAAAATTCATTCAAAAATTCATTCAAAAATTCTATTGCGGTTGGCGGGGGTTTCGGCCCACCGGAGCCCGCCAACCTACTGAGTATAAGCACGTTAAGAACTTAAACTTCAAAATAAAGTAAACAACATTCTATTCGGAGATGCATAGGATAACCGTTTTTTTGGGTGACCGGAAGTTACCCTTTTTTGACGGGCCGGCTCACTCCAGTCTGTCAATCGTTGTATTTTTCTTTTAAGCAGGGTTTAAATTTCCCAAATATCCATGAACGGGCCTATTTGGAGATCCCATAGGGTTTTAATGTTACGGGCTCTCGTGCTACTAGGTTACTAGGAATTTTTATCTTAGTTTGATCTCTACCATCGCCTGTCGAAGTTTTCCTCGTTCAAGTCGTTAAAAAAAGTTATGAGAAGAAATACGGAAAAATAATTTTCCAGCAATTTAGATCAAACTTGATTCACCAGAGCTCACAAACAAATTAGAGTACCAAGCTATTTTTTTTATTTACTTTGTAACTTTATAGAGAACAAAAATGTGTTCAATGATTTTGTCAGACTTCGCGATAGGATCGAATACAGAACATAAATCGTGAAAAATCGTTACCTATTTGATTTTCCCGATGCCTACAGCTAGGAAATCAAGGTCACAAAATGGAATGTTCCAAGTTCACTACAAAATGAGCCTATTTATCCAATAAATGGTGTTGTATAAATTAAAGTATTTTAAGTCAATAATAAATGTAACCGGAAACTGGTCTAGTAACTCAATAACAATTAATTAATTCAATAAATAAAATTATCGACAATTTTTCAGACAATATAATTAATACATTATATTGTCTGAAAAATTGGTCGATAATTTTTTTTATTGAAGAGTTCTAATCAGACGTTAATCAAAGATTTGAACAATTAATTAACCCTGAAAAATTGCGATATCGAATGTTATAGATAAATATTCACTTTTAGTAAAGATTTTTGCACGCATGAAGTTTACTTTTTCGCAAACAAAATAACATCAAATATTTTTAAAAAAATGAAAGAAGGTTTAATTATATGCATTATTTTTATGACAACGAAAACCACAAACAAGTTGCGGTTGAAAGCCACAAAATCCTTGAATTATATCAAGACATTTGAAGTTGCAAAAGTTGCAAAAAAAACTGCTTTACAAAACACAACACATATTAAATTGCAAATGCATTTCCCAATTTCGAAGTTTCTTTAAGACACCTAACATTATAAATGCGAAAATCTGTTTATATTTGTTACTCAATCACGGCCGTGTAGCACGCCAAATTGTACTAGCGTACTTACTAAGTTTTAAAAAATGTACCGTAAATTTAAGCCATAAAAATCCAAAATAAAAAATGCTGTGCTAAGTTCACACTTTCAATTTTTCAAAATCTCGTACAAGCCAAGCACTAACTTCAATTAAGAAAATGTATTAAGAAAAAATGTAGTACATTTGCGCGTGCCAACGGTACAACCACAAAAAATAAAATTAACAAAAAAAAAAATCAAAATTCACAATTTTCGAAAAAAGTTAATTTATTTTAAGTGTTTCGTTAGCATGCGGCCTAGATAAAAAACTTTTGTTTATAAAGTTACATTGTAGAAAAATTTTTTATAGTAAAAGGGGCATTTCATAAAATATTAAAATTCAAAAATTTCGAGAAAAGTCTAAATTTGCTTGTTGTGCCGTTGGCACGCGGTCTAGATAATAATGACTTTTACTATTATTTTGTAAAATGATTTTTTACTTATAAAGTTATTTTATAAAATATTTTGCTAATAAAATTATTTTGTAAAATCATTTTTTAAAATAGTACGGGCACTTAAATAAATTTACAAAAATAAAAAATTTCTAAAAAGTCCAAATTTTCTTGTTGCACTGTTGGCACGCGGTCTAGATAAAAAACTTTTGCTTATAAAATTATTTTGTAAAATAATTTTTTAAAGTAGTAAGGGCACTGAATGTAAATTTTCAAAATTCGAAAATTTCGTAAAAAATCAAACATTTTTTATTGTACTGTTGACACGCGGTCAAGATAAGGAACTTTTGCTTATAAAATTATTTTGTAAAATGATTTTTTAATGTAGTACGGGCACTTAATGTAAATTTTCAAATTTCAAAAATTTCGTAAAAAGTCAAATGTTTCTTGTTGTACTGTTGGCACGCGGTCTAGATAAAGAACTTTTGCTTATAAAATTATTTAGTAAAATGATTTTTTAATGTAGTACGGGCACTTAATATTCAAAGCAATGGCACGTCAATCCGGTGTCGGAGAGGCAACCGGATGGCGAGTGGTAATCTGGGCCTATGAGTGGTGCAGAACCCCCTGGTAGCGGCCAAAGTGACCCCAAATGGACGGGGGCGGCGATATGGGGGTGGGGCAAAATCGAAAAATGTTTGAAAAGGCAACCGGATAAAAATGCGGTTGCATTGCAGGAAATATCCTAATTATATAATACATTTTTTTTGCCATCCGAAACATGCGGGCCGTTTTTGCACTAGCAAATAATAAAAAAATTAAAAAAAAACTGAAAAGGCAACCGCTTCAAAATTAGTGAGCATACTTATTGACACCACCAAACGTTGGAAAAAAATTGCCATCCGATCCTGATGGGCAGTTTCGGAGAAACAACCCCTCAAAGTCGCCGAAAAACCCTTTTTTTCGATTTTTTCAACAATAAGTAAAAAAAACACACTAAAAATTGTTCAAATCGGATGGCATTCGAAATTTATACTGTCCTAAGTACAAATAATAGTGTGTATCAATGCTTTCCGATTTCGATTAAATTTACCCCTATTTAGCCACCCCCAAAACTCATGAAAATATGGTATGGCATTATTTTTATTGTTATTGAGTTTTGGGGGTTGGCTAAATAGGGGTAAATTTAATCAAAATCGGATGGCATTGATACACACTATTATTTGTACTTAGGACAGTATAAATTTCGAATGCCATCCGATTGGAACAATTTTTAGTGTTTTTTTTACTTATTGTTGAAAAAATCGAAAAAAAGGGTTTTTCGGCGACTTTGAGGGGTTGTTTCTCCGAAACTGACAATCAGGATCGGATGGCAATTTTTTTTCAACGTTTGGTGGTGTCAATAAGTATGCTCACTAATTTTGAAGCGGTTGCTTTTCAGTTTTTTTTTATTCGCTAGTGCAAAAACGGCCCGCGTGTTTCGGATGGCAAAAAAAAATTATTATATAATTAGGGTATTTCCTTCAATGCAACCGCATTTTTATCCGGTTGCCTTTTCAAACATTTTTCGAATTTGCCCCACCCCCATATCGCCGCCCCCGTCCATTTGGGGTCACTTTGGCCGCTAACAGGGGGTTCTGTACCACTCATGGGCCCAGATTACCACTCGCCATCCGGTTGCCTCTCCGACACCGGATTGACGTGCCATTGCTTTGAATATAATGTAAATTTTCAAAATTTACATTTACCTACATTTTTAAAAAATGATTTTACAAAATAATTTTATACGAAAAAGTTCTTTATCTAGACCGCGTGCCAACAATACAACAAACAAATTTTGACTTTTTTCGAAATTTTTTTATTTTGAAAATTTACATTAAGTGTCCGTACTACTTTAAAAAATGATTTTACAAAATAATTTTATGAGTAAAATTCTTTATCTAGACCGCGTGCCAACAGTACAACAATAAAGTTTTGACTTTTTCGAAATTTTTTAATTTCCAAAATTTATATTAAGTGCCCGTACTACTTTAAAAAATGATTTTACAAAATAATTTTATAAGGAAAAGTACTTTATCTAGACCGCGTGCCAACGGTACAACAAGCTTTAGATTTTTCTCGGAATTTTTGAATTTTAATATTTTATAAAATGCCCCTTCTACTGTAAAAAATGTTTCTACAATGTAACTTTATAAACAAATGTTTTTTATCGAGGCCGCATGCTAACGAAACACTTAAAATTAATTAACTTTTTTTGAAAATTGTGAATTTTGATTTTTTTTTTTTTGTTAATTTTATTTTTTGTTGTTGTACTGTTGGCACGCGCAAATGTACCTACTACATTTTTTCTTATAGGCTAGACGTCGAGGAGGTAAAAACATTAAAAAGTGTATTATTCGGGCACAGGCGAGATTATATTGTTGGAATCGCTTCGTTTTAGGGTGTAATTCAAACCCCTAAGTTTGCTTACAAATTGTTGATGGGCTTGATTTTATATTGAAGGAGATTTATTTGGTTGAGGAACAATTTAATTTAATTTTAATTGATTTTATAATTAACAATTAGTGACGAAAAAATTTTTTTTTCTCTATTTCCTTTAATATCTCCGTTCCTCTTGACTTTTAGTATAGCATATGCATTGAGAAAGTTGTTCCTTATGAAATTTCCTAAAAAATGAGCACTGACACAGGTCGGTAAGTGCAATTGTTAACTTGCAAATAGCCCCGAAAGTTAAAAAAACACGTTTTTTTCACTATTTTTTTACTAAAAAAGACCGCACATAGATGGCTGAAAATTCTCAAAAATGATGTCTATGTTGACCCAAACATGCATGAATAATTTTAGCGTCATCGGTCAATTACTTCTTGAGTAATTAACGATCACTTTTTTTTGTTTCCTTAATAATGCAAATTACGCCATTTTTTTCACAAACGGGTTTCGCTGGTCGGACCAAGCCAGAAAAATCACAAATCCATTCAACTTTAGTATCCCGTTGGAATTTTTGGAAAAAATTAATTCTAACCAATTTTATAACGATTGAATATTGGAAAAGTTATATGGTGTTATACGTTTGTATTGCTAAAGAAATCGTTATAAAAACGGTTGGAATTAATTTTTTCCAAAAATTCTAAAAGTAGGCCGATCATTCTGAAAATTTGCATAACACCATAATTTTTCATTGTGAACAACTTTTATTAGTGACACTTTTGCGTACTATGAACGGAAAAGGTACTTTACCTGAAACGGTAAGAGGTTTTGCTCAAAAAAATCGAACGTAAACTAAAAATAAGTTTCAGACCAAGCAGGGCGGAATCCCAAAATATGAAATCCCAATTCGAAAATTTTTGGTCAATCTCACCTATTGTGAACTCAATCCGGGGACACACTGTACATATTACATTATAATACATATATTTTTTAGTGGAACTCTGTTTTTGATATGCGTTAATAAATAATTAGTTATTATTAATCGTTTGAGGTATGTAAATAAACACAAAGTAGATAAAAAAATCTGCAAAAAAACAAAAATTGTGATAAAAAAGCACTTAAAATTGTTACATTTTTGCTGTAAACACTTGAAAAAAATAGAAAAAAATGTGTCTTGCCTAATGGTTGTCCAGGAATATATGTGTCATCGATGAAATAATCACAGGCATCGAATGCTTGTTCAGGAGACAACGCACCTGAATTTATATTTGTATTCGATAACATACGTTTCAACATTTTTATTGTTCACTAAAAAGTACACATTATAAATTTTATTAAAAAACTACCTATATACCATATAGTTTCAAGCAAAAACCAAATTGATATACTCGTTAGCACAAAAAGTTATAACTTGAATGCAAATAGGGTTCGAAAAGTTATGTGACATTTTAAGCAATTTAGTGATGTTTTAATAGATATCCCGTTAATATTTAGGTATATTTATATTCCATATAACGCTCCAATATTTCATGTCGAGCATAATATGTGTTCAGCTCTCTAATTCTAATCTTATTCAATATTCGCATCTTTTTCTCTATATCCAAATTTAAATTTCCTCTGTATAATAATACATTACAGGAGACAAATCTGAATGCATATAATATCTAATAATAGTAATCTGAAATATTTCTAATCAACTTACTACAAGGGGGTCTTTGAAGTCTTTCCTGAGGGAAGACTTACTCCAAGGAGGTCTTTGGAATCTTTCCTGAAGAAAGGGACGTAAAATAAAGTTTACTAAATTTCGGTTTAACAATAATTTAAATTTTTGTTATTTTGCACAAAAGAATGGAGCTATAACTAGGCCTGGTTACAGGCTAATTAATTAATTATAATTTAAATATTTTACATACACTTTTACATGTTATTGCAAAATAATAGGAAATAGTACCATTCCCCACTTGTGGTGTTGGAATGGTAAAAATAAAAAAAAATACCTTCTAGGTACCCGTAATTATTAATTTTGTATTAAAATTGAAAACATTATAAAACCGTTTAAAAACGACCGTACGAAACATAATATTTACCACTTTGGTGGTTTTAACAATAAATTGTTAGGTTAAAAGTTAAAAGTTCCCAACGTAGTGCAGTCAAATGAGCGAAAAAAAAGAACCAATCGTGCATTTTGGGTAGGCAGCGATTTTTTGTTTGGGATTTGTAGCGGGTTTTCGGGAAGGAGGGTTCCCCGTTTGGCCATTATATTAAAAAGAAGTTTGTAAGTACCGTATTTTTCGGACTATAAGTCGCACCTTTTTACATAGAAAAATGGACTCAAATTTTGGGTGCATCTTATGATCCGAAGGTAACATTAAAATATTTTTTTCAATAAGTCGTCTCTAAATTTATGTTAACAATACAAATTGTGATCCGAAAGTAACACTAAAAAAAATTTAATTTACCTTTTAAAAAAGTCGGTTCACCTTTCCGAGAACACAGTATATATTTCGTGCGTAATTATTTTGTAACTTGTGTGACTGTGAAAATTCGCAAGGCTCTCGTTTTACTATGTCACACTATAATAATAATTTACGCACTCGATACATAACTAGGTACTATTTTATTATTAACGTTACGTAAAAGAGTTATCTATTAATAAAAATTATAGAGAATAATACTGTCTAGAAAATTGCTGTGTACCAAATTGTGAGATCCACGGATACGGAGATACAGCAAAAAACGATTACACTGTTCATTTCAAGTCGCAATCAAAAATGGGAACAGCCCCCGTTCCGTAAACTCTAAAAAACTCAAAAACGACTCCCCTAAGAATCGCTGCCCACCCAAAATGCACGTGGATGACGAATTAACTGCACCAACCACAAGACTAACAAAATATATTAAAATAATATCTTGAAAAATTATATTTTAAATTTTCAAAGTAGAAACACAGAAAGTAGAAATTTTATATTCGTTAATAATATTTTATGAGTCGTTCACTTAAAAATTAAGAATATAACACAAAAAATAGCATTTATTTTTTCGGTATAACTTGTAAGACTGCAATATTATTGTCGTTTTTCACACCGTTCGCGTTATATTAAAATTAACAAGTATTGTCACCTTGCGTAACATAAGGAGTCACCAGGGAGGAAGCCCCCTATTATAATTAGTGGAATTAATTTTGACATTTGATCGGTCGGCAAGTAATCGTAAATTATGCGTCCACACACGATTGGTTATAGTATGCTCACTAAGCAAAGCAACAATGATCAACGGTCATAATAAGCTATCTGCTGATATTATGCTTAACGTTTCATGGCATGGCCTCTGTGAATGTTTATTAGTTTTACAATTTTCACAATTACATATGTAGGAATGTTGTCTACCTTACGTCTTCTCGAGTGTAGTGCAATTAACTACATCCAATGAACAAATACAACGTATACACCTATATGTAGTTAAAATTAGATCGCGCATATCCATATTTTACAGATACGACGGAAAACTAAAAAACAAACGATAAACAATTCGGAATTTTACCGGAATAAACAAAACAGTACAATTTTTATTACTTATTAGCTGTTATTGTTTCATAATTCAACATGTTTTTGGGACCGTAATTTAATCTGTATCTATGGCAATATTACCTATCATTCTCATATTCGTGAAAAAAAATTCCAGCCAATTGGGCGACGGGACCATTCCAACTTCCAAAATGTTGATATTTGATTATAATAAAAAAAAAAAATAAAATTACTTTATCGCGTGAGGTGACGCGGGTAATGGCTAGTATTCAATATGACATTAACAATTCGTTGCCATGGTTACCTACATAGTTACCTATCATTCTCATATTCGTGAAAAAAAATTCCAGCCAATTGGGCGACGGGACCATTCCAACTTCCAAAATGTTGATATTTGATTATAATAAAAAAAAAAATAAAATTACTTTATCGCGTGAGGTGACGCGGGTAATGGCTAGTATTCAATATGACATTAACAATTCGTTGCCATGGTTACCTACATAGTATGTTCACGTCATGTAAAAATTAATCAAAGCATGCCTAACTAGTTTATTTCTGACAGATCCATAATACAAAAGAGCGGATGATTTTTTTTTATTTTCAAAATATTTCCGAAACTATAAAGTTTAGATAAAAATTTGTTAACAAAACTTTCTTGAAAAAATAAATAGAATAATAAGTCGTTATGAAAAGTATACCATTATTATATAAAAAATACCGTTTTAGCATATATCTCTTCTGTGCATGCGCCGATTTTCCCCAAAAACAATAGGGCTCTTCATATTTGCATACCAAGCATCCTCCCAAAATTTGGTTTCAATCCGCTTATCCGTTTGACCTGTATCGTGTTCACAGACTAACAGACGCACAGAGTTTTTCCAAAAATATGTTTTTTGGATTCGGGGGACCTCAAAACGGAAAGATATTGTAAAATTTTTGAAAAGTGATTTTTGACCTAAACTAGTACCATTCCCCACTTGTGGGTTGGAATGGTAAAAGACTAACAAGTGTGAATAGAATTCGGGTTCTGAGGGTTCAATATCGTTACAACAATTTATTAAAAATTTAAGTTTGTCACGAAAGTAATAATTCCACACAGAATTAGAAATTAATGATTTTCGTATTTTTTTCCGTTCACTGAGACGTTCCTTCGTGTCAAAAAGATTCTAGATCAACGGGAACCACTCTATGACTCTATAGTCT
Source organism: Xanthostigma xanthostigma (assembly GCA_963575645.1). Lineage (NCBI taxonomy): Eukaryota > Metazoa > Arthropoda > Insecta > Raphidioptera > Raphidiidae > Xanthostigma > Xanthostigma xanthostigma. The sequence goes on from OY754464.1 coordinate 44,830,671, forward strand.
ATAGTTTTTGAAAGGCCGAATCTTTTTATTGCATTGGGTTTGTAACTGAAATTTTTACGGGACTATGGGGTTATAGACTCTTGTATTTGATATGAATTTCAACTGAATAGCCGTTCCTGAGAAAAAGTATCTTGACGGACAGACAGGCGGCTAACAAAATAACGTATAAGTTTCATTTTTTTTTTTTCATTCTAAGGTACGAAACCGTAAAAACGAATCGACAACCCCCTTTAACTTTTTTTCTTAGAAAACGTATTTAAAATAATACAGTAAACTTTCGTTTACATACAAGACAGTGTAGCTTACACTACACACTACAAAAGTAAAACTGACGCAAATTTTATACACTGACATTGCCATGCTTACAACATCAACGTTAAATATTTAACACAAACGTTAAACGGGCCAAACTCGCATAAGAAGTTCAAAAGGCGAAAATTACGTTTTTTCGTTTCGACAATATTTATATTTTTAAATAAATAACACACATAAAATAATAACATTATATTATACTTCTACTATGCGTGAACAGGGCTCCTTAAATAACTAGGTGCGAATCCGGCTTCGCTCGGGTCAAGTTCTGTGTATATTTAATTAGAAATAGATATATAAATAGTGCTGGGTGCGGAGATTGATAGTTCACACGCGAGTGGGATATTTCTGATTCTTTTATGACATAGTGTACTCGATGCAGTGTATTGTCGCTTCTAAAAAAACTTTTTAACAAAAAAATTAAACCGCCGAAAAACTGAAAAGCAAAAAATAATAAATCTTTTTATTTAACTAAGTTCTATCTAAGTAGTTGAACGTATGTGACAGTCTAGTATATCTAAGTAATTTTGAGTCGGCGTCAAACCATCAATGAACAAAGATCACTAAAAGAAATAACCAAATCAAATTAACAATGATACGTGAAATCTCCAGCGATAAACATTAACATTCCAAACATGCGCTCTCCACACGACCACTCGCAAAGACGTGTGCCCTCAGTGTGCCCGTTCGGGTTGCTCTGTCGCTGACATTAACTTCGTGAACGCTCAGAGATTTCCGGCGAGGGATTGTTGACGCCGACTCAAAATTACTTAGATATACTAGACTGTCACATACGTTCAACTACTTAGATAAAACTTAGTTAAATAAAAAGATTTATTATTTTTTGCTTTTGAGTTTTTCGGCGGTTTAATTTTTTTGTTAAAAAGTTTTTATTTAATAATTTTTTGTGGCTATATAATTTATAATTGTAATATACACAACTCAGCATGAAAATCTGTGAGTGAACAATAAATCACCCCTATTTTCCCACCCTTAGGGTAGGAATTTTTTTTCCAAATTTATATGAGACGAAACTCGAGGTATACCCTATCCAATAAAAAAATAATTATCAAAATTGGACCACTCTGTAAAAAGTTATGTGTGGTCATACATTACAATCAGTGAGTGAACAATCAATCATCCCCTGTTTTCCTACCCTTAGGGTTGGAATTTTTCTACCAAATTTATATGGGACCAACTTCGGGGTATACCCTTTCAAACAAAAAAATAATTATCAAAATCGGACTACTCTGTAAAAAGTTATGCGTGGTCATACATAAATAAAAAAAAAAAAAAAAATAAAAAAAAAATAAAAAAAAAAAAAATATACGCGTCGAATTGAGAACCTCCTCCGTTTTTGTTTTTCGTCGGTTAAAAAGCAATTAGGTCAATTTATAGCAATGATGAAACAATTTTTTGCAGGATAACCATGACCAAGCAATTTCAATAATTTTAGTAATTAAATTACTGACAAAGAGAATAGTAATATATGATAGATTTCAATCATGTTTACCGTTCCGAAGCGTAATCTATGAACTACTTCATCTACGACTTAAGCGGATAAAACAGCATTCGACAGTAAACCGTTTTGTTGATACAGAGGAACAAGCTGTCGTGACATGTGTATATTAAATAATGACCATTCATTGTTATTATAATTATTATAATAACGTGCAGAATATTCATTTTTTGCGGGTTTATGTTATCGATTCGAAATTAATTGTTTTTATAGATTTCAATTAAGTTGACCGTACCCCTCGATAAGTAAACGCTGGGTGCTAACAGACTTTTCATTTTTACAAAATAACTATTATATTTTTTACCAGAATCTCAAAAAAAATTTACTTCGGAAATTTAGGTTTTTTTAAAATTTTAACGTTCAATTTAAAAATTCTTAATTTCTTTAATTCCGATACTGAAACCCGAAATTTTGAAACAAGAATCATAATTTCGAAATTTTGGATGGAATGAATAAAAGTAATCATGTGGAATTATTACGCTTCCATGCATAAAATACAGAACAGATATGTACGAAATACGAAAAAGTAATAAAATATGCCTGAATGCAAAGCCACAGATGTGTGGCTTTCCGTTTCGAATAATTAATCCTATTATTAACACGGTTTTAGCTTCTTGTTCACAGCCGTACACCTATCGACGGTCTCAATTAACAAAAACGTAACTGCATACAATTTTTAAATAACTTTTATTTATAGCACCAACGGTCTTGGTTACTTGGGCATCGCTAGGGTAGATTTTGGTTCGGCAACGAAATAATCAAGAGCAACTTTCTTGGACACCAATAAACGTTTGTATTATAATTGTAATAATTAAAATGCTTAACACTTCCGACTCTGGTGTTATTGTTGCTAATATTCAATATTCATCAATCATTATACTAGGAAGTGGGAAAATCCAGTCGTGTTTTGACTTAATTAAGGGTTGCACTTATGCATATACGTGACCCAACAAATCGAAAAATACTGAGGATGATTTTCTAAAGAATCGGGTAGTGGTTTCAGAAAAAAAATCATAAAAATTGGATTGAGCCAATTGGCACAAACTCGCCTAGCATGTAATGTAATACTTATAATCCGTTTTTATAGTGTGTGGAAACTAGATCTGGTTACTTTGGTTGCTGTTTTGTTGTAATTGAAGATTTTTTAAAAAACCAGCTTTACTTTGAAATGTATGTGCGTTGTAAGTTATATTTTAGTGATTTTAAAAATTTTCACTGTAAGAAATGACAATAATTTGACGTTTAAATTTTTTTTATATAATAGGTCTGTCCCAAGCAGTCAGAGAACGGTAACAAAACTATCACCGCATTGCCCAGTAGCTAAAACGAAACTGTTTAGATTTTTGATCCACTGGGCAAGACAGTCTTGCGCAGTAGCAAAACTGTAATGGTTCTGTTACCGTTCACAGACAGCTTGGAACAAACCTAATAATCTTTGCAGCAAGATCACAAGATGAATGTATAAAAGAAAACCTATGGATGTCTTAAGATTGGGTGTTGTTAATGTAAATTTTTATAAATTAAACATAATTCTATTACAAAATTCAACCGAATCGTAAATAATTTCAAGCAACAGTTTATCAGTATCATTTTCTTTAATTCTACAGCGATAAATAGAAAATTAGTTTTCAGAACTCTGATTTAAACATAATATTCTTCTTTTTCTGTATTGTTTTTTAGTGTTCTTAAAAAAGCATATTTTCGAAAAAAATTGACCCAAACCAGTACCATTCCCCACTTGTGGGTTAGAATAGTAAAATTCTATTTTGTCTTCATGGCAACGGGTCGCTATGAAAACGAATTATCAATTTTCAAATACCATGACCAACAATATCAGCTAAATTTTAGCTAAATACAACTTAATTATTTAAAAAAAAATCATATCTAGTTAGAAATGTGATAGCATATCCAATTTTGAATTGGATATGTTTTGTAGTTTTATTTTTTAAACTTCCTAGGAAGCATTTTCAAAAAAGCAATATGGCTTTTAATATGTAGTACTAAATTGGAACATATTATAATCGCCACTTTTCGTTTGTCGATGATTTTAAAATATATACTCTAAAACTTTAAGTTTAGCGAACTTCCTGTCAAAACTAACATTTCATCGAGTGTATCTGTGGGTAAAATTGACGTTCATGGGAGCGAAGCAGCGGATTCAGACTAAAATGTTATATATTGTTAAGCTAAGACAAAAGGGGAATGAGTCGTGAGCAAACATGTAGGTAAAGCAAATTCAGGGCTCCTGCAAATTGAGGTACGCTGGCTAAACAATAAAGTCATATTAATATACAGGCTATATACTTTTACATCAATTTAAAATATGTTCAATCGAAATCCACTATATATGGGAATGTGTGTTTACAAAGTTCTATTCCTTTAATTACGGAAGTCCTATAATTAAAGTGGTAGAACTTTGTGCACAAATTCCCATAAAGCAATGATTTCCAACCGGTGGTTCCCAAGAACTAAAATATGGTCCGCGTAACATTTAAACATTTATTAATTTTACTGGAGATTCAAGGGTTTATCAAAAAAATTGATGGCAAGTATATTTAATTTTCTACCTAAAAAGAGTTGCCACCTCGTACCTAGATCTTGTCCGGCGGGGGGTGAGGGGGTAAGCAGATCGGGATATTCAAAATCTCTAATTTTAAAACGTGGATTTTTTTATATTTCATACATTAATAATATATTCAAATCTTTGATTAACGTCTGAATAGAACTTTTCAAATAATTAATGAATTAATAATGTATTTTGTGCTATCGGAAAATTCAAATCTATCAATTACAAATTTTCGGCATCAAACGACAAAACTTTTAATTCATTTCTTCCCGCATGTAATGACAAGGCATTGCAATTGCTCTTTAAAATATCTCTGTTTTCTTTGTTAAGTTTTTGAAAGCCTAAGTAGTGAGCGCCATATTAATACTCGCGTTGTCAGCCGAAAAAGAGCTTTAGCATACTTCAAGACCGTGGTTTTCCAGACAAGTCGTGATGTGATTGTAGATGTCTTTTCACGCTTCTTGCTATCCTCGCAAAATTTCAATATTCGGGTTCTTACTTCAGAGTTGATGTGAAAACACCAGACTGCGATTAAATAAAATTTCCGATTTTTTTTGTAATTAAGCATTGGTGTGCACATAAATATGTGTTTGTAATTAAAGACCTGTTTTGCTCCTCGCAGCTCTACATCATTTTTAATTTTCGTAAGTAAATTTAAAATACAATTTAAAAAAATATCTGGAAAATCCCTTGACCCGGAGATCGTATCCAAGGTCCAAAGAGGTGGCAACCCTAAGGTCTAAGTTCAAAAATGTCCTTTCTATATTACAAAATCATAAATAATAATCAATTATTATGTTGAATGTTTTGATTAATTACGACATTATTACATGAAACCCTCGATATGTACCTATTTATAGCAAATATCTTCACTTTCACTATAATAAAAAAATATGTATATAACGTATGTTTACTATTGTATCTATTACAATTTACATTATTATCTTTTAACAACCGATAATATTGTAAAATCGACCGAGCGGGGTGGTGTAGTGGTGAGCACTAGATTCGTTTTCGGGAGATACCGGGTTCGAATCTCGGCGGGGGCAGATGTGGCTGGGACTTTTTCCTGCTACCTCTTGCCGAGAAACGGTAATTCCTGTACCGGCCATCTTGTTGAGGTTTTCCATCAATAACATACCTCTTATCTGATGACACCACTATGTTGGATGAAACTTATTCCTTGAAATCAGATGATACACAAACGAAGGCTTTACAGTGGTTTTCTACAAATGAATTATCACTGAATATATTAAGACTGAAAGTGTCTTATTTGAGATAAAAAATCAGTACAATATAATTGTAAAATTCTTAGGCATCATTCTGAATCCATCACTTAAATATGATCAGATACTATCTGAGCAAAAATCTCGCAAGTGCGATATACGCAATAAGACGGATCAAATATTCGGTCAATGATAAAGCAGAACGTGTTGTCTACAATTCTTTATTCCATTCTTGTATGAAATATGGAATATTAGTTTGGAAAAGCGTACCTGCTGCTAAAAGAATTTTCATTTTACAGAAAGCTGCGGTTCGAGTATTGTGGCAGGAGTGGAAAGAAGTGAACACTGTCGGCCTATTTTTGTAAACAACAAAATAATGACACTTTCAGCTACGTATATATGTTACGATCAATGTCCGAAAGCCGGGAAATGTCGACAATGCCCGGGCAATATCGACATTGACCGGTCAAAGTCGACAATGCCCAAGCCACATCGGGCAATGTTCGAAATCGGACAAGGTTCAAACAATAGTTTTTTTTATAAACATGAAACGCTGACATTTGATTGTATCTTTATCATGATAAGTTATCATTAACCCTTTATGGAATTTTTATCACTGATATCAACTATTGAAGTATATGCTTTTCAGCTTTCTATTACAATTATTGATGATTGAAACCACGTATAATTTATTTCCAAAAGGCTTTACTAATATAAATAATTATATTTTTAATGTTATTTGTTTTTATAAAAGGAATTATTAAAAGTTTTATGACATACCTTCCATGATCACCAATAGTTGGAATAACTTCAAATAGTGTCTTGAATAACTCAAATTTGAACAAAATATTTTTTAAGCACTTGCATGAAACACAATTGAAACTCACTGAAAATCGACCGACTATTACGAGAATTCTAAAAAGAATGACAGCGCTAGAACTTACCAACGTCTTATAAAGCCGAATTTTTTAATAAATGGAAGGTTTTTGTATTTGAGTAATAAGAAGACAATGAGTAGATCAGCTTAAGAGAGCAATAATAGTATATTGTGCGACTAGTGAGAGAAGGAGAAGATTCCATGAGCGTGAAATTTGCCGCACGAGCGTAGCGAGTGCGGTAAAACGCACGCGAGTGGAATATTCTCCTTCGATCAATGGTCGCACATAATACTTTATTCAACTAGCAGGAGTAATATGTAATCGGGGCCCTGATAAAAGTGGGAAAAATAATAAATCACTTCATTGATTGACGTACCCACCGTCAGTGTACAAGATTGCCATGACTTTCGCTGAATTGCGATGCTGTTTTCATATATACAATACCGCCTACCATGTTCCTATTGGTCCAGAAGCTGCGTGCAGTTTTTTTTCATTATTTCACGCTTGGGCTTGCTACTGAGTTTCTATTGGTCCAGAAAATTCATTATCACACTGTACGGCTTATTATTAGCACTCTACGCGTCAACATGAAGTAATTTATTATTTCTCCCGAGTTTAGCAGGGCCCCGAAATTACATATTACTCACGCGTGTTGAATAAATATATTTTCATTTGTTAAAATAAATAAACAGTGTGAAAATAAATTATAAGTTATTTTGATTTTTATTTTGCTGGAATAAATGTGAGTTTTGAAATTCAATGTATTAGATAATATATTGTTTATTGCTCATATCATATCAATAATAAATAAATTATACGTGTTTTCAATCATCACTAATTGTTATAATACGGGTCCTTTACGCAGTTTAATTCCTCAAGTGAATAATACCAGTTAAATATTTTTGGAAAAATCAACCAACGCAAAATTGGTAGATTCAGGTTTGAGTCCTGACGGTAACCTGTTGGCATATAAAAAAAAATTCCAAAAATATTTAACTGGTATTATTCACTTGAGAAATTAAACTGCGTGACGATTAAAGGACCCGTATTATTATGTATTTCACGTGTACTAAATTCAATCTTATATTAATTGTAATAGAAAGCTGAAAAATATATTCTTCAATAGATGATATCAGTGATAAAAATTCCATAAAGGGTTAATGATAACTTATCATGATAAAGATACAATCAAACGTCAGCGTTTCATGTTTATAAAAAATCTATTTTTTGAACCTTGTCCGATTTCGGGCATTGCCCGGGCATTGTCGACATTGCCCGGCTTCCGGACATTGACCGTAACCTATATATCATTGCTTGGTGTATATTAAACCAGTGGGGGTATACGCGCAAGTAATTATAGAATTACAAGGCGCGAAATTTTACATAATATACCCCAGCGTTATGTTTGAAAGTTGGTGTATATTTTTAACGACACTTTGAGGTCAATAATATAATTTAATTAACTTAATCTAAGAAAAAAATAACAGTTGAAAATATTGAAACACAGAAAGGAATAAATCATATTAATAATTTTGATTCATAAATATAAAAGCGTTAGCTTATAAACTCTATGATCGTTTATAAATTATTAAAAATTATATTTCCTTTTTGGTATATTTCAATAAAAGCTTTCTTTTTATTAGTATTTTATTTTTCTTGTTTTTAGTCTTTCAAAATTTTAACTATTATGACATTAATTTATAAAAATTATTTGATTATTTCATTCAAGATCATGGTTGTGAAGGAAAAGGTATTCCGTCATCTCGGGGCATCCGCCATATTCGATACTAGCGGTCTCGCCCGGTTTCACCTGGGTGCAAAAGAACGAATGGGCTGGAGGCACATGAGTACGCACATTCATCTTAGTTTACCGAGATGAATGTTGTGTCCACATTTCAATTGGAACCAGTAGTTCCTGAGATTAGCGCGTTCAAACAAACAAACTCTTCAGCTTTATATATTAGTAAAGATAATCATTGTCACTAGACTTATACATGTGTGTGGAATTTCAAAGTTTTAGTTAATTAGTTCTAGTCGAAAAAATTGCAGCAAATTGGACGACGGGGTCTTTTCAACTAATAAATAATAATAATATTGGCATTTGACATACAATAACAAAGAAAATAAAATTACCGTTAACGCGTGCAGTAACGCGGGTAACGGTTACCACTAAACATTATGATATTTGCTATTCGTTTTCATGGTTTTCTATATGTTATCACGTTATTAAAATTAAACAAAACATGCTTGCCAAATACCTAACATCTACAGAACAAAAGAACAATCGTTTATTTTTTTTTTCAAAATATTTCCGAAACTACAAATTTAGAAAAACACATTTTTTTCATAATTATCTTGTAAAAATATACAGACTAATATACCATTATGAAATTTATATCATGATTATATAAATAACAACATTAAATCTTAGGTGTATCTCTTCTCCGCATGCGCCGCTTTACTCTAAAAAATGTTTTTACAAATCTTGTAAAATAGAATAATAAACCGTTTTGAAAAGTACCTATATTATATTATTATTATATATATTATACAGGGTGTCCCTAAAAGGTCTTTACAAAAGCCTACCACATATTCTTCAGGCCAAAACAACTCGATACAAGCAAACTTACCTCAGTACAAAGTTGCTTAGTTTGGGCGCTAGACGGCTCTTAATAATAATAATAATAATAATAATAAATTTATTTTTACAATTTTCAAATCGTTTTTGCTTTATAACTTTGAAACGGCTCATGAGATTTTACTCAAATTTGGTACGTTGGCATAGCTTTATTGGGCAATAAAACTCATATCATAATAATGATAAATATCATTCCATGGGCGTAGAACTTGATTTTTTTCGATATAAACATCTAAAACTTCTACGCCAATGGAAAAAAATCAGTTTGAGTATGAAATCTGGATCACGCGACTCATTTAGGTACTACAAAAAAGGTACTCTTGATAAAATTCGATTACTCTCATAGTTTCGACAAAATTTTAATTTTAGTAATTTAGAGCATAATTAAATACACACAAGGCCCTATGGCAACGTATCCAACAAGCAACAAATAATGAAGAAATTATGCAAAAAGTACATTTCAATTTTTTACGTCGTATACATTTTTGTATACGTGAAAATGGTTAACATTTTGAACAATTTTTATGAAATATCTGTTATTCGTTTTAATATTTAATTATGCTCTAAATTACTAAAATTAAAATTTTGTCGAAACTATGAGAGTAATCGAATTTTATCAAGAGTACCTTTTTTGTAGTAAATCAGGTGAAATGCCTTAACTAAATACATATTGCAATATTAGCGCCTCTCGTTCACAAGCCCGGATAGCTCAGTCGGTAGAGCGTAAGACTCTTAATGCCAGGGTCTTGGGTTCAAGCCCCACGTCGGCGAATATATTTTTAGTTTTTTTATTTTCTACATTGCTTTCTTCTAAGGCTTACATTCATTTTTTTAAAATTTTATTACGACTAATTAAAATTAAATAAATCTAATTAATAGCTCATTTGAAAACTGTTACAACTATAGCTACCTATATAAAAAAAATTTTCTACAGTGTTTTTAATTATATATTTGTTATATTTTATTAATTACAGTAATTATTGTTTTAAAAGAAATTTATTACTTAAAAAAAGTATAAATACTGCTTTTTAACGACAAAAACTTTTGAACGGTAACTCCGATCATTATGAAGTTTGGACACAACATTCATCTCGGTAAACTAAGATGAATGTGCGTACTCATGTCCCTCCCTTACCCATTCGTTCCCGGGTGAAACCGGGCGGGACCCCTAGTTTTTTATATGTTTTGACGTCACATGTACAAACTACTATTATGTGCTAAATAAAATCTATCTATCATAATTCCTATTTTTTAAATTTTTAGGCTTAGTAGTTTCGCACAAAATATGATAAGGAATGCTCGAATTTTGTATATTATTTTCTTAAATATCTTTTAAACCATGGATTTCATTTGATACGTCACATGATTCACTTTTTTTGATGTGAAACATCTATTGGCGCGCCTTGTCAGTCAAACATGAAACGGCCTGATCTCTTATGCCGTCAATCGTCATGCTGTGTACAGTGTGTGCGACTATAGTATACTTGACAGTTTGACACGTTCACCGCTTGTATACATACTTTGTATCAGTTACAGGGTGAAGTTTAGTTACAGGACTATATTTAGTCACTAGAATTTCGTTAGTTGACGAGGCGAAATTTACTTACAGGGTGAATTTTAGATACAGGGCAAAATTTAGTTACTAGAATTTTGATTAATGTATGTTTCACATCTGCCGGGCGTCCCACAACGGCTAATATTTCTTTTTTTAAATTTTCTAATTTCCCCCAATAATTAACCTCAAAGTCGGAATTCGTTTATTTACGCTACACGTCGGTGATAGGGTCATCTACCATGTACAAAATTTCAACTTTTTTCGTCCAGTAGATTAGGAGAAAATAAGCAGTGACACACGGACAGTCAGAAAGACAGACACAAGGGTGACCCTAAAAGGATTTCGTTTTTTCATTGGATGTACGGAGTTCTAAAAATTCTCATAATGAGATTCGTTTTCTGGATGCTATTTAAAATAGCAAAGTTGTGTGTGCCGAAAACAATTGGGGCGGCACAACGATTCAACACTATTATCTATTCTAACCCCTTAACGTTTCCAATTTCTAACTTACAAAGCAGAACAATGAAATGTGTCAAAACGCCGAAAGTTTTTACGTAGGCATTTGGCACATACCCAATTTTTGCTACTATCGGTTCAATATGCAGATTTTTTTATGCCTAGCATATCTGCAGCCTCTTCGTCCTTCATCTATACTAAACAATAAACACTAATATTATAAAGAGGTAAAGTTTATAAGTTTGGATGTCAAAGGTAATCTCCGAAACTACTTATCTGATTTATAAAAAAATTTCAACAATATTTAGAATGAACCTTCGGGCTGGACATCTATATTATCGAGTTAAAATAAAAACGTTTATCATACAGACCAATTTTGCAGTGTAAGACGACGAAAAAACGGTGACAAATTATTTACAAATTCAGGCGAAGCCATTTTTCAACCCCTTACTTTTGTGCGATATTAATCAGAATATTGAGGTTAGACTCGTTTCTGATGGCATACAGATAACGTACAATATTATCAACCCCTTTAGGGGTTGAAAAATGGGGTTAAATGTTATAAAAACGGATGACATTGATACATATTATAGTTGGACCCTCTGAGAACATGTATAAGAAACGTCATCCGTTTTAACAATTTTAGCAATTTTTTTATGATTTTTGAAAAAAGCTAGTGAAAAATCGAGAATTTTAGCCATTCAAACCTTTAATTCCTCAAAATCCGTCCAGCAGAAACGGATGACAATTTTTTTACAGCATCTCTGAACAAAAACAAGAATTTTCCTCAAAATCGCAACCGGTTGCGACACAATTTTTTTTTCCGATTTTCAAAAAATCGGTTCGCGCAAACCGTCCGCACGTTTCGGATGACAATTTTTTTAAACAATAGTGAGTACACGTACTTTAATGCTACCGCCTTTCCATTTGGTTTCTTGCTCTTTTTTTATTTAAAAAATAACTTAAGTAGTGTCCGACCGAAGTTTCGGTTTCGGCCTAGTTTCGGTTTCAGTTGCCCATCCGGCCGAAACTACGGCCGAAACCGAAACTACATTCGGGAGGTTTCGCGCTGAAATGAGGTGCAGCTGCAGCGACGAAGTGTCGTTTATGCCTGCGCGCTCCGCGTTTTTATTTTTTTAGTTTGAAAGAATTTTTTTTATTTTTAGTGTATTTGCCATAAGGCCTTCAGGCGAATTTTTTGAAAAAAAAAATTGGTTGTCTGTAAAGTCGGTTTACGGACGATAGTTTTACGTGATAACGTATTCCGTAATACATAACCTAAACCTCCCAAAATTTGGTTTCAATCCGCTTATCCTTGGTGTCGGAATGATAAGAAATGTCAAAAGTGACGTTTGCAACTTACAAAGTATTATGTTCTAATAATAATTAGTTATTCCAATACTTAACTTAGAAGGCTTTGCATTTCACAATATACTAATGTCAAAAAATTGAATTAAACATTAGAAATGCAGCTGTTTTCATGTTAAGACAAGACATACGTTTGCTTTTAATTTCCATGTACGGCAAACAAAGACAACCGACCGCGTCGCGCCATGCATTACACAACATTGCATTTATACAGCTATTTTTCTATATAAATTTGTATAAAATATTTTTCTATATAAATTTGTATAAAAAAACTGTTTAGGCAAATTCTGTTATACGAAATCTATGTAAAATGTTCTCCTCTTTCGTTTAAGACTGGTTTCAAACCGATCTGATTTAAATTGAGCGAGAAATTAGCAAAAAGCACGCACAGGGTCAGGCGGAACGTTAGGAACGTTACGTTACACTTTTTCGAACATGCAGCCGGTGTTTTATCAATTTATAAGATTGGTGATTCATCAATTTATAAGACGTTATCACGTCAAAAATTCCTGAAAAAACTTACAACCTTTTGAAAAAAATAATAAGTTACGTAATATTTCACACGTAGGCGAAACTGTTTTTCAAAAAATTCGCCTGAAGGATCTGTAGTCTGATTCTTTGTCTTTCATTTGGCGTTTACCAGAACCCTCTAGCTTTAAAAATAGCGTCGGGAGAGAGCGAACCGTTTTTAGGCGAGGGGAAAAGATTTGAGATGAAGGGTGCAGGGGGCATTTGCAGGGACGAATACTCTTAAGATGAAAGTGTTTTCTTTTTTTTTTTGTTGTGTGTACCTACCTAAACATATTTGTTAGGTAAAATATACTTTTTACTAAAAAGTAATTTTGTTTTGTAGCTTTTATTTTATTTCATAATATTAAAAAAAAGCATATTTATTTGTGTTTTTGAAATAAGGGGGATAATAATATGATATGAAAAGTTAATTATTAGTTAAAATATCAGAGGCCGATTGATTAATATGTGATTAATTTAAAAATATAAAAAAATAAAGCCTGATAATGATGTTTACTTTATTTTTCCCACGAAAATATGAAGTTTCGGTTTCGGCCGAAACTGAAACTGCGGCCGAAATTCGGTTTCGGTTTCGGCCGTAAAAACAGATTTCGGTCGGACACCAAACTTAAGTTTTTTTTTCGCTAAGGTAACCTTGCAATTACATCTTTTATCAATCTTTACTTTAGCATTAGGTAAGAAAGATTTAGACATACCTAGTATTAATAATAATCAACCTAGTACCCAAAACCACTAGAAATGTGTGCGAGCGACTTGCGCGACCGATCAGCTGTCAAATTTTAACCTTGGACAAATGACTCCAGATTTTAAAACTGAATATTCGCATCTCCATTCATATTCGCATTCTAAAAAAAAATTGGTTGTCTGTAAAGTCGGTTTACGGACGATAGTTTTACGTGATAACGTATTCCGTAATACATAACCTAAACCTCCCAAAATTTGGTTTCAATCCGCTTATCCTTGGTGTCGGAATGATAAGAAATGTCAAAAGTGACGTTTGCAACTTACAAAGTATTATGTTCTAATAATAATTAGTTATTCCAATAGTTAACTTAGAAGGCTTTGCAAATCACAAAATACTAATGTCAAAAAATAAACATTAGAAATGCAGCCGTTTTCATGTTAAGACAAGACATACGTTATTTTCTAATTTCCATGTACGGCAAACAAAGACGACCAACCGCGTCGCGCGCGCGCCATGCAATAGACAACAATGCATTTATACAGCTATTTTTCTATATAAATTTGTATAAAATATTTTTCTATATAAATTTGTATAAAAAAACTGTTTAGGCAAATTCTGTTATACGAAATCTATGTAAAATGTTCTCCTCTTTCGTTTAAGACTGGTTTCAAACCGATCTGATTTAAATTGAGCGAGAAATTAGCAAAAAGCACGCACAGGGTCAGGCGGAACGTTACGCGTTATGCGTTATGCGTTACGCGTTACGAACGTTAGGAACGTTACGTTACACTTTTTCGTACATGCAGCCGGTGTTTTATCAATTTATAATATTGGTGATTCATCAATTTATAAGACGTTATCACGTCAAAAGCCTAAAAATGTCTAAAATTTGACATTCGTTACATCACTAGTACCTAGATATATGAGACTTATGATTATGCAAGTCAGTCCGATCGAAAAATATGAGTCATAAACGAAAAAAATTCTCAATTAAATTCAATATATGAAATGTCACAACTGATAGACGACATTTTAAAACGGCACATACTCATAAATAAGACCGTCCGCGCCGGGTCTATATCAAATTATACGTAAATTTTAAATGTCGGATAGGTATTTTCAAAATGGATGAAAAAGCGTTTTGAAAGCAAAAAATCAATTTGAAAAAGAAGGTTTGTCAAGGTTTAGCCAAAATCCCCGCAGACTAATGCTGAAATAAGATTTCAAATGATTCGAATAGCATTACAACTAATTAGTTTTAACGTTTTCAAATGTTTAAATAAAACCACTTTTAATAAGTACTTTATATTACGTCATTTGGTTTGCCTGGAAAAAACTCTGACTACGCTCTTGCGTAGGTATGTCTCTAAAAAAGGAATTCAATATTAATATATTATGTTATTAACATGTGCCATTTTTCTCTATGGCCTTTGTTTAATTAAAATTCACCGCACTCAAAGTGTCAAGAAATCAAAACTCCACAACAAAATAAAATCTTTTTGTTTAAAGCCTATTTACCTATATTTAGTAATACAGATTTGTGTAAAAATAATACAAGCAATCACTAAGAAAAATCTTAAATGCTTAACGTATTTGTTTTTTTATTAATTAAGGCACTTAACTGTAATTATTATAACTGTCGACAAATACTGCATTAATCATTTAGAGGTTATTATTAATTTATTTACAAAACGCGGTTAACTAAGCAATAAACATTAACCTTAAAAATGATATAAACTGTTTTCACAATATGAGCTAGTATCTACACTTGAAAGTAATGTTTTATTCCTATAATCATAATAAAGTTATTAGTTACAGTTCAATTTATGATATAAATTCTTGTTTGGTAAAAAAGTATCGAAAAACCGGCGGCGAAATTCGCAAAACAATATGTTAGGTGAGTTACATTATGAATGAAATGGTAGTAGGTAGTAGCAGAGCTGATAAGGGTTGTAGTAGTCAGACTCAGAACCTAACTATATGACGTGTATTGGATGTTCACACGAAAATCAATACAAATACTAGGTAGTTCAGTAGCGCCCACGGACCATGACTCATGAGTCAATATTGTTGAAAGGAGACAAGTTCAAAAACAGGAAATAAAAGGGATTTGTATTTAGTAACATTAGTATAAAGTAATTTTTGACACTTTATTCCATTATTCCGGTTCCCAGGGATATACTTATATTACATAGCCCAGATATACTTATCTATATTACTATTTTAAAACGGGAGAGTTTGTGTGTTTGAACGCGTTAATGTCAAGAATTTGAAAAATTTATTTTGCAAGAGATAGTCCGTTTATTCGGGAAGGCTCTAAGCCATATAACTTAATGCTATGACCCTTAAGGAGCGGCGGCGCGTTAAGTCGGGAGCCAGTTAGCAGTGCGCCGAGAACAGAACATTTCCGAGAAGGGCCGAACTGTAAATGCCCAGGTCAGCGAGATACTATGCCGTGCAGTTCAGTCATGTGATCGGCTTCTTATGTACAGTTGTACTTCAGCGAACTAATTTTTGGGTGTGTTTTTGGATAATCTACATAATATATAATCTACATATACAATTACCTATTGTATGTCCGGATGTCTGTCTTTCCAGACCCTCCAGAAGGCCACAGTAGACATAGGAAGTTGAAATTTGGCACACTATAATATGGGGCATGGAACAGATTCTACGGAGCCGGATTTTTGAATTTTGGTCCCAGAGGGTACAAATTGAAAACAAAAAAGTTTTTTGCTTATAATTCGATCAATTTAAATCAGATCGCTTCGAAACCTGTCTTAACGAAAGAGAAGATTTTAGATAGATTTCGTGTAACAGAATTCCCGCATATGCCATATAGCCTGGGAAAATTAAGAAATTCAGACCAAATAATTCGTGTAGTTTTGAAAGTTGCTACAGTTATTCCTAAAGGTGTCCAGATGAATATACTAAAAGCCCCCGAGGGAGGGACACGAGCCGGCGGTGGGGGAGGGGGGGAAAGGTCTCTTTTTCAAGGTTTTTGCTTGTGACTCGAAAACTATTTATAATATCTCTTTGGTGACTTCTACATTACTTATCTACATTAAATTTCCTATAAATTATGTTATCTCTTTGGTGACTTCTACATTACTTATCTACATTAAATTTCCTATAAATTATGTGTAAACATTTTTACTGTACGATCAATACTTTAGGAGATACAGAGTATTAAAGGTGATAAAAATAAGAAGCTAAATCGTTTTACAAATTTTAATTCTGAAAAATTAAACAAATTTTTTTGCACGAGTATGCCGACTTATCAATCAAATTGTGTTTTATCTTCGTCATCTTTATCATTAACATCGATGAGGGCTCCATTAGTATAAGCTCCTAGGCAGGCCTTACAGATAAGACTACACTTAATGCCCGCTTTTCGGCAATTGCATTTTCCAGAACAACCACTTTTACATCGGCAAAAAATTGAACTTAACAACGCGTCAAGAGCAGGAGGATCCAAGGTCGTGATTGGTTCTAAGTTTCCATCGACTCCTCGCTTCCAACCCCATATTTCAGGAGGCAGTTGGTTCCCAAGCCACTCCTGTACTTGATGGAATACTCTGTAAGCGTGATATTTCGCTGACCCTTTGGTAGGGGGGAGGGAAGAAAGATCCGGTTTGGGCTTGGTACAAGATTTCAGAAAAACTGTGAATCGATGTCTGTTAATCTCAGACTGAGTACAGGGCGCTCGGTATACTTCAAGAAACATTTTTTCTCCGGCTTCTGCTATAACATCCGGAGTTGATGTTGGGTCATAAAATACAGTTGCTATTTCCTTTAGTAATGGCTTTTGATCAAAAATCTTGATAATTGATGTTTTGCCCTTCCTGTAAATAGCTGAGGTTGTATCACACCCACTGAAACTATGCAGAAAGAGAATAGAACCCCAAAATGAATGTTTTTGAAGTTCTTGGGAGGAAAATATTTTGGTTTCCACTTTTCCTCTTCCCGGTTTGACAAAAAATATTTCTTTTTCAAGAGGAGTAAGAGCCATTAGAAGGACTACAAGATCAACATCTTCTCCAATAACAGTGACCACAAGATTGTCTACAGCTTTATCAATTGCAGTGCGAATAATTGTGCAGTCAGCATCACTTGCAGCTATTTGTGTTTCTATGTTTGCAGCCTGCATTATTTCTGTTGGGACTTGTTTTTTTGTACTTGATAGAAAATTCTCTTGCTGAACAGTGACCTTCATCGAGAGATTGATGTTTATATCAACAGACGATTTCACCGCTCTCCTTCTTTGTTCAGATGTTTTTGTGCTATTTTATGTCATCGTATCCATCAAACACTACGGTAGAAGGTGGCCCGTAATGACATTTTACATAATTTATGTACTAATCACATATATCTGAGTAAGAGGAGCCCAATTGCCACTTGGTACGGTGCAAACGAAAGCCACCATCAATAACCGTCTCACCAGTTTTCAAATTTACATTAGTGTCGGATTTCGATAAAACAGAGTATTCCATCAAGTACAGGAGTGGCTTGGGAACCAACTGCCTCCTGAAATATGGGGTTGGAAGCGAGGAGTCGATGGAAACTTAGAACCAATCACGACCTTGGATCCTCCTGCTCTTGACGCGCTGTTAAGTTCAATTTTTTGCCGATGTAAAAGTGGTTGTTCTGGAAAATGCAGTTGCCGAAAACTAAGTGTAATCTTATCTGTAACGGCTGCCTAGGAGCTTGTACTAATGGAGCCCCCATCGATGTTAATGATAAAGATGACGAAGATGAAACACAATTTGATTGATAAGTCGGCATACTCGTGCAAAAAAATTTGTTTAATTTTTCAGAATTAAAATTTGTAAAACGATTTAGCTTCTAATTTTTATCACCTTTAATACTCTGTATCTCCTAAAGTATTGATCGTACAGTAAAAATGTTTAGAGATAATTTATAGGAAATTTAATGTAGATAATTAATGTAGAAGTCACTAAAGAGATATTATAAATAGTTTTCGAGTCACAAGCAAAAACCTTGAAAAAGAGACCTTTCTCCCCCTCCCCCACCGCCGGCTCGTGTCCCTCCCTCGGGAGCTTTTAGTATATTCATCTGGACACCTTAAGAAATAACTGTACCAACTTTCAAAACTACAGGAATTATTTGGTCTGATCGACGATTCTGAAACTAATTTTCTTAGACTAATATAGTTTTTTTATACATATAAATATAAAAAAAGAATAAACACTGTATAAATTCGATTAACGAAAGAGTTTAACGAGTGGGGTGCAATAAGGTATGTGACGTCATTTTAAACCCAATATGGCGAACGCCCCAAAATGGCGGATTACATTTTCCTTCACAACCCTCTTGACATGGGTATCAAATGGAAGAGTTTGACGAGTGGAATACAATGGACTATGTGACTTCATTGTAACACAATATGGCAGACGCCACATATCCTACCGATTTGGATTTATGTACACATATTAGGCAAGACGGCGAGGAGTTTTGGGTGTATTTTTCGGGCACAGGCGAGATTATTGTTGGAATCGATTCATTTTAGGGTGTAGTTGAACCCCCTAAGTTTGCTTACAAATTGTTGGTGTGCTTGATTTTATAATTGACAATTAGTGACGTAAATAGTGCTTTTTTCTCTATTTCCTTTAATATCTCCGTTCCTCTTGACTTTTAGTATAGCACATGCATTGAGAAAGTTGTTCCTTATGAAATTTCCTAAAAAATGAGCATTGACAGAGGTCGCTAAGTGCAATTGTTAACTTGCAAATAGCCCCGAAAGTTAAAAAAACACGTTTTTTTCACTATTTTTTTACTAAAAAATGACCGCACATAGATGGCTGAAAATTTTCAAAAATGATGTTTATGTTAACCCAAACATGCATGAATAATTTTAGCGTCTTCGGTCAATTACTTCTCGAGTAATTAACTATCACCTTTCCTTAATTGCAAATTGCGCCATTTTTTTCACATACGGGTTTCGCTGGTCGGACCAAGCCAGAAAAATCACAAATCCATTCAACTTTAGTATCCCGTTAGAATTTTTGGAAAAAATTAATTCTAACCGATTTTATAACGATTTCTTTAGCTATACCAATTTTAGACAAACATATAAAACCATATAACTTTTCCAATATTCAACCATTATAAAATCGGCTAGAATTAATTTTTTCCAAAAATTCCAACGGGATACTAAAGTTGAATGGATTTGTGATTTTTCTGGCTTGGTCCGACCAGCGAAACCCGTTTGTGAAAAAAATGTCGCAATTTGCAATTAAGGAAACAAAAAAAAAGTGATCGTTAATTACTCAAGAAGTAATTGACCGATGAAGCGAAAATTATTCATGCATGTTTGGGTCAACATAGATATCATTTTTGAAAATTTTCAGCCATCTATGTGCGGTCATTTATTAGTAAAAAAATAGTGAAAAAAAACGTGTTTTTTTAACTTTCGGGGCTATTTGCAAGTTAACAATTGCACTTAGCGATCTCTGTCAGTGCTCATTTTTTAGGAAATTTCATAAGGAACAACTTTCTCAATGGATATGCTATACTAAAAGTCAAGAGGAACGGAGCTATTAAAGGAAATAGAGAAAAAAGCACTATTTTCGTCACTAATTGTCAATTATAAAATCAAGCACACCAAAAATGTGCAAGCAAACTTAGGGGGTTGAACTACACCCTAAAATGAAGCGATTCCCACAATAGTTTCGCCTGTGCCCGAATAATGCACTTTTTAATGTTTTTACTTCCTCGCCGACTAGGCTATATGTATTCCCGGTAACAATACTTGATTCAATCGTTTTTAGAAATAAATAATAATCAATCCATTTTACAAAATTTATGTGTTAATAGAAAAAAGTTTGAAAAATCAAAAAGAACAAAAAATATTAGTAAAAATTTTTTTTTATAGATAAGCTTTTATTAAAATGTACTAAAAAGAAAAAATAATTTTTAATAAATTAGGTTCATAATTTTATTATAGAAGCGTGGGTTGTGACTTATAAACGATCATAGATTTCACAGCTCACACTTTTATAGTTATGAGCCTAAATTGTTAATAAATAGGTAATTAAAAATTACATTTTTCCTTTCAGCACATTTCAATAAAGTCAATTGTCTTAAAAATGTTTTTTTACTACCTAGGTAATACTGGAAACCTCTAAGTAGACCGTCGATATTTCGAAAACCTCCAAACTCGAAAAATGTATAGTTCCTTTCCCTTCGAGCCCAAAACCTCCATTACTCGAAATCTCAACCCTCTATTGGTCGAAATAATCAGTAGTCTCTATAAGCCTTTCGGTATATACTTTCCATCCATAACTCGAAAAAATAAACTGGACCTCTAGCAACTCAAAATTATATAGCCACAAAAAATTATAAAATAAAAACTTTTTAACAAAAAAATTAAACCGCCGAAAAACTGAAAAGCAAAAAATAATAAATCTTTTTATATAACTAGGTTCTATCTAAGTAGTTGAACGTATGTGACAGTCTAGTATATCTAAGTAATTTTAAGTCGGCGTCAACAATCACGAAGTTAATGTCAGCGACAGAGCAACCCGAACGGGCACACAGTGAGGGCACACGTCTTTGCGAGTGGTCGTGTGGAGAGCGAATGTTTGGAATGTTAATGTTATCGCTGGAGATTTCACGTATCATTGTTAATTTGATTTGGTTATTTCTTTTAGTGATCTTTGTTCATTGATTGTTTGACGCCGACTCAAAATTACTTAGATATACTAGACTGTCACATACGTTCAACTACTTAGATAGAACTTAGTTATATAAAAAGATTTATTATTTTTTGCTTTTCAGTTTTTCGGCGGTTTAATTTTTTTGTTAAAAAGTTTTTATTTTATAATTTTTTGTGGCTATATAATTTATAATTGTAATACACAACTCAGCATGAAAATCTGTGAGTGAACAATAAATCACCCCTATTTTTCCACCCTTAGGGTAGGAATTTTTTTCCAAATTTATATGAGACCAGCCTCGAGGTATACCCTATCCAATAAAAAAATAATTATCAAAATCGGACTACTCTGTAAAAAGTTATGTGTGGTCATACATTACAATCAGTGAGTGAACAATCAATCATCCCCTGTTTTCCTACCCTTATTGTTGGAATTTTTTTACCAAATTTATATGGGACCAACTTCGGGGTATACCCTTTCAAACAAAAAAATAATTATCAAAATCGGACTGCTCTGTAAAAAGTTATGCGTGGTCATACATAAAAAAAAAAATATACACGCGTCGACTTGAGAACCTCCTCCGTTTTTGTTTTTCGTCGGTTAAAAATTAGTTAAAATGAATGTTCATTCCTACATATCCAATATTTCTTTGCAAAATCTGCCTAAGTCGAAATCCCTCATAAGTCGAAAACTATATAACTCGAATTTTTTGGCGTCTTACATAGGTTCTGTAATTTATTTCTTGAGTAATTTAAATTACATTATTATATTATACACCGGTTTCCAAACTTTAACGTTGAGATGAACTATATAAAATTTCGCGTATTGTAAATCCTGAATTACTTGCACAATCCCACTGGTTAACTTACAAGATATAGAAATCAATAAAAAAACAAATGTTAATTTCATACAATTGAAATAATAAATTATTTTTTTCAATTTACAAATAAGAAAACCATTAAAAAAGGTTACTCGCGTAACGTGGGGCTCGAACCCAAGAGCCCGCAAATTTGAATTTAACCCATCTATATATAATTTCCTAATGTAAACCGGATATTCGTTTGTTCATCCGTTTGTCTGTTTGTCTATCCGTCCGTTAACTATCTGTTTATCTACCTGTCTGCCTTTCCAGACCCTCCAGAAGGTCCCAGTTGACTTAGGAAATTGAAAGACTTATAGTAAAGGACACGGCACCGAATCTTATGTTGAGCGGGATTATAGATTTTTTTCCCAAGGACAGAAACAGGGGGGAGGTCTTCTTCTAAAATATATGTTAAATTCTATGTTGTATGTAAAATAAGAACGTTATTTTGAATATTTGAACTTTGATTACGCCTGACAGAGACAGGCTTAACTACTAATTTAATTATATAATTCTATGCGTTTCCTTAATGGGCAAATCTAAATCCGAGCGAAGCCGATCCGGGCCGCTAGTATTATATATCACCTAGTAAGTGCCAAGAGGGACCTTGTGCAGGTTATTAATCGTATAAACAGAGAAGGGAGAATTAGCATAAATTGTGACAATTTATGCTAATTCTAAATGATTTGATCTCCACTGTCCTTATTGCAAAACTGGAAAAGATAAACGTGATTCTGATTCTGTCATAAGGGGAGAGTAATGGTGTCAATCCAAGGTCGTATCCAGCCAGGGTAGCTACCCCCCTAGATAGTAAGTTTACTATTATAAAGTGGTAGTATTATCCACCGAGAGCTACTGAACTTTTTGGAAGCTGATTTCCGCATGGAAATGACCATACTTCATAATGTAGTTTAATCAGTCCATTCAACGAAAATAACATTTGGCGTTACCAATTCTTATCGTTTTAAGGGGCAATCAACCTCTAAAGTTGTCAAAAATTAAAGATATTAAAAACTGCAAAACTATTTTTTATCTGGTGAGGGTCTATAGTCTATACTAGAGATGCCACGAATATTCGGCTACTATTCGGTATTCGGGCTATTCGGCTACTTTTTTTAATATTCGGTATTCGGCCGAATGTTGCGTACTATTCGGCCGAATACCGAATATCAAATCATGGGGAAAAACGCACATATTACTCAAAAATATGCGATTTTTTCTTAAATAGTATTATTTTGTAAAGCTTTTAGTGACCAAACAGTGATATTTTTTAGTAATAAGGACTGTTAATAACACAATTTGATGTAACAATGAACAAATAATGCGTGTCGTGACACGGTCTAGTTGCGCAAATGAAACAAATACGCCCGCAGAGCTGCTACCGCACGCTCCGTAATGGGACAAGTCGTAATCTGTCACCCGCGAAATGTACAAATAATTAGCCGAACATTCGGCCGCCGAATATTCGGCGCTTCGGCCGAGAACATGGCCGAATATTCGGTATTCGGTATTCGGCAAAATCACTATTCGTGGCATCACTAGTCTATACCAGTTTATACCAATATAATTATCATATACCTAACACAGAAGCAGTGCAATAGCTCAGTAGCTAAGGGATGGCAGCATGCCCCTAACATGAGCAAACAGTGGCGGATTTGCTCTAAGGCCCAGTAGGCCTGGGCCTAGGGCGGCCAGATATTAGGGGTGACCAATCGTGACAAAACACATTATGGCGTATGGCAGGCCACACTGCACGGTGCAGTTTGCACCGCATCGTATAACAGTTGAGTTTTTTTTTTAAAATGCATTTAAAACAGACAACTTATTAAAACCAACAATGTTGAGCTATTGTCGAGGATTTTTTTTATAAATTTGAGTTTAGGTCACAAAACGCTCTACTAAAATGTTCTTACGTCAGCTTTGTTGATAGTGCGCAACGTCTAAGTTCAAAAATGAGTTCGTGAGAGTGTATAAGATATATAGTGTATATTGAATGATTTATTTAAATGTGCAATTATCCCTGAAATCTCGGAAAATATGACAAACTAGCAGCTATTATAGTTAACTAAATTTCTGAATCAATTTCGATAAAAATTGGCAATCAAATAAATTCATGATATGGTCTATATGATGGGTGTTGAGATAAGGGCCGACTAGTACTTACTACATGGCCTGGGGCCTAGGGCGGCCAAGACTGCAAATCCGTCACTGTGAGCAACAGGGCTGTAAATTAAAATTTTGGCAAAGCTCTCAAAAAATTTGTAAATAAAGCGAATAGTAACAAACAGCAAAGCTAATCTTTTTTTCTGGCGAGTGTCAATATAGTTAGTTTCTTTAGTACAAGGAACTAAGAGGGAAAGAAAGCATTTTTTTATTAAGCTGTCACAATAATTTCAATGAAAAAATGTTTTTGAAAGAACATAGTAATAAATAAAAAACAGTACATAAAATGAAGAATATTATGTTGAAATCAGAACTTAAACGAATTTTCCATTTGACGGAAAAGAATGGAGGAAAATAACACTGAAAAAAATATTGTCTGAAATATTTTACTTGGTTTCTTTTGTACATTCATTTTGGTTAAGTCGTATTTACAACACACATAAATTTAAAGTAAAGTTTTCTTTAAAAAAAAAAAACAATTACAACAAAACAGTAACCAAAAGTAACCAGATCTGGTTTCGCACACTGTAAAAAACTTTTTAACAAAAAAATTAAACCGCCGAAAAACTGAAAAGCAAAAAATAATAAATCTTTTTATTTAACTAAGTTCTATCTAAGTAGTTGAACGTATGTGACAGTCTAGTATATCTAAGTAATTTTGAGTCGGCGTCAACAATCCTTCGCCGAAAATCTCTGAGCGTTCACGAAGTTAATGTCAGCGACAGAGCAACCCGAACGGGCACACACTGAGGGCACACGTCTTTGCGAGTGGTCGTGTGGAGAGCGCATGTTTGGAATGTTAATGTTTATCGCTGGAGATTTCACGTATCATTGTTAATTTGATTTGTTTATTTCTTTTAGTGATCTTTGTTCATTGATTGTTTGACGCCGACTCAAAATTACTTAGATATACTAGACTGTCACATACGTTCAACTACTTAGATAGAACTTAGTTAAATAAAAAGATTTATTATTTTTTGCTTTTCAGTTTTTCGGCGGTTTAATTTTTTTGTTAAAAAGTTTTTATTTTATAATTTTTTGTGGCTATATAATTTATAATTGTAATACACAACTCAGCATGAAAATCTGTGAGTGAACAATAAATCACCCCTATTTTCCCATCCTTAGGGTAGGATTTTTTTTCCAAACTTATATAAGACCAACCTCGAGGTATACCCTATCCAATAAAAAAATAATTATCAAAATCGGACTACTCTGTAAAAAGTTATGCGTAGTCATACATTACAATCTGTGAGTGAACAATCAATAATCCCGTTTTCCTACCCTTAGGGTTGAAATTTTTTTTCCAAATTTATATGGGACTAACTTCGGGGTATACCCTTTCCAATAAAAAAAGAATTATCAAAATTGGACTACTCGGTAAAAAGTTATGTGTGGTCATACATTACAATCAGTGAGTAAACAATCAATTATCCCCTGTTTTCCTACCCTTAGGGTTGGAATTTTTTTACCAAATTTATATGGGACCAACTTCGGGGTATACCCTTTTAAACAAAAAAAAATTATCAAAATCGGACTACTCTGTAAAAAGTTATGCGTGGTAATACATAAATAAAAAAAAAAAAATAAAAAAAAAAAAATATACGCGTCGACTTGAGAACCTCCTCCGTTTTTGTTTTTCGTCGGTTAAAAACGACTATAATGGATATAATTATCTGCTATCTGCAACTTTGATTTCGTGATATAAATTCAATATAATAACCCAAATAAAATAACTCACAGATAACAAAATTAAATCGGCGTCAAAACTTAGTTTACCCGGAGCGCAAGTAATCCTTGGACCTGCCTTGCTAAATGAAAAGTGAATGTAGCTGTTTTTACTAACTAAATATTGCAACTATGTTTTAGTTGAATTAATTTATCTGTACCTAATGAATGCATGCATGTTTGAAGACAAGACAAGAGACCTTGACAAATCAAAAACCGGAAAGTTAGATAACTAATGGTCAATTAACTAAACAGTAAACAGATACATAATAATACAATGAGCTGTTGCTATATAACAAAAAAATCATCCATGTGACTGAACACAATCAAGTTTCAACAAACGCGGAAAGACAGCCGGTCACGATTGATTTAAATCACAGCTAATTCGATTCAATGATGTAAAATTTTAAAATGATTTTTGGTTTTTTAAATTCAAATTTTTAGTCAAATGAGGGTCGTTAGTTTCACAAAGAAAAAATATATAATAATAATAACATTGGGTTAATGGGATATTTATGCTGTGAAAAAATGAGCACACAATTCTTCAGTTAGCAGTTTTTAGTTTTAACAGACTTAAAATGATATATGCTATAACGTCGTTTTTCATATCACAAAAGTATTCTTTTCATAACGGTTGTTATTCTATAGTAAAAAATTATTATTCCAAGAAAGTTTTGTAAAACTTTTTTTTCTTAACTTTATAGTTTCAGAAATATTTTGAAAATTATTAATTATTATTATTGTAACCACAACTGACAGTTCTTACTTGTAGTACGGAGGTAGCGTTGCATTTGAACAAGTCATTTCATACCGACTGAAAATCATAACAATGATAAGTGCTCCCAGTAGCCGTGGAGCTAAATGTTACAGCATGTGAAAGTTGTTAAAAAAATTGTCGGTTTAGTATATTTAATACTAGCAGACCCGGCGAACTTCGTACCGCCTAACAGTCAATAAATTTAATGTCGTGTTAACTTTTCGCTAAACTTACTTTAGGATTTTATTAACGTAATAAAATGAATAAAAAAAAAATTATTAAGTTCAATAGTTTATTAGTTTCACCCGGATGCGATAGATAACGCATACCTATTTTGTGTTATTGGAAAATTCTGCAAAATTAATAGTAAGTTTACTAAATTAACGCTTCCGATTTTGGCGAATTTTAAAACACAAAAACCACCCCGTTATCGTTGTTTTAAGGAACTCCACCGAAACGCCCTCCCCTCGCATGAATTTTTGTACGGTATAAATCACAGAACAGTAAACTGTTCTGTGGTATAAATATACTAAAACCACAATTTTTTTAACAACTTTCACATGCTGTCACTTTAAGCTCCACCGCAGATGCGACGACAGACGCTCATTTTGCTGATTATTAAACATTAATCAACTGCTGAAAGTGAAATTTATTCAGTATAAAATTCCTGGAAAAAGTGCAACGCTACCGCGCGTATTATTGCCTTTAAGTAACAGTTTTATTCGAATAATCGGCCGAATTCAAGAACCGTTCTAGAACTTGCCAACAAACACACAGTTTGTGTGGATCGGTGTGATCGTCAACTATTTTCCGCGCATTTATACTGAAATGGATGAATATACCTATCTATCATTACTTTTTCTTAGAAAAACGTAATCTTACTTTGCTAAAAAATATTCAGATTTTTTTTGACATAATATTGGAAGTCATGTTTGTTGTCGCCTATAAGTCGTTTCACTAAAATTTCCGTCCGCAACTTTTGTAAGCCGTTCTCCATGTCATTAAAAATAAGCTACGCAAAGACCCCCTCCCCCCTTTAGTGGTTACGTACTACTTGAATTGTCCCACATACCAATTCAACAAATTGCTGAAAAAAATTGAAAATGATACGCGGCTATAATCTATAGCAGTGTTTTTCAACCTGTGGGTCGCGACCCCCTGGGGGGTCGTGATGCTTCAGTAGGGGGGTCGCCAGAGGTCGAGAGAATTTTAGTAATAGCTATGTGCGTAAATTGCGTTAGTTAGTTATCAATTGGCGACGTATTCGATGTATGGAATTGTAAAACAATGTGTTTTACGTAGGTACTATATTATGTAGGTACTTATATCCGAATCCTAATTATGGAGACGTATAAAAACGTCGTATGGAATGAATATTTGTAACACTGTAACATACACATATGTATGTGTATGTTACAGTGTTACAAATATTCATTACATACATGATAAAAAAGCGAAGGGTTGGGGGGTCGCGAAATATTTTTTCATACCAGGGGGTCGCATCATGAAAAAGGTTGAAAAACACTGATCTATAGCATACCCGGTTATAACCCGTAGTATACCCGGTTATAACCCGTAGTATACCCGGTTGGGCAACGTCGCGTGTCATGTATAGAGCGTATCGGCACCGGCAAAATATTCTAGCCGTGGATTTGTTGACGGTCCGTTCATGGCACGGTACGGAGTCGGTCGGTAACGGAACGGTGTAGTGGGACTTGTTTCATATGATTTCATAGAAAGAATATTTTTGACGTGATAACGTCTTATAAATTGATGAATCACCAATATTATAAATTGATAAAACACCAGCTGCATGTTCGAAAAAGTGTAACGTAACGTTCCTAACGTTCCTAACGCGTAACGTTCCGCCTGACCCTGTGCGTGCTTTTTGCTAATTTCTCGCTCAATTTAAATCAGATCGGTTTGAAACCAGTCTTAAACGAAAGAGGAGAACATTTTACATAGATTTCGTATAACAGAATTTGCCTAAACAGTTTTTTTATACAAATTTATATAGAAAAATATTTTATACAAATTTATATAGAAAAATAGCTGTATAAATGCAATGTTGTGTAATGCATGGCGCGACGCGGTCGGTTGTCTTTGTTTGCCGTACATGGAAATTAGAAGCAAACGTATGTCTTGTCTTAACATGAAAACAGCTGCATTTCTAATGTTTAATTCAATTTTTTGACATTAGTATATTGTGAAATGCAAAGCCTTCTAAGTTAAGTATTGGAATAACTAATTATTATTAAAACATAATACTTTGACAGTGTTGCAAACGTCACTTTTGACATTTCTTATCATTCCGACACCAAGGATAAGCGGATTGAAACCAAATTTTGGGAGGTTTAGGTTATGTATTACGGAATACGTTATCACGTAAAACTATCGTCCGTAAACCGACTTTACAGACAACCATTTTTTTGCTTGACATGTTCCTATTACGTTCATAGTATGGTACGGTGTAGTGGGCAGAAACCTTTAATGCAGACGATTTTTTTTCATTATTTGTATTTTACTACACTGTGAATCAAATGAGCAAAGATATTAAAGGAATGGTATCTAAGAGATAGTTAAAAAACGCACGGAAGGCAGAAGAAAAGGTGGAAGGATGATACAGAAAAACCAGCTGGAAAATAATGGCATCGTACAATAGCAAGTAAGAAGACATGGACAGACATGAGAGAGGTCTTTGCCCACTAGTGGGATGAAATAGGCTCATATTATTATTATTATTATTATTAATATTACACTGTGTATAAATCTCATGAGAAGGCTTTGTAAATTAGTTTAATTTAAAATGTTTGCTGCTGTAATGCTAATATAAGGACGATCTGAGAATATCCAATAAACTTTAATTTCAACATTTTGTAGGGATGTTCTAAGACGTCCGCTTTATTTGATTAACCTTGGATTATTAAGATTTAACAAAATGTCTACCAACATACCAGTTACGTATCTAAAATAATTAAAAGTGAAAATCATGCTTACCCGCCGCCTCTTTTAAAATTTGCATACAGTCAGTATATCCTGATTTGTCGGCAACGTCCAAGGGTGTCAGACCACTGGAGTCTCTCATCACCAAACTGGAGTTATGTTTCAAAAGAATTTCTACATTGCTTCTGTGGCCATGCTCTGCACTCAGATGAAGTGGTGTCTAATAAAACAAAAACAATAATCACAACATAGATTCTTTTTTCATAGAATTACAAATTTATTTTTGGAAAAATTAGCAAACACAGTAGAAAGAAAAATTCAAAAATAATGCATGAAAGTCTTCCTGACCTATTCTGGTCATTTTTTGGGGCAATCAACGCCTAAAGTGTAAACTAAGTTTTCTATTTATCTCCGTAACCGTGAGTGCGACAAAAATTTTGTAAAAAACATTCTCGTGGATATTGTAATTATCTGCCATCAATTAGTTTTCACTAACAACGAATTGAGTTATTTCTAAATTGTTCATGAATTATTCTTACTAGTGTTCGTTACAATTTTCACCCGAAAATACTAGCTAAAAGCTACATCCATGAATTATTTCAAACATTTTGCATTGACAGTTTATAAATAAGAGGTGGATTGGACGGTTGAAAACAAATATCTCGTAACTGTAAGCTTAAAATAAAAAGGTTCTAAAATATGTTTGTTGCATTTTAGGAGACTCATCTAAAAACACACAACGCTATGGCGAAATTAAAAAAAAAATAGTACACTTTTCACTCTATGCGATGGGAGTCAAAAAATTTTTTTTTCTTTCATCTCATCAATTTTGTTTTTGGGTCATCAATCTACGCCAGTATACTAAATGTGACATACAGAGGGAAGGACTGACCTAAACTATATAAAGGTCTTAGTTTCTACAGAACCCTAAAAAAATAAAAACAAAAAATAAGACTGGCCTTTGTTTTCTGACCACAAAATCGATTTATTTTTTCGTTATTGACACGTTTTTTAGGCGCGAAGAGCGTAAGCTAAAACGCCTATGTAGTCGCTTTGTCTGTGAATCTGTGATCCCGAATTTTGTATCCAGCGTACAGCCCAAACGGCTTACCCGATTTGTCTCCGGGTAATTTAGAAAAAACGAAGTTTTTCGCTTATATCTCGCTCAATTTAAATCAGATCGGTCCGAAACCTGTCTTAAACGAAAGAGGAGAAAATTTTACATAGATTTCGTACAACAGAATCTGCCCAAACAGTTTTTTTATACTCATTTATACAGAAAAATAGCTGTATAAATTCAATTTTGTCTAATAAATCGCGCACCGCGGATCGGTCGTCTTTGACTGAATTAGAAGATTGTGTATGTCCAATCTTAAAATAAAAACGGCTGCTATTTCTAACATCAATTTTTTGGCATTAGTAGGTACTTCATGAAATTCAACGCCTTCAAAGTTAACTATTTGACATTTTTTACAATTCTAATACCACGGATGAGCGGATTCAAACCAAATTTTGGGAGGATGTTTGATATGCAAATATAAAGAACCCTATTGTTTTTGGGGAAAATTAGCGCATGCGTAGAAGATATATATACTATAAGGTTGTTTTTTGTATAATATAGTATGCGCAGAAGAGTCATTACATAAAGTTGTTTGTATATAATAATGGTATACTTTTCATAATAGTTTATTATTCTATCTACTTTTACAAAAGTTTTGTAAATGTTTTATGGAAAATTCATGTAATCGTTTTTTTTTTTAAGTGCATTTTTGACAACTTGGTCAATCGTTGTTTTTTATAGGTATAGTAATTAGTACTGTTTATAATGATTTATTATTCTATTTTACAAGAAAGTTTTTTGGATGTTTTTATGTATTAAATTTGGTAAAAGTTTACTGAATTAACGCTTCCGATTTTGGCGTTTCGGGGGACTTTCTTATAACGGGGTGGTGTCGATACAATGGCGTTTATTTTTTTTGCGCAGTGAAAAGGGGAGGGCGTTTCAGGGGAGTTCCTTAAACAACGATAACGGGGTGGTTTTTGCGTTTTAAAATTCGCCAAAATCGAAAGCGTTAATTTAGTAAACTATTACATAAATTTTGCAAAATTTCCCAATAACTCAAAATATATCGATCGCATCCGGGTGAAACTAATAAATAACTTGAACTTAATAAACTTTTTTATTCATTTTATTACGAAAATAAAATCCTAAAGTAAGTTTAGCTAAAAGTTAACACGACATTCATTGACTGTTAAGCGGTACGAAGTTCGCCGGGTGAGCTAGTTAAAATAATAAAAAAAATAGCATTGTTCAAAAACGGATGCCATTTCAAATTTCTTAACAATTTGAATAACTAATTATAAGAACATAATATTTTGACAGATGCAAACGTCATTTATGACATTTCTTACCATTCCG
Source organism: Xanthostigma xanthostigma (assembly GCA_963575645.1). Classification (NCBI taxonomy): domain Eukaryota; kingdom Metazoa; phylum Arthropoda; class Insecta; order Raphidioptera; family Raphidiidae; genus Xanthostigma; species Xanthostigma xanthostigma. The sequence goes on from OY754464.1 coordinate 44,862,956, forward strand.
ACACCACAGATGAGCGGATGTGAACCAAATTTGGGAGGATGTATGATATGCAAATATGAAGTGGCCTATTGTTTTTGGGAAACATCGGCGCATGCGTAAAAGAGATATATACTATAATGTTGTTTTATATAATAATAATAATAATAATATGGTTTTTATAACGGTTTATTATATCTATTTTTACTAGAAATTTTTGTAAATTTTTTGGGGAAAATCGGAGCTTGCGCAAAAGAGATATTATATGCTATGACGTTTTTTATATAATAATGGTTAACTTTTCATAATGGTATATTATTATGCGCAGGAGATATATCGTTTATAATATAATAATAGTATATTTTCAATAAGGTTTATTATTCCATGTGTTTTACAATCGGTGCATGCGCAACAGAGATATATATTAAAACGTAGTTTTTTATATAATAATGGTATACTTTTCAAAACGGTTTACCTATTCTATTTTACAAGTTTTGTAAAAACATTTTTTGGAGAAACCATCTTGAATACAATAATCAAATAAATTTTATAAATTAATGTTATATTATAATTAAAATTTTGAAAAACTAAAAACAAGAAAAATAAAATACTATTAAGGTAGTTTGGTAGCCAAACGACTTAAACTTGACCCTACATTTTTTTATATTTATTCAAAAGATTATAATTAAAGACACCTACAGAAAAAGAATAGATTTTTTTGACGTGATAACGTCTTATAAATTGATGAAACACCGGCTGCACGCACGAAAAAGTGTCACGTTCCGCCTGAGCCTGAGCGTGCAAGCGAGAGCGCGGTATAAGCGATAGAGAGGCACGATCGGCCCAAGCGTCGGCTTGTACGCATTTCTCTCTCTTCTCGCGTGACGTCAGAGAGTTCATCAATGTTTCTTTATGACGTTATCACGTAAAACTATCATCCGTAAACCGACTTTACAGACAACCAATTTTTAAGAGATATAATTAATTAAAGTTATGCAAAAATACACGAGCCGTTATGAATGTCCTTGTTCAATAACTCCGGAAATTGAGAGTTTGTAAAAAATTGACAAACTTGACCCCACAAAGAAAACTTTTTAATAGATAGAACGATGTCTGAAATACACACTGCAAAAATTTCAGAATAATTTACTACGTACTTTTGATTTTATTAATTTTTTAATACTGACATGCGTTGTTTTTTTTTATATAATAGTGGTGTACTTTTAATAATGGTTTATTATTCTACTTTACAAGAAAGTTTTGTAAAATGTTTTTTGAGGGAAAGTCGGCGCATGCGCAGAAGAGGTATAAGTTATAAAGTTGTTTGTATATAAGAATGGTATACTTTTCATAACGGTTTTTTATTCGATCTATTTTTACAAGACTTTTGTATTTTTGGGAAAAATCGGCGCATGCGCAAAAGAGATACATGCCATAGTTGCTTTTTTATATAATAATGTAGTACTTTTTATAATGTTTTATTATTCTCCTTTACAAGAAAGTTTTGTAAAATGTTTTTAGAGGGAAAGTCGGTGCATGCGCAGAAAAGGTATAAGTTGAAAAGTTGTTTGTATATAAAAATAGTATACTTTTCATAACGGTTTATTATTCGATCTATTTGTACAAGTTTTTTAAATTTTTTTGGGAAAAATCGGCGCATGCGCAAAAGATATTCATGCCATCGTTGTTTTTTATATAATAATGGTGTACTTTCTATAATGTTTTATTATTCTATTTTAAAGAAAGTTTTGTAAAAAATTCTTTTAGCGAAAGTAGGCGCATATATGCTATAAAGTTGTTTTTATATAAAAATTGGGTACATTTCATAACGGTTTATTTTTCTATCTGTTTTTACAAGAAAGTTATGAATTTTTTTTCTAAATTCATAATTTCAGAAATAATTTGAAAAAAAATCTGTTGTTCTTTTGTTCTGAAGATGTTAGCTAGGTAATTCTTTGTTTAATTTTTGCATGACATAATAACATATTACATAGAGAACCATGAAATTATTAAAATTATTTTTTCCTTTCTGTGTTTCAATATTTTCAACTGTTATCTTTTTTCTCAGTTTAAGTAGATTAAGTTATATTATTAAGCTCCAAGCGTCGTTAAATATATACACCGATTTTCAAACAAAACACCGGGGTATATAAAAAAATATCGCGCCTTGTAATTCTTGAATTACTTTGGCATATACTCCCACTGGTTTTATCTACTTTTAAATGACAAGTGAAAAAAAAATTTCTCTCAAGGTAGTTTGGTAGCCAAATGACTTGAACTTGACCCTACATTTTTTTATATTTATTCAAAAGATTATAATTAAAGACACCTACAGAAAAAGAATCAGATTTTTTTACCACACCGTAAGAGATATAATTAATTAAAGTTATGCAAAATACACGAGCCGTTATGAGTGTCCTTGTTCAATAGCTGCGGAAATTGAGGGTTTGTAAAAAATTGACAAACGACCCCACAAAAAAAACTTTTTAATGGATAGAACGATGTCTGAAGTACACACTGCAAAAATTTCAGAATAATTTACTACGTACTTTTGATTTTATTAATTTTTTAATACTGACATGTGGCCTCTATCTCTGTTGTTTATCGGAGACACTCTCTCCTCCATATTTGCTAGGGGAAAAATGGCCTCTGTACCTTTTGTAATTTTTTGTAATTTAGATTTTTTTACAAAATTCCAGATAATCTTGCCCGCTTCATTTTTACAAATGCGCGCGACCGTAGTAACAGTGACTAGTGACAGCTGAGTACTAATCAATTAATATTTTATTAATTACATTACTACAATTATTTAATCATAATTCGCATTAAATTAAATCAAATACATTTTTATGTGAATTTCTATTAATTATTATAGCATGATTTGGGTAATTATTTGAGGAAAAAAAAGTCATTTATTTGACTTGGGATTGCGGCTCCCAAACTACCTTAAAAAGAAAGCTTTTATTGAACTGTACCAAAAAGGTAATATAATTTAGGGTCATAATTATAAAAAAGTTAGTTGTGACTAATAAACGATCATATAGTTTACAGCTAACGGTTTTATAATTATGACCCTAAATTATTAATAAATTATTGAAATGATTTATGTCCTTTTTGTTTTCCAGTATTTGTAATTGTTATTTTTATCTTCGATTAAGTTAATTAAATTAGATTATTAACCTCACAGTTTCGTTAAAAATATACACCAATTTTCAAACATAACGCCGGGGTATATTATGTAAAATTTCGCGCCTTGTAATTCTTGAATTACTTGCGCATATACTCCCACTGGTTACAGAATATAATAATTATTATTTAGGGTGTAAATAAATACACTACAGTCAGTTGTCGGAAACTTCGTGGAGGGGCGCATTACAAGATGTAAGGAACTCGTAGTATGTGAAAGCTAAAATTTGTCAGTTATTTTTATGAATATAATTTATGAAAAAAAAACAGTCAAGCCTCATTTTAGTAGAACAGATCTAGTCATCAGTCTGTAGAAGTTTGGAACGTTTACACCGACTGCTTATAATCTCAGGATATTAGACATAACAAAAGCCTTACAATTTTTGACAACGATCTCTTGGACTAATAAGGGAAATGGAAATGACTCATTTAAAAAAAATAAAATTTCCTCTCCAGCCAGTATGCGCATTTTTCGTAGGTAATAAAATACACATCAATAGTATTGGCTTACTCTATTTTCTCCTCTTGGACCACACTGTATGTTGGGATCTGCTCCGGCTTCAAGCAAAACTCTGAGACATCGTGAATTATCTGTTATTGCAGCTGCGTGTAATGGTGTTCGACCCCAACTGTCTTGACAATTTATTAGACACATTTGTTCTCCATGTAACAAATCTTCAAGAAGTTCAGCATTGTCCCATAATGCCGCCTTAAAAAAAAAACATAGTTCAGCAACTAATGAAACATTTTATGTTGAATGATGCTGACATCATATCAGTTCAATATGAGTCCAATAAAAAAAATGTGTTCGTTATGCAAATATCGCGTAAGGCTTTTTTTATTTTATTTTTTGTTTTGTGTTGAGAGATGCCTTCTTAGATTTTGTCAAGTTAGCGAGGTCGGAGAGGGTGTGACTGAGTGTGAACGTGTACGTTACCTGCACACACTTTAAACGCAAATATCTCGCGAATCTTTGATGCTACGACAAAAATAATGAAGTGTTCAACCTCCTAAGTTTGCTTACAAATTGTTGGTGTGCTTGATTTTATAATTGACAATTAGTGACGAAAATAGTGCTTTTTTCTCTATTTCCTTTAATATCTTCGTTTCTCTTGACTTTTAGTATAGCATATGCATTGAGAAAGTTGTTCCTTATGAAATTTCCTAAAAAATGAAAACTGACAGAGGTCGCTAAGTGCAATTGTTAACTTGCAAATAGCCCCGAAAGTTAAAAAACACGTTTTTTTTCACTATTTTTTTACTAAAAAATGACCGCACATAGATGGCTGAAAATTTTCAAAAATGATGTCTGTGTTGACCCAAACATGCATGAATAATTTTAGCGTCATCGGTCAATTACTTCTTGAGTAATTAACGATCACTTTTTTTTTGTTCCCTTAATTGCAAATTGCGGCATTTTTTTCACAAACTGGTTTCGCTGGTCGGACCAAGCCAGAAAAATCACAAATCCATTCAACTTTAGTATCCCGTTGGAATTTTTGGAAAAAATTAATTCTAACCGATTTTATAATGATTGAATATTGGAAAAGTTATATGGTTTTATACGTTTGTCTAAAATTGGTATCACTAAAGAAATCGTTATAAAATCGGTTAGAATTAATTTTTTTCCAAAAATTCCAACGGGATACTAAATTTGAATGGATTTGTGATTTTTCTGGCTTGGTCCGACCAGCGAAACCAGTTTGTGAAAAAAATGCCGCAATTTGCAATTAAGGGAACAAAAAAAAAGTGATCGTTAATTACTCAAGAAGTAATTGACCGATGACGCTAAAATTATTCATGCATGTTTGGGTCAACACAGACATCATTTTTGAAAATTTTCAGCCATCTATGTGCGGTCATTTTTTAGTAAAAAAATAGTGAAAAAAAACGTGTTTTTTAACTTTCGGGGCTATTTGCAAGTTAACAATTGCACTTAGCGACCTCTGTCAGTTTTCATTTTTTAGGAAATTTCATAAGGAACAACTTTCTCAATGCATATGCTATACTAAAAGTCAAGAGAAACGAAGATATTAAAGGAAATAGAGAAAAAAGCACTATTTTCGTCACTAATTGTCAATTATAAAATCAAGCACACCAACAATTTGTAAGCAAACTTAGGAGGTTGAACTACACCCTAAAACGAAGCGATTCCATCAATAATCTCGCCTGTGCCCGAATAATGCACTTTTTAATGTTTTTACCTCCTCGCCGTCTAGCCTATACAGGGTGAGGCACATAAAGTGTTACAGAGCAATAGCACTCAAACTATTGATCATATCCAAAAATGTTTCAGACAAAAATTTTAGTGTTCGAGAAGGCCGTCATACTGGACCACCCTATTTTTTTATCGGTGGAGGCGCTGAAGCTACGTCAAGGTCAACTTCACTTTATTTAACGAAACCATGTATTTTTTTTCGATGACATTATTAGTGATTTTAAGACGAATTCAGCAACCTACAACACAAAGTCATTCTAATCACGCAAAATCGTAGTAGAAAAATCTAAACATATCGGAATATTCACTTTCAAAAAATCCACTAACCTTTGCTTGGGTCTACCTACGGAAGATGCTCGAAATGATGACATTTGTGGTGTAATTTCGGTACATAAGTGACTATTTTGAATATTCTGAATATTGAACAGAATATTCTAAAAATAAAAATTTTTAATTTTTTTAAATAAATAAAAATAAAATAATTTGAATGACCTTGTGTTGTAGGTTGCTGAATTCGTCTTAAAATCGCTAATAATGTCATCGAAAAAAAATACATGGTTTCGTTAAAAAAAGTGAAGTTGACCTTGACGTAGCTTCAGCGCCTCCACCAATAAAAAAATAGGGTGGTCCAGTATGACGACCTTCTCGAACACTAAAACTTTCGTCTGAAACATTTTTGGATATGATCAATAGTGCTATTGCTCTGTAACACTTTATGTGCCTCACCTGTATACTAATATATAAAGCAGAAGAGTTTTTTGTTTTTTTGGTACACACGTAAGGTGCACATAGGGAAATTAACATTGGGAAAAAATGACTGTATCAGAGTAAGCCTTGAAATCTTGTTTTTCAATTTGACAGATAATATTCTTTTGCAAAATGAATGTGTATACTACCGAAGAAAATATTCAAATGATTACAACATAATCGGACTTTTTTTATTAATGGGACATTAAATTCCCAAAAATACTTAAATATGGTGCGAGAGCAAATATCTCCGCCTATTCGTGTTGAACCTAAAGACATTGGGTCACTGATTTACCGACGCGCATACGTCATACCAGTCAGACAATTTTTGAATGAAATGTTTCTAAACAGATGGAGTTGTTTTTTTGTTTTATTTTTGTACAAAAAAATTAAAATAATGATTTATAAGAGCTTTTTATTATTAAAAATTTAAAAAAGCCAAGTAAAATAATACGCGTTTACATACTGTATAATATGTATGTATAAAATTCTCGTGTCACAATTTTGGCCGCGCTAATCTCCGAAACAACTGAACCAATTTTAATGAAATTTTGTAACAATGTCTTGCTTGGAGCAACTTACGCTATAGGATAGTTTTTAATAAATATTTTGTACAAAATTACGGTGTTCTCTCAAAAAAAAACTGTTTTAGTAACATGTAACGACATCTTATAGAATTTACTCAAAGTTATTAGTTCAGAATCAAACAAAAAACTGTTTTAGTAACAAGTAGCGACATCTGTTAGAATTCGCTCACAGCTATTAGTTTAGAAGCAAATCTGGTAGAATTTGCTCAAAACTATTAGTTCAGACACCGAGCCGCAAACGAAATACATTTTACAGAATTATATCTATCGCACCCGGGTGAACCCGGGACGTACCGCTATTATAAAATAATAATCGTGTATTTCCAGTGGATATTTTGCACATCGAGTTATCGTACTCTAACCTAAAATAACTTTTATCTAATCTTATACGAAATTTTACAAAGTTTGTATAGATGACTTAAATGTAAAAGCGAGGGCGTATATTATGTTGATACATAATATCTTAAAATTTGCAACTTTTCATGCCCAATGCTTTTAATTATTCCATTTATAATTTTTAATTATTCCATTTATAACGTTCTACTGTCCACATCTTAAAAGAAATGTATTCTCCAAACTTAATGTTTCAAATACCAATACTTAGTATGAAAAAAATTATTAAATTTGTAAAAACAGAATCCTTTTTCATCTCCTTAGGGGTGGAATTTTGAAATTTTTCTGACTCATGCTTATATGTATTCGATTTTGGAGATTTTCTGTAAAAATCATCTTTGCAAAAAATTGTGTGGGTGGGGGTGCAATCGTGTGAGGGTGACAGGAAATGCAAATGATTACACAGGAGTCCAGAGACATGTACTTTCTTATTTACAATTTCAAAACTAAACTAAAAGAATGGTGATAGTTACGATGAAGGAAGGTTTTGGTTGAGGATCATAAATAAGCTTTACCAATGTTGCTAGTGGCCAACGTTTCGAAAAAATTATTTTCATCTTCAGGGCCTAAAGTTGGTCAAAAGGTGGTAAATTGTTAAAATAAATTGATCAGTATCTAATATCAGTTCATAGAAAGTTTATTTTTGGTTATATATTTTCAGACAAATATTTCAATAAATTTTTTTTACTGAGTGACATTTTATATAAAAATTGAATAATTTTTTTAATGGTTTTTATAATAATATGTTTTAAGTAAATTTACTTGAAGAGTTCTATTCAGACGTTAATCAAAGATTTGAATAATATGTTTTAACTCATAATAATATGATCATGTATATTGTTTTAACAATTTACCACCTTTTGACCAGCTTTAGGCCCTGAAGATGAAAATATTTTTTTTCGAAACGTTGGCCACTAGCGTAACATTGGTAAAGCTTATTTATGATCCTCAACCAAAACCTTCCTTCATCATAACATTCTATTGGATCAACACTACTTTATGCTGAATAGTGATAGTATCATGGTCTCAATTAAACAAACAAAAGAGTTTGCGGTTCTCATAACCTCATATTTTGCAGAGAAGTGCCCATAAAGTCCGCACTAAATACCTAACAAGACTGAACCAAAATCTTCATTGCAGGTACTGTAGTTAAAACAAAGTTTGCAAAATCTGATCATATATTGGTAAAAGGACAGGTATCATAAACGTCTAATATTCGTGTGTTGGTTTTTGACAAATGACAAGCTAATCGTAGGCAAAATCATTCCAAAACTGAATAACATAAATTTATTATTTGGTGTAAGCTTCATTTGTCATTTTAGAACTTCCATCGTTTTGACAACTTATTATTGTTATGTCAAAGTATGCGTAACAGTAAATAAAAAACGTTAGAAAATTACCAACCTGATGCAAAAGTCGGCCTGGAAAATCTTCATCCTCTGGAGAAGAATCTAACATTGTATATTTTTATTTTATAAACAATCAGTTATAAGTGCAATAGGAATACTAAATTATAAATAAATTCCTATAGTCTTGTTATGTTATAATTCAGGCATGCCATAATTCGTATGCAGTAATAAACGTCGTAATAACCTATTTTCACTTTTGACAGCCGATATTTCGCAACCCTTGCAAAACATAGGAAATCCAATTACAAAAAAATTGTTATTATTATTTTTGACGTTTTATAGTCTCTTTCTTTTTATCTTATCGAATTAGACAAAGATATGACAGTGATTTAAGCAGTGCTGCCATCTAAAGATGCTTACTCAACTATTTCTAAGATATATAGTAGGATTACTTTAACGATTATTTATAACTTTTTATAAATAAATAAATAGTAAAATCCTATTAGATGTTGGTTGCTCGCGTCTAGAAATTTTAACAACGAAAAGCATGAACCAACGATGATATTTTTTTCTATACTATATTTACATGGCATTTACTGTAAGACAGAAAAGTTTATTTTAGTCATAATTCCTATTATAAGCAAATTTTTATTATTGATAAATAGAATAATATGACTAAGGTGACCATTTTTATCGTAACATAATGGGGGACAGACAGCGTCCTTTGTGCGTGCGAAATTTAAAGCAGTAATTTATTAAAAAAATATTCATTTTATATAATATTTATTTAGTGAATACGTTCATATAGTCATGTATGCAGAGACGCGCGAATAAAATTAATCGAATATTAGAATAATCACATGACGTGATGAATTATCTAATTCGGGACATTTTCCGGGACACGGGGCTTTAATCATCGTGCAGCAGTTGCAGGTTTGTGGTGTGCTGGTTATGCAGGGTTATGCTTGGCAAGTATGCGCGGTCTTCAACCCTAATAATCCTATCACATTATTGATGTGAAACATCTATAACCGCACGTAAAACAGATTTCTGGCGTGGCGACGTGGCGACGCGTCGCCACGCAATCAACTGTGCGATACTTATAGTGTATACTCCCAAAGCTGGATTAAGAAGCGAAGGGGCCCATAGGCGGGACCCTAAGGGGGGGCCTATCGCCTATGTAAGGGGACGAAAATCAATTGAAATAAGAATAGCATTTGAAAATGAACTTTTGAAATAATATGAAAAATTATTAATTTATTTATACTATGCCAAAAAATAAATATATAAATACAATGATCAGTCTGTAACTTGCAACATAAACACGCTGTACCTTCACATTTTCTCAAATTAGCATAACATAAATGAGAAAATTACAAAATGAAAATATTCTATCACCTTCTGGAGATCTTAAAAGAAATTATGACGAAGAATTTTTAACAAAAAATTTACAATTTTCTAGCTTTCATGTTTGTATGATATGAATTTTTTTTCTAATCCAAAAAAAAATTCATTTTCATTTTTTTTTATTCATTTTCATTTTTTCTCAATTTTTTCACTTTGGTGGGGCCCTAAGATTTGGGGGGCCTATAGGCGCCGCCTATAACGCCTACACAGTAAATCCGGCTCTGTATACTCCACAGGGTATACAGTATTGTTTACTATTATAATTAAAGTGTGCATGAGGTCGGATACCTATAGTGTATACTCCACAGGGTATACAGTGTTGTTTACTATTATAATTAAAGTGTGCATTCATCTGTGCATTAAGCACGCGTATATTTGGTGTGTTTGAAGCGCCAGTAAATGTAAAATCTACTCTCTTGGTAGATTAAATTATGTTTCACATCTGCCAGGCGTCCCGCGACGGCTCACATTTTTTCTTATTACTCTTTTTACTTGTTTTTCATATCTTGAATAGCGACGCCACAACATATTAAAAATTTTGGCTCCTTACAGTAATCAGGTTATAAATAGTAAATACAGTAAAAAGATTAGAACCGGAGGTAGAACCATGGCGGAATTCCTTTTAAAAGTTATCTGCCAAATTTTCTTTAAGTCAGTAATTTTATACGTGCAATTATAATAATTAATCGTGAGACCATCAGTTCTAATGATTTCGTGAAAAAAGACATTTTTTAAAATGGACGGAATAAGGCAAACGCCTCCATTAAATATTCTTCCACCAACACCGGCAGGACTAGAAGCGCTTTATACATTATGTCGAACTATTTATCCAGATCAAGTAAATCCTCTTCAAGTCACGGCACTTCTCAAATTCTGGTAAGCGAAACTACTCTATTTATATTTTATCATAATTTTATATTGTATTTTCATGTATTTTTTTAGGTTGGGAGGACCAGATCCTTTAGATTATATTAGTATGTATGCAAATCCTGGAATACCTGAGGAAAATATCCCACCTCACTGGCACTATATCAGGTAACAGTTTGTTTTTTTTTTAATTACGTGCCAAATAACTATGTTAAAACTGGCCTCTGTGATTTCTTTTACAATTAAGGAACTTGATAGGAAACATCAAAGACCATAAAAACCCAATGACAGACATCCCTTTGAAAGCTATTTTAAATGTTATTGTTTAATTCTCGGAGTTCCTAATCCAGCATTAACCTTATGACTAATTGACTAGCCTTTTATTAATTATAAATATTGTTTTATACATGTTTTTTCATTCAAATAGAACGCTTATTTTAATACGGTCTTGTTTTTAGTTTCGGTTTATCTGATTTGCATGGAGATGGTAGAGTTCACGAAGTCAATAATGTTCTGAACGGACCTTCAGGTTTTGGTTTTGAATTAACATTTCGATTAAAACGAGAACCAGATGAAACAGCGCCACCTACTTGGCCTGCTACGCTAATGCAGTCACTTGCTAAATACGTTTTCCAATCAGGTTGGCATTTCTAGTCTTTTTAATAATAATTTAGAATGTTTTTGTTATTAAAATTTATGATAATATTATAGGTAATAAACTTTGTGCTGGCGATCATGTATCGTGGCACTGTGCCCTCGATAATAGTGAATCCCGTGTTCAGCATATGCTGATGGTATCGGATCCACAATTAGCGACAACAACAACTCCACATGGCTCTGTCGAATTTGTGCAAATCATTGGAGTATGTGCAGATGAGTTACGAGCCGCACAACAATGGAATGGAATTGGTGTTCTGGAAATGCTGAGTCGATTGCCAAGGTAATGATTTTTCAACTGACAATGAGATTAACACAATGGCGTAATGCCTGTCACTAATTCCAAATACGTTCACTGCAAATATTTTATGCTTCTATATAAACAAGGCGGCTATTTTCCTTGTTCACTGATTAGAGGAGTAGCGCTTAAGGCAGAAAAAGGGTGTTGTCTCAGAACAGGTCAAAACTGCTTCGATTTGAATGATTTTTTTAAATGTCATAAATACATGCGTATTCTGAACTGAATCTGTGTTTGTTGACAACTCAGGACTCATTAATTAAACTGTTAAAACTGTCTTTGTTGGTGAAATTCTCGAACTTTAATTGGTTCTTGAGGTTGTAGTTGATTTTTTTGCGACAAAGAAAAAGTTTTCTGACATTATGATCAAAACTCTTATTGTTTTTAGATAGGGCCGTATTGCCCCGGGACCCCCGACAAAAAAGGGCCCTGAATGAGCCTCTTTTCAAACCCAGTGAAAAAAAAAACACTTTAAATTCTACGTAGGGGGGCCCAATTTTACTTCTTGTCCTGGGGCCCCTGAGGTTCCAGTTACGGCCCTGTTTTTAGACATACCATACGTGACTCTTGATGTATTGGCCTTGGCTGCTCTACCGAGCGCCTACTCCGAGCGCCTTTCACTTTACCCCTACTCCGCAGCCGCCTGTAATGCGACATGCAACAGACGGTCAGAAAAATTCGGGGCGATAGAATAAAAGTTTCACTTTAGAAATTAAAAAAAAAAATAGGTTGTCTGTAAAGTCGGTTTACGGACGATAGTTTTACGTGATAACGTCATAAAGAAACATTGATGAACTCTCTGACGTCACGCGAGAAGAGAGAGAAATGCGTACAAGCCGACGCTTGGGCCGATCGTGCCTGTCTATCGCTTATATCGCGCTCTCGCTTGCACGCTCAGGCTCAGGCGGAACGTGACACTTTTTCGTGCGTGCAGCTGGTGTTTCATCAATTTATAAGACGTTATCACGTCAAAAACATCTGGAGAGGGCCACTCTTATCACCTAGGAGTATAAAAAATAGCCTACGACCTATTCTCAGACCTACCAAGTATACACAAAAAATTTGATAAAAATCAGTCAAGCCATTTCGGAGAAGTTCGATAGCAAATGCTGTGACACGAGATTTTTTTATATATATAGATATAAGACATTAAACAAATATTTGAATAATTAATACAATGTTATAGTGTACAAATACTCTAATGACCTTGAAACAGAAAGATACATAAAAAAATTTGATTTCAATTTTCGGACCCATTCATTACAATAGCTTCCAAATGTACTGGAAAAATATTCAATAGCTTATTTTAAATAATTAAAATTACAGCGCTGGAGGTGCTTGGCTCATAACAGATATGAGGCGAGGTGAAAGTATTTTTGAATTAGATCCAAATGCACACGAAGAAGTGGAACGTGGTTTTGAAACAGAGGGTTCAAATTTAAGTGGAGTGAGTGCACGCTGTTCATGGACCGAAGCCGATATTTCTTCTGGAGAAATAGACACGCCTCGAATAACAAAAGAACAGTCAGATCAGATACGCGCGGCCTTACAGAGAGGCTTAGCCAATACAACTCCGTCGTCTTTTGATAACGATAGCGGTAGAAGATCACTCGAGTCAAAGTTTGATGATTCAAAAGATAACTCGAGTATTTTAGAATCAACGGAACTAATTAATGTCAGAAAATTGGAAGGACTGCATCTTACATTTAATTTAGAGGCTGGAAGCTTATTGCCTCTAGCGATCAGGTATGCTATGATTTTTATATAAATGCTGGAATTTGTGAAAGTAAATTGAATTATTTTAATGTTTTAATAGGGGTCGTGTAAAACACGGTCGTCATTTCACCTTCAAATCAGTACTCGGAGAGACGGCGATCACATTAGTAGCTAGTTCAGTTACAGGAACACTAGTTGATGCCGATAATCCATATGTAGCGCAAGGCGCTTGGCTGCAAGTATTAATCCCAGATGATTTAGCATACAATATGGCCCTCAGCTTTGAATCATTGACAAAACCAGAACTTCTGACTTTGCCAAAAACTTTTTCATGGCCTGATAGAAAACTACTTATAACGATAGTAGCAGATAAAGTTTAAACATTACAAAAAAGATTTCATTATGAATTTGCAATTTTTAAAGTACTGTGAAAACCAACCATCTCGCGAAATGTCTGCATTTTAAGAATGAAATAATTAATAGTTTGAAGATAAATATTAAAATTTTCGCGCTTTTAATCAATGCTCAGATTTTGTGCCATTCTATTTCAATAAACAGTTGTCAAGTTATAAAATTTCAACGTTGAATTTAAATGTCAATATGAGAACTTGACATCAAAATATGCAATGAACAGTAAAAAATAAAATAATAAAGCAAAAAAATCTAAAAACAGTTCCTAATAACGTTGATTAACGTATTCTATACGCCAATCAACGCTAATAATAAGTCAGAAGAAAAAAGATACGAAAAATATGAACAGTTAAATAACAAAATGGTTCGATGACCGTTTAAAATAATTATGCGTTTATTATTACACAATATTTAAGGAACAAATCTGTTTATTCAACACTCGTGAGTAATATGTAATTTCGGGGCCCTGCTAAACTCGGGAAAAATAATAAATTACTTCATGTTGACGCGTAGAGTGCTAATAATAAGCCGTACAGTGTGATAATGAATTTTCTGGACCAATAGAAACTCAGTAGCAAGCCCAAGCGTGAAATATGAAAAAAAACTGCACGCAGCTTCTGGACCAATAGGAACGTGGTAGGCGGTATTGTATATATGAAAACAGCATCGCAATTCAGCGAAAGTCATGGCAATCTTGTGTACATACACTGATGGTGGGTACGTCAATCAATGAAGTGATTTATTATTTTTCCCTCTTTTATCAGGGCCCCGATTACATATTACTCCTGCTAGTTGAATAAAGTATTATGTGCGACCATTGATCGAAGGAGAATATTTCACTCGCGTGCGTTTTACCGCACTCGCTACGCTCGTGCGGCAAATTTCACACTCATGGAATCTTCTCCTTCTCTCACTAGTCGCACAATATACTATTATTCTTTCATTACAGTTGAACTCTCAGTGCAATATGGCAACTGGCCAAAGACAAGAGTCAGGCCATTAACTATTGAAAAAAAATCTAAGGAAGTTTGGAACTTTAAATAGTTGCACCTCAGTGTTTATAATAATTAAGCTTTTGACAATACTGAAATTCTTTATAATATTGTTAACTTTTTTAACGATTTTACTTGCTACGTGATTAATGGTGCCTTACTGAGTTGTTCAGTAACAAAAATGTATTTATTATGTTAGTAAATAATATTGCGTTTATAATTATTCGAAACTGTGTGTCACGTTCAGAACCTCCAAAACGTCATTCAGACCCAAGGAGGCTTCTTTTTACAGTTGCCTATGCTATCCCCAAGAAACATTTCTTTCTGCCTCGCCATTTATGGTAGTGTAGATCAATTATGATATAAGAAAATGTTTTTACATAATGACTTACAAAAAAAAGGGCTATAGATAATATAATTTGCATAGACCAACATTTAAATAACATAACGTCTATAGAGTAATTTACATCAGGTAGCGAAAAATAAAAAGCCATGTTCGAAATTTAATTTTAGTTCGTTTTTTATGCAGTCTGGGTTTTTGTTTTCTTTTTCTTTTTAATTTTTTTATTCATGGATACATTACATGTGACTTATGTAACATAAAATATTCTTAGAGTAGTTCGGCAAAAAATCAATAAGGGATCTACACTGTTATAAAATGTTTTACTATTGTCTAGTTATTTTATAAATTATTTATTTTTACAATAAGTGTGCCTTAACTTCTACAGTGCCTTTTTATAAATTTAATAAAAAGTAATTTATGAATAGATTAATTCACTAGTATTATTTAATTCGTTGTAAGAAGTACAGTAATTGGTTTTTAGCATAGATATATATTTAATAGATTGCGGATACACTAGCGCCTCCTGTACCTTTTAGAAGCCATTTTGTACGTGGAAAAAGCCGTAAAAAGCGCGCGAGATTCAAAAATATTAATTATTTTATAATATGATTTTATTGAGAAAAACGACAAAACTCACAGTAAACAGTGATATTTCGCTCCAAAACCTATTTTTATACTGAAACGTTTCAAAAATTACAAAATTGAGCATAAATATAATGTAAAAGCTGAGAACATTTTACATTGTCAATTTGGCATCAAGGTTGACAAGCATTGATGCCACTCTGACAATGTAAAATGTTCTAAGCTTTTATATTATATTTATGCTCAGTTTTGTAATTTTTGAAACGTTTCAATAAAAAAATAGGTTTTGGAGCGAAATATCAGTTTACTTTTATATTATATATTTTATGCTCAGTTTTGTAATTTTTGAAACGTTTCAATAAAAAAATAGGTTTTGGAGCGAAATATCACTGTTTACTGCGAGTTTTGTTTTTCTATTAACATCATATTATAGAATATTTAATCTTTTTGAATCCCGCGCGCTTTTTACGGCGTTTTCCACGTACAAAATGGCTTCTAATTGGAACCATTCCGCACAATGCTCAAGGATAGGCATCCGCTATCTATTAATATATATGTATGGTTTTTAGGCGATTTTGGTGATGTAATCTTGTAAAACGTCAATTTCCTCATCTGCTCTAAATCTGCTTTTTTTTTGTACTAAAACATTTTAGCGCTTGTGGTTAACGACAGTGTCTGCACTGTAAATTTATAACTGACATCTACTAAAACAGCAGACTCTTTATTTGGAAAGTAACAGACAAATAAAATTAATAAATATGCGTCTATTCATAAAGCTCAGAATATTACATTAACAATTTATTAGTGTATTTGCCATAAGGCACCTACACTATTGGCGTCGGTCGGATGGCGGGACGTAGGGGTCGGACCAAAATTTCTCGACGTTTCATAGCCTCCTAAACAGTTTGGCACCATTTTTGAAAATATATATACAGAGTGACATAGAATAAACTACATTGCATAGCACCACGCGATAGAGGACAAAAAATAATTTAAAAAATTCCTATACACTAATGCCCGATTGCTTTTTGTTTTCAAGTTACAGGCTAAGTTTTCTTTTTTTTTTAATAATTTTAATTAATTACGAAGACTTTTATTAAATACAACAACATTTAAAAAATGTAAGGTAGTAGCTCTACAGAAGGTGTTCAATTTGATGACCTTGTTCTTTGATACACTTTTCCAACCTTCATATTAATGATTGACGGCATCTTTGAAATATGTTCGGATTATTACAAAATGTATCAACAAACTCTACAATTCTGTTCCACAATTGCTCAGCAGTGTTTATTTCTACAGCATACACTTCATTTTTCATGAACTCCCAAAATGAAAAATCGAGAGGATTAAGATCGGGACGAGCTGGCCACGGTATAGGTCCCCCACGAGTCACGACCAATCCACCTATTTCCAAAAGTATTTCTACAAAAGTGTAAGTAGGAAATCAGGAATACGACAAACTTTGAGCAAATTATTGCAATATTAGTTTGTCATTTACCAACGTTTTGTTTCATGAAATCATGCAACTTTGATCATTAGCGTCTAAATATGTATTATAATCTGCCAGTCGGCATACATAGACCGACAGGTGCGAGCTCGAATCCGTGGGATCGCTAATCCCATAAAACATTGCAATGCAAACTGCATCCCAACGTTTACCCTGTACTGGGGGAGCTTGCTTTCTTAATTTATTAAGATTATTAAAAAAAAAAAAAAAAACTTAACAGCCTGTAACTTGAAAACAAAAAGCGATCGGACATTAGTGTATAGAAATTTTTTTAATTATTTTTTGGTCCTCTATCGCGTGTTGCTATGCAATATAGTTTGTTCTGTCATCCTGTATGTATGTGTGTAGGGTCAAGTTGTCAACAGTGGCTCAGGCGGGTACAGTGAATCATTGCTAAAAAGGAAATAAGATTGATCTATAACGCCATTCTTTTCATAATATAACAATGTATATTTGACGTGAAGTTGTCTGTAGTAAACGTCAGCCACGTGTGCTTTTCAGTTCAAGTGATACATGTAATTGTTTGTTTTTATGTGTCAAAACTTTTTTTTACGAAATAAGCTTCATCGTACTTTAGTCAATCGAGGGTACTACTTATTTGCATATTTTTGTTTCATTGTAAACTGCAAACATTTAGGTACATTTTAACGTAACAAATATAATCCAAACCTAAACTAAAGTTAAAATTTTTGACGTTAGATATCAAAATAGCCGGTCAGTACACAATGGTTCAAGTAGACTGAGTAGACAGTGAATCATGATCCACTCTGTATCTAACATTTTTGTTTATTTTAACAAAAAAAAAAAAACAAGTGAATCGGCTGCTGTGGCTATTATCACTACAAAATGATTACGATACTGCAAAAATTACAAATTTATTAATAATAATGGAATTTTACTTATTTGTAGATACTGAAAAAAAAATAATGAAAACTTAAAATTTTATGATATAGCCAATAGAAAAGTGATCCACTGTTGACAACTTGACCGTATTTGTTTTTTTGGGGGGGGGGGGGGAATACATTACGCTCCATAAGAAATCCATATCTCTCGTTTGTCGGGCTGATCTAACCTTACCGACTAAAACCCAAACCTCCTGCCACCATTGACCTTTAGATACACCCGCGGGACCGCCGCAAGGCATTACTTCGCGGGGGTGGTCTAACCGTAGCTCTTCCACTGGTATCTTCACGCAGCATGTTAGTGTTTGCTCAGGATAAGAGCTGCAGTCCGGTGAGTCCTCATGTCCAAATCTATAAAGGTATCCTTGGTAGCATCTGTGTCCGGACTCCGGAGAGCATTTGAGTAAGGTAGTAATTAGATTCCCCGTGTTTGCGGCTTACCCAGTCATTCACCTGTGGGATAAGACGATGTGTCCATCTCCCTTTTGACGATGTATCCCACTTGTGGCGACAAATGATTGAATGTTGAATGGACAGCAATTAAGTGTTGTACGTGATCATCGCATAGACAATGATGCATTTCTTTATTTGGTAATTTTATAATACAGTTTCATTTACATTGCTTTATGTGTTAATCTTTTACTGCTGACAATATGTGAAATATAGGGATGTGTGTCAGCGTCTAATGAATTGGATGTGTAACTAGAGATGTGGTTAAACTACGCTGTGTACTATTAAGGAAACTCGCCACCATAGGCGCGGTCTCAGCCTGAAATTTTGAACGGGGTCACTCACTACACTAATAAAAAATAGGTATCTGGAATAAAATAAATAGCTAAAAATTTCCTTTTATTATTTGGCAATTTTTTGAGATTTTTCAATTTGACCTTGGATTTTGGGGGGGGTGGTCATGTCCCCTGTGACCCCCCCCCCTCGGACCGCGCCTGCTCGCTCTTGCCAGCACAGCAGACTTTTAAGCCTCATTTCTCTTCGCTGTTCTTCTTGACTTTCCAGTGATGCGTTTCTTTGCTGGTACATTATTTTTCTCTCTTCCGCAAGAATGTGGATGGACATTATTCCAGTAAGAACACCCACGGCCTCGTGTGCGTGTGTGTGTATACAGGCAATAACTTTCGAAAGAGTTAATAATTTTAACGAAATTTCATACACATGTTGGAAATCATCACCGCACGAAGTCTATTTAAAATGGGCCCAATCGGACCATTTTAAGGGTAGTTTTTGGGGGTTGAAAGAAATTTTTGGGCCCCAAAATATAGAAAAAATTCTCAGAATTGTTTCAAATTTGAAATTTAACCCTTTATTAATTATTAAAATGCGCTACTAAAATTTGATTAAAATTGGCCCAAATGGGCCCCCGACGGGATTTTAGAATTTTATTTAATTCTTCTTCTATTACAACATTCACAATCGTCGTGGGTTTTTCAAAATTTTTAATTTTTTTTTTAATTTTCAAATATGCATAAAAGCATTGAGTACCTACTCATTGAAATTCTTGAAAAATTAATATATATTTTAAAGTAACTTCTTAACTTTCAACGTTACTACTGAAGTTCAAAGCATGCTTTTTGTTTATCAAAATAAGATAAGGATAAACAAAATGTTTTACAAAGTTTTCAGGTCGGCATCAATTTAATTACATCACGTTTTATGTACTTGCATATATTAAATTGATTGACCCTTTTTTGAAGAAGATTCCATTTTTTTAGTGGTCTTTTTGTCTCTAATGAAACCGGATAGCAACGTTCACGCTGACAACTACAACTTTTGATTTTTGTTAATTTTCTAAAAAGTTACTGAACCGATTTTGCCAAAATTTATATGGAACCAACTTTAAGACATACGTTCTATCGAGTAAAAAAAGAATAATCAAAATTGGTTCACAGCCGACGAAGATCTTGATAGACATACAAAAAAAAAATACAGTCGACTTGAGAACCTCCTCCTTTTTTTGAAGTCGGTTAATAAAATAAAATATAAAAAAAGACTACAAAAATGCAGACACTTTATAAAATTCGCCAACAAAACTGCCTAAAATTCAGAAACGTGATTCTACCGATAAATGTAACCCTGACAAGAGGATACCATGCTCAGCGCTATAAGAATTTTTCAACTTTGAAGAAACAATACTTATTTTTCAAAGTTACGTTATAAAAGTATACCATTATATAAAAAAACAACGTTATAGCATATATCTCTTTTGCGCATGCGCCGATTTTCCCCCAAAAAATAGAGCTTTTCATATCTGCATACCAAACATCCTCCCAAAATTTGGTTTCAATCCGTTCATCCACTTGACCTGTATCGTGCTCATTGCGTATATTAATTAAATTAATTCGGGTGGTTCTGGTCCTACTTTATAACTGACAAAATGTTCTGGCATTTTCATTTCTGGATTATATAAATGTTGAAATAAAAGATAATAAAAATTTCAAGTTGCCTAAAACATATATCTTGGGGATATTTTTTTGCAGATGTCATATGATGCGCAGACGCGAAATAACGGCAAACGCTCTGGCAGACTCGCCATTCCAGATTCACCCATTGATAAATTACTGTTTTTTCATTATTTCAACTTGCCTAAAATACATACCCTAAATCGGTCGTCAGCGCTTGCCCTATTAGACATCGGCGTCCACAGACAGTAGCGATGTTGCAGACGTCTGCAGTCGTAACTGCGGAGCATTCGCATTATTTTTGACATCTGTATCCGCAACAGTCATTGCAGAGCTTTTGCGGATGCGTTTCAAGTCATGACAAGAATATTAAGGGCGTCCCGGCACTTGACGCGTGCTCGAGCTCTTTGATTGCTTGACTATAATAGGAATAAATACTTTATTATCAACCTTTGCGAAATCGTTTTAATTCTGAAAATGTTACAATGTTATTCTACAAAATATATACTTTATAATTTGCATTGATTTTTCACTCGGCACTTGATAGAACATGATAAATAACAAATAATAAAAACACTTAAAAATTCTACAAAACATTTTCTCTCTCGACAATCGTTTCGGACAATCAGTCCATCTTCAGGAGTACAAACATACACTTTAAAGGTTAACAAGTTTTGCCTTTTCAGCATTTAATATAATTTGCACTGACTTTTCATTCGGCACTTTGTAGAACATGATTAATAACAAATAATAAAAACACTTGAAAATTCCACAAGAATGACCCATGCAAAACCCGATAATTCCAGTTTTACTAGTTTCTAGTCAATCGCACAGAATCCCTTAGATAATTAACAAATTTTATTTTATGAATCAGTGGCATATTATAGGTCATAGATGAGTTTACCAAATTTAGAAAAAAATATTGATTATATTAAAAAAAGAAAAAACGCATTAATTATATTTGCATTTATCAGATTTTGCATGAAACTAGAATTTTATCGTTTTTTTTTTCGCAAATCTAATATATAAATATTTTAAAAAGCGTTTATTAATATGAAAAAACCCAATAAAAAGAAGAAAAAGTATACATTTTTAAAAATAAATAAAAAATTCTTAAATTTTTTTAAATAGTTTTTTAAGAAGCAAATTTTTAAAAATATCAAACAATAAAATACAAACATAATATTATAACATAACAGTACATACAGTAAAAACAAAACGATTTCTTTTTAACTTTCATGGTTCGTAGATTTATCGGGTTTTGCTTGAAAATCTCAACTTTAACACCCGTTTTTTTATGGGATTTATCGAGTTTAGCTTCATTCTGAATTCACAGATCAATAAAGCTCATCAAAATTAACTAGAATTGATATATAACTCAAAAACGAAAAAAAAATGGATTTATCAGGTTTTGCATGGTGGTTCCTCAAATATACTTTACCAATTCAGAAATGTAATTATTAAAAATTAAGATAATGATTTTCTTTCAAAAAAATGTAAGAAATTACAATCTCTTCTACTTAATGCCACGAAAATTAATTATTTACTAATCAGAAGTCACATTTTTTGTTAAAAATATTGTTATTATTTTCATATCCGCATTTGCCGATGTGAACATAAAAAAAATCACATCTGCGATGCCAGTAATACCCGCATCTTTAACATCCCCAGTCTACACCGTTCATTTAATTAAAACCGATTACTCAGTTTTTAACAGCTGCTTAAATGTATTTAGTAAATATTTTGTTGGATTATCTAATTCATTTGTTTGTTTTCCGTGATTTTGCTGTTCTCTAAACTGCTGTTTTGAAACTTGTATTAAATCCATGAGGTGACTAAATTTATCCTGTAAAATATTAATATATAAATATTGATTTCTGTCATGTAAAATAAAGATTGAATTTACCTCAACTCCAGATAAATTCAAAATGCCAACGCAACTTATCGGTGTAAATTTAAGGAAAATTTTCCCCAAGATCCTTCGACTTGATGCAAAAACATAAGGAACATCGTGAACTTGAGCCATATCAATAATGATTTTTATTTTGGTATTTAACACTTCTAAAAACAAAATAGAATTACATGCAAAAAAGAAACTTATACTCTCTGTCGCTCCCTAAAATATTAAAGATTTTGAGCAATAAATTTATTGGTTCGTGCAATAATATTTTTAGTTTTGTACATTATACAAAGTATAAATTATAAGTTTATATTAGATATAGTGTCCATCGTGATAACAATTATATGAAAAAATCGCAGATATGTAGACAAAAATGTAGGACGTTTCGTCTATAGATTAGACTTGTTCAAGTAGAGAAAAATAAAAATTTTTCTGTAATACTTGAAAAAGTCGAAATGTATAGACGAAACGTCGTACAATAAAAAATAAATATATTTTTGTCCACATAACTGCGATTTTTTTTAATATAAATAATAAGCATTAAAATTACTATTTTGTGGAATATGATTTTAAGTTTTGTGCGTTATATCATTGATTAAAATTTATTATAGGATGATAAAGATCCTAGTGAACCAAAATGAAAAGCACTTATGATGTTCGCCGATAAATGACCACCTATTGACGAGCATTTTAAGGCCCCCACAGACGTCGTTCTTTTTTGGCAGTTTTAACAGCATGGGTAAAACGGTCCACCGACCGTTTTACCCATACAGTTTTACCGTCTTTCTTACCAGCGTTCAAAAATATCTGCTGCTGCTTGATTTAAACCGTCCGTTTTCAAACGTGTTCGTTCAAGTCGGCCCGTGTGTGTGACGACGCAGTTAAAAAGGACGGGTTTTGTTCGACTCTGTAATCGCAAGTGATTTTAGTTTGAATAATTTTGTGTTAATAGAAATTTTGTTGTTGTTTTCATAATGACAGACCTAAGGAGTTATAACAAACAATTTATAATTGAAAAAAATAAAATTATCGACCATTTTTTTCAGACTGTATATTGACAAAAAAATATAAAAATAATTCAATATCTGAATAAATGACGTTTCGGTCCGGATTTGGACCTTCTTCAGAAATATGTAATCAAAAAAATATATAAATGAATTAGTACCTACTACCTATCTACTTATTTTACAATAGAATTAAGACTGAATTTTTTAATTTTTTATTTATTTTTTTTTTATTATTTGAAGTTCTATTCAGACGTGAATCTAAGATTTGAATTTATAATTGAGTTCATAGAATTGATAAAAGACATGATAATAAAATTACAAGTAGATAATTCCGCAACAAAAGAATCTGTTAAAAAGAAAATCGACTCTCTACGTGGTTGCTTCCGAAAGGAGTAAAAAAAAGCAATGCAATCAAAGAAATCTGGTTCGGGGACTGATGAGCCACTGCGACTGCAACTGCTAACGTTGTTGTAGGATCCATCAAAGCAGAGCAGATGATGCCACGACTACAGAAAAACTGAACGAAACAACGCCTAGTGTGTGGATATGGTCGTTGTTCGTGTTTACCCGTACAGTTTTACCCGTGCGGTTAAAACTGCCAAAAAAGAACGACGTCTGTGGGGACCTTTAAGCTATATTGTTTTAATATGTGAGTATAGAATTTGTAGAGTTTCCGGACTGAATTGTGCTGGCAACGGTTTGGCCGTCTAGTGACTAGCATCATAATTACATTTGTCCTTCAAAGGCCACCTTACGTCATTCATCTGTATTGCACAATACCTATCCTGCGGGTACAATTGGGTTTTTGAATATTTTTTTTTACATAACTGAATAACTTTAATCAAAAGATTGTGAGCTAGTTCTGATGTGTCAAAAAAGTCCGAACAAATACAAATCTAAGAAATAATGTTATGTATTTCAATAAATAAAATTATCGACCAATTTTTCAGACAATAACAAAAATATTGACAAAAAATATAGAAATTCAATACATTAACGTTTCGGTCAGTTCTAATCAGACGTTAATCAAAGATTTGAGTTATGTATTTTAATTTAATTTATTTTTATTATCTTTATTAATTAGATGCTTATAACCACACTGTACTTCTTCCATAATAAAAATAATTGACATGATCTTCGATGCTACAAAATAATATGTCATTCACAATTGTAGAGTAGCGTAGATCACCAAAATGGACGAAAAATCCATCCTGTATTATACATATGTAATAAATTTGTTAAAATCCGTAGGTGAAATTTTTTTTCAGGGATGATAGTTCTTTTTGGTATCTATAGATTCGAAATATAATAAATAAAATTTTCGTTTAATTTTTCTAGTATTCGTATCCATGATTTTAAAATATAAGTTACATGCATATACCCTATTCAAAGTGTTTACTTTTATTATATCCATCATTGTATAACTTTATATTAGTATAACAACAAATATTTTCTAAAAGTGAATCAGTAAATAATATTCAAAGCAATGGCACGTCAATCCGGTGTCTGACAGGCAACCGGATGGCGAGTGGTAATCTGGGCTTTTGAGTGGTACAGAGCCCCCTGGTAGCGGCCAAAGTGACCCCAAATGGACGGGGGCGGCTATATGGGGGTGGGGCAAAATCGAAAAATTTTTGAAAAGGCAACCGGATAAAAATGCGGTAGCATTGAAGGAAATACCCTAATTATATAATAAAATTTTTTTGCCAGCCGAAACAAGCGGGCCGTTTTTGCACTAGCGAATTAAAAAAAAAAAAGTGAAAAGGCAACCGCTTCAAAATTAGTGAGCATACTTATTGACACCACCAAACGTTGGGAAAAAAATGCCATCCGATCCTGATGGGCAGTTTCGGAGAAACAACCCCTCAAAGTCGCCGAAAAACCCTTTTTTTAGATTGTTTCAACAATAAGTAAAAAAGCACTAAAAATTGTTCAAATCGGATGGCATTCGAAATTTATACTGTCCTAAGTACAAATAATAGTGTGTATCAATGCCATCCGATTTCGATTAAATTTACCCCTATTTAGCCATCCCCCAAACCTCATGAAAATAACAATAATGCCATACGCTGCAAAAAAATTGTTGAAATTCCTTTTCAATGAATATTTAACGACTCCTTGGACTTTTAAAAGGTCTGCATGCTCATTATCTATTAAAATCCCCCCTCCCGCCCCAACAAAAATCATCCCCCTGTCCTGTTGCCCACATTGTCCTAACGGTTGGTGGGGGGGGTTGTTGGGGCTGGAGGAAGGATTTTAATAGATAATGAGCATGCACAGACCTTTTCGGCTGGCAAAAAAATTTTATTATATAATTAGGGTATTTCCTTCAATGCTACCGCATTTTTATCCGGTTGCCTTTTCAAAAATTTTTCGATTTTGCCCCACCCCCATATCGCCGCCCCTGTCCATTTGTGGTGGTCAATATTAACGCACCGTCTTTCTGATACACCAGATTAAAATATACATGATTCTCACCTAAATTCTGAATATTTGAAGCAATTATAATCAATTTTAATTTTGCTGTATTTAAAAATTTGTTCACTTCATGCAATCCTGTGACGTATCTTTTTTTTTGTATTCCTTTAATTGGGTCCTGTTTATACTGTCTATTTTGATAGTAAACACTGTCTGTTAAAAATGATTTAATATATTCATTTAATTCAGTCGATATGCAGTTATCAATGTAGCTGCAAAACAAACAAAAAAATGTTATTCCAATAAAACTCACTTTTTCTAAATTATTTTCGTGTTTGATCCAATGTTCTCTCTAAGCTGCGCAGAAAGTTTAAAAGTTGTGCAGCCGTTTTTGTATTCTTCGCACAATGGGCTTATTCACCATTTTTTTTATTGAATTTATAAAAGAATTGCATCTAAAAATGGAAAAAATCCTTTGTTGTTTGTGTGTTATATAAATGCTTTAAATGTAATTTTCAAGAGTATTTATTAAACAGATTCACAGACAAAGCGAGTACATATAAGCGCTTAAGCTTACGCTATTCGCGCCTACAAACAAATGTTACTACAAACACAGGCACAGTTTGCATCCCCCCCCCCCCCCGATCTTTCACTTTTCCATACGTTTTGAACATTTTTGCTGTCATATACTTTTATATCGTGCAGTCAGTGAAAAAATTAGAGGGAACATTGGTTTGGTGTAGGGTTGGGTAACTCAGATCTGAACCGGTTCAAAGAGCCGGCTCCGACAGAAGATCCGTGAGAGCCGGCTCACTTTTTTATGAGCCAACGGCTCAACGGATCCGCATAACTCAGTGAAACACTTAACACATAGAAGCACTGTCAGCTCAAATGACTCATGCATGATAATATGTCTGGCTATGGTACACAGACACACTACGCACAGGCGGTTATACAGCTTATTACAATGTTTTACTTAAGTCACAGCTATTTAAGGTATTGTATTGCATATTGTAATATGCTTTCTGTAACATAGCAAGTAGCAACCTGTAAAACCCCGCCTTATAATATGTGAGTCAGTCACTGGCATAATATTAGGTGATATGATTGACTTGACTCAACTAACTCAGTTGAGCCTAGTGTTGTCAAGTCTCGGTACTTTTAAGTATTTAGGGTACCCGGTACTTTTCTATCGAGTACCCGTTACTTTTTACCCGGTACTTTAAGGTGCTGAGAACCGGATCTATGTATAACTAATACTGTATTATAGTAATACACCTATGCCAGCCGGTATTCGTTACTTGTACCGATTGCATACTGCATACATAAGGTATTGGTATTAACGTATTGGTAGGTACATTATAGCACGTCGTTTAGGTACAATATGCAACCTCCTTTCATACAACAATGAAAACAATGTTATCTAATTGAAAGTTATGCAAATAATTAAGTTGAAACTTTATCATTTTTTGTGAGTAAAGCGAATTATTTTTTGTAGTATTTAAATAATATAATTTGCATATTGTATAATATTAACCATTAACCAATGTCAATTTCGGATTGTTGAATGTCTTGTTTCTCTGTAACGTTTTCTTTACAGACAATTTATACAGACATCCGTGAAAGAATTTTATGATAATTCGAAAATTAAGTACAGACAATACAGATATCATATTTTATATTGTGTAGGTGAGTGAAACTAAAACAAACTGACAGACAAAAAATCATGTACCTAAATGGCAGAATCCTATGAACCGTGCAAACTACAATTAGGTATTACGAACTTATAAATTACGAATTAAATTTTTTTTATAATTGCACTAATATGCCAGTTTTGTTTATTTGGTAGTTTGGAAAATTCCTAAAGTAATCAGTGTACGCATTTTATGTTGAACAAACTAAACAAAACTGTACTTATACACTGTCCTAATGTCCTATAGTGTAGGAAATTCAGTGATTCTACATTCTACAACGCAGTCGTGTTTATATTTTGAAACCGACCTGTATGTGTATAGTGTACAATATGGATACTGTATCGTTTTGTTTTTTTTAGGATTATAAAATAATATTATGTATTATACTGAACCAAATAAACATAATTTAGTTATTAGTTTAATAGTTATGTGCAATCTACAGTAGGTAAATTCTTTTTTTTATTCAAAATGTCGTGTTATATTTTTTCCTACTTCTAAAGTCAGATACCTATTACAATTGCAGATACAGTGTCGTCATAAAATTGTGACATGTAATAACAAATTATGTACCTACATATTTGAAAAAATAAATCTTATTTCTGTTTCTAACTCTAAGGGAAACCGGAAAATGGCTAAATATTATTAAGGGATTCTGATTTCTGAACTGCCTTTGGCGTCAGTTTGATACACCTCACCTACGTATTTTGTATCGCACTGTAGCGTATTGTATTTGTAAGTTTCATATAGCAGTGCCAGACGGCAGACGCCAGTGCATGTGCTTGAGTAATGTGTACTCATAAGCACGGATCTCTGGGTATTTGTACCGTAATGTGTACACATAGAACCGGATCTCTCTGGATATTTGTATCTATTCATACACGAAGTAACGGGTACTTTTTCAATTGAATACCCGGTACTTCGGATCTTGGTAAGTACCCGGTACTTAGTAACGGGTAGTTACATTACTGACATCACTAGTTGAGCCGGCTCACATATGGGATCCAGATGCAAAGATGCAGATCACTAAAAAGACCCGTTTATCACATCTCTAGTTTGGTGTGATAGGCCAGTCGAAAAGAATAATTCCGGACAAGCTGGATTCAATTTTAATCTGTTTAGTTAGGACTCTGAAAAAGCATATATATATATATTAATTTTACATCCCTTGACAGGTCCGGATTTCACCGTAATGCTTAAAAAAATGACTGAAAATTTTGTTTTTTCGCTAATATTCGTAGATATCTCAAAAACTGGTTTCTAACGAAAAACACTTCATAAAATTTATTCCAGCTTTGTCCGAAATTGCTCCGGCTTACAGCCATTTTAAACGACGTCGATTGGTCTGATATCATGTCACTCTGGCCAGTAGAAACTAGAAACTCAAATTTATTTGACAGCATTTTGAACATACTTTTCTTTAGACATGACATTTTGAACCTCCTCACAATTCAATTCATCTCGTTCTTTTTTTATTGCTTTCTTAATAGTTGATATTTTTTTTCTATTTTCATAATGTTTACCGCTCTTTCTCTGCGGACAATCTGAATCCAAGTCGTTTCCTGATAATTGAAATTCATTCAAATTCGGTTCAACTCTTTTTTCGGTTGTAAGGGCTGTAACTTTGTTAATAGCTTGTGAAACATCAATTTTTAAAGGTCTTTTGCTTCTCTGTTTTGTTTTATTGTTGTTTATTTCTATATTATTAATTTCTAAATGTAAAGGACAATTTTTCAAATGTGTGTGAGCGATATTTTGTTTTTTTATTACACAATTTCTACCCAGTTCTGGAAAAAATTGGTTTTGCAAATTTGTCTCTTGCTGACGACACTTGCATTCAATATAATTTTTAAATATAGAATTCTTCACATCTTCTGAAACAATACTAACGCCTTGGTAAGCAGGTCTTAATTTTTGTAACGACTCTTGAGATTTAAATTCAGCTCTTTTTTGACGTTCCTTTTCCCTTTTCAACTTTTTTCTTAATTTTCTTTCGACCCGTAATTGTTCCCTGTCACTATTAAATTTAGTCTCATTTATTTCCAGTACATTGCCATTGTCGTGAACTTTTTCATTATTACATTCCATTATATGTTTTTATGTAAGCTGTTGCTCAGAAAATATTCAAAAGCCAGAATCCAGTCACACAGCCGTCACAAGTTTGAAGTATCTGTCAGATTTAAATATGAAGTCATAGCCATGTTTGGTAATCAGAGCTAGGGCTGCCAACGTTTTGATAAAATAACTTGTAAATAATAAAAGAAGAAAATATAAAGGTTAGACTATAGATCGAAGAATCTCGTTAGAGATTCTTTTCTGTGCTAAATGCCAACGAATCTCTAGCGTATTCTTATACATTGATTTTGCCTTTGTCCCATATAACGCCGTGTATATGAAGCCAGTTTCCAAGTTTTATAGTTCTGTGACCACGTGACTTTCATAGGACCGATTTTTCGTATCACCCATATATACTTCTGTACCATAATAACAGCTTATAATCCAAGTGTGCCCGTGGACGAGCGGTTACGACGTTAGCCTAGTAATAACTAATAACAGGGTCTTGAGTTCGAATCCCGCCAGCATCATTGGAAAAAAAATATTTCAATTTTTAATTTTTTTTGTTTTTAATTGTTTTTTTAGTTTTAATTTATTTTCTCAATTTTTTTCTCATATATTTTTATTTCTTTTTTAATTTTTTATTTTTCTTGTTTTTTGAAAAATTCACTTTCGTCAAATCTTTTATTAAAAAATAACAAAATATATGATTGAAGTTAGATTTAAATAAATTAATTTATTAAAAAACATATTTATCATAAAAAGTGCAACAAAAATTAAAAAGTGAAAAGATTAAAAGTGAAACTTCTTTTTTTAATGCAAAATAAGTATTTTACAAATGATATGAAAAAAAATTTGTATTTTTAATGGTGGGCCTTGTTCATTATCCATATTTCAAATGAATATAAAAAAGAATCATGTATCACAGAGCATAGACTTGTTATAGCTCATTTTTATTTTTAATAGACTTCACATGGATTGTTTACAAATTTAATGTCATGGTATTCGCATGGAGGTGTGATGAGCCGATTGCACCACTAGGTGTTGCACCGTGGCAGCACTGGACTACGCGGCAAAATATAAATGCACTTTTGTAGTACTGTTTGTTAAATGAGAACTAAAAATCAAAAGTCGATTATTGCAATTTCTATAACCGACTTTTGATTGTTACTTCTTATTTAACAAACTACAAAAGTGCATTTATATTTGGCGCGTAATCAAGTGCTGCCACGGTATAACTTACATGTTACGCCCACAAATACATGAGAGACGCGCTCGAAACAAGTGTATGTGATCTGCTCGAAACCACAGTTGCATGGAGTAAGGATCGTGTTGTTTTTTACAATACATATTCTAATTTCGGAGATTCATTGCATTTAAATACAACAATATGAACACTTTTATTGCATTTAAATACAACAATATAAAAAATGCACATATGTTTATTTTGGAGGAAAAATACAAAATATAATGTCTCACACTTTGGAAAAAGACGTGAAATCTTAAAAAAAAAAAACTTCGGAGAAGTAAAAACTTCGTTCTGTGCTAAATTCAAAAACTTGAGGCGACTGAATCTTAAGATTATAACTTAAAAAAAAAGAATTTCGAGGCAGACAAGAAATTGAAATCAAGCTCGAAATTCTGTGCGTAAGACGTCGAAAAAAAAATGAATTTCGAGGCAGACAAGGAATTGAAATCCAACCTTGAAATTCTGTGCTTATAAAAGCTACAAAAGCAACAGCAAAAAAAAGTGCACAGACGGCGTTTTTTTAGTGGTAACTAAAGGAGTTATGCGAACACCGTCTTTGCATTTTTTTTTGCTGTTGCTCTTTTAGCTTTTATAAGCACAGAATTTCAAGGTTGGATTTCAATTCCTTGTCTGCCTCGAAATTCATTTTTTTTCGACGTCTTACGCACAGAATTTCGAGCTTGATTTCAATTTCTTGTCTGCCTCGAAATTCTTTTTTTTTAAGTTATAATCTTAAGATTCAGTCGCCTCAAGTTTTTGAATTTAGCACAGAACTAAGTTTTTACTTCTCCGAAGTTTTTTTTTTTTAAGTATTCTATATAGAGTATCCGCATCATGCTTATAGTCTAAGGTCTGCATGGATCGACAAAAGGCAAGAGTCGGGCCTACCACCAATCACCATTATAAAAATTTACAATTGGACATCCGTCGACTATCTGCTGTTTTTCCTTGTGTGTGACGGAACCCTTAAGTGATCGTTTTTTATCAAATATCAATATATTCTATGATAATAACCAAAAATCATCGAGTACACGTAAATATATGAGCACACGGTATATTATAAAATATGCAGAAAAATGTCAGCATTTCACTAGTATTTTGAAATTCACCTTACGCCCAAATGCTTTCTAGATTGCGAAATCGTTATATTTGAACTTGTTATAAATCGTTGTATTTTGTGGGAAAATAGGTAAAATAGATATTTTTATATCAGCGCAATGAATTATCGAGGTAATATAATTGCAAATGACTGGCACCACACTGTAGAGGCAGAGGCGGTGTTACAATCCTTATTTAATAACGGCTTAAGAAAACAATTTGGTGTTCTTGAACGACCTCATATTTTATCAAACACAGAAGAGGTGTCATATAAATTGTGGTTTGTTGGCAGAACAGGGATAGGTAAAACAGCCGCTATAAACAGGTTAGCTGGTGTAGCATCAAAAAATCAGCATTATGCGGAGACCTCAGGTGATTTTTGCATGTATTAGATCTTTGAAATGACATTAAAATCTACCTCAGATGAATTGCGTTTCTGGTATCTATTTTTATTGTCTTAAGAAAAAGCTATGTATATCTTTGACTTTTCAGCCCAGAGTGGGTCATGGTCCTCCTCAGGAAAAAAGTCCCCTTAATACACCCCTCAAAACAACATTTTTTTACTTAATTTCAATACTAGTACTACATATCAATTCAACATCTGTACCAAATTATATGCACTCTTCAGTATATAAATCCAGATCAGTAAACTTGTTTTTTTTATAAAATTTGTAAGTCCGGTCCTGTCGGGCTGATTTTTTAAAAATTTTAGCAGCACATTTAAATAATTACTAAAGGGTTAAATTTCAAATTTGAAACGATTCTGAGAATTTTTTCGGTATTTTTGGACCCAAAAAGATTTTTCAACCCCTAAAACCCACCCTTAAAGTGGCCCGATTGGGCCCATTTTAAATAGGCTTCGTGCGGTGATGGATTTCAACATGTGGTCCAAAATTCGTTAAAATCAATTAACTCCTTCGAAAGTTATAGCCCGCACACACATATATATACAGTAGAACGCCGATTAACCGAATCGGTCCTAAGCGTAATATAAAAAATTAAAACCAAGTAATTTTTCAATAAAAACAAGTTTTGTGTGGACGCAGGAATACAAAAATGCGAGTGATAATAAATTGCCGTGTAGACGCTACAATGGTATCAGCACACGTCGAAGCTGGAACTCGCTGGAGTCCAGATATATTTCAACTGTTATGGTTGAAAGCTAGAGGCAAGACACAACATGTTTTGCGTCCGATTATCCGAATCGTCCCCAGTCCCAATTAATTCGGATAATCGGCGTTCTACTGTATATATATATATATATTTCTCGACGTTTCATAGCCCCCTGAACACTTTAGTGTTCAGGGGGCTATGAAACGTCGAGAAATTTTGGCCCGACCCCTAGGTCCCGCCATCCCACCGACGCCAATAGTGTAAGTGCCTTATGGCAAATACACTAATAAGAATCCTTGTTTCATTTTCAAACAATAAAAGAGAACTAAAATGCTTCACTGACAATGATTTACTAAAATATGTAAAAGACAAAAGTAACTATACCAACCAGTAGGTAAGGCGTCATATCGTTCCACTTTATTAATTTCCAGAGAGAACATGGCCCTTCTGTCCTCCCTTTTGCGGGCGCCCATGAACCCACTTGATATATTTTGCGTTATCATGGTTGTATCTTGAGCGCTATTGTTCATTTTCTTGTACAGCTTGCGGTCATGAAATTTTTCAAAACGTTGGTTTAAACTGAATTTTAATGAATTAATATAATTGATTCCGAATAGTTTTATGGAAATTTTTAGGATTCCGTACTAAAAAGTAAAAATGATGTAAAACAGGAACACTTGTGGTGAGAATTCGTTGTATGTCTCCCTCCATAGTCGTTCGTCTTACTCTCAGGATATAAATATTATGCCATCGACTTAAAAGGCACAGTACAAGTTTGTGTACCCGCATCTTGTACAGGTAGAAAAAAAAATATTTTTTACCTTTTTTTGGGGCGCGTAAAAATTGAAGGTAAAATATATTTTTCTTCACCCGGTCAAGTGGAGTATCATATGAAAGGGCACTTGTTACAGATTTCAAAGATGTACTTTATTAACCTGAGGCTTTATTGTTTTTAAGATTTTGGGAAGCTTCGTTGACTTCATCAATTATTGTTGAGCATCAGTGTTAAGTTTTCATTGGATTCATGTAATATCAGAGGGGCTCGGAATTCAACTCCGAGGTGTAAAGCAGGTTGTCAAAATATGGAATCCATCTGTTTTGAATTTAGTCTCTCCCACAATTCAAATTTCGAACCGGATCCTTGCACGCGGACCCTCTGGGCTTAAATCCTTTGGTTTTATCCCCAGTAAAAACTTCTTGTTCAACTACCACTTCTGAATTCCTCCAGAGAATAATGATAGTAGTCATATTTACACTCTTTTAAGTCTTAGAAAATGCTTAAATAATATATATTATTTATTGAACTTGTTTAGAAATGTTCTTATTTACAGGAATACGGAAGACATGTATTTATTGGCCATCTAAAGTTTGGGAAAAGATCATAGTGTTTAAATTAGATTGTTGGGAATGTGGTGATATCAGTGGAAAGAAATATAGTCATATAATACCAGCATGCAGAGATAAGGCAGACATAATAATAATTGTTTTTAGTTTCCAAGAGCCAACAAGTTTACGAGATGCACAAAGTATTGTATCGAGTTTATGGGATGGACCTGCCAAAATAGGTATATACTTCATATTACATAATTATTTTTCATCCATTCTTTTAAATTTAACTCATAATCCTGTTGGACCGTTTAGATCAAACGTTGCAACTAATTGCGTAAGCGCGGGAATGACGTCAGATGACCGATGATCAGACCCCTCTTTCCCACTGGGCACGTGTCCAGGGTCCCGTGATCGATAGAGCCCCTCTAGTTCCTGCCAGATCACCAAACGATAACCGATGTTTATTACCGAAAAAACATATTTATTTCGAAAAAATCGAACTATAATGACTGACTACAATACCTACTTGCTTATTAGTGTAGCATGTGCGAAGCTACTCTATTCTCGCCCGAAAATCAGGCTTTCCGATTTCAGCATGTATAGGTAAATTTAAATATAAAAATTCAATTTAAGTACAATGCTTCAAGAGAGATGAACCAGTTTGTCGCTGATGTACATAGAATGTGATATGCTCAAAAACATAGATTTTGAAGAAGTGATTAAGGATTTTGCCCATCTCACATCTAGAAGGGTACCTCTTCAATCAACATAGATTTTTAAGCATTAACCTGGGAATACTTTTGTGGATTATATTATATTATCTATTCGTTTAATGCGACTACAAAAATATAAATAAACCTAGAACCTTGCTTAAGGATCTACTTTCTTTGTCTATTCTAGCAAAATAGTGCTCTGTCAAGGTCATAGAGCACCATTATCCTAATGTGTCCAAGGACTTCCAATAAATTAAAGAAGGCCCTGTCGATCGTTCATATTTTTATCAATCTATAATGACAATATACAAAATATCATTTATATTTAACTAGGACTAATCCCTCGAAAAACAAAGGCTGAATAAAGATAAAAAAATACATGTCAAATTGATAATCTTTTTTTTTAATCTTTGATTAACGTCTGATTAGTATTCAATAATTAAAATTATCGACGAATTTTTCAGATATGTAATTATATTGACAAAATATATTGTCAATATAAATGAAAAATTGGTCAATACTTTCTTTAAGTTGCTTGAAAATAAACACGATATTTAAAATTTGGTCTTGTATGAAACTTGTATGTTAATAGCGATGCCATTTTAGTATTGGGTGTTCGTTACAATCCTTACACAAATATGGCCATAAAAATTAGTGAGGTACAAGAATTTGCAAATAGAAATCAGATCGAAGTTGTCACATTGGAAGAAGCAGGTATTCACGAAGGCTTATCAGAAATGCTTCGAGTTGCTCCTCTTCTTAATGCGGTTTGTCAAACTTTATGGAAACGTGACCAGGACTTTGTTCTTATGCAAAATAAAGGAATCCAAGTTTAAATTATATACTAATCATATTCTGTTCAGTATTATAATATATAATATTATTATTGTCAAATCTTTGATTAACGTCTGAATTATTATTGTCATTTGAATATTTTGGTAAATATGATTTTATATAAAATACTTAAATATATTTTTAATTTTTTAGAAGCATTTTTTTTTAACATTTCTAATCCTTAGTATACTAATTATACTACATATATTAAAACAAGGTATTCACTAAAATAAATACGTTATTTTTCAACAGTCGCATAAATATAGTAAGTATACTGTAATAGCTGCAATCACGTTTTCCTACACACCACGTATGGTGGGCCGATCGATGTTTTAAAATCTCAGACCGTTTTTTTGCCAGTCTGGGCCTGTATCCGATGCTTAATTATATTTTTGTTTTCACCATCGTAATCTACGTAAAAGATAATAAAAAAATGCCTAAACTTCTGCAAACAATTAAGGGAGCAAAAAAATTTTTCGAATTTTTAGTGATTTTTCAGAATACTGTATCTCAGTTAAAATTGGTGGTATCGAGGTTTTAAAAAAAGCATTTTAAAGCGCTGAATGTCTAGTTTTCAGATTTCTTAGCTTAAAATTTTTAGGAGCGACAGTCATCGCAAAATTCTAAGAAAGAACACGAAAGATATTTTTTTTTAATTTTTTGCGTTTTTTTTCATGGTCCACGGCCTTGGAAAAATTTTTTACACAAAAATCATGATATGGACTTGATAGCCTGTTCATTCAGCTCTAATTTCTTTTTTTAAATTTTTCTCTACGTTAATTTGACCCGGAGATATTCGACTACGAATGCAAAAGCATCCTTTTGACTTTAACCATCGATATCTCAGCAACTAATGATCAGACAGAAAATTGATGGGCAGTTTCAAAATCTCGTATAAATTTCCTACAAGGCTATGTAGAGTTCTTGGAAGAAAAAAATTTTCTTTCATCCTCGATATTAACTTGAAAAAAGTGAAAAAAAGTGACTTTTTGACTTGTTTTGCTAAGTCGACCGCATCTTTGCTAATATCGGTGGAAAGTCTAATGCTTGTACGAATTTTTACACCTCGATGTACCCCCAAGAGCTCCGTAAATCGGCAGATCGATTTACCGAACGGTTTTTCCGGACCGCTTAATCAAAATTTCAGAAAAATTTAAAGGAGCAAAATTTACATTTCTGAGCACCCTGTAATGTTCGTAAAAATGAAAAATTTGATTTTTTTTTTCAATTCATTCACAATTGGGTATCTTTTGCTCAATGAATTTGAAAAAAAAATAATTTTAATTTTTGAGAAAAAAATTCAATTTTTGAAAAAAAAAAATGTTTTTTCTTAAATTTTTGAAAATTTACTCTCCTTTATTTTTTAACAATTTAAGAAAAAAATATTGAGTCATTTTTGAAGCGATGTACTCTATCCGTAACGTCATTTCCTTTATTATGAATTAACGGAATTAATTAAAAGTTGATACCCCCAAGATTGGTGTAGTCCTCGATCTGCAAAAAAATAGTGCTTATTATCCTAAACTTTCTTACGAAGCTAACAAGTGTGAAAAAAACAGTTTTCTGGAAAACTCAATCTTTGATTCCAAGGAACCAACCAAATGTAAATTTTGCTCCTTTAAATTTTTCTGAAATTTTGATTAAGCGGTCCGGAAAAACCGTTCGGTAGATCGATCTGCCGATTTACGGAGCTCTTGGGGGTACATCGAGGTGTAAAAATTCGTACAAGCATTAGACTTTCCACCGATATTAGTAAAGATGCGGTCGACTTAGCAAAACAAGTCAAAAAGTCGCTTTTTTTCACTTTTTTCAAGTTAATATCGCGGATGAAAGAACATTTTTTTCTTCCAAGAACACTACATAGCCTTGTAGGAAATTTATTCGAGATTTTGAAACTGCCCATCAATTTTCTGTCTGATCATTAGTTGCTGAGATATCGATGGTTAAAGTCAAAATGATGCTTTTGCATTCGTAGTCGAATATCTCCGGGTCAAATTAACGTAGAGAAAAATTTAAAAAAAGAAATTAGAGCTGAATGAACAGGCTATCAAGTCCATATCATGATTTTTGTGTAAAAAATTTTTCCAAGCCCGTGGACCATGAAAAAAAACGCAAAAAATTAAAAAAAAATTTCTTTCGTGTTCTTTCTTAGAATTTTGCGATGACTGTCGCTCCTAAAAATTTTAAGCTAAGAAATCTGAAAACTAGACATTCAGCGCTTTAAAATGCTTTTTTTAAAACCTCGATACCACCAATTTTAACTGAGATACAGTATTCTGAAAAATCACTAAAAATTCGAAAAATTTTTTTGCTCCCTTAATTGTTTGCAGAAGTTTATTTACTTCAAGTTGTAGGTTCAATATTAACAAAGTTAGCAATAGTGCTGACTTGGTTTTGGACATTCTGTATAATAATTGTATATTTTATATGAATCCAATATGACTAATTAAAAATGATTAGTTTATTAATGTTGGTGTACTGTCAGAAATCTTATTATTGTCGATTATAGATTGTATAATAAAAAACTGTTAAAAATGTACAGCCTATAGGATGTATAATTCGCAGTGCACGATCGAGCCAAATTGCAAATAGAGACTGTGTCCATATAGCATTTTTGTCACATTCAGATAACGAAACCTTCCGTAAAGCATTCCTGTGTAATGTATCAATAATTATACTGTGAATTAAAACATATAAACAGATTATAGTACACACAATTAACCATACATCGATACCAGTTATTACTGATGATTTCGGTAAGACACATTTTGAACTGTGGTAAATGTACATAAGTCCTAATACCGAAAGACTACAAAGTAATATTCGAACGCTTGTTAAGTCTGAAGAAAGCCATGTTGTTACATAGGACAGAAATACGATTATAGCTGTCGGTATGATTATATTGAGGATATATGATACACTGTGGCGTTGAAGAACAAATTGCGCTAGTAGAATGGTAAAGTTTCCTGAAATAATTAAAACAAGTTAGTATTTTCTTAGGTATTTGAACTTTTTTTATTATACCTGATGGCCTTTCGTTTATTTCGTAAAATGTTCCAACAGTAATCAGTTTAAATTCTTGGCAATCCAGCGGTATCTGCACTTCGACTGGTTTTCGATCCCAGACTAATTTAACTTCATTCATTGGGAAACGATCTATGTTACAAATATTAAAATATTAAAAAATTGTATCTGTTAAAGGACAGTGACAGAAATGGTCAAGGAGCACTTGGTGGCAGAAATACTCTTTCGTGTTGTCTGAGTCCCCTTCTACAAATCCGCTTAGTGGACTAGGGGTCTAGCGCGTTGCGATATGACGCTGGGGCAAAAAAAAAATATAAAACGGCAAAATCCAAAATTCCTCTACTAAATGGCAGAAAATGACTGAAAGGCATCTGGGAGGACCTCCAAATTGCAGAAAAAATATTTTCTGATAATTTACTCCTTGCAGAGACTTTCAAAATCCTTTCAAAAAATCGAAAAAGAAACGTCAAAAAAATAAAAAAGAATTTGAAGTTGAATTTGGCGGCCTGGAATACGAGAAAAAATTTTCGTGGCTCCAAGTGATCTCACTTCCTTTCGATAATTTTTCAAAATTTGCACAGGCAAAAATTCGAAAAATTTTCGCTCAGTAGCAGAAATTCATACCAGGCTTTCTATTAGTACCTACCCAAAAAGTTTGAAAAAATAATATCTGCCAATTTTGTCACTGCTAGATCATAATCTGGCAATTTAATGTATTTGTCATTATAATGCTTTACCTACAGCCCCGGATCTAGGGGGGGGGGGCAAACCGGGGAACCCGCCCCGGGCGGCGGTTTTAGAGGGCGCCAAAACCACATCTAATCTGTCCTTTTTCCGATTTACTCTATCTATTTGTTTTCTGACGGTTTCCCGTTCACGAAAAATACCAACCATTATATATTTATGAGTTTTTTTTAAGTAATTTATCTCAAATGCTGGAGAGAGATGGCGCCTGTTTACCTGAATATCATAAGATGTTAAACTTTCCGCGAACAAGATGAGCTTTTGCAAAATCGATTTTGGCAGAAAACTGTACCTAGGAATTATCTACAAGAAGACGAACCGTTTGAGTTCGGTTTCACTCACTGAGCTTTTTTTTTATTTATTATACTGACAGTCTCTGCAGGGAGTAAATTGGCAGAAAATATTTTTTCTGCAATTAGGAGGTCCCCCCAAAAGCCTTTCAGTCATTTTCTGTCATTTAGTGGAGGAATTTTGAATTTTGCCGTTTTTTTTTTTTTAAGTACCCCAGCGTAGAGGGGGACTCAAACTATACGAAAGAGCATTTCTGCCACCAAGTGCTCCTTGGCCATTTCTGTCACCGTCTTTTTAACTATAATAGCAGAACTATACGCTAGGAAAGTATCGTTTTACGTTTGTAATCATTATTAAATACAGGAAAAATATCATATGTGTTATTTTG
This sequence comes from Xanthostigma xanthostigma, assembly GCA_963575645.1. Taxonomy (NCBI): domain Eukaryota; kingdom Metazoa; phylum Arthropoda; class Insecta; order Raphidioptera; family Raphidiidae; genus Xanthostigma; species Xanthostigma xanthostigma. The sequence goes on from OY754464.1 coordinate 44,903,362, forward strand.
TTAACAAAAATAAGATTAAAAAAAATTTGAAATAAAAAATGTATATCATTTATTATGTAGTTTTTTTACTGACATTTTGCGTAAATATTTTTTTATAATTAAGAATGACGCTGGTTTCCATGGATTTGTAAGTTTTGAGTAAACCAGATTTTAAAAAATCAAACACGAGATGGCGCAAAGATCGCATGTCAAAGATACTTTCCTAGCGTATTTGATTGGTCGTTATACTGTCTTCTGCTGTGTTGTTTCAAGCGACCAATCAGATGCTGATCACGTAGTTTTAATTGGTTTTAATGCAATATCGGCTCATGGAATAGAGTATAGGTATAAACAATAATAACAGTCTATCTTGGAAAATATCCAAAAATTACGCAAAAAAATTGAATTTACAGGTGGAGGTGTTGTTACAATTTTGTGTAGGTACATATTAGTGCAATGCCGTAAGGTTTATACCTCGGAACCTGGGTCCACTGAACCGATTTTTGTAAAACCTTTTGGAATGTGTTTTTAACACTAAATACTAAAATGTTTACCCATTTATTTTTGCCGCTTTTGACATAAGTATGCCTTCTCGGGGGTGGAAATTTTTTTGGAAAAAGTAACCCCAGGAATCGATACATCATTGAATTTTAAGCAAAACATGCCCTATGAAGTTATTTATTTAGATCGATATTTAGCCAGTTATTTGCGATTGAAAATCTCGATTTTTCATTGAAATATGGACATTTTCGAGCGCTATTTCACGAATAACTCAAAAACTATGCGCTTTATTAAAATACTGAAAATAACAAAAATGAAGCATATTAAATTACGAATCGATTCCTTTTTTTATATTTTTGTATGTACTTAATAATCATTCCTTTCAACGTCATTTACAGGGAGACAACACCGTTTTGGTAAAAAATGTTGAATGTTTTTTTTATACAGCTTGAAAAACCTTTGAAAATGAGCTTTGCTAAATGTTATTATCATTTAAATTGACCGAGTTACGGCGAAAATGAGATGGTCATACATGTTTTTTTGAAGCAAAAATCGAAAATAAAACCGATGATTTAATTGCAAAAATCTAATTTAAACGTAATCCACTTAGGATCTACTTCATTTGGGTACTAACAACATGTATCGGGAGTTTGCACCAATTTGGGTGCTTAGTTTTGGAAAAAAATCGATTTAACATCGAACTTTTTTCCGAATACTGAAAAAACTATCTTTGTGTTGCAGATTACGCTTAAACGCTTTTGTTTTTCTTTTAGGATTTACGTTTGTTGAGATATATTTGTAAGAACTTCGGCTTACAGCGCAAGAGGCACCTTTTCGGAGTACTTTAAACTCAGACATCTTAAAAACGAAAGCCTTAAAACAGTTCATCTCTACAGGTTCTGTAGCCTCGGAGCGTACCTACAAAATGTTTTTGAACAATTAAGATATTTCAAAAATTGACAAAGTTATCGTCAAAATACTACTTTTTATTTCCTGATATTCTCTTCATTTTTCAATTAATTGTAGTAATATATAGGATGGGGCGTTTATCTTGGGACAAGCTAATATCTCGGTTGGGCTCGATTATTTCGAAAAAAATTTCAAACAAAAGTTGTATAGTTTAAAGGGGGACATTGCTTAGATACAAGCACCGCTCCCCACCATCATTCCCTGTGCAAGGGTGAGGGTGAGGGTGAAAACATTTTTACTAAGAACACCTATTTTTTATCATAAATTATGATTTTTCGAAAAAAAATATGCAACATTTGTCTGAAACATGTTTTTACCCAATGCCTCCTTCAACCGCTAAAATGCATGTCAAAAATCGGTTTTCTCGAAACTCCATTAAATTTTTATACCTAAACAACGACCTAGCACAGAAAATTATGAAAGGTAGGTAAGTATTGTTTGGTTTGGGAAGGGTCATCGATTAAACATACAAAAAAACATCGCCCCCTGCGCGGGGGTGGGGGTGTCTGAAATTTTTGATGATTGAAGGGGGTGGTGGTTTTTTTTATGTTTAATCAATGACTGTTTCAAAATCAAACAACATTTACTTCTCGTAACTTTCTGTGCAAGGTCGTTGTAGGTATAGGCATAAAAATTTAATAATGTTTCGGGAAACCGATTTTTGACATGCATTGTAAGGATTGAGGGAGGTATCGGGTACAAAAATGTTTCAGACAAATGTTGCATATTTTATCTCGAAAAATCATAATTTATGATAAAAAATAAGTATTCCTATTAAAAATGTCAAAGTCACCCTAATCCCTGTGCAGAGGATTAGTGTAGGGGGTGATATTTGTCTCTAAACGATGTCCCCTTTCAAATTAAACAACTTTTGTCTGAAACTTTTTTCGAAATAATCGAGTCCAACAGTCTCAAGATAAACGCCCCACCCTGTATTGTTGAAATCAAAAGCGGCAAATTTTGATGGGTAAACTTTTTTGTTTAAGCTTTTAACAATGCAATCGAAAAGGTTTTACGAAAATCCATTCAGTGGAACCGGGTTCCGAGGTTTGTAGATTTTTATGTCTTACGGCACTCCACTATATATTGGAGATATTTTGTTTATAATTTGTTCTATTGCACTTACAAGTACCCAGTTTGATTGTACAGATTTGAATATCGAATGGAAAATACTTGTGATTTTGTGTACACTGGATATCAACAGTCAACTTCTCACTAAACAAAACGTTCCCTTCTGTGCCAGTGCCTCTCCAAAATTGCGTTCTGTCGTTTTCAGGACTGTTATTTAGTGTTCCTTCTGTTACAGTTACTAATGGTTTCCATATCTGTCCAGAAACAGCCAATTTACGAGTGTTTTTTTCATCTCTTAATCGACTATCTTGCCATCGTTGATAGAGTAGAAATGAAAACTCTGTTTTCTAAAAAAATCAATATTGTGATACATAAGTGAACTACATGGCAATCTATAGTCGACTGCATTCATTTAAAGTGGGTGTCGAAGGATAAACGGATGTCCAAAGTTAAGCCGACATCATTGCTATAACTTCGTTAATTTGTCAAATTGGCATTTTTGTAGTATTTTGTTTATGTAGACTACAAAGGTGTTATGAAGTGCACTTTAATAAAAAATAATTTATTATAAAAAGTCTGTCAGAAGTTAATTAACAAAAACTATGAAGTTAAATTCTGGACCAAAATTTGCATGCGCAAAACTTTCTGCACAGCCTTGTATGTTCTCTGGCTGCTTGGAACATATCTAATAATAAATAGCCGTAGCCGAGGATAATTAAATCGACTGCAAAATACAAAAAAAAGAAAAAAAAACGAAATTATAGTCAGAATTGTCTCTGTAATAATTTATATTAATTTTAGTTCGATTATACTTACAGTATCCACTACATTAGTCACAGTAAATTGAAGAAGACTAAGTGAAACATTAACTTGAGTTACAAAATCCTTTTGAGTGTAATATGATTTAGTTAGTTTACTTTTTGCTCCACTTAGTGAAAACACGGAGCCCATAATCAAAAAACAGTCAACAAAAGAAAACTTCATTTTTACATAATGTTATAAATGCAATTTTAAAAAATTTCTGATTATATTTAATTATGAGATATTCTGTTTTTATTTACGTATAATAATAATATTCACATGCTTTAAAAGTAGGATAATTGGAGTGCATGTGTTTTGCATGTTAAACTAATTACTTTTTTGACAGAAAAAAAAACTTTGTATGATGTCATTTGCATCATAGAATTAAAGTATTAAATATCATAACTGCAGATATAAACGATCTATACTTTATTGTATAAAATATATAATAATATTTTTTTTAAAATATTTTAAGTTATAACAATATAAAATTCTATATAATATTATGTATAAAATGTATATATAAGTATGTATGTAAACAAATCTTATAACTACAAACAGTACCTATCCATGTTATGCATTTTATAAAACATTAACTTATTCCGCCTATTTTTTCTTTTTTAATAACGAAATCACAGAATGTCTTTTAACAATGTATATTTATTTTTCATTTCTCACAGGCTATGCGCTAGGATTTTGGTGTATGTAGGGCAAGTCTTCAAGATATTAAAATAAAATATGTATTTGGATTTGATTTTCGTTTGTGACACAATAGTTTCAATGTAAATGACAGTCATATAATTTGGGTCAGAGAAAATTCACTCACTCTGCACCGGAGCGTCCACGTCATGGGCACTTATAATTTTGGGTATGTCTTATTTTAATTAAAAAATGTGTTGTTTTTCAAATACTAAAAAATCAAAGTACACGTTATATATGTTGTCACAAACTAGTGACAGCCATCCATATTAACTAGCCTAGACTCTTTCCTTTTCATTTATTTTGAGCTTATTTGAACTAAAAAAATCCAGCCAATTGGGCGACGGGACCATTCCAATTAAAAAAAAATATTGACATTTGACATATTATAATAAAGAAAATAAAATTTCTGTTAACGCGTGCGGTGATGCGGATAGCTGCTAGTATTTCCAAAAAATATTTACAAACATTTCTTGTAAAATAGAATAATAAACCATTATGAAAAGTATACTATTATTACATAAAAACAACGTTATAACATATTATATTATATCTATTTTGCGCATGCGCCGATTTCCAAAAAATAAAGTTACAAAACTTTTTTGTAAAAATAGGTAAAATAATAAACTTATGAAAAGCATACCATTATTATATAAAAAAAAATGAAAAGAAGTTTGACCCTGCAGGCCATCCCTAAAACTTACCGCTATTTTCGAGTTCAAAACGCTAAAAAATATATAAATTATAGCAAGAAGTTTATTTTTTAGCTCAAAAAAAAAACTTATGAATGTTTTGTTCACGATATCTCGGGAACAAATGAACCGATTTTGATGCGGTTTGCGACAATCGACGCAGTTTTTTTTTAACCTAAGAAAGTTATTTATTACAAAAAAATCGAACTGATACGAATCTTACGAGTAATTTTAAAAAATTACTTTTTTCCTAATTTTTCGTTCACGTTATCTCATGAACAAATGAACCGATTTTGATATGGTTTGCGGCGATCGACGCAGTTTTTTTAGCCTAAGAAAGTAATTTTTACAAAAAAATCGATCTGATAACAATTTTAAGTCATTTTAAAAAAACACTTTTTTACGATTTTTTCGTTCACGGTATCTCATGAACAAATAAACCGATTTTGATGTGGTTTGCGGGAATCGACGCAGTTTTTTAAGAAGAAGAGCTGATTAGATTTTGGAATTAATCGGTTTAGTGGTTTAGAAAATATTAAAAAAAAAAAACAAATTTCTAAAAATTTTTGAAACTTGTATTTTTGAATTTTCTCAAAATTTATTGGGCCGAATCATTCCAAATTTTCAGGAAATCTAAGTTCAGCAAGGTCACGTCAGAGATGCCTTAAACCGCGTTTCAATCGATATGTAAACGCGTAAGGTGCACATAGGGAAATTAGCATTGGGAAAAAATACTTGGATCAGAGTTAGCCATGACTGCATTATTATTGTTATTTCTATTGAATTATAGTGGTAATCTTGGGGATTTCTATTTTATTTTGATTTATTTTTATTTTACTTGACTTTTTTAATAATAAAAAGCTCTTATAAATCATTATTTTAATTTTTTTGTACAAAAATAAAACAAAAAAAAAACAACTCCATCTGTTTGGAAACATTTCATTCAAAAATTGTCTGAGTGGTATGACGTATGCGCGTTGGTAAATCCGATGTCTTGAGGTTCAACAGTCAACACGAATAGGCGGAGATATTTGATCTCGCACCATATTATTTAAGTATTTTTGGGAATTTAATGTCCCATTAATAAAAAAAGTCCAATTATGTTGTAATCATTTGAATATTTTCTTCGGTAGTATACACATTCATTTTGCAAAAGAATATTATCTGTCAAATTGAAAAACAAGATTTGAAGGCTCACTCTGATCCAGTCATTTTTTCCCAATGTTAATTTCCCTATGTGCACCTAACGTGTTTACATACTGTATATATCTATGGTTTACATACACACACACACACATATACAGCCCTATGGACATCATCGCCAAAATAGTCAGAATAGCTTCCTAGGACCTCAAAACGTCAAGATTTGGCGAAAACTCGATTTTCAAAAATCGGGGTGAAAACAATAACTTCTCGATTTTTAAAAAAAAAAAATGTTTTTTTTTTTTTTAAAGCGGAAAGTTAAAAAATACATCTCTTTTGCGCATGAGCCGATTTCCCCAAAAACAATAGGGTTCTTCATATTTCCATATCAAATATACCCCAAAAATTTGTTTTCAATCCGTTCATCCGTTTGACCTGTAGGTATCGTGTTAACAGACGCAGACTTTTTCTAAAAATGTTTTTTTGGACTCAGAGATCCCCAAAACGAAAAAAATATTGTAAAATTTTGAAAAGTGATTTTTATTCTAAATTAGTAGGTACCATTTCCCATTACACTTTTTTATTTAATATGATCTATATTTTAACCATTGTTATTGTTCATTAAATGTCACCATAGATATCTGCGTATATTTCTACGCTATTTACATACTGTATTTTATTTGGGTTGAGTGGAAAAGTAGCTTAGCTGAGCTCTGCCTCTAAAAAAGTCCTCAGGGACGTAGCTACCGCCGTATCAATGTTACCGGTCCCCCGGGCTACAAGGGCCCCGGCGTTTCCATTTGGGTTCACCCCAGGCAGGTAGACGGTCCTCCTGACAAATTTTGAGACAGGGTTCATCTAGGACAAGCTACGCCACTGAATGGCATTATTATTAATGATTATTTGGGTATCATTTTGTTCAGAAATTACAGTCCAACTGATATAGCGCATGTAAAAATTACATGCACCTTCCACACTGTTAATACCATACCATGAACATTACAAATTAAAATTACTTATGCCGGTGTTAATTTGGCTAGTGGTTCAATAAGTGCAACCAAACCAGCAATAGAACTAATTACTCCTAAGGCCCCGATCGTCCCTGGTGACAACTTAGTATATCCTAATGAAGTTAAAGGGATCCAAAAATCACAAGTATTTTTTACTGTATCAACAAATACATCTTTATGCGAATGTATACATTTAATAGCTTTTAAACTTGCTGGGAAAAGATCGTTTATTGTCTTTAAGCCCGTTGGTGGGCAAATGAGCATTTTTTCAGTCTTTATTATCCGTAATATTTCATAGAAATCCCTAACTAAATTCATAACAATCGCATAAAGCCAGTATTTGTTTGATATACGAGTCCATTTTTCAGAATTAACTGACAGAAGACCTGACCGACCAATCCAAATGATGTGATCACCTAATAAGAATAACGCGGAACTTATTTTACTTAAACCTACTGTAATTCGTACTACTAAATCTGGATGGTGGATAACTGACAATGTGGAATAAAGTGTGTCAAGACTTTTGCCCAGCCGTAAAACTGAAACAATATAATTATCAGTTGTTTTATTATAAATTGACAGATTTTCCCCTAAGAAACTTACGTTTACGAAATGTACTAAATGTAAATTCTAGGTTTTTGAGAACATCCGCTGTAGTTCTATTTAATTTTCGCTGTTGTAAATAATACCAACACAGTCTGGATGTATACTGAATTAGCCTAAAAGAAAAAAACATGTTTTTGTCTTTACATAATTTGAATGCGTACAGCACTATTTTAATTAACGTTGACGTTTTTCATTTAGTTTTTTTTTGCCAGTCATTTGATGACTATCAAAATTATAGATAGATTTATTAGTTGAAAATTTTATATTTTATAATTTTACACATTGTAACGATACATCTCACCTAGCTAATTTGTCACGTCCTGCAGTTTGGCTATTTAATTTCACAAATGTATCCATTACGAATTATTATTTTTCGATGCAGACACCATTAACGCAAGAAAGATTAAAGGTGAAAATTTCAGGCACAATTTCATAAATATGTAAACAAATCATATCTTATAATCTTTCTTGTCTTGTCGGTTTGACAGATAAATTTCTAAAGATAATAAAGAAAGACGTCTAAAAACAAAGATAGACTGTGTGGTAAAGAAAATTGTTTTTCAGGTTTGGACTTTGAATTATCATGAATATTATAAAAAATAATGGAAATAAAAGAAGAAGGAAGCCAGGACAGTTATTCTTCGAATAAATCACATGCGTTTATTATTGATAGTTGTGAGGTTAAGCCAAAACTGACAAACCAAGCAATATCTTTAAAAAAAGAAAATGACGAGGTTATGAACTCATCAACAATACCAACAGGTACGAGATGGTCCCCGGGAAACTGGCATGACCCGACACGAAAAAGTGCCTTTCAGCCTTATAAACCATCATTATGCACTGTTTTAACAAACTTACAACGTGGGAATACTCAAGCTGAAACTCCGGTACCAAGAGAAATCGATATTAATTTCCATTCGCGAGCAGGCCAAGGGGAAATTACTGTACGAGATATCAACAATGAATCGTCAGTTGATATCTTGGATAATAATAATCTCACAGCGCTACATTGGGCGGCCGCTTATGGCCAGATAAATTCCGTAAACTTATTATTAAATCATGGTGCAAATGTTAATTATAATGGGCCTGAAGGAGAAACACCTTTGCTTTTGGCTGCTGCAGGAGGTCACCATGATGTCGTGAGGATGTTATTAAATAGAGGAGCGTCAGTCAACCATTGTGATCACGTAAGAAATATTATTTGATACATTTCCCTTTTATAATTTGTAACTTTTGGCGTCATAATTAGAAATAATTTTCAGGTTGGGAATACAGCTCTAATGTATGCAGCGTACGGAGACCATCCGCATAGTTGTAATGAATTGCTATTAAGAAATGCCGATGTCACCGTTTCCAACCATTCTGGCGATAACGCATTTTCATTAGCCGCAAATAACAATAGTAAATCTGGTATGTATGCAAGAAATCATAAGGCGTGTCTTGCATCTCAGATGCTGCAAAAACTTTAAACATTATATTTACACATAATAACAAAGCATTGTATGTTTGATTGGCAATAGAACCCTTAACTGATTTAAAATTAAAAATATTCGTTAATGATAATTAACGCTGTAACGATTCACGACGTTAGCTTTATGAATAATATAAGAACGACTAATTAAGTTTAAATTTAAATTAATGGTACCCACCTCTGATACATACACACATCATGTTTCGTGACTGTTATACAGGTAATTTTGTGATTTGTAATTATCATAATATACAGTATGTAAACACGTAAGGTGCACATAGGGAAATTAACATTGGGAAAAAATGATTGGATCAGAGTGAGCCTTGAAATCTTGTTTTTCAATTTGACAAATAATATTCTTTTGCAAAATGAATGTGTATACTACCGAAGAAAATATTCAAATGATTACAACATAATCGGACTATTTTTATTAATGGGACATTAAATTCCCAAAAATACTTAAATATGGTGCGAGATCAAATATCTCCGCCTATTCGTGTTGACTGTTGAACCTCAAGACATCGGATTTACCAACGCGCATACGTCATACCACTCAGACAATTTTTGAATGAAATGTTTCCAAACAGATGGAGTTGTTTTTTTTGTTTTATTTTTGTACAAAAAAATTAAAATAATGATTTATAAGAGCTTTTTATTATTAAAAAAGCCAAGTAAAATAAAAATAATAGAAATCCTCAAGATTACCACGATAATTCAATAGAAATAACAATCAATGCAGTAACGGCTAACTCTGATCCAAGTATTTTTTCCCAATGCTAATTTCCCTATGTGCACCTTACGCGTTTACATACTGCCAATGTTAATTTCCCTATGTGCTCCTTACGTGTTTACATACTGTATAATATTACTATACCAAGCATTGTCTATTTATTCAATGTGCGGTGAGCGAAGGCAACAAACAGAACAAAAAATATATCTGTCTCTTTTTAACTTCCCGCTTTAAAAAAAAAATTTTTTTTTCAAAAATCGGGAAGTTATTGGTTTCACCCCGATTTTCGAAAATCGAGTTTTCGCCAGATCTCGACGTTTTGAGGTCCTAGGAAGCTATTGAAACTTTTTTGGGGATGATGTCCGTGGGGCTGTATGTGTGTGTATATGTATGTATGTAAACCTTTTATATCTTTTGAACGGAGTGTCCGAAAGAAACGCGGTTTGCGGAATCTGACGTGATCTTGGTGAACTTAGACTTCCTGAAAATTTGAAACGATTCGGCCCAAAAAATTTTGAGAAATCTTAAAAAAACAAGTTTCAAAAATTTTTAAAAATTTGTATTTGTAAAATATTTTCTAAACTACTAAAGCGATTAATTCCAAAATCTAATCAGCTCTTCTCCTTAACAAACTGCGTCGATTTCCGCAAACCGCATCAAAATCGGTTCATTTGTTCACATGTAATATGACGCCATATCGTTAACAAACGACTGAAAGATTCCAGTAGAAAACTTTGCGTATCCACGTCCTAGGTAAATTGAAATTATTTTCCAATCAAAATTTTTCTGACGCCCGGCATATCAAATATATTTTCATAACAATATATGAAAAACTGCATTACTTTGCTTATTAACTATTGACGTATTCTCTATCATTACAAATAACAAATCTACTCATATAGCAGTCAAGAAATAGGGTGCCCTGTGTACAAAGACAGGGGGGGGGGAAATTATGTTAATTTCGTAAAAGTTCAAATTGACATATTATGTGACTCCAGGATCGGTGTTGACGTCAGAGAATCTAATGTTTAAGGGTGCGTTCCGATATGCACTGCGACCACTGTACAGTGTGACGTCAATTCAGTATACTGTGAAGCCGTTCCTTTATAGCCAGTAATACTGGTTACTATTTAAAACGGAACGCACTCCAGTATACTGTCAGCCGCAATTTTTGAAATTTTGACGCAGCGTTCAAATGAGTGTAATAAAGTTTTCTAGTTCACTAAAAAAAACTGTTGTTGGAGTACTGTCAAATTAAAAATATCTTAATTAATATTAATTGTAAATTGCATTTATAATATAATAAAAGTAAATAGTTTTTCATTAAAAAGAATATGTTTTAATGTCTAATAAGGTTATTTTTTGCAATTCTTCCATTGTTTTAGTTATTAATTCAAACTAATTACAGAACTTTTAAATTTTTGTGATTAAACTGTAGATTGTTTATAAGACGCTAGGCACTCGAGTGATTTTGACAGATCACGTGATCAAAGTACTGGCGAGTACCTTACCTCGAAAACGCCAGTGCTCGCAGTAGAAATATATGGTTATTTATGACGTCATATATTTCCCTAGGGTACTGCGGCAGTATACTGGCGTTCATAACGGAACGAATTTTTCTACAGTAAGAGCACTGGGCAGTGCTCCCAGTGTATATCGGAACATACCCTAAGCCAATCAAACATGTAGGTAACTTTAGTTAATGTATTGAAGTATAAAATATGGTCATTCAGCGCTTGGGACATTTGGTGTCGTTGGCTCTTTTTGTAATTAAATTTTTATAACGTTAAATTTTAAAAATTTATTGCTTCTGATCTATCGATATATTTTGATAAGGAAATACGTTTAAAATCATTTAAAATTTCTTTTCAATTACAGTATATCCGTATCAGTTATAACGACGACCTCGGGATATACAAAATACGTCGTTATATCCGATTGCCGTTGTCCACTACATAATGAGATAATTGACATGAACATATATAGGTATTAGATATCGTGTCCATCGAGATAATTATTAATAAAAATCGCAGGATTGTTGCCATGTTTTTGTCTTATGTACCTTAACTTTTGTTAATTGTTATGGTTATAGCACAGGTAATAGAGAATTTTTTTCTGCATTATCCTACAACTTTTTTTCGTTTTCTTAAATAGGTTCAGTATCACGTACTGACCCTAAATGCACAAAATCCTTACAAATTAGGCGGACGGAAATTTTGACAAAAACCGTTTCAGCCTATATCTCCCTAACCGTGCTTTTGAAGCCAAAAAAGGTAATAATCTTTATTGTAGATAAATAAATTTACTATCTTTTTTGTTCAATAATTTTTTTTTGTATCACTTACCGTTTACGACTTATTTGACTATTACGATTTGTTTATTGCCTTTTGGACCCATATCTCTTCTAATAATTCTTTAAACTATAAAATGCTAATGACAAGTTTTAAATCTACAAATTTTCTACAGCTTTTATTTCAAACTTTTTTTTCTAAAATTAATATTTTTGAAGTTATAACGCGCTAATGTCAAAAATCCTGTGCCTAGGCGGTCATATGCACTGATAGAACATTAACAAATGGTTCATATGCTCGAAAAAAAATGTCTGAAAATCAATATTTTCACTATTTTTTAATTAATTATATTGATTTTTGTCTTCTAAAACGTTTTTGTACTTCTTCCATCTTTTTTCATGTAAGACAAAAACGTGCACGGTTAGGGAGATATAGGCTGAAACGATTTTTGTCAAAATGGCGGCACTTCCGCCCGCCTAATTTGTAAGGATTTTGTGCATTTAGGGTCAGTACGTGAAACGAAAAAAAGTTGTAGGATAATGCAGAAAAAAATTCTCTATTACCTGTACTATAAGCAGAATTCGAATATCTAAAAATCAAAAATAGCGTTCATAAGAAAAACCAAAGTTCATGTCAATATCTGATTATGTAGTGGATATAAATAAATTAAACCCACGCAACTGAAAAGACCTTAAAAAGTTATCAAAAAATGGTTGAAGAAATTTTCCGATATCTTCATAAATAAAAAATTTGAAAAAATTTTGACCCTGCACGCCATCCCTGAAACTTACCGCTATTTACGAGTTCAGAATGCCCAAAAAAATATAAAATACTTATTATTCAAAGCAATGGCACGTCAATCCAGGGTCGGGCAGGCAACCGGATGGCGAGTGGTAATCTGGATCTTTGAGTGGTACAGAGCCCTCTGGTAGCGGCCAAAGTGACCACAAATGAACAGGGGTGGCGATATGGGGGTGGGGCAAAATCGAAAATTTTTTGAAAAGGCAACCGGATAAAAATGCGGTAGCATTGAAGGAAATACCCTAATAACTAATTATATAATAAAATTTTTTTGCCAGCTGAAACACGCGGACCGTTTTTGCACTAGCGAATAAAAAAAAAAAAAAGTGAAAAGGCAACCGCTTCAAAATTAGTGAGCATACTTATTGACACCACCAAACGTTGGGAAAAAATTGCCATCCGATCCTGATGGGCAGTTTCAGAGAAACAACCCCTCAAAGTCGCAGAAAACCCCTTTTTTTCGATTGTTTCAACAATAAGTAAAAAAACACTAAAAATTGTTCAAATCGGATGGCATTCGAAAATCGAAATTTATACTGTCCTAAGTACAAAATAATGGTGTCAATAAGACACCACCAAACGTTGGGAAAAAATTGCCATCCGATCCTGATAGGCAGTTTCGGAGAAACAACCTCTCAAAGTCGCCGAAAAACCCTTTTTTTCGATTGTGGCTAAATAGGGGTAAATTTAATCGAAATCGGATGGCATTGATACACACTATTATTTGTACTTAGGACAGTATAAATTTCGAATGCCATCCGATTTGAACAATTTTTAGTGTTTTTTTACTTATTCTTGAAACAATCGAAAAAAAGGGTTTTTCTGCGACTTTGAGGGGTTGTTTCTCCGAAACTACCCATCAGGATCGGATGGCAATTTTTTCCCAACGTTTGGTGGTATCAATAAGTATGCTCACTAATTTTGAAGCGGTTGCCTTTTCACTTTTTTTTCTTTTTTTTTTATTCGCTAGTGCAAAAACGGCCCGCGTGTTTCGGCTGGCAAAAAAATTTTATTATATAATTAGGGTATTTCCTTCAATGCTACCGCATTTTTATCCGGTTGCCTTTTCAAATTTTTTTCGATTTTGCCCCACCTCCATATCGCCGCCCCTGTTCATTTGGGGTCACTTTGGCCGCTACCAGGGGGTTCTGCACCACTCAAAGGTCCAGATTACCACTCGCCATCCGGTTGCCTGTCCGACACCAGATTGACCTGCCATTGCTTTGAATATATAGCAAGAAGTTTACTTTTTAGCTCTTTGAGCTCAAAAAAAAAATTGGTTGTCTGTAAAGTCGGGACGATAGTTTTACGTGATAACGTATTCCGCTCGAATATCATATTTAATAATACATTACTGCGCTCTCGCTTGCACGCCCAGGGTCAGGCGGAACGTTACACTTTTTCGTGCGTGCAGCTGGTGTTTCATTAATTTATAAGACGTTATCACGTCAAAAACTTAGTCCGCCATCTTTATAAGTCCGCCATATTGGATTTAGAGTGACGTCACTTTATTTTTCGAGTTATTCTCAGCAAGCCCTTTCATTTGATACCCATATTGTAGGAAAGCATAATAAAATTAGTCCGACATCTTTAGAAGTCCGCCATATTGGATTTAGAGTGACGTCTTTTTATTTTTCGAGTTATTCTCAGCAAGCCCTTTCATTTGATACCCATATTGTAGGAAAGCATAATAAAATTAGTCCGCCATCTTTAGAAGTTCGCCATATTGGATTTAGAGTGACGTCACTTTATTTTTCGAGTTATTCTCAGCAAGCCTTTTCATTTGATACCCATATTGTAGGAAAGCATAATAAAATTAGTCCGCTATCTTTAGAAGTTCGCCATATTGGATTTAGAGTGACGTCACTTTATTTTTCGAGTTATTCTCAGCAAGTCTTTTCATTTGATACCCATTTTGTAGGAAAGCATAATAAACTTAGTCCGCCATCTTTAGAAGTCCGCCATATTGGATTTGGAGTGACGTCACTTTATTTTTCGAGTTATTCTCAGCAAGCCCTTTCATTTGATACCCATATTGTAGGAAAGCATAATAAAATTAGTCCGCCGTTTTTAGAAGACCACCATATTGGATTTAGAGTGACGTCACACAGCTAACCATGCATTGTCGTTCAAACTAAACGTGTGTACATATTTTCATCTCAATCGGTTGATGATATCTGCTTCAAAATTACCGAAGACTTTTCCGCCATCTTTAGAAGTCCGCCATATTGGATTTAGAGTGACGTCACACAGCTAACCATGCATTGTCATTCAAACTAAACGTGTATACAAATTTTCATCTCAATCGGTTGATGATATCTGCTTTAAAAAACCGAAGGCATTCTAGTCGCTCACTTAGTAACGTTAGGAACGTTACACTTTTTCGTGCATGCAGCCGGTGTTTCATCTTTTTATTTTGACGTGATTCATCAATTTATAAGACGTTATCACGTCAAATAAAAATTTCTTACGAATTTTTCGTTCACAATATCTCGTGAACAAATGAATTGATTTTGATGCGATTTGCGGAAGACGATGCAGTTTTTTTAACTTACGAAAGTAATTTATTACAAGAAAAAAGGGTCTGATAAAAATTTTGCAAGTAATTAAAAGAAAAACACTTTTTTACGAATTTTTCCTTCACGATATATTTTCAAAAAATAGTCAGATTTTGATGCGGTTTGCGGCAATCGACGCAGTTTTTTGAGAAGAAGATTTTGAAACGAATCGGTTTAGTACTTTAGAAAATATTCCAAAAAAATAATTTTCTAAAAATATTTGAGACTTGTATTTTTGAGATTTCTCAAAATCTATTGGGCCGATTCATTCCAAATTTTCAGGAAATATAAGTCCATCAGTCACGTCAGATGCCGCAAACCGCGTTTCAATCGGACACTCCGTTCAAAAGTAATAAGAGGCTTAGGTATATACATACATACATACACACATACACATACAGCCCTACGGTCATCATCGCCAAAATAGCTTCCTAGGACCTCAAAACGTCGAGATCTGACGAAAAATCGATTTTCAAAATCAGGACTAAAAAAATAACTTCCCGATCTTTTTGAAAAAAACATTGATTTTTTTATAGCGAGAAGTTAAAAAGTTATGGCCAGTTTTCAAAAACGGCAATTTCCACTATTTTTTATAAGTTTTTCTACGGGACGTTAATGAGCACAATTTTCCGCACTACTGTGCCCAATAACCAACTTTCTATCTCCACTAATAACAAACCACCTATCTATGTTAGCCAACGTTGATTAGGACATTCTGTATATATGTCGCCGGGATATTGTCAAACCCGTGATATTATGATTTCACTTAGTGAAATTATAATATCACGACTCTTTGTCAATCGTGATATTGTAATTTCACTACTGAAATTACAAAATAACGGATTTGACAATATCCCGGCGACATATATACTGTATTCTAAATTTCATCATGATTATTTATTAATTTAGCAAAACACTTTATTTCAGCACAAACTGTGATTGAAAACTACCTTCTGACTCTCTTACAAAATTAAATAAGAATTAGGGACTTACGTGTTATTATCATAAGTAAGATTATTATACTTAATAATTATTATATTTTTACGGTTAATACTAGCACAGCATAGAAGAAATATTTGTATATATTTATGTGTATTTTGATCTTTTAGATTCCATTTTTTTTGTGTAATATGTATAATATAAAAATATATAAATCAATATAACAAAAGATGGCGTTTCGATCCGAATTTAGATCTTCTTCAGAAATAAGTATTAATAATTAATTAAAGATAAAAACTTTGGTATATTATTTTCTATAATATCTTAAGGATATTACATTGGCGCAGTCAGTAAGATAGAACTTTTTTTTTTCTTCTCGTTAATAAAATGACTAACACTAATGTCATCAAGTACGGTCAATTACGAGAATTTGATCCAGCAATAAGCGAATGGGGAATATTTCAAGCCCGGTTGGATCAATATTTCATCGCAAATGAAATTACAAATGCTGAAAAGAAGAGAGCAATTTTATTAAATATGTGCAGTGAGGACGCTTACAGATTAATCTATAATCTATGTGTACCGGCAAAACCAGAAGCTAAATCATATGACGATTTAGTAAAATTTTTTGAATATCACTTTCAACCCAAAAGATCGTATTTTCCGGCTCGTTTCAAATTCTATAACTCCAAGAAAACTTCTTCTGAGTCAATTACAAGATTGGGCAGCAAGAGTTCGGAATTTGGCGTCGTATTGCAACTTCAAAGATGAATTAGCTACAGTGATGCAGGATCGTTTCATTATGGGACTGGAACCAGGACCGATACTAGATCGATTGTTTGAAGAGGACGTCAATAAGTTGACCTGGGATAAAGCAGTAGAATTAGCCATAAATAAGGAAGCGGTTCGTCACAACTACGACGGAGTCACACTGGATAGGCCGATCAAAATGGAGCTAGACGAGGTGAATCGTATAGCAGCCAGTGGAAGAAATCAGCGATGGAACAGAAGGCAAGGGAATCAATCTTCAACTACGCAGAACACCTGTAAAGTTTGTGGTAAAAATAATCACGAAGCAGCTAATTGTAAATATAAGGAATATCATTGTAACTTTTGTAGTAAGAAGGGCCATTTAGCATCCGTTTGCAGACAAAAGAATAAGGCAGATAAGGATCAAAATACTCATAATTTTGTTGAAAATGCTGATACTGACAAATCTCTTTTTTCTATTAAATCAATGTCAGATAAACCGTTTACTGAAACGTTACTAGTTCACAACATACCTATTAGATTCGAGGTTGATACGGGAGCTAGCATATCAGCAATTTCAGACAAATTTTATATAGAGCATTTTAAAGATTTAAAATTAAATCAAACTGATAAAATGTTGATGTCTTATGCCTCCACTACACACGTGGCCAGCACCGCCACTTACAGGCACTCATGAATGTGTAGAGGGCATGTTCGTCGGTGCGTGGACATAATCGCCTGTAATCGGTTGATTGTCGGTACATCAAAGGAATGCGTGGCCAGCATCGTGCGCGCGTACACACAATCGGCCAGCATTCAGTCGCACGGCAGAGGTTGAGGGAGAAATTACGTGAAATTGTTTATTTATTTATTTGTTTTTGTGGTGTTTAGCGTGAAGACAATGTCTACGTATGCGTGGACCAATACAGAGACTTTTAAATTTATAGAATTCTACCAAAAAGAATCATGTAATTGCAGCAGCCGCTAGCACTTCGACATCCATGTTGAACGGATGACAATGAGTGAATGAACCGGCACGATTGTGTGGATGGCTAGGCAATCATCGCGGCGATGATAGGCACTTATTTGAGTGGCGGTGATGGCCATTTGTGTAGTGGAGGCATCATACCGGTGAAACTGCCTATAGGAATTTTAAACGTCAAGATCAATTTCAAGGGTGAAACAAAAAATTTGAATTTGTACATCATTAAGGATGGGTCAGTACCTTTACTGGGTAGAGAATGGTTAAAAGAGTTTAATGTCTGTATTGCTGATTTAAATGAAATAAATAACGTAAATGATGATTATTTTTATAATAAGTATAGTGAAGTTTTTACGGAAAAGTTGGGATTATTTACTAAAGGTGAAGTTTCATTAAAGCTTCAACATGATGCTAATCCAAAATACTTTAGAGCTAGGCCATTGCCGTTCGCGATAAAAAGTAAGGTGGAACTGGAAATACAGCGTTCGGTAGATGAAAAAATTTTAGTACCGGTTGACTATAGTCCATGGGGCACTCCTATCGTTCCAGTGTTAAAAAGGGATAACACGATTCGGATTTGCGGAGACTACAGAGTAACAATTAATAAATTCTTAGAAATCGATAAGCATCCGCTACCTAGAACTGAAGATTTATTTGCACAGCTATTGGGAGGTCAAGAATTCAGTAAATTGGACTTGTCACACGCTTATCAACAGATTCCCATTGATAAATAATCACAGAAAATGGTCACTAAGGGTCTGTTAACATTCACGCGGTTACCTTTTGGTGTTTCTAGTAGTCCGGCAATTTTTCAAAAAACGATGGAATTAATTTTAGGGGGATTAGAAGAAACGATATGTTTTTTAGACGACATAGGTATTAATTACCGGAAAATAGAGCTGAACATATTAAAAATCTTGAAGCTGTATTAAATCGATTAAAAGAATGTGGTTTAACAATCAGTAAAAAGAAATGCGAATTGTTTAAAAAGGAAATTAAATATTTGGGATATGTTATAAATTGTAAAGGTTTGCAAACATCGGAAGATAAGATTGAGGCTATTAAGAATGCTCCCATCCCTAATAATGTTTCACAATTTAAGTCATTTTTAGGACTTGTAAATTATTACAACAAATTTATTAAAAATGCTTCTTATGTATTACATCCCTTATATAATTTGCTTAAAAAAGATATAAAATGGGACTGGACCAAAAATTGTGACAATGCTTTAGGCCTAGTTTATATGAGAGGCATTCAACGCGCGTTAGCCCAACGCGCGTTTACAATTTCTATACAATTTACATGATAACGCGCGTTGAATTGGATACAACGCGCGTTATCATGTAAACAGTTATATAGAAATAACAGTTGTATAGAAATTGTAAACGCGCGTTGGGCCAACGCGCGTTGAACGCTCTTCATGTGTGCTAGGCCTTATGCTTTTAATAGAATTAAAAAGATGTTAATTTCCACTGATGTCCTTGTACATTTTGACCCAAAATTAAAAATTAGGTTAACATGTGATGCATCTCAGTACGGTCTCGGTAGTGTCGTTTCTCATGTGTATCCTTCAGGCATCGAGAAACCTATAGCTTATGCGTCCAGAATGTTGTCCCAGGCAGAGAGAAATTATAGCCAGATTGAGAAAGAAGCACTGAGCATAATGTTCGGTTTAAATAAATTTAATCAATATTTATTTGCCAACAGATTCATTTTAGTTACAGACAGTAAGCCATTATTAACAATTTTCGGAAATAAAAAGGGTCTCTCTATGATGACAGCTTGTAGATTACAACGCTGGGCACTGCTCCTTTCTCAATATGAATATGAAATCGAGTATATTAAATCGGAATTAAATAGTGCAGATAGTTTGTCAAGGCTACCGATTAATTCAGAACAAATTCAGTTGAAGTTTGAAATTGGTGATATAAGCTATTTAAATTACGTAAGTTCAAATGATGACGTTCCTATTGATATAAAAATTCGACAAGAAACTAAAAATGATAAGATTTTAAGTCAGGTAATTAAACTAATAAATGACAATTGGAAACAAAAAAACATTGAACCTGATTTAAAACCTTATTTTAATAGAAAATTAGAATTATCGATTGAAAATGATTGCATATTTTTCGGATATAGAATTATCATTCCATTTTCATTGCGTGAAAGAATTTTAGCAGAATTACATACTTCGCACATGGGTATGGAAAAAATGAAGGGTAAAGCACGATCGTATGTTTGGTGGCCGAACATGAATCGCGATATTGAAAATTTAGTTACGCCATGTGAATCCTGTAAGCTCACCTCAAAAAGCAGAATTTAAAGTTTGGACTTGGCCAAATCAGCCATGGGTTCGAATCCACGCAGATTTCCTAGGTCCATTTAAAAATAAATATTTTTTAATTATTTTAGATTCCCACAGTAAATGGCTTGATGTTTTTCCGATGAACAGCATAACGTCAGATATGACAATAAATATTTTTAAGTCGATTTTTGCGCGCTTTGGATTACCTCAATATTTAGTTACTGATAATGGTCGACAATTTACTTCTAATGATTTTCAGTTGTTTTTAAAAGGAAATGGCATAACGCATCAAACCGGTGCACCGTGTCATGCTGCAACAAATGGAGCTGCAGAAAACGCAGTGCGCACGGTTAAGCAAGCTTTAAAAGTTTCACTATATAAAAGTAATGATAAACATTTAAATTTTATTCTTAATAATTTTTTAATGGATTACATTACCGCAATACTTCACATTGTACAACTGGTGTGTCGCCAGCAAAGTTAATGTTTAATCGCTCGTTACGCACTAGATTTGATTTAAACGGCTCTGAATATAAAAAAATTGCTGAAACTAATGTTAATCATAAACAACAGAAACAAATTGAAAATTATCCCGGTAAAAGAAAAATAAAATTTAAAAGGGGGGAAAAAGTATTGGCACGCGATTATAGATTCTCTAAACCGATTTGGACTAAAGGAATAATTGATAAAGTTATTGGTTCACGTACCTATATAATTTTTATCCCAGTTTTGATATTATATTGGAAACGACACGTAAATCAATTACTTAAATTTGATCCACTTCCCATTGAACAAGTAGATCAAAATTTAGATGCTGATCCGAATACATTTTCTGATAATAATATAAACCCTAATAATTGTGAAAGTGTAACCAGATCTAAGGCTGAAAATGTTGATCAGAATAAATTAAACCTTATACCTCGGGAACACTTAAAACAACCGGAACGACTAGTTTATATTTAAAAAAATAAATGTGTGAAATAAGTTGATGTGTTTATGTGAATTTACATATTTTGTACTTTGATTTAAGAAGCGGGGTGTACTGGAGCCAATTTATATAATGTTTCAGTTCACTTACGTCACAGAATAGTTTTAATTTTAAATACCATTTGTAATAATAATTCATTCCTAATTTGAATGTTAAATAAATAATCAAGACAAAAAATTCTGGTATTTATATTATTTTCTATAATATCTTAAGGATATTACTATTATTATTATGTTAAATTTATTATTAGTCATTTTATATGAGTCGGATTATAATATTTCGAACCACGACCTAGCGCCGCTGAGTTAGTTATCCGGCTGATTCTTTCTACTTGAAAGTTGAAGTGTTCGTCACAGTGTGTATATTGTTAACGTTGTATGGCGGCATGGTCTTTGCGTGCTGTAACTGGTAAACTAAACAAACTACAACAGTACAAACTACAAAGTAATCTGTTCTGTATTCTCTAATAGCGGAAGCCGCCGAACAACAGTTCATTGAAGTTTTGTGCCTACTGCCTTTTTATTTTTGTCTAAAAACAAAGTTACGTTCATACAATAGAGCCACACTGCCTATAAAAGCAAATACACTAATTGTCGGCAGGGTTTGGCACTGCGACACGAGTTTTTTCTTATTATTATTATCACGATGGACACGGTATCTAATTATCTAAGTAATATAAACTACTTATGTACCTATATAATTGAAAATATAATAATATAATTCAAATAAATGTCTCATTTTTCTACTTTGCTGATGTCAATGCTTTTATTCGATGCACAGAAAAAACGGCCAAATCTGGAAATTCTACCAAACAGCACCGATTAGCACCAAAATTTGGCTGTAGGTTCTACTTACCCTCTACTTCAAAGTTGTAAATGTGTCGAGGGTTGCTTTTACCCTGGGGGTGGACGCCACCCCTTCTGGAGGATGAAACATTTTTTATTAAAAATAAGTATGGGAATGGATAGATTGACTAATTCTAAGCAGCTTTTGTTTTCTAAAATTTTTACTTAAAGTCAATACTTTTCGACTTATTCGAGAGTGGAAACGTCAATTTTTAAACAACAAAAACCACGTTTTCAGACGGTTTTGCATGACTGAAAATAAGTATTTTATGAAAAAAATCATTCATTGTAAAAATGTAGCTTATAAAAAAACAAAAAAAAAAATACTGGGTTTAAAATATCACTAGACCCATTAGTAACGGAGTAATAGCTTGTTAAAGCTTGGTTCTTTGTCAAACGCCAAAATCGAAAGTTTCAATGCGAAGTATCCAAAAAAAAAAAACAATGAATTTTTCAGGAAAAACCCATATCTTTTTTTGAAGTGCTTGAAAAAATATTTATTTTTCTTTATGGAAGCTCCTAGTATCAAAATTAAGCGAGTTATGACAAAAACAAAATTGGCCCCTATTTCTTTGGCGGCAAAAAAAATGTGGAAATCACCCCCTAATTACCACCCCAATTATTAGTTATTTATATACTTGTAAGTTGTAATATGCCCTATAAGTTTGACCGGTTTAAAGTGTTTAGTTTTGAAAAAAAATCTGAAGTGGAGATTTTTGCAAGTTTTCAAAAAATTGCCTTTCTTTAAAAATAGCTCAAAAACTATGAAAGATACGCAAAATTTTGAAGCGTTAAAAATTGTAGGTTTTTTTTTAAATTTTGTTTTTTTTTTCTTTTTCTGTACGATAAAAATTGAGAATGATATGGTCGTTTCAAGTTTGCATATGTTCGCAAATAGTAACGTTTTCAAGCTCTTTCAGTTCAAACCTGTTAAAATATAAAAGCTTAAAAAAATTAGTTTACATTAGCTTATAGCTCTTCATAAAACCTACAAAATGTTTTTTTATTGAACTTGATAGCTCAAAAACTAAGCGAGTTATGGTAAAAATACCCAATCACAAATTTTACAGTTATCAAAACACGTATATTACAACACTGATGAAGAAGATTCCTGTTTTAATATACGTGTTTTGATAACTCGAATAAGTCGAAAAGTATTGAATTTCAGTAAAAACTTTGTAGAACAAAAGTTGCTTAGAATTTAGTCAATCTATCCAGTCCCATAATTATTTTTAATGAAAAAAATTTCATTCTCGAGAAGGGGTGGCGTCCACCCCCAGGGTAAAAGCAACCACCGGCACATTGACAACTTTGAAGTAGAGGGTAAGTAGAACCTACAGCCAAATTTTGGTGCTAATCGGTGCTGTTTGGTAGAATTGCGAGGGAAACCGTGCATTGACTGGGCTAGATGCAACGTTTCGATTAAGAAAGAAATAACTCAAAATTTGTCCATCTGACAAAGACTTTTGAACGGTAACTCCGCTCATCATGAAATTTGGACACAACATTCAACACGGTAATCAAAGATGAACGTGCGTACTCATGTCCCTCCCCACCGTTCGTTCTTTTGAACCCAGGTGAAACCAGGCGGGACCGCTAATATTTAATATAGAAAGATCAGAATTATCCATCATCAGTGATTTGATAATTGTTTGAGAATTAATACATGGTAATTATTATATTTTATTGTTACGCCACTAAATCGAAATTTTGTTCAAGTGACGCATCTTATAAAATGGACGCAATAATTATTCTCTTTATCAAAAGTTTTATGTCTTTATTTATGGCGTTAGTCAATCAGAATCAACGAGCTCTTACCACTTAAAAAAAGACAGAAGTCAAGTACTTATATTTTTGCACCCTAATGGTTCGATTGCGATTTTATTCCTATGCTCGTTACCTATAGTTGGAGGACGGTGACAGAAATCAGAAATGGTCAAGGAGCACTTGGTGGCAGAAACGCTCTCTTCCATGTAGCCCTCCTCTAAACATCCGCTTAGTGGGGTAGGGGTCTAGCACGTTACGATAAGACGCTGAGGCACTTAAAAAAACGTTCAAATTCAAAATTCCTCTACTAAATGGCAGAAAGGCATCTGGGGGATCTCCTAATTGCAGAAAAATTATTTTTTGCCAATTTACCCCCTACAGAGATTGTCAGTATAATAAATAAACCAATATCAAATAAATAAATTCAAAAAACAAAATTCGGTGAGTGAAACCGAGCTCAAACGGTTCGTCTTCTTGTAGAGAATCCCGATATACTGCAGTTTTCTGCCAAAATCGACTTTGCAAAAACGCACTTTTTGGGTACTAATAGAAAGCCTAGTAAGAATTTCTGCCACCGAACGTGGACTGCAAATTTTTGCCTGTGCAAATTTTGAAGCATCATCGAAACGACGTGAGGTCACTTGAAGCCACGAAAATTTTTTCTCGTATTCCGGGCCACCATTCTGTCAAATTTCAACTACAAATTCATTTTTTTTTTATTTTTTGACGTTTTTTTTTCGATTTTTGAAAGGATTTTGAAAGTCTCTGCAGGGAGTAAATTGGCAGAAAATATTTTTCTGCAATTAGGAGGTTCCCCCAGATGTCTTTCAGTCATTTTCTACCATTTAGTAGAGGAATTTTGAATTTTTACGTTTTTTTTTTTTAAGTGCCCCAGCGTCGTATCGCAACGCGCTAGACCCCTACTCCACTGAGCGGATTTGTAGAGGGGGACTCAGCCTACACGAAAGAAAGCGTTTCTGCCACCAAGTGCTCCTTGACCATTTTTGTCACCATCCTCTAAGTACTAATATATAATAAAAGTACCTATACAAATCTTTGATTAACGTCTGAATAGAACTCTTGAAGTAAATAAAATTGTCGACCAATTTTTCTCAGACCAAACGATATATTGACAAAAAAACGTCATCTTGTGTTTTATTGATTTGTAATTTTATCATTTTTTGTCAATATATCGTTTGGTCTGAGAAAAATTGGTCGACAATTTTATTTACTTGAAAAGTACCTATATGTATTTGCTATTCGTTTGTATGTAAAAATTAACCAAAGCATGTTTGTCAGCTACACACACATCGTAGATGCTCGCTTTAGTTAATCTCTCGACGAGCGCGCTCAGCGAATGTGCACTGCAGGCATTAAAGTTTCGAATTCGGTTTCTTCTTCTGTAATCTTCTTGGTTGGTACAAAAAAGAGAAACTTATATTTAATAATTTAGATTATTTTACAGATTTTACTAATCTCATTTGGTGATATTTTCTTGATAGATACATAAGATTCTGAATCATAACAGATAGTGGATAAATTAAAAAAGTCAATTTATGAAAACAATCACATTCGAATGAAATTATATTGTTTTTATTATTTATACAATAATTCCAGCAATCATTAAAATACATTTTTGGAATATGATTAAATCTCCAAAAAGTAATTGTCAGTCCAAAAACTTTTAGTGGTAACATTTTTTAGACGACTACTACTGATTTGCCTTTTTTCATCACAAAATAAACTTAGCATACAAAACCGAAAATATGAAATTTATAAAATCAATTACAATATTATTATCCAGCAGTGAAGCTACGGAGCTTTAGAAACACCGACTAACGCTGGCCTGATAACTCGTTCATGAAGTTTGTAGCCTATTTTTGACACGACCACCACAGTTCCCGGTTCTTTTCCATCGACAGCCTGTGAAAACAGTAATCAGCTGATTATTCATTATTCAACACTGCAGTCTGAAGGGTACAAAATAGTCTCTTATTTTCATGCAAGAATCAGAAAATACTAAATATAAAAAGTCCCTTCCCAAAGTTGAGTGGTGAACACCACGGAGTCTCGAGTCCTAATCTTACCAAATGGATTTTCATTTTTTTTAAATTTTGAATTTATAAATTGAAAACATGATTCTGATTTAACACATGAAGACTTTATGCAAAAATCTAAAATTTCTGCCTTTTTATATTAATTTAAAAAAATATTTAAATGTATTTATACCTGTTGGAACAAGGCTTCATGAAAATTTGGGTCAAACTTTTCATTAAGAGGATTTACAGGTTCTAGTCCATGACGTTTAAAAACTTTTTGCAGCTGCGTTTCAGTCATTGTTAAACCTTCATATAAGCTTTTTAAATGTGGATTTTTTGCATTAACTTCTTCTTTTGGTACACTTTCTGTTGCTTTATTTAATACATCAGCTACTTCAAGTAAATCTTTGCAAAAGCTTTGTATACCAAAAATTTTAGCATCCTCTATTTGCTTTGTAAGTCTCCGGCGAAGATTTTCACTATCTGCTAATGCTCGTTTATATTTATCCTAAAAAAAAAAATACTTTCTAATACACAGAATAGGTAAATGACTAGATAACGACTTTTGCTAAAATGTTTTTCTTTTGCTCAAACGGTGTTAATCCAGTAACTTTAAACTAAAAAAAAGTTGATTCTTCAGTGTAATTATAAACCAAGTTTTTTTCACACAGAACTTTGTTATGTCATTCTAAATGATACTTGAAAAGTACCCGACTTTCCGATGCACGCTTTACCTTTTTTGGAGTGGATGGAGGGAGTGAATAGGCGAGAATTTCAACTCGGCTATCTAAGCAAGTGGGGTATCGTTTTCTATGTACTTTTTACCCTTTTACTAAAGTAGTTCTAATAAATATTGACATGTGGACTATTAGGTTCTTTCCAAGCAGCCAAACACGGTTTAGAAACCGTCACCCGCATGCGCAGTAGGTAAAATGAAACTGTTAGTGGCATTTTTAGAACACTTTTTAGCTACTGCGCATGCGGGTAACTGTTTCAAAACCGTTTGCTGGCTGCTTGGAACGAACCTAATAGTGCACATGTCAATATTTATTAGGACTACTTAGTTTTATGGAAGATCCCAAGATAGACTGTATATTATAGATGTTAAACAGCTGGGGTCATCAGTGTCTATGGAAGATCCCTGGCTCTAAGTGATTTTAATACTCAATCTGCTTGTTTTCTGGCGATTTTCTGACGGTTTTACGTCCCATGTGATGGCACCCTAAGTACGCCAACATAATAAATAAAAATGTTTCGGTAAAGCAACGTTGCAATGTCTATCACTATCCCTTGTTTAGTAGTTGTACGAAAGTTAGTTTTTAATGAATTATTAAATAAAAATGATACATATCAAGATAAGAGACTAAAATTGAAATGTAATAGTAAATATTTTAGACTTTGAGTTAAAGGGGACAAATATCCATATTAATAATTTAAAATTCTTTGAGTTAGCACTATAATCAGTTCAGTGACTATAAACTTTTTCATCTATTATTTTAAAATTTTAATCAATGATTAAAATATTTGCATTTGATTTAAAGTGTTACCTAAAAATATAGCCTGTTTTCTGAAGTCATAATATTATTTTTCATTAGTCCACAAAAGAAAATTTCAATAGACTGTCAATGACTAATAATTACCGTAACTACGTCATAGTTAGTAATTGGTTTCGTTTGAGTAGCTCCGTGTGAGAAGAGCCTAATAGTGCCAATAATCATGGATACTCGACTTCTTTTTAATCAATAATCTATACTCTACAGAACAATATTAACATATTGCAGTGATGCATTTATGGGTTAGGGTGAATTTGTCAAGCGATGATTGGAACCCATAAATATGCCACACGAACATTACAGAACCATATTTTCACGCTTGTGCCCAACACGCGCTTGGCTGGTTTTTTACTAGAATTTAAGCAAATTCTAGACATTTACCACAAAATAAAACCTAAACTAAATAAATAATGAACGCCTATTGCATTATAATATATTGTTAAGCATAAAAAGTTCGCATTGCAACACCTACTGCTGAGTTATACATAAATAAATCTTACATTTAATTCACTTTTCTCTTCTGTTAAAGTTTCTACTGATTTCCCCAAATTTTCTATTTCTAATTTTAAATTTTTCTCTGCTTCACTCAACTCTGTGGATTCTGCAGGCTTCGAATTGGTTTCATTTCTTGTGGTCGTTGTAGCTATGAGACTACGATGCGTCAAATTCCAAAAACCGGGCGAACGTGAAACTGGTGAAAGATTTCTAAATAGAAAAAGTGAGAAAAAATTAGAAGTCAAGACGAAATTAATGATTTAAATGGAGAAAATAGGTACAAAAAATAAAAAGTAAAAACTCATACAAACCTAACATGGCTACATGTTTCTGTGACTATCCGTGCACATTTTATAATTGCATTTGCGTTGATTAATGACATTTTTCAGCACCGTACTACTTAGTTTTTTCTCAACATCAAAATAAAAGAATATAAATTTTAATATGGAATGATGAAATTACCAAATACCTATGATAAGCAGAGAGTACGACTTTACGAGCTTTGAACTGTCAACTTTTGTTTTAAAACTGCCACTACATGAAATAAAATTTGCACTACAGCTTTCCAAAGATTCTTATTAATTTATTTATTGCTTGGATCAGTTTATGTCCAAACAGCTGAACAATTATTATTGACGTAAATTAATTGGTATTTTATGAGATCTGGAAAACTATAATCTCAAATTCTGATTTAACAAAATCTGTTTAATAACTTGATTTGCAGGTTGCCGTCCTGAAATTTTTTGTGACCTTGTTCAATGCAATTAAAATATTGTGTGTGATTTTGACGTTGCGGCAAAGTAACCTATCATATAATTTTAATTTTGTTATATTTATATTATATATACATAAGGTCTTAGTTGTTACATAAGAGTTTTGATTAAATTTATGGTATAACAAATTTATTTTCCCTCGATGAAGTTACAAACAGTGGTAAAAATGAATAATAACTTAATGTTAAAGAAATTTAGAGGTGTTCTTTTGGGAGCACTAATGGGTGATTGTTTGGGAGGACCTTATGAAGGTGATACACCAAGCGGAAGCACAAAGACAATTCTTCAACAGTATTTCGACAAAATGGATGGCCCACCTTTAAAAGGTTTGTATATTCCATTATGATTTATAACAAAATAACTGAAAGTTAAATTGACGATTACAGCTCCTGCTAAGAGATATACGGATGATACGGCAATGACAAAATCTGTAGCAATGTCTTTAATTGAAAAGTCTACATTAGATAGCAAAGATTTAGCCAGACAGTTCGTCAGAGAGTTTTTTACTGATCCAAACAGAGGTTACGGAGCAAGTATACCGCATCTTCTTCGTAAGCTTCGAGAAACAAAATTCGAGAACGTTTTCAAACCAGCAGCTGAACAATTTGACGGTTCTGGATCATATGGGAATGGGGGTGCAATGAGAGTATCGCCAATTGCGTTGTTTTTTCATAATAATTATGATACAATGATAAATGCAGCTAGAACTTGCACTCAAATTACTCATTCAAACAAATTAGGTATTGATGGAGCATTATTACAGTGCATTGCAGTACATCAAGCCTTAATGTCTAATCCAGATGAAAAAATTGATGTTTTAAAATTTGTTTCTTCATTAATTGAAAAAATGGCGCCAATTGAAGGAAAAGATGAAGATGGGTAAAATTATGTTCATAGTCCTTTACTTTTTATAAATATGTATGTTCACATATATAGAGCAAATGCACATATACAAAAGAATATCACAGGGTGGGTTGGGGGGCGGGGGTGTGTTGCTCCATCATATAAGATGTCTGGCCAGTATCATTAAATATCAAAGCTTAACATAAAAATTATCACAAAATTATCAATGAGCAAGGGTGAGGTATAGATAAATAATTTTCAATTATATTATTCATCTTTTATTTAAACAGTAAATTCGTAATAATATAGAGATTTCAAACATCCACTGAAACAAATACAAAAATAATCCAATATTGATATTTTGTTACAAATTTTTAGTATGGGACTCAATGATCCAACACCATACCAAACCAAATTGAAAAGAGTTATGAAATTACTAAAACGCAGATCAAATAATGATGATTTTGACGAAGAAGTAATCGAAAAACTGGGTCACGATATCACGGCCATTAATTCTGTCCCTACAGCAATTTTTTGTTTTTTGTATGCACAATCTGAAATACCGAATGTTGTGGTAAGAATTATTTTTAATAGTTACTTAAAAAATTTATTTAAAAACAAATAAGAATGTTTTCAATATGTTTACTTAATTTCAAACGGAAAAAACTGCCATTAATAGGTACGTTAATTTCTATGCCAAACGGATACAAATTATGATTAACAACTATGTACAGTCGCCTAATCAATATAGATTATAAATAGCTAAGGTTTTCAGTATGAATAATTTGAATTTTATTATAAACAATACGGTTTTATCATAATTTTTTAGGCGCGAATAACGTAAGCTAAAACGCCTATATACACTAGCTTTGCCTGTGAACCGTTATGTCACGCTTTTGTGTGTCACTCGTACAGCTCAAACGCCTTAACCAATTTTAAAACTTTTATTTGTTCCATTCGTCTCGGGGTCGATTTGATCCTAACATCGCCCAATTTTTAAAATTTGATCCTAGCGAAGAGCAAATTACAAAGAGGATATTTTTTGCTTATAATTCACTCAATTTAAATCATATTGGTTTGAAACCTGTCTTAAAGGAAATAGGAGACATTTTTAGATAAATT
This sequence comes from Xanthostigma xanthostigma, assembly GCA_963575645.1. Classification (NCBI taxonomy): domain Eukaryota; kingdom Metazoa; phylum Arthropoda; class Insecta; order Raphidioptera; family Raphidiidae; genus Xanthostigma; species Xanthostigma xanthostigma. The sequence goes on from OY754464.1 coordinate 44,934,085, forward strand.
TCGTAGAACAAAATGGGCCCAAATAGTTTTTTTATACATATGAAAACAGAATAAACACTGTATAATTTTAATTTTATCTAATAAATCGCGTACTTGATTCGGTTGTCAGTCTGTTCATAAGATTTTTTTGACTGATCTTTTGACGTGATAACGTCTTATAAATTGATGAATCACCAATATTATAAATTGATAAAACACCAGCTGCATGTTCGAAAAAGTGTAACGTAACGTTCCTAACGCGTAACGTTCCGCCTGACCCTGTGCGTGCTTTTTGCTAATTTCTCGCTCAATTTAAATCAGATCGGTTTGAAACCAGTCTTAAACGAAAGAGGAGAACATTTTACATAGATTTCGTATAACAGAATTTGCCTAAACAGTTTTTTTATACAAATTTATATAGAAAAATATTTTATACAAATTTATATAGAAAAATAGCTGTATAAATGCAATGTTGTGTAATGCATGACGCGACGCGGTCGGTTGTCTTTGTTTGCCGTACATGGAAATTAGAAGCAAACGTATGTCTTGTCTTAACATGAAAACAGCTGCATTTCTAATGTTTAATTCAATTTTTTGACATTAGTATATTGTGAAATGCAAAGCCTGCTAAGTTAAGTATTGGAATAACTAATTATTATTAGAACATAATACTTTGTAAGTTGCAAACGTCACTTTTGACATTTCTTATCATTCCGACACCAAGGATAAGCGGATTGAAACCAAATTTTGGGAGGTTTAGGTTATGTATTACGGAATACGTTATCACGTAAAACTATCGTCCGTAAACCGACTTTACAGACAACCATTTTTTTTTTTTTATGAATGTTTATTTAGTCAATACTGTATGTTAATTTAATACGTGAAACCTTTTAACACTCGATAGCTATACAGTATGTAAACGCGTAAGATGCACATAGGGAAATTAGCATTGGGAAAAAATACTTGGATCAGAGTTAGCCATGACTGCATTAATTGTTATTTCTATTGAATTATCATGGTAATCTTGAGGATTTCTATTTTATTTTGATTTATTTTTATTTTACTTGGCTTTTTTAATAATAAAAAGCTCTTATAAATCATTATTTTATTTTTTTTTGCACAAAAATAAAACAAAAAAACAACTCCATCTGTTTGGAAACATTTCACTCAAAAATTGTCTGACTGGTATGACGTATACGCATTGGTAAGTCAGTGACCCAATGTCTTCAGGTTCAACACGAATAGGCGGAGATATTTGATCTCGCACCATATTTAATTATTTTTGGGAATTTAGTGTCCCATTAATAAAAAAAGTCCGATTATGTTGTAATCATTTGAATATTTTCTTCGGTAGTATACACATTCATTTTGCAAAAGAATATTATCTGTCAAATTGAAAAACAAGATTTCAAGGCTCACTCTGATCCAGTCATTTTTTCCCAATGTTAATTTCCCTATGTGCACCTTACGTGTTTACATACTGTATATATTTACATTATAAATAAAGCTTTATTATTAATAAATTTCACTTACAGACAGACAATCCATTCAGACGCACAATTCAGTATGCAATATCATTGGGTGGTGATACAGATACAATTGCCAGTATGGCTGGTAGCATTGCGGGTGCTTATTACGGAGAGGACATTATCAGCAAAGCGTTACAAAATCATTGTGAAGCAAGCAATAATATTGTAAAAATGGCCGATGATTTATTTAGTGAGTACAATACAGAAAAAACGGTAGTAAATGCCTAAAACATTAACTGGTTTTTAGTTATCTTATGTATCTTTTTTTTAAATATTGTTATCTAATAGTCAAGTCAGTGAAGCGCAAAAGTTATATATAACATTATTTGAAATCAGAAACATTCCAGCTCGCAGACTCAAAATTTCCATTTTGCAAGTTTTACTCTGATTTTCTTTTTGAGGTTCGCGTCGTGTGTATTTGCCAGTTTACAAATAATTATTCAGTCATGACTAAATTTTGTATGCTTATTTCAGTTGAGATGTATTGACGTAACTATTCTGAAATTTGAAACTTTCCAAATTCATTATTTTCATTTCTAAAGCAGTTTATCCCCTGGATTTTCCGCGCGTCAGGTGCATTCATCACGCAAGGATCGTACATTATGTTAATAATAATAATAGTACTAATAATAATTCTTTATTATCCATGACAAAATATTTGTGTGGAATCGTCAAAATATTGAATATTATTGATTAGAATTTGCAAAGTTGTTATCTATTATGTAAACATTATTCATGATTATATTGTACTAGCGGCCCGAATTTGTAGATTGCAATCGTTTTTTCGTAGTATAGGCTTATGTTGCAAAATTGATCTCTACGAAAAGCGCTTTAATTTTAACGCGATAATATGTACACTATGTCCATCCTGAAGGTTCTCATTCTAAATATTTGTGAAAACATTTTTGAAATCAAACTTACAAACTTTACCTCTTTATTATATTAGTGTAGATAAACACGCACAATAGAGACAACTCAACTTTTAAACTATCCAACAATCTGATTTTCTCCAGGACGAATCCGGGTCTTAGCTAGTAAAAAGTATAAACCTAAACCTTCCTCAAGAAATAAGTTATTAAATTGCGTTCAAATCTGGTTTACACCTGGGCGAAATCATGCCGGACAATTAGTGCAGATCTAAACCTTTCCAAAAAAATCTATTGAAAAGTGAAAACAGGAGATTAGCGGAATCAATCTGATTTTCACCTGAATGGAGACGGGCCCCAGACAGCGAAGTAAAAATAGTTTCATTTATCTGGATTTTCCAAGCACAATAAAATGTAAAAGTTTTCTTGACGCTGGGGCTCACTATTGGAGAGTGATTTTGAATGTATAAAGTCTCTAAATTATACGAAAGTTTTAAAAAATCAAGATTTTAAAAATTAGTCTGCGGGCTGGAACGTTTTTGATTTCAAATAATATTGTATAATAGTTGTTTCCAAAAAATCGGTTCGATTCTTGTGAGTACCGAAGTTTTGACTTTTTTTTAGCTTCATACACTCCACTGTTTTATATTTTTGCGTTTAATATTTTTCAGTGGAAATGTTGACACTTTTATTCAGAAATTATTTTTTATACTAGATTTTCAATAATATTTAGTTCTACTTGAAATTCCATTGAGAAAAAAATGTTTAAGAATTTTTTTGTTTTGACAATAGAAGTACTTAAGCACCTCAGCTGGAATGTTTCTAATTTTGAATAATTTAATATAAAAAAAATCACCAAACTCGAACTTGTTTTGAAAATGAATTGTGTGACAAAAAATGACACTCTGTTTTGCATTTTATGTGCTATCCTGTAATTCCGTAATATACATGATTGTATGTATTTAATGCAAATAAAATTTTCCAGAATGAATTTTACTAATATTTTTGAAAATAACGAGAGTAATTTACAAGGAAAAATGTTTTTTGCAAAGATTGAACATTATTAAAATTTTATTATTCTTAATAGAAAAAAAATTATCTGAGCGACTTCAAAGAATTGGGTTATTTAATTGTTAAGCCATAAACTTTTACAATTTATGGGTGACACTAGTAAAAGTAATAAGCCCGGATATATACAGATCAAACATTGGGTGCGGTAGTAGCGCAGATAAATCTACTGGTCCAAGCGGCAGGCGAAAAGATTCCTGAAAGGATGAAATTTTCAGCGAAGTATTTATTATGACAAAGTTACAAGGGCAGGGTTGAATTGTGAAATCTGGGATTGACAACCAAGGCCGTAGCCAGAAATTCACTTGGGGGGGGGGGGGGGGGGGGTCGAGCTCTGGACCAGAGACAATAAGTAACAACTTTATCTTAAAATAAGCGTATATTCTCACACACAACACAATCCGCGCGGCAACATCTCGTCACGTAATGCGACACGTAAGAATGCATTTCAATTATACTCATGTCGAAAGCGTGGAATCCAATTATTGATTCACAGAGATCCTAAAAAAGCGCCGAAAATATTTTGGTAAGTATGTAGAAAACGGCGGATTGGCTAAGACATTTCGGGGAACCCCTAAAACCTACCCCTGCCTACGACCTTCCCAACAACTGGGAGAGCTCACTTACTGTTCAAAATGTCATTTTGTACGTATACCGGGTGATCCACTTTAATCTTACCAGGCAGATATTTGAAAACAGTAGGGGTTAAAAAAAAGTTTCCAACAAAAGTTGTACGGTTCTTAGAGGGACATCATTTGGAGGCACAATCATCCCTCTTACCCCCCACCCTCCTCGGGGGGTGGGGGTAAGTCGAATTTTTTAAATAGCAACCCCCATTTTTTATGAAGTATTTTGATTGAGTTGGCAAAAAAATACAATTTTCATTGGAAACTTTTTTTTCGAAAATGCAAATCTGTCAAGTTACCGAGCTGTCAAAATATAATTTTTCAAAGTTCAATGGGAAGGTCAGAGCCCTCGTAAGGCCTCACGCCGCCCGCGTGCGGATTCATAATTGACGCCCTTTATTGGGGATAAAAGTATTTGTTGATTGAAAAATACTTTACTTCACTCGCACTCTTGCAGGAATCGACAGGAAAATTCAAGATATAAACATACGCGGGAGTCTCCCGATAGGGGCGCCCTGTCTACGCGCAGATGTGAATTAACTATCGAATCGAAAACTGCGCGCGAAATATTTCGAATTCGAATTTCATTAAAAAATAAATAACTACTCGTAAGAGTTTTCACGCAGGCTTGAGTATGCAAATAAAATTGATATAATATCAGTTATATATTTTTTCTATACAGTACAAAAAATATAACACAACTAGGCCATTTGCCGCCCCTTGAATGTGCCGCCCGCGTGCATCGCACACATCGCACTCTGGGGCGCGAGGGCCCTGGGGAAGGTAATTGAGAAAATTACAGATGGAAAATAATTTTTCTCGAGTATTTCGACAGGACGGGATTTTCAAGATTTGACAGATCCCTCTGTCAAATCTCGAAAATGTCAAAGTTGGGGACATTTTTATGCGGGCACTGGGCAATCTAACTTGACGTCAAGTTAGATTGCCCAGTGCCCACATAAAAATGTCCCCAACTTTGACATTTTTTGAGCACTAACGACGAAATTTTGGGGTTTTACAGCACTAACGAAGCACTAACGATTGGCATAAATAAAAGTCCAAAATAAGTGTCGGTACTCGTGGGCAATCTAACTTGACGTTAAGTTAGATTGCCCAGTGCCCACATAAAAATGTCCCCAACTTTGACATTTTTTGAGCACTAACGACGAAATTTTGGGGTTTTACAGCACTAACGAAGCACTAACGATTGGCATAAATAAAAGTCCAAAATAAGTGTCGGTACTCGTGGGCAATCTAACTTGACGTCAAGTTAGATTGCCCAAATAAAAATGTCGACTGCTATCACATTTTTTGAGCACTAACGAAATAATTTTGGGATTTTACAGCACTAACGATTAGCATAAGAAAAAATTCAAAATTCTGTCATGGGCAATCTAACTTGACGTACGTGAGACGATATATAAAGCAGTAAGTAAGAATGAGATAAATGATCGCTAATAGTTACTGTGGTTACGTAAATAAATAATTACGTACACTGTAAATCTTTTTAGCAATTTATCAATTAAAACAACTAAATTGTAATATTAATTCGTATTATTATTTATATCTGGTACAAAAGTTTTAACAATACTTTTAATAATTAATTTATTAAATGTTCAAAAAGACCTCCACGTTCTGCCAAACAATATACTAATCGATTATAAATATTTTCCCTCACATTGGCTAACATCTCATGGTCAACGGACTGACATGCATTGGAAATCTGTATTTTCAATTCGTTCAAATTATTAGCTCTATTTTCTTGAAAGCCATAAATTTTGGATTTTACAAATCCCCATAAAAAAATCTAATAGAGTCAAATCTGGAGACCTGGCGGGCCAAAGAATGGTTCCACGACCACTTATCAAATGATTAGGAAATGTATCGTTTAGATATTCTTGCACTAATAGGGAGTTATGAGCTGGACAACCATCCTGTTGAAACCAAACTTCGTTAAAATCAATCCCTGGTAATTGACGAACTGCCGGAATAATTTGATTCCGAAGCAAGTCGATATATTTTTACCCATTCAGATTTCCATCAATAAAAAATGGGCCAATTATATTATCATCCAGTACTCCAGTCCAAACATTCACTTTCTGCGGATACTGGGCACGTGCAGTGTAAGTTCGGCGTGGATTTTTGCGAGCCCAAGAATGTACTACAGACGGATTATGTCGACCTTGCAATGGAAAAGAAGATTCATCCGTAAAAAAAATATTTTTAATAAAGTTTTCGTCGTTATTTGATTTTTCTATTGCAATTTCACAATACTGCATCCGCCTGAATAGGTCATCCAGAAAGAGCTCGTTACTTTTTTTAACTTTGAATGAACTGTAGCCGTTTTTCTTCAAAATTCTCCAGACAGTTTGTTTATCACAATCAAATTCATCGGCAATTGCTCTGCAAGACTGTTGCGGGTTTTCGTCGACACTTGCACAAATCATTATTTCCTGCATTTCTCAATTTGCACACGAAGCTGTTCTTTATGATTTTTCGGACATAGGCAACCATTTGATTCAAATTCTCGTATGACACTGCAAATTGTTGTTTTAGACGGTGATGGTTTGTTTTCAAAGGCAGCTACAAATAAATTTATTATGTCGGCGGTTGAATTACCACCATAAAACCATTTAATTATTTGGATTTTTTCCTGAACAGTTTAAATAGCCATTTTATCAATAATTTCACTAGTGAATACTGACATTTGATAAAATTGTGATTTTTACTGTTTAAAAACAAAGACGATACTATCAGATTGTATAACCATAGTCACTATAAGCGATCATTTATCTCATTCTTACTTACTGCTTTATATATCGTCTGTCTTACACACAGAATGTTCTATGTCTGGTTCTATGGACCGTTTTGATTTGATACAATCATGATGGGTTATTACGACAATATATATCTAAGTAACCCATTGAGTATCTTTATATACAGTATGGTTTTTTAAAAACCGAACACACTTTTATTTCTTAGAGGAAGGGTTTTCGAAAAAAAAATTTCGGACAAAAGTTACAGGGAATCAAGGGGAAAGAACAGTGATGTAGTTTTTTTTTTTCGTTTGGGGGAGGTGTCCAAAATATCAAGGTCACCTACACTTTCTTAAATACGACCCTGTATTTTTTATCTCGGATTATTGGTCTTTGGGTCAAAGAGATCAACTCTTGTACCAAACATTTTTGGATTTGATGCCATCGTGAACCGCTGTTTGATTCTCAATTCATCCCGTTTCCTATTTTAGTGGATTGTGTGAGTCGGAAAAACTTTTTCAGGGGTTTTCCGACTCTCACAATCGGTCTTCATGGGGATTCGAGAATGGTTTAGATTCACAATTTGTTCCATTGGAAAATGTTTTTTTAATTAATTTTTTATTTGTAAGTTAGTTGTTGATTTTGGAATGTTTTACATTGGATCCGGCAGACTGCGCTACCATCGCAGTATCAAATATTTAATATTATTCTATTTTAGTTTGTCCCATCTAAAACTAAAACATCTAAAACTTCTACGCCAATGGAAAAAAATCAGTTTGAGTATGAAATCTGGATCACGCGACTCATTTACTACAAAAAAGGTACTCTTGATAAAATTCGATTACCTACTCTCATAGTTTCGACAAAATTTTAATTTTGGTAATTTAGAGCATAATTAAACATTAAAACTCAACTACAGCAAAGGTTGGGTGGCTGGGTACGCGACAGTGATATTCATACCCAGCCACCCAACCTTTGCTGCAGTTGAGAGGCGTCTTCGGGAGACCGGTCATTTTGCTCCTAGAACTGGTGATTATGGAAGACAGCGTTTTGTGAGGATTCCTGAAGTCGAAGAAGATATTTTAGACCGTGTTGAAGAAAATCCAGAATTGAGTACTAGAATTTTAATATATAATTATGCTCTGAATTACTAAAATTAAAATTTTGTCGAAACTATGAGAGTAATCGAATTTTATCAAGAGTACCTTTTTGTAGTAAATGAGTCGCGTGATCCAGATTTCATACTCAAACTGATTTTTTTCCATTGGCGTAGAAGTTTTAGATGTTTAATTATCGAAAAAATCAAGTTCTACGCCCATGGAATGTTATTCATCATTATTATGATATGGGTTTTATTGCCCAATAAAGCTATGCCTACGTACCAAATTTGAGTAAAATCTCATGAGCCGTTTCAAAGTTATAAAGCAAAAACGATTTGAAAATTGTAACTTAAGAGCCGTCTAGCGCCCAAACTAAGCAACTTTGTACTGAGGTAAGTTTGCTTGTATCGAGTTGTTTTGGCCTGAAGAATATGTGGTAGGCTTTTGTAAAGATCTTTTAGGGACACCCTGTATATGGAATAACCAGGGAATTACATCGAAGAAAGAGACGCAGATATATTTTCGATATGCTTTGTTGCCTTCACTGACCGCACATTGAGTAGATAGACCATGAGATAAAACTTCATAAAATATCACGTGACGAGGTCATACAAATTATTAATAATTTGTATGACCTCGTTATTTCGACATATTCAACGTGGAGGACGCTCCAACTCAAACCATCGATTTTGTAGGACAATTGTTTTTCCGAGTTTATTATCATATTATATTAAAATTTAAATAAAAAATTTACTGTTAGTCTGACAATTTCGACACCCTACTATATCGACATGTGCACTACATGCGCACTAGATTACCTACCTCTTTAAGAATGTGCACAGAGTAAAAACTTGGGCGTCTCGTCAAACCAAACGAACTTACGAAGATTCAGCCTGTTATTAATCACTGAAAAAAACAGGCGGTGTCTGCTGGACTATAAAACTTCTGTATGATGAAAAAAAAAAATTCATTCAAAAACCTAATTTGAGCAGCATACGAGGCCTGAGAGATGAAAAGACATGAGTTCGAATCAGTTGAATTATATGGTGTTGCAAATACATGATTTTAACTGTTCTAACGTTATAAATTAATTGTTTTGAAACGGTAACGTAACTGTTTGTATCGGTTTTGTGCACATGCGTTGACTTTGCACTGTTTTGTGACGTTGGTTGAAATGCTTTCCATTTTGTGCATTAAATATCAATTGTCAAACTCCAATGTCAATTCCAGATTTCAAGCTGAGGATTATAACCAGAGATAAGGGGTTTATAACATTATTTTTTTAAGTGAAGTTTCTTATGCAGCACTTCAAAAAGAAATAAAATGAAAATCTATAAAAATCAAAAGAAAATCTAATCAAAAACACATTAAATAATATTCAGACAACATATATAAAACAACGGCTTTAAAAATATAAACCTAGCACTTATTAACACTAAAAATGCCTATTTTCAATACATTTTGTTATATATAAATAACAATAATTATAGTTTGTTAGTTGAATATATTTAATATGAAAAATCAACACAAAAATTACTTGTATACATTTGCGAATTAACAAAATATTAGATTAATATGATTTCACTTCTATAATTCGTCTCACTGTCTCTCTTTAAAATGATCGTCTCAAAGTTTAAAAACACTCTCGTAATTGATTAATCACTCTCTAAACTGACCGCGCTTAATATATCTACTCTTAATTTTGACTCACTCTTGCATTTCTCTTCGCACTACTCTTAAACTCGCATCGACGTCAATTTTGCTCTCGTATACGTCTCTACTCTATCGTGTCTGTATCTTCCGTCTGTTGCATATAAAATATATGGTCTGTCGTGTCGCGTCTCAGTCAGTCTATTTGTACTAATCAAACCTCTCTAATTTTTGGTAACATAACAAAAAAATATCCTACAATTTTAAAAGCGAAGCACTGTCTGGAAAAAATTAACAATAAGATATAAACGTATGTTGAGAAAAAAACAAATTTTTAAGGTGAATAACAACTCTGCTTTTTGAGCAACTTTTATAGTAAAGTCGTGTATTAATTGACCACAGAAATTGCATAAGGTTAAAATATTTATAACGTATGTAACATTTAAAATACAAGAATATTAAGAGTAAAATCATTGCAGTAAGCCAATTTTGTCTAAAATATTTACATAAAAAAATACAATTTTCATATACAAATACTAAACAAATTCATTTTTTTTAAATATTTTTAATTTTCTTAAATAATATCTCCATAATAAGAAGGTATTACAACTAATTAGCAGATACATTGACTAACTCAGTGTAAAAATGATAAGGAAGAACCAATGAACAGTGTTTTATAGCATTCACTGTATTACAGGTTTTATAAAAATTGTGGTGTTTCTCAGCGATTAAGTATGCGCAATCACACAGAATATTTTTAAAACAACATAAAACACGTTTTCCATTATTTGGTTAACACACTATTCTTTCACGCAGAGAGCCAACCAGTCTCCTTACAAAACAATTTAGCATCAAATCATCCATCGAACAGATGCACAGCCTCTTTATTTTTAAATATTGCTTTTGACTAACTGCATCAAAGTGTATTAACCACAAGAAAAGGGTGTGAAGTCTCAGTATAAATGATAAGATATATATGCAAAACCAGTCCAAATTTTGTAATATCGTCATCAATTAATCTTTTGAAGAGGAAAGGAACTTTTGGTGTGAAGACACTGAATATTAAAAAAAATGGGATTTTGTGTTTTATAGAAACTTTTTTAATATAACTAATATCACGACTGTTTTAAAAAAAATGTTTAGTTCAAAGAACACGCTAAATTTTAATTGCACAGAAATTCAGTTTTACTTCATATGACGAATGTGATAAAAGAGTACTGCTTGTAGAATATTGAAAATTGAAACATTAAAATCCGTTAATCTACACTGAATCAGTTGATCCGTAAATTAGATTCTGAAAGGAATGTTAGCGTTCACCTCGAAAACACATTATTAACACAACAGAAAAACCTACAACAGTATTAATGCTTTATATAATAAATTATACGCTTTAAATAATATATGGATACATATAAAAAAACTTATAACAAAATCAGTCAAACATTAACTATAAAGAAAAGCTTGCAAAATATAATTGATATTATTATTAAAGCTAAAAACATCGTTCGGTATCTAGAGTATAGAAAATAATCACATTAAAATGAAAATGTTTTTACAGTGAGCGTAAATCACTCCCTCATTTACATAGGTATATAAAAAAAAGATAAAACTGTTAAGCTTTTTTTTCTTTCAATTTTGATGTAAATCGTTACGAATTAAATATTACTTTTCATAACGAAATTTAATGCCAAAGAAATGATATAAAATTTGGAACTCGAATTTTAAGTGTGTTTTTATTTATTTAGTTCACAGTAAGTAAGTAACTTACAAACGTTTAAAATTCTTATAGGATGACGTGCATAACGGGCTATTAAGCCATAACCCCTCATTTATTCATTCATTCATTCAAGTAACTTACAGTGTGGTCCAACTGGTGACTCGGCTTACACATATTATGTTACATGAATGATTTTTTTTCCCTAAAACAAGAATTACCAACAATTATTGACAGTTAACCTCGTCGCTGTTCGCGTATGTTGGATGACAGAACCTAGTGGTCATAAAATCAGGACGTTTGAAAAACAACAAATTTAGTCACTGTTTACCGTAACAGTTTTATTAATGGATATACGTTTCGAGGACTGTACTCTCGTAAGTGACTACTGAGAAATGTGAGGATGACAGCATAGGTTTCAAAATAGGTACACTTTCTTGTTGTGGTAAGAAGTGACTTATGTTTTATATTGTTTCAACCTGTGATCTTAATAATTCGTTATAATATGTGTGAACGTATAAATAATAATATAGGCCGCAGGATATACAGAGTAGGCATAGCAAAGTTGACACTGCCCATTTAGTGGTGGGCAATTTCGATAACTATTATTATATAATTTGCATTGATTTTTCACTCGACACTTGGTAGAACATGATTAATAGCAAATAATGAAAACAAACTTGAAAATTCTACAAAATATTTTCTCTATCTCAACAATCATTTCGGACAATCAATCCATCTTCAGGAGTAGGTACAAACATATTTTGTGCTCCTGAAAATGGACTGATTGTCCGAAACGATCGTCGAGAGACAGAAAATATTTTGTAGAATTTTCAAGTGTTTTTATTATTTTAACTATTATATGTTGTGAACTTTGTCCAGTTTTAAATTAGCACTGTTCACAATTCTTAATTCATGTGGACAGAACTGCGTTACGCTGTTCCCGTTTTATTAGTGTAATTGGCGTAGCCCATATGTCACATATAGTACATACACTACTGACGTCGGCCGAAAGAGGGAACCTAGGGGTCAGTTCATAATTTCTGGACATTTGACATCATTCTGAACAATTTGGCACCATTTTTGGAAATGTTTACTTATGTGTGTATGTGTGCGTCTAATTTTTTTTTTTTTGACGTGATAACGTCTTATAAATTGATGAAACACCGGCTGCACGCACGAAAAAGTGTCACGTTCGGCCTGAGCCTGAGCGTGCAAGCGAGAGCGCGGTATAAGCGATAGAGAGGCACGATCGGCCCAAGCGTCGGCTTGTACGCATTTCTCTCTCTTCTCGCGTAACGTCAGAGAGTTCATCAATGTTTCTTTATGACGTTATCACGTAAAACTATCGTCCGTAAACCGACTTTACAGACAACCAATTTTTTTTATTTTACAAATCGGTTCTGGTACTTAAAGTTATAGTCAGAGTGCCCGTCGGCAAAAATTTTACTGATACATACTCTCCCCAGACTCTGTATAATATGGCTTCATTAGGCCTAGTCTGACACCTATTTCCTCTATGACTTTTCTTGATTTTGGAGCGTTTTCCCTCTAAATTTTCCGAAAGATGTCGTTTTGACGAATGTAAAAATTTATAGATACTGCTTGTTTTTTTAATTGGATAGCTTAAAAACTTCAACCAAAACGCTAAAATAATGTTCTCTGACAAATAACATGAACCATTTAAAATGTCTGACACCTCGAATATGTTCGACATATTCGAGGTGTCAGACATTTTAAATGATCAACAATTTCTGCGGACATTGCTCAGGCAATGTCAACTCAATAACACCCTACGGACTAGGCCCGTTACATATGGATACATGTACGCACAAATAAAAACATTTCCAGAAATTGCACCAAATGCACGCGTGTGAGACCAGTTGAGTGAGAGTAGTCAAAAAACTAAATTGATTAAAATTTACTCGATATGTTAGGTTCCACCTCAGCTCAACATCTATTCAGAAATTAAATAATAATTTCACGCGTCACTTAAGATTATACACCCTCGACCGTATTAGTAAAAACTGCGTCCGTATTTTGTTGTAATAAAAAAAAGTTATAAATTTGACTTGGTAAATTATTATTTCTTATGGAAATAATATCCTGTAGATCATAGCTTTATTTTTTAATATTTAAACATTTGACATAATATCCATAAAGTTGTGACTTTAGCAGTAGGCATATTTAATTAAGCCCAGTGTACACGAAAGCATTTATCTAATAGTATATATTTTATCTTACGTTTTGTTTTTAAAAACCTTTGAACCGTTAGACGCATAGTTTTTGAGCTATTGGATATTAAAAATGCAGTTTTTAATGCACGGTAAATGAGATGAATATCCAATTTTCAAGTCAAATAAATGACTTTTTTTCCTCAAATAATTACCCAAATCATGCTATAATAATTAATAGAAATTCACATAAGAATCTATTTGATTTAATTTAATGCGAATTATAATAATTATTAAATAATTATAGTAATGTAATCAATAAAATATTAATTGATTAGTACACAGCTGTCACTAGCCACTGTCACTACAACCACAGAGATAGAGGCCACATGTCTATATTAAAAAATTAATAAAATCAAAAGTACGTGGTAAATTATTCTGAAATTTTTGCAGTGTGTATTTCAGACATCGTTCTATCCATTAAAAAGCTTTTTTTGTGGGGTCAAGTTTGTCAATTTTCTTACAAACCCTCAATTTCCGGAGTTACTGAACAAGGACACTCATAATGGCTCGTGTATTTTTGCGTAACTTTAATTAATTATATCTCTTAAACGGTGTGGTAAAAAAATCTGATTCTTTTTTTGTAGGTGTCTTTAATTATAATCTTTTGAATAAATATAAAAAAAAATGTAGGGTCAAGTTTAATTAAGTCATTTGGCTACCAAACTACCTTATAAAAACAAAATTTATGAAAAACTTTTCGTGTAATCTGGTTTTCATGGTTATATAATTATATTAATTTTCTCCAAAACTGCAAGGGAAAGTTTAGTTTTTTTTAAATTTTATCTAAACGAGTCAAACTTTCGAATAATTAGTTTTTTTTTTATTTTTCTATAGCTAATTTGGTTTAATCTTCCGGTCAGTCTTCTCATTTATCATTGTGTTAAAAATAGCATTTTTAATAATTAATTACTTGAAAACTACACGGCCAATGTCTTTTAAAAAATGTAGTTGAATGTATGAGATATCCATAATAAACATATATTAAAACAGCTTATTATCTATACATTGCTCTATCGGGTGTATAACCTTAATGGTAAAAATAGAGTATTTACCTATATGCAGTTACTGTACTGCATATATTAGTAAATATATCATTTTGATAGAGGGTTTTGTAGTGCGATCTGCGGCCAGTGTTCATTTCTGATTCATTTTAAACACGACTTGTGTAAAAATTATTTCTTTGGCAATTTTAATTACAACTTATAGAACAGCATAAGAATTGTGTACTATTTCTACATCTTAGATTAAAAAAAAAAAAAAAAAAAAAAAAAAAAAAAAACGTTAAAATGAACAATTGGACCACAATGTTTTATATAATTATATGAATAACATAAAAACGTTATTTACGATTATTTGTTCTAATGACAATTAAAATGGTCTATTAGTCACACACATTTGCTATTAGAACAAAATGAAGGTCTAAAAAAGAAACACATCTCATCTAGACTATTAAAGCACCCATTTAACTGTTTGTTTCTAACAATTATCTAATATTGCATTCTTATAATTTAACACGAGACAAAATTTAGAACAGGCAATAAGTTTGAGTGGACACCTATTCACTGAATATAATCTCCACTATTGCTTTGTTTTGATATCCATTCATGTGGTACATACAAGTAAGTACATATTGCAATTTAATGTGACTGGATATGATACGGGTTTTTAAAACTTTGCGTTATGACTCAGCGCTATCTGGTTATCAGACACATTACTAAAATTAACTAGGCTTTAGCGCTAAGTTAATGAACAATGTGCCAAGTAGACATCTTTCAAAACCGCTTGAGCACATTGCAACTTCGCATGTCTGCTGTAATTAATTTCGTATTCTCACATTGATTTGGCAAGTGCGACATATGCATGTCATCATAATATATTAAACATTTCATAATAATCAGCTGTTAAACTAGACAATAGCTGTTCAACAACACAACTAAACGCTATGTTTACTAGTGCTATGTTGTCAGTGAACTCATCCATCCGCAAGAATTTCATAATCAACTTTTTTCCTTTTCTAGTGATAGCCGTTTTAAAATCAGTTTTTGCAAATTTAACTGAAATTTACAAGACGTCGCTAAGATGTGATAGAAAAGTGCTTGAATAAAGTTGTCATTTGGTATTTAAGCTTAAAAAGTGCATAAAGAAAAAAAATATTTAAAGGGAACAATGTTAAATTATAGTACGAAAATAAATTCGTTCTGAAAGTACTGACACATTCTGAGAAAACAATACAAAATCAACATCTTACATAAAACAAATACTAGCCCAAGAGCTCACACATACCAGTTTTCACGAAGTGTTTGATTCACGTAGAAATTTTGACCAGTGGTACAGATAGGATAGATCAGGCCTGGGCAAATGGCGGCCCGCGGGCCGGATCCCACCAGCAGTAGCGAAAATAGTTTGCCAATATAATTTGGCTTATTAAAAAAATGTTTGCAAAAATAGTAAGTAGCAAGGGCCACAACACACGAAAAAAGACATTTTCGTTGCGGAAATGAAAAGACTTTTATTTGGTCTCCAAATTGTTGGCCCACGGTCATATTTTCATCAGCAATGTAGCCCGACGATCAAAAGATTTGCCCGCCCGTGGGATAAATGGACAAGAAAAAATATGTTTGCCTAACTTACTGTGGTACAGCAGGTACTGCCCATCTGATTAATGTATCCAAAAATTTATGCCAAAAAAGTGTTTGATTGATAGAAATCAGTTAAGCATGCTTTGATTAATTGGAACATAATATTATGTAGATAACACCGCAGACGATTTAATATAAAAACAATCATCCTATCAAAATGGAATGTGTTATTTATGCAATTTGTAAAAAAAAAAAAATGCTGAGAAGGTTAATGTATTTTCCCAGACTACTTTAGAAAAGTGTCAAACTGCGTTAAATATTCGGTAATTCGCCATGGGAACTGATTCTAGTGCTCCCTGGTGCCAGAAAATTAAAGCTGTATATGCTTTAATCACATTTATATATTTCATCTGACAGTTAGTTTATTGTAATGAGTGAACTAAAGAAAAAGAATTTATTCTTTTCTGAGATCTGTGCATGTTATGGTTTCTAATGCATTTATATCATTGCTACAAATAAATTTAAAAAAAAGATAGAAATTTAGGATTTAGTTAGGTTAAAAAGGATTTCATAATGACAGTTAACATTTTTTTTATCATTATGGAATATGGAAAAAAAACTTTTTTATTTAATGAAAAAAATGAAAAAAAAAAATAATAAATTGATGTAGGTATATAAACAGAAAATAAAAGAACCGATGAAGAAAAATCAATGTTCCAAAAATGTGTTTGCTCCTGACTATAATGTGATTCGCTTTAAACAACTGTTCTCCTTCTGCTTAATGTCTTTTAGAATTACCCAAATACTTAATAATATCAGTAATATTTATTTCGAATTTATTATCCATTGTAAATAAATTTTATTGTGACGTTTACCTTAAACTTGATTAAAGCATATACAGCTTTTATTTTCTGCCACCAGGGAGCACTACAATCAGTTCCCATGGCGAATATTATAATTTAAGTACAGTGATGTGGTTATACCATTAAATGTGTCTCCTACTAATGGCTGTCATCAACAATGTTATTCAAATTATTAACCTTCCCAGCATTGTTTTTACAAATAACACAAGAAACACATTCCATTTTGATAGGATGATTGTTTTTATATTAAATCGTATGCCATGTGCGGGTAACGGCTAGTATTAAATACGATATTTGCTATTCATTGGCATGGTTATCTCCATAATTGTTCCAATTAATCAAAGCATGCTTAACTGATTTCTATCAATCAAACACTTTTTTTGCATAAATTTTTAGACACATTAACTGGATTTCAGTACCTGCCGTACCACGGTAAGTCAAGCAAACTTTTTCTTGTTCATCTATCCTATCTGTACCACTGGTCAAAATTTCTACGAGAATTAAACACTTCGTTAAAAGTGGTACGTGAGCTCACCAGCTATACCTACTATTAAATAAGGTCAATGTGTGTTAAAGGCCTGTCAACATTTTGTGGTAACAATTGTATATTATATGGATTTCTCGCCTTGTAATTCTTCAACTATTTGTATTATTCATGATTGTAACTTTTACTGTTTAACATTAGGATATATTATTATCTACATATTTGTGCCGCCGGACATTTTAATATTCAAACACTTAACATCTGAGAATTGGTTAAAATAAACTGGACATAGTAAAATGAAATTATTTTACCAACAATGTATTAAAAAAAATCGATCAAGTGCAAGCTATAACTTGCATAATTAGTGTTCTGTGCCACCAGCCCGCCACTTGTGTGTTCTATAGCCAAATTTTGGTTCTGCGGTTATTAAGGAATAAACAATTAAATTGCTTCTAAACAATTGATCGCGATAGAATTTTTCAAACCTAATATTTTTTTTTGTTCTTTTAGGCTTTCAATGTTTTTACCAAAAGGATATTTAATTCAATAAAGAATAAATTAAAAAAAGTATAAAAAAACTCATGGATATTCGACTTATTTTTAATTATCAATCTACAAAGGAATATCAACACATTGCAATGACGCATTTGTAAGTTAGGGTATGATATTAATAGCCCATGAATACGTCATACGAACAATACAGAACCATGTCATGTGTGTCCAACACGCGTTTGGCCAGTTTTATTTTATAGAAATGTTCAATCACTTTGTCTGTAGGACATTTAGCAACACTCGTTGATAAAATATAAAGCCGTCAAATTTAAGTACATACAGCATGCACAGGCATTCCAGAAATAAATTAGTTTATTCGTTGAGTAGTATTCTGTCCGATAACCTGATAAGTTGGCGCTGATGTTCACTTCAATTTTTTTTAAAGCTTATGTGTGCATTCCTAAATTCGCTACAGTAGCTGTAGCGAATTTAGGAATGCACACTATATGTCACTCTTTAAAATCAGTTTCATACATATACTGATTATATTGCCTTTTCTGTGTCAATATCCCTTTTAAAGGCAGAAAGTGCTCTAAAAGCAATTTATCTAAAGCAAGCAGAGTGAATGAAGCTGAAGGTCAATATACAGGAAGGCGTACAGAAAATGAAATTTTGTGATGTCAGGTTTAACACATTTTTTTTTTGTTGTAAGTAGACAAAACATGTTTTTTTTTTTAATATATAAACCAAATTCCAACAAAAAAGAGAAATATTAACTATTTCACAAAATCATATAATAGTATCAGCAAAAATATTTTTAGACCATATTATTTTTTATACAAATGCAGTCAGTAGCTACTTTTTATACAAAATTAAACAGGAAATACACACATTAAACCGAAAATTCAAAATGATTATCATCAACACATTTTTTTCTTTCCATTTGCCTTCAGTCAATAGAATTAAACATTAAATTAATAAACAATTGTTGTAAGTGTATTTTCTTGTAGGACTTTTGAAAGTAAAAAATGGTTAGTGAGTTGATAATCTTCGAGCACATTTTATGTAAAAGACGCTAATGATCGTTAATAATCATTTAATAAAATAATTTGTTTAAAATACTATTTACAGTAATGGGATTGGCACTAGTTTCATCATATTGATATAGTATAAATGCTTTTTATGTGCATTTCCTGACTTTGCAGCTGAAATCACTTAAAGTTTTTTCACACTAACAAACTATCGAAAAACAATTCATGTTACATTTGTACTTTTCGCATTAAAAAAAAGAAATAATGCTTCTGATTTCAATATCTCTGTAAAAAACACATAATATGGCTTGGCTACATAGCACAAGCGGATATTTAGTGATTCTACAAGCCATTGGAGTGTCAGCTAATCTGTATGCAACAAGGTACTGTACAAATTGCAAGAAAGTAATAACAAAAACAGAAACAAAGTTGTTTTAAATTTGGGGTGACAGCAAAGTGTAATCAACAATAAAGAAAATAATGTACTTCACTGTGGAAAAGAATATAATAGAAGTTTTCAAACATTACTCACGGTCACATGTATATTATACAACGGTTACACTGGTCGATGCGTGAAGACGATTTAAAGCACGAAACAAGAACAATGGGAATGAGGGTTGCCCGCACAGGAGAGGATCGACTGGACAGGTATATAAACGACAACGACAATCTAGGAAGTAGGATGGCACGTTAATCACTGTTGTTGAAGTAGTCTGAAGCGTTGCCTCTGCATATCGGGCAGGTGCGATTCGACTGAAAATAAAATAAAATCATTATAGGCATTTTTAACTGTTTTTATGCGACTAAAAATTAGCACAAAGAGCTGATTACCATATCAAAAGCTAACAAAAATATACAATTTTAAAGAAAAATGGAAATGTTGAAATATTACAATCAACAGGGTTTTAACCAGACAAAAGCTCACAGAATACAGTGTTGTCCAGTGTTTGTTTTAAAAAAACGTCCAAATAATATTTTTTCAAAAAGAGATAAATAATCTATCTTACACCTACTATTTGGGTTCCTAGTTTTGTACCTTCCTATTTAGGGCAAAGATGTGACATTAAGTTCAGTCCATGAAATCAATGATACAAAGCAGATTATTTTTCTTTTTTAAAAGAACATCTATGTTGGAGATTTCTGGATTTTTTTCAATTTAATTTTTATTTTATTTCTTTTTAAGGGTGGGTTCCACTTTGACGCTCGCCACGGCAACACCTGCTATGTTGTTCTACTAATCGACTGTGGTCATAGATGGCACGCGCATCAAACTCACAAAGCCAATTTTTGTGTATGGGTCGGCGTGATCATTAACCATTTACTCGCGCATTTTAATGTCAACAGAATATGTAGCATTTGCAATATTTTAATGAATATATTGTACTCATTTCAACGAAAATGTCTGTGGAGGTTGCGAAATGTATTGTATATGTCACAACATTGATTTAGTTTTTTTTTTTTTTGGAAAATATAACCTTACTTTGCTGCGAAACACATGTTTTTTTTTTGATGAGATAAAGGTATCCATGTTTCCTATCATTAGTTTTTTTTTTGTATGCTATCAGAATCTCCAATGTCCTTTCACATAAAGAAAAACTCATCAAAATCGGTCCATTCATTGAAAAACTAATTATGAAGCAACAGACAATTAGACAGATCCACAAACAATACAAACATATAAGTCCTCTTTTTTTGAGGGTCAGAAGCGAAATTGTGTTGTGGAAGTAGCGTGTTATACGAGGGTTTCGTGTGTATTTTATCCACAATCGTATAGTATATAATATTTAAAATATCAGATTTTAAACTTACCCGAAGCCATTTGTCGACACATTTGGCATGGAACTCATGCGAGCATGGCAACACTCTGAGTAACTGGCGCTGTTCAAAATCGCACATACACACAACGCACGACGTTTGATCACCTTCGTGGGTTTCCGCATTGTACTTATAGCTTGGCAATTGTTCAATTTCCATTTTTGCAAGACCGCGTGGCTTTGCTTCACCTAAACGTTCAGCTAAGCTAAGCAGCGCCTCATAGTTTTCTGTTTCTGTTGAATCTGAACTGCTTAAATCTGCTTGGCTGTATGGTGAAAGAGGTGGATTTGAAAACATTGCCCTGTAGATGTAACATCAAATTATTACCGACTTTATACAAACTTTTTTTTCATTTGCTCATCAATACACTTCTTAATTCGTCAAATCAACCGGCAATGCGCGTATTTCTACATTTTATCTTATTTATGTAAAACACAAGGCGTTGTTTTTGTACAATCTATAAGCGACTCTTAATTAAAATCATGAACACAAAAATAATCAAGGATATTCAATGTTCTCAATTCAGTAATTGCAGTGCCATCTGTCAATAATGTATAGTTGTCTGTAGGCTAGCCTCAATTGGTTTATGAACTAACCAGCCATTTGACAAAGTAATCAAATTCGCTCGCTAGTTTAGTCAATATGTGTCCTCTATTAAAACAAGCAACAGAAGTTCAATTAATTTGCATACTACCCAGTTCATTTACGAACTAGTAAGTTTACACTGTTTACATAATAATCCTTAGCCTAGATTTTCTTGTAACTCGTCACATGCAATCAAATTCGTTAAACGAAACGAACAAACTAGTTCAGATATGGGCAACTTTCCTTGGCTCATGTTAAATTTTGGAGAAAATATGAGCTCTGGGAAGCAGCTTAGTTTCCATTTCTCGCGGTCAACTTGTTTTAGTTAAAAAATTGAGTTGAATAAAGTTTTCTAAAAATAAAAAGGAAACAAAACTACGAAAACAATCAACCGTCGAAAAATCCGAACCTGGGAGAAATCAGTGCCCCCCCTGCATGCAATATTGTAAACGTTTCGCGGATCAAAGAGATTAAAGTATGTTTTTTTTTGCATTTACATATTTACGTGCTTTATTCTTTCAATCTAATTATCAAGACAATTCTATTAATAAAAATTCCATTTTATCAAGTAAACAGATACCTAACTAAGACTTTTATAATTTTACGCAGTGAACCTAACAGAAAAAAAAACTATGGACTGTAAATTGTCTATGAGGTAACTAGGAAGCTTTTGTACTTTAGGAGCGGGTATGGATACCCCTTTTCTCTGCAACAGTTTGAGATTAGAACAGAAAAACAGTAATCGAATCTCCCGAACATTAGATCATCAAAAAATTACTGCAAATTTCTAAAGTAATATGTGTAAAAACACCAAGCAAAACTTACAAAAACTGCAACAAAAATGGATATGGTGCAGGTGCGGCCAATGGCAACGGGCTGGGATGCCAACGGGTGGTGCGCGTTGGGTGTGCTCTGCGCGGCGGTATAGGCGGCGGCGGAAGACGTCGTGGAGGCGGGGGTGGCGCCCGCACATGGAGTACGTCTAGTGCAGCGGCCGCGGCGGCCGTTGGGAAAAGAGTGGCGGCCGCGCCTGGCGCTTGTGAAACTTGTTGGGCAGCAGTTGCCAAATGCTGATGGTGTGGCGTTGCCATGTGTAGAGACACATGCTGTGTCGGCAATTCTATGTCCAAACCTTCAGGTCTCTAAAACATTTACAAAACAATCGCATTATGCATCACGGTTTTATTCTACGTCGATATAAATATACATAAAACAAGCTTTTTGATTCTTTAAATGATATCACAAAATCATTATTAATAGTACGGAATCCAGCTGCAAGATTACTACGTTCATCTAGTTTTCAATCAAAATCTAATTTTCAACATATGTTTATGAATGGGAGAATATATTTTTGCCGGAGTGCCTATCAAAATGTGGTCGCTAGTATTTTTATTTGAAATAATATTGATTGATTTTTCGAAAAAAAATTCATTCACTTGTTTTTTAAATAAAATACTTATACTTCACATCAATATTAGTAAAGAACTTGAAAAGTTATCGGTGCCATTGCGCACTTGGCCGCAACCTCTTCGCAGCAGTGGCGTAGCTAGGTAACCAAGGGCCCTGGGGCAAATAAAAGAATGGGGCCCTACTGCTATCTAAACTGGTTAGGTTTTATCAAGTAAAAATATTAAATATACAAATACTTTAAAAATGCTAAGCTACTTTATCATCGATGATAAAGCTCTTATTGATATGATCAGCTCTTTTTCGTGCACTGCAGGGCAGGTAATAAAAATATTAAACAGTAACATTACAATTAATACTTGGTGTAGATTTGGGCAATAAAACGAAATAGAAAAGATTCAACACGACGTTAAAAGTAAAAAGAAGGGGAAACGTAATGATACACTACAAGACGTCGTTGGGGAATCCCCGGCATTTTTTTCACGATATTTCGCGTTATACAATGAGTTGCCGAAATCTATAGATTTAGAAAACTAAAATTATGGATAAAAAGAAGAAACCCAGTGATGCATTTAAACGCAAACAACGCCAAGAATGAGAAGATAGTAAACAAAAATTGCCCAAAATTGACAAGTTTTTTAGTCAGCCTTCTGCAAGTATTTCTGGACAAAATATTTCTATTGGTAGTGACTCAAATAGTGTAGTAAAATCAAATAAAATTGAACCACTATATTGACCAGTACTAAAAAGTTTATTGACATTAACTTACTTACTCCTGATACAGCATTAATTTTTTAACCGTTCTCAAAAAAAATCTTGACTCGAATTCACAATAAAACGCATATAACTATCGAATTTCTCTCAGCTGAGTTGCTATGATTAAAGTCGGGTTGCAACCTGTCATATTTATTTTGAAAATGGGAGAAATTTTCAAAAGTTCATTTCGATCGAGATATTCTGGTAAGGATTCGAGGGCCCCCTGAGCTTGAGGGCCCCGGGGCACTGCCCCGCCTAGCCCCTAGGTAGCTACGCCACTGCTTCGCAGTCAGATATAAACAGGTATTACTTTGCTATATTTATACTGTTCAAATCTTTGATTAACGTCTGATTAGAACTCTTCAATAAATAAAATTATCGACCAATTTTTCAGACAATATATTAACAAAATAAAATTAATACAATAACGTTTCGATCCCGATTTGGATCTTCTTCAGATTGGATCTAAAAATATAAAAAATAATTAATATTTATTTAGTTTCTGTTTATTTTTAATGAAATTCTTCAAAGATTTTTTAAAAAAATCTTTGAAGAATTTCATTAAAAATAAAGAAGATCCAAATCGGGATCGAAACGTTATTGTATTAATTTTATTTTGTTAATATATTGTCTGAAAAATTGGTCAATAATTTTATTTATTGAATATCTATACGGTCATTACCACAGAACAGTTTTACTGTTCTGTGGTCATTATATCAATCTAGCTGCTCGATTCGGCTTCGCACGAATTTGTAAATTGCCACCGTTTTTTCGTTGAATTACGTTGCAAAATTGATCTCCACGAAAAGCGTTTTTATTTTAACGCGATAATATATAGCCTATGTCCATCCTGAAGTTCCATTCTAAATAATGGTGAAAACATTTTTGAAATCGAATGATTAGTTTTGGAGATTACGTCCTACATTTAAACTTACAAACTTTACCTCTTTATATAATACAGCGGTCTGTCCCGGTTTCAAATAAATACTATTTCCTATATCTCAAATACCGTGGGACACAATATGTAATATTAAGATTTTATAAAGTCCGCAAAAATATTAATTCAAAATAGGTAATAATTTTTTGACAATCATGAATAATACTATAAACTAGCTGTTACTTGCGATTTCGCACGCAATTGAGATGAAATAAGGCAGCTACAACAGTAGTGGAACCTTTGTTTTCAGTATATTAGTCTTGTCTAGCGGGGCTGAGCCTCAGTCGGCAGAGACGATAATAGTGGAGCGTTCGGCTTTACAGTATAGCGGTGCTACTTTAATACACGACATATTTACCACAGGTCATTTTTTTGGGCAGGAACCTACGCGGGCGGGAGCACAACTTGCCAAAGTTTCATCTTAATTAGATGAATGACACATGTCTCGAACAGACGAATGATCATGCATTTTTATACAGTGTTTCAAAAGTCCTGGAACTTTTTTTATTGGGTAAGTCGGACTAAAAATGTGAGGTCCCTTTATTGGGCCCCTAAAAAGGTCTAAAAGACTTCATAGTTGAATAAATATTAATTTGAATTCAGTTACTTAATATTATCTTAAATATTTTTTTCATAATGAAATTTTACAAATTGATACTCCATAGGGCCCTAGGGCCCAATTAAGAATTTTTTCAAATTCTACTCCAAAAAAAAAAAAAAAAATATTGAATATAATATTAAGCAACCGAATTCAAAATCAAGCTTTAGAGACCTATGAAGTATTGATTAACGAAATTTCTCCTCAAAACGAATATTTTAGGTAAAAGTAAGTCAATTATTTCAAATGTAGATATTGCCTATACAGGGTCTATTTTTAGGTTTTTCTTAGGGGCTCTAAGTAGGACCTGAGGAAAAAAAAACTAAGACGTATTCGCATGTAAAATTTTCCGCTGAATCCGAATATGAAATAAAAAAGTATGGTTCTCATTTAAAGTTTCAAAGTTTGGCCCTACGGAACCCTTTTAGGCTTCTCGGACCCAAAATATAATCTGGCCATTCGATAGACAGGAAAAAGTTATTAAAAAAAACATTTTAACATTTTTAGTCCAGCTTACCCGATAAAGAATATTAAGCCGTTCCGGGACTTTTGAAACACACCCGATATATCAGATAATTATAGCCATTTAATAATGATCAAAGCAGTTTGTGACGTTCACTATTGGTAATGCTACTTATGACGTCATAAACCAGTTGACGGCATCAATCGGGCTATATTTTGACAGCTAGTTGTAATAACTACTGTAACATTTCCACTCATATCCATTTGAGCTATTCCTCGGTAGTCTCCCATATTTTATTCTTTAATTATTTCTTTGACAATCTCGTTCATGGCTTATATGTGTGTAGTGTCTGTTCAGTTAAACAAACTTTGGTAGCTATGGGTGAAAACAGGTGGAAAGAATCAAAGTTTTCCCAGGTGGTAATAACAGCGCCATCTCGCGTGCGCCAGAAAACGGTCTGTCTCAAAACACGGAAAGCATAGGAAGCTAGGTCTCCTGGTTACAGACTTCATAGATAAAAACCAAGAAGTCATAGAGATCAAGAAAAGAAACTCAGGTGGTGGGGGTGGGACGAAATATGTCGCCAAATAAAACGGTAGCACATCATGGTTTCATAACAGAACTGTCAACAAATCCCTTTTATTTTATTTAATAAACATTAAATGATAGATACTGCAATTAAAAATAAGAACAAAAACCTCTATTAGAAGTATTTTAAAAGTGAAACAGTTTCGTTCTTTACTTTAACATATTAAGGAATTATGTAACAGCCAAAAATAGTCCAAGCATTCAATGACAAATGTAATTTCGCGGAACCTTGGTGAATTTTCAACAGAACCCACCTTAGGAATCGCTTCTATACTATATTAGTTCTGTGTATTGGCTCAACTAATTAATTAGTGCGTCTAAGAGTAGTAGGTACCTGCGATTGAAGATGTTGATGCGTGTGTGGATAATGTTGAGCCGGCGGCAACTGCAAAGACGCGTGCGCCGATGCAAATGTCCTCGGTTGAGCAGAAAAACTAGCAGCGTACGCCTGATGATGACTGAGACACGGCGCTGCCGGAGCTACCAACTGACAGCTCTGTGGCGGAAATTGCGCAGCGTGCGGTCCGTACACCTGTATGCAGAACTGTGGTTCTCATATCAAGATTAACTAAATCTTAAAGCGCTCTTGCATAAAACAACAAATATCAACTAATGTTTATTCCAAATCTATAAACACTGTACGCTTCTGTCATATACAGTATAACGCAACAAGCAGTCTCTACATCTACAGCTCATTGGTATACATAGTTGCAATGAAATCTATCAATTTCATTAGTTAGTGGTCAAAAACCATAGATATATATTAATAGATAGCGGATGCCTATCCTTGAGCATTGTGCGGAATGGTTCCAATTAGAAGCCATATGGAAGCCATTTTGTACGTGGAAAACGCCGTAAAAAGCGCGCGGGATTCAAAAAGATTAAATAACCTATAATTAGGGTTACCAGACGTCCCGGTTTTCCGGGACATGTCCCGTTTTCGCCCTCCTGTCCCGGTGTCCCGGGATTTTTTCAAAATCTATGCAAATGTCCCGGATTGATGTGTTATGAACAAATAAACATACTGACCACTATAATTAAGTCTCTTTTTTCACTATATTTCTATCCTCAAATTATTCAAAATCGTGTTCGTCTCATATTAAATTACACGATTTTGATAGATATCGATTGTGGATTGATACACACAGCACACTTCAGATGTTTCATCAATTTTTGTGTGAAGAAGGGTTTTTTAAAGTTATTATTAGGGTCGGAGGATTTTTCGTTCCTGACAGTTGCTCGGTACTGAGATAGAAGTGTAAAAATTGGGAACTGATAGATAGGAATAAAAAAAAATAACTTTTTTACAACAAATTTTTTTAGATTTCAGAAATTTCAAAATATTTTTTCATTCTTCAATTATCAATGGCTGGGGGGGGGGGGGTTGTCTGTAAAATGTCCCGTTTTTTCATTCAGAGCATCTGGTAACCCTACTATAATATGATGTTAATAGAAAAACAATAAAACTCGCAGTAAACAGTGATATTTCGCTCCAAAACCTATTTTTGTACTGAAACGTTTCAAAAATTACAAAACTGAGCATAAATATAATATAAAAGCTTAGAACATTTTACATTGTCAGATTGGCATCAATGCTTGTCAACCTTGATGCCAAATTGACAATGTAAAATGTTCTAAGCTTTTACATTATATTTATGCTCAATTTTGTAATTTTTTAAACGTTTCAGTATAAAAATAGGTTTTGGAGCGAAATATCACTGTTTACTGTGAGTTTTGTCGTTATTCTCAATAAAATCATATTATAAAATAATTAATATTTTTGAATCGAGCGCGCTTTTTACGGCGTTTTTCACGTACAAAATGGCTTCTAAAAGGTACAGGAGGCGCTAGTGTATCCGCAATCTATTAAATATATATCTATGTCAAAAACGGACGGAAGTTATGTTATGCATATTTATGGTTGCGGTGTTGCCACGTTTTAACAGTAAATAATTCAATAAATCAGAATAAAGGTTGATTGCAATTTCAATACATGAATTAATTATTCCATAAATTATTCAGGAAGTGCTTTTTTATATTTAGTGATTTCAGTTTGTAGAATTTAAACTATATAATATATTATGAAGTTTAAAAAATTTTGATAACGTTTTTCAATATATTTTTTCGCTATTCTTATGAAGATATCAAGATATGGATTCCTCATTATTTAACTGTTAATTTGTTTAAAATAAAAACTACTAACTTTTAAATAATTCTGTAAATCGATCTCAAAATGTTTTTGTAGATTGAAGATATATAACAGAAACAATCTGTCAAATGTCATCAAATTCTAAAGATTTGTCTTTAACATCCTTAAATAGATCGTATAACTGTAGATGGATGACTCAAAATTATAATAATGTTATCACAACGATTACATACCTGACAGGAATGAATGTGAGCTGCAGGAGCCGCTGCAGCAGAACATAATGATATGTGTGGCGCCGAATACGTCCAAATCGGTTCATGGCTCATCGGCAATGTGACAGGTACCTTTAATACAAATTTTATCAATACTTATACAGTTTCTTTTGTTATAACATGTATTTGTATTTATATGGGTTTCATGTCTGTGACATCATAGCTCCTCGATTTTGATACGGTTTTCTTTATAAGACGGGACATTTTTTTGCAAAGTTACAGGAAAAAACTATTGAAATACGAGTAATTCAACTGTAAAGTGAAGCTCACGATAACAAATAATAACTAATTAAACAAAGAAAAATCTGACTGCAAAAGAAGAAATTTGAATTATCAAAATTACGGTAATTTAACGATTTTATGTTCAGCGTATCTTCCAAATATTATGTTTTAAGGACAATAGTATGAAGAGAATGATTAAATCCGAGAAAAACTAATTTGTGGATGCGTACGTTATTGAAGAAATGTATCCTTTAAATTTTATGTTTCAAAATTTTTGCAGCAACAACTTTCTCAAAACTGAGATGGGAAGGTGTAAAGAAAATATTGAACCTTAATTTTTCTTGGCAACATCAAAAATATCTAATTTTGTTACTTTCAGAACCTATATCAGACGCCTCATAGTAGATTTGATGCATGTTATGTGAAACGATTTTCTGTGATGCGTTAATCTCTAGCTACCATATTATCATTGTTGACGCGAATGGATAATGATATTACATTGTGTTATATGGACAGTTCAAGGGACCAGTCAACAAATTTGAATTATTGATAAGTTGAAATTAATGAAGCTCCACTGTATTAAATTTATGTGCAGTTTTGGTGCTAACTATTCAGCGAAAAAATCGAGATCAGTCAAGTTTTTTTTTTCAGATTTAAGAACAAGGTGATATTGATGTCTGCACCGAATACTGTTCAATGAGAACCAGTGATGGGATATTTCGAGTGAAAATAGTCGAACTATTCAATTATAATACTATCTTGAGTGCTTATTCAGTCATTCGAATGATTTTTATACCTATGAGTTACGACTTATAATATAATTCAGTAATGAGTTATTATACTATGCTCTTTCTTTATTCTTTGAACCACTGCATGTAAGTGTCTCTCTCAGATTTCCATCAGCTGGCATACTCAATGCATTTTACAGTATTGAATATGATAACCTACGTCTTTTTTCTGTTTCTGTTCTATGAAACACTACGTCATGCAGGTGTCAGGTGACTCTGTCAAGTCTGACAATCGAAATTCATTCGAGAGTTGAAACATTCATTCATTCACGCACAATACCAACACACCTATTATTATGACACATCATGCGAAGGAATCATTTCAAACAAATCATTCAGATATAAAAATCATTTGAATATTCCCAAATCAATTGCCAAAACTGATGCTAAAAATGTTGTCACCCATAAAAAAAAACAGCTTATAATATCTTATTTATCACACCTTTAAAATTGGTAATGTGTGTTATAAACGTAAATATTACAGAAGTTCGAAATCGGAAAACAAGGAACGTGCTACAAAGAGATTTCAATACCTGATTGATATCAAGCACAACGGGCGATTGATGTGGGTGCGGATGTGTTGGCTCGGTGGTCTGATTTCCAGTAAATGAATTACGATGTGCATGAGCATAGTCTTGTGGCCAAACTGGAGGCGGTCTTTCCCAAAATCGAGGTCGACGCAAAGGAGGGCTTGTCTGCAAAAAAAATCAGATCTCAATCTTAAGGTTATTAGCCTACTACCGTACTAGTATTAATTTTATTCTTATAAAAATGTTCGTATGAATCATAATTGAATTTTTCAAATAATTAAACATTAGACATAATTTGACTACAGTAGTATACTTGCGTTTAATATGTCTGACGGAGACATATATAGTTCAAACACAACTGACTTCATCGACTTACCGATGGCGGCTATCTAGTGTGAGTTGTTTCAACAATATTTCACCAAAACTAAGCGTGCAAGTTTATTTTTTTTCATGTTATCTAAGTCTCAAACTTTCGAATTATCAGTTTTTCATTATTTTGTCTTGAGCCAAAGTGATTTATTTTAGTAAATATGGGCATATCCAGTGAGTCTGTCATATACTGCGCGTTTACCGAAAGTGGAACAGTGAATAATTCGTGTATCCTACTAAATACAAAAAAAAATTTAAATAGTTTTTTGTTCAACTCAAGATTTATTGGAAAATGCTGAGGTATATTTTTTTGTACTTCAAACTAAACCGGAAGTGCGCATGGATTTTTTTTCAAATGGCAACATATTTTTTTTTTATATTTTTGAAATTTGTTATTTCTCTGTAAATTCATATTTAAAAATTTTCATACAGTTACATGAGAAAATATTCGAGTACATGTAGAGTGCTATGAAAACCATGTATAAATTTGAAGAAATTAGTGTTAATTAAACTGTTCGTAACAATTAACGGCGTTAGAATTTTTCGATCCTGATAATTTTCGTTCAATCTACACTTAATTTTTAATGATCACGACCTTTTTCAGATTTTTTTGAGCGATAGTTTTGACACGAGGACAAGCAATTTTTAAGCGTTTTTTCCCAAAAATTATTAAAAATGAAAAATAAAAATATTACAAACATATTGTTGAATTCATGCTTCCATAAGATTTTGATTTGACACCCTACACAATGCCATTGCAAAATATATTTTTTTAATTTCCCAATAACCTCCTGAAATTAACCCCCGAATCAAAATTCAATTTTTTATACTGAACCTTTGAGAATGAGCCTCCACACTCTATCTCTGTGCCAAACTTCAAATTTTGAAATCAAATAGTTTCAGAAAAAAACGCCTATGGGAGCGTTCAAGTATTACATAACGCTTTTTTGTAGATTTTAGATCCTCCCTCCCCCACATGTAACGCACCGTAACGTTTTTCTGTACCCCCTAAATATTGCGTAACATCTAAGTGACCATTTTTACCTAAAAAGTTTTTGCAGTGAAGGAACGCTGACAATGAAAAAAACAAAATAAAAATCATGTACAATACAATCCAGGGATTCCCCGTAAAACATAAACGAAAAGGGTTGCCAACTTAGGACATTTTAATTTCCTAGTTTTTTATAAAAATAAAAAAAAAAGTTACGTAACGCGTTGTTCCAATACTCCCTCCCGCCCCTGTAACGCACCGTAACGTTTTACAAGACCCCCCGCCCCCCAAATTGCGTTACGTAATACCTGAACGTTCCCTATGACAAACAGCCGCCGAAGTGATTCACACTAAAAATAAAAATATACGTACCAATTTTGGTACTTAGTGTACTCACATTTTTGATTTTTGTTTTCAATAACGTTAAAAAACTTATTTGGTGAAATTTAAAAAAATCAGGTTGCAGTGTTAATCCTCGGCTTCCTCGCCGACAAAGTAATATATTTGCTAATACATACGTATACAATGACATATTTAAATGTATACAACTAAAGATTAATGATCTAAGATTTTCACTGTACAAATGCAGAAAATTCTGTTTTCTCTCCACGCAAAAGAATAAAAAAACAATAATAAAATATAAAAATATTTTGGGTTAGTAATTCTTTCTCCAGTAATGAATGAGTGGAGTTCTTATCTTACAAAAAATGTTTTTCAATTAATTATAAAAATTGACATAATATAATAAAATAAAATTGGTGACGTGCCTAATTGCTAGTATTCCAGTATCAAATATTACACACCCATACCTCGCTTTACGGCCTAGATACGTTCCACAAAACTTGGCCTCAAAGTGAAAAGCCGTATAAGGAATCAATTATTCTAATACAAATTCAATGGGATCGGTTCCAAATTTGTTAAATATGTAACATGGTTTATCATTCAAAATGCATTTTATCTTTTTATTTCATTTAAATCAAAAATACATACATAACAAGTACCTACATACATTTGTACATAAAATAATAACAGACTCCAAAAACCAACAATAATCCATAAACAAAAATGAAACAACTTCATGTTACATAAAATATGTGTAGGCATACATACATAATTTTTATAAAAATCTGAAGACGATGAAGAATTGGTAACCTACAGATCACTGTCATCATCATTTTTCGCTGGTAAATCGAAAACGTGCCTTAATTGAAGAGGGCCATTATATCGAAATGCCATATAAAATTAAAGAGCGGGTTTATAGCGAGGTATGGGTGTATTATTTGCTTTCAGTTGCATGGTTAGATGATACGAAAAAATATTGTAAAATTTTGAAAAGTGAATTTTGACAGTCCATTTGTAGAGTTGGATTGGTAATAACGAAAAAAAAAAAGGTTTCAGTCTTAAGCAATTTTGTGTAGCACATTTTAAATACCACATATAACAGAGATAAAAAAAAATTCATTGCGTACCTGAACAGGATTATTGGCAGCCGGTGATGGATGTTGTCTTGGTGATCGACGGTGCACGGGATAGTCCCATGGACTGTGTAGTCCATGATGCGGATGTGGAGGCGAAGCACCTTGCTGTTCTATTATCTGATGGTGACCGGATCGAGACAGTCGCCTACGTTTACGCGACGGACTCTCACTTTTGATACCGTCATCATTGTTTGCCGTCCGGAAGAATGGAGGCGAGTGCTGTAGCTGCGCAGGACTTACACGCATATCTATTATATAAGCCATAATTATATGAATAAAAATGCAACACGATTGTTTAAGATAGCTTCCAAAGAAAATTAATATTGAATTTTTTCAGCTAACTTTGAAAAAAAAATAGATTTAATTTTTTTTTTTGAAAAATTCTCATCTGAAATTAAATAAATATATGAAGTATAAAAATATAGTCCGGGGGCCAGCGACCTATTTAGGTCGTCCATTTCCGCGCGGCTGAAAAACTCGCAAAATGCTCAGACAGTAGTACCATATAGCATAGTGGCCGTCAGCTGCGCCAGTATCGGTGGAATAGCCTCCCACGCACGGTTAAAAAGATAATAATTTTTATATCCAAATCTTTGACAAACGTCTGTTAGGTACATAGGTATCCATGACTACTTATCAAAAAACTGTTCGTTATTAATTTTTCATTAAAATTTGATAATTCAAACTCTATTCTATTAGAAAGTAGATATTATACTAATTAATTTATATATTTTTTAGATTATTTCGAAACGTCATCTAGTGAAATATTGATTTATAATTTATTATTTTTTGTCAATATAGGTATAGTCTGGAAAAAATTGGTCGATAATTTTATTTATTTGAATAATATTTTTTATCATTACCTATCGATTGAAAACTTGTCAAAAGATAGTTATTAATAATCTTTCATAAAAAAAACGTCAGCTGGCTGTACGATGGTGGATGTTACGTCAGCTGATCATACGAACTTGACGAAATTAATATGAATTCAGTCATTCCCTATCACATGAAACTTTGTCGAAAGGTAGTTTTTATAATATTTAAAATAAATAAAATCGTCAGCTGCTTGTATATTGGGGGAAAGATTGTCAGCTGATACAAAAAAGGGTGTGGTAGAAGAGAAAGTTGGGAACGTCGATATTTTGGCGGTAAGGCCTAGTTTATATGAGAGGCGTTCAACGCGCGTTAGCCCAACGCGCGTTGAACGCCTCTCATATAAACTAGGCCTAAGCTGTAAAGCGTCGATAGCAATCGCTATGATACAGTTGAAAATCATTAGGTTGTTCAGGAAGTATTACATCTCTTGCTGCTAAATTATAATTTTTTCGAATAGTGAGTATATTACGGCACTTGCACAAATCTTCGTTGATTAATTTTAACGTTGAACTTTTCTTTTGAAAAAATACACAAAAATTCCAGCCAATTGGGTGACGGGACCACTTCAAAAATGTTGACATTTTATTATATTAAAGAATTTCTGATATCACTCGGGTAATGGATCGTATTCAATATGATATTTGCTATTCGTTGCCATGGTTAGCTACATAATATTATGTTCCACGTCATGTAAAAATTAATCTAAGCATGCCGAACTAGTTTATTTCTGACAGATTTATAAAACAAAAGAGCGGCTGATTTCTTTATTTTCAAAATATTTCCGAAGCTATAAAGCTACCTATTCCCCCGATAGTGCCGCAGCTGACGGCCACGATGCTACATAGTCCAACTGTCTAAAGCTTTTTACGAGTCTTTGAGGCATGCGGAAATTGGTAAGAAAAACCTGTTACTGGCCCCCGGACTAATACATGAAGGTATGTTAAATTTTTCGTATACTTTAATAATCAACTAGGATATCAATATATTGCTGTTTCAAACCTCTGCCATTACGTCTCGGTGAGAATTCGATTGATATATTACTTCTGGGAAGAAGCAAGGAATCTCCCTGTTGACCGACAGGACTGTGGATGGAAGGATTGGTATCACAGATGTTGATACGTAAAGGAGGTGAAATATGACGCCGATCTTGAGGAATCGGATGCCTACGATCGGTCACATGCAGATGACGTCGTTCTGATTGTACTGTTCCAGGTCCCATCATATGACGTCGATCTGATATACCTGGTTATTCAAAAACTGACATTATAAATTTGGTGCAAAAAAACAAAAACAAAATGGAATAAAAATCGTACCAGAACCAAGTCTGCGTTCATGTCCGGAAGTTTCATCGTTATAAATTATGTGCCCAGTTCGTGAACCAGGACTCAATTGAGGTTTTGGATAGCCTTGCATTATAAATCCATTTTCTTTTGGACTTCCATTTCCGTTGTTGACAGGACATTCTCTACAAAAAAAAAAGTAAATACACACTATTCACTAACAAAATAAATTCTGAATGAATGGTACAGAAAATTACTCGTGACTAAAACACTGTTCATAGTCCCTGTAGTCTTTCATATATCTATTTGGCCATCTCTGATGTCCGTGTGAATGATTTGATCTACTGGAATGTCCTCCAGTATGCGTGTGTCGATTAAACGATGATGAGCTACGACGAGGTGGACCATGATTATTCTGATTCATATTTGTTTTGGCCCTTAAATTAATAATACAAAATACATTAATTTGCTGCTAAACGAAATAAACATTACTACTTAGAAATAAATCTCGTGATTACAAAACATCGTTTTTGACGAGGTTTGTTATTGAGCAATCTCTTTAGGCTTGTATTATATTATGTTGATAATTATTGATCCGTAGTTGTAGTTAGCAAAAAACTTACTTGAATCGGAGCCCACAAAAACAACGCCCCTCACAATAATCAATCAACGCACAAAAAATACAAATAAAAAGTCAATCATGGAAAATATAGAAAATAATTTCCACTTCTTTGTCAAACACAAATAACATTGACATCAGTGACCAGCGACTGTACTGTAATAATTATAAACATGAAGGTAGCTGTGTACACCCAAGTCCCCAACAACCTTCACATTTGTCTCTGTAGATTTCACTAAATTTACCATCCTCTTTTAGTTTCACTTGTTTTCCTGTTTATTTTTTGTTATTGACCTTACATTTCTAATATTATTTATCTTTATATACCTACAATTTAATTTTATGCGTTGCCAAATTTGTTGAGAAAAAGTCTTGGCTATTTCTTATGTATTAACATTGACTAAAGAATATTTGAATTCTGTTTGAATCAATTTTTCTTTTTAGAATCTGTCATTTCAATACGTTTTGGGTGGCAGCACTGAGATTGTGATTAGAGCTGCTTCGATCGAATGAATTTATTTGTATCCCTACTCTGTTTACCTATGCGAGAGGCCACTGTGGGTACTGGGTAGCAAAGGAAGTTGACGACAGAATTGTAAAGCTATCTCTGGTAGTACCAACCACACAATAATTACCTTAACTACAAAACTTGAGTAAAGCTGCACTCCCATGAAAACGGAAAACTGTCAGATTGAAACGGCGGAAATATCACAAAAATGCTGTGGTGAGGTAACCAATCAAAATCATTCCAGAATACAGTCAAACCTGAGTGAGTGAGAACTGGGTAAGCGAGACAACTCGTAAGAGTAATTGCCAGGTACCGTCTTTGTAACCCTCTAAAACCTCTATAAGTGAGGAACAGAAACCTCTATAAGAGAAAGACGTTTTTCACTCATGGACCTCTATAACTGAGACTACTACTTGCCTTGCCCTCTACAAGCGATATTCGAACATATTAATAGTTCCACGAAATTTAAGAATGAGTCATAAATAGCTGAACTAGCTAACATTTTTTTTGTATCATTGTTTTTTTTTTTAGCATCTCTGTCGAATAATACATACATGTTTATCACTACATGTTTGCTGTATTTTTATAGACCTCTATAAGTGAGAAGGCCACTTCTGTACCTCTTTATGCTAGAAACTCGGGTTAGTGAAAAACCTCCATAAGCGAAAAAGAGATCGCGGTCCCTTGAAATTTTGCTTATCTAGGTGCTTGGCATGTACGTCGAATGTCGATGTATGTAGATGCCATATTATATGCTTGGTGTACCAAGAAGGATTTTTTAAAGTAATCCCCTTGATTAGTAAATTGTTATTTTCGTATAATTATTGAATTTATATTTATTTGGTAGATTGAATAACAAATAGGTAAAAGGCCCGATCGTGAAACAATGTCCTAATTATGAAACTGTTTTAGGAATTACGCATATTAATTAATTTTCATGAGTTAATTTTTAAATAAAAGTATATTCTATTTATTATACAGGCATTCATCTGTTTAAATGTAGAGGTTGCGTTAAAAAAAGGTTTTATTTTATTTAAAAAAATAATATTAGATACGACCCGACGCATTGCGCACCAATTTCCTGTTTTCCAGATACAATCGCCGAAATGTGACGACATCATAAATATTGCTTTTATTTATTTATTTTTCAATTATATCATTTCAAATTTGTTTCATATGTAAGTTGAAGTTTCAAAGTTTCACCTTAATGACCATTTTTCTTTTTTAAATTTAAAAATATATTTTTAAAAAGGGTGTTTCTTAATCGGTACAGCAGTGTTCACTGTGACCTAACGTACGAAACAATGCGCGATGGCGTTTCATAATACGGACAGTGTATAAGTGTATACGGACGACTTTGTGCTTATTAGTGAACAGATCTTGTTTATTTTGTTTGCAGTTTTTTAAGTGAAAAGTGATAAATAATCATTCATTAATTTTATTGTAAAGTATTTACTGATTCCACCGAGGAAGAGAACAAAAGGGGAATGTGGAAGAAGAGAGGAAGAACTCAGGATTCCAAAAATCAATCCAATTTATTCAGGGAGGAGAAAAAACTGAGGGAAAATAATTCTGCTGAACGCGAAATGCCTGATGTGCAACCATCAGGCAATAGTACACCAAAGTAAGTTTAAATCAGTGGAATGAACCTAGTGATGTAAGGACAATGACCTGGCTACGTATCCGGACAAAGTAGAATTGAGTAATGAGAAAAACGGCTGGTACGGTCTCATGAGATTGTATACGTTAACATATATAATCTTACAAATGATGAGAAATGCCTCTATCTCTGAAAGGAGATAGCTCTGCCAGCAAATCCGAAAGGGTGAAAGGCGAGTTTCCGGTGCCTTAAAACGGGAACTAGTTGACTAAGGGTAGGTAACCCTGACAGAAAAACCAATCCTGTCTGGAGGATAAGGAGGCAACCCCTCCACCAGAATCGGAGGCAATGGGCTAATAACCCACTCATCTTAAATTCATTTATTACTGAAACCAATACGAAAATAAGCCGGATGGATAATACGTTGAAGAAAAATGCATACTTTTTGAATATGAAACAGAAAACGAGAATTGGTTGTTGGAATGTAAGGACAATGACCGAACCAGGAAAGATTAATTTCGTTGCATCTGAAATGAGGAAGTTAAATATTGATTTGCTAGGGCTAAGTGAATGTAGATGGAATGGAACTGGAGAATTCACAACGGCAAATGGTGAGTTTTTTATCTACTCAGGAAAGAAAGCTGATGAACATCGAGAAAGTGGCGTGGGAGTATTGCTTTCCCAAAGAGCCAAACGAGGACTACTAGATTGGAAGGCAGTATCTGACCGGATCATATGTCTTACGTTGCAAACCAGAGTACGTAAAGTTAGAATAGTGTAGTGTTATGCTCCTACAGAACAAGCGAGCATGAATGATAAAATAATATTCTATAGACAACTAAGTAATGTTATGAGTATGATCAAAAAAGGTAATGTCCGCATACTGATGGGTGACTTTAATGCCAAGGTAGGGCGAGACAACAGGAACATGGAAACAACTATGGGAAATCATGGATTAGGAAATAGAAACGAAAATGGAACCATGTTCACGGAACTTTGTGCCGAATATAACTTAGTAATCGGAGGTACTATTTTTCCTCACAAAGATTGTCATAAAGTGACTTGGATATCGCCAGATGGGAATACGGAAAACCAAATCGATCATATAGCATTTGATGCACGTTGGAGAAGCAGCTTGTTGAATGTCAGGAACAAGAGAAGTGCTGATGTTGGAAGTGACCATCACCTTGTTATAGCCGAAATTAGACTCCGGATAACAGCCGTAAAGACAGTGTACACTCCATTAAGAAAGAAATTCAATATAAATAAACTAAATGACAAAGCTGTACAAGAAAACTTCAAGAGAACATTTGCGGAAAACATAGAAGATAAAGTATAGGAATGCAGAAGCTGATACAGACATCGAGACAGATTGGAGCATTATAAAAACAGTATATACTAACACAAGTAAGGCAGTTTTGGGGTTTAGAGAAAAATTAAGGAAAAACTGGATTAGTGACCAAACTTGAGAATTAATTGAATGTAGAAGGGAAGCTAAACAAAATATGAACAGGGAAACAAACACTTTAAACAAGCACAGATTATTTCAAAAATATAACGAGCTGATCAAGAAAGTAAAGAAAAGTGCCAGAAAAGATAAACGAAACTATATAGATGAGCAGGCAAGGAAAGCGCAAACAGCAGCAGAATCTAATAACAGCAAGGAACTATATCGCGTTGCAAAACAGCTAAGGTTCACCCAGTTTTCCGCAGATAAGCCAATAAAAGACGCTCAAGGCCAAATGTTAGTAGTGAAGGAAGATCAAATAAAAAGATGGAGAGAGTATTTTGGCACAATTCTAAATGTAAATGAGGACATGGATAGGAAAGAAACAACTTCAAACCAAGAAGAGGACCATGGAAACCAAGAAATAGATAATGCAATGAATCGTTCACCAACAGAATCGGAATTACGAGAAGCAATAAGTTGTATGAAAAATAATAAGGCCCCGGGTCAAGACCAGATATCTGCAGAAATGCTCAAAGCAGATACTGACAGGTCGGTAAAAGTGTTATAGCCCTTATTACAGAAAATCTGGAAAACTGGTGTAATATCTAATGAGTGGAGAGAGGGCACAATAGTTACGATTCCAAAGAAAGGTGATAGATCAGACTGTAATAATTGGAGAGGAATAACGTTACAATCAATTCCTAGCAAAATATTAACATCTATAATTTATAACCGCCTAAAAAATAATATGACACTTCCGGCAAGGAATGAACAGGCAGGCTTCCAAAGAGGTAGATCTTGTGTAGACCATATCAACACACTTAGGATTATTGTGGAGCAAACCGTGGAGTATGGATCCTCACTTGTGTTAGTATTTATAGATTTTGAAAAAGCGTTCGACAGTTTAAAATGGGAGTTCGTGTGGAAGGTACTGAAAGAGTTAAATACACCAGTCAAAATTCGAAACCTTATTATGGAATTGTATAGAGATGTACGATGCAGAGTCGCTCATAAAGGGAAATTATCAGAACATTTTGGCATTAATTCTGGAGTAAAACAAGGCTGAAACTTTCGCCAATGCTATTTACGTTGGTAATTAGTTATATAATGGAAAAGGCTATTAGTACACCAAGAGGAATTAGGTGGACATTAACTAGAAGACTGGAAGACCTAGACTGTGCAGATGATGTCTGCCTTTTGGCAAAGAATAGCCCGATATGCAAGCAAAAATAGATCTCTTCGTGGAACAGGCAGAAGTCGCAGGTCTCCGTATCAATATAGATAAGACAGTCGCTATGAAAATCGGTAAGCTGAGTCGTCAACAGTTGGTAATAAAAGATATACCTGTTAAAGAAGTGGAAGAATTTTGTTATCTGGGCAGTATAATTAGCAATGATGGAGGAGCAGAAGTGGATGTAGACAGTAGAATCAAAAAAGCATCCCAAGCGTTCGGAAGTTTAAATCGTATTTGGCATTCAAGTATGATTTTTGAAAAAACGAAGTTACGTATTTTTAACTCGAATGTAAAATCGGTCCTTCTATATGGATCTGAAACCTGAAAAGTGACGAAAGCCATAACAACTAAACTGCAAATATTTATAAACAAATGTCTCAGAACAATCCTCAAGGTGAAATGGTATGAACACGTTTCGAACAACGAACTTTGGAAACGTGCATGTCTTGAACAAATCTGTGTAACTATAAAACGTAGGAAATGGAATTGGATAGGACACACGCTACGAAAGACAGATGGCGACATAGCAAAGAGAGCCTTGGATTGGAACCCACAGGGTACCGAAAAAGAGACAGACCAAAAATATCCTGAAGAAGAACTGTTCGTGAAGAAGTTATGGAACAAGGAACTAGCTGGCTTCAAGTCAAACATATGGCAAAAAATAGGACTAGATTTAAAAATTTCGTAGAGGCCCTATGCTCCACTTAGGAGTTAAAGGAATTTATTATTATTATTTACTGTGTGTTGAAACCTGATTCTCACATGTGAGTTAAGTTTTTATTATGAATTTCTATATTTTAAATTGACATAACCTACAAATTAGTAACTAAAGAGGCCTTTTAATTTTTCTTTTTTCAGACATAAAATTAACTTTATAATTAAATTATGACACGAGTGACTAAGAAAAACAATTATTTTAAATGAAGAAAATGAAAAAATTGTTTCAAATGAAAATTGACTTTGAACTACTTCAAGGCAGTAATGATAAGTCACAGAAAGCAGATAAATTATTTTTAGTTTAAGAAAGTATATAAAATTATAGTTACAAATTATTAAATTTGTAGTCTCCGATCGAAGATCGACTTCAACTTCGGCCACCTTCGGCGAGACCTTCGGCAAAATGGACCGAAGTTTAGGCCGAAGCTGAAGGTTTCTAACAAGCGCCGAAATTGAACGAACTGTATGAATGACCGAGAGCGTCATGGACGTGATTAGATACGCATGTTAATGGAAGTAACTCCATGGATCGACAAAATATGACAACTCGCCTAAAGTTTGAATATTCCAGAACGATTTTGATTGGTTACGCCCGCTAC
Organism: Xanthostigma xanthostigma; assembly: GCA_963575645.1. Taxonomy (NCBI): domain Eukaryota; kingdom Metazoa; phylum Arthropoda; class Insecta; order Raphidioptera; family Raphidiidae; genus Xanthostigma; species Xanthostigma xanthostigma. Next base: position 44,975,890 of record OY754464.1, read on the forward strand.
AGCATTTCTGTGATATTTCCGCCATTTTAAACCGACAGTTTTCCTTATACATGGGAGTGCAGCAATACTGGAATAAAATAAATAAAGTAACGTTTAACGCATATTCTATCATGGAAGAACCCAAATTAGAGACAATTTGTTTTATTGCATTGTGGGTTATAAATATCTCATCCATGATATGGTTCCTCAACAGTATGTGTAAGTTTATACCTATATTATTAAACGAGAATATTGCATAGATACATATTATATAGTATATGTCTATGGAATCTTGTATAATATTAATATCCCATCAAAAACATAAATGTGAAAAAAGGGGGCCAAGTTCAATATTAACAATATTATTTTTTACTGTGGAAAATGGGGCCATACCTCAATACAAAAAGAATTGAGATCTAAAAGGGTTCTAAGTTTTCACTTGGCAAGTTTTCGTGTTTTATGTTATGATTTATACCCAAATTTCATGTTTATATGTGTGAAACCTTGGCACCCTTTTAGATATCAATTCTTTTTGTATCTATATAGACCAGTGAATCCCAAAGTGGTCTATATCGACCCCCAGGGGTCGACGACGACTTGCAAGGGGTCCGTTTCAGCGGGAAAAAAAAATTGGGGGTCCATGAAATGAAAATGGGGGTCAACGATAGTGAATCTCTTAACAAAAAAAGAAACAAACTGGACATCGTTAACCGAAGAGATGTAAGATTAAATCTAACTAAATTGATGTCAAATGTTGAAAATTTATTATCAAAGCATCATATCAGGTTCATCCCTCACTCTAAAAGCATTTATTTTTTGCTTAGTTATTTTATGTAACAGAAAGAAAATTTTAATTTGATTCGTTTAATTTGAATCTAATAAATAAATGTATAAAACTAAACATTTCACACTACATTTCACTACCGTTATAAATTTAAATCGTTCAAAGTGAGTAGCACTATACCGGTTGTCAAAAATACATTTGAAATTAATGAATTTGCAAAAAATCAATATCAGATAAGCAGGGGGTCTACACAAAACCGAAAAACATGGCAAGTGGTCTACGAGGCAAAAAAGTTTGGGGACCTCTGATATAGACCATAAAAATGCATTTTTCAATAGTGCTTTTCATAGACTATTCAATTACCCCTTGAATAAACATAATTAGGCGCGACCCAAGCTTTAGCTGGAAGCGCCTATATGTACTCGCTTTGTCTGTGAATCTGTGAGTCACGCTTTTGTATTCAGCGTACAGCCCAAACGCCTTAACCGATTTTAAAAACTTTTTTTTGTTCGATTCGTCTCCGGGTAACTTAAATCCTAACGTCGCCCGATTTTTGAATTTTGGTCCCAGAGGGGAGAAAATTAAGAAAAAAAAATTTGAAAAGAAGTTTGACCCTGCAGGCCATCCCTGTAACTTCCCGCTATTTTCGAGTTCAAAACGCTCAAAAATATATAAAATATAGCAAGAAGTTTATTTTTTAGCTTTTCGAGCTCAAAAAAAAAACACTTTGTTACGAAATTTTCGTTCACGATATCTCATGAACAAAAGAACCGATTTTGATGCGATTTGCGGCAGTCGACGCAATTTTTTATCCTAAAAAAGTAATTTATTACAGAAAAATCGATCTCATAGGAATTTTACGAGCAATTTCAAAAAAACACTTTTTTACAAATTTTTCGTTCACGATATCTCGTGAACAAATGAGCCGATTTTGATGCGGTTTGCGGCGATCGACGCAGTTTTTTTAACCTAAGAAAGTAAATTATTACAAAAAAATCGATTTGATAAGAATTTTACGAGTAACTATAAAAAATTACTTTTTTCCTAATTTTTCGTTCACGTTATCTCATGAACAAATGAACCAATTTTGATCTGGTTTGCGGCGATCGACGCAGTTTTTTTAGCCTAAGAAAGTAATTTATTACAAAAAAATCGATTTGATAACAATTTTAAGAAACATTTTAGAAAAACACTTTTTTACGATTTTTTCGTTCACGGTATCTCGTGAACAAATGAACCGATTTTGATGCGGTTTGCGGAAATCGACGCAGTTTGTTAAGGAGAAGAGCTGATTAGATTTTGGAATTAATCGGTTTACTAGTTTAGAAAATATTTTACAAAAACAAATTTTTAAAAATTTGTGAAACTTGTTTTTTTAAGATTTCTCAAAATTTTTTGGGCCGAATCGTTTCAAATTTTCAGGAAGTCTAAGTTCACCAAGATCACGTCAGATGCCGCAAACCGCGTTTCAGTCGGACACTCCGTTCAAAAGATATAAAAGGTTTACATACACACACACACACACATACAGCCCTACGGACATCATCGCCAAAATAGTTTCAATAGCTTCCTAGGACCTCAAAACGTCGAGATCTGGCGAAAATTCGATTTTCGAAAATCGGGGTGAACCAATAACTTCCCGATTTTTGAAAAAAAAAAAATTTTTTTTTTTTTTTAAGCGGGAAGTTAAAAAAGTTTATTGAAAACAAAATAAAACCGTTGTGCCCGACTAATTAATTAAATATCTTTTTAACAAAAAAAACCCGTTGTGCCCGACTAATTAAAAAGATATTTAATTAATTAAATAAAAATTACAACAGATTTCTTTTTAAAAATCACTCCACACTTCCAACAGTACACTTATAGTCCGGGGGCCAGTAACAGGTTTTTCTTACCAATTTCCTTGTGCCTCAAAGACTCGTAAAAAGCTTTAGACAGTTGTACTATGTAGCATCGTGGTCGTCAGCTGCGGCACTATCGGGGGAATAGGTAGCTTTATAGCTTCGGAAATATTTTGAAAATAAAGAAATCAGCCGCTCTTTTGTTTTATAAATCTGTCAGAAATATACTAGTTCGGCATGCTTTGATTAATTTTTACATGACGTGGAATTGTCGAACATAATATTATGTAGCTAACCATGGCAACGAATAGCAAATATCATATTGAATACTTACGATCCATTACCCGCGTTACCTCACGCAATATCAGAAATTTTAGTTTCTTTTTGAAGTTGGAATGGTCCCGTCGCCCAATAGGTCATATGCATGATTTTTTTTTATATTTTTAATAGATTATTTAGTCAACCATAATACGGAAAAAAATTGATAATCATTTAAAAATGTAATATTATCATAAGAAAAAAAATATTAAATTCCACATTCAAAAATAGACAGTTTAAACAATCGGCCATGTTCGCGGGCTTATGTGACGTCATGATATACGATGCATGTCAACTTTGATGTCAAATTGTCAATGTTCTAAATGAAGTTTATTTGTTGTTTTCTCTAAATACTGACATAATCTTACTGTGAGACGACACAGTCGTCATGAAAACTGTTGTTGATATATACTCTGACGTCACGATGCGTTTTGAAAATTCGAAAATAGCGCTTATTTTCTACATTTCTTTTTTATTATTTGTATTTTTTTCAGTGATTAGATTAATAAAATAACCATTACGTTATGATCAAGAACTAAAATATATTTCGAAATAAAAATTTTAACCAATTTGGAGTTTTATGCATATGACCTATTGGCTGGAATTTTTGTGTATTTTGTCAAAAGAAAAATTCAACGTTAAAATGATTCAACGAAGAAAATTTGTGCAAGTGCCGTAATATAAGTACTACTCACTATTCGGAAAAATAATAATTTAGCAGCAAGAGATGTAATACTTCCTGAACAACCTAATGATTTTCAAGTGTATCATAGCGATTGCTATCGACGTTTTACAGCTTTACCGCCAAAATATCGACGTTCCCAACTGTCTCTTCTACCACACCCTTTTTTGTATCAGCTAACAATCTTTCCCCCAATATACAAGCAGCTGACGATTTTATTTATTTTAAATATTATAAAAACTACCTTTTGACAAAGTTTCATGTGATGGGGAATGACTGAATTCATATTTAATTTCGTCAAGTTCGTATGGTCAGCTGACGTAACATACACCATCATACAGCCAGCTGACGTTTTTTTTTTTATGAAAGATCATTAATAACTATCTTTTGACAAGTTTTCAATCGATAGATAATGATAAAAAATATTATTCAAATAAATAAACTTATCGACCAATTTTTTTCAGACTATACCTACCTATATTGATAAAAAATAATAAATTATAAATCAATATTTCACTACATGACGTTTCGATTCGTATTTGGATCTTCTTTAGAAATAATCTAAAAAATATATAAATTAATTAGTATAATATCTACTTTCGGGTCCAGTTCAATAATACTATGCACCCAAATTTAGAATTTTTTTTTTAAGTCATAGAAAACGCTAAATTTTGACGTTCAAAAAAAAAAACTTTGCGGATTATTCACAAATTTCCTCAAAAATACGTGAAAAAAATGGAACTACTTTTCGTCTTTCACTGTCATTAAACGCTTTATATTAGCTTGGGTTGTAACTAACTATGTATGTATGTATGTATGTATTATGTATGCATGTATGCATGTAACGGAATCTTTGAGCATAATTTTCACCAATTTCCCGAAGTCTGATTAATTTGAAACTTTGCATACGTATCAAGGACCGATGACAATGCAATAATGTGATAACAGTTTCCCATTATCCTTATTAGGACCCCCAGGATTAATAAATTCTTTTATAGATCCTCAAACTAAAAAGTGAAAAATAAAATATAGTTTAAAAAAAACTAAAAAACACGCTTTATATCGAACTAAAAAGTAAAAAATAATTGTTTTAAAATAAGCTTAAAAAGCGTTGGGCGCTCGATGTACGAAAATGTGGAACAAAGCGCCCAACGCTTTTTAAGCTTATTTTAAAACAATTATTTTTTACTTTTTAGTTCGATATAAAGCGTGTTTTTTAGTTTTTTTTAAACTATATTTTTTTTTGAATCTAACCAATCAAAAATCACAAATACACGTCATAGCAACTGGTGTAGAATTATTGTATAACTATCTCACTTTGTATGCAGCTTTCGATTGTGTTATGGAAGCAGGGTCGTATTTAGATATTTATAAACAAATTAACTATCTAATTCGCATACCCCGTTATCGTTCACCCTGGAATTGTTTTTGACGTGATAACGTCTTATAAATTGATGAATCACCAATATTATAAATTGATAAAACACCGGCTGCATGTTCGAAAAAGTGTAACGTAACGTTCCTAACGTTCCTAACGCGTAACGTTCCGCCTGACCCTGTGCGTGCTTTTTGCTAATTTCTCGCTCAATTTAAATCAGATCGGTTTGAAACCAGTCTTAAACGAAAGAGGAGAACATTTTACATAGATTTCGTATAACAGAATTTGCCTAAACAGTTTTTTTATACAAATTTATATAGAAAAATATTTTATACAAATTTATATAGAAAAATAGCTGTATAAATGCAATGTTGTGTAATGCATGGCGCGACGCGGTCGGTTGTCTTTGTTTGCCGTACATGGAAATTAGAAGCAAACGTATGTCTTGTCTTAACATGAAAACAGCTGCATTTCTAATGTTTAATTCAATTTTTTGACATTAGTATATTGTGAAATGCAAAGCCTTCTAAGTTAAGTATTGGAATAACTAATTATTATTAGAACATAATACTTTGTAAGTTGCAAACGTCACTTTTGACATTTCTTATCATTCCGACACCAAGGATAAGCGGATTGAAACCAAATTTTGGGAGGTTTAGGTTATGTATTACGGAATACGTTATCACGTAAAACTATCGTCCGTAAACCGACTTTACAGACAACCAATTTTTTTTTTAAACTCAACATTTGCCCCTTCCCGTTTCACTGCGAGACAATTCGCATACCCCCTTATCGTTCACCCCAGAATTACAATTCGCATACCCGTTTATCGTTCACCCCGGAATTGTTTTTGACGTGATAACGTCTTATAAATTGATGAATCACCAATCTTATAAATTGATAAAACACCGACTACATGCACGAAAAAGTGTAACGTAACGTTCCTAACGCGTAACGTTCCGCCGGACCCTGTGCATGCTTTTTGCTAATTTCTCGCTCAATTTAAATCAGATCGGTTTGAAACCAGTCTTAAACGAAAGAGGAGAACATTTTACATAGATTTCGTATAACAGAATTTGCCTAAACAGTTTTTTTATACAAATTTATATAGAAAAATAGCTGTATAAATGCATGACGCGACGCGGTCGGTCGTCTTTGTTTGCCGTACATGGAAATTAGAAAATAACGTATGTCTTGTCTTAACATGAAAACGGCTGCATTTCTAATGTTTAATTCAATTTTTTGACATTAGTATTTTGTGAAATGCAACGCCTTCTAAGTTAACTATTGGAATAACTAATTATTATTAGAACATAATACTTTGACAGTTGCAAACGTCACTTTTGACATTTCTTATCATTCCGACACCAAGGATAAGCGGATTGAAACCAAATTTTGGGAGGATGTTTGATATGCAAATATGAAGTGGCCTATTGTTTTTGGGGAACATCGGCGCATGCGTAAAAGAATATATCTCTTATAATGATGTTTTATATAATAATAATATAGTTTTTAAAACGGTTTTTACTCTATCTATTTTTACTAGAAATTTTTGTAAATTGTTTGGGGAAAATCGGCGCATGCGCAAAAGAGATACATGCCATAGTTGTTTTTTATATAATAATAGTGTACTTTTTATAGTGTTTTATTATTCTACTTAATAAAATTTACCTAAATTTGAAGCGAAAGATGCAATATCATAGATTCGAATTATTATAATTATTATATAAATTTAGGTTATGTATTACGGAATACGTTATCACGTAAAACTATCGTCCGTAAACCGACTTTACAGAAAACCAATTTTTTTAAAAACTCCACATTTGCCCCTTCCCGTTTCACTGCGAGACAATTCGCATACCCCTTTATCAAAAAAAGCGGTGGTTTTCAATCTTCATGAAAATGTGAGTTTTAAATTGGTTGGTTTTTATTTAAAATTCGTTTTATAAATTAAAATTTCCAAATACGACTCTGCCCTGAACGTTCAATTGTATTTCATTCCAACCAATTGATATTTCTATCTTTGTTTATCATAGATACAGGTATATATAACTTTCTCTTTTCTTATCACTATATGAGACAAGATAGCGATCACTATAGTAAATAATATATGTACTCTGACTATACCATATTTAATTTTTTTCAATTAATTTATAAAAATTAATTTTCCGCACTTAAAACGAACAATAACGCTGTTATATGTTATATAAAACAATAATTGTGAATTTCCAGTTGATATTTTGCATAGCAAGTTATCGAACTCTTACCTTAAAGTTTAAAATTGTGAAACTATTTATTGAACTCAGAATTCATCGCCCCCAAAGGCCAAATGCACCCCTGGTCATCACTGCCCCCCTGGATTGCTTCAGCGCCCACCAGGGGGCGGTAGCACCCACTTTGAGAATCTATATAATATAAAAAGCTGAAGATGAAAATAAGGAGATATCCTTTCCAAAAATGTTTTTTTAATTTATATATTAAGCGCTTTCGGACATATTAGTCCATCTTCAGAAATCATCAAAATAAATTAAAAGTAAAAATTATCACTAAAAAGCACATTACAGACTGGCTGCCCAGAACAAACTGATTGATAAAAATAGATTCCAAATATAACCTCTGTTGTCCTTGAAGAATTAAAATTTGTAATGATTTAATACTATTCAGATAAAATTTATTATTATTTAAATCATCCATAATTTGTGGCTCTGAATCTGATTTGATGACATCTAATACTACTTATATGAAATTTTTCCAATTCATTCGGAAGGGTTTTGTGTTTGATTTCTAAAATTTGAAAATAATTCTCATGATCATAATTATATTTTCATTGTTTAAATGTGAAGCAAAGCTGGATTTGTGGTTGTAAATATTTTTTTAAATCTGTAATGTGCTCCTTAAACCTAGTACGGAAAATTCTACCGGTTTGGCCTATGCAGCTTGCTCCGGATTCACAAAGTAACCGATAAACACCGCAATTATCTAAAATGTCGTCCTTATCTTTAGTTTTCACTAAATATTTTTGTAAATTCTGAGAATTTTTGAAAGAAATCTTAATATTGTAACGTTTAAATATATTCTTGAGACTATAACAATTACTGCTGAAAAACAGTAACGAATAAAATTTGGAATGTGAAGAAATCTCTGAAAACATAATAGTCCGCGGGCCAGCGACCTATTTAGGTCGTCCATTTCCTCGCGGCTGAAAGACTCGCAAAATGCTCAGACAGTAGTACCATATAGCATAGTGGCCGTCAGCTGCGCCAGCATCGGTGGAATAGCCTCCCACGCACGGTTAAAAAGATAATATTTTTTATATCCAAATCTTTGACAAACGTCTGTTAGGTACATAGGTATCCATGACTACTTATTAAAAAACTGTTCGTTATTAATTTTTCATTAAAATTCGATAACTCAAACTCCATTCTATTAGAAAGTAGAGGTAAGAGTTCGATAACTTGCTATGCAAAATATCCACTGGAAATTCACAATTATTGTTTTATATAACATATAACAGCGTTATTGTTCGTTTTAAGTGCGGAAAATTAATTTTTATAAATTAATTTAAAAAAATTAAATATGGTATAGTCAGTTGATTTAGAGTATATTATTTACTATAGTGATCGCTATCTTGTCTCATATAGTGATAAGAAAAGAGAAAGTTATATATACCTGTATCTATGATAAACAAAGATAGAAATATCAATTGGTTGGAATGAAATACAATTGAACGTTCAGGGCAGAGTCGTATTTGAAAATTTTAATTTATAAAACGAATTTTAAATAAAAACCAACCAATTTAAAACTCACATTTTCATGAAGACTGAAAACCACCGCTTTTTTTGATAAAGGGGTATGCGAATTGTCATTCTGGGGTGAACGATAAAGAGGTATGCGAATTGTCTCGCAGTGAAACGGGAAGGGGCAAATGTTGAGTTTAAAAAAAACAATTCCAGGGTGAACGATAACGGGGTATGCGAATTAGATAGTTAATTTGTTTATAAATATCTAAATACGACCCTGCTTCCATAACACAATCGAAAGCTGCATACAAAGTGAGATAGTTATACAATAATTCTACACCAGTTGCTATGACGTGTATTTGTGATTTTTGATTGGTTAGATTCAAAAAATGACAGTGAAAGACGAAAAGTAATTCCATTTTTTTCACGTATTTTTGAGGAAATTTGTGAATAATCCGCAAAGTTTTTTTTTTTTAACGTCAAAATTTAGCGTTTTCTATGACTTAAAAAAAAAATCTAAATTTGGGTGCATAGTGTTATCGAACTGGACCCAAACTTTAATGTTTCTAATTTACACCTTTTTTACTATATTTTACGAAAAAAGTAGAAACATTAATACATAGATATATTTCTGTTTAATTTCTATTAAAATTAAAAAAAAATAATTTCCAGGAGGCGCTGAGTAATATTTTTTCTGGAAAGGGGGTGATAGGCCAAATAAGTTTGGGAGCCACTGAAGCATTGGCTCTACCCTCCATACATTGGCTATTTACTCAATGTGCGGAGAGTGAAGGCAACAAAGCGTATCGAAAATATATCTGCATCTATTTTTTCAAAGTACCTATAATTACTTGGTTATTCTGACAATATAATATTATATAATACTAACGGTCCCGCCCAGTCTCACCCGAGTGCAGACGAATGGGGGGAAGGACATGAGTACGCACATTCATCTTGGTTTAGATAGATAGATATTTTTATTCACAGAAAGCCCAGTACAAGGATGTGACAAGTCGAAAATATAAAAATATAAAAAAATTACATAAAATTATACCTAACATTATATTATATTAAAAAAATCATCTAATGAATAAAACGCATTGATGGCTGGAAAGTCTTTAAGTTTGTGTTTAAATTTGTTTATGTTACTTATATTTTTTATTTCGGGTGGTAAAGCGAATTATAAATTGCTGTACCTGCATGAGTGGGAGATTTAGTAACAAATGTATGATTGTGTAAATCTTGGGTGAAGCATATGTCTCTGTTTGGTATTATGACTACCTATGTATTTGGGAGACTTCTGAGAATCTGGTAAGATTTTTTTTACAAACAGTGAGATTTTGTAGATATATATGCATGTAATAGTAAGAAGTTTTTTATTTATGAATATTGGCTTGCAGCTTTCTTAAAAATTTAAATTAAAAAGCCGGTCAACTGTGAGTCGGACTCGCACACGAAGGGTTCCGTACACTATGTACTTTTTAAATACTTTTGTAAAAGAAACAAGAGAGGCGCTATAACAATATTATGTAACCAGTGGGAGTATGCAAGTAGATGAAGAAATTTTACATAATACACCCCTGTTATATGAATAGCTATGACTTTATCATAAAGATAAGCCCACGCCATCCGGTGGTTTGATGCACTCGGATGAGCTAAGAATCAGTTAGAATAATTAATTATTAATTAGAGCTTCTAAGAGGAACAGCCAATGAATATGGTTGCCCATTAGAAATTAGTATTAAACTTATAATTAAAATAATGTATTAAAACTTTACAATAAATATAATAAACGTAAAACCAATATAAAATTTAATTGTTTTTTAAAAACTAAATATTCTGAACTCAGAATATAACTGGCGCAGTCGGCATTTTTTTAAAAAAAGGGGAGAGTGAGCGAAAATCATTTAACTCTATATTAAAATACGAACCAACGTTCAGTGAAGTGAAACAAATAAAATATAATAAGAAAATTAATAAAATAAAACTAACGTCGTAACTTAAAAAGGGAAGAGTGAGTGAAAATCAACACCCTATTTTAAGAAATTAAAAGTAAAATAAATAATTAACAAGTGAATAATTATCTAACTAAAATTAAGTGAAATCAACTATACACAATTTTGAGCCCTTTGCTCCGAAGGCCGGTAAGCCCTTCACAACGTAGCCAAGTAAAGAAGAATCCCATACAACAAAATTCAACATCAACAATGCTACTACGAACAATGTAAGTCATTTATTCCGTCTTATACTAATATTTTCTCTTACTAACAATATTGTGAAATATTTGAATCCCAATTTAATTTTTTGTTGTTGTAACAAAAATTTGTAAAAAATCAAATTGATTGTAGCCTAATAAGCGAATGTCAAACAACAGCAATATAAATTTAAGTGATCTCATCGAAGTACTAGGAAATTTAGATAGCTTAGAGAATCCAACTAGAATTCAAAATACAATGGCACCTCCAAATTTTGATTTAAATTTACTAAAAATAATTCCTGAATTCACTGGCGACAACGTCATTCAATTACACCGATTTCTAAATTTATCAGAAAAACTATTAGCAACTTATGGCGATACCACAAACGTCTTAAATTTTCAAAATGAAATTATATTTCATGGAATAATACCACGTGTGACTGGTAAAGCAGCCAGATGCCTAAATATAAACCCTGTATCCAACTGGGTAGACCTTAAAGAAACACTAATTCTAAATTTTGGAGATAAAAGAGACAAAACCGATCTAGTATTTCAACTTCTTAATATTAGACATAGACAAGGACAAACATATTTACAATTCCTTGAACAAATAGAATCGCATTTAGAAATCCTAACTCAATACATTACTTTACACCACAATGTAAAAACTGAAAGAGAACTTCTTATTGCTGAATATACAAATTTAGCTTTAGCTACCTTATTAAAATATATCCAAGAACCAATGGCGAATTATCTGCGTAATCAAAAGCCAACTACTCTTGCAGAAGCTAAAAACATTATATTTACACAAAGTCAAAACATTGGACATTATCCAACACAACAAAACATTCAACAACGTAAACAACAAAACACTAATTATTCACCTAGAACGAATTATAACGATTCGAACACACCAACACACTCCGCATCTCATAATCCAACACAAAGACAAACATTTCCGTCTCAACCAATAACAAATATCAATCAGAGACCAATAAACCAAAAATATCCCACTAATAGACAAGTTTTCGGTACTCAAAATCAAAATGTCTTTAGACCACAACAAAACAGAGTGCTAGAAAAACCAACACCTATGAGTACTACATCAACAATCCCTCAAAGAAAGAATTTTATTCCAAATCAAAACTTCCGCTATAATCAACCTTATCAGACCAGATCAAATGAACCACCAAAATTTGTATCACAAGAATTGTTCAATGCTGAAACATGCGATCTAACACCAACAAACGAAGAACCATATCCCAACTTACCTATCAATGATACACCTACACTATATAACGGAACCTATAATGAAAATTTGTGTTATGATGATACCAACCCGGATTTTAACGAGTCAAACGACAGTGATTTTTTAGACGAAATCCTGAACAAAAACAACGACACATAAATACACCAATAAATACATTCCTAACACATGACAACGAACTAGGATATATACAAATTGCAAATCCGAAAATGAAAATTCTTATAGACACAGGTTCAACTCGTTCATTTATAAAAAATAAAGTAACACAAAATTATTTTAAAAATCTTATCACACCGCATACAACATTAGTAACCGGTATAAATGGAACTACTACAACACAAGGTAAAATAACAATACCTGCATTTTCAGAGTTCAAATCAAACCTAAAACTTGATTTTCATATATTGGATTTCCACCCTATATATGACGCTCTGCTTGGTTTAGATAACATTAGACTTCTAAATTTAATAATTGATTTGAAAAATAACCTATTGATTAATGGCACTAACGAAATTCCACTTTGCTATTTAAAGACAGGACATGACATAAACTTTCAAACCACGATCCCTGCTTTTACAAGCAAGAAAGTGAAAATACCCGTCAACATACAAAATGGCGATATTTTGATAGATGAACAAAAATACCCCGTTATTAATCTACCCAATTCCATAACTAGATCAGAAAACGGATTCGCTACAGTAGAACTTACGAATAACACAGATAAACCTAGAATTTTAAAATTATTAAAACCCATTTCAGCACATCCATTTTCAAACGAACTTTTCGAAACCTATCACATAAATCATATGTATTATAAAAACAAAAGATTAGAAACACAAAATTTACTCAGAACAAATCATTTGAATCCTGAAGAAAAAGATAAAATCATAGATCTTTGTACTAAATATTTTAATATTTTTCATAAAGAAGGCCAAGACCTTACTTTTACCAATCAGATAAAACACGAAATAAAAACAAAAGATGAAATTCCCATTTTCACGAAATCGTATCGTTATCCTTACGTGCACAAAGCTGAAGTACAAAAACAAATTCAAAATTTACTTGACCAAGGTATTATACGACCGTCTTATTCCCCATGGTCATCACCAATTTGGATTGTTCCAAAGAAGCTTGATGCTTCAGGCCGTCCAAAATGGCGAATGGTTATCGATTTTAGAAAATTAAATGATAAGACTATTGACGATAAGTATCCGCTTCCAAACATAGACGATATATTAGATCGACTAGGACGCTGTACATACTTTACGACTTTAGACTTAACACAAGGTTTCCACCAAATCGAAGTCTCAGAAACCGACATTCCGAAAACAGCTTTTTCAACAGAGCATGGTCATTATGAATACACTAGACTCCCTTTTGGACTTAAAAATGGTCCGAGTTCATTTCAGCGTGTAATGGACAATGTCTTACGAGGACTTCAAAATTCTTGTTGCCTAGTTTATATGGACGACATAATTATCTTTTCTGCTTCACTAGACGAACATTTGTCAGATTTACAAAAAGTATTCCAACGCTTAAACGAAGCAAACCTTAAAATCCAACTAGATAAATCAGAATTTCTCACAAAAGAAGTCGCATTTTTAGGACACATTATAACACCTGCTGGAATAAAACCAAATCCGGATAAAATCGAAGCGATCTTAAAATTTCCCATCCCTAGATGTCAAAAGGAAATAAAATCTTTCCTAGGATTAATAGGTTACTACAGGAAATTCATCAAAGATTTTGCTAAAATTACAAAACCTTTAACTTCATGTCTTAAAAAAGATTCAAAAATTATACATACAACTGAATTTGTAAATTGCTTTGAAAACTGTAAAACATTGTTAACGAATGAACCGCTTTTACAATATCCTGATTTCTCAAAACCCTTTCTCATTACTACGGACGCCTCGAACTTTGCTATAGGCGCAGTTCTGTCACAAGGACCCATAGGATCCGATAAACCAATTTCATATATTTCACGTACTTTAAATTCTCACGAACAAAATTATTCCACTGTAGAAAAAGAATTGCTTGCAATCGTGTGGTCAGTTAACAAATTTAGACCTTACGTCTTTGGACGAAAGTTTACGCTAGTAACAGATCACAAACCTTTACAGTACTTGTTTAATTTAAAAGATCCGAATTCTAAATTAATCCGATGGAGACTTAAATTGTTGGAATATGATTATGAAATTGTTTATAAGAAAGGCAAAATGAATTGCAATGCAGACGCACTCTCACGAATAGAAATACACACTAAAGAAACAGACGACTTAGTTATTGATACACTTTCTCTAATACCAAACCCTGGAGATTCGAATTTGTCACAAGAAGAACTTAGTGAAATTCTAAACGATTTAGATGATATAATTGCCAAACAAACAGAAATTATTCCCAATCCAGATTCTGAAAATAATAATCCTGATCCCAACGAAACAGTTCATTCAAACGCTAATGAAGATTTAATTTTAGAAATACCTATAGGCGAAAGAGCATTAAATTATTTTGCAAAACAAATTATTATAAATTTTGTTAACCCCAAATTGAATAAACCTAAAGTAGAACATCTCTTTAATAATAAAAAGATTAGAATAACAGCTGACATATCAGATGAAGACTTTGAAAACGATTTGATAACGCTATTCAAAGAATACATAGACCCGAACAGCACGTATGGAATCTATTTCAATTCTGCACCACAAGCACAATACTCACGTTTCATGACATTAATACAGAACACTTTTAAAAATACTTCTTATCGTTTAAAACAAACCAACACCTTTTTACAGGATGTCTATGATACCGATGAACAAGAAAGTCTAATATCGATATATCATATATCCAAAACTAACCATCGTGGAATAACCGAAACGCGTTTACGTCTTTGCAAAATTTATTATTGGACAAAAATGCTAGACCATATCACTAGATTTATAAATAATTGCGTAATATGCCAAAGATGCAAATATGACAGAAAACCCATAAATCCCCCTTTAGAAATAACACCTACAACAACGAGACCATTTGAAATTATACACATAGATTTATTTTCATATCGTAAAGATAAATTTTTAACAATTGTAGATGCTTTCTCAAAATTCGCCTCAGCCTATTTTGTATCTAGCACTACTACAGTTTCGATAATAGATAAACTAACTCAACATTTTTCTTTATTTCCAATTCCAAATACAATAATTTCCGATAATGAAGCTACGTTTACGAACTCATTATTTAAAGAATATTGTAGAACACACAGTATTAACATACACCATACTACTGCTCTACACCCACAAAGTAATGGTTTAATTGAACGCCTACATTCGACACTTGTCGAACATCTCAGAATAATTAATTTGGAAAAGAAAATTTTAACCACAGAAAACCAAATGGCTTATGCTATCCTTGCTTACAACAATTCAATTCATTCAGCAACTAAATTCACACCTAAAGAACTAGTTTTTGGTCATATTGACAGGAAAGACTCATTAGAAATAGATTTTTCCCGTAGATACTACAACAACTATACAGAAAATCACAGACAGACAATAAAAGATTTGTATAAACATGTACACGAACAACTCACACAACAAAAAGAAAACACAATAAATAAACTCAACACCAATAGGAAAAATCCACCAGTATTTAACCCTGACACAAATGCGTATGTAAAATTACAAACCAGATCCAAACACGATCCCAAAACAACAACCCCTAAAGTAATAACTAGTGATGAAAACAATAAAGTTCAAACCGAAACTGGACGGTACCATAAACAACAAATTAAGAGACCACTTCGGTTTCAGGCTTCTACTAGTCGTGACCCACCTAACGACGGGACAACTGAGTGAAGTGAGTGAAATAAAAATAACTGACTTAAGCGACAATCCAGGACTATTACCTTTCCTGTTAGGAAACGCTAGGATACAGTATTCCAATCACCACACAATCCATTACCTAGACATAAAACCTATCTATGATGTACTTTTGACTGTCGAAAATTTATTGAACAACACAATACAACCCGACATTAAAACATTTCTACTAGACAACCCACAAATTCACGAATCATACCAACACGATCTCAATCACGATTTAGATTACTGTTATCTACTATTGTCAAAAAATTACCAAAAATATAATAATGTTTTACTAATCTACGATAAGAAAAACAGAACAAAAAGAGGTTTAGTTAATATGTTGGGCAGTGCAATAAAATTTATATCTGGAAACTTAGATTATACAGATGCAGAACGATATGACAAACTAATAAATATCTTAGAACAAAATCATAACAATTTAAAAACACAAACTCTCACTGCAACTTCGCTTAACACAAAGTTAATGAATAATTTTAAAGATGCTTTAGAAAACATAACCCATAACCAAATTCTGTTGGAAACACAAATCAATCTCTTAATTCAAAGAGCAGATGCCCATAAGAAACAAATGCTATTAGAATTTATTAACAATCAATTAATGTATATTCACAACTTGTTAACTGATATAGAAACAGCACTAAGCTTTTCAAGACAAGGTACACTACATACCTCTGTCGTTCAACCACAACAATTATACGATCTCTTGGTAAATCTTATTAAAGTATACGGTCCAGATCAGTTACCATTTTCGAGTGACGATTTATTAAGATACTATGAAATAATCAAAGTACATGTGTACATTCAAGATACTACAATCAATTTTATTTTGGATATACCTATTGTAAAAGTGAATACGTATAAATATTATTACCTGGTCCCTATTCCTAGTAAGAATAATACCATGATCCACTACCCAAAACCTTATGTACTAATTCATGGACGAAACACATGGTACAGCGACGACGCATGCCAGCGTTTTGGACCAACCTATATATGCAGCCGAAAATTACAAGAAGCTATCAAAGAAGATTGCATCAGTCAGCTGATCAATAAACAAAAGATCAGCGGCCATTTAGTTAAGAATAATAATAATTTAGCTATAAGCAAAATTGAACAAATTGACCAAATGCATTACTTAATCATTCCTTCTGAAACACTCCCAATCGATAGTAATTGCAAAAATAATAATTTTATAAAATATCCATCTTTACTGGAGCTACCAAAAAATTGCTTCCTTACAATAAAAGGATTAACATTTATTAATTCTAATACGAATAAAATAAAGAACGAAATAATACTGCCAAATTTAATTTTTCCAAACTCAACAATAACAAACCAAGTCAATTTAAATAAAATCAATTTAGTAGATGTTTACAAAAATTTGCAACAATTAGGAATAAATCATCATGTTCCGATTATTGAAACAGTCAATAAATATTCATTTATCCCAGTTTATTTAATTATAATTATTTTGACTATCGCAATTGGTTTGTATTATTATTATAAAAAAAGAACGGCAAAAGCAATTTCTATAGAAACGTTGAAATTGAGACTTAACGACCTCATTTCATCACAAGAAGCTGAGACAGCTTCTTCTTAAGGAGGGAGTTGTTATATGAATAGCTATGACTTTATCATAAAGATAAGCCCACGCCATCCGGTGGTTTGATGCACTCGGATGAGCTAAGAATCAGTTAGAATAATTAATTATTAATTAGAGCTTCTAAGAGGAACAGCCAATGAATATGGTTGCCCATTAGAAATTAGTATTAAACTTATAATTAAGATAATGTATTAAAACTTTACAATAAATATAATAAACGTAAAACCAATATAAAATTTAATTGTTTTTTAAAAACTAAATATTCTGAACTCAGAATATAACTCCCCGGCGTTTTTATATTATAAACACTTTTTTTACAAAAATTTCTTGTAGAATAAAATAATATAAAGTTTTGATAAATATACCATTATATCAAATAACAACGTTATGGCAAATATCTCTGTTGCGCATGCGCCGATTTCCCAAAAAATAAAAAAAAATACAAAACTTTAGAATATTAAACCATTATGAAAAATATACCATTATTATATAAAAACAATGTTATAGCATATATCTCTTCTGCGCATGCGCCGCCTTTCCCCTTAAAACTTTCTACAAAACTTTCTTTTAAACCATTATGAAATATATTATACTATTATTATATAAAACAACGTTATTGCATATATTTATTTTGCGCATGCGCCAATTTTTCCCAAAAAATTTACAAAACTTTTGTAAACATAGATAGAATAATAAACCGTTATGAAAAGTATGCCGTTATTATATAAAAAACAGCCTTATAGTATATATTTTTTCTACGCATACGCCGATTTTTTTCAAAAAAATATTTTACAAAACTCCTGTAAAACAAAATAATAAGCCGTTATGAAAAGTATACTATTATCTTATAAAAACAACATTATAATATATATTTCTTATGCGCTTGCGCCGACGTCTCTCAAAAACAATAAGCCTCTTCATATTTGCATATCAAACATCCTCCCAAAATTTGGTTTCATTCTGCTCATCCATGGTGTTGGAATGGTAAAAAATGTCAAAAAATGACGTTTGCATCTGTCAAAGCAATATGTTCTAATAATTAAAAATAGTTATTCAAATCGTTAACTCAGAAGGCGTTGCATTTCACAAAATACTAATGTCAAAAGACTGACTAATATTTGAAATGACACTCGTTTTTGAACAAATGCAATCGTTTTTTTTAAGACAGAACATACGCAATTATTAAATTCCCATAGTACAGTATGCAACAAACGAAGACAGACGATCCCCGTATATGCTATGGATTAGACAAAATTGAATTTATACATTATATTTCTATACCAGTGGGAGTATATGCCCAAGTAATTCAAGAATTACAAGGCGCGAAATTTTACGTCATATACCCCGGTGTTTTGTTTGAAAATCGGTGTATATATTTAACGACACTTGGAGCTTAATATAGTATAACTTAATTTACTTATTCTAAGAAAAAAATAACAGTTGAAAATAAATGAAACACAGAAAGGAAAATATAATTTTAATAATTTCATGGTTCTCTATGTAATATTATGTTATTGTGTCATGCAAAAATTAAACAAAGAACTACCTAACTGACAAAAGAACAACAGATTTTTTTTCAAAATATTTCTGAAATTATGAGTTTAGAAAAAAAATTCATAACTTTCTTGTAAAAACAGATAGAAAAATAAACCGTTATGAAAAATACCCAATTATTATATAAAAACAACTTTATGGCATATATGCGCCGACTTTAGCTCAAAGAATTTTTTACAAAACTTTCTTTAAAATAGAATAATAAAACATTATAAAAAGTACACCATTATTATATAAAAAACAACTATGGCATGTATCTCTTTTGCGCATGCGCCGATTTTTTCAAAAATTATACAAAACTCTTGTAAAAATAGATCGAATAATAAACTGTTATGAAAAGTATACCATTGTTACAACTTTATAACTTATACCTCTTCTGCGCATGCGCCGACTTTCCCTCAAAAAACATTTTACAAAACTTTCTTGTAAAGTAGAATAATAAAACATTATAAAAAGTACACCATTATTATATAAAAAACAACTATGGCATGTACCTCTTTTGCGCATGCGCCGATTTTTCCCAAAAATTATACAAAACTCTTGTAAAAATAGATCGAATAATAAACTGTTATGAAGAGTATACTATTGTTATATACAAACAACTTTATAACTTATACCTCTTCAGCGCATGCGCCGACTTTCCCTCAAAAAAACATTTTACAAAACTTTCTTATAAAGTAGAATAATAAAACATTATAAAAAGTACACCATTAGGTATTATATAAAAAACAACTATGGCATGTATCTCTTTTGCGCATGCGCCAATTTTTCCCAAAAATTATACAAAACTCTTGTAAAAATAGATCGAATAATAAACTGTTATGAAAAGTATACCATTGTTATATATAAACAACTTTATAACTTATCCCTCTTCTGCGCATGCGCCGACTTTTCCTCAAAAAACATTTTACAAAACTTTCTTATAAGTAAAATAATAAAACATTATAAAAAGTACACCATTATTATATAAAAAACAACTATGGCATATATCTCTTTTGCGCATGCGCCGATTTTTCCCAAAAATTATACAAAACTCTTGTAAAAATAGATCGAATAATAAACTGTTATGAAAAGTATACCATTGTTATATACAAACAACTTTATAACTTATACCTCTTCTGCACATGCGCCGACTTTCCCTCAAAAAACATTTTACAAAACTTTCTTGTAAAGTAGAATAATAAAACATTATAAAAAGTACACCATTATTATATAAAAAACAACTATGGCATGTATCTCTTTTGCGCATGCGCCGATTTTTCCCAAATATTATACAAAACTCTTGTAAAAATAGATCGAATAATAAACTGTTATGAAAAGTATACCATTCTTATATACAAACAACTTTATAACTTATACCTCTTCTGCACATGCGCCGACTTTCCCTCAAAAAACATTTTACAAAACTTTCTTATAAAGTAAAATAATAAAACATTATAAAAAGTACACCATTATTATATAAAAACAACTATGGCATGTATCTCTTTTGTGCATGCGCCGATTTTCCCCAAAAAATTTACAAAAATTTCTAGTAAAAATAGATAGAATAAAAACCGTTTGAAAAACTATATTATTATTATATAAAACAACATTATAAGAGATATATTCTTTTACGCATGCGCTGATGCTCCCCAAAAACAATAGGCCACTTAATATTTGCATATCAAACATCCACCCAAAATTTGATTTCAATCCACTCATCCGTGGTGTCGGAATGATAAGAAATGTCAAAAGTGACGTTTGCATCTGTCAAAGTATTAAGTTCTTATAATTAGTTATTCAAATTGTTAACTCAGAAGGCGTTGCATTTCACAAATATTTCAAATAGCATCCGTTTTTGAACAAATGCTATCTTTTTGTATTATTATTGTCATAAATAAAATTATCGACCAATTTTATTTTAAGACAGAACATACGCAATAATTAAATTACCATGTTATACCATGCAACAGAGAGAGATAACCGAAAGATGTTTGCTATCGGTTATATCAGATTGAATTTATTTCTATATAAATGTGTATAAAAAAACTGATTGGGCAAATTCTGTTGTACGAAATTTATGTAAAATTTTCTCCTCTTCCGTTTAAGACAGGTTTCGAACCGATCTGATTTAAATTGAGCGAGTTATAAGCGAAAAACTTTGTTTTTTCTAAATTTCTCCCCTCTGGAGCAAAAATTCAAAAATCGGGCGACGTTAGGAACTAAGTTACCCGGAGACAAATCGAACAAAAAAAAGTTTTTTAAAATCGGTTAAGCCGTTTGGGCTGTACGCTGGATACAAAATTCGGGATCACAGATTCACAGACAAAGCGAGTACATAATATAGGCGCTTTAGCTTACGCTATTCGCTCCTAATAAAGCTGTATAAAAAAGTGTTTCTACGAGTTCTGTTATACAAAATCTATGTAAAATTTTCTCCTCTTTCGTTTAAGACAGGTCTCGAAATTGAGCGAATTATAAGCAAAAAACTTAGTTTGCTCCTCTTTTGGGAGTTTTGGGTTTTTTTTAATTATTTGTTGTTCTAGCGGCAATAGAAATACATACTCTGTGAAAATTTCAACTCTCTACCTACTTACGGTTCTTGAGATACAGCCCGCTGACAGACAGACGGACGGACAAGCCTGAGCACCCTTCGGGTACGAAACCCTAAAAATTAACCGGATAATCCTTTTTTGCGTAATGAAAACTCTCTCTCTCTCTCTCTTTATGAAGCCCGACCCCATATAATGATATTGTAGCACAGAATATGGGAATATACCAGAGAATAGTAAAGTTGCAGTATTTGATGTTCGAGTAGAAACTGTTTCATGGTCTTTATTATACAGAAAGATTTATCACTTCCCGCTTTAAAAAAAAAAAATTTTTTTTTTCAAAAATCGGGAAGTTATTGTTTTCACCCCGATTTTCGAAAATCGAGTTTTCGCCAGATCTCGAGGTTTAAGGTCCTAGGAAGCTATTGAAACTATTTTGGCGATGATGTCCGTAGGGCTGTATGTGTGTGTGTATGTATGTAAACCTTTTATATCTTTTGAACGGAGTGTCCGACTGAAACGCGGTTTGCGGCATCTGACGTGATCTTGGTGAACTTAGACTTCCTGAAAATTTGAAACGATTCGGCCCAAAAAATTTTGAGAAATCTTAAAAAAACAAGTTTCAAATATTTTTAAAAATTTGTTTTTGTGAAATATTTTCTAAACTACTAAACCGATTAATTCCAAAATCTAATCAGCTCTTCTCCTTAACAAACTACGTCGATTTCCGCAAACCGCATCAAAATCGGTTCATTTGTTCACGAGATACCGTGAACGAAAAAATCGTAAAAAAGTGTTTTTTTAAAATGACTCTTAAATTGTTATGAAACCGATTTTTTTGTAAGAAATTACTTTCTTAGGCTTAAAAAACTGCGTCGATCGCCGCAAATCAGATCAAAATTGGTTCATTTGTTCATGAGATAACGTGAACGAAAAATTAGGAAAAAAGTAATTTTTTATAATTACTCGTAAAATTCTTATCAAATCGATTTTTTTGTAATAATTTACTTTCTTAGGTTAAAAAAACTGCGTCGATCGCCGCAAACCGCATCAAAATCGGCTCATTTGTTCACGAGATATCGAGAACGAAAAATTTGCAAAAAAATGTTTTTTTAAAATTGCTCGTAAAATTCCTATGAGATCGATTTTTCTGTAATAAATTAATTTTTTAGGTTAAAAAATTGCGTCCACTGTCGCAAACCGCATCAAAATCGGCTCATTTGTTCACGAGATATCGTAAGCGAAAAATTTGCAAAAAATGTTTTTTAAAAAATTGCTCGTAAAATTCCTATGAGATCGATTTTTCTGTAATAAATTACTTTTTTAGGTTAAAAAATTGCGTCGACTGCCGCAAATCGCATCAAAATTGGTTCATTTGTTCATGAGATATCGTGAACGAAAATTTCGTAACAAAGTGTTTTTTTTTTTGAGTTCGAAGCGCAAAAAAATAAACTTCTTGCTATATTTTATATATTTTTGAGCGTTTTGAACTCGAAAATAGCGGGAAGTTACAGGGATGGCCTGCAGGGTCAAACTTCTTTTCAAATTTTTTAGCTTTTTACAAAGCTTGTCTATGTGTGTAGATCAAATTATCTTATTGTCAATAATCGTGCCAAGGAAAGTAACTTCTTAGTTCTTTATCCAGTGATATGATATTATTGTCTAAAGTGATAGTTATGTTCGGTATTGGTCTACGCTTGTGGAAGCATAAGCATTTTGTTTTTTTGACATTCATGACTAAGTTGTTACTGTTACTACATACACCAATTTGAAAATTCACGTAGAAACGTACTGAGATGAATGTTGTGTCCAAATTTCATGATATTCGGCGTTACCGTTCAAAAGTTTTTGCCGAACGGAGAAATTTTGAGTAACATTTTGCAACATTTTCCTATTGCTCGTAGCGTGATATTATATATTGCCTATAGCCTTCCTCGATAAATGGGCTATTCAACAAAAAAAACATTTTTTCAATTCAAACCAGTAGTTCCTGAGATTAGCGCGTTCAACCAACTAAACAAACAAACAAACTCTTCAGCTTTATATATTACTAGCGGTCCCGTCCGGTTTCACCCGGGTGTAAAAGAACGAATGGGGAAGGGAGGAACATGAGTACACTCATTCATATTAGTTTACCGAGATGAATGTTGTCTCCTTTCATGATGATCGGAGTTACCGTTCAAAATTTTTTGTCGATAAAAAGCAGTATTTATACTTTTTTTAACTAATAATTTTTTTTAATTAATTAAATAAAATTAAAATAAATTTTAATGTAAGCCTTAGAAGAAAGCAATGTAGAAAATAAAAAAAAAAAAAAAATAAAAATGCATTCGCCCAACGTAGGGCTCGAACCCACAACCCTGGTTATTGACATCCTTGTGCTCTACCGATTGCGCTAGCCGGCGTTGTATTCTTACATCGCTAATATGTGTATACTTAGTTAGTGCATTTCACCTGAATAGAAGCTTATTTTTTAGATACATTTGGAACATTTTTCATTACTGCTCCGCTCCTAATGGTCGTAGCCTGATTTTATATAGCCTATAGCCTTCCTCGATAAATGGGCTATCCAACAAAAAAATTTTTTTTCAATTTGAACCAGTAGTTCCTGAGATTAGCGCGCTCAAACAAACAAACAAACAAACAAACTCTTTAGCTTTATATATTAGTATAGATATAGATATAGATTAGTATAGATTAGCATGGAGTATATCTCTCTTTATCAAAAGTCTTATGTCTTTATCTATGGCGTTAGCCAATCAGAATCAACGAGCTCTTATGACTTAAAAAAAGACAGAAGTAATTATATGGTTCGCTTGCCATTTTTTTCTTACGCTCGGTATATATAGGCCAGTCATATCGAACATTAAAATTGCAAACTAACGTCTAGTTCTGATTTTTTAATATGTTGTTAGGGCCACTACCAGTAGCGTAGGTATATCCAAGTTTGCAGCTTCGAAAGACCTGTGCTAACTTTGCAGTACTCGAAAACCTCGAAATTTTCACAGTTTTGTTGGTATTCTCAATATACGTCCTAAACTGCATTTTTTTATAAAATATTTTTATACGTTTTTAAGTAGACTAAAATTGCTACAATTTGAGACCAGAACCAGCTCTGTAGGTTCAATACTTACCGAGATGCAGCTTTCCAAAAATTGACCATTTTTTTCAAAAAAGTGATATTTTGTGATTTGGTCAATTTTTGACCCCGATATCGGGGAAAATACTCATTTTAAGGGTAAAATCATAGGAACAGATATTGTACCAAATGTAATTAGCTTTAATTTAAGCAGAAAACGACGTCTGTAGGCCATATAGTTTACTCACAAATCCAAAAAATGAAAAACTGCATTTTCGCAAATTTAAATTTAATACCTAGTAATCGTTATGTAAATGCATTCAGTGATTTTAATGTGGTTGCGAGTAACAAAATTGAGTAACATAGTAACATAATAAAAAAAAAATAACATAATTGAGTAACATAATAAAAAATATGCAGTTTTTGACAAAATACGGTTGTATTTCAGCCATTTTGTAAAAAATATTTACAAATTATATTCATAAACCTTCCTCGTTTATCGCTCTTTCTATTACCGAAAACAATTTCAAAATCCGGTGCGTGGTTTAGTACAAGTGAGCGGAGACCCTGTTTAAACTATGCAGTCTTTGACAAAATACTGTCGTATTTCAGCCATTTTGAAAAATTTTTTACATATTGTATACAGAAACCTTCCTCGTATATTGCTCTTTCTATTAGCGAAAACCATTTCAAAATCCGATGCGTGGTTTAGTAGAAGTGAGCGGAGAAATAGACAAAGACAGGCAGAGACTCTGTTTTTAACTATGCAGTCTTTGCTAAAACACCGTCGCTGTTCTGGCATTTTGTAAAAAATATATACAAATTATATACAGAAACTTTCCTTGTTTATCGCTCTTCCTACTAACGAAAACCATTTTAAGATTCAGATTTCAGTGCATGGTTTAGAAGAAGTGAGCTGAAAAATAGACAAAGACAGGCAGAGACTTTGTTTTTAACTATGCAGTCTTTGCTAAAACACCGTCGCTGTTCTGGCATTTTGTAAAAAATATATACAAATTATATACAGAAACTTTCCTTGTTTATCGCTCTTCCTACTAACGAAAACCATTTTAAGATTCAGATTTCAGTGCATGGTTTAGAAGAAGTGAGCTGAAAAATAGACAAAGACAGGCAGAGACTTTGTTTTTAACTATACAGTCTTTGCTAAAACACCGTCGCTGTTCTGGCATTTAGTAAAAAATATATACAGAAACTTTCCTTGTTTATCGCTCTTCCTACTACCGAAAACCATTTTAAGATCCGGCGCATGGTTTAGAAGAACACCGACGGTGTTTTGTCAAAGACTGCATAGCTAAAAACAGTCTCTGTCTGTCTTTGTCTTTTTCTCCGCTTACTTCTTCTACACCATGCACTGAATCTTAAAATGGTTTTCGGTAGTAGGAAAAGCGATAAACAAGGAAAGTTTCTGTATATAATTTGTAAATATTTTTTACAAAATGCCAGAACAGCGACGGTATTTGAGCAAAGACTGCATAGTTAAAAACAGAGTCTCTGCCTGTCTTTGTCTTTTTCTCCGCTCACTTGTACTGAACCACTCACCGGATTTTGAAATTGTTTTCGGTAATAGAAAGACTTAGAGGTTTTTTTTTTAAATTTTTCCCTCATTATAATTATAATTATTTTTTCTTTCTACTAATGTATTCATAATTAAATATTGTCAGAGTTATAGACCCCTTGGTCTGGCATCTGGCATTACAAGCTGTAATATTGTAATCTTTTATACTACCTACTTGACAATAAAAACTTTTTACTTTTACTAATAGAAAGAGCGATAAACGAGGAAGGTTTATGAATATAATTTGTAATTATTTTTTACAAAATGGCTGAAATACGACTGTATTTTGTCAAAAACTGCATATTTTTTTATTATGTTACTCATTTATGTTACTATGTTACTCAATTTTGTTACTCGCAACCACATTAAAATCACTGAATGCATTTACATAACGATTACTAGGTATTAAATTTAAATTTGCGAAAATGCAGTTTTTCATTTTTTGGATTTGTGAGTAAACTATATGGCCTACAGACGTCGTTTTCTGCTTAAATTAAAGCTAATTACATTTGGTACAATATCTGTTCCTATGATTTTACCCTTAAAATGAGTATTTTCCATAGATTATATAGTTTTATAGATAGTTCACTTGACGTTCAAGGTCAAATTTAGTTTTGACGTGATAACGTCTTATAAATTGATGAAACACCAGCTGCACGCAGGAAAAAGTGTAACGTTCCGCCTGACCCTGTGCGTGCAAGCGAGAGCGCAGTAATGTATTATTAAATATGATATACGAGCGGAATACGTTATCACGTAAAACTATCGTCCGTAAACCGACTTTACAGACAACCAATTTTTTTTTTTCGAACACGACGGCGCAGCCGGAGTGCTCGACATACACACATATACGCCCATGTATATTTTAAAATAGCTAGCAGTTAATAAAATAGATAGATAGATAGATGTTCCAATTAAATTGTTTTATTATTTCACTTTATACGTAGCGAAGCACGTACAGGGCCGCTAGTATTTATATAAAATACTCGGAATATTACATGAGAATATTGTTGTTTGGATATTTACCGAAGGGAATATTAAATTAATAAAAACAGATTTCTTACCTTGTGATTACCAGAAAAAAAGTGTAGAATTTCACTTTAGGTTTTTTCACAGACAATCCAAAACACTTCAGTAGTAGGTATATATTATTATTAACAATAAAAATTACTATAAAAATAATAAATTTTGTTAACATTGATCGCTTAAACATAAAATCGTTATCTATGCATGAAAAAATGACAGGAAAACAAAAATGAATTTTTGAAATGACATCAATCAGTGAACTCTGGATCATTTATAATTAAAATTAAAATAAAAAAATCGATCGATGCGCCTTGCCGTGACCTGAGGAAGAGTTAAATTAGAAATTCTAATAGAAGTATACTGAGTGAGCATTGCATAATAAATTGTAAAAGTTATAGGTAAGCCAATTAGGATGAAAGAAAAAAGGCATTTGTAACGTGACGCCACTGACAATGACGCTCAGCTGGGTCGCACCGCCGCGCATGTGCGGGCTTGTACCGAAACTGAAGCAGTATGCTACGAACATTGGAGTCAGACGGACGTATTGTGCATTATTATTTTGTGTTTTTTTGATTGTTTGAAAACTACGCAATTATTGTATTTTGTTTAATAATCTTTTCTCTCTCATTAATAAAACGATTTGTTACAACTGGCAACCCAACGTGAGGCTCGAGGAAGATTGAAAAAGCAGTATTGCGTTGTTAAGTGCGTTTTTGTGAACACGGAACAGGCAGTGATTGTGCACGTGTTAAACCGGGAAAAACGAACTGAACAGAAGACAGTGAAATAATTTAATGCCAGCGCAGCAAATAGTAAGTAAACTATTTAAATCAACGCGTGTATAAAGGTGTACAGTAAAATTGAGTGCAGCCAATCTATTGACAACAAAGAAAATGCCGCCAAAGAGAGATGCAAATCAACAAAGAACGGACAATACAGTAGATCCCGTGGCTGATACTTACGTTGTACCACCTATCATTATGTCTAACGAACAATTGTTAACTTTAATGCGTAGTATGCAAGATACGTTATTAACAAATCGCGCGCATTCTGCCACACCGGATATCGAAACGAATGTGTTACAAAATCACCAAAGTTTCGCGAAGTGCTCTAGAAAATTCGACGGCTCTGAAAATTCGGATGTGAATGAATTCATCGATGCGATTGAAACATATAAAGAGTGTGTCAACATTTCTGTCGCAATGGCGGTAAAAGGATTACCACTGTTACTCAACGGACTAGCAGGAACATGGTGGCAAGGAATAAAGCTCACCGTGACGTCATGGAACGAAGCTATCTCTAGGCTGAGAGATGCTTTTGGTCGAAAGAAACCACCACACAGAATATTCAAAGACATCTTCTCACACGTACAAGGAACGGAGTCAACCGAAATATACGTCTGCAACTTTCGTGCATCACTCGCGCAGTTACCTTACGAAGTTCCCGAGCAAATGCAGTTGGACATGCTATATGGTCTATTGCATGCACGCCTACGCGAACGCATCGATCGTGAAGAATTTGGAACGTATGATGACCTCCTCAAACGCGCTCGTTCAATAGAAATATTTTTGAGCGAAAAAGAAGATACCGTTAAGGAACCGCTACAAAATCAACAAACAAGATCCAAAGATCGTCCAAAATGCGGATTTTGCAAGAACTACGGTCACCTTTACGCTGATTGTCGAACCAGACAAAAGAAAGAGGAAAAGAAAAAGGATGAAGCCAAACCAGTGGAAACAAAAACCACCGTCGTTTGTTATGGATGTGGTGCGCCAGGGGTAATACGATCACAATGCAAGAACTGTACAAGTCAAGCGAAACCGAGTACCTCAACGAATGCGGCCGAATTCTATACAATCCAAAGTTATACTGCGATGCCACTCATTCCAATCGAGATAATTGAAATGAAAGGAAGTGCGTTAGCGGACACAGGCGCTAGCAGAAGCATCATTGGACGCAATTTATACACACGGTTACGAGAACAAATTGAATTCGTACCTGAAGAGTTGCAGGTCACGTTGACCGATGGGAAGACCCAAACAACTAAAGTACTGACAGCAGAACCCGCTGTAAAAATCAAAAACAAGACGATTTCAACAAGATTTATAGTATTAACAACGGAATATGACAACCGAACTCTGATAGGAACAGATTTTCTCAGTAAAGCGGGAATAGTAATCGACACAGGAAATGCAAATTGGTTTTTCCAAGAATCACCTGAGAAAACCTACGAGTTTGCAAAAGATCAACGACCAAAACAAAATGTCAAGGTAAACGCATCCACGGTTGCACTACTCCGCGATGACGAAGCCTCAACACTCTCTAAAGAAGAGAAGTGCGCTCTCATCTCGTTAATAAAAGATAATGAAGACATCTTTCGATCAGGGGGAGAGCCTACTCCTTTTGCAGAACATTGCATCATCACAACAGAAGGCCAGACACCTGTAGCCATGCCACCGTACAAGCTGACACCTGGAAAAAAGGAAATTCTCCGCAAAGAAATTGATAAAATGTTGGAGGACGACATCATTGAAGAGGGTGAATCCCCATGGGCAGCTCCTGTCTTAATGGTGCCCAAGAAAAACGGAGAAATACGAGTTTGTGTGGACTACAGACGTTTGAATGAAGTTACAGTGAGTGATAAATACCCCATTCCACGATTGGATGAGCTCCTACACACCACCAAAAAGACTCAGTTTATGTCATCCTTAGACTTAAAAGCTGGATATTGGCAAGTTAAAGTGAAAGAAGCAGATCGTGACAAAACGGCTTTTGTTACACCTTTTGGTATGTTTAAATTTAAACGTATGTCATTCGGGTTGAAAAACAGTCCCGCGACATTTTCGCGACTAATTGACCGGTTTCGTAGTGGTTTAAATGTGGAAGTGTACGCGTATTTGGATGATATTATACTCATCTCAGAGACGTTTGAAGATCACATTAAAGACTTAGAAACAGTTTTTAAAAGACTACGACAATTCAAATTACGTGTAAATCGTGATAAGTGCGTGTTTGTGCGTCCAGAATTGAACTACTTAGGACACGTGAATCCTGATAAAGTGAGCGCAATAACCAACATGAAAACCCCGAGAAACGTAAAAGAACTAAAAACATTTTTACAACGTTGTTCGTGGTACCGAAAGTTCATCCAAGGTTTTGTCGAAATAGCGCGACCTCTGCGCGAACTAACGCGTAAAAAGTGGACATGGAAGTGGGTACAACTTATTCCGTTGAAAAACAGGAGGGAACAGCGACCTCAACACCGATTCGAAGTCGGGGACGACCCAAAAAGGTCAAGTCCTAGAACTACAACGAGGGCGTTTTGCAGTTCTAGAGGGGGAGTGTAACGTGACGCCACTGACAATGACGCTCAGCTGGGTCGCACCGCCGTGCATGTGCGGGCTTGTACCGAAACTGAAGCAGTATGCTACGAACATTGGAGTCAGACGGACGTATTGTGCATTATTATTTTGTGTTTTTTTGATTGTTTGAAAACTACGCAATTATTGTATTTTGTTTAATAATCTTTTCTCTCTCATTAATAAAACGATTTGTTACACATTTAGTTTTTCACTAATATCTCAAAAATTATAAGCAATAGCCAAAATCGGAAAAAATATTCTTAAAGAGGATGAAATTTCTTATCTCCCGAGACTCTATCTCTATTATTTATAGTTTTAATTTAACGTTAAAAATAGGATTTCGCGCGGCCGTTACAGCTCGAGCTCACAGCTCTGTTGAGAGAGTACAACACATAAAATATTTTTTTTGTGGTATTAAAAAAAATTCAATAAATTATGATGTCATTTTAACACTTGAAAGAATAAAGTTCCATTGCAAAAAAAATTTCGTCTCCATTGACAACAACAAAAAAAACTCGGGTCGCAGTGCGGAACCCTGCCGACAATATAGTGTATTTGCTATTATAGGCAGTGTGGCTCCCTAATATAAAATTAACTTAATTTTTGAACAAAATATAAAAAAATAAACCCTTAATACACCCCTTAAAATAATATTTTTACATAATTTTAATATTATTATCAATACAACAAATTAAATTCTCCCTTCACTAAATAAATCCATATCTACAAACTAACGTTTTCATAAAATTTTTAAGTCCAGTCCTGTCGGGCCGATTTTAATAAAATTTTGGTAGCACATTTTAATCATTACTAAAGGGTTAAATTTCAATTTTGAAACGATTCGGAGAAATTTTTCGGTATTTTTGGGCCCAAAAATATTTTTCAACCCCTAAAACCCACCCTTAAAGTGGTCCGATTGGGCTCATTTTAAATAGGCTTCGTCCGGTGATGGATTTCAACATGTGGTCCAAATTTCGTTAAAATCAATTAACTCCTTCGAAAGTTATAGCCCGCACACATATATATATATATATATATATAAATATATATATATATATAAATATATATATATATAAATATATATATATATATATATATATTATAATGGCTAACTCTCTATTCATCGGCGCGGGGCGTGGGTCGGAAACTGACGTGGCAGGCACTTACCTTTAGAGATGTTATTGAAACCAAGGTCACCCAACTACTAAGCGGTAGGGAAAGTGAAAGATGTTCAAAATGGGCGCCAGATCTATTTTGAACCTTAGCTTGAGTCAATGCAGGGTCGATCATTCCTGCAAATAAATCTTAAGGGTCCTGCCAGTAAAAAAAAAAAATAATAACTCGAACGTAATAATCAAAAATTTAATAAAATAATTAATAATGTTAACAAGAGTGATTCGCATATAAACTTTTGGCAAAATGCCCAGATCAGTACGCTACTGATTATGGTAGCGACGATATAAATGTTTAATTTAGTACCGAGAAGCGGTGATCAGTAGTTTCCACTAAAAATCAATAATTATCATAAACTATCCACTAAAAATCAATAATTCAGATCGCCCACGAATGAGGTTCAAAGTCCAACAATCGATCAGCCAAAACTACAACAAAACGGCAACATCAACGTAACGCGACTCGAACAGCGACAATACGACAAACCTCATTCGTAAGCCAAAAGCGCATAACATCAATACAAAATACCAATTACTCGATAATATACAATTTACAACACATTAAAATCGTTACAAATATATTGCCGAAATAATTTCAATATAAATCTTCATACTATCATAATCATTAAAAATAGTTCTACCTGAAGGGCTAACAAGCACGGTAATCTAAAATTCAGTTAAGTTCAGCACGCCACTGACAAATTGACATAACATAATATTAAACTTTAATTCAACCTGAAGGGCCGTCAAAACACTGTAAGTCTGAAATTCATTTAAATTTAGCACGCCACTGGCGAATTGACATAACACAATCTTAAGCTTTAACATCAAACGCAGTATCTGTATGATAGAAACTATGATCCAACGCAGTCTAAGCACAAATTCAAGAAACAAAATAACAAAATAATTATTTCAGACCGTGAGAATTATTTGATGAACAATTCGCATAAGGTTAGATGGCATCCAGAAAACAACGTAATGACTGGTGCTGGCGCGCGCAGACTTATTTCACAATTACGACGTACGTTAATCAAAAACGTGCATTTTATTAAAAGTTGAATTTAAGATGCGACGTACGTTTGGTAAAGAATTTTTAAATTCAAACGCAAATTATGATTTTTTCTTGCACAGTTACGTAATATAGCTCAAAATGTTACCACACTACCTGTAAGATGCAATGAAGGCTTTCCAGGACTCGTAGCCCTTTTCCAAGACAACTGGACTGGATTCAGTTAGCTGAAGTGATCGACCCAGCAATGTTCCAAGCCTCGGTACGTGGTTCTTGTCAATGGTCGTAGAATCACAGCGTGTTCTATGCTGAACGAACGCCACGTGCTCATCAAATACAACTCCAAACACAATAACAATACTCGATTCACTAAAAGCTTTTCCCAACAGGAAAATAACAGGATGGCTTCAATTTCATAGCCACCGTACTCAATACTTTCGAAACAACGATCAAAACTCAAAAAAAAACACAACGGCAATACAATACGATCCTCTCACCATGCCTGCCGGCAACCGAATCTCTCATCTCGCTATTCAAAAAATCCTTACTAGTCGACATTCAACCTAGCCGGTCACAACACGTTTCATAACTCTTCGTCAGAATCAATCGGGTAAAGGGGTCCACACACACTCAAAATTTTGTTGTTGACTTTTTACTGCTATTTTACATTGTAAGTTCACGGAAGTGGTCGCTACGCTTAGGGGTCGTCCGGACCTCGTTCTTACGAATAAAGCTAACCCGTTACAATATATATATATATATATATATATATATATATATATATATATATATATATATATATATATATATATATATATATATATATATGTATATATATATATATATATATATATATATTGTAAGAGGTTGAAATCCGTCGTAAAAGCGAGCCCCTACAGCTACCTATCAACCCCATAATTTTTCACCACTTTCAAATTAATTTAAACATCACTTTCGACATCCCTAATAATTTTACATTTTGTACAACCCTGTTTTCAATTTTGAAATCGTTTTTGAAATAACCTGTCTATTCGCGAATGATATAATGCGGTTAGTAAATGATTTTTTGATTGAGAGATGAGAGGACTTGCGTTCCGACCGCCAAGGCGGCGTGGTCGAGGACCAGATATTAAGTTTCGAACTGAGAAGTTGTCTGGAAATAAGGATAAATCTGTGAATAACGGGATAAATTAGAAACCAAAGGTTAATGCGGATAATATCGTAAATTCCTTTAAGATACGTCGGTTATTATCTGTGGTTGTTAATAGAAGTTTTAAGTACCGTTTTATCGTTCGTTTTTTCGTGAGTATCGCAATGTCATTTGGAGGACAAATAAAGTTCTAGAAAGAATTTTTTTCGTGATTTCGTTTCGAAAAGTTTGTCGTTAAAGTTTCCGATTTTTGTTGAAGTCCCGTGTGATTTCTAATCACTGGTACCGTATCGAAATTCATTAGTGTTGAATACGATCATTTTTTGCTGTACGGAACATACGCTAAAATTAACTGGGACACACGAGCATCGCCGTCAGTTTTGACCTTTTTGGATCATCTGTAGAACTCCTGCCATTCGTCCTACACCTTGCGACACTTTCCAACTGTCTCCGGATTCAACCAACTTGGATTCTTGCCGTAAAGGACAACGTGGTTAATTCCAAAAATCCGAGCATCGTTAAAAAGGTATTTGGTAGTTTTTTCTTCGGCTTACATAAAGTGTAGTGTCATCCGGTTATTTAAGTGAATTCTATTAACGTTAACTAAATTTTTGCGTTTCATAAATTCAGTTTTTTTTCGACAGTTATTTTTGTGAATTTAACATATGTATTTCAATTTTAATGCAATAGTAATTTCAAATCAGAAATCCGATTAAACTTGTTTTCACGTACAATTTCGGTCGATTGGTTCAGTGACGTACTTTTTTATCTTGTAGGTATTTTTGATACTCAACTTAATTCACGGTTGTTATAAAGAACATTGTTTTGTATTTAAATTAAATATTAAATAGCGAGTATATTAATTGAGTCTCACGATATTTTTTTTGATGTATAAAATTTGATAATCTGCTTAGTATATGAAAGTCCAAGTTTTTTAGAATTTAGTATTCACCACTAATTTATGATGGCTAGCTCTTAGGTGCGGCGCTGGGTCGTAGGTCATAGACGTGACACCCGAAAAATCTAACGCGGAACTCACCTGATAAGATTGAGATTATTTCTAAAGTGGATCTAGCAAAGTAAAAATATGTTAATTGCTAAGTAGGAATCTTTTGGGCGCCTGGCAGAGAGATCCACTTTCCAGAACTGTTTCAAAGATTCAGCCAACCTGTGAAAGAAATTATCAGGGGTATGACAGCTACGTAAGAGAAACAAAATCTTAATGAAAACAGTACATTTAATATAGAAAAAAAATGAAACAAGACTGTGCTCCCGAATGGACACAGTCATCAACAATTTAACAGATCGTACAAGTTCTTCGTGTGACAGTAATTAAAAAAATCGACCAGAGCAATCCCTGGTGTGGGGTCAGAAGGACCTTACAAATTTTTAACAAGATGATAACCAAAAATTAAAGCTTGAATGCGTGAAAAAATGTAAATTAGTTGAGATAATATTACATAAAAAAATTTGCACAATAAATACACTATATCGGTACCCTTAATATAAAATTTACAAGTGCGACACTGCGATAGGCTCCAAGCCGAAAACTAAATCCAGTGGCGTGCGCGACTATATTTAACTGACGGTAACGTTACGAGAAAATTCGATAAAACATACGATACTTTAATTAATAACGCTACGAGAAAATTCGGTAAAACAAACGGTAAACACTGCGTTAATCCTATCCCATCGAAGTGCGCACAAAACGATAAATGTTGTGATCACAACCAATTCTTAAATAAGACGCAATAAAATACATAATAATTAACAAATCCTAAAACTAGATTTAGCATATTACAAAGGCCAAGTTTAATACATGACCGTAATCGAAACAATAACGCGACAATACGATAATGAAAAATTTTACTCAAAGGTTAATAATCGAAAACTGACAAAAAACGAGAGAGGTGAAAACAGAATTATAAAAACTTGGACTTTCATATACTAAGCAGATTATCAAATTTTATACATCAAAAAAAATATCGTGAGACTCAATTAATATACTCGCTATTTAATATTTAATTTAAATACAAAACAATGTTCTTTATAACAACCGTGAATTAAGTTGAGTATCAAAAGTACCTACAAGATAAAAAAGTACGTCACTGAACCAATCGACCGAAATTGTACGTGAAAACAAGTTTAATCGGATTTCTGATTTGAAATTACTATTGCATTAAAATTGAAATACATATGTTAAATTCACAAAAATAACTGTCGAAAAAAAACTGAATTTATGAAACGCAAAAATTTAGTTAACGTTAATAGAATTCACTTAAATAACCGGATGACACTACACTTTATGTAAGCCGAAGAAAAAACTACCAAATACCTTTTTAACGATGCTCGGATTTTTGGAATTAACCACGTTGTCCTTTACGGCAAGAATCCAAGTTGGTTGAATCCGGAGACAGTTGGAAAGTGTCGCAAGGTGTAGGACGAATGGCAGGAGTTCTACAGATGATCCAAAAAGGTCAAAACTGACGGCGATGCTCGTGTGTCCCAGTTAATTTTAGCGTATGTTCCGTACAGCAAAAAATGATCGTATTCAACACTAATGAATTTCGATACGGTACCAGTGATTAGAAATCACACGGGACTTCAACAAAAATCGGAAACTTTAACGACAAACTTTTCGAAACGAAATCACGAAAAAAATTCTTTCTAGAACTTTATTTGTCCTCCAAATGACATTGCGATACTCACGAAAAAACGAACGATAAAACGGTACTTAAAACTTCTATTAACAACCACAGATAATAACCGACGTATCTTAAAGGAATTTACGATATTATCCGCATTAACCTTTGGTTTCTAATTTATCCCGTTATTCACAGATTTATCCTTATTTCCAGACAACTTCTCAGTTCGAAACTTAATATCTGGTCCTCGACCACGCCGCCTTGGCGGTCGGAACGCAAGTCCTCTCATCTCTCAATCAAAAAATCATTTACTAACCGCATTATATCATTCGCGAATAGACAGGTTATTTCAAAAACGATTTCAAAATTGAAAACAGGGTTGTACAAAATGTAAAATTATTAGGGATGTCGAAAGTGATGTTTAAATTAATTTGAAAGTAGTGAAAAATTATGGGGTTGATAGGTAGCTGTAGGGGCTCGCTTTTACGACGGATTTCAACCTCTTACAATATATATATACATATATAAATAGACTTTTCCAAAAATGGTGCCAAAGTGTTTAGGAGGCTATGAAACGTCGAGAAATTTTGGTCCGACCCCTAGGTCCCGCCATCCGACCGACGCCAATAGTGTAAGTGCCTTATGGCAAATACACTAAAAATGTTTAAATAATTGGCCTATAAACTTTTTGCTTCGTGGAGCCCTTTTTACATTACATACTTAACAAGATCAGCAATATTCTTGGGAGAAAACACTTGTTTTAACTTTTAGTATATTATAAATCGCTCGAAAGTGTAAAACGTCTTTTTACAGCGGTCATCGGCCTGTAACGGGTCCAATTAGACACGTCACAATTTTTAAAATTATAATATCATAAATCATAATTTTATTAGCCTCAGTACACCCCTGTTTGAATATCAATTGCATAACATATTATCATTAATTGCACAATTACCTGCAAAGATATTTTTAAAATATTTAAAAATTCAAAATTCAAAGAGCATTCTAATTTTAACATTAAAAGGTAAAGCATTCTGGTTTTAGCATTTAAAGAGTAAAGTTGGCTCGAAGTTTAAATCTACTTCTTCTGTTAAATTTCATTAGATAAAGATATTTTTAACAAAAAAATTGAACCGACTTCAAAAAAGGCACTAAAAAGTAAAAAATAATTGCGTATTGAAATGTTTTGGAGTCGGTGTAGTTCTCGGAATAGATTTCATTTTGGCTGACACCGACTCCAAAACATTTCAATACGCAATTATTTTTTACTTTTTAGTGCCTTTTTTGAAGTCGGTTCAATTTTTTTGTTAAAAATATTTTATTTTTCTCTTTTCAGTGTTAATCTAACACTAAAAATCGGTGAACATACATAAAAAACATTATGCATGCCTTTGAAATTTGAGAGTTTCCCTCGATTTCTCCGGGATCCACCATCAGATCCTGACTCGGTTCCGATGGGACCACCTCGGAAGTGCACTCTTTCGAATAAAAAAAAATATTTGAAAATCGGTCCATAATTTATTGACGGAGAAATCGGTGAACATACATAAATAAAAAAAAAATATACAGACGAACACAGAACCTCCTCCTTTTTGTTGAAGTCGGTTAAAAAATATCCGTCGCCGACACGCGCTTTCAAATCAGTTTTTAAAATAAGTCAGTATCAACCGGGTGGACTGATGCTAACTAATCAATTAATTACCTATGAGATTAAATATATAGACACTAGTCGCTACCCGCGGCTACGCCCGCGATTAAGATGGAAATCGACTTTTGACATGCATATTAGGGGTTGAGGGAGGCATCGAGTGAAAAAATCTTTCAGGCAAATATTGCACATGTTTTCCCGAAAAGTTATAATTTTTGTGATAAAAATAGGTGTTCCTGAAAATGTCCAAGTCACCCTCATTCCTGTGCAGGAGTTGGGGGTGGGGGTGATATTTATTTCCAAAGAATGTCCTCTTCAAACTAAAGAACAACATAAAACCCCTTCTTAACGGGTGCTTACGTCATAAAAGGAAACTACTGTCACATTTTATCGTGGTCCATCTTAATCGCGGGAAAAAATTGTTATTTAGATCAATACAAATTATGACTTTTTAGAATTTTTCTGTTCAAGTGTAATAAATTGCAAAATTGATGACATTCACGTGATCAACGCCCCGACAAACCTTGAAAATGACACCCATGTTGATTTTTAGACTATTTACCTTTTTTCACCCTCTGACGGGGTTGTTTTAAAAAATCTCGGAACACGTGTTTATTTATTTGTTGACAGGAGTAATCCTGCGCATTTTCGAATTGATACATCTATCTTATATGATTTCTCCATGCAAATTTTTAACCCCCGTTACACCCTTTTAGGGGTGAAATTTTCAAAAATCCGTTCTTAGCGGATGCCTACGTCATAACAACTATCTGTGTGTCAAACTTTAGCCCACTCCCTCCAGTGGTTTCAATCGAATAACTTCAAAAACGGAAAGTTTCATACTAACTTTGCACCGCCTTTTTACCCCCTTAGGGGATAAATTTCCAAAAATCCTTTCTTAGTGCACCCCTAGACCTCATAAGGAACCTGTGTGCCAAATTTGGAGTCTCTAGATCCAGCGGTTTGCGCTGTTATTTCATCCCATTTTTTTCACGTTTTGTCACCCCATTTCCCCTTTTAGGTGTTGAATTTTGAAAAATCCTGAAACTCATTTAGCGCCAGGAGTATTCATGCAAAGTTTTGAATAAAATGGTCTAACTAATCTTGTTTCTCCATACAAACTTTGCACCCCCGTTTTACCCCCTTAGGGGATGAATTACCAAAAATCCTTTCTTAGTGCTCCCCTACGTTATAAAAGGAACCCCTGTACAAAATTTCAAGTTTCTAACCCTTATAGTTTAGGTCCTGCGTTGATATGTCAGTCAGTCAGTCAGCTTCTCCTTTTATATATATAGATAATAATTTCAATCAATTGTAAAATAAAGAAATCATAATTACTGCTAGAATATATTTTAATATAATACGTAAATACATGAGTTAAATCTAAAATAACTTTTATAAAATAATTTAACCTGCACCTTCCTTCCACTGCAAAAGGGTCAGGTTATAGGCCACTTGTAAGCTTTCAATTGGCTAAAATAAGAAAATTGTTTATTATAAAGATTACACTAATTATATTTTAGACACTTCCAACCTTATTTTTGAACTTAGAGGGTTTGTTTTGATTTTGAAATAAAGATAAATTATGCTTCTAGACGGCTACAGGACACTTTTAAAAAATATTGAAATTAAGCTATTGTAGTAGAGCTGACGTAAAATTTTAATATTCAAAAGGCTGTTGAGTGTAATGAACACTTTTTTATCTGACCTGCGGCGCCCCAAGAGGAAACAATTAACTTTAATTCGGTATAAAAAAATTTGAAAAGAAGTTTGACCCTGCAGGCCATCCCTGTAACTTCCCGCTATTTTCGAGTTCAAAACGCTCAAAAATATATAAAATATAGCAAGAAGTTTATTTTTTAGCTCTTCGAGCTCAAAAAAAAAAACACTTTGTTACAAAATTTTCGTTCACGATATCTCATGAACAAATGAACCGATTTTGATGCGGTTTGCGGCGATCGACGCAGTTTTTTTAACCTAAGAAAATAAATTATTACAAAAAAATCGATTTGATAAGAATTTTACGAGTATGTAATTATAAAAAATTACTTTTTTCCTAATTTTTCGTTCGCGTTATCTCATGAACAAATGAACCAATTTTGATGTGGTTTGCGGCGATCGACGCAGTTTTTTTAACCTAAGAAAGTAATTTATTACAAAAAAATCGATCTGATAACAATTTTAAGAGGCATTTTTAAAAAACACTTTTTTACGATTTTTTCGTTCACGGTATCTCGTGAACAAATGAACCAATTTTGATGCGGTTTGCGGAAATCGACGCAGTTTGTTAAGGAGAAGAGCTGATTAGATTTTGGAATTAATCGGTTTAGTAGTTTAGAAAATATCTT
Source organism: Xanthostigma xanthostigma (assembly GCA_963575645.1). NCBI lineage: Eukaryota > Metazoa > Arthropoda > Insecta > Raphidioptera > Raphidiidae > Xanthostigma > Xanthostigma xanthostigma. The sequence continues at coordinate 45,016,663 of OY754464.1, forward strand.
ACAAAAACAAATTTTTTAAAATTTTTGAAACTTGTTTTTTAAGATTTCTCAAAATTTTTTGGGCCGAATCGTTTCAAATTTTCAGGAAGTTTAAGTTCACCACGATCACGTCAGAGGCCGCAAACCGCGTTTCAGTCGGACACTCCGTTCAAAAGATATAAAAGGTTTGCATGCATACACACACACACACACACACACACCCCCCCACACACACACACTCACACACCCCAACACACACACACACACACATAGAGCCCTACGGACATCATCGCCAAAATAGTTTCAATAGCTTCCTAGGACCTCAAAACGTCGAGATCTGGCGAAAACTCGATTTTCGAAAATCGGGGTGAAACCAATAACTTCCCGATTTTTGAAAAAAAAAAATTTTTTTTAAAGCGGGAAGTTAAAAGTCTCGTTTTAAAAATACGACCGAGAGCATCTAATAAAAAACAAAATTAAAAATTTTGAAAAACCTACTACGAATGTGAATGTAATAGAAATAAAATTCTAAAATTCTCTGACTTAACGCAGGTAAGTAAACCATACAAAATCCGTCGGGGGCTGCCATTCGCTGCCCTGAATTAAGAATAGAAGAATGTAAATTAGACATACTCTAAAATTGTAATATTTTAGTTCATTTCAGGGCAGCGAATGGCAGCCCCCGACGAATTTTCTTTGGTTACTTACCTGCGTTAAGTCGGGGGATTTTAGAATTGTATTTAATTCTTTTTCTATTACAACATTTATATTCATCGTGGATTTTTCATAATTTTTAATTTTGTGTTATTTTAAACTTTTTAGAGATTTTGTAAAAGTTTATTCAGATAGTCTAGCACTCTAGCCGAACTACCGCACACAGTGTAGCTAGCTATATCTGATAGCCTAACTGTCGAATCACGTTTTGTGCGAGAGTTCAAGTGTATTGCTGTAAAAAGCACTATAGTAACGGACGCTTGTTAGATCTGTTTGTTATGGTTTTTGCGATTCATTTTTTGTGCAGTGCAGCGCCCCCTGGGGCGTTACCATCGTAATATCTATCTAAGAACCATCGCAGATGAATTACAAACCCTTTACAGAAAACCGCATCTGAAATTATTGATCAAACCATTTCCAGATAAATGGCGACATTCGAGTGCACAAACAAACAAACTAACAAACAAACAATCTCTCAGGCTAAACGCATATACCTACGTCGTTCCGTCGTGGGTAAAAATATAGGTGGGAGGGAGCTAAAAATATACAAGACAAGTAAATTTTTCAAATAATCTCATATATAATTTAATAAAATCACAGTTATTTTTTGTAGATTATATCATATAAAGGAATGCTAAAGTAATAAATATGTGAGTATTGAAAGTAATTCGAGTACTTAAACTACATATTGTTAAATTTTTTACAATATCTTCATAATTATTATGACTTAAAATATTCCTGCCACTATCTGGTTTTGCGTCAAAGTTTAGAGACTTATCTAAGAATAAGATATTTCTTTGCGCATCGAATGGTCCAAATAACACAAATGGATTATTATCATTATAAAACCTATCGCGATTTTTTCCAAATAATCTCCCTATTTGCATGAAGGCGTCGTATATCTCATTCTTTTTTGTATTTGATATATTATTACGCACTACAGCCTCGGAGGGCGGAGTCCAACTAAATCCACAGTGATCACCATTTAAGCAGAGTTTAAAGAAATCTTCTGATTTTAAATCTTCTGCCCAAGGTTCTTGACTAGCTTTATCTAAAAAATAATTAAACAAAAATTATTCCAAAGAAAATTAGCGCCATTCACATGTTTCTGAACAAACACTGTTCTCTCGACGTACGGTACGTTTACCGTTTACCATGATAGCATCATCAAGAGATAATTAACAGTCTGTGATTAATTTTTTATATGATCAGTGTCTTCATACCAAAAGTTGCATCCGTTTTCAAGAGATGCACTGAATTAATAAACTAATTAAAAACTTTAGTTCGCGATTAAAATAAACAATAATGTTAATATTGAATAAGATACCTTCTTGCGATTCAAATAACTAAATAACATGAGAATAAAGACAAACCTGTGTAATTTAAAATTGTACTGTGTTCAATAAATGCGACATCTCCTTTACCACTGGCCAAACATCTAAATGCACCTTTATCATCATTGAATAAATTTTCTTCGCATTGTTTTGTGAGTGATTTTGGTCCATCAATTAATCCAGGAACACAACTGTCGCCAAAAAAGTCAGCAATGGCATTGACGTACGGACATTCATTTCTCAAAAGACCTTTTTCTTTCAATAAATATATTATTGTATTCCAAGCCACACTGTCGTATGATGGAAAACAAGCTCGTTTTCCTTTCAAATCTTGTAAGCTTTTTATAGTTCTCTTAGATTCCGATTTAATAATGGCCAACGTTACATATAAATCTTTTGGTGATGTGTTTTCATAAAATAGTGTTTCTAAATTGTAAAATCTAAAAATTAAAATTAGTTTGGTGGAGTCCACTTAATTCTGAATTTTATTAGTGAGTTTTTATTAAAAAAAGAGCAATTATTGAACAATTTAATTATTGGATAATCATCCACAAAGATTAAAAGTTTATTCTTTTGCTGATGATGAGAGCATAACTAACTCTAAAAATTTACTACATGCAATAATAAAATTACTATTGTTATGATTATAAATATATTAGACAAAAATTTGAATATTTGCTGGATTGAAACACGACGGTACTCTGTAAATATTTACCTTCTAGCTTTAATGCGCATATCCGGATGTATAATAACAATATCAGCTAAATTATTGTGTACTTTTTCTAAACATTGTTCTTTACTATTAGCTCGTACACAGTCAATACTGGGTTCAATTCCATAAACGGTTGCCGTTTCTCGCAACCAACCACATTTGGAATTCTCAATGTTCGAAGTGGTGCAAACGCGTATTGTTCGGGGTGGATGGCATCCACTGAAACTATAAGCACTTAAAAATCCGGGTGCTCCAGACAAGAACGTATCGATAGGAGAAATAGGATTGACACTGTAAGTGTCTACGTGATATGTTTCGATCAAATTCAATAGCGCAGACCTCCAAGAATTATCATCATAGTGTGATAAAGAAGTAATGATGCGTTGTACATTTTCAGCGCTTGTACTAAAAAAGAAATATTTAATAAAATTAATTCTGTATAGTACTGTGCATATTTCGATAGTTTAGATCAGTGTTTCCAACCTTTTTTATGCCATGCCCCACCTTAGCCTTTCTAAAATTCTTATGCCCCCCCCCCTCTATCTAACATATATAATTTTTAATATTAAAAAATTGAATTGTTCAAATAGACCCTCCACACTTGGTAATTGTTTGCCAAATATGCCAAATACACAAATACAAATAGCCATGTGAAGTGCCGGCATTAAATGACATTATAATATGTATTATTGATTAGCTAGCCTACGACTTTGCCGGTAGTGGACGTAGGGGCGCCTAGACCCGCCGTACACAGACTGTATCAAACAGTCTAGAAAACAGGAACCATCCATGTACGGCGAGTCGGAATTCACTATATTATTATAGGCCGAGAAAGTCAAAAAAACGAGTTACCCCTAGTCATAGACTCCGTGCATGTAACCTTTCATTCAAATCTGTTTGCCTTTAGGCGTGATGAAGTGACAAACAGTTTCATTCCCCTGGAAACTACCGATTCAACCGGGATAAAAAGTAAATCATAAATTACCAATGAAAAGAGACAATCCAAACTGAAGAATTGAGATTACATGCAAATGCAAATTATCGAAACTTTTTTTATTACCGAACTAACCTTTGAGCAGCGACAACAGGCCATGGTTTTGTAACCCAAACACACGGTTTTGATGAAGTGAGTGACATTAATGAACCGTCACGGCATAAAAAACTGTACTGGTCTGGTGGTGCCAGAGGTTTTAATTCTTTTGAATTAAGTGCAAAATGAGCACGAACATCATCGAGACGGGCCCACGCAACGTCTCCAGCCCCATCTGTTAAACATAAGAGGGGCCCACGACGTCCCCAATATTTATCTTGATTCGAACATGAACCAGGTGAAGCACATAACGAACACAAATTTGAATATTTATTTTCTGTGAACAAAAAAAAAAAATATAATAACGGCAATCAATTTTAAAAATTTACATTCAAAAATATATAAACGTACTTAATTGATAATCTAAAATTTTGTCCTTTACCCAAGGACCGGATTTGCATGCTTCAGAAAAAAATTCAGAAGTAGCTTTAATTCTGTTTTCCGTTAAAGTTAAATTTTGATCACAAAATTGAGGAACCACATTTGCTTCGAAATACTAAAAACAAAAATAATATTTGAAAATTAAACAAAAATATTTTATTCGATTTAAAAATAAAAATATAGCCGCGACCCTGCCAGGATTCGAACCTGGAATCTTCTGATCCGTAGTCAGACGCGTTATCCGTTGCGCCACAGGGCCAGTTCAACAAAACTGAAGATATTTTGGTATACCGACCAGACATGTACACAATTACAGTGAAACAAACACATCCAAGTTCAAACACATTCAAACATTTTTCTAAAAGTTAATAACGTAAGTATTAAAAATTCCGATATAGGTATTGTTTTATTTTATAAATTCTAAGTAAAAAGTTACAAGGAAAGTGGGATTCTTAAATATGTGGTTTTCACTGTTCACAGTAGATTCGCGGTAACGGCCAAAGAACTAGGCGCGAAGGTCAAGGTCGCGTTCGTATAAGGTAAAGGGCCCAGTTTCTGACATTTTAAGAGTGACAGCTGATACTACGATAACTAATATAAAATACAGTTTGATATCATATACAAGTACAGAATTTCTAGATAAAGTCATAGGCGCGAATAATTATTAGAACCGAATTAATAATTTAAATTAATGTTTCAAAAAGTGATGCTCGAAGACTTAGTCTCTGACACTCAAAATTTCATGTGCTGTAGTTTCTGACACTGAGATAAGCCTAGTTTCAGACATTCATATTTAAAAATGATTTTTTATTTGTTAGGTTATGTATTATTTTCTCACTAGAATCTTTTTCTTTTAAACGATATAAATATGATTTTTTGTTTATTCAAATATCAAATGTTAATTTACCACTGTGATTAGAGACAATAGTATAAGATAATAAACAATAGGGTATATAGTTAGGGCCGCGGTGACAAAAGTGCCTTGCAACTCCCAAACGGATGAGAAGCACGTTTTTGTATAGTTCGAGTGTCGTTCTCGAAATCCGTGTTGTCGAGTAGGGGTCTGGCGTTCGGCGTTGAGCGGCTATAGTATTTTTTCCGAATTTTGCCCAGCGGTTCCAAAAATCATTTCCCAAACGGATGAAAATTACTGGAGGGCATCTACGAGAACCCCCAATTACCGGAAAAATATTTTCATCCGATTTGATATTTGCAAAGAGCTCTTCCAGAAGCTCTAAAAAAATGGAAAAAAGGGGGGGAAAAAATTTCCTCATTTGAACTTGAAATTTGGCAGGGAGATATAGTTCGTGTCTGAGAATATGTAAAAAAATTTTTTTTGCTCTATGTATCGCGATCGCTTTGTAACAATTTTCCAAAATTTAAATGGGCCAAATTTGATAAAGTAATTCCAAAATGGATGAAAATTTGCCCACAGGTTCTTTGACACCTACAGAACATCGAAAAATTATTTTCATCCAAATTTGTTGCGGTCAAGTCCAGATCATCCATAATAATGCTCCGATATATTCATTATCACGGGAAACTGCAGGATCTGAATGTTCAATCTTTAATGTGGAAAGGCCGATTACAATCAAATTGTGTATTATTGTCCTAAACATTGATGAGGCTATTTTCCTCTGATTTGACGATTATGAAGGGAACACTCCGACTTTTGGACCGTGTGAACGCTCCAAGCGCATACTTCATCCACAAATTAGCTAGTATCTCTTTACTAGCGTTTGACTCGCTTTGCTCGTGAATTAAATTTGGTTATTATATAGGCCGATTGATACCAAAGTATATATGTATAGCCACATATTATCAGAGGAAAGTTCTGATGAAGTTCGGTACCATTCCTATGGAAACTGTGTGGCGCATTTTGGATGAAAACTTTTTTTTCTAATAACATAAATAATAACCATTCATATCAGTCCGGTTGCATGCATGCGGCTGATGATTTTTTTCATTTCGGAGTCTGGGTCCATTTAATTGTACTGCAGGCTACGGCAAGGATCAAATCGGATGAAAATATTTTTCCGGTAATTGGGGGTTTGCGTAGATGCCCTCCAGTAATTTTCATCCGTTTGGGAAATGATTTTTGGAACCGCTGGGCAAAATTCGGAAAAAATACTATAGCCGCTCAACGCCGAACGCCAGACCCCTACTCGACAACACGGATTTCGAGAACGACACTCGAACTATACAAAAACGTGCTTCTCATCCGTTTGGGAGTTGCAAGGCACTTTTGTCACCGCGGCCTTAACTAATATATTACAATGATAATAGGGTATATATAATATAATAGGGTATATATTATATCTTATATTTAGTTAAAAAATGAAATAAAACGCACGAAATATTAAATATCGAAACGCAATGCTAGTGACTATACCGCTGTGTGACGTCAAAATCCATATAAACATAACTACTTGTGTGGTTGCCAGAGAATAATTGTCTCTTTTTCATTACAAATTTGTTTAAACAAGATTGTTGACTTGGACTATGACGTCACACAAATCCCGCGCAAAAATGGCGCGTTTGAATTATCAAAATATCTTGCCCAAAAAGAATATTTATTTTTTAATCCAATAAGAATGTTTTAATGAACAATTTCATATGTTAGATAACTTTTAATATGAAAATAATTGATTTAAAATATTTTCTAAATTGTGCATTTACCCTATTAATATAAATATAAATATTTTAACATTTTATGGAGATGTCAACAAACAAATAACCTCCTTTGTAATAGGTTAGAATTTGAAGGTCAATAACTGTGACACGTATAAAATTGGGCTTAGTTATTGACACTCTAAATTATAGTTAATTATTTACCTATCCATATATTTTTGATTATATTTTTATACTTACAGATTAGTCTACAGATTCAATCGTCGAACCTTCTTAAGTAAATTGCTTAGACCTTAACTAAAAATGGCTGCCACAGTCACTTTAGGCTTAAAGATTTTTTATATTGAGTTTTTTTTTTAATTTTTGTTATCGCCATTAATTAGGAACAGATGAATGTCTTTAAATTAAAAAAAATATATTAACCTATTCGAGATATTTTTTTTGTCAGAAACTGGGCTAGTGTCAATAAGTGGGTATTTTACCTTATGAATACTTTTTTTACATCATAATTACGTAGTCAGTAACGGCTCGTACTTCTGACTCGGGGCAAAATGTTAATTTATCTTATATTTTATCATTTTCTAAAAACGTTAAATAGTAGTCTAGGCTAGTAAATAAATCAAAAAACCCTGTCATTTAGTTATCACTTACATTGGCTAATATTCTCGTCCAATCACGTTCATATCCGTAGCCAGGATGACAGAGTTTAGTGTTCCGTAATTCTCCTGTATTATAAATATCTGCAAAATTGCTTACTACGGCTACCACTTCGTACTCAAATGGTGCTGAAAAATGAAAAATCTAAAATGGATCCAGGATAACCACGTACTTATTGATAACCTCTAGTTCCGTTGATAAAGTTTGAAGGACCTTTAACTTTAAATTGGTATAGGACATAAAAGCGCTTAGTTTAAATGTCATGAGCTAAATTAAAATACATATACAAATCTTTGATGAACTTCTGATTAGAACTCTTCAATAAAATACATACAGTATGTAAACGCGCAAGGTGCATATAGGGAAATTAACATTGGGAAAAAATACTTGAATCAGAGTTAGCCATGACTGCATTAATTGTTATTTCTATTGAATTATCGTGGTAATCTTGAGGATTTCTATTTTATTTTGATTTATTTTTATTTTACTTGGCTTTTTTAATAATAAAACCTCTTATAAATCATTATTTTAATTTTTTTGGACAAAAATAATACAAAAAAACAACTCCATCTGTTTGGAAACATTTCAATCAATAATTGTCTGACTGGTATGACGTATGCGCGTTGGTAAATCAGTGACCCCAATGTCTTTAGGTTCAACACGAATAGGCGGAGATATTTGATCTCGCACCATATTTAAGTATTTTTGGGAATTTAATGTCCCATTAATAAAAAAAGTCCGATTATGTTGTAATCATTTGAATATTTTCTTCGGTAGTATACTACACATTCATTTTGCAAAAGAATATTATCTGTCAAATTGAAAAACAAGATTTCAAGGCTCACTCTGATCCAGTCATTTTTTCCCAATGTTAATTTCCCTATGTGCACCTTACGTGTTTACATACTGTATATCTAATTTATATTTTGGTAGGTTCGTTTTCAGTGTTTCGTACCAAAATTGAAAAAACAGGGCACTTATTACCTCCATCAGATGTCCGTCTGTCACAAGCTCCCGCAGGATTTGTGGACGGGGTCATTTTTTTATATTTTTGCTGACAAAGAGAGCGATGGGATATTATGAATCTTACGTAAGAAAAAAATCTGAAAAACGGTTCCCGCTTTTTTTAAGCTCCTTGAGCTCAAAAGCACTATTCATTTTAAACCCTTTCGATTCTGTTGGAATATATATGTCCCAATTTAATATTTCCTTTTCTAACTGCCCCATCTAAATTTCTAAATGTCCCACCATGCTCGCCTCTGACAAAAGCAAACTTTGTCAATGATTTTAGTTTTTATTCGATGTATAGAATCAAAATTTTTCAATTTAAATAGAATCTCAAAAAAAAAACTTTTTTTGTTGACCTGTATAATATGATCTACTGATTGGCAAAATCAAATTTAAAACTGATAAAAATGCATAGTGTCAGAAAAAAAAATCCGAATTGAAAGGTTAAATTAAAATTTTGATGTTTATCTAATAGAAGTTTTAAATTTTTTTTACGTCTTATCATTTTCGGCGTCCACGATTTTCTTATTTTCTCTTATGAAAGGGGCGAGGGTCTAAAATCATCAATAGTTTGCTTACGTAATACTTGAACCCTGCCTGTAATGTATACGTTAAATAACAGAAAAATAATAAAATTTTAACTACCAAGCATGATAAGACAGCACTTGCCGCATTAATTATGAAGCCCAAATTATTTTAATGTTAGGACATTTTAAAATTATTTTTTTATTATAGGTTTTATTGGCCTTTGTTATGAAAAATAGTTAGCCACGATAAATTTTATAAAACTATTACCTATACTTGTATTATGTCGATGGAGAAACATAGGTTTCGTCCAGTGAAAATATGGGTCAGATTACGAACAGGTTATAAATAAACTTCCCTATTTCAGTCTCCTTCTTTGTTGGACACCAACTGCCTTAATAGTAGGTACTTCGTGAAAAATCAATAGTGATTAGTGTGACAATTAACTTACCGGAAGTAAACCGCATTTCGTTTGTAACAAGAATATTAACCTGAGAATTGACAGCGATGACCAGATCTTCGGCAGTAAAGACCGAGAAGTCCACCTTGCCCTTTGATATCCTCCGCAAGCAATCCAATCTATCATTGAGATTAATACATTATTATACAATCTTTGGCGTAACTATACCAACTGAGGCCCATGGAAAATTCATCGGAAGGGGCCCTTCCTTAATATAAAAAAGATTCACGTTGTAGATTCATCTTTATAAATCACGAAGTAAAGTAGATATTTGTATAATTCGTGTATGTTCTTGAGTTAATACCTAACTTAAATTGATTAAATACAAAATTCATATTTTTTACCAAATTTTATAATAAATGTTAGGTTCCTCCTGTCCTAACTGCCTCTCGGGCCGGGGGCCCCCTCAGACCAGGCATCCGTGCAATTTTGCCCGTTTTGCCACCCTATTGTTACGCCACTGTATACGATATACATACACTCATGCAAAGGTAAGTCTACATCATAGGGACTAATAAGGTTTAAGCCCTGGGCCCACAAGTGCCAAAAGCCCACAAAAATTGAAATATCATAAATTTTTAATACTTTTTCATTAACTATGAGCATTTATCGTATAGCAATTAAGATAGTTAATATTAATGATTATTATTATTATCATGGGTGAAATTTGACAATTTTTTGGCCAAATCTTAACAACTGTTTGGATGAATTTTGATTTTTTCGGTTGAATTTTAACAATGTTTTGGCTGAATTTTAACAGTTTTGTTTTTTTAACATTTTCTTGGGTGAAATTTGACAATTTTTTGAGTGAATTTTGAATTGTTTTCTGATGAATTGGGTGAATTTATAGTATTATTTGTCTGATTGAGTCACCAAATTTCAACTCTGATTTTGATGTCATTGAAAGTTAATTTTAAATTCCAATTTATTGATTCTTACTCTAACAATAAATGGGACCCCGTTGGACTTCAAAAAGCCCTAGGCCTCGAAAAACCTAGATTCATCTCTGCATACGCTATACTTTTTATGGCATTTTGAATAAAACTATAACAGTCTATATCCATTATCCATTTATAACTGATTTTCACTAGCAACGTCGCTTGCGTTAATGGCGTCTTTAATATAAACTTTATCTTTTTTGAGCGTAGCAATAACACTTCGCAGATGAATAGTATAATATTACTAATAATAACTGATCGAAGAAATATATTGTTATTATTTTTAACTATGTAGCCTTTCACGGCCAGTGCTGTTCCAAATCATCCTGGTTAAGTCTACCGCAGTTGTAGACGAAATAGAAATACCACTAATTGGTCCATTGGTATTTCTACCTACAAGCCTGGAAACCAAGAAGATTTGGAAGTATTGTTATTGTTTCAGTCTTCGACTGCTAGACGTTAGAAATATTAACAGAAACATTTTTCATATTGATCCTACATCTTAGATGGATAAAAAGTACCCTGTATACTTTAGGTTTGGATTTTATCAAAATCAGTCGAGCCGTTTTCAAGTAAATCACATAGAAATTCTGGGAACATGTTTTCAAAAAAAATATTTCCGCGCAGATGAACTAACGTATGTCGAATGATAGTCACTACTGGAATAATAATCTTACGATGCATGTTGGGACTTGGGGAATTCCAATTGAAATGAGTTTTAACTTTTCTTCTGCCCCTTTTAACTTATAATTTTGTATAAATTGTCATAGAAAATTCAATTTAATTACGGGATGTTGTATAGAAAAAGGCCAACACTTTTGTATAGAAAAAAATATGAGACATAGAATTAGGGCCTGAAGTTTAGTCAAATTCGTTGATTAGTATTATAGATATGTTAAACGATTCGTAGCGGCATGCTTTGAGTTTTGGCATTGCAAATAAACAAGAAAATATTTTGTTTCATGCACTTAAATAGCAGTTGAAGGTAATCCAGTCTGGAAATGCATAATTTTTACACTTTGCTGAACGCTGCTGATCATAACTGATCAATGATCAGAAACTCTCAATTAAATAAATAAAAAAAGTACGTAGGTACCACACTTCAATACATAAATTAATTGAATAGTATTTTTTTAGTTCTTTGTTATGAATAATAACAAATAATAAATAATTAAGTTAATGACTCTTTCATAATTTTTCATAAGATCGCGATTTTAATTGTAATAGAATTTTTTCTTTTTTTAGAGATTATTATTTAAATATGCTTGAATCCTTGAATGTATAATTATCCAAATAATTTTTAAAACCACTAACAGCCAGATGTATTTGGGCCTAGTACATTTTTCATTCCCTATGATACTTTAGGCAGCTCTCAGATTAGAACCTGGAAACTGAGGACTTGTAATTGAGAAATCACAGAAACGCCTACCGTTATGTAAACAACAGCATCGCTACACGTTCAGCTAGACAATTTTATTTATCAGTATGGGCTATGTGCACGGAGGCGGAGTTACAAATTTTTCGATGCGAGCGCTTGTGGTGAGCACTAGGGGAAACTTCTATCTCCAATTTTCCGTATGTCAGTGAGCAATGTTTATTAAAAGTGAAAGTAGTTATTAATTTTATAAAGTTTTTTAATTACAAAAAAAAAAAACATAGGAAAACTAAGCGATCTGGAAGTGCTTGTTGTGTTCCGGGCTGTTGCGCTGATGGCGATTTAAGTAAAATAAAGACCATTGGCGCCCTGATTTGACGTTCCGCTGTCAGTGTAAACAAATTAACATCAGTTTTCCTTATTACATTTTTTTTGATACATCATGGCCAACTAAAGTTTTTGACTTATCACCTTAGAAACATGTCGCGATTTCCATAAAAAGTTAGTTCAATAATTCTCTATTACCCACTAACGGCGCTAATAGGCTTCGTGCACACAGCCTTGTGTGCGCACGAACATGTTTCTATGGTGATAAGTCAAAAACTTTAGTTGGCCATGATGTATAAAAAAAATGTAATAAGGAAAACTGATGTTAATTTGTTTACACTGACAGCGGAACGTCAAATCAGGGCGCCAATGGTCTTTATTTTACTTAAATCGCCATCAGCGCAACAGCCCGGAACACAACAAGCATTTCCACATCGCTTAATTTTCCTATGTTTTCTTTGTATTTAAAAAATTGGTTGTCTGTAAAGTCGGTTTACGGACGATAGTTTTACGTGATAAGCGTATTCCGCTCGAATATCATATTTAATAATACATTACTGCGCTCTCACTTGCACGCACAGGGTCAGGCGGAACGTTACACTTTTTCGTGCGTGCAGCTGGTGTTTCATCAATTTATAAGACGTTATCACGTCAAAAAATATATAAATTAATACATTAACGTTCCAGTCCGGATGTGGACCTTCACTTTTAATAAACATTGCTCATTGACATACGGAAAATTGGAGATCGAAGTTTCCCCTAGTTCTCACCACAAATGCTCGCATCGAAAAATTTGTAACTCCGCCTCCGTGCACATAGCCGATAGGGCCTGAGAACAGCATCGCTACACGTTCAACCATTCTCAGGTCCTATATACTAATACATAAAATTGTAAAGGCACGAGGCGTCTCTAATCTTTAATTTAGTTTTCGGGTAGGTTTTCCTGTTTTGGATATTTTTTTTATAGATACCATATTACTTGTATGGTGATGCCTTAACGGGAGAAAGTTTTATCTGTCTGCTTGTATAAATGCCACTCAAGAACGACTGAACCGTTTTTGATTAAACACCAACTTAAACCCCAACGATTTTGAAAGATAAAGTTTGTATTAAAAATCATACTAGCACGATCGAAGCTGGTAGAAAATTATCCTCGATATTTAGGAGCCAGTTATCAAAGTATAATAATACCTATACTTCGTATGCACTTGGGGGATACAAAATGTTAGGGATAATATTCAACACTCATATATTTTTATATCCTACTGTACAAATCGACGGGAGATCACTATAATTGCAGGTAAGATAAAATTTGTCAAAATCAATGTTATTTATAAGTACTACCTACGTTCATGTTGAAATAAATTTGTCGACTGACCTGTCCACTCCAAGAACACATTCCACTTGGCTGTTTGGATCTGTGTCCAAAATAGGACAATATTTCGCAGACTTTCTGTATCCTCGATGACCTTCAGCCACGCAAACTCGGTCTACAAAAAAATCACAGTTACTAATACTTATTTGATGACATGTCTGATGTCATAAGATATTAAAATGATGTTATAATGGTGGTGTTTATGGATATTTAATAGGTAAGTACTGACTCATAGGCGCCGATCGGATTGATTCCAGGGGGTGCAAAATGATCGCCTTGTGCCAGAAGAATTTCTTTTCAACTTCAAGGTCAATAAAATTGGAAAGAACCAAGACGACTTTCTGCTCTAAAGATGAATGTTCAGTTGTTTCGTTTTCTCCCGGATTTTCTATTTTTCGTCGAATATTAATCAGGGGGATGCAATCGCATCTCCTTGCCCTTCCGCCGCGGAAAGTAGAACCTCGCCATTAAACTAAATTTAGTACTGTATAAGAGTATGCTACCTACAATTAATACAGTCTACACTCTTCATCTCAAATATTGCCCTCGTCTGAAAATGGAACAGCTCTCTCAACGCTGTTTTTAAAGCTAAAGGGTTCAGTTAAACGCTAAATGAAGAAGCAACTATCACACTACAGTTCCTACAGACGAAGCATTGAAAAAAAAAATCTTGGAAAAACAACTTTAAGAAATTATGAATAAGTACCTACGTAATCTTTGACACGTAACCTGTAGGATCTGCGGTTTGATTCTAGTCTATCATTTGGCGTTTACTCGAATTCTTTAGCTTTAAAAATAGCGTCGAGATAGACATAATCGTTTTTAGGCAAGGACAAAGCATTGTACAGGGGGTATATGTAGGTAGCATGGATTTTTCTATATTAAAAACTCGCTTTAGAGTTTTTTTTTTTTGAGAATTCACCGCCAACGTTGTTTATAAGCCGTTTCCGTAGCTCCTCTACTGAAGGAAGACTGTATAGGTATATATATGTTACGGTAAATGTAAACTCTTGGGAAATGTACACTTTTACCGTAAAATGTACCGGGAAATGTGTACATTTGCCGCAATATCTACATTTAATGTACACATTGTCCGGCACATTTTACGGTAAAAGTGTACATTTCCCAAGAGTTTACATTGACCGTAACATATACATGGTGTTTGGAAGCTGGGTGCAAAGCCTTAAGAGGGTGTTAGTATAGAGTATAGACCATATAGAACATTTTGAGCCATATTTGTCCTAACCAAAGTCTGATAATTTTTTGACGTGATAACGTCTTATAAATTGATGAATCACCAATCTTATAAATTGATAAAACACCGGCTGCATGCACGAAAAAGTGTAACGTTCCTAACGTAACGTTCCTAACGTTCGTAACGCGTGATTTCCGCCTGACCCTGTGCGTGCTTTTCTCGAAAACGGCCCTAACGATTTGGATGAAATTTACTGAAAAGGGATTTTGGGGGGCAAAAAATCGTTTTAGCTAGGTCTCATCTCTCGAAAAAATCGTTTTCTTACAAATTTTATCATTATAAAAATCAATTTTTTGACGTATGAAAATACTTAAATATTGTAAGTAGGTTTTGGAATTTTATATTATAAACAGTGAAACAATTGTTTTATAATTTAATATTATGACAGCTAATCTTTGAGACTTAAAATAAATACGAAAGAAAGAAAGTTAAAAAAACAATTATATTATATGGTGAGTAATTTAAATAAATAAAATTAACCTAAATTTGAAGCGAAAGATGCAATATCATAGATTCGAATTATTATAATTATTATATAAATTTAGGTTATGTATTACGGAATACGTTATCACGTAAAACTATCGTCCGTAAACCGACTTTACAGACAACCAATTTTTTTAAATTTATTTTTTTAAATGTCTATAAAAATCCATTTTCTTCTTTTAATTTTTTTTCTGTTAACTTTAAATAGTCTGAAAGTTATTTTTTTAGTAAAAACGGTGTTTTGAAATTATTTAATACAATTAAACACACATTAGGCCAGTGGTTTCCAAACTTGATGTTACTACGCCTCCCTTAAAAATATTTAATCATTTGGCGCCCCCCTAAAGATTTCATAAAATAAAAACACAAACATTTTTACTCTTATAAAATTTATTCATACAAACTAATGGAAAATGTTTAATTGAACTATGGTATTTTTCATTTATTCTCTCATTTTTTACATAGAAAACTTTAGCAGTAATTGGAAAATTGTTCACTGTGACTAATTTTCGCGGCTACCTTTAGATTACTCCGCGCCTCCCTAGGGAGGCGCGCCTCTCAGTTTGGAAAACGCTGCATTAAGCTAATAAAGTACATTAAAAAAAATAAACATTTTATTCAAATTGCTTTATTAGCACTTAATTGGAAAATTTTGGGATTTTGGTACTAAAATCTTAAAAGTTCCCTAAAAAAATTATCAGACTTTGGTTAGGACAAATATGGCTCAAAATGTTCTATATGGTCTCTATACTAACACCCCCTTAAGGCTTTGCACCCAGCTTCCAAACACCCTGTATATCTTAAAAAAAAACTTCGGAGAAGTAAAAACTTCGTTCTGTTCTAAATTCAAAAACTTGAGGCGACTGGATCTTAAGATTATAACTTAAAAAAAAATCGAGGCAAACTAGAAATTGAAATCAAGCTCGAAATTCTGTGCCTAAGACGTCGAAAAAAATGAATTTCGAGGCAGACAAGGAATTGAAATCCAACCTCGAAATTCTGTGCTTATAAAAGCTACAAGAGCAACAGCAAAAAAAAAATGCAAAGACGGCGTTCGCATAACTCCTTTAGTTACCACTAAAAAAACGCCGTCTGTGCACTTTTTTTTGCTGTTGCTCTTGTAGCTTTTATAAGCACAGAATTTCAAGCTTGATTTCAATTTCTTGTCTGCCTCGAAATTCTTTTTTTTTAAGTTATAATCTTGAAATCCAGTCGCCTCAAGTTTTTGAATTTAGCACAGAACGAAGTTTTTACTTCTCCGAAGTTTCTTTTTAAGATTTCACGTCTTTTTCCAAAGTGTGAGACATTATTTTTATTTTTCCTCCAAAATAAACATATGTGCATATAGATAAATGTTAAAAATGTAAATAAAAAAAAGGATTGTTTGAAAATCCAATTTCTTATTCACGATAAAAATATATATTGTTGAAACTGCGAACTAATAGGTTTTTTTATCGATGTAACTTAATACACTTACGCGTCAATAATAACGTACAGGTACAAAACTATACGATCTAAAAAAAAAAACAAATAATAATCACCGCAATTCTAAAAATATGTATATTAATTACTTATCTAACAGACAAACCGACAAACAGACTAACAGACGCACAGAGTTTTTCCAAAAATATGTTTTTTGGATTCGAACGACCTCAAAACGGAAAGATATTGTAAAATTTTTGAAATGTGATTTTTGATCTAAATTAGTAGGTATGTACCATTCCCCACTTGTGGGTTGGAATGGTAAAACAATTAAGAAAATAAAAAACAAATTAAAAATGAAAAAAGAAATAAAAATATATGAGAAAAAAATTGAGAAAATAAATAAAAAATAAAAAAAAACAATTAAAAAAAAATAAAAATATATGAGAAATATATACATACAGGGTGTCCCATTAAGAATGGGACATAGAACAACCGCAGATTCTCCAATTCAAAATAAAACGATTAAGCGAAATATGCTTAGATAAAATGTTACTCGTTTCCGAAATACGGAGTGGTGAAGTTGAAAACTGAAAAATTATTAATGTCCATAATTTTTTTAATACACCGTATAATTTTACTCAAATCGGCACACTTGTTAAATATCATAAAATGCACCTAACAATAAAAAAATTAGTTCAGTACGCTCTACCAGTGGCGTACGGCAGGAGTAAGTAATGCTTGTACCCCTTCTAAATGTTACGCCACTGTCTAAATTTTAATTTTCTAAGTCAATAATGTACACTTGTTAGTTTGTTGTAAAGTCATTGGTTTTCGAGATATTCGCAGTTTTTTTAAGACAAAATTGTAAAAATGAATATTATTAATAATAATACAAATAAAAAGTACATGTCTATCTATCTTTAACTGCAAATATCTCGAAAACCAATGACTTTACAAAAAACTAACAAGTGTACATTATTGACTTAGAAAATATCAAAAAAATTAAAATTATAGTCAAAATTAAAATTTAGACAGCGGCGTAACATTTAGAAGGGGTACAAGCATTACTTACTTCTGCCGTACGCCACTGGTAGAGCGAGTAACATTTTATCTAAGCATATTTCGCTTAATCGTTTTATTTTGAATTGGAGAATCTGCGTTTGTTCTATGTCCCATTCTTAATGGGACACCCTGTATATAATATATAAATATCAAGTGGAAATAAAATGGAGTAGAAAAAAAATTCCAATGATGTTAGCGGGAGTCGAACCCAAGACCCTGCCGTTACTGGCCTTACGCCTTAACCGTTCGGTCATAGCGATTTGCTATTATTGTCGTATAGAAGTATATATTATGGGTGATACGAAAATTCGGTAATACGAAAATCACGTGGTCACAGAACTGTAAAAATTGGAAACTGGCCTCATATACACGGCGTTATATGGGAGACAGGCAAAATCAATGTATAAGAATCTGTTAGAGATTCGTCGGCATTTAGCACAGAAAAGAAGATTCTTTGATATAACATCATTATGTTAGGTAATCAGGAATCAGCCAGAATCCCGTTATTTACTGCTATAGTTATTAATAAAACAATTCTAGCTGTTGGTAACCGTAAAATCTAAGAAAAGTAATATAAACCTAAAAGTCCTATTAACTTGTACAAAGTGGATGGATCCCGCAGTAACCAACTAAAGTCTATAATGATTATTATATGTATATTAGCGAAACTATTTGTCGTGTTAGTAAACTAGTAACTAATAAATTCAAGAATATTGCCACAGAAAACCAAACTGGGAGTGATATTTACGTCATAGTATTTTTTTCTTAATTAAAAATGTGTGTTGTTATTTATATAGGTATTTAACACAACACAAACAAAATATAAGGAAATAAAATATGTACATTTCTTAATTGATTTCATGACGTCAATACAAAATATTTTTTATAATTCTTTCGTAGCTAAATCACTTAAAATTTAAAAATGTGTCAACTTTGTAATTTTTTAAGCAATATACCTATATGTATAATATATATGTATATATTATATTATAGTCTTCCCTCACGGGACTGTACCCCGATCAACAACAACAACAGTAGTACTGTAGTAGAGCCTTCGGCTTCATCGTATTGCAGTACCACTTTAAAACAGTTTGATGTTTTTGTCAGAAGCCTTTGTTGATGCGCGGACAACTCATAATACCTATTATATATTAGGTACACTTTTATTTTACTCCCTGGGGGATGATTTTACAAAAGCGCTGTTCCTCATACAAACTTCCATCCCGTATTTCACCCTTTTATTTTTTTTGTCCTTCCTCAAGATACAATCTACCTCCTTGCCAAAATTTTATCGAAATCTGTTCAGCAGTTTGGGCGTGAAAAGGTAGCACACAGACAGAGAAAGTTACTTTCGCATTTATAAAATTAGTATGGATAATAATAATAACAATAAAATTGGTACTCTATCAGTATTTTCAGTTTCTTGAGAGGTCTTTCAAAAGAGTATTTCGAATGCAAAATTTCTTTACAGAATTTGTGTCTATCTGCATGTCAGTCTGTTTGTACTAGCATCACCCTATTGGATTGAATTCGAGTTGGATTCGAATTCAGTTCGTTGAATTCAACTTAGATTTAATCCAATTCGTACTCGAGTGAAGCCGGGTCGGACAGCTAGTACCAATAACATGTTTTATAAGTAGATTATTATAAAAATAAATTATGTTAACAATTTTAATTTAAACCCAATTTGCATTCACTTTGATTTATATCCGGGTGACACCGGGTTGAGTAGCTAGTAAATAAATAATATATAAATAATAGCGGTCCCGTCCGGTTTCACCCGGGTGTAAAAGAACGAATGGGGCAGGGACGAATATGAGTACACACATTTATCTTAGTTTCCCGAGATGAATGTTGTGTCCAAATTTCATGATGATCGAAGTTACCGTTCAAAAGCTTTTGTCGATAAAAAGCAGTACCTATTTATACTTTTTTAAACTAATAATTTTTTTTTAATTAATTAAATAAAATTAAAATAAATTTAAATGTAAGCCTTAGAAGAAATCAATGTAAAAAATAAAAAAAAAATAAAAATATTTTCGCCCAACGTGGGGCTCGAATCCACGACCTTGATATTGACAGTCGCATGCTCTACCTATTGCGCCATACGACGTTGTGTACTCAGAACGCTAATATGAGTATATTTAGTTAGTGCATTTCACCTGAATAGAAGCTTATTTTTGAGATATATTTTGCAACATTTTTCATTAATGCTTCGCTCCTAATGGGCTATCCAACAAAAAAAAAATTTTCATTTTGAACCAGTAAATTTCTGAGATTAGCGCTTTTAAACAAACAAACAAACAAACTCTTCAGCTTTATATATTAGTATAGATTAGTATAGATATAAAAGCTCACATTTCATTTTATTATCTGCACTTAATAGGTGGGCGGGAAAACAAATCACAATCAACACAAATACCACCCAATTCATAATAAAAATAAACATTTTAGATATTCAAGTTTACAATACTTTTTTCGCGCACAAAAATCATCAACACAAATCTGATAAAATCATGACATTCGCTATCGATAATCTATCACTAGCATTTGTCGATCCATTGTTGTCTTTGCGAACACTGAGTTTGATATGTTTTAAATATATATTCACGCGCGCCGTTAACCTATAGTGTTTTGTTTCTACGATGTCAGCGCTCATCTGTTTTTCCCAACAAACTAGTTATCACGAACAGTCCACACATTGTTGCAGGCGTATAGTATTACCTGCGGGCGGTTCTGGGAATCAATTAATTTGTGGACAGATTACGAGTGGAACCTCCAGACTCAACGACGTGCGTAAATCCCATAAATGTAAACTTCCCCACTTTTACATTCAATTACAATATTTATTTATAAGTAACCGGCACTTTTTTATTAATTTACCTATAGGTATCATCTGTTTAAAAATATGCGAGATTTCAGTGTGCATTTACCTACACATCGACGACGCTACTTTAAATCTTCGTTGAAATCAGAAAGTTATTTGAACTTCATATAGGTATATACAGTTGGTTTTTTAAAAACCGAACACCCTTTTATTTCTTAGAGGAAGGGTTTTCGAAAAAAAGTTTCGGACAAAAGTTACAGGGAATCAAGGGGGAAGAACAGTGATGTAGTTTTTTTTTTTTCGTTTGGGGGAGGTGTCTCCAAAATATCAAGGTCACCTACACTTTCTTAAATACGACCCTGTATTTTTTATTTCGGATTATTGTTCTTTGGGTCAAAGAGATCAACTCTTGTACCAAACATTTTTGGATTTGATGCCATCGTGAACCGCTGTTTGATTCTCAATTCATCCCGTTTCCTATTTTAGTGGATTGTGTGAGTCGGAAAAACTTGTTCAGGGGTTTTTCCGACCATACTGTATATGCACCCATTTACCCGTAATGATCAAGCTATTTAAATTTAAATTTATCAGTTATAAATAACAAGTCTCCACTACCTATGATGATGGCTCCACATCAATTATTTTTATTTTGATGCTGGAGACTTTGAACACCACGGAATTGCCGCCCCTGCTAATATTACATAAAACAACAAGTTGGCTTGTTTGTCACGGGCAATTTCAAGATTTACTGAACCGATCTGGAAAGTTCTTTGAGCGAAAATGTAAAGCATGTCAGGGATCCTGCGCTCGATTTCTGAGTTAAATTAGTGCATGTTGGCTAAACTATAAGAATTACACTAAAGTGATATACCTATTAGAAAGTTGCTGTCAATAAATTCGTTGCCACAACTAAATTTTTTTGGGCGAAACTGAGACGGAAAGCTTTGACTTCATTAACACGTCTCTATATAACCATAAAAATGATTCAAAATTAACAAACATAAAAATAACAATCAAGCCATTAAATCACAACAAATTGTTAGTAGCTTTATTTGAAACTACCTACTGTTTATATTAACTAAAATGCAGATATGTTGTCGTTTTGATAACATCAAAACATTAAGAAATAATTAGTAATTATTACTATTTACATTACAAGAAAATAATAATACAAATATTCTCATCAAATTACTGAAGGTGAAAACTAGTATTGCCAAATATACTCATGCAGTGTCAATTTGCTAATATATTATGCCGGCACTTCACATGGCTTTGTATTTGTGTATTTGGCATATTTGGAAAACAATTACCAGTCTATTTGACAAAGTGTTGGCCTTATTTGCCTATTTGACAAATAAAGCCAATACCAAATACGCGTTACCGTGCGCTTGTCGGTTTTTCGAGGCACATCAAAGGAGTCAAATAGGCAAATACACAAATAAACCGTCCACACAATGGCCATATTCAGAAGCACACGCGCCGTGAACCTGTACGGACGTGCAGTATTTTTGTGTCTGTGCTGTGAGCGAGAACTATAACAATTACTATTGAAAATGAATTGGGACAATGGAACAGTGCTAAAATTCCTGGAATTTTGAACTTTGCGTTCTGCTGCCAAATGTTTGTGTGTTTGTTATTTGACTACCATCTGTGGATCGTCGTATTTGCCTCTATTTGCATGTTTGCATTGAACGTCATATATTTTGCCAAATGCAACAAACACCCAATAGCGAACAAAATAGCCATGTGAAGTGCCACCATTAAATATTAGCACTTAACTTTTATTTGCGACTTCGCTCGCGTCAACACTGATTTTGTTTGCAAATTCGCTGAAATTGATGTCGAATTTATCACTCTTTTATCAAAATTGGTCTAGCCGTTCTCGGGTGATGCCGGTACAAACAGAGAGACAAGTAACACATTCTCCCATCTGTTATGCTAATATTCAAATAAGTAATTAGGTATATATTAATATTTATAATTATATACTTGTTACTTAATATTAGCGACCCATCCCGGTTCGCACGGTTATTTTGCGAGCTATTTTTTTACATCTCTAACATTTTTTCAGAACTTTTTATAGCCAATAGTAAGTTTTTATGAAGCATAAGCTGAATAATCCAAGAAAACACTCCCACGGCTGCTTTTTCGTCGACTTGTTTCATTAAAATCCAGTGTAAATAACATTCAAAGTAGACGGATTGTGCCGCCTAATGAGTAGTGATGGGAGTTTATGCCGCCTAGTGATTTTGCTAGCATCATCCTGTTGTAAAGAAGGAGTCGAAGGACAATCGTTTTCTGGACCATGTTTTATATAATTTTATAAAATGCCTTAAAATGACAATTTCAAAAATATCCTCATCCCTTTGTTTTTTGTGTCACGCTATTGTTATAGTTGCTCTCACGGTGAAAATTACTTAAATATGCTCTGCTAAAACTTCTTATTGCTCGACATACTTTCATTCTAAGATCAATTGTTTTACTTTTACACATCCAAAATCCAAATCTTTCTTCGAAGAGATGCCTGATGTTACAAATAGAGTAAATGGTGTCAAAATATGTTCAGTGGCTCTCGCGAGTTTTACACCGTACGAACAGAGAGCAGACGTCTATATTATCGCGATGACTTTTTTATACTGTAGCTATATGTAAGTATCAGATGAGCAGAAATAATAGATAAAATAATAATGAGATATGACAGCTTAGATGTTACTGACACGATGTGGTCATCGATTTTTATAAATCACAGTTCATCGAATCAGTTTTCCAAAGTACACATAAACTTATTTGCTAACCTGAAACATAAAATTATACTAACAGTAACGTCAGTGTATAGAAGAATACTTAGTTTATTATCAGAGTCTTGATAAATGCCTCGAAAAAACATAAAATAATAAAATTTCCATTTTTCTGTGTCTAATTAGAAAATAAGCCAACCTTGAAAACGCTTTAAACGTAGAAAGTTACCGATTTTTTTTGAACTTAAAAATATTAAACTCAATTTTCATCCTGTTCCAAATGTTCAATTGAGGTGAAACTTTGCATAGTCCCGTAAATAAACCGGAAAATCTGGAAAAGTGGTGGAACAGCTCCGATTTCAAAAATTCTTTTTTTCCTTGATTCCTTAGACCCTCAGGAACATTCATCACCACTAACCTCCGTCACTCTCCGAAAATTGGAAAAAGTAGCTGATTACGAATCCGAGGTCTGTAATCAAGTGAGGGTAGTTCCAACCCTTCAAAACCACCCCCAGTCGTCACTGTAATGAAAAAAAACAGTAAAAAATAATATTTTGTCTTAAAAAACGTCTCTCGGGGGTTTTCGAGGTCGCTGATTACGAATTCGAGGTCTGTAATCAAGTAAGGGTAGTTCCAACCCTTCAAAAGCACCCTTATAAAATATAATTATGTAATATTGAAGCTCGTTATATGTATACTGTATTTTTTTCAAAATAAATAACTGAAAAAGCATTAAAAAACTCATTATTTTTCATTACAATGTAGAAAAACAACTGGGGGTGGTTTTGAGGGGTTGAAACTACCCTTACTTGATTACAGACCTCGAATTCGTAATCAGCGACCTCGAAAACCCCCAAGAGACGATTTTTAAGACAAAATATTATTTTTTACTGTTTTTTTCATTACAGTGACGACTAGGGGTGGTTTTGAGGGGTTGGAACTACCCTTACTTGATTACAAACTTCGAATTCGTAATCAGCGACCTCGAAAACCCCCGAGAGACGATTTTTAAGACAAAATTTTTATTTTTCAAAATTTTTCTCCACTGTTTCACTGGCGGGTGCTTTTGAGAGGGTAAAAACCATCCTACTTTTTCCAATTTTCGGAGTGAGGAGGAGGTTAGTGGTGATGAATGTTCCTGAGGGTCTAAGGAATCAAGGAAAAAAAGAATTTTTGAAATCGGAGCTGTTCCACCCCTTTTCCAGATTGTATAGTATTTTCCGGCTTATTTACTGGTGTAGCAATCGTACCTGTGTAATTTTGGTGACAATATATTCTGATATTTTGACTTTTTACGAAATTTTTGAATTTTCAAAATTTTCTTTAAGTGCCCGTACTACTGTAAAAAATCATTTTACAAAATAATTTCATAAATAAAAGTGTTTTATCTAGACCGCGTACAACAAGAAAATTTTGACTTTTTTTCAAAATTTTCTTTAAGTGCCCGTACTACTTTAAAAAATCATTTTATAAAATAATTTTATGAGTAAAAGTTCTTTATCTAGACCGCTTGCCAACGGTACAAGAAGAAAATTTTGACATTTACGAAATTTTGTAATTTTCAATTTTTTTTGGTGCCTGTACCTACTACTAAAAAAATTATTTTTTAAAATACCTAATAACTTTAAAAGTAAAAAATCATTTTACAAAATAATTTCATAAGTAAAAATTCTTTATCGGCGTGCCAATGGTACAACAAGCAAATTTAGACTTTTCTCGAAATTTTTGAATTTTTAAAATTTTTTGAAGTGCTCGTTCTACTGTAAAAAATCATTTTACAATGTAACTTTATAAACAAAAGTTTTTATCTAGGCCGCATGCTAACGAAACACTTAAAATAAATTAACTTTTTTCGAAAATTGTGAATTTTGATTTTTTTATTTTATTTTTTGTTGTTGTACTGTTGGCACGCGCAAATGTACTACATTTTTTCTTAATACATTTTCTTGATTGTAGTTAATGCTTGTCTTGTGCGAGGTTTTGAAATATTGAAATTGTGAACTTAGCACAGCATTTTTTATTTTGGATTTTACGGTATATTTTTTAAAACTTAATAAGTACGCTACTACAATTTAGCGTGCTACAAGTACACTTATTTTTTTTTAATTTTCCAACTTTGCTGTGTTAAGTTCACACGACCGAATTAATATATTTCCTACTTTTTAGTGCAAAAAATGTATAGGTATCATATAGGTAAGCATAAGCATATTTTTTAGATTTTTTTTAAACCATATATTATTTTAATAACACTATAGCAGCACAAACGCTAGGTCTAACAGAAATTGAATCAGTTATTATGAAAAAATAAAGAAAAAATAAAGAAAAAACTCTAGCGCCGTCCTTGATGCTACTCAATTTTTCACAGGTATTGTAAATAGGCCAATGGGCAAGTTTCTTGTTTCTTTATTTCGTCATCAAGGCTGACTGCTTAAAGCAGGTATTATTTGTATAAGAGAACTAGTTTGTAATAATTATAGTTACATTGATGATCCAACACTTCTTTTGAATACGACAGTTTAACAGACTGAAAGTAGTCACTTGTTTATTTTTATACAATTAAAAAAAGACTCCAACTACGTGGGTACTGGATGATCAGTGTCGTCTCAAAGGTAGAGAAAAATCAGGAAGGACACCTAAATCCAATGAAGAAAAAAAGAGTCAACTTGCCATCCAAATGTTATCGATACTTTCCGGATTCGAAAAAACATGTGAGGACCTTCTCTAATATTTTCAGTACGCTTTTAATTTTTGGGACAAAAGATTGATTAGAAAGGTGCGTTCTACTCTGAAAACATGAAAATAATCAGGCTCGTCGCTGCCGACGCTCAAGCACGTAAGAGATTTTTGATTGGATGTATTCCGTAAAGCAGTGGTTCCCAATTAGTTTTTGCTGCGTACCACTTCAAAAAAGACCTCAAACCTGCGTACCCCTTATTGTAGCAATCACACTAATATTATAAATGCGAAAGTTTGTGAGTGTGTGTATGTTTGTTACTTCTTCACGCTCAAACGCCTGGACCAATTTTGATGAAATTTGGTATACAGGTAGTTGACACCCTGGATTAACAGATAGGCTACTTAAACCGCGGGTGACACCGCGGGGCATAGCTAGTGATAAATAAAAAAAATAAGTCAGCTTAAATAACATTTATTATTTTCAAATTACAGTACAATAGTGAAAATCAAAATAATATAGCACACGGTCGGTCATAGTGCTCGGTGCTCCGTGATGATGATCGTAATAAAATAATATTTTGGAAATTGTTCTTGTTTTTACTGATAGCCGCACGTACCCCTTGATGCAACTTCACGTACCCCTGGGGGTACGCGTACCACTAATTGGGAAACACTGCCGTAAAGCATCCATAATTTCTTCTTTATATAGGTATATTATGTTCTTCCGTTTACATAATTGTGTGTCGGAAATAAAAAGCATTTTTAGATCTCTTGGTCCAGAAATGAAGTGCCATTCTAGGGCGTTTGAGAATTATGAGGTGTTATAGAATTTCGAATATTTTTTAAGTGTCCAATTTTAGGTACGTATAATTTTTTAAAGGGTGTCAGTAAAATGTTGGACTTTTATAGAATTTTGGGCATCTTTGTGTGATTTTTATAGCAATTTTTCAGATGCCAACTTTCTTTGGTTCAAAAATATGAACTAAATAAAATCTACCTATTTCCATTTATATTGTTGTCCTTTTTTTATTTTCGGCGTATTTTGATTTCTTGAACGCATACCCGAGAGATGGGGCATTGTTTATAATACACTTTGTATAATACTTACATCGTGTTTTCCTCATGAAAATGTTTGATGCAATTATCTTATGTATTACCTTTCTGTTGTGCAAGTAAACATAAAAATATTTAAATGTCAACAAATAAACACAAACAGGATTTTCCCGAACCAAAATTTATATTCTGCCATTTTCGGTGAATAATATTAATGTAATACACCTATTATTATTTTGTTTTTTCATTATTATGTTTACTTATAAATCATCGAATAATAAATCATTTTTGTTTGAAGTTTTTGATAACTTCATTGGTACCGTAGGGCGTAGAGTAAATACCTAGCTTTCTTTTAAAGCATACACAAATTCAGGTAAAAACTTAATAACCAACAAATTTTAAAAGTGTTCTGGATGTTTTCTATTTATAACATTATTATATTTAACAACTAGTGGCCCGGTCCGTTTACGTCTGGATTTTTTGATTGCCTATAAAAGATAGATTATTATAGAATAATAGCCGTATTGGCAGGCGTTGTCATATATTTATTAATAATAGTCATTACCCGCTGGTTCGCACGCGATTGAGACGAAACACAGCAGTGACAACAGTAGTGGAGTCTTCGGATTCACCGTATTACAATCTTGCCTCACGGGGCTATAACCCGCTTGGCAGCGACAACAGTCGTAGAGCCTTCGGTTCCACCGTATTACAATCTTGCCTCACGTAGTGAGTGACCAAACTAAGCAACTTTGTAGTGAGGTAAGTTTGCTTGTATCGAGTTGTTTTGGCCTGAAGAATATGTGGTAGGCTTTTGTAAAGACCTTTTAGGGACACCCTGTATAAAGCTGAAGAGTTTGTTTGTTTGTTTGGTTGAACGCGCTAATCTCAGGAACTACTAGTTAAAATTGAAAAAAAGTTTTTTTTGTTGGATAGCCCATTTATCGAGGAAGGCTATAGGCTATATAATATCACGCTACGACCAATAAGAGCGGAGCATCAATGAAAAATGTTGCACAATGTATCTCAAAAATAAGCTTCTATATAAAAATAATTTTCCTACAGTGTTTTCAATAAATATTTATTATATTTTTATAAAAAGTATAATTACTGCTTTTTATCGACAAAAACTTTTGAACGGTAACTCCGATCATCATGAAATGTGGACACAACATTCATCTCAGTAAACTAAGATGAAAATCGGCAAGAGATATAATGTTAAAACGGTGTTTTTTATATAATAATGGTATACTTTTCTTAACGGCTTATTCTATTTATTTCTTCAAGAAAGTTTCATTAAAAAATATTTTTTTTAAACTTTATAGTTTCGGAAATATTTTGAAAATAAAAAAAAAATGGTTATTCTTTCGGTTTGTAGATGTCAAATGTAAACATTTTAAAGTTGGAATAGTTCCGTCGCCCAATTGGCTGGAATTTTTGTTTTGTTCGTCTCTTTTCCATAATAAAAACCCCACATATGGCCCTAATAGGGAATATGTATGTGGTTTAAATTTACATGATTTTTTTTCCAAGAATCTTTATTGTCCGGACATTATGCCTAAACAATTATTTTACTATTTAGTTCGCTTTTAATTGTAAAAAATATTAATTAAAAAGTGCAAAATAAGCGAGGGAAATTCAATTTTGCGAAACGCATCACTATTGGTCGAAACAAAACGTGACGTCACATGGCACGTCACGTCATCTGATTAATATTTAAATTTAATTTTCGGTAGATGGTATAACTGGAGTATGTTCTCGCGTTTGGTTTATCGTTCATGACAGCAGTCATAACCTAAACAGTGCATTTTTAATCATGAGTGAATGTCATCGTTATTTGACGTTACAAGCTACTCCTGTCAAATTAATAATAAAACCAGTGGGAGTACATGCCCAAGTAATTCAAGAATTACAAGGCGCGAAATTTTACATCATATACCCCGGTGTTTTGTTTGAAAATCGGTGTATATTTAACGTTCAGCCCGGAATTGTTTTTTTAAAAACTGCACATTAGCCCCTTCCCGTTTCACTGCGAGACAATTCGCATACCCGTTTATCGTTCACCCCGGAATTGTTTTTTTAAAAACTCCACATTTGCCCCTTCCCGTTTCACTGCGAGACCATTCGCATACTCCTTTATCGTTCACCCCGGAATTATTTTTTTAAAAACTCCACCTCTGCCCCATCGCGTTTCACTGCGAGACAATTCGCATACCCCTTTATCAAAAAAAGCTTAGTCCGCCTTCTTTAGAAGTCCGCCATATTGAATTTAGAGTGATGTCACTTTATTTTTCGAGTTATTCTCAGCAAGCCCTTTCATTTGATACCCATATTGTAGGAAAGCATAATAAAATTAGTCCGCCATCTTTAGAAGTCCGCCATATTGGATTTAGAGTGACGACACTTTATTTTTCGAGTTATTTACAGCAAGCCCTTTCATTTGATACCCATATTGTAGGAAAGCATAAAAAACTTAGTCTGCCATCTTTAGAAGTCCGCCATAATGGTTTAAGAGCGATGTCACTTTATTTTTCGAGTTATTCTCAGCAAGCCCTTTCATTTGATACCCATATTGTAGAAAAGCATAATAAAATTAGTCACCATCTTTAGAAGTCTGCCATATTGGATTTATTTGACGTCACTTTATTTTTCTAATTATTCTCAGCAAGCCCTTTCATTTGATACCCATATTGTAGGAAAGCATAATAAAATTAGTCCGCCATCTTTAGAAGTCCGCCATATTGGATTTAGAGTGACGTCACTTTATTTTTCGAGCTATTTACAGCAAGCCCTTTCATTTGATACCCATATTATAGGAAAGCATAAAAAACTTAGTGCGCCATCATTAGAAGTCCGCCATATTAGATTTAGACTGACGTCACTTTATTTTTCGAGTTATGCTCAGCAACCCCTTTCTTTTGATACCCATATTGTAGGAAAGTATAATAATATTAGTCCGCCATTTTTAGAAGTCCGCCATAATGGATTTAGAGTAACGTCACTTTATTTTTCGAGTTATTCTCAGCAAGCCCTTTCATTTGATACTCATATTGTAGGAAAGCATAATAAAATTAGTCCGCCATCTTTAGAAGTCCGCCATATTGGATTTAGAGTGACGTCACTTTATTTTTCGAGTTATTCTCAGCAAGCCCTTTCATTTGATACCCATATTGTAGAAAAGCATAATAAAATTAGTCACCATCTTTAGAAGTCTGCCATATTGGATTTATTTGACGTCACTTTATTTTTCTAATTATTCTCAGCAAGCCCTTTCATTTGATACCCATATTGTAGGAAAGCATAATAAAATTAGTCCGCCATCTTTAGAAGTCCGCCATATTGGATTTAGAGTGACGTCACTTTATTTTTCGAGCTATTTACAGCAAGCCCTTTCATTTGATACCCATATTATAGGAAAGCATAAAAAACTTAGTCCGCCATCATTAGAAGTCCGCCATATTAGATTTAGACTGACGTCACTTTATTTTTCGAGTTATGCTCAGCAACCCCTTTCTTTTGATACCCATATTGTAGGAAAGTATAATAATATTAGTCCGCCATTTTTAGAAGTCCGCCATAATGGATTTAGAGTAACGTCACTTTATTTTTCGAGTTATTCTCAGCAAGCCCTTTCATTTGATACTCATATTGTAGGAAAGCATAATAAAATTAGTCCGCCATCTTTAGAAGTCCGCCATATTGGATTTAGAGTGACGTCACTTTATTTTTCGGGTTATTTACAGCAAGCCCTTTCATTTGATACCCATATTTTAAGAAAGCATAATAAAATTAGTCCGCCATCTTTAGAAGTTCGCCATATTGGATTTAGAGTGACGTCACTTTATTTTTCGAGTTATTTACAGCAAGCCCTTTCATTTGATACCCATATTGTAGGAAAGCATAATAAAATTAGTCCGCCATTTTTAGAAGTCCGCCATATTGGATTTAGAGTGACGTCACTTTATTTTCGAGTTTTTTTCCGCAAGTCCTTTCATTTGATACCCATATTGTAGGAAAGCATAAAAAACTTGGTCTGCCATCTTTAGAAGTCCGCCATATTGGATTTAGAGTGACGTCACTTCACACTTTTCTTTATTACGAGAAATAAATAAATATAGCTGTTAAATATAAATTTACTAAGTGCAGATATAAAATGAAATAACTGGATGAAGATAAATTTTGGTGTACATAGACATTTAGTGTTAAAGAGTTACATGGACTCAGTGTTATAGAGTTATAGTGTTGTGTGTATATGGACTGCTATAGTGTTAAGGCCGCAGCACACGAGGCTAGAGACGCTGCTAGATTCCTTGCTAGATTTGCCTACTAGTTTTCTAGTGCTGATTTTCTTTATTGCTGTTATGTGCTCGCTTGACACGAGACTACTTTTCAAGCTTGATTTGTGGATAGATCTGGTGCGCAGCAGTCTGAGCCGGCGTCACACTTTTTTTTCGAGTGGGTAGTAAGAAAGAGGCTGGGGGGGGGTTGCTTTCATGGATGATGTTTTACAATTTATTTTGATACAGATAAAGGATTAGAACACATGCATCATTCGCGGCGTGTGTGTGAAATAGAATAAGGGAGAAAGAGAGAGAGATGTGTAAGATCTGACGTTGGAAACTGCCGCTGGCTTGCCGCCGCTCGCGCATGTGCGCGGCAATTTTAAATTTCAAACATAGAAAATATTAGAATTTAGGGTTTTGTCTGATAATTCCGAGTGGGTATGTATCCACTGGGATGTTTTCCAAGTGGTACCACTACCCATACTACCCACGTCAACCGCCGCCCCTGCGAGCAGTGACATTTCGAATATAAACACAGAGCAAAACGTATCTGTTGTGTCTGACTCTGAGCAGAATGACGCAATGTTGGTTTGTGGGCGTTTGTTCAAGTGCCCACGTGATAAGATACTGCTTCCTGATTGGTTCTTGCTCATACCTAACAGCAGATATAGCAGGGAAAATAGTCCCTGTTATAATTTTAAAACCTAACTTCTGAGCTAGCAAGTCAGCCTACAGTGACGTCATTTCCAGCTTCGTATCCAGCCTACCGGCTATCAGAACTCCTAGCAGCATTTCTAGCAGCATTTCTAGCAGCGTTTCTAGCCTCGTGTGCAGCGGCCTTCATACGGACCTTTATAGTGTTGTGTCTATGTTACGGTCCGAAAGCCGGACAATTTCGACATTGACCGGTCAATGTCGACAATGCCCAAGCCACATCGGGCAATGTCCGAAATCGGACAAGGTTCAAAAAATCGATTTTGTATAAACATGAAACGCTGACATTTGATTGTATCTTTATCATGATAAGTTATCATCAACGCTTTATGGAATTTTTATCACTGATATCAACTATTGAAGAAAATATTTTTCAGCTTTCTATTACAATTGGGCTTTTGAATTATTTTTTTTTTTGTCACAAAATAGAAAGATCGTATATAAGTTTTATAACAAAACTATTTTGCTTTTTTTTATTTTCGTTATAATTCAAAATATTTTAAATAAAATTAAAAATAAATTTTTGAACCCAGTTCCGAGAACGCGCCTACATTTCCCGAACATAATGTGACGTCATAATGTTAATTTCTATTATCATCACATGCAATTGACACAGTGTTTTAAGCTCTCATTGATTGAATACAGTCAATATATTAAGAAATTTATCAAAAATGTTAAAAATGTTATCGTGCTTGTTTGTACAAAGGTGTACGAATATTACAGAAAAAACTCCCCACAAAATGTTTTTAAATGTGCCACAAGATGTTACACGTCGAAAACAATGGTGTCAACATCATAAAACGTCAATTTTTCTGTGTTGCGAGTATCATTTTGATGTAAGTATATAATACTGTAATTAATAATAATTTATATCAACGTATAAAAAATATCTGGGTGACCGAATTTTGCTCGAAATAGTTCATTAAACATATTATTAATTTGTTGTGATTTGTTGATTTTGTACTATTTTTTTTACGAAACGAATTAATAATTTCAGTTTTATGTATTTTTTAAACGAGAAATCCCAGATTCAACTTTACCAACCATTTTTCCCTATAATAACAGTCATTCCCTTTGTAAATGTTATTTAGGTCGTCATTTTGAAATCTATCGCCGTTATTTTAGATCCTTTAAAAATTGTCGTTTCGGATGTAATTTTACTCACCCATTGTCATTTCTCGGCACTCATTTTTAAGCATAATATGGTATATCAATTTTATCGATGTATTTTTCTTAGCAATGTCTTGTATATTTCAATCAATAATATTTGTTTTGCATAGGTCACAAAAAAACTCACAAAAATCGATATTCAAAGAAATGTAGTACAGTGCAACCTCGATAATCCGGATCTCCAATAATCCGGATTATTCAATAATCCGGACAAGCATTTCTATTGCATTGTGTACTTTATAACCCGGATGTGACAGTACTCGATAATCCGGACCTGCATTTTTAGACGTCTATTTCATTTAAACTACATGGTAAAATTTAAATCGATAGTGAGGGATTCCCCGAACTTCCAATCTAATATGTATATTATCTGGGAATTACAGGTACACAAACAGTATGTGCCTTTGCTTTGCCTAATACGCATGATGTAGGTAGCTGTTTGTTTATGGTCACAAGAGGTGCTATTTTCCTTTATGTGCTGCATTGCATATAAACGTTTTTTTTTGCGTATATGTGCCGACATATTTTATTAAAATGCCTTCTAAAAGAAAACATATTACACTAACAATAAAACAGAAGTCCGATATAGTTCGAGGTGAAAGTGGAAAAGTTTTGGCAAATGAGTACGAAGTAGGAACATCCACAATTTCAGATATAAAAAAGAAGCAAGGGAAACTGAAAAGGTATGTTCATTTTAATAAAGATCATTTTTGACACTCACTATTGTGTAACTTTATTTAGATTTGTTTCCAAATGTGATTCCGGTCCTGGCGCCAGAAAAACCTTACGAAAAGCCGAGTGTCCAGAAATGGAAACTCGTTTGTATGCATGGTTTTGAGGCATGTATGAGGCAGTTAAGGTATTCGTCCCTGCAAATACCCCCTGCACCCTTCATCTCAAATCTTTTCCCCTCGCCTAAAAACGGTTCGCGCTCTCCCGACGCTATTTTTAAAGCTAGAGGGTTCTGGTAAACGCCAAATGAATGACAAAGAATCAGACTACAGATCCTTCAGGCGAATTTTTGAAAAAAATTCCTGAAAAAACTTACAACCTTTTGAAAAAAATAATAAGTTACGTAATATTTCACACGTAGGTGAAACTGTTTTTCAAAAAATTCGCCTGAAGGATCTGAAGTCTGATTCTTTGTCTTTCATTTGGCGTTTACCAGAACCCTCTAGTTTTAAAAATAGCGTCGGGAGAGCGCGAACCGTTTTTAGGCGAGGGGAAAAGATTTGAGATGAAGTGTGCAGGGGGTATTTGCAGGGACGAATACTCTTAAAAGTTTCACTGTGTACATAAGGTGGGCAGAAGAAAATGATAGTATCCCTCTAAGTGATATTCTTGTACTTCAAAGATTAAAAGAAATTGCTTTTATGATGAGTCAGAAAAAGCTTAAGCAGACAAAAATGACGAACTTTCTTACAAAATAACATGTGCTTCTATTTTATACATTATTTTATGTACCTACTACATATTGTTATTATGAGCTGTTTTGTGTTATGATTCTTTTTCAATATAAAATATGTTCTGCTTCAGTAATCCGAATTATTTACTAGTCCGGATCACCGCGGTTTTAATTAGTCCGGATTATCGAGGTCGCACTGTACCTACATACATAATAATATCTTTTAATAATAGACTATGCGCTGTTTTTTCTCATATTAAGATAACAATTGAAAAAGTTAGTAACAATGTGACAACAATAAAAATTTTTAAACAATGAAAAAAAATAGTGTATTTCAGTTACATTTTGATGATACCAGAATTTTTTGAGCCATAACTAGGATTACCATCCGTCCGGATTTGTCCGGGCATGTCCGGACTTTTGGCCTTCCGTCCGGACTTTGTCCCGCTTTTCAATTCGTCCGGATTTTTTACGCAGATAGAAAAATAAAAAAATATTTTTTCATTTAATTAGGTACTTTAAAATAAAATGAACGTAATTAAATCAGTCTTCAATCTTTATTTAAATATACATAAATTATACATAGAAGTATTTCAACTAGTTACACTAATTAGTCACTAGTCAGTCTCATGACTCATCTCAACTAAAAAGAATCTACTTTGGGCATATTGCGCGATTGTGTGAAGGTCTAATTCGCTTGCTGTAGGTTTATTTAGAAAATAATAACCATCCGTTTGGAACGACCGGACCAGACCAACTGTTCGAAACGTCTAAAACGTACATTATATCACTAATTGTAATAGAAAGCTGAAAAATATATTCTACAATAATTGATATCAGTTATAAAAATTCCATAAAGGGTTAATGATAACTTATCATGATAAAGATACAATCAAATGTCAGCGTTTCATGTTTGTAAAAAATCTATTTTTTTAACCTTGTCCGATTTCGTACATTGCCCGATGTGGCTTGGGCATTGTCGACATTGCCCGGCTTCCGGACATTGACCGTAACATATAATATATGGACTTTAAGTAGTGAAGTGATTTTGTGTATGTGTACATAGAGTAGACTATTAGTAGTGACTTTGAATTCTTATTTTATTACTTGGTTGTTTTTCTGTTACGGTATTATTTTATTTTACTTTACAAGAGAAGTACTTTTAGTTTGCTCATTTATCTGTTTGTTATTTATGTTTGTGAAAGTGTTATATACCTAAGTGTAAATAAATATTCTCCACCACAAAAAGAACAGTTTTGTTACAGTGTTATATACAAAATTATAAAAAAAATATTCGAAAATGTTCACCATAAATAATTAATTCATTAACACAATTCCATGATTAACACATTTCCAAAACAAATGAAGGTTCTTTAAATCTTTTCACGTTCTCACGCCGTGTAACAATAACACCTAATATTTAATAACGTATTCCGTAATTTTAACTAATTAGACAACATTCTTGATAACAATTTATAAATCAAATAAAATAACTAATGATCATGAAATTTTAAACGAATATTAAAATAGTTTTAATAAAATAAACGTGTTTAATTAAATTTTAAACGAAAGGGTTCATTACAGCTGTATTATTAAAATTGGAATGTTTAGCTAATAACACGTATAAAAAAGTTTACCTATTGAAAATTTGTGCTTTTGATTTTAAAATTTAAAAAAATGGATAATTATAATAATTGAAATAGTATGAGGGATATTAGGCGGTAAAATGGTTTTTTATATCAAAATTAAGTTAATGTATATTTTTCTATAAGCAAAATAAGTGGGAACATGGAGTTATTCAAGGAAAATCAAAAAAAAAAACGTAACATTTATAATAAAACTTTGGGGCATCGTTTAGAGACAAATACCACCCCCTATTCTCATCCTCTGCGCAGGGATGAGAGTGACTTTGACATTTTTAATAGGAAAACCTATTTTTTATCTTAAATTAAGATTTTTCTAGGAAAAATAGGCAACATTTGTCTGAAACATTTTTTTACCCGATGCCTCCCTTAACCCTTAAAATGCATGTCAAAAATCGGTTTCCTGAAACAATCAATTTTTATGCCTAAACAACGACCTTGCACAGAAAAGTACGAGAAGTAAATGTTGTTTTATTTGGGAACAGTCATTGATTAAACATAAAAAAAAACAACACCCCCTTTAATCATTAAAAAACTCAGTCACCCCCACCCCCGCGCAGGGGGCGGTGTTTTTTTTGTATGTTTAATCGATGACCCTTCCCAAAACAAACAACACTTACCTCTCATAATTTTTTGCGCAACGTCGTTGTTTAGATATAAACATTGAATGGAGTTTCGGGAAACCGATTTTTGACATGCATTTTGAGGGTATGAGGGAGGCATCGGGTAAAAAAATTTTTCAGACAAATGTTGCATATTTTTTCTAGAAAAATCATAATTTATGATAAAAAATATGTTTTCTTATTAAAAATGTCAAAGTCACCCTCATCCCTGCGCAGAGGATGAGAGTAGGGGGTGGTATTTGTCTCTAAACGATGCCCCCCTTCAAACTAAACAACTTTTGTCTGCAGTTTTGTCTGAAACTGTTTTCGAAATAATCGAGTCCAACCGAGATATTAGCTTGTTTAAGGATAAACGCCCCACTCTGTATATTACAATTTAATGAAAAATGAAGAGAATATCAAGAGAAAAAAGTAGTATTTTGACGATAACTTTGTCAATTTTTCAAAAAGCATTTTGTAGGTACGTTCCGGGGCTACAGAACCTGTAGAGATGAGCTGTTTTAAAGCTTTCGTTTTTAAGATGTCTGAGCTTAAAGGACTCCCAAAAGGTGCCTTTGCGCTGTAAGGCGATGTTCTTACGAATATATCTCAACAAACGTAAGTCCTAAAAGAAAAAAAAAAATACTAACATTTTCTGTAGACAAAGGCCTACATTTTTTGTATCTTGCATATTTCGCGTATGTCCCTTTGTTTAAGCGTAATCGGCAACAGAAAAATATTTTTTTCGGTATTCGGAAAAAAAGTTCAAGGTTAAATCGATTTTTTTTTCAAAACTAAGCATCCAAATTGGTGCAAACTCTCCATACATGTTGTTAGTACCCAAAAGAAATAGATCGTAAGTGGAGTACGTTTAAATAACATTTTTGCAGTTAAGCCATCGGTTTTATTATCGATCTTTGCTTCAATAAAACCTGTATGACCATCTCATTTTCGCCGTAACTCGGTCAATTTAAATGATGATAACATTTAGAAAAGCTCGTTTTCAAGGGTTTTTCAAGCTGTGTAAATAAGCCATTTAATATTTTTTACCAAAACGCTGTTATCTCCTTGTAAATGGCGTTGAAAGGAATGAATAATAATTTTGTTAGCGAACAAACTTTTATGTTTACACGGTCATAACTTTGTTTCTATTGTACGTACAAAATTTGAAAAAATATGGAATCGATTCGGTATTTAATAAGCTTAATTTTTGCTATTTTCAGTATTTTGATAGAGCGCATAGTTTTTGAGTTATTCGTGAAATAGCGCTCGAAAACGTCCATATTTCAATGAAAAATCGAGATTTTCAATCGCAAATAACTCGATAAATATCGATCGAAATAAATAACTTCATAGAATACGTTTTGCTTAGATTTCAATGATGTATCGATTCATGGGGTTAATTTTTCCAAAAAAATTGCCACCCCCGAGAAGGGGTGGCATATCGACATATTATGTCAAAAGCGGCAATAAAAAATGGGTAAACATTTGAGTATTTAGTGTTATAAACACATTCCAAAAGGTTTTACAAAAATCCGTTCGGTTTCCCCGGGTTCCGAGGTATAAACCTTACGGCACTCCACTATATGTATCGGATTTTTTTCAGCACCTATAATTTGTATGATATTTTAGGTAGAGAAACGCGTTTCCAGAACTTTTGTCTGTGGTTGTTTATATCAACATAACTCAAAGAACGACTGAACCAATTTTAGGTAAACTTGTTACACTATCTAATAATCTAAAAAAACGAGAAGCTTAGTAGTTATTTCATTGTGTAGTCTGTTTCTGAGTCATGGACATTTCTCTTGCGCTAAAAACGTAATAATATCCGTTACAAAAAGCATTCATGTGCGAAGAGATCTGGCGCCTTAAGAGTTCCATGCCGTTACAACAATTCAATATAATTTACAATCGTCACGTTTGATGGCGCGTCTTTCAATTACTTTCGACACTTTCAATGACGCACGTATAACAAAAAAATTGAAAAGAAGTTTGACCCTGCAGTCCATCTCTAAAACTTCCCGCTATTTTCAAGTTCAAAACGCTCAAAAAAAAAAACACTTTCTTACGAATTTCTCGTTCACGATATCTCGTGAACAAATGAACCGATTTTGATGCGGTTTGCGGCGATCAACGCAGTTTTTTTAAACTAAAAAAGTTATTTATTACAAAAAAATCAAGCTGAAAAAAATTTTACGAGTGATTTAAAAAAAAAAACACTTTTTTATAAATTTTACGTTCACAATATCTCCTGAACAAATGAGCCAATTTTGATGCAGTTTGCGGCGATCGACGCAGTTTTTTTAACCTAAGATAGT
Source organism: Xanthostigma xanthostigma (assembly GCA_963575645.1). NCBI lineage: Eukaryota > Metazoa > Arthropoda > Insecta > Raphidioptera > Raphidiidae > Xanthostigma > Xanthostigma xanthostigma. The sequence continues at coordinate 45,055,823 of OY754464.1, forward strand.
AAATTATCACAAAAAAATCGTTCTGATAAGAATTTTACGAGTAATTTAAAAAACACGTTCTTACCAATTTCTCGTTCACGATATTTCGTGAACAAATGAACTGATTTTGATGCGGTTTGCGGCGATCGAAGCAGTTTTTTTAACCTAATAAAGTTATGTATTACAAAAAAAACCGATCTGATAAGAATTTTAAGAGTACTTAATTGAAAAAAAACACTTTTATACGTATTTCGTTGACGATATTTCTTGAACAAAAAAAAAAAAACGATTTTGATGCGGTTTGCGGCAGTCGACGCAGCTTTTTTAGCCTAAGAAAGTATTTTATTAAAAAAAATCGATCTGATAGGAATTTTAAGATTAATTTAAGAAAAAAATCGACATGGTTTTTTAAAGAGAAGAGCTGAAACACATATTGTTGTCAAACTAGCCTTGTTTGAAAAAGGACCCAGATATTGAGGTCGAAGTTATACAATAAATTACCGGGAAGTATTAAAAATTTAAAAAGTGCCAATGCCTTTAAAAAAGCCTGTAAAAAAATGTTAAAAGAAAAATGCTATTACGATTGCCAGGAATTTCTTATTGTTTGTAATTTAAGTACCTATATAATCAATAATGAATCATTTATAGTGCTATTATGTATATTTTTTTTTGACGAATCCATATCCAAAGTTTCACGAATTTTGAACACATTTGAATTTGAATATGACCTAAATGGTTTATTGTGTCGTTATGTCTAATTTTTTTTAATATGTAGATTTAAGTTATGTTATGACGATTTGTATCCAAACTAATAGACCAGTCATTCTATTTTGAACGTAATGTTAATTTTTTGTAACCGTTATACAGCAAACCAAAATATGTAAAAAATCGGAAATTTTCCGTAGAATTTAATGCTGTATTTTTAAAACAACTGACAGTGATGGGTCTTACCGAAAATTGGGGCCAAAGTTGGTCAAAAACTGTTTTTTGCGTTTTTAAAAAAAAAATTTCTTTGGATTGAGAAAAGTCTAATACAAAAGTTATAGAATTAATTATTACGGATCGATCTGGCTTAGTGCGATGTTAAAAAATTCAAAAATTAAGTAGCAATTATTAAAAAACCGTTAAAATCGCTGTTTTTTGAAATGCTTGTATCGCTTTGAAAAAAATAATTTTTAAGCGATACTTGGTGAAAGTGTAGCCCTTTGCAATCCAAACAAAAGCGTTTTTAAAAATTTGAAAAATAATGAAACGTTTTTGCAAAAACCGATTTTTTTGAAAAAAAAAGCATTTTTTTAAAATGCCAATAACTCATAAACCCGAGAGTTTTTATAAACTTTTTGGGGCTTAAAATTTTCTTTAATAGTTTCCGTAATGTTTGCAATTACTGCGCGCCTTTTTAATTGATCGGTAATGTGCGAAAAATCGGTCGAAAAATCGGTATTTTTTTTCTATAAAAACAAAAAATTAAATACCTTTAAAAATTGAAATTTTCTACAATCATCATTATTGCCATTTAATAGCTGGTATTTTTCTGTGAATTAAAAAAAAAAAATCAACCCTCCGACTTTCTGGAGTCGAAATATTTTTTTTTTTTTTATTCCTGTGGCGCCATTTTACAATATTAAGGGCTGAAATTTACATGAGTTACAGTTTAATACTTACAAAGTAAATAAAAAATTACCAAATCCAAATCGGTCATCATTGAGCACTGCAAAGCTAGTAACATGAGCTGATCAGCACCGTGGCATGAGAACATTAGCACTATAGGTGGAGTGAATGAGAACAAACTCCCACTGACTTTCTCTTAATCAAATTGCTTGTGTTTTTATCAGTTTTTCGTGAGTATTTCAGCGGAAAATTAATTGATAATAGTGCTTAGGTTATTCAGAAATGCAAAGGAAATAACAAAATATTTTTTTTAATTCGTGTATTTATCTAAAAAAAAAATTGGTTGTCTGTAAAGTCGGTTTACGGACGATAGTTTTACGTGATAACGTATTCCGTAATACATAACCTAAACCTCCCAAAATTTGGTTTCAATCCGCTTATCCTTGGTGTCGGAATGATAAGAAATGTCAAAAGTGACGTTTGCAACTTACAAAGTATTATGCTCTAATAATAATTAGTTATTCCAATAGTTAACTTAGAAGGCTTTGTAAATCACAAAATACTAATGTCAAAAAATAAACATTAGAAATGCAGCCGTTTTCATGTTAAGACAAGACATACGTTTGCTTCTAATTTCCATGTACGGCAAACAAAGACAACCGACCGCGTCGCGCCATGCATTAGACAACATTGCATTTATACAGCTATTTTTCTATATAAATTTGTATAAAATATTTTTCTATATAAATTTGTATAAAAAAACTGTTTAGGCAAATTCTGTTATACGAAATCTATGTAAAATGTTCTCCTCTTTCGTTTAAGACTGGTTTCAAACCGATCTGATTTAAATTGAGCGAGAAATTAGCAAAAAGCACGCACAGGGTCAGGCGGAACGTTACGCGTTATGCGTTATGCGTTACGCGTTACGAACGTTAGGAACGTTAGGAACGTTACGTTACACTTTTTCGTACATGCAGCCGGTGTTTTATCAATTTATAATATTGGTGATTCATCAATTTATAAGACGTTATCACGTCAAAAACGTTAAACAATGCGTGATACAATGTTAATATTTTGGTTTCTATACAGGTGAGTCACATTCGCTTTCGCCGCTACTACTATTGTCACTGTTATATACAGTAAGTTCTGATGTGTCAGGATCATCGTCACTTACATTTCCATTAACATATTCTTCGCTGTCTATAGCTGCTTCTGTAATATTCAGCTCGTTCACTTCATCGTCGAAAATATCTTCGATAATTGGAGTTTCAATATTTGTGCAAGTTTCGTTGTCACACTTTAAACACATATTTGAACATTTTAATCCATGCTTTCTGCAGCTGCAAGTTTTTGTTTTGCATTCAGTCCCACATCGGCAGGCTATTGTTTTTAAAATATTAACATTGTAACACGTATTGTTTAAAGTTTTTTTAGATAAATACACGAATTAAAAAAAAATATATTTTGTTATTTCCTTTGCAATTCTGAATAATCCAAGCACTATTATCAATTAATTTTCCGCTGAAATACTCACGAAAAACTGATAAAAACACAAGCATTATGATTAAGAAAAAGTCAGTGGGAGTTAGTTTTCATCCACTCCACCTATAGTGCTAATGTTCTCATGCCACGGTGCTGATCAGTACGGAAGCCGGGTTGGCTCATTGGTGACTAGTGGAGTAGTGGCACCGCACACGTCCACTTCCAACATGTTAACGCGTGCACGCGTTAACATGTGTCCGTGTGCGGGATAAATGCAGATTTCTGCCTTATCCGTGTGCGGGATAAATGCAGATTTCTACCTTATCCTGGAACGGTAATCGAGCTATCTCTGTCTTTTAACTGTCAAATTTTGTGAGCAGCGTTACTTTTTGCATTGAGGTTAGGCGTAGCTGAAGTTTTGTTTATAGTGAAATAAAGTAATAAAGAATTTCAAAGTAAACATTAGAAATGAGTTTATTGTTCATCACAGGTAATTTTACGGTAACATTTTCATTTTTAATTTTAACGAAACTCATTTCTAATGTTTACTTTGAAATTCTTTTATTACTTTATTTCACTATAAGCAAAACTTCAGCTACGCGTAACCTTAATGCAAAAAGTAACGCTGCTCACAGAATTTGACAGTTAAAAGTCAGAGATAGCTCGATTACCGTTCCAGGATAAGGTAGAAATCTGCATTTATCCCGCACACGGACACATGTTAACGCGTGCACGCGTGTACATGTTGGAAGTGGCAGTGTGCGGTGCCACTACTCCACTAGTCACCAATGAGCCAACCCGGCTTCCGTAGATCAGCTCATGTTACTAACTTTGCAGTGCTCAGTGATGGCCGGTTTGGATCTGGTAATTTTTTATTTAATCTGTAACTCATGTAAATTTCAGCCCTTAATATTGTAAAATGGCGCCGCAGGAATTAAAAAAAAATATTTCGGCTCCAGAAAGTCGGAGGGTTGATTTTTTTTTTTTTAATTCACAGAAAAAGTTTTTATAGAAAAAAATACCGATTTTTCGACCGATTTTTCGCACATTACCGATCAATTAAAAAGGCGCAGTAATTGCAAACATTACGGAAACTATTAAAGAAAATTTTAAGCCCCAAAACGTTTATAAAAACTCACGGGTTTATGAGTTATTGACATTTTAAAAAAAATGCTTTTTTTTCAAAAAAATCGGTTTTTGCAAAAACTTTTCATTATTTTTCAAATTTTAAAAAACGCTTTTGTTTGGATTGCAAAGGGCTACACTTTCACCAAGTATCGCTTAAAGATTATTTTTTTTCAAAGAGATACAAGCGTTTCAAAAAACAGCGATTTTTAACGGTTTTTTAATAATTGCTACTCCATTTTCGAATTTTTTAACATTGCACTAAGCCAGATCGATCCGCAATAATTAATTCTATAACTTTTGTATTAAACTTTTCTCAATCCAAAGAATATTTTTTTTTAAAAACGCAAAAAACAGTTTTTGACCAACTTTGGCCCTAATTTTCGGTAAGACCCATCACTGTCAGTTGTTTTAAAAATACAGCATTGAATTCTACGGAAAATTTCCGATTTTTTACATATTTTGGTTTACTGTATAACGGTAAACAGCTCAAACATTTAGAATGACCGGTCTATAATGGCAACACTATCAACACAAATATATTATCTATTTATCTATGATTAGATTTTGGAATTAATCGGTTAAGGAGGTCGGGTGACAGCTACGTGATTTGTTTAATATATAAATTTTTTTCTGTTATTCATACGAAGAGTTATTTTAGAAATATATTACCCAATGTTCAATAATAGTATATTGTGCGACTAGTGCGTGTTGAATAAATAAAATTATCGACCAATTTTTCAGACAATTATATGAATTTTTTCATTCTTTTTAGGTACTTACAAATATATCCATGACTACTTAATAAAAAATTGTTTGTTATTAATGTTTATATTTTTTAGCTCAATTCTGAAGAAGTTCCAAATCCGGACCCAAACGTAAATTGATTTAATTATAATTATATTTTTTTGTCAATATCCTCCTGAAACCCAGGACCGAAAAAGTTATAGTATCTCCGTGATTTTTGGAATAGGAAATAATATCGGTACAGAGACCTGAGAAAAATATTTTAAAAAAACTTCCCTCCCACTAATCTCAAAATAGGGGGTATCACAGGTGATACTATGGGCTCAAATCGTAATAAAATGCATTAAAAATATTGAATGTTTATTTTAATCAGACTTTTAACATAATTTTAAAATTTAATCATTTTTGGTAGGAAATTCAAAGAAACAATTACGGTTCACATTGAAACACAAAAAATGTTACAAGTAGAACATTTTATGAATGCGTTAGTTGGAAGCATTAAATTATCGAGTCTACATTAAATTTAGTTCGATTGTTTTGGGTGTCCTTCACACATACTGATAAGTGTTGAGCATCTTTTAACCTTTTAGCTTCATGGGAAAGAGGCTACACAAGCCTTCGCTTTCGGTTTGAAGGTAGAGCTCTTCCGGCTCTGAACCCAGTCCAGGGCTACTAATACCACTTTGAGGACTAATACGGGTGATGCGCAGCAGAGGACTTGGACATGATTCTGGAACAGGTATTTGACTTCCGTAGATTAAATGCTTGGCCAGATCCATTTTGAAGTCAAGATACTGTTTAATTCGCTTTCGTGGCAATCCAAATTTGATCGCATCTTCTCGATACTGAATCCACGCAGAAAAGTCAAAGAAATAAAAAATGGCTCGAACAGTTCATTTACCAGTTCTGCTTCGCATGGCGTATTTACCGATGATTCGGTCTAGTAAGTCAATACCTCCTATAAATTGGTTATAATTCTTGATCGCCACTGGCTGCGGAACTTCAAGGTAACGTTGATCCTTTTTGCTCCAACGTCGGCAACTTCCCACAGACTCCACTGCACTTTCGGTTGAAGCAAGATGAATTGGCTTGCTGTCCAGCCATTTTACAACTACAACCATTTTGTCTTGTCTGACGAAGCAACCAAAGGTTCCTCTTCCATCTTTAATTAATTGCCTATCAGACTTAAGTAACGATTTGATTGTTTTGTTGTTGGATCTTTGATACTCAGGAACACGGTTTTTCATGAGCGTCCCAGTCGCGTAGATATCTCGTTTCAACAATGTATCCAGCAGCGGAATCGAGGTAAAATAACGATCGATGTAAATGGAACTGTATTTAGGCAACGATAAAATTGATCCTAGATCAATTTTATCTGGCATAGAATATAATGCTGACTCCACACTGGTTCCTTTTCCTTGATAAAGATATAAGTCCAACGGGAGCCAATTAGGATTAGCTTGTATAAATACTTTTATATCTTCAGGATTAGGCTTTCCCTTGACTATATTTAGTTCTTCTTCATCTTCTTCATCTATGTCTTCAAACTCTGATTCATCTAAGTTGAGATACGTTGTATAAATGTCTATGACAAATTTAAATCTAAATTAAAAAAAACTGTTATTAGCAAATAATTTTTATGACATATCAACATATTTATCTTGAGCTATAAATGTACTTTAAATTTTATATTTTATATATGTATTTGTATACTGACTTGTTTCACGACTGTCACAGTCATCTATGAAATAAAATACTACTACTACTACTACTACTAAAATCGACAAAATTTCACCATCACTTAAACGGAAAAAAATGGACCAAAATAAGTTATAAAACTATACGTTGATTTTAGAGTACAACTTCAAAAATACTAAGATTAATGATAATTCTAAATAGTTACAACAAAAATGACACAAAAAAACAGTATTAAATAATATTTACCTCTTCTCGAATTCGCCATGTCGGTTTTTCCCCGCACCTTCAATTTCAAATAATAGTCCACAAAATCCAGTCTTACGACAACAAGCCCATAGCCACCTAGTATCATAGCTTGATAACTGTTTTAAGTGACTTTGATAATGATTCAAACAAATATCGACAGATGGCGATGTAAATAAATAAAAATCAGTAGTATCATAGGTGATATCGAGGGTCTCAAGAGGATATAATTGTCTGAAAAATTAGTCGATAATTTAATTTATCGAAGAGCTTAGAGTATATTAATCAGACGTTAATCAAAGATTTGTATACTAAATATTATCCATCTTTTTATTTCTTTATTGCTTCTCTCTCTTTCTCTATAATACCGACGTTTATCTATTCAAATTTCGCGGGTGTTCGACGTTGTCATAATAGTGTACAGCACAATTGACTATCAACAGCCATTTTTAAATACACGAAAGGTATTTTCCGCGTGAAATTTTTGTATTTTTTCTGTTTATTTTAACGGTTACGTCCCTATTTGAACCTATCAGTGCGTTCAGAATTGTTTGGCAAATCTTACAAGTAGTTTTTTTATTTTATAATCTTGGGAATATTTCATGCAAAAATTCAAAAACTCTTGACAGCGTAGAGGTTTTTTATACTATCAATGTATTTAAATGGAGAAACATTTTTTTTTAATTATTTCTCCGCAACCAGACCACTGTGAGATTTTTCCTTCCAAAAACTAACGTTTCATATTATGCTTCTTTACTTATCTAAGAATTTTCATCTTCTCATCTTGGAATGCCTCTTATCATCCGACTACCTTAAGTAGTTTAGAAAATATTCCATAAAAACAAATAATTTCTAAAAATTTTTGAAACTTGTGTTTTTGAGATTTCTCAGAATTTATTGGGCCGAATCATTCCAAATTTTCAGGAAATCTAAGTTCATCAGTCACGGTCAGATGCCGCAAACCGCGTTTTAATCGGACATTCCGTTCAAAAGATATAAGAGGTTTACATACACACAAACACACACACGCACACACATACAGCCCTACGGACATCCACGCCAAAATAGTCAGAATAGCTTCCTAGGACCTCAAAACGTCGAGATCTGGTAAAAACTCGATTTTCGAAAATCGGGGTAAAAACAATAACTTCCCGATTTTTTTGAAAATTTTTTTTTTATTTTTTTTATAGCGAGAAGTTAAAAAAATAAAATAATGTTTTTAATTTTTGCAGGACAATTCATGGGTTGTAGATCTTAGTCTTTGATATTAATTTCAACTTGGAGTCTGTATCTGTTCCTGAAAATAAGGATCTTACGGAACTCTAAAAATTATGTTTGTTGCATGATAATTCCACGTTGAATTAGTAATTTATAATTTTTAAGACTGTCCCGCATGCAAAATTTGAAGATTTTAGGTCAACGAGAAGTACCCTTCAGGTTTTAATGAATTTGTATCAAACTACGTGATTTTTAAAGGTCGTATCTGTTCATTTAAATGAGTTAAAAATCTTGATTTTTTAGGTCATAGGCCTTAGTACTAGATATTAATTTCAACTTGATATCTCTAGCTGTTCAATAAAGCAATCCTATAAGGTTTCTATTTTTTTTTAATTTTTCATTCTGAGGTACGGAACTCTAAAACTGTATCTAAAATGTTGCGAAATTTTTGCTGCATTTTTGAAAGCGCAAGTGGAAGTCCGCTACATCACTGATAAACATTGATAATTATTTCTAAGATATTTTTTCAAATATCTTCACTCTATCGAATTTCGACAGTCACCGGTCAAGTTTATTTAATTTAAAATCTGTCCATGTTTTAAAACGCTTCTGTATTGCGCGCGCATTGTATCAATGAAAAATATGTCAGTTGGCAAATGAAGCGATCTATTTTTTTCTAATTCACTATAATTTACTTTACTGTACTGGCGCTTATAAATTAGGTGCTTTTAACTCTACTGCCACCGATTGTCGTGTATACGTCTACAAGTACAAGGACGCTCGTGACGAAGTGAAATCAAATCGTGCGTCCCTTTATCAGAATGTATCACAGTATTGTCATTATCACTAAAAAGACAGAAATGATTGAAAAACATACGTCGCATCTCTGTTCAGCTTTTTATAATAATGTACATGTTATTAATAATATGCATTTATTTATTTGTAACCTTTGTTTTGTGTCGGTTTTAAAATATATTTGGTGATGAAAAATACGGAAAAAATTAGTAAAATATTGTTGTACTATTTAAATGGAATTAAATAGACTATACCTGTAAGTAATTCGCTTTCATTTTGTGTTGAATTCTTTTGTTTTCTTTTTGTGTGCGTGTACATAATACGTAAACATTTCAAATCTATTTTCATTAATTACATCGATATTAAAAAAATTACAAAGGAACATTTCTCTAAACTCGTTTTTTTGCGTGTTTTCGGGTACTTTGTAATACTAAGATAAAAGAGAGGCAGAATGTTTGTATGTATGTAAGTACAGGAAATTGGAATCACCCAAAAATAGCTGGAACGATTGTTGAATAATACTTTCATCAAAATCTGCTCATAGAATCGACATTCACCCGAGTGAAACCGCGGGAAAGAGCTTCAAATATGTTTAAAGCTCGGACTGAATTTTTGAAATTTGCTTGTCTTTTTGGAGTATAATCATTGATTAAAATATTATATTAGGAAGATAAATATCCCAGTAAACCAAAATGATACCACTTATGATGTTCGCCGATAGATGGCCACCTATTGACGAGCATCTTAGCTATATTGTTTTAATTAATCTGTGAGTATAGAATATGTAGAGTTTCCGGAGTGAATTGTGCTGGCAACGGTTTGGTCGTATAGTGACTAGCATCATAATTACCTGTGCCCTTCAAAGATCCGCTTTCGTCATTCGTCTGTATTGTGCAATATCCCGCGGTTAGAATTATTGGAATTTTGAATTTTTTTTTTTTGACATAAATGAATAACTTTATTAAAATTTTATATTTGAACTAAGTTATGATGTTGAGTCAAAAAAATCCGAACAAATACGGTAGGAAAGTATCTTTTGACACGCGATATTTGCGCCCTCTCGCGTTTTTTTTTTTTTTTAATTTCTGGTTCAGCCAAAACTTAAGTCTCATATTATGTTATACGTGCATTTTAATGAGGTTTATTTGTTTAATAATATGGGTAAAACGCTATCAAATCGGAAGTGTTGTGTTGTTGATTGCAAAGATACACCAACTAAAAATTCAGAATTACAATTCCACCGTTTTCCTGGATTTTCTTATGAATTAGGGAGGAAAAAAAATGGACTGCAGCAGTACGTCGTCAAGGGTAATTAAATTTTATTTTACGCCTGTAATCATTATTAAATACATGAAAGATATCATAATTTATTGTTATTTTGTTAACAAAAATAAGATATAAAAAATTTTGAAATAAAAAATGTATATCATTTTATGTAGTTTTTTTCACTGACATTGTACGTAAATATTTTTTATGGTTAAGAATAAAGCTGGTTTTCATATTGTGTTTGTAAGTTTTAAGTGAACAATATTTTAAAAAATCAAACACGAGATGGTGCAAAGGTCGCGTGTCAAAGATACTTTCCTAGCGTATATAAATTCAAGAAAAAAGATTATGTATTTCATTTTAATTTATTTTTATTATCTTAATTAATTAATCAGATGCTCCCATAATAAAATAATTGACATGATCTTCGATGCTACAAAATAATATAAGTGATTCACGATTGTAGAATAGCGTAGATCACCAAAGTGGACGAAATTAACGACCAATTGACAGTTGAAATTTATTTAAAAAAAAAAAGAAAGCGCGGAGGCATAAAAGACACTTCGTCGCTGGCAGTTGCACCGCATTTCTGCGCGAAATCTCCCGAATCTAGTTTCGGTCTCGGCCGGATGGGCAGCCGAAACCGAAACTAAGCCGAAACCAGTTTTTTTGCCGAAACTAGGCCGAAACCGAAACCGAAACCGAAATTTTGGTCGGACACTACTTGTTTTCTCGCGTAGGTCTACTAAACGTCCAGAAAACCCGCAAAGAAACAAAAGTACAAAAACTCTGATACTTATGAGTTCTGTCGTCGAACTTCTATGACTTATCTACAATATCTAACTTTTCAACTACGCCATATAAATTTGGAAATTTAAGATGAAAATGAGAAAAAATCTTTTCCGAAAATTTTTTTGGAAAGGATTTCTTCTCATTTTCATCTACAATATCTAGGTATCAGAACTGAAATTTAATGCCACGTTACAACAATTATGTATTAATCATACATACGTTTGTGATATATTTTATTGGCTATCTTTCGCTGTTATCAGGAACATTTTATTCTAGTATATTTTTAAACCAAAATAAGTATACAGTAAATAATAATACATAAATATTAGTAGTGGTGCTTTGTTAACTCTTCCACTGCCCGGTTCAAACTGCCTGTTTTGTACCCAGTGCACAACAATAGGGTCGTCCCACGTGTCAGTATTTGATAATCATATACTTGTATTCTATACTGAGCATAGGAATCCAATCGCAATCGAACTATTAGGGTGCAAACATACACTTCTGTCTTTTTTTACGCCGTAAGCACTCGCGTATCCAGAAGGGCAAAACAAGCACGGGGGACCCGGCTTAAGAAATTTCTAATTTGCCCCCTTCTGGACCAAAAGCTGGGTACGCCCATGTTAACGTCATAGAAAATGACAAAGTTTTTGAAACAGGGATGCTTTATTCAGATTGAATGCAAGTACATCAACCAATTCTATCATCGGAGAAATCAGGGAATTACATCGAAGAGAGAGACGCAGATATATTTTCGATAGGCTTTGTTGCGTTCACTCACCGCACATTGAATAGATAGGCGATGATTCATATAGTTAATTAATTAATAGATATATGTTGATAATACATAAGCAAGTAATTTAAACCAACTTTTTGATGTGAAACATGTAATGGCGCGTTTGTTTGGGACTCTGGGAGTAAAACCGTGTAAGTGGCGCGACACTTTTATGGGACGACGTTTTATGGGAGGACGTTACGTTGTGTGCGTTGGGTTAAACATGGCTTTAGTTGAAGGTGATATTTAGATAACAGGGCAAAATTTAGTTACTAGTATGTATTTCGTTAGATGACAGCGCGTGACGCTTGCTTTGCGTGTACGTTGGAATATAACTTAGCCTTTGTTAAAAGTGACATCTAGATGACAGCGCAAAATTTAGTTACTAGAATTTCCTTAGTTGACAGGGCGAAATTTAGTCACTAGAATTTCTCTTAAATTTATGTTTTTACATCTGCCGGACATCCCATCATCCCATGACGGCTCACAATTTTATTAGTTCTTGTATCCTTCGCTTTAATTGCAAACAAGAATTAAAGAAATATGCATATATTTTTTTTAAAACGCTGGACAAAACTGCCTTATGATAATGTAGATTGTAGAGGCTAGTGACACTTCTCTATGCATAGAAAGCAATGTAGCATATAAATCACCTTTCCAGTGATTTGCTTTCATTTTGACAGATCAGTGGGCGTGACACATTAGATCTGTCAGCCGATCACAGGCTGGTAATATTATGTATGCCTTTTCGGTAGTGCCATGATTCTATGTTTAAAATTTCATTAAACAATTCACACTTGGACACAATTTTATTACTATAGAAAATGCTTCCGACTTATTCTAAAAAAAATATTAATTCATAATCTATTTGTAATGAATAGGTTTCAACAAAAAAAAAATGTTGATTCAGAAACCAATAAACTCACCACGTCGTTTTGTTTCCCCGTGTGTCGGCAGATGCGTTCTAGGCAGTGAAAGTGTTAAAAGTCTGTTATAATCATATTGTTGTGTTCACAGGTGTATGTGTTTCCAAAAGCAGAAATAATAAATAATAAACTAATTATGTAATTTTTCATATTATACATTTTCACATATTTTCTACGGGGCAAATGGAAGAAGAGGTTTGCGAACGGTACGTTGGTAACCTTATTAAACCATAATAAATGAGCTAGTCGATGATAAAATAAATTAGTTTAAATTAATACTAGATATGCCCTTAAAAAATCAAAATAGAAACTAATTAAAAACTTACAACATATTACAAAACGATTTTAAAACTAATTAATCATGAAAGAGAAAGATTTTATTTAATGTATTATTATTACAATGGCTAATAATAATAATTACGATTAAATTCCAGTATACAGCATATTTTTTCACTGAATTAGTGAAAGCATAATATTAAACGATTATTATCGTCCTAATAGTTTTAGAAGGTTTGCAACCACAAAACAAAATATATTACCGTGAATGCAACATTGATATTTTTTCTTTCCCCTCTTTCGGATTTTTTCTTTTTTCTTCTACGTTTATAAGCCGGGGGTGCAATAATTTGCACTTCCTTGCATTTCCCCTCGCGACGCCTATGATCATAGATAGTTATATACAAATTGTAGATAACAAAATAAGATATCCATTAAATCTAGTAACTTAACTACCTAGATATATCTTATCAAAAAAGCATATTATGTATGTCTGTAGATTTAAACAATGTTTCAGCTATTGTTCTGCTGCAAATAGATATTTTATTATATAATATAAATAATATCCACAGGATTAAAATTTTAGAGAATGTGCTCTTTATGACGACTGCTAATATTCGTGCTGAAAGAACGGCCGTGTTTCAAAAATATTTTCAAATTTCGATAAGATGAAGATCAACAGGAAGTTGCTGCCCATAAAGGCGCATTGGTTCTTTTTTATGGCAGGTAATACTAATACCTACTTGATCAATACTAATATAAAATTGTAAAGAAAGATTGTGTGTCTGTCTGAATCGGATTCACTCTTGTGAATGTCAATTTCGCCCGCAAATTCGCTCGTATAAACGTAGATTTTGAATAATAATAATCTTGTATTGGGATTGCTTATATTAAAGTGTATGTCTAAAGTTCTACCTTTTGAGAATAGAATTCTCATAAGACGTATACTACCATTTAAAAAAAATTTGAAAAGAAGTCTGACCCTGCAGGCCTTCCTTAAAACTTCCCGCTATTTTCTAGTTCAAAACGCTAAAAAATATATAAATTATAGCAAGAAGTTTATTTTTTAGCTCAAAAAAAAAACTCTTACGAATGTTTCGTTCACAATATCTCGGGAACAAATGAACCGATTTTGATGCGGTTTGCGGAAATAGACACAGTTTTTTTTAACCTAAGAAAGTAATTTATTACAAAAAATCGATCTGATAAGAATTTTACGAGTAATTTAAAAAAAAACACTTTTTTATGAATTTTTCGTTCACGATATCTCTTAAACAAATGAACCGATTTTGACGCTGTTTGCGGGAATCGACGCAGTTTTTTAAGAAGAAGAGCTGATTAGAATTTGGAATTAATCGGTTTAGTAGTTTAGAAATTATTTAAAAAAAACTAATTTCTAAAAATTTTTGAAACTTGTATTTTTGAATTTTCTCAAAATTTATTGGGCCGAATCATTCCAAATTTTCAGGAAATCTAAGTTCAGCAAGGTCACGTCAGATGCCGCAAACTGCGTTTCAATCGGACACTCCGTTCAAAAGATATAAGAGGTTTACAAACATACACACACACACATAGCCCTACGAACATCATCGCCAAAATAGTCAGAATAGCTTTCTAGGACCTCAAAACGTCGAGATCTGGCGAAAACTGAATTTTCGAAAATCGGGGTGAAAACAATTACTTCCCGATTTTTTGAAAAAAAATTTTGATTTTTTTTTAAGCGAGAAGTTAAAAAAATCAATTCAGTCATTGGTTGATTTTGTATGAAAAACAATTTTAGTTCTTTGTTAACTTTACCTGAACGCGAGCGAAGCCGGATATGAAGTAGCCTATCTACATTGAGTTCAGGATGCCCTATATGGGTCTATCAAATTTCATTGAAATCGAATTGACGGAATAGTAGGACAGGCACACAATCTAAAATCGATCTTTTCAGAACTCTGAAGTGTGATCAAATACTTTTGTTTAATTATTTTCAGCAATGGGTCCCATTTTACCACAAATTAATGTCTATGGCAAACAACTTGGAATTTCAACGGTCGTCATGGGCATAATCACCGGAATCTTACCCATATTATTTTTAATTTCAAAACCGTTATTCGGTTTCATTGTTGATTATTTTTCAAATTTACGTAAAGCCATCTTTATGGGTCTTTTAATTACCATGTGCTCCAGTTATTCTTTATTACATTTTTTCCCAGCGCCTGCGCAGCACTATGTACCCGACACGAATATCGTAATACCGGAAATCGATTGCAATAATTTGAAAATCTGTAATGCAACGGTTAGTTTAATCTACATATACTAATATATAAAGCTGAAGAGTTTGTTTGTTTGTTTGCTTGGTTGAACGCGCTAATCTCAGGAACTACTGGTTCAAATTGAAATTTTTTTTTGTTGGATAGCCCATTTATCGAGGAAGACTATAGGCTATATAATATCACGCTACGACCAATAAGAGCGGAGCATCAATGAAAAATGTTGCAAAATGTATCTCAAAAATAAGCTTCTATTTAGGTGAAATGCCGTAACTAAATATACCAATATTAGCGTTGCACATCAGAAGCCCGGCTTGCTCAGTCGGTAGAGTACGCGACTCTTAATATAAGGGTCGTGGGTTCAAGCCCCACGTTGGGCGAATATATTTTTATTTTTTTATTTTATTTTCTACATTACTTTCTTACATTTAAATTTATTTTAATTTTATTTACGACTAATTAAAATTAAATAAATCTAATTAATAGCTCATTTAAAAACTGTTACAACTATAGGGACCTATATAAAAATAATTTTAATTCTAGTAATTACTGATTTAAAAGAAATTTATTATCTATACTTATAAAAAGTATAATTACTGCTTTTTATCAACAAAAACTTTTGAACGGTAACTCCGATCATCATGAAATTTGGACACAACATCATCTCGGTAAACTAAGATGAATGTGCGTACTCATGTCCCTCGCCCCCATTCGTTCTTTTGCACCCGGATGAAATCGGGCGGAACCGCTAGTATCATATATACAGTACGGCTTTTTAAAACTCGAACACCCTTTTAATTCGTGTTGATATAAATTTTAATAAGAACTTTATTAACTGAATGCTAGTCTTATAATATTACATTTTATTTCAAATTTTAAAATAAATTTAAGTTTTAAACAAAAATGCAGTTATGCAATAACAAAAAAAAATATTATTCAATATCGTCGAATTCAGATATACAGGATGTCCGAACATGCCGCCCCCGTTGAAAGTGAATTTTGAACTTTCAAGTATTGATTGACGCTGTGCTGACTTCGTGTTCACTGTTGTCTTCAAATGGGAGTGGACATATTTTCGCTGTTGAACGTTTGAAAATGCCGCGTGCTGTTTTAACGGACACCACACGAACGGTATTGTCTGATCCAGGATAAACATCCAAAATACGGCCCAAAATCCAATTTAA
Organism: Xanthostigma xanthostigma; assembly: GCA_963575645.1. Taxonomy (NCBI): domain Eukaryota; kingdom Metazoa; phylum Arthropoda; class Insecta; order Raphidioptera; family Raphidiidae; genus Xanthostigma; species Xanthostigma xanthostigma. The sequence goes on from OY754464.1 coordinate 45,072,195, forward strand.
TGGCGGTGTGTGATCTTCACGTAAAAGCACCATAGTACCAGCTGTCACATTGTTACAGTGGTTTGTCCATTTTGCACGTTTTTGCAGCGTACTCAAATATTCAGTAGACCATCTTTGCCAGAACGATTGCGTTAATTGTTGTATACGACGCCATCTTGACAAACGATTTGCGTTCAGCGGTATCAAATCAGGTTCTTGTATTGCAGATAATGAGTCTCCTATCAAAAAATGACCGGGAGTAAGGGGATTTAGGTCGTTGGGATCGGAAGACAAAGGTGTTAACGGACGGGAATTGAGACATGCTTCGATTTGAACTAACAATGTCATCATTTCTTCAAATGTTAACAAAGTACTTCCGACAATACGTTTTAAATGGTATTTTAATGACTTTACTGCGGCCTCCCACAGACCGCCAAAATGGGGGGAACGAGGCGGAATGAAATGCCATACTATGGACTGGGTCGTTAAAAAATTTGCAATTTGACTCTGATGGTGTTTGTCATGAAACAGATGTTTTAATTCTATTAATTCTCTGTTTGCACCTACGAAATTAGTTGCATTGTCAGAATATATATGAGCGCACCTTCCTCTACGAGCTATAAAACGTTTGAGAGCATTGATAAACGCTTCTGTTGTCAGGTCACCTACCAGTTCAATATGGACCGCTTTAGTCGCAAAACAAACAAATATTGCAGCGTATGATTTTATAGGAATTTTACGTCGAGTTAAACTTTGCAAAATCTGAAATGGACCACAATAATCCACTCCACAGTTCACAAAAGGTCGTGCTGGTTCAATTCTGTGTAGAGGTAAATCGCCCATAATGGGTTGAGGCGTTGTAGCCTTAACTTTGAAACAAATAATGCACTGTTTTACTATTTTTCGAACAGTAATTTTTGCATTCAGAGGCCAATATTTTAACCTAATTGTTGCCAATAAAGCTTGAGGACCAGCATGAAGTTGCAAAATATGCTCGTGTTTTATAATAAGTTTTGTTAAAGTATGATTAGCAGGAAGAATAATCGGAAATTTTTGCTCATACGTGAGATTTGCATGTTTTAGACGACCACCAACTCGAATAATTTCAAGTTCGTCTAAAAACGGATTTAAATTTAATAATTTGCTCTTTGCATTAATTTTACTCTGAGTTTTCAAACTGTGTAGCTCAGAGGAAAATTCGTCATTTTGGGCTAATTTTATTAAACAATTTGTTGCAAAATTTAATTCTGAAACAGTCAAGTCCAACAAATTTTGAGACTTACGATCAGTTTTACAATTATTGTAAAAACGGAAACAATATGCAACTACGCGCTGTAATTTAAGAAATGAAGAAAATTTATCAAATAACATATTGTTTGTTGAAACTGATACCACCATGACTGATTTTCTTTGTTCGGGTATATCAGTAATATTTTGATTATAATGATCTATCAAAGGTATATCCCAGTTGTTACTGAGCCAACAAGGACCTGACCACCAAGTATGTAATGTTTGTAATTGTTCAGAAGGAACACCTCGCGAAATATAATCAGCCGGATTTTCCTTTGAATTGACATGATGCCATGAATTCTGTTTTGTTAAAGACTGAATTTCAGCCACTCGTGTTGCCACAAAGGTTTTCCATTTAGAGGAGGACGCACTTATCCACGATAAAACTATTTTGGAATCTTTAATTACTGGATGATGAGGTAGAAAGCAATGTGATTCGGAAATGTTAAATTCATCTAAATTTGAAACAAATTCCATATGATTGAGAGATATGTACTCTTGCATAAATTTCGAATATTGAACTTGAATATTGGGGCTCGTATTAAAGCGCTTCTCAAGAGAATAATATCTGCGGAGAGCAGTTTGTATTGAATTACCTAAGTGACTAGGATTTATTTTAAATGGAAGTTTAACAACGATTTTACCAGACGATTCGCGATGCATATTTTCATGAAAATGTGTCTCACATTGTTGCTCCTCAACTGTGAGAGATGATTGACTTGAACAATCTTCAATGTCCCAAAATTTTGACAACTGTTCATCCAAACTTGATGTGAGTGATAAAGTAGACAGACAAACTGTAGACATAGAAAATTGATTTTCCGCTGAACACGGCTTACCGGAAACTATCCACCCTAATTTAGATTCCCGTAACATGAAAATTGAATGACTGGTATTTATTTGCAATGAACCACCCTGTAAAATATCCCAGAAAAATTCGGAACCTAACAGTAGATCTATTTTATCAGGAATATTAAATTGGGGGTCAGCGAGTTGCAAGTGATTCGGTAATTTAATCGAAGTGATATCAAATTGATTTAGAGGTAAATCTTGCGTAATTTTTGGTAAAACACAACATTTTAAATTTATACAAAAATCGTTTAGACGTGATGATATGACTACTTCAACGCAATGTTTCACAAACGACCGAGCTTGATTGATACCTGAGATTGGTAACTGAGTTTTAATTTTGCGCAAACCTAATTGTTGACAAAGTGATTCAGTAATGAATGACGATTGAGAACCCGAATCTAAAAGCGCTCTACAAATATGAGACGCACCACGGAAATCGATTATTTTGACGAGAGCTGTAGATAATAAAATATCGGACATATTTGCAGTGTGATGACAGTTAGATGGAACTGAATGGTTACTTGTGTTGTCGGTAGACCCGTTAGAAAATGCTGGTTGACTATTGTTGTCAGTGCGAACCTGCGCATTTGCAGATGCTGATTGCGAATTACTCACTACATTATTTGTTGAATCAGAACTAGTATTGTTAAGATGTAGCAAGGTGTTATGTTTTTTATGACAAATTTTACAATTTCCAGCAGTGCAATTACTTGAAGAATGCCCTGCTTTTAAACAATTTGTACATAGTTTGAATTTTCTAATATTAGATAGTCTTTGTGGAATATCTAACTTAAGAAATTCTTTGCAATGGTAAATTATATGTGATTGTTTACAGAACAAACATGTTGGCTGAGTCACAACGTGTAACGTAGATGTGACTGATTTGTTTTGATCCTGATTAATTGCTTCTAAAATTTGACATCTTTGAGTAACGAATTTAGAAAAATCATTAATAGTTGGTAAATCAGCTTCAACATTTTCGTGTATGTAAGTTTCCCATTCACGCTTGGTTCGATTATCAAGTTTTGTTGAAAGTAAATGAATTACTAAAGCATCCCAATTGTCAGTTGGCAAACCTAAGGCTTTCAATGATCTCAAATGTTTCAGAAAATTATCGGATAATGCTCGCAACAATGTTGATGATTCTTTTACAATCGGTTTAATTTCAAATAATGCTCTGATATGCTTTTGTATGATAGCTCTTTTGTTTTGAAATATTTCTTTTAATAATGTCCAGGCAACTAGATAATTATCAGAAGAGACTTCAAGAGCATTAATTACTTCAGCTGCATTGCCTTTTAAGGCAGAACGCAGGTAGTGAAATTTTTGAATGTTTGATAAACCATCATCAGAGTCAATTAGAGATGAAAAAGTATCAAAGAAAGGTAACCACTCTTCATATTCCCCAGCAAATGTAGGCAATGAAATAGTGGGTAATTTTACTTTTGAAGCTAAATGTGTGTTTGTAATATTTAGTTCGGTTGTGTTAGCTCTATCATTTATAAAAGTCGTAACTGATGCCATTAACTCGAAATAGGACGATTCAAATGATTCGCGTTCTAGCTCTTGAGCTTCAGTTCGATCTTTAAATTCTATCGCGGATTGGACATTTTCAAATTCGGTCCACACTGGTTCGAATTTCGCTAATCTTAATTTTAACGGAAGAACGTCTTCATGCTCGTAAGCTTGAAAGAAATTTTTAAATCTCGTAAGTTGAGCTTTAATTTGGCCTCTTTTGAAAATAAGTGCAGATAATTCACTAGCAGTTTCAGGCATTTTAAATGTTTTTTTAATGATATGAAATATTGAAATGAGAATAAACGAAATAAAATGTTCGTATTGTGTTTAAATTTTTAAATTGTTAGTTTGTAAATCGAAGCATGTTCTTGTACAGGATTAATGTTAAGGAAAGGTCAAAATGACAGAATTGATAGAAGAACTCACCAAAAACGTAGACTGCAAAGTCTTCAGAAAGCGTGCGATGTTCAATATTGTGATGTAATGACCTGGATTTTTTGACGATAAAATGGCGAATAATTTTGTTGAAAGTTAGGATTTGAGTTGTCGATTCGATGATATGATGAAAGATCATTGATAAATGAATTTGGTACTTCGCAAATTTCCAATGATTTGGTGAATAGCTAGTTCCAAATAGACATGTACCACGTCTTTCCCTGGTTTCGGCACCAAAAAATGTTGATATAAATTTTAATAAGAACTTTATTAACTGAATGCTAGTCTTATAATATTACATTTTATTTCAAATTTTAAAATAAATTTAAGTTTTAAACAAAAATGCAGTTATGCAATAACAAAAAAAAATATTATTCAATATCGTCGAATTCAGATATACAGGATGTCCGAACAATTCGCTTAGGTTGCATTTTTTCGATTTCGATCTCTTCAGATGATTTTTGTAGTTTTGAGGGGGCAATCAAATGGAGCAGGTTTTTTTCACTTGTGGTGTTCAGGTGGTGCCCTGTGCAGGTTAACTTTTTTTTAATGGAAACCAGATTTTTTCTCGCAGTTTCCGAATCTTTATTGAAAAACAAGCAACTTTCGTCCCAAACATTTTTTTATTCGAATCGATTCTGAACCCCAACCCACTGTCAAAAATCACACGCATTGATGATATGAATGTAAATCTGTAGCATAATTTATTCCCACGTGTCAATTATGTGTGATTACCATGGTTGACGCTGTACGTTTGTATTATTTTATAGGTGCTTAATTATTTCTAATAATCGCGAGCGGTACATTTTGAGGTTGGTCGGGGTTCAGGATCGATTCGAATAAAAAAATGTTTGGGACGAAAGTTGCTTGTTTTTCAATAAAGATTCGAAACCTGCAAGAAAAAAATCTGGTTTCCATTTAGAAAAAAGTTAACCTGCGCAGGGTACCACTTGAACACCGCAGGTGAAAAAAACCTGCTCCATTTGATTGCCCCCTCAAAACTACAAAAATCATCTGAAGAGATCGAAATCGAAAAAATGCAATCTAAGCGAATTAAAATGCTGTTCGAGTTTTAAAGAGCCAACTCGTATATTATGATACTAGCGGTCCCGCCCGGTTTCACCCGGGTTCAAAAGAACGAATGGGGGGAGGGACATGAGTACGCACATCAGCCCCGGATCTAGGATTTTTTTCGAATGGGGGCAGAAACTTGATAATTGCGCCTCCTCTCTCCAGCGTTTGAAATAAATTACTTTGAAAAAAGCACAAATATATAATTGTTGGCATTTTTTGTGAATGGGAAATCGTCAGAAAACAAGCAGATTGAGTAAATCGGAAAAAAGACAGATTGGATGTGGTTTTCAACCATATTCTATCATGATTTTGGCACCCCCTGAAACTGCCGCCCGGGGCGGGTGCCCCGGTTTGCTCCCCCCTAGATTCGGGGTTGACGCACATTCATTTTAGTTTACCGAGATGAATGTTGTGTCCAAATTTCATGATGATCGGGCCCGGGGTTACCGTTCAAAAGTTTTTGTCGAACGGTCAAATTTTAAATTACATTTTGCAACATTTTTCATTGATGCTCCGCTTCTATTGGTCGTGGCGTGATATTATATAGCCTTCCTCGATAAATGGGCTATCCAACAAAAAAAATTTCAATTCGAACCAGTAGTTCCTGAGATTAGCGCGTTCAACCAAACAAACCAACAAACAAACTCTTCAGCTTTCAAGGGCGTAGATATGGGGGGTACAGGGGGTAATTACCTTCCCAGGATTCATCAGGAACGCAGGCACACAGCCACAACAAACGAAAAAAGACCTTTTTGTTGCGGAAATGAAAGAACCTTGTTTTATTTTTGCTCTTCAAATGTGCACACGGCAAAATTTCAAATGTTTACCCCCCCCCCTCAGAAAAAAATATCTACACCCTTGTCAGTTTTATATATTAGTATAGACATATTTCGTTTGTAAATCGTAATATACCCCATTACGATTTCAATGATTTGGGTCCGGTACGATAACTCGATGTGCCCAAATTTTGTCTTTTTTTAAGTCATAGAACGCTAAGTTTTGACGTTCCAAAAAAAAAAAAAACATTGCGGATTATTCACAAATTTCCTCAAAAATACAGTAACAAAACTGCTGTAGTCCGTGGCGGAAATTATTTATTTACAATATTAATTGTTTAACAAACAGTAAAAACACACAAACGAAAGCGTATAACGTTAACAGAAATAAAACTAATAGTTCTAGATTATAAAATAAAAGACTAAGTAACAGAGAATAAAGACTCACTAAATTATGTACAAAGAAATATTTACAACACACAGGAACACAACACAAAGTTTATCAGCACACTTGTCTATTCACTATAAGTCATTTATTTAAAACCACTCACTAGAGCTATATTTATTTCCACAGATTAACTGAATTTATGTCGTAATGCCAGAGCGCATTGTGTCAACACCACGAACAGCTCCAATAACTGACTGACCGACTTGGTCACTCTGCTTCGCCTTATATAGTTTCTCGGTCCATCTTCTAGAATGTTCGGGACGAATCGAGTTCCTCTCCTCCACACGCGTGCGGGTCTCCAAGGTCGGGTGCTCGTTACCTGCATCCATTGTTGTTGGCTGACCTTCGAGTACCTATTGTATAGACTTTTCTAGAAACTCCCATAGGCGCATCACTGGGGGGAAATTCGCAACAATACGTAAAAACTTTTCGTCTTTCACTGTCGTTTTTTGAATCTAACCAATCAGAAATCACATATATACGTCATAACAACTTTGTATACACGACCCCGTAATTGTTTTTTTAAAGAACTCCCCCCAAACACCCTCCCCTTTTCACTGCGCAAAAAAAACGATCGCATCGATATTCGACACGACCCCGTAATTGTTTTTTAAAGAACTCCCCCAGATGCCCTTCCCTTTTCACTTCGCAAAAAAAAACGCCATCGCATCGATACGACCCCGTAATTGTCTTTTAAAGACCCGCCCCCCCAAACGCCTTCCCCTTTTCACTGCACAAAAAAAATGTTTTTAAATAATTTTTCCGCACTTAAAACGGCTAATAATACTGTTATATGTTATTTAAAATAATAATTGTGTTTTTCCAATGGATATTTTGCACATCGAGTTATCGTACTCTAACTCAGTGATTTTAATATTGTATCATTGATTAAAGTATTATAATACTTCAGTGGCGGATCCACGGGGGGGGTCGGGTTCAACCCCCCCCTTCCAGAGAATCAAAAATCCCAAATTAAAACCTTACTGCGCAATAAAAAAAAAGCTTTTCATGTTTTTCATGAATTCTCCGCAAAGGGAGTAAAAAATTTTCAAGACCCCCCCCCTTGCCGTAATCCTGGATCCGCCACTGTAATACTTTAATCAAGGATTGTACTTAGTATATAGGTATTGCAATTTTCCAGCAATTTTCAAAAGACTCACAATGCTCAACTTATCGAAGAATGACTTGCCAGTGGAAATGTAATTATAAATTCTCAGATGAGATTAGTAATATTACGACATTAGTTTATCGCAATTTTTACAATACGTCCGAATTCGAAGCTTGCATTTTATTTAATTCAAGTCTGCAGTCGTGCGATGCTAGTAATAATTGCCATTGGAATTGCTCACCTGACTATGCCAACGCTATTGACTGCATATATGGCACTATTACTTTTTGGGCTTTTGTAATATTGATGTTCATCGGAACTATTGGATTTAATGTTGCAAATTGCGTTAGTGACGCAATATGTTTTGATGTCCTAGGTAAATATCCAATTTTGAATTTTTAAAGTGAGACTTCTTTACTTATAGAGGAATTAGTTTTAGACGCTAACAGATGGTGGTAAACAATAAATAAAACTGCGTCTTTTATATATTACAATAAATTATCCCAGATGGTGCTTACTAAGTACGTGAACGAAAGAGCGCGTGAAATTATGCCTTTAAGTGAATGAAAGAGTTTCACTTACCGTGCAGTCTTCTATATACACACTGTCTTTTTTTATTAACAAAGTATTAATATTAATTGTAATTTGAAGAAAAAATTAATATGAATATCACATTTCTTAACCCACATTTTATATTAGTGGAAATATGATCATTACAATATAATTTTAAGCGTTAGATAATTAAATTTTTAAGGTGATAACGGGCAGATACATTATGGCAAACAAAGAGTCTGGGGAACAATTGGATTCGGATTAAGTGCATTAATAGCTGGATATATTATTGATTGGTTATCAGAAGGAGAAATTAAGAATTATACACCTGCATTCATCGTAATGTTTATTTGTATATTTTTTGACTTACTAAGTTGTTTTAAACTTAAGGTAAGTTTGCAAATTTGTCTGAAATCTAATTATGCTGAATTTTAGTGTCAATTTTGATTAATTACTTGATTCAACTAGAAGAATATTTTTTCTCATCTAATAGCAACACATTAAATTTAACATCTCCAATTTCACTTATATTAGTATTATTGGGAAATAAATTGATCACGTATCTATAATAATAATTATTTAAGTCAGTCTCTAGATTGTGCTAACATTATAAAGTCCAAATCATAATATGCGACATCATCAATTGCAGTTACGACCCAGGGTACATATTATATATAAATATCAGTAAATCATTAATTCTGTTTCAGTTACCACCAATGGCAGTATCGGAAAACATTTTTAAAGATTTAGGAAAATTAATAAAGCACAGACATATAGTCATTTTTCTTATGTTTGCCACACTTGCCGGCATTGTTGATAGCTTTATTATTTATTTTTTATTTTGGTACGTACAGTCAATCAACAAATTCATTATTTAAATGGCTGAAATACATAGACACGTTTCCTTTAAAATTATTTTTTCTGTCACTAAAATACGACGTATTAGCAAAATGACCACGGCAAAATGACAAGTGATGTCATAAGTCACAATGCAAGATCCATTTTTTTTCTAAAATGTTTCCAATATTTCTAGGTATTTAGAAGAATTAGCAGCAAATACGGATATGTCAGAGAATATTAAATTACTAGAAGGATTAACAGTTGCAGCCGAATGTTTAGGAGGCGAAGTGATTTTTTTTGTATTATCGGGTAATTTTTTTCGATTGCTATGTAGAAATCGGACGGGACTTGGTTTCTTCTGCATGAATAAAGATTGTGCATTAGAGGCAGAAAAGCTTTTTTTCTCTAAATTGAAAGCAAATTGATTTTATGTAACGTTTTTTTCTTACAGGGAAAATAATAAAAAAGATCGGTTTTGGCCATTCATTAACTATGTGTTTCATTTGTTATTCTGTTCGCTTGGGTCTAATCTCGTTAATACCGTCGCCATGGTGGATATTGCCCATTGAATTTGTGATGCAAGGCCCAACTTATGCTATGTGCTATACCACCATAGTGGCATACGCGAGTGCCGTGTCGCCGCCAGGGACGTCAGCTACTATGCAGGGTATTGTTGCGGGCATGGATGATGGCTTTGGTATGTAACTATAATAACTTTTCCCACCAAAAGATACTCACTTATCAAATGAATAACACATGTCTGGTTTTGGTATAGAAGTATCCGGTTGGTTGTTCTTAGAGAATACAATCCCGGGATCCCGACTCTCGGGATCCCGGCCGTTTTCTGGCCCCGAAAATCCCGAGACTGTACTTGGCTAATCTCGGGATTTTCGGGATTGCCACAAACAGATCTAGTTTGCATTCCGTATCCGTTGTTCATTGACAATTACCTTGCCTAGATTATATTAATAGTATTTACTACATAACGACAAAAAACAATCCTTAAATACGCGGTACGATACGTACCTAAGGCTTAACTCACACGGACAACTTTCTGACCACTTTCCGACCACAAAAAAATGGTCCTCTTGTGGTTGAACTCGACCACTTTCCAACAACAGTTTTGTGGTCACGCAGTGGTTGGTACAACCACAAATGAACCACACAGAACAGAAAGTAAAGCGATGGATTTATTAATAGAATTTATTGGATTTATCTAATTTTTGAAGATAGAAACGAGAGTCAATTTCAATAACTTTATCACCGTTTAAGACTGTACGATGACAATTTTTTTAATTAATTATTTTCGAATGAGCAAAAGTACTTTCGATTATTTGTACGTCTGTTCAGTCTGTGGTCGGTTAGTGGTCGGCGAGTTGCACGTGTGAGCGGTGTTGACCAACATCGGCCGGTTTGTTTGTGGGCGATATCATCAACACCCGACGACTGTTGTTGATACCGACCACAATTTGTTGTCCGTGTGAGCGCTATCACGACATTACATACTAATGCCATACTCTCAACCATCGACCACTTTTTTGTGGTCGGAAAGTTGTCTGTGTGAGTTAGGCCTAAGAGTATGAAATCTCCAGATCCTGAAGTACATGTACAAAATAAATCGGGGTTAGCAAATAGTATTAGATGTGAAATGAGCCTGTTCGAAAATGGAGGAGTTAGTGGATATCAATTAGAAACAGCATATAAGTATGTATTGTCTATTCCTCCAACCAACGTAGGACCTGAGCGAGCGTTTTCAGTTGCTGCATATGTTGGTAATAAACTACGAAGCCGGCTTGGAAGTCAAACATTGGATGCTTTGATATTTCTGCGATTGTATTTTAGAAATTCCAAATAGTTTTTTGGGTTGTCTTTTTGATTTCTTGCAAAATTAAAGTTTTTTTTTTTGTCTATTTTCTTTTCTTACTATATTGTGATTTGTGTTGTGCAACGATATTAAAAACATTTTTTAAGAGTTTACTCAAGTTTCTTTTTTCATTTGAGCCCAACCACATAGTCTAATTCCAGGATAGCCCCAGGATCCCGGGATTACGCATCAAAAATCCCGTAATCCCGGAATTGAAAAACATGCTTGGGATTGTATTCTCTAGTTGTTCTGCCAATTATATGCTGATCATACAGTTTTATTTCATGGAAATATCATATTAATATTATTGTCAGGTAGTTTCATGAACCGCTAAACTAAACGTCAGATTTTCATAATAAGTAAGTTACCAAAAGTATAAATTGGATTTCAATTTTCAAGTGTATTATTTAAAACACAGAAATAGTTCCATGATTTAAATTAATAGGTATTCACTTGAAAATATGAATTAATACTAATCCCAGGCAATCCTTGCAAATGCTTCAAACAAAACGTGTATACTTATCTACGTGTGTATTTTTTTCAGGCTATGCGCTTGGAAGTTTGTTGGGTGGATTTTTGTATAGTCGACTTGGTGGAAAAGTAGCGCTCCAAATATTCAGTTTTATAGCGCTGTGTTGCGGATTAGCTCATTTTATTTTGTATGTAACGATATTACGTAAATCGATACCATCTATCGTTCAAAAAGAAAACGACTATAAGTCTCCAGAAAATGCTGTGATAGCGACTGTTGATGCAACAGAGAAAATAATAAATTGATAATTTATATAATGTACTGAAATATTACTAAATAAATTGTTATTATATTTTTTATAATAAATTACTGTTAATAACGACTCATATTTTTTTAATAAAACACTATAAAAATCCTTTAACGATCCTTCATTAGTTTTTATTTGACTGAAGATTATAGGCGGTCGACAATATAGAACAAGAAAAGTAACGCGGGCCGATTTCGACGAGATTTACTTGTGTGATCAGTGAAGATAATAAAATATTTTTAACAAAAAAATTGAACCGACTTCAAAAAAGGCACTAAAAAGTAAAAAATAATTGCGTATTGAAATGTTTTGGAGTCGGTGTAGTTCTCGGAATAGATTTCATTTTGGCTGACACCGACTCCAAAACATTTCAATACGCAATTATTTTTTACTTTTTAGTGCCTTTTTTGAAGTCGGTTCAATTTTTTTGTTAAAAATATTTTATTTTTCTCTTTTTAGTGTTAATCTAACACTAAAAATCGGTGAACATACATAAAAAACATTATGCATGCCTTTGAAATTTGAGAGTTTCCCTCGATTTCTCCGGGATCCACCATCAGATCCTGACTTGGTTCCGATGGGACCACCTCGGAAGTGCACTCTTTCGAATAAAAAAAAAATTTGAAAATCGGTCCATAATTGACGGAGAAATCGGTGAACATACATAAAAAAAAAAAATATACAGACGAACACAGAACCTCCTCCTTTTTGTTGAAGTCGGTTAAAAAGTATCAACTATGGCTATCATTGAGGAATACTACCTCAATGATGGCTATCATCCTGTGAGTGTGACGTCAAGGGACTAACAGCATGGACATAGGAATATATGTCCATGACTAACAGTAAACGAAAAAGCGCGTCAAATTCAAAAAAATTTTGTTATATTATGTCCTGGTCGTCCTTATAATGAAATATATATTGTGGTTATAAAGGTAAGTATTAAAATAAAAATGCCCGATTACGGCCCGACAATTTTTCATAAGGAAAGCGCGTTTTTTCATAACTTTCTTTATGTGGAATTGTAATTGGATTTTGTGATCAATAAATTTATTATTACTTAGTACTCTTAGTAGGTTAAGTTGTAAAACAACTTCTAGCTGAACCATATATTAAACTAGCGGCCCTGTACGTGCTTCGCTACGTATAAAGTGAAATAATAAAACAATTTAATTGGAACATCTATCTATCTATTTTATTAATTGCTAGCTATTTTAAAATATACATGGGCGTATAAGTGTGTATGTCGAGCACTTCGGCTGCGCCGTCGTGCTCGAAAAAAAATAGCGTAAAGTATTCGTGGATAACTGGCCTTTTAAACACTTGCTCTATTTCGAGAACTCCGGCTGCGCCGTCGTGCCGAGCAGTTTTAAACGATATTCAGTTTTTTTTACATCCTCGATCTAGATATATGGTTGTTAAGTTCGTTGTGCCATCTATTGAATATTCACTCAATCCAGTCAACTGGTATTGCCATCTTATATGGTTGTATTATGATTGTAGTAGTATAATACGCCGGTTTGAGCTCACTCCTCAGGTGTCAAATTACACTCAGCTGGAGTGGGGGTAAACAACCACCGGTGAACACCATGCTTCCTGCTTCATTTAAGTCCAAAAAAACTGATGTACTTTAAAATTCGAAAGAGGTGGAAATGTTAAGGGTTGCTGCCACCCCCTACTTGAATACCATCGTTGAACTCGTCTCAGATCCCCGATTAATTTGAGTCCAAACTTGATATGTCTAACTTTAAAATTCGAGAAATTGTACACAAATCTATAAAAGTGGATGAGGTAAAAATAGCTGTTTTCAAGCTATTTTTTAAGTGGCCCAGAAACCCCCTTATTCATCTACTGACTGTCAAGGAATAGACAAATAATAATTTGCAATAAAATAATATTGCGACTATAAATTGAAATGTAAGCTATCCTATCTTTCAAGCTGGGTCGAATTGCACACGGTGTGCAAATCAAATTTAAAATCGGTTGAGTAGTTTAGGAGTCCATCGCGGACAAAGATGTGACACGTACTTTTTATATATTAAGATATATGAGCTGAACGTATGCCCTTTAACCAATAAATTATTATTATTATTACATTTTAAAAATAATGTGAACAGTGTTTGAATATGTCAAAACTTAAGTCAATGGATAAAAAAAGCCAAAACAATAATAAAAAAGGATACAAAATTATCTGTAAATAGGAACCAATACCATACAAAGCTTGAGAAGAAAAGAAAGGAAGATAGGCATCTTCATGCAGAAAGAAAGACACATATACATACAGAAGTATATTAATTTTAATCGTGTGGTTGATGGTTTTTCTGTCAAAATTCGGCAATTATTTGTGTAATGTGAATGATGTGAATAGAAATTTAATAAAAATGGGATTAACACTTCTTCAATTACCTCCAGAAATATTAGAACAAGTATTACAATACTGTAATGTATACGATCTATGCAGACTTCGAAGATGTTGTAAAAAATTACATTACTTAGCGTCAAGACAGTTATTTGACACGGCAAAAAGAAAAGATTTAATTCCGCTTGTTACAAATCAGTTACACGAAACAATTTTAAAAAGGTTTGTTTTAAAATGAACATTGGCAAATAATTTATGTGCATTTGTTTATCGATGTCTTTTTGTTACAGGTCTAATATAATTTTGTCACCATTAGAAAAATATGCTATTTCACATTATTGGAAAATAGGTAAATATCAAGAAAGAGTTATCTTAAAAAAACGTATGAAATTCATGCCATGGTTAGTACTTGACAACGAATATCTCTGGGTTAGCCAAGGCTACACAATAACTACATTTAAAAGAAAACAAACCAAACTGGAAAACAAAACGTGGAACATTTTCAACGGCGGGCAAAAAGGAGATGTGTGTCGTTTCGTTTCAAAAGATGACATTTTTATTAGTGGATATGGGTAAATATCAAACAAAAAAATACTAAATTTACTTATTGAATAGCGTGCAAAAATTAATGAGATTTTTTAGGTTAAGTTTCAGAAAACAATGTTAATGGACTATTGAAATAAATAAAATTATCGATAATTGTATTTGTTTGAAGAGTTCTATTCAGACGTCAACCAAAGATTTTAATGGACTATTATATGTTTTAACGTATTTCAGGAATGGAGGTTTATTTGGTTGGGATCTTTCGAACCAAGATATATTACTGGAATATCCAAACGCACATTCATCGGATGTTAATGCAGTCGCCATTGGTAACGGAATATTAGCATCGGGTTCAAGAGATCAGACGGCCAAAGTATGGCGGATACAAAGTTGCGATTTAGATGAAGAATCTCTTCCATGCTTGACGTTCAGTTTTAATGATCGTGTTTGGTCAGAAGCGTTCAATCCATCTAGCAGTAGGTTGAGTGTTGGAACGGGAGCCAATAACGGCGAAAAACCTTTTATGATTTACGACATAGAAAGGTTAGTATTCCACTGTGCCGGTTTTAGACCTCTCTAGAAAATTTCGCCAGCTGATTGACATTATGAAGTAGTATTACAGTAAAGTAGACATGTGTATTTAAATACCTATGTACACAATTTTAATCTCATAAAAATAGTATATTAGTTCCATTTAACACGTCGTTCAAGCTTGGAATAGTTCAGTTTGTAGTAATGCGATTGTTAATGTGGCCTTTTTGTGGCTCGTTATAACCCCGAGTTTAAATCTAAGTAAAAGCATCAATCAAATTTTTAATGTATTATGATTTTATGAATAAGTACCTAGATGACTGAATTTTGCTCAGAAGAATGAAATTAGAAACTTATGTGCATAAGTATAGCTTTTATTAAAAAAAAAAATGGTTGTCTGTAAAGTCGGTTTACGGACGATAGTTTTACGTGATAACGTATTCCGTAATACATAACCTAAACCTCCCAAAATTTGGTTTCAATCCGCTTATCCTTGGTGTCGGAATGATAAGAAATGTCAAAAGTGACGTTTGCAACTTACAAAGTATTATGTTCTAATAATAATTAGTTATTCCAATACTTAACTTAGCAGGCTTTGCATTTCACAATATACTAATGTCAAAAAATTGAATTAAACATTAGAAATGCAGCTGTTTTCATGTTAAGACAAGACATACGTTTGCTTCTAATTTCCATGTACGGCAAACAAAGACAACCGACCGTGTCGCGTCATGCATTACACAACATTGCATTTATACAGCTATTTTTCTATATAAATTTGTATAAAATATTTTTGACGTGATAACGTCTTATAAATTGATGAATCACCAATATTATAAATTGATAAAACACCGGCTGCATGTACGAAAAAGTGTAACGTAACGTTCGTAACGCATAACGCGTAACGTTCCGCCTGACCCTGTGCCTGCTTTTTGCTAATTTCTCGCTCAATTTAAATCAGATCGGTTTGAAACCAGTCTTAAACGAAAGAGGAGAACATTTTACATAGATTTCGTATAACAGAATTTGCCTAAACAGTTTTTTTATACAAATTTATATAGAAAAATATTTTATACAAATATACAGAAAAATAGCTGTATAAATGCATTGTTGTCTATTGCATGGCGCGCGCGCGACGCGGTCGGTCGTCTTTGTTTGCCGTACATGGAAATTAGAAAATAACGTATGTCTTGTCTTAACATGAAAACGGCTGCATTTCTAATGTTTATTTTTTGACATTAGTATTTTGTGATTTGCAAAGCCTTCTAAGTTAACTATTGGAATAACTAATTATTATTAGAACATAATACTTTGTAAGTTGCAAACGTCACTTTTGACATTTCTTATCATTCCGACACCAAGGATAAGCGGATTGAAACCAAATTTTGGGAGGTTTAGGTTATGTATTACGGAATACGTTATCACGTAAAACTATCGTCCGTAAACCGACTTTACAGACAACCAATTTTTTTTCTATATAAATTTGTATAAAAAAACTGTTTAGGCAAATTCTGTTATACGAAATCTATGTAAAATGTTCTCCTCTTTCGTTTAAGACTGGTTTCAAACCGATCTGATTTAAATTGAGCGAGAAATTAGCAAAAAGCACGCACAGGGTCAGGCGGAACGTTAGGAACGTTACGTTACACTTTTTCGAACATGCAGCCGGTGTTTTATCAATTTATAATATTGGTGATTCATCAATTTATAAGACGTTATCACGTCAAAAATTGGTTGTCTGTAAAGTCGGTTTACGGACGATAGTTTTACGTGATAACGTATTCCGCTCGAATATCATATTTAATAATACATAACCTAAATTTTAGTAGCTGTCAAACTATATTTTTACCGACTCTCTATCGCTTATACTGCGCTCTCGCTTGCACGCACAGGGTCAGGCGGAACGTTACACTTTTTCGTGCGTACAGCTGGTGTTTCATCAATTTATAAGACGTTATCACGTCAAAAATTGCAAATTTAAATACAATAACTATAAAGTATAGTCTATGTAATGTAGTTGACACATAGCTGTACTGTTTTCGTCTTTTAATTAAAATCTAAAATCAATGAAAGACGAATTTTCTCGCAGATTAAACATACCTAAATCTATTTTTTCGCCCCCGCAAACCTTTATATTGTAAATTTTATCAAAATCGTTAAAGCTGTTTTCGAGAAAAGAATTAAGTAACAAGAATTGCTCGTTTTGTAGTGTAGGATAGAATAAGTGGTACTTCAGACAACCGTGGCAATTGATGACTTAAAAAAATTATGAACTGACTGTTACAGAAATGTTCAGTTGCCTGTAATGAACGTAACAAAGCCAGGCGCAGGGATTTTGGATCAGCACTGGCAAACGGATGACGTCTTACTAACATGTGGCTACGACACATCGCTGCGTCTATGGGATCTGAGAGTGCCAGATTCGGCGGCTCAGTGCACCCGTGCGTGGTTTGATCCATGCGATGATACACTATATTGTTTACAAACAGATGGGGCGTGTTCAGTAGTTGTTGGTACGCAAACGCACGGCCGTGTTGTTCTATGGGATTTACGACAAACCAAATATGTACAGGTTGGTGTAATAGTTGATTTTGTGTTTAGAACAGAGTGAGGTGTATTACTGACAGCGAGTATTAACAGCCACGCGAGTCATCTTTGCGCCCGAGAAAGAGAGAGATATTATAGCGGTCACGCCCGGGTGCAAAAGAACGAGTGGGGGGAGAGACATGAGTACGCACGCTCATCTTCGTGTACCGAGATGAATGTTGTGTCCAAATTTCATGATGATCGTAAACATTCCCAGTGGATTTATTGAAAAATGAATAAAAAGTATATAAGCTCTGCTTCAACCTCTCTGCGAACGGTAATAGAATCGTCAGTCATGGGCAGTGACTTCAACGAAACTGTTTGTATTGGTTTTGGAACACGTTTAAGGTATGATTCCGAAGGCGGCTGCAGCAACCGACTGCAACTGCAGACGGCAACCGCAAACGTGGTGTTGCCTGCGGTTGGACCAATGTAGAATGCAGCGACAGATTTCGGCGGCAGTCGGTTTTTCCGTGAATGATGACGGACGATTTTGACGTTCCCGGTACTATTTTGAGGTTTTTGTTGGAAGAGGAAGATGACGATGACTTTTTGTTACTGTATACCAGAAAAATAAGAAATCTCACGATGTCTTTATTCAGAAATAGACCAGATGAAGGAAGTTATTCAACGTTGATTAAAAAGCATTTCTTAAGTGACGAAAAAATATTCAGAAGCTATTGCCTGTGTCATAAATAACTGGATATTTAGCCACCAAATTAATCAGTTTTTCCTCGTCGGCGCTTATGCAGTCGGCGACACTACTGGTTCAGGAGCAGTGGTGCGGTCCGCAGTCGCGGCAAGCTACGACGGCAGGCGACAGTGCCGCCGCGCTTCGAATGCATTTAATAGAAAAATATGGATACCAGTACTGCCGCCTGCAGTCTGCGGTCGCATTCGGAATCATACCTTTAAGCTACTGCGCATAACTGTGACGATTCTGTTACCGTTCGCAGAGAGGTTGGAGCAGAGCTATTATCTGTTTTAATGATATCTATATTTAAAGAATAGCTTATTGTTTAAGGAAGGAGCGTATCTGTGGGCGAAATTGACATTCACACGACTGAAGTCGCGGATTTAGACTAATAATTATTATTTTTCGTTTTCAGATGTATTTTGTACAAAGACAAGGAAAACAGAGTACACCGGTTTACAGTATCGCATTCGATTCGTGTGTTCTGTTTGCTGCTATTGATAGGTCGGTAAGTGTATTAGATTTTAGTGATCCGAAAAATTGCCAATCGGTCGACTACAGCAATGTATTCAATGATTAGCAAATTGTGTTGTGCAGTTTTTTATCAGAATTAAAAAAAAAGACTAATGTATATTTCCGTTACAAATTTAGAATTTTAAAGTACAGTATAACCTCGTTTATTCGGACTAACTGGGGCCATAGATAATTCGGGCAATTGAAAATCTGGATAATCCAGGTAATAAGCAAAACAAAATCCTTGACTAAGCAGACTTACCATTTATTACGATAAAAAACTATATTTTGTAACAAAATTAAATAGTATTGTTTACAAGCCATTAAAAAAATACAAAAATAACCTTTCACATTAATATTAAATAACAAAAAGATTCGAATGGTCCAGATCAACGAAAGCTGGATAAATAAGGTTTTATTGGTCACACTAAACAGAAGACATAATAAACATGATGGAAATTATGTACACAAAAGCTTATCAACAAATGGTTTAATTCAAAATTATTTTATGAGTTTCGATTCTGAGTTGCTTGTTTCCAGTGTAATAGCAGCTTTTTTTATTTTGGAATAAATGTCAACAAAAGAATTAGCATATTCATTATAATAGCCCGATAAAAGAATAGAAAATTAGGTCAGTGTAAGAGGTTCATTCAGTCATTGTCAGCAGACAAAGGTTCATGCTAGCTTATATTAAAATCAAGCTATTGGATATACAAAACTATGATAATAAGCAGTTGATCATAATCAGACTCCACTGTAGTATAATATAGAGTATAGACTGTTACGGAAGGAAATACGAAAATTTTTTCGCTTTATTTATTCTTAGACTAAAGATTAAACATAATAATCTATGAACTGCTCAAACCGTATCTCTGCTAATAAAACCAGGATACCAATACCAGTTAGTCCAATAGATGATAATGTGCATGCGTCGAATACTTGGAAATAAATGACAAATGAAACAATCAAATGTCATCCTTTGCTCTCCAAAAGTAACTATTCGAATGAGCTTGTAACGCCAAATTCAATTTGTAAATAAAAATACAATTTGTCATCTTTTATTTTGTGTGGTAATCAGAATCATTGGTTATGCAGCACGGCTTGAAAACTGTATTTATGGTCAGAGGTATAAATCAAACCAATTACTTGTACTCCTGTACACATATACACCATGTATTGTTGTAGTCGTTTTTCCGGTTCACTGAGCGAGAAGGATAGACTTGCGTTGTGGCCATCTCTATACGCACGATTGAGAGAGATAGAAATGGGCCACAATGTCGCTCTATCTTTTTCTTCTGGGGGAGGACGCTTTTTACACCGCTTGAGTATATTCAGGAGTGTACGTTGATGAATTAAACATAGTCAGAGATCAAAATCAGATTATGTATAACGAGAAGGAATTGCTAGAGTGGGGACTTGTAACGGTTAAAACAGCAAAACGTTGGAGAGAAAGGTCTATTATTTGACTAGATTTTTTGAAACGAAACCCTGAAATAATTTTGTATTAATTGCGGTGAACAGTTCATTTGCATAAACAGGATTGTATTTAAAATGTCACATTAGGTATTAGGTGTGTTTGTTAGTTAAGTTTTAGAACTCTTCAAGCAATTTGAACTGAAGTATTAAAACCAAACCAGAATTGTCAATTGAGGTTAGAGTAATATGTTTTCCAACAAACAGATTTATTTACTGAACTAGTTCCGAGTGTGCGCTCTTTGCTGTTGTCAAAACATTATGTTTAAAATAAGCAAATATTTGTGGAAGGGAGAACAAACACGCAGTTCTAGCAGTGCGAGTAATTCTGTAATGACTAACTAACGCTTTAGAATTGATAGAACCAGTTCGAAACTTCCCTAATAAACACACCTATCAAAAAAATACACATTTTATTTTCATTGTATATATATATTGTAAAAATATTTTGTAAGCTTAACATAATATAGTAATAATTATTCAAATATGTAGTCATAATATGTATTTTACATACTGAATATAGAATTTCTGTAAAATAGCGTAATTTATGTTTTGTAAATAGCTAAACATTTTGTGCAAGAAATAAAAACATTTTTAGTATATTTTTATAGTAGTTTCTATTATTATAGACATTATACAATTAGTTAATATAATACGAATATTACATACAACTTGTCTAACGTAGCTAAGCGGTCCCTGTTTTATCCATTTAAAACTATATTTTTCTCTCACGGTTTGAATGCTATTGTTACTTTTTCTCAGGCTACCTGTCGAGATAGATATTATAGATAATATACGCTCGATAACTAAAGCCGTCAGGGTTTGTACCTGTCAGTATCTGAATCACGGTAGTATAAATGTTTATGTGTCATTGTTCTGTGATTCGAAACATACTACTAACGCTTTGTGAATGCTATCAGTTGTATTCTTCTGCGCCTGTGCGACTCATCCGCACAGCTATGTTAAAACAGTGTGACGCGGCAAGGAACTCACAACAAAATTCAGATTTATACGCCTTTCAAATATTCGATGTTTTTTAAAATAAATAAGGAATAAAATCACTTTACAAAAATAATAATAAAGTACATGCCTTGATTAAAAATGTTGGGGAATGTTTTGTGCGGATTCTACAAAAGTTTTAATCGAAATTTCGGTTTCAAAAGCATACTTTAATATTGCCTTTGTGGATGACTCGTTCCACAAAACACAACAGTGTAATTTATATATTTATAAATTCAATTGAAATGACCTTCAAATGATTCCACTGGTGGCTATCTCATTTTAACATTTTTTTTTAACGATGAAACTCAATAATTTCAATGTTTTCCTTGATAAATTCAAACTTCCGTAACAAACGTTTTATTTTTGTGTATGGTTGTAAGGATTCGTTCTTAAATTACATAAGACATTTTTACGTTCCCTCTCTCAAGATTCAAAGTTCGAACGACCCTTCCCTCCACCTGACAATCCTGATATTTACAAAAGTTAAGTTGCACGTATTTGTGCCCATGATGATAGGTTAATAGCCCAAAACCATTGTTGAGTGAATTTAAAATAGTAGTAGTATATGTATCTAGGACGTAATGTAGTATATTATCGACGAGTTAGTTACATTATTTTATAACGAGTGTTAGCATCAGATATATATACTATATTTTTTGTACGCACTTCCTACAAAATGACCGTTTTTCACTTCATTTTCGGTACATGTCCAGCATTTTTAACAATACAATTGTGTAACAAACATCACTTGTAATACACTTCTAAACGAGGTCTAGATATGGATTACTAATCTACTACTGCGCATACAAATCTACAGGAAAGAGAAGCCTATAAACACGGTACATGTGCCTCTTTCTGTATATGTTGACCAAAGACAGAATGGCTACCGAAGTTATTGCTATCTCTTTTTGTCATTTTGCTCGCGCAGCCCAGACTAGCGCTTCATATGTACACCTCAACGCTTCTAAAGGTAGGCCCTTTGACAGTTTGTGAAAATTACTGTTGAATTGGCTAGATAACCTATGTTTGTTTTACTTTACTAGTGTTAAATGGGTCATTTTACGACCGCTATACACGCATGAAAAACAGATATTAATTTACAGAGGCTAGTACAAAAAATTGTTTTTACAACACTTTATGTATTTACAATTAAATTATTCAACTAATTCTCATACCTTTTTCACAAATAGGTAGAAAAAATAATAGTTTTAGGCTATGTCTTATTATGTTTTAACAAGGGGACTCAGCAAATAAAGAACAGATAGCGCCGACTCAATACAGCAAGCTTACAACAAATTCCAGCGTTTCCCCATCATTGCATCTTTACGCACTATTTCTATCTTTTGCAATCTGGTGATGATAACAAAAGATACATAAATACTTTGTTCTAGGCATGGACATATTCCTATGTCCATGGTTCTAGGCATGTCAATTAATTCTTTGAAAAATCGATCTCCGGATAGATTCGAATCGAACACACTAGAATCAATTCTCGATTAAATTGAGTATTAAATATCGATTTTCAACTGAAATCAAGCTTATCCGGTAACAAAAATAACTAAAAATGTTCTCTCTAAAAATCAAAGAAAATTTTGTGAAGCAGCTCTTTGTACCTACAAATTAGCTTGTTTTCGGTGTAAGTTAGCGACTTTTAAAAAATTACTAAAATGATTTTATGTTTTGTACTTAATATTTTTAGCAATAAACGTGTTCTGCTATTATTTGAGTACCTGACATATACAACTTAAACGACTCATATTGTGTATTATCGCTTTTTTGTAACGTGAATCTATCATATTCATAGCATCTGAAAAATAGATTCAGATCCACATGCCTACTTTGTCCAACCCAGGAGCTGGAACTGACAAAGAAGCAGCATAGACTATAAGTTATGTCTGAAGTACATTTTAGGGCAAATATTAGAGATGCCACGAATATTCGGCTACTATTCGGTATTCGGCTACTTTTTTTAATATTCGGTATTCGGCCGAATGTTGCGTACTATTCGGCCGAATACCGAATATCAAATATGGGGAAAAACGCACATATTACTCAAAAATATGCGATTTTTTTCTTAAATAGTATTATTTTGTAAAGCTTTTAGTGACCAAACAGTGATATTTTTTAGTAATAAGGACTATTAATAACACAATTTGACGTAACAATGAACAAATAATGCGTGTCCTGACACGGTCTAGTTGCGCAAATGAAACAAATACGCCCGCAGCGTTGCTACCGCACGCTCCGTAATGGGACAAGTCGTAACCTGTCACCCGCGAAATGTACAAATAATTAGCCGAACATTCGGCGCTTCGGCCGAGAACATCGCCGAATATTCGGTATTCGGCAAAATCACTATTCGTGGCATCACTAGCAAATAATATAACATAAAATAGCAGTGAGCAATAACAAATTGAAATTGACAAAAAAAAAACAAAGAAACAAACAAAACACATCTAATGCAGTGAGAGGAAAACTCAATTGTCACCACAAAACACACAGTCTGCACAGTCTGTGTTTTGTAATTGTCACGGTGTTTACTGTTTTTTTTTTTTTTTTTTATATATATAAAGTCTTAGGAAGTTAAGGAATAATCTCTATTTTTTTCACAACAGTAATTGACAAAACAAGTTGGCAAACATATTTTTGAAATCAATTAATCTGTCTGGTTACCATTAATAAATAATCTTTAAAAATATTTTTTTCCAAAAACGGCGAAATAACCAAACACCAAATTATACTACTTAAAAATAAATCAATACTATATAAAATGTTTGTAGTAAATATAAAAATTAAATTATAGTATTGTCTGGCGTTAAATTGTGAATTTCAAAAAAGAACGCAATTCAACTGGAAACTAAATTTTTATTGTAATTTATACACGCTCGACAACAGTACTTATCCAAAATTTTTATCAACCTACTTGTAAAGAATGTCAAAGAGCAAAGTGTGTCGTTAGTTCATCATACGCCATTTGCTTTAGTTTTTTTTTTTTTTTTAATGATTTGCTTATGTCTTCTCGTTCACTGATTTGGTCTCTAATCCAATATATACAGCTTTACTTCCTGTTATTTTTAAAATGGCTGTAAAATTATACATAAATATAACAAAATAACAATTATGAATGTACTATATTCTGAAATAATAATATATGAAAGATTCTCAATGTTTCAAAAACATAATTATTTTGCATTTAATATTCAACACATTACAGTTTCAGTATTTCAAAAAGCTAGCGTAACACATAAAATTATTTTAAGAAAAGAAAATAATTATCCATTTTTTAATATTATTTTGTCGCCAAATAATATTAAATTGAGTACCCATAAAAAATAAAATAAAAATATAAATAAAACACTGCAAATTATTTATAAAATCATTCGCAACACTTAAAAGTTTTTGATACAAAGAATATAGGTATTTATTTTTACACTTCACTTTCTCGATGTCTTCAATTTCTTAGAATCACATCAATAACACAAACTTTCTTAAATGTAAAATTTGCTTTTGAAAGCA
The DNA here is from genome assembly GCA_963575645.1 of Xanthostigma xanthostigma. NCBI lineage: Eukaryota > Metazoa > Arthropoda > Insecta > Raphidioptera > Raphidiidae > Xanthostigma > Xanthostigma xanthostigma. Next base: position 45,096,924 of record OY754464.1, read on the forward strand.
GTTTATTGATAAATCACTTCACCACATTTATTATAATTTGTAAATTTAATATGATTTTATAATTTATAAATTAATAAATAACAATTAACAGACTATTAATTAAAGACATAATTTAATTTTCGCGTTCATTAAACTGTAGCAGACAACCTACTGCTCCAAAATAACCTTCGTGTTCGAGGAATAGCGCTTTCATTGTTCCTTTGGACCAATAATCCATAGCATATGATAATAACTTCATGGCTATTGGATTGACTCGAAGGAAGTTACCAATGAACACAACCTACAGAAAAAAATCATGTATAAATTTATTTGACAGATATACGAAAATGCTTCGCCATGGGAACTGATTCTAGCGCTTTCTTGTGGTGGAAAATAAAAGCTTAAACTATGTGATATCCCACAATGCAAAAAAAGACAGTGCGATTCATGTAGCTTTCATAAATTTCGCAGTGATGAGAAATTGAAGAGAAAATGGTTAAAAGCATTAAATATGCAATATGCTATTTCAAGAATGCAAATATGTCATCGACACTTTAAAATCTAATTTTTTTCCTACCAGTAATTATTTTTATAGAATTCAATATACTAGAACAGTTTTTACCTTTCTAAATATACAATATTTTATTTTATATTTCTATTATTTATATTTATAGATGATCGCACTATTCGGAGTAAATTGAAAAAAAAAGGTTGTTTCCTCTCAAAATTTGCCAGTGGCATTACTCAGTGTGAAGAACAGGAACGATAATTTAATTTGATATACGCGTTGCATTTAAGACACAGTGAAGCTATTTGAATGCAATCCATACCATTTGTTTCTTTCAAACCGCATACAATAATGTGATTCGCTTTACAAATCTGTTCTCCTTCTACCAGAAGTTTTTTACAATTACCCAAATACTTATAAATAAATTGTGTCACGTTTGCTTTAAATTGATTTAACACAGACAGCTTTTATTTTCTACCACCAGAGAGCGCTAGAATCAGTTTCCATGGCGAATTCTCAAGCTCTTTATACATTTTTGTTATAAGAAATATTTTTTAAAAGCGAAAAATTGTCATACGCAAATATCTTATTCAGGGTAACCACTGTTTCTCCAGACCAAAGTTTTCTGTATTTTCTAGGTGATTTTTTAGTTACTTTTTTTTACTTTACATAGTAGGAACAATTTATGTTTACGATTCAGAGAAATTTTCGACCAACTTAACTATGCAGCTGCGTGCAAAGATTTTGTATGGCGCCACGTACCAGAGTTGATCGACAGTATTTATTTAATGTAGGTACAAAACCATCAGTGCGCGACTCCGACTCGCACTTGATCGTTCCTTTTTGTTCGAAATTCCCTGACCTTTTCAGGTGATTATTAATAAGTTTGTTGCAAGCATCCAGCAAACGGTAATGAAACCGTCACCCGCATACGCAGTAGCTAAAACGAAGCTGTTTGTGTCGGTTTTAGAACACGTTTTAGTTATTGCGCATGCGGGTGACGGTTTCGTTACCGTTTTTTGACTACTTGGAACAAAGTTACTATGACATCCTAGAGATGAAGTATAAATGGACTTACCCTGTCAATTTTTTCATTTATGGCACACATTCTTGCAATACTTCCTATATTATTCGTGATGGTGACGAGCGTCGCTCTCGCTAGATCCTCGCGCGATACGTTCGTTCTCTTCTCTTTTGAGTTCATGTGTCCAAAACTGTTGACAGCGCAGAAACTTCACAAGTTGCATCACAACAAGGACAGACAGAGAGAGAGATAGACGTGCAAAACAAGAGGCAGAGGCCAAGAAAAAGAAAAAGCATAGGCAAAGAAACAACAATCAAAAAAAAAAAAAAAAAAAAAAATAGTACATTTACATGCAGAAAATTGATTTCTGAACGCGATTGAACTGATAATATACTTTTATTCTATACTGAGCATAGGAATAAAATCGCAATCGAACCATTAGGGCGCAAACATATACTTCTGTTTTTTTTAAGCCATAAGCACTGGCTTATGCAGGAGGGCAAACAAGCATGGGGGACCCGGCTTAAGAAATTTGTAATATGCCCCGTCCTGGGCCAAAAGCTGCGTACGCCCATGTTAACGTCATAGAAAAAGACAAAATTTTTGAAACAGAGATACTTTATTCAGATTTAATGCAAACACATAAATCAATCCTATCATCGGAGAAATCAGGGAATTGCATCGAAGAAAGAGACGCAGATATATTTTTGATACGCTTTGTTACATTCACTCACCGCACATTATGTAGATAGATAATGATTCATATAGTAAATTAATAGATATATGGAATTGATAGAAAACTGTATTCTAACCTACAAAAGGACAGTGATAAATGTAATATTAATTGTATTGGTACCTACTGCACTGGTCTTGGCATTTTAGATGTGCTTATTGGTATAGAACTTTTCGAACATAATTGCTTGTTTGTTGGTTAAATTTTAGGACTTTTCGAACTGTTTAAAATTAGGTTAGGGAAGTTCTAGGCTCCTAGAACTGAGCTCAACCAGCTCGACGAGTTCGAGAATTTGACCAACAAACATGTAGCTGTGTTCGAAGAATTCTGTATTACCAACACACATGTTTTAGTAGTTCAGAATTTGCCAACAAACCACACTAATGCTTGGTTGCAGAAAGCATTGTCAAAAAATTTGATTTGATTTTGACCTTAGACTGTGATCATACAATTGTAGTTTCCATATATCAGGAGTCGTCTAATGTCGTATTCAAATTCCCTGTCATTTAGAACATTGGACACATGATTGTTCCACATAGAAAAAGATCACTTTTTAAGCAAAATTTGATCAAAATGCGTAGAAAAACGTTGTTTCGAAATGAAAACTGTACAAAAAACGATGCTAAATACATTAAAAATGTGAATTCAATCAATTAATTATTTTTCAAGTAGGATTGATCTAAAACTCTACAATACTTTGCATATGGAGAAATATGTACGTTCACAATCTAAGATTTAGATTTTTTGACAATTTTTTCTGTAACCCAGCACTAATATGCTAAAGGTAAAATCATGTTAGTAAAGATTCTATAATCAAATACATGATCAATTTTGGATTTGTACAAGAAACTGGTAACAAAAACAGATTTATGGAAAATTAAAAAAAAAATCACACTATACATAATATTAACGCTTTGAAGAAATTATAAAATATTAACATTGTTGTTTTAAAAAATGAGTTACAAAGGTGAGACACGCCATTTTTAATTTAGGTAGATTTTAGGTGTTACACTTATTTCATTTGAGACGTTATAGGCCATGCATTATATTTTTAACCGACTTCAACAAAAAGGAGGAGGTTCTATGTTCGTCGGTATATATATATTTTTTTTTTTTTTTATGTTCACCGATTTCTCCGTCAATTATGGACCAATTTTCAATTTTTTTTTTATTCGAAAGAGTGCACCTCAGAGGTGGTCCCATCGGAACCAAGTCAGGATCGGATGGTGGCATCCGGAGAAATCGAGGGAAACTCTCAAATTTCAAAGACACGCATAATGTTTTTTATGTATGTTCACCGATTTTTAGTGTTAGATTAACACTAAAAAGAAAAAAATAAAATATTTTTAACAAAAAAATTGAACCGACTTCACACTAAAAAGTAAAAAATAATTGCGTATTGAAATGTTTTAGAGTCGGTGTCAGCCAAAATGAAATCTATTCCGAGAACTACACCGACTCCAAAACATTTCAATACGCAATTATTTTTTACTTTTTAGTGTGAAGTCGGTTCAATTTTTTTGTTAAAAATATTTTATTTTTATCTTTACAGACAGTTCTTGACTTCAATGAGTTAATTCGCGCTCGTAAAGCGGGGGTATATACCAGGTGAGGCAAAAGTCCCGGAACGGTTGAATATCTCGCATACTACGCATCATATAAAAAAAAAAAAAATACGTGTCAAATATTTTTCGCAAAACTATTTTTTGATACCACACATGACTCCCCACCCCCCACCCAGTTGGTGGGGGGAGGGGCAACTTTAAAATTTTAAATAGGAACCCCTATTTTTTATTGCAGATTCGGATTCTACGGGAAAAATTACATACAATTGATGTAATTTTTCCCGTGGGTTTTAGGGGTTGAAAAATATTTTTGGGCCCGAAAATACCAAAAAATTTCTCCGAATCGTTTCAAAATTGAAATTTAACCCTCTAGTAATGATTAAAATGTGCTACCAAAATTTTATTAAAATCGGCCCGACAGGACCAGACTTAAAAATTTTATGAAAACGTTAGTTTGTAGATATGGATTTATTTAGTGAAGGGTGAATTTAATTTGTTGTATTGATGGTAATATTAAAATAAAAAAAAATTACATACAATTGATGTAATTTTTCCCGTAGAATCCGAATCTGCAATAAAAAATAGGGGTTCCTATTTAAAATTTTAAAGTTGCCCCTCCCCCCACCAACTGGGTGGGGGGTGGGGAGTCATGTGTGGTATCAAAAAATAGTTTTGCGAAAAATATTTGACACGTATTTTTTTTTTTTTTTTATATGATGCGTAGTATGCGAGATATTCAACCGTTCCGGGACTTTTTCCTCACCCGGTATATTTTATTTGTATATTGAAGACATTCTCATCTACCTGTGCATAGTATAAAATTCATAATTTATATGAATATTCATTCAGCATTTATTTATAAAAAGATGGACGCGGTAGAAGTGATGCTTTATGACTGAGATCGTAACATGGATTTGAAACACGCCCTGTCTTATTTTACTGGCGGTTTACTTCGCAATGAGTAGGGCTTCAGTATAAACGATTTATTTTTTGTAATGCTCCCAAATTTTAGCACACAAACTTACACAACCGTAATATAAGAAGTTTCATTTAAAATTGAAAGCAAGAGCTATCCGTTTTTGAAATTTACTAACAGAACTCACATATAATATAAAAAACGAAAGCAATATTATCACGCATCAAAACACAACACAATAAAAAAAAAACGAATATCTACAATGAAAGTACAGAAGTACATCGGTGTAATGAAATCAAATACAAATTAAGTATATCAAAAAAACAGAGAGCATGTAAATTAATAAAATAAAAAGATAACAGTACCTGCTAGCGACTAAATCACCAGGTAATCCAAAACGTTCGTAATCACCACCGTAGATGTCTTTAACGAGTTTATCAACTCGTGTATTATCTCCACCAGTTGCCAGTTCAATGGCTTCTTCGAAAGTATTGCAACCAGTTAGCAGACAACATAAGCCAAGGAATGTACCGCCTCCTAAACTGAAAAGGTTTTTTTTTTTATTAATTATTGATATCATTTACCAATGAACAAAAATTTTGCTGATAGAAATTCGTTTATTATTTTGCACTACTTTACAAGAATTTATACTGTTATTCTAGTTGTATTCATTTACAGAGATTTATAAGATATCTAGAGAATATATAAATAAGTATTCCGATTTCCTACCATGTAATGTATCATGGGGATTGTGTTAAATTTTGGCACCATCATTTGTGTGTCAAGAAAACCGAACATAGTCAATAACCGCCGCGCTATGGTTAACATACTAAACTAATGATCTATGATCTATTATTGCAAATTTCTTGAATCAACATACATCCATTCAAATTTTTAAAAGGTTACTAGTAATTAATTTTCTCTCTGTATAATTTTGAGTGAAGAAATTAGTAATAGTAGAGCTTAGTTCATTAGTTAGGTATGTTAATAATGGTGCGGCGACACTATTAACTACATTTAGTTTTCCTGACATACTGATGAAGGAGTTACATTTTTATTTAATTCCCATTGTGCATTGCATGATTAGAATACATGTTTATATATTATCTTAATCTAGAGACGCGGCAGCAAGGGTCGCATAATTTTGAAATCTTCTTAGAAAAATTTAATTAAAAAAAAAAAAACAAAACTGTGTTAATATTTTATTTTTACCTCGTTCCGGAAATACGTCTGTACTCATCTGGCCCCGTAACAGCAAGAACACTAACGCCCGATCCTATATTAACGACTAGGAATGGATATGGATTTGAGAAATCGTAGATAATTTTTTCGCATCGATCATCATCTGTCGCGTTGGTCCAATAGTAGCATTCGGTTGGATTTATCGCATCTATATACTGCATTCCGCGAATGAGTGAATCAATCTCATCGCATTTTGCCAGTTTCATGTTTAATTCCTGCAAGCAAAAATTTTTTCGTCATTACTAATGCCCACAATAATAACTATGATATTATCAACCTTTATAAATTGTGTAAGGTCCACTAATAATGAAAGGTATTTGATTAAGAGGACAGAATCCCAGCTGATCATCATTTCTACATGCATTTTTACACAATTTCTACATGCCCCTCTGCACCCGCAAAAGCCTATGTTACGAGCATCTAAATGCAAAATGGACTACGGAAGAAGATTGATTCGTACATTATCGGATAATTTGATTTCACTATTTATATTGACACGAATATCTGCGAAGAATTTATATCTTTTGTGTTACTGTTTTCTTTGCAAAGACAATATTCCAGCGGTGTAGGTATAATAAATAATAAGTAAAACATTTTTGCAAACGCATTGTCGGGAAGCAAAGTAGGCAATTTTATATCTAAACAAATGTGAATTTTCATACGGTATAGTGCGTACTACTATTTTAATAACTTTAAAGAATAGCTTCTGTTGCTACATTGTTGAAACACCCATTGTTACATGTCTATATTAGAAAAATTTATTTCTCAAACAATGTCACCATCGGGATACGAACCCCGAATCTTTCCACTATCGCGGCGGACTGAGTTACATTACTCCACAGTGACACAGTAAGGTCAATTCATCATTCTAATATATAGTTATTTGTAACTGTATATTTCACATCATGCGAGAGTTAATTTTTATCTTAGATAACGTCAGATATGAACCTTCACAGAAGTGAGAGCTGTGGGTGAATCAACGATGAAAGTTGTTTTCTTATATTAATCTGATTCCTAAATCAAGACAATTTCTATTTCATTAGGAAAGATAACAGCGAAAACTTTTCATGTTCATATAGTTGAACGGCCTTTTTAATAACAAATGTGAATTTTCATACGGTATAGTGCATTTTAATAACTTTAAAGAATAGCTTCTGTTGCTACATTGTTGAAACACCCATTGTTACATGTCTATATTAGAAAAATTTATTTCTCAAACAATGTCACCATTGTTTACAACAATACCTATCTATCTATCATATCCGTCCGACAAAAACTTTTAAACGGTAACTCCAATCGTCATGAAATTTGGAGACAGCATTCATCTCGGTAAACTAAGATGAACGCGCGTACTCATGTTCCCCCCTTCCCTATTCGTTTTTTTACACCCGGGTGAAACCGGGGCGAACAGCTTTAAAAATAAACATAATTTATAATAATATGCACAACACATCTACCTATTTGTATATTAGATATAGGTATTTTAGTCTTAGCGCTATCCAAAATGTGGGCAAGTAAATTTATGTATTATTTGATTTAAGAAAAAAAAAAAAAAACTATTTGGGCGTTCATCTAAGCATATCAAGAGATAAAAAACATGCGAAATAAAAAGTGTCCCATACATTATTATTACATATTTTATCTAAATATATAAAAGGAAACCGTGACTGACTGACTGACTGACCTATCAACATCAAACTTGGCGCGAGCGAAGCCGCGGGCAAAAGCTAGTTATTTATAATATAAATCGAAAAATGGAATTAAAAAAGTTGTTTATAATATGATTCTAAGGGAAAATTTAAAGAAATATTCGGTTTTTAAATTAATTTAAATTTCGAAAAATATCGAAAAAGTTGGTTACAATTACTTTCTGGATCGATATGCTAATTTAATGTTAAAATATCTAAGTTAATACATGTTCCAAATATACCTACAGACATTTTTTTATTACTTTTTCTTTTAAGGGTTCCGGACCCAAAGGGTTCCAACAGAACACTATTACTAAGCGTCCGCTGTCCGTCCGTTCGTTTGTCAGCAAGCTGTATCTCAAAACCGTAATAGGTAGAGAGCTGAAATTTTCAGTGTGCATTTCTATTGCCGCTTTAACAACAAATACATTAAGATGGCAAATTTCAAAATGGCCGCCATAAACATTAAAAAAACCTCCTATAGTGTCTTTGTGCCTAATCGTTTTTGTACTACCTCCTTGCATTCATACTACTTTCCTGCACCACGACGGCGAATTTAGAATAGATGTAATTAAATTATACAATTTTTTTCCAAATTTTTACATATTGTTATAGCACCTCTCTTGTTTCTTTTACAAAAGTGTTTAAAAAGTACATAGGGTTTTATCTTGTACGATGGTAGGGAGCCCTTCGTGTGCGAGTTTGACTGGCACTTGACCGGTTTAATTTTAATTACAAAGGTAAAAAATATACAGAACTACCAAATGCAGCAATAGCCCGCTTTGCAAAGGAATGCATTATTACAACATGTTACCTTCTAATATAAAAGCTATTCAAGCCATACCTGCTTTCAAAAATAGATTAAAAAAATTGTTGATGAACATGTGCCCATATGATTCTCATATAAGATTTTAGTTATATAATTTTAGTTACGCACGTTTTTCGAATTTGTAAATTGAAATTATTATATGACGCTATTATACCTCTTGGATCTCAATTAAGATGATATTCTATAATATAATGTTTGTGATCAAAAATGATAGGTTCCGCTACTGCACATCACGCATTTAACGAAAAACAATTTACTTCAACTGTAAAAGTTTGTGTTGGTGGTTCCATCTATGAATCATTTTTAGTAAGCATAACTCAAAAAACATCACTTTAGAAAATCTAGAATTTCTATGGAAAATCTTTTTCAATCTTTGGTGTTAATGCTTCAAAATAAACTAGAAACATGCACCATTCTTCCAAATGATTTTTAACGAAGTTTTTACAGTTTATTTGACCTAAATAAGCGAATAAAAATCGGGTAAAAACGAGAAAATTAGCATAACTTTTACACAAATTTTTGTACAGAAAAAAAATTATTGAGCAAGCCAGATTTGTCCAATTTGCGAAGAAAAAACTGTAAAATTTTAATTTGCCTTCCCGTAATTTGAAATCTCATGACATACTGTAAAAAAATATTGACGAACATGGCGTTTTTTGATTAAATTTTTAGACCAAAAAAATGTATTTTCTGAAATTTTTAAGCAGCATGCCAAATTTTATGAACCTTAATGCTCTATCACAGCTAATAAAAACAGTAGTAAAATGAATTTTGCGGCCACAATTTGAAATTTCCCGAGTGCATATTTTACAATCTGCGTACACAGTCACCTTAAGATTGAAACATTTTTTTAAGTTAAGATATAGTTCGGGAATAGGGGACCTTTTTGGTCACACATTTCCCCAAAGCAGATTTGTATTTAAATCTTTGTTTAAAAAATCTCAAATTGAATTCTATTAGGAACTAATTAATAATTGATTTTTATATTTTTTTAGCTCAAACAGTTACTCATTCAGGTTTATTTCATAATGAACACAATATAATAATACATCAAGTTAATTACGAACATTATTTTAATGTGTTTTATCGGGGCTGGCTCTGAAAATAAACACATACTTGAGACGGCAAATTTTTAGGACATTTTTAGTGACATTGAGTTCATTCAAATACAAAATCACGTTTCTTCGACCATTCTCACTTGACTAAGACACAGTTTGGCACATATGATAGGAATTTGGTAGAAAAAATATCGTATTAAAATTTATATGTTAAATTTAAAACAGCAGATTTTCACACCTATTGTGTCATAATCTGATTAGAGCAGTCCAGCTAATACCGCTATTACAACGACATCATGAACCAATGAATGAAATGAAAATAATACGTTCTTTTGTTTGCCATATTTTAACGTGTGATTCAAGTTTGCTATTATTACTGCGGACTTTATATCACGTTTTATCAGAGTAGATACTCTATTTCTCTTACTGAAATGTTCTAAAATAATCAATCATTAAACAATGCATTTTGAAAACAACAATATTATCTTTTTGACATCAACAAGGTAAAAAATCTTCTTTTCGTGTTAGTATAATTATAATGACCTTGAAGCAGAGAATGTATAAAAACATGTTAATTATACACTGTGAACGAGAAAATTCAGCCAGAAAACAATGTGAAAAAAAAAATACAGACCAACTTAATTAAGACTTACTCTGTTAAAATTATCTTCAAACTTGTAAGCTCCTCCTCCAGTTGCACAGACCGTTGTCACAAGTGTCGCCATTCCCTTTGATTTAGCTAATGCTAAGAAATTCCCCATTTCGCATGTCGGAAATCTGATAAAATGAAGTGTGCCTCTCCTGCCTCTAATCAACGCGTTATCTATCTGTAATTATAATATCAAGACTTTTTAGTATTACTATTACCAAAAATTGGCGATAATGATTTCGGTTGTCGAGCGATTTTAATTTACAATTCATCTCTTGATAAATACAACGGAATGAGAGTTATCATTTTTTTATGTGTCCGATGGCAAGTTTGTGTTCAGTTATGCCTCTATTTTATAAAGTAAATTTTCTACAAGGAGTAAACAATATTAAATAAATACAAAACCGCGATTTAGCTGTAAAATGAAACAGTACCAGCATTTGAATGGTAGATACTAGTGATGCCACGAATAGTGATTTTGCCGAATACCGAATATTCGGCCATGTTCTCGGCCGAAGCGCCGAATATTCGGCGGCCGAATGTTCGGCTAATTATTTGTACATTTCGCGGGTGACAGGTTACGACTTGTCCCATTACGGAGCGTGCGGTAGCAACGCTGCGGGCGTATTTGTTTCATTTGCGCAACTAGACCGTGTCACTACACGCATTATTTGTTCATTGTTACATCAAATTGTGTTATTAATAGTCCTTATTACTAAAAAATAATACTGTTTGGTCACTAAAAGTTTTACAAAATAATACTATTTAAGAAAAAAATCGCTTATTTTTGAGTAATATGTGCGTTTTTCCCCATGATTTGATATTCGGTATTCGGCCGAATAGTACGCAACATTCGGCTGAATATTAAAAAAAGTAGCCGAATAGGCCGAATACCGAATAGTAGCCGAATATTCGTGGCATCTCTAGTAGATACCTCACTTGCTAGTGGCGCAATCAGGTAGCCCTCATTTTTTTATAGCGGCCACCGAGATTGATGATTTTGTTTAAAAGTAATTAAATGTACAACTTTATATATTTTTATGCGAACTGAAAGTCGATGAGATTAAAAAATACAAGAAATTAATCTGATTGGGCAGCCTTAGGCCCTTAGGAATAAATCTAAAACTAGCCCAGTCTAGAATTAATTTAAAGAATACAAAAAACAAAACAAAAACAAAATGATGAATATGTGACAAACGTCTAAACTTAGACAAATTAAACAATTGACTGTATTTTGCAGAGCTTAATTTGCATAACAATAAATTAGTTTATTTGCTCGACTAAATATAATGTTGCGTTCGACAATTGCCAAAATTATAGGCAAGCCATTGTTCAAATAGTGGTCCTAATTCCCCGGTTCAAATGTAAGAGCTGGTGAGTGTCAATTATATTTTTAAGTTGAAATACACAAAATATATTAACTGATAGCCTCAAATACACTTACTTGCAAATGGGTATCCCTGTGGCCTGTTTTTCCATATGCGGAATTTTTTGTCAAATATCTTCTTATATTTTTCAAAGTTTCGACTTCGGCGTATGCTTCATCTTTTGTAATGTCCTTTGGTTCAAAATAAACCAATTTTGTCAATGTGCCACCAATGTCCATACCAAACCAGGGCATTGCTGAAAAAAGCATCCGATTAATTAGTGTTATCAAATATTTACACTGAATATTTACATTTACGGTTGACATAAGGCGGTTTATTTTTAAGACACTCTGTACAAGAAAGTAGGTAGTTCTTTTTTTAAAATTTCTTTACTATAAAGACGGTAACGACATAATAAACACTATATAATCAACATCTTTAATATCAAAATTAATTTTTATTATTTCAATACAATATAAATATTGATGTTTAGTTTAGATACTATTTATTTTTAATATTACGGATATGATAAGCAAACTGACTACTTTTTCATAGATTAAAACTTACATAGTTTTTTACGTATATTCATTAAATTGATTATTATCCAAGTTAACATAATACATAATAAATGATAAAATACTGATCAAAAATGTAGATGACACAGTTTACAAAAAAAATACGCCGTTTCATGACAGTCTATTCAAAATTTGTTTTATAAACAAAATTTTATAAAAAAAAAAACTGTTGACATATTATGCAGTTTATTTTTATATATTTATTAGGGTATATTTTATATATATATTTTTTTCTTTAAAAATGATAATACAAGCAATTATAAGCTTATAATATTATGTGAAGAGCATTAACCAAAATACTTAATTTTTTGAAAATAACCCTTTTTACATTGCCTACAAAAAAATTTTGCACAGAGTTTAGGACACAGAAAAAGGATAGTGGACAGTGTTTCAGAATCGTTTTTTTAAGATGGATAACATAACCTAATTTCGACCGAGTGACTATCCTGTTGATGAGAGTACTAGAGTCACATTCGGAATGTACTGGGTTCGAATTTCGCCGGTGGCGGATAGGGCTAGGACTTTTCTCTGTTTCCACTCACCGAGAAATGGTTATTCTTATACCGGGGCATCTTGCGGAAGTTTTTCATGATTTCACTCTATAATTGCGTACAAATATTGCGAACCCAATTGCCTTTTTTAAACCCTAATTTAAATTATTTTTTGTTAAATAAGTTCAGAAATGTAGAAAATAATTAATTGAAAAAGTAGAAATGGTGCGAATAGCATCATTTATGAAATGGACGTTAAACGCATTATTTATTATTATCTTATTTCGAATTCTATGCATGAACAAAATGTTTACATTCCGTTAAAAATGGAATTCACAGGGATGAAGCAAAATTATGATTTTTTTCTACAAAATATTAAAACACCATCCCAATCTAAATCTTATCATTTCGTTTCCTTAGGGCTTTTTTAGTACTTTATATGATATGTAGATGGGTCGTGTTGCCAGAATTTTGTCTGTTTTGTACATTGTCCAGTTTAATGCCATCAGTTAGAACGGACTATGACAACAGAGTGAAGGTAAAAGTCTATTGTTACATCGTTCGCTCATAATATATAAAATGCTTCATTATACTTACATGGACTAACATCGACGTCCATGAAACCGTTTTCCTGTCCGTTCATAATGTTGGCCCCGCTGAAAGGAGCCTTGTCGGTGTTGCTTTCCATGCGTGCGATACGTCCTCGAAGACAGCCGTTACAACTGTGAATATGTGGTCCCATGTTGTACAAAAGAACGGAAGTTTTCTATTGTCAAAAGAATTAAAAACCGCAATTAATAAAAGTATTTTATATGCGCATTAAAACAGGTACGAAATAATTACAGATAAAAACTCTATGACACGGTACATGTATAACGTGAAAAAATAATAAAGATAATCTATGAATTGTATCATATAAGTACCCAAGTGTGGCGTGTTCTTTGAACAAGTGGTGGGAGAAAGACACATAATTATTATGCTTTTACAGCTCCAAGCTGAACGAATGGTTCAATTTAAAAAAAATGTTTAATTTGGCCTTGATCTTGATGGTCATCAACACTGACGTATTAATGTACCGAATAGGTAACATCTGAACAAATATGACTATTTACATTACAAAAAATTATTACTCTTCTATCGTAAAGAAAAATCTATACCTAGACTTCTCCTTAACCTGTTTCTAAATTATCTCTTTCGAATCATACTGCGGTAAATTCAAAACCATACCTTTATAAACCATGGTGAATATTATTTAATTAAAAAGCTATATAAATAAGAAATGTAACTTGTACACATGTCAAAATAGAATTTTTCGAACTTCCGCAGAACACAAATTATGTGTTACGACTGGAGTAGACTGTCAAATCATACGATTCGCGTGTCGTAAGCAACATAAGCAAGCACTTTAGTCACAAACTGGTTGCGGATTTGTCGCTAGTATCGCGTAGCACGGTTTATACAGAACTTTCTATATCAAACGTAATAAGCAGTAGGTATACAGTCGCAATACAAAATCAGTATAGTTTCAGATTCTGTTACGGGCATGGTTGAAAAGTTTAAGTTTTTATTCTATTAATTATTATTTTTTTCCAATTGTGATAACAAACAGTGTGGAATGCGAAGTTATGAGTTTGTATTTTTGAGTACGGCATTTTTTAAAAAAAAAGTTGTCTATAAATGGATTTTAAATGTGCACAAACAAAATTGCAAAAAGACATATTAAATATTTAAAAGGATGACGTGAGACTTATCATAAGAAATATAGTGGAGATGAACAGGGTCAAGGATATGAAATTGTTTTCAATATGACTTATTTATTTGTTCAAGATTTGTTAAAATCGAGTATGAATTACAGCCTAGGAGGTATTACAACAATCATTTCTACAGAATTTTTGTGTATTTAGATAGAGAAGGAACATCCGAACGCAGAGACCTCATAAGTCATAGCGCTCATAACATGGACATAGGAAATGTCCATGGCTCATAACCACGACAAAGAAAGCAACTGTTTAGCATGAATATAAGTTTGACATTTCTGAAATGTGTAAGTTACACAATAACAAGAGGTTATAGGCATTAGTTATAAGTATAACTTATAAATAAAAACATTTTTGTGGATGGTAACAAATTATTTTAAGACTTATTTATTCTATAAACAGCAAGTGTAAACGTCGTGTTCGTGTCATAAAACAACTGTTTAAATTAACTAAGGATTTTTAACTGCAATGCCTGACAACAAGGAAGAACTTCCACTGCCAGTGGATAAATTACCAGAATGTTGGAATGATAAAGCTCGAATGAATGCATTGTATGCACCGTTTAGAAGCCGTTCTGTAAATCCACACGATTGGGATTCGAAATTAATTTTTTGGAAAAACTTTATAGCTAAATGGTGTGTACATCACAAGCGAAGTACGTTTAGCCTTCCTGAAATAACTAAGGCCTTTCAGTGCGAAGGAAGGGCACCGGCATGCTTAGAAATAGTTGTGAACGAAATGTTTAATAACGGAAATCTTCAAACCGTATCACGTTTCATGCAAACACCACAAGAAACGTGGGCAGGCTGGGCAATGGATTTGCTAGTAAAAAAACCACTAATTTGGTCATTTAATAAAGTTAAAGAATCGGTAGTTTCACCTACAACTGAAAACACTGTTTATGTAAATATTGATGCAATTAAAACTCAAGCTGACGACATACTGTCTCTTGTTAATGAATCGTGCTGTAATAAGGTTTTTAGTTTTGAAGAATTCGTGAACGTGTTAGATTTAAAAGACTGGGAAAAAGGGAATTTAAATTTTGTGTTACATTATTTGAGGTGTCGTGGCCACGTTTCGTTAAAAGAAAATGTTGAAATCGAGTCAGGAAATGAGAAAAAGAATCTGACATTAATAAAAATTTCATCGGCTAATGAGAAGTTGTCACCATTAAATGATTCTGATATTGCTATGTACACTCTGGAACAAAATGAAAAGTATATTATGAAGAATTTGGAACAATTGGAATGCGAAAAAGAAGCGTGCATCAAGGAAGCAAAAGAATGTCTGGCTAAAGGAATGCGATTAGCGGTAAGTTTTTTTAATATTATACCTATAGGCTGGCAAATGGGCATGCCGGCAAATGCTGGGCTGCAGAAAGCGTTGTCAGAAAATCTGATTTGAAAATGAGCTTAGATTGTGACTACTAATATTTCTCCATAAGCATTGTAGAATTTCAAACCAATTCTGCTCGCAAAATAATAGATCGATTGAAACGATATATATTTTTGAAACTGTGTAATGTGTATATGTGCATTTAATATAGCTTTTTGCACAATTTCAATTTCAGAATAACATTTTTCTATGCTTACTTATTGATCAAAAGTATAGTTTGAAAAGCGATGTTTGTCTGTCATGTAGATTGTAGACCAATCATTTATTTTTATGTGAGTACTGTCTAATGTTCTACCTACATGACAAGAAGTTTCACAATAACGTAAGACTGCTACTGTATGTAAAGGTCATTGTCAAATCAAATTTTTAATAAAGCTTTCTGCAGTCCAGCAAAAGCATTGTCAAAATTTTAATTTGACTATACCCTAGATTGTGATCATATATTACAGTTTTTATACAATCAGGAGCAATCTAATATCATGAAACTCGGTCATGTGGAGCATTAGATTGTACAAATTTTCACTAAAATACACTGAAAAAAAAAGAGTTTCCGCGTAGAAACTGTATAAGAAAACAATGTTATAATATACAAGTATAGGTTGTGTGCACGAAGCCTACTAGCGTCGCTAGTGGGTAATAGAGAATTATTGAACTCAATTTTTATGGAAATCGCGACATATTTCTATGGTGATAAGTCAAAAACTTTAGTTGACCATGAATCATGATGTGTCAAAAAAAATGTAATAAGAAAAACTGATGTTAATTTTATATAGGTACCATAAAACTCAGATTGTAAAGCATTATATAAATAGCATAACATAAAAGGTATGTGAGAATTATTTATTTATCAATATTTGACGTCAAATGTATAAATAATAAATTTGTTTACACTGACAGCGGAACGTCAAATTATGGCGCCAATGGTCTTTATTTTACTTACTTCGCCATCAGCGCAACAACCCGGAACACATCAAGGATTTCCAGATCGCCTAAATTTGCCCATGTTTTCTTTGTAATTAAAAAACTTCATAAAATTATAACTATTTTCACTTTTAATAAACATTGCTCACAGACATACCGAAAATTTGAGATTGAAGTTTCCTCTAGTGCTCACCACAAACGCTCGCATCGAAAAATTTGTAAATCCGCCTCTTTGCACATAGCCCATACCATAGATTATATAGTTTTAGCCCATACTCAGTTAAAAAAAAATATCGTTTCAATCGATCAATTACTTAATTATTTTTCGAGCAGAATCGATTTAAAATTTTATGATGCTTTAATTTAATTTATGGAGAAATATGTTTGGTTATTGGTTAGCATCTAAACTCATTGCCAAATCAAATTTTCTGGCAATGCTTTCTGCAACCGAGCATTGATCGTTTGGTATTTCAAACATTTAATAAGATTTTGGACTCCGTGAATGCTTTTTCTGTTTTCCCTCAATAAATTCAGATAAATATTGAGATGATTCTTTATACAAGGCCGTGACCGATTACCTGCCAAGCTCCTGTGCCCACAAAGTTGCCTATCTTTAAATCTACCGTTCGCAGATCGCTATTAATTGAACTGAAGGAAGAAAGTAGGGTGCGAATGGCATCTGTTATTGTGATTTTACTTCGACCAAGCGCCATCTATTCAGCATTTCAGTGAACTATACTATGCGAAGCGTCTTATTTAGTAAAATATTGCGTGGGTACTATGTATTTTTAACCGACGAAAAACAAAAACGGAGGAGGTTCTCAATTCGACGCGTATATTTTTTTTTTTTTTTTTTTTTTTTTTTTTTATTTATGTATGACCACGCATAACTTTTTACAGAGTAGTCCGATTTTGATAATTATTTTTTTGTTTGAAAGGGTATACCCCGAAGTTGGTCCCATATAAATTTCGTAGAAAAATTCCAACCCTAAGGGTAGGAAACCAGGGGATGATTGATTGTTCACTCACTGATTGTAATGTATGACCACACATAACTTTTTACAGAGTGGTCCAATTTTGATAATTATTTTTTTATTGGATAGGGTATACCTCGAGGTTCGTCTCATATAAATTTGGAAAAAAAATTCCTACCCTAAGGGTGGGAAAATAGGGGTGATTTATTGTTCACTCACAGATTTTCATGCTGAGTTGTGTATATTACAATTATAAATTATATAGCCACAAAAAATTATTAAATAAAAACTTTTTAACAAAAAAATTAAACCGCCGAAAAACTGAAAAGCAAAAAATAATAAATCTTTTTATTTAACTAAGTTCTATCTAAGTAGTTGAACGTATGTGAAAGTCTAGTATATCTAAGTAATTTTGAGTCGGCGTCAAACCATCAATGAACAAAGATCACTAAAAGAAATAACCAAATCAAACAATGATACGTGAAATCTCCAGCGATAAACATTAACATTAAACATGCGCTCTCCACACGACCACTCGCAAAGACGTGTGCCCGTTAGGGTTGCTCTGTCGCTGATATTAACTTCGTGAACGCTCAGAGATTTCCGGCGAAGGATTGTTGACGCCGACTCAAAATTACTTAGATATACTAGACTTTCACATACGTTCAACTACTTAGATAGAACTTAGTTAAATAAAAAGATTTATTATTTTTTGCTTTTCAGTTTTTCGGCGGTTTAATTTTTTTGTTAAAAAGTTTTTATTGTAAATATTTATTGTTTCCTGGCGGTCCCGCCCGGTTTCACCCGGGTGCAAAAGAAAGAATGGGGTGGAGGGACATGAGTACGCGCGTTCATCTTAGTTTACCAAGATGAATGTTGTGTCCAAATTTCGTGATGATCGGAGTTACCGTTCAAAAGTTTTTGTCGGACGGACAAATTTTCAGTTATATTTTTCAACATTTTTCATTGATGCTCCGCTCCTATTGGTCGTAGCCTAATATTATATAGCCTATAGCCTTCCTCGATAAATGGGCTATCCAACAAAAAAAAATTACCGTTATATTGCCATCTTGCAACTCTATTGCGCATCTGTGGATGAAAGAAAAAATGCTGATATCGCTATTAAAAAATAAGGGTTGGTGGTAGAACGGTGAAAATTGAGGGTTAGAAGTATTTTTTAGTGGCAAATCATAAAAAATGAAAAAAATTTGGCCCAAAAATAAAAAAAAAATTCTGGAGAGGGCCACCCTTATCACATAGGGCAAAGGTCGGCAACCTGCGGCTCGCGAGCCGCATGCGGCTCTTTTGATGTAAAGTTGCGGCTCTCCAATTCCATACGCAAAAAATAATAATTTCATTATATAAACCCTTAAAAATCGTCCAATCGATCCGTGATTGGGCACCATGTCTATCTCTCAGCCATTTCCACTTGCGTCTCACCCGCACCGCCCCCGTCGCGACGTGTCGTCCTTGGATAAGTATATATATTATACCTATCTAAGCAAATACTATAATACTAAAACGAAAATGTTTAGTGGCTCTTTAAAAACTGGGAAGTTTTGTAAATTATAACTTTTAACTCTTCCGTCTGAAAAGGTTGCCGACCCCTGATCTAGGGGTATAAAAAATAGCCTACGACATATTCTCAGACGTACCAAGTATACACAAAAAATTTCATAAAAATCGGTCAAGTCGTTTCGGAGGAGATCGATAACAAACACTGATACGCGATTTTTATATATATATAGAGAAAGAATAGAGGTTGGTGGTAGAATAGTGAAAATTTAGGGTTATAAGTATTTTTTAATGGCAATTAATCATAAAAAAAATGTGTACAAATAATTAAAAAAAAATCTCTGAAGAGGGTCACCCTTATCACCTAGGGGTATAAAAAATAGCCTACGACCTATTCTCAGACCTACCAAGTATACACAAAAAAATTCATAAAAATCGGTCAAGCCGTTTCGAAGGAGTTCGATAACAAACACTGTGACACTCGATTTTTATATAATAGAATAGGGGTTGGTGGTAGAACGGTGAAAATTTAGGGTATTAAGTATTTTTTAGTGGCAAATCATAAAAAATAAAAAAAAAATTGTCCAAAAACTAAAAAAAAAGTTCTGGGGAGGGCCACCCTTATCACCTAGGGATATAAAAAATAGCCTATGACCATTCTCAGACCTACCAAGTTTACACAAAAAATTTCATAAAAATCGGTCAAGCCGTTTCGGAGGAGTTCGATTACAAACACTGTGATAAAATCATATAGAACAGGCCTGGGCAAATGGCGGCCCGCAGCGCACTTTCATCCGGCCCGCGAAGCATTTTAGAAAATTGTAGAAAAATAGTAGCGGAAATAGAATGCGCTCCACATGCGGAAATAGAATGTGAGGAACTTTTGTTGTTTTTTTTGCTCTCCAAATACGGAAATAGAATGTGATCGATGATAAGAGTTGATACCAGCTGGTACATTAAAATATGGACATTAACGTGAAGAATCTATAGACAAAACTGATGTTGATAAACTTATACGAGGAGAAATGTGGGCAAAAGCCAGAAATTTATAAATCCAGTCTTCCGTTCAGCGTGAAAACATAAATGTGTTAGCGATTGCTTACAACCTACACAATCGATAATTTATCCTACATTTATTAATAACTCTCTCGAATAGTACAAAAAAAGAAATTATATTAGAAAGCACATATTTGTCAGTTCTAGTTTATATCGCTTATGTCTTTAGGCGTACGCGCAATATTATAAAATAGCAATTAAACAGATATTTAAGTATGTGAATAAATTAATGTAATTATTTTTTCATACACGTTTCCTATTTGTATGGGGTCATTAAAATGGTAAATTTTCTATAATAGTTTTCGGACATTTTTAATATTGTTTTTTTACAAACAGACAAATATTATGGAAACTCGTTTTCTCGTTTAAGTGTCGTGCAATAAAACCGCAAAAAAATGTATAATGATATTATTGGTTCGTAATATGCGAAAATTGTACCCACAATAAATTCAAAATAAATCAAGAAAACAGGAAACTGAAGTTTCTGGTTAATGACGTCATTCTGCAACTACGAAAATATTTATTGGTCGCTCATAACCTTAGTTATAGAGTGTCTATTAGTGATGTGCCGGATATCCGTATCCGTATCCGCGGATATCCGAGAGAGAAAAAAGATCCGTATCCGCGGATCTTGAAACCAAATATCCGTATCCGTTAGTTTTATGGCGGATCTTTTACGGATCTTTTACCTTATTAATTTTCAATTCATAGATGAAATTTTATATATAGGTATAGGTGATTAGGTAATAATGAAAAACTGTTAAATTCCATTCAAACATTTATCGTAGTGAATACTATACCAATACAAACTCAAAGGTACTAATAAAAAACTATCTTTATAATGAGATATTGCACATCGATCTCTGGAAAGAGACAATCTGTTATGAGAGTTAACTCTTAAAGAAGTCAATAACTTTTTCCCATAACAGTCTCTTTCCAAAGGTCGATGTGCAATATTTACCGCCGCGTACTCTAAGAAAGTTAAGATCCGTATCCGTATCCGCGGATCTTGAAACCAAATATCCGTATCCGTATCCGCGGATCTTGAAACCAAATATCATATTCAGATCCGTATCCGCGGATATGCATTTTTAACGATCCGGCACATCACTAGTGTCTATAGTTTACAAAATCTATCTGTCAACTTATAGGCCGTTCATGACTTCAGTTATCAACTGTGTTTGTCTATAATCTACTATATTAGTCTCAATTTATTTAATCTTCAGAACTTGCAACAGAAATTATCACATTTCCTATAGAACATGCCAGCATGATGGAAATTATAATAAAGTGACATTCATGATTGTGCTTATCTTTATCGTATTCAACTCTAGTCTTTGATTATTCAAAATCAGAGCAAGAGTCTATATATGCGCTCATCAAAGTATGAAACTAATATTATAAAGTTTGCGGTGGATAATCTCATGAACTACTGATCCGATTTAAAAAAAAGATCGCTGTTTAAAAGCCTACTTCTTCCCAAGTGTCGTAGTATATAATAATAATATATGTCGCCGGGATATTGTCAAATCCGTGATATTGTAATTTCACTAGTGAAATTACAATATCACGATTGACAAAGAGTCGTGATATTATAATTTCACTAAGTGAAATTATAATATCACGGGTTTGACAATATCCCGGCGGCATATACACATATTATAATGCTATGACAAAATTTGGTTGAGCAGTGAACGATAATGTATAGCAAATTGGGGATCCTGCACGCGACTTCTGAACAAAATTGGTATACGCTGAGTAAATTATAAGAGATTTGTTGCTCTTAATTATTTCGCGGCTAAACGAAAATCTGCCCGAATGATGTCAGACCTAAAAGCTGGCATATGATGACAAAACTTAATTTTTACTTTTCTACGCAGGGGTTAAACGAGGTATATTTTATGATCGTACAACAAATTATTCAAAATTTCTGACATCAACACTATATTGCAGACATGTAGCAGCTATTGACTGAAATAATTATATAGCCGGTCGCTTGCTTTAAAAGTTGTCTGATAGAGATCGTATAGCTACGACAAGATAAGAAATCCATGGCTCTCCAGTTCTTAAGTTCTTATCTGATAACTTCGTAAAAGTGTCAGTTGAATTTTCAATTTTTTATATAAAAACATATAACACGTGGAAAATATTAATTGATACTAAGCCCAAATAACTGGTTGTCAGTGGCCAAAAAAGAAATGTTTCTGTTAAAACCGAAGCTTCGAGTAGTCAGTAAAGGCTAGTTTAAAATAAAAACGTATTACATAATATTTCACACCAAAACACGACAATTTATAATAATTTGCATAGGTATTTTAAATTTCAAATTATAATTTAAAGTTTAAACAATCGATTTTAATTACGTGTACTGTATGCAAATAAAATCCCCTCCTTTGTTAGTTGTAACTAAAGTCACTTCGATTAATTATAGAATGGCGATAGTGACTACTGGACTGATGAACCTAAGGTCGCGAGTTCGGTTCCGGCTTGCCACTACTGTACATGTGACGATAAGTGACAATGACATTGGTAATTCTAATTATTGTTGTCGATAGAATAAGGAATGTTAGGAGCTGTCCACACGTAAAGTTTTTCTGTTCAGTGCTGATTCAAGGAGGTTTTAATTTGAAATCATAGCTGACCAGTGGGAGTAATTTATTTTTCTTGTTTTTAGTCTTTCATTTGAACTGTTAAAACATCATTTTATTAAAATTAATTGCCTATTTTATTCAAAAAACTAGTGTCCAACCGAAATTTCGGTTTCGGTTTCGGCAAAAAAACTGGTTTCGGCTTAGTTTCGGTTTCGGCTCTCATCTGGCCGAAACCGAAAGTACATTCGGGAGGTTTCGCGCTGAAATACTGTGCAGCTGCGATTAACGAAGCATCTTTTATGCCTGCGCGCTCCGCGTTTTTTTTAATTTTTTTTGACGTGATAACGTCTTTTAAATTGATGAATCACCAATCTTATAAATTGATAAAACACCGGCTGCATGCACGAAAAAGTGTAACGTTCCTAACGGTCGTAACGTTCCGCCTGACCCTGTGCGTGCTTTTCTCGAAAACGGCCCTAACGATTTGGATGAAATTTACTGAAAAGGGATTTTGGGGGGTAAAAAATCGTTTTAGCTAGGTCTCATCTCTCGAAAAAATCGTTTTCTTACAAATTTTATCATTATAAAAATCAATTTTTTGACGTATGAAAATACTTAAATATTGTAAGTAGGTTTTGGAATTTTATATAAACAGTGAAACAATTGTTTTATAAATATTATGACAGCTAATCTTTGAGACTTAAAATAAATACGAAAGAAAGAAAGTTAAAAAAAACAATTATATTATATGGTGAGTAATTTAAATAAATAAAATTAACCTAAATTTGAAGCGAAAGATGCAATATCATAGATTCGAATTATTATATAAATGGGTATCAAATGAAAGGGCTTGCTGAGAATAACTCGAAAAATAGAGTGACGTCACTCTAAATCCAATATGGCGGACTTCTAAAGATGCTGGACTAATTTTATTATGCTTTCCTACAATATGGGTATCAAATGAAAGGACTTGCTGTGAGTAACTCGAAAAATAAAGTGACGTCAGTCTAAAACCAATATGGCGGACTTCTAAAGATGGCGGCTGTGGTAACCTGGCAAGCACTATAAAACAAACTTAATTATTTATTCAGTTAGCTGTCAAATGATTTACGAATAAGCTGTAAATAATTGTTATCAGCATTTATTAAATAAAACTAATTAGATTGTATCTTTGTTGAGTATCATAAACCTGCTCCGTTTTGCAACGCATCCTGACTTGCGGTTTACAACCACATTCAACACAGCGGAGAAAAACTACTCGTAAATTGAAAAGGAAGCTCGAGCGCTGATATTCGGGCTAAAGCGGTCGCATTTTTATATAGCAGGACGGCGTATTACCGCCCACGTGGACCACAAGCCATTGTTGGCCATTTTCGGGTCTAAAGCCGGAATTCCTGTTTACACCGCCAACAGGTTGCAGCGCTGAGTACTAGTAGTAATGGCATATGATATTAAATTCGTTTTCATCGGTACCAACAACTTCGGGTACGCGGACGTCGTTTCTCGTCTTATGTCGGAGCAAACAAAATCCGATGAAGATGTTGTCATAGCAGCTGTTCACGAAAATGAAAACGATGAGGAAATGCTTTCCTACGCCATTAAATCAGCTAGAGATCTTCCAATTACGTTTAAAGAAATTCAAGAAGCTACTAACGCTTGTCCAGTATTACAGGAAGTTAGCAAATTGGTAACAACTGATCGTTGGCCTCAAGCTATGAAACAAATAAGGAATTTAGCGGTGGCCGCTTACTATCAATGTCGCAACGATCTTAAAATTGCCCACAACTGTCTATTTAGGGGTGAACAAATAATTATACCCTCCAACCTTCGTCCACAAATTATTATCGAACTTCATAAGGGTCATCCAGGAGTATGCCGCATGAAGTTATTGGCTGCGGACAAGGTTTATTGGCCCAACATAACCCAAGACATTGAACGAGCAGTAAAAACCTGTGAAACCTGTGCAAAGTCGGCAAAAGCACCAATCAAATGTACCTTAAAACCTTGGCCAATGCCAACTGCGCCATGGGTAAGAGTACACCTGGACTACGCAGGTCCCATTAACGGATTCTACTTCTTACTTATCGTAGATGCCTACAGTAAATGGCCAGAAATAATTAAAACGTCAACCACAACAGGCACCAAAACTGTGGAAATATTCGCGGACGTCCTAGCGCGGCATGGACTGTGTGAAGGTTTTGTTACCGATAATGGACCACAGTTCATATCTCTAACATTTCAAGAATTCTGTAAAAATCAAGGCATTAAGCGCCTAACTACCGCATTTTACAGCCCGCAATCTAATGGACAAGCCGAGCGATTCGTTGACCTGTTAAAGCTGGGTCTAGAGAAAGCTGAGGGTAATTTGGAGCAAAAGCTGCGGGAATTCCTTGTAACGTACCGTTACACGCCATCGTATAATTTGGGCCGCAAATCACCATTCGAACTAATGACCGGGCGTCAGATGCGCACTAAACTGGACCTTCTAAAGCCCGGAGTTGCACCAGATTACGATGGGAAAACGAAATCGATGGAAGAATCATTTAATATGCACCATGGAGCTAAGTGGAAGGAATTTGATGTGAACGATGAGATCTTCTATCAACTTAAATCAAACACTCATAAATGGAAATGGGTGTCTGGCATAGTGAAGTCTCGAATAGGTGCCGTCATGTACGTCCTTGATATCGCAACACTAACTGGTCATCGGACAGTAAGGGCCCATGCCAATCAAATTAAGCGTCGTTATCTCAAAAATGAGATAATCGAACTCTTTGACTTGCCAGATTTTTACAACGATCCGCATATTGGACCCATAGGCGTTGTCCAACCGACTATTGTTCCTGAACAAAACCGCGAAACAACCGACGATTCTGATCACGAATCATCCTTTGTTCCTGAACAAAATTACGATGCAACCGGCGAACTTGATCACGAATCACCTTCTGAGGACGACGAAGTCAACGACAGTGAACAGGGTGATCAACCAGAAGAAGAACAGCGCTACCCATCAAGGGAAAACCGAGGAGTGACATCAAAGTATCAAGACTTCGTCACATTTTAAACGGGGAGGAATGTGGTAACCTGGCAACCACTATAAAACAAACTTAATTATTTATTCAGTTAGCTGTCAAATGATTTACGAATAAGCTGTAAATAATTGTTATCAGCATTTATTAAATAAAACTAATTAGATTGTATCTTTGTTGAGTATCATAAACCTGCTCCGTTTTGCAACGCATCCTGACTTGCGGTTTACAACAGCGGCCAAAGTTTTTTATGCTTTCCTACAATATGGGTATCAAATGAAAGGGCTTGCTGAAAATAACTCGAAAAATAAAGTGACGTCACTCTAAATCCAATATGGCGGACTTCTAAAGATGGCGGACTAATTTTATTATGCTTTCCTACAATATGGGTATCAAATGAAAGGGCTTGCTGAGAATAACTCGAAAAATAAAGTGACGTCACTCTAAATCCAAAATGGCGGACTTCTAAAGATGGCGGACTAATTTTATTATGCTTTCCTACAATATGGGTATCAAATGAAAGGACTTGCTGAGAATAACTCGAAAAATAAAGTGACGTCAGTCTAAAACCAATATGGCGGATTTCTAAAGATGGCGGACTAAGTTTTTGACGTGATAACGTCTTATAAATTGATGAAACACCAGCTGCACGCACGAAAAAGTGTAACGTTCCGCCTAACCCTGTGCGTGCAAGCGAGAGCGCAGTAATGTATTGGGTTGTCCGATAAGTTCTTGCCGTTTTTTTTTTAAATTTTTTATAACTTTATTTTTAAACATAAAGAAACAACAATTTAATCAATAAAGTATTCTCCGTTGTTTGTTATGACTTGCTCCCAACGTTATACGGCACAAATCTCTCTAGCAGCTTCCGTGGCTTTGGCACCTCGGTTAAACGCAAAAAGAAGGTGGTGTCGAAAATGCTCGTTTTTGTCGACTTGACACTCTATTTAAATGCTCTAAAAATTAACAAAAATGAATCCAAACAAAAAAACTAAATAGACTTTCTTGTAGAGCGAAAAATTCTCTTTCGAATAACACAAAACATTATACCAAAAAATTTCATTTCGATCGCTAATTTTTTAATTTAAAAAAACGGCAAGAACTTATCGGACAACCTAATATTATTAAATATGATATTCGAGCGGAATACGTTATCACGTAAAACTATCGTCCGTAAACCGACTTTACAGACAACCAATTTTTTTTTCCGAATTTTTCTTTCACGATAACTCGTGAACAAATGAACCGATTTTGATGCGGTTTGCAGAGATCGTCGCAGTTTTTTTAACCTAAGAAAGTAATTTATTACAGTAAAATCGATCTGATAAGAATTTTACGAGTAAATTAAAAAAAACATTCTTACGAATTTTTCGGTCACGGTATCTCATGAACGAATAAACCGATTTTGATGCGGTTTGCGGAAATCGACGCAGTTTTTTAAGAAGAAGAGCTGATTCGATTTTGGAATTAATCGGTTTAGTTGTTTAGAAAATATTCAAAGAATACAAATTTTTAAAAAATTTTTGGAACTTTTATTTTTAAGATTTCTCAAAATTGATTGGGCCGAATCGTTCTATATTTTCAGGAAATCTAAGTTCAGCAAGGTCACGTCAGATGCCGCAAACCGCGTTATAATCGGACACTCTGTTCAAAAGTAATAAGAGGTTTACAATTGTACAATGTACATACATACACACACACAGCCCTACGAACATCATCGCCAAAATAGTCAGAATAGCTTCCTAGGGCCTCAAAACGTCGAGATCTGACAAAAACTCGATTTTAGAAAATCGGGGTGAAAACAATAAAAAAACAGTTGTGTGGTTTTAAGAAACCACGACGCAAGTGAAACTTTTATTGGATTATAGGCGTTGGATTGTAGACACTTATCCATCACGATTAATTACAAACAACAATATTCACATGAATACACGAATAAAAACATGTAAACACTGTACAGCACTTGCCCGCATGACAGACTGACTATGTGTTATACATACTACACCATGGGCGCCGCCATATTGGCCTTGGCTGCTCTACCGAGCGCCTACTCCGAGCGCCAGCTTTCACTTTACCCCTACTCCGCGGCCGCCTGTAATGCGACATGCAACAGACGGCCAGAAAAATTCGGGACGATAGAATAAAAGTTTCACTTTAATTACTTCCCGATTTTTATGAAAAAAAACATAGTGGGAAAAAAATATTTTTTGATTTTTTTTTTATAACGGGAAGTTAATAGCATTCATCGTGTGGATAACCACCGGAAGCCGCGATTGGATATCTCGGCATCTCTACTCGGCATTCGATCAACGCGCCTCTACCGATTGTTATATGAATGTCGAACAAGTAGTGAATAAAGTCACTATTATAAGTTATGTTGAATCGATATTTAAAGCTTTTATTAACGGGAAAACTAATGCGTGAAAACGAGACGTCTGGCAAGAAATATAAATATAGTGTGAACAGTTATTTTTGCTTTAAATTAAATAGAATTAATGGAACTTGTTTTGCGACACATTGACGACAATCTAAGGACGCCAACTACTGTTATTAAAAATGAATCTTGTTAATTAACTAGTTTCTGTTCAAGACATCTACTTTTTATCCGACTTCGCGAAAGCAAAATAGAATTATGTTTTTCATGTGTAGGTATAGAAAATCTTATATAGGTTTGCTGAGATTCTGTATTCCGATTTTTGATGAAATTCGAAATCTCTCAGAATATTTTCAAACTCACCATTATTTCTCAGAAGTGGATATAATGTCGACAAAAAGTGGGAAAGTTGATTATGTTATTGTTGTGGTTGAAACAGTACAAACCATTAAACTTTGATATCATTTACAAATTACATAAATAGTTTTCAATACAACAGCCATTATATTGCAGGCAAATTAGATTTAGAATGTGTATTAATTGTAGACAGAACTTTTATCATTGGAAACGGTGAAGGGGCTTATAATGAACGTAATAAATAATAAAATATAGTTTAAAAAAAACTAAAAAACACGCTTTATATCGGACTAAAAAGTAAAAAATAATTGTTTTAAAATAAGCTTAAAAAGCGTTGGGCGCTCGATGTACGAAAATGTGGAACAAAGCGCCCAACGCTTTTTAAGCTTATTTTAAAACAATTATTTTTTACTTTTTAGTCCGATATAAAGCGTGTTTTTTAGTTTTTTTTAAACTATATTTTATTTTTCACTTTTTAGTTTGAGGATCTATAAAAGAATTTATTAATCCTGGGGGTCCTAATAAGGATAATGGGAAACTGTTATCAAATTATTGCATTGTCATCGGTCCTTGATACGTATGCAAAGTTTCAAATTAATCAGACTTCGGGAAAAGAATTTATTAATCCTGGGGGTCCTAATAAGGATAATGGGAAACTGTTATCAAATTATTGCATTGTCATCGGTCCTTGATACGTATGCAAAGTTTCAAATTAATCAGACTTCGGGAAATTGGTGAAAATAAAGCGTTTACTACAGAGGATCTATAAAAGAATTTATTAATCCTGGGGGTCCTAATAAGGATAACAAATTATTGCATTGTCATCGGTCCTTGATACGTATGCAAAGTTTCAAATTAATCAGACTTCGGGAAATTGGTGAAAATAAAGCGTTTACTACAGAGGATCTATAAAAGAATTTATTAATCCTGGGGGTCCTAATAAGGATAATGGGAAACTGTTATCAAATTATTGCATTGTCATCGGTCCTTGATACGTATGCAAAGTTTCAAATTAATCAGACTTCGGGAAATTGGTGAAAATTATGCTCAAAGATTTAAAAGAATTTATTAATCCTGGGGGTCCTAATAAGGATAATGGGAAACTGTTATCAAATTATTGCATTGTCATCGGTCCTTGATACGTATGCAAAGTTTCAAATTAATCAGACTTCGGGAAATTGGTGAAAATTATGCTCAAAGATTCCGTTACACATAGTTACATACATAGTTAGATACATACAACATACATATTTACAACCCAAACTAATATAAAGCGTTTAAAAATGTCTGACCAGTGGGGGTAGAATATATTATTGCGTTTTCCAGCGAAATTTAATGTTCCATCAAAAATGTTCTATAGGGCAGTTGTAGAACACAAAAAAATTTACAATTTTCATAAGAGTCACTTAGTACTGTGAACTCAAAATGTCCGTCAAAAATGCAAAATGTGCCAAAAAAAAAACGATTCTTTGTTTTTTATTTTTCATTTTCGCATAAATAATTCAAGGTTGATGAAATTTTGTGAAAGCATGTCTTTTTATGTTTTAAATAAGCACATTTTTTTATATATTAAAATCAAGAAGATTTTGAGATATTCAGTTCTTTTAGTCAAAAAACATTTTTTTTTTCAAAAAAAAAAAAATTCTACGGTGAAAAATCATCGAACAGAGTTCTTCCTGTGATTATTATTTTTGTTTTCACATGTACTTTTTGATAGAAAAATAAAAAATAATAGTCCCTAACAACATGCTCAAAAATTGAAAAAACTCAAAAATGAGTTTTGCAACAATGAATTTTTCATAATTTGCTTATATTTTTAAGAAAATTGAAAAACTGATTAGACCATTCAATTGCACGGACAAAAGTACAATAGAAACTGTCATTCATTGTTTGACCAGAAACCTAATTTTTTACAGTAATGTCATAAACAGAGATGTGAATGTGACTTATCTTAGATACAACTATTTGAAATACAGATACAAGATACAAAATACATATTTTCATCTTGTATCTGAAATAATTTTTTAATCTAGTATTTTGTATCTTGTATTTAGATACATTATTTTGGTATCTTTATTTTGTAAATACTAAGATTGTAAATACTAAGATACCTACTTTTAGGTACTATTTACCCATGCATTTTTTTACGTTGCGGCATCATAAACACAAAACTGAATGCACTCTAAAATTGTAATTTAACAACCTATCAAAAGATTGTTCCATGAGCAAGCCGGGGAAAATGGCGGCCCGCGGGCCGAACCCGGCCCGCAGTAGACTTTTGTCCGTCCCGCGAAGCATTTTATAAATATAAGAGCGAAAATATAATTTGGCTTATTAAAAAAATTTAAAAAAATAGTAAATAGTAAGGGCCACAACACACACGAAAAAAGACTCTGCGTTGCAGAAATGAAAGGACCTTTTTTTTGCTCTTCAAAATTTTTGTTGCGGAAATGAAAGGACTTTTTTTGGTCTCCAAATTTTTGGCCCACGGTCATATTTTCATCAGCAATGTGGTCCGACGATCAAAAGATTTGCCCGCCCCTGTTCTAGAGTCTAAAAGTAATATAAATATTCTTTCTTACATTTATCTAATAAAATGGCTTATATGTTTAAATTTTTAGGTGTTATGTACAATAATTTTTGTTTAAGAGAGCTTAAGATCACGAAGTGTTTTTTGGTGATCATTATATTTAATCACAAAACTGATTTTTACGGCTATTTGTCACGGATTAGTTAAGAATTTTCTTTCTTGAAGGCTATCGCCGAAAGGAGGCCGAAACGTTGAATTAAAAATGTATGTAATTAATTATAAAAATATGATTCAAAAAGTATCTTATTTAAAAAAAGTATTTAGAAAATACGTATTTTGTCTCTAGTATCTAATTTTGAATCTAGTATCAAATACCATTTCCAAAAGTATCTTTTTTTGTCATAGAATCAAAAAATATCCAAAACAAAAGTTGTAGATAATGAAAAAATCTACAATAACCTCAAAACTTCCGAGAAAAATGCGAAAAATCCTATTTTTTAATATTTTTTACTTTTTATTTTTAAATTTTACTTTTTGAGCATTATAAAAATTAAAATTTAAAAATAAAAAGTAAAAAATATTAAAAAATAGGATTTTTCGCATTTTTCTGGGAATTTATGAGGTAATGTTATATAGTAACCTCTACAAAAAATGCAGATTTTTTCATGATCTACAACTTTTGTTTTGGATATTTTTTGTTTCTATGAAAAAAAAAAGATTATTTTGCTTACTTATATGAAGCTTATTATTCTAATTTAATGTTTATAGCATTACTGTAAAAAAATGGTTTTCCGGTCAAATAATGAAAGACAGTTTCTTTTGTATTTTTATCTGTACAATTGAACGGTGTTATCAGTTTTTCGATTTTCTTAAATATTTAAGCAAATTATGAACAATTACTGAAAAATGCATTGTTTCAAAAGTCATTTTTGAGTTTTTTCAATTTTTGCGCGTGTTGTTAAATAGGGACTATTATTTTTTATTATTGTATCAAAAAGTACCTACATGTAATAACAAAAAAATAAGCACAAGAAGAACTTCGTTCAATGATTTTTCACCATAGAATTTTTTTGAAAAAAAAAATGGTTTTTGACTGAAAGAACTGAATATCTCAAAAATTTCTTGATTTTTTATATATAAAAAATTGTGCTTATTTAAGACATAAAAAGGCATTCATCCACAAAATTTCCTGTGTATTTTTCTTTATTATTGCTTTAAAGTTCCAAAGATGCCGTCAAGCGAACAAAGCGCTACACTCTATCACTTTTTGAGTTTTGGCGTGTCGAAGCGTGTAGGGAACTTGAGCCAAGCAATTCTGGTTTGAGGTCAGGAACTTTTTTTTACAGTGTGTCCACATGAATTTTTGATCTTTCTGGTTCTTACATTAGCACAACAATTCTAATTCACGTGATCTGTTTGTGATAACTCGATAAGGCCAGTCAGTATCGTCAGCAATACACAATATTCATCAATATGTAAGATTTACAAATATGAATTTAACGCTCAGTTGATCTTTATACGATACAACAGGGGTGTCAGACCGATTTTTCTAAAGGACCATTTATAAAATTTAGGGGGTGTTAGCGGACCAGACTAAATTAAAAACTAAAACACATACTAAAATAAAATTATTTATTTAGTTTAAATCAATTTTCATATGAAAGTAATAAAAAGGATAAATTATCTTGAGCTTGAGGATCCAGACACCATAAGTCTCTTGTTTTTGATAAGCTCATGAATGTCATGTCTCTAAAATCCTTACTGGGTAGATTCTGGTTGTGGGGCGTATTGAGATGGCTTAAGGGTCGGATGCCGGATGTAAATTACAGGAAAACATAATTTAGGGGTATAGTTTTCATTACATAGAAGTAGAACTGAGGGATGAACATTTTTATTTTCACGCAACCCATTCCATGGAGTAGGTATCGTTGGATAGATTTTTAAAAATGCAATAAAAGTTCTTAAATAACTTGTTTTCTTAGACGAATATTTTCCGAGATATAAGCTCCTAAAATCGTTAATAATATTTTCAAGGGTGACTGGCTAGGGGAAGCGGGGAGATATGTCCGCCAATCTTTCGTGAATTTGCATCAAAAAAAATCATATCTTTCAATAAAAAAATTGTTTTGTTTAAACATATCATCTGAGACTTTAGTGTCATCGCCTTCTTACTTACGTGTCGTTTACATCTCTTAACGTGCGTGTTCAACTTCCGAAATGAAACCGTGTTTCTTGTGCGGAGACAAAAAAGCGCGGTATTTTCTGAGAAAGCTTTGCAAAAAAAGGCTTCTAGTGCGACGACGTCTAGCTAACGCGTGAGTGTTTGAATGTTACCAGAAGATGACAGTGATAAAGAAGAAATTCAAAGAGGATTTAGACGGATTCTGCAAAACATTTTTTGACTGCGTAAATGTTGCATCGATTAAAAGATCTCGGCAAAGGTGCCTTCCGGGCGAAAAACTTGCAGGAAATAAACATTTCTCAAGTCTTAATCTGTATGCAAATCTTTGTTTACGTCTGATTAGAACTCTTCAATAAATAAAATTATCGAAACGTTAATGTATTAATTTTATTTTTTGAAAAATTGGTCGATAATTTTATTTACTTAATCTGTATGCATTATAAATTTGAAATCGTTTTGTTGTGACAACAATTCACGAAAAATCGTATCAATTAATGCATCTTTGTCGTCATTTCCGGATGCAATAATGTCGGCAAAGGCGAATTTTCAGTAATAACGAAATAGTCCAAGAGCCCGTAACACTCAAACCGTATGGATCTCCGAATAGATCAGTTCAAGGATATTTGGGAAATTAGAACCCTGATTAAAAGAAACAATAATTGACAGGCTGGAGTGGGCCGGACCGTGAAAAAGGGATAACTTTCGGTCACCCAATACATCTTCGAATAGAATGTTGTTTACTTTATTTTTAACGTGCTCAAAATCGGTAGGCTGGCGGGTTCCGGTAGGCCGGCACCCCCGCCAAACCGTGTCCAAAGTTGATTCACGAAATAGTTATTACAGTAGAACCTCGATAAGTTAAAAACCTCAGTAACTTAAAAATTTTATGAATTCCCTTCCCCGCAAAGCCTAAAACCTTCATCACATAAAGCACAAAACCTCGGTAACTTAAACAAATATTTTGAGCGTTGACCCTCGATAACTTAAAATAATATTTTGGTGACCTCCATAACTTAAAGTAATATCAGTAAGTCATTGTGAATAAGTATACAAACAAAAGATTTTGCCAAGAACTTTATTAATTTTCAAATCTTTGATTAACGTCTGAATAGAACTCTTCAAATGAATAAAATTGTCGACCAATTTTTCTCAGACCATATATTGGCAAACGTCATCTTATGTTATATTGATTTGTATTTTTATTATTTTTTGTCAATATATGGTCTGAGAAAAATTGGTCGACAATTTTATTCATTTATTAATTTTCACTTCAGTTTTTCAGTAAATCGCTTTACGTATTACTATACCCATGAAATATTAATTAACGAGTGATAAAATGACGCGAAAATTTATTAGCAATTTTTAGAACAGTTAAACCTCGTTAAGTTAAAAATTGAACTCAAATACTTTTTCATGTATGTGCAGCATTAACTTCTCGAGGGGTTAACCGATTTTAATAATTTCGACGTCGTTCTGTTCAGAAAGTCGACAATGATCACATATCATTTTTATTTAAATAGGTTCCGTGTTTTTTTTTACTAATTAAATATTTTCTGATAGGTACGACGTACGTTCAACCCAACTCCTCGAGGAGTTAACCAATTTAAATGATTTCAAATATTATAAAGAAAGAAATCGTTTAATTAATAATGTGCAAACTGCATATTGCGCAAACATAACTAAAAAGTGAAAAATAAAAACTTTTTGTAAATTGGCGCCGACCTCAGGATATTCAATTGTATTTTATAAAACGTTTTTTTTTTCTCTTTGTACTTAAACACTTTCTTTGAAATTCCATGCTTGCGTATAGTAGGGAATTCCATATTCATAATAATTGTGCCAGTTGAAAGAGAATAAAGTGTTTCCATAAACATTATGTTAATTTCAATCAATTAGACTTGTACGAGCTGCTTTTCAACGGAATATTACAGTTTTAGTAACTCTGAGAGGAAAAGCCGCTAATGATCTAACATATTGATTGACCAGTCGCGTCGCCAAGGGGGTGCAAAAAAATAAATTAATTCCGTTTTAAGGGAAGCATTATAGAATTTTAAATCTATCTTGTTCAAAAAATCAACGATGACTTCAGCTGTTGAACGTCTACAATCTATCCCCCCCTCCTTCCGATAGTTTAATTGAATTGTTATTTTGACTAAACTGTGTATACACGCAGTGTTTATTAACATAGTTATTTAGACCACTACCCCTTCGAAACCATATTTTTTGGTCATTATTAAACAAAACTGTGATAGATGGGTACTCAGATTTTTTGATCTATGAGTTCTACTGGGGTTATTAGATGCTAAAATCGGGATGCCAGTCACTGAAGATTAAAAAATCTGCTTTAAAAAAGTGCTGTGTCTGGTATATCACTGAATAGTATAAAACAAAGTCGCTGTCCACGTCTGTCCGATTAGTTCTGCACTATGAATTTTGGTGCGGTATTCACCATCATTTAGAGAATTTCTTCTGGAACTCGGAACTTTTGTGAGTATAATATAGATTGATATTAAATTTAAAGATGTAGGAGAGAGAAATCTCGATATTTTGTAATCAACTCGTAAAAAAACCCCTTTAGGGCGCTTACATGGTTTACGTTGACTAAGCCATAAGGGTACGTCAAATTAATGTACTATAGAATTGTACGTCCTAAGAAAGCCTACAGAAAAGGCCGCCATAGCCTATATCTCTAAGAATCTTCTAAGAATGACCCACAGTAATCATTTTAATCTTTAAAAAATAACTAATTATTAGCGAAGCTCTTTTGACCACCGTTGTATTAATCCTTATCCAGTTAAATATGTTAGGTATCTTAGGCATTTAATTTAGATCAAAATTGGCCTTTACACTGTATCATTTAAATAGATATCCTAGATTCTACAAGATAGCTTAGAATTAAAAATTACAACAAAATATTTACTTGCGAAGCTATTTTGACCGACATGGTATTAATCCTTATACCCAATTAAACGTGCTAATTTTGCTAGGCAACTTACAAATTCGGCCGAAGCCGGACCGGGCCACTAGTATAAAATAAAACTAGAATGTATGTTTTGTTAATTTTTTACGATATTTTTGGCCATTTGAAACAGCTGCAGAAAGTCTATTCATGCCGGAAGTTGCACTATAAAAATCGTCACGTTTCAATAAAAATGTGAGAAAGCTTCACGATTTTTGCGTGATGCGACGAAAAATCTGATCTTGAACGAAATCCGAGTGGAATTGAAGATCAAAGCAGTTTATTCTATGGTCACAGCCCTTATAATCCGGTCTGATGGTAACCCTATCTGCAACCCAGCATCAGTGTTTGAAATATAGATGCTTTTTTTATTAAACAAAATATAGGCATTGTTAAGCAAATTCCATGTTCGTGGAAGAAGGTATTTTTATAATTAATGTCATTGTCAATAATTGCTAACGCACAAGGCGCAATTGTGAAACGCTTGTTTGTTTATATTATTTATTATGAATGTGCCTATTTATTCAACCCATTCGTACACACCACAGAACTGTAATACCAGTTCTGTGGTACACACCTATCTGTAGTGGCGCGTTGAATTTTTCTTTTATTAGTTGAATAGAGTCGTCTGACGTATCAAAATATAATTATTTTGAACAATGCGTATATTATTCCTCATATAAGTAAACAAACAATGTAAACCAACTTTTTCATTCTTATATCATTCCTCAGTATTGCAAACAAGAATTAAAGAAATGTATAGTTATATTGTAAACGCTGAACATAAATAAATCGTCGTATGATGACGTTAAAGAAGTCACTTCTGTATCTGTTGTGTGTTATAAATGACTTTCCTGGTAGTTTGCTTACAATTTGACAGATCAATGGGCGCGACGCAGTATAGATCTATAGTCAAGCGATCACAGCTACAGGCGTAATATTTACTTATTAGGAATTATGTAGTTAAAATTCCATTGAAAAATACACTTTTGAGAACTTTTTTATTATAGAGATACTTCCGAAAATTTCTGAAGAAAATTTATAATGACGATTACATCAAACAGAAAAAAGAAAGATATGGGACTGCCTCATTCGCGTTCTTGTAGTTTTTTAATAGAAGCGATGGTACGTAACCTATCCTATTGCCTGATGTAATACAGGTATATAACAAATATTATATTAAATGGGCTCAGCAGTTTTTGAATTAACTCTAAATAAACTGACAGACATACAATAATTATGAAAATACTTGTTCCGGTATAATTAAAGTAAAATTTCGTTAATAATTTACAAATTACATAGTTTTGATTTTATTTGTATCGATAATGCGCTAAAACCATTAACAGTGAACTATATTTTATTATTTGGCAATGAACTAGAAAATTTGAGTGCGTGCAGATATAGGCACTTATCCAAAAATAATTTATGAAATTGTGACAGTTTAAACCTTCAAATCGTTCCACTTGGTGAAAAATACGCCCACCTGTTTTTTACGTACTTATCTTAATCGCGGAACTATTAAAGTGATCAAAATAGATAGATATTTTATTTCATATAGGTGCTGATGACGAGCGTATATAATTTATTCAGTCTATTTGTCTCGATATTTCAGTCTATAAATGAAACCAACGTGTCTTTTTTTCAAATATAAGAATATGTTAGATACACATTACACAGTTTGTAGATTATAGACGTTCGACATGTAAAAATTTTTAATTGTTTTGAAACTATAAATACATAACCGACTGTCGTTTTTTTATTTATTTTTGAGGGAAATAGACGCTGACTTCAGTTGTTGAGCCTTTATAATCTCCTTCCACCCCCCTCTCTCAGATTAACTTTGTTTAAAGTATAGCACATGCTTACCTTTAAATTGTTTTCAAATTATTTTATATCAACACTTTTCAATTAAAAATTCGATAGAATTTACCCTTTAAAATATATTGCGCACATTTTTTAAACACGCAACCGAAATTGCAAACGCACACATTAAACAATCGCGAATCAAAGACGAGCGTCAAACACGACAGTCAACTGTTCGCTTTCGCATTTGTTAATAAAATACTAAGTTGCGTGTATACCTCTTTACTCATTATACATTATAGGCCAATCAAGAATACCACTACCACCTGTTGGTATCAGTAATCACGTGACAAAGCCATGAGCGTGATTTTAATTAGTAGTCTCGTGGTCCACGCGTTCAGTTATCAATAATTATCGTGTTGCAGACATTAGACACTGGGTCAGGGGTGCAAGTCATTATCAGTTGAACTTGAAAAAGAATGTTGTAGTAGCTATTGTTTCTAGTTTACAGGGTCGTCTTCAGCACAGGAGTGAGTCGGGTATAAATTTACGACTTCCTTCGAGCCCCCCCCCCCACAGGCTCTTCAACGCGAATGACGCCTTTCTTGTGAGTTTTATTGACTTACCGGACGTTCTATTGTTTTTATTTTTATAATTTTCAACAAATATTACAAAAAGGCGTCTTATTATTTTTTTAATTATTTAAATAGAATGGTACAAGTTTGCCAGTATTATAAAAAAAATTCCAGCCAATTGGGCGACGGGGCCATTCCAACTTCAAAAATGTTGACATTTGATTATAATAAAGAAAATAAAATTACTGATATCGCGTGAGGTGACGCGGGTAATGGCTAGTATTCAATATGATATTAACTATTCATTGCCATGGTTACCTACATAATATGTTCCACGTCATGTAAAAATTAATCAAAGCGTGCTGAACTAGTTTATTTCTGACAGATCCATAACACAAAAGAGCGGCTTAATTTTTTTTATTTTCAAAATATTTCCGAAACTATAAAGTTTAGAAAAAAAAATAGAATAA
This sequence comes from Xanthostigma xanthostigma, assembly GCA_963575645.1. NCBI lineage: Eukaryota > Metazoa > Arthropoda > Insecta > Raphidioptera > Raphidiidae > Xanthostigma > Xanthostigma xanthostigma. Next base: position 45,136,036 of record OY754464.1, read on the forward strand.
TAAGCCGTTATGAAAAGTATACCATTAATATATAAAAAACGCCGTTTTAGCATATATCACTTCTGCGCATGCGCCGATTTTCCCCAAAAACAATAGGGCTCTTCATATTTGCATACCAAGCATCCTCCCAAAATTTGGTTTCAATCCGCTCATCCGTTTGACCTGTATCGTGTTCACAGACTAACAGACGCACAGAGTTTTTCCAAAAATATGTTTTTTGGATTCAGGGGACCTCAAAACGGAAAGATATTGTAAAATTTTTGAAAAGTGATCTTTGACCTAAACTAGTACCATTCCCCACTTGTGGGTTGGAATGGTAAAACATATTCAATTAATTAAAAACAAAAATACAGCGTCAAAACAGAAAATATTATATAGCTCATGGGGGCTCAAACCTGAGACCTACGCGTTATTAAATTACGCTATAATCAAATGAGCTAAGCGGTGATTGATCGGTAGTTCGTGCCCTCCATATAACTCTCGTGGAAAGTACGTCACTGATTTGTGAACTATAATTTCTGTCACTCTTCATTTTCGTTTAATTCTTTTTACTACCCAAATCATCAGTGCCGCATAAGAAATTTTACTTACAAAAACATGAAATAATGGTTTAGAAATTTTTACATGACAAGTTTGGACATTTTGTTTTTAGCTTTCATCAACACATTTTCCACCCCCTGAAAAGTGCCGCCCGAGGCTCTAACCCATATTGGTAAATTCGCTCCTGATATTCAGGAGAGCGGATTTAATTTAAGCGAGATTTGGGAGAAAAAGTTGTCCTTCGGCCCCGAAGAAATTTTAAGTTATTATTTTTATTTCATTGAAGAAATAAAATTCTTTAGCCGCGTTTTTCACTTTCAGGGTAAAGGAAGCTAGAACAGATCCCTATACATACCGAAAGAATTATTTTTGAATGTCAGTTCGTCTGTCCATCTGTATGTGCAGAGATCTAACTGGTTTTTAGAGAATTTATCATGGTTTTTTTCTCATTTTTTATAGCATTTTTACTAGCTATGTAATATAATTATAAGGTATTTAGAGAAAACGTTCATCGGTGTTGCTAAAACAGTTTAAAAAATCCAAATTACTTTACCGATAAAAATAAACTTTTTAATAAAGCTGTTTTTGCTATTAAACTAAACATAAGTATTTATACAAGTGTCTGCTGTAAATTGGTGCCTAAAATACCTATGTATTTCATATAATTTAAAAAAAATCTTAGAAATCAATAAAATAAATATTTTTTAAGAAGCAGTTTAATAGAAAAAATAAACACAAGTGTTGCAATAAAAACCGTAAGTTTAAAATTTTGTTTCGACTATCGAACTTGAACGGCGTGTCACCTAGACCTGTGTACATTGTAGTTGTACATAGACGGACGGACGGACATTCAAAAATTGTTTTATATTTTTGTCGGTAATGACCAGTTTCATGACACCACGTGGATGCGGTGCTAGTCTGCAAGGGCGTAGATAATTTTTTTCTGGGGGGAAGCAAAAAATCAATATTTTTTATTAATATTAGGAAGAAAGGTGTCAAGCAAAATATTTATTTCCAAACTAATTTTACAAATTCGCCACATTATCCAATTAAGTATGTTAGTTACCTTGGGCATTTAATTTAGAATCAAAACTGACCATTACACCATACAATTTCAATAAATATCTTACTAGATATCACAGATTTAAAAGTTACTCGCAACAAAATAATTGATTTACTTGCTAGGCGAGACATGCGAAGCTATTTTGACCGACATAGTATTAATCCTTATATCCAAATAAATATTCATGGTATGCAATTAACAAATCCGGGCGATAGCGTCACTTAGAAGAGCTTAAGCGGAAGATAATTTATATTATGTCTGTGTTGTCAACATGTTTTAAAATAAAACAGCATCAAACTATGCGCTCTTCGGGTGACGCATCTATAGCTGTGGCAGTGTCCAAAGACGTCACTAACATATTTTTTTTTTGTTTACAGGCAAAGAGCTGTTTGCGCAAGAAGCATGCAATCGAAACGACGATCAACAGTCGAGTCGCGACGCTCGACAATGTTCGAGTTTTAACTGGACGTGTGCGCGACGCCGAGACGGACGCGCGAGTTCTCGATGCTTACCGTCGCGGCGCTGCTGCGCTCAAAAGCACGCTGACCGACGCCGGTCTAAATGAAGATACCGCAGCCGAGGCAGTTACCGACGTGCAAGATGTAAGTGTTTGTAATTCTAAAGATCTGGTGTCTGATTTCATCAGATCAGGTCGTCATGTAACAGACTCTTATCCAAAGCCATTGGTTGGCCGATGCGACCGACCTGTGTCGAGCCTGGCTCAATCATATCATGTGAAGAGTTTCGACCTGATTTATGTCTAATAGTCCAGTCAACGCACAGAAAAAACGGCCAAACCTGGAAATTCTACCAAACAGCACCGATTAGCACCATAATTTGGCTGTAGGTTCTACTTACCCTCTACTTCAAAATTATCAATGTGCCGAGGGTTGCTTTTACCCTGGGGGTGAACGCCACCGCTTCTCGAGGATGAAATTTTTTTTATTAAAAATAAGTATTGGAATGGATAAATTGACTAATTCTAAGCAGCTTTTGTCCTATAAAGTTTTTACATAAAGTCAATACTTTTCGACTTATTCGAGAGTGGAAACGTCAATTTTTCAACATAAAAAAACACGTTTTCAGACGGTTTTGCATGAATAACTGAAAATAAGTATTTTATGAAAAAAATCATTCGTAGTAAAAATTTAGCTTAAAAAAACAAATAAAATACTGGGATTAAAATATCACTAGACCCAATAGTAACGGAGTAATAGCTTGTTAAAGGCCGGTTCTTCTTCGTCAAACGTCAAAATCGAAAGTTTCAACGTGAAATATCCAAAATCCAAAAAAAAAAACAAAAAACAATGCATTTTTCGGGGAAAACTCATAGAACTTTTTTTGAAGTTCTTGAAAAAACCTTTATTTTTTATGGAAGTTCCTAGTATCAAAATTAATCGAATTATGACAAAAACAAAATTGGTCCCTATTTTTTTGACGGCAAAAAAATGTGAAAATCACCCTCTAATTTACACCCCAATTGAAAATGATCGTTAACACTTTACAATTTACTTTATTTATGTACTTGTAATATGCCCTATAAGTTTGACCGTTTTAAGGTGCTTAGTTTTGAAAAAAATTGAGCTTGAAGTGAAGAGAGCTTTTTTGCAAATTTGCAAAAAATTGCCTTTCTTTAAAAATAACTGAAAAACTACGAAAGATACGAAAAATTTTGAAGAGTTAAAAATTGTAGGTTTTTGTCTAAAAATTTTGTTTTTTTTTCTTTTTCTGTACGATAAAAATTGAGTAAGATATGGCCGTTTCAAGTTTGCATATGTTCGCAAATAGTAACGTTTTCAAGCTCTTTCAGCTCAAACCTTTTAAAAAATAAGAGCTAGAAAAATTAGTTTACATCAGCTTATAGCTCTTGATAAAACCTAAAAAATGGTTTCTTGTTGAACTTGATAGCTCAAAAACTAAGCGAATAATGGTAAAAATACACAATCACAATTTTTTGCAGTTATCAAAACACGTATATTACAACACTGATGAAGAAGGTTCCTGTTGTAATATACGTGTTTTGATAACTCGAATAAGTCGATAAGTATTGACTTTAAGTAAAAACTTTGTAGAACAAAAGCTGCTTAGAATTAGTCGATCTATCCATTCCCATACTGATTTTTAATAAAAAAATGTTCATCCTCGAGTAGGGGTGGCGTCCACCCCTAGGGTAAAAACAACCCTCGGCACATTGACAACTTTGAAGTAGAGGGTAAGTAGAACTTAGAGCCAAATTTTGGTGTAAATCGGTGCTGTTTGGTAGAATTGCTAGGGAAACCGTGCGTTGAGTTATGTCGAAAGTTGAAACAGGCAGATATTTACACCACCGCCCTTTGCAGTTTTATTATTAATGCACCTGCGCCAGTGATAATTTGGAAGTATACTTTTCTTATGGCCACTTTCCACCGTAAATTAGTGCGGTCAATATAATCTATTCACGAGTATAAAAAAATTTCGGTTATGATTATGCAATATTATGGGTTTTTCAAATGAGAAAGATGTACCTATTCATGGAACAGTAAAATCATGTGACCCGTACGTAGGAATTATCGTAATGCATTATTTAATAACATTAATAATTTTCCTTGACAATTAAATAAACACGTCATTAAAAAATATACCAATGAGCAGAGCTGTAACCAGCGCAGACGGAGGGGGGTGAGGAGTAGAAAGATCGAAAAAACTCGCATTATATTAAAAAAAACTGCACGTCTTTCAACAACTTTTTGGAAGCCTGTCCGAAAATAATAGACCTCCTCCCTCTTCCCTAAATACACGTACCTAAATTTAAAAATTATTCGTAGAAATCAGTTGAAACATACCTAGCTGCAAGTTTTTTAGCTTCCTATAAAAATTTGTTTTTCTGGTTGTACTACTAATTAAAACTATTATTCTGGGGAAATAAGTAGTTTCATTTAATATACAAGATTTAGTGTAGGGGGCTCACTGACGAGGTCTTTACCAAAAAAGCTACTTACGACCCGGCAGTCGATGAGTACAAAATACAAATACACTGAAAAAGTAAACATTAGCAATCTCCAAAATCCAAGTGTGTAGGCTTTTACGGCGGGCGTTGTTCCAAATCTTCTTGGTTTTCTGGCCTATAAAACGTGTTCCATTGGTATTTCTATCCGACGTTTCGTCTGAAACTGCGGTAGACATAGAAGGCGGTATCGCAGCGAACGAAGCTACTTTGATCAAGTCTATCGCACTTGTCGGCGAAACGTCAGGTTTCAAAAAGTTTGTCCGTCTGTCTATTTGTTCCGAATTAAGTGCAAAACTACAGAATCAATTTTTGAACAGTGTTCGATACACATCTAATAATGTGATAGGCCATTTTAGTATCGTGTTTCTACAAAAGAGAGCCGAACAGTAGCCCAAAAGCTAGCGAGAGAAACCGCGCTAGTTTTGCTAGCTAAAAAGACTATAGTCTTATTAGGTAAAGACTTATTGTGCTAGCTGAAGACCAGACCTACTAGTGAAAAATTAATTATAAAAGTGTGGAACGTAATTATTAGTCATGAATCATGATCCACACTTTTATAATTGTTAAAACTTATTTCTTCCTTTTTAAGTGCATTTCAATGAAAGTTTAGGTGACTGTGTACGCAGATTGTAAAATATGCACTCGGGAACTTTCAAATTGTGGCCGCAAAATTCATTTTACTACTGTTTTTATTAGCTGTGATAGAGCATTAAGGTTCATAAAATTTGGCTTGCTGCTTAAAAATTTCAGAAAACACATTTTTTTGCCCTAAAAATTTAATCAAAAAACGCCATATTCGTCAATATTTCTTTACAGTATATCACGAGATTTAAAATTACGGGAAGGCAAATTAAAATTTTACAGTTTTTTCTTCGCAAATTGGTGTTAAAAATACTGACAAATTTGGCTTGCTCAATAATTTTTTTCAAATTAATTATTTTCTGTACAAAAATTTGTGTAAAAGTTATTTATGCTAATTTTCTCGTTTTTACCCGATTTTTATTCGCTTATTTAGGTCAAATAAACTGTAAAAACTTTGTTAAAAGTCATGTGGGAAGAATGGGGCATGTTTCTAGTTTATTTTGAAGCATTAACACCAAAGATTGAAAAAGATTTTCCACAGATATTCTAGATTTTCTAAACTAATGTTTTCTGAATTATGTTTACTAAAAATGATTCATAGATGGCACCACCAACACAAACTTTTACAGTAGAAGTAAATTGTCTTTCGTAAAATGCGTGATGTGCAGTAGCGGCTCGTATCATTTTTGATCACAAACATTATATTATAGAATAGAATAGAATATCATCTTTATTGAGATCCAAGAGGTATAATAGCGTCATATAATAATTTCAATTTACAAATTCGAAAAACGTGCGTAACTAAAATTATATAACTAAAATCGTATATGAGAATCATATGGACACATGTCCATCAACAAGTTTTTAGGCGCGAATAGCGTAAGCTAAAGCGCCTATATGTACTCGCTTTGTCTGTGAATCTGTGATCCCGAATTTTGTATCCAGCGTACAGCCCAAACGGCTTAACCGATTTTAAAAAACTTTTTTTTGTTCGATTTGTCTCCGGGTAACTTAGATCCTAACGTCGCCCGATTTTTGAATTTTTGCTCCAGAGGGGAGCAATTTAGAAAAAACGAAGTTTTTCGCTTATAACTCGCTCAATTTAAATCAGATCGGTTCGAAACCTGTCTTAAACAAAAGAGGAGAAAATTTTACATAAATTTCGTACAACAGAATTTGCCCAATCAGTTTTTTTATACACATTTATATAGAAATAAATTCAATCTGATATAACCGATAGCAAACATCTTTCGGTTATATCTCTCTGTTGCACGGTATAACATGGTAATATAATTTTTCAAGTAAATAAAATTGTCGACCAATTTTTCTCAGACCGAACGATATATTGACAAAAAATGATAAAATTACAAATCAATATAACACAAGATGACGTTTCGATCCAGATTTGGATCTTCTTCAGAAATATCTAAAAAATATAAAAAATAATTAATATTAAGTTATTTATTAATTAATCGATTGTACGTAAAATTGAAAGTTTGAAAGATTAAAAAATAATGAAAAATTAATAACAAACAAAATTTATAAACCGTAGTCATGGATATCAAAGTACCCATAAAGAAAAAATTATTTGAAAAAATAAAATATTATTTCAAAATAATATCATAAATATTACTTAAATTTTCCGTATCTAATTGAGCATTAAGAGAGTTTTTAGTAGATTTTATATATAACATTTCCGAAATACTTCTTTTAAAATAATTACTTTCATTATCTAAAATTTTAACACTATCCCAATTAATTTTATGGTCGTAATCAATTTTATGCTTAGTTACGACATTATGTTTATCAGGGAGTAGTTTATAATTGTTTTGATGCTCTTTAACACGTGTTTTAAGTATGGTAATATAATTATTGCGTATGTTCTGTCTTAAAATAAAATTGGTCGATAATTTTATTTATGACAATAATAAAACAAGAAGATAGCATTTGTTCAAAAACGGATGCCATTTGAAATATTTGTGAAATGCAACGCCTTCTAAGTTAACAATTTGAATAACTAATTAATAGAACTTAATACTTTGACAGATGCAAACGTCACTTTTGACATTTCTTATCATTCCGACACCAAGAATGAGCGGATTGAAACCAAATTTTGGGAGGATGTTTGATATGCAAATATGAAATGGCCTATTGTTTTTGGGGAACATCGGCGCATGCTTAAAAGAATATATCTCTTATAATGTTGTTTTATATAATAATAATATAGTTTTTAAAACGGTTTTTACTCTATCTATTTTTACTAGAAATTTTTGTAAATTTTTTGGGGAACATCGGCGCATGCGCAAAAGAGATACATGCCATAGTTGTTTTTTATATAATAATGGTGTACCTTTTATAATGTTTTATTATTCTTCTTTACAAGAAATATTTGTAAAATGTTTTTTGACGTGATAACGTCTTATAAATTGATGAAACACCAATCTTATAATTTGTTGAAACACCGGCTGCATGTACGAAAAAGTGTCACGTTCCGAAATGTGCCACGTTCCGCCTGACTTAAATATGATATTCGAGCGGCAGATATCATCAACCGATTGAGATGAGTTTAGTTTAGTTTGAATGACAATGCATGGTTAGCTGTGTAACGTCACTCTAAATCCAATATGGCGGACTTCTAAAGATGGCGAACTAATTTTATTATGCTTTCCTACAATATGGGTATCAAATGAAAGGGCTTGCTGAGAATAACTCGAAAATTAAAGTGACGTCATTCTAAATCCAATATGGCGGACTTCTAAAGATGGCGGACTAATTTTACTATGCTTTCCTACAATATGGGTATCAAATGAAAGGACTTGCTGAGAATAACTCGAAAAATAAAGTGACGTCAGTCTAAAATCAATATGGCGGACTTCTAAGGATGGCGGACTAATTTTATTATGCTTTCCTACAATATGGGTATCAAATGAAAGGACTTGCTGAGAGTAACTCGAAAAATAAAGTGACGTCACTCTAAATCCAATATGGCGGACTTCTAAAGATGGTGGACTAATTTTATTATGTTTTCCTACAATATGGGTATCAAATGAAAGGACTTGCTGAGAGTAACTCGAAAAATAAAGTGACGTCACTCTAAATCCAATATGGCGGACTTCTAAAGATGGTGGACTAATTTTATTATGCTTTCCTACAATATGGGTATCAAATGAAAGGACTTGCTGAAAATAACTCGAAAAATAAAGTGACGTCAGTCTAAAACTAATATGGCGGACTTCTAAAGATGGCGGACTAATTTTATTATGCTTTCCTACAATATGGGTATCAAATGAAAGGGCTTGCTGAGAATAACTCGAAAAATAAAGTGACTTTAGTATAAATCCAATATGGCGAACTTCTAAAGATGGCGGACTAAGTTTCTACGTGATAACGTCTTATAAATTGATGAAACACCAACTGCACGCACGAAAAAGTGTAACGTTCCGCCTGACCCTGTGCGTGCAAGCGAGAGCGCAGTAATGTATTATTAAATATGATATTCGAGCGGAATACGTTATCACGTAAAACTATCGTCCGTAAACCGACTTTACAGACAACTAATTTTTTTTTGAGGTAAAGTCGGCGCATGCGCAGAAGAGGTATAAGTTATAAAGTTGTTTGTATATAAGAATGGTATACTTTTTATAACGGTTTTTTATTCGATCTATTTTTATAAGAGTTTTGTATAATTTTTGGGAAAAATCGGCGCATGCGCAAAAGAGATACATGCCATAGTTGTTTTTTATATAATAATAGTGTACTTTTTATAGTGTTTTATTATTCTACTTTACAAGAAAGTTTTGTAAAATGTTTTTTGAGCGAAAGTCGGCGCATGCGCAGAAGAGGTATAAGTTATAAAGTTGTTTGTATATAACAATGGTATACTTTTCATAACAGTTTATTATTCGATTTATTTTTACAAGAGTTTTGTATAATTTTTGGGAAAAATCGGCGCATGCGCAAAAGAGATACATGCCATAGTTGTTTTTTATATAATAATGGTGTACTTTTTATAATGTTTTATTATTCTACTTTATAAGAAAGTTTTGTAAAAAATTCTTTGAGCTAAAGTCGGCGCATATATGCTATAAAATAGTTTTTATATAATAATTGGGTACTTTTCATAACGGTTTATTTTTCTATCTGTTTTTACAAGAAAGTTATGAATTTTTTTTTCTAAACTCATATTTTCAGAAATTTTTTGAAAAAAAATCTGTTGTTCTTTTGTTCTGAAGATGTTAGTTAGGTAGCTCTTTGTTTAATTTTTGCATGACACAGTAATATATTACATAGAGAACCATGAAATTATAAAAATTATATTTTCCTTTCTGTGTTTCATTATTTTCAACTGTTATGTTTTTCTTAGAATAAGTAAATTAAGTTATACTATATTAAGCTCCAAGTGTCGTTAAATATACAGGGTGTTTCATAAACATTGCGCCAAACTTATAGAGGTTTCAGAGGGCAGAAAAATAAACAATTTTGGTCAATAAACCCCTGTCCGGAAATGTGCCGTTTTGGCGGTAGGTTAAATGATAAATTTACGGTTCTATTAATTTATTAATGCAAACTACAACATCAACGGCTCAATATGGCGTCCATTTTGCTCCATGCACAGCTGGGCACGGTTGTTCATTGATGTCCTAGCCCTGTGAAATATCCCAGGCATATCTTGAACATGTGCGCAAGCGGCCATCACCCTGCCCAGCAGTTCTTCAGCGTTGGGAATGGATGTCTCATACACCAAACTTTTAACATGGCCCCAGAGGAAAAAGTCAAGTGCGGTGAGGTCCGGAGACCTTGCGGGCCAATGTACAGGACCTCCGCGCCCAATCCAGCGGTTGCGAAAGACTTCGTTCAAATACTGCCTCGCTTCCAGAGAAAAATGTGCCGGAGCCCCGTCGTGCTGAAACCACATACCTCTCCGAATGTTAAGTGGAACATCCTCCAAAAACTCGTGAAGAATTTGTTCTAAGAATTGAACATAAATGTGTCCATTCAAGCGTGGTGGAAGCAGGTACGGCCCAGTTATGTTCTCTCCCACAATGCCGGCCCAAACATTTACAGAGAACTGGTGTTGATCTCGTCTGAGCGCGATTACATGGGGATTTTCATCATCCCAAATGTGACTATTACGGCTATTGAAAAAACCATCCCGCGTAAAACAAGCCTCATCCGTAAATAACACGTATCGGCCGAAGTCAGGTTGCCTCAAATTCTGCTGCAACCACCAACGGGAGAATCGTAGTCGATGAGGGTAATCTTCCGGGCCCATAGCTTGTACCTTCTGCAGGTGGTACGGGTAAAGTCGTTGGTCATGAAGAACACGCCAAACAGTGGGCGCTGCAGCCCCCATGGCGTAAGCAATAGCACGAACACTGGTATACGGGTTTTCCTCCACACGTTGCAGCACCTCTTCCTCAAACTCTACGCTGCGCACTGAAAATGGTTGACCAGAACCCCCTTGACGTTTTAAGCTGCCACTTTCGCAAAGACGAAGATGAATCCTGCTAAATATGCAACGATCGGGATGGCGACGTGCTGGAAATCTCGCGGCATACAACCGTTCGGCTCGTCTTCCATTCCCCTTAGCTTTTCCGTAAATAAAATGCATGTCGGCGAGTTCGGCATAAGAAAATTGGGCCATGTCGATAACAAATTAAGTCACTATACTTAATTGTTAATGCAACTGACATCTTGTCAATTGTTTCAAGGCGCTCTTGATTGAAATACGCTACTTATCAAAATACAAACTCCGTTGATGTGTAAAAGAAACCAAAAATCTTTGATTTCCTTTAGAGCCAAAATGGTACATTTTCGGACAGGGGTTTATTGACCAAAATTGCTTATTTTGATGCCTTCTATAACCTCTATAAATTTGGCGCATTGTTTATGAAACACCCTGTATACACCGATTTTCAAACAAAACACCGGGGTATATGACGTAAAATTTCGCGCCTTGTAATTCTTGAATTACTTGGGCATATACTCCCACTGGTTTAATCTATTTTTGAAAGCAGGTATGGCTTGAATAGCTTTTATATTAGAAGGTAACATGTTGTAATAATGCATTCCTTTGCAAACTATTGCTGCATTTGGTAGTTCTGTATATTTTTTACCTTTGTAACTCGCACACGAAGGGCTCCCTAGTAGTGTTTATGCTCAGTACCCGACCACTGCTCCACCACATCTGACCTTTGGACTGCTCGTGTAACGTTTCAGTGACGTCCAATCAGAGAGCATGGCGCCCTCTTTCATTGAACCAATGAGATGATAGTTTTATCCAATCAGGGAGGCTTTAAGCAAACAAAAATGACAGGAGGGCGTTAATCGAATTATTCTCCAATTAGACAGCGTCCCCTTTCCAGCCAGTGAACCAATAAGATGATAGTTATGGCGGACGGGCGTTAATTATTCTCCAATCAGGCAGTATAGCAGTTACCCAAAATTAGATGTTATGAAACAGACATTATTCTCCAATTAGACAACATTACGCCCCCTTTCCATCAACCAATCAGGCTAATGGTCGTTATAAAAAAATGAAAGCGCACGTGCGCGCGCGTTAAATCTGCACTTAATAAATCGCAATCATAATCCACGTCTTCGTGGCACCGCGTTCAAATCGTGACTTCCTTTCTGACTGTAGGTTGAAACGATAACCTTTGGACTTTTTCGGATAAGCTCACGTAATCGTCTCGTAATATAATTCAAACTATTTGTGCTCAGTATTGAGACAATTAAATAAATAAATTTTAATAAAATTAATAAACAATTTAAAATATTTATTTTGAATGTTTTATTATAAAATTGTTGTAAAAAAGATATCTTAGAATGTACACACAGAAAATTTCTGATATCTTAATGTGATTGGAATTGACAAAGTGAAAAATAATCAATTAAACTACACATGCAAAAAGAAATTTGGATCGGTAGATCACCAAGTACTCCATATTCTCCCTGATGTGGTTTAAAGGAAATATTTCAGCACTTTTTCACAGCTTATTTTAATACATTCTATTTCAACCTTTTAAAACCAACTGCCTTTTTTCAGACAAAAAAACATATTTTTTTCTTTATTTCACGGCGTCGTTCAACATGCTAAAACCAAAATTGACACGCGCCGTGACAAAACAAATAGACAAGTACAGTAAATACCCAATTCTAATTATTACCTCTAAACTACGTACAATGTAATCTAAAAGTTTTGAATCGTTACAAGGTGCATCCTATTTATATCCCCTGCCACCGCGTAGGTCAAACATTTCTATACAATTCGGCCGGCCTGGTTTGTGTTCCAAACCCGCCTTTATCTGTCTTGCGCTCTTCAGGCAATACAAAGTCTCATTCCGCCGTTCTGTGTGCTATTGTTAGACCGACGCCGACGGAAGCCAAGCATATGTGTTACAATATTTTATGACAAAGACCCGGCACCAAACATACATAAAGAAGAGCGTTGGTATCTTGAGCATGATGTACTTTGGAACATTATCAGACTTTTTTTAATGTCGGCATGACGTCATACGAATGTATGACCACATGTCGAGAACGCTCGCCATACGCAGTAGCGTGCCAATAGATGTTTCACATCAAAATCTGTCGAGTCTTTTGATTATTAAAATCATTCGATTAATCCCAAGCGTATAGATCCTGAACTGTCTCTATATCTGGACAGAGAATGGATTGAGTGACGCCGAAATAAGGTACGTGACACGGAGGGACCGACGCGAGGAAGACAAAGGGGCACGTTTGTGATATAGCGAACTGAACACAACACAACAAGGTCTTGTCGACATCCCAGCACTAGGCAACCAAAACTAAGTTAACTAAGCTAATAATGATACGGTTCGATCGACCGTCGCGGTTCTAAACAATAATTATGTCATCAGCATCACATTATCACAGATGTTATGTAATACCTGACTATCTAGAGATCACATCGCCATAAAGAACTTGACCGCTAGGCCGGGCGGGAACCAAATGGTGCAGAAAGGCATATTTTGTCTCAATACGTACAGATTTATGCATGGTAAAAAAAACAATAAGAAAAAAACGTGTCATCCTCATCCCAGTGGCGGTTCCTCTGTGAGCGCTGCAGAACAACCAAAATCTTTCTACTTCATATTTGTAGAATAAATTATATTTTGCTTATTTAACCAATATTCGATGTTAGGAAATATTGTAATAGTTACACAAGCAACGCTAAAGTTTAGCAACCATTGACTGACCACAAAGCTCGCGCGGATTCTGTGTGGTAGAATTTCTTGTGCTCAGGCGCTGTACTGCGCTCCGAAGCAGCAAATGAAATGTCATCATCACCATCAAATACCTCCGGTATACACCGTTCAACTCCTGACCCACAAGCTACAACGTGTTATTAAGATCGACTTGGAGCTGCATTGACCATCAACACATTAGTACAAATAAGCATTTATATCACTGTCATATGCTAGAATAGTTCTCTGAATCTATCTCATCTGCTTCCTGATTCGCTCTTGCTCATACCTAGCAGCGGAGCTAGCAAGAAAAATTGCCCCTGTTCTAATTTTAAAACCTATCTTGTGAGTTAGCAGGCGAGTCCACAGTGATGTCATTTCCAGCTTAGTACCCAGCCGCCTACCGGTCAGCAGAAATCTGGGCGGTGTTTCTAGCCTCGTATGCAGCAGCATTTAGATCGGCTTTTGAGCTGCATTTACCGTCAGCACATTAGTGCCAATAAGCATCTATCACCTAGAACTGTTCACTGAATCTATCTGTCAGTCAACACCTTTGACGGCTTTGATTCGGCGGCTCGTAAGTCGTACACAAGGTTATTGGCAACAGTGACTAGTGTGACAGTGTATATTGTAGAAAAAGTTAATAATTAAAACATCACAAACGTCGATGTGACTCATAATTGCAATGGGTCCGAATTCGATTATCAAAAATGAATACTTTTTTTCTAAGATGCATTAAAGTAGGTAACACGAAATGGCGTCGAACACAACGCGACGTCAGACAGATGAAATCAGAGGCGCTGACTGCATCGACTTCAGCTATGTATAAGATTATGTCACGTTCTTGCGTTCTTTGAGAAGAAGTGCGCCCTTCAGAAGAAGGAAAACAGTTAATGACGTGGAAACAGACGAGCGGCTGCAAGAACAGTCGCTTCGAGCATCGCCGCCGGGTAAAAAATACTCATTATCCGGAATGATGTACTACGGCGACGTATACATAACCGACGCACCAACCTCCTGCCGCTTAACAGCTTACGCTTAAAACAGATTTTGAACGAGACTACGAATTTGTTAAAACAGTTACGATTAAAGAATACATACCAAAAACACGAATGTGAAAAAGGGAGCCAAGTTTGGTATCCACTAAAAAAAGAGTCTTCGGTATATAATAGTGTTGATCCAATAGAATATGTCACGATGAAGGAAGGTTTGGTTGAGGATCAAGAAATAAGCTTTACCAATGTTACGATAGTGGCCAACGTTTCGAAAATTTTATTTTCATCTTCAGGGTCTCAATTTACCACCCATGTTCGACATTATAAATAAATGAGTCGTGTGTGAAAACTTGGCACCCTTTTGGATCTCAATTCTTTTTAATAGGTACCGAACTTGGCCCATTTTTTCACATTTATACTTTTGGTGAGATTTCACAACTTATTGTTCAGGAAAAAATTCTAGTTAGTATTAAGTAGAATATATACTCCATACTTTCCAAACCAGTATGTTAGATTTTTTTTGATTTTCAGATTTTTATCGTAATTATAATTATCTATGTTCCAAATGTCTAAGTTCTAGTTCGCCTGGAAGTGCCCTAGATTTATGATGAGCTATCAGTCAGTGAATGTCCAAAATCGTGATTTTTGGACACTCTTGGAAACTATTCAATCTAGACGTATGAAATTTGCAAAGCGGCTTCATTTTGGTTACCTTCAGCCTCCTGAAAAAAATCAGTTCTGTAAAGTTTTGTCTTTACCTGGTCTATAAATCTACCTTCATAATAATAATTCTTTATTAGGGTACGGACAAGCCATTATGGCTTGGAATCAATTAACAGAGGCAGACCAAGGATTATTGTCATAAATTAATTAATGGATTGTGTCAACAATCAACATCTCAAAAGAATGTTATATAGTTTAAAATTTCATAATTCTCCAAATTGAGACTTGAAGTGGAAACAACAAAAAATGAAATTTACAAGAACATTATTATTTATTAGAAAATACATACTTATATTTTAATATAACAGATTATAATACAAATAAATTAAAAAAATACATACAATAACATTATGATAACTATTTCTTAAAAATATAAGCCTACATCTAGGTTACAAAGCTCACAATTTTTTAGTGAAATAAGTTTATGACAAAGTTTTGAGGACATCCGGAATCAAATGCTGTAAATAATATCTCTTATTGATGTACGTCAATAATTTAGGACCGATGGGATATGTTTTCATATATTTCACAAAATCTGAACTCTTCAGATTTTGTAGTACATAAAATCCAACGTCATTTAAGGGACTACCCGAGCACACAGTGTCAGCGACATCGGCTTTTTGTTCAGCAGTTAATTGATCCCCGAACCAACCGTACGTGTAATATGGATTTGCAGTATGTGAAATCAATAATTTATACATATACATAAATTCTCCATCCCCAGTAGCTCTTATTTGAAAGTCGTAATTCAACCAGAAATATATTAAAACATAATAATTAATATGAATTCGGCGCATGTTTTCTGTAGTTGACAACGTCGAATGGATTAAAATTCTATCACACATATTCCGAAGTTCTTGGATTCTATCAGTACAACAAAAAATACTGGCCAAGGAAAACCGCATTATTGGATGTATCGATTCGTTATCCAATATATATTTTTCGACAGTTAATTTGCCATCAATAGATCCAGTCGCCGTCCTACAAATTGGATCAGTTAAAGTCATCACATTTCCACCAAAGTTGTTGACCAGTTCCGTGAACTCATCCACTTCATCGACAAAATTCGGCAAAATACTCTTGATTTCGTTTATTAATGTCTTCGGTAACCGAAGAGAAGACATGTTTTCTTCCATTAATTTGACGAGATTTGATCTTCTTTCGTCCGGATCGGAATATTCTACGCATTTCTTTGCCATTTCAGACTCTTGAAGCGCACACAAGATTTTCAATTTTGTCATTTGGCTTAGTGATAGCGGCTGGTTTAAGATGTTTCCTTTAAGACTTACTTTATTTGAAACTGCCATATTAAAACACGTTGATTTTTAGAACACAACAATATAATTAACAAGCAAAACTTAAATTTTTCACTGTACGACTAGGTAGTAGGTACACTTCTCGTAGTAAACTGAACTAAGCCATTAAAAATTTCGTTTACATAGGCTCACAGGTATCTTCGAAAATAAAGATGCTCGAGTCTATACCATAGACGTGTTAATTCCTACCTGAAAAACGTACAGCCTTCGCTCGGGCCAAATTCTTTCAAGTGCTGTTAGAGTGTAGGTATATTGGCTCATCTATGCTGACCTTATAATGCGGTGAAGTTTGTAAGTTTAGATGTAGGACGTTGTCAACTACAGAAAACATGCGCCGAATTCATATTAATTATTATGTTTTAATATATTTCTGGTTGAATTACGACTTTCAAATAAGAGCTACTGGGGATGGAGAATTTATGTATATGTATAAATTATTGATTTCACATACTGCAAATCCATATTACACGTACGGTTGGTTCGGGGATCAATTAACTGCTGAACAAAAAGCCGATGTCGCTGACACTGTGTGCTCGGGTAGTCCCTTAAATGACGTTGGATTTTATGTACTACAAAATCTGAAGAGTTCAGATTTTGTGAAATATATGAAAACATATCCCATCGGTCCTAAATTATTGACGTACATCAATAAGAGATATTATTTACAGCATTTGATTCCGGATGTCCTCAAAACTTTGTCATAAACTTATTTCACTAAAAAATTGTGAGCTTTGTAACCTAGATGTAGGCTTATATTTTTAAGAAATAGTTATCATAATGTTATTGTATGTATTTTTTTAATTTATTTGTATTATAATCTGTTATATTAAAATATAAGTATGTATTTTCTAATAAATAATAATGTTCTTGTAAATTTCATTTTTTGTTGTTTCCACTTCAAGTCTCAATTTGGAGAATTATGAAATTTTAAACTATATAACATTCTTTTGAGATGTTGATTGTTGACACAATCCATTAATTAATTTATGACAATAATCCTTGGTCTGCCTCTGTTAATTGATTCCAAGCCATAATGGCTTGTCCGTACCCTAATAAAGAATTATTATTATGAAGGTAGATTTATAGACCAGGTAAAGACAAAACTTTACAGAACTGATTTTTTTCAGGAGGCTGAAGGTAACCAAAATGAAGCCGCTTTGCAAATTTCATACGTCTAGATTGAATAGTTTCCAAGAGTGTCCAAAAATCACGATTTTGGACATTCACTGACTGATAGCTCATCATAAATCTAGGGCACTTCCAGGCGAACTAGAACTTAGACATTTGGAACATAGATAATTATAATTACGATAAAAATCTGAAAATCAATAAAAATCTAACATACTGGTTTGGAAAGTATGGAGTATATATTCTACTTAATACTAACTAGAATTTTTTCCTGAACAATAAGTTGTGAAATCTCACCAAAAGTATAAATGTGAAAAAATGGGCCAAGTTCGGTACCTATTAAAAAGAATTGAGATCCAAAAGGGTGCCAAGTTTTCACACACGACTCATTTATTTATAATGTCGAACATGGGTGGTAAATTGAGACCCTGAAGATGAAAATAAAATTTTCGAAACGTTGGCCACTATCGTAACATTGGTAAAGCTTATTTCTTGATCCTCAACCAAACCTTCCTTCATCGTGACATATTCTATTGGATCAACACTATTATATACCGAAGACTCTTTTTTTAGTGGATACCAAACTTGGCTCCCTTTTTCACATTCGTGTTTTTGGTATGTATTCTTTAATCGTAACTGTTTTAACAAATTCGTAGTCTCGTTCAAAATCTGTTTTAAGCGTAAGCTGTTAAGCGGCAGGAGGTTGGTGCGTCGGTTATGTATACGTCGCCGTAGTACATCATTCCGGATAATGAGTATTTTTTACCCGGCGGCGATGCTCGAAGCGACTGTTCTTGCAGCCGCTCGTCTGTTTCCACGTCATTAACTGTTTTCCTTCTTCTGAAGGGCGCACTTCTTCTCAAAGAACGCAAGAACGTGACATAATCTTATACATAGCTGAAGTCGATGCAGTCAGCGCCTCTGATTTCATCTGTCTGACGTCGCGTTGTGTTCGACGCCATTTCGTGTTACCTACTTTAATGCATCTTAGAAAAAAAGTATTCATTTTTGATAATCGAATTCGGACCCATTGCAATTATGAGTCACATCGACGTTTGTGATGTTTTAATTATTAACTTTTTCTACAATATACACTGTCACACTAGTCACTGTTGCCAGTAACCTTGTGTACGACTTACGAGCCGCCGAATCAAAGCCGTCAAAGGTGTTGACTGACAGATAGATTCAGTGAACAGTTCTAGGTGATAGATGCTTATTGGCACTAATGTGCTGACGGTAAATGCAGCTCAAAAGCCGATCTAAATGCTGCTGCATACGAGGCTAGAAACACCGCCCAGATTTCTGCTGACCGGTAGGCGGCTGGGTACTAAGCTGGAAATGACATCACTGTGGACTCGCCTGCTAACTCACAAGATAGGTTTTAAAATTAGAACAGGGGCAATTTTTCTTGCTAGCTCCGCTGCTAGGTATGAGCAAGAGCGAATCAGGAAGCAGATGAGATAGATTCAGAGAACTATTCTAGCATATGACAGTGATATAAATGCTTATTTGTACTAATGTGTTGATGGTCAATGCAGCTCCAAGTCGATCTTAATAACACGTTGTAGCTTGTGGGTCAGGAGTTGAACGGTGTATACCGGAGGTATTTGATGGTGATGATGACATTTCATTTGCTGCTTCGGAGCGCAGTACAGCGCCTGAGCACAAGAAATTCTACCACACAGAATCCGCGCGAGCTTTGTGGTCAGTCAATGGTTGCTAAACTTTAGCGTTGCTTGTGTAACTATTACAATATTTCCTAACATCGAATATTGGTTAAATAAGCAAAATATAATTTATTCTACAAATATGAAGTAGAAAGATTTTGGTTGTTCTGCAGCGCTCACAGAGGAACCGCCACTGGGATGAGGATGACACGTTTTTTTCTTATTGTTTTTTTTACCATGCATAAATCTGTACGTATTGAGACAAAATATGCCTTTCTGCACCATTTGGTTCCCGCCCGGCCTAGCGGTCGAGTTCTTTATGGCGATGTGATCTCTAGATAGTCAGGTATTACATAACATCTGTGATAATGTGATGCTGATGACATAATTATTGTTTAGAACCGCGACGGTCGATCGAACCGTATCATTATTAGCTTAGTTAACTTAGTTTTGGTTGCCTAGTGCTGGGATGTCGACAAGACCTTGTTGTGTTGTGTTCAGTTCGCTATATCACAAACGTGCCCCTTTGTCTTCCTCGCGTCGGTCCCTCCGTGTCACGTACCTTATTTCGGCGTCACTCAATCCATTCTCTGTCCAGATATAGAGACAGTTCAGAATCTATACGCTTGGGAATAATCGAATGATTTTAATAATCAAAAGACTCGACAGATTTTGATGTGAAACATCTATCGGCACGTTACTGCGTATGGCGAGCGTTCTCGACATGTGGTCATACATTCGTATGACGTCATGCCGACATTAAAAAAAGTCTGATAATGTTCCAAAGTACATCATGCTCAAGATACCAACGCTCTTCTTTATGTATGTTTGGTGCCGGGTCTTTGTCATAAAATATTGTAACACATATGCTTGGCTTCCGTCGGCGTCGGTCTAACAATAGCACACAGAACGGCGGAATGAGACTTTGTATTGCCTGAAGAGCGCAAGACAGATAAAGGCGGGTTTGGAACACAAATCAGACCGGTCGAATTGTATAGAAATGTTTGACCTACGCGGTGGCAGGGGATATAAATAGGATGCACCTACAGTCAGAAAGGAAGTCACGATTTGAACGCGGTGCCACGAAGACGTGGATTATGATTGCGATTTATTAAGTGCAGATTTAACGCGCGCGCACGTGCGCTTTCATTTTTTTATAACGACCATTAGCCTGATTGGTTGATGGAAAGGGGGCGTAATGTTGTCTAATTGGAGAATAATGTCTGTTTCATAACATCTAATTTTGGGTAACTGCTATACTGCCTGATTGGAGAATAATTAACGCCCGTCCGCCATAACTATCATCTTATTGGTTCACTGGCTGGAAAGGGGACGCTGTCTAATTGGAGAATAATTCGATTAACGCCCTCCTGTCATTTTTGTTTGCTTAAAGCCTCCCTGATTGGATAAAACTATCATCTCATTGGTTCAATGAAAGAGGGCGCCATGCTCTCTGATTGGACGTCACTGAAACGTTACACGAGCAGTCCAAAGGTCAGATGTGGTGGAGCAGTGGTCGGGTACTGAGCATAAACACTACTCTCCCTACCATCGTCAAGATAAAACCCTATGTACTTTTTAAACACTTTTGTAAAAGAAACAAAAGAGGTGCTATAACAATATGTAAAAATTTGGAAAGTAATTGTATAATTTAATTACATCTATTCGAAATTCGCCATCGTGGTGCAGGGAAGTAATACGAATGCAAGGAGGTAGCACAAAAACGATTACGCACAAAGACACTATAGGAGGTTTTTTTAATGTTTATTGCGGCCATTTTGAAAATTTCCATCTTGATTTATTTGTTGTTAGAGCGGCAATAGAAATGCACACTGTGAAAATTTATTACGGTTTATGAGATACAGCTTGCTGGCAAACGGGCGGACGGTCAGCGGACAGAAAGTAATTGTGATCAACTTTTTCGATATTTTTCGAAATTTGTTTTAATTTAGAAACCGAATATTTCTTTAAATTTTCCTTTAGAATCATATTATAAACAACTTTTTTAATACCATTTTTCGATATATATTATACTAGCTTTTGCCCGCGGCTTCACTCGCGCCAAGTTTGATGTTGATAGATCAGTCAGTCAGTCAGTCACGGTTTCCTTTTATATATTTAGATAAATGTAATAACTAATAATAATGTATGGGACACTTTTTATTTCGCATGTTTTTTATCTCTTGATATGCTTAGATGAACGCCCAAATAGTTTTTTTTTCTTAAATCAAATAATTCATAAATTTACGTTCTACATTTTGGATAGCGCTAAGATTACATACCTATATCTAATATACAAATAGGTAGATGTGTTGTGCATATTATTATAAATTAATTATGTTTAATTTTAAGTTTCTAACGTACACAATTGGACACTAACGTTTTTGTCATTCATATAAAATATTTTATGTAGGTACTCGTATTTCTTATAATTATAATAATTTAATCTTTGTTCTACTAGCGGTTCGTCCCGGTTTCACCCGGGTGTAAAAGAACGAATGGGTGAGGGGGGAACATGAGTACGCACGTTCATCTTATTGTATGTATGTATGTGTATGTATGTATAGTTTACCGAGATGAATGCTGTCTCCAAATTTCATGAGGACTGGAGTTACCGTTTAAAAGTTTTTGTCGGACGGATATAATAGATAAATAGGTATTGTTGTAAATTTAGATATAAAATTGCCTACTTTACTTCCCGACAATGCGTAGTTTGCAAACATTTTTTACTTATTAATTATTATATTACCTATTATACCTACGCCGCTAAATATTATCTTTGCAAACGAAACAGTAACACAAAAAATATAAATTCTTCGCAGATATTCGTGTCAATATAATTAGTGAAATCAAATTGTCCGATAATGTACGAATCAATCTTCTTCCGTAGTGCATTTTGCATTTAGATGCTCGTAACATGGGCTTTTGCGGGTGCAGAGGGGCATGTAGAAATTGTGTAAAAATGCATGTAGAAATGAAATCTAAGTTGAACAGCTGGTAAACTATCCTCTTTCTAATATTTTTTTCTTACAAAAATGATACCACACAATATGATCCGAATAATAATTAAATAACTAGTATTTACTATTTAGTCATATTATAATATTATGTCATCACATGTATAAGCCTATTTTTTTTAATAACCGTGTCAATACATTAAAAAAAATAGACAAATGATCACGACAGTAGTATGTTTCAACAAGCAAACATTATTATGATAAGGTGTTTCGTAATCTTCTATATTACCTACCATGAGTTATTAGATGTTTTTCCCTGTGTAAATTCTATAAAATTCTAATTAATATTCGTACACGTTGCAAAACATTTTACGTTTTTTCAATACTAATCTAAAATACGATTTGCAATTTTGATGATCATGGGGACAGTTTGGTGTAACGGTTAGCATATACTGGCCTTTGAGTCAATTAAACTGTCGTGAATTCGAATTCCACCTCCGCTCACGAATATTTTGTGCTGTCGTTCAATTTATTTTAATGTAATTGGACGTTAATGTATTTTCTTGTAGAACTTTGATATCTATACTACTTAATATATAAAGCTGAAGAGTTTGTTTGTTTGGTTGAACGCGCTAATCTCAGAAACTACTGGTCTAATTGAAAAAAAAAAAATTGTTGGATAGCCCATTTATCGAGGAAGGCTATAGGCTATATAATATCACGCTACGACCAATTGGAGCGGAACATCAATGAAAAATGTTGCAAGATGTATCTCAAAATTAGTCCGTCTGACAAATATTATCAGGTGAAATACCTTAACTAAATATTGCAATATTAGCGCGTCACGTTCACAAGCCCGGATAGCTCAGTCGGTAGAGCGTAAGACTCTTAATGCCAGGGTCTTGGGTTCAAGCCTCACGTCGACGAATATATTTTTATTCTTTTTATATTCTACATTGCTTTCTTCTAACAGCAAGAAGTACGTTAATTAGAGACAATAATATTTATGTATAAGTAACAAAAGTAATATTATGTTATTGATTTGCTGATTTCTGTTGATTCTTAGTTAATAGTTAACAAACGTAGTTTTTGATCAAATCTTAGATTAATGGCTGAGTGTATTCTTCAATAAATAAAATCTCCTACTAATTTTCAAACAATATATATTAAAAAAAATATTAATCCAATTAGCATATACCCGGAACGCTATCCTAACTGAGCTAGAAGCCTTTGAAATTTTAGATAAGTAGTAGTAGTAATTCCCTACTAATTTAAAAGCCATCTAAAAAGAAATCGCTTTATTGAATTAGTTGCTCAAAATGTTCACCTAGTTGATGTATACATAGTCTAGCTCTTTTTAGAATTGGAGTGGTAGCTCCGCGAAGAGTCTCAGGATCAGCACGAATAAATACTAATGGTGATTCACAGCCACCTGGTCTTTTTAATAATAACAAAACCAACAGCCGAACCTAATACCTGCATTATAGACCAGTGCAGTTAGCCCAAAATCAAGTGAAAAAGGGACAAAATTAATACCTAACCGAAAACGAATGATGAGGAAGGGAAGAAACTGCCGTCAGAAATACAGAAACCAAAAATTCAAATGCGCTAAGAGCCGGGGGGCTGCGGAGGGCGTGTTTTAGGGGTCAAACGCGGTTTTTCGTTTTTTCCGGCTAAAGTTAACCTCCAATCAAAAAATGTTGTATGGCAATGTTGTAGGTATTAAAACGATCTACAACTTTTATGAATATAATTTTTTCACATAACTTCAAAGATTCAGAGAAATATCGAAAAAACCGTGTTTTTCGTTTTTAATTTTTTTCCTCCTGCAAAAATGATGTTTTTTTCATGAAATTTTCAGGAGACTTTTACCTTTCTATGTCCTAAATGAGCTGTAATTTTTTCGAATAAAAAAATTAATTTGCCAATGTAATATTAACAAAAAACCGAAAAATTACCCCTAACTTCTACATAAAAAAGTAATGTAAAAATTTCAGATTTTCAAAAATCGTAGTATGGGGTTTTCTTCGTTAAAATGTCTACTTTGAAAATCTGATTTTTTTTTTAATTCAGTTGTTAAGTGTCTATAAATAGTCGCGTCAATGAAACCCTTTACTTCGAACTTTGCAAGAACAGCTTCGATTTTGATTATTTTTTTTTTAAATTTAGTTTTTTTTTATATTATTAAAAATCAGAAACATTTTGGGACGGGGAACGAATTATTTATATTGTTTAAGGGGCTAGGGGCAGTCAGAGGCATGAAAAAATTTTTAAAAATTTTTTTCGACAAAATTTAATTTATATTATAAAGCTAATAATATTTCAACTTGACTTCACTAAATTTTCAAAAAAAAAAAAAAAAATTTTAGACAAAGTTATAGCCATCTGCTAGACCCCTCTCATAAGTAGGTATAGGCCAAGCTGTAGAGCATTTTTGCTTGACATAAAGACTAGTAGCAAACCGATTGTGCGATGATATATATAATTATCCGATTGAGACATTCAACCTCTCATTCTGTAGATATTTTAATTCTCTACAAACGATTTCATTGGGCCATTCCGATTGCTCCATTAGTTTCAAAGTTACAAGCAAAAAAAGACAAAAATCGCGGTTTTTTTTACAATAAACTGTTGATAACTAACAAATGGACCGGAAACTCGAGTGAAAAACACATACCTATTCATCTGCTTATTATCTTTTATATCATCGCACAATCGGTTTGCTACTAGTCTTTATGTCACGAGAACGCTGTTTTAAATCTCTATAGCTTGGCCTAGTAATGCTTTGCGGTGACCATCATAATTTTGTGCTGGTTCATCCAAATTAAATCTAGTACTTAATCGAAGATTTATAAAATTAATTAAATTTTGTCGAAAACAATTTTTTTAAAATTTTTTAATGTCTCTGACTGCCCTAGCCCCTTAAACGATATAAATAGTTCGTTTCCCGCCTCAAAATGTTTCTGATTTTCAATAATATAAAAAAACTAAATTAAAAAAAAAATCATCAAAATCGAAGCTGTTCTTGCGAAATTCGAAGTATTAGTCCAATCAATGAATAGTTCAAAAAGGGGTGTAGGGTACGTGAGCAGGGACCTAAGCGATTCCTTCAGAAACTTATTCACGGGTCCTTAGGGAGTAAATATACCAAAAGTCCTGACGTTAAGGAGGTGCTCCCCTATACTTATACTGCCGAAAAAAGGCAAAAGGCAGTAAGTGACCAACTTATGAATTTGAGTAAATCAAGATGTACTAAAAATGTATTGACCGTCCAGAATTTTAGATTATGGAAACCAAAACATGGGGGAAACATTTTTTAAAGACAATAAAATTTTTGCTCTATTTTGTCTATTAACTATAAGTCATTTATTTAAAACCGGATTTATAATTGCACTCACTAGAGCTAATCTATAGTCCAAGAACGATCTTCGTGAAATACCTAAAATCTCAAACGGCTAAAAATTTCAGTGATCGTTCTTGGGGTTACAAGAAACTATTCTGACTATGAAAAAGTGTGCTCCGATTTGCAGTTAGGGTAGAAACCGCCCCTTTAAATTTTGTTTTCTAATTATCTCACAAACTATGAGATATATGAAAAAAGATTTCGACAAAAAATTGTAGATTTTTATATTTGCTATAAAAAAGTACTCCACCCTCTTACCCCTATCTACAATAGTTTACCCGTAAACCACCCCTAAATGTGAAAAAAATAGAAATCATTTGTTTTTTCGGCAGATTCGGGTTTTTTGTGACATTTTAATAAGAAAATAGTCTTTGCGTTTTCTTCGAAAAATGAACATTATAGAAATTACAAAAAAACGACACCCCTTTGCACGATACTGTAGTGAGAGAGATAGCGCGATTGTCGAAGCTTGTCCCACTATATCATCGTCAGCTGTCAAAATTAAAAACAATAATTATTAAAATCAACATTAATTACTAACCATAGCAATTAATATAAGTTAGGGGGAATATTATATAAAAACTAGCGGCCCTGTACGTGCTTCGCTACGTATAAAGTGAAATAATAAAACAATTTAATTGGAACATCTATCTATCTATTTTATTTATTTTAAAATATACATGGACGTATATGTGTGTATGTCGAGCACTCCGGCTGCGCCGTCGTGCCCGGTGCAAAAGAACGAATGGGGAAGGAAGAAAAAAAATTTAGGGGTGGACTACCCCTAACATTTAGGGGGATGAAAAATAGATGTTGGCGAAGTGACACCTGTAGACATCTGGCGGGGATAACTAATTAAATGACGATTGATCAGTTTTCGACCGGAGAGGAAAAATGATTAAATTACTAAAATGGCTATTAAAAAATAAGGGTTGATCGTAGAAGGGTGAAAATTGAGGATTGTATGTATTTTTGTATGTTGTATCATAAAAAAATAGAAATTAAAAATTTTGTCTAAAAAATAAAAAAAACATTTAGGGGTGGACTACCCCTAACATTTAGGGGGATGAAAAATAGATGTTGGCCGATTCTCATAGATACCGGATAAGCACAAAAAATTTCATCAAAATCGCTCAAGCCGTTTCGGAGGAGTATGGCAACGAAAACTGTGACACGAGAATTTTATATATTAGATATTTAACACTTTCAATTTCAGAATTTTCTTTTGAAAATATTTTTTTAACTTAAAATATCCTGACGAAAAATAATAAAATTATGCCCTTACATAATATTTTTATGTCACAAGATCATAAAAATATTCTTATTTTTTCAAGAGAAGAATCCTAAATAATTATAATTGTCACAAAATAATTATTATTTTTTGTTTTTCATGCATTTAATTTTATGTCAGGATATAATAATATTGTATTTTGCTTGTCAGTATCTACCTACATAAAAAAAATTCACTCATAAAATTTTGCTGAAATTGAATTTGTTAAATATTTTTATATATTTTGTAAAAATATTTTACGATTAAATAATAAAACGGCATGCCATATTAGGGTATAAAATGTAGTCAGTACAAATTATTATTATGTTATAAATTGCAGGGCTAACATTCGAATTTTTATTATATATTGTTAAAAATTGATAGTCAACATAAACTTGTTACCATGTTTTTTGTCTTAATGTTGATTTTCATAATTATTGTTTTTAATTTTCTGTATGTACTTGAAAAACTCGTCTATAGACGTTAGACGTCTATAGATTTAGACTTTTTCAAGTAGGTACATGCAGAAAATTAAAAACAATAATTATAAAAATCAACATAATTACTAACCATAGCAATTAATATCAGACAACAAACATGGTAATAAGTTTATGTTGACTATAAATTTTTAACAATAAATAAAAAAAATAAAAATTCGAATGTTAGCACAATTTCATAACATAATATAGGTACCTATTATATTATGCACAATTTTTGAAAATAATTTTAAAATCAATAATTATCAAACACATGAAATCATTCAATAAAACATCTTATTGAATTAAAAAAAAATATTCCCTTTGGGCAAGATGTTTTGATTATTATTGAAACGTGTCTTTTTTGCGCGGCATTTCTGTGACTTCATAGGCCATTTCAAAAATTTTGTTTAAAAAACCATAGAAACACGCGACGTAAACAACGGTACAAATAAATTTCTAAAATAAAATATGTAAAAATATAAGGGTGTTATTTAATGGGTTAGCCAAGTATTTATGTTTTTGTGAGCAGGAAAATGTAATCGGTCAGCCATAATAGCTAATTGGTCAGCAACTCATGGTTAGCAAACACTTCTAAACTAATCAGCAATTTATGCCATTCTGGACAGCTGTAAAAATATATGTACAGCTGATTAAATATATAAGCTGCAATGAGTGACCCATGTTAAATAAAATTTTGGTAAACACTCAGAGGGTAAGCAAAATATTCAATTTTGTACAGCAAATAAAAGTCCAGCAAAAATATCTATGTACTTTACTTGTCATGCGCAGGGTCCAGTACGATAACTAGAAGTGTCCAAATTTTAACTTTTTTTTAAGTCATAGAAAACGCTAAATTTTGACGTTCCAAAAAAAAAACATAAAAAAATGGAACTACTTTTCGTCTTTCACTGTCTAACCAATCTGAAATCAAATATACACGTCATAGAAACTAGTGTAGAATTACTGTATTACTATTTCACTTTATATGCACGACCCCGTAATTGTTTTTTAAAGAACTCCCCCGAAACGTCTTCTTCTTTTCACTGTGCAGAAAAAACGCCATCGCTTCGACACGACCTCATAATTGTTTTTTAAAGAACGCCATCCAATCGCCTTCCCCTTTTTACTGCGCAAAGAAAACGCCATCACATCGACACGACCGCGTAATTGTTTATATTGTTAACCATATTTTAAATATGCATACCAATGAGATAAACATGTTTCTCTGCTGATCAATTTTGAAATCTTGCTGACCAAGTAACCATTTTGCTGCGCAACTGTTTATTAAGCAGATACATAAAGGCCCCCATACACCTCGTTCTTTTTTGGCAGTTTTCATCGTCACGATAAAACACGTCGGTCAAAACCGAAGTGTATGGGCAAAAACTGTCGATGAAACACGGCAGTTTTTTTATCTGCCGAATCTTGATTTTAAACACGACGTGTTTGCTGGTTGTCGTTTTAAATCGTAATGTGTGGCGCTTTCCGATAGAATCGACGTGTTTATTCAGTGGTGCGACGTACAGCAAATAAGTCATATTAATTAAATGATTGTAATTAGTTTGAGTATTGATTTATATTTTAACCGTTTTAGTGCTAAGCAATTTTGACAAAAATAAATGAAAATTGCTATAAACATATTGATTAATTTAGAGGAAAAAATAATGGTGTCAAATAAAACACTCTAATTTAGAAAAATATCAATCAATTTTATTAATTATTTTTGCATTATATTGTTTATTAATGTTTATTAAACATAAAATAATATCAATATTATTGTATTTTATTTCTTTTAGAAAATAAAAAATCTAAAAAAAATAGCTCTCAACACACTGAAACTGATACTCGCAGCGCTTTTGCGCTGCGCCGCAATTTTCGATACAAACGATCGCAGCGCTTTTGCGCCGCATAGCATTCTAACGGTTAATAATAACTCAAAATAAGTATGTTCGTCCATTCTCAGGTAATTGAACCAATCCCCAGGTTCAAGTTTCAGCTCGTTCAATTCATACAATTGTATCAAAAATTAAAGCAATTTCCTGGTTCTAGTCGTAATTCATTTAGAAGATTTACGTGTGAAAATTGCCTGCGTTTAAGTAACCATTCTTTAGTCCATTTTGAACGTTTTCTTTTTGAAAATTTTAATTTTATAGCCACTGCGGCTGCAACTGCTAACGTTGTCGTAGGATCCATCAAAGCAGATCGTATTAATGATGCTACGACTTCAGAAAAACTGAACGAAACTACGCCTCTGTGTGGATATCGCCGTTGTTCGTGTTTAAATTAACCGTACAGTTTTACCCGTGCGGTTAAAACTGCCATAAAAGAACGAGGTGTATGGGGATGGCCGTTGTTCGTGTTTAACCGTACAGTTTTACCCGGCGGTTAAAACTGCCAAAAAAGAACGAGGTGTATGGGGGCCTTAATATTGCTAACTGCCCGTTTATGATTAAAGTACTGACCCTTATTAATATTCTTTGCAGAACATGGATTGCCACCCGATTTTTATTTATTGCAAACAAAATCTTTGTATGCTGACCAAATGATTTTACGGCTGATTTTTGTTGCTAGTCAAATTTAATAACTGCTAACCAAATATTTACTTCTCAAAATATAATTCAAATTAAAAACGAAACGTTGCGATTAAAAATATAGCTTAATAGCATATATCTTTATTGATCTATAATCCTCTGAAAAATAATATTATAAAAACAAATTGTTTGAATTCTAAAATTTGATTGTGAATTGAGGAGCTGGGTGGAAAAACGGTTTAAGTCGGAAAACTCCGTTTTGAGATAAATGGATTCAAAGTTTCAAATCAATATCAATGTTATTTCCGAATGTCGTACATTTTTTAAATTTTCAAGGTGGATTGTTATTATGCTTAAAAATACAAATTCTATTTTATCATAATATTATTTATTCGAAAAGGGCACCAAATTAATCAATATATTAGCTCAAAGTTAAGACGTTTTTCCATATAACGGGTATTTTGACCTAAGTGATATTATATTTAGTATATATTGCTACAGAATGATCTAAAAAGGGCATTAAAATTAAGAAAAAAAAAACTGGGAATAATAAGATTTATTATAACATTCAAGTGTTACCTAACAACAAACAAAAATGATATTGGAAAATATATTTTCATTTTGTATTAAAATAATTTTATGGATGAAAATATTAACAAAATATATAGTTATTATGTATTATTAATTAAAATAATATTTTTCTCATTTTGCTAATAAAAAAAAATTAATTTACGTTAATAGTGAATCACAGTTAATTAATTTTTATCAATAGAACTAGCAAATAGAATGCAATATTTTTTTGCGAGAACAGTCCTATTAAAAACCGAAAATAAAATATTAGGTATTAGTTCATAAATCACTTTAAAAGTACATCTGATTGCTAAAAAAGTTAAGGAAATCAAAAAACCTTGCATTACTTTCAAGTTTCAGTTATCACAGAAATCACAAAAATATATTTTCATTGCTCGCTGTAATGTAAGATTCATGTTATTGTTTCTTCATAATTTTTCGTCCAGTTTTGGTTCATGTCTCAGATTTTATTAACCTTTTCCTTCCTTTATATACTGATAATCGTTTCTTAATAATATCATCATCTTCTCCTTCACTATTTTCACTATATTTTCACTTATCGCGTATTCAGTATCACTTGACGCCATTTTCATTTTTGTGCGCTGTCAACAGGTAAACCGTTGGACGGAAAAACAGCTTCAAACTTGTGTATACATTTAAGACAATTGTGCCATCTAGGGGCAACATAGAAAACTAAAATTTTGCCACCATATAAACAAATCACCAACGATTCTAAATCTGTTGTTTCCGGAAAAAACGACTTAAGTTGACTTAAGCTGTTTTTCCACCCAGCTCCTCAATTATAGTTATGGTAACGTTTATTTTAAGTTTGTTTTACATTTTAAAATCATGGATACGATTTCTTTATAATAATTCACGACAATTAGATTACACTATTGTGCAAAGGGGGTAATATCCGTTTTTTTGTAATTTCTAAAATAATCATTTTTCGAAGAAAATACCAAGAATAATTTCTTCTCAAAACGTCACAACAAACCCGAATCAGCCGAGAAAAATAATGATTTTCAATTTTTTTACCTTTAGGGGCGATTTATGGGTAAACTATTGCAGATAGGGGTAAGAGGTAGGAGCACTTTTTCGTAGCAAATATAAAAATCTACAACTTTTTGTTGAAACCTTTTTTCATATATCTCATAGTTTGTGAGATAATTAGAAAACAAAATTTAAAGGGGCGGTTTCTACCCTAACTGCAAATCGGAGCACACTTTTTCATAGTCAGAATAGTTTCTTGTAACCCCAAGAACGATCACTGAAATTTTTAGCCGTTTGAGATTTTAGGTATTTCACGAAGATCGTTCTTGGACTACTATTTCCACAGTAAAATTGAATAATTTATTAGTAATGCCAGAGCACTGTGTCAACACAACGAACAGCTCCAATAACTGACTGACCGACTTGCTCACTCTGCTATACTTTGTAGTGGTTGTTTTCATTTCTTTTCTAACATATTAACGTTGCTGGAATCTTTGGGTGGATATTCCCTTTATATTCGTTAAATGGGCCCATCAGTTAACAATAAATGTTCACCCATTGAGCTCTGTCAATTTTGATATTTGTTTGTTTGTCTTTCTTCCCAAATACAGGTTTTGGAACAAGTAGGTCCTAGCTACGGCGCAACCCACTGAATATGTTAAAGTATATATATTCTTGAAGGTAATTGAATTCTCTACAACTCCCTCTTAATAAATTTCTTTCCCAGATGAATAGTTTAGACGACATGAAGGACTGTTTGTTAAAAAATATGCGGTAAAAGTTTTTTTTTTTTTTCAAAAACTTTCACTTTTCTGGAGCGTGTAGCTCAAAAACGGTTGAGAATTTGAAAAAAGTATAAAGAAAGAAAACTGCATAAAATATTATGAGCTTTAATTTGGCATAAGAAATTTTTCCCATGCGACGTACCGTTTTTGAAACTTAAGCTAAAACCCTAAAAGTGGTATCTTCTTGGTGCTTCCCTCCCTCCGGCTCACCTCCTAAACGTCAGGACTTTTGGTATGTTTACTCCCTAAGCACTTTGAACAAGTTTGTGAAGGAATCGCTTAGGTCCCTGCTCACGCACTCTACAACTTCTTTAGTTAATGGACTACCTATATGTTTTTATGTATTCATTGACGCGACTAAAACTACAATACATAGGTAAATAAATATAAGCGGCTATAGCAACGGTGTAGTAAACAATGACGAGACTACCGACTTATCCAAATACTGAATATGTCAAATAATTTTTGGAAATTATAAATTCGTAGTATTTTTTTAACCAATGGCACCTCAAAGAAACAGCTTTTGTCCAATTTGTAAATTTGAAAAACATCAAAAGTTGTATAACCGCCGTAATAGTAGAAAAAGAAATCAATCAAACAATTCAGATATAATTGAAAAACTTAATTTAAATAAAAACTGGTTGGAAAATGCAGTTAAACGTTGTGACACTTGTAAGAAGTCGCGTTTTAAGTCTAAAAAAGTAAAAATAATACATAATAAAAAAAGAGAAGTGCCTCAGAAAAAATATCGGAAAACTCCACATCCAAGCTCCGTTTATGAAACACCAGAAACAAGTTTAATTCTAAAAAATAAACAACGGACTGGTGTTTCAAGTAACAGACGAAAAGAACCGAAAGTTTTAAATAAACAACGTGATGATCCGACTGTTTCAAATAATCAATGGAAAGAACCGAATATAGAAGTTTTATATTGCAGATGTAACCGAAAAGAAGACCGTCGTAGTCCAAGCTTGAATTCGAATTTGAGCAGTGCTTCACTTTTAAAATAAAATAAAAAAAAAATAATAATTCATTAGCTACAAATTCGGGCGAAGCCGGACTGGGCTACCAGTATATTTCAAGCATTGAAATGTTCTTAAAGAAAAAGAAAATCATATTTTGAGAGGTTAGCCATTAAATATATTAAATAGATAGGTATATTAAAAGAGTAATTTTAAATCAAACCATGAATATCCTGTCGTTGCATAGTATATGTATATCTTAAAATTAAAAAACTTCGGAGAAGTAAAAACTTCGTTCTGTGCTAAATTCAAAAACTTGAGGCGACTGGATCTCAAGATTATAACTAAAAAAAAAAGAATTTCGTGGCAGACAAGAAATTGAAATCGAGTTCGAAATTCTGTGTCTAAGACGTCGAAAAAAAATGAATTTCGAGGCAGACAAGGAATTGAAATCCAACCTCGAAATTCTGTGCTTATAAAAGCTACAAGAGCAACAGCAAAAAAAAATGCAAAGACGGTGTTCGCATAACTCCTTTAGTTACCACTAAAAAAACGCCGTCTGTGCACTTTTTTTTGTTGTTGCTCTTGTAGCTTTTATAAGCACAGAATTTCAAGGTTGGATTTCAATTCCTTGTCTGCCTCGAAATTCATTTTTTTTTCGACGTCTTAGGCACAGAATTTCGAGCTCGATTTCAATTTCTTGTCTGCCTCGAAATTCTTTTTTTTTTAAGTTATAATCTTGAGATCCAGTCGCCTCAAGTTTTTGAATTTAGCACAGAACGAAGTTTTTACTTCTCCGAAGTTTTTTTTTTGTAAGATTTCACGTCTTTTTCCAAAGTGTGAGACATTATTTTTATTTTTCCTCCAAAATAAACATATGTAGATAAATGTTAAAAATGTAAATAAAAGAAAGGATTGTTTGAAAATCCAATTTCTTATTCACGATAAAAATGTATATTGTTGAAACTGCGAACTAATAGGTTTTTTTTTTTATCTATGTAACTTACACTTACGCATCTATAATAGCGGACAGGTACAACTATACGATCTAAACAAAAAACAAATAATAATCACCGCAATTCCAAAAATATGTATATTAACTTATCTAACAGACAAACAGACTAACAGACGCACAGAGTTTTTCCAAAAATATGTTTTTTGGATTCGGGGAACCTCAAAACGGAAAGATATTGTAAAATTTTTGAAAAGTGATTTTTGATCTAAACTAGTAGGTATGTACCCCACTAGTGGGTTGGAATGGTAAAACAATTAAGAAAATAAAAAAAAAATTAAAAAAGAAATAAAAATATAATATGAGAAAATAAATTAAAAATAAAAAAAAACAATTAAAAAAATTTAAAAAAAATAAAAATTAAAAAAAATAAAAATATATGAGAAATATATTATATACCTATAATGTATAAATATTAAGTGGAATAAAAAAAAATTAAAAAAGAAATAAAAATACAGTGTAACCTCTTTATAACGAATTTCAAGGGACCAAACATTTTCTTCGTTATAAAGAGTTTTCGTTATATGGGGGGAAGAAAGAAAAATAACCAAATTTCACCCAATTAATTTATTCCAAACACATATAATCTGTTAACTTTGCCTGACGTTTTTTGCTATGCCAATATTTGTTTAGTATTTTATTAAGTATCTTATGCATGTCTTAAGATGTGGTGGAATCATCTTCATTAAACAATAGGAATTTTTCGATAAGTTTGGCGGCATCGAGTACTTGTTGAATAGTTAGTGATGATTCAGAATCGTCCTCTTTACGTCTGTAAATATTTGCTGACGCCTAAATATGAGCATATTTCTTCGTAATAGAGAATGGCTGTTGCGCTATAAAGAGGGTATTAATGTATGGGTTTTAAGGTAAACCAACCAAACTGTAAAGATTTCTACGTTATAGGGAGTTTTTCGTTATAACGAAGGACGTTATAAAGAGGTTACACTGTATATGAGAAAAAAATTGAGAAAATAAATTAAAAAAAAAAACAATTAAAAAAAATAAAAATATATGAGAAATATATTATAGGTATATAATATATAAATATCAAGTGGAAATAAAATGGAGTAGAAAAAAAAAATTTCCAATGAAGTTGGCGGGAATCGAACCCGAGACCCTGTCATTACTGGTCTTACGTCTTAACCGCTCGGCCACTGGGGGCGGTCACAGTATTCACTATTATTGTGGTATAGAAGTACTATATGGGTGATACGAAAATTGGGTAAGACGAAAATCACGTGGTCGCAGAACTATAAAACTTGGAAACTGGCCTCATATACACGGCGTTATATGGGAGAGACGCAAAATCAATGTATAAGAATCTGTTAGAGATTCGTCGGCATTTAGCACAGAAAAGAATCTCTAACGAGATTCTTCGATATTGTACAAATTATTGAGCCATTGCCGTTGGTCGAATGGCAAGGGGGTGGAACCCTCTAACGAGATTCTTCGATATTGTACAAATTATTGAGCCATTGCCGTTGGTCGAATGGCAAGGGGGTGGAACCATGAAATGTCAAGGAAGTGTGCCACGGAAGTCATGCTCATTGCGGGTGGTTTCACATAATATCTTATCCCGGCGTCTCAAGCATACCCCTACGTCAGTTATATTTGTTCAGGTGTCTAACTGGGCCCAATAAAACTTTTTATCATAATATATACTTCAGACAGCTTCGTTTCATTGCATTTCTTTTAATTAATACGTTTCGCGTATAATAGGCGCTTATGACCGCTGCTGTCTAGCGTCCACAATACCTTGTGGTGTGGTATAGCGAAATCGTTTTTTTTCTGAACTGTGACTTTCTTTTGCAGATGTTGGACATTCATAAAGACATACAAAGCGGTCTTTCATTAAAACTCGATGAATCAACTGATTCTGATTTGGAAGAAGAATTGGCCGATTTGCTGGCATCAGACGAAGTTCCGCCAAGTGGAGGAACACCGACTGCGTCGCCGCGAAAACAGGCAGCTGTTAAAACGCCCCAAGATCAACACGAAGACATTGAACGCAGACTGAAAGCGTTGCACATGAATTTACCGGATGTTCCTAAGTCTCCTCCATCAATGCCGGGTATCATAAAACAGGTTGAAGAATTTTGATAGGATAAATTTCGTTTGATGTACTTATTTTTATACGATTAATCTAATCATATGTCATAAACTGTACGAGTTAACTAGATCTCGCACCACTACATAAATGAATTGACATCAGGACAATTTCTTAAATGCGTTTGTGTAACAATGTCTGTACTAATACGATTCGCGTAGTAAAAACCCACCCAATGCAAATATAATAAACAATATTTGTCTATTCAGTGCTGGACTTATTCGCTCCTTTTCGGATTATATACATATTTACCTTCACTCGAGAAGAAAATGCCTTATTAAATAATAAATAACAGTCGAGTTGAAAATTAAATCGGTTAGCATTCATTGTCTGAGTGATTTACCAATAATAAATTTCAATTTTAAATCTTTGATATCTGTTAAATAGCGATTAATATTATTAATTGTATTTTTTTTTTATTATGTAATATACAAATAAGAATGTTTATGATTAAAATTGTACTGTTTATTATACTTGATTCCTTTAGCACATAAAATTAGCAGTTTGAATATATTTTTTTCGTTTCGGAAAACGTAGATTATAGATAGATTAATTAGTATTTTGTTGAAGAAAGAAATAAAGATAACCAAGTGCCGAATTTAATTGGGGGTGCCACGACATCCCTGGCATCCCCCGTGTCTATGATGTCAGCTAATAAAGCCACCTAATGGGCTACAAATGTTTTCCTTGTCACTGTACTGAAAAATAATTATATTCAGTTCAGTGACAAGGAAAAAATTTGTAGCCCATTAGGTGGCTAATTCCATCGTTTGCTATCAAGTGAAGATAACAAAAGATAGAGAATCAACAGTAGAGAATATATTAATATATTCTCTATCCTTTGTTATCTTTATTTGATAGCAAACGTTGAAATTAGTGCACTTAGTGGAAAACAATGGAAAAACAACAAAATAAACCAAGACTAGTTGGCTTAGATTTATAAGACATCAATTATTATTTTTTTTATTTTTACTGACATGAAAAATTTTGAATTCAAAATTACATTTGATATTTATTTCATATGGCACCTCGAAAAAATTCCTATTCTTCACGAAAATGTGACAAACAGCTGAATCGTGATGTAAATAAAAAAAACGTATCAAAAAGGTCAAATACTGAAATGACAAGAAAGAATACCATAAATGCGAGTTATTTGGAAAACACTATTAGGCGATATTTGGAAAAAATAGTAAGGGCTTCGCCGCGTTTCTTAAGAAATAAAACAAGTGACAAAGAACGCAAGTTTTCACCGGTCAGTGAAAAGCCGTTTGTTGCAAGCGTATTAAATTCGGCATTAAAATTTGGTATGTCCACAGGATTGTTAAAAAAAGAAGGTCATCATTTTTGCTGCACTTCCAAATACAATAAATATATTGAATCGTGTAATAAAGCTCATATAACTGTAGCTGAAAAAATTTGGAAGAAAATGCTGTCACGACCAAATTTTAGTACTATGGATAAAAGACGACGTACCTTCACTTGTGATAAATGTAAAAATCCTCCAATAACACCTAAACACCCGAAAAAGGTATATCCTAAAACTCCGTATCCAAAAATATTAAAATCGAAAGGAGAAAAACAAAAGCTGCTAAAAAACTTTGATCATTGCAGACGTAGTGGATCCAATATCAGTTCACAATCATCAAAAAGTGAACGTCCACTAAAAGCATTCAGTTCTATTATAAATAAAAATCCTGATTCCGTTAAATAAAATAAAAATTAATTAATCTTATATATTGATATCATTATTTTATTTTGCAAAATCGAAATATAAAGTGCTGTCGACAAACTGTTTCTAACTTTCAAATCTTTGATTAACGTCTGAATAGAACTCTTCAAATAAATAAAATTGTCGACCAATTTTATTTATTTGTCTAACTTTCTTAAGTTGTGAAAAATACGACTACTAAATTGAAAACTGCTATAGACGATGTAGTCAGAGTGCCCGTCGGCAAAAATTGTACTGACAAAGGCTACATACGCACTAGGCGGCTACCCGCAAAGCGGCTAGCCGCGCGGCTAGCCGCAAGTAGTAAACTATACGTAAATTCTGTATATATAAAAAAATGCATACGCACTACGTTGCGGCTGCCCGCCAACCGCTCCGGTCGCTTGGAGCACAGCGGCCGCTTCGACGGCTGGCCGCGCGGTTCGTGTACGCACTACGCGGTTTAGTTTGCGGTTAACCGTTACCTGGGTAGTCGTGTATTTTGTAATCTGACAATTTACATTATGAATGTTCTTAATATACTCAATAATTCTTCAAATGATTTTAAACGCATTCTCATGTAACCAAAAAACTTGTCTTCATATTTTTTGAGGTTTTCAAAAAATATATCAAAATGCCTGGTTTCATTTCGTGTTTGTAAGAAAGGATGTATCCAGTATTTTTTTTTCTTTTTATTTTTTATGTGGCGATCGTATATATAATAAACAGCTACAACTTCTTCAACGTCCATTGTAGAAATGGTTCGTTTTGTTTGGTTAAACAAAATCTTTCTGGTAAACAAAATATGTCTGGTTTAAATTAGATTCAACCGCAGATTCAACTGACGTTACATACGCACTAGGCGGCTGCCCGCAATGCAGCTAGCCGTCCGGCTGAACGCAGATTCAACCGCACACTGCGGTTAGCCGCGCGGCTAGCCGCATTGCGGGTAGCCGCCTAGTGCGTATGTAGCCAAATACTCTCCCCAAACTTTGTATATGGCTTCATTAGGCCTAGTCTGACACCTATTTCCTCTATGACTTTTTTGATTTTGGGGCGTTTTCCTTTTAAGCTTTCCGAAACATGTCGATTTGACGACATGTAAACATTTATAGATTCTGTTTGTTTTTTTAATTAGATAGCTTAAAAACTTCAACCAAAACGCTAAAATAATGGTCTCTGACAAATAACATGAACCATGTAAAATGTCTGACACCTCGAATATGTCGACCATATTCGAGTTTAAATGGTTCATGTTATTTACCCGGCACACGGGCGAAGTAAAATTTCTATGTTGGTATAATATTATTCTACAAAAAGAATTGAAATCGCATCAAAAACATTTCATGTAAAGAATGTAGCCAAATTTCGCGTTGATATCTCTCTAAAAACATAACTGTGAAAAATGGGGTCATGCTCAATACAAAATGAATTGAGAAAAGGGTGCCAAATTTTTTCTTGACAAATTTTCACACAAACATGAAGTTTATGTATAAATCATAATTAGACCAGTGCAGTTAGCTTTTGACAAGGACAAAATTAATAACAGAAAACGAATAATGAGGAAGGGAAGAAACTGCCGTCAGAAATACAGAAACCAAAAATTCAAATGCGTAAAAGGCCGGCGGGATGTGGGGGGCGCGTTTTAGGGATCAAACGCGGTTTTTCGTTATTTCCGGCGAAAGTTGACCTCCAATTAAAAAATATTGCATGGCAATGTTGTAGGTATTAAAAGGATCTACAACTTTTATGAATATAATTTTTTCACATAACCTTAAAGATTCAGAGAAATATCGAAAAAACCGCGTTTTTCGTTTTTAATTTTTTTCTCCTGCAAAAATGATTTTTTTTTCATGAAATTTTCAGGAGACTTACCTTTCAATGTTAGACCAGTACAGTTAGCCTAAAATCAAGTGAAAAAGGGACAAAATTAATAACAGAAAACGAATGATGAGGAAGGGAAGAAACTGCCGTCAGAAATACAGATACCAAAAATTCAAATGCGTAAAAGGCCGGAGGGATGTGGGGGGCGCGTTTTAGGGGTCAAACGCGGTTTTTCGTTATTTCCGGCGAAAGTTGACCTCCAATCGAAAAATATTGCATGGCAATGTTGTAGGTAATAAAAGGATCTACAACTTTTATGAATATAAATTTTTCACATAACCTTAAAGATTCAGAGAAATATCGAAAAAACCGTGTTTTTCGTTTGTAATTTTTTTCTCCTGCAAAAATGATTTTTTTTTCATGAAATTTTCAGGAGACTTACCTTTCTATGTCCTTAATAAGCTGTAATTTTTTCGAATAAAAAAAGTAATTTGCCAATGTAATATTAACAAAAAATTGGTTGTCTGTAAAGTCGGTTTACGGACGATAGTTTTACGTGATAACGTATTCCGTAATACATAACCTAAACCTCCCAAAATTTGGTTTCAATCCGCTTATCCTTGGTGTCGGAATGATAAGAAATGTCAAAAGTGACGTTTGCAACTGTCAAAGTATTATGTTCTAATAATAATTAGTTATTCCAATACTTAACTTAGAAGGCGTTGCATTTCACAAAATACTAATGTCAAAAAATTGAATTAAACATTAGAAATGCAGCCGTTTTCATGTTAAGACAAGACATACGTTATCTTCTAATTTCCATGTACGGCAAACAAAGACGACCGACCGCGTCGCGCCATGCATTAGACAACATTGCATTTATACAGCTATTTTTCTATATAAATTTGTATAAAAAAACTGTTTAGGCAAATTCTGTTATACGAAATCTATGTAAAATGTTCTCCTCTTTCGTTTAAGACTGGTTTCAAACCGATCTGATTTAAATTGAGCGAGAAATTAGAAAAAAGCACGCACAGGGTCAGGC
The DNA here is from genome assembly GCA_963575645.1 of Xanthostigma xanthostigma. Classification (NCBI taxonomy): domain Eukaryota; kingdom Metazoa; phylum Arthropoda; class Insecta; order Raphidioptera; family Raphidiidae; genus Xanthostigma; species Xanthostigma xanthostigma. Next base: position 45,176,895 of record OY754464.1, read on the forward strand.
GGAACGTTACACTTTTTCGTGCATGCAGCCGGTGTTTTATCAATTTATAAGATTGGTGATTCATCAATTTATAAGACGTTATCACGTCAAAAACCAAAAAATTACCCCTAACTTCAACCTAAAAAAGTAATGTAAAAATTTCAGATTTTCGAAAATCTTAGGATGGGGTTTTCTTCGTTAAAATGTCTACTTTCAGATGGTGTATTACATTTGTTAATGTAACACTGAATTCCCCTTTTATGAATGATTTTAACTGTACATTTTCATACATAATTGCCAAATTTGGACAATATTGTTCAAATTTGGCAATTATATATGAAAATGTACAGTTAAAATCCTACATCCTTATTATTTTGAAAAACCGAACATTTTATAATTATTGTCATTTTTAATTCATTTTTCGACTATCGTTTAAATATCTATATCTCAAAGGCATGAATTATGAAGTGTATAATTCTATACAATCATATTACAGAGAATGTTTATAATTTAATATATTTTGAATATTTGTCGAATGTAATTATTATATCATGTTTGAATTTTCAGTATGCCCTTATAACTATAAAATGTATAATATATATAATCTAGTTTTAAATTACAGAATAAGTATAGAAATTGCCAGAAGTGCACTGATTTTTCGCAACATTAGCGCCTTCTGGCGGCTCTTTATCTTCCGCCTAGCCTTCTGGCAATTTTTTCCCTACTTACTTGTACTATCTCCTATTATTCTGCAAATTTTCAGCTTTGTACCGAGTCACCCATTTTCTCCGTAGCCAGCTCTTAGACCATAACCTTACATGTAGTAGCTGCCATTTTTAGTTTTGTTCAGTTTCTAATACTATCAGACCCTTATGACATATCTTGTCGATCGTCTAAAATTTACAATATCTATCTTCTAGTACGATTAAGGTTGCACCTGCATTGCATCTGTGTTTTTCCCGATCCAATGTCAACCTACTTCTGAAGAAAAACTCAAGATTATAATGTAATTGCCTACATTGGAACAGGAAGTTCGATTTCCTTTCCTATGTAGGCATCTTCATTATAATCTTGATGTTTGGTTTTCTTCAAATGTAGATGCAGCGTAATACACGCTGATGACGTTAGCTTATTATTTAAAATCGCTCTGTAGTACGATTTTCTATACTGAACTTTTACATTTCAAAACAATTTAATTAAATTAGTCCTTCAAGTCACTTACCGTTCAGTTCGGAAAATGTAGGCAGTGTTGACCTAGTATCTAGTTACTAACACATTTAATGAAGCAGAAAAGCTATAAAATAATGCAAAGAATGCCCGTGCATAAAAAGTAAAAACTATACTTCTTATATTTCATTGTGTATAATAGGGATGTTACGGAGGTGGTTTTATCGGAACCGAAGTCGGAGTTTTTAAATTTGTTTTTTCGGAGTTGGAACCGGAACCAGAATCGGAGCCGGAATCGGAGATGGTGGCAGAAGATTATTATTATTATTAATCGATGACAGAACGCGTGCAATGTGCATGTGGGAACAGCACATGCACATGCATAAACATGTTCATACACGTTGACCGTAGCCACATGCTTCGACCTCTGATTAAAACCTTCGATTTAAAAGTATCGGAACCGAAATCGGAACCGGAGGTGTAAGATCAATCGGATCGGAACCGACGCCGGAACCGGAGGTGTAAGATCAATCGGAAGTTCCGACATATCGGAGTCGGAGTCGAAGCTCCGTAACATCCCTAGTGTATAAGTATTTGTTACTGCCAACAATGTCCGAAATGAAGTATAAAATTGAATTACGACATCTTTGAAGCCTTCATAAAATTGTATTAAAATGTGCGTTTCTCTCAGATTAATTATTATCGATAAACAGTATTTCTTTGTCGTAAATACGGTTTTGTTTTCCATTTTGGCTTCAAAAGTTACAGTCAATAATACTGCGCAAATTACGCATTATGAAAAGTGCTGCCCGTCACGGTTGGTTGAGGTATCGCACTCAGGAAAATGGTTCATCGCATAGCAACACAAATGCAGTATCTATTGTAAATATGTATTTATATATCCCAAATAATACATACAAATAAATCCACCTGGCAATTTTATTTTTCCTAGGAATATTGCATTACAATGTATCTGAAGTTACAGAGAGTTGTTGTTTTTTGTTTATTTTTTAAATGACTGGTTTTTCTTCGTAGAAGAAATTTGCTGACAAAGCTGCTTCGCAAATGTATTCAACATTCTTGCAAATCGGATAATCAGTCTAAAGCTCGAATGAATAACTATTATTATTATTACGGATTCGGATTTTTCATATATCAATTATATAAGAGTAACAAAACATTCACATAAAATAACATTCAATTGTTCTAATAATCGTCAATATCATACAACTCATCATCAAGTTCTTCACATTGCATACTTTGGAAGTCCACCTTGTAACGCAGGCAACCTGCAAAAAAAATTACAAATTTAGATTGCAATACACAAACTTACTCCTTTAATGTTCGTTGCAGAACGCACTGTCACAATTTGACTTGATAATGACCTTACTACTTCGGTTTTTATATTTGTTATGCAGAAACAGTTTAATGTCCTTGCCAAACTCCTTCTTATGTAGAACATTAGACTGTACTCAAGCAAAAACAAATTACTCATCAACAGAAAAAATAAAATGAATAAAATGTTTCGAAGTAGAAATTTTATTAATTAAAACTAATTTAAAAAAATCGTTTCATTTAATTATACTATTAAAAAAAAAAAAAAAAAAAAATTACAATGCTTTTCTTATATACGAGGTGTTGTCACAATATGAGGTTTTTGTGAAACTAGATTATCTGATAATGCTTTCTGTAATCTAGCATCAAAGTATTTTAAGCAACGAATCAGCATGGAAACCATGGTAAAATTCAGTGCATAGAGTACTTTCATCTCTCCGCAAATTTTTAAGACGTGTACTTCAATCAAAATTATGCACTTCATCAACTTTCGTGTGATGTAGTATATGCTCATCTTCGTAACGCATGTACGCGTCTATATGGCACGCCGTTTTACTATTTAATGGTAAAATATTTTTCCAGAAAAATATAAAAATATTTAACAATTTTAATTTCAGAAAAAAAGTGATTTTTATTCATGTACTGACATAATAAAAATACAATATTATTATGTGTTGACGTAAAATTAAATGCTTATACATAGGAAGAGATACGAAAAACGACGAATTATAATTATGTGGTGACATAATTATAATTATTTAGGATTCTTCTCTTGGAAAAATTAAAATATTTTTATTATTTTGTGACATGAAAATAATTGAAAATAATTTTATTATGAGTAGAGACAATAAATATTTTTTAACTAAAAACATCCTGACGAAAAATAACAAAATTATGCTCCTACATAATATTAAATCAGTTAGTTTACTAGAAACCAATACAAAAAATAAATGCACATTTTTTATTTTTATGGTTTTTCCAACATTAACATTTCTATTATGTGGGTACATAATTATAATTCTGAACTTTTATTATGTGTATAGTTTTAATTCTGAATTTTTATTTTGTCAATAATTTTAATTCTGAATTTTTATTATGTACATATTTTAATTCTGATTTTTTTATATACGTAATTTTATTTCAATTCATCCTTATTATTATGTCCCATCATAATTAAAATTCTCAATAAATTTTATGTATAGACATAAAATTAATCTATTCCATTTTAATTATGTTGTGACAAAATAAAATTTGTTTCTGTTTTGATTTTTTAAATTTCAGATAATTTTCCTCCTACTATTAAATAGTGAAACGGCGTGTATGTACACACAAATTCGTTTGCGTTCACATGGAGACGCGCAGCAACTAATACGTTGAATTCTGATTTAACCCTTGCTTCAGGCGGGTACATTCATCGTTTAAGAACGCCTGATTTTGAATGACATACTCGTCTTTGGACATGTACGATTGTAGCGAACTTTACAGATAAAAAAATAAACGATAGGTTTTTTTTTAAATAAAACTCATCATTTATCAGTCATCTGGGTCTAATTTATTATTTTTGTGATATATTGAAACTCTAATTGACATTTTCACCAGTTTTCAGGTTTAAACCTGAAAAATAGTAGTTTGTAATCAGAGCCGGTAAAGATACGTTGTTTATATGACGTTCTACCTCTACCAGCAAAGAATTCTGGTACATGCGTTACGCCTTGAAACTATCGTACGTAAGTTTTAACCCGATGCCCAGTGCTATCACTGGATAAATTCAAATACCAATTATTACACTGATTTATTAACAATATAAAAAATCACTGCGACACTGGTGCGTTTCTTACATTTTAAAACATAAAAGCATCACCATGCAAATTTTAGAATGATAAAAGGTTAGGTTTGTTTTAGAATGAATATGTTGCATGTACATGCGAAAACAAAAACAAAAAAAAAATGTTTTGGTCAAAAAAACAAAACAAAAGCAATATTTGTGTATGAAATTCTTTCCCCTCAATTTAACAGTAATATCATGTTTCCAACACAAATACAAATACTGTGTAGATTTTTTTTTATAAATCAAATTATGATTTGAAATGAAAAAATTAGAACGCACAAATGATGCAGTGTTAATAAATTCTGACAAAATGATAAAAAAGCAAAACATATGAAGATCAGACAAAAATTGGGCGAGGAATTTCTCCATAGATCAATAGCGAGCCAGATAATAAAAATTAATAACATTTTTTTCATACCTCAGTCGAAAGTATGTACTTCCTGCATCAATTTTAAGGCAGAAAGTCTAACATTTATGCATTGGTGGGATTAGGGACCTTTCAAGTAATACGTAAGCATAATTTTAGTAATTTTTGACCCTCCTCGCCCCTTGACAGCAAAAGTAAGCAAAGCTCTTACCGCCCCCCCATGCTTACGTAAACATTTAAGTAATTATTAACGGCGTAAACGTTGCTCTTCGGTTTCATTAGGCACTAAAAATTTAAAAATAAAAATATTTTTTTTTAATGTAACCTCCTTCAAAAAAGGGTCACTAAATAGAGTAAAATAATAGTTTTGAGGTAGACACCAATTTAATATACTTAGGTAAAATGTGACAGTAATTAAATTGGTGCCGATCTCAAAATTTCGTTGTTTTACCCTTTTCAGTGATCCTTTTTTGAAGGAGGTTACATTTTTTAAAAAGATTTTTTAAGGGAATCCCTGAACATGCTTTTCGCTTTCGAGCATAACCAAGAAGGATTGCCATATCGTAATCCATTAAATTTTGCAGAAAAATCAGAAAAAGTAAATAAATAAATATCGCTGACCTAACCACCATTTAGACCCCCCAGTCCCCCATGTCATCAAAAATAAGCTAAGCAAAGACCCCATCCCCCTTTGGTGCTTACGTAATACTTGAATGACTCCTTACACGCGCACTGATGCTTAGATGTCGTTTCCATAGCAACTCTATTACATTTTAGCTAATAGACGCGAATAGCAGACTGTCATTCGTGTTTTTACGTCTAACTTCAGAGCTGCTTGCTCGGAATTTATCTGTGTTTTTATATAAATAATAAGTAATTAATTAATGCAATTAATAAGCGTCCTTTTGACCGAGGTATGAAAAGAAATAGTTTACACCACACTGGCAGAAAGTTCGAGAGTCTTTCTCTCTCGAAAGAGAGAATCTCAAAATTTTTACCCTTGTGGTGTAATATACTATTAACCCTTCGATAGCGATGAAACATCTACAACATTTTGCTGTCGTGAAATGCCTTTACCTCGATTGGTAAATTAGTGACGCTGCTGTGTGGAGGAATATTTATTTTTTTTGTAGATTTATTGTTTTTCTATTTGAAACAAAATTGTTACGGAAACAAAAATTTGACGTCCCCCGAATCTGAACATTAAATAACTTATGGCATTTTTCGGCATCAGAACTGCCCCAGAGCAGGGCAGGCCGAATGGGTAACTATTGGTTAAAGAAATTTATTTATTATTTATTTAACCAATAGTTATCCATTCGGCCTTCCCTGCACAGGGGCAGTTTTCGATGTTGAAAACGCCATTAGTTAACTAGTATCTACGTATTTTGTTGTAATACAAACAATTCATTATTTTAAACAAATTATATTTCTATGAGATATAGATATGAAGTGCTAAGTAACGTATTACTTTTTGATCATTCTCACCTACTGTGAACTCAATCCGGGGGACACTCTGTATGTTAAAAATTGTTTTTATATAATAATAGTACACTTTTCATAACGGTTTATTATTGTCTAAATTTACAAGAGGTTTGTAAATTTTTGGGGGAAAAACGGCGCACGCGCAAGAGAGATTTATGCCATCGTTGTTTTTTATATAATAATGGTGTATTTTTTATAATGGTTTATTATTCTATTTTACAAAAAGTTTTCTAAAAAGTCTTTTGGGGGAAAGTCGACGCATGCGAAGAAGAGACATATTTCATAAAAATGTTTGTATATAATAATGGTATACTTTTCATAAGAGTTTATAATTCTATCTACTTTAACAAGAGCTTTGTACATTTTTTGGAGAAAATCTGCGCATGCGCAAAAGGGATTTATGCCAACGTTGTTTTTTATATAGTAATTAGTACTTTTTATAACGATTTATTATTCTATTTTACAAGAAAGTGGGTGTTTTTATGTAATAAATTTGGTAAAATTTTACTGAATTAATGCTTTCAGGGGACTTTCTTATAACGGGATGGTGTCGATACGATGGCGTTTAGTTAAAACAACGATAACAGGGTGATTTTTACGTTTTAAAATTCGCTAAAATCGGAAGTGTTAATTTAGTGAACTGTTAACAAAAATTTTGCAGATTTATAACACAAAATATATCGATCACATCCGGGTGAAACTAATAAATAAATTGAACTTAATAATTTTTTTAATTCATTTTATTACGTTAATAAAATCCTAAAGTAAGTTTAGCTAAACGTTAACACGACATTCATTGACTGTTAGGCGGTACGAAGTTCGCCGGGTCAGCTAGTGTTAGTATGTGCTCCATATCTACATCTCATTGGTATGCGCAAAAATCTGTATTACAACAAAATAGTTACCAGGTAACAAAGAACTTTAGGTTTTGTTTATTTGGTAGCTATGGAAATCATTAATGCAGTAGAGAAAATCGTTTCACTTAAAATGCAAAATACACCGAATAAGAATATACTTGATAAATAAATAAAATGCATTGATGATTTCCATAGCTATCCTATCAACACAATTCATGTATGAATGAAATTCACTGTACAAACAGTTCTATTTTTCACAACTTCGCGCATTGTTAAAGCCTTTCTCACACGCACACAATAATTATTACACGTCAATGCTTTAAGTACATCGAAATGTTCCGTTTTTCACCACCATGAGCGAGCGCTGTAAGTCCTTCTATAGAGCACATAGCGAAAAAGTGAAACCAATGACATATTTTTTTGTGGTACCTTCATATGCTTCAATAACAAATCAACATCGTAATATAAAAAAATAGCCAATTTACAATAGAAACTTCAAATGTAAGAAAAAAAAAATAAAACAAAAGATACAAAACAAGGAAATTAAAACACAAATAAGCTAACTATTTATATCATTATTATATAACAAAAGTTTAGATCGTTGTAGTTTTGTACCTGATGTATTTTAAGATGTGTAAAACGCGGTAAAGTTCTGAGACGAAGTTAACCTTTTTAATAATCATCAAGGTCAACATCGTCCAGAGGTTCGTCTGCTTGCAGAGACTGAAAATCCACTTTGTAGCGTAGAATGCCTGTCAGCAACATCCATTGAGAGAGCACAACAATAAATAAACACAGGATATGATCAGTCACCATCTTGTACATACCTACCCAAACGGCTTACCCAATTTTTATATTCAAATTTTAAAAACTATACCGTTTTAAGCGATTTCATCAATCACTACTAATAAATAAAAGGGATTTTATCTGTCTGGTCCGTCATAACCCTTAAACCAACTAATTCCGATTTCAATTAAATTTGGTATATGTACAGACCGTTTCTCAAAGGCTAGGCTCCTTTATACTCGGCTTCGCTTGAGCTAAGGTACAAATAAAAGTATTACTCATACAAAATCAATAAACGACTGAACCGATTTTCAATAAAATTCGGTAAACGTTTCATGGTATACTCAAAAGGTAAAACCAATCCATAAAAAATCCTTATGGATTTCAACGGAACATTGTAAAATGAGTAGAATTATTATCTGTTTAATGATGTCCCAAACAAGTATATAGCTATAGTCAAAATTGACATTAATGCAAGCGAACTTGCAGGGAAAATTGAAGTTTGAAAGGACGAAATTATATAACGCGAGCGAAACCGGCAAGGATTAGTCTAGTTTATCTGTTACTGTTTTTATTAATACCCAGCACAAAAACAATCAAGAACGATTCTGGACATCCCACTATTAATAGAAAGCAACGTAATTTTATTGTAATAAAATCGCAGTCACTATTCATATTTATTTTAGTGTAAAATATAGCCGCTTTAAAATAATTAGCTGCGTTTCTACATTGTTTTAACTTCAAATACCTTTATACTTTTTAAAGCTAGCAAAGAAAAGGATTCTTTTATAAAAATTAATACTACTGGATTTATAAAATATTAACAATATCCCGCTGGTCTATGTAGAATAGTCAAAATAATAAAACTAACCTCCAATACCACCGAACCCTCTGACGAACTGTGATCCTTCTTGAGATTTATCTGTAATTATTTCTAATGTTGCACCAAAATTTTTATAGTTGTTGGCAAGCCACTCTAGTAATGGTTGACATTCAACTAATTCCAACTCTACTCCGCTCTGAAATACAAAAAATAAACATAAAAATATCAATTCACTATGGCATTTATTAAAGGGGCATAATGTCATCTGCTGGTAGAAAATTTTACTCGACAAAGGGAAAAATTTACATGCTAACAGCATAAGTTTTCGTGAAATTGTTTATTGCAAAAATAAATAAAACAAATTAGAATAAGTTCACTGAAAATGAAATCCGCCACGTTTCTAATATCATGGTATTTTGAACTGTCCGTTATTACCCTGGAAAACTTCCTTTACTGCATACTATGTTGTAATGGAATGTGAAGAACTTTATTAACGAATTAAAAAAGTAGGTATTTATATATTCATGTTGTTAAAGCCACTTCCACTTGTCAGATCGCAATATCTTTACAATTAATTCGCACACATTGTGATGAAACATACCTACATCATTCTCTTCGTTTTAATGAGGGGAAGTACACAATTTATGTTTCATCCCGATGTGTACGAATTAAAAAATTGACTCAGAAGAAATCCACACGATGACAAAAGAACCTCAATAACATTCAGAAAAATCGCAGATATGTGATAATATTATCACGATGGACAAGATATCTAATATTAAAAAAGATCTTACTAAGGTTCAAACTTAAAAGTTTAATGAACTGGGCGCCTACTAGTAAATATAAAAGCGCTGAGTAGTAGACAAAATATCAACATTGACGCCAGGCGAAGTCGCGCGTAAAAGAATAAAAAATTTTTTTAAATAAATAAAATTGTCGACGAATTTTTCTCAGACCAATATATTGACAAAAAATAACAAATCAATACGGCTTGTGTTGTATTGATTTTTTATTTTTTGTCAATATATTGGTCTGAGAAAAATTGGTCGACAATTTTGTTTATTTGAAGAGTTCTATTCAGACGTTAATCAAAGATTTTAGAATAAAAAAAAATTGGTTGTCTGTAAAGTCGGTTTACGGACGATAGTTTTACGTGATAACGTATTCCGTAATACATAACCTAAACCTCCCAAAATTTGGTTTCAATCCGCTTATCCTTGGTGTCGGAATGATAAGAAATGTCAAAAGTGACGTTTGCAACTTACAAAGTATTATGTTCTAATAATAATTAGTTATTCCAATACTTAACTTAGCAGGCTTTGCATTTCACAATATACTAATGTCAAAAAATTGAATTAAACATTAGAAATGCAGCTGTTTTCATGTTAAGACAAGACATACGTTTGCTTCTAATTTCCATGTACGGCAAACAAAGACAACCGACCGCGTCGTGCCATGCATTACACAACATTGCATTTATACAGCTATTTCTCTATATAAATTTGTATAAAATATTTTTCTATATAAATTTGTATAAAAAAACTGTTTAGGCAAATTCTGTTATACGAAATCTATGTAAAATGTTCTCCTCTTTCGTTTAAGACTGGTTTCAAACCGATCTGATTTAAATTGAGCGAGAAATTAGCAAAAAGTACGCACAGGGTCAGGCGGAACGTTACGCGTTAGGAACGTTATGCGTTAGGAACGTTACGTTACACTTTTTCGAACATGCAGCCGGTGTTTTATCAATTTATAATATTGGTGATTCATCAATTTATAAGACGTTATCACGTCAAAAAATGTTTCTCACCTCTTTATCGGTAAAATGTGTTTTGTCCTTTTCTTGCTCTGGCGTTAAGTGTAATACAGTCTCAACTCCCGTTGTGTGGTTTTTGAGCACATAGCGTTGTATATCGAGATTTTCCCAACAAATAAGTGTTTCCACCGAACCTAGTTCAAGTCCTTTAAGTGTGTCTTCAACACCGAAGCAATATTTGCCCGTGTCCTGGCTAATTTCATCGAAATAGCGACCAATTAACTTCTTTTCTTGAATGAATTTCACATTCTGTAGGGATTCTGCTGCCAGTTCAATGGCTTGATTGAAACCGTTTTCACCGCCATATGACACGTCTACCAATTTTATTACTTTTGCTTGTAATCTCTATAAAAAATAAAACTTATTTTAAAAACGCCTACATATTTAGACTGCAACAGACTTAGAAAATCAATAAGCAAAAAAAAAAAAATAAAAAAAAAATCAGTAGCATAACACACTTCATTTGTACCAGCATTAATATAGAATGACTGGATCGCTTTTCATTTAACTCGATACAGGGCTGGCGGATAATGAGAGTACAGTGGATAGTACACCCACTCGGTATTCTGTAGAACTAATATATAGATTTGTTCAATTTATGTCATAACGTGGCCATTACTGCCGTGAGTGATCAGTAACCTAGTCTTTTAATTAATTTGCCCTAACGAAGAGTAACACAACTTAGATTTTCCTATTTTGAATAATGTTGGGAGATTTGAGTTGTGCTATTTTTTGTAAGATACACGTATATACAGGGTAATCCATTTAATTTTACCAGGCAGATATTTGAAAACAGTGGTGTTAAAAAAAAAGTTTCCAACAAAAGTTGTACAGTTGTTAGGGGGACATCGTTCAGGGGCACAATCATCCCCCTTACCCCCAACCCTCCTCGGAGGGTGGGGGCAAATCGATTTTTTTAAATAGCAACCCCCATTTTTTATGACGTATTTTGATTGAGTTGGCAAAAAAAATACAACTTTCGTTGGAAACTTTTTTTCGAAAATGGAGATCTGTCAAGTTACCGAGATGTCAAAATCAAATTTTTCAAATTTTAATGGGAAGATAATTGAGAAAATTACAGGTGAAAAATAATTTTTCTTAAGTATTTCATAGACAGGACGGGATTTTCGAGATTTGACAGTTGTCAATAATATCTATTAATATTTCTGGATCATCTTGGTCGTCATATCGTCGACATCTTTGCCGGTGTACAAATTCACCTCGATCCAGTAAGGTGAGAATGGTATTATGACAGTAAATCTAGTAATTCAACAAAAATCTAGTAAGTGTCAACTGTCAACGTTCGACAGCCTCCGCGCAACGCACATAGGGTAACTCTAATGTCGATGGTCACATGAACTTGTTTGTGTTCGTTTCATTTCCCATGAGAGAAAAGTTTTTTTTCACATTATCACCAGCATTATCATCGGTACTGTTATTAAATTGTTAATTACCGAGAGTGTGGTGTGGAAGAGAATGATTTTGATCCCAAACCCTTTAACTTTGTACATTCATTATTTTACCTTTGTTGAGTGTACATGACAAGTGTCAACTGTCACTTGCTGTGAAAAGTGCAAAGTCTCGTTTGTAACAACTCCAGAACCAGTCGAGTATTTTCGCAAGAGTTCATTCTAGCTGTCAACAATTCTGTCAACGAAAATTTTGATCCCTCTGTCAAATCTCGAAAACCCCGTCATGTCCATGAAATACTCCTGTATATATTCACACCTTCCCGGCCAACTACCCACTCGGAATGAACACCATCCGCCGGCTCTGACTCGGTACACTATCAACTGGCATCCAAATTTAAAGTACAGGTTACTTTTTATTCAGTCACCGGGTTAAGATAAGGTTCCGGTCAAAAGTGACATTAAGGCGAGCAAAGCTATATGTAAAGGTTAGTATTTATATAAATAGCGAAACTTGACAGTAGAAACAAAAAAAAATATTTTTTTATTTAATCTATTCCCATACAGAAAATTTTGCCAGTAGAATGACATTATGAAGTAGCCCGAATCACTTTAACTTTTGCTACACAGTCATTAAAATTAGGCAGGCAGTGTGCCCTTTCGATAGATTTTGGATAGACAACAAAAAAATGTTACTTACAGGATCAAACATGTCCGACTGACTAAGTTCAGTCTTGAAATCTGCGCTACCAGCTAATATCAAACCGGCGATATTAGGCTTATCATTTGTGATGAACAGTTGTGTCGCGACCTCTGCTACTTTTCTAACATAATTATGTCTCTTTTCCATTCTCAATCGAGCAAAACGCAACGCCGACTGACCTCCTCTTCCGTGTTTCTTTGGTAAATCGACTGTGAATTTGTGCAAAACTTCTCGTGTGTTTCCTTGAAGAGTACCAAACAGAGCACCGTTACCGTCCATTACAATAAAACCGAATTTATTATCATCGGCCAAAAGTGCGGTCAATGCTTCCGTGTGGAATTTATTGTCACATAAATACAAAGAGGTATTAATCGGTTTAAAAGGCTCGAAATCGATATTGACTTTCTTTTCTTTCCCTTCATCGGTTACTATCGTTCCACAATAAATAACGAGTCCGTTGGGCGGAACTTTTGTATACAATTTCAGTCTGTGCTGTACGGATGTGATTGCACCAAGAACAGAGAGCCTATTTACTCGAGACTTGATATTCGATGCTGTGCCAAATTCATCAGCCAACATCTTACTGACTCTGGAAATTTGATCTTTCGGTGGAATGATTAGGGAAATCATGCTTGTCCCATTTCTGTAATTAAAATCGTATTTCAGTTGTTTTTGGTGAGCGTCTATAACCCACAATCGTTCGTTCGGAATTTCCTGTTATAAATTGCCACATGACATTTAAAAAAATAGGTCGTATTGGACATGGCATCTTCAAAATTGCCCAAACCAATATGGCACCTGGCATTTCCAAGGTCCATCTTTATTATACAAAATAATTCAACATAAACTACGTTCACAGGGCTTTTTTCTGTACATTTCTGTTTGATACGAATACTAAAATAAAAACATTACATATTAGTGACAACAACTCACCCTCGAGCAAGCTCCAAGCTTTTAATAAGTTTCTTGATTTTCCAAATTTCCACATTACGATCGGCCGACGTTTCTTCGTTGGACATGTTTATTTCTTGATTTTACACAGTTATGATAAAAAAAATCACTTGAACACAAAAAATATTAAAGAAATCGTAAAAATATGTCTCGTGGCAAAATGGCGCAGTATACTGTAGCAAAAATGTGAGTCACTTCACAAGTTTATTTCCAACCAAAATAATCCGGATTTTACTGGATCACTTATGTGTACAATTTATCCGTTCACAATTACATTATAGGTAGAACTTCTAATTAATAGACAAAACACTATTTATGCTTTTATTCCCATTGTACTAATCCGTCTACCATGTGCTTTAGACGGATAACGAGGTGAAAAAGAAAACGTAAACCTCTTACGCTACCGACGTCATAATAAAGTTATTGGGATTAAAAAACATACATTCAGTCTAAATAAAAACTCCAAAATATTGACTATGAGGCCATACTAATAAATTGGTGTATTAATATGTTCCCATAAATTGTTTTTTATATTTTATTAATTATCTTACAAGTTATAAATTAACAATCGTTTGATACCTTTGGTTATTTTCTTGGAATTCAAATGGTATGTGATTGGACAGCGAACTACTTTACCGATATGCTAATAAAATATGTAAAGCTGGACGAATACAAACATTGCATGCAAACGTAAAAGAAAACACTGCAACATATTAAATTCGTCCCAAGAATATTTTGTAACTAGCAAATATTATACTAAAAATCACTTTGATTTCCATTGTCATTTAAGATTTTACCTGAAGGCGAAGTCCATGTCTAAATATTCAATATGGCTATCTCTGATATGGCTGACCTATGCGAAGCATTTGCATTGATAGTATACGAGATTTCGATGTTTTATTTAAAATGTATATTTCCGAGGAAGAAATTTGCCGTTGGTGTGATACTAATCCTTCATAACGTAATTATATTGAAGATAAACAAATCGCGAGTGCCGGTCAGATCGTAAAAGAAGTTGAATCGTTAGTACAAGCTGTAGTGATAACGTTAACTGTGTTGCTTTCTGCATGCAATCGCCAAATTTGAAAGAGAATCGAGTGACGTCAACGGTGTATAATTAGCTAACAGCTGTCGATTTTCAATTTAATAAATTAATAATATAGAAATCAAAATTTACACAGCTAGTAATGCACAACACATATCATGCTTCTTCGATTTTTCATTGATGTGTATAATTTCCCTAGTTGCAAACAATATAAATATTTACAAAAACACGCGACGCGCAATACTTTACTATATGAGACCCTACGCACAGGATAGTTCGCTAAAATGCTGAGTAGATGGCGCATGGTCGAAGTAGAGTCCCAATCATTGAGTCAATGGTCCCAATACAATACGAAATCTGAAGCTCTTTTCAATTTGGATTTCATAATCCATGTTTTTTTTTGTAAAATTCATATTTAATAAATATGTACCTACAGCTACACTCGAATCGCCTATAAATTTGGTTAGATACATTTTAACAATTTACAGAATGAGATTATAGATGCTCGACAAACTTCACTTATATATTTTATTATTATGTAGTTCATACATATTATGTATAATGTGTATATATATAAATATTTTTTTTTTTAATATTTTTTAAATACTTGTCTGCCATGGACCATGGAAGCCAGAGAACATACACTGTCTAAGCTCAGCTTTAATTGCGTCATAAGAAAACAAAACGGAACCGGATATTATTCAAAATTTGTAGAGCGCTAAATACAATTTTGTCTAGGTAATACAAATATGTCATTTTTATAAATTTAAAGTTAAAAATACATTTTCTATTTATCGTACTTGAAAAATACCGTAATCACAAAAACAGTTTAAACAAGTGAGTCATAATCATGTTAATAAATATTTATGGCAAATCCAGATTTCAAATTACGTAGAGCGCGTAAAATGTTAACCCTTGCTGGAGCCACATTAATAACCGCAGGGTAAATTTTTATAATAAATATTTCGCTTCCTACTTGATAAAAATGTAATTAATTTGTTAAGTTAAATTTAAGGCTTATGTTAATATAATATTAAAATAAAATTTAATATATTTCGCTACTTTAAGCTGTATTTGTAATTTTAACCTATAATTTATGTGACAATTTTTATCAGACGCTCAATTATAGCTAAGATCATTAACGTCAACATATTCGATTCAATGGTGTGACTGGATGCTCTTAATTCATTTATTAAACGTTCTTTGTGTTTTAGAATTGGTTGGGTGGCATACGAAATACGAAAAACACAAAATGTCATCAATAATGCTTTCGATCCAAAAGTTCTTGATCAACTCGACACTAGCACAACCAGCTCTGTGCCACATACAACATATATTTACAACAACTCAAGCCAGCCCTCGTTGTGGTCGATTATTCGAAGTTCTTTCGCTACAATGTATTCGTATCGTTTACTCGAGATGACAAAAAATGAAAATTTGGATTTTAGATTGAGATCGATTCGTTCGCTAGCTAAAATGGATTATTTGTCTGATTGGGATTATCGGTAAGAACTGTGATAAGAGTAACCAAGCTAGTCAAGATGATGCTATGCATGTGGCATTTCCTTAGTTCGTCTCAGTTCCCAGATTTCTATCCGAGAATTGACGAAAGAATCAATTATTATTTTAGTAATTCATTCATCTCATTTTACATTCCTCGCAAAAAAATTTTTGACTTGAAAATTACAATTCAAATATTTTCAGACATATTGCTCAAATGTGCAATGAAGTTACTGCTGTTGGTTTGGCACGTTCAGAAAATGTTGATTTGAGATTTTTTTTACCTCCACCGTACAGACCAATATCGCCAAATTATGAGAAACTTATAAAATGTGTGAAAACTTTCATAAGAAAACTTAACGAACGCTCGGCACATCCCTGCTTGGTTTATTTTATCGATAAAACGTTTCAGGTAATTAAAATACAATCTTAGAAAACATAAGCAGGATAAACGGGACATCTGTCTGTAACTTCGTTTTCCTGTGTTGAGCGGGGGAACGCGTGTCCATAAATTTTTATTGTTTGCAACATCACTTGATAATGTCTGAACCGATTTCCACTAAACGTATTACGCTCAGTGGGTATCTATATGAATATAGAATACTTTTTGTCTTAGTAAGCTCACTTTAAGATAAGGTTTATGTAAAAATTGCACGTGCAGAAGGTTATAAATGATTAGTATGTCTAGTAGTGATAAAAGATATATCAAGTTACTTATTTCATTGTCAGATGGCAGCGAGAGCTTAGACATTTTATATACCACTTTGAAAGTCGTTTTGAAATAAAAACTATTTCTACTTTTTTTTAGGATAAAAGTCAGATTGTTGATAATGATAGCACTTCGCTTGAAGTGTCTAAAGAATTTGTTCCGACAAATGATGTTTTGTTTATGTGTTTAAAATCTGTTTTACATCATTCGGCTATCCGAGATAATGCCAAGGACATAGTAATGTTAAACGGACTACCGCTGTTAATGGAAATTCATCAACGGTACAAAGATAATCCAGAAGTGTCTATTATTCTGGCAAAAATTATTTCTAATATATCTGTATACCCAGAATTTTTGAAAAGTCTTTTTGGATCAGGTAACTTCGATAACATTGTTTATTGTGGATTATACTTTGTTCTAAGAGTGACAAAATGTGTTGAGCTTTTTTGAAACAACCCAGTTTATTATTAAACACAAATCCATGCATATTGTATATTATAGACGCCCAACAACAGAGCGTCTTAATTACAGCTGCCAACTTTGTAAATCGGTTTGTTGGGATTCTATGTAAAAAAATCGGAACTAACAATGCTAAAAAAAGAAAATGCTTATTACTTTACTTCCTTAGGTAATTTACAAAGTCAAGCAAAACAAAGCACAACAGAAACAGTTAAAATGTACTTTCAAACCCCATTTTAAATTCAATTTTCGTAATAGATGAAATAATTTATTTATTCATTAAGGCATTACATAAAACGATTCATTTGTATTTCCCCTCTATGAATAGTTTGAATATTTAACGCAAACGTTAAACGGTCCGAACTCACTTAAGAAGTTCATTTCAAAAATCTATAAATTTTTTCATTAACTAACACAAAAATAAAACATTAAAGGTGCATCGGCCATATGATCATTAGCACTGTTCTATATTTTTATTTTGTAAAGAAATATAATGAAGCTATTGCAATATTTTTTTTAAAGGTTGGATCGGCGTTCTAGCAAAATGGGTAAAATCTCCCGATATAAGAATATCTGCACCAGCCGCCAGGTCATTGGCAAATTTAGATTCTGACGAACATATTGACAGCAAATACCCCAGCAAGGTGTACCTGCTACACCCGATGTATCGTAAGAAACAAAACATCGACGTGGACGTTGTCCTGGTTCATGGTTTGCTCGGCGGTCTGTTCTACACTTGGAGGAAACGGGACCAAAGCACTGGCAGTATAGGTTTACTCGGTAAGAAGGGCCAACAACAAAATGAAAATGGTGAGCATCGGTCTCTTTAATTTTCTGAATGGAATGGATTGTCTTCGTGTCGCTGTGTTGTGCACCATTTGATTTATTTTGATTTATTTTTGTTATTACTTAGTACTTATTAATTATTATTACCATAGATTTGTTATTTATTACTATGTGTACCTAAAAAATCGAGTACTTACTGGTCAAGTAGTAAAGTAAAGATTTTTAAGTGTTTTTGGGTCGCTGATTTGAAATTTGAAATGGATCAAACATGGCTGAACAAAATTTTGGAAAATGTAACTTATATAATATCGACATGAATATGACTTCTAGTTTTTTTTATTTAAGAAAAAAAAAATAAAGATTTTGTTTACTTCTTTTTTGGTAACTGGGTAAAAAAAGTCTAATGCTGGGTTGCAGAAAGGATAAAGTTGATTTGACAATGACCTTAAATTGTGATCACAAAATTACAGTTTTCATACACCAGGAGCAGTCTAATGTCGTATTCAAATTCTCTGTCATCTAGATTCTAGAACATTAGATTGTACTTACACAAAAACAAATGATTCTTCTACGTAGAAAAGGATCGCTTTTCTTGCTAAATTTTGATCAAAAAGTGTAGAAAAACGTTGTTTTGAAGTAGAAACTACAAAAGCGATGCTTAATTCATGCATACACATAGTTTAAGAAAAATATCGTTTCAATCGATCAATTATTTTTCTAGCAGGATCAATTTAAAACTCTACAAAGAATGTTCTCAATCTAAAGTAATTTTCAAATAAGATTTTTTGACGACCCTTTCTGCAACCCAACATAAAAAAGTAAAAGCAGTGGCGGATTTACAGATTTGCCGCCTGTAGGCTATTTAATTTTTTGCCTCCTCTGAATTTTGATACCTTAGTCCACAATCATATCAATTACATTTTCTATCAATAAAATTCCAACTTTATGATTTGTGCTCCATCATCCTCGTTACTTCAACTTTTCCCGTATGGTTAGTATCATTGAGGACTAAGGTACCCTGTCAGATCCTTGATTACTTTAGTCAGTATTTTTTACGCATAAAGAAATAATTTTCTGAAACTAAATTTGACAATTTGCTGCAGCAATCATGATTAGACCATCGATATTATATCAAGATTGAATTGTGTAAGCAGATCTCATAATAATTAGGTACATGGAGAAAAAATTATAGTAATTATCAGTGAAGAAAATATGTAAAAATAATTAAATTTCGATTATAATATCGATTCGCTATTGCGATATTCTAAAATTGCATGATCAATAAAGTATATTTTACAAAGCGTTTAGTCATTGTTCATGTAGAGATGTTGAAATATTTAGTATTTAGCACTGTATATAGGGCTATATTTCGATTTTTGTTGAATATTTTAATTTGTCTCCAATTTTCGAAATTCGTATTTTGTGTGTATAATATATTTTTTTTAATTTTATAAATCGAAATAAAAAATGTATGAAATAAATCTGCCGCCCCTTAAAATTTGCCGCCCTAGGCTTCAGCCCACTCAGCCTGCTAGTAAATCCGCCACTGAGTAAAAGCATTACTAAAAATTTGTTTATGCAGAATTGATTGTTTTACTTGCAGTTGTTATTGTTTTTTTTATGTATCATTGCTTGTTTTAATCGTCTATTTGACATTTCTGTTTTTTAATGTGTGTATTTCAGTCTGTATGCGCTCAACTAATTTTATATTATTTTTAATGATCAGACAGCCTTGCAAGTGGCGATGAACAAATAGTAGATATGAACAGAGTAAGTGATCCAAAAACTCGAGAATATTTGCAAGTACTTCAAGACACTAAAGAAAGTGACTTGGAAACGTTCGGAAAAGATTTTGAAATGGTTATGTATGACTGTCCAGAAAATGCGAAAGGTGACAATGGAGAATATTCTTATCCGGAGTAAGTTATCGATTCTGAATCTTACAAAGAGAGAACGAAGCAGTAGACCAGTCATATTTTACATTCGAAATTGCAATAATTGCAATAAACTTGCTTTTTTGATATGTTGTTTGGATACACCTGGATAGTATTTATCCATATTTGCAGCACTCTGAAATGTGAGCGCGCTCAGTTATTGCTGAAAAACCGCAATTTTTTCGGACTTTTTTTTAGTTTTGTGCAAAAAACCACATAGGAAGGCTCTGACGAGGAAGTCACTATTACTTTTTTTAAAGTAGACAAAATTCCCGACAGTTCGAACCCTAATTCAATTTTCTAGGTCCAATAGCACTCAAGATACAGGTTTCCCAATATTCGTAATTTTTTTCCAAAAAGTTGAAAAAGGGAAAGTGGCCAATTTTCAACCAAAATATCAGGTATAATGAGGTATCTACGGAAAAATTCATGAGAAATGAAGTTGTAGCAAATTTAATTATCTTAATTATTAGACTATAGGTGTGTCCGTAGACGTGATAGTTCGTTCGATGACGACCATAAACCAAACAAACCTAAAATTGAGTGTTAAGGGGAAGTTACAATAATATTACTAGAAGTTTTCTCTATGTGTTTATTATTAAGTTACATGCCAATTTAAATTTACTACAAGTTAAAGAAAAAAGAAAATAAACAAATATAATTATTATAAAAACTAATATCATAGATAAACGTATTATACTTAGGAAGATTCGTAACCTAGTTAACCAAAATGAGACCACTTTTATATAGTAAACCTCTTACGTTTCATACCCCTGGCCCACAAACTGAATGTTGTTTTGTGCTTCCACCTACATTATGGTTAAACTAAAAGTTCAGATAATCTTAAAGCTACCTCTATACTGATCCTAATTACGCGCTCAATGGTTTATAAATTGTTAAAAACCATCAATGTTTTTTTTTTATTTTTGACGTAGGTATGTGATAATTTTAGTTTTCCGTGACGACAGTTCCGTTTGTTTCAAATCATAGAAACGCCGCGTAAACAACGGCACAAATAAATTTCTAAAATAAATAAAAAAACCAAATTTAATTCAAATTTTATTTCGAATAGTCGTGGTAACGTTTTTTTAGTCTGTTTCACATTTTAATCAAAATCATGAATACGAATTCATTTTAATTAATAATAATTTAAGACAATTTATTATTCATCAAGGATCATTTCAACTTTACAAATAGGTACTGACATATTTTGTCAATAGAAATAAAATAAAATTTCTACTAACGTATGCAGTGACGTGTATAATGGCTAGTAATAAACATTTTGATATTTGAATCTTTGATTAACGTCTCATTAGTACTCTTCAATAAATAAATTATCGACCAATTTTTCAGACAATTATATTGACAAAAATATATAATTATAATTCAATAAATTTATTGAATTATAATTATATATTTTTGTCAATATAGGTAATTGTCTGAAAAATTGGTCGATAATTTATTATAATTTATTATTATTTATATAATAAAATTGTCAGAAAAATTGATCCCAATTACTCGCTCAATGGTTTATAAATTGTTAAAAACCATCAATTTTATTTTTTTTTTGACGTTATGTGATAAATGATAATTTACAGTTTTCCGTGACGACAGTTGCCAGTTTGTTTCAAACCATAGAAACGCCACGTAAACAACGGCACTTAAATTTCTAAATAAATGTAAAAAACCAAATAGGTATAATTCAAAATTTTTGAATTTTCAAATTTGATTTTGAATAGTCGTGGTAACATTTTTTTTAGTCTGTTTCACAGTTTAATCAAAATCATGGATACGAATCATTTTAATAATTTAAAAAAATTCATTATTCGTCAAAGATCTTTTCAACTTTAAGACATATTAAAGGTAATCTGTAAAAACTTAATCCCGGTGAATTTCGTCTACAATTTTTACAGTTAACATAACTGCACGAATTACTAACACAAGCCATTATTGAAAAATTCTCGGAAATGAAATAAGAAATAATTTTTTGACACAATTTATGAACGTACCGACAGAATTTTTTCAAATCATACATAAGGCTGTTTATATTTTAAAACCATGAATACGAATTTAAAAAAAAATAGTCGAACATTCTCTTTATTATATTTCTGGACTATAGATACCAAAAAAATATCATCTCTGAAAAATCTTTAAAAAAAAAATTCAACTGTCAGGCCGTTAAATAATTAATCATATATTTTTTCACCTACGGATTTTAACAAATTTATAACATGTAATACAGGGTGCATTTTTTGTCCACTTTGGTTATGTATTCTACTCTATAATAATTGTGAATGACATATTATTTTGTAGCATCGAAGATCATGTCAATTATTTTATTATGGGAGAAGTACAGTGTCGGTATAAGCATCTAATTAATTAAGATAATAAAAATAATTTAAAATGAAATACATAATCTTATTTCTTGAATTTATATTTTTGTTCGGATTTTTTTGACTCAACATCAGAAAATGTCACCGCGGGATATTGTACAATACAGTTGAATGACGGAAGAGGATCTTTGAAGAACAAATGTAATTATGATGCTGGTCACTAGAGGACCAAATTGCCAGCACAATTCACTACGGAAAACATATGTAGTTATGATGCTAGTCACCAGACGGCCGAACCATTATCAGCACAATTCACTATGGAAACTCTACATATTCTACACTCGCAGATTAAAAAAATTTAGCTTATGATGCTCGTCAATAGGTGGCCACCTAGCGGCGAGCATCATAAGTGGTCTCATTTTGGTTAACTAGGATACTTATCTTCCTAAGTATAATACGTTTATCTATGCTAATATTTAAAAAACCTTATATAATTTTACATATAACTAAGCTCACCACCACTGTTGGGCTTAGGTTAACCTACGCGTCTTCTTTGATTAACGTCTGATTAGAACTCTTCAATAAATAAAATTATCGACCAATTTTTTAGACAAATATATTAACAAAAAATATATAAATTCAATACATTAACGTTTTGGTCCAGATAAAATTCGATCAAAGTTTTTTAATATCGAAATATTGAAAAAATAATAACAAACCGTGTTATTATTTTTTCAATATTTCGATATTAAAAAACTTTGAGCGAATTTTATTAAAAACTAATTATTAATTAATTTTTATATTTTTTATAACAGTTCTGAAAAAGGTCCAAATCAGGACCGAACCGTTAATGTATTGAATTTATATATTTTTGGTTAATATACCTACTTGTCTGAAAAATTGGTCGATATTTTTATTTATTGATTAATTATTGTTGTATCATATTATGTTGAAGGGACTTAACAAAATATCGCCAAGAAATGGAAGATGGACTAAATGCTACTCAGTGTTGGCCCAAAGATTGGTTGCCGAAAGATTGTCAGAATATACGTATTATCGGTCTTAATTATGACACTAATATTTCCATGTGGGTTCCGGTATGTCCGGAGCAAAATATCAAAATGACTTTGAATGAACGCAGTGACGATTTCACCGAAAAACTGCTTTTGGCTGGAATCGGCAAAAAACCAATTATCTGGATAACACATTCAATGGGAGGGCTTTTAGTGAAGAATATTCTAGTCAACGGTAAAAGTATTATATTAATGGCCTTGTTAACGGTGACTTTTGTGAAAAAATAGTGGTTATCAAATTTGTAGCTTAGAAAATTGACTACAAAAAACAGAGTATTACTTTTTAAAGTGAAACTTTTATTCTATCGCCCCGAATTTTTCTGGCCGTCTGTTGCATGTCGCATTACAGGCGGCCGCTGAGTAGGGGTAAAGTGAAATGTGTTCGGAGTAGGCGCTCGGTAGAGCAGCCAAGGCCAATATGGCGGCGCCCATGGTTAGCATCAGCTGACCGTGTAGTATGTATAACACATAGTCAGTCTGTCATGCGGGCAAGTGCTGTACAGTGTTTACATGTTTTTATTCGTGTATTCATGTGAATATTGTTGTTTATAATTAATCGTGATGGATAAATGTCTACAATCCAACGCCTACAATCCAATAAAAGTTTCACTTGCGTCGTGGTTTCTTAAAACCACACAACTGTTTTTTTATAAGACTAACAGTTTTCAATAAAATTTGAATTAAAAAGCTGTAACGTGCATGTTTCTTTTATGATACATGCACTCTTTTCAACACCACCTTTGAGATAGAGTAGTCCAGTTAAAAAATGGCTCAAAAGTGGGTGCAGAGTATGTGAACAGGATCCTAAGCGATTCCTTCGAAACTTGTTCAGGGCTCTTAGGGAGTGAACATATTAAAAGTCCTGACGTTTAGGAGGTGAGCCGGAGGTACAGAGGCGCAAAAAAGGTACCACTTTTGGGTTTTTAGCTTATATCTCAAAAAAACGGTACGTCACCAGGGAAAACATTTCTAATGCCAAATGAAAGCTCATAAAATTTTTTACAACTTTCATTCTATACACTTTTTTAAAAATCTCAACCGCTTTTGAGCTACACACTCCAGAAAAGTGAAAGTTTTTGAAAAAAAGATTTTTACTTCAAATTTTTCTACAAACATTTCTTCATGTCGTCTGAAATATTCATCTAAGAAAGAAATTCATTTAGAGGAAGTTGTGGAGAATTGAATAACATTCAAGAATATATTATATACATAGTTTAACATTCTGCAGTGGGTTGCGTCGTAGATGGGATCCACTTGTTCCAAAACCTGTATTTGGGAAGAAAAAAACAAATATCAAAATTGACAGAGCTCAATGGCTGAACATTGATTGTAGAGGCAATATCCACTTGAAGGATTCCTACAACGTTGATATGTCACAAAGAAAGGAATACAATCACCACATAAGTAGTGTAATAATGTTATTACATTATTACACTACAACATAATAGTGCCTACGCCATTCGGGGAGAAATTGACTTTTAGTTTTTTGTTTTCAGCCTGGAAAAACAAAAACACATCTGCAGAAAGTTTGTGTAAAAATACAAAAGGCATTATTTTCTATAGTACACCGCATCAGGGTTCACAGCTGGCATCTCTTAAACAAGCGACTGCGTTTTTAGTGTGGCCATCAAAAGAAGTACAAGAATTACGATATAGTAAGTTTAAATTTTTTTGCAATACGGAGATAAATTGTAAATGCGTTCATTTTTTGTGAAATATTTTTGGGGTCGAAAATGAGCGAAAATGGAGCCACCTACTTTATTTGACTGCTAAGTGCTAGAGCCAATTTACTAATGTAATTAATATACATGAAGATTGACTCTATTCAATAAATAGAGTAACTGTGATCCATTGAAGTTAATGATGAGTATTTGGAAAGAATTCCGTGGCATAAGGATCGAAAATGAAGCAATACTGAGACTTTTTTAAACTTGCATTTAGTACTAACGTTTCGATACGTTTTGTACTCTGAAGATGATACAAAACGTATCGAAACGTTAGTATTAAATGCAAGTTTAAAAAAGTCTCAGTATTGCTTCATTTTCAATCCTTATGACACGGAATTCTTTCCAAATACTCATCAGTAATTAATATATTTCTTTATTGAAATTTATTTTATTTTTAGATTCACCCGAGTTGCTAAAACTGCATGCAGAATTCTTAAACATGTTAAAAGACGTGACAATAAAAATAGTAAGTTTTGCCGAAACAAAATCAACAATGGTGTCGGCAATGAAGTTTCAGTTTATGTTTGTCCATGGCGAATCAGCTGATCCAGGCATCGGTGAATTTTATCAAGTTCCTCTAGATCACCTAAGTATTTGTAAACCAGCTAATCGGTACGTAATTACTGCATATTTACAATTAGTGCAAACGCTAATGACCGCACATATCGGACGTCTAAAATCTATTTACAAATAGCTCTGTTGAGGCATTTTACATAACAATTTACACTCTAATACTCGGTTTCTAATACAATCTCGGCTTTAAATGTTTCGTCCACATGAAGAATTCGCGTATATTGCATTATTCTCATCAGAACCTGGCGTAATAGATGGGTTATTCCCTGTTAATAGGACCAATAGTTCCGATTTAGATTTTTGGTCAGAAGTTTTCTTTCATCCTAAAACGAAGTTTTACAAAAAAAAAAATGTTTCAAAAGAGTTGCAAAATTCAAAGATTTATCATTTTTTGGAATCTTCCAAGTTTATTTTTTTAATATCTCGAAAACTATTATAGTTACAAAAATCGACCTTGGTTCACTTTAAAGACGATATTTGGGGCTATAAAAAATATATCTGATAAAAAGTTATTTGAAAAATCATAAAATTGCAAAATTTTGAATTTTTTAAAATTGAAAAAGTCAAAAACTTATATTTTTTTTAGCTCAAAATTTTTGTAGACTACCTCTATCTGTTTTTAAAAGACCCTGAAATTTTCAGAAGTGTTTTTTTCGAAGATATTAGTTTTTTAATTTTGAAAAAAGAATTTGTAAACAAATATTTCATTTCATAATTTTGAGCAATAAGTATATAATTTAATTTATTTTCAAAATTTAAAAATTTCATATTTTCGAAAAAAAGAAAAACACCTCTGAAAATTTTAGGGTCTTTTAAAAACAGATAGAGGTGGCCTACAAAAAAATTTGAGCCAAAAAAAAGTTTTTGATTTATTCAATTTTGAAAATTTCAAAATTTTTCGGATATATATAATATATATTTTTTTTTTTTTTGAGCCCCAAATATCCTCTTCAAAGTGAAGAAGCAAGATCGATTTTTGCGACTATAATAGTTTTTGAGATATTAAAAAAATAAACTTGGAAGACTCCAAAAAATGATAAATTTTTGAATTTTGAAACTCTTTTGAAAAAATGTTTTTAATTCTTTTTTGCTAGAAAAACTTTGTTTTAGGATAAAACAAAACTTCTGACCAAATTTCATCTAAATCGGAAGGGGTCGATTCCAACTATTGGTCGAATTGACATGGAATGACCCAGATGTCGAAGATTTTATTCACCGGGTGATGCGCGATTTTGCATCCAGAATTAAAAGTTGCATTCAAGTCCATGGGGGCACTTTAGAAAAAAATAGTTTTAAAAGCCAAACAGAAGTAGTAGTTTTTAATAAATTCCAAAGAATTATTTCGTATCTGCATAAAGTTTTTTGCCAATTTTGACTCTAATTTTCATTATTGTAAGATTAGAACATTAGCGCTGTGTATATGTATACAGGGTGTATCACAGGAAATCGTACATAGGGAAAAGTACGCAGTACAAATTAGTTAAGATCAGAGATTGCTTTGCCCTCTATTCAGAGGTCGTTACCATGGTGTGTGCATAATCATATGCAGTAACAAATGCATATTGCTGTGATATTTATCTATTTGAACATTTGCTTTAATTTGTTAATTTAACTGTTTGTTTCGCTTAATTATTTATAAAAAAATATTTTCTTAATAAAAAATTTTAACTGATTTTTCTATTATTCATTATTAGCTATTATTGTTATTAAATAATGGTTAGTCAGCATTACCATGGTATCCATTCTCATATGTGGCTCAAGTAATTGTTGATTCTAACTAATTTGCACAATAGGGAATATGCATGTGGTTTAAATTTACATGATTTTTTTTTTCAAGAATCTTTATTGTCCGGACATTATGCCTAAACAATTATTTTACTATTTAGTTCGCTTTTAATTGTAAAAAAAATTGGTTGTCTGTAAAGTCGGTTTACGGACGATAGTTTTACGTGATAACGTATTCCGTAATACATAACCTAAACCTCCCAAAATTTGGTTTCAATCCGCTTATCCTTGGTGTCGGAATGATAAGAAATGTCAAAAGTGACGTTTGCAACTGTCAAAGTATTATGTTCTAATAATAATTAGTTATTCCAATACTTAACTTAGAAGGCGTTGCATTTCACAAAATACTAATGTCAAAAAATTGAATTAAACATTAGAAATGCAGCCGTTTTCATGTTAAGACAAGACATACGTTATTTTCTAATTTCCATGTACGGCAAACAAAGACGACCGAGCGCGTCGCGCCATGCATTAGACAACATTGCATTTATACAGCTATTTTTCTATATAAATTTGTATAAAAAAACTGTTTAGGCAAATTCTGTTATACGAAATCTATGTAAAATGTTCTCCTCTTTCGTTTAAGACTGGTTTCAAACCGATCTGATTTAAATTGAGCGAGAAATTAGCAAAAAGCACGCACAGGGTCAGGCGGAACGTTACGCGTTAGGAACGTTACGTTAGGAATGTTACGACCGTTAGGAACGTTACACTTTTTCGTACATGCAGCCGGTGTTTTATCAATTTATAAGATTGGTGATTCATCAATTTATAAGACGTTATCACGTCAAAAATATTAATTAAAAAGTGCAAAATAAGCGAGGGAAATTCAATTTTGCGAAACGCATCACTATTGGTCGAAACAAAACGTGACGTCACATGGCACGTCACGTCATCTGATTAATATTTAAATTTAATTTTCGGTAGATGGTATAACTGGAGTATGTTCTCGCGTTTGGTTTATCGTTCATGACAGCAGTCATAACCTAAACAGTGCATTTTTAATCATGAGTGAATGTCATCGTTATTTGACGTTACAAGCTACTCCTGTCAAATTAATAATCAAAAAACTGTCATTTAGACTTCACGTTTCTCGAGTTGTTGATGTTGCCATGGTAACTTTTTTTGATACAGTCTAAATTATTTATAATCAAAAAATAATAATATAACGTTAGATATATTATGTTTCATAGTTTGAATAAAAATAATAATATTGATTACAAATATTTTTGATTTAAATTTTGTAATTCCCGCCAGTGCCATTTTAACCCATAATAAACCCTCGTCTTTATTATTGGTAGAATAAGTTGCAGCGTTGACAAATTTGTTAATGTAAATTGTAGTTGCGTCCAACTTATTATCTTATACAGTTATTTAGTCCAAAAAATGTCAAATATAAATTATTTAAATGGTCAATAAATTTATGTTTTTTTATATGTAAATAAAAAGGTTTTTTTAATCTATTACAGTTATTTTTATAAAAAAATCTTTATTTAAAAATAAGCAAAAATAGGTTTAAAGACAAATCGTGTACCTACTGATTCTCTATATCTACCGTGTTAAATTTCTATTTTTCAAGTATTAATATTTCAAAAACTATGCGGTCAAAAATTTTCAAAAAATTAATTTAGTTTACATACACTAAAATTATGACTGTATGGAAAAAAATTTATTGAAAAATCTTTATTTTTTTTCATGCGCTAACCTCCTTAAAACTGAAAATTGTTATAAAATAACTGTAAAACTATAGTAACAAACACTGAACTGACAGAACGTGCCATGTGACGTAATACAAGACCCGCGAAAAATGGCAGCGTTCAAACAAGTTGAATTTTATCGATGTTTTAAAATTTATTTTAATAATTAGTTTGAACATTTCCAAGAGTGTTTATATTTTTTATGGTGTTATAATGATGTAAAAAGTGAATTAAAAATATAAAAAAAATGCATGCATATACCCTATTGAGTTTTCCCTATGTTCGATTTTCTGTGATACTCTCATAAGTAAAGGTAACGTTAACCACTGTTATTTCATAGTTTTACTTCCGTGGGCACTTCTCAATGACTATCTATTTTTTTATTTATCAGGATTTTATTCGACTACCTCTTTACAAAGCGAAAACCGTGTATCTGTCATTAATTTTATTTCAGTTTAGTTTGTAGAAATTCTTTTGATTTTGGTGTTATTTTAATACGAAGTTATTTTTTCAGGTTATCATTTTTATATCAAAGAATAATTAAACTAATTGAAAGTGTATCTGAAAACAAAACATCCAATTGAATTATATATATTATTTATTATTATTTATAGAATTATGTATTAAAATTTGAAATTTTTATCTTATATAGATTTTTATGCCAAATAAAATGTGATAAATTCAGATGTACCTATATAAAAATAGTAAATAAATTGCATTATATGATTTTAACGTTCTTTTTATATTTAATATTGTTTTAATAAAATTGACCGTTTCCACAATAAAATAAAAATTTTATCGGCAGTGTCCTAACTGGCCTTTTATGCGCTCAGTGCGAGCCTCTATAACTGCGTCCTTGAAAACTGTTCTAATCTTAAAACTTGGTCCTGGTCTGGTCATTTGTGGGTCAGACATTGCATTTCACAGTGACAGAAAAAACGGACTATGCATCTTTATAACTCCCGCTCTTTTGGAACGTTGGATGACGCCCAATGTACCAAAAATGTTGATAGATTTTGCCGACGACCTTTTTACATTGCCACTATGAGAAAAGTAGGTGCAATTAGTCATCAATCTCTCTATTAAATAGTCAAAGGTTGGGTGACCATTTTTATCGTAACAATTTATTAATATCTTCAAAATCAATACAATTAATAGACATATAAAGGCGACTCTTATTTCTTAGGAAATTGTGTAGGACACATGAAGCCATCACGATTTTTTGCACATTATTTACGTTAATCGTAATTGGCTTCTTGAATACTCTAAACCATTCAGCTAAAATACCAAACACATTTTCAACAATCCTCCTGGCCCGCGAAAGTCTATAATTGAAAATTCTCTTATCGTGTGTTAAATTTCTCTGGGGGTATGGTTTTAAAAGATGTTCACTCATCGCAAATGCACTGTCTCCAACAAAACAATATGGAGCCATGGTATTTGATCTTGAAAAATTTGATGGTAGTGGTACCTATATGCAATTCATTTAAAATTAGTTTCTTATAAAATCTTGTGTGTTTAAGTACTCCACCATCGGAAACACTACCATTTGTCCCTGCATGTACGTAGATGAATTCGTAATTGGCATTGACAATTCCTAGCAAAACAATTCTGAAAGTTCCCTTGTAATTATAATACAAAGATCCACTATCTGGTGGTTTCTCAATCCTAATGTGTTTACCGTCGATAGCACCCAAACAATGATCAAATTGCCATTTACATTCAAATAATCTCGCTGTATCCAACCATTCATCATCTGTTGTAGGAACCTGAAAGAAAAAAATGGTTGCTTGTAAAGTCGGTTTACGGACGATAGTTTTACGTGATAACGTCATAAAGAAACATTGATGAACTCTCTGACGTCACACGAGAAGAGAGAGAAATGCGTACAAGCCGACGCTTGGGCCGATCGTGCCTCTCTATCGCTTATACCGCGCTCTCGCTTGCACGCTCAGGCTCAGGCGGAACGTGACACTTTTTCGTGCGTGCAGCCGGTGTTTCATCAATTTATAAGACGTTATCACGTCAAAAGACAAGACACTCAAACAAACGTTAAGCAAATGAACTCCTTAAAAAACAAGTGGACTTGGTTGATGCGGCAAAAACTTTTCTTAACGATTCTGGTGAAGAAAGTTCAGCGGATACTTTTGGGGGTTCTGTTAGCTCTCAACTTAAAGAGATCCCAAATATATTGCAGCGCTGTTTAACAGAGAAATTAATAGGAGAAATATTGTTTTATGTCAAATTAGGTGAATTAAATATAAATTCTGGAATAAATTTATACACAGGTCAAACACAATTCCAATATTCATCATCTCTATACCCAACTCAACATTTGATGACTCATCCATACTTACAATTACCTCGCAATCAGGTCCAATCTCCACACTCACTCTCGCACTCGCCGTTACCTCGCCATCAAGCCCATTCTCCACACTCACCGTCACCAAATCAAGTACAATCCCCGCATTCTCTCTCTCACTCACCTCATTATCAAAGCCAAATGCAGACACCTAGCCTTCTTCAACTATCACATTATCAGAGAGATAATAATTCACCCTTGATTGATAACCAAATGTCATCAACAGAGCAACAACAAACCTCACACGAGACACCCTTTTCTCAGATTCAGTACCTTACTCCAAATTTACTGAATGACTTCGATTTGACGACTGTGCCAAGTGATGCTACTGATAGTGATGTAAGAAGAGAATGTAAAGATCTCAATGATTTTTTGACTTTTAAGATACCAAGATAATTTAGTAATTGTCTATATATTGTTTGTCATTATATTAATTTTATAATAGGAGAACTTTCATTTTAAATTAAGATAAATATTATAATCTTTTTTTTTATTTTCTCCTCAAAAATTTATACATATACAAGCTGTTTAAAAAAGACGCGGAAATATTTAAGGGGACGATTTCTCAAGTCATATATGAAAAAAGTTCCTATAAACATAGGTCTGGAAATGTATTGTTTCCAATATACAGGGTGTTAATTTTTTTTTTAAATTACGGTTTTTCAAAAATAATTCAAATATCTTCTGACCGATTTTTTTGAAATTTGGTAACGTTCTTTGCAGTAATGGGGGGTTGATTTGGTCGTAATTAGGTTAACACTTTAACCAAATTTGTTGACAAGTTGACAAAAGAATGTACGCCAGTGATTTTAATTAAATTTCGATATTTTTTTGAGATAACGCCACTAAAAATACAACTTTTTTGTGTCTTGAATTTTCGTCATATTTTGCTTCGTTTACGAGATAAAATAAAAAATAAACACCTGTATCTTGGAAACAATACATTTCCGGATCTATGTTTTGTAACCTCAACTGAGGAGAAGCCGCGGCTAGCGTAGTTCAGGCGGCGCGAGGGGCGTGGGCGAAGCCAATAAGAGATGAGAGAAATCTTGATGGGAAATGCCAGAAAGGCTGTAAGTATCCAACCACCGACCACTTACACGAAATTAATTAATTAATGGCAAAATAACTTAAATTAAAAGCTTAAAATTAAATCAAGGACGACACAATATCAACAACAAACGTTGTCACGTGACGGTGAAAACTAAAGTAGTGTGGGCCCACCGACCAAAGGTGAAAAGGGCGCCAGGACACAAGGGCCACACTATAAGAGTATCCAGGGAGTCCACCCCTGGATTATCGTGCCACGCTGACAACACAAAAAAACACGCCCAAAACCGTTTCCCAAAACGTTTGAAAAATAACAATCAACAACAACGACGATCCACTTAACATGATGGATCGCCACCAATAACGACAACAAAATCTAACGTCAACCAACTTAGCCCAAAACAATAACCAAGCTTAATTCACAACAAACAACCAATTAAGCAACTCAACAGCCGCACGTAACAATTATTCAACAAATAACTCAACAACACTGACTAAATTCAGTGTCAACTTAATCTACAACCTCGACGCGTACAACAATCAGTCGACAAACTCAAATTAAATCAAATATTGTCGCATCGACTTCAATACAATGAGGCGGAGTGTCGCGCCAACCTCAAAACCAAATTAACAACACGACTAAGGCCCATAATAATCTCCAAACATCAACACATTAAATGATTGGCCGCATCGGCGCATAATATTTGCATTTGACGTTTACTGACGCAGTAATTCATAAGGCGTAGCTGATACGTGGCGACGTAACTACGACAACTCACAATTTCTGAACTGAATGATTTCAGAAATTTCAGGAATGAATCCTGATCCACAAAAACTATCTCAACGCTAATCCTAAACAGCCGAAAAGCAGAAACTAACATCCAAGTTGGGAAGGAACCTAAAATTTGGAACCGCTCTGCGCGGAACCAAATTCTCTGTGTTAAAAAAGGATTCACGGAGGAATGCCCTAAATCGCCAACGAAACTAGAAGTTATCAAACACTAAAACCTAGTCACAAAATGCCTACGAAGATTCGCCACAAAAATAATAGTCAAACGCAATATAAAATGCACATCAAAATCTGTCTCAAACAATACGATGTTCGCGTGCCAAAGGCACGCCGGCCAATGAAATTCGAGACCAGTACAAACCAAGCAGACACTCTCGCACGCCGACTACCGCTCAAGTCCGGACAATATTACGTCGCTATGTGTAGGCATGCATCGTGTTGTTCTTTACTAACTCACGGCTTTTTGCCTCTCTCGCTCGCACTCATTGTAACACTTTTTGCAATTTTAAATAAATTCTAATAATTCAAATATTATTTCTATAATATTTACTCAAGGCAAAATGGCCTAAGGTTGTAAAACGTTACAGTTTATAGGAACTTTTTTAATGATCTCAGAAATCACCCCCTTAAATATTGCCGCGTCTTTTTTAAACAGCCTGTATAAACGGAAATTGTAGGTAGGTACTCACCTTAATGTAATCTTGAAGTACTTTGTAGATTGCATCGCAGGTTTCCGGTATTATTTCTGAAAGTAGTTGTGACGATATACCAGTACTGAATTTCAGCTCTCTAAATTCTCTTCCTGATGCAAGATATTTTAAAGTTGCAATAAGTTGCTCTTCAGCAGTAACAGCTTTTCTCATCACAGTATCAGTTTTTGTGATGAGAGGTCTAACCAAATTTAAAAGTTCCTCAAAGGCTTCGTGATTTAATCGTAAATATATGCGAAAATCTTCGCTATCAAGCGATTTTATTAACTTCACTTCGGAGGCATGATTACGTACCTGTGTACACAAGGAGACTGACAGATTCGGTCGTCTGTTGCAACCAGCGAACTTGATCCGCAGTACCATGTCCGTTGTCGGGCCGTACCAAGTTCGATCGTGTGTTAATAGAAGAGAACAAGCACCATGCTCAACGTAATTCCACTAGTCAACTGACGCCGCGTTTAGTAGAACCTGCATTTGCTTATAATAAGCCAAAGCCTCAATATTCTAGCCGTGTTAGAAATGTCTCAACCCTTTCTGATCTGTCGTGTTGGAACTGTCGAGAAACAGGACATTTAAGTCGAGACTGTAATAAGCCCCGAACGAAATTTTGTTTTGGTTGCGGAAAGCCTGGATTTACACGTTACACATGTCCAGTGTGTCAGGGAAATGCCACAGGAGGAAGCTCTTATTTGACAGAAGCTTCCCCCAAAGTAAATCGGTCTACAAACCTGTTTGTGACCCCGTGTTGTGAAATGAGTGGTTGCAAGTAGTTGCAAATTTTTGTTCTGCTTCTAAGTCAGCGGTTGATATTAATCCTTTGATGGTTACAAAACCTTTTGACAACTGGCCTTATATTTTGATTGATATTTTCGGTGACAATTACGTTGCGTTACTGGATTCTGGTGCCAGTGATTCCGTCTTAGGGAAAAAGGCCTTAAATATTATGGGAAAGTACTCATTACAAGTACATGGTTCGACCGCAAAGTCTATTCGCACTGCTGATGGTGCAGCTCAAAAAAATTGATGGTTATGTGTTGTTACCTGTCTCGATTGACAGTTCAGTGCATTTGATGAAAGTCTTAGTTGTACCGTCTTTGTGTCTTAGTCTAATTTTTGGTAGTGATTTTTGTCGTATGTTTAAAGTTGTTCTTGATTTTAGAACGAATTCTTATTTAGTGAGTACCTAATAAAAATATTTGTGTTTTGGATAACGTGTCAGTACAGTCAGTTGGCGTGAATAATGTTTCCTGTGCTATTAAGAGCCGGGTTGAACTGAATAAAACTCAGTGCAACCAGTTGAACAATGTTGTGGAGAAATTTAAGGGTCTTTCTTGGATTGATGGAACCAAGCTCGGACGAACGGACAAAATTAAGCACACTATTGATACTGGAGATGCCATTCCAATAAAACAGCGACAATATCAATTGTCTCCTTATATGTTGGAGCACTTGTATAAAGAGTTGGATGATATGTTACGATTGGGTGTTGTGCAACGGTCGTCAAGTCCATGGTCTTCGCCAGTACTTCTAGTTAAGAAACCTCATGGGGCGTATCGGTTGTGTTTTGATGGTCGAAAATTAAATTCTGTGACCAAAAAGGACGCATATCTACTTCCACGAGTGGATCACATCTTAAGTAAACTCGCTGGTGCTAGTTATTTGTCGAGCATAGATTTGAAGAGTGCTTTTTGACAGATTCCATTGAACGAGACGTCACGAAAGAAGACAGCATTTAGTGTGCCTGGTAATAGCCGGAGAGCTGATGACACAATTTTGGGTACGTATTTTAGGCAGGTTGAAATAATGAAAAAACAGTAATTTATCAGTGGCTGAATCTGGAATGGTGAGTCTGCCTGAGCGTTTGCGGTTATTTCGCGCCTGCGCAGCATATGAAATCTGCAAAAAAATATCCCCAAAAAACATGTTTTAGGCAACTTGAAACTTTTATAATCTTTGAGTTCAGCATTTATATAATCCAGAAATGAAAATGCCAGAACATTTTGTCGGTTATAAAGTAGGGGCAGAACCCCCCGAAGATATTTTATTAATATACGCAATGAGCACGATACAGGTCAAACGGATGAACGGATTGAAACCAAATTTTGGGAGGATGTTTGGTATGCAGATATGAAAAGCTCTATTGTTTTTGGGGAAAATCGGCGCATGCGCAAAAGACATATATGCTATAACGTTGTTTTTTATATAATAATGATATAGGTACTTTTCATAACAGTTTATTATTCTATTTATTTTTTCAAGAAAGTTTTGTGAAAAAAAATCTAAACTTAATAATTTCGGAAATATTTTGAAAATAAGACAAGAATCAACTGCTGTTTTGTTTTGAAAATCTGCCAGAAAAAAAATAGTTCACAAAACTTTCTTGAAAAAATAAATAGAATAATAAACTGTTATGAAAAGTATATCATTATTATATAAAAAGCAACGTTATAGTATATATCTCTTTTGCGCATGCGCCGATTTTCCCCAAAAACAATAGAGCTTTTCATATCTGCATACCAAACATCCTCCCAAAATTTGGTTTCAATCCGTTCATCCGTTTGACCTGTATCGTGCTCATTGCGTATATTAATAAAATATCTTCGGGGGGTTCTGCCCCTACTTTATAACCGACAAAATGTTCTGGCATTTTCATTTCTGGATTATATAAATGCTGAACTCAAAGATTATAAAAATTTCAAGTTGCCTAAAACATGTTTTTTGGGGATATTTTTTTGCAGATGTCATATGCTGCGCAGGCGCGAAATAACCGCAAACGCTCAGGCAGACTCGCCAATCCAGATTCACCCATTGATAAATTACTGTTTTTTCATTATTTCAACCTGCCTAAAACACGTACCCAAAATCGTGTCATCAGGTCTTGGGCTATAAAGGTTTATTCGAGTTCGTTGTCATGCCATTCGGCCTAAATAATGCCCCTCAAACCCAACAAAGACTAATGGACATGGTGCTTGGTCCAGAGTTAGATCCGTACGTATTTGTTTATTTAGACATTATTGTTGCAACACCATCGTTCGAGAAGCACATTGAAGTTTTAGTGGAAGTTTATGAGCGTTTGTCTGCTGCTAAATTAACTATAAATTCCGACAAATGTAACTTTTGTTTCCCGTCTTTGAATTACTTAGGCTTCGTGGTAGATCAGCGTGGGTTAAGAACAAACCCTGAGAAAATTTCAGCGATGGTCAATTACCCACGACCAGAAAATACGACTCAGATAAAACGATTCATAAGCATTTGTTCACGTATCGGCGTTTTATACCCAATTTCTCTACTTTGAATGCACCTATTACTGCATTAATTAAGGGCCGTAAGAAAGGGCATCGTATTGTCTGGAACGAGGAGGCTGAAATGGCTTTTGTTGAAATTAAACAATCTTTAGTTTCATCGCCAATCCTTGCCAGCCCGGATTTTACTAAAATATTCACCATCCAGTGTGATGCGTCAAATGTAGGATTGGGATGTGTCCTTACTCAACAGAATGATGATGGTGTTGAGGTGCCAATCGGTTATGCAAGACGTACTCTATCTGTTGCTGAACGAAACTGCACTGTCACGGAGAAAGAATGTTTGGCTGTTTTGTTCTCAATTGAGAAATTTCGTCCGTATGTTGAAGGTGTTAAATTTAAAGTCATCACTGATCACCACTCTCTATTATGGCTTCATAACCTCAAAGACCCAGTTGGTCGGTTGGCTAGATGGGCTGTGAAACTGCAGCAATTTGATTTTGTACTGGAACATAGGAAAGGTTCCCTCAACGTGATTCCTGACGCTTTGTCGTGAGCTCATCATGACTCTTGTTTGGTTGAACTAAACGATGAGTATGCGGATGATCGCTGGTATCAGAATATGATAAGAATAGTTGAGGCTCACCGTGCTACATTTTCGAACTGGGATATTATTGAAGGTCGACTTTATAAATTTGTCCCTTCTGATTTCGCTTCGCAAAATCCAGCTGACTGGAAATTGGTTGTCCCTGCGCGTCAAAGAAACGAGGTAATTCGGTCGTGTCATGATGTGCCTACGGCAACACATCTTGGTGTATTTAAGACGATAAACCGTGTGTGTGAGCTCTATTATTGGCAAAAGATGCGACGAGACATTAAGCAGTATGTACGTCAGTGTAGGGTATGTGCTGCGCAGAAAATGAGTAATAAGGCACGGCCAGGTTTTATGGGAAATCCCAAACGGGTATCAGATCCCTGGCAACTAACAGCGGCCGATATCATTGGACCGCTACCCAAGTCCACCAATGGTGCCTCATACTTATTAGTTATCACTGACTGGTTCACAAAATTCACTCTGCTTAAGCCATTGCGACAGACCAACGGCTCGTCTATTGCCCAATTCTTGGAGGATAACGTCTGTTGGAGTGCCTCAAATTCTAATGTGTGATAATTGTACAGAATTTATTAATAATCGCATTAGAGATCTCACTGCGCAATATGGTGTGAAGCTGTGGCCGAACGCCCATTACCACGCCTAAGTAAATTATGTAGAACGCTAGAATCGAACTATCGGAGCAGCCATCAGATCATATTTAGATGGTGTCGATCATCGATATTGGGACAAGGATGTGCAGAAAATAGCTTTCGGATTGAGAACTGCAGTTAGTGAAGCTACCGTGTTCTCGCCATCTTTCTTAAACTTTTGCCGTTTTGTGCCCTCCAATGGGAATTATTTCGGTCGCCTTGAAAATGAGAATGAACTAGATATGGATGCTGTACGGGAATTCCATGTAAGAGAATTAGAGGATATACTTGAAATTTATAAGGAAGTCAAAAGAAAACTAAGAGAGGCATATGATCGGAATGTCAAGAAATACAATAAAGGAAAAAGGAATGCCGACGTATATAATGTAGGTGAAAAGGTTTGGAAGAAACTCCATGTCATGTCTAGTGGTGCACGACATGTTGCGGCAAAGCTAGCCCCTAAGTTTTCTTTGGCGACCATTAAGAATGTCATCTCCGATCTCGTTTATGAGTTGGCCGATGATGCAGGAGTCAGTCTTGGTCGTGGGCATGTGAAAGATCATGATGTCCCATCGGAGTCATCCGACTCGGAATAGTTTTGGACTGGTTGTGAAAAAAAAATGTTCAGCTATTCACATTTTTTTTCACCAGGGAAAGGGGGAGTATAGCATTTCAAATTTTTGTTACCCTGAAATAAAAAATTAATTACGAGCCTATGTGAACTTTTATAATATATAAATGTGTTTTAATATTGTCATTTCGAAAAACAAGTACGAGACAGGATTTTTTTGGCGTGTAGTTTGGTCGACGAAGAGGCAGCTATTGTGACCGGTCTGTGTACGAGAGAGCAAACGTTTGACAGCGTGTTTGACTAGGCTCGTGATTTTGAAATTGATCTGATAATGACAGACGGCACGGGGACATAGAACAAGACGGATAGGAGATAGATGTGTGATGATTTTTTGGATGCGACGATAAAGTCGATTGTTTTTGGGAACGATTTGGATTTTCTTTTGACTAGGTTGTTGTCGGATTGTATTCTTTTGGTTCTATTTCCTGTTGTTTTTTATTATTAGCTTTTTTGACTGCTGAAGTAGTGGCACACCTTGTTGGACCTAGAGGCTGATCTTTGATCAGAGCGTTAAGTGGTCCTAACGTCCAAAATTTATTCGTTTTGTCGGTTTACGCTCTGATCATTTATATTAACGACTGCAGTGATCCCATTATTGTTTTTGTTGGAAAAGGATTTTTTCTTTTACTTTTTGTTTATTTTGTATTGTTCGTGTGGTAGGTGGTTGGGTTTTTTAGCTGGTCTCTGACCGTATTACAGTCATTAATTTTGGGATGAAGTATTTTTTTATTTGGCCTTTTAATTGTATAACTTATCTGACATTTATTCATATCGGTATAATCGTTTATTTATTACTAAAGCACGTTTAAAAATGACATTAAAAAAAAAAATTAATTTTATATATTGTTTTCTTATTTTTGTTTTACTTTCGAAAAGTGCGCCATGAAAAAGCGAAAATTCTTCTTTCTTCGTTTACTTTTCTATCTGACTCTAATCATTTTTGCCCTCCATTCGATGCTCCATACGCTTGCTATAAAATATCCTCCATACTTTAAAATTTACCCTTTTGCAACAGTGGCGGTCCCCTAATTTATGGCATTTTGACGGACACTTTTTCATACACAGAGATGGTTCTTTTTAAACCTCTACCCTCCATAACAAAGGTGGAAAGAACCAAAGTTTTCCCAGGTAGTGATAGCAGCGCCATCTCGCGTGCGCCAGAAAACGGTCCATTTCGAAACACGCTACTTCTCCTGATTAAAGAGTTCCTGATTTAGTACTGTTGCGCATTTTTACCCCATAATGTTACGCCTATGGAATTTCTAGAAAAGTCCATAAAATGCTCGAAGGTCAACGGACAAACAATGAACGCAGGTAACGGACATCCGACCGTTAGAGGCGCCCACGCATATAAAGACAAGCAACAATGAATGCAGGTAGCCAGCACCAGGCCGTAGAGACTCGGACGTGTGGAGAGGTGAGGAAATCCCTATTCGAAGTTTCCAGAACATAGATCAAAATCTATAAAAGGTGGCCAGAGGAAGGGCGTCAGTCAGTTGAGTTCAGTCAGTTACAGCGTGTTAACAGTGAGTGGACGTACAGTCGGTTACATAAATTGTGCTTGCTCTGGCATTACAACATAAATTCTGTTAATCTAATAAAATAAATATAACTCTAGTGAGTGGTAAATAAATAAATAACTTAAAGTGAATAGACAAGTGCGCTGATAAACTCTGTGTTGTGTTTTAGTGTGAATTGAATATTTTTTGTACATATTTCTTTATTCTTTGTTACTTAGTCTTACATTGTATAATTTAGAACTATTAGTTTTATTTCTGTTAACGCTATAAGCTTTCGTTTGTGTGTTTTTACTGTTTGTTAATATCGTAAATAAATACTTTCCGCCACAGACTATAGCAGTTTTGTTACAGTACCAAATAGATCAAAGCTGTTAGTTCAAAAACAAATCAGATTGCTACAATTAATTCCACGTCACATGTGTTTCATAGACAAACAATACGACGTAAAAACAACGCATGCGTTTAGTTTTTTGTGTATCATTGTTTTACCGAGTCCGCTATATTTCTATAAAAAAGTCCGATACCTCATAATAATTTCAATGTTTAATAGGTATCCACAAATTCGGGCGAAGCCGGACCGGACCGCTAGTTACATGGCCCCCACAATGGTGGGGCTGGTGCAACTCTGGTAACAGGGCCCGGGCTCAGAGGGGGCGCTGGTTTTTTTATTCAAGAAGTATTTGCAGTGGATCATAGCTTTATTAACAAAATAATTGAAAATATTTAAATATAAAAACAGTTTAGAGTAAAATAGATATTAATTTGTATACAACAGCACGCACGGGCCCCACCTACTCCTTCTACTCTCCCCCACTTATCCGAAGACAAAGAAAAATAGGCA
The DNA here is from genome assembly GCA_963575645.1 of Xanthostigma xanthostigma. NCBI lineage: Eukaryota > Metazoa > Arthropoda > Insecta > Raphidioptera > Raphidiidae > Xanthostigma > Xanthostigma xanthostigma. The sequence goes on from OY754464.1 coordinate 45,218,413, forward strand.
TATGTTGGGGGGGGGCCGACCCAGATCCTGGTTACAGGGCCCACAATCGAATGTGGGGGCCATGGCTAGTTATTATATATAATGACCGCCACATAAGTAGATCATAATACCTAACCTATAAACGTAGAGTATTAAATCTACAGTTGCTCTTGTGAATTTAGGTATTTGTGTTGTTTAAAAACCTTTTGTAAAGTGTATAGTTGTAAAACATTAAAGTTAGTTCAGTTTTCTGTGCAATTAGGCTAGGATAAAACATTACCATTTTGAAACTTTTTTTGACGTTTACACTAACGCCATCGGTCGGATTTTTGGGTGAACGTCAAAATATTCATCAAAAAGAGCAAGGAGTATAGTATAGTATAGTATATTCTTTAACTAACTTTTCTACCTGACAATTTGCTTGGTGAATTGAAAGTAAATTTTATTCTATCGAATAAATTTGTTCCAAGACTAGTAACTTCTATCTTTAATAGTGTTCGGTGAATATGGGAATTAGAATAGTATTGTTTAGAGAAGGCACTAGCAAGACTGTCAATCTTCGCGGTAGAAGCATTGGTTAAAAGTAGGTGGAAGCAGTGGGGAGAGCTACCAGTGGTAGAAAGAATCAGAGAACATACACGAAAGAATATGCTGTCCAGAACGATAATCCTGTGTCATGTCTGTTGTACGTCACGCGAGGTACCTTTAACAACTGAAAACGTCACGAAAATTTTAATCTACAAAATATACACTAATGATGCTTTCGAATGAATTAAGAAAAACACTACGAAATGAGAGGCGCGTATATGTGTTCTCAAAAAATGTGGAAACCGGTAGGCATGTCGGCTATCCCTAAAACTTTCTGCTATGTATTGTAACAAAACTGCTATAGTCTGTGGCGGAAATTATTTATTTACAATATTAACTGTTTAACAAACAGTAAAAACACACAAACGAAAGCGTATAACGTTAACAGAAATAAAACTAATAGTTCTAAATTATACAATGTAAGAGTAAGTAACAGAGAACAAAGAGTCGCTAAATTATGTACAAAGAAATATTTACAACACACAACACAGAGTTTATCAGCGCACTTGTCTATTCACTATAAGTTATTTATTTAGAACCACTCACTAGAGTTATATTTAATTCCATAGATTAACGGAATTTATGTTGTAATGCCAGAGCATGCACAATTTATGTAACACAGTTATCTGTAACCGACTGTACGTCCACTCACTGTTAACACGCTGTAACTGACTGACTGGTTCCTTCCTCTGTTCGGCCATTATAGTTTTTGGTCTATGTTCCAGAACGTTCGAATCGAGATTTCCTCTCCTCTCCACGCGTGCGAGTCTCTACGGCCTGGTGCTGGCTACATGCATTCCTTGTTGCTTGTCTTTATATGCGTGGGCGTCTCTAACGGTCGGAATCCGTTACCTGCTTTCATTGTTTGTCAGTTGACCTTCGAGTATTGTGTAGACGTTTCTAGAAACTTTCATAGGCGCATCATTGTGGGGTAAACACGCAACATTATTAAATACGTCACTATAAAGCGCTACTATTGTTTATAATGCATTAAAGAAGGTTATAAAAATAGAATTATTTCTGAGTCATAAGAGAGAAAAATTGTTTTTTTTTTTAAATTTTAGAATGATTTTAGTTATGTATAAATATGATAGATTTTTTTGATCACAAATAGATTAGAACGTACTATTCTTAAAATAACTTTAAAACTACTTGACCGATTGGCTTTAAAATCTAATAATATGCCAGTCTCAATAGACCCTTTTGAATACAGCGAACTCGTTCTAAAGATATCCTGCGGGAAAAATTTGTATACATATACAAACATACATACGGACGTCTACTTATCCATAAATAGTCTGAATAACTTTCAAGAACCTCGAAACGTCAAGATCTGAGGAAAACTTTTTCGAAAATCGGACCGAAAGCAATATCTTCCCTTTTTTGAAAAGTTTCAATACCTACCGGGAAGTTAAAAAAAGTCTTATAAATAATATAAAGTATTTATTTTAAAACGTTATTACTGTCAAACAAGAATTAATAATATTACACACATTACACAAGTAATATTTAAAAAATGAAAAATTACAAAAAGTCGTTTTAGAAAATAGTGAAAAATCAAAGGTGCGCGAAGTTGGCCCGCAAAAAATTCGGGCTGGGGGGGTAAATCGTTCTAATCGATAGTCTATCGTTAGAGCACATTTTACCCTCAATTAGTTCCGTTTTACACCCTCTCAATTTTTTTTATTCGAAAAATAAAATTTTCGGGCCAACTTCACCAGCCCAAATTTTCTCCCGGGCTGGGGGGTAAAACGTCTCAATCGAAAGATTTTCGTTAGTTTATGTTTTACCCATAAATAATTTCGTTTTACCCCCTCCTAAAAAAAGTTATTTAAAACAAAGTGTTTTTCCCCAATGGTACTATAAATCGCTGTAAAACCCCCGGAAAAGTCAGGGCTGGCGGTTAAAACGTTCCAGTCAATAGTTTATCGTTGGACCTCATTTTACCCCTAATTAGTTTCGTTTTACCCCCTCTCCATTTTTTTTATTTGAAAAATAAAATTTCCGGGCCAACTCCACCAGCCCAAATTTTTTCCCGGGCTGGGGGGTAAAACGTCTCAATCGAAAGGTTTTCGTTAGTCCATGTTTTATCCATAAATAATTTCGTTTTACCCCCTCCCAAAAAAAAGTTATTTAATAACAAAGTTTATTTTCCAAAAGTACTATAAATCGCTGTAAAATGCCCGGAAAGCCTTCGTTAGTCCACGTTTTACCCACAATTATTTTCTATTTACCCCCTCCCTAATCAATAATTTGGTATTTTTTGACAACCGCCCACAATTCTGTGTCCTTCATGAAAATTATATTTTTGTTTAAAAAATACATTTTTTACCTCTAACCAGGATTACTGACAACAAAAGGACAGCATTCTAATGTATTATCATAGATAAACGTATTATAGGAAGATAGGTAACGTAGGTAACTAAAATGAGACCACTTATGATGCTCGCCGCTAGGTGGCCACCTATTGACGAGCATCATAAGCTAAATTTTTTTAATCTGCGAGTGTAGAATATGTAGAGTTTTCGTAGTGAATTGTGCTGATAATGGTTCGGCCGTCTGGTGACTAGCATCATAACTACATATTATGTTTTCCGTAGTGAATTGTTCTGGCAATTTGGTCCTCTAGTGACTAGCATCATAATTACATTTGTTCTTCAAAGATCCTCTTACGTCATTCGACTGTATTGTACAATATCCCGCGGTGACATTATTATTGGGCTTTTAAATATTTTTCTTTTGACATAAGTAAATGAATAACTTTAATTAAAATTTTATTTTTAAACAAAGTTCTGATGAGTCAAAAAAATCCGAACAAAAATATAAATTCAAGAAATAAGATTACGTATTTCATTTTAAATTATTTTTATTATCTTAATTAATTAGATGCTTATAAGGACACTGTACTTCTCCCGTAATAAAATAATTGACATGATCTTCGATGCTAGAAAATAATATGTCATTCACAATTGTAGAGTAGAATACATAACCAAAGTGGACGAAAAATGCACCCTGTATTACATGTTATAAATTTGTTAAAATCTGTAGGTGAAAAAATATAATATGATTAATTATTTAACAGCCTGACAGATGAATTTTTTTTTAAAGATTTTTCAGAGATGATATTTATTTTGGTATCTATAGTCAAGAAATATAATAAAGAGAATGTTCGACTATTTTTTTTTTTAAATTCGTATTCATGGTTTTAAAATATAAACAGCCTTATGTATGATTTGAAAAAATTCTGTCGATACGTTTATAAATTGTGTCAAAAAATTATTTCTTATTTCATTTCCGAGAATTTTTCAATAATGGCTTGTATTAGTAATTCGTGCAGTTACGTTAACTGTAAAAATTGTAGACGAAATTCACCGGGATTAAGTTTTTACAGATTACCTTTAATATGTCAGTATTCTTAAAATTGAAAAGATCTTTGACGAATAATGAATTGCCTTAAATTATTAAAATGAATTCGTGTCCATGATTTTGATTAAACTGTGAAACAGACTAAAAAAAACGTTACCACGACTATTCAAAATCAAATTTGAAAATTCAAAAATTTTGAATTATATTTGGTTTTTTACATTTATTTAGAAAATTAAGTGCCGTTGTTTACGTGGCGTTTCTATGGTTTGAAAAAAACTGGGAACTCGTCACGGAAAACTGTAAATTATCATTTATCACATACGTCAAAAAAAAAATAATAAATTGATGGTTTTTAACAATTTATAAACCATTGAGCGAGTAATTGGGATCAGTTTTTCTGACAATTTTATTATATAAATTATAATTATAATAAATAATAATAATAAATTATAATAAATTATCGACCAATTTTTCAGACAATTATATTTACAAAAATATATAATTATAATTCAATAAATTTATTGAATTATAATTATATATTTTTGTCAATATAATTGTCTGAAAAATTGGTCGATAATTTATTTATTGAAGAGTACTAATCAGACGTTAATCAAAGATTCAAATATCAAAATGTTTATTACTAGCCATTATATACGTCACTGCACACGTTAGTAGAAATTTTATTTTATTTCTATTGACAAAATATGTCAGTACCTATTTGTAAAGTTGAAATGATCCTTGATGAATAATAAATTGTCTTAAATTATTAATTAAAATGAATTCGTATCCATGATTTTGATTAAAATGTGAAACAGACTAAAAAAACGTTATTACCACGACTATTCAAAATCAAATTTGAAAATTCAAAAATTTTGAATTATATTTGGTTTTTTACATTTATTTTAGAAATTTATTTGTGCCGTTGTTTACGCGGCGTTTCTATGATTTGAAACAAACGGAACTGTCGTCACGGAAAACTAAAATTATCACATACGTCAAAAATAAAAAGAAACATTGATGGTTTTTAACAATTTATAAACCATTGAGCGAGTAATTAGGATCAGTATAGAGGTAGCTTTAAGATTATCTGAACTTTTAGTTTAACCATAATGTAGGTGGAAGCACAAAACAACATTCAGTTTGTGGGCCAGGGGCATGAAACGTAAGAGGTTTACTATATAAAAGTGGTCTCATTTTGGTTAACTAGGTTACCAATCTTCCTAAGTATAATACGTTTATCTATGGTATTATTTACATAAATAGAAAATATTTTTATAGGTTCAATAATAAAGTGCTTTCGAATTTCATGGTTGGTTTTATTTTGTGATTTTATTTTACACGTCAATTTCTTTTGTGATCTTCAAGTAATAATAATTAACATTTAAGATTTCATTTCTTATTTAAAAATTACATGTTATTGATCGTAAACAATTTCGAAGTCGGGTGTTTTGCAACTGCGAGTGTTATCAAGAGGATGTTATGTCGCGGGTGTTTTGGTATGTGCGTGTTTTGTTGCGGGGGGGGGGGGTGAAATGTGAACTAACAAAGTACTTTTGATTGCGACGTTTTACCCCCCAGCCAAACAAAAAATTCGGGCTGGTGAAGTTGTCCCGGAAATTTTATTTTTCGAATAAACAAAATTTGAGATGGGGTAAAACAAAACTAATTGCGAATAAAATGTGGTCCAACGATAAACTATCGATTGGAATGTTTTTATCCCCAGCCCGGGCCCTTCCGGGCGTTTAACGACGATTTATAGTACTTTTGGAAAATAAACTTTGTTATTAAATCACTTTTTTTTGGGAGGGGGTAAAACGAAATTATTTATGGGTAAAACATGGACTAACGAAAACCTTTCGATTGAGACGTTTTACCACCCAGCCCGGGAAAAAAATCGGGCTGGTGAAGTTGGCTCGGAAATTTTATTTTTCGAATAAAAAAAAAATTGACAAGGGGTAAAACGAAACTAATTGGGGGTAAATGTGGTCCAACGATAGACTATCGTTTGGAACGTTTTAACCCCCAGCCTGGGCGTTTTACAGCGATTTATAGTACTTTTGGAAAAAAACTTTGTTATTAAATAACTTTTCTTTTGGAAGGGGGTAAAACGAATTTTTTGCGGGCCAACTTTACGCACCTAAAAATCAACACTTAATTAACAATATGTCCTGTCTGCAGTAGCATTGGCTCCGCCGGTTTATCCTCTTGCGTGTGATTGTAACCAATTTCATGATATCTAATTGGATAAGTTAGTTGGTTACCTTTGTCCCATGAATATAATTCCTGAAATAAATAAAATATCTTAAAATTGCAGTCGTCCTGTTAAATTAAAATTCTTATTTCTAATATAATCCAGCAGCAGAGTTGTAAAAAATACTTTTTAAAAATATTTAAATACATGCATACACTTGTAAAAATGTTTTTTAAAAGAATTTTAAATACAAATACTAGAAAAGTATTTGCATTTTGAAATACTTTTACTCAAATACTTTACAAGTCTGTCCAGCAGTGACGTAAATCGTAATTATAGTGTGGAAGAACTGGTAATAATCCAGACTGTTTTTTCTGTCTTCAGGGGGCCTCACTGCAATCCTACCTGTTTTACTGTATTTTGACGAAATTTTCCATTCATTAATTACGATCGGGTTAGAAAGGCAACGATCCATTTCATCGTCAAGTTTTCGGATCACTCTAACCCAGTCATTCTTACTTGGCTAAGATACAATTTAACATACACAATAAAGATGATGTCGATTGTATCACTTACCTTGTTCTTTGGATTATATCCCAGCATGGTCGTATTGCGGAACGGATTTGTAAAATCTAAATTGACATCCAATAAATTATTCTTATATAAATCGAGGGCAAGTCGTATTTTTGTGTTTCTGAGCGTGACATTATCGACAGCGTACAGAACTCCACAAACGACGAACATTTCGCCAAATTCGTGGTGGTTGATGCTAATGTTCCACGCATACTGGATCTTCATATTTGACGTGTCAACTTTCAAAACAGCTGTGTTGTTCGATTCGGGAAGTCCGTAGACAACCCACAATCCGTTGTCGTCTACGCTAAAATCTATGTAATTGCGTTCAGTCGTGTACAGGAAGTCTTTTGGACTCTTAGTATCAACAAGCGGTACATCCAGTTGGACGTAACTATCGCGTTCCAAATCGAATTTGAGTATTCGACCATGTTTGTTGCGGGCGTTATAATAAAATGAACCGTTGTATACTACGTGAGCATTTCCTTGAAAAGGGTGAGTTATGTTGTATCTGGAATATTTAATATTAATATTAATTGCCGTTTTCTTTTCTTCTGAATGCATGTTGGAAAAAAATTGTTTTAAAAATTGTTGTGCCCGATAGTGTATTGTCATTTCAATAATGTTGGTTACTTACATTTTGCTGGCCGCATCTTTTCGGAAAGCAGTTTTATTAGCAAATTCAAATAGCTGATGATTGTTGTCGTCATAGGTGACCCAAAAACGTTCACCAACTGCGTCATTTTTCGGCATTGAATCTCTCATCCAGGAACCATCTTTGTTGGTATACCGGTGGTACACCGGTTTTCCCACAGCGTACAAAACGCAATCCAGTGTACGGTTTGGAAGACCTTGGTACGTTTCGTTTCCCAGCTTAAAAAATACGATTGTTAATATTTCATTTCGAATGGAATTTTACAAAGAAATTAAAATAATTGATTGTTTTATTTAATGGTCAAAATTGTTAAATAGATTCGTCTAGCTGTCAGTTAGTGAAAAAAATAATTCCACGGAAAAGAGTTTTTCTGGGAGATTTGTGTAATGGGGGTGACAGAATTATGGATTGAGGAACTACGATGCTGTCTTTAAAATTGAAGACACCGCTCGGATTACACTTTACCTCCACGACGTTCGTCATTGTTTAAGTTTCCCGTGCAATCGTGACAGATGATACTACTTTTGTCTCTTTTTATTCAGCTTAGGCCTAGCACACATGAAGAGCGTTCAACGCGCGTTGGCCCAACGCGCGTTTACAGTTTCTATACAATTGTATAGCACTGTTTATATGATAACGCGCGTTCAACGCGCCACCAACGCGCGTTATCATATAAACAGTTCTATACAATTGTATAGAAACCGTATCAGGCTTCTTGATCCTCCGACAAAAAATCCCCGACAAAATATTCCCAAAAAAAAATATCCCCGGACAAAATGCCCTCGTGACAAAAGATCTCCGACAATTTATCCTCGTATGCGAATTGTCTCGCAGTGAAACGGGAAGGGGCAAATGTGGAGTTTTTAAAAAAACAATTCCGGGGAGAACGATAAAGGGGTATGCGAATTGTCTCGCAGTGAAACGGGGAGGGGCAAATGTGGAGTTTTTAAAAAAAACAATTCCGAGGAGAACGATAAACGGGTATGCGAATTGTCTCGCAGTGAAACTGGAAGGGGAAAATGTGGAGTTTTTAAAAAAACAATTCCGGGGAGAACGATAAAAGGGTATGCGAATTGTCTCGCAGTGAAACGGGAAGGGGCAAATGTGGAGCTTTTAAAAAAACAATTCCAAGGAGAACGATAAACGGGTATGCGAATTGTCTCGCAGTGAAACGGGAAGGGGCAAATGTGGAGTTTTTAAAAAAACAATTCCGAGGAGAACGACAAACGGGTATGCGAATTGTCTCGCAGTGAAACGGGAAGGGGCAAATGTGGAGTTTTTAAAAAAACAATTCCGGGGAGAACGATAAAGGGGTATGCGAATTGTCTCGCAATGAAACGGGAAGGGGCAAATGTGGAGTTTTTAAAAAAACAATTCCGAGGAGAACGATAAACGGGTATGCGAATTGTCTCGCAGTGAAACGGGAAGGGGCAAATGTGGAGTTTTTAAAAAAACAATTCCGAGGAGAACGATAAACGGGTATGCGAATTGTCTCGAAGTGAAACGGGAAGGGGCAAATGTGGAGTTTTTAAAAAAACAATTCCGGGGTCAACGATGACGGGGTGGGTAGTATTTAAACGAGTGACTGTAAATTACAATTTTGGGTGACAAAAATAATCAATTTGGGTTACTGTATTACTAAGTGAGCGACTGACTGCGCGTGACGAGAAATCAACAGAACAGCAACTTACAAACATTCATTTGAGTTACTTAAAATACAAAATGAGAAGCTTCATAATATTTGATTTTATTTGTAAATTAATGTTTATTTGGTATCAATTGTCGGGGATATTTTGTCACGGGGGCAATATGTCCGGGGATATTTTGTCGGGTATTTTTTGTCGGGGATTTATTGTCGGAGGATCAATTATCATGGAACCATAGAAACTGTAAACGCGCGTTGAACGCCTCTCATATAAACTAGGCCTAAATCTCCAATATAAACAGCACTCAGTTTCATAGGAAACGTAGATTATGACGAAATTAGCGAAATTAAAGTGTCTCCCTAGTGGAGCCTACAAAACTGAGGACACCCTCATTGTATATATGATCCTAAGGGTACGACCATCGAAAGAATGAAGACAACGCCGTTTTTATAGCGAGGGTGTTCTTAATAAGATTTTATTATAAATACCTTCTGTATATCAACACGTCCAAAAGCATATCCAGCACCTCGACACTTGGATACGTCGACCTGCTCCGTACACTTCGGGCACTGGGGCGGTGGTCCGCAGAGACTATCGAGCGTCGTATATTCTGGAGGACGCTCTCCGTAGACCGCCATACCCCCTGACGCTATACCGGCCTCTCCCAGCTTCAAAGTGGGCGGCTTTGGAGTCATATAGCGCGGGTCGGTTTCTATAAAATGAACGACACATCTATCACAATATTCATGACAAGATATTTGTAACAAAACTATCAACAAACTTGGAAGTCAATTCCCTTTGGTTTTGATGAAATGCATGCATAAATTGAGAACCGATATTTATTACTAGCTTTTACCCGAGGTTTCGTTCACGTTTACATTGGTTTTTTGACAAAAAACTTTAGATTCGAGTGTATCCTATATTTTATGATCAGCTTTTAGTATCAATTTCAACGTTAAATCAACTTTAAAAGTAAATTTTGAATGTACTACTCTCAAAATGTGGTATTTCGCATAATTGCTGTGAGTTCATGTGTCTGTGGTATTTCACAATAACTTCTGTAAGAATGCACCGATTTGAAGTATCTTTCTAACGATTATCTCAATAAGTACTCCAGTGCTATTGATTTTAGTGCCAATCGATTCAGAGGTTTGAGAAATATACTTAAGGAGTTTTGTGCATATTTTGTAACTAGAACGTACAAGAACCTTCTGGTAAATTTCACAGGAATAATTGTTCATAGAGAAAATTATATTAATGATCTTGGAACAATGTAGCTTCTACATACCAGTTATATGCGATATAAACAACATAGATAATATGCATTTTCTATAGTATTAGGTACTATATAAGATACTTCGTGTGTATCTTTAATAATGCAACGAGACGCCACCGTCAACAATATGCACATTATTGTTGGAACCGCAACAATACGCACATTGAACTGCGTAGACAACAATACGCACATTATTGTCGGAGCCGCGTAGACAACAATACGCACATTATTGTCGGAGCCGCGTAGACAACAATACGTACATTGTTGTCGGAACTATGTGGAAGAATGCCGAGTATGCTCCAGAATACGATTGTAGAATCTATATATAAGCGGAGCCGAAACAAACAGGCGGGGCAGTCAGTTAAGAGAGCTAACAAGTGAACTGTTGTGCTGCGTGGAGATAAATAGACTTTACATAAATCTAATATCTATGAGATAAATAGAGAACTGTGTAGATAAATACATAATAAATATATCCTATATAAATTTTAGTGTGTTCCAGTGATATAAATTCTCGTTGTACATAGTAAATAGTGTTGTATTATTGTCGCTTAGAATTCATTTGTTTTGTCCGTTATTATTTTATTTCATTTTGCATTAATTAAAGTAGAGAAGTACCTACTTATATGTACTCGGTTTGTCTGAATCTGTGATCCCTAATTTTGTATCCAGCGTACAGCCCAAACGGCTTAACTGATTTTAAAAAATTGTTTTTGTTCGGTTCGTTTCCGGGTAACTTAGATCTTAACGTCGCCCAATTTTTGAATTTTGGCCCCAGAGGAGAGCAGTTTAAAAAAAAACGAAGTTTTTCGCTTATAACTCGCTCAATTTAAATCAGATCGGTTCGAAACCTATCTTAAACGAAAGAGGAGAAAATTTTACAGATTTCGTACAACAGATATTACCCAAACTGATTTTTTATACTCATTTATATAGAAATCAAGCTGTATAAATTGAATTTGATATAACTGATGGCAAACGTCTTTCGGTTATCTCTGTCTGTTGTACAATGTAATATGGTAATTTAAAGATTGCGTATGTTAACTGTCTTAAAATAAAATTGGTCGATAATTTTATTTATTAAAATAGTAAAATAAAAAGATTGCATTTGTTCAAAAACGGATGCCATTTCAAATATTTGTGAAATGCAACGCCTTCTGAGTTATATATATATATATATACCTATCTTCTACACATTTTGCATCTCTCAAAGTTAGTTATTTAACCCTCAGTTAATCTGGTGCCTAGATATACTTTAATTTATCTGGTGGAGTCCAGGGGACTCCTTCTCAACAAATCGTTAATATTATTTTAATAAAACGATATCCAGTATCAAAAAACTACATATTTGAGTAAGGAACATTACAGTAGCAGACTTTTATATCAGACTGGTATTAGTTAACATTTAAGCTTTAGAACAATAGAAAAACAAATTACCCTCCATATAAAATTAACAAAAAGTTGTACCATCTTCTAGCTACTATAAAAATTCAAAATTAATATATTTATCTTTTCACTTATGAACAATGCCAACAATATAGTGAAATTAAGAGAAAAATAAAAAAAGGATAGTGTCTCATATTAAAATGAAAAATGTGCAGCACTTAATATTTGACTGTCGCAACAAAACGGGCGCAAATCTTCTTCGTACACCCCAAACATCTTTCTTTTTAGGCGCTTAGGACATAATGTGACAGTATTTACTTTGGTTTCTTGGCACTCATCTTCGGAGTCGGAAAGTAATTCTTCGGGTATAAAAGGTCGAGGCACATTTTGTGACTGTTGAAATTCATCATCGGGATTCATATCTTCATCGTTTAGCCAGCCCATTATGATATATTCAGCATCTAGTTGATTTAAATTTACTACTTGTTTATTGGAAGCCATTTTGTAGTTTAAAACAAAGAAAATGTGTCATTAAACCCAAAAAATGACATTTATAAAATTAGCAAAAAAGTTACACAAATGCTCTGGTGGAGTCCCGTGGACTCCATGAACGTAATATCTCACCGATATACAAGCGTAGACGCTATTTCAGGAAGGTACTGTGATGCACAAACTTCTAAGTGTAATATGAAAGTTTTTTCAACACTTTGAAAATCGGGCGGAGTCCCTGGGACCTAACAGATCAATTGAGGGTTAAATTGTGTATATATACACACTATCGGACAAAAGTAAAGCAACACTTTCAAAAAATGAAATAATCCCAATTTTATAATATTTAATGCACGATATCGTAATTAAATACATTGTGTCTTAAATATCAAAGTAGGCTGCTTTCATAGGCGCCAATAGGTTTTTCCAACAATCAAAACAAATGAACTGATATTGAAGTTAACTGTCAAATACAGTATTGTAATGCGTCAAAAGTAAAGCAACATTTTAATATTTTCCTAAAAAAGAAAGGTTTTAGTGAAAGTAAAGCTTAAAATATTTTTGCAGAGTTAATTATATTTCTGTGCTGGATTAATCATGCCAAGAGGTATTCCAATTTCGAAAGATTTAAAGCAGAGAGTAGTGAATCCACACTTGGAAGGTAGGTACAATACAAGCCACAATTTCAAGACGGTTTGTTTTACCCATCAACAATTTTTTGGGGTATACTTTTCATAAAGGTTTATTATTCTATTTGTTTTTACAAGAAAGTTAAGACTTTTTTTTTAAACATAAAATTTCGGAAATATATTAAAAATAAAAAAATCTGTTGTTCTTTTGTGTTGAAGATGTTAATTAGGTAGTTGACAAGTATTCTTTGTTTAATTTTGCTTTCAATTTTTAAATTTATATAACATTGCGCTCCAAGTGTCGTTAAAAATATACACCGATTTTCAAATATAATGCCGGGGTATATTATGTAAAATTTCGCCCCTTGTAATTCTTGAATTACTTACACATATACTCCCACTGGTTTAGTTTGTTTTCTTAACATTTATTTTTGTAAATAAATAGTATTACCACCAACAAAGAATAGTTTTGTTAGTTTAGTTACAGTATGTTTGAACGGATTTACCTTAAAAACTATTTTACGAAATTAGATGAAATTTAATTTTAAATGTTTCTTATGATTTCAAAAGTGCTATAGCTATGATTAATTTCAGTTTTTAATAAATTATTTACATTTTTATGGGTTTCTATTACTTGAGCCGTCACTAAGACTCATTTCGCCCCCACCATTTAAGCATAGTCTGATCGCTCGTAGTGCGGGATCAAGATTATTGGTCGGAGAGGGTAACGATATTACGTAAGCAGGCTTAGGGGGCGGGATGTTCATTTTTTTTGACGTGATAACGTCTTATAAATTGATGAATCACCAATCTTATAAATTGATAAAACACCGGCTGCATGTACGAAAAAGTGTAACGTTCCTAACGCGTAACGTTCCGCCTGACCCTGTGCGTGCTTTTTGCTAATTTCTCGCTCAATTTAAATCAGATCGGTTTGAAACCAGTCTTAAACGAAAGAGGAGAACATTTTACATAGATTTCGTATAACAGAATTTGCCTAAACAGTTTTTTTATACAAATTTATATAGAAAAATAGCTGTATAAATGCAATGTTGTCTAATGCATGGCGCGACGCGGTCGGTCGTCTTTGTTTGCCGTACATGGAAATTAGAAAATAACGTATGTCTTGTCTTAACATGAAAACGGCTGCATTTCTAATGTTTAATTCAATTTTTTGACATAAGTATTTTGTGAAATGCAACGCCTTCTAAGTTAAGTATTGGAATAACTAATTATTATTAGAACATAATACTTTGACAGTTGCAAACGTCACTTTTGACATTTCTTATCATTCCGACACCAAGGATAAGCGGATTGAAACCAAATTTTGGGAGGTTTAGGTTATGTATTACGGAATACGTTATCACGTAAAACTATCATCCGTAAACCGACTTTACAGACAACCAATTTTTTTTTTGTTGACAAAGAGAGCGGGAAGATATTATAAATCTTACGTAAGATAAAAAAAAATCCGAAAAAAAGATTAAGCGCAAAAGCCTGCCCTAAAACTTCCCGCTGTTTTCCAGCTCCTTAAGGTCAAAAACACTATTTATTTTTAAATTTTAATGTTGATGTTTATTAAAAGTTCTAAAAAAATCTTACGCCTTATCATTTGGAGGGAGCGGGATCACGATTTTTTTATTTTCTCTTATACAGGGGAGTGGTGAACGGTTGAATTGCGCTGCAGCATAATATAATAAGCAATCTACAAATTTTAGCAAAGTCGAACCGGGCTGCAAGTATATTAATATTATACGAACTAAATTCAAATCTTTGATTAACGTCTGAATAGAACACTTCAAATGAATAAAATTGTCGACCAATTTTTTAGATATTTCTGAAGAAACTTCAAATCCGGATCGAAACGTCATCCTGCGTTATATTGATTTGTATTTTTATTATTTTTTGTCAATATATATGGTCTGAGAAAAATTGGTCGACAATTTTATTGATTTGAATTATACGAACTAATTACTCTCATGATATTATAATTATTTTTTTTCGTTTCCAAGTCATATTTTGTAAATAACATCCTGCTTTAATTTATTTATAGTCAAAAATAATTCAATTTATTGTCGACAGTAAAGTAGAAGTGTAATCCTATAATTAAGGTGTAGAGATGGAGCAACAAGTCAAGAGAATTGATAAAAAACTGCACGGAAGAAAATGAATAGACGAGAGTTTTGAAAGTACTTCAAGCCTAGCCAATGTTTATATAAAAAAAGATAATATTGTAACAAAACTGCTGTAGTCCGTGGCGGAAATTATTTATTTACAACAAACAGTTTATTTAACAAACAGTAAAATTCACAACCGTAAGCGTACTTCTTTAACTTAACGAAATAATAACGTTAACAGAAACAAAACTAGTAGTTCTAAATTATAAAATAAAAGACCATAAGTAACAGAGAATAAAGAGTCACTAAATTATGTACAAAGAAATATTTACAACACACAGGAACACAACACAAAGTTTATCAGCACACTTGTCTATTAACTATAAGTCATTTATTTAAAACCGGATTTATAATTGCACTCACTAGAGTTAATTTATTTCCACAGTAAAATTTATGTCGTAATACCAGAGCACTGTATCAACACAACTCGCGAACAACTCGAATAACTGACTGCCCCCTTGTCCACTCTGTTCGCCTTTTTATAGTTTTCGTCCCCCGCTTCTATCGAATGTTCTGGACGAATCGAGATTTCTTCTATTGTTCTCTCCAAGCGATTCTAAGAAATCGGGTCTAACTTCGCTACCTGCTTTACGCACCGAGTTCCTTTCCTTTACATGTATGTGTCTCCAAGGTCGGGTGTTCTTTACCTGTTTCCATTGTTGTTGGTTCTAGTAGTTTCTATCGAACTCCATAGTCGTCCCATCAAGAGCACGCAACATTATTTTTGTCAAGCAATTGATCTATCTAATAATTTAAAAAGTTATTTATGCACACATTTTTTTTTCACTTAGAAACTTATCAAAGGTACGTAAACTCGCCGAAAGGGGGAGGGAGGGACCCGGATTTTTTTAAGGTCCCATATTTCAACGGGTCATTATTTTCGAGTTTGTTTCTTTACACGGCCCTAAAAGTCCTTTATAAAATCAAAAAAAAGTACCAGGACGACCGAAAATATTAATTATTTTGAGGAATTAAGCGATGCTGTGGGTAAAGGTTATATCTATATTAATATATAAAGCTGAAGAGTTTGTTTGTTTGGTTGAACGCGATAATCTCAGGAACTACTGGTTCGAATTGAATTTTTTTTTGTTGGATAGCTTATATTTATCTAGGAAGGCTATAGGCTATATAATATAATATACGACTAATAGGAGCGGAGCATCAATGAAAAATGTTGCAAAATGTAACTCAAAATTTGTCCGTCCGACAAAAACTTTTGAGCGGTAACTCCGATCATCATAAAATTTGGACACAACATTCATCTCGGTAAACTAAGATGAACGTGCGTACTCATGTCCCTCCCCCATTCGTTCTTTTGCCCCGGGTGAAACCGGACGGAACCGCTAGTATTATTATAAAATGTTAAATTATCTGTATAATGTGTGTGCTTTTGAATTCTTTTAATAAAGTTATCCATGTTATAAGCTAGAGACAGCTCCTGTAAAAATATATTTAAAACTGAATTAATCCCACTGCATATAAAAACGCACCGGTTGTAATGGAAAAGTTTTCAACCCAGAATTAAAAATTCTATTAGAAAATTTTTCTATTCAGTAGAATTAGATTTATATGTAGAGTGTTTCGTAATTGTTGCGAAAGATTTCAGGGGATCATTTCTTAGAATTTAGATCATAAATACGTGTCCGGAAATGATTATTTGCTGAGCTATAGCCCTTATTCTCGCTATAGAAGTTTCACTTCAAAATATTGTAACAAAAGATATCAAAGAAAAGTATTTATTTTCTGCACTAGTAGTACCTAACTAATAAAACCATTAAAAATCATTTTCTATTAACAATAATCTCAATAATTGAATATACTATAACTGAAGCAACGGTTGTCGCCCAGTTCCCGTTTCAGCCACCATGAACGTAATCTGTCAACTACATTTTCCCTCTGTGCACATGATCAATAGTTGGTCAATAGTCTATTGCACGGTCGTCTACAGTCTTTTGCCTACACGATCGTGATTAGTAGTATTTAATAATCGAACAGTAATTATTACTAGAAAGATTTTGATAATCGAATGTGAGAGTTATATACTACAATGCTTCATAGTAGACGTAAATAATAATCGTATTCTACTGTGCAATGCATTAGTATCTTGAGTGGTTAGGCACTATTGAGTGAAAATATAATTCATTTTATTTGCCTATGCATGCCAATGTAAATGATGCATTCTGCATGATTATTATAATGAATGAATTTATAGCACGCTAGCCCGTAACACTAAAACCCTATGGATCTCCGAATAGGCCAGTTCACGGATATTTGGAAAATTTAAACCCTGCTTAACAATATAGTTGGCCGGCTGGAGTAGGCCGGACAGTGAAAAAGGGGTCACTTCCGGTCACCCAAAAAAAAGGTTATCCTATGCATACCTATCCGAATAGAATATTGTTTACTTTATTTTGAAGTTTACGTTCTTAACGTGCTTATACTCGGTAGGTTGGCGGGTTCCGGTGGGCCGAAACCCTCGCCAACGGCAACTGATTTTTTGACAGACATTTTTAATTACATAAATAGAAAGATCGCATGCAAGTTTTATAGCAAAACTACGTTTATTTTATTTTTTTACCTCATAATTAAAAAGTTATATGAATTTTAAAAATACTTTTTAACTAAATTTATTTTGTGTACATGTATATTATTTTATTGAATAATTCTTATAAAATGTTAAAGATAAAACATAAAACTGATATAACTGAGGCTAAGAGCAGTTTTTATAATGCGGTAGTTAATAATGACAATAAATCAAAGTATATCTGGTCAAAACTGAATAAATTTTTAAAAAGAAAAGACAACTCAAATAATGAATTAATTATAGATTACAATGGGGAAAAAATCAGCAATTTAAATAATGTCGTCAACGTTTTCGCTAATTATTTTGATGAAGCTGTTCCAGACAAACTGAAAACTCACTTTAAGAATAATATATCAAAAAAATGTACCATCTCAAATAGTAGTCATCCATATAGTATATTTCTGTACCCCGTAAGTGATTCAGAAGTTATAAATGCTATTAGATCTTTACCTAATAAACATACGGCAGGATTTGATGATGTCCCGAGCATTGTTTTAAAAAGCTCGCTTGATCATATTGTAAACACTCTAACCTTATTAATTAATTCAATATTTGAGTCTGCAATTTTCCCAGACATTTTAAAAATCTCGGAAATAAAACCGATTCATAAAAAAGATAGCGTTTATGAATTAAAAAATTATAGACCGATATCAATATTATCAGTTCATTCAAAAGTTGTAGAGAAAATTTTATATAATAGACTAACAGAATTTTTTAACACTTATAATATATTAAATCCATGTCAACATGGTTTTAGAAAGAATCATTCAACAACTACGGCGTGTTTATCGCTCAGCAATTTTGTAATGAAAAATTTGGATGAAAGCAATGTTGTAATCGGGTTGTTCTTTGACCTTAGCGCCGCTTTCGACACGGTTAATCATTCATTTCTTCTGCAGAAGCTCTATGCTATGGGCATCAGAGGTCAGACAAATGATCTTGTCAAGTCTTACCTACAAAATCGTTGCATGCAAATTAATATTAATAATGTAAAATCATCTCGGAGAGATACTAATGTTGGGGTCCCCCAGGGAAGCAATTTGGGTCCATTACTTTTTTTATGCTATGTTAATGATTTGCCGGCTTATTTAACAGCAGGCTCTGTAATAATGTATGCGGATGATATTGCCGTGTTGATAACGGCAAATTCAGTCAAGGAAGCTATATATAAAGTAAAAACTGTTACTGACCAATTATCTAAGTATTGTCATAAAAATCAAATAATTATCAATCTTGAAAAAACTAGCTGCGTGCAGTTCAGGATCAGAGGTCCCGTGACTGTTGGTAATTTGTTTTCTTTGAATTACAATGCTAACATACAATTAAAAGATTCGGTAAAATTTTTAGGATTGCACATAGATGTTACATTAAAATGGATTCCACAAATTAATAACATATGTAAAAAATTAAATTATTATTATTATTTACTTAAACAAATGAAATCAGTGTATAACCGAGAAACATTACTAACTTTTTATCACGCATTTGTAGTAAATACTATCAAATATGTCATCCTAGTTTGGGGTATGTCGGGAGATAGACACCGAATTTTTGTATTACAAAAAAAAATTTTAAGACTAATATTCAAATTAAAATTTAGAGACTCATGTCGAAATGTATTCAAAGAAAACAAGTTGCTAACTTTTTACGGGATTTTTGCTCTTGAGCTGCTCACAGTTATGTTCTCGAAAATGTACTTTACAGAAAATAATCAAAAATCTTATAACACCCGCAACAACAATATCACTATAAAACACAATACGACTTTTTTTGAAAAAAGTCCGTTATATATAGGTTATAAAATTTTCTATAAATTGCCTGATTCAATAAAAAACACAAAAAAATTAGAACATTTTAAATATAAATTAAAACAATATTTTTGCAACACTGTGCCTTATGATTTGAAGGATCTTTTTTAATATTTGATGTATTTTTTTTGACGTTTGTATCCACATTAGTGGCATCTCAATAAAAATGATTATTATTATTATTATACATACTATCAAACTAGTTATGTGTCGGATATCCGTATCCGTATCCGCGGATATCCAAGGGAGAAGAATGATCCGTATCCGTATCCGTTAGTTTTTGGCGGATCTTTTACCTTATTAATTTTCAATTCATAGATGAAATTTTATATATAGGTATAGGTGATTAGGTAATAATGAAAAACTGTTAAAATCCATTCAGATTATTTTTTATTTTTTAAAATCGTATTTGGCACCTTTATATTGCAAACATTTATCGTAGTGAGTACCATACCAATAGTACATAACTCAAAGGTACTAAAAAACTATCTTTATAATGAGATATTGCACATCGATCTTTGGAAAGAGACAATCTGTTATGAGAGTTAACTCTTAAAAAGGTCAATAACTTTTTCCACTAACAGATAGTCTCTTTCCAAAGGTCGATGTGCAATATTTACCGCCGCGTACTCTAAGAAAGTTAAGATCCGTATCCGTATCCGCGGAGCTTGAAACCAAATATCCGTATTCAGATCCGTATCCGCGGATATACATTTTTAACGATCCGGCACATCACTATATCAAACTAACCATGAATACAAAGCTATAAAAACATTACGCTATCATCGGAACTTAGCTAAAAAGTATTTTTAAATTCCATATACTTCACTTTTTAATTGTGAGGCTAAAAAATAAAATAAACGTAGTTTTGCTATAGGTAAAATTTGTATGTGATCTTTCCATTTATGTAAAAAAAAAATTCAATTGCTTATTTTCAATGAAGGGCCAACCGACCACGAAACGATTTTAAATGTTAAAACCTTTCATTTAAATATCATTTCAACCTATTCGGCTATGAGGTAAGAATACCTATTTTGCGAATCAACTTTAGACGCGGTTGGCGTGGGTTTCAGCCCACCGGAACCCGCCAACCTACCGAGTTTAAGCACGTTAAGAACGTAAACTTCAAAATAAATTTAAAACATTCTATTCGAAGATGCACAGAATAACCGTTTTTTTGGGTGTCCGGAAGTTATCCCTTTTTCACGTTCCGGTCCATTCCAGCCTGCCAACCACTGTATTTTTTTGTTAAGCAGGGTTTAAGTTTCTCAAATATCCGGGAACTGGCCTATTCGGAGATCCATAGGGTTTTAGTGTTACGGGCTGTTGGGCTATTAGCTCTTGTTTTCGATTATGAGACTTGAGAGAGTCACCTGCATGCAGTATCTCATATAACAGAGGCAGAAAAAAGAGTGAGTAATCATATTAATACTGGAAATTGCAATCTGACAGAAATTACATGCAGTGTTTTAAAAAATACAGAAAAATGTATGCTGATTTGCAGAAAAGTTTGTCAAAAAATCTGATTTGACAATAAGCTTAGATTGTGAGCATACATATTTCTCCATATGAAAAGTATTGTAGAGTTTTAAAGCGATGCTACTTGAAAAATAATTAATTAATCGATTGAAACGCTGTTTTTCTTGTAGGTATACAATATACATATTTTTAGAAGCGTTTTTTATACAGTTTCCACTTCGAAACTACATTTTTTTACACATTTTGATCAAAATTTAGCTTGAAAAGCAGCTTTTAACAATCTTTTATTTGGTTTCACCTCTCCCAGTGTCTCTTTGTCTGAAATCAAGTCTTACAAGTTAAATTTGACCCACTTTCCGGTTTACGATTGAGCTGAAATTTTGTATACGTATGTAGTTTCGTTGACAATACAATATTATAATAACTAACTGACCGTTCCCGCTTTCACGTGGTTGCAAATCGTACTTTTAACTACTTCTCGTCACACAATGGAGTTGAAATTTTGCATATGTATGTAGTTCCGATAACAATACAACATCATGTTTAATGTTTAATAAATGTTTAATATATAATAATGAGTTAACAGACTTCAGCCTAATAACCCACAAAGATTAAAATTTACAATAAAATATTTTTAATGATCTTAAAGATATATTCAAAATATCAATACTATTTTCATCAACTAAATTGCACATAAATTATAGTGCTGAATTTGCAATTCTTACTGTCTTAACCTACTAGCACGCGAATCAAACGGTATCTGACTTAGAAATGTGGAATCATCTATCATATTATGTAGAACTTTATATAAATACTAGCGGTCCCGCCCGGTTTCACCCGGGTGCAAAAGAACGAATGGGGAAGGGAGGGACACAGTACGCACATTCATCTTAGTTTACCAAGATGAATGTTGTGTCCAAATTTTTTGCAGTTTTCGGCAGTTCCCTGCTTTGTTACTTATTTTAAACTCAAACCTCCATTTTGATGAAAATATTTACATGTATGTGTCATCTAGTGTCGAATAAATATAAATGTAAAGAGATGTACACTGCAAGCAGTATAGACAATACAACTTAACCGCCCATAGATGACTCTAAATACTTGCACGTTTTGCTAAAAAATACAATGAAAAAAGCAGTATTTATACTTTTTTTAAGTAATAAATTTCTTTTAAATCAATAATTACTTACTGTAATTAATAAAATATAATAAATATTTAATTGAAAATTATTTTCATATAGGTACCTATAGTTGTAACAGTTTTCAAATGAGCTATTAATTATAGATTTATTTAATTTTAATTAGTCGTAAATAAAATTAAAATTAAGAAGAAAGCAATGTAGAAAATAAAAAAAAATATAAATATATTCGCCCAACGTGGGGCTCGAGAGATTAAGAGTCGAATGCTCTACCGACTGAGCTAGCCGGGTTTGTGAATGTACGACGCTAATATTAAAATATTTGGCATTTCACCTGAATAGAAGCATATGACGGACAAATTTTGAGATAGATTTTGCAACATTTTTCATTGATGCTCCGCTCCTATTGGTCGTAGCGTGATATTATATAGCCTATAGCCTTCATCGATAAATGGGCTATCCAACAAAAACATTTTTTTTTCAATCCAAACCAGTAGTTCCTGAGATAAGCGCGTTCAACCAACCAAACAAACAAATAAACAAACTCTTCAGCTTTATATATTAGTAAATTAGCATTATAGGTAATTTCGTCGGTTAGCTAGAGATCTGTAATTAAATTCTCCTAATAACATACTATGGTCATAGCCTTGACCCCATGCTTTCTAAAATACAAATATTTTAAAAACTTTCTTTGAACCTTTTCTAAATTGTAGATAATGAACATTATAAACCGGACACCAGATTATTGAGGCATATTCTAAAAGTGGCAAAAGTAGAGTTTTAAATAATAAGGAAATAGTGTTGATATTTTGAACATCTTATGTGTTTCTTATAATAACATCAAGTACTTTATGTGCTTTGACACTTATATTTTTTATATGCTCATTAAAGTCCAGTCTTTTGTCTAACAAAACACCTAAGTCTCTAGTTTCATTTTTAATAATAATTAACTGACCGATCCGGCTTTGAAATTTTGCATACGTATATAATTATATAAGCCAAATTTCAACTCAATATTATAACTAACTGACCGGTCCTGATTTCCCCGGCTGCAAACCGTACTTTTAATAAAGCACAACTAAAAACTTAAAAATAAATAAACGAAACATTTTTTAAACAAGTTTTTATAAGTTGTTAGTAAAAAGAGCTATGAAGTTAAAAATAATTTTATTCCGATTAGAAATAAGCCGTTTTATATATAGATATAGATATATTTATTACGCAGCAGTGACAAAACTGTGTGCCGTAAGTCAGTACAATAAATAAAATTACATTTAGTAAGAATTACATTGGAATAAAAATTTATAAAATTCACAAGCTATGCATAGTATTAAAATTTGTATTAAAATTGGTAGTCATAAAATTCAGAGATTTTATAAAATTCTTGTTGGACTAATAATTTAAAAATTTCGTTTTTGTACTTTTTAAACTGCGCTATGTTTTTGATACCAGTCGGAAGATGGTTGTAAAGCTTTTGGCAGTTGTGCTTACAGCTGTGCTCAAATAGTGAGCTGCGGTGTTTTTGAATTTTAAAGTTGTGCTTCTTTCTGGTATCATGGCAGTGTTTATCACTGTTCTCGTCAGAAAAGTACGTTGGCTTTTTCCGTACAAAACACAGCATTTCATAAATATACAGACACGCTAGGGTTAAAATATTTAGTCTTTTAAAAAGACCTCTACACGAATTCCTTGGGTTCACTCCGGCTAAAATACGCACTATGCGTTTTTGTATTACAAAAACCGGTTGTATATCGGTAGACCCCCAAAAAATAAGGCCATATCGAAGTAGCGAATATGTGTTACCATAGTACATCGTAAGCATGGTTTCTTGACTTACTACAGGTTTTAACTGACGCATTGTATAACATTGTCTACTTAGTTTTGTACATAAGTCAGCCTTATGTTGGTGCCACTTCAGGTGTTCATCCAGTTTCAATCCTAGAAAGGTACACATCTGATTAATTGATAGATCATAGTTCTGACATTTAACAGAATTTATGTTCGATGAGTTTCTCTGATTTCGAAATAGTACGCAATGCGTTTTTTGCTCATTTAGGATTAATTTATTCGCACTAAACCACACACTAGCCTTGGATACAAGGATAGATGCGTTCTCCTGGAGCTCTTGAGTTGTTTTTCCCTCTATGATGATGGAAGTGTCATCAGCATATGCGATAAGTTGATGAGGTGGGCAATGTTCCGTGAGATAAGTCGGTAGATCATTCATAAAAAGAATGAAGAGAAGTGGTCCAAGGATGCTTCCTTGAGGTACACCTCTCTTCAAGGTTTCGGTCTTTGATATAGCGGTGATACCTCTTGTCGAGATGGATAATTTTTGCGTGCGGTGTTTTAAGTACGAATGCAGCCATTGATGTGCAATTCCTCTTATTCCATAATAGTGCATTTTATCTAGTAGAATGTCAATGTCAAGTGCATCAAATGCACGAGACAAATCTAAAAAAATACCCATGCAAATGTTTCCACCGTCAAGCGCAGAGTGAATAAATTCTGTAAGACAGAAGGTGGTCGTTTCAATCGACTTAGAACGTTGGAAGCCATGTTGAGTTTCCTTCATTAAATTATTATTTTGCAAATAATTCGTCAGTCTGTTATGCATTACGTATTCGAATAGCTTGGAGATGGAGGTCAGCAAACTAATGGGTCGATAGTTACTAATTTCTTTGGGATCTCCCTTTTTGTATACAGGTTTTACAATTGCCAGTTTAAGACTTTCAGGATAAATACCTTCATTAAGTGATTGATTAATTATATGCACTAAGGGCAACAGAATATTATGTATTATATGTTTTAAAAGAAAAGTTGATATCTCATCGACACCGGCGGAAGTTTTGCTTTTCAATTTTTTAACAATTGTGAGTAATTCGTTCTCAGAAACCGGCCGGAGATAGATTGAATTCAAGATTTTATTTTGCTCACCAAAAATATTTGCCTTGGGCAAATTTGTGTGTGCAGCTAACATGTTGTCGATTATGTTTACATAATACTGATTGAAATGATTTGCAATCTGCTGTAATGAAGGATTTTTTTTGTTTGGGATGTTTATGATAGTGAAATCAGCTGCATTTTTGTCAGATTTCTTATTCCTATTTATTAAGTTCCACATAGCTTTGTTTTTGTTTAGCTCATTGTTAAAATATTGGTCATTGAAATCCTTTTTAGCTTTCAAAATCATTTGTTTATATGTTTTCTCAAAAATGTTGTAAGCATCTTTAAAGTGGGGGTGCGTAAGTGATAATTCAAACAGTAAATTCAATTGGTTTTTTGCAGTAGTAATTTCTGGAGTGATCCACTTTTTTTGAGAAGGCTTAATTGAGACTATACTCTGTTTGACAGGAAAGCAGGCATCAAAATGGTTTAAAAGTAAGACTATGAAAGCATTGAATTTATCATTCGTTGTACATGCGGTATATACATCCGACCAATCTTGTTCCTGTAGTAGCTGGTTATATAAGTCGATATTTTGACTGCCGCAACATCGCCTAGATGAGATATATGAATTATCTGCTTCATCATTACCAGCTATTTTTATAAGCTGCCCAGTATGATCAGATAAACACGTGTTAATTACATAAGCTTTGCATTTTATATCATTGTTTATAATTATGTTATCAATACAGGAATTTTTCTGTACTGATTTCCTTGTAGGTTCACTGATTGTGTACTTTAAGTTATATGCATTTAGAATCAAAATTAATTCATTTTTTGCTTTGACATCCAATTTTGTCTCACCAATGAAGTCAATATTGAGATCACCGGCCAAGATAAGAATTTTTTTATCACTGTATGCTATATCAAGGATATTGTTTAATTTGTTGTAAAAGTCAACATTTATTTGATGAGGAGGTCTATAAATACAGATAACTGTGAGAGCCATTCCCATTATGTGAAAATCAGCACCCGCACACTCTAGCACATTTGGATCCGAGAGTTCATTTATGTCACCCTTTGGTTTTCCTGAAATGGCGGTTGTAGAAAAAATGGCCACTCCACCATGAGTGTTCTTAACCGGCCTACACGATGCTGAAGTTAGACAATAATTATCTATGCTAATAGCTTCTAGCTGTTCGTACGTTTGCCAGTGCTCAGTTATGCATAATATTTGACAATTGTCAAGGGTGTTTAGTACTACTTCGAGTTGATTTATTGCATTTGACAGACAACGAATGTTCTGATGGAATAGTTTTAAAAATTTTTTTGATCTTTTTTTTTACAGAACTTTGTTTTGCATCACATTGCAATTGGCGTATCTGATCAGTGCCGGTGACTGATTCTTTAACAAGTTTAGCTTCCTTGAAAATTGGACGGTTGATTTTTCCGAAAAAAATATCTTTTCACCACTGTTCCTGCTGGCCAGAAGTCTTCATCATATAATTGCTCTTCAAGCTGTTTTCGGGCGCTTACCCTGAAACATGCGTTTACGCCTTTAGTTTCAAGTTGTTCCACCTCAAATTCTTCGTTTTCAATTTTATCAGTCAGGTAGCTTTTGATGTCTTCCACTTTTGTGCTACGCGTTATTCTTCCAAGGAATAGCCATAGTTTGGGCTCCACTGCTTTGAACGATGATGAAGCCGTTGATTTACCAATTGTGACTTTAGATATTCTTTTTCTCCTTCTGACTTCCGTATATCCATTTTCATTTTCTTCGCTCATCTTATCCACTTGTCTGTCGTAGTAGTCAAGTTGTGTCTTTTCATTATTTTGCTCAGCTTTCCCCATCTTTAGAGTATCAGCGTAGCCTCTTGGATTGGCTGAAACAGTTTGTTTCAAATTTTTTCCCTTGTCTTCACTTTGTTCTATGATTTCTGCATTTTTGTTGTTTTCCCTTTTTTTGTTTGGTTTTACACTTTTTAAATCATGTTGATTATTAATTGTAAGAATTTCAATCTTTTCTTTTAATTCATTTATGGTCAAATCTTTTACTTTATTTTCTTCAGTTAAATCCCTGACTTTATTTAACAATATATTTAAAAGATTATTTGTTTCCTTTTGATTTTTTATTAATATGTCCAGTTTAAACTGTATATTCATGTTAACCTCTTCCATGTCATCTACTTTGTTATTCCTTTCCGCAATACACTGATCTAATTCTTCTTCGGTAGTATCACTTGAGATGAGACAATTTTCGCACTTCCATGTTTCTTTATATTTCATATCACGAAAAGTTTCTATAGGAATGCCCACACACTTTATGTGGTAAACACTTTTGCACGCATCTGTACAATACAACAGGTCATCATAGTTTCTGTTTGTTTTAATTTGACATTTACCGCATTTTGACATTTCCGTGTACGGGAGCACACTCCGTCATTAACGATAAGGTACGCACCACTACTATACGTTCAATTTATACTAATTTTATAATGGATTTTTCAGCACTATATGTTTACATCACTATAACCATTTTATATTTGTATTATAATTATCAGTTTTAAAACAAATTAGGTATTATAATAAGCACAATGACTACTATAGTTGTAAAAAGTACTTATCAGTCTCAAGTTATCAAATAAAAGCGTGTTATATTTTCAACTTATAAATATATAAAAAATATATTTAAAAAAATGTTCGTCTATTTATTTCTATATAGAACAATCATTTGTTTTTGTGTAAGCACAATCATTTCAAGAATTACAAGGCGCGAAATTTTATTTAATGTTTGAAAATCGGTGTATATTTTTAACGCAACTTGGAGATTAATAATATAATGTGAATTTGACTGTATTCAATAAATAGAGTAACTGTGATCCATTGAAGTTAATGATAGAGTATTTGGAAAGAATTCCGTGGCATAAGGATCGAAAATGAAGCAATACTGAAATTTTTTTTAAACTTGCATTTAATATCGAAACGTCAGTATTAAATGCAAGTTTAAAGAAATTTTCAGTATTGCTTCATTTTCGATCCTTATGCCACGGAATTCGTTCTTATATGATGTATGCCTTTTTAGTGGTGGGGGGAGCGTGTACGAATTTTCAAAAATGTAAAAAAAAATAGTTACAAAAAATGTTCAAGCTCCCCTACTTTGTAATTCATTTAATGTCTTTATATAAAATTTTAAGTTTTTTTGTGTCCCTAAAATTACCCTAAAAAATATTAGGGCCCGAAAAAATTCCATTCTAAATTTTATCCCCCCAAATTTAGGGGTGAAACCCCCAAGTTGGCAACCCTGGTGTGTGAGGACGGTGCGAGAGAGTAAGAGATAGAGAAAACGTGAAAGGGAATGAGAGGCGCGGACTGGGGAATACATGCTTCACTGCAGCTGCACGCACTAAACTTTATTGGCGATTTGTGCTTCTTCGGCTTGTGGAAATCGTCAGATTATATTTTTTTCGTTATTCTTAAATTATTTCCTTCAATATAAAAAGAAATTCGATCGCGCTCAAATATTTCAAGGTGACGATTTTTTTTGCAAGTTTGTGACTCTCCCACTCCCTTACGTTACGCTCAAATCGTCAGATTAAGGAAATGTACACTTTTCAGCATGTAATTAATCCACCTTACCTTAATCTGACGCGCTCGAGTATTTCCAACGATCGATTTTTTTTTACTATTCTGATCGGCTGCCCCAGACGCGCGACCCTATATAAAGGGTCTATATATGGTGGAGGTACTCAACAGGGTACAAGGTATCCCCCTTTATGTTAATCTGACGCGCTCGAGTAACTACCGAAATCCCCGCTTGGGCTCCCATACTATCAGAAGGCGTTGCATTTCACAAATATTTGAAACTGAATCCGTTTTTGAACAAATGCAATCTTTTTATTTTATTATTTTAAGACGGAACATACGCAATATTTAAATTACCATATTGCACTGTGCAACAGAGAGAGATAACCGAAATGTGTTTGCCATCGGTTACATCATATTGAATTTATTTCTATATAAATCTGTATAAAAAAGCTGTTTGGGCAAATTCTGTTGTACGAAATCTATGTAAAATTTTCTCCTCTTTCGTTTAAGACTAGTTTCGAAACGATCCGATTTAAATTGAGCGAGTTATTAGCAAAAAACTTTTTTTTCTGAATTCTCTCTCTTCTGGGACCAAAATTCAAAAATCGGGCGACGTTAGAATCTAAGTTACCCGGAGACGAATCGAACAAAAAAAAGTTTTTTAAAATCGGTTAAAGAGTTTGGGCTGTACGCGTGACACAAAAAAGTGGGACGTACAGACAAAGCGAGTGCATATAGGCGCTTTAGCTTACGCTATTCGCGCCTAAAAACTCTTACATAAAAACTGTTCAATAAAACAAGTACAGAATGTGAACTGAGCTCTCTATTAATATCCGAGTGTTTATTATAATTTATAACTCTATGAAAGAGTATACCACTTCAGTTATTTCGGGAAACTTTTAAGGCAGACGGTAGAGATTTTGCCTTTCGAGTTTTTGAATTAATAATGCAGCAGCTGCTCTTTGATGTACTTGGTACGGTGTAATATAATATTGTATGAAGTACTTTTTAATCATTCAACTGCCACATGCAGCAGTTAAAATTTTTAGTATTTCATTCATGAGGTAGGTGCAAGTTGAAGCAACGAAGATTGAATAAAAAACGTGTTGGGATGCAGCTTTCTTGTAGACAAATTCGAATCAAATCAGTGGCGTATCTATATAGGTAGGTACTGGCCGGCTGACCATGTCGGTTTCTCCGGGCTCCGGATAGTTAGAATAAATTTTATCTGTATAAATAATATAATTTTACCGACAGGTAATCTAACTTATATGTGTTTATCAACTCGAAATTTTCTTAGATTCAATACTCAAATTTCTCACACGACCGTACATGGTTAGCATTGGAACAAGCACTTCAATATACAGGGTGTCCCATTAAGAATGGGACATAGAACAACCGCAGATTCTCCAATTCAAAATAAAACGATTAAGCGAAATATGCTTAGATAAAATGTTACTCGCTCTACTAGTGGCGTACGGCAGGAGTAAGTAATGCTTGTACCCCTTCTAAATGTTACGCCGCTGTCTAAATTTTAATTTTGACTATAATTTTAATTTTTTTGATATTTTCTAAGTCAATAATGTACACTTGTTAGTTTGTTGTAAAGTCATTGGTTTTCGAGATATTCGCAGTTTTTTTAAGACAAAATTGTAAAAATGAATATTATTAATAATAATACAAATAAAAAGTACATGTCTATATATCTTTAACTGCGAATATCTCAAAAACCAATGACTTTACAACAAACTAACAAGTGTACATTATTGACTTAGAAAATATCAAAAAAATTAAAATAATAGTCAAAATTAAAATTTAGACAGCGGCGTAACATTTAGAAGGGGTACAAGCATTACTTACTCCTGCCGTACGCCACTGGTAGAGTGTACTGAACTAATTTTTTTATTGTTAGGTGCATTTTATGATATTTAACAAGTGTGACGATTTAAGTAAAATTATACGGTGTATTA
Organism: Xanthostigma xanthostigma; assembly: GCA_963575645.1. Classification (NCBI taxonomy): domain Eukaryota; kingdom Metazoa; phylum Arthropoda; class Insecta; order Raphidioptera; family Raphidiidae; genus Xanthostigma; species Xanthostigma xanthostigma. The sequence continues at coordinate 45,248,819 of OY754464.1, forward strand.
AAAAAATTATGGACATTAATAATTTTTCAGTTTTCAACTTCAACACCCCGTATTTCGGAAACGAGTAACATTTTATCTAAGCATATTTCGCTTAATCGTTTTATTTTGAATTGGAGAATCTGCGCTTGTTCTATGTCCCATTCTTAATGGGACACCCTGTATACCTTAATTTTTGTAAGTATCAAATTCTCTATAGTGAAATGGGAAATATCTTTAAATAGTAGCAATAACTCAAAAATATTATTTTTACTTATTAATATCATTTTGATGAAGCAATTTTTCGATTTTTTCAAGGATAAATTAATTTTGATGCAATAGAAAAAGTTGTTATTTATAACAAAGTCTCTATTCCCACTTATGATTACTCCAAACAACATTTCGCCTAAAATTTGGCAACGTCCTTTAGTTATTAATGTAAAAAAAACTAGCGATTTACCGGTGATCTCGTTCACGTGGTACAGATTGGTATACAGTTAATTTTTTTAACATAAAACCCACTCCCACACCGTTAGGATAGTGTGTTCAAAAGACCGTCGAACATGTATTTCTTTATTTTCTAAGAAGTGTATTTTTTTCTCGAGTTTTTAGCAGTAATTTCAAGAGATACGGCGTATCTTTTATAAAGGTTTCCAGCCTCTTATTCACCTCCTTAAGGCTTATTTTTGGGCTAATATTTTCTATGAAGAGTATTTTTCACAGTCTCATGTTTTTTGCTTTAGCAATTTCAAAGATAGTCTAATGAATCTCTTCTCCTGAGTCTCACGTTTAGAGCTTAAACAATTTCACAGTTTTACAGCGCATCCTATATGTAAGTTTCTCCATCCATTTCCAAGGGCGTAGATATGGGGGGGGGGGTACAGAGAGTAATTACCCCCCCCAGGATTCATTAGGACCGCAGGTACCCACCACAACAAATGAATCAGGACCGCAGACACCCACCACAAGAAACGAAAAAAGGGAAATTACCTCCCCCCCAGGATTCATCAGGACCGCAGGCACCCAGCCATAACAAACGAGAAATGACTTTTTTGTTGTGGAAATGAAAGGACCTTTTTTTTGCTGTCATATTGTGCCGACACACGATAAAATTTGTCAAGTTAGGTTGTTAAAAAAGATCATTCGATTTTTTTTTTCGAAGTTAGGTTTGTGAAAAAAAGGTCATCCGTTTTTTTTTGCTTCCAATTGTGCAAGGTCATTCGTGGCTAACAAATCTTAAAAAATATTGATTTTTTTGCTTTACTCCCTCTCAGAAAAAAATATCTACGCCCTTGCCCATTTCACCCCCTTAACGGTTATTTTTGAGATAAAATGTAGCCAAGATCACTTCTGACATAGACCTTTACCTGTCCGTAAATTCGCATCATAATCGGTTTATCTGTTTCGAAGATTAGCCCGGACAAACAGACAGACACTTCAATTTTATTTACATGTATAGAACTGTGAATCATACGTTGGCCGGTTTCAATAGATATTCATCGAAAAAACTGAACCAAGTTCCTATTTATATAAGCTTCAATATGCATCTATCTAACAGCTGAAACCTTTCCTTAAGAAGGGAAAAGAAATGCACAAGGCCTATAAGACGTTCAAAATTAAGAGAACATATTTTGTGTGAAAACACACCCGTATTTACAAGCGCATGGACCGTTGCGTATTTTTTTTTATTAATTCACTGTTCTTTGCCAGTAATACGTTTTGTGAATGGGGTTTTTACAATTTATAGTTCGTATTAACAGATCAATATTACGTAATATTGTTGTCACACTTTTCTAATAATTAGATTATATTAACACGAGCGAAACCTATCCTTCAAGATGAGAATACCTGCATACTTGTACAAATTTAATTGAAATCGCTTTAGTGGTGAAGAAAAATATTATTCATTATGACTTGCAATCATGGTATCTATTCGCAATTAAATCAAACTATAGGCGGCAGCATGGGTAATGTTCTACGCGGAATGACTTACACTTCAATGGAGTCTTCATCCTACTTTTGACCTTTGACTACAACTAAAGACATACTACTGGATACGACTTCGACATCATACATCGCTATAGACTGTTGTTTCCCCGTTGAACGAGTGAGGAGGATCTCTATCCTTTTTCTCTACACGCACGGTTGAGGTTAAGGTACTATTTTGAGAGAGATAGAGATAGCCATAACATCGGTATGGGGATGACACTTTTTACACCGCTAGGACATGTCCAGGTAGTTAAAAGTCTTAGGCTACAACTATGAAACCATGTTTTGATAGAATCAATCAAACATAACAGATTAGACATTAAATTATATCGATGTATGGAAATACACTGAACCTGAAAGTGACACGAACAAAAAACGTCGATTGAGAAGTATTATGTATTGCTACAATGGCTGCCCATTTCTATATCTGCTGTCTAAGGCTCTGGATTCAGCAATCAGCAGCGGTCATATTTCTTTTCGAGATCATTCCGCTTAGGATTAATTTCAGACACCAGCTTGGAGGTCTGCTCCTTTGAATTTAATCGCGAATATTAGTATTTCTTTCTCTCATCACCATTTCCGTCATGCGCTATCCATATCCGATCAAAATTAGTTACGCCTACCGCGCCCAAAATAGGTTTACTTTTCAAAATTTTAATTAAAGTGTAACATCCAGAACATTCTCATCCGAATTATCCTTAAAAAATCCATATATGTACCCATCCTCAAAACTGTATCATGACTTTCAGATGTTAAATATATATCAACTTTACCGTAAAACTATTCTTATTCATTATCATCACAGATCCTCTCTACGTATCCCTACGAAACCAGATCCAAATTGCACCAAGATATTCAAATCCCCAAGAAGGCAAAAACGTTCGGCCAAAATCATTTTAGTTATCTGGCAACTGGCTCCTAAAATGTATAACCGCTTGCCTCTGGATGTTAAATTAAATTCAAGCATCAATACATTTAAAAAACAAGTTACGCATTGGATAATCCAAAATTAGTCGGATACACATCACAATTGACCAACATGCACTCCATACCCTATGTATTACACACACAAACACACACCCTCTCACACACACACAAACACACACACCAAGTGTAGAATATACACATAAATACAATACGTATCCTCAACTGCAAAGTAAATAAAAAAAAATATATATTCTGGTCTGCACCACTATAATATGCTGGGTCCTGCCCTAGCACTGGCATCGCCAAGTTGGGCAAGAAACACTTCATAATTTGTATATTAAATGATATTTTGTATTTTGTATAAATTGTATTTGTATATAAATAAAATAAAAAATTAAACACGGGCCTATTATTGTCGCAAAATTTTACATAAATGACGATCGAGATTATCGGATTAGTATCAGTAAAATTAGATGTCTTCTTACCGTAAACGGTGAACACGCCTCTGGTGATGCCCATTTCGTTCTTGGCGATGCAGTGATATAAACTGTAGTCATAATGATTGAGACGAGTGATATTGAGCCTCATCATTGACTTATAACCGCTGCGTTCGCTATTATCGATGCGATATTTGTCGCTGTGCTCCAGGAGGCGACCATCCGAACGCTCCCAATAACGCACAGGCTCGGGGAAGGCTTCCACTTCACATTCCAGTGACGCTATTGAACCATTCATCACGCCGACCATCTGATTGCGGATTCGAATCAATGGCGGAACTGGAAATTAATGAAAATAATTGAGATTTCGGGAATAGAATAGTCCAAAATGATTTACAGTGTGATTGCGGTCATCGGTCATTTGTTTTGCATGCTGCGGTGTCGCATAATCGAGGTTACTGGATTATGAAGCTTTGTGGTTAAACCCTTGAATCAGCTGTTCTTTTGCTCTAAAGAGCTGGCAAAAAGAAACTAGTTAGGTATAATACGCGCCACGAATCTAAAAGGTTCGGAAGTTAGTCACAAACAGCTCCCACCACCTCCCAGGTACCTGCACGGAACGTGCGCTCGTCGGTGATTGGCCGTGATCGCTCGTTGCCTTTGTCACTTGTCGCTTTCCTGCTTTAAAGTACAGTCGAGTACGCTATTGTCAAGTTGTTATTGTTATTTTAGTTTTGTTGAGTTGCGAGTTTGTAATTTTTCAACAGACTGTACAAGCGCAAGCCCACATTCGCCACTAACTCCCGAGCCTTTTAGATTCGTGGCGCGTATTATAGCTGACAAGCATGTTCTGGTTAATTTTTACATGTGAAATAATATTATGTAACCATGCAACGAATACCAAATGTAATATTTATTCGTTACTTGCGTCAGCGCACGCCTTAATGAAATTTTATTTTTATCTTACATAATACATCAAATAAATAAAATTGTCGACCAATTTTTTTCAGACTATAGGTAGTGTTAAGGCAACTTCGATAAAACAAAATAATTGAAACAATATTTCCTTAGATATATTTTATTAGCAATCCTTTTCTGTTTAACAATCGTTTATTGACTAAATCGCTCCATCAAAAAATGTAATCTTATCCCATATGTGCCTCTGTTCTCCTGACTCAGCTTTCTTGGCCCTTGTCCTTGATCTATAAGGTACTGTACCACGCATATTGTTTTATTAATCAGTGTACAGTACAGACACGTGAAAACAGCCGTTTATAAAATGTCCTAACAGTAGGTAGGTATATTGACAAAAAATAATATAAAAATATAAATCAATATAACAAAAGATGACGTTTCGATCCGGATTTGGATCTTCTTCAGAAATATAGCTACTTATTTTCTAATAGAATGCAAGATTGAATGATTGAAAATTAAAACAAATTTTTTAATACGTAGTCATGGATATCTAAGAACCTATAAAGAAAAAATTAATTCAAAAAACAAAATATTATTTCAAAATAATATCATAAATATTTCTTAAATTTTCCGTATCTAATTGAGCATTAAGATATTTTTTATTACATTTTATACCGGATGAGGCAAAAGTCCCGGAACGGTTGAATATCTTGCATACTACGCAGTACGCATATCAAAAAAAAATACGTGTCAAATATTTTTCGCAAACTATTTTTTGATACCACACATGACTCCCCACCTCCCACCCAGTTGGTGGGGGGAGGGGCAACTTTAAAATTTTAAATAGGAACCCCTATTTTTATTGCAGATTCGGATTCTACGGGAAAAATTACATCAATTTTACTTTTTTTCGATTCGTGACCGATGTCGCGGTAATCGCGAAAAACTTAAAAAATCAATCCAATTTCGCAATAATGGATGACATTCCATTCACAATTTCAAAGTTTCCCCTCCCTCCACACACTGGTTGGGGGTGGGGGGTCATGTGTGGTATCAAAAAAAAGTTTTGCGAAAAATATTTGATACGTATTTTTTTGTTTTTCGATTTTATGCGTAATATGCAAAATATCCGACTTTTCCGGAAATTATTGATTTTTTAAGTTTTTCGCGATTACCGCGACATCGGTCGCGAATCGAAAGAAAGTAAAATTGATGTAATTTTTCCCGTAGAATCCGAATCTACAATAAAAAATCGGGGATCCTATTTAAAATTTTAAAGTTGCCCCTCCCCCCACCAACTGGGTGGGGGGTGGGGAGTCATGTGTGGTATCAAAAAATAGTTTTGCGAAAAATATTTGACACGTATTTTTTTTTTATATGATGCGCAGTATGCGAGATATTCAACCGTTCCGGGACTTTTGCCTCACCCGGTATATAACATTTCCGAAATACTTCTTTTAAAATAATTAGTTTCATTTGAATAATACATCAAATGTCAATAACTTCGAAGTTGGAATGGGTCGCCCAACTGGATGGAATTTTTTGTTTGTTTCAGTAAGTATAACGTAGCTTTATAAATAGGTTGACCGGTAATTGATCGTATTCCTCTCGGGAGAAGAAAGTAATGACTAATTTCGAATGATTTAATCTCTAATACTTGGGGGTGGGAAATGCGTCATTTTCGAGAAAATCTACTTCGGTTTTCTTTTTATAAAAATCCGAATTTTGGGAGTTAAAATTAAAAAAAAAAATTTCCACTTTTTGGTCTGAATTTTTCCATGATTTGATAGCTTACTAATTGGCCAACCATTCCTAAAGCTAAAAACCACGAAATATACTGTTAGATTTTATGTTGTGTGTAACTTACAATAAATAAAAATAAATAAAATAAAAATTCTTCACAGGAGTGTCATTATCATAAAAAATGACATATTTTTGACCCCCAAGTAATAGAGGTTAATTATTCCAAATTAGTCATAGTTTCTTCTCCCGAGAGGAATACGAGCAATTACCGGTCACCCACCTTTTTTGTAACACCTTGTATATATAAACATTTTCGAAAAGTGTACCAAATTGTTCAGGAGGGTGTGAAACGTCAAGAAATTTTGTTCCGGCTTCTAGGTCCCGTCATCCGACCGACGTCAATAGTGTCTGTGCCATATAATTATGGCAAATACATTCATTATGGATATTTATTATGGTTCGTATAATGAAACGGCAAAACAATGAAACAATAACATACCCGTTCCACGCATAAAAACTATTCCGCTTACCTATATTACATTGTAAAGTATAAGTGTATAACGCACTCATTAAAATTCCTATATCATTTTTTATTTTTGTGTTTATTCAGAATGTATTTTATGAGTTTGGCTTCTGTTTGCCATTTGATGCTGATAAATGTTTGGAAAAAGATTGTACAAAAGTTAATAAAAATAAATTAAAAACATTTATGCAAAATACCATAAAAATTGGAAGGTGCAACGCGTGCTATAGATAATAAAAATTTGAATACATATAAAATTTTTAGTGCAAATTTATTCAAAAATAAATATTTTAATAACTTTAAATTCTTAAAGAAAATACAGGGGTTGCACTACCAGCAACGTTATTTTTTTCACAAGGTTCCCACATTCTTGCTAATGCATCAAGACACAATGAATTTCAAATATAAAGATATATTATAAGGTATGTTCCAAGCAGCCAGCAAACGGTAACAAAACCGTCACCCGCATGCGCAGTAGCTAAAACTGTATCGGTTTTGGAACACCTGCGCATAATGGTGACAGTTTCGTTAACGTTTGCTGGCTGCTTGGAACATACCTATTATAATTAGTTAGGTACGTGATTGTGCATTTAAATCTACAAAAGGTTTTTGCTACTTTTACGCAAATAAACATTCCATTTGGTACAGTGACGGCTACTTTTTTTGTAGTAAGGGCACATTTTATATATTTTATATATCGATGCTCCTTTATATGCTATATCTGGAACTTCATAAGGTTATTCGCTATGTTAAATTGTAGCAATGAGCAAATTTTTAGCTTTACAATTTTTTCACTAGTTCTTAGGCTAAAAAATTAATTTATTATCTAAAAAGAAAAAAAATCCAGCCAATTGGGCGACGGGACCATTCCAACTTCAAAATGTTGACATTTGATATAGTATATATAGGTAATAAAGAAAATAAAACTTCTGATATCACGTGAGGTGACGCGGGTAATGGCTAGTATTCAATATTATATTTGCTATTAGTTGCAATAATATGTTCCACGTCAAGTAAAAATTAATCAAAGCATGTTCATCTAGTTTATTTCTGACAGATCTATAGAACAAAAGAACAGTTGATTTTTTTTAATTTCCAAAATAGTTCCAAAACTATAAAATTTAGAAAAAATTTTTTCTAACGAAACTTTCATGAAATAATAAATAGAATAATAAGACGTTATGAAAAGTACCTACACCATTATTATATAAACAACACCGTTATAGTATACATATATCTCTTCTGCGCATGCACCGATTGTCCCCAAAAACAATAGGGCTCTTCATATTTACATACCAAACATCCACTCAAAAAGTTTCAATCCGCTCATACGTTTGACCTGTATCGTGTTCACAGACTAACAGACGCACAGAGTTTTTTCAAAAATATGTTTTTTTGGATTCGGGGGACCTCAAAACGAAAAGATATTGTAAAATTTTTGAAATGTGATTTTTGACCTAAACTAGTACCATTCCCCACTTGTGGGTTTGAATGGTTAAATGGATTTGGAGGCTTTTGGTTTGGCTCATCACAATTTGCCGTCTATTTTAGACATTTTAAAACCTCGTTAAGAGTATTCGTCCCTGCAAACAACCCCTGCATCCTTCATCTCAAATCTTTTCCCCTCGCCTAAAAACGGTTCGCGCTCTCCCGACGCTATTTTTAAAGCTAGGGGGTTCTAGTAAACGTCAAATGAAAGACAAAGAATCAGACTACAGATCCTTCAGGCGAATTTTTTGAAAAAAAATTCCTGAAAAAACTTACAACCTTTTGAAAAAAATAATAAGTTACGTAATATTTCACACGTAGGCGAAACTGTTTTTCAAAAAATTCGCCTGAAGGATCTGTAGTCAGATTCTTTGTCTTTCATTTGGCGTTTACCAGAACCCTCCAGCTTTAAAAATAGCGTCGGGAGAGCGCGAACCGTTTTTAGGCGAGGGGAAAAGATTTGAGATGAAGGGTGCAGGGGGTGTTTGCAGGGACGAATACTCTTAAGGATAATCGGCTCCATTTGAAAATACAATGAAATATTATGTTAATGAATACACATAAAGATAATATATCACTAAGGACTTTTTGCGCTGAAAAGCACTGAAAGTAAGGGGCTGTGTATTTTAAACTAAAACCGGTTAGACGGATGCGCCCGCATAGACACAAACACACACATGGCATTTTTTTATAAAATCCTCTTGCAAAAATCATAAATAAAATAAAAAATAATAATTATTTTCGACAAATAAACCCTTATATTAGAAAACAATTAAGTTGTAGCACGTATCTATTCTGCGCATGCGTCGATTTTTCTGAAAACAATATGAATAATATTAGGTAACCGAATTCAAATTAAGATTTATTCAGCTCTGAACCCTTTAGACCTACTTAGGGGCTCTACAAAGGGGCCTTTAGGGGAAAAAAATCGAGCTTTAGTGACCTATGAAGTATCGATTAGTGGAATTTCTTTATCAAAACGAATATTTAAGATAAAAGAAAGTCAATCATTTCAAATTTAGACATTTATTGTACACGGTTTATTTTTAGGTCTTTCTTAGGGGCTCTATATAGGACCCGAGGATTAAAAAAATACTAATCTCGCTAATCTCCGAAACCACTGAACCGATTTTAATCAAATTTTGTAAATGTGTCTTGCTTGGTCAAACTTACATTATAGTACCTATAGTTTTTGTAATATTTTATACAAAAGTACAGTGTTTTGTGAAAAAAAAACTGTTTTAGTAACATGTAGCGGCATCTGAGAAAAATTGCTCAAAGTTACTAGTTTAGAAGCAAACAAAAAAGTTGTTTTAGTAACATGTAGCGACATTTAATAGAATTTGCTCAAAGCTATTAGTTCAGACGTCGGGCCTCAAACGAAATATATTTTGCAGAATTGTATCTATCGCGCCCGGGTGAAACCGGGTCGGGCCGCTAGTTAATTATATAATAGAATATAATTATATAATATAATATACATTGCGACACGTTTCGTTACACTTTCAATCTCACGAATCGATTTTATCCTGCCGTGCCAAAAGAACTTTTACTTTGCTACTTTTGAAAATATTTTCAGCTTTATAAGAAATATCTGAAGACAAAAATCTAAAAATACTCGGTTATTACAAGCACAAAATTATACTACGAATGCAAGTTTGCATACGTCATTTAGTGTCACATTTCTGCAATAAAATGGACACCCTATGTACGTACACAGAATGTAGTAAAAGCGATATCTTTATAAATATTCATATAAAAATCTATAAATATGTATAAATGTATGCAAAGTAAAGTAGTACAGTATATAATATAGTGGTCTCGAAAAATAGCACTGAAAGCTTTTAAAAGCTCATTTATAAGAATGGGCTATCTATGTTGTTGATGATAGCGCACGCTCCTTTACAGTCATAAACTTGAAATATAGTTTTTGAGAGCTATTTTGTATTTATTGCGAAGCTGGTACTTTTCAACGATATTACATTAAAACAAATTATTTTATATGCCGTAGAGGATACCTATAAATAGTTGGGCAAAACCAAAAGTACACATCCCGCAAGTTTTCCACTGTATGATAAAAAAAAATAACAATTCAAAAATATTTTTAATAAATTTAAAAATTGAAAAAATATTTTTTTTAAGTTTGCAAAAATAAAAAAAATTAAGAACTATACATAATATAATATATAATTAATATCAAGTGGAATAAAATAAAAAGAAAAAAATCAATTATTTCGTAAGGAATCGAACCCAGGACCTTGCCCTTGGGGATCTAACGGCATAACCATTACGCCACGAAGCCTACTACGCGTAGTGGTGTTATCACGGTATAGAAGTGTAGCACTTGTTTTATGGATTACACTATATTTACACTGCAATTATTATATTGTTTTTTTAAACTATTAGCTGTCAAAAATAATAAAATAAAACTGTCTATAAAAATTAAACTACAGAACACATTTTAGTGAATTTAAATAGGGTTCTGGTCTGATAGTAAACAAAGTGAATAAAATATAACCCAAGGCAATCCGACCAAAATTGCGATCTGTAGAGTCGTGACGTACGTACGTACGTACGTACATACGTACAGACCAACCGACAACTGCTGTTTGTGATTTTCAATTACAATTTTAATAGTATTTATGAACTCGAATTGATTTAAAAATGGTTCTGTTTTATAGATTAGAATCTCCTCTTTTCAAAAAGCTTCAATTTGAATGGATTTCGTGTGAAATTAACGTAGATATAACTTCTTATATGAACGAAAGGCAGCTCTGACGCACAAAGCGATAATAAAGCACATACCGCTAGTTTAGCGGTATGTGCAATAATGATTTTCTTTTAATTTACCAATAGGTAATAGATTATGCAGGCAAGAGTTTAGGACGGCACGTTTCAAAGGATGGAAAATTTTTAATAAATCTAAAAAAGAAAGTGCTCATTTGATTGATATGTACGGAAGTTGAAAAGTTGAATGATTTTTTATTGCATGTTTATTACGTCAATTTGAACACAGCTTCAAGGTCTGAGAAAAGTTGAATTATTCGTTGCAGTACAATAATGGCATTGGCGAGATTTTGTAACATTTGTTAGATTAGTACCTATAGCGCTGTTAAATTTCGATCTCACTTTTACTCATGTAGGTAATGTTAAATTTGTTAAAAAGTGGCAAAAAATAAACAGCACTGTAAATTTTTTAATTGACCGTACAAAATAGCACTATAATTTTCAAAAGAGATAATGTGATCAAAAAAAGCGTGTCGGATATCCGTTTAAGTCGTATACTTTGGGTAGGCAATGATGTTTTCTTTAGTAGGGAGGTCGGTGGTGAGTTTAACGAGCGGTGGCCCCATTTGGTCGCCACCTTGAAAAGGACAGCAATTTTCTAGATAAAAAAATTCTCTACAATTTTTATTAATAACTTTCTGACGTAACGTTAATAAAAACGGTACTAAAGGTACCCATTCACGCACAGTCGGCCGGCAGTCTCAGGACTGTACGATCTAAACTGAATAGTATAAGAGCCAGTGATCGGCTACCAGTATGTATTTGACCAGACCTGAATTTTTATACAGTGAGTCTCCTATACCTACCATACATGGATTGGGGACTCACTAAGCCCGGAGTGGCCGCCGCGGCCCGTACTCAGGTGCGACAGGTACAAAATTTGACTAATTTTCAAAGTATTTGACCACGTCTGCCATTTGTAAATTTAATAATATATTATTATTGCTATTGAAAAATAACAATGGCAGACCATTATCGCGCGACAATCATCGTGGCAGGCAATTTTTTAAGTACTAAAAAATATGAAATTTTGAAAGGTATATTTTTCATCACGGATTATTATTCTATTTATTATTTCAAGCAAGTTTCGTAAATAAAATTTTTTTCTAAACTTTATAGTTCCGGAAATATTTAGAAAATTAAAAAAAAATCAGCTGCTCTTTTGTCTTGTAGATCTGTCAGAAATAAACTAGTTAAGCATGCTTTGATTAATTTTTACATGACGTGGAACATATTATGTAGGTGACCAAGACGACGAATAGCAAATATCATATTAAATACTAGCCATTACCCGCGTCACCTCACGCGATATCAAAAATGTTATTTTCTTATTTTACTATATCAAATGTCAATATTTTTGAAGTTGGAATGGTCCCGTCGCCCAATTGGTTGGAATTTTTTATTTGTTCCAAAACAAAATTAAAAAGTGTCAAGTGAGAATAAAAATATTGTTAATAGGTATAGGCATAAATAATTTTTTATATTCTCTTGACATTTTTTATTTTTGTTTTGGAACAAAAAAAAAATTACAACCAATTGGGCGACGGGACCATTCCAACTTCAAAAATATTGACATTTGATATAGTAAAATAAGAAAATAACATTTTTGATATCGCGTGAGGTGACGCGGGTAATGGCTAGTATTCAATATGATATTTGCTATTCGTCGTCTTGGTCACCTACATAATATGTTCCACGTCATGTAAAACTTAATCAAAGCATGCTTAACTAGTTTATTTCAGACAGATCTACAAGACAAAAGAGCAGCTGATTTTTTTTTAATTTTCTAAATATTTCCGGAACTATAAAGTTTAGAAAAAAATTTTATTTACGAAACTTGCTTTAAATAATAAATAGAATAATAATCCGTGATGAAAAATATACCTTTCAAAATTTCATATTTTTTAGTACTTAAAAAATTGCCTGCCACGATGATTGTCGCGCGATAATGGTCTGCCATTGTTATTTTTCAATAGCAATAATAATATATTATTAAATTTCCAAATGGCAGACGTGGTCAAATACTTTGAAAATTAGTCAAATTTTGTACCTGTCGCACCTGAGTACGGGCCGCGGCGGCCACTCCGGGCTTAGTGAGTCCCCAATCCATGTATGGTAGGTATAGGAGACTCACTGTGTAAAAATTCAGGTCTGGTCAAATACATACTGGTAGCCGATCACTGGCTCTTATACTAGAAGATCTGAACTGTTGTGCGCCATACACGATTCAGTTTATCAAACGATGAGATCTTCAGTTCTTGGACTGACAGTTTTTGGACTGCCGGCGATCGCAAATTTCACCATTCACGTACATATCTGACAAGAGTTTGTCAGCTCCCGGACGTTCACAGTGGCAAAAACATGTTGAATAACAACGCTAAACCAACAATTAGCCGCAGTTCTTGTAATTCTTTTATTACAAGAACGAAAAAAAAGAACAATAATTTGAATAAGCATTACTTTTAATTTTTCTATTTGCTTTTATAGACAATGTGGCTCTATTATATGAACTTAACTTTGTTTTTGGGCAATATAAAAAAATTACCCCTCAATACACCCCTTAAAACAACATTTTTTTACTTAATTTCAATATTAATATCAATTCAATATCTGTACCAAATTATATACGCCCTTCAGTATGTAAATACATTTTAGTAAACTAGTGTTTTCAAAAAAATTGTAAGTACAGTTCTGTCGGGCCGATTTTATTAAAATTTTAGCAGCACATTTTAATAATTACTAAAGGGTTAAATTTAAAATTTGAAACGATTCCGAGAATTTTTTCGGTATTTTTGGGCCTGAAAACTTTTTTCAACCCCTAAATACCACCCTTAACATAGCCCGATTAGGCACATTTTAAATAGACTTCGTGCGGTGATGGATTCCCATATGTGGACCAAATTTCGTTTAAATCGATTAACTCTTTACTTATATAAATAGACTTTTCCAAAAATGGTGCCAAACTCCTTAGGAGGCCATGAAACGTCAAGAAATTTTTGTCCGACCCCCAGGTCCCGCCATAAGTGCCTTATGGCAAATACACTAATAAATTCCGCTATAAATGACGTTCTGCTGCTTGAATCTGCCATGTTCAAAACTGACGATCTATGAAATTTTCAAACTAGTTCGGGACTGGAGGATCGGACTGCAGTCCGCGCACCATACACGTCAGTTTTACGTTGTTCTAAACAGACTGCAGGCGTAGACCTGCCGGCAAATTGTGTGTGTATTGTGAAACTTTAACTGCAGATCTGGAAATCTGCAGTTCCGAAAATCTGCAGTTCCGAACTGCCGGCCGACTGTGCGTGAAAGGGTACCTTAAGAAATATTTGAGGCAGGCTGACAGCAGTATTTTATCATTTCGTATTGAATGTGCAATTTGACTTTTAATAGATTTTTTAAAATTATATTCGTTTTTTGTATTGTGAGGTCTTTCCGCAATTATATTTTGACATATATACAGAATATATAGTGTATTTTGTAACTTGTTTTGACGTGATAACGTCTTATAAATTGATGAATCACCAATCTTATAAATTGATGAAACACCGGCTGCATGCACGAAAAAGTGTAACGTTCCTAACGTTCCGCCTGACCCTGTGCGTGCTTTTCTCGAAAACGGCCCTAACGATTTGGATGAAATTTACTGAAAAGGGATTTTCGGGGGCAAAAAATCGTTTTAGCTAGGTCTCATCTCTCGAAAAAATCGTTTTCATACAAATTTTATCAATATAAAAATCAATTTTTTGACGTATGAAAATACTTAAATATTGTAAGTAGGTTTTGGAATTTTATATAAACAGTGAAACAATTGTTTTCAAAATATTATGACAATTAATCTTTGAGACTTAAAATAAATACGAAAGAAAGAAAGTTAAAAAAAAACAATTATTATTATAGGTGGTGAGTATTTTAATACATAAAATTAACCTAAATTTGAAGCGAAAGATGCAATATCATAGATTCGAATTATTATAATTATTATATGTAGAATTTAGGTTATGTATTACGGAATACGTTATCACGTAAAACTATCGTCCGTAAACCGACTTTACAGACAACCAATTTTTTTGTACAGATGGAAGACCAAGCATATGCTTGAATCCTGTACCTTTTATTTGTAAATAGGAGCAATAAACATTTATTATTATTATTATCAAAATCGGTTCATTCATTGAAGATCTATGATGCCACAGTTGCAGCCAATTGGGCGACGGGACCATTCCAATTTAAAAAATATTGACATTTGATATAGTATAATGAAGGAAAGAAAATTTCTGATATTGCGATATGGCTATTATTCAATATGATATTTGCTATTTGTTGCCATGGTTACCTAGACTATCTACATAATATGTTCACGTCATGTAAAATTATTCAAAGCATACTTAACTGGTTTATTTCTGACAGATCTACAAAACAAAATAATAGCTGTTTTTTTTATTTTCAAAATATTTCCCAAACTAATAAAGTTTAGAAATTTTTTTATCGAAACTTTCTTGAAAAAATAAAAAGAAAAAAAAGCCGTTATGAAAAGTATACCATTAATATATAAAAACCGGTCAAGTGTGAGTCGGACTCGCACACGAAGGGTTCCGTACACTATGTACTTTTTAAATACTTTTGTAAAAGAAACAAGAGAGGCGCTATAACAATATGTAACCAGTGGGAGTATGCAAGTAGTTCGAGAATTTCAAGGCGTGAAATTTTACATAATTCACCCGACGTTTTTATATTATAAACACTTTTTTAACAAAAATTTCTTATAGAATAAAATAATATAAAGTTTTGATAAATACACCATTATATCAAATAACAATGTTATAGAAAAAATCTCTGTTGCGCATGCGCCGATTTCTCCAAAAAAAAAATACAAAACTTTAGAATAATAAACCATTATGAAAAATACACCATTATTCTATAAAAACAATGTTATAGCACATATCTTTTCTGCGCATGCGCCGCCTTTCCCCCTAAAACTTTTTACAAAACTTTCTTTTAAAATAGAATAAATAAACCATTATGACATATATACTATTATTATATAAAACAACGTCATTGCATATATTTCTTTTGCGCATGCGCCAATTTTTCCCAAAAAATTTACAAAACTTTTGTAAACATAGATAGAATAATAAACCGTTATGAAAAGTATACCGTTATTATATAAAAAAACAGCCTTATAGTATATATTTCTTCTACGCATGCGCCGATTTTTTTCAAAAATTTATTTTACAAAACTCCTGTTAAACAAAATAATAAGCCCTTATGAAAAGTATACTATTATCTTATAAAAACAACATTGAAATATATATTTCTTTTGCGCTTGCGCCGACGTCTCTCAAAAACAATAGGCCTCTTCATATTTGCATATCAAACATCCTCCCAAAATTTGGTTTCATTCCGCTCATCCATGGTGTTGGAATGGTAAAAAATGTCAAAAATGACGTTTGCATCTGTCAAAGCAATATGTTCTAATAATTAAAATTAGTTATTCAAATCGGTAACTCAGAAGGCGTTGCATTTCACAATATATTAATGTCAAAAGACTGACTAATATTTGAAATGACATTCGTTTTTGAACAAATGCAATCTTTTTTTTAAGACAAAACATACGCAATTTTTAAATTCCCATAGTACATTATGCAACAAACGAAGACAGACGATCCCCGTGTATGCTATGGATTAGACAAAATTGAATTTATACATTATATTTCTATATAAAGCTGTATAAAAAAAGTGTTTTGACGAATTCTGTTATACAAAATCTATGTAAAATTTTCTCCTCTTTCGTTTAAGACAGGTCTCGAAACGATCTGATTTAAATTGAGCGAATTATCAGCAAAAAACTTAGTTTGCTCCTCTTTTGGGAGTTTTGGGGGGTTTTTAATTATTTGTTGTTCTAGCGGCAATAGAAATACACAATCTGTGAAAATTTCAACTCTCTACCTATTACGGTTCTTGAGATACAGCCCGCTGACAGACAGACGGACAGACAGACAGACAGACAGACAGACAGACGGACAGCGGAGGCTTAGTAATAGGGTCCCGTTTGACCTTCAGGTACGGAACCCTAAAAACACCGTTATAGGATATATCTCTTCTGCGCATGCGTCGATTTACCCCAAAAACATTAGGGTACTTCATAGTCGCGTTTTAAACATTTTCCCAAAAGGTTTCAATCCGCTCATCTGTTTGACTTGTATCAAGCTCACGGACAAACAGACTTTCAGACGCACACAGTTTTTTTCAAAATTATGTTTTTTTGGATTCAGGGGATCTCAAAACGAAAAGATATTGTATAATTTTTAAAAATGATTTTTGACCTAAACTAGTACCGTTCCCCATTTGTGGGTTGGAATGGTAAAATTACCCACACATTTATTTGCGAGATGATGGAAAAACTGTCTTAAACTCACCACCGATCCCCCTACGAATCCCACACAAAAAATCGATACCTGTCCAAAATGCACGATTGGCCTTTTTTTCGCCCATTTATCTAATAGGTACAAACCAATCTTTTTCAACAACGCTTTTTAGTGGGCGGAGCTTACATAAAAATTTTAAAAACTATTTTTGAGTTAACCTTAAATCACAATGTCATTTTGCTCAGACAGCAGACTTTACTGCTCTGTTAATATAACACACAAAAAAAGATTCATTGCAAATACCATAGTCTTGGAACCATTTGATGAATTCGCCTCTGGTTCTTCTACATTAGAAACCCTAAATGAGGGGCGGGCAAATCTTTTGATCGCCGGGTCACATAGCTGATGAAAATTTGACCGCGGGCCAAAAATTTGCAGAGCAAAAAAAGAAGGTCCTCACATTCTATTTCCGCATTTGGAGAGCAAAAAAAAGCTCCTTTTCGTCTGTTTTGGCGCCCTTGCTATTTCTTTACTATTTTTCTAAAATTTATAAAATGCTTCGCGGGCCGGACAACATTGTGCTGCAGGCCGCCATTTGCCCAGGCCTGCTCTAGATAGATTAAAATAATGGAAATAGAGCTGTTGAGAATACATACAATGTACTTCTACGAAGAAGGTCTGATTCGCCGATGGTGGGACTCCGTTGTCAGCAATGCACTCGTACGGTCCCATATGGCCACGATTGATGTGGGTAATGTTGAGAGTGTGCCCCGGCATCGACACGGCTGCAAAACAATCCAATAATTAAATAGTTATTAATACAGATTCACCCTAAAGTCTGCGCCATCATGCCATGCTTTGTGAAATATAAACTAATAAAATTATTATTTAAGATTTGTAAATAGTAGTTTTAACCTACACGAGTTGTAAAAGCATTATAATCGAAATACATATTTTTTGCTCGTACCTCCTTTAAAATACCTAGGTGATTTTCACTTCATTATAAGTATATTATACCTATTTATTGAAAGTTCATGTCCGGTAACTTTGGAATCTTTTTGGATTGTTTACAAAGACAACACCTACTGTGCCCTCTCTGTTGATTCCATGGATTTAAATGGTAACTGACAGAGAAATTACTATTGGATTGATAAAATCGCATTTCTTTTGTTACACTTTATGCACTAGTGCGAAATGCGTCATTTTACTATCGCTATATAAGCATGACAGGCAGCTAATTTATAGGGGGTTGTACAAAAACGATTTTTGTGGTTGTAAAGAGTTCACATTCGGTTAAATTCCAAGCAGATTAATTAAAAAGGAGGTCGGGATAGTTTCTCCAATTTTTATTGTAGGCTATAGACGCTCGACAGGTGAGGTAATCAGCGTCTATCTTACTTCTATAATATAAGAAAGTAAGCCCGAGTTGTGTCGAATCGCTCATTATTTGATAATACTAATCTATATAAAAAAATACGAAAAGGAAAAAAGAGTGTGGTACCGATTTGAGTAAGTCAATGCGCACACATTGTGATGAAACATACATCGTTCTGTTCATTTTAATGAGGGGGAGTGCACAATATATTAGCCGGAGAGCTGATGACACAATTTAGGGTATGTATTTTAGGCAGGTTGAAATAATGAAAAAAAAGTAATTTATCAATGTGTGAATCTGGAATGGTGAGTCTGCCTGAGCATTTGCGGTTATTTCGCGCCTGCGCAGCATATGACATCTGCAAAAAAATATCCCCAAAAAACATGTTTTAGGCAACTTGAAACTTTTATAATCTTTGAGTTCAGCATTTATATAATCCAGAAATGAAAATGCCAGAACATTTTGTCGGTTATAAAGTAGGGGCAGAACCTCCCCAAGATATTTTATTAATATACGCAATGAGCACGATACAGGTCAAACAGATGAACGGATTGAAACCAAATTTTGGGAGGATGTTTGGTATGCAGATATGAAAAGCTCTATTGTTTTTGGGGAAAATCGGCGCATGCGCAAAAGAGATATATGCTATAACGTTGTTTTTTATATATAATAATGATATACTTTTCATTACAGTTTATTATTCTATTTATTTTTTCAAGAAAGTTTTGTGAAAAAAAAAATTCTAAACTTAATAATTTCGGAAATATTTTGAAAATAAGACAAGAACCAACTGCTGTTCTGTTTTGAAAATCTGCCAGCAAAAAATAGTTCACAAAACTTTCTTGAAAAAATAAATAGAATAATAAACTGTTATGAAGAGTATATCATTATTATATAAAAAACAACGTTATAGCATATATCTCTTTTGCGCATGCGCCGATTTTCCCCAAAAACAATAGAGCTTTTCATATCTGCATACCAAACATCCTCCCAAAATTTGGTTTCAATCCGTTCATCCGTTTGACCTGTATCGTGCTCATTGCGTATATTAATAAAATATCTTCGGGGGGTTCTGCCCCTACTTTATAACCGACAAAATGTTCTGGCGTTTTCATTTCTGGATTATATAAATGCTGAACTCAAAGATTATAAAAGTTTCAAGTTGCCTAAAACATGTTTTTTGGGGATATTTTTTTGCAGATGTCATATGCTGCGCAGGCGCGAAATAACCGCAAATGCTCAGGCAGACTCACCATTCCAGATTCACCCATTGATAAATTACTGTTTTTTCATTATTTCAATCTGCCTAAAACACATACCCTAAATCGTGTACAATATGTATTCGTATTGTAAATAGACATTATATTATAACCATTTCAATAGCAATTTTAAAGGATCCATATATTAATACGCGAAGAAAAAACTTCGTAGCCCTTTTTCAGCACATTGCAGAGGAGTGTGAAGCATAGTTGAAGTTCATATGGAGGAGTGCAGAAATAAAACATTCACTGTTTATGTTCATACACTGTAAAAATTATTCATTGTTTACGTTCATACACTGTAAAAAATTAGCGGAGTAAATGCGGAGTGCATTACGAACGAATCTCAACCACAGGGCGACCACTAGAGTTTTTTTAAAAGCATTAGTTCGGCAATGGTTTGTTTTAAACTAGCGTAAGTGTCGACTGACGAGGTCTGATCTTTTCGTGCACCTGTAGTTTTACCTTTATCACTGATTCACACAAAACCATTACTCAATCACGCACAAACAACTGCACAGGTCCATTAGTCAATTTCATTTACTCGAGTTGTTATACTTAATCCCGTTTAAGTGGATTAAGATAAATTGATTTTTGATACATACAGTGTGTAAACGATAGTACGGAACATAGAGAACAATGTGGTGTTTCTTGCACGTAATAGGAATTTTAAAACTCGCTAATTATGTATGTCACATTTTGTACATAATAGCTGCATCCGCGTTCTAGAGACATAAACTACAATTTTTTCTATTTTTGGGAGACTAAAAATTAAGGGTAGGTAATGTTTTTTTCACCTGGTAAAGTGGAGTATCATTATTTGAATGAAACAAAAATTAGCCTGTTACCATTGATTAAAATATTATATAGGAAGATAAAGTTCCCAGTGAACCTAAATGATATCACTTTTGATGCGCGTCAACAGATGGCTTGTGATAGCCATCTATTGACAAGCATCTTAAGCTATATTGTTTTAATATGTGAATTTAGAATATGTAGAGTTTCCGGAGTGAATTGTGCAGGCAATTGTTTGGCCATCTAGTGACTAGCATCATAATTATATGTGTTCCTAAAGCCCACCTTACGTCATTCGTCTGTTATGTACAGTATTCTGCGTGTACAATTGGATTACATAACGTTTGTGACCAGCGTTGCCAGATGTCCCGATTTTGGCGGGACGTCCCGATTTTTAAATCAAAATTAAATTGTTCGCGCGGGACAGGCTCAGTCCCGCTTTTCGGGGATAACTTTAAAAGAAGTTAAATCTTCACAGAAATATCATGAATAAGTAATTCTTATAAATAATTATCCTCTTATTGTATGTTGCAATTTGTAACACTCACTCCACAGACTAATGTTTGAAACGCCATATTTTTCTAATGAATAAAACTTTTTTGATTTTGATTTCTGTTTTTTTTTTTATTCTGAAGACGAATAAGACAACTATTTAACGATCGGGTAAATCTGATTTAAAATATTATATTTTTATTAAAATACATTTTCTATGGCTATTTTTGCTATCTATTGTCACGTAAACGTAATTTTAATTCAAATAAAAAGATAAATATAGGTATTTGAAAACTTTTAATTATATACGTTTTTTTACTATGTCCCGCTTTCGACGAAAGAATCCCGCTGTTTTCACTCAAAGAGTTCCAAAATCCCGACTTGGCAAAAAAAAAAAACTGGCAACGCTGTTTGTGACCCATTTCAAAAATATTATAATATAGTTCAGTTAACGAAGACCCGAAATTGGCAAATAAATGCAAAAAATTGTGTAGTCTGGATTAATATTTTTTATAATAGGGTTGACCCCCAGGTATAACATACCAAAAGTCCCCAGCCAGGGGCCGCTTGCTTTAGGCGGAAAGGGGGGGATATGTCCCATATTTTAGTTTTTCCTAAATATTTCAAAAACTAAGCGTCGTAGGAAAAAAAAACCTTAATACGTAATGAAGCTTATTAAATTTCTTACAAAATGATATATTAATTGTATATTTATGACAAATAGGTACAAAAGGAAATGCAAGGGATATAAATGTGACACAAACTGAAAACAAAGTATTATTGCCTTAGAAAATTTATGTTTATTTTTTCGTTGAGCTATAATTATTATAGATGAAGATTCTTCCTTACATTCAATCCAATATACCATTAGTTATCTTTTGGTTCATGTTGAAATAATTAGGGATGCTACGGAGGTGGCTTTATCGAAACCGAAGTCGGAGTTTTTAAATTTGGTTTTTCGGAGTCGGAACCGGAATCGGAGATGGTGGCAGAAGAAAGATGTGTTAAGGGCAGGCAATAAAATAATATAGTACAAACACTACAAACATTAAGCAGTCAGCCTCTTTAATTTCAATTAAAAAATAATAAATATAGGTGTCACAAATAAAAATAATCACATTTCTATAACAGTTAGCAAATTAAATCAAATTAATTGACTCCAGAAGTAGCAAATTATATTTAATAAACAATAGCTTTGCAACTTTGTCTCCGTCCAATCTATTTCTTAACGGGTCCCGTATCTCCCTTATTAATAAATCTAAAAAAAAAAATAATACGGCATTTTGTAGACAATTTAATCAGCTTTATTTTTTATAAAAGGTTCTCTTTTCTAAAACGCATGGTTTTTTAGAGAATCACGAAGAAGCAAAAAATGGGACCTATTTGCTCCCCTCCCGCCCAAAGCAAGTGCCCCCCCGCTGGGGACTTTTAATATGTTATACCTGGGTATCACCCCTATCATTTGAAATAATAACCCAGACTACACAATTTATTGTTTTTATTTTTCCTTCGTTGACTGGATTAATATTCAATCAAATGTAAAAAAAAATTGACATAGCTATCCATACGTGTTTCAAATTTCTGTCATTACGGGCACTACGATCATTTTGACTATCCCCACCACGTACTTCGCACATAGCGAATCCATAGGTACAAAATATGTTTTATACTTATTCGTATTTTTTGACGTGATAACGTCTTATAAATTGATGAATCACCAATCTTATAAATTGATAAAACACCGGCTGCATGTTCGAAAAAGTGTAACGCGTAACGTTCCTAACGTTCCTAACGTTCCGCCTGACCCTGTGTGTGCTTTTTGCTAATTTCTCGCTCAATTTAAATCAGATCGGTTTGAAACCAGTCTTAAACGAAAGAGGAGAACATTTTACATAGATTTTGCATAACAGAATTTGCCTAAACAGTTTTTTTATACAAATTTATATAGAAAAATAGCTGTATAAATGCAACATGAAAACGGCTGAATTTCTAATGTTTAATTCAATTTTTTGACATTAGTATTCTGTGAAATGCAAAGCCTTCTAAGTTAACTATTGGAATAACTAATTATTATTAGAACATAATACTTTGTAAGTTGCAAACGTCACTTTTGACATTTCTTATCATTCCGACACCAAGGATAAGCGGATTGAAACCAAATTTTGGGAGGTTTAGGTTATGTATTACGGAATACGTTATCACGTAAAACTATCGTCCGTAAACCGACTTTACAGACAACCAATTTTTTTTTTTTAATGTTAATTTTTTCCAATCAAACTCCATAATAAGTAGTGCAGAAAATGAGAAAAAGTGGGGTAGTTTTGATTTTTAGATACCTATGGGGACCATGCGTGAAACAAAGAGGCAGCACTACTGCCGAAGTTGGCGCTCTCTAGTATCTAATTAGTGAACTATATGGTACAATTTTATAAAAGTAAACAACGGAAATTATTTCAAAAATGGACAAAATAATCAAGTATGGATTTCTTCCTGTTATTAATAATCGTGTACATGGCCAGAATAGTTCAAAAGGCGAAAAATTATATAATTCTGATCATGTACCTATATGATATACTAGAACATAATTTAAATGGGCAAGTTGTGATAACCGGCAAACTTGTACCGCAAACAGTGTGTCTAAAGTATATGACGTGAAAATTATGCTATGTATAATAATAATTTCTTCTTTATAATATAATATTTTGTATAATATTAGTATTTTACTTTGTAATTGACTTATATTTTCGATAACTGATAAGCGAATTGTCATTAATTGACATAAATGCAATTTCTTTATCCAAAGCCTGCTCATAATATACCATTAATTTTGAACAAATTCTTCCATAATAGTATACTACAGGTAATAGAGTCGTTATTTTCATTCCACATTGCATTATCCTACAACTTTTTTTCGTTTTCTTAAATAGGTTCAGTATCACGTACTGACCCTAAATGCACAAAATCCTTACAAATTAGGCGGGCGGAAGTGCCGCCATTTTAACTAAAACCGTTTCAGCCTATATCTCCCTAACCGTGCACTTGAGGCCAAAAAAGGTAATAACCTTTATTGTAGATAAATAAATTTACTATCTTTTTTGTTCAATAATTTTTTTTGTATCACTTGCCGTTTACGACTTATTCAATTATTACGATTTGTTTATTGACTTTTGGACCCATAGATATCTCTTCTAATAATTGTTTAAACAATAAAATGCTAATGACTTAAGTTTTAAATCTACAAATTTTCTACAACTTTTACTTTAAACTTTTTTTTCTAAAATTAATATTTTTCAAGTTATAACGCGTAACATGTTACGCGTTATAACTTGAAAAATATTAATTCTCTATTACCTGTACTAGTATATTGTGAAACTAGTGCGGCAAGTTGTCGATTGCCCATGAAAGCGAAGTTGAGCGCACGAGCGAAGCGAGTGCGCTCATTCGCTTGAGGGGGCAATCGACAATGCCGCACGAGTTGCACATACTATTTTTTATTACGAATTAAATAAAATTAAATTGAAATTAAAATTTTATTACGAATTAAAAAAAGAAATTAGAAGTAATAAAAATTAAAATTAAATCATTAAAAAGTTGAAAATTCAGTTAAAATTGTTAAAATTGTCAAGAATAAAAGTCCATAATCGAAAATTTTAACCTCAAATCTGCTTCAAATGACAGTTTGTTTCGTTGACATTAACACCGTTATTACTTTGTTTTTTTCTCTGAATTTGCGTGCGGCAAACAATAATTTCAGTGCGACAAATAAAGTTTCCGCACGCAAATGAAAATAGCTACTTTTCAACCGTAACAGCATGCGTAAAGATACCATTTTTCCCGCATGAGCAATAAAAAATGAACACTTTTACCAACAGGGAGCGTCAAAATCACGAAACTCGGTCCCCTATCAACTTATTTATCCAAGCCTACTTATAATATATCATATATTTTGTTGGGTTAAAAATCGATTTTTAACCCTTAAAATCTACATAGCACAATTCTGACACTCTAGCACATACGTGATGTATTGATATACCTACTGATACCACAAACTTTTCTCGACGATGACATTATTAAAAAAAAAATGATTATAAGAACAAGAAATTACAAGTAAAAGTTGAATAAATCCTTCTATAAAGTTAAGCTTTTTGTCACCAGTTGGCGTGTAAGTCACGAAGCTCGGTCCCCCAAACATCCAGTTTCCGATCCTGGTGTGTCACTACGCGCCATTTGGTACCCAGGAAACAAAAAAAAAAGTGCGGAAAGATACTAATTGCACGCGTTATATTCAAAGCAATGGCACGTCAATCCGGTGTCGGAGAGGCAACCGGATGGCGAGTGGTAATCTGGGCCTATGAATGGTGCAGAACCCCCTGGTAGCAGCCAAAGTGACCCCAAATGGACGGGGGCGGCGATATGGGGGTGGGGCAAAATCGAAAAATGTTTGAAAAGGCAACCGGATAAAAATGCGGTTGCATTGAAGGAAATACCCTAATTATATAATAAATTTTTTTTGCCATCCGAAACACGCGGGCCGTTTTTTCACTAGCGAATAAAAAAAAAATAAAAAAAAAACTGAAAAGGCAACCACTTCAAAATTAGTGAGCATACTTATTGACACCACCAAACGTTGGAAAAAAATTGCCATCCGATCCTGATGGGCAGTTTCGGAGAAACAACCCCTCAAAGTCGCTGAAAAACCCTTTTTTCCGATTTTTTCAACAATAAGTAAAAAAAACAAACTAAAAATTGTTCAAATCGGATGGCATTTGAAATTTATACTGTCCTAAGTACAAATAACAGTGTGTATCAATGCCATCCGATTTTGATTAAATTTACCCCTATTTAGCCAGCCCCCAAAACTCAATAACAATAAAAATAATGCCATACGCTGCATAAAATTGTTATTTTCATGATTTTTGGGGGATGGCTAAATAGGGGTAAATTTAATCGAAATCGGATGGCATTGATACACACTATTATTTGTACTTAGGACAATATAAATTTCGAATGCCATCCGATTTGAACAATTTTTAGTGTGTTTTTTTACTTATTGTTGAAAAAATCGAAAAAAAGGGTTTTTCAGCGACTTTGAGGGATTGTTTCTCCGAAACTGCCCATCAGGATCGGATGGCAATTTTTTTTCCAACGTTTGGTGGTGTCAATAAGTATGCTCACTAATTTTGAAGCGGTTGCCTTTTCAGTTTTTTTTTTATTCGCTAGTGCAAAAACGGCCCGCGTGTTTCGGATGGCAAAAAAAAATTATTATATAATTAGGGTATTTCCTTCAATGCAACCGCATTTTTATCCGGCTGCCTTTTCAAACACTTTTTGATTTTGTCCCACCCCCATATCGCCGCCCCCGTCCATTTGGGGTCATTTTGGCCGCTACCAGCGGGTTCTGTACCACTCATAGGCCCAGATTACCACTCGCCATCCGGTTGCCTCTCCGACACCGGATTGACGTGCCATTGCTTTGAATATTAGTAGAAATTTTATTTTTTATTTATTATTGGCAAAATATGTCAGTATTTTTGAAATTGAAAAGATCCTTGACGTCTGTGCTAAATTATTAAAATTAATGCGTATCCATGATTTTAAAAAATCAAAAAATTTAAATTATAGGTATTCGGTTTCTATGATTTATTTTAGAAATTTATATGTGCCGTTGTTTACGTGGCGTTTCTATGGTTTGAAACAAACTGGAAACTGTAAATTATCACATACGCCAAAAATAAAAAAAATAATAGAGGGAGCGTTGACAATATCTGAACTATTAGTTTAATCATAATGTAGGTGGAAGCACAAACCAACATTCAATTTGTTGGCCATGGGCATGGGACGTAAAAGGTTTACTAGATATATTTAACACTTTTCTACAATATCTTACTCAATGTTGTTACTAACAAAATTGTACGGTGGCCGAAATAATTATTAATTATTGTTTTTATATTGAATCAAATTTAATGACATGTAATTTAATTTAATATAATAAAGTACCTGAATTTGTTTGCTAGTTGCATGAAATTCTCGCTTGATTGGTTGTTATTTCCAGTGAAATTATTTTGTTTGTTAATAGGTATAGTGGAGTGCCGTAAGACATAAAAATCTCAAAACCTCGGAACCCGGTTAAACTGAATGGATTTTCGTAAAACCTTTTCGATTGCATTGTTAAAAGCTTAAACAAAACAGTTTACACGTCAAAATTTGTCGCTTTCGATTTCAACAATACAGGGTGGGGTTGAACTCGATTATTTCGATAAAAGTTTCAGACCAAAAGTTGTTTAGTTTCAAGGGGGGCATCGTTTTGAGACAAATACCACCCCCTACTCTCATCCTCTGCGCAGGGATGAAGATGACTTTGACATTTTTAATAGGAAAACCTATTTTTTATCGTAAATTAAGATTTTTCTAGAAAAAATATGCAACATTTGCATAGAAAATTACGAGAAGTAAATGTTGTTTTATTTGGGAACAGTCATTGATTAAACATAAAAAACCACCGCCCCCTTTAATCATTAAAAAATTCAGTCACCCCCACCCCCGCGCAGGGGGCGGTGTTTTTTTGTATCTTTAATCGATGACCCTTCCC
The DNA here is from genome assembly GCA_963575645.1 of Xanthostigma xanthostigma. Classification (NCBI taxonomy): domain Eukaryota; kingdom Metazoa; phylum Arthropoda; class Insecta; order Raphidioptera; family Raphidiidae; genus Xanthostigma; species Xanthostigma xanthostigma. The sequence goes on from OY754464.1 coordinate 45,276,482, forward strand.
AAAACAAACAACACTTACCTCTCATAATTTTTTGCGCAACGTCGTTGTTTAGATATACTTAAACATTTAATGGAGTTTCGGGACACCGATTTTTGACATGCATTTTAAGGGTTGAGAGAGGCATCGGGTAAAAAAATGTTTCAGACAAATGTTGCATATTTTTTCTAGAAAAATCATAATTTATGATAAAAAATTGGTATTCCTATTAAAAAAGTCAAAGTCACCCTCATCCCTGCGTAGAGGATGAGAGTAGGTGGTGGCATTTGTCTTTATACGATGTCTCCCTTCAAACTAAACAACTTTTGTCTGAAACTTTTTTCGAAATAATCGAGTTCAACCGAGATATTAGCTTGTCTCAAGATAAATGCCCCACCCTGTATATTACAATTTATTGAAAAATGAAGAGAATATCAAGAGAAAAAAAAGTAGTATTTTGACGATAACTTTGTCAATTTTTCAGATATACTAATTTTTCAAAAAGCATTTTGTAGGTACGTTCCGGGGCTACAGAACCTGTAGAGATGAACTGTTTTAAAGCTTTCGTTTTTAAGATGTCTGAACTTAAAGGACTCCCAAAAGGTGCCTTTTGCGCTGTAAGGCGAAGTTTTTACGGATATATCTCAACAAACGTAAATCCTAAAAGAAAAAAAAATACTAACATTTTCTGTTGACAAAGGCCTACATTTTTTGTATCTTGCATATTTCGTGTATGTCTCTTTGTTTAAGCGTAATCGGCAACAGAAAGATATTTTTTTCAGTATTCGGAAAAAAAAGTTCAAGGTTAAATCGTTTTTTTTTTCAAAACTAAGCATCCAAATTGGTGCAAACTCCCCATACATGTTGTTAGTACCCAAAAGAAGTAGATCGTAAGTGGAGTACGTTTAAATTAAGAGATAAGTACACGTTTAAATTACATTTTTGCAGTTAAGCCATCGGTTTTATTATCGATCTTTGCTTTAATAAAACCTGTACGACCATCTCATTTTCGCCGTAACTCGGTCAATTTAAATGATGATAACATTTAGAAAAGCTCATTTTCAAGGGTTTTTCAAGCTGTGTAAATAAGCCATTTAATATTTTTTACCAAAACGATGTTGTCTCCTTGTAAATGGCGTTGAAAGGAATGAATAATTTTGTTAGCGAACAAACTTTTATGTTTAAACGATCATCACTTTGTTTCTATTGTACGTACAAAACTTGAAAAAATATGGAGTCGATTCGTTATTTAATAAGCTTAATTTTTGCTATTTTCAGTATTTTGATAGAGCGCATAGTTTTTGAGTTATTCGTGAAATAGCGCTCGAAAACGTCCATATTTCAATGAAAAATCGAGATTTTCAATCGCAAATAACTCGATAAATATCGATCCAAATAAATAACTTCATAGAATACGTTTTGCTTAGAATTCAATGATGTATCGATTCATGGGGTTACTTTTTCCAAAAAAATTTCCACCCCCGAAAAGGGGTGGCATATCGACATGTCAAAAGCGGCAATAATAAATGGGCAAACATTTTAGTATTTAGTGTTATAAACACATTCCAAAAGGTTTTACAAAAATCCGTTCGGTTTACCCGCGTTCCGAGGTATAAACCTTATACGGCACTCCACTAGTAATACCGGTTATAAATTTCCAAGCATACGAATTTGGTGAATACTAAATTATACCATAGGGTGCTTTCGTTTATTCCTAAAAAATGTGCAAGCTCTATTAAAACTCTATTGTGCTTATTGCGCAGCCCGTTTTCACGCTGCGGCAACCTTTTTGTCTTCAATTCAAAACATGTAATCCAACAGGTGTGTCAACTAAAAGACAGGCGCATTTTGGAGCTGTGATGAGACTATGAGAGGATTTAATCGTCTATGAATTATACAGATCAATAGGAGCACAATACAAAGTCATTACGGAAGACAACAGAATCCGATATTGTCGGAACCGTTAACGCCTTGTCACCAAGTTTTATTTTTTGCAAACACAGTCGCGCACGTCACACATGCTTGAGTTCGCCCAGCCAATCATTGGCGAATGGCTAGTCAGTCGCACTACCCACATGTTCGCTCAGCCAGTCAAAATAAGTATGTTAGTATATCAGAATGAAATTTCAACCAGACGTACTGCATATCTCCAAATAGAAATATTGATCAATTGATAAAATGGTTTGGATTGCCATTTTAACTGTGGTAGAAGTGAAACTTCTTGAGTATACTGACACCTCGAATATGGTCGACATATTCGAGGTGTCAGACATTTTAAATGGTTCATGTTATTTGTCAGAGAACATTATTTTAGCGTTTTGGTTGAAGTTTTTAAGCTATCCAATTAAAAAAACAAACAATATCTATAAATTTTTACATGTCGTCAAAACGACATCTTTCGGAAAGTTTATAGGGAAAACTCCCCAAAATCAAGAAAAGTCATAGAGGAAATAGGCGTCCGACTAGGCCTAATGAAGCCATATACAAAGTTTGGGGAGAGTATGTATCAATAAAATTTTTGCCGACTGGCACTCTGGCTAATAGATGCCAGAGCCAACCAAACGTGGTGTACAGTTCATAAATAGTAAATTCGTTTTATAGCCTCACGAATTTTCTTTTGCTAAGAAACATTGAAAAAACAATATTGAACCGACTTCAAAAAAGGAGTCATACTGTTTCTAAAATGAATAAAATAGTGTGTCCTTTCGTTTTACAATCACCTTCCCTAACTTACATTCATTTAGAAGTCAGGGGAATGATTTCTCTATTGATTTATTTATACGTGGATTTGTAAAATAATAGGGCTCTTCATATTTGCATATCAAACATCCTCTCAAAATATGGTTTCTATCCGCTCATCCGTTTGACCTGTATCGTATTCACAGACAAACAGACGAACAAACTTTTTTCAAAAAATGTTTTTTGGACTCGGGAGACCTTAAAACAAAAACTTAAATTAGTAAACATTCCCCACTCGCGGTGTTGGAATGGTAAAATTATGTAACATTTTTATAAACCGTCTTTATTTCGGATTGTCCAATTTCTTTGGAGCCAGATCGCTCACCCATGATCTCAACTGAGTTCTGTTTCAATTTGGACGTACTCCAGTAGATAGTACCTACATTGATTGTAATATTTATGTACGCGAGTATACAAAAACATACGCCAGTGGGAGAAGCTTTATATCGTCTAGTCTCTTTCAACAGCGATCACCATGTTTTGTTATAATTTTTTCTAACAAAGGGATTTTTTGCAGTGTTATTCGATTGTATTTTCAATGAGTCTTTTTCCTGAGAGCAGTGCCTCCGATTAGCCATGGCCGCCATTGGAGGCAGCACTTGTGGTAACATTATTTATTTCTCATTTAGCAACGTATTATTTCAATGATAAAAATGTATTATTAAAAATGAAGTCCTATTGGATAATAAATGAATCACACTTGAGCCTCCAGTCCGTAAACTCGTTACCGAATCAGTTAGTGCCACTATTTTGATTTTTACGACCATGGACAACGCCGCGAATCAATCGTCTGACGGATCAGCGAATCAGCATCTTCCGACATCAGAATTGGGATCAACTCAGGCTATATCGATGCAAGAACACATGGTCTCAGTTAATGATGACCATGCAGGGACGCATAGTCCTAAACGAATGAAATTTACTTGCAGGGACGGGTAGAGCTGACAAGAAAAATTCAGTTTTGGCATCAAAAAGAGTCTCAAAAGATGATCACTGATATTATATAATAATGGTATATTTTTAATAATGGTTTATTATTCTATTTTAAAAGAAAGTTTCGTAAAAAGTTTTTAGGGGGAAAGACGGCGCATGCGCAGACGAGATATGTGCTATAACATTGTTTTTATATAATAATGGTGTATTTTTTACAATGGTTTATTATTCTAAAGTTTTGTAATTTTTTTGGGGGAAATCGGCGCATGCGCAACAGAGATATATGCCATAACGTTGTTTTTTTATATAATGGTGTTTTTTTCAAAATTTTATATTATTATTTTGTTCTACAAGAAATTTTTGTAAAAAAAGTTTTTATAATAAAATAGCGCCGGGGTGTATTATGTAAAATGTCACGCCTTGAAATTCTTGAATTACTTGCATACTCCCACTGGTTACATATTGTTATAGCGCCTCTATTGTTTCTTTCACAAAAGTATTTAAAAAGTACATAGTGTGCGAGTCCGTTTTTTTTATACTAGTGATATACTTTTCGTAACAGTTTTTTATTCTATTTATTTTTTCAAGAAAGTTTTGTTCAAAACTTTTTTCTAAGCTTTATAGTTTTTTTTCTAAAATTAATATTTTTCAAGTTATAACGCGTAAAAATACTTGAAAAACTTGAAAAATATTAATTTTAGAAAAAAAAGTTTAAAGTAAAAGTTGTAGATTTAAAACTTAAGTCATTAGCATTTTATTGTTTAAACAATTATTAGAAGAGATATCTATGGGTCCAAAAGTTAATAAACAAATCGTAATAGTAATAGTAAATTTATTTATCTACAATAAAGGTTATTACCTTTTTTGGCCTCAAGTGCACGGTTACGGAGATATAGGCTGAAACGGTTTTTGTCAAAATGGCGGCACTTCCGCCCGCCTAATTTGTAAGGATTTTGTGCATTTAGGGTCAGTACGTGATACTGAACCTATTTAAGAAAACGAAAAAAAGTTGTAGGATAATGCAGAAAAAAATTCTCTATTACCTGTACTAGATGTCAAAATCTAAGTTACCCGGAGACGAATCAAACAAAAAAAAAATTTTTTTAATCGGTTAAGGCGTTTTGGCTGCACGCTGGATACAAAAAGCGCGACTCAGATTCATAGATTCACAGACAAAGCAAGTACATATAGGCGCTTTCAACTATTGCTTGCTCGCGTCAAAAAATGACAATTATTTTATTCTCGGAATTGATATATTTTTCATTTCATCTCCCTCTGGATTCTCCATTTTTCTCTCTCCGTCTCTAAACACACTTCTTGGCACTCTCTCGTAACGCTTCCAGCTATTTTAAAATCACAATGTTTTTAAAAGCGTTCTGAGAAAATTGGCAGAGCGCTAATTTAATTAAATGAATCGGATAAATATTTTGACACGTGCAGAGTTGTAATGGTTTTAGTAAGTTAAAATGAAAAATGGATTGACGCAAATTGTAAAAGATTATTTCACTACATAATACATATATTGAACTGTTTTCAAAGTATGAATAATTGCTCGAAGTTATTACTAGCTGAATCACTTGAAGTATAAGACCTAATTTGTGCATACATGCTGCGCAAGCAATCGCCATATTCTCAGCAAGCACACTACCAATATTCTGACTCAAAATGTCATACCAGTCGTATCGTAAAATTATATGTAATTTTATTATCCAAAATATTGTCACTAATAAAAAAATTTGAAAAGAAGTTTGACCCTGCAGGCCATCCCTGTAACTTCCCGCTATTTTCGAGTTCAAAACGCTCAAAAATATATAAAATATAGCAAGAAGTTTATTTTTTAGCTCTTCGAGCTCAAAAAAAAAAAACACTGTTACGAAATTTTCGTTAACGATATCTCATGAACAAATGAACCGATTTTGATGCGATTTGCGGCAGTCGACGTAATTTTTTAACCTCAATAAGTAATTTATTACAGAAAAATCGATCTCATAGGAATTTTACGAGCAATTTAAAAAAAAACACTTTTTTACAAATTTTTCGTTCACGATATCTCATGAACAAATGAGCCGATTTTGATGCGGTTTGCGGCAATCGACTCAGTTTTTTTAACCTAAAAAAGTAAATTATTACAAAAAAATCGATTTGATAAGAATTTTACGAGTAATTATAAAAAATTACTTTTTTCCTAATTTTTCGTTCACGTTATCTCATGAACAAACGAACCAATTTTGATCTGGCTTGCGGCGATCGACGCAGTTTTTTTAGCCTAAGAAAATAATTTAGTACAAAAAAATCGATCTGATAACAATTTTAAGAGTCATTTTAAAAAAACACTTTTTATGATTTTTTCGTTCACGGTATCTCGTGAACAAATGAACCGATTTTGATGCGGTTTACAGAAATCGACGCAGTTTGTTAAGGAGAAGAGCTGATTAGATTTTGGAATTAATCGGTTTAGTAGTTTAGAAAATATTTTACAAAAACAAATTTTAAAAAATTTTTGAAACTTGTTTTTTTAAGATTTCTCAAAATTTTTTGGGCCGAATCATTTCAAATTTTCAGGAAGTCTAAGTTCACCAAGATCACGTCAGATGCCGCAAACCGCGTTTCAGTCGGACACTCCGTTCAAAAGATATAAAAGGTTTACATACATACATACATACACACACACACACACATACATACAGCCCTACGGACATCATCGCCAAAATAGTTTCAATAGCTTCCTAGGACCTCAAAACGCCGAGATCTGGCGAAAACTCGATTTTCGAAAATCAGGGTGTAACCAATAAGTAACTTCCCGATTTAAAAAAAAAAAAAATTTTTTTTTAAAGCGGGAAGTTAAAAACAAGCACACAATATATTATAAATCGAAGCACGTGCGGCTAGTAGCATACACAAATTTAATAATCAGAAAAAGTATGTCGTTGAAAGAATTGTACTATGTTTTTATTTACTAAAACAACAATTTTTTAAATAAGTTATTAAAAATATGCAGAATTATACAATGAATCTGTTAGCGATATTAATTAAATTTAGCTCTAGTCCAGTCGCACGATGTTACTAAGATATAAAGTGCAAATATTACCTATGCATTGGTATGAAATATAGCTGTTGAAAAATAAAATAAAAAATTTTAATATACAACGTTATTAAAACGAACTAAAAAGAATACAATAATTTCTTTACAGACAGATTTTTAACTTGTAGGATTTAAAACGAAAAACGTGGGGCGCATTATTCGTTTTATCTCATAAATAGATTTTGTCATTAATCGCTACTCTCTACACTTCTTATATAACTGTAAAGAAATTGTTTTAAAACGTGGTATATAAAATTTTCTTAAAAATATTATTTTATAATTTTTTTCTTTTTGGTATTTCTTGTTATATCATCTAATTACGCGGTAAAATACATCATAAAAAAAAATATATATATGGCTCATGGGGGGATCGAACGTGCGACCTTGTAATGTGACAACATTACAGGCGTTGTCCCCAATCATTATTTTGAGTAGCCGAAACATAAAATTGTATTAATTAATTAAATTCACTTATTTTTGAACATTCAGTATTCTAAATGCAAAACGCTATTAAATCAAATTACATTTATGAACACACTGTACTTTTCAAAAAGATGTTATCTAAGTTTGATTCTGATTGATATTGCTGTAAACTTGAAAATTTCGATCGCACTGATTGGTGAATCAAGATTAGGTGGGGCGGAATGACGCCGTCATTGATAGCATTTTTGAAATCTAAAATATGGTAAGAGTCTCTCTTGCTTGCGAACTTTGGAAAGAAGTACACGCGTTAAGTTTACAATTAAATTTTTGCTTATCAGTAAATCTTCACTGTTTCGGTACCTACTTGATTTCATCAATCTTGGAGAACGGAGTTTTCTGGTCATCATGAGGTAATAAAACTTTGGATAACATTTTTAATTAAATAAAAATACAATAGGAAAAGGGAACACAGAAAATAAAGTCAATTGATCAAAAAATGCCTTATGCAAATTTAAATTTCGCTGAGTAGGATTAGACGGTTTATCTTTAATCCAACTCAGTGCTTAAATACGAAATAACTTATTTAAAAGACGTCACTTAAAGATATTTTTTTTTATATATAATAAATAATACCGTTAATATTGGTTCGATGGTTTTACTCTTATCAATATTAACGCGTCAATGGGAATAGTTATCAAGTAAACTAATTCTCGCAAGCCCAGCAGGTGGTTTTTTCTCTGCTGTGGTTTTTAAAGTATTAATTAAAGTAAAAGAACGAAATTTGAGTTATTGGTGAATAAGTAACGCCATTTTGTTGATTTAATAGAAGTAAGGCCGTTAACATCGAATAGATGGTTTCTCTCTATCCAATATTAACGTGTCCATGTAAATAAATAAATATACCCAAAAAGGGACTGTAAATAATAAAAGAAACAATTTAAATATAGATATTAAGTATTAGTTGTAAGTTGTAAATACCTTAAATATAAAAAATGGAGTTCAGAATATATCTCCACAGTAAATTATATAATTTTGATTTCAAATAATTACAGAATATTAATTTTCATTTTTTTTTATGATATGATAAATTTTGTTTATATTAAATTCAAAAAGATTCAATACTTTGCGAATATTTAAATTGAAAAGAATAAGATAATGTTTAGAGAAGTTTGCTATATACTTTTTCTGTTGCTGTCGAACTTTGCTCAATATTTATAGAATTGAAGTATTAATATAAGAAACAATGCGTTTGATCTAAAAAAATTAAGAATGAATGATAAAAAATTTATAAAGTATTAAAAGTATATAATTGTCGACCCGCAAAGACGGGCAATTATAAAGAATTATTATGATGAAATTATAAAATTATGAAGTATATAAAAAGGTATTATTGTAGACCCGCAAAGATCGGGCAACTACAGAAATTATGATGATATAAAAATGGTATAAAAGTTAAAATGAATGAATGAGAGATAACGCATAATATCGAATAGAAATAATGATATAATAAAAAGATTTAGCAAAGTCCGAAGATAATGAAGAGGTATATAAATTACTTTAAAAAATAAAGTCATATTTTGATTAATTAAATATTAAATGAAAAATTATAAGATAAAGGAAAAATTATAAAGAAATAATATGTAAATTGGGAAATAATTTGAAATTAGCAAAGTTAAGAAATAATTTAAATTTATGAAATTATTAAAGTAAAATTTGAAATATAATAAATTGTAAAATAATTTTGAAAATAAAAGTTAAAAAAGTTAAAGTTAATTGTAGGCTAAGTTAGTTTTAAGTAAAATAAATAAAATTGATTTGAAATATATTTTGAATGAATAAAATTTGAATTTAAAAGTAATGTTGTTTTTGATGTAAAAAAGAAAAGAAATACATTTTTTGGTAAACAATTAAAGATTTTGCCCTCTACAGATATCAACAATAGCGTTGGTATTTGTTCAGGAAGAAGTAGCGTTTCGTCCTTATCAACACGGCGTAAGGGCCAACGGGGAACGTTACAACCTTCGCGTTATTAGCACGACGCTTTAACCAACTGGGCTATTGGCCGGTTGCTCCTCGGTGCCTTACAACGGTAAATAAGTAAGAGTTAATTATATGGATCGATTAAATTATACTTTTCAGTTCGTTTTTAAAACGTGGTATATTAAAAATATTAGTATATTCTTGTATTGTCATCTAATTCTGAGTTATGTTAAAAATTTCAAGTCTTTATCTCATCAGGAAATTAGTGTAAAATCAATTACAAAATTCCGCCTGGACAGATACACAAGAACCAGACAGACACACACAAAAGCGAGTTAATAAAAACGTGGTAAAAGTGACTTTTTGAATATTTTGAAATATTATTTTTGTTATAATATATTTTTTTATACTAGGTATCTGGTATAAACTAATTTATTAGTTTATACCAGTGTTAATAAACCGTGTCTTTCATTTTAAAATAACAATTACAAAAGAATCAATGCATTTTTTTAAATAAACTTACATTAATAAAAGTTAGGTTACTACCGTATTTAGGAAATTAGTTCATGGTACGGCATTACGTAAAGAAAAAGGAAGATTGCGAAGTTAGGATCTAACGTACTCATTACTCACACACACTTAATTGAATACTCCTCCAGCATGCTCACATCGATACGTCCTGTGTCTCCTAATCAGAAAATAGTTGGTGCTTGTCCTTAAAACTGCTACATAAAGTGCAGTTATAATTTTATTTTCAGGATGTGACGCCAATTGCGTGACAGACAATGAACGTTACTGCGAATTAAAGAGTTGTCATTTAAAAATTATGAATATTTTATCTTACTTTGCCAGGAGCCCCAAGGGATGACCGAGCCATCAGCCTTACGCCATTCGACATGCGGTTTTGGGACGCCAGTTGCGGCGCATCTCAGTCGCAAATTCTGTCGCTCGTTCACCACAATTGTCTTCTGCGCAGGTGCTGTAAAATGGAACAATAAACAGTTACATATTTCACAACAATTCAATCATTTTTATTTACATAAAACCGCATGAAACCATAACCTAAGTGTTTTAAATCACATGACTCGGGAGACAGTTAATTAATTCATTGGTTATGTAAAATAAATTATAAAAATATCTTTTTGAATTTTTCTTACCTATTTCGAAAATTAAAATAGTTCATTCTCAAGTAATCACATCAGAAATACTATAACATGTTTTTTAGTGTTCGACTGAACTTTCGGTTTCGGTTTCGGCCTAGTTTGGCAAAAAACTGGTTTCAGTTTAGTTTTGGTTTCGGCTGCCATCCGGTCGAAACAGAAACTACATTCGGGAAGTTTCGCGCTGAAGTCAGACAAGTTCGGTGCAGCTGCGAGCGACAAAGGGTTTTTTATGCCTCCGCGCTCCGCGTTAGTTGTGTTCTGACTTGCATAAACTTGTTTTTTTTATTTCATAATATTAAAAAAAGTATATTTATTTGTGTAAAAAAGAAAATTTATTTGTGATTTTTGAAATAAAGGGGGAAAAATATATTATTATAAATTACATAATGATTAGTTAAAATATCGGAGGCTGAATGATTAATATGTGATTGATTTTAAAATGTAGGTAGTAAAACCAAAAGTGCGCATCCCACAAGTTTTTTACTGTATGATAAAAATTAAAAAAAAAACAAGTAAAAAAATACCTATTTTATAAAATTAAAGAAAGATTATAAATTTAAAGAAATAAATAATTAAAAAATGAAAAAAATTTTAAACAATTGAAAAAATAAATAAATATACATGCTGATTCCAAAGTTGACATTATCCTTTCATCAGCGAATAGGGCTTCAACGAATAAGATTTTTTTTCCTTTGGCGCTTTTTCGAAATATCAACATCAACGGAGATACAGGGTGTCAAAGTTTTATTTAAAAAATTAAAATTTATTAATAACTGCCAAACCTATTGAGATATTTAAGAAAAATTTTGTAGGTGTCAATAGCTACGTGGGAGGGAAATTCTTCAATTCTTTGAGTTGACCAGTGGCGCGCGTAGAAAAAAATAGTTTAATGTTTTTAAGAAAAAAATGGTACGCCACTGGTTTGTCTAAAAATAAAAATTGTTTGATGAATTCCTTGTTCAATTCGAAAAAGAAAAGTTCTTTTTTATTTTTTGCTACGGCCCATCGTTTTCGAGTAAAAAAATAAAAACCGTTTTAATGCACACCTAAAATTAAATGCTGTTTTAATTTGAAATGTCTAATTACTGAACCTTTGATCAAAGGTTGCTGGGAAATGTTGTTTTTGTTTATCTCGGTTGTCAAGTTTTTCTTCGTAATTTTATTAACACTATCAATACAACAGTGCCTCATGTTTATGAAAATAATGTATAAGTGGATATGCTGATTATATTTACGGAGAGTGTCGTACAAATGCCGCGGCTGCTTCTCGCTTATACGTGGAACGATTTCCGTTGCGAGTTCATCCTTCATACCAAGGTTTTATTGAATTAGTTCGTAGAGCCAGGGAAAATGAAAACTTACGAGGACAACGCGGTGGTCATGCAGGAAAGCCCCGACAACGTGAGAATGTTCGAAATAAAGAAGTAGTTTAACATCTTATCGCAGAAGACCCAACAAGAAGTACCCGGGAAATTGCAAGCCAGATCGGAGTAAGTAAAAAAAAAAGTATGGACAACATTACACTGTGACGATAGCAAAATATGAATCGTCACTAGTGCGAGTACAATAACTTTTTATGTCAAACAGTGTCGGGAATGTTCGGTTTTAAACGTGAGTACCGAGTGACAGTGACTAATTTCTGCGCATTGTGAGAAATAAAAAGTAAAAATAATTTGTGATGAATAAAAATAGCTCTCGCTACAGCCGCGGCACCGTTGTGCAGTGATAAGACGTTAGAAACACCGTCAGAATGGACCAAGCCGTTTACGACTGGGTCCACCTTGAGAGCGATAGGCTTCACCACACTCTCAAGGCACCGTTACCTACTCCTGCGTTTCCTATCTACACCAGTATCCCGTCCGCCTGGTGTTGGGAACAGGTTTGTTCCCGATCCAAAAGGGTCATCAGTACCGATCCAGACAGCTGACGTTGGGAGTCGTAAGACTCCCAGTGAGAAATCGCCGTTCGCTGATACCGTCTCACCACTACTAGCCGCTCCCGAGAGTTTATCCCCTGGCGAGTGTTTTCCGCGGGTCTCGTCGTTCGCCAGGAATCCTGACCGCACATTCCCCACCGTTTAAAGGGGCATATCACCCCCATAATTTTGATATATTATATATATTATGTATTTGCTAAATGATGTTAATTTGAATATTGTACTCGACTATATCTAATTGTTTTTGTTTTGTTTGTAAATAAAGTCATATCATAAATAAACACTGATTTTTGTCAGTACGAAAATACACTGGCTTGTTTCTTTTCTAAAAGTATCTAGTAAATCACTGCAGCGTACCCTGGTTTCCAGCGAGCCGGCCCCGGCCGACGAAAGGTTATGATCCGTTGCAACATAGCTGTCGACTATCGTAAGGACGCACCGTTGCATGGCGCCCGAGCAGGGACAGTTTCTGTTTCTCCGTATAAATATTTTAAACTAGCGTATTTTCTGAAAACTAAAATTAGTGTCAATTTCGTTCAAAATGACAAAAAGTTGGATATATCAAATGTCGAAAGATGAACTTATGAAATTCCTCGACGATAATAACGTCGACTCCAGCGGTACATGTGATGAGCTACGGAGAAGACTCAGTGCGTTTGTTAATGCACATCCTGAGAGGTTTCAAGAGAACTACGCTGACGATCAACCAGCAGCCAACAATGGCGCCAAGCCGAAACACCTGTCCCGATCACACCTAGTTACACCTGAACCTCCGATATCCATTAGTACGCCTAACACCACCGTTACCAGTATACCCGACCATGCCAAATCTATACATCAAATTAGAAAATGGTGAGTCTCATTCGACGGAAAAGATCCCCTTGGCTTTCTAGAACGGATCGAGGAATTAAGATAAGCATACAGATTTGAGACCGAACAACTATTCACAAGCTTACCTGAACTGCTACGAGGTGATCGTTTATTATGGTATAGAAATAACCGAGATCAATGGCAGTGTTGGCAGCATTTCAAACTTTAAAAAGCAATTTTTACCTTACCGTTATCTTCACCAACTCGAACGCGAGATGCGGCAACGACAGCAACAACCAAACGAGCCATTTGCCAAGTACACCGCCACTTTACAAACACTCATGCGCAGAATGGGTGGTGTCTCAGCTGATGCTCAAGTTGACCGAATGTATGAAAACATGCACCCTGATTATAAGATGTACATTCGACGCCGAGACATTCATTCTTTAGCAGACCTGCAACAACAAGCTGCCGAATTCGAGGCCGTGCGCGCCGAAAAAAAAAATAGAGAGAGATCACCCTGCACTACCAACACCGACGAATACCGAACATCAGCCATAGCCTACAGCTAAGAAGACTGCTGCTGGCGCTGTAAACAGAGGGGGCATACGCGTTTTGATTGTCGTCGACCGGCAAGGAAGTTCTGTTCTGTATGTGGCACCGATGGCCGACTAACCAGAGAATGCCACCCATCATCGGGAAACGCTACAGCGACCGGGGGACACAACACCGAGGCCCGGTCGGCAAACAGATCCGAATAAACTATCAACCTCGACCGCACCTAGATGTATACTTATGGCGACGACGGTTCCACGCGTTGCTAGACTCCGGTTTTGAAGGTTCGTTCATCGACGCTCACATAGTTAAATTTGTCGAAGAACATTATCACTTTGCACAAAACGATGACAACCCCGTATTTTTTGGCCAGGTATGAATAAAGAGGTGAGAGAATAGACACGGCATTGTTTAAATTGCCATGCGAAATTGCCAATTTTTCCTATTAAGGAACCTGATAACAGATTTGATCATATACATTTGGATATTGTGTCTCTACCTTTATGTAATGGATTCAAGTATCTTCTGACCATTGTTGATCGCTTTTCACGTTGGCCAGAAGCTTTACCATTAAAAGACATATAAACTGAAACTATAATTGAAGTTTTTATTTCTAACTGGATTTCCCATTTTGGTTGTCCAGGAAAAATTACTACTGATCGAGGACTGCAATTTCAGTCAGTTATGTGGAAACATTTTCTTAAAGAAATTGGTACTGAACATATAAAGTTGCTGGTTTGATGTACATTTATGGCCTAATCAATGGCCATATTGATGATAATGTTACATTATCAACAATAGCCTTACATATTCCTACATTTTATATAATCGAAGTTCTAATATTTTCAATATCCCACGGAGTCGAACCGTTCATCGCGCTTCTTCTCCCTTATATGGTATGTTAATGTTATATAACAGCTTGTCTTCAAAATTAGACATTTTTAAAATGACTAAAACAACGTTTAAAAAATCATGCTTTAATTTACTATCCGGTGACTAATGACCAAATATCGGTAATAAAACATTGTCGTATGTTGGTTTGTACTGGTTAAAATGCATTTTGTTTTTTTTTTGTCTACTTGTTACGTAAAATGTAATTTCAACTGTAATTGGGGTTTATACCCTGTTGTTGAATTAAATAAATAAATTAAATAAATTAAATAATGACAACAGCATATCATCCTCAAGCTAATGGTTTAGTAGAACGATTTCATAGACGTTTAAAAGAATCTTTGAAATGTTCTATCATCAAAACTGGATTGATGTTTTACCATGGACTTTGTTCTCTATTCGTTCTTCCATAAAGAAAGAAGTTAACGTTAGTTCGGCTGAGATGTTATACGAATCTTCTCTTAGACATTCTGCGGAATTTTTTGAACGGAATCTTTTGAATTCTTTTTTTTTTAATATATGGTTTATTGGCCTCTACATCCTCTGACATAATCAGCCATGTCAATACGGTTGGAACAATTCCAGTGTAAGAACAGAAGAAAATAATATTTAAAAAATGCTTAAATAATATAAAAAATAATATTAAATAATTATTATCATATCGGTATCCATAGGTAAGTGATTTGCTTTTATATGAGTATATTATATCTATAATTAGTACGATTTTTTCCCCTTAATTATTAATCTTATCTATACTATTTCAGCACAGGGACACGTAAGAAGGATGGACAACAGGACATATGATGAAGACAATGGACAGCACCGGCCGATAGAGCAGGATTTTCACAACACATGAATGGCCCTTTGAAACCAGGTACAAAAAGGTAAGGATTCACACACGAGGTATATTTCTATACTAATCTGACTGTTACTAATTCATACTTTAAAATCTATAGATTTTAGAAATTTATATATATCTCTAAATATTTTTGAGTTTTTTGTCTGTAGGATTTCTGGATACTATACAGGTAATGGAATATTAGATTTAACAAGAGAATTACTTAAGCGGTCCTCTATTTGCGACAAATTTAGGACAACTAAATAAAATGTGCTTTGCATCCGCTACAGTTTGGTTATCACAGTCGCAAAAAGGTGAGTCGATTTTTTTGATTTTATATAAATAATTCGGAAACAAAGCGTTATTAAATCTTAATCTACAAATAGTGGTTATATTAGCGCGCTCCAACATTATTTTACTAAACCAAGTTTTTTTTAATACTTTGTTTTGCAAGTTCCAGTAAAAATTTCCTTTATTTTGTGATATGTGGTCATATTCTTTTTGCCATTTGTTAAGGTAGACGAATTATAACGTGTTTTTGGTATCATCCAGAGGAATTTTAATATTTAACCACGTACCTTCTCTTACGGCTACTTCTATACTATGGGCCAATTGAGCATGCCCCTTGACCCACAGTAACGTAATTTGTTTATATGTCTTTATGTTGTACAGTAATTCTAAAATTTCAATGATTACGTAATTACTCGTTTTTTTAGAATTTGTTAAAGATTGAAGTACGCTTAAGGAATCAGAACATATAACAATATTATGTATATTTAATGTATCTGCATACTTTAAAGCTTCAACTATGGCAACCGGCTCAGCAGTAAATATTGAAATGTTTTTGGGCAATTTAAACATTCTGAATGTATTACTTTTTGGGTCAATAAATGCACAACCGGTACTGTCCTCCATTTTAGATCCATCTGTATATATAAAATATGCGTTAGGAAATATCGATAATATATCGTGATCATACTGTATATTGAGTTCTGTATAAACGGTAACATGTTCTATAAAAATATCATAAGGTAAGTTATACCAACAGTAGTATTGGGCAGGTTAATTTGCAAAGAACTAAAATCGATGTAATTGTTAACTAGAATGGGTGTCGTTCTACAGATCCAAAATCTAGACGTTGAAACTAACCCTGGTAAATAATTTATTTTAGGTAGCAGGTTCGTCCTGTTCATAGTCTTTTGTTTTAATAAATATCTAGACCCTAATATGTGCCTTCTTTTTTCTAGGGGTAATTATCCGCATTCAATTAATAATGCATTTGTTGCAGTTGCCCTAAGAGCGCTTATGCATAACCTTAGCGTTTTGTACTGTATCACATCTAATCTTTTTAATTGTGTGTAAGAGGCAGAGCCGTACAAAAATGAACCAAAATCAATTTTTGATCTAATAACTGCTTTATATATATTTAGGCATATTTTTGGATCCGCTCCCCATGACGTATGGGCAATAGTTCTTATTATATTACTTCCTATTTCACATTTTTTTATTATATAGTTGATATGTTCCTTCCAGTTATTTTTTTTGTCAAATGCCAGCCCTAGAAATTTATATGAGTCTACAATTGAAATTTTTATATCGTTTGGCAGCCGCAGATATTCAGGGAAGTGGACTTTTCGTTTATTTGTAAAAAACATACATTTAGTTTTAATAACGGCTAATGACAAGCCATTTTCTTCAAGCCAAACTTTTAAAGTATACAGAGCATCAATTAAACTTACACTACTCTCTTGAACTGTTGTCTGTTGTGTATAAATACACACATCATCGGCATATTGTATAATTTTGACATTTGGACTGAGTATATTTTCTAATTCTAGAGTGTATATCACATAAAGCACCGGACTTAAAATTCCTCCCTGAGGGAGACCTTTCGATGATATTCGAGATTCAACAATTTGCTTATCAAATCTAAAATGAAGTTTTCTGTCAATAATAATTTTATAAACAAATGTTATTAACTGGGATGGGAGGTCCAATTTTTTCATTTTTTCGCATAATAATGACGGTAGTACAGAGTCATACACATTTTCGATGTCTAAAAATGCTGCAGCTGTTATTTGTTGTTCTGCCATACGTCAGTTACGAGTGTGGATAAATTGTCCATGACGCTATGTTCATTATGGAACCCATGTTGAGAACTCGGAAATAAATTGTTTCTTTCGAGCAAATAATGTAATCTATTGCTGATCATTTTTTCCAGCGTCTTTAATATGCAGGATGATAATGCTATTGGGCGATATGACATAGGGTTTATTTTAGTGCGACCGGGTTTGAGAACTGGTACTATTATATAATCTTACCAGGCAAGTGGTAACTTTGCTGATTTATAAATATCGTTAAAACAATCAGGCAAATTTTTAATCATTGAGTATGTTATAAAATCAAGACCAGGGGCCGATCCTTTTTTATTTTTTAAAGCTTTATCTAATTCATGTCTGACGAAGGGCTTTGTGAGCTCGTGTTGTTCGATATTTGCTACGTCTATGGCCACAGTCTGTTCAACTGAGGCAGGTACTATTTTGTTTATAAATTCAGTAATTCCTAATTTACCTAACGACAAATTATCTTCACAGTCTTTTTTGTTTAAATAACCTTGAAGTCTTTTAATATTTTTCCATACTTCTGCAGACGGGGTTTCTCTGTTAAGAGATTAGCAATATATTTTAAATTTATTTCGCTTTTTTGTTTTAAAAGTTCTTTTGACTTTAGCATCAATATTTTTGTAATTACAGTAATTATTATAACTAGGGCTTTCTTTATATAATTTATAAGCTGTTTTTCTATCCTTAAGTAAATTATTACATTCATCATCTCTCCATGATAGGTCTTTATAAATTTTTATTTTTATATTTTTAAATTTAGGGATAGAGTTATCCGCCGATGTATTTATTATCTCGATTAGCTGGTTATAACTATTATTTTGTATATTTTGAACGTTTTGTTCAAGTGTGTTTTAATTAGATTAGTGTAGTCTTTCCAATAATTAGCCTTTAAGGCCCCCATACACCTCGTTCTTTTTTGGCAGTTTTCATCGTCACGATAAAACACGTCGGTCAAAACCGAAGTGTATGGGCAAAAACTGTCGATGAAACACGGCAGTTTTTTTATCTGCCGAAGCTTGATTTTAAACACGACGTGTTTGCTGGTTGTCGTTTTAAATCGTAATGTGTGGCGCTTTCCGATAAGAATCGACGTGTTTATTCAGTGGTGCGACGTACAGCAAATAAGTCATATTAATTAAATGATTGTAATTAGTTTGAGTATTGATTTATATTTTAACCGTTTTAGTGCTAAGCAATTTTGACAAAAATAAATGAAAATTGCTATAAACATATTGATTAATTTAGAGGAAAAAATAATGGTGTCAAATAAAACACTCTAATTTAGACTAATATCAATCAATTTTATTAATTATTTTTGCATTATATTGTTTATTAATGTTTATTAAACATAAAATAATATCAATATTATTGTATTTTCCATCAAAACAGATCGTATTAATGATGCCACGACTTCAGAAAAACTGAACGAAACTACGCCTCTGTGTGGATATGGCCGTTGTTCGTGTTTAAATTAACCGTACAGTTTTACCCGTGCGGTTAAAACTGCCATAAAAGAACGAGGTGTATGGGGATGGCCGTTGTTCGTGTTTAACCGTACAGTTTTACCCGGCGGTTAAAACTGCCAAAAAAGAACGAGGTGTATGGGGGCCTTTACATTCCATTTATACTTTTGAATTCTACCAATTATGATTTCATTAACCGTTTAAAAACAAGTTTAAAGAAGTTCTATTGTGATAAAAATGTTCTTGACTTTATAAATCCATTAATTAATGCAGATTTTGTGTTTGTGCGAAACATTAACACCTTTCCAAGTGTAAAGCCATCATACAGTGGACCTTTTCGTGTAATTTCGAAAAGTGATAAATACTTTATTTTAGACATTAATGGTCGTCAAGATAGTGTTTCTTGTGATCGTTTGAAAGTTGCAAATATTGACAATAATTTAACTCTTTTTCAGTGTGTATTTTTTTATTTACATGTACATTATTTTGTATATAATCTATATAGATGAAATATCTCACAACTTGTTTCCTGCGCGTGGGTTTTTGCAGTTGGTTTGGAAAATATTCCTTCCATTTCAATTTTTCCCACGCGTGGGGGGTGCTAATGTAGCAAGAATTGTTACATTAACTCTCTCTCTCTCTTTTTTGTAGTATTGTCAAAATTAGTTTTCCTTAGCTACGCAGGAAAAATGAATGTTGTTATCAATTTGGGAAAAAATCAATTTAATTAATTAGCACTTGAGAAAACAATTCATTATACGAATTTTTTATAATTCAAGTCTAAGCGTTTTATTTATTTTAAAGTAAGAACTTTATTCAGTGCTTACAATAATAATGTTTTCTTTATTTATCCCTCGAAAACATGAAATTTCGGTTTCGGTTTCGGCCGAAACTGAGTATGAAGCCGAAATTTGGTTTCGGTTTCGGCCGCAAAATCTGGTTCCGGTCGGACACTAATGTTTTTTATAAGAGACGGCATATAGAACGACGTAGAGGCGAAAAAGATTTAATTCTCCTCTGTTCACATACATTTAAATATATGGCAAAAAAAACAAAACAGCTCATGTCTATTTTTTGGTAATTTTATAGACATTTTTTGCAGCACCGTAACTAAGGCCTAGCAACTAGGGCCCGCGTAATGGGTGCAAACTCGGGAGTGCGCAATCAGCAAAGCGACTATTATTGTTTTATTTAAATATATTAACCAACAAAGTTACAGTTACAGCATTGGATTTTTGGAACATTAAACGTTTCATTTCTCCATAAATTATAATTTTCAGAGATATATTTTTAATATTTTATGTTAGATGTTATAAAATTTATAATTTTTTATGACAATTTTGAGAATTGAGATACTTACCTAGGCGAGTTTGTCTTGAGGTCATCGATATTTAAAGATACAATTATCCCAGATACGTATTACAATGAAACTAACTTTTAATTGCTTTGGATTAATATTATTGTTTTAACTGATTAAATTAAATTATAATTATAAACCATACTACATAACATACATAGGTATATCATATTTCAGAAAAGAATGTTTTATACAGGGTATCATTTTTCGACGACAATGACATATTATACTAACTAGTGTACTCGTGCAAAACTTTTTGCATGTATTTTCATATTGTTTTAAAAATTGATATTTTGACAAAGACCTATGACAACAATTTTATTCTTCTTGCGTTAGTTTTCATTTACAGTTATTAAAAAATCTAACCTCATTTGATACATTTTCGATTTTCTGATGTTTCTGATCTGAGACCAAATTTTAGACTTGGTATACAATCTATGTAATATTTAAAAACTCTATTTTGGTATTAAAGTAACATAAGTTTACACTTTCTTAAATTATTTGAAAAATAAAATAAAATTTTAATTGTATATTGATATTTTGAATATTCTCGCTAAAAAACTAACTAATTTAAATATACACTTCAATTGTCAAAGTCGACTTGTAAAACTTTGCATAATCTCCGAAATACGTACCTACATATTTGCATTTGTCTCACACTCATGTATCGTGAACATCGATGGATTTTTTCTGTTTACGTTCCTCTTCACCCCGCAACCCCCTCATATTTTTTACTATTATCGCTTGAAATCACATCTTTTAACGAAATTTCACAAAAAAAAAATAAAAATAGTGATAACACATCGAAAGGCTTCAGTTTAAAAAAAAATTGTGTCAATCGGTTGAGTAGAGATTGCTGGCGGATTGGCTAGAGAAATAGGGCTTGTGTTTTAAATACATAGATAATATAATATAAACTAGGGATGTTACGGAGCTTCGACTCCGACTCCGATATGTCGGAACTTCCGATTGATCTTACGCCTCCGGTTCCGACTTCGGTTCCGATCCAATTGATCTTACACCTCCGGTTCCGACTTCGGTTCCGATACTTTTAAATCGGAGGTTTTAATCGGAGGTCGAAGCATGCGGCTGCGGTCAACGTGTACGAACAGGTTTATGCATGTGCATGTGCTGTTTCCACATGCACATTGCACATTACAACAAATACAAAATTCCAATCCCTTAAACCGATTGCCCTCCTATATTTGTCATGTCCACCAGGTTCAGTAGCAAGCGAACAACTTTTTAGTGGTGCTGGCCTAATCTACGACCCGTTAAGAAATAGATTTGACGGAGACAAAGCTTCAAAGCTGCTGTTTAATAATTTGCTACTTCTGGAGTCAATTAATTTGATTTAATTCATTGTTATAAAAATATGATTATATATTGCCTATATAAGTTTATTATTTTTTAATTGAAATTAAAGAGGCTGACTGATTAATGTTTATAATGTTTGACGTTTGTACTATTTTATTTTATTGCCTGTCCTTTACACATCTTTCTTATGCCACCATCTCCGACTCCGGTTCCGACTCCGGTTCCGATTTCGGTTCCAACTCCGATTCCGGTTCCGACTCCGAAAAACCAAATTTAAAAACTCCGACTCCGACTCCGGTTCCGATAAAACCACCTCCGTAACATCCCTAATATAAACCCGAAATTTTGTTTGTGTTAGTATGCCACTCAATCATGTCTCTACTCAACGACGTAGCGGAAAAACTACTCAACCATAGATGGCAACACCTACCAAATGCGTTGCGTTTATTAATAGTGCGTCAATAGCGAACATCTCCTTTATATCTATGCTTTATACTAGTACCCCTTTCTCTTTACTCCCGTCACTACTTCCGTATTCTTCCGTAACAATCTGAATCACTCGTATCGACAAATCGTGTAAAGAAGTTTTACTTAAAAAAAAGACGAGAGATGTGGAACACCCGGTTTGAACGAAGTTCTTTTCGCTATTTATTATGTATCAAATAATTTTTCTACTAATTTGTCTGATAAATTATTCGAAAATTTTATTTATAATAAATATATGATTATTATAAACAAAAATTAGTGGTGTGATCTGCAACTCTAAAAAAAAAACTGAGGTGCGTGGGACACCCGGTTGGACGAAGTTCTTTTCGCTATTTATTATTTATCACATAATTTTTTTATTAATTTTTCTAATAAATTATCTGAAAATTTTATTTATTAAATATGATTATTATAAAAAATTAATCCTGTGACTTGCAACTCTAAATAGAATAAAAATAACATTTGTTGCGCATCTGTCGGGAATCAAACCCGGGACACCCGGGTGGCAGACGAGTAATCTACTACCACTGAACTATTGACCTTGCATAGATTTCGTTCTTTATATATACTAAAACAATGTTATCAAATATTACTACAAGAATATTTTGAGAAATATTTATTTTTCTTTTACTAAAAAAGGAACAAAAGGAAAAACAATACTAGGCTCAACCGCGATTTGGACCCGGAACCTCTCGCACCCAAAGCGAGAATCGTACTCTACATCAATAACTACAGCATACATGCTTTATATTACAAATTAATTTATAACAAATCGTTAAGTTGGAAGGCGTTACATTTCACAAAATATTAATGTCAAAAACTAACTAATATTTAAAATGACATCCGTTTTTGAACAAATACAATCTGTTTATTTTAAGACAGAACATACAAAATCTTTAGATTTCCATATCAGACTGTGCAACAGACAAAGACAACCGATCTGCACGCGATGTATTAGGCAAAATCGAATTTATACAGTGTTTTTTCTGTTTTTGTGCGTATAAAAAAATTGCGCGAATTTTGTTATACGAAATCTATGTAAAATTTTCTCCTCTTTCGTTTAAGACAGGTTTCGAACCGATCTGATTTAAATTAAGCGAATCATAAGCGAAAAACTTTTTTGTTTTCAATTTGCTCCCTTCTGGGACCAACATTTAAAAATCCGGTTACGTTAGGATCTGTCCCATGCCCTATATAATGACTGTGCCAAATTTCAACTTTCTATATCTACGGACAGACATACAATAGGTAATTATATAATATTATGTAGATTTTCGTTACAGATTTTTCTTAACGTTATTTTCTTACGATTTTTTTCTAGCCATCTCCATTTATTTATATCTATAACGTCCCATAAGAAACTTCGTTCCAAATAAATAATATTTAAAATCTCTCTGGTCTGAAATTTGATACAACAAAAGTAAAAAATAAGAGGAACAGTATTTTAAAAGGTGATTTGTATGAAAAATATAAACAACATAATAATATTATATCGTATATAATTTAGGTGACCATTTGTTGTAAAGTACAAATTGCAAAAAGTATGAATTAATAAAAAGTAAAACACCGGCGTCTCTTGAAATTTATGTTGGCAGTACCAAATGGTAATAACCATTGACTTAGAGAATAGAACGCGTACCTAGGGTAAATTTTTGAAGCAGATAAAACGCTTCTCATTTATTTTTACAGTCATCTGTTAGCGAGTTAAATAATTCCTCTATATCAGTAACGTGGTTGTATTTTCTCCTTACGTTTTACAGTACATCTGTCCGTTTTTTCCTTGAACTGTTGGAAAATGGAGGCCAAAGTTTTTTTTATTTTTCTTTATACAAAAACAAAAAAAAATAATAATAAATTGTTAATCATTTTGGAGACAAAAGTAGCATCGCCTCGAAAAAGTACGACTCAAAAACACAGATAAATAGAATATAGACAGCGTCTACATTCCTCAAAATAGAATCAGAATGACAGTAGGTATATTGATCGAACAGGGAATGCACAGTCTATGCTCTAAGTCAATGGTAGTTATGTTTTTAAAAGAGAAATAAAACAGTCTCTGCTTGCTTGGCAAGTTAAGGGGTCATATAAACGTACATAACGAGTAAAGATGGGTTAATTTATAGATGACATTGGAGTCGGAATAGCTGCCGGTGTTCACCAGGATGCACTGATTTAATAAGTACATAAAATTTGTCAAAGGTAGCTGCTCAAAACCCAGTTGTTTGAAAAAGGAATTAAAGATTCTGAACTTACCAAATGGTACAAAAGTAGTAATAATAGCGACCCAATCACAGCCCACAACTTAAGTAGTACCTCCTAAACGGTCAATATTATTGATCAATATGTTTTTTCAATGCATATTGAAAGGCTATATTGATCGTTTATGAGAGCTTCAAACAAATTGACAGCATATTGATAGGAATTAATATTAAAGTGTATTGATGGAAGCTATATTGATGCTCATATTGACGTTTATGAGATATATTGATCAATATTTGCATCAGTCTTAATTCAGATATCGATGTGTAACCACCTATGTTTTGGCCGATGCAAGTGAAAAATCAAAGTCCGAACGTGATTTTGTTTTAGTCTTAATTACACTTTATCGTGATTCATCGGAACTGTATCAAGTTAAGTCAACGGATTATTTTAATCAAGAAGAATCAGATAGCTATGAAAAAATATTTTCCTCCAAAGCTTCAATTATAGAGTCGCATGTTTCCATAGTGATTTGACAAAAGTTTCAGGAACAATAGCACATGTAAACTTTATAGTCCAGTAAATAAGCCGGAAAATCTGGAAAATTGGTGAAACAGCTCCGATTTCAAAAATTCTTTTTTCCTTGATTCCTTAGACCCTCGGGAACATTCATCACCACTAACCTCTGCCTCACTCCGAAAATTGGAGTGGTTTTAACCCTCTCAAAAGCATCCGCCAGTGAAACAGTGGAAAAAAATTTTGAAAAATAAAAATTTTGTCTTAAAAATCGGCTCTTGGGGGTTTTCGAGGTCGCTGATTACAAATTCGAGGTCTGTAATCAAGTAAGGGTAGGTCCAACCCCTCAAAACCACCTCTAGTCGTCACTGTAATCAGTAATGAAAAAAACAGTAAAAATTAATACCTATTTTGTCTTAAAAATCGTCTCTCGGGGATTTTAAAGGTCGCTGATTACGATTCCGAGGTCTGTAATCAAGTGAGGGTAATTCCAACCCCTCAAAATCACCCCCAGTCGTCACTAATGAAAAAAACAGTAAAAAATAATATTTTGTCTTAAAAATCGTCTCTCGGGGGTTTTCGAAACAGTAAAAAATACTATTATTATTATTTTTTACTGTTTACTGTTTTACTAAAAAAAACAGTAAAAAATAATAATAATAGTATTTTTTACTGTTTTTCTCATTACAGTGACGACTGGGGGTGGTTTTGAGGGGTTGGAACTACCCTCACTTGATCACAGACCTCGGATTCGTAATCAGCGACTTCGAAAACCCCCAAGAGTCGATTTTTAAGACGAAATTTTTATTTTTCAAAATTTTTTTCGAATGTTTCACTGGCAGGTGCTTTAGAGAGGGTTAAAAACACCCTACTTTTTCCAATTTTCGGAGTGAGGCGAAGGTTAGTGGTGATGAATGTTCCTGAGGGTCTAAGGAATCAAGGAAAAAAAGAATTTTTGAAATCGGAGCTGTTCCACCACTTTTCCAGATTGTATAGTATTTCCCGGCTTATTTACTGGATTGTTAAATCATCCACCAGAAGCTAGGTATCTCAATGTAATGGAAAACCTTTGACTTGCCAGAATCGGTTTACGCATCACCGTATTTTGTTTTTAAATTTTAGGCCTAATTAGCTCCAATAAATTATCAAAAGTGGCTTCATTCATTTGGAGGAAATTTTTATAATCCCCTGGTTCTGTGACTCGAAGATAGTTTAGCAAACTTTCGTGTGTAAAA
Organism: Xanthostigma xanthostigma; assembly: GCA_963575645.1. NCBI lineage: Eukaryota > Metazoa > Arthropoda > Insecta > Raphidioptera > Raphidiidae > Xanthostigma > Xanthostigma xanthostigma. The sequence goes on from OY754464.1 coordinate 45,302,504, forward strand.
CGATCTCTCAGCTTTCCTTTGACCAGTGTCTTTCTTATTTCGTTTTTTCATTTCACACAAATCCAAAGTCAAGGTAAGAAAAGCTAAATCTCTATGGGACACCATTGCGTCATATGGGAAAAAATAAGTAGTGTCCGACCGTAACTAGTTTTTCGGCCGAAACCAAAACCGAATTTCGGCCTCAAGTCTCAGTTTCGGTCGAAACTGAAACTTCATGTTTTCGTTTAGTAAAAAGTATTTACCTATAACAGCCTATAATAAATATGCTTAGGTATAGGTACACACAACAAAGAAAAGAAAACACTCTTTCATCTTAAGAACAAAATTATTTCTTCTAAACTTTGGTCATTTTGTATGGTGCTCTTGTTAACGAATTACAATAAAATTAAAATTAATAAGTACCTATCTACTAAATGCAACAACTAAAGAAATATTTTTAATGCAAATAATACTTCAATCGAAAGTATCAAAATAAAAATAGTTTTCTCTCAAACTAAAAAGAAAAAAACGCGGAGCGCGGAGGCATAAAAGACATTTCGTCGCTCGCAGCTGCACCGCATTTCAGCGCGAAACCTCCCTAATTTAGTTTCGGTTTCGGCCGGATGGGCAGCCGAAACCAAAACTAAGCCGAAACCAGTTTTTTTTTGCCGAAACTAGGCCGAAACCGAAACCGAAATTTCGATTGGACACTAAAAATAAGTAAAAAAAATAAAAACTTGCTCAACAACTGCTCGTATATTGAAGCTTATTGCTGAGACCTTGAATAGGTATTGATTAATACATATTGATCAATATATTGATCGTCTATGGGGTACTTTACACCTAAATAATAAGCATTGTTCACAGGCCAAGACTTGGGTTCGACCCGTACAGCACGATATTCACATTTAAATCCTGTGCGATGCAAATGATATAAAAATGCGTTGGGCGTATTGGACGTTAGTTTCTCGACATTATATCATAAGAGGACACATTTGCCACATCACTATCTTTTTTTTTACTTTTTTTCTACATTTTTAAACTTTTGCTTAGTTGCAATGCAAGGTTTAAGTAGAGGAATTATAGGAAATTTGGATAACTTTAAAAATCTATGAATTTGGGAGATAATCGGTTACGGGCTTGATAGAATTATTGAGTAAAGCTATGGAAAACCAGAAATGATCCCGACAATAGGCAGTAGAGATAACATCTGGCTACAACTTCCGGTTCTACCCCCACCGGGTTTCGAATCTATTACCTTCCGACTGTGAGTAGCGAGAACGAAAAAGTTAGGGAAAAATTTCATTGGCACTGAAAAACCTGAGTGTTAGTATTTTCTGTAAAATTTCTGTAGCGAGGGTAAGTTTGTGCGACGATAAAACCAAACAGCGACACGAGAAAGAAAGAGATATAATAACTGACGCACTATTTATGAACTACACAATGTTTTTGGTTGGCATAGCCATCTATGGTTAGGGTAAAGTTATTCAAACGGTTCTACTGCGGGGTCAAAGCACGCACTTTCTTTGTTTTTTGAATATTCATGGTCATTCTGCAAAACTGATTGTTAGCAACTGCAGTTTCAGGCGCAAATTGTGTAAATACATCCCTGACGTCGACGCTCGTTTTTTGTTTTTGTTTTTATTTTCATTTTATATATTATTATACGCACGTTGCATAAGAAGACATTTTCAACTGTGAGACGTGTTAGACCTGTCTGTATGTCTGCAATCCGTTTCGTTTTATGTTTTCATTTAAGAGCAACGTTTCTTCTAAAACAATCATAATTTTATTTGCGTTGCTATATACACTGTATCTTTTATAGACTTGAATTAATTTATACAACTGGTGATTACATTTTGTCTTTACGATACTTGAAACCGCTTTCGAGCGAATTTAATCCCTTTCTCAGACCAGTAATGAGCTTTTTCATTAGAACATTTTAAAGTATCGCCAAGTATGACGCAATAAAATAACTGCTACAGGACCTGTAGAAAATGCTATAAATAATACAGCGGTTGGCTTGATTAGTTCTGAATGAAGCAGGGATGAAGTTTACATGTTCAGTAATTCAACGTGTTTTTATTTCTGTAGGCTATTGGCAACAAATCACGTGATTGTTTTTGGCTGTATACGTCAGACGAATTGCGAAAAAAGTACGCTAGAGTAGTGTTGTGGGAATAGTTAATGATTTTAATAATCGAAAGGTTATATTTGAATGATTTTTATAATTGAATGATTCGTTCGAAATGATTTCTTCGCATGATGTATAATAAAAATTAGGTGTGCTGGTATTATGTGTGAATGAATGAATGTTTCAACTTTCGAATAAATGCTCCCGGGCTTGATTGTCAGTCTTGAGAGAGTCATCTGCATACAATGCTTTAGAGAAGAGATGGATATAAAACACGTAAGTAATAGTACTCAATACCGTGCAATGCATTTGTATTAGATAGGTACTACTCGAGTGAAAACGCTATAAATTCGATATGGATATGTATTCGATTTATAACGAATGAAATTAGCTGTAGTTTTCGATTATAAGACTTGAGAAAGTAACCTGCATATCGCATAGAACTGAGACAGATAAAAAACTAGGAGTTAGATTTGTTTTTTTATAACGCAAAATTAAATAACTTACGAGCAATTGAAGGTGGTATAAGCAGCTCACTGGAATCATTGATACTAGTTTTCCACGCACATATACCATGTCTGCCTGGTGTTCCGTGATTTCCTGGTTTTCCTGTACGCCCACGTGGACCTGTTATACCTGTAAAACAAAAACAATGTAACTGATATTAATTTTCTTAAAACATCTGGCTTAAAATTTAATAACTTTACGAGAACGGGGTAGAAGCCAAAAGAATAATATTTATTTGTTTAATAATTATTTAGTGGGCAAATTGTTACCACGAATAGATCATAATATGCATGTATTTTTTTATATTTTTAATAGATTAATTATTTATTCAATCATAATACGGAAAAAATTGATAATCATTTAAAAATGTAATATTATCATACCTAATAAAAAAAATATTAAATTTCACATTCAAAACTAGACAGTTTAAACAATCGGCCATGTTGGCGGGGTTATGTGACGTCATGATATACGATGTTTGTCAACCTTGATGACAAATTGTCAATGTTCTAAGTTTTTTCATGAAGAGTGGAGTGCCGTAAGGTTTATATTTCGGAACCCGGAACGGATTTTTGTATAACCTTTTGGAATGTGTTTTTAACACTAAATACTAAAATGTTTACCTATTTATTATTGCCGCTTTTGAAATATGTAGATTCTTGGGGGTGGAACTTTTTTTGGAAAAAGTAACCCTAGGAATCAATACACCATTGAATTTTAAGTAAAACGTATCCTATGAAATTAATTATTTATTTGGATTGATATTTATCCAGTTATTTTCGATTGAAAATCTCGATTTTTTATTGAAATATGAACATTTTCGAGCGCTGTTTCACGAATAACTCAAAAACTATGCGCTCTATTAAAAAAGTGAAAATAACAGAAATGAAGCTTAATAAATTACGAATCGATTCCTCTTTTTATATTTTTGTACGTACAATAGAAACAAAGTTATGACCGTTTAAACATTAGAGTTTGTTCGCTAACAAAAATATTCATTCCTTTCAACGTCATTTACAGGGAGACAACATCGTTTTGGTAAAAAATGTTGAATGGTTTTTTTTTATACACCTTGAAAAACCCTTGAAAATGAGCTTTGCTAAATGTTATTATCATTTAAATTGACCGAGTTACGGCGAAAATGAGATAGTCATACATGTTTTTTGAAGCAAAAATCGATAATAAAACCGATGGCTTAATCGCAAAAATCTAATTTAAACGTAATCCACTTACGATCTACTTCATTTGGGTACTAACAATATGTATCGGGAGTTTGCACCAATTTGGATGCTTAGTTTTGGAAAAAAAAATCGATTTAACATAAAAAACAAAACTAACCAATTTTAGAGCGTTTGCAGTCACGGGATTTTTTGATTAAATTTTATCAATTTTAAATTGCTTATAATTAACTAGCGGTCCCGTCCGGTTTCACCCGGGTGCAAAAGAACGAATGGGGGGGGGGGGGGTAGGAACATGAGTACGCACGTTCATCTTCGTTAACTGAGACGAATGTTGTGTCCAAATTTCATGATGATCGGAGTTACCGTTCAAAAGTTTTTGTCGGACGGACAAATTTTATGTAATAAGCGGTCCCGCCCGGTTTCACCCGGGTGCAAAAGAACGAAAATATATAATTGAAAACACTGTAGGAAAATTATTTTTATATAGGTACCTACCTATAGTTTTCAAATGAGCTATTAATTAGATTTTTTTGGTATCTCCTTTCAGCATTTGCTATGTTCTACAATTGGGGTGCTTTGAAATTTATGATTTGTTAAATGAATTTTGTGCTTTCAATAATTTGTCTGTGTAAGCGTATGAGCTTGCAATAGGAATAGGAATTAGTGCTGGTACATGAGGCTATGTCTTTGAAGCCATTGGTGTTGGTATTAAAAAAAAATTAGATTTATTTCATTTTAAGTAGTCGAAATAAAATTTAAAAAAATTGAAATGTAAGCCTTAGAAGAAAGCAATGTAGAAAATAAAAAAAAAATAAAAATATATGCGCTGACGTGGGGCTTGAACCCACGACCCTGGCAATAAGAGTCTTACGCTCTACCGACTGAGCTACCCAGGCTTGTAAACGTAACGCGCTAATATTGCAATATTTCACCTGATAATATTTGTCGAACGGACAAATTTTAAGATACATCTTGCAACATTTTTCATTGACGCTCCGCTCCAATTGGTCGTAGCGTGATATTATATAGCCTACAGCCTTCCTCGATAAATGGGCTATCCAACAAAAAAAAATTTCCGTTCAACCAAACTAACAAACAAACAAACTCTTCAGCTTTATATATTAGTATAGATTTAAAAAAAGTTTTTTGAAAGTTTTTCGCATCGATTAATTATTAGAACATATTACTGTGACAGATTCAACGTCATTTTTGACATTTTTTACCATTCCAACACCACGGATGAGCGGAATGAAACCAAATTTTGGGAGGAGATGTTTCATATGCAAATATGAAGAGGCCTATTGTTTTTGAGGGACATCGGCTCAAGCGCAAAAGACATAATATATATTATAATGTTGTTTTTATATAATAATGGTATACTTTTCATAATGGTTTTTTATTTTGTTTTACAGGAGTTTTGTAAAATAAATTTTTGAGAAAAGTAATATATACTATAAGATTGTTTTTTATATAATAACGGTATACTTGTCATAACGGTAATTATTCATTTATTCTATCTATATTTACAAAAGTTTTGTAATTTTTAGTGCGGAAAATTGGCGCACGCGCAAAATAAATATATGCAATAACGTTGTTTTATATAATAATGGTATATTTTTATAATGGTTTATTATTGCATTTTAAAAGAAAGTTTTGTAAAACGTTTTTAGGAAGAAAGACGACGCATGCGCAGAAGAGATATGTGCTATAAGGGTTTATTATTCTAAAGTTTTGTAATTTTTTGGGGGAAATCGGCGCATGCGCAACAGAGATATATGCCATAACGTTGTTTTTTTATATAATGGTATTTTTTTCAAAATTTTATATTATTATTTTGTTCTACAAGAAATTTTTGTAAAAAAAGTTTTTATAATATAATAACGCCGGTGTGTATTATGTAAAATTTCACGCCTTGAAATTCTTGAATTACTTGCATACTCCCACTGGTTACATATTGTTATAGCGCCTGTATTGTTTCTTTCACAAAAGTATTTAAAAAGTACATAGTGTACACTGTACGGAACCCTTCGTGTGCGAGTCCGTTTTTTTTTATAATAATGATATACTTTTCGTAACAGTTTTTTATTCTATTTTTTTTTCAAGAAAGTTTTGTTCAAAACTTTTTTCTAAACTTTATAGTTCTGCTGTTTTGGAACTATTTTGAAAATAAAAAACTAGTTGTTCTTTTGCTCTGTAGATCTGTCAGAAAGAAATAAGTCAAGTATGCTTTGATTAATTTTTAATGACTTGGAACATATTATGTAGGTAACCATGCCAACTAATAGCAAATATCATATTTAATACTAGCCATGACCCGCGTCACCGCACGCGATAACAGAAATTTTATTTGCTTTATTATACTAAATATATCAAATGTCAATATTTTTAAAGTTGGAATGGTCTCGTCGCTCAATTGGCTGAAATTTTTCCATATCTATACTGGAACGTACCCGTAGATAAAGTGTTGAAAACTCTGAGTTGAAATTAAAAAAAGTGTCGCCATTATTTATTTTAAATTATATAAAGCGAGTTTTTTATACAAAAAAAAAAAAAACGAAAGCATATTATACTGTTTTTGTTACATTTCACGTTTTGTCTAACGATATACTTTAAGCTTTTTTTTTCAAACTGCAAAAAACTGAGTTGTTAGTCTGCAGTACATGGAAATAAGAATACATTTATTCTTTGTAAGTTCTCTTGTCATTTTTTAATTTACTTTTAGAAAAAACTTGAATTTTAATTATTATTGTATAAACTTTTTATACCATAGAGCACACAGGTTTTATCATTGACGTAACATAAGATTTCAAAATGGGCTGAACCGGGTACTTCTTTGCTCGTTTGCCTGATCAGTGCTCTGTCAAAAATACATTGAACAATGTATATTTTAGTGAATTTTTACGGAGCATGTATTTGCGTTTAGAGTGAGAGATTTTTTGTTCGTTTGTATGTTTGTGCACTCGAATGTTGCCAATTATCTCGTAAACGGTTTAATCGATTCTGATGCGGTTTTCTGTAAATGATTTGTAGTTCATCTGCGATGGTTCTTAGATAAATGTTACGATGGTAACTCGCCAGGGGGCGCTGCACTGCAAAAAAAAAAACGAACGTTGCCAGCTATCGCGAAAATGAATTGTACGTTGACGTATGGTATTCAAAGCAATGGCACGTCAATCCGGTGTCGGAGAGGCAACCGGATGGCGAGTGGTAATCTGGGCCTTTGAGTGGTACAGAACCCCCTGGTAGCGGCCAAAGTGACCCCAAATGGACAGGGGCGGCGATATGGGGGTGGGGCAAAATCGAAAAATGTTTGAAAAGGCAACCGGATAAAAATGCGGTTGCATTGAAGGAAATACCCTAATTATATAATAACATTTTTTTGCCAGCCGAAACACGCGGGCCGTTTTTGCACTAGCGAATAAAAAAAAAATAAAAAGAAAACTGAAAAGGCAACCGCTTCAAAATTAGTGAGCATACTTATTGACACCACCAAACGTTGGAAAAAAATTGCCATCCGATCATGATGGGCAGTTTCGGAGAAACAACCCCTCAAAGTCGCCGAAAAACCCTTTTTTTCGATTTTTTCAACAATAAGTAAAAAAAACACTAAAAATTGTTCAAATCGGATGGCATTCGAAATTTATACTGTCCTAAGTACAAATAATAGTGTTTATCAATGCCATCCGATTTCGATTAAATTTACCCCTAGATATTAGTCCGACTCACTCTTGACCGTTTTTTTTAATATAAACGAGTGTCTAAGATTTGTGTGATCAATTCTCAATCTGTTTCGTTCCGTCTTGGATGTTGCGAGGAGGTGGTCATTTTTTTTTTGTGTCTGGCTTTATTATTCTGAGCTTGTTGGAGGTGGTAAGAGACCATTGAATATTCCAATCATCTGTTATGTTTCTTCTATAATAAGTTTTGGCATCTATGTATAATATTCTCCTCTTTCGTTTAAGACTGGTTTCAAACCGATCTGATTTAAATTGAGCGAGAAATAAGCAAAACACTTTTTTAACTTCCCGCTTTAAAAAAAAAAAAAAAAAAATTTTTTTTTTTCAAAAATCGGGAAGTTATTGGTTTCACCCCGATTTTCGAAAATCGAGTTTTCGCCAGATCTCGACGTTTTGGGGTCCTAGGAAGCTATTGAAACTATTTTGGCGATGATGTCCGTAGGGCTGTATGTATGGATGTGTGTGTGTGTGTGTGTGTGTGTGTATGTATGTATGTAAACCTTTTATATCTTTTGAACGGAGTGTCCGACTGAAACGTGGTTTGCGGCATCTGACGTGATCTTGGTGAACTTAGACTTCCTGAAAATTTGAAACGATTCGGCCCAAAAAATTTTGAGAAATCTTAAAAAAACAAGTTTCAAAAATTTTTAAAAATTTGTTTTTGTAAAAAATTTTCTAAACTACTAAACCGATTAATTCCAAAAACTAATCAGCTCTTCTCCTTAACAAACTGCGTCGATTTCCGCAAACCGCATCAAAATCGGTTCATTTGTTCACGAGAAACCGTGAACGAAAAAATCGTAAAAAAGTGTTTTTTTAAAATGACTCTTAAAATTGTTATCAGATTGATTTTTTTGTAATAAATTACTTTCTTAAGCTAAAAAAACTGCGTCGATCGCCGCAAACCATATCAAAATTGGTTCATTTGTTCATGAGATAACGTGAACGAAAAATTAGGAAAAAAGTAATTTTTTAAAATTACTCGTAAAATTCTTATCAAATCGATTTTTTTGTAATAATTTACTTTCTTAGGTTAAAAAAACTGCGTCGATTGCAGCAAACCGCATCAAAATCGGCTCATTTGTTCACGAGATATCGTGAACGAAAAATTTTTAAAAAGTGTTTTTTTTTTAAATTTCTCGTAAAATTCCTATGAGATCGATTTTTCTGTATAAAATTACTTTTTAAGGTTAAAAAATTGCGTCGACTGCCGCAAATCGCATCAAAATCGCTTCATTTGTTCATGAGATATCGTGAACGAAAATTTCGTAACAAAGTGTTTTTTTTTTGAGCTCGAAGAGCTAAAAAATAAACTTCTTGCTATATTTGACATATTTTTGAGCGTTTTGAACTCGAAAATAGCGGGAAGTTACAGGGATGGCCTGCAGGGTCAAACTACTTTTCAAATTTTTTTCTTAATTTTCTCTTCTCTGGGACCAAAATTCAAAAATCGGGCGACGTTAGGATATAAGTTACCTGGAAACGAATCGAACAAAAAAGTTTTTTAAAATCGATTAAGGCGTTTGGGCTGTACGCTGGATACAAAAAACGTGACTCACAGCTTCACAGACAAAGCGAGTACATATAGGCGCTTTCAGCTATTACTTGGGTCGCGCCTAAAAAATGGTGAACAAGCCCATTGTGCGCAGAATACAAAAGCGGCTGCGCAACTTTCGAAAAATTAGAGCACCGGCGCAGTTTAGAGAGAACTTTGATCACGTCCACTGGCTCTTTAGATATAGATTACTGGTAATACTGGTATATGCATCTCTGTATCATAGACATACCTCTCAGGTCCGGCGTTTAAAACGAAAACACTTTTTAAATTTTTGTTTGCAATTAAGAGGAAGGATTAAAGAACGAACTGTTTCATTTACATTATTCGTTTATGTATAAATTGTTCAAAATTATCAAATTTTGGCAGGCGCGATGACCCTATTGTGTAGCGAAATTTTCGTCATATAATCAATAAATTTAGACAGGGAAGATGATTAAAGGTTTCCCAATATTACAATAGAGCTCTGATCTATTGTACATAACTTTATTTGTGAACGTATTATAATTTATAATCTCTATATGAACATCATAGCGCACGAAGTGCGCTGGCCAAGGTCTCGCAAAGCACTCTACCATATTACACGAACAATTTCGAGCCCATTTCGACCCCCTTCTATCTCTGAGACTAGTTACGTTACAGAACTGATTTTTTCAGGTGGGTTAAGGTTACCGTAAAGAAGGTGTCTTCCAAATTTCATACATCTAGGTGGAATAGTTTTCAAGATACGAGTGTCCAAAAATAACTATTTTTGGTACTCACTCACTGGCTAACCTATAACCCGCGTGTCACCAAGTAACCCATTTAAAACATTCAAGTGATTCACTTCTTAGTTCCACAAATGAAGTATAATTATATATAATTATAATCTAATATGTAAAAATGAATGTTCGTTCGCTATGATATTGTAACAAAACCGTTCTGTGTATGGTGGTAAATATTTATTTTAGTGTCCGACCGAAATTTCGGTTTCAGTTTCGGCCTAGTTTCGGCCAAAAAACTGGCTTCCATCTGGTCGAAACTACGGCCGAAACCGAAAGTACATTCGGGAGGTTTCGCGCTGAAATGAGGTGCAGCTGCGAGCGACGAAGTGTCTTTTATGCCTGCGCGCTCCGCGTTTTTTCACTTCCCGCTATAAAAAAATTTTTTTTTTAAAAATCGGGAAGTTATTGGTTTCACCCCGATTTTCGAAAATCGAGTTTTAGCCAGATCTCGACGTTTTGAGGTCCTAGGAAGCTATTGAAACTATTTTGGCGATGATGTCCGTAGGGCTGTATGTGTGTGTGTGTGTGTGTGTGTATGTTTGTATGTAAACCTTTTATATCTTTTGAACGGAGTGTTCGACTGAAACGCGGTTTGCGGCATCTGGCGTGATCTTGGTGAGCTTAGACTTCCTGAAAATTTGAAATGATTCGGCCCAAAATATTTTGAGAAATCTTAAAAAAACAAATTTCAAAATTTTTTTAAAATTTGTTTTTGTAAAGTATTTCCTAAACTACCAAACCGATTAATTCCAAAATCCAATCAGCTCTTCTCCTTCACAAACTGCGTCGATTTCCGCAAACAGCATCAAAATCGGTTCATTTGTTCACGAGATACCGTGAGCGAAAAAATCGTAAAAAAGTTTTTTTTTTAAATGACTAAAATTGTTATCAAATCGACTTTTTTGTAATAAATTACTTTCTTAGGCTAAAAATACTGCGTCGATCGCCGCAAACCAGATCAAAATTGGTTCATTTGTTCATGAGATAACGTGAACGAAAAATTAGGGAAAAAGTAATTTTTTAAAATTACTCGTAAAATTCTTATCAAATCGATTTTTTTGTACTAATTTACTTTCTTAGGTTAAAAAAACTGCGTCGATCACCGCAAACCGCATCAAAATCGGCTCATTTGTTCATGAGATAACGTGAACCAAAAATTAGGAAAAAAGTAATTTTTTATAATTACTCGTAAAATTTTTATCAAATCGATTTTTTTGTACTAGTTTACTTTCTTAGGTTAAAAAAACTGCGTCGATCGCCGCAAACCGCATCAAAATCGGCTCATTTGTTCACGAGATATCGTGAACGAAAAATTTGTAAAAAAGTGTTTTTTTTTTAAATTGCTCGTAAAATTCCTATGAGATCGATTTTTCTGTAATAAATTACTTTTTTAGGATAAAAAAATTGCGTCGACTGCCGCAAATCGCATCAAAATCGGTTCATTTGTTCATGAGATATCGTGAACGAAAATTTCGTAACAAAGTGTTTTTTTTTGTGCTCGAAGAGATAAAAAATAAACTTCTTGCTATATTTTATACATTTTTGAGCGTTTTGAACTCGAAAATAGCGGGAAGTTACAGGGATGGCCTGCAGGGTCAAACTTCTTTTCAAATTTTTTTTTTGTTTGAGAGAAAACTCTTTTTATTTTGATACTTTTGGTTGAAAGTATATAAAAATATTTATTTAGTTGTTGTATTTGGTAGGTAGGTAGGCACCTACTTATTAATTTTATTTTATTGTAGTTCGTTAACAAGAATACCATACCAAAGTTTAGAAGAAATAATTTTGTTCATAAGATGAAAACGTGATTTTTTTTGTTTTGTGTACCTATCTAAACTTATTTATTAGGTAAATACTTTTTACCACAAAGTAATTTTGTTTTGTAGCTTTTATTTTATTTCATAATATTAAAAAAAGTATATTTATTTGAGCTTTTTGAAACAAGGGGGGTAATAATATGATCTGATAAGTTAATGATTAGTTAAAATATCAGAGGTTGTTGATTTAAAAATAAAAAAAAAACTGATTATTAAAATGTTTTATTATTTTTCCCACGAAAAACATGAAATTTCGGTTTCAGTTTCGGTCGAAACTAAGACTGTAGCCGAAATTCGGTTTCGGTTTTGTAAAAACTAGTTTCGGTCGGGCACTACTGCTTTTACAAAAAACCTTCTACCTGCGCTCATTATTGTTACACTGAGAACATTCGACGGAAATCAGTGTCGTCACCTGCTGGGGGGTCAAGAGCGTGTAATGTAATTTTTCAAAAAAGTATTGAAAATTGAAATCCCACCAAAACCATAGATGTGAAAAAAAGGGACCGAATTCTCGTCAAAACTGTGTTTTGTTATCTTAAAAAATAACTGAAATGTACAAAATATGCCAAGTTCCTTGCCTACACGTTTTTATCATAATGTGTGAACTGATAAATTTACACGCCAAACTTTTTTCATTAAAGAGAAGAACTTAACAAAACACTGTAAAAAACTTTCTACATTGCAGTTATTTTTTTAAGATAACAAAACGCAGTTTTGACGAGAACTTGGCCCCTTTTTTCACATTTATGTTTTTGGTGGGATTACATTATTAACACAAAGGCTCATTGAAAATTTGATATACAATCCACATGATCTTGTTTTTACCTCACTGCAGAGGGTAATCGTGAATATCCAAGTTTGTGTCACAACTCACAGTAGTACTCAAACGATTGAACGAATTTTCATAATCTCACGAGTGAGACTGGGCACAGGACATCAGGTAAAATATATGATGAACTCTGGATGACATATTGTCAAAACGCAAAAAAAATGATTTTCGTGAGGTATCAAATGAAAGGGCCCCCAGAACGAACCGATTTGAAAAGAATCTAAGATATGGATTAATTATTAATGAAAAAATATATATAAATGTGTAAAATAAAACATTTATTATAAAAACAAAAAAGTCAAGTCGTTAAATGAAGTGAAACTTTTTTTAGCTACGTTTTCCACTTTCACGATAGAGTAAAAAACGGGTTACATGCTTTATATAAATTTCATTGAACTGCGCGTAAATATTTTACGCACTCATTTTATCAAACGTCATTTTTGCGATCCTTTTAGCCATATAAATAAATAAATATTTAATTTTCTCGAAACATATTTTGAAATAATGTTTCTCACGGTGCGGTAGAAGTGTTCGATGTTTAAAAACCGCGCATACTTGTCAAGCACAAACCTGCATAACCAGCACAGCACAAACGTGCAACCTGCACGACGCGATGTCAAACATTAGACCAGCACAAACCAGCAAATTTTAGTGCAGGTTTTGTTTTGTACGGTAGACATTTTGCAGTTTTCATGTAGCTTTATCAATGCAAATTAATGAATGAAAACGACACATCACTAGTACTTACACTAGATCGCGATCGATCCAAATCGGCTAGACAGAAAATGCAGGTGACCGACTAACGGTCGTTGCTGGCTGCTGGTTGCATGTGCTGGTCAAATGTACGCTACTCTTTTAAATAACGTGGATACCTTCACGAATATGTTTTTTTTTTGCTCCGTGATGTGCTGGTCTTTCAAGTTCATGCTTGACAAGTCTGCGCGGTCTTTTAATCTGAACGAATCCATACGTAGCACTCTGAAGGCTATTGAAAATATAAAATCAATGTAGGTAATGTAATTTTCAAGGGTCTATACTATAAAATTTTATAGGGGTTTCTGTGGGATAGTCGTAATGTTCTCTGTAATGTTTCTCTAAAATATATTCATGTGAGCCATAAAAAAATATTGAAGAAAAAAAACAGACACATAAAAATCAATAAATAATATTCCTCGATTTTAAATTATTACAATTAAAATAAAATAAAACTTCAACAAAACTGACATATAATGTCAGTATATTTGAAGTTGGAATAGTCCTGTCATCCAATTGGCTGGAATTTTTTCAATATTTATAGCACTGAACAAAACGATGCCAAACAGATGAAACTCGGAGTGCTTTTCAGTAGAATTTCTTGAAAACAAAATCAATAATGAGAACGTAAGTACACATAACCTATTTCTGACTACAATAATAAATCAAATATGTCCAAGTTTCTGAAGTGAGATTAAATATAAAAGTGATGTTTCTTTCCTTGTCTTTTGATATTGATTTGTAACTGAACTTGATCCCTACATAAATTTAAAACAGCTGTTCAAAAACTAACCAAGTGGCAACTGAAAACCCAATTCTAAGACGACGCGGCGTATACTAGCTGCGGCGAAGATGAAGCCTTCTAGTTTGCTATTAGCTGTTTCGTAGATCCATATGCGTCGAGTGTTTATTTTTATTCTACCGCTATAAATGGATATGTCGAATTTATTCCACACGCCACTGTCTGCGCGCAAGTAGGCATTCATTACTATATTATTGATGACGTGCCTGGCTTTAACTCTCACCGCGGGCACTATAACACAGTATCTAATACCTATCAGTTACTAAAACCCAATACTAAAAGCAATAGTTCAAGGGCGTAGCCGATTCCTTAAAGGATTAAATTTTCAGGGAAGGGAGTATTTATTATGACAGAGAGGAAGCACTAGAGTTGCACCGTGAAATCCGGGTCTGATGGCCGGGAGAGCTCAGTTTCGGCGAAAAATGTTACTTTGTTGTTAACCCCTTGGCCCAACAAAGTAACCATGGTTTTGAAGTAAATGGTATTTAGATGACGATGTATGTTATAAAAAAATGTCCTGCTGTGTCCAGCTTTATATAGTTTGTACCAAACTGTAGCTTGATTAATTCCACCTGTTCCAAGATTCTTTTGATTTTTCCCCATGATGATTTTTACGTCGAATTTACTAGATTTGATCGATACCCCCTAAAACCTCAAATACTGTCGAATTTTTTTTTAGTATTTTTTCTATTAATTAGGACTCTATTGTCGGTTGATTCCGAATGTTATTGAATTTAATAATCAAATAAATAAATAATAATCATAAATAATAAAAACTTTTTAAGTATTTTTCTATTAGGGACTCTATTATCGATAGATTACGAAAGCAATTAATTTAAACATGTACCGAAAACAACTACTATAGTTTACTAGATAAGTACATTATTATAATTACCTTTATACGCCAAATTAGATGTAATTTGTTAACAGTGCTAATGATCGCATGGTCGATGCATTTTTTTGTTGTATTTGTGTATTAATAAAAAAAAAGATAACGAAAGTTACATAATTTTGGGCAAATCGGTGCAAAAACATGTCTGAAGTAAACATTACATCCCCTCCTTCGTTAGTAGAGTAATAAGAAGAGCAAGATGAATTTGATTATAGACTCTTGACAACTGAGATCAGTAATGTCTATATTGTCAAAGATTAATTTAGATCCAGCTCGTTTATGAAAATGTCACATTAACACAAATATGTTATTATACTAGCTGATACCCGACCGCTTCGCTGGACGTAACAATACTTTCCTCTTTGAATCGGATTTTGTTCACAATTTCATAGCTTTTAATTTTTTTGGGCGCAACCCTAATTCCTGTTCTGAAATAAAAGTAGCCTAAGTTACTTCTTTTAATATCAGCTATGAGCAAGTGAAAATCTCGTAAAAATCGATCCAGTCGTTTCGGAGATTAACCGGAACAAACAGACGGACAGACAGACAGACAGACATTTTAAAAATTGTTTTTTTGTTATAAGTACCGTACTTTCATATGCATTTAGTAAAAAGCTGTCATTTTGACATCACAAACGGACACTCAATTTTATTTATTTGTATAGATAGTTCGTTGTCAAGTATTACAGAATCCCATTGTAATTACGTATATAATGCACTGTGGCAAATGGCTCACTGCCAACGAGATAGGCTTTGTTGCGCCAGGTTGGTAGCTCCAGAGATGTGGAGAATGCTTTACATACGCAATATGTGGTATCCAGAATAAACAGCCATCGCTGTGTTGATCGTTTATAATTTACGATCATTCATCAAATTCGATTGATTATTACCAATCTAGACTCCAACCGAAGTTTCGATTTTGACCACCTTCAGCTAAAAACTGAACATTCGGCAAAACATTTAGCCAAAATTAGGTCGAAGTGAATGTTAAAGTCACTGAATATTGTTTTTGCATTACTGAAGTAAACCTTGTTTTGGCAAGATCGACTAATGATGTGAAACATCTATTGGCGCGTTTGACCGAAAACCCATGCCGTGACGGAAACGGGATCTGTGTATGCGCGTTTACTTTACGGAACACAGTGTACCCAAAGGTTAGTAAATCATCTAGGCATATATAATTTTTTTACTATTCTACGTTATTTGTTCATTTGAGTTTAGAAATGTGTTTACTGATGTCAACAAGCAGTTTATTTTTTAACTTCTTTTTCTGTGTGTGTGGCTTCTATTTTTATAAAAATTTAAAACTAATAAAATTTTACTTTAATTTTTCAGTACATAAACAACGCAAGAGATAGATATAATTATATATTAATACGTAGCAGTGACAAAACTGTTCTGTGAGAAAAATTACATATACAGGGTGAAAAGTATAATTATGTCATGCTCTAGAGGGTGGATAGAGATCGCGGAGACAAGCATTTTTAGTATAAGAACCCATGTCCGGAAATGCACCGTTACGGAGTTAGTGCGCCGGGAGGGTAGGCAACCTGTCGTCAAGTAGATTTTCATGGTTTACGTAGCAAGACACCAAGGTTATGGCGACAGTACTGCCGACTTACTGCCGCGTCAGGCTTTGTTCCTTAATTGAAATCGGTTGCACAAAACGTAGCCCGTATGAAACACGCAGGACTGACACTGTCAAACGTCTTTCTCGAACAACGTAGTGCGCTACTCCTGTGATGCGCGCGACTCACAGCTCGGAAAGCGAGCAACTTACTTACCATTTAATCATGCAGTCGAGTTGCCTACCCACCCGGGTAGAGAAATTCAATCTACTTGACGGGTTGCCTACCCACCCGGCGCACTAACTCCGTAACGGTGCATTTCCGGACATGGGTTCTTATACTAAAAATGCTTGTCTCCGCGATTTCTATCCACCCTCTAGAGCATGACATAATTATACTTTTCACCCTGTATGTAGTAAAAATTACATAGGTGATATTATAATTGCAACTAGCAATGACCAAGATACATTTAATTCGAGGCATATCGTATCAGTGAGGTATTGATATTTTTTTATTTTACATTTTATAATTGGAAATATTTTTTTAGTACCTATTACATTATTTTTGAAGTATTAATCTAATACACCTTCAACAGCTACTATTACAGAAATAACAGACGATACATCAAATAATATTCCGTAACTTATTTTAATACAGTCTCTATTATAATATTTAATTATTTTGTATTTATATTATGTAATTATTATTATTATAATTGAAAATATATTGATTTTATTAACGAAACTCACAGGGTGAAATTTAGTTAAAGGGCAAAATTTAGTTACTGGAATTCCGCTTAAATGTTTGTTTCACATCTGCCAGGCGTCCCACGACGGCTCCTAATTATTTATACTTCACATCTGAAATTAGGTCGCCATACTCTATCTCTACGTCCAATTTTTTACGTCAAATAGTTTCAGAGAAAATCGCCTGTGACAGACTGATAGAATTTCATATGTTCCCTTTTTCACGGAACACTAAAAACAAGACCTGAAAAAAAAACTTAAAGTATTCTCTTGCTTTTTAGCATTATAGAATACTAGCGGCCCGGCCTGGTTCGCCCGTGCATTTTAGAATTTGTAATCTCAAAACTTTCTTTAAAAAACCTGTTTGATTATGGGATACCGTTCACTTCATTCGTTCAATCGAATTAATCCATTTACCTACTAGTTTCGCTCGTTCGCTCAAGTTTATCATGAATTAAAATATTTGAAAGATACGGTAAGAAGATTTGGAATAACTTATATACCTATGTTGATTGTGTGGAGGAAACCAATTGCAAAAATACCAAAAATTATGTTAAAACACTTTTCATTTAATGAGCAGCTTTCGTAAAATACATCTTCAGATTAAAACTGTAAAGTTTTGGAAAATAATCATAATTCAAGTTGTAGGTATTTCATAGCGAAATTGTTATTTTTGAAAAATTCAATTTTAATAGTTTTTAAATAAAATATGTGATAAAATCTGAACATCATTATCAGCCGGCTGATAGTCAAGTAATAATCATTAATTATTACGCTACTCACTCGCTTCGCTCGTACGACCTGATTTGTATTCGGAATAGAGATCTAAAAACATCCACTCTTCCAAATATAGACACCGTTTGTTACAACTCGCACCAATGGTATCTTACAAGTTGGATTACAGCCCTGCTAATGGCCATGAGGCAGACAATGCTTATATAATAGTCCTTAAGGATGACACATTAAGGTTGATTACTGATCAGGATTAAAACCTCATTTATAATGAATAACACCGAGGCATGTACAATTAGACAGTTCATAAATAATTACTTAAATACAAATAAAGACACTATCTTGTTTTATTTACATAAAGTACACGCAACACGTCATCTCATTATTTCTTTGTAATTACGCCTGAAGACTTCAGACGTGGCTGAAGACAAAGTTTTATACAAAATGGAATGCTTTTATATTGACACAAGTTGAAACAATTAGTCGACTTGTGTCGTCAAAAATGCTTTTTGGCATATCTCCTGTACCTATTACAAGCTCCCGGATTCTAATATGGATGACTGGTGAAAGTACCAATTGTATTTTCAATTCATTATTAAAAAACAATAAATATAAAATATGCATGGTAATAGACCCAAATAATCCTTGCTGTAAGAGGCGAAAGAAATGCTTTCCGTTTGATGTCTCGTTAATTCTCAGAGCCACAAGTCGACTCACGGAAACGTTGTTGAAGAGTTGAATTGTGTTGGCTTTAAAGAATGAGTGCAAAATATGCGATTATAGTCCATCCTGAAATAGTGCAGAGTAATAAGTAATTGTTTTTGACAGGTTCCAGTGATCAGAAAAAAAACATATATTTTTTTAATGTCATAACAGAACAGTCAATAAAGTTCATTGGTTATTAAGTCTTTATCTTAACTTGGGAACCTAGTCTATGGTACCCCTGGCAACCGTAAAAAATAGTGATTTATTATTACTTTGTAATATTTCATAATATAATTCATTATAGTAACATTTAATATTGAGCAGACGATCCAAGGAGTAAATATCCCGCGGAAAAAAGTGTATAGAAGAATTCATCGGACTTCAGAATAATGCCCGAAACTTCCGAAAAACATCTGGAGCTTCCGAAAAATTCCCTTTAAACTGTAGGTATATAGAATTCCTGGGAAATTATTCCCTCGGAATGATGTTACTGCAGAGAAACGTCCGGTCGCGACAAACAAAAATTTTTTTTAAAATTGTAAAAATCAATTTATCGTCACTTATCTACTTTTTGTTATGTTCAGATAATTACATTACTGATATTAAATTTTGACAAAGTGATATTCTTTAGTTCATAAATTTTTTAAGAAAGGGGAGTGAAATATCGGGGAAATAAAAAACAAAAGATCTGATTTCATTGTTCGAGTGAACAGAATGCGACAATCGAGTTTGAGACATGAAAATAACGCGCTAATGCTTCGTTGCGTAACGACAATACTTAAGTAATATTATACATAAAGGGAAAACAAGTTGTAAAGTGCTTATGTAAATACAATGTGTAGAGAAAATTCAATTTTTGAAAAGTCTGATCACACTTGAAATGGATGTGACTTAAATAATACCGCAAGGTACAAGCAAATTATAAGTTGTTTTATAACTGTCTGAAAAGATGCTGAAAGTGATTTTTTTTAATGGCACCTACATCTAGGATTATTGTAAACATCGCAACACCGGTAGCGGTAGTGTGCTCTATTATCGCTTTGCGCGTCAGAGCTGAGTTTCGTTCATACAAGAAATTATAATATTTCGGTAAATTTCGCACGAAATACGGTCAAATTGTAGCTTTTTGAAAAAAAGAGATTCTGTTTAGGTTGATTTGAAATCATAATAAGTCCTGAAATTTTAACTGAAAAGTTCGAACAGCAGTTGTGTGTGTGTGTATCTATGTAAACCTCTTATTACTTATCAACGGAGTATCCGATTGAAACGTGGTTTGCGGCATCTGACGTGACTTTGCTGAACTTAGATTTCCTGAAAATTTGGAATGATTTGGCCCAATAGATTTTGAGAAATCTCCAAAATACAAGTTTCAAAAATTGTTAGAAATTTTATTTAGAATATTTTCTAAATTACTAAACCAATTAATTCCAAAATCTAATCAGCTCTGCTCCTCACACAAATCGGTTCCTTTCTTCAAGAGATATCGTGAACGAATAATTCGTAAGAAAGTGTTTTTTTCGAAGAGCAAAAAATAAATTTCTTGCTATATTTTATATACTTTTGAGCGTTTTGAACTCGAAAATAGCGGGAAGTTTCAGGGATAGCCTGTAGGGTCAAACTTCTTTTCAAATTTTTTTACATCTGTTCCATATATTCCACTTGATTTTTATTTACTTATTATTTGTGTAAATTTTATCTTTACGGTTTCTTTTTTTTGGCTAATTTTTTTCAGTTATCACACAGTGGAAAACTTATCTCGGTGGTGCACTTTTGATTTTGCCAACTATTTGAATCTAATATCAACTATCAAGTAATGTTTTCAGTTTGTTATTTTTTTAATAACAAAATGGAAAATTCAATTGATACTTTTATCAGTTCCCAGATTAGAATCTGGCTGCTTGTTTTAGCTCATGGAAATCTATACTAATATATAAAGCTGAAGAGTTTGTTTGTTTGTTTGAACGCGCTAATCTCAGAAACTACTGGTTCAAATTGAAAAAAAATTATTTTGTTGGATAGCCCATTTATCAAGGAAGGCTATAGGCTATATAATATCACGCTACGACTATTAGGAGCGGAACATTAATGAAAAATGTGGCAAAATGTATCTCAAAAATAAGTTTCTATTCAGGTGAAATTCACTAACTAAATATACTCATATTAGCGTTGTGAGTAGGGGAGACCGGGTACAAAAGTAACAGCGGGTCGAAAGTAACAAATGTTCTGTAGGTTTATCCAATAGTCAAAAAACCACTTCGCTGCCCTCAGGCGATAGTTGGTGGTTCCCCCCTCACTTGTATTCAATAATCGCGCATGCCGCGCGCTGTTAAGTTGTGTGAGAAGACAACACGTGATTTCACACATCAAAAGTAAGTTTTTTGACGTTTACTTATTTAGTGTTTACTTAGAATTAAAAGGATTATATTCATCTGTATATTTGCATAGTAATACTTGATTAGATTGATTACACAGTGTTTTAATTCGTTTTTGTCTAGCACGTTCCGTTTCAAAGTTATCTTTCATATTTTAACAAAAATGTGGAGGGGTACAAAAGTAACATAGCCCTATGGGTACACAAGTAACACGTTACTTTTGTCCCCGCATTGATTTACTTACCTAATATTTTTATGTTGATATTCACGAAAGGAAAGAGAAAAGGAATAAAGTCAAAGAAGGCAGCCAAAAACAAAGAAAATAAATCTGACGAAGATAGTTTGTCTCGTTTGCTTAGAAACTTTTAGCAATAGTCGACCAAATGAGCAATGGATCCAATGTATCGAATGTAAAATGTAGGCACATTCTGAATGCATCAATGATGATGCAAATTATGTGTGCCATAATTACGAGTCAGAATAGAAGACAGATACTGAATGGTCTGATTATAAAAAAATGATTATCATATAATAATTGATCTCATTATACATACATACTTAAACTAAGAATAATTTCTAACGAGGAGTTAATAATATTGATTTGTTTTCATAAAATATATAATTTTTGAGTATTTAAAATGCAAATGTTTATTTGTGTTATTAATACTAAGTTTTCTAATAAATAAGTTGTTGATTTAACATCTCATATCATATTCATTACAAACCCCTTTGCTCTGTTACTTTCGACCTGCTAGCGTGGTCGAAAGTAACAACTGACGAATTTTTTTTAAGTCTCTGTAATTCATACAAAATACACAATAATAAGGTAAACCAAGATACTAATGTAAATAACATGAACGGAATTTATATATGGCTACTAGCGGACCCGGCGAACTTCGTACCGCCTAACAGTATAATATATATATATATATAGCGGCCCTGTACGTGCTTCGCTACGTATAAAGTGAAATAATAAAACAATTTAATTGGAACATCTATCTATCTATTTTATTTATTTTAAAATATACATGGACGTATATGTGTGTATGTCGAGCACTCCGGCTGCGCCGTCGTGCCCGGTGCAAAAGAACGAATGGGGAAGGAAGAAAAAAAATTTAGGGGTGGACTACCCCTAACATTTAGGGGGATGAAAAATAGATGTTGGCGAAGTGACACCTGTAGACATCTGGCGGGGATAACTAATTAAATGACGATTGATCAGTTTTCGACCGGAGAGGAAAAATGATTAAATTACTAAAATGGCTATTAAAAAATAAGGGTTGATCGTAGAAGGGTGAAAATTGAGGATTGTATGTATTTTTGTATGTTGTATCATAAAAAAATAGAAATTAAAAATTTTGTCTAAAAAATAAAAAAAAAAATTAGGGGTGGACTACCCCTAACATTTAGGGGTATGAAAAATAGATGTTGGTCGATTCTCATAGATACCGGATAAGCACAAAAAATTTCATCAAAATCGGTCAAGCCGTTTCGGAGGAGTATGGCAACAAAAACTGTGACACGAGAATTTTATATATTAGATATAATTGGAACATCTATCTATCTATTTTATTAATTGCTAGCTATTTTAAAATATACATGGGCGTATATGTGTGTATGTCGAGCACTCCGGCTGCGCCGTCGTGCCCGGTGCAAAAGAACGAATGGGGAAGGAAGAAAAAAAATTTAGGGGTGGACTACCCCTAACATTTAGGGGGATGAAAAATAGATGTTGGCGAAGTGACACCTGTAGACATCTGGCGGGGATAACTAATTAAATGACGATTGATCAGTTTTCGACCGGAGAGGAAAAATGATTAAATTACTAAAATGGCTATTAAAAAATAAGGGTTGATCGTAGAAGGGTGAAAATTGAGGATTGTATGTATTTTTGTATGTTGTATCATAAAAAAATAGAAATTAAAAATTTTGTCTAAAAAATAAAAAAAAAATTTAGGGGTGGACTACCCCTAACATTTAGGGGGATGAAAAATAGATGTTGGCCGATTCTCATAGATACCGGATAAGCACAAAAAATTTCATCAAAATCGGTCAAGCCGTTTCGGAGAAGTTCGGCAACGAAAACTGTGACACGAGAATTTTATATATTAGATATTAATTTCATTAAAATAATAACAGCTAACCAGAAACTAAGGTAAATATACAAAATGTTACTTTTGTACCCGGTCTCCCCTACACAACGTCGGATGGCTCAATCGGTAGAGCTTGCGACTGTCAATATCAGGGTCGTGGTTTCGAGCCCCACGTTGGGCGAAAATATTTTTATTTTTTTTTATTTTCTACATTGCTTTCTTCTAAGGCTTAATTTAAATTTATTTTAATTTTATTTATTTAATTAAAAATATTATTAGTTTAAAAAGTATACCTAAATACTGCTTTTTATCGACAAAAACTTTTGAACGGTAACTCCGATCATCATGAAATTTGGACACAACATTCACCTCGGTAAACTACGATGAATGTGTGTACTCATGTTCCTCCCTTCCCCATTCGTTCTTTTACACCCGGCTAGTACCATATAATTTTTGGATACGTGCTGGTGCAATTTTTGAACAAGAAGCCAATAAAACTTTTTCTGAGTTACATAGTTTACGGAGAAAAGTGAAAAATCCATATGATTTGGAAAAAAAACTACATGCACTACAATTCTCTCTCAGTATGTTTCTATATCTGCAAATTATTATAATGTAAGGAGGGTGACAAATTGTGTGGCATGATTTTATTCATGAAGGAAAAATAAAGTTCACTTGTTTGTACGTTTTATCAAGTGATTTGGGAAATATCAGCACTGTATCTCACTAAAAATATAAATTTGAAAAAGTTCTCTTCAATCAGTTTGTTTGTCTACCAAAAAAATAATGATAATAAATCTAAAACAGTGAAGTTTCATTTCAATCTCAAAGTCGATAAATCTGGAATATATATTTAAAACTGTGTCACTTATTCCGACTTTACGTTGAAAATTTCCAATTTTATTACGTTTTCAGCTAGATATTAAAACTTGGGTTAACTTAGCTGGCTTAACTATAAAGCATTGGCTATAGTCTTCTGTATTGTGGAATTTTAAATCGATCCTGCTCGAAAAATTATTGATCGTTTTAAACGTTTTTTTAACTGTTAGTATCGGTTTTGTTCCAAATAATATGTTTGAAGGAGATTTATTTGGTTGAGGAACAAGTGAAAAAAGAAGCTTTACCAATGTATCGCTTGTGGTCACCGTTTTGAAAAATATACTTTCATCATCAGGGCCTATGAACATGTATAATATATTACATTATATATTATTTTAAATGGCTAAGTTTACAAGTAATTGCTAAGTCTACAAATATATAATATAAAAATTATAAATAAATACAATTTTCGACTAATTTTAATTAATAATCCAATGACGTTTCAATCAGGATTTGGATCCTCTTTAGAATTGAGGTAAAAAATTTAAAAATAAATTATTAATTAGTTTCTAATAAAATTAAAACTGATATTTTTGAAATATCGAAATTAATATTAATTTTATTACAATCTAATTAACTATTATTAATTAATTTTTATATTTTTAACTTCCCGCTATATAAAAAAAAATTTCAAAAAATCGGGAAGTTATTGTTTTCACCCCGATTTTCGAAAATCGAGTTTTCGTCAGATTTCAATGTTTTGAGGTTCTAGGAAGCTATTCTATTCTAACTATTTTGGCGATGATGTCCATAGGGCTGTGTGTGTGTGTATATATGTTTTATATCTTTTGAACGGAGTGTCCCATTGAACTACGGTTTGCGGCCTCTGACGTGACATTGCTGAACTTAGATTTCCTGAAAATTTGGAATGATTCGACCCAATAAATTTAAGAAATCTAAAAAATACATGTTTTCTAAACTACAAAACCGATTAATTCCAAAATCTAATCAGCCCTTCTCCTTAAAAAACTGAGTCGATTTCCGAAAACCACATCAAAATCGGTTCATTTGTTCACGAGATATCGTAAATGAAAAATTTGTAAGAAAGTGTTTTTTTTTTTGAGCCCAAAGAGCTAAAAAATAAACTTCTTGCTATATTTTATATATTTTTGAGCGTTTTTAACTTGAAAATAGCGGGAAGTTTCAGGGATGGCTTGAAGGGTCAAACTTCTTTTCATTTTTTTTTTAGCTCAATTCTGAAGAAGATCCAAATCCGGATCAAAACGTCATTGGTTTATTAATTAATTTTTCAAGTTTTTTGATATATTGTTAAAAAATTATTCGCAAATTGTATTTATTGAAGAATCTAATCAGGCGTTAATCAAAGATTTAAATTATAAATAGATAAAAGTAAACATTGTCATGCCTCAATACAAGTTTAGTATGGTCAATTGTACTGGTTTTTTATGTAGGTATATTATGATCATAATTTAGTTATGAATTTCTAAAAATTTTTATTAAAAATATCATTAAAACAGTTTTTAATTATACTATTTTATGTATAAAAAAAGACTTTTTCTAAACTATAATTTCTTTGACAGACTTCAAATACTTAAATTCTGTTAACTATTTATAATTTTTAATGCATTTTTTACTAAACCAAAATCCACCCAGATGAACCTATATGATTTTTGATCACTCTGTATAGTAATATATTAGAGAAGACGTTTTGCTTGCAAATATATTTTCAAGATTTTTTTTTAATTTTTATGCTTGCGTAAAGTTGACATGAACAGACAAAATCATGATGATGTACTTTTCTAAAATTATAGTTTTTTAAAGACCGCGCACACTTATCCAGCACGACCAGCTGGAGATAGAGACTAATTTGTTGCTACCTCGACATTTGTCTGATGTAATTGAGGAGAATTATGAAAAAACCTCAGGCGAGCCAGAATCCTAATTAAGCCTGGCGTTAAACCACGCTCGTCCGTTTTATTTTAGTCTCGTTCCTCACACTGTCTGTCAATTGTCTGGTTTTCTCTATGTCTGTATATTTTCCTCTCTCACACACGCTGCGCAATATTGCGTATGTATTAATTAAACGCCAACGCCCAATTAAAACGCAATTATACACGACATTTTATATACAGAATGTACCACAACCTCAGTAGTCAGTGCATAACATTGATTCATCTCTGAAATTGCTTGATTAGAAATGAGCCAGACAGTGTAAGCTCTGTACAGCGAAATTAAAGGGACCGGCCATTTTATTGCGTTACAAAAAGTTTTCGTGAAACGGACAGTAAAAGAAAATAATATAGTTTTACGAAGAAGTGGTTTTAATTTTGACTAAATTAAGTGAAAAAAATTAACATAACAACATTATAATCTGTTAACTTGTCGTTTTTACTATGCCAATGTAAAGCAAACATACCCTAGCAATTTTTTCATTTTAAGGACTTTTTCGATAAATAGAAGTTCCCTATATAGAGTTTACGCTGACTGATTTCTGATGTAATCCAGTCATTCCTACTTGCCTAAGATTCTTGATAATGGTTAGGCAGAATTTTTGCCAAAATGAGGCCGCCCTGTTAAATTAAAGTTCATGTTTCTGGCATAACCATGTAATTCTTGCTTCGATAAGATATAGTTTAACACGAATGATGAGGATTCATCATCATGAAGATTCATAATATCCTTTCCTTTCCCATTGTATTCTGTCAATAGCCAGCGATTTTATGTCAGAAGGCAGAAGAAAATAGCGATTTATTTTACATTAAAATTATATATTATTAAGGTAAAGTTTGGTTGAGGAACAATTAAAAGAAAAATCGGTAAAGCGCGTATTATACTTCAAGTATTATATATACCAACCCAAAAATGCGTCATTGCAATATGTTGATACTGTTTTGTAGATCATTTAAAAATAAGTAGAGTATCCATGAGTCATTATTTGCATTATAAAAATACGCACGAGTGTGACAAAAAAGCATTTTACAACCGCTATACAGACATGAAGAGAAGCTATTTTATAGGGGTCGTGCAAAAAGAATTTAGATGTTAGTATGACCTATGTGCAAGGAAGCAACGTTATAAATTTATCGATGCGAGCGTTTGTGGTGAGCACTAGGGGAAACTTTAAACTCAAAATTTCCCTATATCAGTTCCGGGCTGTCGCGCTGATGGCGATTTAAGTAAAATAAAGATCATTAGCGCCATAATTTGATGTTACGCTGTCAGTGTAAACAAATTAATTATTATTTATATATTGTATGCCATAATTGATAAATAAATAATTCTCACGTACCTTTTAGGTTATGCTATTTATATAATGGTTTACAATCTGAATTTTATCGTTTATATAAAATAGCGGTCCCGCCCGGTTCCACCCGGGTGTAAAAGAACGAATGGAGGGGGGAGGTACATGAGTACACACATTCATCTTAGTTTACCGAGATGAATGCTGTGTCCAAATTTGATGATCGGAGTTATCGTTCAAAAGTTTTTGTCTGACGAACAAATTTTGAGTTACATTTTGCAACATTTTTCATTGATGGTCACTCCTATTGGTCGTAGCGTGATATTATAATATAGCCTATTGCCTTCCTCGATAAAATTTTTTTTTTTGTTGGATAGCCCATCCAACAAAATTTTTTTTTTCAATTCGAACCAGTAGTTCCTGAGATTAGCGCGTTCAACCAACCAAACAAACAAACTCTTCAGCTTTATATATTAGTATAGATTAACAGCAGTTATATCTTTTTTTCAGGATGAAATATTACAAAATTCTAAATTGAGCCCTAGGGCCCTATGAAGTACTAATTTGTAAAACTTCGTCCCAAAAAAAAGTATTTAAGATATAATTAAGTAACCAAATTCAAATTAAAATTTATTCAGCTCTGAACCCTCTTAGACCTTTTTAGGGGCCCTACATAGGGATCTTAAGGTTCAAAATCAAGCTTTAGAGACCTATGAAGTATTGATTAGTGAAATTTCTCCTCAAAACAAATATTGTAGATAAAAATAAGTCAATAATTCTAAATTTAGATACTTATTGTACAGGGCCTATTTTTAGGTTTTTCTTAGGGGCTCTACATAGAACCCGAGGATTAAAAAAAACACTAAAACGTATTCGTATGTAAAATTTTCCGCTGAATTCGAATATGAAATTAAAAATATGGTTCCCATTTAAAATTTTAAAGCTGGGCCCTACGAGACCCTTTCAGGGTCCTTGGACCCAAAATCTAATATTGCCATTCGATAGACAGGAAAAAGTTATTGAAAAAACCATTTTAACATTTTTAGTCCGGCTTACCCGATAAGAAATATTATGCCGTTCCAGGACTTTTGAAACATCTGTATATGAATTTCACGATATTTTTTTAAAATATTGTAATATTTCATTCCCTTTGTAGTAATATAAGAAAGACGTACTTTATGCAATAACCTAACCTAAAACAGTTATTTTTTTCTCGATAAAACTGTTAAAATTTTTTTTTGTTGAAGTTTTTTTGTGTTAACTCTCGGTATAAACTTAATTATTTCGAAAACATGTATTATAACCGTACGATGCAAAACAAGTTATTTATTCGTGAAAATCAACTTTTACTTGACGAAACCTGCAGCGTGCGTTTAATTACAAAAGTTCTTTACTGCTTCCATTACACTCTCATTAACATGTCATATTTTGTGTATAAAAACCCAGTACCTGTTAATTAACGATACTAAAGAGAAGATGAAAATTAAATTTGCATTTTGACTAATTTTGTTAGTTTTGAGGTTAAACAAATTGTATAGATGACTAGCGGTCCCGCCCGGTGAAACCGGGTGCAAAAGAACGAATGGGGGGAGGGACATGAGTACGCACGTTCATCTTAGTTTACCGAGATGAATGTTGTGTCCAAATTTTATAATGATCGGAGTTACCTTTCAAAAGTTTTAGTCGGACGTACAAATGAGTTACATTTTGCAACATTTTTCATTGATGCTCCGCTCCTATTGGTCGTAGCATTATATTATATACCCTATAGCCTTCCTAGATAAATAAGCTATCCAACAAAAAAAAATTCAATTCGAACCAGTAGTTCCTGAGATTATCGCGTTCAACCAAACAAACTCTTCAGCTTTATATATTAGTATAGATATAACCTTTACCCACAGCATCATTCATTCCTCAAAATAATTAATATTTTCGATCGTCCTGGTACTTTTTTAGTGTATTTGCCATAAGGCACTTACACTATTGGCGTCGGTGGGATGGCGGGACCTGGGGGTCGGACCAAAATTTCTCGACGTTTCATAACTTTCTAAGAAGTTTGGCACCATTTTTGGAAATGTTTATATATATATGTATATATATATATATATATATATTTATATATATATATATATATATATATATGTGTGACCACGATAACTCTCGACAGACTTTTTCGATTTAAATGAAATTTGGTCCACATCTTGGAATCCATCATCGCAAGAAGCCTATTTAAAATGGGCCCGATCGGGCCATTTTAAGGGGGGTATTTAGGGGTTGAAAAATGTTTTTGGGCCCAAAAATACCGAAAAAATTCTCAGAATCGTTTCAAATTTCAAATTTAACCCTTTACTAATTATTGAAGTGTGTTGCTAAAATTTTAATAAAATCGGCCCGACAGGACCGGACTTACATATTTTATGAAAACGCAAGTTTACTGGTATGGATTTATATACTGAAAGGTGTATAATTTGGTACAGATGTTGAATTGGTATATAGTATTGAGATTAAGTAACAAAAGTGATGTTTTAAGGGGTGTATTAAGGGGTATTTTTTTTATTTTGAATAGAGCCCACTACTTATATAAAAGCAAATACACTATATTGTCGGCAGGGTTTCGCACTGCGACCCGAGTTTTTTGATTTTATAAAGGACTTTTAGTTTCTTAGAAAAAAAATACAAAAAGATGTATTGGTCGTAGCGTGTTATTACTTATTATACAGCGTATAGCCTTCATCGATAAATGGTCTAGGTATCCAATAAAAAAAATGTTTCAATTCGAATCAGTAGTTCCTGAGATTAGCGCGTTCAACTAAATAAACAAACAAACAAACTGTTCAGCTTTATATATTATAGACTATAGATTTTTTCTTACAATAGATAATATGTAAATTAAAAGGTGATATGTAATTTAAAAAAATATATTTTTGCACGACCCCTTAATAATAGGTAGCTTTTCATGTCTGCGAGGTGACAAGATAGATTTCAAAATAAGAAAACTAGGGCTATTTTTCTTGCTTGGTCGTCTGACTGTTTTGAGAAAAAAACCAATTTAGAAACAGTATCTTGTCAGAAACGTCCACAAACACTGAGCCGTGTGTGTTCTGTTTAGAGACAATAAACGTCCACTTTTGTTAACATTTTAAGTATCAATCCGCGCGCACCAAACCCATCAACAAAGCAAGCTGAAATACATGCATCGTGTGAAATGAACACATAAAAGCCATCACGAAAACCAACGCTTGAAAACTAGCAGTTAAATATAGCAAAACCAGCCTCGTATAGCAGCGACCTTTAAAGAAATACGAAAGCTTTAATTTATTTCAAACTGGGTCTGTATTAATCCACCGCTTTAAATCTTTTTTTTTTGTTAACTAAAGTTAACCTTTTTTTACAATCTCCGATACTTAGAATGACCCATGCGTTTTATACGATGTCCTATATTCATGATCTCTCTTTCTATTTTACACAAATTATATAAGGCTCTCTCCTTTCTTATGACCGTTTGTACTTTGTCTGATGGCCGCTCTAAGCGTGGTTCCGTGTTTGGGACAAAACATTGTCGGTCTAATGTGTTATCCAATCAAACGTAATATTACGAGCTTTCTGCACAACAGCACCTTCGCAAGCTCAACCTTCAGAACAACGCTTTGTGGTCATTTTCACTACTTATTATTATAGTGTGTTCCGTGAACTGTTTGTATTTTGTTTCGATGAAGTTCTGCATGAACGGTTGCATGTAGTGACACAACACGGCCACTATCTGCACTAATCGACAAATTAGTTTCCATTTGAGTTACCGAGCGAAAACCAAAAATACATCATTTTTAGGGGTTCGTACTTTCCTAATGACAACACGGAACCCTTATGGAATCATTTTGTTGATCGCCTGTCTGTCCGTCAAAACCCTTTTCCTCAGGAATGACTAGATGTATCACGTTGAATTTTAATATCAAATACTAAGTTCTACGATGTCATTACCCTGCAAAAAAATTAAGCTTCTAACTCAATGGAATAAAAAGATACGACCTTCAACTATACAGATTGTATCAAATCAAAACAGTCCATAGAACATTCTGTGTGTAAGACAGAGACGATATTATATAAAGCACTAAAGCAGTAAGTAAGAATGAGATAAATGATCGCTAATAGTTACTGTGGTTATACAATCTGATAATATCGTCTTTGTTTTCTACAGTAAAAATCACAATTTTATCAAATGTCAGTATTCACTAGTGAAATTATTGATAAAATGGCTATTTATACTGTTCGGGAAAAAATCCAAATAATTAAATGGTCTTATGGTGGTAATTCAACCGCCAATATAATAAATTTATTTGTAGTTGTTTTAATTGATAAATTGGTAAAAAGATTTACAGTGTACGTAATTATTTATTTACGTAACTACAGTAACTATATTAGCGATCATTTATCTCATTCTTACTTACTGCTTTAGATCTTTATATATCGTCTCTGTTTTACACACAGAATGTCCTATGAACCGTTTTGATTTGATACAATCTGTATACATATTACATACATATACTTTTTGTAATACGTGCATTGTTGAAAGTGTCGCATGCAAGCGAAAGTGGCGCCATCCTACGCGATGATTGTAAACTATAGTGAATTGTTATAACGGTACGGAACCCTCAATGCAAAATATAATAATTATATAATATAATTCAAGGTATCCAATTCTTGCAATCCATGTAGACAATTATGTATAATATGTATTGTGATAAAAACCGACATAGAAAAACGTTTATTAGGTATTAAATTTTCCATAAAAATATTCAATAAATGATTCAGTTTATTCCAGAGGTGAGCGTGTTAACTGAAACATTCTTTAGACTAGTTCAAGTATTTGAAGCAACGGCAACAAACCATACTTCTGAACCGTACCATACTTTTATTGTTTTGTTTTCATACCCGTCTGTAATGAAATTATAATTTATATTATATGATGAAAACATAACCTCAATGAATATTATATTACATAAAATAGTAATGTGAGGGTAGAAACAATAGGCACATTCTTAGATGTGATATTAAATTTTCCAACCGGGTATTTTGTGATGGACTTGCAGTGATTTCCCGCATACATTATTATACTGGGTGTCCGATGTTAGACTACCCGTTTTAATATTTGAGTAAGCGATGACAGAGATTAATTTTTACTGTAGGGGTTTATGATTTGTAGTTTTTGGAATTTATGTCAATGTGTATTCATTGACTTGGCGCTGTTACAAATTTTACCATTCCAACCCACAAGTGAGAAATGGTAGGTACTAGTTTAGGTCAAAAATCACTTTTCAAAATTTTACAATATTTTTCGTTTTGGGGTCCCCCGAAACCAAAAAACATATTTTTGGAAAAACTATGTGCGTCTGTTTGTTGTGAACACGATACAGGTAAAACGGATAAACGGATTGAAATCTTTTGGGAGGATGTCTAATATGCTAATTGGGCTTTGATATATTCACTTCTGACATCTGGTGGCTAAAATAAAAAATAAAATGTGACTGCATTTAGTCGATCTATCATCTGTGAACAGTACTCCATTCGTATTTTTAAATTCTTATAAAATGAATTATGAAATAAAACAAAAGCTTTGAAAATAATTGAAGTTAAAAAATCAATTAAAGTTTGCTCTGTACATTTTAAAAGGATGATTTTATGTTTTCAAGTAAGTATGCAACTGTACTAACGTTACTGTTATACTATAACCTCATAGTTATAATATAATAGTTTATTGTTTATTTATTTATTTATATTAAATTTTTTATCTATAGATACTGCTAAAAACAGCATTTAAAAGTAAATGCAATACCTTCAGTCAATCTACCTGGGAAAAAGACACAGCGACTGATGAGAACCGTAGTATTCGATTATTGCAAAGGAACAAGAGAAAAGAAGAACAAAAAATTTAATTTGGAAAATAAACATTCAGTGCATTAAACATCAATGAAAATTATAATAAATTGTAACTAAAACTAATTTTTTAGTGAATTAATTACTTTGATTGTTGTTATGATCACCATCATAAACTTCATTATTACGTATCACAATTTTCATTTTCAACAATAGGTAAGACTACCATCATTTTCTTTATTGCCTTCATACAATAATCAGTAGCTATGTTTTTTTTCCAGACAAATTGACTGATGGTATAGCATTTTCTTTCAAATGCTGTTTTTTGACGTGATAACGTCTTATAAATTGATGAATCACCAATATTATAAATTGATAAAACACCGGCTGCATGTACGAAAAAGTGTAACGCGTAACGCATAACGCGTAACGTTCCGCCTGACCCTGTGCGTGCTTTTTGCTAATTTCTCGCTCAATTTAAATCAGATCGGTTTGAAACCAGTCTTAAACGAAAGAGGAGAACATTTTACATAGATTTCGTATAACAGAATTTGCCTAAACAGTTTTTTTATACAAATTTATATAGAAAAATATTTTATACAAATTTATATAGAAAAATAGCTGTATAAATGCAATGTTGTCTAATGCATGGCGCGACGCGGTCGGTTGTCTTTGTTTGCCGTACATGGAAATTAGAAGCAAACGTATGTCTTGTCTTAACATGAAAACGCCTGCATTTCTAATGTTTAATTCAATTTTTTGACATTAGTATATTGTGAAATGCAAAGCCTGCTAAGTTAAGTATTGGAATAACTAATT
The DNA here is from genome assembly GCA_963575645.1 of Xanthostigma xanthostigma. NCBI lineage: Eukaryota > Metazoa > Arthropoda > Insecta > Raphidioptera > Raphidiidae > Xanthostigma > Xanthostigma xanthostigma. The sequence goes on from OY754464.1 coordinate 45,336,441, forward strand.
ATTATTAGAACATAATACTTTGTAAGTTGCAAACGTCACTTTTGACATTTCTTATCATTCCGACACCAAGGATAAGCGGATTGAAACCAAATTTTGGGAGGATACTGCTAAAAAAAATTGGTTGTCTGTAAAGTCGGTTTACGGACGATAGTTTTACGTGATAACGTATTCCGTAATACATAACCTAAACCTCCCAAAATTTGGTTTCAATCCGCTTATCCTTGGTGTCGGAATGATAAGAAATGTCAAAAGTGACGTTTGCAACTTACAAAGTATTATGTTCTAATAATAATTAGTTATTCCAATACTTAACTTAGCAGGCTTTGCATTTCACAATATACTAATGTCAAAAAATTGAATTAAACATTAGAAATGCAGGCGTTTTCATGTTAAGACAAGACATACGTTTGCTTCTAATTTCCATGTACGGCAAACAAAGACAACCGACCGCGTCGCGCCATGCATTAGACAACATTGCATTTATACAGCTATTTTTCTATATAAATTTGTATAAAATATTTTTCTATATAAATTTGTATAAAAAAACTGTTTAGGCAAATTCTGTTATACGAAATCTATGTAAAATGTTCTCCTCTTTCGTTTAAGACTGGTTTCAAACCGATCTGATTTAAATTGAGCGAGAAATAAGCAAAAAGCACGCACAGGGTCAGGCGGAACGTTACGCGTTATGCGTTACGCGTTACACTTTTTCGTACATGCAGCCGGTGTTTTATCAATTTATAATATTGGTGATTCATCAATTTATAAGACGTTATCACGTCAAATACTAACTATAGGCAATAAACTATTATATTATAACTAATGAGGTCTTATAAATAGTAACGTTACACTTGCATACTTACTAGATAACATAAAATCATCTTTTTAAGCATTCATTGATTTTTTAACTTCACTTATTTTCAAAGCTTTTTATTTATTTCATTTTATAAGAATTTAAAAGTACGAATGGAGTACTACTCACAGATAATTAATAGATCTACTAAATGTAGTCACATTTTATTTTTTATTTTTGCCATCAGAGGTCTGGAGTGAATAATATGTCAAAGCCCATATCACCTTATTGTTTTTGGGGAAAATCGGAGCATGCGCAGAAGAGATATTTGCTATAACGGTGTTTTACCATTCCAACCCACAAGTGGGGAATGGTAGGTACTAGTTTACGTCAAAAATCACTTTTCAAAAATTTTACAATATCTTTCCGTTTTGAGATCCCCCAAATCCAAAAAACATATTTTTGGAAAAACTCTGTGCGTCTGTTAGTCTGTGAACACGATACAGGTCAAACGAATGAGCGGATCGACCCCAAATTTTGGGAGGATGTTTGGTATGCAAATATGAAGAGCCCTATTGCTTTTGGGGAAAATCGGCGCATGCGCAGAAGAGATATTTGCTATAACGGTGTTTTTATATAATAATGGTATACTTTTCATAACGGCTTATTATTTTATTTATTTTTTCAAGAAAGTTTCGTTAAATTTTTTTTTCTAAACTTTATAGTTTCGGAAATATTTTGAAAATAAAATAAAAGCACCTGTTTTTTTGTTTTGTAGATCTGTCAGAAATAAACTAGTTGAGCATGCTTTGATTAATTTTTAAATGACATATTATGTAGGTAACCATGGCAACGAACAGCAAATATCATATTGAACGCTAGCCATTACCCGCGACACTTCACGCGGTATCAGAAATTTTATTCTCTTTGTTAAATGTCAATATTTTTGAAGTTGGAATAGTCCCGTCGCCCAATTGGCTGGAATTTTTGGCACTTAAAATAGCTGCTTTACCTACATGCATAGTGTATGTACAATCAAGTAAAGTAACCCATGACGCACTAGTGCTGCAATGAAAGACAAAAATAAGCAATCTAACTAATTCAACATCACCTGACACCTGACAACCTGACTGACGGATAATGCGCAGTCTCAGCCGGCGTGTGAAGAAGCACTAAAAAAAGATTCTTGACAATTCATCCCCTACGGGGTTAAATATTAAATCTATAAATTAAAAAAAATGTCAAATGTCGACTAATTTTAGACTTAAGATTTTTTGACAATCCTTACTGTAAATCAGCATTAGTAATTTATAAGAATTGTACAAAAGTTGCAGTTTATAATAAATTTAAATATAATGATTTTTTCCTAGAAGTGACTGTTCGCGGGTTCAAGGGTCTCCTATTGAGAATGCCTGGTATACACTATAATTTTATGGAGATAAGAATTTCAGCCACAAAGAATATATTTTATCCAAAAAATAAAATAAAAAACACACATGACCTACAAATGCGCAATAAAACATATTTCGCTGTTACGTCAAAAAGTGTGATATTCTTTTAGTGGAGGTATAAAAGAAATCTGAGTTGAACAGATGGTCCTCAGGGATACAGGAGATATGGCAGTGGTTGGTGACGCAAGGGGTATCTGCCGAGAGATCAATGCAAGGCTCTGCGTACCAACCAAAGAAAGATAAAAATCCCATGAGATAAATATACTGTTCAAGGCAGTCAGTTGTTTTCGAAGATTATTATTGTAGGAACAATAATTACAACTACCAATGTAGTAATATTAAGTATAACAAGGGCCAATGGGAAAATAAAGAACTGATTTTAAGCTGCTAACAAAATAACAAAAAACCGGTCAAGTGTGAGTCGGACTCGCATACGAAGGGTTCCGTACACTATGTACTTTTTAAATACTTTTGTAAAAGAAAGAGAGGCGCTATAACAATATGTAACCAGTGGTAGTATGCAAGTAATTCAAAAATTTCAAGACGTGAAATTTTACATATAATAATAATAATAATAATACACCCCGGCATTATTATATTATAAATATTTTTTTACAAAAAATTCCTGTAAAATAAAATAAAAAGTTATGAAAAATATACTATTATTATATAAAAAACAACGTTATGGCATATATCTCTGTTGCGCATGCGTCAATTTACCCCAAAAAATTACAAAACTTTAGAATAATAAACCATTATGAAAAGTATACCATTATTATATAAAAACAATGTTATAGCATATATCTCTTCTGCGCATGCGTCGACTTTCCTCCTACAAACTTTTTACAAAACTTTCTTTTAAAATAGAATAATAAACCATTATGAAAAAATATACCATTATTATATAAAAACAACGTTATAGCATATATTTCTTTTGCGCTTGCGCCGATGTTTCCCAAAAACAATGGGTCTCTTAACATTTGCATATAAAACATCTTTCAAAAATTTGGTTTCGATCGGCTCATCCATGGTGTTGGAATGGTAAAAAATGTCAAAAATGACGTTTGCATGATCTGTCAAAGTATTATGTTCTAATAATTAGTTATTCAAATCGCTAACTCAGAAGGTGTCGCATTTCACAAAATATTAATGTCAAAAAACTGAATAATATTTTAAGGGGAGATATCCACCTAGGAGCCGGAAAAGAAGGTCATTTTTGTGAATTTCTTCATGGAAAACTATGTGAATTTTTGTATTATTATTAATTGACAAGATTATTGTATGATCTTTAGAGCGCCGTAAAAAGATCGGTACCCACTGGCGTTTCTTCAAAAATCATCTAAAACAAAAAAAAACAAAAATATTAAATTAGATACTATAATCTAGTACTTGTCATAGGATATTTTTTTTTTGTTACTTAGTTTTTGTTTTATAGGCAAAATAATAATTAATTTTTGGTCCAAAAATCGCTATTTATGTTCCAACATCAGCCATTTTGTCTTAATTCGATATTTTCAAAATCGGCTATGACAAGTACCAGATTATAGTATCTAATTTAATAATATTCATGCTTTTTAGTTTTAGATGATTTTTGAAGAAACGCCAGTGGGTACCGATTACGCAGATCTTTTTACGGCGCTCCAAAGATCATACAGTAATCTTGTCAATTTTATATATTTTTAAATAAAAAAAATAAACATAATATTTCTGAATGTGTATACTTTTAGATAGTAAAACTCCAAATCCAAAAATTCACATAGTTTAAAAAATTCACAAAAATGACCTTCTTTTCCGGCTCCTAGGTAGATATCGCCCCTTAAATGACATCGTTTTTTTAACAAATGCAATCTTTTTTATTTTAACGCAATCTTTAAATTACCATATCACAATGTGCAACAGACGAAGACGACCGATCCGCGTGCGCGAAGTATTAGACAAATTTGAATTTATACAGCTTGTTTTCTATATAAAGTTGAATAAAAAAAAGTGTTTCCGCGAATTCTGTTATACGAAATCTATGGAAAATTTTCTCTTATTTCGTTTAAGACAGGTCTTGAAACGATCTGATTTAAATTGAGCGAATTATAAGCAAAACACTTTTTTTTCTTAGTTTGCTCCTCTTTTGGAAGTTTTGGGTTTTTTTTTATTATTTGTTGTTGAAAACTTCAACGCTCTACCTATTACGGTTCTTGAGATACAGCCCGTTGACAGACAGACGGACGGACGGACGGACAGCGGAGGCTTAGTAATAAGGTCCCGTTGAGCACCCTTCGGGTAAAATGAAAAAAAAAGTTTTTTTTAACATAAAAAAATTTGCCCTTATTTAATTTGTAGATACTATATAATTTGTAGAGATTTATTTGTTTATTCACACTAATTTCAAAAACTACTAAACCGATTAAAGTTTTTATTCATTGTTTAAAAGTGTATGTATTCCTAATAGACCAGTGAAGTCAGCTTTTGACAAGGAAAAAAATAATAGCAGAAAACGAATGATGAGGAAGGGTAGAAACTGCCGTCAGAAATACAGAAACCAAAAATTCAAATGCGTAAAGTACCGTGGGGCGCTTTTTAGGGGTCAAACGCGGTTTTTTCGATATTTCTCTGAATCTTTAAGGTTATGTGAAAAAATTATATTCATAAAAGTTGTAGATCCTTTTAATACCTACAACAACCATACAACATTTTTCGATTGGAGGTCAACTTTCGCCGGAAATAACGAAAAACCGCGTTTGACCCCTAAAAAGCGCCCCCCCCGCAGCACCCCGGCACTTTACGCATTTGAATTTTTGGTTTCTGTATTTCTGACGGCAGTTTCTTCCGTTCCTCATCATTCGTTTTCTGCTGTTAATTTTGTCCCTTTTTCACTTGATTATGGGCTAACTGCACTAGTCTATAAGGTTATGGTGTGCGAGGTTTGGCATTAGAATTAATCAAATCTTATCTATCAGATCGCATTCAAGTAGTTAAAAAATCAAAAATTGAGAATAATGTTATGTCAATGGTTTTTTCAAGTGAATCTTTCACTTCGAAAGGTGTCCCTCAGGGCTCTATTCTTGGGCCAGTGATATTTATTGCTTATATAAACGATCTTCCAAGAGTTGTTCAAAACAATCTCATTCTTTATGCAGATGATACTGAAATCTTAAAGAAGTCACTTGAGGAATCCATAGTCCTTTAAGAAAATTGGTTCTTGAAAATAGTCTTCGGCTAAATTTGGATAATACTAAATTTATATTTGGTGAATATGGGAACTGCCCAAATAGTTTTAATGTACCAAATACGGGTCAAATCTCTTTCTGAAACTCAGTTAATTTTCTTGGTCTAACCGTAGACAAGCACTTAAACTGTAAGGATCAAATCGACAAAATAACTAAAAGAGCCAGTAAATATGTGTATCTTTTGAAATGCCTGGGTAAATTTATTCCAGAATCAGAGCTTGTCACTGTGTATTATGCCTTTGTGCAATCCATATTTTTAAATAGACTTGTGACGTAGGTCAATTTGTGACCTTACTTAACAAATTTCTGCTCTCTCGAATTTCATGTGAAAAATACATGTTACACATGTTTCCTTCGTAAATTTTTCCGTTCTTTCCAATGGTGCTATTCATATTTTTCTAAAAATGAGTCGGGAAGGAGATATTGTCAGAAAACTGTTTTTAGGCGCCATTTTGCAATATGGCGGCGCGAGCGGCAAAGATACGAGGTGGAAAAGTAGAAATTCGGAAAGAGCACATCAAAATCTATAAAATCACCAATTTTCAAAATCCCGGAAAACTTTCCAGGTAGAACTAAATATGTATTTTATGCTGAAAAGTGTACGTACACTTTTTACATTGGAGCACGATATCCAACATATCTACTGTAATATTATTCAAAAAGGAAGACGTACGCAGGTGGGATTCATCGTAAGCAACGTGTTACATTCGTTATAATTATTTCGGATACGGATATAAAAAAAAACCTTGGATTATTCGCAGTTTTAGAGTCGGCATAAGCATCGTCTTCTTACAGTTTGAAATAAATATGTAATATTAATATAATTATGGCGGATAAAGACAACGTTACTACGCGTGGCTCTGCAAAGAAATACGAATTACTTGAGACAGAAGCTATGGAAATTTTTAAAAATTGTCTTGTTTCGTCAGAATTTAAAAATCTTTTTAATAATGTGATTAAAAAAATTGTTAATGACGCGATTACACCTCTAATCGGTGAAATTAATGAATTGAAAAATGTAAATAAAAAATTAGTGTCTGAAATTAATAATTATTGCAAAATACAACATGATCAAGATGCAGTGGCGTCCAAAAAATTGAAAAATGAAAATGTAAAATTAAAAATAGATTCCAAGGAAAAAAGTGAAGTAAAGATTAGTGATAAAAACGAATATGTGAAATTATACCCAAGCCTCAGAGGAAAAGATGATACTCATGATGAAGATAATCGTACACCCAAAGTAGACATAATTGAGGATGATGATGATGAAGATCCGTTTCAGCCAGTTAGAAGACGACGGAAACGTAATTCACCTGTAGTGGGGACAAGTACGGACAACCTAGGATTTGATAGCCTACCGAGGAAGACTTGGTTATTTGTTGGGAGGGTTAACCCGAAGGTAACTGAAGAAACGGTAAAAAGATATATTGAAAACAAGTGCCCAGATCAACGATTCGACATAGAAAAACTAGAAACCCGCGGCACTGCTGGCGCCTTCAAAATTGGTGCGAATTTTGATCTTCATGACATCTTGAATAAACCAGAATTTTGGCCGCAGGGAGTGATCATAAACCGGTTTAATTTTTTTCGTACGTCAAGATACATTGAAAAAAGTCAGCCAACAAGATCTGAATAGGAACAATAAATCAGACAAATTAAAAGGAATCAATAACATTAAACTAATGCACCAAAATGTAAGATGTATTAATAACAAATTGGATGTGTTAGAAATAATACTAAAGAGTGAAAATATAGACATATTATGCGTATCTGAGCACTGGCAAGATGTGAATGGAATTAAATCTGTCAATTTTCAGGATTTCACATTAGGAACCAATTATTGTCGTAGTAATTTTCTACATGGGGGGGGGGGGGGGTAGCAATTTATGTAAAAAATAACCGTGAAATTAACTATTCAGTACTGTGTCTGGAAAAGTTCTGTACAGAAAAACATTTTGAGTGCTGTGGAATAAAAATATCTAATCAATCGTTGATTTTTATTATAATAGTGTTTTATCGTTCCCCTAGCGGTGATTTTAACATTTTTTTTGGATCGTATGGTTGAACTGTTAGCCTATATCAAAACTGAAAATAAAAACATTATACTGTGTGGTGATTTTAATATAAATGTTCTCATAGATACTTATAGAACTAGACAATTTTGTGACATCTTGAATTCTCATAAATGTAAAATTATAAACAAACAAGTTAGCAGACCAAGCGCCGACACTGGATCTTGTTTAGATTTTTTTATATTAAATGAACATTTCTGTCCGCTACATGTTAGAACTGAAGAATTCGATATCTCTGATCATAAGGCACAAATTTTAGAATTTGAATATAAAATTGAACTAATAAATAAACCTATTATTTACACATACAAAAGACTTTATACAGATGAAAATATATCACATATGCAATTGATGTTATCTAGAATTGACTGGAATGAAGTATTAGCTCTTACTGATATCAATCAAATGTTTAATAGATATTGCGATGAATTTATATACTGCTTTAATGTAAGTATTCCAAGCATTAAGGTTAGTAATTTACAGAAAAAAAGCGAAAAAAGTTGGGTAACTGAACATATCACTAAGCAAAGTGACCAGCTGAAAATGCTATTTGAAATAAAAGGTGACGACACCTCATTGAATAATTATTATAAATCATTAAAAATTAAACATAAGAATGATATCACTGAGGCTAAGAGCAGGTTTTATAATGTGACAAAAGTTAATTCAAATAACAAGTCAAAGAATATCTGGTCCAAATTGAACAATTTTTTAAAAAGGGAAAATAATACAAACGGCGAATTTGTTATAGATCATAATGGCAAAAAAAATCAAGAACTTAAAAGACATTACTGAGATTTTTGCAGAATATTTTGAGTCAGTAGTAAGTACCAAATAAACTAAAAGATCATTTTGAAAATAATGTATCGAAAAAATGCACAATATCTAATAGCACCCAGCTACACAGTATATTTTTGTATCCTGTGAGTATCTCAGAAGTTAACAATGTCATTAGATCTTTACTAAATAAACATACGGCGGGATTTGATGAAGTCCCAAGCATTGTTCTAAAAAGTTCTCTTGAGTATATTGGAAATATCCTTACAATAATGATTAACTTAATATTTGATCGCGCTACATTCCCAGACAAATTAAAAAACTCTGAAATAAAACCCATACATAAAAAAGATAGTGTTTATGAAATAAAAAACTATAGGCCGATATCGCTATTGTCAACTCATGCAAAGCTTGTAGAGAAAATTTTATATAACAGAATGACTGAATTCTTCAATACACATAACGTATTAAACCCTTGTCAACATGGATTCAGAAAAAACCACTCAACAACTTCAGCATGTTTTTCGTTTAGTAATTTTGTAAGTAAACAATTAGATGAGAATAATATTGTAATCGGATTATTTTTTTACTTAAGTGCCGCTTTTGACACGGTTAATCATTCGTTCCTGTTAGAGAAGCTTTTTGCAATGGGTATCAGAGGTCAGGCTAATGATCTTATTAAGTCGTATTTACAAAATCGCTGTATGCAAATCAATATAAATAAAGTAAAATTATCAAAAAAAGACCTTAATGTTGGAGTTCCTCAAGGCAGCAATTTAGGACCATTACTCTTCTTATGTTATGTTAACGATTTGCCGGATTACGTAACAACTGGCACTGTAATCATGTATGCGGATGATATAGCCGTGTTGATAGCGGCACATTCTTTTAATGAAGCAGCAATTAAAGTTAATAACGTTACTAAACAAATAACTAAATACTGTCACAAAAACCAAATCATCATAAATTTAGAAAAAACTAGCTGTGTGCAGTTCAGGATCAGAGGTCCCGTGACTGTTGGTGGTTTGTTTTCTACGAATCAAAATGCTGACATACAATTAAAAGATTCAGTAAAATTTTTAGGATTGTACATAGATGATACATTAAAATGGATACCACAAATTAATAACATCTGTAAAAAATTAAATTATTATTACTATTTAGTTAATCAAATGAAATTAGTGTTTAACAGAGAAACTTTCCTAAGCTTTTATCACGCATTTGTAGTAAATACTATCAAATATGTCATCTTAGTGTGGGGTATGTCGGTAGATAGACACCGAGTTTTTGTATTACAAAAGAAGATTTTAAGGGTAATATTCAATATAAAATTCAGAGATTCATGTCGAAATTTATTCAAAGAAAACAAACTACTAACTTTTTACGGGATTTTTGCTCTTGAGCTGCTCACAGTTATGCACTCAAAAATGTTTTTTTCAAAAAATCAAACAAAAAATTATAACACCCGCAATAGCAAAATTGTGATAAAAAATAATACAACCTTTTTTGAAAAAAATCCCTTATACTTAGGCTACAAAATGTATTATAAATTACCTGATGCAATCAAAAATGTAAAAAAAACTGAAGAGTTTAATAATAAATTGAAACAATATCTTTGCAGTACTGTGCCTTATGATTTAAAGGATCTTTTTTAATTTTTTAAAAATTTTTTATGTACTGACGTTTGTATCCACATTAGTGGCATCGCAATAAATGATTATTATTATTATTATTATTAATATTAATGTCACATAATTGTGATTTCTTCTCCCTAATCCTTGTCAAGTAAGTTGGATTATATCATAAAACTCGATATTAATTTACCGGAGCGACATTATTGGTTTGCGAAATTTTCGTCATTTATAATGTTACTAATAATTATTGTACTTTGTTGACACAATATTTATTCAAAAAAATGTATACATAGTATTAATTTGCACAAGTTATTTTAATGAAAACAAAATTTTACAGCGATTTCATTATTATTCAGCGTTGCGTAATATTTTAACAAATAAATAAATTCCATTAATTTCAACGTATAATAAATTTCAAACATTGCATACCTACAACGGGTGTTTTTATCTTAATTAAAAATTTAACTTTTGGTACAATTGGTTTCCACAGAGGTATTGGGCAATATTTTTCTCCTTATAAGTTCCGTTTTTTTTGTTTAGCAAGAATTAAGATGTTTTTTTGAATAAAAAAAAAATCAAAACTTGTTCATAAGCTGAACATTTTGCCATTACACAGTTTTGAGTAAACGGTGCCCCTGGTGCCATCTTTGAAAATCCAAAAACAATTTTTCCTTCGAAGGATAATTTATGTGATAAATTTTATCTGGATTTTGCCCGAACTCTTTAACTCCACTTGTTCAAAAGTTCAGATGGCGAGACATTTCAAAAACGCATTGAATATTCCGCATAATACGGAAAACTGAAAATTATAAAATATAAGATGTTTTGCCTTATCACCGCTGATATAATATTTATACGGTATATTGAAGGGAAGAGAAGAGAAGGAGAAGAATTTTCAATTCGACTTCTGATAGAATGCTGATCAAATATTTGATGTATTTTAAAAGTTTGACCACTGACAATAAATGACAAGAGATGAGTCAACCGGCGGGAAGCGAACGTTGAAAAACTTACAGGTCTTAAAAGATGAATGGAAGATGAAGAGATCTGCTTCTGAAATACTTTGTTGAAAAGATATTTTATACAGACCGTTCCGAAATTCTAATGCTGGGTTACAGAAAGTGTGGTCTGAAAATCTGATTTGAAAATGATCTTAGATTGTGACCACACATCACTATAAGAAAAGCGTTGTGGAGTTTCGAATCAATTTTACCAAAGAAAAATAAACGATATTTTTTTAACTGTTTAGTGTTTATATAATACATGTAGTTAACATAGTTTTTTTGTTCAATTTTCATTTCGAAACACATATTTCAATGCATTTTAATCAGGGTGTACTTTCAAAAGCGCTCTTTTTACCCGACTGCGGCGAAGCCAAAACGATAGGTTATTAGTTTAGTAGTCTATGTATGTTTGTATTTACTGATGTTCCACTTTAGCGCCTAAACTATTCATCCGATTTTGATAAATAAGGTGTCCATCGATTCGTTATTATGGCCAGGGTAACACAGGGTACATTTATTTTTCAATTTTGGTCCCAGGGGTGAGCAAACTGAAAACAAATAAAAAATAAGTTCAAAAACTGCAACCCGACTACTGAACAGTAAGAAAAGACTACAATATTTATTTTTGAATTTTGATCTCAGGGGTGAACAAATTGAAAACAAATAAAAAATTAGCTCAAAAAAAATAATTTAAATAAAAAATAAGTTCAAAAATAAGACCCGACTACTGAAAAGTGTGAAGAGGCTACATTTATTTTTTAATTTTGACCCCAAAGGTGAGCAAATTCAAAAATAAAAAATAAGTTCAAAAAAAAATAATTTAAATAAAAAATAAGTTCAAAAATTAAAACCCAACTACTGAAAAGTATATGAAACAAGAAAATATTCTCAATTGATGGTAGCCGTGGTCCTATGCCATCTCATATGTATGAGGCCCCTTTAGATATATAGCGTGATGCCCTTTGCCGTAGAGCTTATGATCGCTTACTACAGTTAAAATGTAATGTTTTGTTAGGGTAGGTGGCATATGACCACGGCTATCCTCAGATGATAATATTTTCTTGTTTCATACTTTTCAGTAGTCGGGTTTTAGTTTTTGAACTTATTTTTTTCTATATAGACTCATAATTTGTTTTTGTGTGAGTACAATTTAATGTTCTACATGACTAAGAATTTCACAACGACGTTAAACTGTTCTGCAAAAACTGTTATGAATCATCAAAATCTAAGAACATTGTCAAATCAATTTTTTTGAAAAAGCTTTCTTCAACCCAGCATGAGAGTTAAAAAAGTCACACAATGTTTACCTATAAAATGTCGATCGCTTCATTGTTTATTTATTCCTATTCTACTCTATAGTGTTTGGAATTTGGGAGACATTACAGATGTTCGACAAGTCATTTTTAATGAAGAATTGTAAAACCATTACAAAAAAAGTGTCTGTCTGTCGTCTGTATGCCCTGTTTGTCTGTGAATTCAAACCGCTTGACAGTCATATTTCGAGGTGAAATAGCAAGATCGGTTCTATCCCAAATGTAGCAAAAGTGGTCCCCTAAATTATGAAAAATATCTTTAATTGAAAACGGCACAACCGATTGTAAGAAAATATTCGCGATTCTATTATTATCATTATTGTTATTAAATTAAATGTTATGCATAGATACTACTCACGGTTAGCAGATACACAGGTTACCTTGATCTATGAATGACGTCAGCCGACAGACAGTTCACATTTTTATCAACTACGAGTACGCAATATCAATTGATAGGTATACTACTAACAGTGCCAGTATGAGATTATAGAACCTGCTCTCTGTATAGAACTAGGTTCTCCGAAAAAAAATCAGAGAGCCCCCCCCTTGTTTAATACTATATTGTAAATCTACTTTAATATAATATGGGGAAGTTACTTCCAGTTATGTCGGACCGTTCATTTTTAATTTTGTCTCAATATTATTAACAATACAGTTCGATAGCTATTGTTTGATATAATTGTTAAAAATTCGTAACAATTATGGGAAATTAAAGCCATCTATCTAACCATATTAATTTAGTCTTATACATACGATACTATAGCGTACGAATATTAACAACTAGCGTCCCGCCCGGTTTCACCCGGGTGCAAAAGAACGAATGGGGAAGGAAGGGACATGAGTACGCACATTCATCTTAGTTTACCGAGATGAATGTTGTGTCCAAACTTCATAATGATCGGCGTTACCGTTCAAAAGTTTTTGTCATTAAAAAGCAGTATTTTATACTTTTTGTACGTAAAAAAATTCTTTTAATTTAATAAATATTTAATTGAAAACACTGTAGAAAAATTATTTTTATATAGGTGCCTAATGCCTATAGTTGTAGGTAATAGTTTTCAAATGATCTATTGATTAGATTTATTTAATTTTAAATCTTTGATTAACGTCTGAATAGAACTCTTCAAGTAAATAAAATTGTCGACCAATTTTTCTCAGACCAAACGATATATTGACAAAAAATGATAAAATTACAAATCAATATAACATAAGATGACGTTTCGATCCGGATTTGGATCTTCTTCAGAAATATCTAAAAAATATAAAAATTAATTAGTATTAATTAAGTGATAGATTTCACGCAGGATTGAAACTTTGAATGGTTCAAAAATAATGAAAAATTATTATATTATATTATATTGATTTGTAATTTTATCATTTTTTGTCAATATATCGTTTGGTCTGAGAAAAATTGGTCGACAATTTTATTTACTTGAAAAATTATTTAATTTTAATTAGTCGTAATAAAATTTAAAAAAATTGAAATGTAAGCCTTAGAAGCAAGCTATGTAGTAAATAAAAAAAATATTCGCCGACGTGGGGCTTGAACCCTAGACCCTGCCATTAAGAGTCTTGCACTCTACCGATTGAGTTATCCGGGCTTGTACTCTAGGCGCGCTAATATTGCAATATTTAGTTAAGGCATTTCACCTGATAATATTTGTCGGACGGACTAATTTTGAGACATCTTGCAACATTTTTCATTTATGTTCCGCTCCAATTGGTCGTAGCCTAATATTATATAGCCTATAGCCTTCCTCGATAAATAGGCTATCCAACAAAAAAAAATTTTTTCAATTCGAACCAGTAGTTTCTGAGATTAGTGCGTTCAAACAAACAAACAAACAAACAAACTCTTCAGCTTTATATATTAGTATAGATGTGCACCGCATGTCTCGTATTTTTCGGATGTTTCTGTATAATATGGTATTGTTATATACTACACAACTAGATGTGAATGAATTCATGAAGGCATCTAGTGTAAATCGGCACTATAACACGACGGGTGACGAATCTCTGCTGAAAGGACTACCATGAATCTGTACTTTATATTTATGGTTACAAAGCAAAGTGGCTAACGTACAGTAGTAATGTGAGTTTGACCCTATTCAATGAATACGTGGGACAACTGATCTAGTTTTATTTTCCGATTATTATTTTTAAATAATTCTGACAATAAATTTTTTAAGGCCATATGAAAGTATCTACGTCTAAATTTGGCACTGGCTATAAGTATAGTACGGAGGTAGCGTTGCATTTGAACAAGTCATTTCATATCGACTGAAAATCATAACAATGATAGTTTTCCCTTAATACTTAAGTGCTCTTAACGCCAGGTAGGTACTCCACTAGCGGTGGAGCGAAATGTGACAGCATGTGAAAGTTGTTAAAAATATTTGTGGTTTTAGTATATTTATAAAAATTCATGAGATGGTTTTTTAGATCATTTTTAATTAAAAAATAAGAATCAGCCGCAATGAAGAGGGGGGATTATACGTCAGTCACGTGTATGAATCATACAAAAAATTTTAAGTATAAGGTCATTTTATACCTTATGAAAGTTATGCAGCTGAATTTATATACTTTTAAAATAATAAAGAAAATCGTCAGTCGTATTTCTAGCGGGGGTTCAATCAACGTCATAAACATTCTGCGCACTCAGTGCATCTGAGAATTTATGACGTTGACTGACGCTCATTTTGCAGACTAATTAGTAAATATTAATCAACTGTTAAAAATGAAATTTATTCGGTATAAAATTTCAAGAAAAAATGCAACGCTACCTCCATACTAATAGTGATAACATGTTTCGGCAGATTAGGGGTCGTTCATAACCCACATAACGCTCTTGAGGAGAAGGGTGCATGATCCTCAATGTTACGGACAGATGTGGATCCAGCCCTCAAAAAAAGTTGTGGTCACGGCCACCCGAAAATCGGCCAAGTGCGAGTCGGACTACGAACTCGCACAATTTGCGCATTCCTACAAAGAAGTTTACAAAATGTATGACGCCCTGGTCAAGACTGTACAGTGTATAGGTTCACGCAGGCAAAGCCGTGTGGCGAACACTAGTAAATTAATAAACCTGTAAAGATGTAGTCTGTTTGCTTACGAAAATTACAAAAATAAATAGTTGCGTTTCGAATTACGCAAAGTTCCTTTTTTTTAAATTTTATTAAAGCATGTCAGCATATCGACCTCAATTAGGTTGTGGGCATGTCCATCGTGTTTACATTAGTGGATCCGTGGCTGGTTACACGGGGGAGAGTGGTTGATTATTATTATTTTTACGCCACACTGTTTCCACTTTTTCTGGGAATACAAAAGTCATTATCAAAAATTAAAATAAAAGATTTTTATATAAAATTTTTCTGAAATCTGAAATTTCATTCATATTTAATGCGATAAGTTAATTATTAAACTAAAGGGAGGAACTAGTGGAATGCCTACCTGGTGTTACATGGAGAGGGGAAAGAAAAAACGTTACGTTGGTTCTGATCTAGAGCAAATAAAGGCAGAACGGTCTATCTAAAGGTGAAAAAAATTGCCAAACCATCAACATACACTATTTTGCCCTGTGGTTTCAGACATCAAACATATGTCATATTGTGACTACGCATACCGCCATAATACCGAGCGAACAGATTTACTTTAGGTATCTTCTACTATACTAGAATTTAGACAGCACACAGCAGTGTGTCAGCCAAGTTCGGCAACACACTAACTGTGTATATAAGTACCTATATATAGTATTGCTGTGTATATAAGTACACGAACTCGAACAGTTTCGTGTAATATTATACGTATAGTATTACACGTACCGTTTCTAGCTACTTCCAAACCCCCCACAACTCAAAATCGGTTTGAACTGCAGACCATATAATTTAAAGTTCCATTTGACAAAAATACTAATAATGATACACATCATGATAATAAGAATAATTTTAAAATGCTAAAACCGTTTTTTAATATATAGGTATCTTTAAATTAACCCATTAATTCCCAAGGGTTAAAATAAAGGCATATTTATTGATTTTATTGTTTATTACGTTTATAAATACATCCAAAAAGAGAAAATTATAGTAAAAAAAATATTGATTAATTATTTTACATTCCGCAATATGTTGCGTCTAAGGAACGTTGGTATTACTGAACTTCAATTTTACTAGCAAGTCTAACAACGCTAGAGTATTAGCGTGAGTGAAATATTTTAAAACAATCAGCATGAAGATGCACTTGACATTTTTTACACATATAAATTGTTGTACTTCTACACTGTCGACATCTTCTTCGACGTTTACTTTCGTGCTCTTCTATGACATGATCAATATTATCGAAGCGAATATTGGAAGGCAACGCGTTTTTGGATGGTCTTCCTAGATTTATATTTGAATTACCCAAAAAATGCGAATTATCTGCAAGTTGGGCATTTTCGGTTTTCATCAATTACAGCAACGTAAGATTTGAATTCCAACTGACTCAAAGATCGTTCATTCGCCAGATTGTAAATTTTCCACGAGTTTACCAATACACTGTCTATCAAATTGATGAACAGTGGCCACCACCACTTTTTCCCTCTCACTCGAATCCTATAATTGGCTTTTCCATTATCATGGAGATCTACGCCTCCCATATTTTTATTATAATCTGCTATAACCTGGGACTGTGGCACATTCACCATCTTTTTTATTTTTCTATCGTAAAGTTTTGCTGTAACCAATGGTTCGATTTTTGCGTTGTTAGTATCCACGTTCACCACAGAATTGTCATTCCATCGAACCAACAGTAGGTACTTCATGTTTTTGGTCAAAGCTATAATCAAATGATCCTCTCTCTTTTTTATGAAGACTTTTCGTATTTATCAAGGTTTTATTCGTTGTTCTATTTTCTCTAATAGTACCAGTGGCAAAATAACCTTACTCTTTCAGAATGCAAAACAATTTATGTGAAGAAAAGAAATTATCAAAAAAAATGCGATGTTTGCGTGGGTCTTCAATAACGGACAATAGGTCCAGTACAGTATTTTCTCCCAGACCTAAATCATTTCTAGTAACGTTACTATTCTTTCCGCCATATGGAATAAACTGGTACAGATAACCATTTGAACTACACAAGCAACATAACTTGAATCCAAATCTTACAGGCTTTCCTTTGATGAATATCTTGTAACCATGACGTCCAAAATATGGCACCATTTCTTCGTCAATTGACAAGTTGTGTGAAAATATTCCAATCTGCATATTCCCCCCCCCCCTATCTACGTCCTTGCCGAGAACCCATTGTTTACAATAAATTTCAAACTTCAATGGCAAGCTGTGTAACGATAACAACTGACTATTATTTCTCCCAACGTTGCGCATACGCAACATTTCCTGGAAGTCAAAGATAAACAATACGTGTAACTAGTTTTGTCCAACAAAAGGGTTTATATCATAAATAAGATATTGCTTAACCTTTATACAGTGTAATAAGTATAGCTTTATTTCAATTAATATTTTTTATGATTGGATGAATCTGTCGACCTTGAGATGACCAATTAGCAGTTTTTGAAAAATAAAACCAAAATGTAGTTGTATTTAAAAAAACATCTAAAAAAATTTGAATCCATCTCTTAGTTCTTCTTCTCGAGACTGGCTTATATTTCATAGAATTAATTCCTTAATTTTAAAACAAAAAAAAATCACATTTGAAATGTTGCGCTAGCGCAACGATGGATAAAGATGTGGACTCCCAAACAAGACTGCTGTACGTCTGCTCGTTCACGATGTATCGCAACACAAATGTTAAAGTCACTAATAATTGATTATTAAAATAGTAATTGGCATTATATTAATTTTCATATCTATTCAACCGTTAAATGTCTGTTACCTTCATGACATGCTATATTACATTCCAACATCATAAATGTGGAATGATACTAATTTAGGTCAAAATTCACTTTTCAAAATTTTACAATATTTTTTCGTTTCGAGGTCCGCTGAATCCAGAAAACACATTTTTAGAAAAAAAATCTGTGAGTCTGTTTGTCTGTATACACGATACAGGTCAAACGGATGGGCTGATTGAAACCAAAATTTGGATGGATGTTTGATATGCAAATATCAGGTTGAGGAAAATCGGCCTATGCGCAAGAGATAACCACTATAACGCTGTTTTTTATATAACAACTAGCGGCCTGGTCCGGTTTCTCCCGGATTTGTGGATTATGTATTAAACATTGACATATTATGATGCATTGGACTTTTTTATAGAATTATAGCGGACTCGGTAGCCAAACGGTCAACTATGAATGAAACGCACATTATTTGTGTAATGAATATACAAAAATTATTGAACTGAAAAATATTGCAAGGTGCTGGTAGGTTAAAAATTTAAGATTATATTTTTTTTGTGAGAAATCCAAAAAAATATAAAGAAAAAATTTGGTCAGAAATTAAAAAAAAATCTGGATATCGACAACAATGCTACCTACCGGGTTTACCATACAGGTGACACCATATAAGTACAAAAAAAAATACATCAAAATCGGTCAAGCCGTTAAGGAGGAGAAGAGTTATAAACACACGGACACCGGAATTTTATTTATAAAGATAGCGATCCGTCCCGGTTTCACCCGGGTGCGATAGATATAATTCTTCAAAATGTATTTCGTTTGCGACCCGGCATCTGAACTAATACCTCTTCTAAGTCAGGGGATTTTAAAATTTTATTTAATCCTTTTTCTATTACAACGTTTACTACATTCGTCGTGGGTTTTTTTCAAAACTTTTAGTTTTGTTTCATATTTTTATTAAATATTTTGTACTAAATTACGGTATTTTCTCAAAAAAACCTATTTTAGTAACATGTAGCGACATCTGATAGAATTTACTCAAAGCTATTAGTTCAGAAGCAAACAAAAAAAAACTGTTTTATTTTACCAAGTAGCGACATCTGATATAATTCGCTAAAAGCTATTAGTTCAGATGCCGGGTCGCAAACGAAATACATTTTGCAGAATTATATATGTGAAACCGGGACGGGCCGTTATCTTTATAAATAAAATTCCTCCTAACGGCTTGACCGATTTTGATGTATTTTTTTTGTACTTATATGGTGTCACCTTGATGGTAAACCCGGTAGACGGCGCTGTTTTCGAGATCCAGATTTTTTTTTAATTTTCGACCAAATTTTTTTTATATTTTTTATTTCTCACATAAAAAATATATAATCCTAAATTTTTAGCCTACCAGCACCTCCCAATATTTTTTTAATTCAATAATTTTTGTATGTTCATTACTTAACAAATAATGTGCGTTTCATTCATAACTGACCGTTTGCCTACCGAGTCCACTAATAATTCTATACAAAAAAGTCCGATGCATCATAATATGTCAAAAAAAAAAAAAAATAACATGTTAATGTTTAATAGGTAATCCACAAATCCAGGCGAAACCGGACCGGGCCGCTAGTAATATACCCTTTCCGGGGAAAAAAATATCACCATTCTATTCTTCATTAGGGCTTTTATAATGCAGATTTTTGACAAAACTCTCTACGACTAACCGTTTTCGAAAAAAACGAACGGTACGGGTGGTCTGACTCACCCTGTATAAAACATGAAAACTTGCAATATAAAAACTTGATACACACTTAGATCCTGACTCTTTTTCGGCGAAGCCGACAAACCCACATTTTGTTTCTACCGAACTTGGATTCTTTTTTCTTCATTTATATTTCTGGTGGGATATTATACGCCGCCCAGAAGCGACGTTGATGGCGTATTAACGTGTTGCTTTTCCGCTATATTTCCGTTCTTAAAAGAAACGAATGCCGGGATATATTGTTATAAAATATTTTTTTATTAAAAACTGTTCGTGAATCAAGAGCTCTTTTTGAACTGTTTAAGTGGGAAATTATGGAACTTATGACGGTTGGTGGTGGCAAATGCTCCCCGTTAATTGTGTAAATAATATTTTATTTTTGTGAAGCATTTAGCTCTGTTATAACAAACTCCGGAGGGCCATATCAAGACCACACAAGCTGTGACAATTTCTTTGTAGTGATTTCTGCTGTGCTACGGATAACCGGGATTAATTCTGTCCAGTTCGAGAAACCATCGATGATATTTAGCACGAATTTATTTCCGCTAGATGAACGGGTAAGAGGACCTACATGGTCAAGATATACTCTTTGCCAAACTCCCGTTGGAGAGTCACTATGCACAACAAACCGGTAGCTGGTATATTGGGCGCCTTCGAACGTTGACAAATATCGCAGGATCTAATAAAATTTCGAACATCATTAAACAGGTCTTTCCACCAAAAGTTCTTCGCAATGTTTCTATATGTTTTAGTGATTCCTTGATGGTTAGAAATCTAGAGATCTTGATAATAATGCAGTATCGTAGACACGATGGAATTAGAAACAACTACACGGTTCAAACGTTTCACTCCAACAAAGCGGATGAGAAGATCTCTGCGTATTCCTAGCCCTGTGACATCTTCACCAGCGTTCAACTGTTGTATGATGAGGTTCAAATCAGCATTCTTCTTTTGGTGTTCACGTATCGAAGTTAAAGAAGCGGGAAATTGTTGTAACATGTTTATTTGTTCGATAAAGTTCTTATCTTCATTGTAGATTAATCGACTTACACAATCAGCAATAGCGTTGTCAACACCCCTCACATGTTCCACTGTAAATTTGAAATAATAATAATAATAATTCTTTATTTTAAATTCCAAAGAACATAATAGCGTCAGTTTAGAGATAAAATATTACTATAAGAAAAAATCATGTAAATTATAAAAACAATTTTGAATTTAATAATGCCTCAAGGACACTCTAAATTCCCTAGAGGATACAATATTTTTTAATGAGCATGGTAATCTGTTGTAGAGTTTAGTAGCCATACAGACAGGGCCACGTTGGTAAGCCACTAGTAAAGCATTGGGCAAAAGTAAATTATGTTTCTTACGCGTTAAGTAACCATGGTCAGCAGACTCAAAATTGGAAAGATGACTTTTAACGTAGGTAGCCATGGTGAATATATATAGAGATGACAGAGTTAAAACGAGACAGTCTAAATACGCAACGACCAATTTTGCCAAGCTGTTTAGGGTGTTCGAACATCCAACGAAGCGCGGCGTTATCAGATTGAAGAGTGAACGGTTGAATTTCCAAATATTCAGCAAACTTCTTAACACCCCATACTGCTGCCCAACATTTCGCTCATAGATATAACGAGTTTCAGTCGGCGTCAATCTTCTGCTGGCATACTGAATAGGAGAGTTAATACCATTATTGATATTACTTTTACTAATGTCTATATCGGTATCAGAGGAAGGAATGCTGAAATGATTATTTAAGTAATTACATATTTTTGCAGGACTAGTGGTATTCTTAACATCTTCATCAATGAGAGAGGTGATACTACTAGCATGAGGTTTGTGGCTTCTACATCTTTTGTTGTTAATGTCCCAGGCTGCTTTAGTTTTATTGCTGGCGTTATTTATGTGGGTCATAGTGGCTGCTTTTTTACAATCATTAATTAAGTTTTTGTAAATCAGTTTTAACTCTTTGTAGTATGAATGAAAATTATTATTATTTATAGTTTTATGAATGACATTCATGTCTCGTAACACATTACTCAGTTGTTGAATTTCAGGCGTGATCCATGTCTTACCGTGAGTAAAGTTTCAAGTCTTAGAGAAAAAGCACAGTTTAGAGAATAAAGCAAAGTATCATAAAATTCTTTGAAACTTTCTTTAGTGGATCCGCCATCATAAACACGTTAAAAAACAGCGATTCAAAATATTGACAATTAGAATCTGAGAACACGCGTTTGTAAAGGATTTAAATCTACAATCTTAATATCTAATAGCTGGTAATTGTGATCGGATAGAAATGTATCACAAACTGAAATATTGTACGGTACACAAATTTTGGTAAAAATATTGTCAATACACATCGCGGTATGTGCGGTTACTCTTGTAGGTTTTACAGTAGCGGTCATATTAAATGATAAGAACAGATTCACAAGTTTTTCATTTAGTTTTTTCGTTGATAGTTGTTTGATAAAAAGTCGATATTTTAATCACCACACACAATCGTATACTTTCGGTGATCATAAAGGCTATCTAGAGCCTCGGTGAAATTGTCTATAAATGTTTGAAAAGTTCCATTGGGTGCACGATATATCGTCAGAATTACAATTTTAATATTATTGGAAAGTTATTTCAAAACTATGTTCGACTATTGTAGGGTAATCAATTTTTGAGAAAATTAAATTATTTTTGAAATAAATACAGACACCACCACGCAAGATTAAGATTTAAGAGTTAGCTAATATGTAAAATCCAGATTGGTAACACATTTCATTGCTCTTCATCCAATGTTCGCATATAAATAATATGCCAACCTTGTGTTCATTTAACAACACTTCCAAGGATCCAGTTTTACCATTCAGACCCTTGTATGTTTATGTACATGACTCTTATATGTTTAATGCTCTTATGATTATCAATTTTAGTGTGTTTATTTTGTTTATTTTCTCTTGACTTATTGGGTACCTACTTGTTTTAAGAGTTGTAGATGTTCATTTATTTTGGTGGAGTCGAGGCTACCTTTCGAAAAAAATCCTTGTGTTCAGTCGTATTTTTCTTGGAGAAAAAGAATCTATTGATAAAGGTATCACGGGGCCAAAAAGCAGGATCCATTATTTTGTCTTTCAAATGAAGTGGGACACTTACTTTGAAAGATTTAAATCTTTCACTTTTACCAACTGATTCACAAAAGTATTCGGCTTTATAATGATTGTTAAGATAAATTTTTATTGTCTCAGGTGTTACTGTATTGGATAAACCTGACACAAAGATATGTGCCATTCTTTGTACAGCACTCAATGACTGAGTTTCCAATTGCTTTTCATCGCCAGTGCCATGATACGTGGCAATAACTTTACGTCTGCGTCTAGATCGTGTAGGTGCCGGTTCCCAATCGCTTTCTTGATTTGCATCTTGCATAATTACATGTGCATAAGTTGTCTAAGTCTTATTACTATTAATTTCATCACTATCTGCATTCATATCATTTCATTAGATTCTGTTTCTTTAGCCGCATCATTTTTTTTTTGACAACGCCGTTTGGTTCATTTCTAATGATGTTCTTAGTAGCAATCGGAGAGGTCACGCCCGTCTTGTTTTTGGAAATTGACGACATCTGTTGGTCATTGTTAGTTGAACGAATTTTATTTACAGAGATTGATTTAGTGTTTACATCACTTTTATTTTTTAGAAATATAATTGCATTTTTTAACTCTATATGATTTCAGATTCACGCTGGTTAATTAATTTACATTGCAAGTTATATTTTGCTTTTAAATAATTTTTTCAAAAATATAACTAAATTTAATATATTTTTTTGCATACTATTTTTATCACATTTAGTACCAGCAATATCGACACGATATTCAAAATCAGAAATATTACATAGTATGAAATTGCCACTTGCTTTATTGCACATATTACAGAACTTTCTTAAATTTGATTTTTCATCACTTAAATTACAAGATTCTTTGCGGCACTTAGACAGGTCGTCTGTACTCACCACCATCTTATATACTGTTGCGTGCCCCTTGATGGGACGACTATGGAATTTGTAGAAACTAGTAGAAACAACAACAATGGAAAACAGGTAAAAACATACGACCTGCAGACAATCGCTTGGAGAGACACAAATACATGTAAAGGAAGGGATCTCGTTGCGTAAAGCAGGTAGCGAAGTTAGACCCGATTTCTTAGAATCGCTTGGACAGAACAATAGATGTAAAGGAAGAAATCTCGATTCGTCCAGAACATTCGATAGAAGCATGGGACGAGACTATAAAAGGCGAGCAGATTGGGCAAGTCGAGTCAGTCAGTATTCAAGCTGTTCATGAGTTGTGTTGATACAGTGCTCTGGCATTACGACATAAATTATACTGTGGAAATAAATTATAACTTTAGTGAGTGGTTTTACATAAATGATTTACAGTTAATAGACAAGTGTGCTGATAAACTTTGTGTTGTGTTCCTGTGTTGTAAACATTTTGTGTATATAATTTAGTGACTCTATATTCTCTGTTACCTAGTCTTTTATTTTTATTATTTAGAACTATTAGTTTTGTTTTTGTTAACGTTATTATTTCTGTTAAGGTAAAGAAGTTTTGTTTGTGTGTTTTACTGTTTTGTTAAACAGTTATTATTGCAAATAAATAATTTCCGCCACGGACTACAGCAGTTTTGTTACAATACCAATATATTGAGATCTTCAGGCTGAAAATTTAAATTTGTTTCATCCGTATGAACTTCCTTTGCGCTGTAGAAATCTTGTTGGTGTCCCCAGATTTAATGTGAGATTGATTATTTCTTGAAATTGGAACAGATGACCCAACTTTGCGTAATTGATTCGTATGGCGCCTCCACGGTTGGTTGTTCACTGAAACTATGTACTTTAGTGTTCCGTCTTTTGTTACACGGCCGATTTCTCATTTACGATTTGGATTCTTAAAACTTCTTCCTGCAACTTTTTGCCCAAGTTCGAAATTTTTGTCTTGAAAAATAACATTATTTCGCTGAAGTTTTTTATTAACAACAGCATTTATGTTAGGTCTGATGGAATCCAACTTTGACCGTAGTTCACTTTTTAAAAACAGTTTTGCAGGGCTTTCCCCTGTGACGATGAGAAGCCGTCGATGTATTTACGTGCATAAAAATAAGACTTACGATTTCCGAGTCAGTAATATTCAAGTTTAACGCACGACTTTTATTATTAATATCCTCAACGAACTCTCGTAAGGATTCATCAGGACGCTGCCATCTGGCAACTAATTGAGTTTTCAAGCGTTCTCGATCTATAGCTGAGAGAGGATAGGTAAGCATATTTTGCATAATACTTAGCCAAACTGGTTCCTCTAACAAATTTATTGAGACCACCTCTTGCTTAAATAACCTTCACATCTTATTGCCAGCATTGTAATAAATTGAGATTCTGGAATCAATCTATTATCTATTATCGGTCAAAGAATCAACCGCTTCGATAAAATCAATTATTTCTTCTGCATTTAAACCGTTGCAAATAGGAACTCGATCAATCCATTTACTAACCACAGGTTGAGACCATGATTCTGACGATAAATGAATTCTTGCCGCTTCAAATGCGTTCAGCAAATGTCGTTCACTTCTGTCAGTGGTAGTTGAGGCTCTTCTTGACTAGTTATGGTCGACACTATCAAATGCTTTTGATAGATCACAGTATAAACTGATGATGGTTTCTTTGTTTTCTACACAGTTTAGTATTTCATCTATATGTTGAAAAATCGCTGTATTTGTTGACTTTCGTTTCTGGAAGCCGTTTTGTTCTCGAGATAGAGTGTTATTTTTAATAAAGAAATCATAAATCCTAGAATACATGGCTTTCTCAATAATTTTAGAAATGTTCGGGAGAAGCGAAATTGGTCTATAGTTGGAGACATCACTTGCATCATTTTTTTGTTTAAACACAGGTATTATTATGCCTTTCTTTAACTCATCTGGAAATATTCCTCGTTGAAACGATAGATTTATTATGTATGTCAATGGCTTCATAATTAGTTCTGCAGAGAATAACAAAAGTCTATTTGAAAGTTCATCCCAACCTGCAGACGGTTTGTTATGTAAAGACATGATGATTTCCAATACTTCAAGCTCATCAATTTTCCTAATGAAGCAGCTGGATTTAGGTGCATTATTTAGTTTACTGTAGTTTTTAGGTTTTTTTAAGTTTAAATTTGATGCTATGTTATTGAAATAATCATTAAAGCAGTCACTGACTATTTTAGGATCGTTTACTCTCTTACTGTTAACTATTATTTCAATATCCTTTTCTTGTCTTTTTGTTACATTTTTATTTTGATTGATAATAGACCACATAGTTTTTGACTGATTATCAGAGTTTTTAATTTTATTTTCTAGATATGTACGTTTTTTTTCTTTCGTATCAGATTTCATTTCCTTACAGAGTAATTTATAATAATTTCGGAGAATGCTTATTTCTGGATGTTTACACATGAGTTCATAAGCGAGGCGTTTTAATTCACTTTTTTGTTTTATTTCGTCATTTATCCATGATTTTTCCTTTATTTTTCCTTTTTTTCTGCCATTTGTTTTTACGAAAGCACAGTTGAAGCAGTGGAGCAGCGATTCCAGAAGTATTTCATAAGCCTCGTTGACGTCATCAGTTAGAAAAACGTCTTCCCATGTTTCATGAGCTAGAAGGAAATAATAAAAGGAATAGTTTAGTTTTGTAAAACTTCTCCGCTCACACACAGTATCATGTGGGTCGCTTTGCGCATTTCTGGGAATATTCCATGTAAAAGAGATTGCACAGTGATCAGACAACGCCGAAGCTTTAACCGCACATGTGTAATCCACAGCATCTACATTAGTTATAATATTATCGATAGTTGTAGCCGAATTAGCTGTGATTCTTGTATGTTCAGTAACTGTTGGATAGTAATTGTAACATTCGAAGAGTTCACTCAGTAGTATAAGTCTTTTAGAATTATTTGAAAAGTCTACATTATAATCACCACAGATAAAATTTTTGTATTTTGTATTTTTAAGGTTTTTTAATAATTGTTCCAGACTTGATAAGAATTCATTAAAATCGCCTTCCGGCGAACGATATATGCAAAACACATTACACTTTAGTTTTTTGTTTATTATGCCGCAAATTTCAAAATGTTTTTCACAAGATAGATAGTTAAAATCATAGTTCGGTTCTAAGTCAAGTTCACTGTTGGCATAAATGGACACACCTCCATGGGAAAAATATGTTCTACAGAAGTGAGACACTAAATTGTAGTTTTGTAATTTTATACTTTTAATCTCGATTTCATTTAGCCAATGTTCTGTTAAACATAATATATCAGGAGCTTCAGAATCAAGAAAAATGTCCAGCTCATTTATCTTATTACGTATACATTGTATATTTTGCGTTATTATTTTGACACTGTCTAATTTCTTGTTGACTAATTTATTGATATGTCTATCTGCATCCCTTTTATTAGTCATTGAATTTAGCTGAGTGTACCCTGCGAAAAATATATCTTTTAACAAAGGCACCTTGTGGCCAATTATTTCCGTCATATATGTCACTTAAAAGTTCTTTGTCTGTGCCAATTTTAAAACTTTTGTATTTTCCCTTGCTCTGCAGATCCTCAACAACAAATTGCCGGTTACCATATTTCTTTCCTAGATATGAGACAATATTATCGGCAGTGGTGTTTTGACTGCATCGCCCTAAGAAAACCCATACTTTGGATTCTTCACATTTAAGATCATCATTGATGGGTCCACTTCCTCTAATGATGTTGTTTTTCCTTTTCCTGTATTTCACTGTAGTGAATCCTTCATCATCACTTTCGTCCGTGGGTTGTATTTTATCATTTATTGTCTGTTTATCCGTGTTATCATTTTTTTTGTCGGCATTTAATTCATCATTTATGTTATGTTGGTTGCCAGTTGTTTTGTTTTTTCCATTATTGACCACATTTTCAGTTTTTTTAATTGCTCCAGTATTTTTTATCTCGATTTGCATGGTTTGAGGTATATCCTTCCTAATTTTTTCTTTTGTGTGGGATAATTCCTCTTCAAGTTTTTTAATTTTCTTATCTTTACCTTCATTGCTGGCAAGTGCTATATCTAATTTCTCTGTTAACGAGTCATTTTCTTGTACATCATTAGCTGATTTTGCAATAATAAGTTAATTTTTTCTTCCATACTTAGATTCCTGAAATTTTCTTCCATTTTTTCCCCTTCATTTACCCTTTTACTGCTGTTATAGCTCACCGAACATTAGCCTAGATACGTTTAAAACTGAAGTAGATGGTATAATGAATGACAGTAAAAATACAACAGGAGAAGTTATCATATTAGGCGATTTAAATGTTAAATCTCCCCAGTGGGGATCAGCTGTAACTGATTCAAGGGGACAGTACTGGACGGAATGGATGTCTTCACTAGATATGATAGCAAATAATACCGGGGAAACTCCGACATTTGTTAGAGGAAATAGTCAATCTTTTATAGACATTACGTGCTCAACGCAGAATATGGCAGCAAAAATCATGAATTGGCAAGTACTGGAGGCAGAGTCCCTTAGTGATCATCGGTTTATATACTTTGAGATCAAACACGGTAAACAAAAGAATATAGAAAGAACTAAGGTAGTAAATGACTGGAAGGTCTTCAAAGACATACTGGAGTGGAGGATGGAAAGTATAAACAAGAGAGAGGCTACGCCGAAAGCATGCACGCAAGTGATAAAGGAGGCATATCTGGTAAGTCAGAGCCGGAGAAATAAAAGAAAGGTGACAGTGCCATATTGGTGGAATGGGGAGATCGGAGAACAAAGAAAGAAGTGCTTTGCAAAAAGAAGAGTATTGACTAGATATAATAAAAGGGGCGCAAGAGTAAAAGATCTGGAAGAAATTAAGAATGAATATAAAGAAGAGAGAAATAAACTAAGGAAACTTATAAATCAATCTAAGAGGAGACACTGGCAGGATACCTGTGAAGACCTGGACAGGGATATATGGGGAAACGGGTACAGGATAGTAACGGGCAAGCTAACAAATCAGAGACCCGTAAACTTGACCACAGAAATGAAAAAAGAGATAGCACTAGAGTTGTTTCCGAGGAAGATTGACAAAAAAGACACGATACTGGCTAGTGAAGGCGTGAGACCATTTACTGTAGACGAACTCGAAAAAGCTGTAGCAAGCATGAAAGCTGGAAAAGCACCGGGACAGATGGACTACCTCCAGAAGCTATAAAGGAAGCAGCAATATTGTTCCCAGACTGGATATTGGGCATGCTAAATGGACTACTGAGTAAGCAAGAATTTCCAGCTGAGTGGAAAGTAGCGAAGGTTATACTAATACTAAAAGGGAGAAAGCCGTTAGAAAACCCGTCTTCCTACAGACCAATCTGCCTGCTTAATACGCTAAGCAAGGTATACGAGAGGCTTATTAGGGAAAGACTAGAAAAGGAGTTGGAAAAGGGAGAGGGACTATCTCACCATCAGTATGGTTTCAGAAAAGGAAGGTCAACTATACAGGCCATCGAAGTTATAATGAAGATGTCCAAAAATACAGAGCATAGATGGTGCGCGCTTATAACGTTGGATGTCAAAAATGCATTCAACTCAGCAGTGTGGAGCATAATTATAGGAGAACTCCAGAGGAGAGGTGTCGCTCAATACCTAATTAAACTGGTATGGCACTACTTCAGCGACCGGAAAATAAGGGTGGATAAAAACGAGGAAATCGAAATGACATCCGGAGTACCTCAGGGATCGATTCTAGGCCCCACCCTATGGAACGTATTATATGATGGAGTCTTAAGAACAGAGCTACCAGAAGGGGCGAAATCGGTGGGCTTTGCTGACGACTTGGCAATAGTAGTTAACGCAGAAGAAAAGGAAGAACTAGTTTTTAGGGTAAACGAATCTTTAAGGCGAATTGATGTATGGTTGACAAACCACCAACTAGAATTGGCCCCAGAAAAAACCGAGGCAGTTATTTTAAAGGGCCCTAGAAAACTAAGAAAAGAAATTATTTTTAATATTAGGGAAAACATAATTATGCCAGCGAAAGCAGCACGATATTTAGGGGTAAGGATAGATGATAATTGCGTATTTGGTGAACATGTCAAATGGGTGGCAGAAAAGGCTGAAAAAAGAACGGCAGCACTGGCGAGGGTGATGCCTAATATCGGGGGTCCGCAAAGTATCAAGAGGCAGATGCTATGTGGCGTGGTTCACTCAATACTATTGTATGGAGCTCCCATTTGGCATACAGTATTAAAGGGGAAGAAGTACAAGGATATACTGGAGAGGGCGCAGAGGAAAATTCTGTTGAGAGTAGTGAGTGCTTACAGGACGGTCTCCACAAAAGCAATTCAAGTTTTAGCGGGAATAATACCTATAGAGCTTTTGGTGAAAGAAAGAGTCTTGCTAAATGAAAGGAAAAATGAAAACTACTTAGAAGCTAAAAAAGAGATAAGAGAGAATATCACGGAAGAATGGCAAAGAGCGTGGCAGGAAAACGTATTGGTGGGTCAATGGACCAAAAGAATAATTCCCGATGTTGGTACATGGCTGAGGTGTAAACACAGAAATGTCGATTTCTATATGACACAAATATTGACTGGACATGGATGTTTCAAGAGCTACACTTTGAGGATTGGGAAGACCGAAACTGATGAATGTATGTACTGCGGTGAATCGGACACGGCTGAACATACCCTCTTCCATTGCCCAAGGTGGGAGAAGGACAGGCAGGCTGCATATGATGAAATAGGAACAAAGCTTACGGTTGAAAATCTGATTACAACAATTACGGGAAAAAAACAGGCGTGGAGGATAACGAAAGAGCTAATAAAAAATATCATGAGTAAGAAGGAGAAGGACGAAAGAGAGATAATGATGGAAGGATGAGAGTATAGACAGCAGCCATTTTGATGCGATGCTTAATAGCAGTTCCGAAATGGATTGTGAAGAGATAGGGGTTTTTTAGTGGGTGGGAATCCCACACTATCACACATTTGGGTGATGTCTTTATAAGATTTTTCCCCTATCGGCAAAAAAAAAAAAAAAAAGTATTGTATTGCAGAGATCGTTGAAGAGGAATTACAATTAAAATTAATTTAGCAAATTTTAATTGAAAATATTTAATTTAGTTAATATTTTTTTTTATTTTTTAGTAACTGTTAAATTGACATTAATTTAAAAACATCAAAATTACGATCTCTACCATATTACGTTGAATATTTTAATTGAAATTTTTCTCTTTTTGTTTTAATTAACAGAAATAAAACACCATTAATAATAATTTATTGTAAATTAAAATAGTTATGATTTTTTACTATTAGTATTATAAAGCAATACAACTAATAATTAATAGTAGGTACAATATCAAAAGAAATTTATAAAAAGATAATGAATGTTACCATTTAAAAGCGTAAAACTAACTAAACTCATAAAATACAATCCTATTCACATTTTTTAGAAAAAATCTTACTATTAAATAATTTATCAGAATAGTATTTTTATGTAACAGTTAGTTGAAAAAAAAATATAAGTAAATGGTGTAAAGTTTGTCAGTGGCGATATTCAAGAAATCTTGGAAATATTAAAACAGTTACCATGTTTTAAATCAAACGGAATTTAACATGTGTAAGCCAATCCTCAAAAAAAAGAAAACAACATTTACAATATAAACTTGAAGTTCGTGAGTGCGGCAAAAATAACCGATATCAAGTTTAGAAAGTGTAGTAAGAATAAAATAATAGAACGAACTCATTAACGACGAAAAATAAAATCACAGTTTAATAAAGCATTTACTATTTTGTTGTCGCGATAGACGAGTTCGTTCTGTTAATTTTATTCTTACTACACTCTCTAAACTTGATGTCAGCTATTTTTGTCGCACTCACGAACTTCAAGTTTACATTGTAAATGTTTTTGAGGATATCACACATTTTTGCTTTATTGGTTTTTGTAAAATACAAAAAATATTTTTTATAATTTAGTACTCCGATGACAGAGATAATATGTAACATTGAGCTTAGTAACAACATAAAAATTAAAAGTCAAAATGTATTTGTATTTCGGTAAATAAGGCTGTTTTACTCTGCCTCACGAATTTGGCGATATGTTGGCTGAAATAATGCGTAATAACATGCTTTTTGAATAATTTAGATTTATTGGTTTAGATAATCTTGCGTATGCGCAAAGTACCAAAATATTACAAAAACATTGATAGGGCTGAACTCTTTTCAAGTGGAGAGTTCTCAGGACGAACATTAAAAAAAACTTCAAATAAATAAAATTGTCGACCAATTTTTCTCAGACCATATTATATTGACAAAAAATAATAAAAATACAAATCAATTTTTCATTATTTTTTTAATCATTCAAACTTTCAATCTTGCGTGCAATCTATTAGATAATAAACAACTTAATACTAATTAATTTTTTATATTTTTTAGATATTTCTTTAGAAGATCCAAATCCGGATCGAAACGTCATCTTGTGTTTTATTGATTTGTATTTTTATTATTTTTTGTCAATATATGGTCTGAGAAAAATTGGTCGACAATTTTATTTATTTGAAGAGTTCTATTCAGACGTTAATCAAAGATTTGAATTAAAAAAAAACTTATATTAAGGCACTGTACCGGCGCAAACATTACCTCAATTACTGCATTTATTTAATAAATACTTCTTCCTAGTTTTAACTGCTTATTATTGTGTTATTTGCCACCATATCTCATTCCCCAACACGCCGCAGGAGATACATCAGTTTTTATTTGAAAATTCAAAAAGATGAGAAAAACGGTGTTTCCAATAAATGTTTTAAGATTTGTCATCATCAACGTTAATGTATTTCGCAACTTGCTGCTAAATGTTGCGCGTTTATAACCCCAATTCTCTTTCTTTTTCTGGAAGGGCTAAGAGCGGCGGCAGTATGTGTGACGAAATAACAAGTTGCACGAATTTTTATCTCTCGATTCCAACATCACCCGAAAACGGTTAAACGGATCTGTTGAAACTTAGTAGATTAATTATCAATTGATAACCAAATGTAAGGTATTACTTTTAATCTGGCTACTATCGGTATAATAAAGTTTCTGTCAAAACTGACTTTAACGTGAACGACAACGCGGGTTAAAGCTAGTACAGCAACATATGCTTGAGGTTAGAACACAAAACAGCAATCTATAATGTGTAATTATTCAAATGATGTTTATCTGCATGAATAAATATTAATTATTTACTTAATAAATTACGCTTTTGTGAAGCCTGAATAAATCAAATGAATGAAAAATTAAATATAATAATAATATGAAATGTTATCATTAATAATAAACCACAGTTAAAGAGCTTTATCATAAATCAAATCAAATGAGGCGGTCAGTGAAAAATATGCTGAATGCATTGAACTGGTGCTCTTATTGATATTCTGTTCGAACCAAATGATTTATAGATGACGAAGGTAACCTCAGACGACATTTTACCGTTCACATATTATATTATGTAAGTTGTAATATCAGTATTTCTCAACAGTCATCCATTTTTAAAAGCCCATTTCGAACGTCGTTCACTTGTTCATATTTTAGCGTAATGACGTCGTAATATTGCAATTGGCTGGTCTGCTCTAATCAGATTACGTCCCAACAAATTTCAAAATTGTCATTAGAAATAAACATGAAATTTTAATTCGACATAAAATAATGATATTTTTCTTCCTAGTCCTTTTAAACCGTATAATTACTTAAGTGTCCCTAATAATTGCTGGGTTATACCAGAAACGTTAATTTAAATTTTGCGGAACGACCCTATTGCAAAAATAAATTGACAATATGCAATATCTAATACAATTCCAAAAGTAAAATTAACTTTTACTCACCTCTGGGTCCTTGGGGTCCGGTTGGTCCCTGAGGTCCCGGTTTTCCGTTTAAACCTGCAAACAACAAAAGACAATGTAGAAAGAACTACACATAATGGTTTATGTAATATTTATAAACGTTACGCGGCACGGTGGCAGGGTGCATAAATGATGCACGACCAAAACAATGTTTCTGAAGAACTAAGTTAACTAAACAACAAACTTTATAACCGTCTGCATTTTAGGCCGAAACCAATGAAACGAAGAGACTTTTAATAAGAAATCGGACATTTTAACTATACGACATGATTCATGATAACATTAAGGTCAATTGTCACACAGCGACAGGCCGCAGCAAAATGTTATATCCAAAAATTTAACGAATTAGGCTATTCGAACTGTTCATATCGTCGTATCATCGTTTTATAAAATAAAATAGCACACAAAATTTTAAACATATAAAAGTTGGCTCGTGTTTGAGCCAAAATTCAAACCCTTTTCTTTATTTAATAAAAAAAAATATATAGTCTGCTAGATGGCAGTCAGATTGAATTTGCTTGTTTTTTAAATGGTTAGTATTTTCATGAACAGCCGTGTACGAGCCACCGACAGAGTTCCGCGTTCGAGCGACGTTTTTGTGAATAATAAGTTTTTTTTGTATAAATGGCAGTGCGCCCAAAATTAAAAGTTATTTTTAGTTTTTTTTTTGTTTATCATACTAATTAAATTGGATTCAAGCATTAGAACCATTTTCACTGCATTTGGTCCTAACCTTCCTTTAGTGAAAAAACTGCAGAGCGAACGGGATTTGCAGACGCCAGAAAGTCAAGGTATGTCCGACTATGAAAATACATCTATTAGCGAATTTATACAGCGCGAAAGCACAAACTGCAATTTTTACCGACGTCATTTTTGTTGTATACTAACAACAAGTGTCGATATCGTTTACACGAGGCTCGCTTATTGTTGAGTCACATATTGTATGTGTTGTGTATAAAGAGAATACAATTCCGATAATGTTTTTCAATCCCGGGATTACGGGATTTTTGATGCGTTCCCGGGATCCCGGGGCTATCCCGGGATTAGACTATGTGGTTTCTAATTGGGCTCAAATGAAAAGAACTTGAGTAATTTCTTAAAAAATGTTTTTAAAATCGTTCACAACACAAATCACAATATAGTAAGAAAAGAAAATAGACAAAACGAAAAAAAATTTACTTTTGCAAGAAATCAAAAAGGCAACACAAAAAAACTATTTAGAATTTAGAAAATACAATCGCCGAAATATCAAAGCATCCAATGTTTGACTTCCAAGCCTGCTTCGTAGTTTATTGGCAACATAAGCTGAAAACGGTTGATCAGGTTCTGCGCTCGTTGGAGGAATAGAATAGATACTTATATGCTGTTTCTAAGTGATATCCACGAACTCCTCCATTTTCGAACAGGCTTATTTCACGTCTAATACTATTTGCCAACCCTGATTCATTTTGTACTTGTACTTCAGGATCTGGAGATTTCATATTCTTACATATCGTACGGCGTATTTAAGGATTGTTTTTTGTCGTTATGCGTAATAAATAATATTAATATAATCTAGGGCCTAGGCAAGGTAATTGTCAAGGCGTAACGGATTACGGAATGCAAACTAGATCTGTTTTTGTCAATCCCGAAAATCCCGAGATTAGCCAAGTACGATCCCGGGATTTTCGGGACCCGAGATTCGGGATCCCGGGATTGTATTCTCTATGTATACTACAATCACATTTTAATCCACATAATGGCATACAGCGTCTTTTGACAGATCAAAAAATTTTAATTTGAAATGATAAATCAACTTAGTATTTTTATAAATACAAAACGATAATTTCTAAATTCTTACTCGATAAACTCTCGTATTCATATCATAGTCCATTCAAAATAAACATTTTAATTTACTATAATTCGCATAGAGCTGAAAATTGGTACAGGTCTTAAGTACACTATTGCAAATAAAATATCAAAAGTCCCCACCGATATTGTTTGGAGACAAATATCACCCCCCACTCCCAACCCCAGCGCTGGTATGGGGGTGACTTTGACATTTTTAATGGGAACCACTACTTTTTATCACTATAATTATGATTTTTGGAGAAAAAATATGCAACAATTGTCTGAAACATTTTATTCTTCAATGCCTCCCTCAATCCCTAAAATGCATGTCAAAAATCGGTTTCCCGAAATTCCATTAAATTTTTATGCCTAAATAATGACCTTGCGCAGAAAATTACGAGTTTGGTTTGGGAAGGGTCATCGATTAACATAACAAAATCGTAATTCATGATTGAAAACCGAAGTTCTCATTAAAAATTTCAGTCTCCCCCACCCCCACGTTTTTTTATATTTAATCTATGACTCTTCTCAAACCTTTCCTCTCGTAATTTTCTACGAAAGCTCGTTGTTTAGGCATAAAAATTTATTGGAGTTTGGAGAAACCGATTTTTGACATGTATTTTTGGGGTTGAGGAAGGCATCGGATAAAAATATGTTTCAGACAGTTGTTTCATATTTTTTCTCGAAAAATCATAATTTGTGATAAAAAATAGGTGTTCCTATTAAAAATGTGAAAGTCATCCCACCCCTGGGCAGGGGTTGGGGATGAGGAGTGATTTTTGCCTCCAAACGATGTCGCCCTTCAAAATCAAAAACTTTTGTCTCAAAACATTTTTTCCATAATGTTGCCCTGTCTCAATAATTTCCAATGTAGATTAAAATGGATCTGTAGGTATATTGTTACCTGTTGCTATAACTCAAAAATAATTTAAATAAAAAATCGGTCAAGTGTGAGTCGGACTCGCACACGAAGGGTTCCGTACAATATGTACTTTTTAAATACTTTTGTAAAAGAAACAAGAGAGGCGCTATAGCAATATGTAACCAGTATGCAAGAAATTCAAGAATTTCAAAGCGTGAAATATTACAGAATACACCCCGGCGATTTTATATTATACAAACTTTTCTTACAAAAATTTCTTGTAGAATAAAATAATACAAAGTTTTGAAAGATATACCATTATATCAAAAAACAACGTTATGGCAAATATCTCTGTTGCGCATGCGCCGATTTAAAACAACATCACTATCAGCCGGCTGATAGTGATGCCGTTTTAACTCACGTATTAAAAATTAAACTTTCAAAATTCAATTTTCTCAAAAATGTATTCAAAACTAAAATCATTTCTGTATCTTTTTCTCTCATTCGTTGATTTATAACAATTTTCATTATGATTTACAACTAAAATTTAATTAATCACAAAACTTTATTTAATCTGGTGATGTAAGTATTATGTATACGAAAGCTGCTCATTAAACGAAAGTTTTTTAACATACTTCTGATATATATTTTTTTGGAATTGGTTTCCCCACACATTCAAGATACATAAGTTATCTGTTATTCCAAAATTTTTCACCGTTTTTGTCAAATATACCATTATTATATAAAACGTTATTGCGTATATTTCTTTTGCGCATGCGTCAATTTTTCCCAAAAAAATTACAAAACTTTTGTAAACATAGATAGAATATTAAACCGTTATCACATAAAAAACAACTTTATAATACATATTTCTTCTACGCATGCACCGATTTTTCTCAATTTATTTTACAAAACTCCTGTTTTACAAAACTCCAAAATAATAAACCGTTACTATTATCTTATAAAAACAACATTATAATATATATTTCTTTTGCGTTTGCGCCGACGTCTCTCAAAAACAATAAGCCTCTTTGCATATCAAATATCCTCCCAAAATTTGGTTTCATTCCGCTCATCCGTGGTGTTGGAATGGTAAAAAATGTCAAAAATGAGTTTGCATCTGTCAAGGTATAATTATTAGTTATAATAATAATAATAATAATAATATTTATTGGTTAAAAGACCAAAAGGCATAAGTTCAGCTATAGAAGCTGTTTTACAACTTAACCTATCATTACGTAACTATAACACACATGAGTACATGATTTATAATTTATAAAAATCATTATTGCATAGTGTCTGTGACTAACAAAACACATATCAATTTTATTAACACTTCGTTCTAAAAATAGGAGAAATATGCATTTTAAGACATATACATATAAAATCTACATATAAAATCCAACGTGGCTAATATTAGCATAGTTATGGCATAATAATATGACATTTTTACTTTAAAATTATATAATAGAGACAACCCATTGCTCTATTTTTTTTCTGAAGGGGTTTAATTTTAGAACTTTATATTCCGGTGGTACTTTATTATAGAGATTGGCAGCCAAATACGAAAAACTCCCTTTATATTTAGTTGTTCTATGTCTCGGGATTTCTAGTTGACATTTAGCACGGAGTTTGACAGAGTACAAATTCTCATTACGCCAAGATATTTTACCAAGCAAATATTCAGGTTGACCGGAGATAATCACTTTATGTAAGAGACATAAGAAATTGATAACCATACCATGATATATGCTAACCATATTACAAAGATTTCTATAGTTAGTTATGTGATCAAATTTTCTAATTCCACACGAAAATCGAACACAAGAATTTTGTAAGATTCTCAGCCTGGTTAAATCGGTAACCTTTAATTGTGGCACAAACACAGTATCGCAGTATTGTGCAATAGAAAGAACTAAGGATCTAGATAACGCGAGTTTGATTGTTTGGCTAAGATGTGAACGAAATTGATAAAGATATTTTAATCGTATGTATGCTTTTTGTAATACTTCATTTACGTGCTCAGAAAAGCTTAAATCAGAATCTATATAAACACCAAGGCTTTTAACAGATTCAGAAATAGCAAGTAT
Organism: Xanthostigma xanthostigma; assembly: GCA_963575645.1. Classification (NCBI taxonomy): domain Eukaryota; kingdom Metazoa; phylum Arthropoda; class Insecta; order Raphidioptera; family Raphidiidae; genus Xanthostigma; species Xanthostigma xanthostigma. Next base: position 45,374,978 of record OY754464.1, read on the forward strand.
ATCGTTGTCAAACACAATATTTGAACTGTTTATTAAAAATTTATTACGGGAGATTTTATTACCTACTAATAATACAACAGACTTATTTGGGTTTACCTTGAGTCCATTTCGTTTAACCCAAACCGAAAGCCTCTGGAGGTCTTCGTTCATATATGATGTATACAGCGCTGTATCATCAGGATGAAAGCTCATAACAAGTTGGGTATCATCTGCATATGCATGTAGAGAGGTATATCTTAGTGCAGTGGTTATATCGCTAACAAAAATAAGAAAAAAGACCGGTCCAAGGACCGACCCTTGAGGAACACCACATAGAGTATTTATCTGTTTGGAAATTTTCCGTTCCTCCAATATAACCTGCCTGCCTCTATCCACAAGATAATTAGAGCACCATTTAACTGCATTACAAGAAAAGCCAATGTACTTAAGTTTAGCTAATAATAACTGATGATGTATCGTATCAAAAGCTTTAGAGAAGTCTATTTGCGCTAGCAGTGATACATGTTAACTCAGAAGGCGTTGCATTTCACAAAATATTAATGTCAAAAGACTGACTAAAGGCTAATTTACACTTTGTTAAGTAGCAAGTGCAGGTGACAAGTGATTAGTTAACATGATTTTATGGTGTTAAGTGTTAAGTGTGAAGAAAACGTTCACACAATGTTTAGTGCTTTTGCAGGACCCAAGTGTCTGCCGTGCAGAAATCGAACATGACTTGTTATTGAAATCCATAAATCTAAGAGATTATGGCAAAAAAAATGGATAAGCAGAAGACTTCAGTATGGAGCTAATGATACACTTTTCCAAGAACTGATTAATGAAGATCCAACTGAATTTTGTAACTCAATGCGAATGACAGAAGAAATATTTAATAAGTTATATTGACTATTGTTGGGCCAACTATAAAAAAATGTCAAATAATTCACAGTGATTCGGGTGACGCTGCAAGTGCGGGAGTGCGCGGGTGTACGGGGAGAGCTACTTAACAGCTACTTAACAGAAAAAATAGAAGACCTTCTATTCACTTTACTTCGCACTCGCACTTATCACTTAACAGCGGGGCCGTTTACACTTTGATTTTACTAATCACTTAACACTTGCACTTGTCACTTGCACTTGCTACTTAACAAAGTGTAAATTAGCCTTACCATTTAAAATGATATCCGTTTGTGAACAAATGCAATCTTTATATTTTAAGACAGAACATACGCAATCTTTAAATGTCTCATATATATATGTGCAACAGACGAAGACAGCCGATTCGTGTACGCTATGTATTAGACCAAATAGAATTTATACAGCTTGCTTTCTGAATAAAGCTGTATAAACAAAGTGTTTCGGCGAATTCTGTTATAAAAAATCTATATAAAATATTATCTTCTTTCGTTTAAGACAGGTCTCGAAACGATCTGATTTAAATTGAGCGAATTATAAGCAAAAAACTTAGTTTTGGGGTTTTTTTCATTATTTGTTTTTCTAGCGGCAATAGAAATACACACTCTGTGAAAATTTCAACTCTCTACCTATTACAGTTCTTGAGATACAGCCCGCTGACAGACAGACGGACGGACAGCGGAGGCTTAGTAATAGGATTTCGTTGAGCACCTTTCGGGTACGAAACCCTAAAAATTAAGTTCAAAAACTAAAACCCGACTACTGAAAAGTATGAAACAAGAAAATATTCTCATCTGAGGATAACCGTGTTCGTATGCCACCTACCTTAACAAAACAATTCATTTTAACAGTAGTAAGAGATCATAATAGTTAGAGGTCGGTGACAGAAATGGTCAAGGAGCACTTGGTGGCAGAAATTCTCTCTTTCGTGTAGTCTGAGTCCCCCCTACAAATCCGCTTAGTGGAGTAGGGGTCTAACACGTTGCAGTAGGTACGACGCTGGGGCACTTTTAAAAAAACCGGCAAAATTCAAAATTCTTCTACTAAATGGCAGAAAATGACTGAAAGGAATCTGGGGGAACCTCTTAATTGCAGAAAAAATATTTTCTGCCAATTTACTCCCTGCATAGACTTCAAAATCCTTTCAAATAATCGAAAAAAAAAACATAAAAAAAATTGAATTTGAAGTTGAAACCTGACGGAATGATTAATTGGGTGGCCCGGACTACGAGAAAAAATGTTCGTGGCTCCAAGTGACCTCACTTCCTTTCGACGATTCTTCAAAATTTGCATAGGCAAAAATTCGCAAAGCCTCGCTCGGTGGCAGAAATTCTTACCAGGCTTTCTACTCGACAAGTTTAAAAAAAAAATATTATCTGCCAATTTTGTCACTGCTAGATCACAATTTGCCAATTTAATGTACTTGTCATTAATGCTTTACCTGAATACCATGTTCCGCGAACATTACGCGTATTTGCAAGGTCGATTTTGGCAGAAAACTGTACTTCGGGATTCTCTACAAGAAGACGAACTGTTTGAGCTTGGTTTCACTCACCGAGCATTTTTTTAAATTTATCTATTTTGTATTTGTATTCTGACAGTCTTTGCACTCTTCAGGGGGTAAATTGGCAGAAAATATTTTTCTGCAATTAAGAGGTCCCCCCAGATTTGCCCTAAAAAGGCAAAGGGCAGTATGTGACATTTGTTGACAAAATGAGTTCATACTGAAGCCAACGACAGCAGTAAGTGCTGCAGCAATAATTTTATTGTCTTTAAAAAATGTTTCCCCCATGTTTTGGTTTCCATAATCTAAAATTCTGGACGGTCAAGACATTTTTAGTAAATCTTGATTTACTCAAATTCGTAAGTTGGTCACTTACTTACTGCCTTTTGCCTTTTTACGGCAGAGATGCCCTTCAGTCATTTTCTGTCATTTAGTAGAGGAGGTTTGAATTGTGCCCCAGTGTCATATCACCAAGTGCTCCTTGATCATTTCTGTCACCGTCCTGTAACTATAAGATTTAGGGCAAAGTGCGTCACTCTATACATCTAGAGCAGGTCTGGGCAAATGGCGGCCCGCGGGCCGGATCCGGCCCGCAGCACAATTTTGTCCGGCCCGCGAAGGAGTTTATAAATTTTAGAAAAGAAATAGCAAGGGCCAAAACAGACGAAAAAAGGCCCTTTTTGTGTTGTGGAAACACGAAAGGAGCTTTTTTTTTGGTTTTAAATTCGGAAATTGTATGTGAGGACCTTTTTTTTTCTTTGCTCTACAAATTTTTGGCCCGCGCTCAAATTTTCATCAGTTATATGGCCCGCGGTCAAATTTTCATCAGTTATGTGGCCCGCCAATCAAAAGATTTGCCCGCCCCTGATCTAGAGGGCGCCATATGACCACATATAAAATATATGAGGTGGCATATGATCACAGGTATTTTGAAGAAAAATGACTGACATGGTTTTATACAACCTTCTAAATGTAATTATGAATAAATTTTATTTTGCAATAGTATAATAATATAACATGTAAACGATACTGAATTGTATCACTGCAAGAAATAAAATGAGTTTGAAAATATTTTATGTGTTATTATATTATATGAATAAATTGAATAAATTCAATGTATTTTGTTTAATGGTTGAACTTTCTGTGCGCACTGCGCAATGAAAATGAGTTTTGTTATTCACAAACGTCGAACTAGTTCTACTGTTATAATCTGCTGTATTATTCAAATCAGAAAAGATGCCTTAACGACGCATGAAACAAAATGAGGAACTTATATTTCCAGATTGATGCTGGGTTGCAAGAAACGTCAAAAATTTCGATATGACAATTAGATTGCGTTTTTAAGTTACAGTTTCATATCTGCAGTGGCAGTCTAATGGAGTTATGAGCCTCCTTGTCATGTGGAACATTAGATTTGTACAAAAATAAAAGATAGCTTTTCATGATAAATTTTGACCAAAATGCGTAGAAAAATGTTATTTCAAAGTAGAAATTGTACAAAAAACTATGTTAAATAATGCATACACAGTTTCAAAAAAGAAAATATCGTTTCAATCAATCAATTATTTTTCGAGCAGGATCGATTTAAAATTCTACAATGATTCTTTTATGAAGAAATTTGTGTTGTCGCAATCTAAATAATCTAAGGTCATTGTCAAATTAGATTTTTTGGTAATGCTTTCTGAACATGAATGTTTTGCATCAGTTCTTTTACCTTATACTGGTGCCCTCTCCTAAAAATGTCTGCTAGAGTGACTGGGTTAAATATCACGGAAGTAATACATCTCTGTCAGTTATAGATTCTTTTTGATTAGCCGTTGCATTTTTTGAAGTTACAAATTACTCAAAAGAATTAGTGCATCCACTATCACCAAATTAAAAATCATGAAGTAATTTTGCGGAAAAAATCATTAATTTTTTTCGAATACAGAATTTTGACGGCAAAAACCTCAGCCTTCTGTCCCTGACATTCAATTGTTTTTGTCATTTCTGCGTGCGTAGCTGTACTACTTTCAAAAAAATGTCAACGTTAAATGCACTCACGGGCGTGCAAACTTTCATCACAGCGTAAAATATATTTAAGTCTCACCTTTCAATCCAATTACAGTCGAGCTATGATTTTTTGACTCGATGCGGCGATTTGGAAAAATACATATCAGGCGCATCGTAGCTGTAGGTACCCCTCGCTTTATTTACTTTTTGTTTTGTTTTAGAAACCTCAGATAATTTTCCGAATTTTTAATTCTGCGAAATATTATTTTTCTCTAAGAATAACTTCCAATGCGGTATGTGATTGAAGTGAGTCGCACATGATAAGCTTTTTTTGCAAATCGCTATATCTGCGATGCAAAAAATTACAGCTCGACTTTCAATAACTGAATTGAAAGTTTAGACTTTAATATTGATGAAAGCAAAAAAAATGTTTACTCGCCCACGGGTACACTGAAATTTTTTGTCAGGTCTGCTTGGAAAACGTCATCATATAAAATTGAATGTCAGGGACTGAAGGCTGACGTTTTTCTCGTCAAAAATACGATTTTTTCCCACAAAGTTACATAAGTTCGAAAATAAGGATTTTTGACTCCGTGATAGATACTTGCGTCTTTAATTCTTTTGATAAAATTATATAGCTGTCATCGTATTCTACCTTGACATATCTATACAGAAAACTGTTTGTTCCTAGATTGCACGTCGTCAAGACTAATGATGCATAATTTATTCTGTTTACAAATAAACGCATATAGCTTCTTTAATTTGCATACGATATATTATCCAAGATACGCGTCAGATCCACATCTGATATCAACAATACTGGATTATATTCATTCTATTATCCACCTGACGTACATAAAGTATTATGTATGTAAGTTAGAAACATATATACAAGGTATAACAGAAATTTATTGACATGTCCTACAGGCACTGGAGTACCACAAGAAATCACAATGGGTTACTTTTTTTTCAGAAGGTAAAACTGTTGAAAATGCATGGAGATTTATTATTTAATAAAAATCACTGTGTATGCAGCTCAGCGAGTGTAGTAAACACGTACCTTTTATTTCCATTATCTTCAGATAGAATTTTGATATAATATCAATACACGACTCAAGAATACTTAGATGATGGTTTTTACTTTTTAAAATAGAACTGTGTTTTAATTGTTTACAAATATTTTAATTGTATGACTTATTCTATGCTGTAAGGCTAGTTGAATAAAAGATATTCTATTCTATTCTATTTTTACTATCTACTGCCCCACTCCTACAAAATGTCTACTTGAGGGACTCGGTCAAATCACGCAAGTGGTGTGTCGCAGAAGTAATGCAAAGCTTTACTTTCAGCTATATTTATATTGTTGCGCGCCCCCCGTTGGGACGCCTATGCTTTCCGTCGAATGTTCTCGCAAACAGCAACAATGACTGCAGGTAGCATATGTTTTTGTAAAGCAGATATAGAAGCGACCAGAAGATTCTAGAAAACGCTGGATAGCATACCCAGCGCCTATAAAACGGCGAGCTCGGTGAGTCAAGCAGTCAATCAGTTACTGCGCGTTAACAGCGAGTGGTACGTACAGTAGACTACAAATAACTGTGACATAAATTGTTCAGTCGGTACAGTAAGACCAAGGTAACTGTATATAAATAAATGTAATGAGCTGTGTAAACACTAGTGCAGCGCGGTTTAATAAACCATTGAGTGCAGTTATATAAATCTGGTCTTACATAAATAACTTCTTGTAAATAATCGTACGAATATAGTTAATAGACAAGTGTGAATAAGTGTACTAGATAAACTTTGGTGTGTTTGCGTGTTGTAAATATTTTGTGTACATAATTAGTGACTTTATATTCTTCATTAATTATTCTTTGATTTTAGAAGTCAGAATTTACCGTTTTGCTTCTGTTACGTTATAAAGAATTACTTTTTAGTTTTTTTATTTGTTCTGTTAAGTTTTACTATTGTAAATAAATATTTTCCACCACGAATTAGAACACTTTTGTTACATTATCCTCCCTGATCAATTGTCAAAAGTTTTTGAGATTTGCAAAGGTTTCATAATATTAAAATCTGAAAAAATTAATCATCTCTTGAGAGTATCGGATAGTTAACATTATTTTCAATATTTTTTGTACGATTTTGTAAAAATATACTCTAAATTAAATTAAAATAAATAGGAATTGATATCAGGTCCAGGTAATACCGGTAGTTGGTGACTTAAAAAAGTGTGAGTGGCGCGGTACTCACAAAATTTGTGTGCAAACATGTGAGCGCGTATCAGTTCGATTTCACACTTGCAAAGTCACCAGAAAACAACTGCCGTCGGTTGAAACGCCCCTTCCTCATACGAACAGAGATTTACGCAGGCGTACGGTCTGACGTTCGATATCTCACTCGGCCCAACCGAGAGCTAACATCAAATTAATTCGACTGTTGGTGGTCTCCCGGTTATAATAGGTACATTGCGAATATTGCTTTAGCTGATAGCAGAATTCTGTGGATTTTATTCTTTACTTTCGTGCCCACCCTGTATGCAGGAATATCTCCATGAGAACTCGAACAGTATACAAAAGGAAATGATGAAACAGGAATCTTAATAAAGTCTATCATGAATCTAGACACACGGCAGTGTGTCAGCCAAGCTCGGCAGCACTATGTGTACATTTTCATTAACAATTTCCAGCTATTTTCGACCCTCCCTATACCTAAAAATCTATTTGACCTGCAGTATATTTGTAATTTAGTTTATCTATTAAGACCCTCTCCTCACAATTGTCGCGAATATACAATTTTGTAAAAGAAGCTCAAAAGTTCCCGAAATATTAACGTCTGAATATCGCTACCTTAACACTCACTGACTAACTGATTCATCAAAAAACGAGACCACTTCTGCTTGATTTAGACACGTGAAAATGGAGTTATCATTGGACATAAATAAAGAAAACAATCAGGATTGTAGAGAATAGTCGAAATTGAAAATAGGTGAATAGAACAGAATAGAATAGAATATTGATTCAAAGACATACCAGTTATGTATAGGATTCATCAAAAGATTCAAAAGATATAGCATGTTTACAACTCATTTACAACAAAATCATCTACCTTATATAGAGACATTGTTTAAGAAGGGCAGTCTTCAATTCTCTTTTAAATTTAGAAATTTTTGAAGCTGTTTGGCAATTTATTAAACATTTTTAGGGCGTGATATTCGGCGCTCTTATTAAATATCAGTGTAGACATTTGAATTATTCCTTGCGTCATGTTCATGAATAAGCTGAAACGTATCATAATTATGAATATGTCGTTTAATAAAACATACAGTAGAATAGACATATATAGACGGCACAGTTAAAATATATTTTTTTATAAATGTCTACAATTGGCACGAAAATTAAGATTAAAAATTATGCGGATTGCTTTTTTTTGAAGTACAAATACCTTTTGCATATCAGCACAACTGTCCCAACGAATAATTCCATATTTAACAAGCTGGTAAAAATAAGGAAGCATAATATGCGGTGCTAGGTCATAATAACTCGGACCAAACAACTTTGCTTTTTACAACTCTGAACAAAACAACTCTGGACAAAACGACTCAGGACCAAAACAACTCAGTACCAAAACGACTCCGGGCAAAACATCTCCAGATGAAACAACTCAGAGCACAAACACCTCAATAATAATTTCAACTCATTACACATTATTGCACAATATTACATTCAATCGAATTTCAAATTATTTTCATTTAAATTACAATTCGCATACCCGTTTATCGTTCACCCCGGAATTGTTTTTTTAAAAACTCCACATTTGCCCCTTCCCGCTTCACTGCGAGACAATTCGCATACCCCTTTATCGTTCACCCCGGAATTACAATTCGGATACCCGTTTATCGTTCACCCCGGAATTGTTTTTTTTAAAACTCCACCTTTGCCCCTTCCCGTTTCACTGCGAGACAATTCGCATACCCCTTTATCGTTCACCCCCGAATTGTTTTTTTAAAAACTCCACATTTGCCCATTCCCGTTTCACTGCGAGACAATTCGCATACCCCTTTATCGTTCACCCCGGAATTACAATTCGCATACCCGTTTATCGTTCACCCCAGAATTGTTTTTTTAAAAACTCCACATTTGCCCTTTCCCGTTTCACTGCGAGACAATTCGCATACCCCTTTATCAAAAAAGCGATGGTTTTCAATCTTCATGAAAATGTGAGTTTTAAGTTGTAGTCTCAAATTCACTCATAAACAAATCATTGTAACCGGGGTTATTTCGTCCGAAGTTGTTTTTGCCTGGAGTTGTTTTGAGCCGAGTTCTTTTCCCGCCGAGTCGATTTGGACAAAAGTTATTTTAACCTAAGTTATTTTGAGCGAGTTGTTTTGATCGGAGTTATTCTGGACTGAGTTGTCCATGTCGGGCACCATAATATGCAGATAAAAAAACTGAAATATTATATAACTATAATATTTAACTAGATTGTAACTTTACAAAAAAATTTACCTCTCATCAAAAATATATCTAAATGTGAAAAAGAGTCCAAAAAGTCGGAAAAAAATTGACATCTATGTAGGTGTCAAGTTTTCACTTGGCAAATTTTCACACGAGTCGATTATTTATAATGTAAAACGCCCACTTAGATCTTAATTCTTTTTTCGGTGAATCCAAAAAATCCACTTGCCATATTTTGTATTAAGCTTGGCCCGTTTTTCGCATTTATGTTTTTGATGGGATACAATATAAACGAGCAGTCGAGCAATGTAACGTGAGAAGAATCGGATGGAAATAACTGAAAACGCTCTTGAGAGCTGACAACACGACACCCTCGACAACAGGTCCGGACTCACTTTCAAAAGTCGGCCCGTACTCTTAAGATCACCAACAGCTGGGACTCTTCAGGTTTGACAATACTTAAAAATCCAATTTACACTTTCACCAGCTTTAGAATTCGGACCTGGCGGTTTGTAATAGAGGAGACTAATTAGAAACGCCATTAATCCGACTACCGAACGATTAATATATAATTATTCGTCCGGCTATGATTATTTTTAACTTCCCGCTATCAATAAAAAATCGGGAAGTTATTGTTTTCACCCCGATTTTTGAAAATCGAGTTTTCGTCAGATCTTGACATTTTGAGTTCTTAGGAAGCTATTCTGTCTATTTTGGCGATGATGTTCGTAGGGTTGTATGTATGTGTATGTGTGTGTGTGTGTGTATGTAAACCTCTTATTACTTTTGAACGGAGTGTCCGATTGAAACGCGGTTTGCGGCATCTGACGTGACATGCTGAACTTAGATTTCCTGAAAATTTGGAATGATTCGGTCCTATAGATTTTGACAAATCTCAAAAATATAAGTTTCAAAAATTTTTAGAAATTTGTTTTTTTTTTATATTTTCTAAACTACTAAACCGATTAATTCCCAAATCTAAGCAGCTCTTCTCCTCAAAAAACTGCATCGATTGTCGCAAACCGCATCAAAATCGGTTCATTTTTTTCAAGAGATATCGTGTACAAAAATTTCGTAAAAAAGTGTTTTTTTTTTAAACTATACTAATATATAAAGCAGAAGAGTTTGTTATTTTTTTGGTTGAACGCACTAATCTCAAGAACTACTGGTTCGAATTGAAATTTTTTTTTTTTGTTGGATAGCTCATTTATCGAGGAAGGCTATAGGCTATGCAATATCACGCTACGACCAATAAGAGCGGAGCATCAATGAAAAATGTTGCAAAATGTATTTCAAAATTTGTCCCTCATATGCTTCTATTCAGATGAAATGCCTTAACTAAATATTTAAATATTAGCGTCGTACATTCACAGGCCCGGCTAGCTCAGTCGGTAGAGCATGCGACTCTTAATCTCAGTGGTTATAATTTTTTATTTTCTACAATGCTTTCTTCTTTAGTTTAATTTTATTTACGACTAATTCAAATTAAATAAGTCTAATTAATAGCTCATGTGAAAACTGTTAAAACTCTATAGATACCTATATAAAAATAATTTTCCTATACAGTGTTCTCAATTGAATAATTATTATATTTTATTAATTACAGTAATTATTGATTTAAAAGAAATTTATTTCTTAAAAAAAGTAGAAATACTTCTTTTTATCATTGTATTTTTTAGCAAAACTTGAAAGTACTTAGAGCCATCTATAGACGGTTAAGTTGTGTTGTTTATTCTGCTTGCAGTATACATTTATATTTATTCGACACTAGATAACACATGCATATAAATATTTTCATCAAAAATGGAGGTTTGAAGTTTAAAATAAGTAGCAAAGCAGGGAACTGTCGAAAATTGCAAAAAATTTGGACACAACATTCATCTCGGTAAACTAAAATGAATGTGCGTACTCGTATTATAATCAAATGTCAACATTTTGAAGTTGGAATGGTCCCGTCGCCCAATTGGGCTTTTGAATGAAATTTTTTTTTGTCATAAATGGAAAGATCGTATATAAGTTTTATAACAAAACTATTTTTCTTTTTTTTATTTTCGTTATAATTCAAAAGTTATATCAAATTAAAAATAAATTTTTGTACCCAGTTCCGAGAACGAGCCGACATTTCCCGAGCGTAATGTGACGTCATAATGTAAATTTCTATTATCATCACATGCAATTGACACAGTGTTTTAACCTCTCATTGATTGAATACAGTCAATATATTAATAAATTTATCAAAAATGTCGAATCTTAAATGTTATCGTGCTTGCTTTGTACAAAGGTGTACGAATATTACATAAAAAACTCCCCACAAAATGTTTTTAAATGTGCCACAAGATGTTACACGTCGAAAACAATGGTGTCAACATCATGAAACATCCATTTTTTTGTGTTGCAAGGATCATTTTGATGTAAGTATTTTAATATAATACTGTAATTAATAATAATTTATATCAACGTATAAATTTAAATATCTGGGTGACCGAACTTTGCTTGGAATAGTTCAATAAACATATTATTAATTTGCTGTGATTTGTTGATTTTGTACAATTTTTTTTACGAAACGAATTAATTTCAATGTTATGTATTTTTTAAACGAGAAATCCAAGATTCAACTTTACCAACTATTTTTCTCTATAATAACAGTCGTTCCCTTTGTAAATATTATTTATGTAGGTCGTCATTTTGAAATCTGCCGCCGTTATTTTAGATCCTTTAAAAATTGTCGTTTCGGATGTAATTTTACTCACCCATTGTCATTTCTCGGCACTCATTTTTAAGAATAATATGGTATATCAATTTTATCGATGTATTTTTCTTAGCAATGTCTTGTATAATATTTCAATCAATAATAATTTGCTTTGCATAGGTCACAAAAAACTCACAAAAATCGATATTCAAGGAAATGTAGTACCTACATACATAATAATACTTAATATCTTTTAATAATAGACTAGTATGAGCTGTGTTTTTTTTCTCATATTAAGATAACAATTGAAAAAATTAGTAACAATGTGACAACAATAAAAATTTTCAAACAATGAAATAAAATAGTGTATTTCAGTTAGATTATGATATGCCAGAATTTTTTGAACCATAACTCGCATACACAATACACATGACAAAAATGGTGTGTGGTACATACGATTAAGTATTTGCCAGGTGGTAAAGACTGTAAGTTCAGAACAGAGCGTCATTAAAAATATAAACCGATTTTCATACTTAAAAGCCGCTGTGTATTTTAATAACGTAGTGAAAAGGTATGTTTCAACTAGAAATATAATCTTTATATAGGTATATCTTTCGAGTGACACCCTACAAATAATAATAATAAATAATAAATTAACTAATTATATTTAATGAAAAATATTTAGTTTCTCATAAAATATTACAGTCACATTATTATTAAAAAAAAAAAAACTTAGTCTCAGCTGAATTGAACCGAAAATGTATCATTTTTTAGAAAATCTGTGATCATAAATAATATCTACAGTAAGTATATTAGCAGAATTGGCTTTTATAAAAGCTTTGTCACACATTATTAAATGGAATTACTTGTCAACAATATTTTTTTATACTAAATTTAGAATAGTTTTAGTCAATACACAATATGTAGAAGCCATTGATAGACTGCTTATATACATTTTAACAATATGACGTCACAACTGTCAAAAACAATTTTAGTGCGTTTACGGTCACGTGATTTTTTTAAATATTTTATCAATTTTAAATTGCTTATAATTAATTTAAAAAAAGTTTTTTGAAAGTTTTTCGCATCGATTATCAATATTATTTATAATAAAGTTTTAAAATACAATAAAAAAATCGATAATTATTTTTTTTTCAAAAGCCTAATTGGCTGGAATTTTTTTAATATTTTTAATAGATTATTTATCCAACCATAATACGAAAAAAAAAATGATAATTTAAACAATCGGTCATGCTGGCGGGCTTATGTGACATAATATACGATACATGCCAACCTTGATGTCAAATTGTCAATGTTCTAAGCTTTTTCATGATATTTGTGTTTAGTTTTGTAATTTTTGAAACGTTTCAATATAAAAATAAGTTTTGGAGCAAAATATCAGTGTTTATAAATAACACTATATTAAAGAATATTTAATCTTTTTGAATCTCGCGCGCTTTTTACGGCGTTTCCCACATTCAAAATGGCTTCTAATTGAAACCATTCCGCACAATGCTCAATGATAGACATCCGCTCTCTATTAATATATAATATATATCTGTGGCGACATGTGTTTGAATGATGAACGGGCAGCAGTTATGTGTTGTGGGTGATCATCGTATAGACAATGATTCTTTATTTATTTGCTAATTCAATATATACATTTTCATTTACATTACATTATGTGTTAATTTATTACTGCTGACACTATGTGAAGTATTAGGATGTGTGTCAGCATTTAATAAATTGTGTGTAAACTACACGTGCACTTAAGATGCGCTATGTACTGTTAAGGGGACTCGCCACATGACCCCCTTCGCAGTGATAAAGTCTAAATAGAAAAAAAAGGAAATATAAAAAAAACAATAATATATTTTATGTCTATGATGTCTGCTGGAAATTTGAATGAAAGGTGAATGATGTGTTGAAGCCTGTTGTTTTTTGGCGTGCTGCAGTTTGGATCGAGTATGATGTCCTTGCTGCAGCGACTGGTGTGTGTCCTTGGCAATGCACAGTGAGTCGTGGTGCCGCAGGAACCGCTGAGTTGATGGCGTGTTCGAGGATCGGTTGTGATGAAACTGATTGTGTCGAACAGCGTCTGTGTGAATCGGCTGCGTGGGAAAATTGCAGTACCTGTAAGTCTGCGATACGCTGTAGCCTAGTGCATGGAGGCAGCTTGGTAATTTTGTCAACAAGTGCTGCGTGTCCATGGGCTGTAGAAACGTATCAGACGAGGCGTTTGATGCAGAACCAGTGAGCCGATTGAATGATGTGTAAAATGTAGAGTGAAGATGCGTTCCAGCAGAAATGAGATGTTTTTAAATTTTGGTTGGCTTTCTTCAAAAATTTGTTGCGCGTGTTTTTGAGAGAAGTCTGAAGTACCTTGTAGCCTAGCGCTTGGAGCCAGCTTTGAAGTCATGTCGACTGTTGCTGCGTGTCCAGGGCTGGAGAAGGTGGATATCAGACCAAAAGTTTGATGCTGTCGAAAATAGCCAATTGAAGTGCGTGTTGTAGAGATTATGTTAGCAGATGCAATGTTTTTGAATTTGGTTGAGTTGTTTGGAGCGTTGGTAACTTGTTGTCCGAGGAAAAAAAAAAATGTTGTTGGGTCACCAGATGTGTTGAAATTGCAATGCTTGATGTTGGTGAATGTCGATTTGCTTAGTGTTGCTGTCCGTGATGTTGAATGGTGTCGTTTGATGTTGTTTTGTGGCGATGTCAGACTACGCTGGCGTTGATTTTTTTGAGACTGCATTTGCTGTGTATGTTCTTTGAGTTGTCTGTTCCATTGTTGATGAGTGCTGATGATTGAACGATTCTTCGGACGATTGATGTTTTTGAGATTGTTGATTGTCCAAAGATTGGTTGCTGCTATCTTCTTGAGAACGTTGTTGTTGGCGACTTGATGTGTGATGGTGGTTCGTCGAGGGTGGCCATGTGGCCCCCGACGAAGTCGCAGTCAGAAAGTTGTATGTTCCAAAAATCACGTCGGGGTCACCAGATGTGGCGACAGGTGATTGTTTGTTGAACGGACAGCAACATGGTGTAGTGGGTGATCATCGTATAGACAATGATTCTTTATTTATTTGCTAATTCAATATATACATTTTCATTTACATTACATTATGTGTTAATTTATTACTGCTGACACTATGTGAAGTATTAGGATGTGTGTCAGCATTTAATAAATTGTGTGTAAACTACACGTGCACTTAAGATGCGCTATGTACTGTTAAGGGGACTCGCCACATATCTATGGTTCTGTCCCACGGACCGCTAATTTCTGATCGCTGACTGCAGTATTGCTTTAATAATTTATATATTCTGCCATAGAACTCTTGATATTTGTATAGATAACGTTAAAGTGAAAGTAAACATATTCTAAAGCCAGCCCTATCATTAAGCTTCAGTTGAAATTTATATTTTCCAGTCATTTAATAATAAAAGCAAAATATATTATGTATTTCATTTACTCCAACAACCAAATTTAAAATATACTCCAGAAAAATGGTTTTTAAAATTGAATATTACATTTCGGAATCTATTGTCCATAATATACAGGGTGAGTTTTAAGTTGATGCTTTTTTTTTACAGCGTGTAAAAATCAAATAGACGAGCAAATATTTCAAATAGTTTTTTTTTATCAAAACTCAAAAATAAGAGAGAAACAGCCTTTCGAAGTTTAAATAAATTTTATTAAATTTTCTTTAATTTTGAGGTCGGTCCTGGGGTTATATTATGTCACTATGGAAATAAGTTGTTATTATCAAGCATGTACAGAAGGCTACGGCGCACGCATTTTTGTGTCCAACAAAACGGGGACAACTTCGAAAAATTTCTGTGAATACTCGATAATAATAACATATTTCCATAGTGACATAATATAACCCCAGGACCGACCTCAAAATTAAAAAAAAATTAATAAAATTTATTTAAACTTCGAAAGGCTGTTTCTCTCTTATTTTTGAGTTTTGATAAAAAAACTATTTGAAATATTTGCTCGTCTATTTGATTTTTACACGCTGTAAAAAAAAGCATCAACTTAAAACTCACCCTGTATACAGTATGGTTTTTTAAAAACCGAACACCCTTTTATTTCTTAGAGGAAGGGTATTAGAAAAAAAGTTTTGGACAAAAGTTACAGGGAATCATGGGGGAAGAACAGTGATGTAGTTTGTTTTTCGGTTGGGGGAGGTGTCTCCAAAATATCAAGGTCACCTACACTTTCTTAAATACGACCCTGTATTTTTTTATCTCGGATTATTGTTCTTTGGGTCAAAGAGATCAACTCTTGTACCAAACATTTTTGGATTTGATGCCATCGTGAACCGCTGTTTTTTTTTTTGGATTTGATGCCATCGTGAACCGCTGTTTGATTCTCAATTCATCCCGTTTCCTATTTTAGTGAATTGTGTGAGTCGGAAAACCCCTGAAAAAGTTTTTCCGACTCACACAATCCACTTAAATAGGAAACGGGATGAATTGAGAATCAAACAGCAGTTCACGATGACATCAAATCCAAAAATATTTGGTACAAGAGTTGATCTCTTTGACCCAAAGAACAATAATCCGAGATAAAAAATACAGGGTCGTATTTAAGAAAATGTAGGTGACCTTGATATTTTGGAGATACCTCCCCCAAACAAAAAAAAATACTACATCACTGTTCTTCCCCCTTGATTCCCTGTAACTTTTGTCCGAAACTTTTTTTTCGAAAACCCTTCCTCTAAGAATTAAAAGGGTGTTCGGTTTTTAAAAAACCATACTGTATATTTCTTTATTAAAACCAATGAAATAAAATTTAATATTTACATATTTTAATATTAATAAAAGTATGTTTTTACTGTTCCGTGCAAACGAAACACCTATGGAATCAATAAATAAAATTATCGAACAATTTTTCAGACAATATATTAATAAAATATATAATTATAATTCAATTAATTAACGTTTCGATCTGGGTTTGGATCTTTTTTAGAATGGAGCTAAAAATATAAAAATTAATTAAAGAAATTTCTTTCATTATCTTTTTTTAATATTAGCCCAATTAGTTTTCTGGTCGTATTCTTTGTGTTAGTTGTAACCAGAGATATTTATTGTATGTCTATGGTTGTAACATTATGTTACATTACATTACATTACATTATTATTTCGGTGTCCGTCCGTCCATCGGTCCGATTGTCGCAGGGGATTTTCTTTGAAACTTTTTAACGTAAAATTTTTTAATTTGGCACAGAGATAGAGTGTGGTAACCCAATTCCAGACGTGAAATACAAAAGGTTTAATTTTGTTTCTGGGGGTTAATTTCAGGGGGTGAAATGGGAAATGAAAGAAAAAACTTTTTTCAAAGGCGTCGCGTCGTGTCAAAATGAAAGCTTATGAGACCACGAATTCAACAGTATATATAAAACTGAAGAGTTTGTTTATTTGGTTGAACGCGCTAATCTCAGGAACTACTGGTTCAAATTGAAAACAACTTTTTTTTTGGATAGCCCATTTATCGAGGAAGGCTATTTATTTATTTATTTATTTATTTATTTATCCACTCAACAGACCTAAGGTCCACTTACAGAGTGTTATAATACAATCGCATACACATATAAAGAAAAAAAAAAAAAAAATACAAACAAAAGACAATTCAGATAGAATAAAGCTTATTCATAAATTGCTGTAATGAGTCAGCAAAGAAATCCATGGTTGGATTATTTGCCATTATTGAGTTGGTTATTACAGACATAGATACTGTGAATAGGTGACATTTCAGCGTTACGTGTCGAGTGAGTATCAGTCTGAAAAACTACATTTCTATTTCTGGTTGTTAGACATGGAACTTTAATGTTAAAAAAAGATATTAGTGCACTGCTGTCGATACAATTGTGGAATAACTTGTAAGCAAAAATGAAGACTGAAATGTCACGCCTCAATTTTAAAGATTTAATATTAAATAGGATAAGTAATTCAGTATAGGGTGCATATGTAGGATAGTAATGATGAATTTTATAGAAAATGAATCTTAGAAACTTACTTTGTATTATTTCAATTTTTTTAATGTATATATTGTATATTGGATTCCACACTATGGCGGCGTATTCTAATTTGCTTCGGATAAAAGCGTAGAAAAGAGTAAACATAGTGTTAATATTATTCAAATCCTTCGAAAAACGTATAACTAATATCACGTTACGACCAATAGGAGCGGAACATGAAAAATGTTGCAAAATGTATCTCAAAAATAGCTTCTAGGTATTCAGGTGAAATGCCGTAACTACATATATCAATATTAGGTCGTGCATTCACAAGATGAATGTGCGTACTCATGTCCCTCTCCTCCATTCATTCTTTTGCACCCGGATGAAACCGGGCGAAACCGCTAGTTCAACAATACATTTACTGCAGTATTTCTATTTTTTATTTATCGTAGTCATGTTCATTGATGATTAAGGCCTAGGACACATGAAGAGCGTTCAACGCGCCACCAACGCGCGTTATCATATAAACAGTTATATACAATTGTATAGAAATTGTAAACGCGCGTTGGGCCAACGCGCGTTGAACGCTCTTCATGTGTCCTAGGCCTAATAGTTGAAAATTTACAGGAAAGTGGACAGGTTAAACAAGAGACAATGCCTTTTTTAAAAAAGTATAACGTTTCGTTGTTATATTACAGCATCTTCAGATACTGAAAAGTTTTATACAAATATATTACATTGAGTTCTTAAGAAATGTTTTTTTATACAATTTGCGTACCTTTTTTGATGGTGTTACTATTATTAAAACCTGTGGTTACCAACTTGTATTATTTGGCGCGAAATTAGAAATTTTGTATGCGTTTAATTTTTAAAGAATGTGCAATTTTGACCTTGTGTTATTATCGCTTAATGATCTGGTTGTACAACGTACTTAAGTTTTGGGTGTCACTTCTTAAATTTATGCTTAATGTGTTTTTTTATAAAAATCATTTCACTTATTAAACGTTTTTTTCAGTTTTGTTTATTATCTAGTATTGTCACATTGTCAAAGTTAAAAACATGTCCTGTTAGAAAGTGGTAGTTTGCTAGGGCTGTTTTTTGTCGTAGGGTCAAAATTGCACATTCTTTAAAAATTAATCACACAAAATTTCAAATTTATAAATAATAATACAAGTTATAACCCAAGGCAATCCGACCAAAATTGCGATCTGTAGAGCTAGGACGTACATACGTACAGACTAACCAACAACTGTTCGTGATTTTCAATTACAATTTTAGTAGTATTTATGAACTCGAATGGATTTAAAAATGGTTCTGTTGTATAGACCAGAATCTCCTCTTTTCAAAAAGCTTCAATTTGAATGAATTTCGTGTGAAATTAACTTAGCTATAACTTCTTATATGAACGAAAGTCAGCACTGACGTGCAAAGCGATAATAAAGCTCATACCGCTAGGTTAGCGCAGTATGTGCAATATCAAAACGTAATGCTGTTTATTAGAGTCCACTGGTCGGCAACCTTTTGGAAAGTGAGGACTAATTGAAATAAAGGCGGGCCGCACTTGTTCATAATTTTAATAATAGGTATTTTTGATATTAAAAATTCGAAAACATTTTATTTGAATTTTATTAAAAATTTAACTGAGAACTTCAAAATAGAACTATTCTTTTACAAAAATTAGTGTGCCGTTTGAGGTTGTATTTGAGTGGCTATTTGTTGTATGTTAGCTTCCAGGTTTGTAGTTGCAATTTGTAGAATAGCTCTCAAATGATCATCTGTGAAGCATATTTATTTTTTTTTTGTAATTGAGGATCGAAAAGGTTTGTTCGCATAAGTAAGTACTACCAATAATTGTAATTAATTGCAGAGCAAACCTTTTCAATTCGTCAAAATCAGATGACAAACTGACATAAAATTTAAGATCTTTGATTTTAAAGAAAGAGTTTTTGAGAGTATCATTAGATTGGAGAGATCAATCACGGTAATTTGTAAATGACTAGGTACCTACATCCTCAGTATCACAAAAAAAAGGATTTGTGAAAATTACGGTTATTTTTATATCACTCTGTACTCTGTATAATTTGTTACATAATATTTAATTATTCAACTACAAAAAAAGGTCATTGCAAACAAATTAATAATAACTAACATTTTTTGTGAACAATTTTTGGAGATTTCATTCTAAATCTATCGTCGCTCTATAATAGTCAAAGAAATAAATTTTTGTTTATTGTTAAAATATCTTATCATATTTTATCTTTTGGCACTCCCAACAAAACATGGTGTCAGGTGTATTTCATTGAATTATTGAAGTAGTCAAGTAAATAATATCGCAAAAATCAAAATGTCAGAAGATGATACGCCTGCAGCAGCTCAACATTATTATCCGCCTCCATCGGAATTCTCATCAATGAAGAATGACCAAAGTGGATTCGCCGTTACAAACGTTTCGTATCCGCAACCCGCCTGGACGAAAACATCGAAGAGGTACAAATAAATAGTTTAATTCTCTACATGGGACTTCGCGCTGCAGATATCTACGACAGTCTAAATCTAACAAGTACAGAAGTAAAAAGATATAACATTGTTCTAAAAAAAATTGAAGAAAATTTGGTCTACCTAAACCACAAACATTATATATTATGACCGTGCAATTTTTAACAGAAGAATTCAGAACGAAGGAGAATTAGTCACAGATTTCATAACAGACCTCCACAGGTTCGCAAAAACGTGCGATTTCAAGACCTTAGAAAAAGAATTTATAAGGGACAGAATTGTCGCTGGAATTCGCGATAAAAAATTATCTCAGTCATTACAGTTAGATTACGAACTTACATTAGAAAAAGCTATCAAAATGTGTAGACAACATGAATAAGTAAAGAAACTAAGTTACCGTACTAGAAAATACAGCAGAAAATAAAACTATAGACATTGATGGCGTCCAAAGAAGGACAAAAATCACAAATGACAGAACGAATCGAAATTACAACTGCCAAACCAAGAAATTTTTCTGGGGTGGTAATGAAGAGTTACACGGTAGAGATAAATGTCCAGCTCGTAACCGATCCTGCAATAACTGTAAAAAACTTCTGTGTGCAAACAAAAGAGAACAGTTAATACAGTAAATGAAGAAGCGGTCTCTAAAGAAACTGATGGTCTTTTTATAGGCAGTATTTCGATTAATAACGCCCCCCTGGGTGGCTGAAATTTTTGTTGGCAAAATAAAAACAAAATTTAAAATTGACAGTGGCGCAGTTGCCACAGTAATTCCAACTTCAGTGTATAAACGTATTTCGTCTCGACAACTAACTCCCAGCGAGAAAAGTTTCCACGGTCCAACAAACAATTCGATTTACATGTTGGACAAATTCTCCGCATCTTTAAAATGGAAAGAAAATACATCGCAGCAAGAAATATACGTTTCTGATCACATAAAGGAAGCTCTTCTGGGACGTTCGGCTATATCAGCTTTATCTTTATTCTGTTGGGTTAACAACATAAATGGCAACTTCGACAAAGACATTAAAACTCATTTCTCAAACTTATTTAAATGCTTGGGGTTACTAAAAAAACGTACTCGATATCTCTCAAAAGACAATGGACAGCCCTACGCTATATCGATAGCACGACGAATTCCTCTTCAGCTACAGGAACAAGTCAAAGAAGAACTATATCGCATGATCAAAGAAGGTGTAATAACTCCCATAAATGAACCGACTGACTGGTGCGCAGGGATGGTAGTTAAACCTAAGAAAAATTCAGACGACATCCGAATATGTGTCGATTATACTCGCCTCAATCAATCAATTCGCAGAGAAAAATTTCAATTACTTTCAGTGGAAGAACCGATAAATCAGCTAGGAGAATCTACCTACTTTTCAAAAATAGACGCTTCATCTAGATTCTGGCAGGTTCCTCTATCTGAAGAATCAAAAAAAAATTAAAAGCATTTATTACACCAATTGGAAGATTCATATTCAATCGATTTCCATTTGGGATAACGTCAGCACCTGAAGTCTTCCAAAGAATAATGTCCGAATCGTTAGACGGAATTCAAGGAGTCGTTTGCCACATGGATGACGTGGTAATACACGGCCATAATGAAGAACAGCACGACAAGAGACTCTATCAAGTCCTGAAAAGACTTCAAGATTTCGGATTCACTCTTAATTCTCGAAAATGCCAATTCAAAAGAGATACCATAAAATTTCTAGGATACATAATTACTAAAAACTCAGTTGCACCGGATCCCGATAAAATCAGCGCAATTTTGAAGTTTCAACCACCTCGCAACATAAATGAAGTTCGAAGTTTCTTGGGAATGGCTAGTTACAACATGAAATTTCTCCCAAACCTTGCCAGCATATCGAAACCTATCAGAAAACTTTTAGAAAAAAATTGTACATAGCACTGGACTTCAAATCAGGAAAATGCTTTTAACTCAATAAAACAGTACCTTTCACAATCACCTGTACTGACTTTATTTAATGCAAATTATGAAACTAGAGTCGCACCTGACTCCTCGCCATAATATGAACTTGGAGTGGTATTGCAACAAAGACAACCGAATAATGAATGGAAAAACGTAGCATACGCATCACTGTCATTAAGCAAACCGGAAACACGATACTCCCAAATAGTAAAAGAAAGTTTAGCGCTCACATGGGCATGTGAAAAATGTTGTAATTTTCTAATTGAAAAAGAGTTTACTATGCTAACCGATCATAAACCGTTAACGACTTTACTATACTCAAAACCTATAGACGAATTATCAGCTAGACTCTAAAGATTTAGGATGCGCTTACTCAAATTTGATTACAAAATTCAATTTGTTCCCGGAAAACATTTGAATACGGCAGATATTTTTTCTAGGAATTCTGAAAAAGACATCCTCCTCCAAGAGGAAGCAGAATTGTGTGTGAATTTAATGATTGGAGAAATCAGTTGTACGGACAAACGACTTGAAGAGATTCGCTGCGCTCATTGACGAAGAATGTAAATTAGTGGCTGAATACATGAGGAATAAATGGCCCAAAAATAACACAATTCCTTCCTACGCAAAGTTTCAAAATGACTTCATAATGTGTCAAGGGATGCTCATGAAGGATAAACAAATTGTTATTCCGAAGAGTGTGCGTGACTCTATGCTCCGCAAGATACATGGAAGCCATCTCGGAGTCATAAAATGTCAATGATTAGCTAAAACTGCTGTATGGTGGCCAAACATTAATTCTGACATACAAAATCTAGTCGCGAATTGTAGTGTTTGTATACAACAGAAAAAGAATCCTGTTGAGCCGATGATAGCCATCAAGAACCTAGAAGGACCTTGGCTCGAAGTTGGTATGAATTTATTTTATTTGAATGGCAAAGAATACCTATCTCGACAAAACAGTATCATCTTATGTTATTAACAAAATAAAAGAAATATTTTCAAGACACAGTTTTCGAGAAAGGAGTTTGCCGACTTTGCGCGAAACTATGGATTTAACCATATAACCAGCAGTCCAAAATATCCTAAATGTAATGGTCAGGCAGAATTCGCCGTCAAAATTTTCAAATCAATCTTGAAGAAATCTGAAGATCCACATATTTTAGCCTTGCTGCATTATATGACTACCAGTCTCGAGTGCGGCTTTAGTCCAGCAAAAATGTCCATGGGACGTAATTTGAGATCAGATATACCTTGTACCGATGCTCATCTTCAGCCTTCCTGGCCAGAATTTACTTCAATGAAGAAATGTCAACAGATAAATAAAGAAAATCAAACTAAATATTATAATGAACGACATCGAGTCAGAGAATTACCGCCTCTTAGTGAAGGAGAACATGTGTGGGTCACAGATCTAAAACGTTATGGTATGATAAAGAACTTCGCAACAACACCAAGATCAATTGGCTGACAACCGATGTTGGAGAAATTCGTCGCAACAGAAATTTCCTGATTCCTACTGGCGCAGAAAAGGTCATCGAGTCTCCACCAAGTCCTAAAGGAATGAAGCTACGGAGCGGTTTCATAAAAAAATAATTGTAATTTACATTTGAATGATATATTCTTTATTTTATGAATTTCTATTATGTTAAAATATTGTTTTGTCTAATTGTAATTTTTGTATTTACAGATGTTTTTTTTCAAACATAAAGGGATGTATTGTAGAGCGTACGTACGGCAAAACTATTATTTTTATATCACTCTGTACTCTGTATAATTTGTTACATAATATTTAACTATTCAACTACAAAAAAAGGTAATTGCAAACAAACTAATAACTAACATTTTTTGTGAACAATTTTTGGAGATTTCATTCTAAACCTATCGTCGCTCTATAATAGTCAAAGAAATAAATTTTTGTTTGTTAAAATAATATCTTATCATTTATCTTTCGGCACTCCCAACAAAACAGTAGGTATATAAAACTTTTATTTATAAAACAGTCACGGGCCGCGGGTTGCCGACCCCTGGATTAGACCGTAGTGTGACGTCAAAAACCATGTAAACATATGGTTGCCATAAAATAATTGCCTCTTTTTCTATACAATTTTTTTTTATATTTATTCAAAAGATTATAATTAAAGACACCTACAGAAAAAGAATAAGATTTTTTTACCACACCGTTTAAGAGATATAGGTAATTAATTAAAGTTATGCAAAAATACACAAGCCGTTATGAGTGTCCTTGTTCAATAACTCCGGAAATTGAGGGTTTATAAAAAATTGACAAACTTGACCCCATAAAAAAAAACTTTTTAATGTCTGAAATACACACTGCAAAAATTTCAGAATAATTCACCACGTACTTTTGATTTTAATAATTTTTTAATACTGACATGTGTACGGAAGCCGGGTTGGCTCATTGGTGACTAGTGGAGTAGTGGCACCGCACACGGCCACTTCCAACATGTTAACGCGTGCACGCGTTAACATGTGTCCGTGTGCGGGATAAATGCAGATTTCTGCCTTATCCGTGTGCGGGATAAATGCAGATTTCTACCTTATCCTGGAACGGTAATCGAGCTATCTCTGTCTTTTAACTGTCAAATTCTGTGAGCAGCGTTACTTTTTGCATTGAGGTTAGGCGTAGCTGAAGTTTTGTTTATAGTGAAATAAAGTAATAAAGAATTTCAAAGTAAACATTAGAAATGAGTTTCGTTAAAATTAAAAATGAAAATGTTACCGTAAAATTACCTGTGATGAACAATAAACTCATTTCTAATGTTTACTTTGAAATTCTTTATTACTTTATTTCACTATAAACAAAACTTCAGCTACGCCTAACCTCAATGCAAAAAGTAACGCTGCTCACAGAATTTGACAGTTAAAAGACAGAGATAGCTCGATTACCGTTCCAGGATAAGGTAGAAATCTGCATTTATCCCGCACACGGACACATGTTAACGCATGCACGCGTTAACATGTTGGAAGTGGCCGTGTGCGGTGCCACTACTCCACTAGTCACCAATGAGCCAACCCGGCTTCCGTACTAGCGACTACGGAAGCCGGGTTGGCTCATTGGTGACTAATGGAGTAGTGGCACCGCACACGGTCACTTCCAACATGTTAACGCGTGCACGCGTTAACATGTGTCCGTGTGCGGGATAAATGCAGATTTCTACCTTATCCTGGAACGGTAATCTAGCTATCTCTGTCTTTTAACTGTCAAATTCTGTGAGCAGCGTTACTTTTTGCATTGAGGTTAGGCGTAGCTGAAGTTTTGTTTATAGTGAAATAAAGTAATAAAGAATTTCAAAGTAAACATTAGAAATGAGTTTCGTTAAAATTAAAAATGAAAATGTTACCGTAAAATTACCTGTGATGAACAATAAACTCATTTCTAATGTTTACTTTGAAATTCTTTATTACTTTATTTCACTATAAACAAAACTTCAGCTACGCCTAACCTCAATGCAAAAAGTAACGCTGCTCACAGAATTTGACAGTTAAAAGACAGAGATAGCTCGATTACCGTTCCAGGATAAGGTAGAAATCTGCATTTATCCCGCACACGGATAAGGCAGAAATCTGCATTTATCCCGCACACGGACACATGTTAACGCGTGCACGCGTTAACATGTTGGAAGTGGCCATGTGCGGTGCCACTACTCCACTAGTCACCAATGAGCCAACCCGGCTTCCGTAAGCGACAGCAATTACCTATTTAATTATTTAATTATAATTCGCATTAAGGAGGTTGATCCATTACAGTCCCAATCAAAAGTAAGTCGAATTCTAAATGGGAACTTTTCCATAATACATTTTTACAAAAGGTTATAAGTCGATGATACCAATAAATTATTGTCATAAAGGCATAAATAAATATATTTTTTTAATATTAATTAATCATTTCAAACTTTTGAATTTTTTGTACAAAGTTAGGTTAAAAAAAATAAATTTATGTATTTTGCATATTTTTTGCAGTAAATAATTAAAAAAAGAAATTAGAAGTAATAAAAATTAAAATTAAATCATTAAAAAGTTGAAAATTCTGTTAAAATTGTCAAGAATAAAAATCCATAATCGAAAAGTGCTAATGTTTAATAATTTGTTTTATTGATTAAAAGTCTCCTAATTAAATTGGAAAAAATATTAAAATATGCGTAAGACATTGATGCTTTACATAGTTAGTTTTCGGAACTGCTGACATTATTTGGTTATTTGCAAAAAATTAAAATGTACCGTTTGCATGCTAGGTTGACATATTTTCCATAAGACTACATGTAAAAGTTTTTTTTTTTTAACTTTATAAATCTCCTAATGATTTTGGATTTTTTACAGAAAATTTTGTCATAAAAAAATCTATTAACAAAATTATTGACATTGAATTTGACGTCACAGAAATCCCGCGCAAAAATGGCGCGTTTGAATAATCAAAATAGCTTGCCCAAAAAGAATATTTATTTTTTAATTCAATAAGAATGTTTTAGTGAATAATTTCATGTGTTTGCATACTTTCAATATGAATATAATTGATTTTAAATATTAAAATTTCATATTATTAATTAATCGCCTTAAAATTTTTCAATTCTGATAATTTTCGATCAAACAACATCTAATAATTTTTCAATGTTCATGATTTTTCAGATTTTTCTAAGCAATCGTTTAGATGATATCGGCAGGGGACAGCGGTTTTAAGAGTTTTTTCTCAAAAAAAAATTCGTAGCTATTCCGTCATTTCCACCATAAACGCTCCGGTTCTCTCTCCACTCGAAATATAAAAATTTTCATGTCTGCGAACAATGTTTTACCTTACGATTAACATTGTAATTTCACAAAGTAAATAATGATAAAGATATTCGTTTTACTTTTAAGGACGTTTCATTATAAGAAATGAGCCCATAAAGAAGAAAAAATGAAGTTTTATTATTTTTTAATTAAAACGATGTCAGATGTTTTAGATTAGAAAGTGGTTATGCCACTGCAATTCAGAAACATGAATCGTCGCCACAGGATAGGTTAAATCTATTGAGAAGCTGAGACAACCCTCGGAAGTAATCAATACTCTTTAATATTGAAAAGCAATCACTGTTTCCGAAGGTTATTTCGTATTCTCTTCATTTTAGATTATTAATTATTATACATACCACAATGCGAACGGTATGAATGGGAATAGTTCTAGAAATATGGTCATTACTGGGTTTTATAACTAAAATGTTGATGCTTTTATTATACAAACAAATTACAATATTTTGTTTTCGAACAAACTCGGATTAAATATTATGTTTTCACAGCTTCTTTGTCAGAAAAAAATGAAATACACGACTTTTAGTATTTCCTACACAGAAAATAGACAAAGAACAAAATGTCATAAAGCAACATATTTTCCGGGTTCTCTTTTTTAACTTCCCGCTATAAAAATAAAAATAAAAAAAAAATTTTTTTTCAAAAATCGGGAAGTTATTGGTTTCATCCTGATTTTCGAAAATCGAGTTTTCGCCATATCTCGACGTTTTGAGGTCCTAAGAAACTATTGAAACTATTTTGGCGATGATGTCCGTAGGGCTGTATGTGACTATGTGTGTGTGTGTGTGTGTATGGATGTATGTAAACCTTTTATATCTTTTGAACGAAGTGTCCGACTGAAACGCGGTTTGCGGCGTCTGACGTGATCTTGGTGAACTTAGACTTCCTGAAAATTTGAAATGATTCGGCCCAAAAAATTTTGAGAAATCTTAAAAAACAAGTTTCAAAAATTAAAAAAAAATTGTTTTTGTAAAATATTTTCTAAACTACTAAACCGATTAATTCCAAAATCTAACCAGCTCTTCTCCTTAACAAACTGCGTTGATTTCCGCAAACCGCATCAAAATCGGTTCACGAGATACCGTGTACGAAAAAATCGTTTTTTTTTAAATGACTTAAAACGACTTAAAATGACTTAAAATTGTTATCAGATCGATTTTTTGTAATAAATTACTTTCTTAGGCTAAAAAAACTGCGTCGATCGCTGCAAACCAGATCAAAATTGGTTCATTTGTTCATGAGATAACGTGAACGAAAAATTTGTAAAAAAGTGTTTTTTTTTTAAATTACTCGTAAAATTCCTATGAGATCGATTTTTCTGTAATACATTACTTTTTTAGGTTAAAAAATTTCGTAGACTGCCGCAAATCGCATCTAAATCGGTTCATTTGTTCATGAGATATGGTGAACGAAAATTTCGTAACAAAATGTTTTTTTTTTATTTTGAGCTCGAAGAGCTAAAAATAGACTTCTTGCTATATTTTATGTATTTTTGAGCGTTTTGAACTCGAAAATAGCGGGAAGTTACAGGGATAGCCTGCAGGGTCAAACTTCTTTTCAAATTTTTTTTATAACGATCACTGGCTTTCCGGCCCAACTTATGTTTAAGTGACTTCCTAGTACATTGAAGAGTTATTATGGGTTCAAAAAACGAAATCAAATTTTTAACAAATTTTTGCTTCAAGCTTACAACACCATTTTTGAAAAGATGTCTCTGTGTGTATATACGTACCGATGTACGTACGTAGTCATTCCTTTCTAAAGCGCGGGTCACACTAGGCTGGTTGCCAGCCGCGAGTTGTGGAAACCGCTACTGTCAGCCATCAATCAGCTTGGTGTGAGCATAAAATTCGCCGCTGGCCCGGCGAGTATTTATCAGCGGCTGGTGAAATTGGACATGTTCTATCGCAGCGGCGACTAGTAGGTCATGTGACTCACTCGCACCCGCTACCACCAGCGAGCAGCGCAGTCTGACCGAAGCTATGCATCATAGGCGAGAAACCATCACGTGCCACGTGGTTTATGTTCGATGTATGTTGTGATAATACTATCTACAATACAATTACTAATAATAAAGTGGACGGGAAAAGAAATCATTACATTTTTAAATGTTTTCAAAATTATCCGTGTTTGTGGGACGTTTCGTCCAAAGATTATTTGAATCGAAACGTGAAAGACGTCTCGTATAAAAATTTATTAGGAGACTTGATATTAGCAAAGATTCCTTGTACAGTGGAATTTCTAAACAAAGCTCCCTCACACCTATACTCTTAACAACTGCTTAACTAATTGTTTACGTGGACTCACAGATGACATGCTTGCTGAAAGCGACAACAAAATGGCAATTACAGCAATACTGCTGTAGCGAAGTGGAGAGCAGTAGTGACCGGATTGACAGTCAATACTCGCGGTAGACTAGCGAGTAGCAGCCGTAGTGTGGCCGGGCTGCCCGCCGCTGCTTGCTGGAACTACTGTTCTATCGACGCATATTAACGTAAATATGATCGCAATTTAAACACTTTTAAAATTTAATGTAGATAATCGAATTTCAGTGCGTCATAATATATAAAAACTGCCATGATTATATTATATAAATTGATAGCTTTCTGCATTTTGTTTATTCAAAAGCGTGTCAACGATCATATTATTACCCACTTTCGCGGATAAATGGTACGTATGAAATTAAAATATTTGTCCTTACCAGGCAATCCATGTTTTCCGTCTTTCCCGTCTCTTCCGTCCGTTCCATTTCTTCCAGGTTCTCCTGGTAATCCATCGCTACCGCTTCTACCAGGAACACCATCTAGACCGGGTTCACCTGGAACACCATCTCTTCCATCTAATCCAGGAGGTCCGGGCATGCCTCTCACACCTTCTGGACCGCGTGGTCCTGGGGGTCCCATATTTCCAGGAAAACCTCTTTCACCTCTATCACCTTTTGGCCCTGGATCACCTCTCGGACCTGGTGGTCCCTGGTCACCTTTCATTGATGGTAGACAAAAGTTTCGTGACTCGTGGCAAAAGTTGACGATGTCTTTTTTCTGAAAAAGAAAAATTTGTCAGTTCACAAATTAATCTGGTAATCTTTATTTAAAACAATAAATTAATATGGAAACATAATATTATCATACGCTTTTAATCTCATTTAATGAGAAAAAATTTGTCAATTTTTTGTCAGACAACTTCAAACCACTTGAAGTAGCATCACCTGAAGAGAATGTTTCAGGACACGAACTAACGAATTAAATCGGGCCTTATGGCTTGAATTCAAATTTATACGACATAGATCTGTTGAATCTAAATGGAACAGAGCCTGTCCACTTCGATAAGGATATACAAAATAAGGAACTGTCCAAACTGAATGGTGGAAACAAACTTTTCCCTTTTCAATTGAAATTTACATGAAATGGAACAACAGTGCCAAAATAGAAACGAATTTTTGCACTTCAACTCAGATTTACTGGTTGCACTCGTTGGTCTAATGTGCGCTTCTCTGTAAACATGGATCCCTTCAGGCTTCACGAACATATTTTTTTGCTTCATGCTGTACTGGTTGTGCAGTTTTATGTTTGACAAGTGTGCGCGATCTTTTAACGCGAACGAATCTGTGGCTATAAGGTAGTAGAAGATAAATGTTGTTTTGAATGTAATATTCAGAATGAGACATGTTTTCGTAGAAATGACAATGTTTGAGCATCCTTACAACATCACGTTGCATATAATGGAGTAAACAGACCATAATGCCGTTTTAAGTTAAAAAGATGCATCCAATATTTATTTTTCATATGTATTTAAAATTTTATTAATTTGTATATCATCTCATAAGAAATGGTCAGGCTTTCAATTCCTAGGTTCTAATCAGAGAACCGGCCAATCCTAGGATTCAATCTGTTTCAATAAACAGTTCTTATTTTTAAATAAACTAAAAAATATTAGTTTATGTATCTCGATCGTAAATGAAGGTAATATGCGAAAACGTAATATTATATTAAAACGAGTGATTAGGGAGTTTTAACAGTCACCCGAGTAATAATACCATTACGCACAAGATACACACTACAATTTTTGCATGTATCTCCTATAAAATAGCTGATTTATGCATTACAGAAAATCGTTCCACTGAAAAAGAATATACTTGATAAATAAATAAAATGCATTAATGATTCATGTGTATATTGAATTTTAAATGAAATTCACTAGGAGGTTGATGCGTTACAGTTCCAATCAAAAGTAACTCGAATTCTAAATGGGAACTTTTCTATAATAAATTTTTACAAAAGGTTATAAGTTGATGATACCAATAAATTATTGTCATTCAATGATTATCGACCGATATCAATCCTTCCGATAATGTCTAAAATATACGAAAAAATAATAAAGACTAGAATAGTTGAATTTCTGAACAAGTATAACTTACTAAATGATAGTCAGTTTGGTTTTCGGAGCGGTCTATCGACAATTGACGCCGTTATGCTTGTTATAGAAAATGTAATAGAGGCGTTTGAGAAGGGAGAGTCAGTTGACGCTGATTTCTGCGATCTGAGCAAAGCCATCGACAGTGTATCGCATGACATTTTGCTTTCGAAATTGTCGTGTTATGGCATAAGAGGTGCCGCATTAAGTCTAATAAAATCTTACCTAACCAATAGAAAACAACAAGTTACTTTTAACAACAAACAATCAAAGTTAAAAACAGTAAAATACGGTGTCCCACAAGGGTCAGTGCTAGGTCCTATACTTTCATTATTTACATAAACGATCTACCAGCCAATATTAATACAAGCATGGTCCTTTATGCGGATGATACGACAATTTTGAAAAAATCTATCTCGACATGCAATGCACTGTCAGAGGCAGAAAATTGGTTCTATTCTAACAACTTAAAACTCAACAAAGACAAAACCGAGCATGTCAAGTTTTCGTTAGAGAAATACACGACAATTAATACTAAAAATATAAAATTTCTCGGGATATATCTTAACAACACCCTCAACTGGTCATCTCACGTCCAGTGGATTTGTAATAAATTGTCTTGCATAATTTTCGCTATCAAACAGATCGTAGAGGTAGCGTCAACTGAAGCTGCAATCTCTTATGGTATGTTCCACAGCATCATGACCTATGGAATTATATTATGGGGCAATTCACCTCACGCCTGTAAAATCTTCAAGATTCAAAAAAAAAGTAGTACGAATCATTAGTAAAGCCAAATACAACGAACATTGCGCTCCCCTATTTATAAAACATGGCATTATATCATTAACATCTGCTTACCTGTATCATAGCTTAATATATATTATGCAAAAACAAACATTGACCGCTTCGGAAACCATTCTGACTACCATAGTTATAATACTAGAACCAAAAATGCTATTTGCCTACCCCTAAGAAGGCTACATCTGTCGCAAGCTGCCCCACATTACATGGCTATAAAGTTATATAACAGACTGCCAGAATCAATACAGGGTTTACCCCTTAAAAACTTTAAAAACAACCTTAACAGTTTCTTTAAAAGAAACTCATTTTATATACCATTCATGAATTTTTAAATTATAAATTTTAAATTTTAAATTTGACGTTTTGTATCATCATGTGATTTACAAATAAAATTCTATTCTATTCTATTCTAAATAAATCATTTTTTTTTAATATTAATGAATTATTTCAGTATTTTACTTAATGGACTAACCTTTGAATTTTTTGTACAAAGTTAGGTTAGAAAAATAAATTTTTGTAAATATCTGTATTTTACATATTTTTTGCAGTAAATAATTAAAAAAAGAAATTAGAAGTAATAAAAATTAAAATTAAATCATTAAAAAGTTGAAAATTCAGTTAAAATTATAGTTAGTTTTCGGAACTGCTGACATTATTTGGTTATTTACAAATATTTTCCATAAGACTACATGTAAAAGTTTTTTTTTTTTAATTTTTAACTTTATAAATCTCCTAATGATTTTGGATTTTTACAGAAAATTTGTCATAAAAAAATCTATCAAAAAAACTTTAATTCAGTTTTTTTTTTCATTATCTTCGTAAAACGGCTCAACCTCCTTAAAGTATATTTGATAGTCCAGCGTTCGGTACCATATGACATATTTGGATTGTTTACGAAGATAACACCTAATCATTCTCTCTGTTGTCCATATTGATTTAAATGGCAACTGATAAGGAAATTACTACTGGGTTGATAAAATCGCATTTATTTTGTTTTACTTTATGCACTAATGCGAAATGGGTGATTTTACTACCGCTATGTAGGCATGAACAGCTGCAATTTTATAAAGAGTCAAGAAAAAAAAACATTTATTTGACACAATTGAATTATAAAGCTTCCCTTTCGGGCTTGATAAGCTACAGTTTAAAAGTTTGCCATCGTCAAAATGTGTCATAAGTTTACAATACTCACTATTGCCAAAAAAATTTCAACCAATTAGATTTTTGAATGATTTTTTTTCATAAATGGGAAAATCACATAAAAGTTTTATAGCAAAACTACTTTTATTTTATTTTTTTACTTCTTAATTGAAAAGTTATATTTAATTTGAAAATAATTTTTAACTTCCGATAACGCGCCAAAAATGCGTGTGACGTCAAAATGTTATAATGGTCTTCGTATCCATGGTTGCATTGATAATATGTATAATAACAATACAAAAATAAACAACTTTTAACATAACGACGTCACAAACATTCCTGGCGCGTTTTATAGTCACGTGATCTATAAAATTCAAAATTTATCCGTCCCACAAAAATTTTTGAACGATAACTCAGATCATTCATCTAGGTCAACTAAGATGAACGTGCGTACTAATGCCCCCCCCCCCATTCGTTCTTTTGCACTCGGGTGAAACCGGGACGGACCGCTTAATATTTTATAAAGTTTTACACATTTTAATTAATTTGTTATTAATTTTCTATGATTTTAAAATGTTATTCTTTTTCGGTACATATACAATATTATTTATAATAATAGATCATTTAAAAAAATTAAAAAATCACAATTTTTTTAACTTCAATAACCTAATTGGGCGACAGGACTATTCCAGATTAGAAAACATCAACATTTAACATAATAATAAAGAAAAAATAAAATTTCTGTCGCGTGCGGTGACGCGGGTAACGATTGATATTAAATATTATGATATGCATGGTTACCTACATAAATATCAACACGTCATGTGAAAATTAACTGAAGCATGCTACCTAATTAATTTCTTTTTGACAGATTTACAGAACAAAATAACAGTTGATTTTTTTATTTTCAAAATATTTCCGAAACTATAAAGTTTGGAAGAAAGTTTTTCTACAAAAGTTTCTTGTAAAAATAAATAGATAAATAAAGTGTAATAAAAAGTATAACATTATTATATAAAAAAAATGTATATATCACTTCCGCGCAAGCGCCGATTTTCTCCAAAAACATTAGGGCTCTTCATATTAGTATATCAAACATTCTCCAAAAATTTGGTAGAACAGCTCATCCGTTTAACTTGTATCGTGCTCACAAACAAACAAACGCACAAACTTTCTCCAAAAATGTTTTTGGGTTTCAGGGGTCTCAAATCAAAACAATGTACAATTTTTAAAGTAAATTTTGTTCTAAATTAGTACCATTCCGACGCTTGCGATGTTAGAATGGTAAAAGAATAAGAAACTACGTAGTATATAATATATATTATTTGGAGATCAATCTACTGACACGCTGTAGTATTACGTTGTCGATTTTATTTGAGACGGACGGTTACAATTTGTTGTCGGGGATGAAATAAAGGAAGAGGTTACACTGTATTCTGCCTATTGAGTATGGGAAATCGAAATAATGGAGGCCGGCGAATGCCATTTTTGGTTTTTCAAAACTTGAACCTACCCGTATCGATGACGAGCCAATTGTTCATAAATGAATTCAACGATTTACATTTTTTTTTCATCAAAGATTTTTGTCCGCAGACGTGTGCATCACTATTTTTTAGTTTATATTTATTATCATTGTAATATAACAATTCTGATGATTAAATTATGACATGTTGTGTATAAATCAGGTTTCATTGAAAAAAAAACGAAAAAATTTATAGTGAGCAACTGAACATGTATGTATGAACTATGAATAGGCCGATGCCGAATGCAAGTATAATACGCGTCACGAATCTAAAGGGTTCGGAAATTAGATACGAATGCGGGCTTGCGCTTGTACAATCTGTTGAAAAACTACAAACTCGCAACTCAACAACACTAAAATAACAACTTGACAATAGCGTACTCGACTGTACTTTAAAGCAGGAAAGTGACAAAGGCAACGAGCGATCACGGCCAATCACCGACGAGCGCACGTTCCGTGCAGGTAGCTGGGAGGTGGTGGGAGTCTCAAAAATGTGCCTTTGCGACGTTGCTTGTGACTAACTTCCGAACCTTTTAGATCCGTGGCGCGTATTATAAGCCAAATACGTTAAAAGGAAGTGGCCAGAATTATTTCTTCATAATAACAATAATAATAATGTAAACAATAGGCGTGAGGACAGTATAAAAGAATCAAAGAATAAATGGTCTTAGAGAAAAATATATGTTGAGAAGATTCTAAAAAATGACTCAGTTTTAACATAAACATTAAGATTAATAAGATTTTTAATAAAATAAAAGTATAAAATACTACAATCGGCCATGTTGACTGAAACACCAATCAGAGTGAATTACGTCACGAATGCTAGAATCAAAAAGAATATAATTCATTTGTATACACTTGAAGTAATAAATCAACGTGTGTCGCTTGAATTTTTAATATCATTCACTTCTGCGATATATTAGTTGATTTGTTGTTTATTTTATTCGTCTTCGTGTGATAAATATAATGGAACAAGGTTTTATTAAGGCGAATAGTTCTAATTTGCCCAGAATTGATTTGTTGATGTTGGAGAGTTTCTTCCATCAAATAAAGATTTTTGTTCATCTGAATTTAGAAATGTAAAAACTTCATTGTAATTACATTGTTATTAATATTTAGTGCGAGGTATAATTTAACTCACACAACCCTTTATAACACTTGTCATAGCTGTTATTTTTGAGGTTAGTTAACTCGCAGCTAAAGAAAGTCACACAGTTTTTACTACAAAGTCAAAGTAGGTACCTACTTTTAAAAAAATACACCCATAAATACAATATCTAATTGTTTATTTTAAACTAATAAATCATCAGTTGTCAATTTTTGTATTAAATTTGTATAATAATTCAGTCAATCATAGCGCACGGAGTGCGCCGGCCAAGGTCTCGCAAAAGCAAGTTCACGGAAAGAAATATTTAATTAAATTTTTTTAGACAGATTAAAATAAGGTTAGAGAGGATATTTGTCTGCTCTTGAATCCAATTAATTAAGTAATAACACTTTATAGGTATGCCAGAACGTGGATTCTTTGATTTTCTTTAACGTACATTCTAAAATTTTTAAATCCTGGTTTTTTACCAGCTTCTACCATCTCGCTGCAGTCAGAAGCAGATTCCATTTGAAAAGATTTGTCAATTGTCGATAGTGATAATTCTGCGCGAGTTACAGAGGCAGTATATTAAAAGTATCGCATTCTGATTGTTCTTTATAAGAAAGTGGTACTTTCTACTAGAACATCTATTCTATATTTATTTAAAAAGGAAAAAAATATAATAGGATTTTTTTTCAATTGATCATATAGGTATTAAGGATGTTTGGGGGGGGGGGGTACTTTCTAATAGTTGAACATCTATTCTACCTATATTTATTCAAAAATAAAAAAATACAATATAATTTTTTTCAATCGATAACATATTTTAACTGTTCTCCTCAACGGTGATGTCATCTGTTTTATCAATTTGACTTCTGTTTGTTTAGCTTTACTTCTGAATGTTTTTGTCATATATATTTTTTACGTTACTTGCTGAGCTTCTTCAAGATTGTGCAGAACTAGAAACAGAATATAAACTAATTAAACATATAATAATATAATTCAAAGAAATGCCTCATTTTTCTACTTTGTTAATCTTTATTAAAAAATATATGTGTCAATGTTCTTATTCGATATGCATCGGAAAACATCAATGTACCTAACGTTTCGCAGTGAAAAAAACATGTTGTATTTTCTGCAGTAAAATTAAATTTTTCTCGATTAGGTACTGAGACAAATTCACTCGAGTAAAAATATGGTTCGAATCGCATCACTTATAGATTTTATGAAAAGTAACAAACGTCCAAAATAAATTACCAACTTCTGTCATTATTTTGTTAATTACATAATAACATTTTAAACTCTCTTATTGCATTAAATCCTGGCATGAAATTACATACATAAATCTTAGAAAAACATGTAATACCTGAACTTCCGGAAGCAACTTCTTCAAAATCGATACATTCTGTAACCATACTACTTTCTTCTAATTGCTTTTCACATAATTCAAGAGCCATCGTTTTTCGCTTCTATGTATGGTCAGGTATTCGTGTTGTTGGCAATTTGGCATGCAATTTTTTTGAGAATACACAGTTGGTTCATACGCACTTGTGATACCGACCCCATCAAATGATACTTCATATTATAGTTTTCCATATCATTAGGCAGCTGAAAGGAGAATAATAAGTCTATAATGACAACTAAGTCCAAAACAAACATAACCTCAGTAAATTTCTTATCCATTACTTTAATTATTTAATATGAAACAAAGATTTTGAGTTACATATCTATTCTATGAATCTATAGTAATTACTAATTACTTACATCAAAGTGGTGACGTGGTCTTCACACAATATATTCGAACTCGTAGCTACATCTTTTGGGTCTCGCTGCGCGAGCTTTAGCCACGTATTTCTCACTTTTTTTCTTGTTTGGAACGTAAACAAACAATTTGTAGGTGTTGTTATTGTTGTGTTTTTGCACAGAGGGACCGCACAACACTATAATAACCGTTGGAATTCATTTTCAACACACAAAATATTTGTTGACTTTCTTTGTTGAACATAGGCACGAGGCAATGCGCATGCATTCGTGACGTCAGAAACAACGCCATGACATTTACCAGCGTTTTCGCGCGTAAGTCAAAATAGAAAGATAAAAATGCAACAATTTGGGTTAAAATTTAATTTATTGTTGAAATAATGTTTTTTTTCGGAAATAGTAGACGTGTACCTACATCATAGAACGGGATTTCAAAATCTGTCACCATGCCTATTACATTAATTCCTAAGATACTTTTTTCAAATATCCTCACACCGTCATATTTCGACTAGTACAGATTATTACAAATAAACAAAAAACCATAAATTTTGTACAAATATATAGCAATAGTTCGCTATTGTTGTTTTGACACACGCATTGATAGTTACGATCCAATTTAAGAAGAAATATGTTCGAAAAATGTCATTATCGGAAATCAAATCTGAAACTTCCAGGATCGGGGCGGATGAGTTATCAATTACTCTACATTGACATATCCAAATAATACGCCGACTGTGACATTGTTCGAAAATATTTATTTCTTACATTGCATTGTAACTGTAACAATGTGTGTTTTATAACGACAATAGCAAACTATTGCTTTATACCGGGTGTCCCATTTTAAAGGAACACCTTGAATAACTTTTACAGTTTTCATTATATGGAAAAATGTTCCGAATAAAAGTTGTTTGGTTTGGAGGGGGACATCGTATAAAGACAAATACCACCCTCTACTCTCATCCTCTACGCAGGGATAAGGGTGACTTTGACTTTTTTATTAGGAATACCTATTTTTTATCATAAATTGAGATATTTCTAGAAAAAATATGCAACATTTGTCTGAAACATTTTTTTACCCGATGCCTCCCTCAACCCTTAAAATGCATGTCAAAAATCGGTTTCCCGAAACTCCATTCAATGTTTATATCTAAACAACGACGTTGCGCAAAAAATTATGAGAGGTAAGTGTTGTTTGTTTTGGGAACAGTCATTGATTAAACATAAAAAAACCACCGCCCCCTTTAAACAATAAAAAATTCAGTCACCCCCACCCCCGCGCAGGGGGCGGTGTTTTTTTGTATGTTTAATCGATGACCCTTCCCAAAACAAACAACACTTACCTCTCATAATTTTTTGCGCAACGTCGTTGTTTAGATATAAACATTGAATGGAGTTTCGGGAAACCGATTTTTGACATGCATTTTAAGGGTTGAGGGAGGCATCGGGTAAAAAAATGTTTCAGACAAATGTTGCATATTTTTTCTAGAAAAATCTTAATTTATGATAAAAAATAGGTATTCCTATTAAAAAAATCAAAGTCACACTCATCCCTGCGTAGAGAATGAGAGTAGGGGGTGGTATTTGCCTTTATACGATGTCCCCCTCCAAACAAAACAACTTTTATTCGGGACATTTTTCCATATAATGAAAACTGTAAAAGTTATTCAAGGTGTTCCTTTAAAATGGGACACCCGGTGTTTGTATATTATAACCTTATTCGTATTTTCCCATAATTAAAATTTGATACCATAAATCTTGTGTTGACATTCTTCTTTTAATCAATTTGTGCAACAAACAAGCAAGTTTACAAGATGTGCTGATCTAAGCTTATCGGAGTTTCCATCTTCGCTAATATGAACCATTAATAAGGGAGATCAGGCGAACAGACAGTCGGCAATATATCTCGCATGAAAAAAAAAACTCTTACACGATAGTCATCATTACTTTCCAGAAATCAAGATGAAGAATGCCGTCATTCCTACGCACACATGATATAGAAACATTATGGCAATAGACGAACGACGCTATTCAAGGAACACTTTTCAGTTCTCATTGATTTTGAAAATAAAAGTTTATAGCCCAAGAGCCCGTAACACTAAAACCCTATGGATCTCCGAATAGGCTAGTTCATGGATATTAGGGAAATTTAAACCCTGCTTAACAAAAAAATACAATGGTTGGCAGGCTGGAGTGGTTCGGACCATGAAAACGTGGTCACTTCCAGTCACCCAAAAAAACGGTTATCCTATGCATCGCCGAATAGAATGTTGTTTACTTTATTTTGAAGTTCACTTACGTTCTTAACGTGCTTAAACTCGGTAGGTTGGCGGGTTCCGGTGGACCGAAACCTCCGCCAACCGCGTCTAAAGTTTATTCGCAAAA
Source organism: Xanthostigma xanthostigma (assembly GCA_963575645.1). Taxonomy (NCBI): domain Eukaryota; kingdom Metazoa; phylum Arthropoda; class Insecta; order Raphidioptera; family Raphidiidae; genus Xanthostigma; species Xanthostigma xanthostigma. Next base: position 45,414,830 of record OY754464.1, read on the forward strand.
TAGGTATTCTTACCTCATAACCGAATAGGTTGATTTACATATAAATGAAAGGTTTTAACTTTTAAAATCATTTCGTAGTGAGTTGGCGGGCCCTTCATTGAAAAAAAAGCAATTTAAATTTTTAAAGAAAACATTTTTTTTTACATAAATGGAAAGATCACAAGTTTTAGAGCAAAAGTACGTTTATTTTATTTTTTTACCTCATAATTAACTTCCGATAACGCGCCAAAAAAATGCGCGTGACGTAATGTTTTTATGGCTTTGTATCCATGGTATAATTATACATAAAATTAAAGAACAAATATCTTTTCCGAGCTGACTTTTCAATTCTTTTCCATCATTCGAGTTCGAGCGAGCATACGTCAATAGTCCGGTTAATTTAGACAATTGAAGTAACGAAAATTCCGACAGAGCCAAATTTTTGTAGAGACCTTGGGTTTACCATTACAAATAAAGTGCCAAAAGTCCCCATCGATTCCATGTGTGCTTCGACACTTATTCGAGGTCAAAGGTCAAAATTTTATGTTTTTCGGATTTTTCTCGAAACGGTAAGTTTTATCGAAAAAGTATTTCACATAAAGTTGTAGATCTCAAATTTCTCTGTAAACATGGTCCTTATGATTTTTTCTCTAAGATCAACTATTTCCCAGATATTGCGCTTGTAAGAATCACGTTCTACATAATATGCATACCGGTACATGACGTTTTGGTACGGCCGTTTTGGTCCCGCCGTTTTGGTCCCGCCGTTTTGGTCCCGGCCGTTTTGGTCCCGGCCGTTTTGGTCCCGACCGTTTTGGTCCCGGCCGTTTTGGTACCGGCCGTTTTGGTCCCTGTTATTAGATTATGACAAATAAAATTACCGACCGATTTTTCAGACAATATATGGACAAAAATTAAATAATATAATTCAAACAATTAACGTTCGATCCGGATTTGCATCTTCTTCGGAATTGAGCTAAAAAATAAAAAATATAAAAAATAAATTAGAATTATTTTATATAATAAATTTATGCTGTGTATTTTTTCAATATGAAAATATTAATGATAAAATATTAGCTAATTACTAATTTTTTATTTGAACGATTTTTGGTAAATAAAGTGACGTCACTCTAAATCCAATATGGCGGACTTCTAAAGATGCAAAAAATTTATAGGCCAATTATTTAAATATTTTTTGTTGTTCTCAGTGGAAGCGGTTTTTCGAAAAACAATAAAAAATAAATAAAAACAATTAAAAAAAAATTAACATTTTTTTCACCGGAACTTTATTCTTTCAAGTGTCAAGATGACACCATAATTTATTCAAATTTTTAAATTATTATTTAATACTATAAAAAAATTACTTTATGTGTTGTACTCTATCAACAGGGCTGTGTGCTCGGGCTGTAGGGGCAGCGCGGAACCCTATTTTGAACGTTAAATTAAAATTATAAAAAATACGGATGAGTCCCGAAAGATGAGTCTTTTTATAAGAAATTTTCTCCAGTGGAGTCTTCGGCTCCACACTATTTCAATCTTGCCTCACGGTTAAGCAGTTTGGGCTGTACGCATATATCTCTTCTACGCATGCGCCGATTTTCTCCAAAAAATATTTTCACAAAACTCTTGTATAATACAATAATGAACCGTTATGCAAAGTATGTCATTATTATATAAAAAAACACCGTTGTAGCATATATATCTTCTGCGCATGCGCAGATTTTCTCTAAAATTTAAGAAGTTACCTGGAGACGAATTGAACAAAAAAGGTTTTTCAAAATCGGTTGAGCCGTTTGGGCTGCACGCATATATCTCTTCTACAGCGTGACGCGAAACACCGTGACGATATAACGCAAATCACCGTGACGCGAATCAATCAGTTTACCCCCTACCAAAAATCGTTCAAATAAAAAATTAATAAGTAATTATTTATTATTTTTTCATTAATATTTACATACTGATAAAATACACAGCATATTTTTATTATATAAAGTAATTACGAATTTATTTTTTATATTTTTAATTCCGAAGAAGATTCAAATCCGGATCGAAACGTTAATTGTTTTAATTATATGATTTAATTTTTGTCAATATATTGTCTGAAAAATTGGTCGGTAATTTTATTTGTCATAACCTAATAACAGGGACCAAAACGGCCGGTACCAAAACGGCCGGAACCAAAACGGTCGGGACCAAAACAGCCGGGACCAAAACGGCCGGGACCAAAACGGCGGGACCAAAACGGCGGGACCAAAACGGCCGTACCAAAAAGTCCTGCTTCGATGCATACATATGCCACGTATACATTCAGGTACTTAAGCAAGCAAAAATGCCTACTTGTGTCTCTTTTATGTATACACTATACTATTCTAACCCTGGCGCCAAACATAGCATCAAAGATTTGCACACTTCTTTGAAGACTTTGCAAAGCTTTGAAAACACATTTGAACACATATTGACGCAACCTGCCAGACATGCGACGCAACCTGCCAGACATGCTTCGCAAACACTTTTCTAGTATGCTGGTAGACAACAAATAAGATGAATGACGATTTCGTGGACGCAGTGTGCCTATATTATTATGCGCATGTAATTATTTTTTACGTGTGCAACAAAATTTAAGGAAACGTCCGAGAAGGGACAAAAATTCAGTATTAAAATTATTTGAAAAAAAAATTTGATTGACTGCGCAAAAGTATTTACAGAAATTGATTCTTCACCTCAAACAATAATTACGAAAGGAATTCAATTTCTTCTTGCTGTTTATGGAGCTCCGAAAAAAATTGAATGCATCGATAAGTACAGATATTTAACATTTGTGAAAAATACAAAAAAAAAAAAAAAACATAGAGCAAGTACAACTATCTTGTCTTCCTCCAACATCGGCATCTGCTATTCAACGCTTGTATCGAGTATACTATCAAGTTCAGATATGGCAAGGCAATCAACTGAACCCTGAAGACTGGGGTTGGAAATTAATAAATAATACTTTGGAACCAATTGCTGCCCCCTGCCCCAGAAAAACTTCTTAACACTATTTTTTGCAATTGCAAAAAAGATTGTAGTGCCAAATGTGGCTGTTGAAAAGTAGGGTTACAGTGTTCTTCAGCGTGTACCAAGTGATTTTGATGAAGAGACAACTGATTCATCTTCATTTGAACAATTTCTGAACATTCAGCAAGAGGAAGAAGAAGAAAAAGAAGAAGAAGAAATTTTAGAAAACATGATTGTTGAAGTTGAGTATGAAGAGTATGAGTCAGATTAAAGTAACAAAAAAAATTAGAACGACAGTTGAACTCAATAACCAATATCATTAATCTTCATACTATTAAATAAGTATTTTTATTAAGAATTTTGAGATCTACAGCTTTGGTCTGAGGTACTTTTTCGATAAAATTTACCGTTTTCGAGAAAAATCTAAAAAACCTAAAATTTTGACCTTTGACCCCGAATAAGTGTCGAAGCACACATGGGATCGATGGGGACTTTTGGCACTTTATTTGTAATGGTAAACCCAAGGTCTCTACAAAAATTTGGCTCTGTCGGAATTTTCGTTATTTGATCACTATTTGTATGTCTAAATTGACCGGGCTACAAAGATTGTCGTCGAAAACTCAACCTACTTTCAAATCTGAATTTTTTCATTTCTCTGTTTAAATGGATAAACAGTTAAAGTGTTTTTATGTGATGACGAGGAAGGAACGCTGCAATATTTACAAGATTCCACAGCGATGAAATGCATTAATTGCATTTAATTTCGACGATTGAAAAAATTCAAATACGGTAATTTAAAATTCACTCACGATTCGCTTCTGAAATGTTGCTACCACTCAAAGTGTTATAAATTTTTTACGACTATTATGGACAAATTGGAAGCGATTTGTGCGAGTGGAAATGTAAGTACAAATTCAAATGATGAAATTCCGAGATAGATAATGAAACTTGACGGTGAGCTCCTTTTTCACTCCTCTAGTATCGAAGCACCTCGAGTGGAATTGCCTGTACAATCATTTTTTGAAAAGGTATTGAAACCTTTTTTTGTATTTTCTAAAATCATTTGAATGTAAAATGAGCATAAACCTAATATTTTTTCGATGAAGGAAGGTTTTGGTGGAGGATCATAAATAAATAAGCTTTACCAATGTTTCGCTAGTGGCCAACGTTTCGAAAAATTTATTTTCATCTTCAGGGCCTCAAGCTGGTTGAAAGGTGGTAAATTGTTAAAACAACATACATGATCATATTATTATATTATTATTATGATCATGTATGTTGTTTTAACAATTTACCACCTTTCGACCAGCTTGAGGCCCTGAAGATGAAAATAAATTTTTCGAAACGTTGGCCACTAGCGAAACATTGGTAAAGCTTATTTATTTATGATCCTCAACCAAAACCTTCCTTCATCGTAACAGTCTATTGGATCAGGACTACTTTATGCTGAAGACATCTAATATTTTTTCCTATTTTCCATAAAAACTTGTCTATGGTCCCTGAAAAAGTGGTTTTTCCGAAAGAACTTCATCTGGAAAAGGTGCGTGTAAATTTTTTTCGGAAAATTTAAACATTTGTCGAAAATTACTTTGGTTTTTAACATTGCTCCGGTCTCTTTTATAGGATAATGATGTGCGTGTCTTCGAGGATGTCGCAATTTTCTCATCATCGGAGCTTGGAAAAATATCTCCAGCGGTATCTAATTCTATTACCACTGTAGATATCACCGAAATTGCCATTGAAGGGAGGTCTACTGATGCACCTATGGAATACGATGCAGCTTTGGATGGAGCTGAGCACATGGAGGAAAACACTGCTACATCAGCTGACCGAGTGAATCAAACGTCGATGCCGATGACTTTTGATAATTTTGCGCCGCAAGCGAATTCCGACAAGAGTTGCATCTTTTGCTCCGTTTGTGTTAAGAAAAAAGGCCAGACTAGATATGTGCCTAGTGCCTCAAGTAATCCTGACACAATTTCTAAAATTTCAAATTATACGAAGCGTTAAATGATGATGAATTGTTGGCTAAGTTAAAAGATTGCGGTTCGGTATCTTATCACTCTACGTGTTATTCGAACTACTTTTCACGATTTGAGCAGTATAGCGCGGAGGAAAAAGAAACACGGAAATGACATGATTTGCGCAATATTCACAGAGCTGCATTAAATACTTTTTCCGATTTTGTACTCGAGGAAATTATTCAGAAGGGAAAAGTTTAACGATTTATTCTCTCGTTAGCATGCTTGACTTTTAGAATACGGCGGTTCTCAATTCGGCCGAGAGGCTTTCGAGAATTATAATGCCTAGAATTTACAAGATAAACTTTTGAGAGTTTTCAAAAATCAAATTGTCATTATAACTTCTGATACTCCTCTGGAAAAAAAATTTACAGGAGCAATATAGATATTAGATCATAAGCGGTGAATGTGATATCGCGGAAGAATTGCTTCTTTTAATAACCTGTCTTGTAGTTGGGCCAGATTATAGACACCGAAATAATGATTACGACAAAGATAAAATTAACTCTTTTTGTTTAGATTTGATTTACGCTGTAAGTAAAGGCCGAATTAAGCCCGCGAAAAGTATGATATTGGGGTTGGCGATGAAATCAATAACGAGTTGCAGAAAAGTCATGACTATTTTAAACAGACTCGTGCACTCGATTTGCTACGCGCTTGCGGAAGAATTCGAGACTGCGAAAATACATACTCGGCTTATGAAGAAAATAGAATGATTCCAGCTGGAATTACCATTTCAAATGGTAAAAGCTGTACGCACTTAGCATACAATAATTTCGATCGGCTAACGGAAAAGATACTCTGTTGGTATTGTTGCGCGCTCCCTGTTGGGACGACTATGTTTTCTGTGGAATAACAATGGAACGCAGGTAGTCAAAACCCGACCTTCATAACGTTGCCTGAAGAAGGCGATACATGTAAAAGAAGGCTCTCGGTGCTTCTAGAACATTCGACCATGCGGGTGATTTTAAAGGACAATGTGAATCCGACGATGAGTCTGTAAAAATTATAAATTTTCGATTAAAAATATTAAATATTACCAACTTTTCATACCCATGTATGGTGTGAGAAGCCTGCTCATGATGCAAGAATAGGGCTTTTGAATAAAAAAATATGGATTTTTACTTTTTTTTAATAATTTATCATAAATAATATTGAATACCGAAAAGGAATAACATTTTAGTCATAGGCGATTAGTAACAAATTAATTAAAATGTATAAAAGTTATAAAATAATAATAAAAAAATGGAATTTGTATAATTTATAGAAACAAAGAACTGATTTGAAATTTAGAAAAACGTTTATTATTTATATAGTATATTATTTATATCGTAGTAGAATCTGCGATTCGTGAACCTTCTTTGTCGTAAATCGCAATGTAGCTACTACTCCGAAAATAAAATTAATTCAGTACTATCATAACATAGGTTAAGTTACTCGTTTTACAGTAGCTATATGGTTCTACCTTTGTTCTAAGTTCCAGGTAATATTGGAAAAGTCTTAAGTTGATATGTACTATTTTTTTTAAATTATTTTTAATTTACTACACAACTTTTGTGACCCATTTTGAAAAATATTATTAAATTCGAGCAAATGTCAAATAAAATTTGATACAGCTACACGTACACCCAAATGGTTCTCATTTCTGTCGGAAAAGAATTGTGTTCTTTAATTTTATGTATAATTATACCATGGATACAAAGCCATAAAAAACAATACGACGTCACACGCTTTTTTTGGCACGTTATCGGAAGCTAGTTATGAACGTAGTTTTGCTATAAAACTTGTATGTGATATTTCCAGTTATGTAAAAAAAAATGTTTCATTAAAAAATTCAATTGCTTTTTTTTAATGAAGGGTACGCCAACCAACTACGGAACGATTTAAAAAGTTAAAACCTTTCATTTAAATGTAATTTCAACCTATTCGGTTATGAGGTAAAAATACATATTTTGCGAATAAACTTTAGACGCGGTTGGCGGAGATTTCGGCCCACCGGAACCCGCCAACCTACCGAGTTTAAGTACGTTAAGAACGTAAGTAAACTTCAAAATAAAGTAAACAACATTCTATTCGGAGATGCATAGGGTAACCGTTGTTTTTGGGTGACCGGAAGTGACCACGTTTTCACGGTCTTACCCACTCCAGCCTGCCAACCATTGTATTTTTTTGTTAAGCAGGGTTTAAATTTCTCAAATATCCATGACCTGGCCTATTCGGAGATCCGTAGGGTTTTAGTGTTACGGGCTCTCGTGCTATTAGTTCATAGCTGAATAGCTTGAAGACTACATAATAGTAGTTTACTATGTGAAAAAGAGGGTCATCGAGTTTTAATAGTCACTCGAGTCGAAATATAATTACGTTCAATATATATCATTTCTAACTCTAATATTATAAATGCGAACGTGAGTTTGTTTGTTTGTTTGTTACCCTTTCACGCGTAATCCGCTGAACAGATTTCGATAAATTTAGAATCCTGAGGAAGGACATAGGCTACTGTTCGTAGCAAAAACAACCCTGAAATAAAATCAAAGTGTTTAAAAATTGTATTTTTAATTGGTACTACAATAGTGCTTTTTGACAAAACATCCTCATAGTTCAGCCATATTTAATTTAAAATATTTACAAATTATACATACAAACCATCCCCGTTTAACGCTCTTTCTATTAGTGGAAACCGTTTTAATATCCATTGCGTTGTTTATAAGAAGTACGCGGATACCATGGACAGAGGGAAACGGCAATTTGGTATTAAAAGTATGTAGTGATGACAAAACACCGTCATAGTTCAGCCATATTTTGTACAAAATATTTACAAATTATATACACAATTCGTCCTCGTTTGTCGCTCTTTCTGTTAGTGAAAATCGTTTCAAAATCCGTTGCGTGCTTTAGAAGAAGTAAGCGGAGAAACAGACAGCGACTTTTTTTCTATACTATGTAGTGATAATGCTTTTTGACAAAACATTCTCATAGTTCAGCCATATTGTGTACAAAATATTTACAAATTATATGTACAAACCTTCCTGGTTTATCGCTCTTTTTATTAGTAAAAACCGTTTCAAAATCCGTTGCGTGGTTTAGAAGAATAACGCGGATAAACAGACAGAGGGAATCGGCGACTTTCTTTTATACTATGTAATGATAATGATAATGATGATAAATTCAATTTGATATAACCGATGGCAAACATCTTTCGGTTATCTCTCTCTGTTGCACAATTTAACATGGCAATTTAAAAATTGCGTATGTTCTGTCTTAAAATAAAATTGGTCGATAATTTTATTTAGGTATTATTAAAATAAAAAGATAGGCCAAGCTATAGAGATTTAAAAAAGCGTTCTCGTGACATAAGGACTAGTAGCAAACCGATTGTGCGATGATATAAAAGATAATAAGCAGATGAGTAGGTATGTGTTTTTCACTCGAGTTTCCGGTCCATTTGTTAGTTATCAACAGTTTATTGCAAAAAAAACACGATTTTTGTCTTTTTTGGCTTGTAACTTTGAAACTAATGGAGCAATCGGAATGCCCCAATGAAATGGTTTGTAGAGAATTGAAATATCTACAGAATGAGAGGTCGAATGTCTTAATCGGATAATTAGGTCCTGAAAAATTTAGGAAAAACCAGATAATTAGGCGTTTTTTCGAAAATTTATAGCTCCGTCATTTTTTGAGCTGGAGCGCTAAAAACACTCGTAAAATTCGTGAAAAACGGCCGAGCGCGCCCTCTCAGGCGAGTGGTGGGAGAATATAAATAACATGCGCGCCGTGCGCGCTATTACTATATATACGCTTCTCCGCCGCTGCTCGTTCCACCACCACTCGACTGCGAGCACGTGCTCGGCCGTTTTTCGCGAACTTTACGAGTGTTTTTAGCATGCTTCCAGGCATTTGATCGAAAAACTAAAATCTACGTTTTGTAGTGCACGATGTCAACTTTTCAAAACTTTTTTTGAAATTATTATCGGACTTACGGTAACGCATACAGGCCTGCCGGAAAAAAGTGCACTGCAAACTTTCAATCAAGATTTCGCGAAAACTAATAATCTGACAGCACCCACCTTTGGCACATATAAAGAACATTATAATCCCTACTTTCTCTCAAAATTTTAGCGCTCCAGCTCAAGAAATGACGGAGCTATAGATTTTCGAAAAAACGCCTAATTTTCTGGTTTTTCCTAAATTTTTCAGGACCTAATTATCCGATTAAGACATTCAACCTCTCATTCTGTAGATATTTCAATTCTCTACAAAGCATTTCATTGGGGCATTCCGATTGCTCCATTAGTTTCAAAGCTACAAGCAAAAAAAGACAAAACTCGCGTTTTTTTGCAATCAACTGTTGATAACTAACTAATGGACCGGAAACTCGAGTGAAAAACATATACCTATTCATCTGCTTATTATCTTTTATATCATCGCACAATCGCTTTGCTACTAGTCTTTATGTCATGCAAAAATGCTATACAGCTTGACCTATTTGGGAAGATGTTTGATATGCAAATATGAAAAGCCCTATTGTTTTTGGGGATACTTAGCGCATGTGTAAAAGATATATATAATATATATAATAATGGTTTTTTATATAATAATGTTATATCTTTCATACCGGTTTATTATACTATCTATTTTTACGAGTTTTGTAAATTTTTTGGAGAAAATTGGCGCATATTTTGTCGTTTTTTTTTAATATAATAGTCGTGTACTTTTAATAATGGTTTTTTATTCTATTTTACAAGAAAGTTTTGTAAAATGTTTTTTGAGGGAAAGTCGGCGCATGCGCAGAAGAGGTATAAGTTATAAAGTTGTTTGTATATAACAATGGCATACTTTTCATAACGGTTTAGTATACGATCTATTTTTACAAGAGTTTTGTATAATTTTTTGGGAAAAATCGGAGCATGCGCAAAAGAGATACATGTCTTAGTGTTTTTACATAATAATAGTGTACTTTTTAAAATGTTTTATTATTTCATTTTAAAGAAAGTTCTGTAAAAAATACGAGTTTTACTCATTATTAACTTTTAACTTGACAATAATTTGACAACTCAATATGTGAATATAACTGCAGGTACATAATTATTTATATCTGTTGAAAGTGTTCGCATAATCTCCGACATACATAATATATATTTACACTTCTCTCACTCATGTGTCGTGAACGTCGTTTATCTTTATCTTTACAAATCAGTATCTCTCATTATTATAAAGTTTATAAAAATTTAGTAGTTTAGTACCGAATGTACTTTGATAGGTAACTGCCATGTGCATGCTTACCCTTTTTGTTACTTGTACGTAGACTGGAGACAAGTGAAGTGAAGCCTTGTTAGGTGGTCAATTTTTAATTAAAGATCACTTCTTATTTTTTGACATTAAAAAAATACGGAAAAACTATTTTTTCTCCTTTAATCTGTTTCAATAATCAGTGAAAAGTGGGATGAAGTCTCGGATTAGAACTGAAGTCATATATTAAAGAAGTCACGGAAACCCTCTCAAACCCTACATTTACGTTAAAAGTCGTGTCAGAAACCGAGCATTAATGTTTTACTGTCGCCCAATATGCTCATTTTTCCAAGGCAATGTTCTGTAGGTAGATGGAAAAAAATCTTATTTCACGCTATGGAAATGTCACATTTGCACAAATTAGTTAATGAATTATTCCAGTAAATTTAATAATAAAAGATAAGATTTAATCTATTATTATTATTATACGTACTGTTTTCAACACAATACAGGACTGTTTAAACTACGACACTTATTGTTTAAATTGGCAAAACCAAAATTTCCCGCAAATTTTCCACTGTATAATGAAAATTGAAAAAAAATTGATTAAAAAAATAAAATAAAAATTTTAAAAAAATATGAAATATGTATATAGAATATATAAATATCAAGTGGACTAAAATGGAACAAGAAAAAAAAAAAAACAAAAATTCAATGATGTCAGTAGGGATCCACTGCGCCATGGCACACTTGGCCTAGTGCCGCTGTTGTGATATAGAAGTATGGGTTATGTGCAAGGAGGCGGAGTTACAAATTTTTCGATGCGAGCGTTTGTGGTGAGACTAGGCGAAACTTCAACCTCTAATTTTCCGTATGTCAGTGAGCTGTTACCCGCACGCCGTAGTCGACCAATCAAATCAGAAAAGTCATACCACGTGCGTACGGTATTTAAAAAAAGGACGGGTTCTGTCCCTAGCGGATCTTTATCGTTGTTCAGTATTGGTAGCGTATTAAAAGTAAAGCTTCATCACACGAGATCAGATATGTACAATGGTTTATTTACAAAAATGAAATTTACATTAACTACGAGTATACAAAATATATAATAACTACTTCTAACAAATTCTTAATTCCCTATAATATACTATTATGCAGTGGTAGACATTGCTGCAAGCAATGTCTAGCCTACCGAACTACGAAACCCAAAATGTACTTACATGATAATCTTCGACAACCAACTTCAACGACCGATGAGCAAAGACTGAATGATCAGTAAATGAATGATGAATAGTGAATGAGTGAATAATGAATGAACAAATGATTAAAGAATGAATGAATAATGAATGAATTTTCACCGCGTTCTGCCCTTTTCTCAAAATTACCCCACTCTTAACTTGTCTGCGAGCGCATGCCTTCAACCAATCGCAAACGGGCATGTAATCGCGTTGCGCCTGCGTAGTTAGTTATACTGATTTTAAGGGGTTGAGATAGGGGGGTTCTACGAATTCTGTTGGTTTTTATGACCTGACCTTCGAAATAGATACCATGTATGTTTCTATTGTTTTCCGTATCAACTAAAGTAAATATTTACGTCTTGGGTTCATTTGGATTTCGCATTCTACTCTTATCTCTAATTTTCTCTATATTCTTTGAAAAAAAACCCTTAATGTATTTTTAGTCCAGTGGCGTACCAGAGATTTTTATTCTTCCACTGTATAATAATATTAAAAATATGTTTTGGCGTCGCCTGGTTTGGCGCCGTTAACACCACTCCCCCCTTAAAAAAAAATTTTAGTCTCAACAGGGACTAAGATTCTTTTAGTAACAAAAAAAACGAATTTTACGGAGTATTGACTCCCCCCCTTCTGGTACGACACCGGGCTCATACTTATGTCTATGAATCAACTTATTGGTAACCATTGTTGAACTACAAAAAAAAACTTATAACTCTTAACACTTTTCTATGACCAACCAATTACGTTTTTAACCTCACAGTTAGTTAAAAAAAAGGAAATTATTCTTCTCCACTCCCTGGTTTAGTTTAACTATTTCGGGTTATGTCGTGATGTGCCGGCGTCTCTTGCAGCTGGATTATTACACCCTTGTACGGTGTCACGGCTGGTTCCGGTCGGTTGCTGCTGGCTCTGGTAGATTTGAAAACTCGGGCGATCGCTCGGTGGGTGAATTTTGCTGTCGTTGCATCGCCTCGGGTGTAGCTAGTGATCAGCTTGGTCGTTGCTTCTTTGCTGATCGCGTTGCTGAGGTTTATAACTTGTAGGTTTGTCGGAGTACGCGACAAGCTTCTTGTCAGCGTGTTTACTATGGCTTGGCGCTCGACGTCGAACTCTCCTCTCACTTGGGATGCGTGAGAGTACCTCCCGCAGTGTGTGACTTGTCGTTGGACCTCCACCTTTGGACGATCCGTGTAGTCGGCGTCTTGCAGTAGCTGTATGCATGCTTCAGCCTACTAGATATTCTTCACCTGGTATTGACAGTCTTTTATCTCCAGTAGTGATATCGTCGTAATGTTTGGCCACGACCCCGCACAACACCGTTAATATTAAATTCTCGTACATCATAACTTCGCGCTTTCGAACGTCTTGTTAACTAGTATATATTATAAAAAAAAGGTCTCTGCCTTACACACTTTTACACAGTTTACTATGTCTTAGCCACTCTTTCACTTCTGATTAATGTATCTCGCGGCACTCATTTAAGTTTATTAGCTCACATACAGTTTTGTCTCTTTTTGGGTCATAGAAAATTGGTCTCTAACAACATAATATAACATAAAAAAAATATTGGTTACACTCTTCAAACAAGGAGAATTTCACCATTATTAACGTCATTGCTACATATGTATTCTTTCAATTATCTTTAGGTTTCCTCTATTGAAATGGTGTAATTCCCCTTCATATTACAATAAAGGCGTACTATTACTGACTCCCCTCTTCACATTATTAAACTTATCCGTAAAAGTATACTCTAACTGTCCCAACAAGAACCAAGATCTTCACAATAACTATATCACCCGAAAGGAATAATTTTTCTAGATTAAATATGAAGAAAATCTACCTATTATGGAATTTAATACTACCGCTATCCCTTTTTATTTTCGACATCTTGGTTATTGCTGTCCGTTATGACTTATAGTATGGTAACGCTCATATTTACAAAATACCACACAGACAGATAAAAAAAAAAGAAAAACAACAAAAGAATCGGCTCTGAAACAAAAGAAAGATTATTATTAGATTCTTCTTCTGAGCACCCATGGTGCGTCAGGTGCTGGCCCTTGACTGCGTGTATGATACCCCTCGGTTCCGCTTCGGCTTGGTGTCCGATGGCTCGGTGGTGCCTCGGCAATCGGCGTGTCGTCTTCGGCGTCGTCACTGCTGCTATCGGACCCTGCGGCGCTAGGCGAAGGCCTCCAGGTGCTCCACTGAGGTCCCGTTTGCGGGGTGGACGGAGGGTCGGTTTGGTTGTTACCTTCGCTAGGATGTGGTCCTTCTCCGTTGTCAGCAGGCGCTATCAAAATTTCAAATTGCGCTGGCAACTCCTCCTGCTTTGCTAATCTGTAAATCCGAATAATTATTTTTGTCCCTTGGAATACTTCCTGAATCATCTCTTTAACTCTTTCCCAACTCAGCCCGTCTAGACCAGTGCCTATTCGTGGCATAGCCAGTTTAGTCGCGTGCACCCTTCTCATATGGTCCCTCATTGCAATTAGCGAATTGCGTAGATTCGCTAAGGTGGGTTTATGGTAGTACCCTTGTTTGGTCACTAGATAATATACATACCGGTCGCGATCCTTCAGCCACACTACATTACCAGGTTGTGGTGTCTGTTTCTTCAGTTCGTCTGTCTGACCGAACTTTCGGCGGAAGCACGCGGCGATACCCTGCCCCATCTTCAAGTCTGCTGACACGCAATGTGCCAACGAATAGTCCCCCGGCGCTGTAAAAAGGTCCCCGACAACCTCGGTAATGTCGGGCGGGCCTGTCTCTTGAGCGCTTCGCGGCTCGCGGGCTGTTGAAACTTCTCCCGGGCCTTCTTCGGTTGCGGCGTCTACTGCGCTCGCACTGCACTTCTTCAGTCGGTTTGCGTGTACCACTTGCGTCGCACCTCCCTTGACGTTTTTTATTTTGAAGGTCACCGGTCCCTTCTGCTCGGTGATCACATATGGACCTACCCATGGTCGCGTTAATTTCTTCGACCGGTGCAGCTTATTGCTCGGGTCGTGTAAATACACCCGGTCGCCTACCTCGAGGGTAACCTCCTTAGTGCGCTTGTCGTACTGGCGTTTGGCTTTCCCCGCCGCGTCATGTAGCTGTTGCGCGGCCCTTGTGAACGCCTGTTGCAATCGTTGCGTCATCTCAGCCGCATAATTTTCAGCGCAGTCATATGTCACTCTTCGGGATTTTATGATTTCGTCGAACGGAAGCTCCATGTGTCGGCCATGCACCAGATAGAATGGCGTCTCCCCTGTGGCTGAATGTATTTGGGATCTGTAAGCCATTAGGGCGTACGGTATCCACTCGTCCCAATCTCGCTGGTCTGGTTGTATGTAGTGGGACAGCATGTCTTTAATGACGCGGTGCATGCGTTCTATCATGCCGTTACTCTGCGGGTGGTAAGGTGTGGTCTGGATTTTATTAATATGTAAGATTTTGCATACCTCTTTCATAAGCGTAGACAAAAAGTTAGTCCCCTGATCTGTCAGTAGGGTCCGCGGCGCTCCGTGGCGGGCCACAATTTGGGTAACGAAAGCTCTGGCCACAGTTTCAGCCTTCTGGTCTGGTATTGGTATAGCCTCCACGTATCTGCTGAAGTAGTCCTGAAACGTGAGCAAGTATTTGTTACCGTGAAGTGTTGTCACCAGTGGTCCCACAATATCCATCGATACGCGCTCGAATGGTTTTGAAACGTTCGGCATTTCCTGTAGTGGGGCTGGCGCGTTCTTATGCGCCTTCCGTTTTGCGCATGTTACGCACTGTTGGCAATATCTCTTCACGTCCCTCGCCATATTTTTCCACGTAAATCTTTGCTTGATAAAAGATAGCGTCCTGTCGTATCCCTGGTGACCTGCAAATGGTAAATTGTGATAATCGTAGAGTACCCTATTTATAAGTGACCGTGGGACCATTAACTGGTCTTCCTCCTTGGCGTTCGTTCTCGTTTTGTATAGTATCCCATCGTCGTCTAGGTAATGCGCATTCTGTTCTGGTTCGGTCTCTACCTCTCGAATGATGTCGCGGATCTCCGGATCTCCTCGCTGCTGTTCGTAAATGTGTTCCCGATCCCACACCGGCTCGAAGATCGTGTCTGTAGGATTCACGGTGCTAATTATGACGCGCGATAGTGCGTCGGCGTTACCGTGTAGTCGACCTGGCTTGTATGTCACCTCAAAATCGTACTCTGCTAGCGTTAGCGCCCATCTCGCGAGCCTTGAGCTCGGATCTCTTATTGCCAGCAACCATCGCAGTGGCCGATGATCGGTTATAATTACAAACCTCCTCCCATATAAATAACACCTATAGTGTTTAATGGCCCATATCACCGCTAAACATTCGCGCTCCGTTGTCGAGTAATTCTGTTCGGCCTTGTTGAGTTGCCGGCTAGCGTAAGCAATTGGTCTTTCCTTCCCCTCGTGTTCTTGGCTTAGAATGGCCCCCAGCGCAACTCCTGAGGCGTCCGTAGTTAACAGAAATGTCTTCGTAAAATCTGGATAGGCTAACACACGTTCGCCACTCAACTCGTTTTTGAGTAGCTCGAATGCACCCTGCGCTTCACTATTCCAATCGAATGTTACGTTTTTCTTTGTCAATTGCGTTAGTGGCTTGGCTATTTGAGAAAAGTTTGGTATGAACCGCCTATAGTATCCCGTTAATCCAATGAATGCCCTAATATCTTTAACACTTTTAGGCTGCGGGTAGTTTCTGACTGCCTGTATTTTCTCCGGGTCGGGCTTAACGCCTGTAGCCGATATTATATGCCCTAGATAATTCGTTTCTGATTTCAAGAACGAGCATTTAGCGGGTTTTAATTTGAGGTTGGACTTACGAAAACAGTCGAATACTCGTCGCAGTCGATCCAGATGTTCCTCGACGTCGTCTCCGCTGTAGACGATCACGTCGTCCAAGTAAATCAAACAGACGTCTCCTTTCAATTTTGATAATACGGAGTCAATCAGTCTCTGAAACGTGGAAGGGCTGTTCGCGAGTCCAAACGGCATACGGTTGAACTGGTAGTGTCCCGTGGGAGTACTGAATGCTGTCTTCTCGCGATCCTCTGGCGCCACTTCTACCTGATGGTATCCGCTAGCCAGATCTAAGGTGGTGAATAATTTCGCCCCGTGCATTAAATCGAAAGTCTCCTGTATATTTGGCAGCGGATAGAAGTCCCGTTTAGTAATAGCGTTTAATTTACGATAGTCGATACACACCCGTATTTTTTCTTCCCCATTTTCCGATTTCTTTGGCACTAGAACAACTGGAGCACTCCAGGGTGACCCTGATTCTGAAATAATGCCATCTCGCAGCATTTTGTCTATCTCTTCCTGCAGCTTGGCCCTCTGTGCATGTGGAACTCTATAAGGGGCCTGTGCTATGGGCTGCACATCTCCCGTGATTATTCGATGCTGCACTTCCTTGGTGACGCCCAGCCTGTCACCGTCCATCACAAATATATCTCTATAACTATTAATAAATTGTTTAACTCTCTCTTGCTTGTTCTTACTCAGATGACCCAGTTCGACCTTCAGCTTTTCACTGAGATTCGTGGTTCCACGTACTGGTGCATACGTTGCGCTCACGGGGGGTTTCTCGCGCATAATACTAGCTACGCCTACTGCTGTTTTGGCGGGGACCGTCAAAGGCCGTTCGGTGACGTTGATCAAGCGTACCGTTACTTCGTTGTTATGTTGGACAGTCGTTAAAACTCTCGCTGCCAAAATTCCGTGCACTAGAATTTCGACCGGCTCGATGAGTAGGGACTCCTTGGGCTTTCCAATTTGTTGTCTCGCTTGGCACACACACTCGGTTCGGGCGGGAATTTCGAGGGCCTCTTTCAGCTCTACAAAAGGTCTGCCAACCTTCTGCTCGCTGTCGTTCGGACACCATGGCAGTGGCGCCGACGACGAGTCTTCTAGATCCCCTCCGCATTTGAGTGTTGTGGCTGCTCGACTTCCAGTGTCTAGCCCATTTCGCGCTCCTACGGTAGTACATCTAATATTTTCACGTACCTGTTTAAAACTTCTGAAAATTTTTGATTTTGCGGCCCCGTCATTACTTGCTCGTTTGTTGTTCCGCGACCCCTTTTCGTCACGTATGTTCTGACTGTGCTGCGAACCCCCATTATAGCGTTTATTCTTCTTTACTCTTCCCCCGGCATTACATATGGCGTAAATTTTGTCAAGTTCACCTTCTGCATACAGTCTTTCTGGCACCCCGTTTAAATAGATCGTGCCGTTTCCCATATCTATCATACCCTGGTGTTCCTGTAAAAAGTCACGGCCCAAAAGTCCGTCTACGTCTATCGGTAACTTGTCGCACACTACGAATAGTGACTGCAGCGTCCTGTCGCCGATAATTAAATTGACCTCCACGGTTCCTCTGCTTTCCAACTCGTGCCCCGTAATGCTTGTTAGTTTAATGTTATTATTGTACTCACCTGTACACCCTGGTATTACTACTGGCTTGATGATAGACACTGCCGAGCCTGTGTCCACCATCAAACGTATGGTTTGTGATCCCACCTCCGCGAACAGAATATGTGGAACACCCCTGCGATATTGTGCATTGATATGTATCACCGTCTCGCGTTTGTCCGCGCCTCGGGTTGGGGTAGTCTGTCCGAAGTGCGACTCGCGTTTAAAGACCTCTCCTGCTGAGTTTGTGCTGTAGCTTCGTGCTCTAAATGTCGCGACCTTTCTTCTGGTGGCGGCGCTTGTGGACGTCGCGCCCGCAGCTGAGGCGGCTGGCTCCACCTATTTGGGCCTCGTTGCGTGACGCCATTGCCTTGGGCACGTTTTTTTGAGTAGCACTCTCTCTCCTGGTGCCCCGATTTTTTGCAATAGCGACACACTACTGCTGCTTTACAATCGCGTCTCATGTGTCCCATCCTAAAACAATTAAAACATTCCATATTTGTCCCGCTACTTACCTGCCTGTCCATGGTGTGCGCTCGTTGTTTTGGTGCTGCCGGCTGCCAGTCTGTGTCCGGTAATACGGCCTGGACTGTGCCCCGCGTCGTGTCCAATAATGCTCGATGTAGTTCAGCCTGTTCCGCTATAGCCGCCGCGGTGTCGATCGTAAGACCATCTTGTAGCGTGAGAGTGATGCCGATTGTCTGTTGCATTTCTCGCTTCAACCCGACCTTGAACTGTGTTAGTATGTCGCGCGCATTCATACGCTCTATCCCTGGTTTTTCAGCTTCAGTGGCTGTCTTCAGTTCTTCGTCTAGCCGATCTTGTCCCGCTAATTTCACTCTTGTCGTGAATTGGCGAACTGTTTCCGTGGCCTTTTGGTAAACCTGAGAAAGCTTAAACCGCGCCACCCCGGGTATTGTCGGTGGTTTAAAATGGTTGATCAAAGAAGTCTTTACCTGCTCGTAAGTGGCGGATGCCAATTTTGTATCGCTGCGATAGTATTGGTATGCACTTTCGCTCAGTTTGCACCTCAATACTTTCACCAGTTGTTCGTTCGTGATCCCGTCCAATTCTGCTCTTTGTTCCAATCGCTCAAAATATTCCGCTACTCTTTCTTTACCTGTGAGAGGTTCTATCGTATTCGCGAAACTGCCTAGCATGACACGCGGCATTTGCACCGTAACTACTTGTGGGCTAGTGCTATCACTCGACTCTCTAGATGGCGTGGCCATTTTGACTGAATGTTAATTTCTAACCGGGTATTTGAATAGGCAAAACAAAACTTTTCTACAAATTAAAGCTAAATTTTTGAAGCACTCATATACGCGCGACTCGCAAAACCCCTTTTTTTTTGACAAAGTATGAACACAATAAAAATCGATAAAACCGAACTTCTGCTACTTGACACTCTATTAACTGTTTATTATTGTTAATAACTCACTCAAACTCACTTAACATGCCCTTGATTGTCCCCGTGGTTATTTATAACCCGTTTGGCAATACTCGCCCTTCAATATCCCGTTTACTCGTTTAGTGTGCCAAAATGCACGTGTTTTTATATCAGCAAATCAACTTATACATCATACACTGCATCTCGCACGACGTTGCTTACTTGTTTTTTTTTTTCTGAACTACTTAAAGATCCCAAACCGCTGCCACCATTGTTACCCGCACGCCGTAGTCGACCAATCAAATCAGAAAAGTCATACCACGTGCGTACGGTATTTAAAAAAAGGACGGGTTCTGTCCCTAGCGGATCTTTATCGTTGTTCAGTATTGGTAGCGTATTAAAAGTAAAGCTTCATCACACGAGATCAGATATGTACAATGGTTTATTTACAAAAATGAAATTTACATTAACTACGAGTATACAAAATATATAATAACTACTTCTAACAAATTCTTAATTCCCTATAATATACTATTATGCAGTGGTAGACATTGCTGCAAGCAATGTCTAGCCTACCGAACTACGAAACCCAAAATGTACTTACATGATAATCTTCGACAACCAACTTCAACGACCGATGAGCAAAGACTGAATGATCAGTAAATGAATGATGAATAGTGAATGAGTGAATAATGAATGAACAAATGATTAAAGAATGAATGAATAATGAATGAATTTTCACCGCGTTCTGCCCTTTTCTCAAAATTACCCCACTCTTAACTTGTCTGCGAGCGCATGCCTTCAACCAATCGCAAACGGGCATGTAATCGCGTTGCGCCTGCGTAGTTAGTTATACTGATTTTAAGGGGTTGAGATAGGGGGGTTCTACGAATTCTGTTGGTTTTTATGACCTGACCTTCGAAATAGATACCATGTATGTTTCTATTGTTTTCCGTATCAACTAAAGTAAATATTTACGTCTTGGGTTCATTTGGATTTCGCATTCTACTCTTATCTCTAATTTTCTCTATATTCTTTGAAAAAAAACCCTTAATGTATTTTTAGTCCAGTGGCGTACCAGAGATTTTTATTCTTCCACTGTATAATAATATTAAAAATATGTTTTGGCGTCGCCTGGTTTGGCGCCGTTAACAGAGCCATGTTTATTAAAAGTGAAAATAGTTATAAGTTATAAGTTTTTTAATTAGGTACAAAGAAAAATGGGCACAACTAAGGGATCTGGAAGTGATTGTTGTGTTCCGGGCTGTTGCGCTGATGGCGATTTAAATAAAATAAAGGCGCCGTAATTTGATGTTCTGCTGTCAGTGTAAACAAATTAATTATTTATATATTGTACGTCATAGTTGATAAATAAATAATTCTCACGTACCTTTTATGCTTTGCTATTTATATAGTGGTTTACAATCTGAATTTTATTACATTTTTTTTGACACATCATGGCCAACTAAAGTTTTTGACTTAATCGAATATGTGGAAGTGGATCAAAACTAGATAAGATTTGACTCTAACTGGCAAGTGGAATTAATAAAGGTAAGATGTGTAAAAAACAGATAGTAACTTCTACTTACAAGTAGAATAGTACTTTTATTTTGTTGGTGGGAACGATTAAAGACCGGTGCACACGAGGCTGATTTTGCCGCTAGCTTCCTTGCTAGATTTGGCTTTTATATTTCAAGCATGCTGTGGCACTGATTTTGGTGATGGCTTTTATAATATGTTTGCTTCACACGATGCATATATTGAAGCTTGCTTTGTAAATGGGTTTGGCGCGCGCGCAGTAATAATTCGAATGTTAACAAAAGTGGACGTTTATTATCTCCGAATAGAACACACACTATGACGCAGTGTTTGTTTGTGGGCATTTGCCCATGTCGCCCACGTGACAGGATACTGTTTCCTGATTGATTCTTGCTCAAAACAAACAGACGAACAAACAAGAAAAATAGCCGCGGTTCTAATTTTGAAATCTATCTTGTGACCCCGCACGCGAGCCCGCAATGACGTCATTTCCATCTTTGTAGCCCGCGCGTCAGCCACCACAAGTCCCAACAGTGATTCTAGCGCAAAACCAGCCTCGTGTGCGTGGTCTTTAGTGAAGTTAAATAAAAGCTTGTAAAAAGTCAACCTTCTCCCTTTTTTGTGGTCAACACAATTTAAATTATGCTATTCGGGTAAAAGAGAACGATTGAGAGAAATTCACACGAGACTAATTTTGTAAAATGTGTTTAATTTGTTTATGTATTACATTTTTTCACTGTCAGTTTACCGCCGCCGTCCATACAACATTCATCTGTTTGATGTCCCTAGTCGTTCACAGCTTTAAACTTTATGCCTTGAACAAGTCATTTCCCCACAGTGCTCAATGACGTCCATAATATTTTATACTTTTGCGATACAGTAGTTTTGACGTGATAACGTCTTATAAATTGATGAAACACCGGCTGCACGCACGAAAAAGTGTCACGTTCCGCCTGAACCTGAGCGTGCAAGCGAGAGCGCGGTATAAGCGATAGAGAGGCACGATCGGCCCAAGCGTCGGCTTGTACGCATTTCTCTCTCTTCTCGCGTGACGTCAGAGAGTTCATCAATGTTTCTTTATGACGTTATCACGTAAAACTATTGTCCGTAAACCGACTTTACAGACAACCAATGTTTTTTTTTCGATAAGTCAGCGCCAGGAAGACTGTTGGGGATAAAACGCTGAATTAATGGGCGCCTCTTCTCATTTGTTTCTTCTTAGTTCAAACCATACTAAGAGATCTAACTTACTGCAGTATCATCACGGCGTGCCTTCGCGTGTGTAAATTAAATGTTGTTATTTAAAAACTCCCTTTAAATAATTTGCTTAATTAGGAAGTCTCGTTCATTTCGTTGTATCCCTCAAATCCCGAAAAGTTGTTGACATTTTTTTCTGTTAGGTATTATTATAAATTGGGACTCGGTTATCGGATGATTTAAAAATTACAGAATTTTGGCCAGAAATTGAGAAAACGGTAAATCTGTGCGCTCGTTCTTTCAAATTTATAA
Source organism: Xanthostigma xanthostigma (assembly GCA_963575645.1). Lineage (NCBI taxonomy): Eukaryota > Metazoa > Arthropoda > Insecta > Raphidioptera > Raphidiidae > Xanthostigma > Xanthostigma xanthostigma. Next base: position 45,437,136 of record OY754464.1, read on the forward strand.
TTAATTATTATACCACTTAATCGCGTCACTCATCTGATTACCAATTAAGAATTAATCTGATTTGCGTTTGGGCAAATCCGGACCTACATGCCTAAACTTTCCTCAAGAAATAAGCTATCGAATGGTAAAAACGACATAGGAAGTCAATTTTGTTTTCACCTGGACGAAGCCAAAAAGGGCAATTATTATAGATATCAATAAGCCATCGAGTGATGAAAACCGCATTCAAATCCGTTCAGTGGTTCTCATATTTTTAGCATACAAACAGACGCGAACGGAAACTTTCTTTGATATATCAATAAGTAGGTACTGATAACGCTGGTGGATTGTCGGAAGAAAACAGAATGTTGATGTCAGTATCTTATGGAATTGGCATTGTCCTGTCGCCGAATTGACTGGAATTTTGAGCACTGCTAACGTTGAGGAACCCGTCACTGGACACAAAGTCAGTTTAGTTTTCATACATACATTCGTTTGCGTCGCTTACCGTGCCGTGTGTGGCCGTGCGTGTGTGAGTTTGGTGTTTATGTAATAAAAACTTGACAGTGATTTATACCGGAAGTGTTAATTTCACGTAAATGCGCAAGGGTCAGGTAACGTGTACGAGTGTACGACAACAACTCCGAACAACGGACAACCTTTACTGCCTGTACTTGCAACACAACATACAACCATACTGTATAATGGATATACTGTTTTTTTTTTTAATAATTCATATTTTTTCAACTGAAAAATTAACTGAAAATTTCGCCTGTTTTTAGTTTTAAATCTAAAATTTTCAAAACTTTCTAATGGTAACCAAATTTAATAACAAAATCTTCTTCATTGGAAGGATTTCTAAAAACATACCACTTCTACATCAAAACAGATATGTTTAGAAAGGAGCGTGTTCTCATCGAAATAAGCGGCCTTTTTTTAACAAGTATTATTGTGAGTTCTGAGGGATTTGACATTTTATCAAAACTATAAAGTTTAGAAAAAAAATGTTTAACAAAACTTTCTTGAAAAAATAATCATAATAATAAGCCGTTATTAAAAGTATACTATTAATTTATAATAAACAAATCTTTTCTGCGCATGCGTCGATTTTCCCCAAAAACAATAAAGCTCTTCATATTTGCATACCAAACATCTTCTCCAAATTTGGTTTCAATCCGCTCATCCGTTTGACCTGTATCGTGCTCACAGACTAACAGGCCAACAGACACACAGCGTTTTTCCAAAAATATGTTTTTTGGATTCAGGAGACCATAAACGAAAAAATATTGTATTTTAAAAAGTGAGTTTTGATCTAATAGTAGGTAGTGCCCAATAGGGGATTTTGGGATTTACTCGAACGCGGCAGATTCACATAAAGGAGGATACCTTGCACCCTTTTGAGTACCTCCACCATATATAAACCCTTTATATAGGATCGCGCTTCTCGGGCAGCCGATCAGAATAGTAAAAAAATCGATCGCTAGAAATACTCAAGCGCGTCAGATTAAGGTAAGGTGGGTTAATTATATGCTGAAAGTTGTGCATTTCAATAATCTGTCGATTTGAGTGTAACGTAACGGAGTGGGAGGGTCACAAACTTGTAAAAAAACGACACTTTACATTCTCGAGCGCGATAGAATTTTTTTTATTTAAGGAAATAATTCAAGAATAACGATGAAAATATAATCTGCCGATTTCCACAAGCCAAAGAAGCACAAATCGTCAATAAATACAATTCCGCACTCCGGGTCTCTCTTTCCCTTTCACGTTTTCTCTATCGCTTACTCTGTCGCACCGTCCTCACACCAGGTTTAGAATGGGATTTTCTTGGGCCCTAATATTTTTGAGGGTAATTTTAGGGACACAAAAAGAAACTTAAAATTTTATAAAAGACATTAAATGAATAATACAAAACCGACTCATAGTTAAATATCTGTTTACTAAGTCGTAACCTAAGTCCTAATACACTATTATAGTAACATTATGTAGTGTTTGGTCTCCTTCAATACCAGAATACTGCCGTCAAAGCCCGAAAACTTTGTTGAAGATGAGTTAGCAACGAATTCCGATCATTGTAACTGAAAAACAATTATTTTTTGTCAGCTTATCTTCATTTTTTTTTCAATTCGTCAGATTAAGAAAATCCCTCCAAATAATCGTCAGATTATCGGTCAGCACGACTAGGACATCTAGCTGAATCGCCTGTATAAATAATCTGACACGTCCGAGTATTTCAAAATGGCGATTTTTTTTCATTTTCAAGTAGCCGCCACGAGCTTTCGTCATGTCTGAATCGTCAATCTTTTGAAGGGGAGCTTCTTTCGGGTTCCTCTGAATATCTGACGCGCTCGAATAACATTTTTTTTTTCGTTTTCAATCCTTCCGTACAGCCACCCCCACCATGCAAACCGGCAGATTAACATACCTCCAATATCAGAGACACGTGGGGCAAATACGTTATGAATATCTGAGACGCTCGAGTATTTTCATGTGACTATTTTTTTGACATTTTTGAAAACCTGTAGACGCTCCCCCTACCGGTGAAAGGGTGTACATCATTAAACCTTTTTTTTCTACCATCTAATCTTAAAAATCCAATAGGTCCCTACGAAGCTCGAATAAATCCCCATCTATCATCGTGGGCTTGCCTACTATAAACTAGTACCATTCCTTGTGGGTTGGAATGGTAATACATTCATTCCAATGAGCACAAGCTTTACGTGATGTCATCTATCTAGAGTAAACGCATTTTCATTTATTTTTTACTGCCATCTATTGAGAGTTAATTAATTCCTGTATAGTAGTATCGCGGTTGTATGCCTTTCATCACTTAATCCATCGCGTTTTTTTCCGTGCCCACTGCGCTTAAAGAAGTTTCACTTCAAAAAAGAACGTGTTATTTCAAAATACAAGCTCAAATAATTGAGAAAAATAATATTGATACAAGAATTCATATTCCCTACGGAAGGTCGGATCTGTTCCTGTCGGGATTCAAACCTAGTATCTCTCGAAAGCGAATCTATAGATCATCTCGTTTGGTCATAACGAAGAATAGTGCTCTTTAGTTATTACGATTGTACAATGTACGTACGTATATATGTTACGGTCAATGTCCGGAAGACGGGCAATGTCCGAAATCAGACAAGATTCAAAAAATAGATTTTTTTTGTATCTTTATCATTATATAAGTTATCATTAACCCTTTATGGAATTTTTATCACTGATACCAACTATTGAAGAATATATTTTTCAGCTTTCTACTACAAGTAGTGATGATTGAAAACACGTATAATTTATTTATTATTGATATGATATGAGCAATAAACAATATATCTCAAAGCATTGAATTTCAGAACTCACATTTATTCCAGCAATAAAAATGAAAATCAAAACTACTTATAATTTATTTTGACAATGTCCTTATCAAAAATCAAAACTACTTATAATTTATTTTCACACATTTTATTTATTTTAATAAATGAAAATATGTTTATTGCTCTCTTAGGCTGATCTACTCATTGTCTTCTTATTACTCAAATACAAAAACCTTCCATTTATTACAAAATTCAGCTCTATAAGACGTTGGTAAGTTCTAGCGCTGTCATTCTTTTTAGAATTCTCGTAATAGTCGGTCGATTTGAGTGAGTTTCAATTGTGTTTCATTTAAGTGCTTACAAAATACTTTGTTCAAATTTGAGTTATTCAAGACACTATTTGAAGTTATTTAAACTATTGGTGATCATGGAAGTTATGTCATAAAACTTTTAAAAATTCGTTTTATAAAAACAAATATATTTTTGCATTTTTTTTATTCATTAAAATAAATAAAATGTGTGGAAATAAATTATACGTGGTTTCAATAGAAAGCTGAAAAATATATTCTTCAATAATTGATATCAGTAATAAAAATTCCATAAAAGGTTAATGATAACTTATCATGATAAAGATACAATCAAATGTCAGCGTTTCATGTTTATAAAAAATTCTTTTTTGAACCTTGTCCGATTTCGGACATTGCCCGATATGGCTTGGGCATTGTCGACATTGTCCGGGCATTGTCGACATTGCCTGGCTTTCGGACATTTACCGTAACATATATGTCTATAAGAGGCAAAGCGAGTCCGTAATATAGAACAGAGTACACGAACTGTGAAAAGGTTTTGTTTGTAGTGGGTCGCATGTCCTGTTACTGTTTGTCCTTTAGTGTGAAAATACTCACCCAACGAAGCTATTCAACACTTTGTAATGTGTATTATACTGAATGTACAACAAAAATGGCCAGTTAGCTTAAAAGTAGGTATTATTTATAACTTTGTGAGAAAGAAACAAAAAACAAAAGAATGTCAATTATATTTATTTATTACATTCTTAAGGACCAATATTTGAACACTTATGCTCAGTTGCTGAAAACATTATCAAAAAAAAAATTTGACAATGACCTGAGATTGTGGTCAAACGATTACCTTTTTTATGCATTCAGGAGCAGTCTAATGTCGTTATGAAATTCCTTGTCATGTAACACATCAAATACAAATGATTGTTCTACATAGAAAAAGATCGTTTTCAAATTTTAGGTTAACTGTGTAGAGAAAAGTTGTTTCAAAGTGGAAATTGTACAGAAAACGATGTTAAATAATGTAAGTATAGTTTTTAAAAAAATATCGTTTTAATCCATCAATTATTTTTCCAGCAGAATCGACTCACAATTCTACAATGCTTTCTGCAACCCTACATTATTGGTTATGAAGAAAGTCAAATTGCTTAGTTGCAGAAAACTTTGCTACAAAATTTAAATTAACACTGATCTTACATTGTGATCATATAATTACAGTTTTTATACATACAGAAGTAGTCTAATGTTATTGTTAAACTCTTCGTCATGTAGAATATTAGATTGTATTTACACAAAAATAAATGATCCATATAAATAGAAAAATATTGCTAGTCAAACTAAATTTTGATTAAAATATATGCTCTAAATTACTAGAATTAAAATTTTAGTAATTTAGAGCATATATGCTCTAAATTACTAGAATTAAAATTTTGTCGAAACTATGAGAGTAATCGAATTTTATCAAGAGTACCTTTTTTGTAGTAAATGAGTCTCGTGATCCAGATTTTATACTCAAACTGATTTTTTTCCATTGGCGTAGAAGTTTTAGATGTTTAATTATCGAAAAAATCAAGTTCTACGCCCATGGAATGATATTCATCATTATTATGATATGGGTTTTATTGCCCAATAAAGCTGTGCCAACGTACCAAATTTGAGTAAAATCTCATGAGCCGATTCAAAGTTATAAAGCAAAAACGATTTGAAAATTGTACACTTTAATGCGTCTGGCAGGATGATAGAACCCTCGAAACTGTCTGGCTACTAATGAAACATTATTTAATAGTTCTCCAAAAAATATATATAAAATTCAGCTTTTATAAAATAACGTAAATATAATTATACAAATTATTGAAGGAGATTTATTTGGTTGAGGAACAATTGAAAATAAGCTTTACCAGTGTATCGCTTGTGGCCAACGTTTCGAAAAATATATTTTCGTTGGCCACAAGCGATACACTGGTAAAGCTTATTTTCAATTGTTCCTCAACCAAATAAATCTCCTTCAATACATATTTTGGAACAAAACTTCTACCAATTATACAAATTATAATAGTTTAAGGGTGTCTGGCAGGGGGTTGGAACCATACTAAGTGTCTGGCAATGAGCGACGCGAGTTTTAATATTGTTACGAATGAAATATTAAAAAATTGAGTTTTATACAATGACGAATTTGAGATGGAATTTTGTACACCTTTAATACCTGTTACCTGCCAAAGCAACCACTACTCTTCATGGGTGGGGATCATTCTTACCTGTATTGGAGACATCCATAGAAAAACTTTCAGCTTTTATAAAAAGACGAAGGTCTGGCTGCCGCGGGCTCTTGGGCTATAAGTTGGAATGGTAACATTGAAAAAAAAAAAATAGGTGACATGAAATAATTGTAAAAACAAAAACAATAATGGTTCCGACTGCGGCAATCGAACCTATGACTTTTTCTGTATAAATCAGCCGCCATATTCCTCACCCACCGTAGTCTAATGATGTAGAGCCGGTTTATGTAGTACACTAGCCGCCACTCGCGGCTTCGCACTCGGTTGAGACGAAACACGGCAGCAACAACAGTAGTGTAACCATATTACAGTTACATTGGCTAATAATAAGCATTACGATTAAATTCCAGTATACAGCATATTATTCAAAGCAATGGCACGTCAATCCGGTGTCGGAGAGGCAACCGGATGGCGAGTGGTAATCTGGGCCTATGAGTGGTACAGAACCCCCTGGTAGCGGCCAAAGTGACCCCAAATGGACGGGGGCGGCGATATGGGGGTGGGGCAAAATCTAAAAATGTTTGAAAAGGCAACCGGATAAAAATGCGGTTGCATTGAAGGAAATACCCTAATTATATAATAAATTTTTTTTGCCATCCGAAACACGCGGGCCGTTTTTGCACTAGCGAATAAAAAAAAAATAAAAAAAAATAAAAAAAAAAGGTAACCGCTTCAAAATTAGTGAGCATACTTATTGACACCACCAAACGTTGGAAAAAAATTTCCATCCGATCCTGATGGGCAGTTTCGGAGAAACAGCCCCTCAAAGTCGCCGAAAAACCCTTTTTTTCGATTTTTTCAACAATAAGTAAAAAAAACACACTAAAAATTGTTCAAATCGGATGGCATTCGAAATATATACTGTCCTAAGTACATATAATAGTGTGTATCAATGCCATCCGATTTCAATTAAATTTACCCCTATTTAGCCACCCCCAAAACTCATGAAAATAACAATTTTATGCAGCGTATGGCATTATTTTTATTGTTATTGAGTTTTGGGAGGAGGCTAAATAGGGGTAAATTTAATCGAAATCGGATGGCATTGATACACACTATTATTTGTACTAAGGACAGTATAAATTTCGAATGCCATCCGATTTGAACAATTTTTAGTTTGTTTTTTTTTACTTATTGTTGAAAAAATCGAAAAAAAGGGTTTTTCGGCGACTTTGAGGGGCTGTTTCTCCGAAACTGCCCATCAGGATCGGATGGCAATTTTTTTCCAACGTTTGGTGGTGTCAATAAGTATGCTCACTAATTTTGAAGCGGTTGCCTTTTCAGTTTTTTTTTTTATTTTTTTTTTATTCGCTAGTGCAAAAACGGCCCGCGTGTTTCGGATGGCAAAAAAAATTTATTATACAATTAGGGTATTTCCTTCAATGCAACCGCATTTTTATCCGGTTGCCTTTTCAAACATTTTTCGATTTTGCCCCACCCCCATATCGCCGCCCCCGTCCATTTGGGGTCACTTTGGCCGCTACCAGGGGGTTCTGCACCACTCATAGGCCCAGATTACCACTCGCCATCCGGTTGCCTCTCCGACACCGGATTGACGTGCCATTGCTTTGAATATATTTTTTTCACTAAATTAGTGAAAGCATAATATTAAACGATTATCGTCATAATATTTTAGAAGAGTTATATATAAGAAAAAATGTCGCCGTCGGGACTTGAATACGAAACAACCAATTTCGCGTTGGTTGAGTTACATTACTCTACAGTGCCCACGACAGTTAACTTTTTATTTCTCTCATATTACAGTTGCCTGATGAAATTGCGCCCCAGTCGGAAATGACAACAGTAGTAGAGCTTTTGGTTCCACCATATGCCGTGGGCCTCTGGTTCCACCGTTTTGTAGTACCACTTTAAGACAATGTTTTGCACTTTGATTTTTGTTCAGAACCTTCGCAGGCACGCGCACAACAACTCGGATGAACGCATAGTTTCCGATTTCCGAACAGACAGACATTCATTTATATATAATAATAATAATAATATATATTTATTCCATTAAGAACCTGTTACAGTTATTGGAAACGTCAGAATACAAAAATCACACAGTATTAAAAAAATCATCTTGAGAATAAAAACAGCCATTATACAGAAATCTTTTAAGTGTTCCTTTAAAGTTATCAATATTATTAATACTTTTTATATTATTTGGCAGATGATTGTAGATCCGTGCACAATTGTAACATGTGCCTTTAATGAACAATGTCAAGTTCGGTTTGGGGAGTAAAAGTAAATCTTTATGTCGCGTACTGTAATCGTGACCTCTTGAACCATAATTTTCCATATTTGTGTGAATATACACTGCAGCCTTATAGATGTAAACTGCTGCCAAAGTTAAAATATCTTCTTTGAAAACATTACGACAAGAGTCACGCGGTTTTAAACCAAAAATTGTTCGTATAGCTCGTTTCTGCAAATAAAATATATGTTTGCTATCTCTTGAATTTCCCCATAGGAGAACACCATATCGGCAGATAGCATACGTACATTTACGTTGTTCCCTAGATCCTTTTTCTTTGCAGCGTTTCGTAATCACAGGAATCGAACTTACTCTACCGTGCTAAAACAAGTTTTTTTTCAAAGAATATAAAAAAAAATATTTTATAAAATCATCTGTGTCAAAAAAAAAACTACACTTCGTATTTCTATTTAGGTAACAAAAATATTCTCACTGTATTGACGTGAAAGTTTTCAATATAATACGAGCACACCTGGTGTACATTTTCATGTTTACACACACTGAAAAATAAAGCCTCTGAACCTATAAGTAATTCGAGTAAAATATAGGATAACCTACGACCCCAGTAATAAAACTCGAGGATGAGTCGAGAAGTTTATAATAGCGAAAAGAGTTCATATGACCCGTAGTGCTATACAATCTAGATACAAATGATCTGTTAAATAACGGTATATGTATAATAGAGACTACAGCGCAACAAGCAATAAATCTTTTTGCTTTAGTAGAAGAAGAAGTGAAACTTCTTAAGCGACGTATCTGTTTGAAATTTTCTATAACGTTAAAAGGAAAATCATTCAACGGTGGGGAAATATAAGAGGAACCTTAGTAACGCAAAATGGATAACGCATTAAAAGACCATTTCATAGTTGAAATTTTTTATGCGTATACCTCAAAATCCCGTCACGTTTTTCGAGCAGTTTTCATTTTAATAGATGAACACCGTAGAAAAATATTTCAAGATACTTTTTTTGACAATCAACGATTTATGGCAGATGAACTAACCTTTCAACCAGTTTTCATTCACTTCTGCCAGTTTTTCCGATTGTGGCACTTCAACCATCGTCTCAATTGAGCACAAATGTGTTTTTCTGCTATTTTATGCACTAATTTAACATCGATAATAATATTTTCATCTAAATTAACAATAAAAAAACGTTACTGGGTCAGCCATTTCATGAAAAAGTGTCGGAAACATTCGATTACCGTGATCATAAAACCATGGCAACGATACTTGCGCATGAAAACGATGAAAAGCTCTATGAAACGAGTTCATAACTCTAAAGAAGTTTCACTTTCCCAGTAAGCTTACGTGAGAGGCTCGCGCGCTCTTTTTTAAATCAAACTCGCACCAATAGCGTTCACAGACATTTAATCTCGGACCAATAGTGTTACAGAGAAATTCAGAATCGGGTCAATAGCGTTCACAAAGTTCAAACGTGACCAATAGCATTCAGATAAATTCAGACTCGAACAAACACCTAAATAAAGAATTATCAATCATTTTGTACATCCCTGAAATGTTATCGTTACAGGAATGAGTTAGATAGAAAAAAAAACATTCTATATTCTTTTATTACATAAATTTTCACAATTTTCGTGAGTAGAAAATATTGAATTAAAACGACAACTAGTGATTTTCGTGGTTTAGATAAATAAATGTTGGTTTGGCCAAACCTTATTTCTTGTACCGCAATTTTGTATCCATAAGCGTAGTAATGTTTACTTACTTTGTACACGAAGGAACATTTTGTAAACTTTCATAAATGATCATTTTCGCGACCTAGACGAAGGCAATATTTAACACGTTCGCTGCCATATTCAATTGAAGTTAGGCTTATAGCGCTGAAAAAAAATTTTTAACTGCGTAATTATTCGGTCTGCCAATCGACGGGGGTGCATACAGACCCAAACTAAACGATTCACAAATTATTTAATCGTCCGTAGGGGAGCACACAACAATAATTTGGCGAGAATGTGTAACTTTTACAATATTCTGAGTACTTGCGCGGATAAGATGAAAGAGATAGCAGCATTGTGCAGTTTATGATAAAAGTCTAAAATTTGGCACAGAGGTACGAGATAGATAGATTGCAGATTATAGACGCTCAACAGGTGAGATCATCAGCATTAGCATTACAAGCCGTCTAATACGAGCTCGGGTTTTTGGGAGCGCTAATTCCCAGAAAAATATTGTAATGCAAATTTAATTCTAATGTTTCCCCAGAGGGGTACAAAAGTACCTATTTAAATTGTTAAAAGATATATTGGGACACGTCTGGTCTAGTTTCTGAACGTAATGGGGGTTGTAAAACAAAAATTGTATCACTGTTAAATCTTTAAAAAGTTTGTTCTTAAACATTTTTTAATATGTGAAAAGATATAACGTAAAAAAATGGTCTGAAAGTCGGAATATTTTGTCGTCTTGGAAAACAATAACTAAAACGTAATGTCCTTTTCAACAGCTTTATTTATCGTGTTTTTTATAGAATTGTAAATTGAAAAAACATATGCTCATAAAGAAGAAAACGGCCTAAATTGTACTTTCTGTCTCATATCGATATCTTTAAAAATTGAAAAGTTATAAGCAGTCAAAGTGAAAATCATAATAGAAGTTTTACATGTGCTACGAATACCTTGTATACTGAATAAAAAAGATCCGTCCAAGAATCCATAGAAAATTTCATGCCTTAAGCGATATTTTTGCGCAATCTCGATACCTTGAGAGATCATTAAAAATGTAAATACTGTAATTTTTTCGTTCAATTTGGTCATTTTTCATTGACTTCGCCTGGACTTATAGCTTGAAAATGTCTCACGTTATAGAGATAGGACAAAAAGAATCGTTTTCTATGGATTCCTAGATGGACTTTTTTATTCGGTACATAAAGGATTTTCTGAATTTAACGACTGCCTACTATAATTGCACATACCGCTAACCTAGCGGTATGTGCTTTATTATCGCTTTGAGCGTCAGAGCTGACTTTAGTTCATAATATAAGAAGTTATATCTAAGTTGAAGCTTTTTGAAAATAGGAGATTCTGATCTATAAAACATAACCATTTTTAAATCCACTCGAGTTCATAAATACTACTAAAATTGTAATTGAAAATCACGAACAGCAGTTGTCGGTTGGTCTGTACGTATGTACGTCCGAGCTCTACAAATCGCAATTTTGGTCGGATCGCCTGGGGTTATATTTTATTCACTTTGTTTACTATCAGGCCAGAATCCTATTTTTTACTAAAATGTGTTCAGTAGTTTAATTTTTATAAACAGTTTTTTTTTATTATTTTTGACAGCTAATAGTTAAAATAAAAAAAAACAATATAATTATTACTGTAAGTGTAGTAGTATTACCGTAGAATAAGTGCTATATTTCTATACCACGATAACAGCGGCACAATGCATGAGCACTATTGCTACGCGGTTAAGGAGGTTGATCCGTTACAGTCTAGTCCCAATCAAAAGTAAGTCGAATTCTAAATGGAAAATTTTATAGTTTATATGTCGATGATACCAATAAATTATTGTCAGAAAGGCACAAATAAATATTTTTTTTTTAATATTAATTATTTCAGTACTTTATACTTATTGGACTAACTTTTGTATTTTTTGTACAAAGTTAGGTTAAAAAAAATAAATTTATGTAAATATCTGTATTTTACATATTTTTTGCAGTAAATAATTTAAAAAAAAATTAGAAGTAATAAAAGTTAAAATTAAATCATTAAAAAGTTGAAAATTCAGTTAAAATTGTTAAATCTGTCAAGAATAAAAGTCCATAATCGAAAAGTGCTAAGGTTTAATAATTTTTTTTATTGATTAAAAGTCTCCTAATTAAATTGGAAAAAATATTAAAATATGCGTAGGACATCGATGCTTTACATAGACAGTTTTTGGAACTGCTGACATTATTTGGTTATTTGCAAAAAATTAAAATGAACAGTTTGCATGCTAGCTTGACATATTTTCCATAAGACTACATGTAAAAGTTTTTTTTAATTTTTAACTTTATAAATCTCCTAATTGTTTTGGATTTTTTACAGAAAATTTTGTCATAAAAAAATCTATGAAAAAAATTTTATTTCAGACTTTTTCATTATCTTCGTAAAACGGCTCAACCTCCTTAAGGCGTAAGTCCAGTAATGGTAAGGTGCCGGGTTCGATTCCCCCCGACATCATTGGAAATTTTTTTTCTATTCCATTTTATTTCCACTTGATATTTATATTATAATATATTTCTCATATATTTTTATTTCATTTTTTTCATTTATAATGTTTTTTATTTTTTAAATTGTTTTCTTCTTTCAATTTTTCATTATAATAATATGTACAGTGGAAAACTTGCGGGATGTGCACTTCTGGTTTTGCCAACTATTTTTCAATTTTTGAAGATATCGCTATAAGAAAAAACACGTCTAAGGGCGTTCTTTGCTTTGTGAACAAACGTTATTTCGACGAGGAACATAATAAATAAAGCTGATGAAAAGGATATTACATTTTAGCCATTAGTTTGGAAAGCGCCAAATATACTCGACTTTCTGGCATTTTTTGATGTGATAACGTCTTATAAATTGATGAATCACCAATCTTATAAATTGATAAAACACCGGCTGCATGCACGAAAAAGTGTAACGTTCCTAACGTTCCGCTTGACCCTGTGCGTGCTTTTCTCGAAAACGGCCCTAACGATTTGGATGAAATTTACTGAAAAGGCATTTTGGGGGGCAAAAAATCGTTTTAGCTAGATCTCATCTCTCGAAAAAATCGTTTTCATACAAATTTTATCATTATAAAAATCAATTTTTTGACGTATTAAAATACTTAAATATTTTGGAATTTTATATAAACAATGAAACAATTGTTTTCAAAATATTATGACAGTTAATCTTTGAAACTTGAAATAAATACGAAAGAAAGAAAGTTAAAAAAACAATTATATTATAGGTGGTGAGTAATTTTAATAAATAAAATTAACCTAACTTTGAAGCAAAAGATGCAATATCATACATTCGAATTATTATAATAATTATATAAATTTAGGTTATGTATTACGGAATACGTTATCACGTAAAACTATCGTCCGTAAACCGACTTTACAGACAACCAATGTTTTTTTTTTTGGCCACACCTTTTCACACACCCAAAAACATGTAAGAATGTTTTTACAGATCTAATAGAGGATCTATCTGAATTTTTTTATACATCTAATAGTTCTTGACATTTTTATCGAAACTCATCTATGGGGGTAGTTTTAGTACCCCTATTTCCTCCAAAGCATAGATTTCACATGCCCCAAATCTTTTTAAACGCTTTTATTTAGCTTGATATCTTTGTTTCTGTGTTTCTTTGTTTTAAATCTTGGGACAGCTTTTTCAACTACTGCATGGATTTGTAGTTCCGATGACATTATAATATTATAATAACTAACTGACCGCTTTCGTTCGGTTGCAAATCGCACTGTTAATAAAGTACACTAAAAACTTAAAAATAAAAATAATAAAAAAAACTTTTAAGTTAAAATCTATAATGTACTAAAAACTAGAAAATAAATACGAGTCACCATTGGGGGCTTTGATTAAACTAAAATTAAATCGTGGGGGGCATTTATAGTTACATTATGGTCGAAGAAGGCAGTTGAAAGCTAAATATGATTTTCAATCTTAAACAAATAAAAGTTTTCTACTAAATTTCTACCACGATTTTATTTTAATTTAATCAAAACCCCTTATGTTGACTAATATTATTTATTTTCTAGTTTTTAGTACCTTGTGACGATACGTCACTAAGCCTCACCATGTAAGTGATTATGTTTAATTATCAGTGCCCGTGGCGGCGTTTTGAATAACACCGCCAGAAATATAACATTAACTATATTAATTTACCAGTGTATAAAGCGGTGCTTTCCGTAGCACCGCAAATAATAATAATAAATTATATTAAACTTTCCAGTAACCGTTATAATTAATTACCAGTGACCGTTATAATTAATTATAAACGATATTAAACTACCGTTAACCAGTGTACATTCAACAAAGAGACACCAAGTGTGTAGTATTAAATTATATCAAGTACAGACCGTCTGACATGCGAACGCTCCAGTACTTGTCTCAGCTAGCCAGCATTTATTTAATAACACGAAATAATTATTAACAGCTCTCGCATATCGGACGGTTCGTACCTATAGACATAGCTTCTAAAACATCAAGCTATAGTCGACAAGTTCGCTGATAAGAACTGTCCACCTGTACACAGTGATAGCTTCACTACTCTGTGTAGAGGCGACCGTCCGTTTCCTACCGCTACTACACCCGTTCCACTCTAGTCCGCTTTCTCCACCGCCCGGTATTGCCACGACGATCAGTCTGGCCGCCAGCTCACTCGGCTACCGGAAACCGTTCCTAACTCGTTGGTGTAGGGAGGTGACATAGGCCTCCCTAAGCGCTCAGCTTTTCGCCAACGAGTCCCGACTATATCGCCTGTTTCCGTTCCCGCTACCGTACCCCCCTGACGCCCGACATCTGGACAGACGGCTGTCGTCGGCGGGACGTCAGGTGTTCCCTACCGTTTCTCCCGACCGTTTGACCAGGAGGAGAGGCGACCGTCCGGGTGTCCCCTCTACCTCACCGCTAGATATTGTATTTATGTATTTATGTAACCGATTGATGTAATATTTTTGTATTGATATATTTTGTTCATTTTGTAAACACTAAAGAGTTTTGTTTCTTTTAATAAAAGTCGACCTAGTACGACATTGAAAATACGCTAAACTTCTCTTATTTAAATTCTTTGTATTTCGCTGCTAATATAAGTGCCCTGGATTCCGACGAGCTATACCCCGGCCGACGGAAAGCAGCGGACCTGTTGTGACGTCGCGTTGATTACGTCATCTTAAAACGCGCACCGTTACATGGCGCCCGAACAGGGACCGTTTTTCTAGTTTTGTGATTTAGCGTATTTTCTACCGTATACCGTTTTTGACATTAATCTTTGCTGTGTTCTGAGTTTATTATATAATAGGACAACAATGACGAAGAGTTGGATATACCAGCTCACTAAAGACGGATTAGTGAAATATCTGTCTGACCACAACATCGACGCTACCGGCACCTGTGATGAACTGCGCAAACGACTAAGCGCGTTCGTCGACACACACCCAGAGATGTTTCAAGACGACACCGATGACCAGCCTACCGCTAGAGGGGACGCCGTTCCAAAACACCCCTCTCACCGTTACCAGAGCACACCTGAATCCCAGACCTCCCTGACTCCGCCCTATCTTACCGCTACTAACCTACCAGATGTCGCTAAAACGATGAACCAGATAAGAAAGTGGGGGATCTCTTTCGACGGCAGAGACCCCATCGGCTTCCTGGAACGTATTGATGAACTAAGCCAAGCTTACGGCTACACCACCGAACAATTATTTACCAGTCTACCTGAATTATTAAGAGGCGAACCTCTACTTTGGTACCGCAACAATAAAGACAGATGGCGCTGTTGGCGCCATTTCACCGATAATTTCCGAGAGCAATTTTTACCGCATCGCTACATCTATCACCTGAAACGCGAACTACAACAACGACACCAGAGGGCCGACGAACCGTTCGCAAAGTACGCCGCGGTTATGCAGACGTTAATGCGCAGAATCGGCGGTCTATCTACCGAGACGCAGACCGAGCACATCTACGACAACATGAGTCCAGATTATAAACTGTACATTCGTCGTCAAGACATCACTTCGATAAGTGATCTACAACGCCAGGCCGCAGAATACGAGAGCATCCGCAACGAACAACAAGAGCAACGTCGAACGCTCCGTACCCCAGGTGACCGACCAGAGAACAAGCGAAACGCCGCAGTCATCGCCTACAACCGAGACGAGTGCTGCTGGCGGTGCAAACAACGAGGACATACACGTTACGACTGTCAACGTCCTCCCCAGAAGTTCTGCAGTGTATGTGGTACCGACGGCCGTTTTACAAGAGAATGTCATCCTCAACAGGGAAACACCGAACGTGGCCGGGCTCCGACAAAAGTAGGCCCGGTCAGAGAAAAGATACCGATTTACTACCGACCAAGACCGCACCTAGATATTTACCTCTGGCAACAGAAGTTCTCAGCGTTACTAGACTCTGGCTCTGAAATTTCTTTCATATCATCAAAAGTATTAGAACTCGCTAACGAACACAAGGTCTCAGCACACAAAGAAGATAGTCCTATCGTTCTAGCTGATGGAACGTTGACGACATGTCCTGGCACCATCACACTCCCTTTGCAGATCGGAAAGCGCGTTTATCAACACGACTTTTTAATCATGCAGACGGTCGAGAGTGACGTCATAATTGGAGTCGACCTCTGGGCTAAGATTGGACTAACGCTACCGCCACCGTCCTGCCATAACCAGCCACCTGCAGTTCACAAGCCGATCACCTGTGTAATTTCCGAAGGCTTGACAGAACGCACGCCGCAAGAGAACCAAGAGTTGAAAGAATTTCTAGACACAAAACGACAGCGCTTTGAGAGCGTCAGAGACCCGACCGATAAGATACAACACCGAATACGACTAAAAACCAGCACACCGATCAAACGACGTTACCGACCTCATAATCCAGTAATACCAGACCGCAAACAGAATCCCGACACGAATAATCCTGTCCAGTATAATATCCTTGGCTATAAAAGGCCAAAATTCGCTGATCCTCTCTTTAGTATGCAAGATGAGTTCAGCGCAACGAAAAGCAATTCTACTAGACCAGTCAGCGCCCATCCGCAAGCGTTCAAAGCTCGCCATCCTGCGCGAGAAGTTAGAACAAGCCAGGCGTCGTCCTGTCCCAGTGGCCATGCGACTAGCACCACCGGCTACCGCCGCAACTCCGAGACGCAAGTTACTCGCGACAGCAGCCGCTGCCCAGCCAGCACGCCGACCACCAGCACCCGCACCGTCGGGCCGACCACCGGCCCGCCTCACCACGACACCAGTCCGTCAGCTGGGCACCGCCGTGCCAGCGACCGTCATTCGGCAGCCCGTCCGAGTATCAGCTGCCGACGGACCTCGACTACCGACACGGCCCTTACGTGTGTCAGCTGTAACGCGCCCCCGCGCGCCTCCGCCCGCCGCCATCACCGCCATCGACCAGGCCAGCGGTCAATTAAAGACTCGGCCATCACCGGCACCAGTGGCTCTACAGCCGCCCGCCGACCATCCGCAGACAACACCACCGGTATCCAGCCAGACAGCCAACGCACCAGTTTACCGACCGTCCGTAGACCCCGTGTTCGGGCCACACCAGGCGCCGGCCGTCTTGCTTGAGATCGACACCGGCATCTTCATGCGTGTACCCCACCACGCCATGCACCAGTTACGTACCTGGCGCGGCATCGCATCAGATAAACGTATGTGGCGACTACGTTTCACTCACACCGGCATCCTGCGCCGTGCCTACCCGATGACCGCAGTGTAAGGGGGGGGTGATGTGACGATACGTCACTAAGCCTCACCATGTAAGTGATTATGTTTAATTATCAGTGCCCGTGGCGGCGTTTTGAATAACACCGCCAGAAATATAACATTAACTATATTAATTTACCAGTGTATAAAGCGGTGCTTTCCGTAGCACCGCAAATAATAATAATAAATTATATTAAACTTTCCAGTAACCGTTATAATTAATTACCAGTGACCGTTATAATTAATTATAAACGATATTAAACTACCGTTAACCAGTGTACATTCAACAAAGAGACACCAAGTGTGTAGTATTAAATTATATCAAGTACAGACCGTCTGACATGCGAACGCTCCAGTACTTGTCTCAGCTAGCCAGCATTTATTTAATAACACGAAATAATTATTAACAGCTCTCGCATATCGGACGGTTCGTACCTATAGACATAGCTTCTAAAACATCAAGCTATAGTCGACAAGTTCGCTGATAAGAACTGTCCACCTGTACACAGTGATAGCTTCACTACTCTGTGTAGAGGCGACCGTCCGTTTCCTACCGCTACTACACCCGTTCCACTCAAGTCCGCTTTCTCCACCGCCCGGTATTGCCACGACGATCAGTCTGGCCGCCAGCTCACTCGGCTACCGGAAACCGTTCCTAACTCGTTGGTGTAGGGAGGTGACATAGGCCTCCCTAAGCGCTCAGCTTTTCGCCAACGAGTCCCGACTATATCGCCTGTTTCCGTTCCCGCTACCGTACCCCCCTGACGCCCGACATCTGGACAGACGGCTGTCGTCGGCGGGACGTCAGGTGTTCCCTACCGTTTCTCCCGACCGTTTGACCAGGAGGAGAGGCGACCGTCCGGGTGTCCCCTCTACCTCACCGCTAGATATTGTATTTATGTATTTATGTAACCGATTGATGTAATATTTTTGTATTGATATATTTTGTTCATTTTGTAAACACTAAAGAGTTTTGTTTCTTTTAATAAAAGTCGACCTAGTACGACATTGAAAATACGCTAAACTTCTCTTATTTAAATTCTTTGTATTTCGCTGCTAATATAAGTGCCCTGGATTCCGACGAGCTATACCCCGGCCGACGGAAAGCAGCGGACCTGTTGTGACGTCGCGTTGATTACGTCATCTTAAAACGCGCACCGTTACAACCTTCTTTATCGTTTGTACAATAAAAGTGTTTAACTTTTTTTACCTATTTTTTAACAATATAAAGATGTATCTTTGTGCCGAATTTCATGCTTTAGTCATAAGGTGCACATTCATTTTGCTAATTCGCCTCACTAGAATATGAATCCCGTTGCAAATACAACACCTTTACTTCCACCACAACGCCGCGCTGGTGGAGGTGAAGATATTTTATTATCTACTTGTTTTATTTAGTAATAGATCTTAAATAATAATTAGTTATTTAGTAACACGTTTTAATTATCAATATGAAATCTTTAATAATACGTTATTGAAGTAAAACTTTTTTTCGCACGGTAGGGTAAAAACGATTCATGAGATTTAAAGTGTTCGAAATGCTGAATCAATGCTCGTATAATATCATGTCAGTGAGGTAGAATTTCGAATTCGGTAACCAGCGCCCTTATTTATTTTTTGTTTGTTTTTGTTTGCATTTATTATTCTATATTTTTTATATTTATTTACTAGAGGTCCCGCCCGGTTTCACCCGGGTGCAAAAAAACGAATGGGAAGAAAGGGACATGAGTACGCACATTCATCTTAGTTTACCGAGATGAATGTATTTATACTTTTTTAAGTAATAAAATTTCTTTCAATACATATAATAAATATTTAATTTTAATTAGTCGTAATAATATTTTAAAAAATTGAAATGTAAGCCTTAGAAGAAAGCAATGTAGAAAATAAAAAAAATAAAAATATATTCGCCGACGTGGGGCTTGAACCCAAGACCCTGGCATTAAGAATCTTACACTCTACCGACTGAGCTATCCGACCTGTGACCGTCACGCGCTAATATTGCAATATTTAGTTAAGGCATTTCACCTGATAATATTTGTCCGACGGACTAATTTTGAGATACATCTTTCAACATTTTTCATTGATGTTCCGCTCCAATTGGTCGTAGTGCGATATTATATAGCCTATAGCATTCCTCGATAAAAGGGCTATCCAAAAAAAAATATTTTTTTTCAATTCGAACCAGTAGTTTCTGAGATTAGCGCGTTCAAACAAACAAACTCTTCAGCTTTATATATTAGTATAGATATATTTTTTCAGTTTTACCATTCCAACTATTGTTGGGACTGGAAGATCAAAATTCACTTTTCAAAATATTACAATATTTTTTTTTCGATTGAGGTCCCCCGAGTACAAAAACCATAGCCTTGGAAAAATGATGATTGTCTTTTTGTTGTTTTTCTGTTTGTTAGTTTGTTTGTCTGTGAGTACGATACAGGTCAAAACGGTGATCGAACCAAATTTTAGTAAGATGTTTAACACGTAAATATGAATACTGAATAGCCCTACTATCGAGCGGGTGGCGTAGTGGTGAGAGCACTAGACTCGCATTCGGGAGGTACCTAGTTCGAATTTGGGTGGGGGAAGATGTGGCGGGGAGTTTTTCCTGCTGCCTCTCGCCGAGAAACGGTAATTCCTGTACCGCCGTACCGGCCATCTTGTTGAGATTTTCCATGGTTTCCCTCAGTAATTCTACATAAATATCGAGATGTTTCCTTATCCAAGGCCACGGCCGATTACCTGTCAAGCTCCTATATGCTCAAAATTTGCCTACTTTA
This sequence comes from Xanthostigma xanthostigma, assembly GCA_963575645.1. Lineage (NCBI taxonomy): Eukaryota > Metazoa > Arthropoda > Insecta > Raphidioptera > Raphidiidae > Xanthostigma > Xanthostigma xanthostigma. The sequence goes on from OY754464.1 coordinate 45,457,490, forward strand.
TTCTAATGTCCTAAAATTCTTTCATTTGCCCATTGCTATTAAATAAGTGGAAGTTTAAAAATGTAGAAAATGACGGAAAATGTGATAGATGGAAAATAGTAGTGGTGCGAATGGCATCTGTTATGACATAAAGTCGGGAAACGGACGTTAAACGCATTTTTATTATTATTATTATTATAAGAAGGAAAAAATTCCGTGAAGAATTCTGCATCCACAAGCACCCAAAACTTCAGGTTCGTCACCGTCCTACAAGGGATACTTGCAGAACAAGGTGCAACTATAACCGCGTCTCAAACCATGAAATGAGCGATTACAGTGAGTTTGGGTCAGGCGCACGAAGTACACGGAGCGACCCGATAAACACGGCTTTTTGCATGCGATAGACTAGTGACTCAGCATTACGATGACATGCCAGAATAGATTTTATATTTGCCAACAGTGACGATTTGGCTCCTCCAAGAACACCAATTATAAGAACAATTAATTTAACAGAATACTCTGGATACTGCTTCCTGAGTTCAAAAAGAAGGTCTTGATATTTTGTCCGCTTCTCAGTCTCCTTCGCAGCTATGTTCGTTTCAGCAGGGGCTGAAAACTCGATTACATACATAACTCGCGTGGTTTTATCAAGAAGAACTATATCAGGCTTTGTAGCTGAAAGTTGTCTGGTAGTACTGAATGAATAGTTCCAGAAAATCTTACACGATTCATTCTCGACAACAGACTCAATATCACCGAGAACATAAGGTAAAACAGGAATTTTATCACTTTCGTAATACTATCTCAAGTGGTAATATAACATCCTTAGAGCAGCATTGTGACGATGAATGTAAGCACAACTTGCATAATGACTGCATGCCGACAGGAGATGCATGAGCGTCTCTGGATGCGCTCGACATGCTCTGCAAGAAGTATCTGTTACGCTCACATCCATGACTACTCGATGGTACACACTCTGTCTTGACACGCCAAAACAAATCCCTCAGTTTTATTATTATTATTATGAATAGCCCTAATGAAATATTGGTGCATGCGCACACGTCCAACGTCCGACGTTGTTTTTTTTCTATTATAATAGTGTACCTACTTGGAATATCTATTTATTATTCTATTCATTTTTGCAATGTTTATTTAAAAAAAATGTCTGTGTGTTTGCGTGTAATCAGTTTTACTTTTGAAGTGTGTAGTGTAAAAAATACTGTAACAAAACTGTTCTCGTCCGTGGTGAAAATTATTTATTTACAATAATAAATGTTTAACAATACAGTTAACCACACAAATGAAAGCGTACTTCTTTAACTTAACAGAAATAAAATAACAACAGTTCCAAATAATAAAAAAAAGACTAAGTAACAGAGAATATAGAGTCACTAAATTATGTACACAAAATATTTACAACACACAAACACAGCAGAGTTTATCAGTACACTTATTCACACTTGTATATAAACTATATTCACACGACTATTTACAAAAAGTTATTAATGTAAAACCAGATTTATATAATTTCACTCAATGGTTTACGCACACAAAAGTTTATTTATCTTCACAGTATAACTGATTTATGTCGCAACGCCAGAGCACATAAGCAACTCACGAACAACTAACCAACTGACTGACTGCGTTAGCGATCCGCTCGCATTTTATAGCTTCGATCCTGCGTGATCGAATCTTCTAGAAGACCCTTTCTTTACCTGCATTGAATTCTCAAGAAAATTCCAAGAAGGTCGGGTTTTTACTTGGCTACCTGTTTTTCATTGTTGTTGTTACTAGAAGATTCTACAGAACCCATAGTCGTCCCAACAGGGGGCACGCAACGTTACAGTCTTCTTTTTTAACAGCATAATTTTGGTAAAAGATTTTTTTTTGAACCAGTTCTTTTTCGGCAATAATTACTACACAACAATAACAGTTTTGTCGTGCATTCTCGAGCCTTCAGGACAAGCAAAATAAGGAAACAGCTGGCAACACTGTACCGTAGCTATCATTTATTTATATGCCGCATGGATTGCGAGGCTCAGTCACGTGTATAATGTTTTCCTTGATATACTGTAATAGTCTGGGCGTACACCTTTAAATATCCGTATAGGCCACTATACAGAAACTGAGTTAAAATATGTTGCTCGTAACTTCCTTTCTTTTTATATTCTTACCATCATAACAACAACACATAAAGGTAATATTCCACCAACTGTTTTTTTCACACACCTATATTTTTAAATGACTTACAGAAAAAAAGAGACTGTGTACCTACTTTACACTACACACTTCACTAAGTAAAACTGGTGTCACACACATACCAATACTATTTTAAATGTTCTTGCAAAAATGAAGACAATAAATAGTTTTGACAAGTATAGGTACCACTGTAATAGCAATCTCTTCTGCACCTGATGACCCGATTTCCTCAAAAATAATAGGACTCTCTAAAGGGTATAGCACTATAGCCGGATAGATATGGCGAGTTGGCCCCCAAATGGCAACCTATATCGAAACTTATGTTTAAATATCTACTTGATGTATGAACTCTTTTTATATATGTGTTACCCCCGCACTCCCCTTTGACCTTGAGTTATAGAGCAAAAACCAGCCTACCTACGACTATCGTTCAAAGACACATATCTCGAAAACTAATTGAGCTAAAAAGGTAAAACCAACGCCAGCATTTAGGTAACCTTTAAGAGCACATTTTATATTTTTTTTGGATTTTTACGAATAATTACACACAAAATTAAAAAATAAATAAAAATATAATTTTCAATTTTTCAGTGTTCTCTGTGACTTACAATCACTGAAATAATATATATTGTGGCACTTGATATGCACTACTACACATACAAATTGCATTAGAAAAAAGTTGGTGCAACACTTCGAAAAAAAATTTTTTTGACGCGCATCACATCATATAAGGATACAAACTTGACATAGTACACACATATATAAATATTTTATTAATTAAAATTATTGTTAGAATGGATTGAATGAAAATATAAACAATTTTCAGGAAAATATTGATTTCATACGGCGCGGCGCCGGGAATTATACGAGCGACAGCGAGTTCGAACTTAACGTACTTAAGAGTTAAGACTTTATTTATTTACACCACCATGGCATCATTTTCTGTCGGAAGTAGCTATTATTTATTATTTGTAGCTATTATTTTATTTTGTTATCTATAATAATTTTAGATAATATGTGTAAAAAATAAGGCTCTTCGTAAGGTTACTGGTTATAAAAAAGTTATCAAAACTGACAAAGACGCTAATTTGTTTAATTAATTTAATGAAATTATGACGTGGTGGTGTAAACACATAAACAGTCTTAACTCTTAAGCACGTTAATAACAAGCAGTGCAATAACAAATACGAACTCGCTGTCGCTCGTATAATTCCCGGCACCGCGCCGTATGAAATCAATATTTTCCTGAAAATTGTTTATATTTTCATTCAATCCATTCTAACAATAATTTTAATTAATAAAATATTTATATATGTGTGTACTATGTCAAGTTTGTATCCTTATATTATGATGTGATGCGCGTCAAAAAAATTTTTTTTCGAAGTGTTGCACCAACTTTTTTCTAATGCAATTTGTATGTGTAGTAGTGCATATCAAGTGCCACAATATATATTATTTCAGTGATTGTAAGTCACAGAGAACGCTGAAAAATTGAAAATTATATTTTTATTTATTTTTTAATTTTGTGTGTAATTATTCGTAAAAATCCAAAAAAAATATAAAATGTGCTCTTAAAGGTTACCTAAATGCTCGCGTTGGTTTTACCTCTATAGCTCAATTAGTTTTCGAGATATGTGTCTTTGAACGATAGTCGCAGGTAGGCTGGTTTTTGCTCTATAACTCAAGGTCAAAGGGGAGTGCGGGGGTAACACATATATAAAAAGAGTTCGTACATCAAGTAGATATTTAAACATAAGTTTCGATATAGGTTGCCATTTGGGGGCCAACTCGCCATATCTATCCGGCTATACCCTTTGCATGATAGATCGATCCGATCAACCGTTTGATCTGTATCGTGCTTACAGACAAACTAACAAACAGACGCAGACGAACAGATTTTTTTCAAAAATATATTTTTAATAATATATTATTACTAGCGGACCCGGCGAACTTCGTACCGCCTAACAGTATAATATATATATATATAGCGGCCCTGTACGTGCTTCGCTACGTATAAAGTGAAATAATAAAACAATTTAATTGGAACATCTATCTATCTATTTTATTTATTTTAAAATATACATGGACGTATATGTGTGTATGTCGAGCACTCCGGCTGCGCCGTCGTGCCCGGTGCAAAAGAACGAATGGGGAAGGAAGAAAAAAAATTTAGGGATGAAAAATAGATGTTGGCGAAGTGACACCTGTAGACATCTGGCGGGGATAACTAATTAAATGACGATTGATCAGTTTTCGACCGGAGAGGAAAAATGATTAAATTACTAAAATGGCTATTAAAAAATAAGGGTTGATCGTAGAAGGGTGAAAATTGAGGATTGTATGTATTTTTGTATGTTGTATCATAAAAAAATAGAAATTAAAAATTTTGTCTAAAAAATAAAAAAAAAAATTTAGGGGTGGACTACCCCTAACATTTAGGGGGATGAAAAATAGATGTTGGTCGATTTTCATAGATACCGGATAAGCACAAAAAATTTCATCAAAATCGGTCAAGCCGTTTCGGAGGAGTATGGCAACGAAAACTGTGACACGAGAATTTTATATATTAGATTATATTCACGTTATGAATTAGGCCAAAGAAAATCTAGTTTTATGTGAAATTAAAACTACATGTTTGTTTTAAACAGTTATGTATAGACTTTCACATCTTTGATGGCTTGATTTTTGGTTCTAAATAATAAAAAATACAAACATTGAGTTTTACTGTATCGAATGTACTACCACGAAACTACATATAGACCAGTGCAGTTAGCCTAAAATCAAGTGAAAAAGGGACAAAATTAATAACAGAAAATGAATGATGAGGAAGGGAAGAAACTGCCGTCAGAAATACAGAAACCAAAAATTCAAATGCGTAAAAGGCCGGAGGGATGTGGGGGGCGCGTTTTAGGGGTCAAACGCGGTTTTTCGTTATTTGAACAATATTGTCAAAATTTGGAAATTATATATGAAAATGAACAGTTAAAATCATTCATAAAAGGGGAATTCAATGTTACATTAACAAATGTAATACACCACCTGAAAGTAGACATTTTAACGAAGAAAACCCCATAGTAATATTTTTGAAAATCTGAAATTTTTACATTACTTTTTTAGGTTGAATTATTTAGGGGTAATTTTTCGGTTTTTTGTTAATATTACATTGGCAAATTAATTTTTTTTATTCGAAAAAAATACAGCTTATTAAGGACATAGAAAGGTAAGTCTCCTGAAAATTTCATGAAAAAAAAATCATTTTTGCAGGAGAAAAAAATTAAAAACGAAAAACACGGTTTTTTCGATATTTCTCTGAATCTTTAAGATTATGTGAAAAAATTATATTCATAAAAGTTGTAGATCCTTTTAATACCTACAACATTGCCATGCAATATTTTTCGATTGGAAGTCAATTTTCGCCGGAAATAACGAAAAACCGCGTTTGACCCCTAAAACGCGCCCCCCACATCCCTCCGGCCTTTTACGCATTTGAATTTTTGGTTTCTGTATTTCTGACGGCAGTTTCTTCCCTTCCTCATCATTCGTTTTCTGTTATTAATTTTGTCCTTGTCAAAAGCTAACTGCACTGGTCTAATACACTTTATCATGAAAATGAAATCTATTACGTATTGCTTTTCAAACATTTTCCAATAAATATTGTCTGGTTAAAGCAATAGATCACAGATCAATGCGAAATTCTACAAGTTGAGTGTTCAAAGTAGTACGGCAAAAGCACACTGCAAAGCGCACATGCATAAATCAACCAATTACACCCTTGAGACTGTTCGGATGCAGTACATGTAATATTATTACATAACTGCAAATGTGTTTACAGGTTTGGTCGCAGGATTTTTGTTCAAGACGTATCTTTTCACACCAGACATCGGTATCTCATTTTGACCGAAAGTTGAAATTAATGTGCATTTACAACACACGGAACACAGATGTGAGAGAGACGTGCTGGGTTGCAGAAAGCAAATCTTATATTAATAGTTTTTTGCATGCAGAACAATCTAATATCGTGTAGTCACACTCTCTCTAATGTAGAACAATAATGCTGAGTTGCAGAAAGTGTTGTCAGAAAATATGATGATAAAAAAAGCATTTAGAATTTCAATTTGATCCTGCTTGAAACTAGTGATGTGGGGAAATTTTTCCAAAATGGAAAATTTTCTATTATGTTTTTCCGAAACATTTTAAATGTCAAAAAGGTAATTTTTAGTAAATTTTTTGTAGGAAATATCTGAACTTTCCATATTTTCTGTTATTAATCAATTTCTGTACCATTTAAACAAAAACTACAGGTTATAATTCCAACTTTTTAATCCACATGAATAAAACAAAGTTCGATTCTGTTTTACTTAAGATTAGTCATATTGTTTAACTTAATAAAGGAGCACTCACAGAAAATAAATCATCTATTTCTCTTGTTATTTGATAAACAAAGTAATGAGGTAGTGGCAGAGGCCAGAAGATGGCATTACTGTACTGGCTATTGCAGTTATAAAGAGAATTCCCCTCATATAAACAGCACTAGATTATTGTTTTTTTTTTTTTTTTTTTGTGGAAGGAAAAACTCAAAAGAGCATAAAATCCAGAGTTGATGAAAATACTCCAGTTTTGTTTACTCATAACCTGTAAACGAGAGTTTAATTCTACAATACCTTATTAATTTAGTGGTTTAAAAAATTTTCCGAAAAATTTTCCAGAAAATTTTTCGTTACAAAATTTTCCGGAAAACCCACAACTCTACTTATAGTCCAAGAACGATCTTCGTGAAATACATAAAATCTCAAACGGCTAAAAATTTCAGTGATCGTTCTTGGGGTTACAAGAAACTATTCTGACTATGAAAAAGTGTGCTCCGATTTGCAGTTAGGGTAGAAACCGCCCCTTTAAATTTTGTTTTCTAATTATCTCACAAACTATGAGATATATGAAAAAAGGTTTCGACAAAAAGTTGTAGATTTTTATATTTGCTACGAAAAAGTGCTCTGCCCTCTTACCCCTATCTGCAATAGTTTACCCATAAATCGCCCCTGAAGGTAAAAAAATTGAAAATCATTATTTTTCTCGGCTGATTCGGGTTTTTTGTGACATTTTGAGAAGAAATTATTCTTGGTATTTTCTTCGAAAAACGATTATTTTAGAAATTACAAAAAAACGGATATTACCCCCTTTGCACAATAGTGTAATCTAATTGTCGTGAATTATTATAAAGAAATCGTATCCATGATTTTAAAATGTAAAACAAACTTAAAATAAACGTTACCATAACTATAATTCAAAATCAAACTTGAGAATTCAAAAAATTTGAATTATATTTTTACATTTATTTTAGAAATTTATTTGTATCGTTGTTTACGTGGCGTGTTTCTACGGTTTTTTAAACAAAATTTTTGAAATGGCCTATGAAGTCACAGAAATGCCGCGCAAAAAAGACACGTTTCAATAATAATCAAAACATCTTGCCCAAAAAGTATATTTTTTTTTAATTTCAATAAGAATGTTTTATTGAATGATTCCATGTGTTTGATAATTTTTAATATGATAATTATTGATTTTAAAATTATTTTCAAAAATTGTGCATATTATGTTATGAATACTAACATTCGAATTTTTATTATTTTTTATTTATTGTTAAAAATTAAACTTGTTACCATGTTTTTTGTCTTATATTAATTGCTATGGTTAGTAATTAATGTTGATTTTCATAATTATTGTTTTTAATTTTCTGCATGTACTTGAAAAAGTCTAAATCTATAGACGTCTATAGACTTAGAGTTTTTCAAGTGTGTACTTGAAAATGTCTAAATCTATAGACGTCTATAGACTTAGTTTTTCAAGTACATACAGAAAATTAAAAACAATAATTATTAAAATCAACATTAAGACAAAAAACATGGTAACAAGTTTATGTTGACTATACATTTTTAACAATAAATAATAGTCCAAGAACGATCTTCGTGAAATACCTAAAATCTCAAACGGCTAAAAATTTCAGGGATCGTTCTTGGGGTTACAAGAAACTATTCTGACTATGAAAAAGTGTGCTCCGATTTGCAGTTAGGGTAGAAACCGCCCCTTTAAATTTTGTTTTCTAATTATCTCACAAACTATGAGATATATGAAAAAAGGTTTCGACAAAAAGTTGTAGATTTTTATATTTGCTACGAAAAAGTGCTCCGCCCTCTTACCCCTATCTGCAATAGTTTACCCATAAATCGCCCCTAAAGGTAAAAAAATTGAAAATCATTATTTTTCTTGACTGATTCGGGTTTTTGTGACATTTTGAGAAGAAATTATTCTTGGTATTTTCTTCGAAAAATGATTATTTTAGAAATTACAAAAAAACGAATATTACCCCCTTTGCACAATAGTGTAATCTAATTGTCGTGAATTATTATAAAGAAATCGTATCCATGATTTTAAAACGTAAAACAAACTTAAAATAAACGTTACCATAACTATAATTCAAAATCAAACTTGACAATTCAAACAATTTGAATTATATTTTTACATTTATTTTAGAAATCTATTTGTACCGTTGTTTACGTGGCGTGTTTCTATGATTTTTTAAACAAAATTGTTGACATGGCCTGATAACTTTTAATATGAGAATAATAATTTTATATTTTTTCAAAAAGATTGCAAATGAAATTGCATAACATCCGAATTTTAATATTGATTTTCATAATTATTATTGTTTTTAATTTTCTGTATGTACTACCTACTTAAAAAAGTCTAAATCGATAGACGAAACGTCTTATATTAAATAAATCTAATATTTTTGACCACAGTACTGATAATTTTCCTGTTATTATCAAAAATTTAAAAAAAATGTTTTTCTACCAGTTATAATTAAATGAAATACGATTTTTATGAGATATATGAAAAAAGGTTTCGACAAAAAATTGTAGATTTTTATATTTGCTTTAAGAAAGTACTCCACCCTCTTACCCCTATCTACAATAGTTTACCCGTAAACCGCCCCTAAATGTGAAAAAAATGGAAATCATTTGTTTTTTCGGCAGATTCGGGTTTTTTGTGACATTTTAAGAAGAAAATAGTCCGCGTTTTCTTCGAAAAATGGATATTATAGAAATTACAAAAAGACGGTATCTACCCCTTTTGCACGATACTGGAGTCTAATTGTCGTGAATTATTGACAAGAATTCGTATCCATGATTTTAAAATGTGGAATAGACTTAATAAAAGCGTTACCACGACTATTTAAATTCAAATCTGAGAGTTCAAAAAATTTTAATTATATTTGGTTTTTCACATTATTTTTAGAAATTTATTTATACCGTTGCTTACGTGGCGTGTTTCTATGGTTTTTTAAACAAAATTATTGAAATGGCCTATGAAGTCACAGAAATGCCGCGCAAAAGAGACACGTTTCAATAATAATCAAAACATCTTGCCCAAAAAGAATATTTTTTTTTTAATTCAATAAGAATATTTTATTGAATGATTTCATGTGTTTGATAATTTTTAATATGATAATTATTGATTTTAAAATTATTTTCAAAAATTGTGCATATAATAGGTTCCTATATTATGTTATGAAATTGTGCTAACATTCGAATTTTTATTATTTTTTATTTATTGTTAAAAATTTATAGTCAACATAAACTTGTTACCATGTTTTTTGTCTTATGTTAATTGCTACGGTTAGTAATTAATATTGACTTTGATTTTCAAACCTACTTGAAAAACTCTAAATCTATAGACGTCTATAGATTTAGACTTTTTCAAGTAGGTTTGAAAATCAAAGTCAATATTTTTGTCGAAACGTTAGCAATAAAAGAAAAGAATTATACCTATGTGTCCGCATTCCCGTTATTCATAATTATTGAAAATAATAATAATTATGTTGCGACATAATAATAATTATTTAGGATTCTTCTCTTGAAAAAAATAAGAATATTTGTATGATCTTGTGACATAAAAATATTATGTAAGGGCATAATTTTATTATTTTTCGTCAGGATATTTTAAGTTAAAAAAATATTTTCAAAAAAAAAATTCTGTAATTGAAACGGGGTGCCATATCGCCTAACTTATATTAATTGCTATGGTTAGTAATTAATGTTGATTTTAATAATTATTGTTTTTAATTTTGACAGCTGACGATGATATAGTGGGACAAGCTCCGACAATCGCGCTATCTCTCTCACTACAGTATCGTGCAAAGGGGTATCGTTTTTCTGTAATTTCTATAATGTTCATTTTTCGAAGAAAACGCAAAGACTATTTTCTTCTTAAAACGTCACAAAAAACACGAATCTGCCAAAAAAACAAATGATGTCCATTTTTTTCACATTTAGGGGCGGTTTACGGGTAAACTATTGTAGATAGGGGTAAGAGGGTGGAGTACTTTTTTATAGCAAATATAAAAATCTACAATTTTTTGTCGAAACATTTTTTCATATATCTTATAGTTTGTGAGATAATTAGAAAACAAAATTTAAAGGGGCGGTTTCTACCCTAACTGCAAATCGGAGCACACTTTTTCATAGTCAGAATAGTTTCTTGTAACCCCAAGAACGATCACTGAAATTTTTAGCCGTTTGAGATTTTAGGTATTTCACGAAGATCGTTCTTGGACTATAATAAAAATTCGAATGTATAAAAATATTTAACAAATTCAATTTCAGAAAAATTTTTTGAGTCAATCTTTTTATGTAGGTAGATAGGTACTGACAATCAAAATACAATATTATTATATCCTGACATAAAATTAAATGCATAGGCAGGTATACATAGGAAAAAATACGAAAATCGAAAAATAATAGTTATATATTAGATAATAATTATGTTGCGACATAAGTAATTATAATTATTTAGGATTCTTCTCTTGAAAAAATAAGATTATTTTTATGATCTTGTGACAAAAAATATAATGTAAGGGCATAATTTTATTATTTTTCTTCAGGATATTTTAAGTTAAAAAATATTTTCAAAAAAAAAATTCTGAAATTGAAAGTGTTAAATATTTTTATACAATAAACGGAGTACCATACCCCCTAACTTATATTAATTGCTATGGTTAGTAATTAATGTTGATTTTAATAATTATTGTTTTTAATTTTGACAGCTGACGATGATATAGTGGGACAAGCTCCGACAATCGCGCTATCTCTCTCACTACAGTATCGTGCAAAGGGGTATCGTTTTTTTGTAATTTCTATAATGTTCATTTTTTGAAGAAAACGCAAAGACTATTTTCTTCTTAAAACGTCACAAAAAACCTGAATCTGCCGAAAAAACAAATGATTTCCATTTTTTTTCACATTTAGGAGCGGTTTACGGGTAAACTATTCTAGATAGGGGTAAGAGGGTGGAGTACTTTTTTATAGCAAATATAAAAATCTACAATTTTTTGTCGAAACCTTTTTTCATATATCTTATAGTTTGTGAGATAATTAGAAAACAAAATTTAAAGGGGCGGTTTCTACCCTAACTGCAAATCGGAGCGCACTTTTTTATAGTCAGAATAGTTTCTTGTAACCCCAAGAACGATCACTGAAATTTTTAGCCGTTTGAGATTTTAGGTATTTCACGAAGATCGTTCTTGGACTATTAAGCATAATTGATCGTTTGAAAGGATATTTTTTTAAAACTGTTTAAACATTTATTTACGAGATTGTTTTACAATTTTCACTTCGAAATAACACTTTTCTAAGCATTTTGATCAAAAAGCTTAAAAAGTTATCTTCTTCTAATAAAGGGTTTGTTTTTGTTTGAGTACTATCTAATGTTCTACATAATAAAGAGTTTAACAACGACATTAGACTGTTCATGACTATAAAAACTGATATGATCACTATTAAGGTCATAGTCCAATCAAATTTTTTGACGATACTTTCTGCAACCCAGCAAGAGTGACTAACAGCTGTGTCCCGTGTGTGCCCTTGGTAACAGTCTTGCAGTTTTCAGATTTTAAACTGAGAACGGAAAGTAGCTGCAATTGAATTTTCGACTTTATTATTAAAAAATGAAGAATTGAATCTATGAATTACCAAACCCATACAACCCTTGCTGTTGATGGTCAAATTAATGTTGGGTATCTTTAACATAATGAAAACACGAGAAATACTCCAAGACAATTTCATGTAGATTGTAGATGCTCGACAAATAAGGTAACGAGCTTTTAAAATATTGTGCAGCAATATCTAAAGAAATCGTAAAATAGAAAATGTTACTAAATCCGGCTCTGAGCATAGATGCCCTTTACAGACTCTATGAACGTGTTTCAAAAGGCGTGCCCCTAGTTTAACGTTACCTTCGTTAATTATTTAATAGATACTAAAGCGGGGTTTGAAATAGCTGACAAGGACATCATTACATTCACACCTGCGCATTACCCATAACCGTTAGTATCAACTATTCCAATTTCCAGACTTATCCCATAATAAAATGTATAATAAAACTAGCCTTTCGGCCTGGTTTCGTCCGGGTATATTTTTGTTTGACAACGAAGTAATCAAGTACAACAAATTTATCATACATATATCACTCTCCAGATGGTGCTATGTAAATTTCGTGAGGAAATGATCATGAATTCCAAGGTATGCGCTACGTGCATACTTCGTGTCACTCTCTGACGGCTGATAAGTGTAAATAAAGTTGGATTATCAAGTAGAGATGAGTGATATTTCACTACCTGTTACTTAGTCGCTAATATTTGGATTTCACGGTTCACTGCAGTGACTTCAGAGTAGCTACCTGTTACTGAAAGGGACCCAGTATAATTTGTAAAACTTACGGGGAAATTTTTTTAACTAAAGATATTACCCATTTTAATAAAGAAATGTGATCACTAATGTAAAATACATACTTTATATACTTATAACTTAGTCGTACCTTTCAATAATGCATCATTACATGCATTTTTAGGTGTAATGTTATACTAATACATAATAATATTGTGCATGGGCTGTTTTAGCACCGAACGATATTTTACCTGTGATCACTGTTCGCTAAAATCAATATATTAACATCTCTGCTCTGCACGTGCATAGTCATTCAAGTGATCGGCGAACGCTGGTCGCTTATATATTATCTGCACAACATGCGCATAGGTTACCAGCGATCACGGGTCGCAGTTAAAAATCACAGGTATTTGGAAGTCGCAGTCACCAAAGTACCTGTTACTTGAAAGTAGCTAATAATCTCATCCCTATTATCAAGCAGACAGCCTGAGAAGTGTATAAAAAAGTATAATTATAAACAATTGTGTTAAATTTGAAAATTTGTCGGATGCCTCCATTAGTTTCATTGGTGTTTTGGATAATCGAAGCTTTATTGTAATAGCACATAAAACTTCGATTTCTATACTAACAAATCGGTTGGATTTCTTTGTGCTAACTTTAATTACAGTAATCCAAGCTTCTCTAATTGCTATCTCATTAAAGATAATCAGTTTCAAAGGACTGCCGTTTAAATGCAAAACATTCTCGTAATCACTTTATTTTTCACGCTCCAATTTCTTTAGTTAGTATTAGTCAGCATTTTTTCTTTCTTTTTTACTAATTTAACTCGTTATGTTCTTCCTTCGAAAATGTAGAGGATAATATGATTAAATTATATCCAGCATATTTTCAAGGAATATTAACTAAATCGTCAGACACAACTCACACCAACTTTCTCATCCAACTTATAAATATATAGAAAAACAAATTTGTAACTGTTATCTCTAAGCTCTAGAGTCCTTGAAGCGATTTGATTTTTTTTTTATTGTTTAAAAGCCAACTGCGAAACGAATAGGTACAGTAAAATTCCTGAACAAGAGGGGAATCAATAGTGAACGAAAACAGAAATTTTTACTCAGCTAAACACCAAAAATAAATTATTTTCCCCTGCGGTTGTATAAAGTTACTGAAAATACAAGTAAGAAAAAATTATTATTAAACAAAATATTAATCTATACTAATATTATAAAGACGTAAAGTTTGTAGGAGGTGATCGAAACTACTAATCCGATTTCAAAAAAAATTTGAGCAATATTTAAAATGGGCCTTCAAGATGGACATAGGCTATATATTATCGCGTTAAATTAAAGGCGCTTTTCGTGCATACCAATAATCTGAACGTAAGTCGTCGAAAAAAAGGTGGCGATCTATAAATTCGGGTGAAATCAGACTGGGTCGCTAGTATTAAATAGAGAACCGTGACTTTAATGGTTTAAATTATTTAGTTATTACATACACTAAACAAACGTACATACCTATAGTACCTACCACACCCGTTGTCTACATTTTTAGGCGAGTTTCATTCATATTTATGCATTAGGTACCATATATAAAACTATCCCAAAAAATTTGAAAAGAAGTTTGACCCTGCAGGCCATCCCTAAAAATCCCGCTATTTTCGACTTCAAAACGCTCAAAAATATATAAAATATAGCAAGAAATGTATTTTTTAGCTCTTCGAGCTCAAAAAAACACTTTTTTACGAATTTTTCGTTCACGATATCTCGGGAAAAAATGAGCCGATTTTGATGCGATTTGCGGCAATCGACGCAGTTTTTTAACGTAAGAAAGTAATTTATTACAAATAATCGATCTGACCAGAATTTTACGAGTAATTTTAAAAAACACTTTTTTAATAATTTTTCGTTTACGATATCTCGTGAACAAATGAACCAATTTTGAAGCGGTTTGCGGCGATCGACGCAGTTTTTTTTTAACTTAAGAAAGTAACTTATTACAAAATAATGGATCTGATAAGAATTTTATGAGTAATTTAAAAAAAAAACACTTTATTACGAATTTTTCGTTCATGGTATTTCGTGAACAAATGAAGCGATTTTTATGCAATTTGCGGCGAACGACGCAGCTTTTTTTAACTTAAGAAAGTAATTTATTACAAAAAAATGATGTGATAAGAATTTTACCAGTAATTAAAAAAAAAAAACACTTTTTTATGAATTTTTCGTTCACGATATCTTGTGAACAAATACACTGATTTTGATGCGGTTTGCGGAAATCGACGTAGTTTTTTAAGGTGAAGAGCTGATTAAATTTTGGATTTAATCGGTTTAGTAGTTTAGAAAATATTACAAGAAAACAAATTTCCAAAAATGTTTGTACTTGTTTTTGAGATTTCTCAAAATTTATTGGGTCGAATCATTCCAAATTGTCAGAAAATCTAAGTTCAGCAAAGTCACGTCAGATGCCGCAAACCGCGTTTCAATCGGACACTCCATTCAAAAGTAATAAGACGTTTACAAATTGTACATACACACACACACACACACACACACACACGCAGCCCTACGGACATCATCGCTAAAATAGTCAGAATAGCTTCCCAAGACGTCAAAACATTGAGATCTGACAAAAACTCGATTTTCAAAAATCGATGTGAAAACAATAACTTCTCGAATTTTTTGGAAAAAAAATTTGATTTTTTTTTAGAGTGGGAAGTTATAAATATTTCATGTTTATAAGAATCTCCATAAATGAATACACTAATATATCAGTACAACGATTTTAGCGCAGTTCTCATTTCTGCCACCATGAACACGATCTGACAGCAACCGCTACATTTTCTCTTTATGCACATAGTCTAATTAAGGTTCAAATGCATCGCCTCTTTATAAGACTTGCTTACTGTTAGGTTGTGACTGTATCAAACGTCGAAGTGAACGCTAAGATAATACAGTGGGGTCGCGGTGATCAGGCATTTGTTTGGCCCGATTATAAAGTGCTGTGGTTAAACCTCCTGTAGGTAGTCGGACTATAATACGTTCAGTAACGTTTTCGCTATACGAACTTATAGATACAACACTGAGTAAAAATAAAAGGAAGATGTAGACATTTTAAGTTTTTCGCAGGATATGTTTCTTATAAGTTTAAAAATTTTTCGTGGACTTAATCCAAACAACACGTAGGTACGCAGTTATTGTAAAAATAAAAAGCCAAGTCATAAATATTTGTTAGTTATAACTAGTGATGTGCCGGATATCCGTATCCGTATCCGCGGATATCCGAGGGAGAAGAAAGATCCGTATCCGTTAGTTTTTTTGCGGATCTTTTACCTTATTAATTTTCAGTTCATAGATGACATTTTATATAATATATATAGGTGATTTGGTAATAATCAAAACCTGTTAAATTCCATTCAGATTATTTTTTATTTTTTTAATTCGTATTTGGCACCTTTATATTGCAAACATTTATCATATTATTGAGTACCATACTAATAGTACATAACTGAAAGGTACTAAATCAACTATCTTTTTAATGAGATATTGCACATCGATCTTTGGAAAGAGACAATCTGTTATCTCTTAAAGAGGTCAATAACTTTTTCCCATAACAGATTGTCTCTTTCCAAAGGTCGATGTGCAATAATTACCGCCACGTACTCTAAGAAAGTTAAGATTCGTATTCGTACCCGTATCCGCGCATCTTGAAACCAAAAATCCGTATTCAGATCCGTATCCGCGGATATACATTTTTAACGATCCGGCACATCACTAGTTTTAACATCAGTATTGACTGCCTCCAAAACATGAACAGAAACGCATTTCTCTCTGTCTCCCACCGCGTCCGTGTTGGGTCGGTATCTGCGCCGGCGTTCGGCGATACCCGATTATAAAGAGACTCGCAACTGGACGGGGCTCCTGCAGTTCCCACTGTAGTTTTATGCGTCGTCTCTTCACAAGACGTGCTTACTCTTTGGTCGTAACTGTATCCTAAGGTCGGTGTGAAAACTAAGATAATATGAAGAGAGCTCTCAAACCGCACACTACTGATTTATGTCGCTCGTATGTCTGGAGTTTCCTTGGGACATCGATAATGGTTATGTGCGAGCGATAAAATTCAACCTTCGTACCAATTCGCATTAAGTCGTAAAAGTACGATGCGGGTTTCTATAACCATTCTTACCTTTCTTAGACTTAACGGACAAAGATTCAATTTGTATTGATTTTCAATTACTGCGGAATCTTGTTGAAACCGATGGGAAGAAAATTAGAAATGAACAATTAAAAAATCGGCCAAGTGCCAATTCTCTACACTGCCATATGTTTCGTACTGATATATAAAACCTATACTGTTTGTACCACAATTTATAAGAGTGAGTCATATAGTACATTTGGAAAGCTAGCGACAACGGACGGAATTGTTTCAAAGCTAATTTTATTCCTGGTATCCATTTGAAAATTTCCACCAAGAATAACTCAAAAACAGAACGTCAAATAAAAAAAATGTAAAAAGCTATATAATTTCGCGTAGGAATAATATGGAGTAGTTCATTAATGGACATTTTAGAAATAACTTTTAAGACAATTTTTTATAATGAAAGCCCCTTAAAAGGCTAATTCTTATTATGAAGGAATAAAATTAATACATAGGAAAGTGATAATTTTGAGGCTATTTAATAACACAAAAACGCTGTATTTGAGTCCAATGTTAATGCTTTATATTATATTTACACAAGGTACATTAATCAGAGCAATTAAAAATCTGCAATAAACCCAAATATTGTTTACGTAAATACATAATGATATGTATTTACGTAAACAATATTTGGGTTTATTGCAGATTTTTAATTGCTCTGATTAATGTACCTTGTGTAAATATAATATAAAGCATTAACATTGGACTCAAATACAGCGTTTTTGTGTTATTAAATAACCTCAAAATTATACGGACGTCCATACAAAAGTAATCAGATTATCCAAATCTTCTTGGTTTCCGGGCTTGTATGCCTTGGTTCATTGGTATTTCTACCTGACGTTTCGTCTACAACTATGGTAGACATTATCAAAGGCGATGTGGTAGCGGGCGAAGTGTCCTTCTAGGCTGCTCACGGGTAACTGTGTCGACAAGTGTGGTACTTCCGTCTTTTTATGGTCAGCGTGCTCGTGTTCTCTACTCGGTCGTAGTATGCTCTTCTGTGATTGATCGTTCCATTTAGTGGGTTGGTATTGCACAGTGCTGGTGTCCAGGTTTTACTTAGATTCAAACCTTCATCTTTGCGGTTGAAATTATTTGTGAGTTTGTGTATTTCTATGGCCTCTCTGTATATGCGTCAGGTAGAAATACCAATGGACCACGGCATATAAGCCCAGAAACCAAGAAGATTTGGATCAACACCGGCAGTGAAAGCCTATACACTTGTATAATCACCTCCAAGCGTCGAAATCTGATGAAAACTCGATTTTCGAAAACCGAACCAAAACCAATAACTTTCCTTTTTTTTAAATTATCAATAGCAGGAAGTTGTTAAAAATGTGGACGTAGTTAGGTCACATAAATAAAAATTCTAGGTCTAGATAATATCATGCCGTACCCAAAAACTTGCTAGAAGACGAAATTTCAGAGAAAGGCGCCGTTACTGTTCTATGCTTTAGTATTGATTCCGGAAAGGATGCGAAATTGAAATAAAGTGCACCAACTCTGTTAAATCACGCGTCTAAAGCATGCATGTTTCCACAATCTTTTAATGGCGTCCTGATGCTAGAGTATGTCATTAGGACACATCAGGGTTTCGTAAACTTTTTTACTCCAATTTTCGGGGTAAATTCATTTAGATAAACATTCTGCGAGGCACTACAAGTGAACGGTTCAACTGATGATGATCGAAATGTATAAACGCCTTTTGGTAAATGGTGACACGTGTTAAATGAAACCTGATTCGTACAGTTGCTCCCTTTGGACCTCACCATACAATCTCGGTGAAATTCGAATTATGGCATAAACATGTTAAAAAACGAGCAATCCGAATTGTTTCTTTATAGGTAATAATACTAGCGGTCCGTCCCGGTTTTACCCGGGTGCGATAGATATAATTCTGCAGAGTGTATTTCGTTTGTGGCCCGGCGTCTGAATTAATAGCTTGAGCGAATTATAACAGATGTCGCTAGTTGGCAATAAAACAGTTTTTTTTGTTTGCTTCTGAACTAATGGCTTTGAGTATATTCTATCAGATGTCGTTATATGTTACTAAAACTGTTTTTGTTTTTTTGACAAAACACTGTAATTTTATACAAAATATTTGATAAAAACTATCCTATAAAGTAAGTTGCACACATTTAAAAACTGCTTTTGCTTTAAACTTACAGGTAGGTTATCAACAATAAGTTTATTTGTTATCTAGCTACAAAATATCGCGAAACACTTCATAAATTTCGTGCCAAATCGATTGAGAATCTCTGGAATAGTCAGTCACCTCGTTAAATCGACGAGCACAGAAACAAAAGCTAAGCTTCTCTAACTCAGAGAGGTTCACGACAAAAACGTCTAACTCGTTTGAAAACCAAATCAGTTATCATCAGCGCTTAGTTTTGAGGTCTATTAATTAAGTAGTGATCATTTTCGAACTACAAACTCAATAAACGATCTTCTACGAATACCTGCTACAGAAGGTTATCTAGTTTATGGACAAATGAAGACTTCAAAGTTTAACGAAGCTATTTTCAAACGAGTTTTCCTCGTAGTGCTTATGAAATTTATTAGAAATTACAAACACGAAAAAAAGCTAAGCTTATCTATAACGATTTGTTGCAAAACGTTTAACTAGTTTCATAACCTAATTAGATTTGTCTAGTGCTTAATTCTTAACAAAAAAGTACAGTTGTTATTTTGAATATATACTATGAAAAAAGAAATCAGTATAATATAGTTCATTTTTTATACGAACATTCAATTTCATGAAGCGCTTAATGACTTTAAAACTATATTGTTTAAATGCGTATTACCTATCGCCTCGAAACAACTAACACACGACAGCTTTTGTTTCTGTGCTCGTGTTCTGTTATTTAACAAGGGACTGCTCTGCTGTCTCACAGATAGGTTAACAACAAAAACAGCTAACTAAATTGAAAAACGTTGCGAATTTATAAAGCATTCAAGCGCAGTCGTTTCTTAAGACTATTAGTTTAGAGTAATAGTAATAACTGCGTCTTTTTTATTGTAATAAAACAATTATGGCCCTTTAAATATTATTATTTCTATCCAAATATTATATGCGACAGGCCATATTTTTTTTCTTTGATGATTAATTAATTGATAGTTAAATATCAAATATAATTACAATTTGACTAGAACGCTTTATTTAGTTTAATGGATTTGACAGAGCCAAACATATAGTTCAAACATGACTGACAAGTAATTTGATATTTTTCTAGAATTAAACGTGAAAATTTATTTTCTTTTTATTTCTTACGTTTTCTAAAAGAGTGAAACTTTCAAATAATCATTTTTTTTTTTATTTATCTTAAGCCAGTTATGATTTAATTTTAATAATAATTAATGTGCGTTTCCAATGAGTCTCCCATTTTCAATAATTATTTTTCTGAAAACTAGGCGTCCACCATTTTGCAAAAATAAAATATCCATAGCGATAACTTATTAAAAGTTCATATTTATATGTAACAGTGCTAATTAAAAACCTTTAAAAATACAAAAGTAAAAATTAGCGTTTCGCTATTTATAGGAATATTTATTTTATAAAAACGTTTAACTACGTATAATAATTATAATTCAACCGCAATTAAATATTGAATGAAGGAAAAAAACGGAAACACACTGAGTTACACTCATTTTAAAAAATCATAAATATTGTGGTGGAAGAGACGGGTTTTCGCTATAATATATGAGCGTGCGTTAATCATTAACACAAAAGTTATCTGTATAAAAAATCATCTGAAAAATATTAAGGCTATAACTAATAATGAATGAAAATGTTAAGAAACATTTATTCTGGGCTGCAGAAAGGATTGTCAAAAAATTTGATTTGACAATGACCTTAGATTGTGTTCATACAGTTAGTTTCCATACATCAGGAGCAGTCTAATATCGTATTCAAACTCCCTGTCATCTAGAACATTAGATTGTACTCATACAATAACAAATGATTGTTTTTCATAAAGAAAGACCTCCTTTCAAGCTCAATTTTGATCAAAATGCGTAGAAAAAAGCTGTTTCTAAGTGAAAATTGTACAAAAAACGATGCTGAAAACATGTGTATAAAGTTTAAGAAAAAAATAATTTCAATCGATCAATTATATTTCGAACAGTATCCATTTGAAACTCTACAATGCTTTTCATATGGAGAAATATGTAGGTTCACAATCTAAGGTCATTGTCAAATCAGATTTTTTGACAATCCTTTCAGCAACCCAGTATTACTGTTTAAATATGTTGGCGAACAAAACGCCCAATATTTATGCGGTGTAAGAAACGGGTAGTTGTTGAATAACATAATATCAAGTACCTATAGTAATTAATAGTTATTAAATGTACTGAAAACTAACAAAGTGACCAAAGCACGTTTCTCTATGTAAGCATTATCTCGTGATATACCAGCATATCCCCGAATTGAATATACAACAGATTTTTTTTCATTTTACGAAAGACTCAAATGAACAAAAAATGTATTTTTGACTGGAAATAGCGATGTAACTAAAACAACAATCGCAAATTCGGTAGCAATAATATTTTTTTTTGTTTCTACCCCCTATAAGACAGTTACTTTACATGCATGTAAGGTAAACCATTGAACACTTGCAAGGTAAAGTAACATTCAATAGTAATTTTCTATTAGTAACTATAATAATAATTAATCTATAGTGTGTATCTTTCCCTATTTTGATTTAGAAGAAACTTTGCTACACAAGATAAATGTCAACATTTTTGAAAATACTGTAAAATGAAGACAAAAACAGCTATTTTATAGAGGGTAGGACAAAAAGTACCATATATATCTCGGGTGGAATGATATGATTCGCGTTGCTGTTAAAACTCGTTAGCGCTCGTTTTGACATAATGTCACTAGTCGTCAGTTAGAATATATGTCTCGTTGTTAAGAACTTATTGTACTGTCTCGAGATACGAGTAGGTATATAAAACAATTAGGTATGGAGAAACTAAATAAATGTTTTAAAACGTAAATTTGTTAATTAAGCGGCTGATTTTCAAAACATGTTAGTGTTTAGATACATTAAGTACCTAACATAGGGATGTTGAACATGTAGTTCACACAAACTTGAATCACAGCATGGTTTGTAAATGCATTCAGAATACGAGTACCTACTACACGTGCACCTTCTGGTGTAAGTAGGTACCTATATATAAACAACATTTTATGAAACGTCATAACACTGTTCATTAAGCAGATCGCGTAATTTAAAATCCACTTTAAACATAAATGTGAAAAAAGAGTCAAGTTCGATACATAGAACAGATTGATTTGCCGGTTTTTTCTAAAAATAATCGATATCTAAGAAAGTGGCAAGTTTTTACTTGGCAAGTTTACACAAACGAGTCATCTATACTAATATTACTACTGAGCCAATTCTAAAAATTCTATCACTATGGAATATTAATATGGGGAACAGCAAGTAGCGCTGAACGTATCTTTAAAACACAAAAAAGCTATACGATTAATGTACAATCTTGGACAAAGGGATTCATGCAGACCTGCTTTTAAAGAACACAAAATTCTTACGATAACTTTAATATATATCTTGGAAGCACTAAAACATGTATATACCAACATAATATCCAGTTTTCTCAAAAACAAAGAGCATGGTTTAAGAACAAGAAACAAGTCGGCGTTGAGAACTCCATACCATAGCAAATCAAGCACCCAATAATTTGTAGATTATTTGGGTCTAAAACTTTACAAGTTGCCTGGAAAAATAAAGATATTAACATATAAACTTTATGTAAAACATGTAAAAAATATAATCACCAAAGAAGCTTTTTATATTCTTGAAGAGTTTTTAAATTATAATTTTATGAATTTTATGTGATAAGTCATTATTGTAATTTAATTACATTTAATTGATGTTTACATTTTTACTTATGAACTATTTTATCTATGTACTCAATCTGTATTCCCGTGACACGTCATTTATTCCTTTGATGACAATAAATATTATTATTATTATTAATAATAATAATAAAAAGCTACACTATCTCTGAGCAATACTGGTTATGTTTATTTTGATTTAATTAAAACTCGCAATTCAATAATAGTATGTTAAAGTATAAGTCGATAAAAAGGTCTTTAAAACACGCGCGATTTTTCGAGCACTCCGGCTGCGCCGTCGTGCTCGAAATAGAGTAAACGTTTTAAAGACCAGTTATCCACGAATACTTTACGCTATTTTTTTTTATTGGTGCACTTTGAAATCATAAATACTGGTATTATTACTACCAAAAAATGGAATATACTATTTCCTCCGATTTAAAAAATCGAAATATTAATATCTCAAACAATACTAACTGTACTTTCCATTTTCATTTATAAAATATTTGCTTAAAAATGTTTGAATAAAGGTTTTGCATTTGTTAGTAATATTTTATCTGACGTTACAAGCTACTCCTTTCAAATCAATAATCAAAAAACTGTCATTTAGACTTCACGTTTCTCGAGTTGTTGATGTTGCCATGGTAACTTTAAAAAACGCGCGTGTTTGAAAGTTTGATTTAAACACGCTGAGGCGTGCTTTAAATAGGTAAAATGGGGCACCAATAAAAAAAATAAAATTATTGACCAATTGGTCAGAACTGATCTAAAAAATATAAAAATTATAAATTAGTTTCTAATTGGTTTTTGAAAAAAATTCGCTTCAAGTTCTTAATTATCAAATATTGAAAAAATAACAAACAATTTTTAATAAGTAGTCATGGATATGATTGTAAGTAGGTACCTAAAAAGAAAGAAAAAATTCATTAAAAACAAAAATTATTTCAAAATAATATTATAGGTATATATTATATTAAATTTTCCGTTTCTAATTGACCATTGAGAGAATTTTTATTTGATTTTATAATATTTAACATTTCCAAATATTTCTTTTAAAGAAATTTGTTTCATTATCTAAAATTTTTATACTATCTCTATCTCAATTAATTTTGTGGTCGTGTTCAAATTTGTGTTTAGTTATAGCGTTCTGTTTATCCAGGAGTAATTTATGATTATTTTGGTGCTCTTTATTCTTGTTTTAAGAGCTCTTTTAGTTTGTCCAATATAGTTCTTTTCACAGTTTTCACAATTAATTTTATAAACAGCAGTAGGTTTTTGTAATTTATTGAGTTTATCCTTTCCCTTTATAATAATTTTGTCAAGTTTATTATTAACATTATAAACTGTTTTTATATTTAAATTTTTAAGAAATGAATTTTTGAAAAAAGGAATCACTATGAAAGGACAATCAACATTATTAACATTGTTTTGTGGATATTGGTATCTTGTTAATTTATTAATTCTAATTTTGATAAATATATTAATAAATTTAAGAGGATAAGAATTAGCAAGAAGGATTTGACGAACTAAATTAAAATTATTTAAGTGGAATATTGGTTCCGATAATAAAATAGATTTATCAATAATATCATAGCTATTATTTATTTATTGGGTGATTAGAATAAACATTTAAAACTCTACCAGAACTAATTGGTTTTACTATACCAGTTAAATTCAACAATACCGTTGTTATTAATAAAATTAGTGTATCTATAAAACTATAATTTGAATATTATTTTCTATTCCATGTGAGAATTTAATTTTAGGATGAAAATTATTGAATATAGAAGTCATATAGTTTATTTTATCTTTAGGAATAATGCAAAAAATATCGTCAACATATCTACAATTAGAAACTATATAATAATAATAATTAATTTTTATATTTTTTAGATCAGTTCTGAAGAAGATCCAAATCCGGACCGAAACGTTAATGTATTAATTTTATATATTTTTTGTTAATATATTTGTCTGAAAAAATGGTCGATAACTTTATTTATTGAATAATATTTTATTGTTATCGCGACTACATCGTATGCCAAATTTCAACTCCATCGGACAACGGGAAGTAGTTAAAAGTGCGATTCTCAACCGGGAAATAGCCGGATTGGGTAAGTTAGTTATTATAATATTGTATTGTTCTCGGAACTACATACGTATGCAAAATTTCAGCTCAACCGGATAATGGCAAGTGAGTCAAATTTAACTTGCAAGATTCGATTACAGACAGACAGACAGAAACCGGGACAGGTGAAACTAAATAAAAGCTTGTAAAAAGTTTCATCTAAATTCGTGAATTCGCATACATACAACAAATGTATATTAGTATACGATCGATAGAGCAGTCTAGTAAAAAGTATGTGTAGCGACAAAGAAATTTTTCTAAGAGATTTTTTTTTTCAATTTTGCTAAAATATGTTATAAGAGGAAAAAGAAAACCGCTGGGATGTGTGGGCAATATATATTCTGTTAAAGCAATACTATCTTTATGAGAAGCCACCCGGTGATAAATCATTAAGCTCAGCTTGTTTGACAGAGGCCGGTCAAATTATTTTCTTGATCAGTGATACAGGCAACCGATGAATCATCGTGAGATTGTTTAGAGAAAAAAAACTTACACATGTATATGTGTTCAAATTTTACATTATCATTCCTAGAGTGAACGGTACACCCACTAACTTAATTTCGGTCAAAATTTTAGTTTCACAATTTTACTGTACTTTCCTTATTTGAGGTTCATGAACAGTAAAAAACATGTTTTTGCAAAAAGTCTAATTGTCTGTTTGTCTGTCAGTACGATGATATCGATTAAACAGTTCAGTAGATCGATTTTTTTTTGATAGGTAAGATATTTGACACGAAAATAGAAGAGCCTTATAAGACAATTAAACAAAAATGTTTTTTTCGGTTAATATTTTATTTTACATAAGCAAATGTTGTATTTATTATTGGCTGCCCACTCTCTATTTAAACAAAATATTCATTAACATGATTTGGAAATTATTTTACAAATTACCAAATCTCAAGATAAAAAAATATATAATTGTATATCAAATAATACGATTTTAATTTTAATTTTAGAATCTCAAAATTTTACAAAGTAAGGCCTAGTTTATATGAGAGGCGTTCAACGCGCGTTGGTCCAACGCGCGTTTACAGTTTCTATACAATTGTATAGAACTGTTTATATGATAACGCGCGTTATCATATAAACAGTTGAACGCCTCTCATATAAACTAGGCCTTAGGATATATTTTTATAAAAAAAAAAAATTTAAAATAGAATATCTTTTAAAGTTTTTAATATTTTTATAAAAAAAAAGTTTTTAATAGACATTTTTAAGGTAAGCCGTAATAATAGCTTAAGCAACGAATAATTTCTAGATGGAAAAATTGAAAGCAGAACATTTGACTTAGGAACTTTGTTTGTACTAGTTAGGAGATAAACATACTAAAAGTCCTTACCCCTCTGAGGTACGCCCGAAGGGGGGGGGAGCACAAAGAAGATCCCGTTTTTTGGTTTTTTGCTTTCATCTCGAAAACGGTACGTCGTACGAAATTTTGTTGTAATACATAATGAAAGCTGATGAAATTCTCTACAACTTTAGCTTTCACACTTTTTATCTATCTCCAATCTTTGCCTAGCTATGAGCTCCGAAAAATGGTCAATTTTCAAAAATGTGTTAAATTCTCTTTAGCACATTGTAACAATACGAATTTGTCAAAATCATTTCGTATTGCTCATCCACACTATTAAAAACACCCACACACTATTAAAAAATAACATAAGCTGGGAGTACCTCCACGCAGGGCCCTCTTTCCCACTGGGCACTCTGGGCACGTGCCCAGGGCCCCGCGATCGATAGGCACCCCTAGTTCCTGCCAGATCACCAAACGATAATCGATATTCATTACCGAAAAACATATTTATTTCGAATGACTGACTAGAACACCTATTTGCTTATTAGCTTTTGTATGCGCGACGCTACTCTATTCTCGCCCGAAAATCAGGCTTTTCGATTTCAGCATGTTTAGGTAAATTTAAATATATAAAACTGCAATTTAATGGTATACTAAGTACCTAAACTGTTTAAAACAAAAATCATCATTGAACTAGTTTTTCATATACTTAATTTTTCGGAGCTCATAGCTAGGCAAAGATTGGAGATAGATAAAAAGTGTGAAAGCTAAAGTTGTAGAGAATTTTATCATCTTTCAATATGTATTACAACAAAATTTCGTACGACGTACCGTTTTCGAGATGAAAGCAAAAAACCAAAAAACGGGACCTTCTTTGTGCTCCCCCCCTTCGGGCGTACCTCGGAGGGGTAAGGACTTTTAGTATGTTTATCTCCTAACTAGTCCAAACAAAGTTCCTAAGTCAAACGTTCTGCTTTCGACTTTTCCATCTACATTCCCCTTATGACCACTCATTGACCAAACTATAAATAATTATTTGATATACAAAATTTTATAAAAATAAAAAAAAAA
The DNA here is from genome assembly GCA_963575645.1 of Xanthostigma xanthostigma. NCBI lineage: Eukaryota > Metazoa > Arthropoda > Insecta > Raphidioptera > Raphidiidae > Xanthostigma > Xanthostigma xanthostigma. The sequence continues at coordinate 45,484,930 of OY754464.1, forward strand.
GTAATTTTAATTTTTTTTTTAATTTTTTTAATTTTAAATTTTAAGTTTATGTTTATAGCCCAGTACGTGGGAGTTTTTTGAATGCAAAATGTGGGGTAGTAGTGATTTTTAAGTATGTTGTTAAGCTTGGGGCCCTAATGAAAAATCCAAGTTTTTGACCTCGAGGCGTATGCGCTCGAGCCGCCATCTTGGATTTTAGGTACAAAAATTTGGTTTTTTGATAATAACTCAAAAACAGTGGCTTTCACAACAAAAGATGTTCTATACAAAGTTAAAGAGGACAAAATTTCCTACATGTGTTGTTAAATTTTTTTTGTAGCACACTATGTTCGGAGTTACAGCTCCGTGAAGTTGCACTATTTGAAAAAAAAAATGCGGAAACTTCATTTTGGTTGAGTTTTATTTTATTATTCTTATTATATATCATTATATTTGTACATAATTATAAAAAAAAAACTAAAAGGCACTTGAATATTATCATTTAACAGTATTATACTTATTGTAAACAAAGTTAAAGGCGAAAATTATATCGTTTTTTTTTTTTTAATTTAAGTTTAGTAAGTTATGATTTTAGAGCGTTACAAAAATTAATTTCTACTACATTTTGGTACGTTTCGATGGTCTGGGTTGGTTATTGTTGGTGTCCTGGTCGTAGTTTTGGTCCGTAGCCTGAAAAATGTCGTCATTCTCGTCCTCGCTTTCAATGCGGATTTCCGGAATATTTCCGCAAGATTGTCCGTTGCAGAAGCCACATACAAGCGAACATTTAAGTCCAGCCTTTCGGCAGCTGCATCCCACCACAATCCTTTTTGCAGTTACAAGATACCGATTTTAATAAGGAATCGGAAGCTGGGTTTTCCGCCATTGTTATGGGAGTGAGCCCGTAAGCGCCATGCTTCCAACCCCAGTCTTCAGGATTTTTCTCTATGCCTCTCCATTTCTGTACTTGGTGGTACGTCCTAAAAGCATGGAATTGCGCCGTGTCTTTTGTAGGTGGCAAAGAGGCAAGATTAAATTTGCTTTTCAGCGTAGATTTGGCGAAGCGTTGAAAACGAATCTCTTCCAAACTCTCTTTATCCATGTTGCCACCATATAAAGCTACACGAAAGCGTACTCCGGCCTCGGCAATCTCCTCTGACGTGGCATCTTGTTGGTTGAAAATTTCAATTATTTCATGAACCGCTCTGTTTTTTTCTATCAGCGTACAAAATTTAGTTTTTCCCTGATTAAATAGGGATGACGTTGTGTCACAACCACTGAAAGCATGCAAGAACAGAATGTGCTTGGCTGCTTCTTCGTATTTGAGGCTACTTGCTGAATATATCCTCTCAGCAGTATTTCCTCTTTCAGGTTTACGGAAGTAGATAGAACTTTTGGCTGGTGCTAAGGCTGTCACAAGTACTAAAAGGTCAACATCTTCCCCAACCACAAAAACAGCATCAAATATTGATTCACTGCAGAAAGAAATAGCAGTGTTGACAATTAGCTTGTTTCTTCAGCTTGTTTAACTGTAAATTGCAGCCAGCTCAAATTTATTCTTCAGCATCGATATGAGACGAACTTTATTTTTTTTCATTGGCTAAAAATCGCTCCTGCGAAACTTACACCACCATTGTTTCATCAAAAAGGACATCAGCAGACACGTGCGTAAAATTAAAGTATAGTCTCTTTAAAAATTATTTCAATATGATTGGCATTTGTTTAAATTATTTATTTTAGTTATTAACAGCCAAATAACAAAATATAATACTTTTTTTTTCAAATTGTGCAACTTCACGGAGCTGTAACTCCTAATATATATGTGTGCTACAAAAAAAAATTTAACAACAAATGTAGGAAATTTTGTCCTCTTTAACTTTGTATAGAACATCTTTTGTCGTGAAAGCCACCGTTTTTGAGTTATTATCAAAAAACCAAATTTTTGTACCTAAAATCCAAGATGACGGCTCGACCGCATGCGCCTCGAGGTCAATAACTTGGATTTTTTATTAGGGCCCCAAGCCTAAAAACATACTAAAAAATCACTACTACCCCACCTTTTGCATTTTAACACCCCTTTTTGATACCCACGTACTGGACTATTAGATGTGTAGTTTTATTTGTTTGTTGTAGGTCCTGAAGAAGACAATAATTGCTTGCCGAAACGTTGACTATTAAGTGAAGTTCTATTAAATTAAACATTGTTTTAAAATTTAGCCTTGTATTCTGTTAATTTCATCATACCGTGTTTAATACAGAAGGAATGTTTCTTTATTCTATAACGCATTACATATATCTAAAGATCTTATAAGTACACATAAACTTAATTCACCGATAAACATCGAATAGATAATATTATTATCAATCTAATCGACTCATAAATTGACAAATTTTGTTTTATTATTTAGTAAGAATGTCAACGGTTGTCAAATTCAAATTTATTTTTGGCAAAAAAAATCGTCGTCGACTCGTTTGAAAATTCAATCAGAAATAAAATTAAATTACTTATTTACTGAACGATAAAAACATTCAAACTTCAAAGACACTTCCTGTTCACATCCGTATTCGAAAGGAAGACGCTCCAGTTATTATGAAAGGTTAAACTAGAGATATGCGTTGCCACTCGATATAAAAACATTATCTCTGCATGTTTTCCAGGTTTCCTCTATATAAAATTACATTAGAGGAAGAGTCAGCAGCAAATTTCAAATAGTCAAGGTATTGAGCCCTGTCATCCATTATATATGCTGAAGAATTATAATTTTATTTCTGACAATCCTCTGCGGCCTAGGTATACTACTCCAAAATATTTTCAAAATAAAAAAAATCATCTGTTCTTTTCATCTAAAGATATATCAAGAAATTGCTTAGGCATCTGACAAGCATATTTTGGTTAATTTTTATATGTAAAACCATATTATGTAAATAAATAGTAAATCCAAAAATATTGACATTTTTCGGGGGTATCCTGATCTAGAGGCATAAATTTTGGGGGTTTTGTCAAGCTCAATAAAAAAAGAACAAAACAAATTTTACCTTTCATTATTTTATAACATAAGATCTGTTGATATTTTGAAAATAAACAAAAAAAAATGAATATATAAATTGTAAGCTGGGTTAAAAAAGGGGTGGGCTGATTGCAACCCATCTGGTCATCGGAAAAAAAAATTTAAAAAAAGATTCTTAAATAGTCAGGATGTCGTTATAGCCCCTACCATAATGCATGTCATACACTATGCTGCCTATCGTCCAATCGGCAATCTGCAGTGCGTCCATATACACCACACACGATCAATTTAAACTGTCCAATTGCAGTGACGTTCAGTTGAAGTCATGGCGTCACTAGTGACAGACGACGATGTTTTAGCCGTCTTGGGCATTTCACTCATAATAAAGAAACAAAGAAAAAAAATTCCAGCCAACTGGGCGACGGGACCATTCCAACTTCAAAAATGTTGACATTTGATTATAATAAAGAAAATAAAATTTCTGATATCGTGTGAGGTGACCCGGGTAATGGCTAGTATTCAATATGATATTTGCTATTCGTTGCCATGGTTACCTACATAATATGTTCACGTCATGTAAAAATTAATCAAAGTATGCCGAACTAGTTTATTTCTGACAGATCCATAAAAAACAGAGCGGCTGATTTTTTTTTATTTTCAAAATATTTCTGAAACTATAAAGTTTAGAAAAAAAATGTTTTTACGAAACGTTCTTGAAAAAATAAATAGAATAATAAGCCGTTATGAAAAGTATACAATTATTATATAAAAAACACCGTTATAGCATATATCTCTTCTGCGATCGTGCGACGTGGTGCAAACAGTGATTAATGAAAAGGAATCAGTTTTCTCATACAAATTTAATAAAAGAATTGAGGATTACGCCAAAAAATTATCGTAATTATTTACGAATGAATGAAGAAACTTATTACGACCGCCATACACGGTCCAATCGGCATGATCCAATCGGCTTGATCAAGCCAAAAGAATTGAATTTCGATTCTTCCGTCAAGTATAACTGTCATGCCAATCCACGCCCACACACGGTCAATTCTACTTGATCCAGTCGGCAGTGTCATGCCGATTGAACGATAGGCAGCATAGTGTATGGCAGGCTTAAAAGAAAACGGAAAAAAACTTTGCAAAATGGCGGCTGTCAGACATTTTTATTCATAATTTTGATATTTTAAAAAGTAATAAAAAACGGCAGAGGCTATAAAAAGTTGTACATAGAATACAAAATAGAACTTGATAAAAAAAGTAGTTTTGAGCAGGGTTCAAGTCATTAATAGGATGGACTGAACTGAACTGAACATAGAACACGAAAAGTTTTCAGAAGAATACGTTTCAAGTGTTTTGGGTTGACTATATTCACACATTTATATAATGTAATATTATAAGTATTCTTAAAGGTCTAAACTTTAAGAATATGTAAAAAATATTTATAAATTAATTTTTTCAAACTTCTAGAGTCTAGACCAACATACCCTCTCAATATATACAGGCATGTTACGTAACCTAATACATATAGTAGTGCGGTAAAGTAAAACAAAAATGCTGGCGCCTGGGGCTATACCAATTCCATAGTCTATCGCTTTTTAATATTATGTCAGTAGTTTTTATAACATTTGTTGAAAAATGACCTGTCAACAATTTTGTAAATAAAATGAACAGCACCTATTTTATAGGAGGCACTTGCCCAAAATACCATATAATATCTCGTATGTCTGTTAAAACTCGCTGACGTTCGTTTTAAATATAATATCACATGGCCGAAATATCTGCTAACATAGATTGCAGTAAACTTCTAACAAAACCCATAATAAAAAATTTGAAAAGTAGTTTGACCCTGCAGGCCATCCCTGTAACTTCCCGCTATTTTCGAGTTCAAAACGCTCAAAAATATATCAAATATAGCAAGAAGTTTATTTTTTAGCTCTTCGAGCTCAAAAAAAAACACTTTGTTACGAAATTTTCGTTCACGATATCTCATGAACAAATGAACCGATTTTGATGCGATTTGCGGCAGTCGACGCAATTTTTTAACCTTAAAAAGTAATTTAATACAGAAAAATCGATCCCATAGGAATTTTTCGAGCAATTTAAAAAAAAACACTTTTTAATAATTTTTCGTTCACGCTATCTCGTGAACAAATGAGCCGATTTTGATGCGGTTTGCTGCAATCGACGCAGTTTTTTTAACCTAAGAAAGTAAATTATTACAAAAAAATCGATTTGATAAGAATTTTACGAGTAATTTTAAAAAATTACTTTTTTCCTAATTTTTCGTTCACGTTATCTCATGAACAAATGAACCAATTTTGACATAGTTTGCGGCGATCGACGCAGTTTTTTTAGCTTAAGACAGTAATTTATTACAAAAAAATCAATCTGATAACAATTTTAAGAGTCATTTTAAAAAAACATTTTCTACGATTTTTTCGTTCACGGTTTCTCGTGAACAAATGAACCGATTTTGATGCGGTTTGCGGAAATCGACGCAGTTTGTTAAGGAGAAGAGCTGATTAGTTTTTGGAATTAATCGGTTTAGTAGTTTAGAAAATTTTTTACAAAAACAAATTTTTAAAAATTTTTGAAACTTGTTTTTTTAAGATTTCTCAAAATTTTTTGGGCCGAATCGTTTCAAATTTTCAGGAAGTCTAAGTTCACCAAGATCACGACAGATGCCGCAAACCGCGTTTCAGTCGGACACTCCGTTCAAAAGATATAAAAGGTTTACATACATACATACACACACACACACACATACATACAGCCCTACGGACATCATCGCCAAAATAGTTTCAATAGCTTTCTAGGACCTCAAAACGTCGAGATCTGGCGAAAACTCGATTTTCGAAAATCGGGGTGAAACCAATAACTTCCCGATTTTTGAAAAAAAATTTTTTTTTTTTTTTTTAAAGCGGGAAGTTAAAAATACTACTCACGTGCAAAAAAACGGATATCTTAAAATTTTGATTAAGTATCAAACTTGATAACTTTTTTATTTTTAGTCCAATTTTAGTGATTTTTTAAGATATGTCATTTGTCTAGGGGGACCAACCGTCCCGGATTTTCCGAGACAGTCCCGCATTAACTGCCCGGTCCCGCATTAATATATGTCGCGGAAAATGTACCCGCATTATTATGTTTTTTCAATATTCGATTATACAGTCAGTTATGGGCATGCTTATTGCTTATGTTTGTTCTTATCACAAACACCATGTGCGAAATAGAATGAACGTTTTTGCGAAAACGCGAAAACGAATGATTTTTTTTAGTAATCTTAAGTTTAACAAACATTAGCTTGCGCGGGCACGAACGATCTTTTTTTGCACCTTCAAGCAGCTTAGGTTACTCAAAAAAAAACATTCATGCCCGCGCAGGCTGATGTTTGTTATAAGAAATAATGCTACTAAAAAAATGGAAGTCTTTTCTCAGTGAACTGAAGAAACATTTTCTGCCCCGCATTGTGTTACGATAAAAATGGTCACCCCTATATTTGTCGGGTCATTGATTTCTATGAACCAAAGTGTACTATAGGCACTAGTTGGCTAGAGTAGGCAACGCAAATTAATGAGGTACTAACTGAAAAAGGTGGTGGTAATCATTTTGCATTTGTGTGCGAAGAAATGCATGTATTGACATATTAAAAAACTGGCATTTTGTAATAATTCTGCTACTTTAGGCCTGATTCACACTATAGTGCCGATCACGGTTCGCTCTCGGTCCAGTCTCGGTTCGGTAAAATCTTACTGTATTCACAGTATCATTCTGGGTTCGATCACGGTTCAATCTCGATTTGCAAGAAGTCTGATGTATTTCCTTTGCAATACATTTTACTTTATTTCATAAGTACAATTTTTCTAGTTGTCTGACAATGTCATTCGGTTTTTCAATTGAAAAATTAGCTGTTATAGCTATTTTTCTTGATGAAGATACGGCAAATAAGAAAAGAGTGAAACGAAAGACAACGAAGAGAAGAATGTGGGTGCATCCAAGCTAATAAGCGAGGAAAACGGAAGGCGAATACTACACCCTGTACCGTCATTTAATAGACGAATACTGCATTTGAAACAAAAGCCTATTCATAAGTCAGGCAAAGTCCGATCACGCTCCAGCAAAATATTCTTCTAAACGGATCGGTGCCGGAGCATGATTGAATCCGAACTTGAGCGGTGCTCATAGTATGAATACGCTCATTGTTTCTTGTGTAAGAATCATTTACCAAACCGAGACTTGACTGAGAGCGAACCGTGACCGGCACTAGAGTGTGAATCGGGCCTTATTCTCTAAAATCGAACTTAAAAAAGTTATCAAGCCTTAGACTTATTGATTAAGAATTTAAGTAACCGTTTTTTTATGCATCAAAATGAATATTCTGGTTATAAAAAATGTATGTCGTCGAATTGTATAATCGAATTATAAATCTGATTTTTTTGTAGACGAGCCGCCGAAACAGGATTTGAATAGAAAATATAGGTTGCGTCATCCAAAGTGTCATAACAAACAGTTTACGGCGGAATATTACTCCTACATACATTGGAAGCAGAAGCCCGCAGTTTCGGTAGACTGCTTCCCTTATTGACAATGGCTGGCAATCATGATAATGCCAAGAAACGCTTTCATCAGATATTATAGAACTAATCTTTATTGTAATCCCTTATATCGACGGAGCAAACGGCTGTCTTGATGCAGTAGTTCTCAAACTTTGTCGCATCAAACAATACTAAAGTTAGTAGAGTATAAGATGGCCTTGTTCCATCTAACCAATCAGCGTAAGCCCAGGAATGAAGTCAGCATGCCGCCCGTTTGAATAAAGTACAAAGATTGCTGGTGATTATGTTTACGTATATGTTATGGACTATATGATTAATCAGGGTATTATGTATAATGCCCGGGCAATATGAATAATGACAAGTCAAATCGGGCCATGTAATAATCATTAAAACTTCATTATTTATCAGTGTCCGGTCATTATGAATATTGCTATGTGATTGTTGGGCAATTTGATAATTTAAGTACATTTGGCAAAACGTGGGGAACAGGGACAAATATGTGATACGCACAAGCCAATCAGAGCACGCAACTCATCCCATGCTCACAACAGAGCGTATTTTACAATATTTTTTCGTTTTGAGGTCTCCCAAACCCAAAAAACATATTTTTAATTTAAAACTGATTATCTTAAAAAAAAAACTAATATTCGTTTTATATTTTGAATTTATTACTAAGTACTATTCGTACCTTCCTACCATATTTATTTTATAATAATAATGTATGTCAACATTAAAATAATTTAATAAAAATATCTTTTTATTATTCTGCCCAATAGATGAAGGGCATTATTCATAATGCCCTGTCAATTTAATTATTTGAATAGTTTTTATCACACTGGCCTCTCATATTAGGCATTTTTCAAGCTGCCCGGGCATTATGAATAATGCCCTATTTATCACTTGGTCCACAACATATATATTATTTTATTGTTAGGTGCTTACCACGGAGTTTTTTTTATAAACTTGGCAGAGGACAACAGTTAGAAAAAAATATTAAATAAAAAAATGTTAACTAAAAATAGATAAAAAAACTTTCAAGTTAAAACGCTTTTATTGTACAATCGATAATGTAGGTACTAAAAACTAAAAAATATTTATGAGTCACCACTGGGGGCTTTGATTAAACTAAAATAAAATCTAGGGGGGAAATAATATTTAGCTTTCGACTGTTTTCTTCGACCATAATGTAACTGTAAATGCCCCCGCGGTTTTATTTTAGTTTAATTAAAGCCCCCTGTGGTGATTCAATATTTTCTAGTTTTTAGTAAATATCGATTGTACAATAAAACCGTTTAAATTAAAAGTTTGTTTGCCTATTTTTGTTTTTAAGTTTTTAGTGTGCTTTATTAAAAGTGCGATTTGCATTCGGATGAAGTCGGACCGGTCAGTTAGTTATTATAATATTGTATTGTCATCGGAACTACATACGCATGCAAAATTTCAACTCAATCGGATAACGGGAAGTATTTGAAAGAGAAATAAGAAAAGAAAATAAATAAACAAACATATAAATAAATAAAAGCGTTTAACAAATATGTATACGGACTACGGAGTCTAGCTAAATAAAACCGTTTAAATATAGGAACATTTTTTTTTATTACAAGGTTCTAATATTATCTGTGTAAATTATAAACAAGAAATGTTAGATATTAATCAACTACTTTTTTTATTTTTTATATATTTTTCCACCTTCTGTTTCAGACTTGCTTATGTTTAACAGATATTGCCCACAATCATCTGACGATTCTATTACTACTAGTACAATTAAAATTGCAATTTAATCTGTATTTGTGTGTTCTTAAGAGTATTCGTCCCTGCAAATACCCCCTGCACCCTTCATCTCAAATCTTTTCCCCTCGCCTAAAAACGGTTCGCGCTCTCCCGACGCTATTTTTAAAGCTAGAGGGTTCTGGTAAACGCCAAATGAAAGACAAAGAATCAGACTACAGATCCTTCAGGCGAATTTTTTGAAAAAAAATTCCTGAAAAAACTCACAACCTTTTGAAAAAAACAATAAGTTTCGTAATATTTCACAGGTAGGCGAAACTGTTTTTCAAAAAATTCGCCTTAGGATCTGTATTCTGATTCTTTGTCTTTCATTTTGCGTTTACCAGAACCCTCTAGCTTTAAAAATAGCGTCGGGAGAGCGCGAACCGTTTTTAGGCGAGGGGAAAAGATTTGAGATGAAGGGTGCAGAGGGTATTTGCAGGGACGAATACTCTTAACATAGACATACAATATCTCTGGTTCTTAACGAAATTTCGACTTAAATGCACAGTACCGTATGGGCTGTATGTAATTCGCTGTGTGGCGCTAACTGGCGGTTCGATTTGAAAATATTTGCAGTTTCATTTTATACAACGTAATATAATTATAAAAATATGAATTATTTTTCCAGTGAATTGTTACTGATTAGTTAGTGTTCGTTAATTAATTAATACAGAATCCTCGACGCATTTGTACGGTTTCTATAATAAAATTATAAAATATGCAGAAATTGAACAGCACTGATTCGAATCTTAGCATTATCACGAAAGCAGCATTGTCGTGTCGCTATTCAGCCCACCACAATGAGGTAGGATTCGATGGATAATGCGCAAGTCTCAGAAGCATTAACAGAATTGCCAACATTTAAGTGTTGAAAGACTAGAGCGTATAAATTCGTTCAATGCTATTTTTCTCTAAGTATATTAAAGCTGTTAAATTCAATTTTTCTGTAATTTCCTTTTATGAACAGAAACGATCGACAATTCGGAGTAAGAAAACTCAAAGAATGCGCGGAAAAAGACACACAACCTATTCTACGAACTTGCGATTTCATAAAACTTTTTTTGAAACGTACATTATAATGAGATAATAGGGTTGTCATTCGTGAAATGCCAAAGGTTAATAATTGAACATACCATATTAAAATATTTGAAAGATAATTATATATTGTAACAAAACTGTTCTAGTTCGTGGTGGAAATTATTTATTTACAATAATAAACGTTTAACAAAGTCATTAAACACACAAACGAAAGTACTTCTTTAACTTAACAGAAACAAAACTAATAAATTCTGACTAATAAAATAAAAGACTAAGTAACAGAGAATATAGAGTCACTAAATTATGTACACAAAAATTTACAACACACAAACACAACAAAGTTTACACTTACACTTATTCACACTAGTCAATAACTATATTCACACGATTATTTACAAAAAGTTATTTATATAAAACCAGATTTATATCATTGCACTTAATGGTTTACACAGCTCATTTATCTTCTATCTCAGCAGTTGCTTCAGTCTTGCTGTACCGACTGAACAATTTATTTCACATTTGTCTGTAATTCACTGTACGTACGCTGCAGCTAACCAACTAACCGACTGACTTGCTAACCACTCCGCTCGCATTTTATAGCTTCGTCCCCCGCCTGGTAGAATTTTCTAGAAGCACCGAGATCCATCCTTTACATGTATCGCCTTCTTCAGGAAACTTTATGAAGGTCGGGTTTTGACTACCTGCTCCCATGGTTGTTGTTGCGAGAATATTCCACAGAAAGCATAGTCGTCCCAACAGGGAGCGCGCAACAATATTCTTCAATAAATAAAAATATCGATCAATTTTTCAGACAATTATGTTAATTGAAAAATTGGTCGATAATTTTATTTATTAAAGAGTTCTAATCAGACGTTAATCAAATTTTTGGATATTTATATTTTTTTTAATATTATTTTACACCACAAGGGCAGAAAGTTTAAGGCTCTCTAACTTTCGGCCCTTGTGGTGTATACTATTTTTCTTTATACGTCGGCCGAAAGTACGTACTTCCGGCATCAATTTTAAGGCAGAAAGTCTAGCGTGCGTGTAATCCCACCAATGGATAAATGTTAGACTTTTTGCCATAAAATTAACGCCGAAAATACGTACTTTCGATCGAGGTGTAAAGAAATACCTATATTTATGCTACAAGTGGGGAAAGTGACGAATTATGGCATGGGGTATTTACAGAACTCTCCTCTGGTTGTGCTGTATCACAGGAGAACGAGTGTGATACAGCACAACTAGAGGTGAGTTCTATAAATACCCCATGCCATAATTCATCACTTTCCCGACGTGTAGCTAACAATAGTTTTTTTTTTTGCTATCCTTGCTTTGAAAGTTTACTTTTAGCCATTTATTTTCGCAAAAAAATCCATAATATAATCAGTAAATTTTTTATTAATTTTATCAAATAACTAGCTGCTAGCCGCGACTTCATTTGCGTAGAATTTAACAAAAATTGTTTGTTCAGTTCGCAGTTTACGAAAAGACTTCCCTATTTTTTTTTTACATAAACAGGAAAAAGTGATGAAAACTGAAAATTCACTCTAGGAATTTTTAAAATTGCTCAATTACAAAGTTACGTTTTTATTTATTTGTATTAATTGAACTAATAGTTAAAGATACGGTGACAGAAATGGTCAAGGAGCATTTGGTGGCCGAAATGCTCTCTTTGGTGTAGTTTGAGTGCTCCTCTACAAATCTGCTTAGTGGAGTAGGGGTCTAGCGCGTCGCGATACGACATTGGAGCAATTAAAAAAAAAAAAACAGCAAAATTCAAAATGCCTCTACCAAATGGCCGAAAATGACTAAAATTGCAGAAAAAATATTTTCTGCCAATTTACTCCCTGCAGAGACTCAGTATAATAAATAAATAAAAAAAAATTTAAAAAAAGCTTGGTGAGTGAAACCGAGCTCAAACGGTTCGTCTTTTTGTAGAGAATCCCGAGGTACAGTTTTCTGCCAAAATCGACCTTGCAAAAACGCGTCATGTTCGCAGAAAGTTTAACATAGTGTAGCAAGTTTTGTTACATTATCTCTCTCTCTCTCTCTCTTTTTTGTAATATTGTCAAAATTAGTTTTCCTTAGCTGCGCTGGAAAAATGAATGTTGTTATTTTGGAAAAATTAATTGATTAATTATAGAAAACATCATTTTACGAATTATTATAATTCAATTAAAGCGTTTTAATTTTTTTATGTAAGAACTCAATAGTGATTACAATAGTACGCAGGTAAAGCATTAATGACAAATACATTAAATTGGCAGGTAATATTTTTTTCAAACTTTTTGGGAACTAATAGAGAGCCTGCTAAGAATTTCCGCCACCGAGCGAAGACTTTTCAAATTTTTGCCTGTACAAATTTTGAAGAATCATCGAAAGGAACTGAGGTCACTTGGAGCACGAAAATTTTTTCTCGTATTCCGGACTCCAGGATACCTAATCAAGCATTCCGTCGTCAAGTTTCAACTTCAAATTCAATTTTTTTTTACTTTTTTGACGTTTTTTTCGATTTTTGAAAAGATTTTGAAAGTCTCTGCAAGGAGTAAATTGGTAGAAAATATTTTTCTGGAATTGGAAGGTACCCTCCGATGCCTTTTAGTCATTTTCTGACATTTAGTGGAGGAATTTTGAATTTTGCAGTTTTTTTTAAGTGCCCCAGCGTCGTATCGCAACGCGCTAGACCCCTACTTCACTAAGCGGATTTGTAGAGGGGGACTCAGACTACACAAAAGAGAGCATTTCTGCCACCAAGTGCTCCTTGACCATTTTTGTCACCGTCCCTCTAGCTCTATAACGTCTGTATAATTCATTAAAAAAACTATCGAAATATATGGATTTTGTAATCCGGGACCGTTACTATATATACAGACCACTACATCTCTGACTAATATTTCATTACTACACCCTGTGCGAAAATATAAAGTATACAGATATTGGTCAACTAGTCCACGCTACGCATCGACGTAAAAGTGAACTTTCAAAGCAAGGATTGCATAAAATATTTTTTAGTTGATTTTTTAAAAACTGTTTTAGTTTTTTGTAATTTTTTTTCAATCGTTTTTTATTTTTATAAATACTAGTGTACCCGTGCAAAACCTTTCGCATGTATTTTCATATTGTTTTCAAAAATCGATATTATGTTACAGACCTACGACAATAATTTTATTCATTAGTTTCCATTTACAGTTATTTTTCTTTTGATTTAGCTTGATCCATCAAGTTGTCTCTATATTTAATTGGTTATAAATTTTAAAAAAATGTATGAGATCTGTTCATCGTTGTCATGGTTACCCCGCAAGAGCTGTCACAATTCATTTTTAGAAAATCTAACCTCATTTGATACATTTACGATTTTCACTATTTTTTTCTGATCTGAGACCAAATTTTAGACTTGGTACAGTCCATGTAATATTTAAAAACTCTATTTTGGCATTAAATTAACATAAACTTACATGTTCTTAAACTATTTGGAAAATAAAATAAAATTTATTTGTGTATTAATATTTGGAATATTTGCGCTAAAAAACGAACTAAAAATATACACTTCAATTGTCAAAGTCGACTTGTCAAACTGTTTGTAAAATCTCCGACATACGTAGGTACATATTTGCATTTCTCTCACACTCATGTCTCGTGAACATCGAAGGATTTTCTCTCTTTACGTTCCTCTTCACCCCGCTACCCCCTCGTCATTTTTACTATTATCGCTTGAAATCACCCCTTTTAAAGAAATTTCACAAAAAAAAAAATAGCGATAATATATCTGTGTGCTAAAAGCTTCAGTTTAAAAAAAATTGTGTCAATCGGTTTAGTAGGGATGGCTGGCGGATTGTCTAGAGATTTAGGGCTTGCGTTTTAAATATATAGATTCTTTCCATAATTTAGGGTTCCGTAGCCAAACGGAATTCATAATTTCGTCAATGATGCATTTCTAGGTGAGGGTTTGATATTTGTCAAGCAACGATTGTGATCCGTATAATTAATAGTCCATACTTTATACGAATACTGCGGAACCTTATCATGTATGTGTCCAACACGCGCATGGCAGGATTTTTTAACTTCAATTTAGTTGCAATGTTCTACTGGAGGAATTATGATGAATTAAGATACGCGGGTAATTTTGTGAGCATAGGAGTGTGTCCCTCAGGGGAAACAATCGAATGTAGTTTGCATTTCAATGTTTTTTAGAAATTAGCGCTTCCAGGAACCTAAGCTCGTACCAGTCGTTGTGTGTATGTCGACTGGCAGATTCTCTTATACACACAGAGACGTTGACGAACTCAGCTGTTGAGAGTCTATAATGTACAATCTGTGATAGGAGAAGACTATAGAGTATAGACTATAACCTTGATATTGTTTCGCGCCCCTGTTGGGACGACTATGGGCTCCATAGAATGTTCCAGACCACGACAACAACAACAATAGAAATCAGGTAAAAACCCTACCTTCTTAGAATTGCCTTGAAAATGAAATGCATGTAAAGAGATGTTGAGATGCTTCTAGAACCTTCGATAGGCGGGGGACTAAGCTATAAAATGCGAGCGGAGTGGTTAGTCAGTCAGTTGGTTACAGTAGTAAACAAACAACTGTATAATATAAACAGTTCAGTCGGTACAGCAAGGCCGAAGTAACGGCTAAGATAGAAGATAAATAAGCTGTGTAAACCATTGAGTGCAATTATATAAATCTGGTTCTACATAAATAGCTTCTATGTTGTAAATAATTGTGTGAATATGGTTAATAGACAAGTGCGAATAAGTGTACTAGATAAACTTCGGTGTATTTGTGTGTTGTAAATATTTTGTGTACATAGGTAATTAGGACTTTATATTCTTCTGTTACTTAGTTTTCTATTTTATTATTTAGAACTGCCGTTATTTTGATTCTGTTAACGTTATTATTACTGTTTGTTAAAGAAGTACGATTTCGTTCTGTGTTTAGCTGTTTTGTTAAACGTTTATTATTGTAAATAAATATTTTCCACCACGGACTAAAACAGTTTTGTTACAATATCTTAAGTTTATCTAGAATTATTGAGGGAAACCATAAAAAAACCTCAACAAGATGAGCGGTATACAGGAATTACCATTTTTTGGTCTGAGGCAGTGGGATCAAGTTCTTAGCGAAATTTGCCCCCGCCGGGATTTAAACCCAGTACATCTCAAATGTGAGTCTAGCGCTCTCACCATTAGACTAATCACTCGATATAACATTAATTAATAACGGCAAGAACTTTTATACAAGTGACCAAATAAAATAGTTGAATTCTACAAACACAAGAAATAAACGACGATCAATTGGGCGGTCACTTATATATAAGCTAAGAAATAGATGACCTGTTCTTGCTTTTTAACTTCCTGCCATTCGTTTCAATTTACGCGAAATTGACTTCAGAGTCAGACATTTTGAAGTGGACATAAATTGTGCTTTATTAAAACAAGACATACCCTGAGTAAGTTCAACGGAGTGAGAATATTTAGAAAAGTATCTAAATAGATAATTGTGTTTATATTCTTATAATGAAACAATTCTAAACGCTACTATTTAACATGCTTTACTGATTACTTTCAGCTTCGTTGAGCGGTTAAATGAAGCTCGATTTATACAAACTGTACGTTCTGTAACTCACGTTAGATTTTTTCGAGCAGTTCCGATAAAACCGAATTCATGGTAAAAATGGAGTTCAGAACTGTTTCCTTATGATAATACAAATAATAATAGTTAAAGAAAAATCATGGACAAAAAGTAAAAAGAAAAATGTAAATCGGTTGAGTAGAGAACGCTGGCGGACTGTCGAAAAAAATGTTTATATTATTTTAAATACATTAGAAACTCTATAAGTCGAAACTTGATAAGTTTAAATTCTCTCAAAGTCGAAGAAATTGGCAATTTCTTCCGCTGAAAACCCAAACTTAATAACTCGAACTAAATATGAATTACTTTGAATACATATTACGCTCCGTAGCTCGAAGTTCGAGTCTGGCGAACTCTATATCCTGAAGTTAGCAACGTGAACACTATTGAGTCTCTTCGAATCAAACAATGCAGCCTTTTAAACCTCCTAACTCGAAGTAATTAAGTCCCCGATAAATCTAAATGTTTAGCATTTTCCTTGAATCTCGAGTTACAGAGTTTCTAGATTTGATAGATATTTTCAAATAGCGACCCTTCTATAATTACTGTATGTTCTATGGTACAGTCATGTCAAAACATACAAATATACGTATACATATAAATGAATAAGTATAAGTAAAGATGCAACTTCATAGTGATGGAATGAAGTGAAGTGAGTGAATAATGAAGTTTGGCGCTCACAAACCACGGGTTCGTTTGAAGTATGACGTCTATAGTTCCGGACTCTTGCGGTCACCTAATGGAATTTCTGTTTTCCCTTTGTATACCCTTATCGTCGTTCAATGATCTACATTCTACATTAGACATTTCACTTCAACTTTTCCTATATTTAACTAGAATCTGAGTATGGTTGCAACGATATATCGAAAAATTGATAATAACGATACAAAAAAATCGATATACTTGATATCGGTATTTATATCGGTATATTTACAAAACCGATACGATATTATTGATAAGCAGTGACTCCGTCTGGTTTGCGTGTGTTGTTTTAAAGAACAACAGATGGCGCTCCGTGCGAACGACGGCGCAGCCGGAGTGCTCGAAATAGAGCAAGTGTTTTAAAGACCAGTTATCCACGAATACTTTACGCTATTCTTTTTCGAGCACGCCGGCGCAGCCGGAGTGCTCGAAATAGAGCAAGTGTTTTAAAGACCAGTTATCCACGAATACTTTACGCTATTTTTTTCGAGCACGACGGCGCAGCCGGAGTGCTCGACATACACACATATACGCCCATGTATATTTTAAAATAGCTAGCAATTAATAAAATAGGTAGATAGATAGATAGATGTTCCAATTAAATTGTTATATTATTTCACTTTATACGTAGCGAAGCACGTACAGGGCCGCTAGTATAATAATAAAAATTCTTTATTTTTTAGTACTTTGCAGTATAAATACCCTAATAGTATGGTTAGCTACAAAGTGTAATTTTTCTGCTGTATGAAAGTATTTTTAGCTGTTTTTTAAATTAAATACCTATCTTGTTATCTTGTTGTTTAATATTAGGTTCTATATTATTATATATTCTTATAATAGCATTTCTAACTTCTTTTTGCACGACATCGACAGTCAGAGAGGACATGTCAGTTTTAAAACTTTCTTTTTTACGTGTGGGGTATTTATGATTAGATGAGTTATTGTCAAATAAATGTTGATTTCTATGAACATAAGTAGCGCATTCTAATTTATATAGGTCGTAAATCGTTAGTATGTTGAATTTCTTAAAATATTCATGGTAGCTCTCTCTAAGAACTAGACCTGTTATGATACGTATACATCTTTTTTGTAAAATTAAAATTTTATTTGTATGGGCAGAGTTACCCCAAAAAATAATCCCAAAACCTATAATAGATTGAGAGTAGGCGTAATATACATTACTACATTTAATTAGTGTTCTTAGAACATAAATGGCTTTATGTAATTTTGGTACTAAGTAATCGATATGAAATTACCAATTGATGTGCTTATCTATGTTAACGCCTAGAAATTTGACATGGTCTTTAAATTTTATGTCTGCGTTTAATATCTTAATGGATTGAGGGACCGAAAAATACTCTCCAAATTTAATTATTTCCGTTTTGGACTTTGGGGATAAGCGAGCCCTGATCTTCTGTCTCACATACAAAGGTGTCGTCGGCAAATAGAAAAATACTATCTTTGACCTCTTTAGGTAGGTCGTTTATAAACATTAAGAATAATATTGGAGATAGCACGCTACATTGAGGAGCGTCACGTTTAATTGCGCTCCAGTTAGATAAGAATTCATTGTTTTATAGTTATAGTTTTCTCTCTTATTCCGTAGAGTTCCAGTTTATGGATCAATAGTGAAATATCGACACTGTCAAATTCCTTGGCAAGGTCAAATGTGACCATTGATGTATATTTTTTATTGTTCCACGATTTTAATATTGTATCTATGACTTTTAATATAGTTGAATTAATGGACCTACCTCTGATAAAACCAAATTGGGCGGGCGCGATCAGGTTTAATTTGTTAATATAATCTAGTAAACGTTTGTTAATAAAAATTTCAAAGATTTTGTTAATATTTGATAAAAGCGAGGTAGATCGGCAGTTTGCTAAGTTATTTTTGTCACCTTTTTCATAATTTGGTATAATTGCCGCTTTTTAGTGTATTTGCCATAAGGCACTTACACTATTGGCGTCGGTCGGATGGCGGGACCTAGGGGTCGGACCAAAATTTCTCGACGTTTCATAACTTTCTAAGAAGTTTGGCACCATTTTTGGAAAAGTATGTTTATATATGTATATATACAGCGTGTCCCATTTTAATGTCCCACCCCGGATAACTTTTGTCAGTGACCTTGAATGAAAAATTGTTTGGTACAAAAGTTGTATAACTTGGAGGGGGACATTCGATGGCACTAATACTTTTGACCTTGGGTATAAGGTTCAAGGTCATTCAAGGTCAACTTTGTTTTTTTTTAATGGAACGTCCTATTTTTGACATCGGCAATCGATTGTGCGTGAAAAAATATGAGACTTTTGTCTGAAAGTTTTTTCGAGATCGGGCAAATTTTCTCAATTAATTTAGCCTTCAAAATTGAAAATTTTTGAATTTTCAACTCGAGAATGGTGAGATTTTCTTCAAAAACAATAGGGCTTTTCATATTTGCATACCAAACATCCTCCCAAAATTTTGTTTCAATCCGTTCATCCGTTTGACCTGTAAGGTAAAGGAGCCTAATAAGAAGACCCTCCCTAATAAGAGACCCCCTATGATGTCGCTTGTTATGCACTCTATGGAATTAACGACCTGATTCTACAGTTACTTAATACCTAGTACGTCTATTGGTCGCTAGGTGTCGCTCAGATCATCGAAATAAACTTACGGTGGTTGCATTTGAAAAACGTGCTTGAGAAAGATTTTAAAGTGTTTAATTACAGTTATTATTATTTTCGAAATCGTAAGTACAAAATGTTTCCTAAAAATACCCCTAGATAGCTATTGAAAAGTATATTTAATAGTACCAGATGCATATGGGAAATTTTAAAATTGTTTAACCTCAAAAAAAACTTTTGTTTGACATGTTACTGTTCCCTAATAAGAGACTCTCGAGGGTTCCTATTATGAGGAGGGTCTCATATTAGGAATACGGGTCTAATATTAGGAATTCGTTTTTAAGGCAAAGTTGTTATTTTAATCAAACACTGAAGTTTCTTTCAACGACGAGAGTGATGACGAAGAAAACAACGATGCACAGTGTGTATTTTGCACAAACCTGTATTCTGAAGATAAACATGGCGAACAGTGGGTAAAGTGCACAAAATGTTACCAATGGGCTCACGAAGATTGCGGTGCAGAAGGTGAAAACTTCGTCTGTCCAATGTGTGAAAAAAGAAAATTATATTAAGCCTTAGTACTAACTGACTTTTCCAAAAATATTTACGGTTCCTAATAAGATACTGGGGGTCCCAATGAGAGACCCCCGTCTCTTATTAGGAAACCTTTTTTTTTTTACTAATTTTTGCATAATTTTGATTTTAATTTTTTTTTTGTGCTAATTTTAGAAACAAATCTTTTTTTTTAATCATTTATTATAAGAAATAGATTTCTTGTTTAATAAATGTGTTGAAGTTCGTAAAAAGTTTCATTAACCAGAAGTTATGAGTTTTTTAAAAAACAGGTCTCTTATTAGGCTACTTTACCTTATAGTGTTCACAGACTAACCGAATAACCGACTAACAGACTAACAGACGCACAGAGTTTTGCCCGTTCTCGAAAAAAGTTTCAGACAAAAGTCTCATATTTTTTCACGCGCAATCGATTGCCGATGTCAAAAATAGGACGTTCCATTAAAAAAAACAAAGTTGACCTTGAATGACCTTGAACCGTATACCCAAGGTCAAAAGTATTAGTGCCATCGAATGTCCCCCTCCAAGTTGTACAACTTTTGTACCAAACAATTTTTCATTCAAGGTCACTGACAAAAGTTATCCGGGGTGGGACATTAAAATGGGACACGCTGTATATATATATATATATATATATATATATATATATATATATATATATATATATATATATATTTATATATTTATATATATATATATGTGTGCGGGCTATAACTTTCGAAGGAGTTAATTGATTTTAACGAAATTTGGACCACATGTTGAAATCCATCACCGCACGAAGCCTATTTAAAATGGGCCCAATCGGGCCACTTTAAGGGTGGGTTTTAGGGGTTGAAAAATATTTTTGGGCCCAAAAAAGCCTAAAAATTTCTCCGAATCATTTCAAAATTGAAATTTGACCCTTTAGTAATGATTAAAATGTGCTACCAAAATTTCATTAAAATCGGCCCGACAGGACCGGACTTAAAAATTTTATGAAAACGTTATAGTTTGTAGACAATAGACATGGATTTATTTAGTGAAGGGTGAATTTAATTTGTTGTATTGATAACAATATTAAAATTAAGAAAAAGTATTATTTTAAGGGGTGTATTAAGGAGTTAATTTTTTTATTTTGTTCAAAAATAAAGTTAAGTTTATATAAGGGAGCCACACTGCCTATAATAGCAAATACACTATATTGTCGGCAGGGTTTCGCACTGCGACCCGAGTTTTTTTAGTTTGTTTGGGTATATTCTAAATTGTGCAAATTTTGTACAAAACTATCCATCTTTGTTTAATGAACATCACAATAAACACGAATATACTACAAGAAATAAAAATAATTTAAAAACTACTAATTATTCATTAGCAGTGACTCATAAAGGTGTCCGCAACGCTATGATAAGAATACACAATAATATACCTACTGAAATAACTGATGCAAATTCCAAACAAAAGTTTAGGAATAATTTAAAAGAATATTTACTAGCTAAGGCTCACTACAGATTGGACGAGTTTTATCGCCCCGAATTTTTCTGGCCGTCTGTTGCATGTCGCATTACAGGCGGCCGCGGAGTAGGCGCTCGGTAGAGCAGCCAAGGCCAATATGGCGGCGCCCATGGTTAGCATCAGCTGACCGTGTAGTATGTATAACACATAGTCAGTCTGTCATGCGGGCAAGTGCTGTACAGTGTTTACATGTTTTTATTCGTGTATTCATGTGAATATTGTTGTTTACAATTAATCGTGATGGATAAGTGTCTACAATCCAACGCCTACAATTCAATAAAAGTTTCACTTGCGTCGTGGTTTCTTAAAAAACAAATGTTTTATAATTAACTAGCGGCCCTGTACGTGCTTCGCTACGTATAAAGTGAAATAATAAAACAATTTAATTGGAACATCTATCTATCTATCTATCTATTTTATTAATTGCTAGCTATTTTAAAATATACATGGGCGTATATGTGTGTATGTCGAGCACTCCGGCTGCGCCGTCGTGCTCGAAAAAAAATAGCGTAAAGTATTCGTGGATAACTGGTCTTTAAAACACTTGCTCTATTTCGAGCACTCCGGCTGCGCCGTCGTGCCGAGCAGTTTTAAACGATATTCAGTTTTTTTACATCCTCGATCTAGATATATGGTTGTCTAGTTCGTTGCGCCATCTATTGAATATTCACTCAATCCAGTCAACAGGTATTGCCATCTTATATGGTTGTTAAGTTCGTTGCGCCATCTATTGAATATTCACTCAATCCAGTCAACAGGTATTGCCATCTTATATGGTTGTTAAGTTCGTTGCGCCATCTATTGAATATTCACTCAATCCAGTCAACAGGTTCGCCATCTTATATGGTTGTATTATGACTGTAGTAGTATAATACGCCGGTTTGAGCTCACTCCTCAGGTGTCAAATTACACTCAGCTGGAGTGGGGGTAAACCACCACCGGTGAACACCATGCTTCCTGCTTCATTTAAGTCCAAAAAAACTGATGTACTTTAAAATTCGAAAGAGGTGGAAATGTTAAGGGTTGCTGCCACCCCCCACTTGAATACCATCGTTGAACTCGTCTCAGATCCCCGATTAATTTGAGTCCAAACTTGATATGTCTAACTTTAAAATTCGAGAAATTGTACACAAATCTATAAAAGTGGAGGGGGTAAAAATAGCTGTTTTCAAGCTATTTTTCAAGTGGCCCAGAAACCCCCTTATTCATCTACTGACTGTCAAGGAATAGACAAATAATTTGCAATAAAATAATATTTCGACTATAAATTGAAATGTAAGCTATCCTATCTTTCAAGCTGGGTCGAATTGCACACGGTGTGCAAATCAAATTTAAAATCGGTTCAGTAGTTTAGGAGTCCATCGCGGACAAAGATGTGACACGTAATTTTTATATATTAAGATTATTTTGTGTTGACGCTATTTATGTACATTTGTACCAACAAAATAAAGATATTTATCTATCTATCTATCTATCTATCTATTTCCTTCTCTAGGCAGTTATTTATTGTAATGCTAAGCGGGTTACAAATTTAAAGCACACATTTTTTCAGCACACCCACTGGAATTTCATCCCAGCCAGTATAGTGTTTGTTTTTCAACTCCGAACCCTTTTAGACCTTTTTAAGGGACCTACAAAGGGTCCTTAAAATTCAAAATCGAGCTTTAGAGACCTATGAAGTATCGATTAGTGAAATTTCTCCTCAAAACGAATATTTTAGCGATAAGTAAATCAATCATTTCAAATTTAGATATTTATTGTACAGGGCCTATTTTTAGGTCTTTCTTAGGGCTTTACAAAGGACCTGAGGGTTAAAAAAAAATACTAAGACGTATTCGTATGTATGAAATAAAAAAGTCTGGTTCCTATATTTTAAAGTGTTGAAGTTGGGCCCTACGGGACCCTTCAGTGTCCTCGGGCCCAAAATCTAATTTTTCCGTTCGATAGAAAGGAAAAAAAAAATTTAAAAAAAAACATTATTATTTTTAGTCCGGCTTACCACATAAAAAATATTAAGCCGTTCCGGGACTTTTGAGACACGGTTACATTACAGAGTAAAATTTAATTACATAGTGAAATTTCGTTACAGGCCGCATTTCAGTTACAGGGCAAAAAGTTACTAGAGTTTCGCTTAAATTTATGTTTCACATCTGCCAGGCGTCCCACGACGACAAATTGTTTTTTTACTGCAAATGTATAGCCTTGTTCTAAGCACGTACACGGACCATTCGCTAGATCTCACCTATATAAGTTTTTTGTTCCCAACCTCTCTGCGAACGGTAACAGAACCGTCACAGTCATACGCTGAAGCTAAAACGTGTTCAAAAACCGATACAGTTTTGTTTAGTTACTTCGCATGACTGTGACGCTTCTAGGTATTACGGTTCGCAGAGAGATTGGAACTAGTGATGTGTCGCTCCTGAGCGAGTTGTTCATAATGAACGACTCCTCTCTCGGAGCGGAGCGAGTCGCTCTTTTTTTGTGAATGACTCACTCTAAGCGCCATTACTCAGTGTTGAGCTGTTCTGTACTTTTGCACTCGCACATTTACAGAGCGCACACAGCACAGGTCACAGAGTCACTAGTGAATTTTGCACGTACGGAGTTCTCTTTGCTGAGTCATTTAATGTTGAATGACACACTGTAAGTGTAATAGTGCTAAGCTTAACAGTGACTTAAACCAATTAACATTGACGTCGTTGACAAAGATATAATATTGTAACAATAAATATTATTATTGTTAAGCTTTTATTATCGGAGAATCTCGTTAGAGATCCTCTTTTGTGCTAAATTACACACATAAAATAAAATAAATAATAAAAATTCACATAATAAAAGCAAATCAACGCATCTCTGCCCGACGAATCTCTAACAGATTCTTATACATTAATTTTGCCTCTCTCCCATATAACGCCGTGTATATAAGGTCAGTTTCCAAGTTTTATAGTTCTGTGACCACGTGACTTTCGTATCACCCATATAGTACTTCTATACGACAATAATAGCGTATACTGTGACCGCCCGGTAGCCGAGCGGTTAAGACGTAAGGCCAGTAATGGTAGGGTCTCGAGTTCGATTCCCGCCAACATCATTAGAAATTTTTTTTATACTCCTGTTTATTTCCACTTGATATTTATATAATATATTTCTCATATATTTTTATTTTTTTTATTGTTTTTTTATTAGTGTATTTGCCATAAGGCACTTACACTATTGGCGTCGGTCGGATGGCGGGACCTAGGGGTCGGACCAAAATTTCTCGACGTTTCATAAGTTTCTAAGAAGTTTGGCACCATTTTTGGAAATGTTTATATATATATGTATATATATATATATTTATATATTTATATATATATATATATATATATATATATATATATATATATATATATATATATATATATATATATATATATATATATATATGTGTGACCACGATAACTCTCGACAGACTTAATCGATTTAAACGAAATTTGGTCCACATGTTGGAATCCATCATCGCAAGAAGCCTATTTAAAATGGGCCCGATCGGGCCATTTTAAGGGGGGTATTTAGGGGTTATAAAATGTTTTTGGGCCCAAAAATACGGAAAAAATTCTCAGAATCACTTCAAATTTGAAATTTAACCCTTTAGTAATTATTGAAATGTGCTGCTAAAATTTAAATAAAATCGGCCCGACAGGACCGGACTTACAAATTTTATGAAAACGCAAGTTTACTGATATGGATTTACATACTGAAGGGTGTATATAATTTGGTACAGATGTTGAATTGGTATGTAGTATTGAAATTAAGTAAAAAAATGTTGTTTTAAGGGGTGTATTAGAGGGTAATTTTTTTTATTTTGTCCAAAAACAAAGTTAAGTTCATACAATAGAGCCACACTGCTTATAAAAGCAAATACACTATATTGTCGGCAGGGTTTCGCACTGCGACCCGAGTTTTTTTTAAATTTATTTTCTCATATATTATTATTTCTTTTTTAACATCTGTGAGATAAGTTAATATACATATTTTTGGAATTGCGGTGATTATTATTAATTGTTTTTTTTTTTTTAGATCGTATAAAAAAGTGCACAGACGGCGTTTTTTTAGTGGTAACTAAAAGAGTTACGCGAACGCCGTCTTTGCATTTTTTTTTGCTGTTGCTCTTGTAGCTTTTATAAGCACAGAATTTCGAGGTTGGATTTCAATTCCTTGTCTGCCTCGAAATTCATTTTTTTTTTTCAACGTCTTAGGCACAGAATTTCGAGCTTGATTTCAATTTCCTGTGTGCCTCGAAATTCTTTTTATTTAGGTTATAATCTTGAGATCCAGTCGCCTTCACACCTCTGCAATACTGTCGTATTACTGTCTAGTGTCGCTCCTTTGAACGACTCCCTCTGAGCGACTCTTTTTAGTGAGCGGAGCACAGAACTGGTCCATACCCAGTTCTGTGGAGCGGAGTGCACGGAGCCAGCTCCCAATAAAGAGTCATGTGGACACATCACTAATTAGAACAGAGCTATATAAACAAAGTCAACGTGGCACTTATGACGTCAGTGGAGTTTCACAATAACTTTAATAAATTAATACGTTGAGACGTTTTCAATTAGCAATTTCACAAATCATCGACGTGACTTTTTTTTAAGGTCACCATATTTTCAATGTATGATTTTTTATTAGTAAATTAAAACCCCAATTGACACTATTTCAGTTCTCGGGTTAGACCCTGGAAACTGGGGGTTTGTAATAGAGGACCCATGGCAACATAAAAACAACATATCTAATATCAAGACGTTACTTCTGGGTCACTTGTGTAGAGTTCTTGATTGACGGTTGAGGTTCCACGATAAATTAACAGCATAATATTGTTATGGAATTTGGACAGACCGGAATTTGATGTCTTAAGCGCTATGTATACTAAGTTACGCTATTTTATCCTAATGGAAACAATAAAGCTATCGATAGACGAACTATAGTACCCACTAATACTGGTCTTGCTCTAACCGCAAACCATTAACAGACTAAACAGTTCTTTTCTAATAACACGGGTGACTGTTCATTTAAATAACAAACATGTTCTAAATAACAATGTTCTGTTGTAAAAATGTATCCGTGAAATGTATCTTTCCGGAACTGTTAATTTGGCTATCATTCTTTAAAAACATGTTCTTTGAAACGTGTGCTTTAAGAGGCTGTTCTTTAAAAAACGTTATTAAAACATGTTCTTAATAATCTGTTCTTTAAGAATCGCTTCTCTAAAATTATTGTTTAAAAACGAAAAACCTGTTATTAAAACATGTTCTTCAAAACGTGTACCTACTTCAAAATGTGTTCTTCAAAACATGTTCGTCAAGAACCTGTTCCTTAAGAATTCGTTTTAAAGATTACGTTCTTCAACAAATCGTTCTTCAAGATACCGTTTTTCAAAACCCGTTTAACAAAAGTTGTTTTCAAAAGCATCTTCTTCAACAATCTGTTCTTTACTGAACATCTCTTTTTTTTTACAACTTACTGACAATTTTTAAACAAACGTAACTGTTATTTCGTTCTTTAACTACTTCGAATAGTTATTATCGTAATGAACTACATAACAGAGAACAGAATCCTTTCAACGCACCGCCGCGTCGCATCGGTATCCACAGCTAACACTATCTCGATCAAATTATCTTATATATTGTGTACACAGAAGCGCTCTGTTTAGATAGCCATTCAGTAAATCCACTACATTTGCTTTAATCTCAGTAAATACAAAAAGTTTTCCTTCCTCTTTACGAAAAGAAGAATATAAATAAATGCTTGTAAACGTCTTTAATAATCAATAAAATAAATTATATATGAACTGTGCACATAGGATTTAACCTTTTATCCTTTTTTCCGTTTGTATTTTATTTTCAGTTTTTAAAGTCGGCAGAACATAAAACGAGAATTTTCTTATATTGTGAAAATGTTGACAATTTCAATTCAGTTAAGTAATGCGTTGAAAGGGGAGCAGAGAATTGCGTTAGCGAAAATATCAAACGTGTTTAAGATAAAACGATTTTTTTATGATACAAAGTTTGAAAGGGTGTGTCGGAAAATCAAAAGAAGGTGAATGGTTGATGAAACAAAACTAAATGAAAAAAAATTCTTACCGTGATATGTACAAAATATGTACTATGTAACTTAAGATGACGCCATTTCTCGAAACACTTACCTGAAAAAAGAGAATATCAAATTACAATCTCTTCCATAGCCTGTACTAATGTTCTGAAACAGTAGAGAGTGACTCATCCTACAGTGCGGTTCGCTTAATGAAACGGCGAAGCTATGACACAATGTAAAAGCATACTCGACCCAGTATGTAGCTTATATTATATTGTGAATTATAAAAAGTTTTAATAGACGATCGAACTTGGTACGGGCCGACAACGGACATGGTACGGCGGATCAAGTTCGCTGGTTGCAACAGACGACCGAATCTGTCAGTCTCCTTGTGTACACAGGTCGTGAACATCATGCTTCCGATTAAGCGCGCGAAAACTGCGATTGTTCTAGCGGCAACGTTAATGCCGCCACAAACAACAAAAAGAAAAGAAAGGAGTGGGCCAAATTCTATTTGAAAGATCGCGATGAATTTAGTCATATGAAGTTAATAAAATCGCTTGATAGCGAAGATCATATTTTGAATCACTCCCGAAGAATTTCTAGAGCGTTGTTACGCGCTTCTCTGTTACAATATAACTTATCTGATAGATCCCACAAACATTGGAAATATTTATATAATACCAATACTTCACCAAGAACTTCGCGTTCTGTCAAAATTTTTGTCATGTTGCGCAACCAGGGCCGTATTTAGGGGAGGGCAACCGGGGCTACAGCCCCGGGGCCACCACAAAAGAGGGGCCCCCACAATAGAGACTTTGGAAAAACAAATTCAAATTTTCTGAGCATTGAAAGTGATATACTTCGGGAACTGGATTTCAGCTCGGAAAGTTCTGTTCGTTAATGCTAAAATTTAATTTCAGACAATTCTTGTTTCTGATTATATTTACCTATATGTTTGTTAAATAATAAAAGAATCTATACTTGGTTTCACAATAAATTATTTATTGGAAAAATCGACTGAAAAAAATGGTCCATTTTATTTGGAAAATAATTTGGGACCAGGGGGCCTTCACTCCTTTGTTGCCCCGAGGCCTCCAGACCTCTAAATCCAGCATTGTGCACAACGTTTTGAATTAGAATGACGTCGTTATACGGTTATATGTATCAAGTTCGTCGTACTTGTATACACACGCACGGATATAAGTACGAACCGGACCAAGTACGATGTGCAAACCATCGAACCGCGCGGACACGCAGACTACTGTCCAGACGAGCAGATTTGGTATGGAGCGGACCATATCCGCTGTCCGCTCCGTACCAAGTTCGATCGTGTGTTAATACTTTAAAAGTGTACTAGCGGTCCGCCCCGATTTCACCGAGATAAATGTTGTGTCTAAATTTCATGATGAGCAGAGTTACCGTTCAAGAGTTATTGTCGTACAGACAAATTTTGATTTTGAGCCTTACATACAGGGTGACATAGAACAAACTACATTACATCGCACCACCCGATAGAGGATCAAAAAATGATTTAAAAAATTCCTATACCTACACTAATGTCCGATCGATTTTTGTTTTCAAGTTACACGCTGTAAAGTTTTTTTTTTAATAACTTTAATAAATTAAGAAGGCTTTTATTAAATACAACAACATTTAAAAAATGTAAGGTATTTAGCTCTACAGAAGGTGTTCAATTTGATGACCTTGTTCTTGGGTACACATTTCCAAACTTCGTATTAATGATTGACGGCATCTTTGAAATCATGGCAACTTTGATCATTAGCGTCTAATTGTGTATTAGAATCTGTCAGCCGGCATACACAGACCGACTGGTGAGAGCTCGGGTTTCTGGGAAGGCTAATCCCATAAAACTTTTTAACAAAAAAATTAAACCGCCGAAAAACTGAAAAGCAAAAAATAATAAATCTTTTTATTTAACTAAGTTCTATCTAAGTAGTTGAACGTATGTGACAGTCTAGTATATCTAAGTAATTTTGAGTTGGCGTCAACAATCCTTCGCCGGAAATCTCTGAGCGTTCACGAAGTTAATGTCAGCGACAGAGCAACCCGAACGGGCACACTGAGGGCACACGTCTTTGCGAGTGGTCGTGTGGAGAGCGCATGTTTGGAATGTTAATGTTTATCGCTGGAGATTTCACGTATCAATGTTAATGTGATTTGGTTATTTCTTTTAGTGATCTTTGTTCATTGATGGTTTGACGCCGACTCAAAATTACTTAGATATACTAGACTGTCACATACGTTCAGCTACTTAGATAGAACTTAGTTAAATAAAAAGATTTATTATTTTTTGCTTTTCAGTTTTTCGGCGGTTTAATTTTTTTGTTAAAAAGTTTTTATTTTATAATTTTTTGTGGCTATATAATTTATAATTGTAATACACAAAGCATGAAAATCTGTGAGTGAACTATAAATCACCCCTATTTTCCCACCCTTAGGGTAGGAGTTTTTTTCCAAATTTATATGAGACGAGCCTCGAGGTATACCCTATCCAATAAAAAAATAATTATCAAAATTGGACCACTCTGTAAAAAGTTATGTGTGGTCATACATTACAATCAGTGAGTGAACAATCAATCATCCCCTGTTTTCCTACCCTTAGGGTTGGAATTTTCGGGGTATACCCTTTCAAACAAAAAAATAATTATCAAAATCGGACTACTCTGTAAAAAGTTATGCGTGGTTATACATAAATAAAAAAAAAAAACAAAAAAAAATATACGCGTCGAATTGAGAACCTCCTCCGTTTTTGTTTTTCGTCGGTTAAAAACATTGTAACGCAAACTATATTCCAATGTTTCCCCTGGGGGAGGCTTCTTTCTCAATTTATTAATATTTGTAAATGATAGCGGGAAAGTGGACAGGTATAAAAAATCAAACACCTTATTTGGCTTTGTATTACGTTTCGCTGGAGATCCCAGCTTCTTCAGATACTGAAAATATAATTTTGAAAAAATGTTTAGTTTTACAATATGTACAAAAGTCTGTAAAACTAAACATTTTTTCAAAATTATAATATTTTCAGTATCTGAAGAAGCTGGGATCTCCAACGAAACGTAATACAAAGCCAAATAAGGTGTTTGATTTTTTGTACCTGTCCACTTTCCCGCTATCATTTACAAACATCAATATAATGGACGTGAAAACAGAAATTTATTAATATTATTAAAAAAAAAAAAAACAACTTAATACCCTGTAATTTGAAAACAAAAAGCGATCGAACATTAGTGTATAGGAATTTTTTAAATTATTTTTTGGTCCTCTAACGCGTGGTGCTATATGCAATGTAGTTTGTTCTATGTCACCTGTATATATAGTCACTAACAAGAATAAGCAAGCCGTACTATACTTAGTTTTATGTTTTTGAAAGTGATTGAAAACAAAAAAACTTAGTACATAGGGCGTAAGACCACCCGACAGAAGACTTCTTAGCTACTTTACTTATCCAACTATAGATGGCAGTGCAAACTAAACGCATTTTATAGTGCGTTAGTGTTGTCTATGTGTATGTCTCTCATTATTAATTTCTATTATTAATTTATTTCGTTTCGTCTCATAAACTTACCCTCACTATAGAAGTTTCACTTAAAAAAATCGATAAGAAACGTTTCAATAGAAAACCTGAAGACTTTTTTTTAAGTGAAACTTCTGTTTAGGAACTGCAAAACAGTTTAGTTTGGCAAGCTAGTTACTTTTAGCGTGTGGTCTTTAGTACAAATGACCCCATACCAATTTCGGTGAAATTATTTCTAGCTGGGGGGAATGAGTCAGTCATTTGATGCTGAAAAAAGTTTCTAATACAACTTGGGTCTGAAAATCTCGGTGTCGAAATTTACAAGCTTCTCAAAAACGACTGTTTTGTGACAATTAACGAACATTAACGAACAACGTGCAATATGTAGGCACCCGTGGAGATATTATATATGTAATATATTATAATAGGATTTTCAGCCCCAAGTAGTATTAGAAACTTTTTTTAACATCAAATGAGTAATTCATTCCCCCCAGTTAGAAAGAATTACACCGAAAGCTATTTTCCCATGTATTTGGTGCGGCGTTTTGTGTCAAAGTTCTTTTATAGAAAGACCCCTTTTAGATTAAAGTCAAAATGTCACATATTCATGTATATAATATATATAATAATATTTATAGATATTTTTGTGTCAGAAAACATAAAAATAATAGACATTTCATATATAATTTGAGAAGACAAAATAAGCACGCATCACCGGCTCCGATCGTTGACCAAATCAATAATGAAACAGACACTGCGGTCCCTATTTATCACATCAAATGTCAGCCATTATATTACAAAGGTGCCATTCAAGGGAATCATGTAAGAATGGAAAGAGCGGGTATTATCGAAGCATTCATGTTTTCTCATGCGTACTTCCGGAGATATGTTGCCAACTGTCACAAAATTCCTAGATAACGCGCCAACATTATAGAGATTTTTTCTATGCCTTATAGGCATTTACAGTTTACATTGTATAAACTCTATCTCGTGTTAATGGCTTAAAATTTAAATAGTGCAAAATTCAAAATTATTTCTAGCTCAATTTTAATTTACAGCCATTTTTTCAAGTTATGATAGATAAAATGTGATAAATATATTAAATAAACATGTATGTCTTAACTTCTCAATTCCATCATACTTTTCAAGAAATGCACGTACTTTTTACTTATCGTTTCCCAAGTTCAATCATGAAATGAACGCGCCGCCTATATACAAAATGTGCTCGACTGCGAACAACTTGCTGAGTGAGACAAATATTAATATATTTGATATAAAATTTGGCGAATATAGAAAGGTTTTAATTGTCCACTTACTTAAATATGTAAATTAACTAAATGCACTGTAATACTGTATCATTTTTATATATTATGTACTATTATTGAATTCTGCATATTCTCAAATTTTCTTTATTTTTTATCTCTTTTTTGTATACGCTTATTTAAGGATTTCTTTATATTTCTTTATATTTGTTATAGTGTAATCTGTTATTGGGTTTATACCTGTTGATTACTATAATAATAAATAAATAAATAAATCTCAGGAACTACTGAACCGATTTGAAAAAGTATTTCACTGTTTAAAGACCTATACGAGTTTCCCGAGTAACGTAGTGTTATATTATCACGACAAAATCGAGAGCAGTGCGGACGTTTTTAAATAAATGCGCATGGGTTGTCAGTTAGCGAATAGTTTGGGGTTGTTGTGCGAACAGAGCTAATGGAAAGCAGGTCGTTTACCCGCACGCGATTTCTGATTTTTCGGTCACCTGTACAAACAATATTATAACAAATATGCCAAATTCAAAATCACAAATAATAAGTTCATATAGTACCTATTAGACCATACAACACAATTATTATGCTGTGGCACTGCTACTAGCAAATGTGAATCCATTATTACCTATAAAGTATAGACGATGTTTCACACCCTCGGCGATCGAGCAGCTTGATTATTAAATTTCTAATCATGACTTTTATAAATTAACTAATAGCTATGATGCTTATTTATTATATTATCATGATACTTTCATTTTTTACACGAATTTGTTTTCCTAAAAAACGGATAAAAAAATCATACAGTACAAATATTAAAAGCTGAAATACGTCGTTAATTTTAGAAATCCCTGAAATTAAAAGACACTACTTCGAATTAACAAAAACTTTTCTGGGCGACTTTTTTAAAGGAACAATAAAAAAGTATTTGCGCAATTGTAAAGGAGCATGTTAATGCTGCTAAAAACAAGCGAATAATAATTTTATTTTGAATTCTAAAAACCAAGTTAAAACAGCATGGAATATAATAAATAATAATTCGACTGGTAAAACTCATAAAAACACTGTAGCTTTGAAGCAGACAAGATTAGATAATGAATTTTTTACAGATTCTAAAATTATTGCCAATACATTTTATGAATTCTATTATATATAACAATTGACAATTTTTTGGGTCAATTTATAGTATTATATGTTTGTTCAGGTCAGCGAGTTTCAACTCTAATTTTGATGTTATCATAAATGAATTTTAAACCCCAATTTAAAGATTCTTAATCTAACAAAAAATGGGGCCCGTTGGATTTTTATAAGCTCTAGACCCCGGAGAATCTAGATCCGCCCCTTATTATAAATGACATCCCCACCCCTTTATTATCAGTGTAAAAATATAAATCCTGATCATATAATCAGATTTATAATGGCAAGCCATTATTCTGGGACAAAGTCACAAAATGTAGATAAAACGAAGTTATGCATAAATAGAAGAATAAACAATGTGCATAAACAAGTTTCAAGTTACATTGTAGGTTTATTTTGAAAATAAAATATTTTGAATGCAAAAATGAAGTTTGAATACAAACGTGACTTATATTCGCAGTACAGATCACAGACACTGTATTTCCATCTAAAACTTTGTTCAGCTTACAAACGAGAAGCTTGCGCCAATTGCAACTTTACGTTTCTGTTCGACAGCTATTTATTTATTTCATAGAACTTGACAAACACATCATATTTCAGTGAGAAAAAACACTATACAAACTGTGATAAAGATTTCTATTATTGTAAATTGTATATCTAGTTGCGTATTTAGGTTTATTACGACGAGCTGTGACATTATGTAAAAAACGAGCGCCAGAGTCGTTATACCATTACGAATGAAATATATATGGCATTTTTTGCACGTACCCCCTCCAAAATAACTGGTTTCAGTATATTTTTAACACTTTTGACAGCTGAATTATGAAACAAACTTCATTTCTAATATAGATTGCTTACGAAAATTTCTAATCACCCCTACTTTATTTTACATCTACTTTCGGATGATAGCTGATATTTAGTTTATAAAAATTATTGTTGCATTAGTACATGGTGCTAAGTTTGTTTTTTTCATTACAGCACAAGTGCGGAGGGGTCACTTTACATGTCTGTATGGTTATGTGTAAAGCAGCTATTTTATAAGAGATATCGATAAACCCTTTCAAAATTCGTTCTCTCGCTCTAAGGATATCGTACGACAAAACTTTGTGTACACACAAGCACACACGAACGTCCATTCAAAAATAGTCAAAATAGCCTCCTAGAGCCTAAAACAAAATCTGATGAAAACTCTATTTTCAAAAATCGGACCGAAACCAATATCTTCTCTTTTTTGAAAATTTTCAATAGCGGTTGTTCAAAAAATGTGTTCGAAGTTAAAAATTCAGTTAAAGCTGACTGGGTACAAGAGCTCTGGAAGCAAAGTATCTGCTGGGCTGGTGAGATACGAGAGGTTCGAGGGCAAAGTATCCTTCTGAAATTATTTTTTTTCCTAAAAAACTTCACCCAATTCAAACGAGAACAAATTCTGTATTCTGCAAAACATTCATGCACCATTCGCGTTTCAAGAATTCTATTGTACTACAGGATCAGGTGCACTAAACCCGCGCTATTTATTATAGAAAATGATTAGAATGTTGAGAAAGAAAATAGTAGCAGTAATGATGTTTCAAGTAGATTTTCTGTCAATTTTCTTTTACCTCATTCTTCATAAAACAAATATCGACGTCATGTTATACAATTTATCAATTCAAAATTTTACTACTCATATATATTATGGAGGGGAAAGTATTAGAATTAGAGATTGATGTTACCGTTATAAAGTAGGGATATTATATCGATCTTGTGGCCGATTATCGGTACGGGCCGATATATGTAATGCAATGACAGCCAATATCAGTATGTCCTTAATAATAATACTACTTTCTCTTAATGCATAGTAAAAATAAATGTGCGAAAATGGCTATAACTCCTACACAGATAAAGTCAAATATTTTTTAATAACAGGAAACTTTACTGTCATCATTTCAGGTTTCATATATAAGAAAATTGTTCTTCGTCATATAACCCATAGCTGTAGGGTCTGCGCTATTATAGAACTCAAAGGTCAATGGAAAATAAACGCAAATATTGTTTTCTTTTCACGACAAGCATCAACAACACAGGAATATATTAAAAACTTCTTTAGATTTTAGAAACCTTAAGTGCAAAATGTCAATAATCAGACGATACCGATAATATGCAACAAATATTTATATCAGGTATCGGCCGATTATTATTATAAATCATATCAATTGATCCCTGATGGGAATCACTCCAAAAAACGTTTTTCGGGATTTTATATTTTTATTGATCTCTCTCTCTCTTTCTTTCTCTCTCTCTCCATATGTGCACGTGGTCAAATTTTTTTTTATTGATATAGTGAAACGAAACAGCCAATATAGTTAATGAGACGGTGACAGAAATGCTCTCTTTCATGTAGTCTTAGTCCCCCTCTACAAATCCCTTAGAGGAGTAGGGGTCTAGCGCATGCCATACGACACTGGGGCACTTTAAAAAAACGTCAAAATTCAAAATCCCACTACTAAATGGCAGAAAATGACTGAAAGGCATCTGGGGGGATCTCCTAATTGCAGAAAAAATATTTTCTGCCAATATACTCCTTGCAGAGTTTTCCAAAATCCTTTCAAAAAATCAAAAAAGAAACGTCAAAAAAATTAAAAAAAATATTGTCTGAAGACACAAGTAATTCAAGAATTACAAGGCGCGAAATTTTACAAAATATACCCCGTGGTTATGTTTGAAAATTGGTGTATATTTTTAACGACACTGAGCTTAATAATATAATTTTATTCAACACGCGTGAGTAATATGTAATTTCGGGGCCCTGCTAAACTCGGGAGAAATAATAAATTACTTCATGTTGACGCGTAGAGTACTATTATTAACTTAATATAAGAAAAAAATCAGTTGAAAATTTTGAAACACAGAAAGAAAAAAATCATTTATTAATAATTTAGGTTCATAAATATAATCTCTATGATCGTTTATTAGTCACAACCAACTTTTTTATAATTATTACTCAAAATTATTAAAATAATTATATTTCATTGTTGGTACATTTCAATAAAAACTTTCTTTTTATTAGTATTTTATTTTTCTTGTTTTTAATCTTTCAAAATTTTAACTATTATGACATTAATTTGTAAACATTATTTGATTATTTTATTCAAGATGGTTGTGAAGGAAAATGTATTTCGTCATCTTAGGGCATCCGCCATATTTGATATATGCATTGTCACCAGACTTATATACCTACATGTGTTTGAAATTTCAAAGTTTTAGTAATTAGATCTAATCGAAAAAATTGCAGCAAATTGGACGACGGGGCCTTTCCAACCAATAAATAATAATATTGACATTTGATGTATAATAACAAAGAAAAGAAAATTTTCGTTAATGCGTGCAGTAACGCGGGTAACGGTTACCACTAAACATTATAAAATTTGCTATTCGTTTTCACGGCTTTCTATATGTTATCACGTTATGTTAAAATTAAACCAATCTTGTCAAATACCTAGCTAACATCTACAGAACAAAAGAAAATAGATTTTTTTTATTTTCAAAATATTTCTGAAACTACAAATTTAGAAAAACACATTTTGTTCATTACTATCTTGTAAAAATATACACACTGATAAACCGTTATGATATAAAAAAAACATTAAATGGTAGGTATATCTTTTCTCCGCATGCGCTGATTTTCTCCAAAATTTTTTTTTTACAAAACTTGTAATTTAGAATAATAAACCGTTTTGATAAGTGCCTATACCATCATTACATAAAAAAACTACGTTGTAACATATATCTCTGATGCGCATGCGCCGTCTTTCTCCAAAAAACTTTTTACAAAATTTTCTTGTAAAATGAAATAATAAACCATTATAAAAAGTATACCATTGTTA
Organism: Xanthostigma xanthostigma; assembly: GCA_963575645.1. Classification (NCBI taxonomy): domain Eukaryota; kingdom Metazoa; phylum Arthropoda; class Insecta; order Raphidioptera; family Raphidiidae; genus Xanthostigma; species Xanthostigma xanthostigma. The sequence continues at coordinate 45,522,175 of OY754464.1, forward strand.
TATAAAAACCTTATAGCACATAATATCTCTTGCGCATGCGCTAATTTTCCCCAAAAATAAATTACAAAACTTTCTTGTAAACCAGATAGAATAATAAACCGTTATGAAAAGTATACTATTACTATAAAAAAACGATATTATAATATATATCTCCTGCGCATGCACCGACTTTCCACAAAAAAAATTTTTACAAAACATTCTTGTAAAATAAAATAATAAACCATTATGAAAATAATACCATTATTATATAAAAAAACGTCATAATATATAATATCTTTTGCGCATGCGCCGATTTTCGAAAAAAAATTACAAAACTTCCGTGAAAAATAGATAAAATAATAAGCCGTTATGAAATGTAAACCATTATTAGATAAGAAACTACGTCATAGCCCATATCTCTTTTGCGCATGCGCCGATGTTCCCCAAAGACAATAGGCCACTTCATATTTGCATATCAAACATCCTCCCAAAATTTGGTTTCAATCCGCTCATCCATGGTGCCGGAATGGTAAGAAATGTCAAAAATGACGTTTGTATCTGTCAAAGTATTAAGTTCTAATAATTAATTAATTAGTTATTCAAATTGTTAACTCAGAAGGCGTTGCATTTCACAAATATTACAAATGGCATTCGTTTTTAAACAAATGCTATCTTTTAGTTTTATTATTGTAACTAGTAGTTAAGCCTGTCTTCGTCAGGCGTAATCAAAGTTCAAATATTCAAAATAACGTTCTTATTTTACATATAACATAGAAGTTAACATATATTTTAGAAGAAGACCTCCCCCTTGTTCTGTCCCTGGGGAGATTCGGTGCCGTGTCTTTTACTATAGGTCTTTCAATTTCAACTGGGAACTTCTGGAGGGTCTGGAAAGACAGACAGACAAATAAACAGATAGTTCGACGAACATATAGACAAACAGACAGACGGATGGACAGACAAACATCCGGATATACATTAGGAAATTATATATTAAAATTTAAAATTATATATTAAATTTGAAGCGGGGTGTTGGGTTCGAGCCCCACGTTACGCGAGTACCCTTTTTTAATGGTTTTCTTATTTGTAAATTGAAACAATTAATTTATTATTTCAATTGTATGAAATAAAAAATTGTTTTTTTTATTGATTTCTATATCTTAAATAAGTTATTGCAAGTAATTCAGGAATTACAATGCGCGAAATTTTGCATAGTTCATCCCGACGTTAAAGTTTGGAAAGAAATAAACTACAGTAGAACCTATGTAAGACGTCAAAAAATTCGAGTTATATAGTTTTCGACTTATGAAGGATTTCGACTTAGGCAGATTTTGTAAAGAAATATTTGATATGTAGGAGTTAACATTCATTATAACTAATTTTGAGTTGCTATGTTCGAGATACAGAGGTCCAATTTATTTTTTGGAGTTATGGAGGGAAAGTATGTACCGAAATGACTTATAGGGACTCACTGATTATTTCGACCCAAGAGGGTTGAGATTTCGAGTAATGGAGATTTTGGGGCTTGAAGAGAAGGGAAAAAAACATTTTTCCGAGTTTGGAGGTTTTCGATTTATCGAGGGTCCACTCAGAGGTTTCTAGTATTACCTAGATAGTAAAAAAAATTAAGACAATTGATTTTATTGAAATGCGTTGAAAGGAAAAAAATAATACTTAATTACCTATTTATTAATAATAATAGCCCAGTCATATTTTACACTAAAAATCGCTAATCTCGCAAACTAACGTGTAGTTCTGATTTTTTAATATATTGTTAGGACCACTACCAGTAGCGTATATCCAAGTTTGCAGCTTCGAAAGACCTGTGCTAACTTTGCAGCACTCAAAAAACTGCGAAATTTTCGCACTTTTTTTGGTATTCTCAATATAGATCTTAAACTATGCATTTTTTTATAAAATATTTTTTATACGTTTTTAAGTAGACTAAAATTGCTACAATCTGAGACAAGAACCAGCTCTGTAGGTTTAATACTTACCGAGATACAGCTTTCCAAAAATTGACCAGTTTTTTCAACAAAGTGAAATTTTAAGATTTGGTCAATTTTTGACCCCGATATCGGGGAAAATACTCATTTTAAGGGATATATCATAGGAACATATATTGTAGCAAATGTAATTAGCTTTAATTTAAGAGTATTCGTCCCAGCAAACACCCCCTGCACCCTTCATCTCAAATCTTTTCTCCTCGCCTAAAAACGGTTCGCGCTCTCCCGACGCTATTTTAAAGCTAGAGGGTTCTGGTAAACGCCAAATAAAAGACAAAGATTCAGACTACAGATCCTTCAGGCGAATTTTTTGAAAAACAGTTTCGCCTACGTGTGAAATATTACGTAACTTATTATTTTTTTTAAAAAGTTGAAAGTTTTCTCAGGATTTTTTTTTTTAAATTCGCCTGAAGGATCTGAAGTCTGATTCTTTGTCTTTCATTTGGCGTTTACCAGAACCCTCTAGCTTCAAAAATAGCGTCGGGAGAGCGCGAACCGTTTTTAGGCGAGGGGAAAAGTTTTGCGATGAAGGGTGCAGGGGGGTATTTGCAGGGACGAATACTCTTAAGCAGAGAACGACGTCTGTAGGCCATATAGTTTACTCACAAATTTTAAAAATCCAAAAAATGAGAAAACTGCATTTTCGCAAATTTAAATTTAATACCTAGTTATCGTTATGTAAATCCATTCAGTGATTTTAATGTGGTTGAGTAACCAAATTGAGTAACATAGTAGCATAAACGAGTAACATAATAAAAAAAATAACATAATTGATAACATCATAAAAAAATTATGCAGTTTTTGACAAAATACCGTCGTATTTCAGCCATTTTGTAAAAAATATTTACAAATTATATTCATAAACCTTCCTCGTTTATCGCTCTTTCTATTACCGAAAACAATTTCAAAATCCGGTGCTTGGTTTAGTAGAAGAGAGCGGAGAAAAAGACAGAGACTTTGTTTTTAACTATGCAGTCTTTGACAAAATACCGTCGTATTTCAGCCATTTTGAAAAAATATTTACAAATTGTATACAGAAACCTTCCTCGTATATTGATCTTTCTATTAGCGAAAACCATTTCAAAATCCGGTGCGTGGTTTAGAAGAAATGAGCGGTGAAAAAGACAAGACAGTCTGAGACTCTGATTTTAACTATGTGGGCTTTGCTAAAATTCCGTCGTAGTTCAGTTATTTTGTAAAAAATATTTATAAATTATATACAGAAACCTTCCTCGTTTATTGCTCTTTCTACTACCGAAAACCATTTTTAGGTCCGGCGTATGGTTTAGAAGAAGTGAGCGGAGAAAAAGACAAAGACAGAGACTGTTTTTAACTATTATGAACCTAAATTAATAAAAATCATTTTTTTATTTTTAGTACATTTTAATAAAGCTTAGGTATCTATAAAAAATTTTTTACTAATATTTTATTTTGTTCTTTTTGATTTTTCAAACATTTTACAATTAACACATTAATTTTTTAAAATGTATTGATTATTATTTAATTCTAAAAACGATTGAATCATGTATTGTTACCGGGAATACATATGTATACATAAATTCAAATCGGTAGGATATGTGGCGTCCGCCATATTGGGTTACAATGACGTCACATAGTTCATTCTATTCCACTCGTCAAACTGTTCCATTTGATACCCATGTCAAGAGGGTTGTGAAGGAAAATGTAATACGCCATTTTGGGGCGTCCGCCATATTGGGTTTACAATGACATCACAAACTTCATTGTATACCACTCACAAATTCGTTATTCAATACCTATACATGATTGTGAAGAAAATGGTAATCCAACATTTTGGGGCGTTCGCCATATTGGATTTAAAATGACGTCACATACCTTATTGTACCCCACTCTTTCGTTTGATATCCATGTCAAGAGGGTTGTGAAGAAGAAGTTAATATACCATCTTGGGGCGTCCGTCATATTGAATTTATGCATTTTTACCGAACTTATACACGTATACAAAATTTCAAAGCTCTAGCTTAATTAGATCTTGACAGAAAACATTTCTAAAATAAGGTTAGCCATCTGTCAAAATTCATGTTTTAATAATTAGTTATTGAAATCAACTCAGGCGTTGCATTTCACAAAATAATAATGTCAAAAAATTGCATAGCTCTATTAGAAATAGTATTCGTTTTTATTTAAGACAGAGGGCATAAGCAATTGCACATACCGCTAAACTAGCGGTATGTGCTTTATTATCGCTTTGTGCGTCAGAGCTGACTTTCGTTCATATAAGAAGTTATATCTAAGTTAATTTCACACGAAATCCATTCAAATTGAAGCTTTTTGAAAAGAGGAGATTCTAATCTATAAAACAGAACCATTTTTAAATCAATTCGAGTTCATAAATACTATTAAAATTGTAATTGAAAATCACAAACAGCAGTTGTCGGTTGGTCTGTACGTATGTACGTATGTACGTATGTACGTATGTACGTACGTCACGACTCTACAGATCGCAATTTTGGTCGGATTGCCTTGGGTTATATTTTATTCACTTTGTTTACTATCAGACCAGAACCCTATTTAAATTCACTAAAATGTGTTCAGTAGTTTAATTTTTATAAACAGTTTTATTTTATTATTTTTGACAGCTAATAGTTTAAAAAAACAATATAATAATTGCTGTGTAAATATAGTGTAATCCATAAAACAAGTGCTACACTTCTATACCGTGATAACACCACTGCCGTAGTAGGGCGCCGTGGCGTAATGGTTATGCCGTTGGATCCCCAAGGGCAAGGTCCTGGGTTCGATTCCTTACGAGATCATTGATTTTTTTCTTTTTTTTTCTTTTTATTTTGTTTTATTTTATTCCACTTGATATTAATTATATATTATATTATGTATAGTTCTTAATTTTTTTTATTTTTGCAAACTTAAAAAAAATATTTTTTCAATTTTTAATTATTTATTTCTTTAAATTTTTAAATCTTTTTAAATTTATTAAAAATATTTTTTAATTGTTATTTTTTTATCATACAGTGGAAAACTTGCGGGATGTGCACTTTTGGTTTTGCCAACTATTTTCAATTGTTCACATCACATGCACAACAGACAAAGACAACCAACTGGAGTGCGTGAGTCATCAGGAAAAATAGAATTTATACAGTGTTTATTCTGTTTTTAGTGTATTTGCCATAAGGCACTTACACTATTGGCGTCGGTCGGATGGCGGGACCTAGGGGTCGGACCAAAATTTCTCGACGTTTCATAAGTTTCTAAGAAGTTTGGCACCATTTTTGGAAATGTTTATATATATATGTATATATATATATATATATATATATATATTTATATATATATATTGTCACGTGGTGCCATAGCACCGCGACAATTTTTTAATGTTAGCATAAAAATTATTATAATAAAATAAATAAATAAGGAAATCAAATCACTAAATTCGCGGATATTTGCATGCGCGGTACGATTTGGATCGCGTGGCTTGGACTTATAAACATAAGTGTGTCTATCGTGTGATCCAGTCGTCTGACTCTAAATACGCGGTATCTGTGATTTTCAAAAGTGAAAAAGTGACAAACAATAGTTGTTAGGTTTGAAATAATTAAAATCAATATTGATTAGTTACGGAAAAATAACAAACATTAAGTTGTTTTCCGCGATTCGGTGTGGTCGCATGAAAAGGACGCTCATGGAATAAACCACAGAATCATCTTCAAGCTTCTTCTCCAAACCGAATTTAGACTTCATGGTACTACCATGAAGCGCCTAAATACCCGTAGTCACTCACGAATTATGTAAAGTATTCCTAGAATAAGTATTGTTCAAGTGTAAGTAAGTACTCTTCAGAAAAAGGTATGACGCTCACGCCTAGTTTTCTTTTCCTCTTTCACGTTTTATTATTTTTTTTTAATTTAAGCAACCTTATTAAATGTACTTCCCTAGATAATTAAGTGATCACCTCGTCAGGGTTCTACCCCCAGTTTCTAATTGTCAATCATGATCAAATGATATTGTTAATATTAAGAATGTACTTGTAAATCAGATTTCCTTGTACTTTATCACCGACACGTTTTTGAAGTGATTATGAAATATAATTGTTATCGACCAACGGCATATTCTTTTCTTTGTTACATTTCTGCACAAATTTCTCAGAACAGTGGAAGAAGTGGAGCTGTACCCTCTCTGATCACTATGGGCCCAAAATAACACCGGTACAGCCCAAACAATCCACCGTTTTGAGAAATCTGTCCGTCTTTTTTTTTCTTTTATTTATTCACAGGTGGGAATGGACCTACGTTACCAGAAATCCTTCCACTGCCGTGCTATAATATATATATATGTGTTAGCACGATAACTCTCGACAGACTTAATCGATTTAAACGAAATTTGGTCCACACGTTGGAATCCATCACCGCACGAAGCCTATTTAAAATGGGCCTAATCGGGCCATGTTAAGGGTGGTATTTAGGGGTTGAAAAAAGTTTTCGGGCCCAAAAATACCGAAAAAATTCTCAGAATCGTTTCAAAATTGAAATTTAACCCTTTAGTAATTATTTAAATGTGCCGCTAAAATTAAAAAAAAATCGGCCCCACAGGACCGGACTTACAAATTTTATGAAAACACAAGTTTACTGATATAGATTTACATACAGAAGGGTGTATATAATTTGGTACAGATGTTGAATTGATATGTAGTATTAAAATTAACTAAAAAAATGTTGTTTTAAGGGGTGTATTAAGGGGTAATTTTTTTATTTTGTTCAAAAACAAAGTTAAGCTCATACAATAGAGCCACACTGCCTATAAAAGCAAATACACTATATTGTCGGCAGGGTTTCGCACTGCGACCCGAGTTTTTATATTTTTATATATACTACAAAACTATTTGCGCGAATTCTCTTGCACGAAATCTATGTAAAATCTTCTCCTCTTTCGTTTAAGACAGGTTTTGAAGCGATCTGATTTAAATTAATCGAATTATAAGCAAAAACTTTTTTTTTCGATTTGCTCCCCTCTGGGACCAAAATTCAAAAATTCGGCTCCGTTAGGATCTGCCCCATGCCCCATATTATAAGTATGCCAAATTTCAACTTCCTATGTCTACTGTGGCCTTCTGGAAGGTCTGGAAAGGTAGACATCCGGACATACAATAGGTTATTATACAGTATGGTTTTTTAAAAACCCCAGAAAAAGTTTTTCCGAATCACACAATCCACTAAAATAGGAAACGGGATTCCTATTTTAGTGGATTGCGTGAGTCGGAAAAACTTTTTCAGGGGTTTTTCCGACTCCCACAATCCACCAAAATGGGAAACGGGATGAATTGAGAATCAAACAGCGGTTCACGATGGCATCAAATCCAAAAATGTTTGGTACAAGAGTTGATCTCTTTAACCCAAAGAACAATAATCCTAGATAAAAAATACAGGGTCGTATTTAAGAAAGTGTAGGTGACCTTGATATTTTGGAGACACCTCCTCCAAACGAAAAAAAAACTACATCACTGTTCTTCCCCCTTGATTCCATGTAACTTTTGTCCGAAACTTTTTTTTCGAAAACCCTTCCTCTAAGAAATAAAAGGGTGTTCGGTTTTTAAAAAACCATACTGTATATGTATGTAGACAGATAAATAAAATTATCGACCAATTTTATTTTAAGACAGAACATACGTAATCTTTAAATTACCATGTTAAACCGTGCAACAGAGAAAGATAACCGAAAGATGTTTGCCATCGGTTATATCAAATTGAATTTATTTCTATATAAATCTGTATAAAAAAACTGATTGGGCAAATTCTGTTGTACGAAATTTATGTAGAATTTTCTCCTCTTTCGTTTAAGACAGGTTTCGTACCGATCCGTTATAAATTGAGCGAGTTATAAGTGAAAAACTTCGTTTTTTCTAAATTGCTCCCCTCCTGGGGCCAAAATTCAAAAATCGGGCGACGTTAGGATCTAAGTTACCCGAAGACGAATCGATCAAAAAAAAAGTTTTTTGAAATCGGTTAAGGCGTTTGGGCTGTACGCGTGACACAAAAAAGTGGAACGTACAGATTCACAGACGTACAGACAAAGCGAGTACATATAGGCGCATAGCTTACGCTATTCGCGCCTAAAAATTGAATTTGAAGTTGAAACTTGGCGCAATGGTTGATAGAAATACAAATTCATCATATTCATATTGTTTATGTAAACATAACATGAAATGAATAACCCACTCTGCTTTGAAATAGCAGTAGTAGAGCTTTGAATTCTACTCTTTTTATATAAAACAATTCAAATCATTTACATAGTAGTGTTAAAAGCTTTTTAGAAAAGTTTCTGTGAAAAATTCCGTTAAAATTCCTTGGATTACGTCGAATGTAATTATTTGTCACAAAGCAAGTATATATTGTGTTTACTTTCCCCAATCCCCATTCTACATTTCATTTTAATTTTAATTTTTATGGAAAAAGAGGTTTGATAAAAATATGCCTACTTAAAAACAAAAAGACATCTTTAAATTAACTTTACGTCAGAAAAAATGTAAATAAAATAATGACATTATTTAATACTTTTTTACTTTCACAGTATACAAGGAAGCCTTGTATTCGTGCAAATAACACCTGGATCGATTTCGCTCAAATATTGCATGTGTGATCAGAACAATCACATATCAAAGCTAAAAAAAAAGAACGATCTTAGCTCAAATGAGGTGTATGGATTTTAAGAACAACGTTGTGGACTGACTGCGTAAGCGGGTACCACGAACGAGGGTTGATGCTGAATGGAGTCTGTGCGGTTTGGATCTTATAAATTACTAATTCTACAACCCGGATTCGCCCGGGTAGATATTCGATAGGTACATTAAATTTACACCAGGACAAAGCCAAATCAGACTGCTAGTATTCATATAAAATAAAACCCTACAGAAACACGTAAGGCAGTTTTTTTTCTTTTACATTTTTTAGTATGATTAGATACTGTGAAAAGTTTTAAGAAATGCTCACAGGTACACTTGTCTTTTTGTCCGTGGTCTAGTGAGTTCGTTACGGCGAGTGCTTGTCATCAAAACAACAGAGAACGATAACACTAAAGCATTTGTGGACTATAAAGCCTTTGTAAAATGTCGCTTCACGATTTTTAGATGCAAGGATGTACAATTTAGAGAGCCTAGTATTTGTTTAAACTTTAGAGAAGGCATACACCGTGCACACGAATGAGTTTCATGTTGGACATAAAACCATTTGCTTCAATAATAATCACTTTTAAAAATCACGATGACTAGGTTATAGACGTAGTTAGGATTTTTTTCTAGGGGATCTGGCTCAGATTTTGACTAAAATATAACCCTCCTCGTTCGATCCAAGTTTCCATGTTTGTCCGTCAATCAGTCAGTTTGTCAAATTAAAAATTTTTACTAGATCTAATTAAGGTAGAGCTTTAAAATTTTGTACACATGTGTAAGCTCGATGATAACCCATAAATTCAATTTGGGCGGACGTGTCAAAATGACGGGTTACGTTTTTTTTTACAATCCTCTCGATATGGGTATGAAATGAAATAGCTTGATGAGTGGAATACGATAAACTGTGCGTCATATAACAGATCGATTTGAAATTTTGTACACATAATGTACTCGCGATAACAATACATGATTCAATCAGGTTATAAAATTAAATAATCAATTAATTTTAACAAATTAATGTTTCAATAGTAAAAAATGTTGAAAGACTAAAAAGAACAAAATAAAATATTAGAAAAAAAAATATTTTTAACTTCGATGCAATGTAATTTGGGACCCTATACTTTTGAGTCAACAAAAACTCTTCACATCCATGCTAGACATAGTTAACGAAAGCAGGTTTAGAGAAATCTTCTGAAGCGTGAAGAACGAACCGTTGATAGTGTCTATAAACCGTTTCTTGAAAGACTTTACTTCAGTGTATCTGTCTCTTTCAACAATATACAGAAATGTTCCGAAAGTATGATGTAAAATTGAATCGGCAAATTCACGGATCAAAAATAGTGTGTTAATTTTAATATATGTTAATATATATTTTTTTTAAAACGCTTATTAAGAAAGTTACAGCTTTTGAAAAATTAAAAAAAAAAATGTGGATATACTTTCCAAAATAAGTGATTTAAATAAAATAACACAAGTTCTCTTCGCTAATTCGCATGCCAGAGTCAATTATTCTATAAACTCTACTTCCAAAACTTCGGTCTGATTTTGACTGAAGACAAATGTTTTGCCTTGTTTTTCATAGGATCCGTATTTCTCCCGATCCGATCCGTTAATGTGTACCGATGTCATCTGTCGTAAGCGCCTACACTGATCCCGACCGGGAAGCAGTTTCAGGTAGGTTGTGGGGGTCTCATGATTGATTCTAACGATGATTTTTTATTTTGGATTCTGTTAGAGAAGAACGTTCTCATAACAAGAGACGCTGAAAAAATGTATGGGTGCATCAGTTTAATCTATACTAATATATAAAGCTGAAGATTTTGTTTCTTTGTTTGTTTGGTTGAACGCGCTAAACTCAGGAACTACTGGTTCGAATTGAAAAAAAATATTTTGTTGGATAGCCCATTTATCGAGGAAGGCTATAGGCTATATAATATCACGCCACGACCAATAGAAGCAGAGCATCAATGAAAAATGTTGCAAAATGTACCTCAAAATTTGCGTCTATTCAGGTGAAATGCCCTAACTATATTCCAATATTAACTTCGTACATTCACAAGCCAGGCTAGCTCAGTCGGTAGAGCACGCGACTTTTAATATCAGGGTCGAGGGTTCGAGCCCCACGTTGGGCGAATACATTTTTAATTTTTTTTATTGCTCATTTGAAAACTGTTACAACTATAGGTACCTATATAAAAATAATTTTCCTAGTGTTTTCAATTAAATATTTATTATATTTTATTAATTCTAGTAATTATTGATTTAAAAAATTGATATAAAAAATATAAATACTGCTTTTTATCGACAAAAACTTTTGAACGGTAACTCCGATCATCATGAAATTTGACAACAACATTCATCATAAACTAAGATGAATGTGCGTACTCATGTCTTTCCCTTCCCTATTCGTTCTTTTGCACTCAGGTGAAACCGGGCGGGACCGCTATGAAAATAGATTTGAAGGGAGGTATTTTAAACTTGTCCAACCTATAAGAAATTACTCAGATACCACTGTACGAGTATAGAAACGTTTGACTATTTTCAACAAGTCTTGATTGTGTAAATTTTTCCAATTTTTATGTATTGTCCGAATGAGAACTCGGAATGGAAACAAACACGTCGGATCGGCCATCCCGTCGGTCCGTTTAACGGTCGTAATAGTTTCCTGTCGTAATGGCATTTTCTTTCTAATGCAGGCATCTACATTATAATCTTGGTATTTGTTTTTCTTAGACGCTAATTTACTTAATTCTAAGCGTCTTAAATGTTGGCCGAAGCGTCGGTCGAGCTTTAGTCATTAGCACTGTAGAAATTAGTAAATGATATTGCTGTTTTTAGGCGCGAATAGCGTAAGCTAAAGCGCCTATATGTACTCGCTTTGTCTGTGAATCTGTGAATCTGTGAGTCACGCTTTTTGTATCCAGCGTACAGCCCAAACGCCTTAACCGATTTTAAAAAACTTTTTTTTGTTCGATTCGTCTCCGGGTAACTTAAATCCTAACGTCGCCCGATTTTTGAATTTTGGTCCCAGAGGGGAGAAAATTAAGAAAAAAAAAGTTTTTTGCTAATTTCTCGCTCAATTTAAATCAGATCGGTTTGAAACTAGTCTTAAACGAAAAAGGAGAACATTTTACATAGATTTCGTATAACAGAATTTGCCTAAACAGTTTTTTTATACAAATTTATATAGAACCAGTGGGAGTATATGCCCAAGTAATTCAAGAATTACAAGGCGCGAAATTTTACAGCATATACCCTGGTGTTTTGTTTGAAAATCGGTGTAATTATTTAACGACACTTGGAGCTTAATAATATAACTTAAATTACTTAATCTAAGAAAAAAATAACACTTGAAAATAATGAAACACAGAAAGGAAAAAAATAATTTTAATAATTTCATGGTTCTCTATGTAATATGTTGTTATGTCATGCAAAAATTAAACAAAGAACTACCTAACTAACATCTTCAGAACAAAAGAACAACAGATTTTTTTTTCAAAATATTTCTGAAATTATGAGTTTAGAAAAAAAAATTCATAACTTTCTTGTAAAAACAGATAGAAAAATAAACCGTTATGAAAACTACCCAATTATTATATAAACACAACTTTAAAGCATATATGCAGTGAAACGCGATGGGGCAGAGGTGGAGTTTTTAAAAAAATAATTCCGGGGTGAACGATAAACGGGTATGCGAATTGTAATTCCGGGGTGAACGATAAAGGGGAATGCGAATTGTCTCGCAGTGAAACGGGAAGGGGCAAATGTGGAGTTTTTAAAAAAACAATTCCGGGGTAAAAAACTAAGTCCACCATCTTTAGAAGTCCGCCATATTAAATTTAGAATGACGTCACTGTATTTTTCGAGTTGTTCTCAGCAAGCCCTTTCATTTGATACCTATATTGTAGGAAAGCATAAAAACTTAGACCGCCATATTGAATTTAGAGTAACGTCACTTTTATTTCGAGTTGTTTTCAGTTAGCCCTTTTATTTGATACCCATATTGTAGGAAGGCATAAAAAACTTAGTCCGCCATCTTTAGAAGTCCGCCATATTGGATTTAGAGTGACGTCACTTTATTTTTCGAGTTATTCTCAGCAAGCTCTTTCATTTGATACCCATATTGTAGGAAAGCATAATAAACTTAATCCGCCATCTTTAGAAGTCCGCCATATTGGATTTAGACTGACGTCACTTTATTTTTCGAGTTATTCTCAGCAAGCCCTTTCATTTATACCCATATTGTAGGAAAGCATAATAAAATTAGCCCGCCATCTTTAGAAGTCCGCCATGTTGGATTTAGAGTGACGTCACTTTATTTTTCGAGTTATTCTCAGCAAGCTCTTTCATTTGATACCCATATTGTAGGAAAGCTTAATAAAATTAGTCCGCCATATTTGATTTAGAGTGACGTCACTTTATTTTTTGAGTTAGTTTCAGTAAGCCCTTTCATTTGATACCCATATTGTAGGAAAGCATAAAAAACTTAGTCCGCCATCTTTAGAAGTCCGCCATATTTGATTTAGAGTGACGTCACTTTTTTTTGAGTTAGTTTCAGTAAGCCCTTTCATTTGATACCCATATTGTAGGAAAGCATAAAAAACTTAGTCCGCCATCTTAGAAGTCCACCATATTGGATTTAGAGTGACGTCACTTTATTTTTCGAGTTATTCTCAGCAAGCTCTTTCATTTGATACCCATATTGTAGGAAAGCATAATAAACTTAATCCGCCATCTTTAGAAGTCCGCCATATTGGATTTAGACTGACGTCACTTTATTTTTCGAGTTATTCTCAGCAAGCCCTTTCATTTATACCCATATTGTAGGAAAGCATAATAAAATTAGCCCGCCATCTTTAGAAGTCCGCCATATTGGATTTAGAGTGACGTCACTTTATTTTTCGAGTTATTCTCAGCAAGCTCTTTCATTTGATACCCATATTGTAGGAAAGCCTAATAAAATTAGTCCGTCATCTTTAGAAGTCCGCCATATTTGATTTAGAGTGACGTCACTTTATTTTTTGAGTTAGTTTCAGTAAGCCCTTTCATTTGATACCCATATTGTAGGAAAGCATAAAAAACTTAGTCCGCCATCTTTAGAAGTCCGCCATATTTGATTTAGAGTGACGTCACTTTTTTTTGAGTTAGTTTCACTAAGCCTTTTCATTTGATACCCATATTGTAGGAAAGCATAAAAAACTTAGTCCGCCATCTTTGGAAGTCCGCCATACTGGATTTAGAGTGACGTCACTTTATTTTTCGAGTTATTCTCAGCAAGCCCTTTCATTTGATACCCATATTGTAGGAAAGCATAATAAAATTAGTTCGCCATATTTAGAAGTCCGCCATATTGGATTTAGAGTGACGTCACACAGCTAACCATGCATTGTCATCCAAACTATATGTGTATACAAATCTTCATTTCAATCGGTTGAAGATATCTGCTTCAAAATTACCGAAGGCATTCTAGTCAGTCACTTAGTAATTCTCGCTCACTTATTAATTTAGTCACACAACTATTATATATTTTAATATCTTATTATTATTATTATTATTAAAACAGTATCTCATCATCAGTCACCAAGTTTTTTTTTTATTCGATCGAGTATACCATTCTTATATACAAACAACTTTATAACTTATATCTCTTCTGCGCATGCGCCGACTTTCCCTCAAAAAAAACATTTTACAAAACTTTCTTGTAAAATAGAATAAAAAACTATTATTAAAAAACTATTATTAAAAAAAAAACAACGACGGCATATATCTCTTGCGCATGCGCCGATTTTCCTCAAAAAATTTACAAAAATTTCTATTAAAAATAGATAGAAGAATAAACCGTTTTAAAAACTATATTATTATTATATAAAACAACATTATAAGAGATATATTCTTTTACGCATGCGCCGATGTTCCCCAAAAACAATAGGCCACTTCATATTTGCATATCAAACATCATCCCAAAATTTGGTTTCAATCCGATCATCCGTGGTGTCAGAATGGTAAAAAATGTCAAAAGTGACGTTTGCATCTGTCAAAGTATTACCTATGTTCTAATAATTAGTTATTCAAATTGTTAACTCAGAAGGCGTTTCTTTTCACAAATATTCGAAACGGCATCCGTTTTTGAACAAATGCTATCTTTTAATTTCATTATTGTAATAAATAATACTAGATGGACCTGTTCAAAACTTTTTTGAAGGTGACTTAACACAGTCTTCTAAGATCAATTTATGGCATAGGCTGTCGCCAAAAATTTTTTTGCCACAGGCTGTCGCCCAAAATTTTTTTGTCAACACAAAACTTTTTAACACGTGCTTTTGGGTTAGTTTTCAAATATTCATGTGTTTTGGTACAGGCTCGCGGCGCAACTAACCGTTATTTATTTACACAAAACATTTTTGCATTTGATTTTGGAATAGTTTTAAAAGCTTGGTGTGTTTTGATGAACGCCTGCCAAATTACCATAACAGGTGTACGCGAAACATTTTTGAATGTGTTTTTTGAATAGTTTTCCAAAATCGATGTGTTTTAAATCTGCTGTCGTTAAGAACACTACTCGGCTCTTCGAGCCTCGTAACAATAATTCAAGTACAAAATTCAGGCCTGCGGCCTTCATAATTGTAGTTTTTCTGAAACAAAACATGTTTGCATGTATTTTTGGCGTAACTTTAAAAAGTTTGTGTGCTTTAATATACTCCTGCACAATTGCAATAACTGCTTTTTTTAAGAATTTTCGCTTCCCCCCTTCTCGTTTCACTGCGAAAAAATTAGCATACCCCTTTATCGTTCACCCGGTAACACAATTCGCATACCCCTATATCGTTCAACCCGGAATTGTTTTTTTTAAAACTCCCCCTTTAACCCTTCCTGTTTCACTGCGAAACAATTCGCATACCCCTTTATCCTTCACCCCGGTTTTACAATTCGCATACCCCTTTATTTTTCACTCCGGTATTACAATTCGCATACCCTTTTATCTTTCACCCCGGTATTACAAATCACATACCTCTTTTCCGTTCACTCTAGTATTGCAATTCGCATACCCCTTTTTCGTTCACCCCGGAATTGTTTTTTAAAAACTTCCCCTTTAATCCTTCACGTTTCACTGCGAAGCAATTCGCATACCCCTTTATCCTACACCCTGGTATTACAACTCGCATACCCTTTTATCCCTTGCCCCGGTATTACAATTCGCATACCCCTTTACTTTTCACCCCGTTATTACAATTTGCATACCCCTTTATCGTTCACCCCGGTATTACAATTCGCATACCCCTTTATCGTTCACCCCGAAATTGTTTTTTTTAAAAACTCCCCTTTAACACTTCCCGTTTCACTGCGAAACAATTCGATGCATGTCAAAGTAACATTATTCAATCATTGTTTAGATTTATAAGAAAATCAACACACTAATTTTTATACAGTATATTTAAGCAATAACCGATCATTACATTATTTACAATTTTAAATCTTAGATTAACGTCTGAACTCTTCAAAGAAATAAAATAATCGACCAATTTTTTCAGACTGTATATTGACAAAAAATTATAAAATTATATTTCAATAGATGACGTTTAGGTCCGGATTTGGATCTTCTTCAGAAATAATCTACTTATTTTCTAATTGAATAAAGATTGATTTTTTATATATTATTGAAAAATTTTATTTATTTACAGTTTCATTTATGTATATATTTACTGGCATTTAAATAATAATTCTAAAATAAATGTATGTAAGTGAATACACTTGTCACAATCGATTCGAGCTAGGTGTGATTTCTCTTCCGGTGGTTGTTGCATTCATGGTGACTGAAATTTTCACTGCTATTTGCGGCTGCTCCTTAACCTTTTTCTTGATCCAGAAACCCATGTTTGGAATCAAAGAAACCTGGAACAATAAAACAAAAGCAAGCAGACATATCCTTCTAATTTTATTAAATGTTTTTACTTTTAACTTTTTAAGCGTGCTTTAATTTGTAAAAATTTTTAAATTAAAATTCTATGACAATTTTCCACACCACCTATTGAGGTATTGTCGGGGCGCGTTACTCCTTTTTTTTACATGGTAGAGTTCCCCAGGAGGCCTATACAACCATGAGAGTTAAAAAGCGATTTTTAACTCACCTATTACGTGCTTCCGAGAACAGCTGACGAACGTCGAGGACTCTATGCGCATGCTGTGAACCTGTAAAAAACAAAAATAAATTATTTTTTTGGTACTATTATTTTGTATTATACTTCATCACGTTTTTTTAATGCACGTTACAATTATTGTAGTTTGCAACGTGCCATATGCATCCTGTCGCTACTACACATTTCGATAAATCGACTATGGAGCAAACAGGGCATATGATTTTTTTTTTAATTTTTCACTATCACGTATTTTTAATGACGATACCTCACTGATCACCGTAGCGACTGCGAGGCATAGGGGACGCATGATTCTTTATTAATTTTCTAACACTTCATTATAGACGACATTCTCGGTATAAAACGTAGTACTTCCCTCGATGAGTTTCCCTTGTTTTGTCGCTTCTAAAATTTGAACGCGTACGGCGTGCATTCCGCGCGCTCTCGAAAACGCGACGTAGAGTTGACCGTGCGCGAATACCGGCTTCGAAAGATATATGCCCACTTTTTCGAGGGTCGATCCCTGGGCTTTATTTATTGTCATCGCGTAGGCAGGACGAATGGGAAACTGACGCCTTTTCAATTTAAAAGGCAAGTCGCTATCGGCCGACGTCAGATCCAATCTCGGAATAAAAACTCTGTTGCCTTCAAACCGTCCCGTTATTATCTCTGCATCTATGCAGTTTTCCATCAAGTTTTTAACAATCAGTCTGGTACCGTTACACAGACCTTGTTTCACTTGCAGATTCCTCAGCAGCATTATTATTGCGCCGGTTTTCAACGTCAATTTGTGAGGCGGCAGTCCGGATGGCGTAATTGAATTGAGAAATTCGACGCTGAAATTGCTCTGTTCTTCCTCATCGTCGGTCACTATCGAATCCACGCTGTTGTAGGATTTTGCCAGACCGTCGAGCGAATCTATAATTCTGTCGTTCAGTAACGTGCAGTCGTCATTTCGCGGACACAATATGGCGCTCTTATGGATCGATCCGTCGGTCGCCAATGCATTTTCGCCGAATATCTCCGATACTACGTCGTCTACCATGCACACGTCCGGTATAGCAATGGTATCGTTCGGTAAATCGACGTGGTTTTCGAGTTTTCCTTCTCCGAGTTCCCGAAGCCAGTTCGTAAATTCCGTTTCGTCTGCGTTCGCTCGCATATTCCTCGTGAGTGAGAACGTTTTGAATTCCGTCCATAAGTGACAGTTCTTGACGCAATTTTCCACCACTTTTGTCCTGTTTGCGTTGCGGACGACAGGCAAGCACTGGCGAAAATCACCACCGAGAAGGACGACTTTTCCGCCGAATGGTCTTTCAACGCGCGTTATGTCTCTTAGTACTCTGTCGACGGCTATCAGAGACGCGGCCGGTGCCATGGTAATTTCGTCCCAGATGATTATTTTTGCCGCGTTGATTGCTTGTGCCTGAGCTGTGTCGGGCTTTAAACCGGAAGTCGACGTGTCCAATAACGGTACCGGCAGTTTGAACTGTGAATGGACTGTCCGGCCTCCCTTCAACAGCAGCGACGCAATTCCTGTCCACGCAACCGCGATTACGGAAATGTTCATTCCTCTCAAGGTGCTGATGAGTGCGTTATACAAAAACGTTTTTCCAGCGCCGCCTACACCGTCTAAATAAAAGTACCGCGCGCGTATTTCGGAGTTTTCGACTGTTCTCATCACTTCCGCGAAGATTTTCAGCTGATCTGCGTTCAGCATTTCCCTCATGCGATCGGCTTCCGTACGCTCGATCTCCGCATTAAAATCGTCTTCGGGACGTTGTGCAACGTGCACCCTCGGTTGTTCAAATCCGAAATCCGTTAATCTACGTCCGTGCAAGGCGAGGTTGTTCTGAATATCGCTCAGAGCTAAATCTTCCGCGACCCGTCTTTCGTGAATTCGCGCGAAATCGTCGATTAGATCGTCCTTGAACTGCTCCCACAGTCGTTGGGGCTCGTCGAGTTCGCAAAAAATCATGATGGTTGCGAACAGAGATCTTAACTGTCGAGGCATTGCGAACGTCGCCGCTTCTCGCATGCACCTCGTCCATTCGCTATCGTCGGCCAACAGATTTCTTTGCCTCGCAGCATCTTTAAATGTCGGACACACCTCGCCGTTTACCGTTCGCACATCCTCGAATGATGTGGCTCCTTTCACGTGTAATAATAAAAGTCGAAGATAATATCTTTCCTCGTCTCGAGGGTTGACAGTGTACATACGCGAAATCGTGTCGACGAACCGTCTTCGACTTCTCCAAGCTTTTTCGGTAAATACAAAATGCGTCGGAATCTCAGTATAAAGATATTCTCTGGCAGCAGGATTTACTATGTTTAATTTGAACCAAGCCGTTAGCGTCGTCTCTCCCGCGGCTGCCCTTTCTACGGCGTGCTGTTCGTTTCCCTCCCGAAAGTAAACGGCTTGTTGAAACGGAAGATGTACCGCCAGTCGTTTGATAACATGGCTTCTGTCATGCATCTTAAATTCGAAGATTCTCCACAACGCTTCCGGTGCGCTGACGTAGCGCGCGTCTACAAACGTTTCTAGTTCGTCCCAATTCAAAACCGCGTCTTCGTTACCGATCTGTACGCAAGCGCAATCGTGTCCTTTGTACACATACTTGCATATGTACTTGACACTCTTTATCGATGAACAAATTTCCACATTTATGTGCGCGTTGTATTTCCTCAACAGCCATTTGTTATACGGCACGACGTACCTGTTGTCGAGTTCGTGTCCTCTGACATGAACAGTGCGACCCGTGTCGCGTCGTTTATATTTCGGGTATCCGTTTTCGTTGACCGCGGTCTCATTCCTAAATTCTTTAGGGAACTCCTTGCTACATTTACCATCACTCATACACGGAGAGTTGGGAGCAAGTGTGCCGCAGGGTCCGTGTATCATCGCGTTACTGACGATCGCGTAAAGTTCGGGTTCGGTGACCTGATCTGGAATCTCGGCGCAAACGATTCTGTCGACTTGTTCTGGTTCTCGCGGTTTGTCCTCGGCGCGTAGAATTATTAAAATATGACAATGTGGTAAGCCGCGCTTCTGAAACTCGATGACGTGTAGATACGCGACCGGTACACCCAAAACGTGTTTGACTCGAATGTCATGTAAAAATTCCCCGAGTTTCAGGTGAAATACTCTGGCTGTCAAATCCGGTCTATGTTCAGCCTTTTGCCACGGTTCTAAATTTTCTGTAATCTCCCGCCATTTCGGATTACACGTAAACGTAATAAATAATTCTGGTCGACCGTACTTTGTCACGATTGTCATTGCATCTTGGAAATTCTGGTGCATATTCCTAGGGCTTCCTTCGAAAGTCGGCGGTAATATCACCATTCTTCCGACTCTTGCCTGATTTTCCACCGCGACATCGTGCAAGTAGTCCATCAGTCCTTGATACAATTCAACGCGCAATTTTTGCTGATTTTCTCTAAAAAATTGAAGTCGTGAACCCTCGATTTTAACATACCAGTCCACCGCGAGCTGTTGCGTAAGTTTTCCGCCGTTTAATATCGCATTGAAATATCCTACTCTAATCGCGAAGTTATAACTGCAATATTGAAGCATCGAAACGTTTTCTCTTCGCGCCGTTCTCTGCCTGTACGGCATATTCGGTTGCCATCCTGGTTCTCCTCTCGGAAATAGCAACGGATAGCTCATCGGATCGCAGTTTGGACTCAGTATCGATATTTTCCGAAACACTCCTCTTCGTGAGTATATCCTTATGTCGCGTTCCAAAGGGGGAGCTCCGTCGTCGCTTCGAAATACCACGGCGACTTCGTTTGCCGTCGGTACGTTGTACCTACGTCGGTCGTGTCGACGATCCTCACGAATGCTCATAAATATTTCCGACGCGTCTCTTCCTTCAACTTCGGCTCGTCGATTTTCGTCGATTTCGACCTCTCTCAGGAATTTATACGCTTCGGCGAACGGGTTTATATCACGAAAGAGTCTATCTAGCGCTTCCACCAATTCCGGAATACAGTCTTGGTTTTCTCGACGTTCCATTCTATGATTTAGTGCATCCGCTGAATCTAGAAAATATAGTTGACCGTAACTTACATTACCCACGGGTCGTTCGATGTGGGCTATTTGGTGGTAGATCTGTCCGTGAATTCTGAAACAATAGGGTCCGCGTCCTGCAGGGGGAGCGATGTCGACACCTGTCGATGCAAACGCCAACGCACTATTGTACTTCCTTATATTTTGTATAAAATTATTCGAGTGTTCATGACGTCCGCACAACAGATCCTCTAGTAATTGTGGGTAATCTCTCGGCTCGAACGCTATCTTTCCTTTTCGACAACAGTGTGTAAATTTTCTGTCGACTGGCCGTTCGCCAGAAAAATGCTTCGCCCGACATTCGATACAAACGGCGTCCATGGCACCTAAATAGAACTCTTCGGCTACGTGTTCTAGCGCGGTGAGATAGGTTGCCACTTGACCTTCTCTTCGACGCTGTTCCCAGTCATCTCGTTGTAGTTCTTCAATTACGCGAATTGCTACGTCGTTCTCTTCAACTACCATCGGTTCGACGATTGGTCGCGGTTGTGTCAACGCGGGCTCGTCTTGGACGGACACGGACTCATCGCTTGACACTTCTCGCTGTATCGGAGACGATTGCAGTACGTTCTGCATAGGTCCGTCCGGACGATGAGAGGGCCCCGCAACTGGAGATTCGGGCCGCACGATAATATTCTCCAGTTGATCAACGACCGGTTTGTCAGCATGGCTAGAAATAGAAAGATTGTTATTTGTTCTTAATGATTGCACGACGATCTGAGCTGGCTCTCCGGCGGCAGGAGTTGGTCTCGGCACATCCGGAACGACTGGATCTGCTTCCTGTTGTGCAGGCGGAATTTTAGGGACTTTCTGACTTCCTTTACGGGGAACATTGATGCTTCTCTTCTTTGGCGGCATTGTGTTGTTGGAATTCTGAAACAATAAAACAAACCCAAACACACGCACAGTCAAAACCTTTCACACGGATTCAAACTACCATTCACACCAAACAATCAAACGATTAGTGATTATATCTATTAATAAATCAGTAAAATTTTGTCATGTAGTACACAGCCCGCAACTGATGTTAATTATCGTATTAAATGTTTCGATAAATGTTAGTTTTTGTAAAAAGCCAGTCAAAATTGGTTCAAGAAATTTTTCGATACTTTCGTTAATAAAAGATTCCAACCAATTGGGTGACGGGACCCTTTCAACACAAAAGAAAATTGATATTTGACATATAATAAAAAAAAAAATAAAACAGCTAGTGCTAAATACTTTGATATTTGCTATTCGTTTGCATGATTATCTGCATAATATGTAATAACGTCATGTAAAAATTAACCAAACATATTTGTCAGCTATCTAACTAATTTTTCTATGGCGGATAAAAAAAAAACAAAAACACAACTGATTTTTTTCTATTTTTAAAATATTTCAGAAACTATAGAGTTTAGAAAAAAATATTATGTACATAACTCTCTTGTAAAAATAAAAAGAATAATGAATTGTTACGAAAAGTATACCATAATTATACAGGGTCCGGCAACGGTCCGAAATTTCTTGAAGTATAGGTTTCCGAGAAAAAAAAAGTTTCGAACAAAAGTAGCTCAACGTGGAAGGTTAAATCGTTTGCACATAAAACTACCCCCCTCACAAAATTTTAAATGTCAACCCACATTTTTTTCTGCTGGATTATGCAATATCAAACTTTTGCTCAAAAATGTTTTTATCCCAAGCTCTCCTGCAGCCCCAAATGAATGCTCACGAAAATTCGGTATCCCCAAAAATCTCAAAAAAGTTTAGCTCAAAATTTTTGTGGAAAATATTTGCAAAATTTGTGTTGAAAGTAATCTCCTACAGAATCGACTCACCGAGTACATGCTAGACCAAGATAAGCCGACTATTCACCTCAAATAACGGAATATGAATTTTCGAGAGCATTCATTTGGGGTGCAGGGAAGCTTCGGATAAAAAATTATACGAACAAAAGTTTGACATTTCCCTTCGGGAATCATAATCCGTGAAAAAAATTAAGGTTATTTGAAATTTTAGATTCACATCTATCCTCTCACCCCCTGGCAGGGGGTGGGGGTGAGTTTTGTGTGCAAATGATTTCACCTTCTAAGTTGAGCAGTTTTTGTTCGAAACTTTTTTCACGAAAACCTACTCTTCAGGAAATTTCGAAAAGTTGCCGAATTTTTGCCGGATCCTGTAAAACATAGTTATAGTAGGTAATATTATATCTCTTCTGCGCATAACGCCGATTTTCCCCAAAAACAATAGGGCTCTTCATATTTATATATCAAACATCCTTCCAAAAATTGATTTCTATCCGCTTGACTTGTATCGTGTTCGCAGACTACTATATATTTCATTTTAATTTAAAAAAATGTTTGAGCTTAATTTTATTTTAACATAGTAATTAAAAAGTTGTGTTTTTTGATAGTGGAGTGCCGTAAGACATAAAAATCTAAAAAAACCTTGGAACCCGGTTTCACTGAATGGATTTTCGTAAAACCTTTTCGATGGCATTGTTAAAAGCTTAAACAAAAACGTTTACCCATCAAAATTTGCCGCTTTCGATTTCAACAGTACAGGATGGGACGTTTATCTTGAGACGGTTGATCTCGATTATTTCGATAAAAGTTTCAGACAAAAGTTGTTTAGTTTGAAGGGGGAGATCGTTTAGAGACAAATATCACCCCCTACCCTTATCCTCTGCGCAGAGATGAGGGTGACTTTTACATTTTTAGTAGGAATACCTATTTTTTATTATAAATGATGATTTTTCTAGAAAAAATATGCAACATTTGTCTGAAACATTTTTTTACCCGATGCCTCCCTCAACCCTTAAAATGCATGTCAAAAATCGGTTTCCTGAAACAATAAATTTTTATGCGTAAACAACGACTTTGCACAGAAAATTACGTGAAGTAAATGTTGTTTGATTTGGGAACAGTCATTGATTAAACATAAAAAACCACCGCCACCTTTAATCATTAAAAAATTTAGTCACCCCCACCCCCGCACAGGGGGCGGTGTTTTTTTGTATGTTTAATCGACGACCCTTCCCAAAACAAACAACACTTACCTCTCATAATTTTCTGCGCAAGGTTGTTGTTTCGATATAAACATTTAATGAAGTTTCGGGAAACCAATTTTTGACATGCATTTTAGGGGTTGAGGGAGTCATCGGGTAAAAAAATGTTTCAGACAAACGTTGCGAATTTTTTTTCGTTAAAAAATCATAATTCATGATAAAAAATAGGTGTTTCTAATAATAATGTCAAAGTCACCATCATCCCTGCACAGGAGATGATGGTGGGGAGTGGTATTTGTCTCTAAACGATGTTCCCCTTCAAACTAAACAATTTTTGTCTGAAACTTTTTTCGAAATAATCGAGTCCAACCGAGATATCAGCTTGTCTCAAGATAAACGCCCCAGCCTGTATATGTATAACAACAATTAATTGAAAAATAAAGAGAATATCTAGAGAAAAAAGTAGTATTTTGACGATAACTTTGTCAAATTTTGAGATATCTTAATTTTTCAAACAGCATTTTGTAGGTACGTTCCGGGGCTACAGAACCTGTAGAGATAAACTGTTTTAAGGCTTTCGTTTTTAAGATGTCTGAGCTGAAAGGACTCCCAAAAGGTGCCTCTTGCCCTGTAAGGCGAAGTTCTTACGAATATATCTCAACAAAAAGAAAAACAAAAAACACTAAACGTAGGCCTTTGTCTATAGAAAATATAGACAAAGGTCTACGTTTTTTGTATTTTGTATATTTCGCGTATGTCCCTTTGTTTAAGCTTAATCGGCAACAGAAAGATATTTTTTTCGGTATTCGGAAAAAAAATTCAAAGTTAAATCAATTTTTTTTAAGCATCCAAATTGCTGCTAACTCCCCATACATGTTGTTAGTACCCAAATGAAGTAGATCGTAAATGAAGTACGTTTAAATTAGATATTTTCAGTTAAGCCATCGGTTTTATTATCGATCTTTGCTTCAAAAAAAAAAACCTGTATGACCATCTCATTTTCGCCGTAACTCGGTCATATTAAATGATGATAACATTTAGCAAAGCTCATTTTCAAGCTTTTTCAATCCATTTAACATTTTTTACCAAAACGCTGTTGTCTCCTTGTAAATGGCGTTGAAAGGAATGAATAATTTTGTTAGCGAACAAACTTTCATGTTTGAACTTTGTTTCTATTGTACGTACAAAAATAGAAAAAATATGGAATCGATTCGTTATTTAAGAGAGAGAGAGAGATTGTGAATTATAGACGCTCAACAGCTGAGGTCATCAGCGTCTATCGTTATTTAATAAGCTTAATTGTTGCTATTTTCAGTATTTTGATAGAGGGCATAGTTTTTGAGTTATTCGTAAAATAGCGCTCAAAAACGTCCATATTTCAATGAAAAATCGATCAATCAATCAATCGCAAATAACTCGATAGATATCGATCCAAAAAAATAACCTCATAGGACATTTTTTGCTTAAAATTCAATAATGTATCGACTCCAGGGGTTACTTTTGTCAAGAAAATTTCCACCCCCGAGAAGGGGTGGCATATATATATACAAATATCAAAAGCGGCAAAAATAAATGGGTAAACATTTTAGTATTTAGTGTTAAGAGCACATTACAAAAGGTTTTACAAAAATCGGTTCCGACTTCCGAGGTATAAACCTTACGGCACCATACTATGATTCAGGAGGCCTCAAAACAAAAAAAGAAGATTGTAAAATTTTAAACAGTGAATTTTTATCTAAATTAGTACAATTCCCCACTTGTGGAGTTGGAATGGTAAACTTTAAAGAGTTGGTCAAACTTATATTTCATAACGACATAAATTTTATATAGGTACATTGAAAATAATATATTGAAATGATATTTTAGCTTTAAATTAACACAAATTACCACTTTTGAAGGTAATAATTTGCAAAAGAAAATAGAATTTTGTAACATACAATTGATTTGAAAATTCGCGCTGTTTACATGCACGGCCGATTTAACGAATGTCGGTAATATAAAAAAGCTACTATATCGACTTTTCGTACCCAGTAATAAATTAAAAATAGCCATAGAACCAACTTCATCTCAGACAATAAATTATATGCAAAAAAATACATGTATAAAGAATTTTATTTTTTACAACAATGAACAATATGCAAAATAGTTACGGTTGCGTAATCTTTTAACAAACAATATTTTCTCAGTTTTCATTCTGCACATGCAATACCTATGCTCGCTAAAATATAACTCAGTATCAATAAACATTAAACGTAGGTATTCTAATAAATATTAATTGTCGAAAATTTACATCAAAACATTTCAACAAATGGATGTTTTCGTGTTGGTATTTATATAATAATACATTTTAATTAAACCGCAATATGACTGACTTTATATGAGGATGAATTCTTTATTAATTTTACGAAAAACATGACAAAATATTTAAGTGCAGGATACGGACAACAATAAAACATAAAAAATAGTGAATAGTGTAAACAAAGGGCAAATAACATTTTTCATTTTTTTTCAGAACTAAATTTAATTCTACCTGATTTTTAATACTGAGTATATTAGTAATTTACCCCACATTTTCATTGCACAGAATGTGGATATTAAAATTAGATTGACTTGAATATCATTTTCATTGTTGAAATTAATTGTCTATATATTTATAAATGTACCATTGTATTGTTTTTACGAAATATCTTTTCTCTGAGCTTATTCTGTACATGTATGTACACCAAAATGTTGGTTTTTGAGCTTTTTTTTGACAATGGAACAAAATTTACATAAAAATATGAAAAATTTTTACTTACCGTTAACACAATCACACAATTAAATCCAATCGATAAATATAGAAACAGTCTAAACAAACCGACAATTCACAATATTTTACTTTGAATAAAACTAAAATAATAAACACTTCTGAAGAACTATGTCAACGCACGTGAATTAGCTTCAGTACGAATTTCGACTGATCTGATATTAGTTCAGTACTTACTACTGCCAACTTTTAATGGCAAACAACACTTAACACAGAACCCAATAATAAAAAAATA
This sequence comes from Xanthostigma xanthostigma, assembly GCA_963575645.1. Lineage (NCBI taxonomy): Eukaryota > Metazoa > Arthropoda > Insecta > Raphidioptera > Raphidiidae > Xanthostigma > Xanthostigma xanthostigma. The sequence continues at coordinate 45,549,043 of OY754464.1, forward strand.
TTACAATAATTATTTTGCTATTTTCTACAATCTAACTGGAACTCATAACTATCAACTTTGGCATGTATATTATGACCGAATAAGTTAATTAACATATTATATATATATAACGATTTCGCTTGAAAAAAATATTTTAAAATACAATTTCAAAACTCAGTAGCGCTATCTCTGAATAGCGTGACAAATCAAAATTTTCTGGGAGAAAAAAGAAATCTTTTTAATTTTACACAGGCCGCTACACCTGAGTATATACGACTTCTCCTGTACAAATCCCTTTGTTTTTTGGAGCAATAAAAATTATTTATATTATAGCGCCGACATAAACATTTTTGTATTGCATTGATTAATTAATATTTTCCCATCTCTCGTTTTATCTTTTCAGAATCCTATAAAATGCATCGAAATTAGGTTTCTAATTTTCGCGGTAATTTTACTTCAGTTCCTGTTCATTGCTTTGGCCGGATGTATTTTTAAAGTTTGCCAGCTAAATTCAAAGTGTCGACTACGCGCGACCATTATGAGACAATCTAAAATTGCCATTTCATTCATATTTGTTAAAATATGTACGCTCAACAATTACGTTGCTGAAAATTACCAATTTCTTTACGTCAACTGACAGCTCATCAAAGGGAAATAATTTCATTATCTATTGTTTTCAATTCAAATGTCAAATTCTAGCTATTGAAAACAGAAGCGAAATACTTTCTATTGCATCTCTCTCGCACGCGTTACGTATACGTCTGCCCCTTGGCGGTTTTAAGATTTGAATATTTATCATTAAAATTCGGTTAATCGGGCGTGGGGTGTCTCTCAAAAGATTCTACATTTCTCAATTTACATAATGTTGACAAAAAGTTTCGATCCAAATTCCACAATAATGCTTTTTTATGCGATTCAAAGGCAAAGTGACAGCTAAAAATTTTTCAATTTTTAGACAGTCAGTTATTTTTAATTTCGATATTCAAACAAAAATTGTCTCATTTCGCCGAACGAATACGCGACAAACAATAATTTTTCTGTCTCACTCGTACTTGAGGATAGTTTAGCGACGTGAGTCATACAATAGTCTCGATTCGTCGTCGCATGTTAAATTTCCGTAAAGGTTAGACGGTGCTCTTTTCAAAATTTTGACATGGTCCTAGCGAAACCCACCGTTTCACAGTCATAGGGACGCCGAAAAAAATCAATCACGCCGACTTTTGTCGGCGAATAAATCGCTATAAAAAAGTCGTTTTCAACGCTTCTTTTGCACTTTCCAGTTACACTTTTTCATTGTGCATCGTTTAAAACGCGTCTCGACGTTGTCCGATAAATATCGAGCGAGATATGAGCGATTTCCCGCGCCGGGTTAATCTTATGGAAAATTTTATTTCGAAAAAAGTCGACCGAATTTCAGCCGAAAACCGTCCAGACTCGCATCTCATCGAAAGAGCGCAAAAATGTCGTCAGTTTCCGATAAAATTCAACCGCGAGCGATTTTTTCTCGATTTTAGCCGAGCGTTTGAAAAGTCGTCCCCGTGTTATCCTTACCTACGCGAGGGTCCACTTTGAAAAATCACAGGGGCTACGCCCCTCAAATGCAAGACACGCCAAAAGCCTATTCGAAATTTCAAATAGTCCTCTCTGACCAATTTTTTGGATGAATTTTTTCCTCCAACCACTTCCAATTCCATAAACTTGCAAAATTTTTTTTTTCAAAATTAAGCGTTTTAATTAATAGAGATTATCGACCAATTTTATTTGAAGACAGAACATACGCAATTTTTAAATTGCCATGTTAAACCGTGCAACAGAGAGAGATAACCGAAAGATGTTTGCCATCGGTTATATCAAATTGAATTTATTTCTATATAAATGTGTATAAAAAAACTGGGCATTTTCTGTTGTACGAAACTTATGTAATATTTTCTCCTCTTTCGTTTAAGACAGGTTTCGAGCCGATCCGATTTAAAATGAGCGAGCTATAAGCAAAAAACTTCGTTTTTCCTAAATTTCTCCCCTCTGGGGCCAAAATTCAAAAATCGGGCGACGTTAGAATCTAAGTTACCCGGAGACGAATCGATCAAAAAAAAGTTTTTTAAAATCGGTCAAGGCGTTTGGGCTGTACGCGTGACACAAAAAAGTGGGACGTACAGATTCACAGATTCACAGACGTACAGACAAAGCGAGTACATATAGGCGCTTTAGCTTACGCCACAGAACTGGTATTAGCTTACGCTATTCGCGCCTAAAAATAGCTGTATAAATGCAATGTTGTCTAATGCATGACGCGACGCGGTCGGTCGTCTTTGTTTGCCGTACATGGAAATTAGAAAATAACGTATGTCTTGTCTTAACATGAAAACGGCTGCATTTCTAATGTTTAATTCAATTTTTTGACATTAGTATTATGTGAAATGCAACGCCTTCTAAGTTAACTATTGGAATAACTAATTAATTATTAGAACATAATAATTTGACAGTTGCAAACGTCACTTTTGACATTTCTTATCATTCCGACACCAAGGATGAGCGGATTGAAACCAAATTTTGGGAGGATGTTTGATATGCAAATATGAAGTGGCCTATTGTTTTTGGGGAACATCGGCGCATGCGTAAAAGAATATATCTCTTATAATGTTGTTTTATATAATAATAATAATATAGTTTTTAGAACGGTTTTTACTCTATCTATTTTTACTAGAAATTTTTGTAAATTTTTTGGGGAAAATCGGCGCATGCGCAAAAGAGATACATGCCATAGTTGTTTTTTATATAATAATAGTGTACTTTTTATAGTGTTTTATTATTCTACTTTACAAGAAAGTTTTGTAAAATGTTTTTTGAAGGAAAGTCGGCGCATGCGCAGAAGAGGTATAAGTTATAAAGTTGTTTGTATATAACAATGGTATACTTTTCATAACAGTTTATTATTCGATTTATTTTTACAAGAGTTTTGTATAATTTTTGGGCAAAATCGGCGCATGCGCAAAAGAGATACATGCCATAGTTGTTTTTTATATAATAATGGTGTACTTTTTATAATGTTTTATTATTCTACTTTATAAGAAAGTTTTGTAAAATGTTTTTTTGAGGGAAAGTCGGCGCATGCGCAGAAGAGGTATAAGTTATAAAGTTGTTTGTATATAACAATGGTATACTTTTCATAACAGTTTATTATTCGATCTATTTTTACAAGAGTTTTGTATAATTTTTGGGAAAAATCGACGCATGCGCAAAAGAGATACATGCCATAGTTGTTTTTTATATAATAATGGTGTATTTTTTATGTTTTATTTTTCTTTTTAAAAGAAAGATTTGTAAAATGTTTTTTTTTGAGGGAAAGTCGGCGCATGCGCAGAAGAGGTTTAAGTTATAAAGTTGTTTGTATATAAGAATGGTATACTTTTCATAACGGTTTTTTCTTCGATCTATTTTTACAAGAGTTTTGTATAATTTTTGGGAAAAATCGGCGCATGCGCAAAAGAAGAACATGCCATAGTTGTTTTTTATATAATATTGGTGTACTTTTTATAATGTTTTTTTATTTACTTTATAAGAAAGTTTTGTAAAATGTTTTTTTGAGGGAAAGTCGGTGCATGCGCAGAAGAAGTATAAGTTATAAAGTTGTTTGTATATAACAATGGTATACTTTTTATAACAGTTTATTATTCGATCTATTTTTACAAGAGTTTTGTATAATTTTTGGGAAAAATCGGCGCATGCGCAAAAGAGATATATGCCATAGTTGTTTTTTATATAATAATGGTGTATTTTTTATAATGTTTTATTTTTCTTTTTAAAAGAAAGATTTGTAAAATGTTTTTTTTGAGGGAAAGTCGGCGCATGCGCAGAAGAGGTTTAAGTTATAAAGTTGTTTGTATATAAGAATGGTATACTTTTCATAACGGTTTTTTCTTCGATCTATTTTTACAAGAGTTTTGTATAATTTTTGGGAAAAATCGGCGCATGCGCAAAAGAGATACATGCCATAAGTTGTTTTTTATATAATGATGGTGTACTTATTATAATGTTTTATTATTTTACTTTATAAGAAAGTTTTGTAAAATGTTTTTTTGAGGGAAAGTCGGCGCATGCGCAGAAGAGGTATAAGTTATAAAGTTGTTTGTATAAAACAATGGTATACTCTTCATAACAGTTTATTATTCGATCTATTTTTACAAGTGTTTTGTATAATTTTTGGGAAAAATCGGCGCATGCGCAAAAGAAGAACATGCCATAGTTGTTTTTTATATAATAATGGTGTACTTTTTATAATGTTTTTTTATTTACTTTATAAGAAAGTTTTGTTAAATGTTTTTTTGAGGGAAAGTCGGTGCATGCGCAGAAGAAGTATAAGTTATAAAGTTGTTTGTATATAACAATGGTATACTTTTTATAACAGTTTATTATTCGATCTATTTTTACAAGAGTTTTGTATAATTTTTGGGAAAAATCGGCGCATGCGCAAAAGAGATACATTTCATAGTTGTTTTTTATATAATAATGGTGTACTTTTTATAATGTTTTATTATTCTACTTTACAAGAAAGTTTTGTAAAATGTTTTTTGAGGGAAAGTCGGCGCATGCGCAGAAGAGGTATAAGTTATAAAGTTGTTTGTATATAACAATGGTATACTTTTCATAACAGTTTATTATTCGATCTATTTTTACAAGAGTTTTGTATAATTTTTGGGAAAAATCGGCGCATGCGCAAAAGAGATACATGCCATAGTTGTTTTTTATATAATAATGGTGTATTTTTTATGTTTTATTTTTCTTTTTAAAAGAAAGATTTGTAAAATGTTTTTTTTTGAGGGAAAGTCGGCGCATGCGCAGAAGAGGTTTAAGTTATAAAGTTGTTTGTATATAAGAATGGTATACTTTTCATAACGGTTTTTTCTTCGATCTATTTTTACAAGAGTTTTGTATAATTTTTGGGAAAAATCGGCGCATGCGCAAAAGAAGAACATGCCATAGTTGTTTTTTATATAATATTGGTGTACTTTTTATAATGTTTTTTTATTTACTTTATAAGAAAGTTTTGTAAAATGTTTTTTTGAGGGAAAGTCGGTGCATGCGCAGAAGAAGTATAAGTTATAAAGTTGTTTGTATATAACAATGGTATACTTTTTATAACAGTTTATTATTCGATCTATTTTACAAGAGTTTTGTATAATTTTTGGGAAAAATCGGCGCATGCGCAAAAGAGATATATGCCATAGTTGTTTTTTATATAATAATGGTGTATTTTTTATAATGTTTTATTTTTCTTTTTAAAAGAAAGATTTGTAAAATGTTTTTTTTGAGGGAAAGTCGGCGCATGCGCAGAAGAGGTTTAAGTTATAAAGTTGTTTGTATATAAGAATGGTATACTTTTCATAACGGTTTTTTCTTCGATCTATTTTTACAAGAGTTTTGTATAATTTTTGGGAAAAATCGGCGCATGCGCAAAAGAGATACATGCCATAAGTTGTTTTTTATATAATGATGGTGTACTTATTATAATGTTTTATTATTTTACTTTATAAGAAAGTTTTGTAAAATGTTTTTTTGAGGGAAAGTCGGCGCATGCGCAGAAGAGGTATAAGTTATAAAGTTGTTTGTATAAAACAATGGTATACTCTTCATAACAGTTTATTATTCGATCTATTTTTACAAGTGTTTTGTATAATTTTTGGGAAAAATCGGCGCATGCGCAAAAGAAGAACATGCCATAGTTGTTTTTTATATAATAATGGTGTACTTTTTATAATGTTTTTTTATTTACTTTATAAGAAAGTTTTGTAAAATGTTTTTTTGAGGGAAAGTCGGTGCATGCGCAGAAGAAGTATAAGTTATAAAGTTGTTTGTATATAACAATGGTATACTTTTTATAACAGTTTATTATTCGATCTATTTTTACAAGAGTTTTGTATAATTTTTGGGAAAAATCGGCGCATGCGCAAAAGAGATACATTTCATAGTTGTTTTTTATATAATAATGGTGTACTTTTTATAATGTTTTATTATTCTACTTTACAAGAAAGTTTTGTAAAATGTTTTTTGAGGGAAAGTCGGCGCATGCGCAGAAGAGGTATAAGTTATAAAGTTGTTTGTATATACAGTAAAACCTCGTTAACACGAACTCGTAAAAATCAGGCAAAAAGTTCGTGTTATGTGGGAGTTCGTGTAAACCGAGTATGGCATAAAATACAGTCATTTTTTAAGTGTCAAATCATGATTTATTTTAAGTAAACATTGAATAATTATTTATTATAAATTATATAAAATTATAAATTTATTATAAATTATCTAAAATTATAAATTTAGTATAAATTATCTAAAATTATAAATTTATTATAAATTATCTAATAACGTGTTTAGTTTGCACATCAAGAGAGGTCTGCTTTCGTTTAGACATCTTGAAGAACTGAAGATTGTACGCCAGACGTCAGTTTATATGTTCACTTCTTAACAAAGCCAAATTGTTAAGAAGCCTTTGCCTTTGTTAATTAGTTTACAACCTTTTCAATAAATAAGAGGGGAAAAATTTTGAGGTATGTTTCTATTTATAGGATTTCGAGTGAATTTTTAATCTCTCAGTCCTTTGTCTATTTTTAGAATGTGAGTTAATTACTTTTGTAATCCCTTAAGCGAATCTTTTCTTTTAGTTGTATTGTATATTCATTGACCAAAATGATCAAAATATATGATTTGAGAATTTTTGTAGTTCGTATTATCCGATAATTAACCGTGAAGGGACGAAAAAGTTGTTCGAAGTTCGTATTAACGAAGGTTCGTGTTAACCGAACATAATTACATTAAAGCTTATGTGACCATTGTCGAGAGCAAATTTTTGTTCGCGTTAAACCGAAATTCGCGTTAAACCGAAATTCGTGTTAACCGTGTTCGTGTTAACGAGGGTTTACTGTAACATATTGTATACTTTTTATAACAGTTTATTATTCGATCTATTTTTACAAGAGTTTTGTATAATTTTTGGGAAAAATCGGCGCATGCGCAAAAGAAGAACATGCCATAGTTGTTTTTTATACAATAATGGTGTACTTTTTATAATGTTTTTTTATTTACTTTATAAGAAAGTTTTGTAAAATGTTTTTTTGAGGGAAAGTCGGTGCATGCGCAGAAGAAGTATAAGTTATAAAGTTGTTTGTATATAACAATGGTATACTTTTTATAACAGTTTATTATTCGATCTATTTTTACAAGAGTTTTGTATAATTTTTGGGAAAAATCGGCGCATGCGCAAAAGAGATACATGCCATCGTTGTTTTTTATATAATAATGGTGTAGGTACTTTTTATAATGTTTTATTATTCTATTTTAAAGAAAGTTTTGTAAAAAATTCTTTGAGCTAAAGTTGGCGCATATATGCTATAAAGTTGTTTTTATATAATAATTGGGTACTTTTCATAACGGTTTATTTTTCTATCTGTTTTTACAAGAAAGTTTTAAATTTTTTTTTCTAAACTCATAATTTCAGAAATATTTTGAAAAAAAATCTGTTGTTCCTTTGTTCCTGAAGATGTTAGTTAGGTAGCTCTTTGGTTAATTTTTGCATGACACAATAACATATTACATAGAGAACCGTGAAATTATTAAAATTATATTTTTCTTTCTGTGTTTCATTATTTTCAACTGTTATTTTTTTCTTAGAATAAGTAAATTAAGTCATACTACATATATTGCTCCAAGTGTCGTTAAATACATATGTCGCCGGGATATTGTCAAACCCGTGATATTATAATTTCACTTAGTGAAATTATAATATCACGAATCTTTGTCAATCGTGATATTGTATTTTCAGCAGTGAAATTACAAAATCGCGGATTTGACAATATTCCGGCGACATATACACCGATTTTCAAACAAAACATCGAGGTATATGACGTAAAATTTCGCGCCTTGTAATTCTTGAATTACTTGGGCATATACTCCCACTGGTTTATTCCTATATTATTAAACGAGCTAATCTTGTATCTATGTACCTACCTATGTCCCTAAATATTTTCTCGAAAACGGCCCTAACGATTTGGATGAAATTTACTGAAAAGGGATTTTGGAGGGCAAAAAATCGTTTTAGCTAGGTCTCATCTCTCGAAAAAATCGTTTTCTTACAAATTTTATCATTATAAAAGTCAATTTTTTACGTATGAAAATACTTAAATATTGTAAGTAGGTTTTGGAATTTTATACAAACAATGAGCATATCAGTATTTTATTTAACTTTTCGAGCAAAGCTCGGTCACCCAGGTACTATTCATTAACTCGTTACTGCAACGGCTTCTTCGATTTTGTTGGTGATGTCGAGAAAAGTTTCCTACTTACTCATCCCTAGGATCTCTCAAGTGTCGCAGAAACGGTTAGGTAATAAAAACGCAAATCACGATATGTAATTTTCATCAATGATTCATTCGTCAGCAAATATATCTTTGACTTCAAAGTGCATCAAAATTAGTAATTATTCAAAACCACTATCAACTGTATACATTTCATCAAATAGTATTTACATATATACATGAAGTGTTAATTACTAATGATTACATTTAAGGATTGTTTACTTAAGAATATCGTCCGTGCAGTTTAGTGTACACTGTAATGGTAACTTAACTAGAAATCTAGTTTCAATTTATATGAATCTTTATATATATTCAAATGCAACTGCATTCAGGATTCAGGAAACGTGTTCCTCATTTTGGTATCATACAAAATTGACTTTGGGCTGGTATAGTTCCAGGAACTATATTCTTTATCGGAGTCATTTCTTATCTTTCCCTAAAAAACAGCTTAGCATGTCTTTCGATTTGCTCCGTCGTCGTATGACCGGCGCGCGTTACCTTAAACTCGGCGTTTTACAAAAACCTTAGTGAGCTTGTTGTTATACAAGGTTAGTAGAGCAAAGGTTGCCCCGTACCGTTTGATAATATATAGTGGGGAGATCCCCATCCAACGGACTTGTTTAATAACTGCAAAGCAACGGTTGTTGTTTATACACTTTAATGTCAGTTTTTAACAAATATCAAAGAAATCAAAAAACAGAATATTGATACTGCCATTAAAGCCATTGTCTCGCAAACATCTGACAGGTCTGCCGGATGTCATCATCCCCTCCCCACTACTAGTATCCAACGGAATAAGGCAATCTGTCTTCTACTAACCTTGCTTGTTATGTTACTGCTTCAACGCGAAGATATTAGCCAAGAACTCAATTATTACGTTTCCTCAACATAATAAGCTACAATATGTTGAGTACTGCCCTAGCACTGGAATTACCAAATCGGGCAAGAAACATTGTCAGAAATATAACGTTTACAATTTGTTGATGAAATTTAAAATCTACTTTAATATCAAATTAGAGGTAATTGTTCGGATCATATTATTTATAAATTAATAAATAAATAAAAAACAAAATAACGAATACAGTTTAACGAATGAACAAAGAAGGCGCTGATTCACAAATAAAACGTTTCGTCTTTGGCTCTACTACAAAATATTCAAATTTACGGAAAATACTCCTTTATCATTTTATATATTGTTAATATTGATTAACCAGGGGACAAAGCAAACTGATTACATTTTATTTTATATATTGAAATGAAATTAAAAATGAAAATGCGTAGAATGACAGGAGCTAAAAGCTGACAAAGGATATTAAATTCATAAATATATTATTGAATTCCGCTTTTCAGCTTTAGTATTGCCATCCTGTCAGTGCCAACTATGAAATAATAAATAAAACTAGAGCGGAGATATAATTGAATATCCGACGATGTGACGTACTGTCAATTAATAAATCACAGCCAAACGCTAATCACTAACGATCATTAAATTTTCGTAACAAATCTATAAAATAATTATTATATAGACAGCTCAATACAATAATTTATTATATATATATATATATATATATATATATATATATATATATATATATATATATATATATATATATATATATATATATATATATATATATATATATATATATATATATATATATGTTTTTGTATCAAGTGGAGATCCGACTAAATTACAGACAACCCGAGGTCCACCACAAAAAAAAGGTTTTTTGGAGTATCTTTTTCACAAAAAGGCTCCTTTTACTGTCCTTAATCTATAACCCTGCAGAGGGGAAACAATTTCTGCGTTTAAATTTTTCGTGATAAAATTTGAACAAAACGAGATCTGTTATAAAATGTAAACAAGTGGAGATCCGGAAATGTATATCATGATGTATGTAGCATAAAATGAGATCCTGCAACATTGCCAAATTTTTGTGACGTTGCGACGCAGTACGCGTGCACTTTTAGTGTTCGAGTTGTGATAGTGACGAAAAATAATTTGCTCCAAAATGTTATCACGTAAATCTAGCTATAAATAAGAAATACACGACAACTGCTAGTAGATATACAAGACGAAGGTAAGTTAAATTAACTTTTTAATTTTTTTTAAGCTACATTCAAGCAGAACTCTTTTTTGTGAATGCAAAAACCATTTTATAGTACAGCAAAATATTTTGCTGTTATTAAAAGCATTTTGTAATAAAATTTGAAAGACTATAAAATTGTTTTTTTTTTAAATTTCATCATTGATAAATTAAAATTGTAATACATAAATTGCCTTTTGTTTCGTTAAAACGAAAAAAATCCGGGTACTTTAACATCTTCCCGTCTCAGAAAACAAATTGCAACTGTTTTACAAATTTTAAACCTTAACGATAATGAAATGGAACAATTGGCTACTTTTATGGGTTATACGAAGAAGACGCACGAACAGTTTTATAGGTATGATATTTTATAAATAAACTATAAAAATTGTAGGAAAAAAATTATTTTTCTTTCGCTTTAATTAATACATATTTTAGGATTTTTTTTAAACATATCTTATATATGTGTACCAACTAGTGATGCGCCGGATATCCGTATCCACGGATATCCGAGGGAGAAGAAAGATCCGCGGATCTTGAAACTAAATATCCGTATCCGTTAGTTTTATGGTGGATCTTTTACGGATCTTTTACCTTATTAATTTTCAATTCATACATGAAATTTTATATATTATGTAGGTAATTGGGTAATAATGAGAAACTGTTAAATTCCATTCAGATTATTTTTTATTTCTTAAAATCGTATTTGGCACCTTTATATTGCAAAAATTTATCGTAGTGAGTACCATACCAATAGTACATAACTCAAAGGTTCTAATAAAAAACTATCTTTATAATGAGATATTGCACATCGATCTCTGGAATCTGTTAGGAGAGTTAACTCTTAAAGAAGTCAATAACTTTTTCCCATAACAGTCTCTTTCCAAAGGTCGATGTGCAATATTTACCGCCGCGTACTCTAAGAAAGTTAAGATCCGTATCCGTATCCACGGATCTTGAAACCAAATATTCGTATCCGTATCCGCGGATCTTGAAACCAAATATCCGTATTCAGATCCGTATCAGCGGATATGCATTTCTAACGATCCGGCACATCACTAGTACCAACTAAAACAAATTATTTTTCAATACAGGCTGCTTCGTAATTGACTGTCAATTTTAAAGGGGGTTTATTAATTGTGCATGATTTTAAGACAAAAAGTTTATAATAAACATTAGGCCCGATTTGCGTCATATTTGATACGCAGGGTGACACAGATTTTTTTTAAATTAAATTAGTTATTTTAATTGACTGTCAACAAATAATAAATTAATAAAAATCTTAGGTTAGCTTCAGGTTTATTAAAATACCTAAATCAATTTTTCAAAAAAATCTCTATCACCTTGTATATCAGAAATGAAGTAAAAACGAACCTATATGTATAAGTATATTCAATTATGAAACGCACTGTATATTAGATAAATATTTGTTATACGTCATCTCACATTATTAAGAGTGTGTGGGGGTTAAATAAGTTGTGCTTAAAAATTAAAATTAAGTACTTAGATTTAATATAATTGTAAAAATGTTTGTTTACAGTACTTGGGAAAGTCGCGATTTACCGAAAAACTCGTGCATTTAGTAAATGAGAAACATTGACTATTATTTCACTTTACTGTTCAAGTACCTGCGACTTTTTAAATATTTATTCACTGTCTCGCAAAACTAAACATATTACATCTCTTGCATCTCACTTATCCTTCCGCCAAGTAATTCGAAAAATAAATTTAAACTTTATTTTAAGATTACCACAGGAAGTTTACCAAACCGCAAAAATAGCCAAGTTACTTTTAATGATGGAAAGGGGGGTCGACAGTGATAAATTCGACGTCGAATTGGAACAATGGAATAGACAATCTTTCGAGGAAAACGAAAATTGTAACAATTATTATTAATGATTGGTAAAGAACGTATTAAGAAAATTCGTCCCTGCAAACACCCGCTGCACCCTTCATCTCAAATCTTTTCCCCTCGCCTAAAAACGGTTCGCGCTCTCCCGACGCTATTTTTAAAGCTAGAGGGTTCTGGTAAACGCCAAATGAAAGACAAAGAATCAGACTACAGATCCTTCAAGCGAATTTTTTGAAAAACAGTCTCGCCTACGTGTGAAATATTACGTAACTTATTATTTTTTTCAAAAGGTTGTAAGTTTTTTCAGGATTTTTTTTTCAAAAAATTCGCCTGAAGGATCTGTAGTCTGATTCTTTGTCTTTCATTTGGCGCTTACCAGAACCCTCTAGCTTTAAAAATAGCGTCGGGAGAGCGCAAACCGTTTTTAGGCGAGAGGAAAAGATTTGAGATGAAGGGTGCAGGGGGTATTTGCAGGGACGAATACTCTTAATACCATGTATTATTATTAAAACTATTTTTCAAACATTAAAATATTAAAAATCACATACGTAACACTTTTTCTCATTTTTGACTGTGTGTTATCAGATGCCCCAAGTAAACGAGGTACACTAGATGATTCAAATACTGTTGTAGTCCCCGAGTATGAAACCAAGAACGATATTAATTCGGAATCAGAGGAAGGTTGCGTATGAATGATCACCGAAAGTGCATGAACCACATAAAAATCTCTGTTGAAATTTAGAATTTTGAAAAATAATTATTGCTTACAGGTACATAAAGTTTATTCTGATATAGGTACAGAGTGTCACAGACATGACTTATTTTTGAAGATAATCCCATTAAAATCTATATACCCTGTAATATCCCGAATTACGCTACTCCAAATTGCGCGAACTCGAAGTTATGCGATTTCTGTAGACTTGCAAACTTGACAGAACAGCTTAAATCACGTTAAAATAAAATTAATAATCTTTGTATTATTAATACGAAAATTCGAATTCTTCTTACGCTTATTTTTTACAGAAACACCACGCAAAAAGGAGAAGAGTAAGGTAAACACAGACAAAAAAAATTGCCGTGGATCATGGAATAAACAGCAAAAATCTAAAATGTTACAATTTTTCAAAACTCATATTAAAAAAAAATTCTCCCACAAAAGCAGAATGTCTAAAATTACGGGAAAAATATCCAGATTTATTTAAGGACAAGAACTGGGTACAAATAAAAGTATTAAATTAAAAAATATGTAATAAGTATAAATCTTTGATTAATGTCTGATTAGAATTCTTCAATAAATAAAACTATCGACTAATTTTTCAGACAAATATATTAACAAAAAATTTCAATTAATACCGAAACGTCAATGTATTAATTATTATTTTTTGTTAATATATTTGTCTGAAAAATTGGTCGATAATTTTATTTATTGTAATAAGTACAGTTTCAGTTTAATAAAAACTTATGATAATATTTTTTTATTTTTTTTCTCTGGAAATATCTACATTGTCTGCTTCCTGCCTCAAGCCATTACTCCTTTATTATAAATAAACGAACAACTAAAAGAAATTATTGTAGAAATATTGATAATCTAATTTTTTTTACTTCAATTTGAATATCATAGCATGCTCAACTTTTTTTTCAAATACTCATATAATATGTAGATAAATCAATTATATTTAACCGCTAGCCTTTAATCTTACGCTTACCTATTCCTACGGTTTTACTCATTAACATGATCATTATAAAATACAATGTTACAAAATTCCAAAGTTATGAATTTTATTCACTCGGTTTGAGGCTTGAGCTCCGAAACAAACTTAGATGATATAAATAAAGGCGTCTGTGTGTATGAAAATATGCGACGCAGTGTTGCCGATTATACAGGATCTCAGGTTGTGCACGAAATGTTATATACAAGTTTGGCACAGCAGTGACCTCACTAGTGCGTTTGGTGTAACTACTCGTGTATAAAAATTGATAAAAATGGGAAAATGGAGATCCGGACTAAAATTTAACTGCGCATTCCCCACACCCATATTAACCGAAAAAAATTGATATACACATAGAAACACAACGAGATCCGATTCGGATCTCGGCTTGTCAAAACGGATCTCCATTTGTATAGCATTTATCACCAAATGATCTCACCTTGTATAGAAAACATATCTATATATATATATATATATATATATATATATATATATATATATATATATATATATATATATATATATATATATATATATAATACTGACTGATTGACTGACATAAATGCCCATCCTCAATCATTGGCCCAAGAAGAATAACTCATTATCAATGAGTTTTTCAAAATTCCATCTTTTAAGTGGAAAAAAGCACTTAGCTCTTAACAATCATAAAAGACTCTAGCGGTGTCATTTATATTTATTCAAAATGTAGACTTAACCACAAATGATATTAAAATACTGTCTTTTGGTTTCTTAAACATAGGTATGTTAAATACTGCCATTAAAGTTTATATACATAATGACAGGGCCGCTGGATGATGTCATATCCCCACTAATATCCAACGGAACGATGCAATCTCTGTAATCTATTAACCTTCGACTCAACATTGTTAGAAACAATGAATTATATTGTCATCTGTATTCGTAAATTCACAATGGCAAAACTGTATTTAAAAGTTAAACAGTTTTTGATGCGACAGTAACGACTAACGATTTGACAGAGCTTCGATATTTTCATCAAGGAAGGTGGGAAAGTACCTATAAAGTTTCAGTCTGCCATAAAAAGTTCACTGGTTCTTCGTTTATAAGTACAATTTGGTCTCCATGGTTCAATAATGGGAAATAAAAAGGATTTGCATGAAGAAGGCTTCATGAATTTTCTATGATTCCAGATCCCAAGAGAGGCAATTGCCCTTTCCATTTGGCATAGGCCCATGGCAACGTTATAAAGAATCGAATTAAAGAGGAATTATTGCATATACCTCTAAACTAGCGCAATGTGTTCTATTATCGCATTGTGCGTCACCTTACTTTCGTTCATACAAGAAGTTACGTCTAAGTTAATTTCACACGAAATCCGTTTAAATTGTAGCTTTTTGAAAAGAAGAGATTCTGTTATGTAAAACATAACTATTTTTATATTGATTCGAGTTTATAATTACTACTAAAAATGTAATTAAAAATCACGAACAGCATTTGACAGTAGGTCTGTACGTATGTACCTACGGATGTACGTACGTCAGAGCTCTACAGATCGCAATTTTGGTCGGATCGGCTTGGTTTATATTGTATTCGCTTTGTTTACTATCAGACCAGAACCAGATTTAAATTCACTGAAATGTGTTCAGTAGTTTAATTTCTATAAAGTTTTAATTTGCATTATTTTTGACAGCTAAGTAATAGTAAAAAAACATATAATTATTGTAGTAAATTACCGTAGAATAAGTGCTATACTTCTATACCACGATAATAACGGCACAGAGCCAACTGTGTTATAGCGCAGTGGTAAAGCCTTCAGCTAGTAATGACAGGGTGCCGGTTTCGATTCATGTCGACATCATTGAACTTTTTCTATTCCATTTTATTTATATATTATTTATATTTCTCATATATATTTTTTATTATTTTTCAATTTTTCTTTTTCAATATTATTTTAATTTTTGCAATTATTTATAATTTTATAATCTAGTTTTTCAGTTTTCATATACGGTGGAAAACTTGCAGGATGTGCACTTTTCTTTGTTGCCGTGACGAAGTTTGTTATACAAAATCAATATAAACATTTTTCTCTGAGAGAACCGATTTATTAAAGGATGATATATAATTAATTTTTTTTTTATATTTCATTAAAATTTTAATTGGATTTATTTCAACGATTTGACTATATCTTTAAATAAATACCTTCTGCACACAATTGTTTTTGAAGTCAGGGATCGTAAACTAACGTACACCGAAAGTTTGCTGTAAGCTAATAACAAAGCGTTAACTCAGGGATGGCCAATGAGGTTATCCAGCTAAATTTAAATGGATATTTCAGATATAACCCGTCCATATCTAAGCGCAGGGAGTTCGCTGGCAAAGTTCACTGTGCAATATTTACACGAATCATTTTGAAATCTTTTCAATCCCTCTCTTTCTCCGAGGTTAGTTAATAAAACTGATATTTTCAGGGGAGTTAAGGTTTAAGCAGTATTCCAAAGTTTATACGTATTAAGGTGGAACAGTTTCCAAAAATCACATATTTTGGCATTCACTAAGTGACTAAATATTAATAAAAGATTGTCTCCAAGAGTTTTTCCTTATAATCCATGACACAATATGCGGGAACACCTATTTCAACTATGGTTTTGCAGCATTTTAATTGCTACATGCGATTTCACTCTCTTTTCGCAGCGACGTACTTTTGCTAGTCAAACTATACTGTCAAAAAATGTCCAAATAATATGTTGTCCAACCCTGATATAAAGAATTCTCCTCACAGTGCAACTATTATAATGCAAAAACGAGCTTTAATACCTACTTGTAACCTATATGGTATATTCATTATCGATTTTGAAAACTTTCTTGTTGAACGTAGCGTAAACCCCTCACATATTATAACTGTAAGTACTTAGTACAGGTGATCAAATTAATTATATTTTTAGCTTAATGAATAAAATGATAACTTAATAATATTTTTAACTGTTCCATCATTATCAATTAATATCTCTCTATTAATTATAAAGCCGAAATATTTGTTTATTTTTTAGTTCGTGACGAGTATTCTCAGAACTTCTATTATGACGTAATATGATTCGAGCAGTTCAACCAACGGCGGTCACGTCATCGCGGTAATACATGAATGAACGAACAACGCGATGGGCGACAAAGCCTTCAATTGTTCGCCAGTTTGCATCATGTTTAACGGCCGCTTTAGGTGTGATATTATTATTGACGACTATTATGTTTTCTCACGCAAATATGACTTCGACGAGTGTATAATTTTTGGAACGTTTAAAAAAAAAATAAAAGATGGCTCCGTCGTTAGTATTTTTTACAATAGCAATTACAAACTGTAAAATATGTCAATTAGATACTGTATTGATTTTTGAATTAATTGTTCATTTATAATATACAATGAATAAATGTACAGCAATAGTACAGATAATAATAATACCGCACTTCAGTTCTATACCATTAACTTCAAACTAACAAGCTATTTGCTGAAAACTGAACGAACACACTCTATACTCTATAGTCTATAGTCTATACTATAGGATACGAGCCATCGACAATATATAATATAGTTATTTGAACAGTCACAAAAATCAGTAGACAAAGACTTGTGCATCTACTGAACACAAGGAATTTTCATTCTAACATGCCGGCGCAACTGATGGGTGTCTTTAACAGAGCAAAATAATGAGTGAATGCAAGTAGGATAATTTTAGGTGAGTGCGAGAGAGAGAGAGCGTATATTGAGAGTCAAAAGTCATAGAATTTATACAGATTGCCCGAAACTCGAAAGCAATTTTGGACATTAATTAGTGCAAAAAGAAAAACATAGCGCGGCAAAAATAGAATGCAATAACGGCTAGATAAAATTTTGAGGTGAAACTTATTTAGGTGCGCTAGGTGTATAAAATGGCCTAAATCAGACGAAAAGTGAACGCTTCCCCTTCACTGGCAGTTGAGAGGGAATAGTGCGAAACAAAGCTTTAGTCTAATTAGATTTAGTAGAAAAAAATCCAGACAATTAAGCGACGGGGGACCACTTTAACTAATAAATAATAATATTGACATTTGACATATAATAATAAAGAAAATAAAATTTTTGTTAACTCATGCGGTGACGCGGGTAACGGCTAGTATTAAATATTATATTTGCTATTCGTTTTCGTGATTTTCTGTATGTTATCACGTCAAAAATTTAACAAAGCATGCTTGTTAACTACCGAAGTAACAGATCTACAAAATAAAAGAACAACAGATTTTTTTATTAAGTTTAGAAAAGAATTTTTTTTTTATAATATTCTTGAAAAAATAGACAGGATAGAAAACCGTTATGAAAAGTATACCATTATTATATAAAAACCAACGTTATAGCAAAATTTCCCTAAAAAAGTGTTTTACAAAGGTGTCTTGTAAAATAGAATAAATAATTCATTATGAAAAGTATACTGTTTAGACCAGTACAGTTAGCCTAAAATCAAGTGAAAAAGGGACAAAATTAATAACAGAAAACGAATGACGAGGAAGGGAAGAAACTGCCGTCAGAAATACAGAAACCAAAAATTCAAATGCGTAAAATTAGGAGTGATGTGGGGGGCGCGTTTTAGGGGTCAAACGCGGTTTTTCGTTATTTCAGGCGAAAGTTGACCTCCAATCAAAAAATATTGCATGGCAATTTTGTAGGTATTAAAAGGATCTACAACTTTTATGAATATCATTTTTTCACATAACCTTAAAGATTCAGAGAAATATCGAAAAAACCGTGTTTTTCGTTTTTAATTTTTTTCTCCTGCAAAAATGATTTTTTTTCATGAAATTTTCAGGAGACTTACCTTTCTATGTCCTTAATAAGCTGTAATTTTTTCGAATAAAAAAATTAATTTGCCAATGTAATATTAACAAAAAACCGAAAAATTACCCCTAACTTCAACCTAAAAAAGTAATGTAAAAATTTCAGTTTTTCAAAAATCTGAAATTTTTACATTACTATTACTATTTAGGGGTAATTTTTCGGTTTTTTGTTAATATTACATTGGCAAATTAATTTTTTTAATCGAAAATATTACAGCTTATTAAGGACATAGAAAGGTAAGTCTCCTGAAAATTTCACGAAAAAAAAATCTTTTTTTCAGGAGAAAAAAATTAAAAACGAAAAACACGGTTTTTTCGATATTTCTCTGAATTTTTAAGGTTATGTGAAAAAATGATATTCATAAAAGTTGTAGATCCTTTTAATACCTACAACATTGCCATGCAATATTTTTTGATTGGAGGTCAACTTTCGCCTGAAATAACGAAAAACCGCGTTTGACCCCTAAAACGCGCCCCCCACATCACTCCTAATTTTACGCATTTGAATTTTTGGTTTCTGTATTTCTGACGGCAGTTTCTTCCCTTCCTCATCATTCGTTTTCTGTTATTAATTTTGTCCTTGTCAAAAGCTAACTGCACTGGTCTAGTTATTATATTAAAAAAAGATATTTTATAGCATATATCTCGTTTCCTAAAAAATTTACAAAACCTTCTTGTAAAAATAAATAGAATAGTAAACCGTTATGAAAAGTATACCACTATTATATAAAAAACAACATTATAACATATATCTCTTTTGTGCATGCGCCGAACTTCCCAAAAAAAATTAGAAAACTGTCTTGTAAAATAGATATTATAATAAGCCATTATGAAAACTATACCGATATTATATAAAAGCAACATTATAGCAAATATATCTTTTACGCACTCGCCGATGTTCCCCAAAAATAATAGGTCTCTTCATATTTGCGTATCAAACATCCTCCCATTATTTGGTTTCAATCCGCTCATCTGTGCTGTCAAAAATGATGTTTGCATTTGTCAAAGTATTATGTTCTATTAGTTAGTCAAATCGTTAACTCAGAAGGCGGTTCATTTCACAAAATGCTAATGTCAAAAAATTGAATCACTATATTAAAAATAGCAGCCGTTTTTATTAGTCGCGAATAGCGTACGCTAAAGCGCCTATATGCACTCGGTTTGTCTGTGAATCTGTGATCCCGCTTTTTTGTATCCAGCGTACAGCCCAAACGGCTTAACCAATTTAAGGTTCAGAAGTATCATTGACTAATTATGTAAAATTTTTAGGGATAAATATTGTCTGTGAATTGGAAGTCACATATCGAACAAACAATCAAAATTATGCAGATTAATATATTTAATAAGATATCTAAAAAGAGTTGTAAATTTTGATGCACTTCTCAGAATCTACTATGCGTATTTCCATTTAAACTTACAGTTTGCCATAATATTTTGGGGCAATTCCACGCTTTCAAAAAAAGTATTCTTACTTCAAAAGAAATGTATCCGAATCATAGCGAGGGTGGCACCTAGACATAGCTGTAGAGAGCTATTTAAAAAATTTAAAATTCTCACCGTTTATGACATTTTTATTCTAGAATGCGCACTATTTGTAAACAATAATCCTTCTCTTTTTATCGAGAATAATTTTGAGCATAGCTACTCGACAAGAAATAAAAATAATTTTAAAACGGTAGCATCTTTGCTAACTGTAATTCAGAGAGGTGTCCGCAACGCTATGATTCGGATACATAATAAAGTACCTGCACATATAAAAGCTGGGGTTAACCTGAAAAAAATCTAAAAGAATTTTTATTTACGGAAACAAATTATGATTTAAAAAATTATCTTTGACAATGATATTATGACAAGCCTGACGCTATTAATACGTGTTAGTACGAGAGCCCACGACCAAAACCATGTATCATCGTTTTACGGCCAAAACCGTATGAAGTCGTTAGATTAGATGATCCTGAACCCTACTAGGTGAGGGGTAACGGTCAGAAGTGTAGCAACTGCGTGGGAGGCCATTTCTGCTATGTCAAAAAAAATAGGCAGACAGTATTATCGTATTACGTCTGATATTGAAAATGTACATAGATTTTGTCATTTTATGACGAAAATGTTTGTTTTCAGACATTTTGCGCGTAGCATATGGCCTGAGCGCATTTTTAAAAATGTCAAAAAATTTAGCCGAATTGTATTATAGCAACCCGGTTCAATTTTTTTTAAACTTTTTGTATGGCTTCCGGGATTGCTAAAATACTGTTTTCAGACATTTCCGATGTCGCCTATAATCCCAAAAACGAAAAGAACGTTCCGAATTTTTTACCTTTTTTACTACATATAAATTCAAACTTCACTCGATAATCGATAATTTGGGGACATTCGGGTATTTTTAGCACATTCGAGCATATCTGAGCACGTTTCTTTCACTACCTCTGTCCTACTCCTCTCTCTATTTGGGTAGAAAAAGATAAGAGAGTGTATGAAACAATGTGTTCGCGAAACACACACCTATATCGATGAATATCGACTCGCTATCTTTGTCTGATGCGTTTTTTTCACACAACTGGAGTCAAGTGTTTCGAGTTACACGGATTTACGGAACACATTGAGGATTTAACTGATTGTACTGCCGCGTTTGTTACTATTGCAACATTCTAACAGTCAATATAATATTTTTATTTCATAAAAATGTGAAAAATCTACGAAATAATCGATTCATTGGATGTGAAAAAATGAATCATATCTATTCAATTTAAAGTCTGTTTGTAAGTAAAAGTAAATTCAACGTCTTATACAAAATTCATTTAATAATGTTAATAATAAAGCCATAATGAAGGTGGAAACACGTCGATGTGTCGTTTATGGTACCGCATACTTCACTTTACTCTCTATCTCTCTCACACTCATTGCATTAATGGGTGAACCGGGCGAACGGATGGAAACGGATTTTTCAGACCACTTCCCCCACCACTTTTCGCCTTACATAGACTTACATAGACTTCAATCGCCTCAATACGATTTTTGAATGATTTCGGATTATCGAAAAGTTGTCTGATTAGTAAGGTGCTACACTGAATTTGTCTGATATAAATTTTTTCTATATCTGGACAACTTATTTTATCACGTCTAACAATTTTCAGACGAATTGCTATGTTACCGATCGGTAAAATTTCTTAACGTTTTCAAAACGGTCTTAAAATTTAATGTGCTCACATTTTCTTCTGAAAAATGATTCTTTCGCATAAACTGACCCAAATTCACTCGTGAAAAGGATTTTCAGACGTTTTGCTATGATACTTTTTTTTTGTCTCATTTCTAATTTTTTTAAGTGATCTCCCGGGTACACGCTACGCTAGTGGCGTCTGAAAAACGTGTTTTCCATATCTTAGAGCTATCATTCAACTACATTCTGAAAATCAGACGGATTGCTATGATACAGTTTGGTAAAATTTATTGACATTTTTGAAAATTTGGTTAGGTCTGACGATACACGGAAAATTTCTGATATTGCGATTTTCGGGTTCAGGATAATCGAATCTATCAATTTGATGCGGTTTTCGTCGTATTGCTATGAGACAAAAATTTTGGTCGTGGGCTCTCGTACTATGTGTACATGTACCATTAATAAAGTATATTTATTATTATTATTAATATTATTATTATTATTATAACTCGTTCAATTTTAATCAGATAAATAACGAAAGAGGAGAAAATTTTACATAAATTACTTACCCCGACTTAAGACAGGTAAGTAAAATCAAATAAAATCCGTCTGGTACGTAAATAAGTATAATTTATATTCTTCTATTCTTAATTCAGGGAAGCGAATGGCAGCTCCCGACGGATTTTCTTTGGTTTTACTTACCTGTCTTAAGTCGGGGGATTTCAGAATTTTATTTAATTATTTTTCTATTACAACATTTACATTCGTCGTGGGCTTTTCAAAATTTTTAATTATGTTTTTTTAGAGATTTCTTGTAAAATATTATTCAATTACAACAATTTCATCCGTCGTGGATTTTTTCAAAATTTTAAATTTTGTTTTTTTATGTTTAAAAGAGTTTACGCTGCATACATAGACGCGCTCTTTCGCACTCACGGGCTCACATAGGTTATTACACCCACTCACCCAATACTTTTATTCAACACTGTCAAAGATACATCTGGGCGCGCCAAGATGGCAGAGTGAACACTCTCTGTTTAGCAGGTAGTCTGCCTACTTAGTATTTTTGTGACTGTTCAAATCACTATATTCAATCCGTTACTAGCTCTCTACTATTAGTCGCAAAGTTTGCTATGGTAAATCAAATATAATTTTAATTTGTTGTATGTGTTGACTATGCTCTCGAAATTTCAATTCCATTTGGTGACAACTGCACACCCATCACATTACGTAATGTGAGCAGCATCGAGGGAATCGCTTTGTGACACCATTTGATAGCAATTTAGGGAAAGCTAGTAGGGTAGGACGGGGGAATGGCGTTCACTTAAGGAAAACATGGTGTATTTTTTAAATTATTTATTATAAATCAAAATTAAGAAGAGTAACAAAGTCTTTAATTATAGAGTAATCAACAATTTAACAACAAAAGCATATATCTTTCACCTACTAGTAGTAGGAAAACATTATTAAAAAAACATGTTTGAGCGGCATTGCCTCTGACTTTGGGTAATGCCGCTCAGGGTCTCATAAAGTAGTGTCCCCAATCCAATCCGGCTGTTTTACTGCTTTGATCATAATTGTTTTTGATATTGTTGCGCTCATCAAATTTATAAACAAGTTTACGCAAATCTGCAACACTGAGTCCATAGTTAGAGAGCCCAGCAACTTAACTTGTTCAGCACCTAATTAAAAATTAGATCAGCGCGGCCGCAAACAAAGAAACGCTCTTCACGGTCGCATGACGCGAGCTGACTGTCCGTTGACATCGCTGTCTATTAGAGGCCCCCTCCCCTCGCGCTTCACGCGACGTGACGTGTTGCTACTTTCCTTTTTGACAGAGTTACAGAGGTGAGCGCCATTACCCAGTGAGCGCCATTCCCCCTCCCTCCCCTACTACTAAATTACACATTATTACGGTTTAATTTAGGGATCGACCGATGCCGATATCATATCGGTTATCGGCCAAAAACATACATACATATTGAGTAGATATTAAAAAACTTATGCCCGTCTTTCGAAAGGCGACAGTGTCGGTGCAGTAACCACAAAGTTTTATGAATGTAAACAGAACTGATACCATCATGGAGTTGAGAACGGAATAGATCAATAACTTTAATTCATGAAGATTTCTAGTTTGCACTATTGTTTTCGAGCTTCATATGATTTTTAGCATGGACTATAATAATTATGCTTGGAGTATTTTATGCACTGCAATTACAAAAGAGCAATGGACCGTCCATGCAGAAACAAATGAACGTAATGTGGCCTCCGGGAGGGCGCGGTTCGGTTGAGAAACTGCACTGTGAATAATATTATACCCGATGATTGCGCGTCGAGATGAGTGGCTATTTGCGAATGTCCAACTAATTGACTAATTTGTATTTATGTACGCATTACTAACTTGCATTGCGTTTTTGCTATTTATATGTTTGTATTTCGATTTAGAAAATTATGTACCTACGTTCATTTATTGATTGAATTTTGAATGTTTTAAAGCAGACATTATTCTTATGAGTTCGGTCCGTGACTGCAAACGCACTAAAATTGGTTAGTTTTTTTTCTGACAATTGTGACGTCATAATGTTTAAATGTTTTTACGCTATAGTATACTATCAATGGCTTCTACATGTGTCTTGACTAAAAATATCCTAAAAAAAATATTGTTGACAAGTAATTCTATTTAATAATGTGTGATAGAGCTTTTATAGAAGCCAATTCTGATAATATACTTACTGTGGATATATTTGTGATCACAGATTTTCTAAATAATGATACGTATTCGGTTCAATTCAGCTGAGGTTAGAGATGCTAAAGCATCAATGTAAGTTTTTTTTTTCAAAAATAATAATGTGACTGTAATTTATGAGAAACTAAATATTTTTTATTAAATATAATTAATTTATTATTTACTAGCGGACCCGGCGAACTTCGTACCGCCTAACAGTATTATATATATATATCTATATAATTGGAACATCTATCTATCTATTTTATTTATTTTAAAATATACATGGACGTATATGTGTGTATGTCGAACACTCCGGCTGCGCCGTCGTGCCCGGTGCAAAAGAACGAATGGGGATATTTGAATATTTGATTAACGTCTGATTAGTACTCTTCAATAAATAAATTATCGACCAATTTTTATAAGATCAACAACATTTTCGATATGAATAAAAAAAAGTATACTTACAACACAAAATCCGTTGTTATTGGAAGCTCGTGTCACGTGTTGAGTACTTTTGAGGTTATAAAATCACTTGAAAATTATTTAATGATGAAAAATGTTAAAAGTATATAAATCAATGTTTTTTTAATTTTTGACAGAATTTTTTCAAATCATACATAAGGCTGTTTATATTTTAAAACCATGGATACGAATTTAAAAAAAAATTCGTGTCTTTAATAATATGAACTTTATTCCATAGCAATAAAGCTCAAATTGACTACGTTTTAGTTAGAAATCATTTGTATGGGAAAAAGAAAAGGGCTATTTTTAGGGTTTTTCCAGCAATAATTCTAATTTTTCTCGATTAGAATTATTGCTGGAAAAACCCTAAAAATAGCCCTTTTCTTTTTCCCATACAAATGATTTTCTCGCCGTAAAAACCATCCTTGAACTTCAACGAACATTTTAAAAAAAGATTTGGCCAAATTGGTCCAGGCGTTGTTGAGTTATGCGCTTACCAACACATTTTGCGATTCATTTTTATATTATAGATTTAAATTATTTATTATTATTATTTGTAGGGTGTCACTCGAAATATATATATATATAAAAATTATATTTCCAGTTGAAATATACCTTTTCAAGACATTATAAAAATACACAGCGGTTTTTAAGTAAGGATGACGTAAGGATTTAAGTGACTCCGAAATGAAACGAACAAAAAAAAGTTTTTTTTAAGATCGGTTAAGCTGTTTGGATTGTAGGCTGGATACAAAAAGTGGGATAACAGATTCACAGACAAAAGTAGTGTAAAATAAGGCACTTTAGCTTACGCTATTCGCACCTAAAAAGGCAAGTAATAATAATAATTAATTAATGTTAGTCTATAAAAAATGGGGGTATATTTTTCAATTAATATTCATTTATCAAATTAGTTTAGCACTAATATAGGCCAGTATCAGGAGAGTAGGTAAAAACAAGCCTAATTCAGAATTAATTAGGGGAAATTTGGAAATGATTTTAATTTCTTCAATTTAGGTTTGACATGAAAATACTAAGTTATGACATAAATTTTTTATTAATATTTTTGAGTAAACAAGGTATATTTTTTCATTTGTAAAAATAACTTTTCCTTTGGTTATTGACTACCTATCCGAAATGCAACTATAACGAAATTACAATTAAGCTCTGTTCCAATCAATCTGAGAACGGTAACAGAACCGTCACAGTCCTCCGCAGTAGCTCAAAAACCGATACAAACAGTTTTGTTTTAGCTACTGCGTAAAACGGTGATGGTTCTGTTATTATTCTCTGTTCTCAGAGAGCTTGGAACAGAGCTAATGTATCGTTGGCATATTCACTATTTATTTTTACTTTTTTGTCGTATAATTTATAATAATATTTATTATCTCTGAAATAACACGTTGCCAAATGAGAAATAATAATGTTAATCTCTACCACAAGTGTAGCTTCTCGTGGCTAATCGGAGGCACTGTTTTCATAAAAAAGACTCTTTATCTGCCAAAATCATTGGCTCACAAAACTGACTACGACGTTAACTGGAACTTTTACCTTCATCTAAAGTTGTGTGGTAATACTGGTTTTCAATGCATGACTGATGATAATTAGATTACGAGTTAATATTGCAACTGCAGTTCCCAGAATTTGTAACAAACACAACTGTTACTAAACATGCAAAGCTGAGATACAGTTCAGTTCCTAGGGTCTCCGCTTAGAAATTAAACAGGAGTAATATTCTATTTTGACTTCGGTTTGCTAGAACCGAACGAGTCAATCTCGCGACGAAGCACTCTCTCTTAGTGACCGTTGGTTACAGATAGATCTCGTAAATCGTGATGAAATCGGAACTATACAAATATGCGAAGGTGCGTTCTAGAGAAATATAGGAAACGCCACCGACAGAGAACCTACTACGTATGGAGGGTAGAGGGTAAGGAGAACCGCCTCTGTGTATGAAAAGTGTCCGTCAAAAAAGTGGCGCTACCGTAGGAACAGTGTCAATTTTAAAGAAAACGCCAAAAGTTAATAATAATATAATAATAATCTTTATTAGTACAGATTAGTGCACTAAAAGGCGAGGTTCAGCCACAGGCTGTTTTTCATTAAAGTCCACTTGGGCAACTTTTCACAACACAAGATTTTCCCATTACAGGTATAAATTATCACAAAAAGCTTTGAAGTCGGTTAAAAATTAAAAATATAATAATAATAATAATAATAATAATAATAATAATACTGAAGTCGTTTGTTTTTTAATTATTTGAATTATTTATTTCAGCTTCAAGGGAGCGTTGTTGGTTTTTGAATGGTTTTCGAGGCGACATTATTGGTTTGTAGAAAAATATTCTGGCAACACTGGTCGATTCGAGAGTTTCTGGGAGTAGTGTAAATAGAAAGTACCTGTAGCGTATCTGGAATTTGAGTACGCCTGTATTGTAGAAACTTCCTGCATAACCAGTCATCTTCTATTTACTATATTATTATAATATTGTTGCGTGCTCCCTGCTGGGACGACTATGCTTTCTGTGGAATATTCTCGCAACAACAACAATGAAAAGCAGGTAGTCAAAACTCGATCTTCATAAAGTTGCCTGAAGAAGGCGATGCATGTAAAGGAAGGACATCGGTGCTTCTAGAACATTCTTCCAGGCGGGGGACGAAGCTATAAAATGCGAGCGGAGTGTTTGGCAAGTCAGTCAGTTGGTTAGTTGCAGCGCGTACGTACAGTAGATTACAAATAGCTGTGTGACATAAATTGTTCAGTCGGTACAGCAAGACCGAGGTAGGTGCTAAGGTAGAAGATAAATGAGCTGTGTAAACCATTGAGTGCAATTATATAAATCTGGTTTTACATAAATAGCTTCTGTGTTGTAAATAATCGTGTGAATATAGTTAATAGACAAGTGTGAATAAGTGAACTAGATAAACTTTGGTGTGTTCCTGTATTGTAAATATTTTGTGTACATAATTAGTGACTTTATATTCTTCTGTTACTTAGTCTTTTATTTTATTATTTAGAACTGTCGTTATTTTGTTTCTGTTAACGTTATTATTACTGTTAAGTTAAAGAAGTACTTTTTCGTTTGTGTTTTTAACTGTTTTGTTAAACGTTTAATATTTATTACTGTAAATAAATAATTTCCACCACGAGCTAGAACAATTTTGTTACAATATATAGAGCACATAAAATTGATATAGTAAAGAATATGAATAAAAGGTTCTACGGGGAGATAAATTTAATAATAGATGCCTGTAAAGACAGAAGTTTACAAACAGATTATATAGAATTTAATTAAATTAACTGACTATATTTTATGTAATAGGTACCTTCAAAACGAATCGAGAAAATCATTCTGGTAATGTTCATCTAAATATATAAAAGGAAACCGTGACTGATGACTGAATGATCTATCAAAGCATAGCTCAAACTATTGGACGGATTGGGCTGAAATTTGGCACACAAATAGTTATTAATGACGTAGGCATCCGCTATAGGAACGGATTTTAGAAAATTCAACCGTTAAAAGGGTGTAACGGGGTTTCAAAATTTGCATGGAGAAATCATATAAGAAAGATATATCACTTCAAAAATGCGCAGGATTACTCCTGTCAACAAATAAATAAAGACGTGTTTCATGCTTTCTCTAAAACAACCCCTTTAGAGGGTGAAAAGAGGTAAATAGTCTAAAAATCAACATGGGTGTCATTTTCAAGGTTTTTCAGGACGTTGTCGTCAATTTTGAAATTTATTAGGGGGGGTCTACGTCGAGAAAGGAGTAACTATGCCAAATAATGAGAATGCATCCGTGTTTTGGCTCAATCGCGTGCGAAGCCGCGGATAACGGCTAGTACTTTATATCAGTGACTCATATAATTTATATATAGCTACACTACGGATCTGAAATAGTAGAAGGTGTCTTATTATTATAGTGTGGTTCGTTTATTAGTGGCGGGGAAGCAATGTAAAGCACACTCGTGCGGCGTGCCACGTATCGCTTAGTATTAATAGTGGCGGCTATAAGTCGGAGGACTGGTAAATTATTTGAGCCGGAATGAAAGTACCTTCCCCCCCCGTTTTCGAGGATGCTGAACACGATGGCGGCGTCAGAATTTCTCATTGGGGTGGCCCAACCTCTCAAACCAGTCAAAAACCACCCCAGAGAGGGGTTAAACGCGATTTACTAGGTTTCCCTGCAGAAAGAAATACTTTACCCCCGTTTTCAAGGTTGCTGAGCACGGTGGTGGTCTTGTATATCGCGTCCAACCCCTACCAACCCCTCCACCGGCCAATACTCACCCCCGGAAGGGGTGAATTTTTTTTTATTATCACCTAGGAACACATTTGTCCCCGTTTCCGAGGATATTGAGAATGGGAAAAATAATAGTACTTCTCTTCTTGGTTGTAATGGTCTTTCATTTCGGTTCAGCTGCAAAAAATATCATCAAGTACCGCCAGTAGATCTATTGAATAATTGATACATACATTTATTTTTATATATAAATAATTCAACACATTTATTACGATACATGAAAGTACGGTTAAACAAATCGCTACAGTTTCTTCTCATAAATTGCAATAATTAAAAAATTCACCCCTTTAGGGGTTGAGTATTGGCCGGTGGAGGGGTTGGTAAGGATCGGACGCGATATCCAACACCACCACCGTGCTCAGCTACCTCGAAAACGGGGGGAGAACATATATTTACCGTTGAAATTGCAAAAAAATAAATTCATTCCTTTCGGGGGTGAGTATTGGCCGGTGGAGGGGTTGGTAGCGGTAGGACGCGATATCCAACACCACCACCGTACTCAGCATCCTCTAAAACGGGAGTAAAGTACTTCTTTCTGCAGGGAAACCTAGTAAATCGCGTTTAACCTCTCTCGGGGGTGGTTTTTGGCCAGTTTGAGGGGTTGGGCCACCCCACTGAGAAATTCTGACGCCGCCATCGTGTTCAGCATCCTCGAAAACGGAGGGGGAAGGTAGTTTCATTCCGGCTCAAATTATTTACTATTTTCGTGTTTTTTCCGACTTATGGCCGGCACTACAATGCATAGAATAGATCAACGGTGCCCAATCTGTGGCTCGCAAACTTAATTGTGGTTCAACAATAAATAAAAAATATAAAAAATGATATTTTTTTTAAATTTTATATCGTGTAAATAATTAGAAGTTCAATTTCTATCAACCTAATTTTTTGTGTAATTTTAATGTACCTACTTGACTCTATAACATTCCATTGGAATTTTAAATAAAGAAATATTTCTATTCTTCTATTCTATTCTATCAAAAATTGATTTCAACATAACAAATTCAAAGAGGAAATTAAACAATATATAGGTAATATTGATTTACTTTTTTTATTATTATACCTCAAGAACTTTAGATCGGCTCCTAATATTTATAGGTAGGTAGGTTCTTAATGCAGAAAGTCTGGGCACCTCTATAAGTATAGAATAC
This sequence comes from Xanthostigma xanthostigma, assembly GCA_963575645.1. Taxonomy (NCBI): domain Eukaryota; kingdom Metazoa; phylum Arthropoda; class Insecta; order Raphidioptera; family Raphidiidae; genus Xanthostigma; species Xanthostigma xanthostigma. The sequence continues at coordinate 45,579,653 of OY754464.1, forward strand.
TACGTAGAATAAGCGACCCCTACTAAAAATACCTATCAGTGACGCCATACAACTATTTGTGTTTTAGGTTTCTGATATGCGATACCAACGCGAGCGGGTCGGCGCGAGGATTGACAACATCCCTATATAGGAGCCTTTCTAAAATTTCAACCGCGATGAATGACAACGACACGCGACAAGTCTCAAAAGTCTCCTAAATGGAACTGAATCAATTCTAGACTTTAGATGTGTTTATTGGTGTAGTTCTGAACTGATTCTGTATTGGCACTACAAAAGCCCTTAATAGGGCTGTCATAACTGCGTGTTCGTTGGTCAAATCTTCAGACTGTTTAAATTTAGTTGTAACAACGCAACGCAATTAGGGTTTGCAGTATCGGTACTGAAATCGAGTTTATATTTATGGAGGAGATCCAGTACCGAGAAATTCGATACTTTCGGTACTAGAGAAAAAATGTGTTAAGGAGGTTGATGCGTTATAGTCCCAATCAAAAGTAAGTCGAATTCTAAATGGGAACTTTTCCATAATAAATTTTTACAAAAGGTTATAAGTCGATGATACCAATAAATTATTGTCATAAAGGCATAAATAAATAATTTTTTTTAATAATAGTTAATTATTTCAGTATTTTTACTTAATGAACTAATTTTTGAATTTTTTGTACAAAGTTAGGTTAGAAAAAATAAATTTATCTAAATATCTGTATTTTACATATTTTTTGCAGTAAATAATTAAAAAAGAAATTAGAGGTAATAAAAATTAAAATTAAATCATTACAAAGTTGAAAATTCAGTTAACATTGTTAAAATTGTCAAGAATAAAAGTCCATAATCGAAAAGTGCTAAGGTTTAATATTTTTTTTTTTTTTATTTATTAAAAGTCTCCTAATTACCTAAATTGGAAAAAATATTAAAATAATTATGCGTAAAACATCGATGCTTTACATAGTTAGTTTTCAGAACTGCTGACATTATTTGCAAGAAATTAAAATGTACCGTTTGCATGGTAGGTTGACATATTTTCCATAAGACTACATATAAAAGTTTTTTTTAATTTTTAACTTTATAAATCTCCTAATTAGCCCAGTCATATTTTACACTAAAAATCGCTAATCTCGCAAACTAACATGTAGTTCTGATTTTTTAATATGTTGTTAGGACCACTACCAGTAGCGTATATCCAAGTTTGCAGCTTCGAAAGACCTGTGCTAACTTTGCAGCACTTAAAAAACCGAAATTTTCGCACTTTTTTTGGTATTCTCAATATAGGTCTTAAACTATGCATTTTTTTATAAAATATTTTTTATACGTTTTTAAGTAGACTAAAATTGCTACAATTTGAGACCAGAACCAGCTCTGTAGGTTCAATACTTACCAAGATACAGCTTTCCAAAAATTGACCAGTTTTTTCAAAAAAGTGAAATTTTAAGATTTGGTCAATTTTTGACCCCGATATCGGGGAAAATACTCATTTTAAGGGTAATATCATAGGAACATATATTGTAGCAAATGTAATTAGCTTTCATCTAAGCAGAGAACGACGTCTGTAGGCCATATAGTTTACTCACAAATTTTAAAAATCCAAAAAATGAGAAAACTGCATTTTTGCAAATTTAAATTTAATACCTAGTAATCGTTATGTAAATCCATTCAGTGATTTTAATGTGGTTGAGTAACAAAATTGAGTAACATAGTAGCATAAACGAGTAACATAATAAAAAAAATAACATAATTGATAACATCATAAATAAATTATGCAGTTTTTGACAAAATACCGTCGTATTTCAGCCATTTTGTAAAAAATATTTACAAATTATATTCATGAACCTTCCTCGTTTATCGCTCTTTCTATTACCGAAAACAATTTCAAAATCCGGTGCGTGATTTAGTAGAAGAGAGCGGAGAAAAAGACAGAGACTTTGTTTTTAACTATGCAGTCTTTGACAAAATACCGTCGTATTTCAGCCATTTTGAAAAAATATTTACAAATTGTATACAGAAACCTTCCTCGTATATTTTTCTTTCTATTAGCGAAAACCATTTCAAGATCCGGTGCGTGGTTTAGAAGAAATGAGCGGTGAAAAAGACAAAGACAGTCTGAGACTCTGATTTTAACTATAGAGTCTTTGCTAAAATTCCGTCGTAGTTCAGGTATTTTGTAAAAAATATTTATAAATTATATACATAAACTTTCCTCGTTTATTGCTCTTTCTAGATCCGGCGCATGGTTTAGAAGAAGTGAGCGGAGAAAAAGGCAAAAACAGACAGAGACTGTTTTTAACTATGCAGTCTTTGACAAAACACCGTCGGTGTTCTTCTAAACTATGCGCCGGATCTTAAAATGGTTTTCGGTAATAGAAAGAGCGATAAGCAAGGAAGGTTTCTGTATATAATTTGTAAATAGTTTTTACAAAATGCCTGAACTACGACAGTGTTTTAGCTCAGACTGCATAATTAAAAATAGATCCTCTGTCTGTCTTTGTCTTTCTCTCAGCTCACTTCTTCTAAGCCATGCACTGAATCTTGAAATGCTTTTCAGTAGTCGGAAGAGCGATAAACAAGGAAAGTTTCTGTATATAATTTGTAAATATTTTTTACAAAATGCCAGAACAGCGACGGTGTTTTAGCAAAGACTACATAGTTATAAACAGAGAGTCTGCCTATCTTTGTCTTTTTCACCGCTCATTTCTTCTAAACCACGCACCGGATCTTGAAATGGTTTTCGCTAATAGAAAGAAAAATATACGAGAAAGGTTTCTGTATACAATTTGTAAATATTTTTTCAAAATGGCTGAAATACGACGGTATTTTGTCAAAGACTGTGTATTTAAAAACAAAGTCTCTGTCTTTTTCTCCGCTCTCTTCTACTAAACCACGCACCGAATTTTGAAATTGTTTTCGATAATAGAAAGAGCGATAAACGAGGAAGGTTCATGAATATAATTTGTAAATATTTTTTACAAAATTTATGGTGTTATCAATTATGTTATTTTTTTTATTATGTTACTCGTTTATGCTACTATGTTACTCAATTTTGTTACTCAACCACATTAAAATCACTGAATGGATTTACATAACGATTACTAGGTATTAAATTTAAATTTGCGAAAATGCAGTTTTCTCATTTTTTGGATTTTTAAATTTTGTGAGTAAACTATATGGCCTACAGACGTCGTTCTCTGCTTAAATGAAAGCTAATTACATTTGCTACAATATATGTTCCTATGATATTACCCTTAAAATGAGTATTTTCCCCGATATCGGGGTCAAAAATTGACCAAATCTTAAAATTTCACTTTTTTGAAAAAACTGGTCAATTTTTGGAAAGCTGTATCTTGGTAAGTATTGAACTTACAGAGCTGGTTCTGGTCTCAAATTGTAGCAATTTTAGTCTACTTAAAAACATATAAAAAATATTTTATAAAAAAAATGCATAGTTTAAGACCTAGGTATATTGAGAATACCAAAAAAAGTGCGAACATTTCGAGTTTTTTGAGTGCTGCAAAGTTAGCACAGGTCTTTCGAAGCTGCAAACTTGGATATACGCTACTGGTAGTGGTCCTAACAACATTAAAAAATCAGAACTACATGCTAGTTTGCGAGTTTAATGTTAGATATGACCGGCCTAAATGACTGGATTTTTTACAGAAAATTTTGTCATAAAAAAATCTATTAGACAAACTTGATTTCAGATTTTTTTCATTATCTTCGTAAAACGGCTCAACCTTCTTAAACGCTTGTTGTTTTTGATTAAAATGTTGGAAATAGTTTTGAAGAAGTCTAATCACAATACAAATCATTGAATTACCCTACGTAATTCAATAAAATTTAAATGCAGGTGACATGGGAAACGGACGTTTTTCAAATGAATGAAGGTGGCGGCCATTCTCTTGAATGCACACTTCAAGTCTGTGCCGAAAGTTATCCATAACTTTCGCTAACAGCTCTCGTTCAACCAAATGCACCTCTCATGTAGTGGCATCTTTTAACTCCATTAATATTTCCTGTTAATCTGAAACCTTTAATATCCATCGCAGGATCGTATTACGGCTTGGAATTGCGCCATTCCGACCGATATTAAAATGGCGACGAAAGATCCGCTGTAATGCAATAACATACTCACCATTTCGAACGAACGTATTGTACGCGAACCGCTGCTGTATCATCCACTGCTCCATTTTATCTAAAACGGTAGGTCACTTCGAAGCGCGAACGTTCTAAACCGCAACAATTTTCCACCACTGACAGCTGTGTACTAGCCATTCTAAAAACGTCCGTTTCCCATATGTCACCTGGTATTACAAGCAGTCTCAATAATAATCTTTGATAATGATCAAATTAAGTAGGTATTATCTTAACTCCACTTTAACAAAAAATAATAATTCTTGTCATAAAAAGGAAGCTTAAATTTAAATTTAATAAATTGTACCTATTTAGTCTGGTTTTGAAAAATTCACAAAAATTCTAAACTCGTATAGTCGTAATAGACAGTAACTTTTTTACATAACGACAATGAAAAGAAAAAATGTTTATTTATTCTAAAAAGAAATTGAGGAAGTTCACATGGGTGTTATTTAATTAAATAAAACTATTGTGTTATAAATCACCGGCGACGATTAGAGCATTTACAGCTTGAAAAAATAGTTAGAAGAATTAATTTAGTATAATTTTTTGTAGTACCTACTGGAATTCCCGGGAAATGGGTTTCATTTCCCGGTACTGAAGGCGATGAAATTTACGGGAATTCCCGGGAAATTCAGTACCGGGAATTCCCGGGAGCAATCCCTAAACGCAATGCAATACAAATATAAGCAATAACATAGACGGCGCATCGTCTATATTGTTGTTCTCAATCTGTAGTACGCTGGGCATATTCCACTGCAACGAAGTTACTAAAGACTTAAGCCCGTCTATTTATACAGAGATTAGTGCGTGTCTAGCATTAAGGCTTCAATTACGTTAGGGATTAACAAGTATTTACTTTACAATGATTTGCTCTCGCAGCTATTACCTGCGTCTGCTTTTGCTCTATACGTGTCTCGTAAGACAATTATTTCCGATCACTAAACGAGGGTTGCTTACATTCGCTACATGTTAAGTGGCGCTGCGTATCGGCGAAATTTTGCATTTTTAGGGTTCCGTATCACTAAAGCAATAACACGGAAGTCTTAGTAGATTACTTTTTTGTCCGTCCGTCTGTCACAGTCGAATTTCTCTGGACTTGAAATAAATGTATGAAGCTGAAATTTGACATATTAGTAAAGCTTATTAAGCTTCCGATTAGGAAGTTTTCATTTGACGAAAATACTAATAATGATTAGTCACATCATGATAAGTACCTGGGTGACCGAGCTTTGCTCGGAAAGTTAAATAAAATACTGATATGCTGATATCGCCAAAACTTTGAGAACCGTAGGTTCTCTGTCGCTTTCCTTTGTGGAGCCTACGTCTCCACCTTTGTTACAGTCTTACCTCGCGGGGCTGCGCCCCGCTCGGTTGTAATCAACACTAGTCGAGCCTTCGGCTCTCCATATAAGAACCGTAGGTTCTCTGGGGAAGCTTCGCTTCCTTTTGTGGAGCAATAAGGTAATATTGCTGAAACAGTTTGACTCCTTTGTGGAGAGGATTGTCGGCCCTTATGGCAATTCGGTACTTGTAAAACTGATTCGCCGTCATCTTGATCTATGATATTGCATCTTTCGCTTCAAATTTAGGTTAAAAATTTATTTATTAAAATTACTCACCTATTGGGCTTTGACATGCTCACTCCTGACATCTGGTGGCTAACATAAAAAATAAAATGTGACTGCATTTAGTCGATCTATCATCTGTGAACAGTACTCCATTCCGCATTCGTACTTTTAAATTCTTATAAAATGAAATAAATAAAAAGCTTTGAAAATAACTGAACTTAAAAAATCAATGAACGTTTGCTTAAAAAGATGATTTTATGTTATCAAGTAAGTATACAAGTGTAACGTTACTATTATACTATATAACCTCATAGAGTTTTAATATAATAATTTATTGTCTATAATTAATTTTTTTATCTACAGATACTGCTAAAAAACCAGGATTTGAAAGAAAATGCTATACCTTCAGTCAATTTGTCTGGGAAAAAAACACAGCTACTGATCAGAACCATAGGATTCAATTATTGTATGAATTAGGAAATAAAGAAAATGATGATAGTCTTATTGTTGAAAACTAAGATAATAATGAAGTTTATGATGATGATCATAACGACAATCAAAGTAATTATTTTACTAAAAAATTAGTTTTAGTTACAATTTATTATTATTTTCATTGATGTTTGATGTACTGAATCTTTATTTTCCAAATTAAATTTTTTGTTCTTATTTTCTCTTGTTCCTCTGTATCCTACGGTTCTCATCAGTAGCTGTGTTTTTTTTCCCAGGTAAATTGACTGAAGGTACTTATAGCATTTATTTTCTTTCAAATGCTGTTTTTTAGCAGTATCTGTAGATAAAAATATTAATAATAAACAAACTGTATATTATAACTATGAGGTTATAATATAATAGTAACGTTACAGTTGTATAGTACTTACTTGAAAACATAAAATCATCTTTTAAAATGTGCAGAGCAAACTTTCATTGATTTTTAACTGCAGTTATTTTCAAAACGTTTTATTTATTTCATTTTTTAAGAATTTAAAAGTACGAATGGAGTACTGTTCACAGATGATAGATCGACTAAATGCATTCACATTTTATTTTTTATGTTAGCCACCAGATGTCAGGAGTGAGCATGTCAAAGCCCAATAATAATAATTGTTTATAACTTTCTTTCAAATACTAGTCCAATCGGTGGAGATAAAAAGCTCCAGAAATTAGCAAACAGGCTGAATTTTTTTTTAATAAGTAGTTTAAAGTGTACTGATTGAAATAAAAAAAAGTTCATTCGTCTATCGATTTCCCAAAATAAAAAAAAAAATTGAAAATCATTTTGATTTTCAAAATTCTTTGATATTTTGAAATTTAAAAAAGATAGGAAGAAATAAAAAATACTGCGTTGTAGAAGACGTTTTTTTCTATAAAAAAGATATCTTATACTTTTTTCGTCCGACTTATAGTTCGCCCGCAAAAAATTCGATAAACTATGTATCTATTTTACGCGCAGGATGCTCGGCTAGCCATGCGAGAACCTACTTTTTCATGTCCGGCGTATTGAATTATAATATTTTACATACTTATAGAGTAATAAAATAAAAATTCAAATAGCCTATCTTCAAGTAGAAAATCTGAACTTTTCAATGGTGTAGTTAATTTTTTTTTTGAATAAAATATCATGTATAAAAATGCAAGTATAGATATATATTTGAATCGAAAATCGAACGTTGCAATAATAATTTTTTTTAAACATAAGGAAAAGTCGTAAATTTTTTTTAACCTGGTAAACTATTCTTTAGATATTCTTTTTCAAAAATAAAAACTCCTGACCATAAATCTTATCTCGTTATTAAATACGGCCCTTGTTACTATTTTCAATTTTTTCGGAATCTTGAATTCACTGGAAAAAATATTTTTAAACCTCTGCAACACGATGAAAACTTAACGGATTTCAATGTATATTTTTTTAAATCGTAGGTATAATTAAGTGTATTAAGAATCACTAAGTATAAATTTGTTAAGTTTTCAAAAATTTTTAATATTAACGATTTTTCATCCATAAAGAGAAAACAGACATTTTTCTGGTTTTTCATTTGTATCTTTTTATATCGATGAATATAAAATTTCATACTATTACATTACGAAGATAAATACTCAAGGAATAGAATGTGATATGTGGCTAGGTAAGAAAGTATCTAGGTAAAAAATACAATGGAAATTAAAACAGGTAAACAAATCTTTGATTAACGTCTGATTAGAACTCTTCTATAAATAAAATTATCGACCATTTTTTCCATGACTACTTAATAAAAAATTGTTTGTTATTATTTTTTCATTATTTTGATACTCAATAATAATTTTGAAAGATTTTATAAAAAGCTAATTAGAATTAATATCTCAAAAATGGTGCATTTTATAGGAAAATCATACGAGACCTTTTTTCTTTAGAATTGTCCAAAAAACCTAAAAAATTGGTTCCGACGCCAAAAACAAAAAAATTTTATTTTCCGAAAATTTTTTGCAAATTTTGAAATTTTTTTTGAAAATTTTGTTTTTTTTTTAATTTTTTATTTGGAATATTTAGAATATGCATTTCTAGACAAATAGTGTTATAAACATTTTAGTAAAATTTAATGATTCTTGCTTCTGCAAAGTGATTTATTTGCTTGTTTGCCCACGCAAGATGACTTACTAACTTTCCGAATTTTTTCCAGGTAAACTATAGCTCTGACGAAAAAAGTACAAGATATCTTTTTTGTAGAAAAAAATGTCCCCTACAAGGCAGTATTTTTTATTTATCTCTATCTTTATCCCAGCTTCAAATATTCAAGAATTTTGAAAATAAAATTTTTTGCCAATTTTTTTTTTGATTTTGGGAAATCGATAGACGAATGAACTTTTTTCTATTTCAATCAGTACACTTTAAACTACTCATAAAAAAAATTTGAGTCTGTTTGCGAATTTCTGGAGCTTTTGGTTTAAAATTGTCTCCACCGACTGGACTATACGTATTTATTTTAATTAAGTCTCACTTGGATAGTAATTAAAGATTAACTGTCATAATATTTTGAAAACAATTGTTTCATTGTATAAAATTCCAAAACCTACTTAGGTACAATATTTAAGTATTTTCATACGTCAAAAAATTGATTTTTATAATGATAAAATTTGTAAGAAAACGATTTTTTCGAGAGATGACACCTAGCTAAAACGATTTTTTGCCCCCCAAAATCCCTTTTCAGTAAATTTCATCCAAATCGTTAGGGCCGTTTTCGAGAAAATATTTAGAGACATATATAGGTACATAGATACATAGGTACAAGATTAGCTCGTTTAATAATATAGGGATAAAGATAACTTTAAAAATAATGAAAACATTATTTCGATATCTTTAAATTAAATGGATATATTCTATTTTTATACGCGGGATCGCAAACGACATTGATCGACGCCTGGTCGGCCATTATGACGCTCTGGGGTACAATGTGTTAGGTTAGAATAGTTATATTAAATTTTTCATCTATTCAAATGTTTATTGACCGTTGCCTTCATGACTTATTATATTGTTAGTTACTACAAATTTGACACATGAGTCGCGTGACGTCACCTGAACTGAGAAAGGCACAGCGCAGATAATTGTCAAGCCTTAACTTTGAATTAGTTTAACTTTGTTATTTTTAAAGGTAACACAAAAAAAATTTCGCCAATTATGATTAAGAGTAAAAAAATATAGAAAACTTCCTAATTGTCAGAGCCAAAAAATATATTTACTCGTTTTGGGCAAAGCAAAATTTGAAACCCGCATCAATCCAGTTCACTTCACCGTGCTTAAAGGCGCTTCAGTACAAAAATGCACATTAGAGACGCTCGACAACCGAGAACATTAGAGTGAGTGATTTCTTGTTACGATTTCAACTCTTCTTCAGCTGTTATTCGTGGTATAATAATAATAATAACAATATAAATGGCTTTTTAATGCTATTTCAAGTCCGTTCCATTTCTCGCCAGTCATTTTCACACAAACATATTTATCCACACTACAGCTAGGTACCTACCCTGCAATATGAGCGTCCGTACAGTTAATGTAAAATGACAAGACGGAATACAAAATGGAAATAATATATGCACTCTACACGATGCAACAAAACAAAATGGGGTCGTCGCAATTTTTTGTTTGAATCTATATTACAAAACAAAAATTATGAAAAATGTTTTTTTTATGAATTTTTCGGAAGCTTTTTCAGATAAAACAGATAATAGAGGGAAAATCATAGAAAAGGTACTTGAATCTGATAAGCTTATATTACTAAATACTAATAATGAATCTACTCATTTAAACCAAACCACACAGAGTTTTACATCAATTGATCTCTCAATCTGCCATCCTATTCTCGCTCCAGTCCTAGAATGATCCGTTATAGATGATTTATACCATAGCGACATTTTCCAATTCTCATTAAAAAAACTGATAACTTATATAAACCTATTCAAATCAAAAAATGGAAAATAGAAAATGCAAACTGGTTACATTATCAACAGTACATCTTAGAAAAAGATATCTCTTTTAACGAAGAATAGATGACAAAATAGAAATCCTTACAACTAAAATTCTAAATGCTGCAAAAAAATCAATTCCCCAAAAGAAAATAACACTACAGAAGAGAATCGTTCCATGGTGGAATCCACAGTGTGAAGCAGCTGTAAAAGAAGCTAAGTCTGCACTAAATAAATATAAAAAAATTAAAACAGTAGAAAACTTTATGGAATTTAAGCGCATAAAAGCCAAATCTCAACGAACAATAAGAGAAAGCAAGAAAAATCCTGGAGCAACTATGTCTCATCTATAAATCCCAACACTTCTGCAAAAGATGTTTGGACCAAAATCAAACGGATACGTGGACCACACACAAATTTCAACATACCAGCCCTGATAGATAATCAAAAAATAATAACAGAACCAACGCATATTATCGCACTAATGGGACAACACTTCGAAAGAATCTTCCAAACAAAAAACTATAGTCAAGAATTTCAAAAAATAAAATTTGAAGCTGAAAATACACATTTAGATTTAAGATCAGACAGAAACGAATACTACAACGCCCCATTTAACATACATGAATTAGAAATAGCACTAAACTCCAATCGTAAATCAAGTCCCGGACCAGATAATATCACATACGAGATGATTTAAAATTTACCTCAAATAACGAAAAAAATATTGCTAAAAATATACAATTATATTTGGGAACATAATGTCTTTCCAACACATTGGCAATCTACACACATATTGCCTATATTAAAACCAAATAAAAATCACACATAACCTAATAATTATCGACCAATTTCACTTACCTGTTGTTTGTCGAAAACACTTGAAAAAATGGTAAACAGAAGATTAATGTGGCACATTGAAAATAACAATATGATAGAGAAAGAACAAACCGGATTCAGAAAAAATAACAGAACAATGGACTCCATAATCAAAATAGACACTGATATAAAAAATGCATTCATCTTAAAATAACACCTAATAGCAATATTCTTCGACCTCGAAAAGGCATTTGATAGAACTTGGCATCATCACATCTTACGTACACTTACAGACTGGAACATAAAAGGAAACATAACCCTATTCATAAAAAATTTCTTAACAAATCGAAAATTTAATGTAAAAATTGGAAATAAACTCTCAATAGAATATACACAGGAGAATGGTATTCCATAATGTTCTGTCCTTAGTGCCTCACTATTTATAATTGCCATCAACGATAAAATCAAACAAATAAATTACCCTGTAAAAATATCTCTTTACGCAGACGATTTAGTTATATACACCAATGGCAAAAATCTAATACAAATAGGAAAACACCTACCGAATGCCGAAGCAGGTCGTTTCGACGCCAACGGTTCGACGCCAACGTTTCGACGCGTGGTCAGTTCGACGCCGTACGTTTCGACGCGAGGTCAGTTCGACGCCATACTCTTTTTTCGTGCTTTTTTAATTTTTAGAATAACTTTGCATCATCATTCAAATAAATGCTATACTTATATTGACGAAAATGCAATTTTTCCACCGCACATTTGGGCAGACTTTACTGCCTGTATGGACATGACAACAAATTGTTGTGAATCGTTCCACGTAAAGTTCAACGGGAAATTTTAATAGTAAAGTATAACGACAGGTTTTTCTAATCAACGAAGTAATTCCTGTTGAATTCTTTGTTATAGCTTTTTGGGTTTCACATTAACATTTATTATATATAATATCTATTATATCAGTCATATTACTTATTTATTTGAATCACGCTTCATATATATAACATATAAAATATATATTATATTATATCAGGCATATCGCATTTATTTGAATGATGATGCAAAGTTATTCTAAAAATAAAAAAAATACGAAAAAAAGTATGGCGTCGAACTGACCTCGCGTCGAAACGACCTCGCGTCGAACTGACCACGCGTCGAAACGTTGGCGTCGAACCGTTGGCGTCGAAACGTTGGCGTCGAACTGACCTGTACCGACAAAATGCAATAAATAAATTGCAAATATGGACGAGTGAAGCCGGAGTGCTCGAAATAGAGCAAGTGTTTTAAAGATCAGTTATCCTCGAATACTTTACGCTATTTTTTTTTCGAGCACGACGGCGCAGCCGCAGTGCTCGACATACACACATAGTATACGCACATGTATATTTTAAAATAGCTAGCAATTAATAAAATTGATAGATAGATAGATGTTCCAATTAAATTTTTTGTATTATTTCACTTTATACGTAGCGAAGCACGTACAGGGCCGCTAGTCTAAATATATAAAAGGAGAAGCTGACTGACTGACTGACTGACTGACAAATCAACGCAGGGCCTAAACTATAAGGGTTAGAAACTTGAAATTTTGTACAGGGGTTCCTTTTATAACGTAGGGGAGCACTAAGAAAGTATTTTTGGAAATTCATCCCCTAAGGGGGTAAAACGGGGGTGCAAAGTTTGTATGGAAAAACAAGATTAGTTAGACCATTTTATTCGAAACTTTGCAGGAATACTCCTGGCGCTAAATGAGTAAATACGTGTTTCAGGATTTTTCAAAATTTAACCCCTAAAAGGGGAAATGGGGTGACAAAACATGAATAAAATGGGATGATTAACAGCGCAAACCGCTGGATCTAGAGACTCCAAATTTGGCGCACAGGTTCCTTATGAGGGCTAGGGGTGCACTGAGAAAGGATTTTTGGAAATTCATCCCCTAAGGGGGTAAAACGGGGGTGCAAAGTTTGTATGGAGAAACAAGATTAGTTAGACCATTTTATTCGAAACTTTGCAGGAATACTCCTGGCGTTAAATGAGTAAATACGTGTTTCAGGATTTTTCAAAATTCAACCCCTAAAAGGGGAAATGGGGTGACAAAACGTGAAAAAATGGGATGAAATAACAGCGCAAACCGCTGGATCTAGAGACTCCAAATTTGGCACACAGGTTCCTTATGAGGTCTAGGGGTGCACTTAAAGAAAGACTTCTGCTAACACAGTACCTGACACTGGATAGAGTCATCAACGTCTGCAGAGCAGCAGAACAATCTCGTGTTCAGTTGGCACATATCAGCGGTCAAGGGACGTCAAACCAAGACAAAAATCAGGTAAACCGTATCAGAAAGAAAATGGAAGAGACTAGCTCTGGTGAAAAATTATGTAATAGATGAAGCAGTGTTTAAAATGTAATAAATTAGGACATTTTTCAAAATGTTGCAAAACAGCCAATCTTAATTCAGTCGAAAATGAAGTAAATGACGAAAATGTAGATTCTGTATTTATAAGCAGTATAGGTACTAATAGTACGAATAATAATTCAAATGATTGGAATGCTAAGATATTATTTAATAATGTACAATTAGATTTTAAACTTGATACAGGCTCTCAAGCGAATTTAATTTCCAAAAATGATCTAAAGCTGCTTAATTATGACAGTAAAAAAATAAAGCCTAACGAAACTAAATTGGTAACATATACGAATGATTTGATACCTACACTAGGTAAATGTGTTTTAAATTGCAAATACCTTGGATGAAAGTTGGCGTAGATTTATTCACACTAAATAATAAAAAATTACATAATACTGGTAGATTACTTTTCTAAGTTTGTAGAGCTCGCTTTATTATCTAGTACAACTAGTAGTTCAATTATTACTCATTTAAAAAGCATTGTTTCGCGTCAAGGTATACCGGAACAAGTTATCTCGAATAATGGTCCACAATTTTCTTCAAATTTCGCTAAAGAATGGAACTTTAAACATGTTACTTCGAGTCCGCGATATCCTCGCTCTAACGGAATGGTTGAGACACATTCAAACAGTTAAAAAAATATTGCAGAAATCTCTGGAAGATAAAAGAGATCCATATTTATGCATGCTAAAATTCCGTAACACATCAGTTCAAAATATTGGTTCGTCCCCGCAATTACTTAACAGTAGAATGTTGAGAGGCATTGTTCCTATTTCAAAATCTTTGTTAAAGCCAAAAACAATAACGGATAAAATTATAAAGGAAAATCTAATAAAAAACCAAAATCTGCAAACTTATTATTATAATCGACATTCAAAACCTTTAAGTGACTTAAAAGAAAATGATAAAATAAAATATTTTAATTTTGATAACAAAAAATGGGAAGATGGAAAAGTGGTAAAAATACATTCACCACGTTCCTATTTAATTAAAAATAAAAATAATGTTCTTCTTAGACGTAACAGATTTCATTTGAAAAGTATTGAAAATTCTCAAAGTACCGATAATTTTAATCCTTGTAATTATTATTATTATGAAAGCGACGATGACTATATGATTTTGAATTAGATTCTATTAAAAATATTTTTAACAAAAAAATTGAACCGACTTCAAAAAAGGCACTAAAAAGTAAAAAATAATTGCGTATTGAAATGTTTTGGAGTCGGTGTAGTTCTCGGAATAGATTTCATTTTGGCTGACACCGACTCCAAAACATTTCAATACGCAATTATTTTTTACTTTTTAGTGCCTTTTTTGTTTGAAGTCGGTTCAATTTTTTTGTTAAAAATATTTTATTTTTCTCTTTTTAGTGTTAATCTAACACTAAAAATCGGTGAACATACATAAAAAAACATTATGCATGCCTTTGAAATTTGAGAGTTTCCCTCGATTTCTCCGGGATCCACTATCACCCTTTCGAATTAAAAAAGAATTTTGAAAATCGGTCCATAATTGACGGAGAAATCGGTGAACATACATAAAAAAAATATATATATTATACAGTCGAACATAGAACCTCCTCCTTTTTTGAAGTCGGTTAAAAAGTGATAACACTGAAGTTGACAGTTCGACATCAACAATCGTAACAAATGATGATACGATTGTTGAAGAAGATAGTCTTACACCCACAATGTCAAATCATGGTAATAGTGATACCAGTGATTCGGATGATGAAATCATTGTTACAAAATTTGGAAGACATTGAATTACCTATATAAAAGTAATTTATTTTTAAAAAAATCATTTCATAGAATATAAATTTATTTTCGATTTATGTATTGTAGGGAGATATATGTAGTATATTGTGTTATGTAACTGACATTGTATTATTATCGTTTATATAATACTGTGTAATAAGATTATTTTAAAATTTAATAAAGACACTCGATCTCTGTAATTCATTGAATGTACATCTACTACAAATATAGCAAATATGAATGCATAATATGCAGTTATAGACACGCCTCCCGATTATCACTATTGCTAACTGTTCAAAGAGCATATAAAAAGCTTATTAATTTGTTCAAAACATTTTCAATGTGTAATTTCCAGGACAAGTTACAATCTAGGAATAATATATGCACTATTCAAAATTATCAATTTTTGATACAGGGGACGACTCTATTGTTAAAGAGAAATGTATTGATGTGAACAAAAAACCTCAATTAAAACAAAGGTACGTGGACACACGACGGAAGCTATGTAGTCGCGTCAATGAAGCCTTTTACTTCGAACTTCACAAGAACAGATTCGATTTTGATGATTTTTTTTATTTAGTTTTTTATATGATTGAAAATCAGAAACATTTTAGTTCGGCGATCCAATTATTTATATTGTTTAAAGGGCTAGGGGCAGTCAGAGGCATGAAAAATAAAAAAAAAAATTGGTTGTCTGTAAAGTCGGTTTACGGACGATAGTTTTACGTGATAACGTATTCCGTAATACATAACCTAAACCTCCCAAAATTTGGTTTCAATCCGCTTATCCTTGGTGTCGGAATGATAAGAAATGTCAAAAGTGACGTTTGCAACTTACAAAGTATTATGTTCTAATAATAATTAGTTATTCCAATACTTAACTTAGAAGGCGTTGCATTTCACAATATACTAATGTCAAAAAATTGAATTAAACATTAGAAATGCAGCCGTTTTCATGTTAAGACAAGACATACGTTTGCTTCTAATTTCCATGTACGGCAAACAAAGACAACCAACCTCGTCGCGCCATGCATTAGACAACATTGCATTTATACAGCTATTTTTCTATATTTTGTATAAAATATTTTTCTATATAAATTTGTATAAAAAAACTGTTTAGGCAAATTCTGTTATACGAAATCTATGTAAAATGTTCTCCTCTTTCGTTTAAGACTGGTTTCAAACCGATCTGATTTAAATTGAGCGAGAAATTAGCAAAAAGCACGCACAGGGTCAGGCGGAACGTTACGCGTTATGCGTTACGCGTTACGAACGTTAGGAACGTTAGGAACGTTACGTTACACTTTTTCGTACATGCAGTCGGTGTTTTATCAATTTATAATATTGGTGATTCATCAATTTATAAGACGTTATCACGTCAAAAAATTTTTAGATAAAATTTAGTTTATTTTATAAAGTAATAATATTTCAACTTAACTTCATTAAATTTTCAAAAAAAAAAAAAAAAAATTTGGACAAAGTTATAGGCATCTATCTCTCATAAGTAGGTAGTGCTTTGCGGTGACCATCATAATTTTTTGCATCCAAAATCAATAAAACAAAGAAAATTCTTAAGTTTAGAGCCATTACGCACTGTCGACTGGTCGCCGGCGACTCGGTCGCTCGGCGACCAAAACACAGGCAACTAGGCCCAGGAGACCAAGCCGAGCGACAGTATTCCAAGTACATTCGTGCAGAATGGACGTCGAAGAAGCTGCTATAGTAGCGCTACTAATAATGAAGAGACAGTTACTCGCAGTGCGAATGGTTCCATTTGAAGGCGTCCTCCTATTGGTCGCCGGCGACCGGCAGTCGCTTTGCGCGTCGCCACTACGCGGCGAGTCGCCGAGTCGCCTGGGCGACCGACGACCAAAAGCGTAACCATCTATTTAAACTGTAGTAAGTCACAGTTAGTGCCGGCTATAATAAGTCGGAAAAAACACGAAAACGGTAAATAATTTGAGCCGGAATGAAACTACCTTCCCCCCCCCGTTTTCGAGAATGCTGAACACGATGGCGGCGTCAGAATTTCTCATTGGGGTGGCCCAACCCCTCAAACTGGCCAAAAACCACCCCCGAGAGAGGTTAAATGCGATTTACTAGGTTTCCCTGCATAAAGAAGTATTTTACTCCCGTTTTAGAGGATGCTGAGTACGGTGGTGGTGTTGGATATCGCGTCCTACCGCTACCAACCCCTCCATCGGCTAATACTCACCCCCGAAAGGAGTGAATTTATTTTTTTGCAATATCAACGGTAAATATATGTTCTCCCCCCGTTTTCGAGGTTGCTGAGCACGGTGGTGGTGTTGGATATCGCGTCCGATCCCTACCAACCCCTCCACCGGCCAATACTCAACCCCTAAAGGGGTGAATTTTTTAATTATTGTAATTTATGAGAAGAAACTTTAGCGATTTGTTTAACCGTACTTTCATGTATCGTAATAAATGTTCTGAATTATTTATATATAAAAATAAATGTATGTATCAATTATTCAATAGATCTACTGGCGGTACTTGATGATATTTTTTGCAGCTGGACCGAAATGAAAGACCATCACAACCAAGAAGAGAAGTACTATTATTTTTCCTATTCTCAATATCCTCGGAAACGGGGACAAATGTGTTCCCAGGTGATAATAAAAAAAATTCACCCCTTCCGGGGGTGAGTATTGGCCGGTGGAGGGGTCGGACGCAATATCCAACACCGCCACTGTGCTCAGCAACCTCGAAAACGGGGAAAGATCATATATTTACCGTTGATATTGCAAAAAAAATTCACCCCATTCGGGGGTGAGTATTGGCCGATGGACGGGTTGGTAGCGGTAGGACGCGATATCCAACACCACCACCGTACTCAGCATCCTCTAAAACGGGAGTAAAATACTTCTTTCTGCAGGGAAACCTAGTAAATCGCATTTAACCCCTCTCTGGGGTGGTTTTAGACCGGTTTGAGAGGTTGGACCACCCCAATGAGAAATTCTGACGCCGCCATCGTGTTCAGCATCCTCGAAAACGGGGGGAGAAGGTAGTTTCATTCCGGCTCAAATTATTTACCAGTCCTCCGACTTATAGCCGCCACTAAGTCGCCAGCGACCGAGTCGCCGGCGACCAGTCGACAGTGCGTAATGGCTCTTAATAGTAAATCAAGGACTTATAGTCAGAGTGCCCGTCGGCAAAAATTTTATTGATACATACTCTCCCCAAACTTTGTATGGCTTCATTAGACCTAGTCTAACACCTATTTCCTCTATGACTTTTCTTGATTTTGGGGCGTTTTCTCTCTAAAGTTTCCGAAAGATGTCGTTTTGACGACATGTAAAAATTTATAGATACCTACCGTTTGTTTTTTTAATTGGATAGCTTAAAAACTTCAACCAAAACGCTAAAATAATGTTCTCTGACAAATAACATGAACCAATTAAAATGTCTGACACCTCGAATATGTTCGACATTATTCGAGGTGTCAGACATTTTAAATGGTTCTTGTTATTGAGCTTCGTAACTATTTGAAGAAGCTTCTCCGTAACACATAATCATGTCCCTGTATTCTACAAATAGTCCAGTGCACTTAGAAATATTTTATAGGTGTGACCCAAACATTTCAGATAAGTACATTTTTTCTTTTGTTGCGCATTCGAAAGGGTCTTCGATGGAGACCTTAACCTTGAATTTCCAACGTACTGGAAAAAAGTTATTAGCGTCCAAAGTTAAGGTTCTTTGCCAAAAGTTCCTGCGCCCGGTTTTTTCGCGCGTATCTCTTTCCAGTGCATCTGAGACCCCCACCGACAATATACTATGTAAACTAGACTCAATTGCCAGTACATATTTTTAAAAAATCATCCCGATCAGTTGATTCCTCGCCCGACAATTGTTGATCTTAATTAATTTGCGATATATTAGTTACAAAATAGCACGATAATGAACAGCGCAGCTTCGAGCGTGGATTGGCGGGCGAGGAATCAACCGATTGGGATATTTTTTTTTTAAATTACTGGAAAATTAGTCTAGTTTAAATAGTATATTGTCGGTGGGGGTCTCAGATGCACTGGAAAGAAATGCGCGCAAAAAACCGGACTCACGAACTTTTGACAAAGAACCTTAACTTTGGACGCTAATAACTTTTATCCAGTACATTGGAGAGTTTTACTTGATAGACATTCAATTAAAGTGTAAATCCTGACGAGTCCTACGGCTCTAGAACGATTTCTGTGGGATTATTAGAACGCGAGATATGAGCAATTGAAAATAAAAACAGAATCCAAGATGGCGGCGGACGGGGCAATTTGCAGAGTGCGCAAATTCAGGGTTAAGGTCTCCATCGAAAACCCTTTCGAATGAGCAACAAAAGAAAAAATGTATCTGAAATTTTTGGATCCATTCCTAAATGCACTGGGTTAAAAAGTATAACGAATCATTTTTGTAAGCAACTATTAAAAACGACAAATAAGTGAACTAAACACGTAGGAAATCAGGAATATGACAAACTCTGACCAAATTATTGCAATATTAGTTTGACATTTACCGACGTTTTGTTTAATGAAATCATGGCAACTTTGATCATTAGCGTCTAGTTGTGTAAATAGAATCTGCCAGCCGGCATACACAGACCGACCTGTGCGAGCTCGGGCCCCTGGGAAGGCTAATCCAATAAAACATTGTAAAGCAAACTATATTCCAATATTTCACCTGAGGGAACCTTCTTTCTTAATTTATTAAAATTATTAAAAAAAAAAAACTTAATACCCTGCCACTTGATAACAAAAAGCGAGCGGACATTAGTGTATAGGAATTTTTTAAATTCCCGCTTTAAAAAAAAAAATTTTTTTTTCAAAAATCGGGAAGTTATTGGTTTCACCCCGATTTTCGAAAATCGAGTTTTCGCCAGATCTCGACGTTTTGAGGTCCTAGGAAGCTATTGAAACTATTTTGGCGATGATGTCCGTAGGGCTGTATGTGTGTGTGTGTGTGTGTGTATGTATGTAAACCTTTTATATCTTTTGAACGGAGTGTCCACTGAAACGCGGTTTGCGGCATCTGACGTGATCTTGGTGAACTTAGACTTCCTGAAAATTTGAAACGATTCGGCCCAAAAAATTTTGAGAAAACTTAAAAAAACAAGTTTCAAAATTTTTTAAAAATTTGTTTTTGTAAAATATTTTCTAAACTACTAAACCGATTAATTCCAAAATCTAATCAGCTCTTCTCCTTAACAAACTACATCGATTTCCGCAAACCGGATGAAAATCGGTTTATTTTTTCACGAGATACCGTGAACGAAAAAATCGTAAAAAGTGTTTTTTCAAAATGACTCTTAAAATTGTTATCAAATCGATTTTTCTGTAATAAATTACTTTCTTAGGCTAAAAAAACTGCGTCGATCGCCGCAAACCAGATCAAAATTGGTTCATTTGTTCATGAGATAACGTGAACGAAAAATTAGGAAAAAAGTTTTTTTTTATAATTACTCGTAAAATCCTTTTCTAATCGATTTTTTTGTAATAATTTACTTTCTTAGGTTAAAAAAACTGCGTCGATCGCTGCAAACCGCATCAAAATCGGCTCATTTGTTCACGAGATATCAAGAACGAAAAATTTGCAAAAAAATGTTTTTTTTAAATTGCTCGTAAAATTCCTATAAGATCGATTTTTCTGTAATAAATTACTTTTTTAGGTTAAAAAATTGCGTCGACTGCCGCAAATCGCGTCAAAATCGGTTCATTTGTTCATGAGATATCGTGAACAAAAATTTCGTAACAAAGTGTTTTTTTTTGAGCTCGAAGAGCAAAAAAATAAACTTCTTGCTATATTTTATATATTTTTGAGCGTTTTGAACTCGAAAATAGCGGGTAGTTACAGGGATGGCCTGCAGGGTCAAACTTCTTTTCAAATTTTTTAATTATTTTTTGGTCCTCTATCGCGCGGTGCAATGCAATGTATGTCACCCTGTATATAAATTGATTGAATATGGACTGTCGAATGAAAACGGGTTGTGCACTAAACAAGAAACATACAGATTATTATCAATTTTTTGGTACGCTGTGTATAATATGAAGCACATAAGTATGTATAGCCCTACAAATGTGACAGAAAATGTAACATTGGAAGCTTTTTAACAGTGTATATGTCAACGTCATATGCGAGCGCACGCAGTTGGTTTCAGTTTGATATATTAGTTTCAGTTCTTTTCTGTTTTAAAAGTTGTTCACGCATCAGAAGTACCTAACTCTGTTCTAGCAAACACTTTGTAAACTATACACCGACGTATCAGAAAACGTTTGATGAATTTGTTACGCGTCCGAAAAAAAACACTATCATTTTCAAAACTTTTCAAACTGACCCTAGAATCACACACACTTTTTAACTACTTTTCTTACTAGGAACCACGAAACGTATATAATAGGCAAGGCAGCGAGGAGTTTTGGGTGTATTTTTCGGGCACAGGCGAGATTATTGTTGGGATCGCTTCGTTTTAGGGTGTAGTTCAACCCCGTAAGTTTGCTTACAAATTGTTGGTGTGCTTGATTTTATATTTGACAATTAGTGACGAAAATAGTGCTTTTTTCTCTATTTCCTTTAATATCTCCGTTCCTCTTGACTTTTAGTATAACATATGCATTGAGAAAGTTGTTCCTTATGAAATTTCCTAAAAAATGAGCACTGACAGAGGTCGCTAAGTGCAATTGTTAACTTGCAAATAGCCCCGAAAGTTAAAAAACCACGTTTTTTTCACTATTTTTTTACTAAGAAATGACCGCACATAGATAGCTGAAAATTTTCAAAAATGATGTCTATGTTGACCCAAACAAGCATGAATAATTTTACTTCTCGAGTAATTAACGATCACCTTTTTTTTGTTTCCTTAATTGTAAATTGCGCCATTTTTTTCACAAACGGGTTTCGCTGGTCGGACCAATTCAGAAAAATCGCAAATCCATTCAACTTTAGTATCCCGTTGGAATTTTTGGAAAAAATTATTTCTAACCAATTTTATAACGATTGAATATTGGAAAAGTTATATGGTTTTATACGTTTGTCTAAAATTGGTATCGCTAAAGAAATCGTTATAAAATCGGTTAGAATTAATTTTTTTCCATAATAATGCACTTTTTAATGTGTTTACCTCCTCGCCGTCTAGTCTATAAGTGTATCCTCTTCAGACCCAGATTAAACAAATACTATTTTTTATCTTTTTTTCTGATTGATAGAAGGTCAAATAAAACAGAGGCTGTAATTTGTCATCTATTGAACTTTTATGGTATTATAGGTCTTTGTCATTACATTAATAGTAGTATTATGATTTTTAAGATGCACATATTATGACGTCTACCGAGGGTCTGAAGAGGGTATAGTATAATTTTCAAGTCGCTCGGATGTGTGGAAGTGTGTCAAAATTCAATAACAAAATTTTACGATACCTAACAAGTTAAGTTGCGAAAAAACTTGTAAAATAACCTTATTATTCGAAAATTGACTCGAATTTCAAAAAAAGCAATGAGAGAATCGTGTTTACTAGCCTACAAAACCCCTTGAAATAAAATCTCTTGAAAATAAAACTAGAAATAATAATTTTTGAAATGCAGGATACCGTTCAAGTACCTAAGGATGATTAAGAATCAGACGACGTATTGAAAAAAATTACAACGGAGTTGTCCTTAGCAGTGTATGAAACCCTTGCAAAATCTAATTTCAACCCGATTGAACAAATGTAATATTTTGGCAGTTAAGACATTTTAGGATTGCAGTTTTTTTTCAGATTTTGTATTTTTCTCGGCTTCCCATAAAACTACATAGTACATGCTAGTGTTGGGGAGAATCGTCTTTTTTGAGAATCGAGTACTCTGTACTCGAATACTTTTAAGAATCGAATACTTATCCGAGTACCGAGTACTTCTTCTCATTGCATGCAGTTGATAGTCTGTCAGCTGCTTAGAATCGATGCTAACCATGCTAACCAAATACCGTCGGCTCGCACATTAGCTTGTGCTGGAAACACTGAATACTGAATGATGGTTGGCCGTGCAATTTTTATGCAAGTTAAATTGTTATAACCGAAAAACTTATTGTCGTTAAACTTACTATATCTATTTTATTTTTTTTAATCTGAACGCTATTTTGTTTATATGGCAAAAGAAGAGTTTATTGATTTTTATTTTTTTAAAGAGTTTATTTATTTTTGTATTTTTTAATAAATAATTGTAAGTAATGTTTTTAGTTTCCCTAATAAAATAATTTATTAAAATCAAAATAAGTAAGTAGGTGCCCCTTTTCATTATGTAAGTACGTGGCGTTGACAAAACGCCTAATATCTATTCTTTATTATATTGTCTATTGTATTCGGTATTCGAGTACACGCCGTGCTAGTACAGAATCGCATTGACTGTAAAAAGAATTCAATCCCAGCACAGTGCACTGCTAACTGCAGTGTACTCGTACTGTGTATTCGAATACCAGTGTGTATTCACGCAGGTACAAAAACGCATCAACTGTAGGAAGAATTCGATTCCTGTACTCGGTCTCCAGTATTCGAATACAAGTTACAAGTACTCGAGTACAGCGAGTACTTTGAAGAATCGAGTACTGAATCGATTCTTGTACTCGAGTACCCCATCACTAGTACATGCCGAATTTTAATCTTCTATCCCACTTATGAAAGAAAAACAAACTGATTTGTTTCTTACGTATGTATACATATTTTAGATACCTTCGTACGGCAACGGCCATACCATGTTGAAAACACCGGTTCTCGTCCGATCACCGAAGTTAAGCAACATCGGGCGTGGTCAGTACTTGGATGGGTGACCGCTTGGGAACACCACGTGCCGTTGTCACTAATTTTTCCTGTTTTTATTTTTAACAATTTAAAAAAAAGACTTGATTCTTTTTTTATATAAAGTTTAAATACGTCTAAACAAATTCTGAAAATTTGAGGGGGGTTAACCAATTATTTTAATAAATATAATTGACTTCAAAAGTATTAGACCAGTAAAGTTAGCTATTGACAAGGAAAAAATTAATAGCAGAAAACGAGTGATGAGGAAGGGAAGAAACTGCCGTCAGAAATACAGAAACCAAAAATTCAAATGCGTAAAGTGCCGAGGGGCTGCGGGGTGCGCTTTTTAGAAGTCAAACGCGGTTTTTCGTTATTTCCGGCGAAAGTTGAGCTCCAATCGAAAAATGTTGTATGGCAATGTTACAATCTACAACTTTTATGAATATAATTTTTCACATAACCTTAAAGATTCAGAGAAATATCGAAAAAACCGTGTTTTTCGTTTTTAATTTTTTTCTCCTGCAAAAATGTTTTTTTTTTCATGAAATTTTCAGGAGACTTACCTTTCTAGGTCCTAAATAAGCTGTAATTTTTTCAAATAAAAAAATTAATTTGCCAATGCAATAATAACAAAAAACCGAAAAATTACCCCTTACTTCAACCTAAAAAAGTAATGTAAAAATTTTAGATTTTCAAAAATCGTAGTATGGGGTTTTCTTCGTAAAAATGTCTACTTTCAGATGATGTATTACGTTTCTTAATGTAACACTGAATTCCCCTTTTATGAATGATTTCAACTGTACATTTTCATATAAAATTGCCAAATTAGAACAATATTGTTCAAATTTGGCAATTATATATGAACTTATTTTATATTTAAATTTTTTTTTTATATTATTTTTTATTTGTTTCCAATTTTCTCACCCCTGGGAACAAAATTCAAAAATAGACGTAGCCTATGTTATCCGGACCATAGTCGGGTTTTATTTTTTTAACTAATTAGGCGCGAATAGCGTAAGCTAAAGCGCCTATAATATGTACTCGCTTTGTCTGTGAATCTGTGTCACGTTTTTTTGTGTCACGCGTACAGCCCAAACGCCTTAACCGATTTTAAAAAACTTTTTTTTGTTCGATTCGTCTCCGCGTAACTTAGCTCGTTTTGAATTTTGACCCCAGAGGGGAGCAATAAGGAAAAAACGAAGTTTTTCGCTTATAACTCGCTCAATTTAAATCAGATCGGTTCGAAACCTGTCTTAAACGAAAGAGGAGAAAATTTTACATAAGTTTCGTACAACAGAAAATGCCCAAACAGTTTTTTTATACACATTTATATAGAAATAAATTCAATTTGATATAACCGATGGCAAACATCTTTCGGTTATCTCTCTCTGTTGCACGGTTTAAAATGGCAATTTAAAAATTGCGTATGTTCTGTCTTAAAATAAAATCGGTCGATAATTTTATTTATTAAAATAAAAAGATAGCATTTGTTCAAAAACGGATGCCGTTTCGAATATTTGTGGAATGCAACGCCTTCTGAGTTAACAATTTGAATAACTAATTATTAGAACATAATACTTTGACAGATGCAAACGTCATTTTTGACATTTCTTACCATTCCGACACCACGGATGAGCGGATTGAAACCAAATTTTGGGACTATGTTTGATATGCAAAAATGAAGTGGCCTATTGTTTTTGGGGAACATCGGCGCATGCGTAAAAGAATATATCTCTTATAATGTTGTTTTATATAATAATAATATAGTTTTTAAAACG
The DNA here is from genome assembly GCA_963575645.1 of Xanthostigma xanthostigma. Taxonomy (NCBI): domain Eukaryota; kingdom Metazoa; phylum Arthropoda; class Insecta; order Raphidioptera; family Raphidiidae; genus Xanthostigma; species Xanthostigma xanthostigma. The sequence continues at coordinate 45,605,311 of OY754464.1, forward strand.
GTTTATTAAAGTGAAACTTTTATTCTATAGCCCCGAATTTTTCGGTGTTCACCCACATACAGCGTTGCCAATGCCTATTTTCCTAATTCCCCAAAAATCAAAGCGAAATTTCTCACTTCCATAATTTAAGATTTATAACTTGTTTTTGTTTTGTGTAGATATTTGTAGGAATAAACGTATTATTATTATATTTATTAGGGCTTTTGCCGTATCTTACAATTTAACATTTTTTTGGGTGGTATAAATTTGACAATACCACCCTGCTTTTTATTGTGTCTCTAGTATGCATTAAGGAGACTATCGTGTCAGTGTGATTCTATTAAAACAAGGGATTTCCCCGCATAGTGATGTCCTATGAGTGTTTACAATACACAAAATAGGGATGTCCTGTATTGAAAAAATAATCGGTAATATGTGTAATAATCTACTGATGAAATCGACTATAGTTTCATACTAATAATAAAACGCCCGAAGCATCATTTACCGGTGGATTAATATAAATGTAGATGCAGATGCAGATTTGAAAATTTCCCCACGTTTTCTCCGCATAGAACCAATGCCCACAACAATCTCCAATTGAGTTGGATTTCCCCGCAATTCTAGGAATTCCCCACAAATTGGCAACGCTGCCCACATACCTCTATAAAACAAGCATTTAAATGTGTATGTGCATACCAAATGCACTTGCTTGAAAAAAGTTCCAAAAATCTAATTTTATGAAAACCTGATCAATCTTTGATAGTAATGCTTTCAAAATAGACAATCATTCTTCCCATATAACTTCAAACATACCTAAATTTCTCATTATTTTAATATACATTTCTAAAAAAAAAACTAAATATGTTATTTAGACTTCCTGTAATTTAAAATCTTATGTGTTATAAAGACGTCATGTTGACAAATATCACGTTTTTTTGATACAATTTTTAGAGCAAAATAGTGTCGTTTTACAATCTAAATGAAGTTACCTTAAAAATAAAATATATCAGTTGAAAAAAAATAACAATTTCAGTTTTTCACAAATAGATTGTCAAGTCGGAAAACATGGCAGTGGTGGGACTCAGTTTTGAAAACACTGCTTGAAGTACATTTTTCTTTCGCTCGGCAAATTATGGCCTACGTTTCTGAGATATTAGCAATTTTCACCGTAAATCTGTTTTCAAAACTAAGGACACTGTACCATTGAAAAGCCCGACAAGTTTGACGACCTGTATATACGACTAGCGGTCCCGCCCGGTTTCACCCGGGTGCAAAAGAACGAATGAGGGGAGGGACATGAGTACGCACATTTATCTTAGTTTACCGAGATTAATGTTGTGTCCAAATTTCATGATGATCATTGATCGGAGTTACCGTTTAAAAGTTTTTGTCGGACGGACAAATTTTGAACTACATTTTGCAACATTTTTCATTGATGCTCCGCTTCTATTGGTCGTAGCGTGATATTATATAGCCTATAGCCTTCCTCGATAAATGGGCTATCAAACAAAAAAAAATGTTTTTCAAATCGAACCAGTAGTTCCTGAGATTAGCGCGTTCAACCATACAAAAAAAATTCAGTTTTATATATTAGTATAGACGTGTACATTCCTTATCGTAATTCTGACGTAAACGGAAGATATCTCCACGGAGTGCTAGTGAACCATCCGAGTAACTCGTTTCCCACAAAGCTAGAAAATTTTAAAATGATGTTTTATTATCGGTCATTTAAGAAAATACCGTTCTGGCAGGCATCTCGCGGTTGCGTCATCATCCCTTAAATTTTTGAAAATGTCAAAAAATAATAGTTTTTAATCTACTCCCACAAGGCTACAATTTTAATATGTTGTAATTTGCATATGTTTAAGTGTAAAAAAAAAATTGGTTGTCTGTAAAATCGGTTTACGGACAATAGTTTTACGTGATAACGTATTCCGCTCGAATATCATATTTAATAATACATTACTGCGCTCTCGCTTGCACGCACAGGGTTAGGCGGAACGTTACACTTTTCGGAACGTTACACTTTTTCGTGCGTGCAGCTGGTGTTTCATCAATTTATAAGACGTTATCACGTCAAAAAAAAATTGGTTTCAGCTCTTAACATGAATATTAAGAGGTGACTCATCGCGATTTTCTATTTCCCATTTAAATAACATAGAAAACAAATCTTTTTAACTTTGGAGTTTTATAATATGTCAACGGATTGGCTTTTTGATAAAACTAACACCTACAAATTTTTGTCGGAAATTGCATGCTCTATACAAAAGGGTCTCTTATTATTTTATGTTAAATCTACTCTTTAAAAAGTTATTCGCGGTTAAAATTGAATTTCATGAATTTTCTACTTTTAAAATTATCGTAAAATTTTGTAGGACTTTTTTTGAAAAATTTGCAATTACTTGTTTTTAAGTAATTATAGACATGGAAATATTAATTTTTCTATTGAAAATTATTATATTATAAATAATTTAAATTTTTAAGTGAATTGGTATATGATTTTCTTTAACTAATGATTTTCAATAGAGGAAAATGATATTTCCATGTCTATAATCACTTAAAAACAAATAATAGCAATTTTTTCAAAAAAGTCCTACAAAATTTTACGATAATTTTAAAAATAGAAAATTCATGAAATTCAACTTTAACGAATAACTTTTGAAAGAGTAGATTTATCATAAAATAATAAGAGACCCGTTTTTATAGAGTATTCAATTTCCGACAAAAATTTGTATTAGTTTTATCGAAAAGCCAAACCGTTGACATATTATAAAACTCCAAAGTTAAAAAGATTTTTTTCTGTTATTTAATGGGAAATAGAAAATCGCGATGAGGCACCTCTTATTATTATTAAGAGCTGAAACTTCGACAGCCTTTTTCTCAGTCATTTAGAATAATATTTTGGTGGTCCATTTAAAAAAAATAGTCGATTTTTTTAATACAGTCTATTACATATACGCCCTAGCCCCTCGTGCGCGCTCACTTTTTCCGTTAAAATAACGTTGGAATCCCTCTCCAGTCTGCAGTACAATAGATGTATTATCTCTTTCTAACATTGGAACTCGTATAAGTCTGTTGCGCTCGCACTCCCATCAAGAGTCATGACTATTATAATATACTCGTCTAGCAGACAGCCGCAACCGCTAGAATATTCTGGCTTTTTACATATACTTTTTAAACAATTTAAAGAACATGCCCTCAAAATTTTAGCCTTGTGGGAGCAGGTTACGAATTACTATCCCGATGACAACTTTGCTATTGTCTGGCACATACTTGCAACCCTCAAAATAGTCTGTCATTTTTTTTTTACACTTAAACATATGTAAATTACAACATATTAAAATTGTAGCCTTGTGGGAGTAGGTTAAAAAAATTTTTTTTCTGACATTTTCAAAAATTTAAGGGATGATGACGCAACCGCGAGATGCCTGCCAGAACGGTATTTTCTTAAATGACGGATAATAAAGCATCATTTAAAAATTTTCTAGCTTTGTGGGAAACGGGTTACTCGGATGGTTCACTAGCTCTCGTACTATTATGTTGTTGAAGCGAACAAGTTATAATATTTAGGCATTTATACTCGGCGTCACGTTTTCTCCGAAAAATATAATGACGTCGATTTAAGTAACATTTACTTTCAGGACTGTACATTTCTTCAATCAAATAATCTGTAGAAAGATTTTGTCGGATAAAATGACTTTCCGTTTCTTTGTTCCATATTTATCAACTTTTAAAATGTCAGAACCGAAAGTTCTACGGTAGCATTGATATATGTGTGTACTGTGTAGGTATTGCCTATATATTATTCTGTAAGATATTGAACAAGCCGAGTTCTAATACTTATACGAGAGCATAAACAAAAAGATCAACTACTTAACTCACTGAAAATCTGTAACGTAGAATCTGTCTAACAGAAGCCATTGTTGTGACAACGTTGTCCGTTCCTCCGCTTATCAAAGGCTTTTAACTTCTAAACGAAATGAGATTTCGATTAAAATTCACGCATAACATCTAAATCTTTAGCCCAAAGACAAAAGTCGTATTTAAAGTTATAAATAACATGTACACTAGTGATATGCCGCTCTTGAGCAAGTCGTTCATAATGAACGGAGCGGAGCGAGTCGCTCTTTTTTTTTGTGAATGAGTCACTCCGAGCGCCATTGCTCTGTGCTGAGCACATTTACAGAGCGCACACAGCACAGGCCACAGAGGCACTAGTGAATTTTGTACGTACGGAGTTATCTTTGCTGAGTCATTTAATGTTGAATGGCACACTGTAAGTGTAATAGTACTAAGCTTACGTGACTTAAACCATTCACATTGACGTCGTTGACAAAGATATAATATTGTAACAATAAACATTATTACTGTTAAGCTTTTATTATACTTTATAGTTTATCCGAAATGCGAATAATATAAGATCAGAATTTTCTTTTTAATCTACCTACATTGTGAGGTGTTGGAAAGAGCTTTGCTAGCGGAGCGGAGCACAAATATAACAATTAACAGTTCAGAACACATCAAAATCACGGCTTTTAGACATATTTTGTTACCAGATCTATCACAAAAACAGCATTACGTGATAGTCCAAGAGACGGCTGCAGAAAATGTGTCGTCATAAGGTGGACGAACGAAAAAATTAGAGATGATAGTTAAGACAATAATTAAGAAAGATCGCTAAGGTTGCCTGAAATATTGAAAAAACCGTGTTTTTCGTTTTTAATTTTTTTCTCCTGCAAATTACAGCTTTTTTAGGACATAGAAAGGTAAGTCTCCTGAAAATTTCATGAAAAAAAATCATTTTTGCAGGAGAAAAAAATTAAAAACGAAAAACACGGTTTTTTCAATATTTCAGGCAACCTTAGCGATCTTTCTTAATTATGGTCTTAACTATCATCTCTAATTTTTTCGTTCGTCCACCTTATGACGACACATTTTCTGCAGCCGTCTCTTGGACTATCACGTAATGCTGTTTTTGTGATAGATCTGGTAACAAAATATGTCTAAAAGCCGTGATTTTGATGTGTTCTGAACTGTTAATTGTTATATTTGTGCTCCGCTCCGCTAGCAAAGCTCTTTCCAACACCTCACAATGTAGGTAGATTTATAATTGAGTATAATTGAGTATAATTGAGTATAATAGTATACCACAATAACAAATTATTGTAAGTCAAGCACATTCGGTGTACAAGCAGTTAAGAGCGTTTAAGTTGAAAGCAGAACATTACTAGTTCGATCTTGAACATAAACTTGTTATTATTAAATATATGATCTTGAATAACCACAGTATTGTTTTTGCCTTTTTTTAGGGCACGGAACCCTCAGATTGCGAGTACGACTCGCATTTGGTCAATTTTTTAACTAGTTTTTCGGCCCAGCATCGCTCGGTTAGATTCTGATTTATTACTTCACTGTATTTCATAGATAAGCCAGCGTGCGTGCAAAAAAAAAATAATAATACCATAGTGCGCAAATCTGGTGACCAGACGCTACAAAAAGGTGTAACAAAACAAGTGTTTTGCTAAATCTGAAATTGTTGAATATAATTTATGAATCAGCACTTGGTAGCAATTTGGAGCTTCTATACCGACTGCTGACTAGGTCGCATTTATCAAAATGAGGTCTCCCTGATTTTTTCATAAATTATATTGATTAGCAAAAAATGTTGTAAAAGTTAACATCACTTTCCTAAAACAAGCACAAAATACTCAACCAGTGTTGCCAAATCAGATGTAATGTTTCAAACTTCCTTAATTTCTCTATCCATTTAAGACCAAGCAGTAAAAGAGTCCCTGTGAACTTTAGAACTTTTTGTAAGTTTATAGTACCTATTCCGAAACTTACGTTTTAAGTTCAATTAAATTCGCTGTACAACTACTCAAGGAGTCAACGCGTTTAAGTTATTCATAATATCAAATAAAATATAAGTAAAAAAAACTTTTAAAAACAGGTCTTAATTTAAAATGTACTAAAACGAAGAAAATAAACAATGAAACAAATAAAATCATTTTATCGTTGCCTAAAGGCTTTTCGTGAGACGTTTAAATTAAGAATTTTTATAAACTTTTATTTAGGAATATCTCACGTCAAGCTTTTGGGTCATGCCTAATAATGATCAAATAATTTTATTTGTTTGATTGTGTGTTATTTTCTTCGTTTTAGTACATTTTAGTAAAAACTTGTTTTTAAAAGGTTTCTTTTTACTATTATTTCCGGCTTGATCATCTACTGACTACTCTATATTATGCACATAGCATAGGAATATTACCATCAGAACCGCGTGCCAACCAAAACACGGTACATCTACTAGACTATTAAAAAGTTGCATAGTGAGCTATCTTGACAACAGCATCAGGTCATGGTTATCAGATAATTTTACTGTCATCGATTCTGCCTACATAAGTATGTAAAATTTTAAAATAATAGAAAAGTGGAAGTGGTTCAAAATCGACTTGCAAGATTTTACCCAAACTGACTGACAGATTAACAAGCCTGTGAAGTTGAAGAAAAAGTTGCAATAAAAATGACTGTTTCCATTTTTCCTTAATTTAAATTACTAGACCTGACAACACTGTATTTAAACGTAAGTCACGTTAACGCAGCCGTTGTGTTCAATTATTTATAATAATGTGGGTTGTAACTAGTTTATTTAGGTACAGCTCGTTCACTGAACCATGTATTTTCAGTTCAATTTTTTATTATTCCGTAGCTATAGGGTCAAAACAGAACCCTATTTTTACTAGACTCGTATGTTTTAAGGAGTGCATTGAAAAGGGAATTAAAATTTTCGAAGATAGTCATGTAGTCCGTCTCTGAATAGATCTCGAGTAAGAAAACATTTTTGACGTGATAACGTCTTATAAATTGATGAAACACCGGCTGCATGCACGAAAAAGTGTAACGTTCCGAAATGTGTCACGTTCCGCCTGACCCTGTGCGTGCAAACGAGAGCGCAGTACGTTATCACGTAAAACTATCGTCCGTAAACCGACTTTACAGACAACCAATTTTATGTCAAAAATGGCGATGTGAGAGGCCTGCAAATTATTACAATGCTATGAACTCCGATCTCATTTGGAAACGATTTGACATAGTAACATAAAATTGGAAAGAACAACGAAGTAATAACGTGGCAAGGTATTTTTTTTTTAAATATTGAAACAATTTTCAGCAGAGCTGACATAATACCATCAAGTAATGCTTAAACGGACATCATGTTTTGTGAATGTTTTTTTTTTTTTACTTTTTGTCTTACAATTAATAAGAGAAATCGCAGGATTGTGGACAAAAAATTAGATTTATTTAGTGTACGGCATTTCGTTTTATAGATTTAGACTTTTTCAAGTACAATAATTATAAAAAAATAAACATTAATTACTAACCATAGCAGTATAAGTTAAGGTACATATGATAAAAACATGGCAACAAGTTTATGTTGACTATAATTTTTTAACAATAAAAAATAATAAATAATAAAAATTTTCTGTATGGACGAAATGTCGTACACTAAATAAATCTAATTTTTTGTTCACGATCCTGCGATTTTTCTTATTAATTATTATTATCTCGATGGATACGATATTTAATATATTTTTTCACTAACAATCGCATATTCATATGGAAGGATCTTCTTTTAGTGAAAAACTTAAAAAAAATACATTCACAAAACATTTTTTTTAGTGAATGAACGAACGATATCTGCACTCGTATCCTAGGTACATTATTATATTTAAGTGAATTTCGTGGAATTCTGCTGTTTAGCCAGTGGCTACTACGTGATACCCCAATATTGTGTCCACTTCAAGAAATCCGATTAAGCGAACTCCGATACACACAACAAACACAATTCGCCAATTTCAGTATACAGAGTTTCCCCAAAAAATCGATTAAGACTTGACAGTTGACACCAACAATGAAACTGTAATAAACAGACCCAATGTGTTGTTGCAATTAATTACATTGTATCAATAACTAAAATATTATAGGACCCATGAAGAATCGAGCTCACGAGCTTAGCGTTAATTATAATAATAATTTGCAGATTTTATACACGATATCTATATAGCCTACTACTAATATATAACGCTGAAGAGTTTGTTACTTTGTTTGGTTGGTTGAACGCGCTAATCTCAGAAACTACCAATTCGAATTGAAACATTTTTTTTTGTTGGATAGCCCATTTATCGAGGAAGGCTATAGGCTATATAATATCACGCTACGACCAATAGGAGCGGAGCATCAATGAAAAATGTTGCAAAATGTATCTCAAAATTTGTCCCTCATATGCTTCTATTCAGGTGAAATGCCCTAACTAAATATTTCAATATTAGCGTCGTACATTCACAAGCCTAGCTAGCTCAATCGGTAGAGCATGCGACTCTTAATCTCAGGGTCGTGGGTTCGAGCCCCACGTTGGGCGAATATATTTTTATTTTTTTTTTTTTATTTTCTACATTGCTTTCTTCTCAGGCTTACATTTAAATGTAATATAATTTTATTTACGACTAATTAAAATTAAATAAATCTAATTAATAGCTCATTTGAAAACTGTTACAAGTACCTACCTATAGGTACCTATATAAAAATAATTTTCCTACAGTGTTTGCAATTAAATATTTATTTTATTATTTTAATTACTGTAATTATTGATTTAAAAGAAATTTATTAAATTTATTATCATTGTATTTTTTAGCAAAACGTGAAAGTACTTAGAGCCATACCTATGGACGGTTCAGTTGTGCTGTTTATTCTGCTTGCAGTATACATCTCTTTACATTTATATTTATTCGACACTAGATGACACATTCATGTAAATATTTTCATCAAAAATGGAGGTTTGAGTTTAAAATAAGTAACAAAGCGGGGAACTGCTGAAAACTACAAAAAAATATTCATCTCGGTAAACTAAGATGAATGTGCGTACTCATGTCCCTCTCTTCCCCATTCGTTCTTTTGCACCCGGGGGAAACCGAGCGGGACCGCTAGTAGTCTATATAACTTAAGGCCGTTTGTTTCTGTATCCATGACGGCCAGAATGAAACAGATATCCGGAACTCTGTGAAGTTGGGCGCCTCTCAATTTTTTTGAATTTTTATATCTTCTTGAATATAATTATGAATACTATTGGTCGCCAAGTGGTCGAAATTTTGCCTTGAACGTTACTGAGGTCCTTTTGACATTATATGGATTTCTCCTGAATCGATTTTACGTGTGTTAATTCGTACACATCGTGATGAAACATATATTGTGCACTGCCCCTCATTAAAACGACGAGAACGATGTATGTTTGATCACAATGTGTGCGAATTAACAGACTCAAATCGAAACCACAACTTTTTCCTTTCCCATATTTATATATGACGTATTGATATCTTAGTTATTACATTACATGCGTCAATGTTAGCTCGAGAACTTCTTTTTTAAACGCTTTATATTAGTTTGGGTTGTAAATATGTGTGTATGTATGTCCGTAACGGAATCTTTGAGCATAATTTTCACCAATTTCCCGAAGTCTGATTAATTTGAAACTTTGCATACGTATCAAGGACCGATGACAATGCAATAATTTGATAACAGTTTCCCATTATCCTTATTAGGACCCCCAGGATTAATAAATTCTTTTATAGATCCTCAAACTAAAAAGTGAAAAATAAAATATAGTTTAAAAAAAACTAAAAAACACGCTTTATATCGCACTAAAAAGTAAAAAATAATTGTTTTAAAATAAGCTTAAAAAGCGTGGGGCGCTTTGTTCCACATTTTCGTACATCGAGCGCCCAACGCTTTTTAAGCTTATTTTATTTACTTCTACCTGGGGGTCAGATTCTTGGAGATAGGTACGCCACAGGGAGGCCTCCGATGCTCTTGCAACTTTGTTGTTATGGCCTACCATGCTTTTTTAATTCTAGTAATTTAAGGCATATATGCTCTAAATTACTAGAATTAAAATTTTGTCGAAACTATGAGAGTAATCGAATTTTATCAAGAGTACCTTTTTTGTAGTAAATGAGTCTCGTGATCCAGATTTCATACTCAAACTGATTTTTTTCCATTGGTGTAGAAGTTTTAGATGTTTATTTATCGAAAAAATCAAGTTCTACGCCCATGGAATGATATTCATCATTATTATGATATGGGTTTTATTGCCCAATAAAGCTATGCCAACGTACCAAATTTGAGTAAAATCTCATGAGCCGTTTCAAAATTATAAAGCAAAAACGATTTGAAAATTGTACACTTTAATGCGTCTGGCAGGATGATAGAACCCTCGAAACTGTCTGGCTACTAATGAAACATTATTTAATAGTTCTCCAAACAATATATATAAAATTCAGCTTTTATAAAATAACGTAAATATAATTATACAAATTATAATAGTTTAAGGGTGTCTGGCAGGGGGGTTGGAACCATACTAAGTGTCTGGCAATGAGCGACGCGAGTTTTAATATTGTTACGAATGAAATATTAAAAAATTGAGTTTTATACAATGACGAATTTGAGATGGAATTTTGTACACCTTTAATACCTGTTACCTGCCAAAGCCACCACTACTCAGGTTTCATGGGTGGGGATCATTCTTACCTGTATTGGAGACATCCATAGAAAAACTTTCAGCTTTTATAAAAAGACGAAGGTCTGGCTGCCGCGGGCTCTTGTTCTATAACGTAACCATTTATTTTACCATTCCCACTCACAAGTGGGGCATGGTACTAGTTTAGGTCAAAAATCAGTCTTCAGAATTTTACAATATTTTTTCGTTTTGAGGTCCCCCGAATCCAAAATACATATTTTTGGACATACTCTGTGCATCTGTTAGTCTGTTTGTCTGTGAGCACGATACAGGTCAAACGGATGAGCGGATAAAAACCAAATTTAGGGAGATTGTTTGGTACGCAAATATGAAGAGCCCTATTATTTTATGGAAAATCGGCGCATGCGCAGAAGAGATATATGCTATAACGGTGTTTTTTATATAATAATGGTACACTTTTGATAATGGTTTATTATTCTATTTATTTTTTCAAGAAAGTTTCGTTAATTTTTCTTCTAAGCTTTATAAATAGTTATATTTTAAAAATTAAAAAAAATCAGCTGACCTTTTGTTTTGTAGATCTGTCAGAAATACACAAGTTAAGCATGCTTTGATTAATTTTTTACATGACGTGGAATATATTATGTAGGTAACCGTGGCAACAAATAGCAAATATAATATTGAATACTAGTAATTACCCCCGTCACCTCACGCGATATCAGAAATTTTATTTTCTTTCTATACTATATCAAATATCAACATTTTGAAGTTGGAATGGTCCCGTCACCCAAATGGCTGGAATTCATTTCTTTAAAACGGGACACCCTTAAATTGTTATTATTTTAAAAATAAAACACATGTTTGTAATATAGTTATGAAATGTAAAATGATCAAAAATGTAAATAAGAACCATTTATTTTTTTCCTCAGAGATGGGCATCCATAAATTATTATTGTTTTTGGAATGACATATCAGCAGAGTATGAAGACTTTGTTAATGAGACTGAATCAGGACCTGTCAAAACTGATTATAAGCAGCGAATTTGTGCAAGCGTTAAAAGTAATTTATATTCTTTTTGAATCTACCGTTTTTTGTGTTAATCTACCGCTTTATATAGATGTCGCTTTTTAAGACTATGTGCGGTCGACAAGACTTGCTTGCTGCTACGTTTTTGATTTGTCAAAGCGGGACATTTTTACGTATTTTGGGAACAGCGGGACACTAAGCTTAAAAGCGGGACTGTCCCGTTCAAAGCGGGACTTATGGTCACGTTATACATATCATAATAATATATAAACTAAGATGAAAACAGATAAAAAAAATGTGAAAATATGTAAAAACCAGCCTTAATTCGAAATCTACTTTATGTTCAATCCTTTCTACCAGCATGCATAATATATAAAACGACAACAATATCACAAAACGTGTAAAATGCAAATCCTTTTGTAAATAAGCCATTTCGTTTTCGATTTACGCACAAAGCTATTGCCGAGTCGCAGTAAATTTTTTTAGACTTGCAATATCAAGGATAAGAGAGAAAGTCAATTCTAAATTGTGAACTATTTGAGAATTTTACCGAAACAATACGAAAATTTTGTTGACTATAATGTAATATACTTTGATAAGACGTGAATCTTACGTAATCGATATTAATAATTTTGTCGAAGGGTGCGATAGACTTGATTGAAATCTATCAAAAATTATTAAGCATACAAAATATTAAATTCGAATTGATAACATATTATAACAAAACTGTTCTCATTCGTAGTGGAAATTATTTATTTACAATAATAAATGTTTAACAAAACAGTTAAATACACAACGAAAGCGTACTTCATTAACAAACAGTAATAATAACGTTAACAGAAACAAAACTAGTAGTTCTAAACAATAAAATAGAAAACTAAGTAACAGAAGAATATAAAGTCCTAATTATGTACACAAAATATTTACAACACACAAACACAACCAAGTTTATCAGCACACTTGTCTATTAACTATATTCACACGACTATTTACAAAAAGTTATTTATGTAAAACCAGATTTATATAATTGCACTCAATGGTTTACACACACAAAAGTTTATTTATCTTCACAATATAATGATTTATGTCGCAACGCCAGACTTGTATCAACACAACTCACGAACAACTGACTAACTCCGCCAGCGATCAGCTCGAAGGTCGGGTTTTTACCTGCTTTCCTTTGTTGTTGTTAGTAGAAGATTCTACAGAACCCATAGTCGTCCCAACAGGGGGCACGCAACAATATTATTATGTTCGCAAAATTCGAATGCTCACGTAATTGCAATAATAATAACAAATTTGACAATTCATTAGTGTCCAACCGAAGGACGATTCCGAAGACATAAAAACCCTAATAAATTCAATTCAAGATTGGCTACAACTGCTACAAGCTACAATTAATAATACAAATGATTTTAAAACTTTTAAATTGAAGGTTTATAGTGACTGTATAATGTAAATTTTTTCTCCTGCAAAAATGATTTTTTTTCATGAAATTTTCAGGAGACACCTTTCTATGTCCTAAATAAGCTGTAATTTGCAGGAGAAAAAAATTAAAAACGAAAAACACGGTTTTTTCAATATTTCTTTGAATCTTCAAGGTTATGTGTTATATTCATAAAAGTTGTAGATCCTTTTAATACCGACAACATTGCCATACAACATTTTTCGATTGGAGGTCAACTTTCGCCGGAAATAACGAAAAACCGCGTTTGACCCCTAAAATGCACCCCCCACAGCCCTCCGGCCTTTTACGCATTTGAATTTTTGGTTTCTGTATTTCTGACGTCAGTTTCTTCCCTTCCTCATCATTCGTTTTCTGTTATTAATTTTGTCCTTGTCAAAAGCTAACCTCACTGGTCTATTAACTGATAAACAAATTAAAAAAACATTGTTTCGGCAGGATTTTCGCAGGCAACCTTAGCGATCTTTCTTAATTATGGTCTTAACTATCATCTCTAATTTTTTCGTTCGTCCACCTTATGACGACACATTTTCTGCAGCCGTCTCTTGGACTATAAAGAGAGAGTGCGAATTTTGTGAGTATGTGTATATATGCGAAGGATAATCCCCGAAACTACTTATCCGATTCCGATCTAATAAAAAAAAACTTTCACCAATATTTAGAATGGACCTTTAGAATGGAGATAGGCTATATATTATTATCACGTTAAAATAAAATCGCTTTTCGTGGAGACCAATTTTGCTATGTAAACCGACGAAAAAGCGGTGGCAATCTACAAATTTGCGCGTAACTGGACCGGACGACTAGTATTCTATAAATACGACATTAATACTGTGTCTGTGCGTATTAATAAACATCGCGATTTAGATATCAGATTAGTCTAACAACATTTTTTGTAAGAAGATAGCATAATCACAAAAATTCTCCCGCAAAAGTTTTACAGATCTGAGACCCATAAAAATCATGAATAAACTATTTCAGCCCTGTCATATAACTTTATATTTACACGTCGCGTCGCAGGGACTGCACAAAACCAGACAATTCATGACATTTCTGGACAGTTTGCAAGGAGACATATCATAAAATAAATCTGATCTCTCTAAACGTTAATCTGAAAAACTACTAAACCCTATTTAAAACACGCATAGATTAGAAATCGCATCCGAAAGCCGGTCTATACATTTAGAGCACAATTTTATTTCGTCAGCGATCCAAAGCGCGCAACTGAACATACTTGAATAAATCTTTCCTCTGTTAACCGTTCGGCGAAATTCATAGCAAGGAATCAAACATGTAAGAAAAGAACGTTCAGAATTGCCCCTTTATAATGAAACTAGTGGCCCGACGCGGCGTCATCGGTGTAAAATGTAGAATTAAATTTTGTTATATCAAAACTCCCTATAAATAAGCTGTTTCGTTCGTTCAATTGAGTAAATAACTATACTCATTCGCTTAACAGTTCGATCTCCAGTTTAGAATCAATCAAATTTGCGCTACGGTGAATTCGGGTCTATAGACCTTAACTTTCCGAAAGAAATAAGTTACCAAATGTTAAAAACCTCATTTAAATTCATCAGGTAGTTCACATGTTTTATTTATAAGATACTATTTCAAATATCTGCACTACGTCGAATTTCAACAGGATCAGTCTAATAGTTTAAGGTCACCAATAGCTAGGGACTAGCATATTCTCAGTTTTTTTAAGTAAATCTTCTTTACGCACGCTTGACTTGGGGAGTAAGTTGGTGAATGCGTGACGAGTTATTTACGGAAGTGTGATCGGGCGAGGCGAATGGAAGTTGAGGGGGAGATATAAGTTAGCGAAGATAGAAAGATGATGACAAATACTTCACTGGCTAGTGGCTCCATCAGGTGGCCGAAACAAATACTTCACTGGCTAGTGGCGCCATCAGATGGCCGAAAATATAAGCAGTACCTACTAACAATAGAATACTTTACTTGTCAGTGGCGCTATCGGGTGACAGAAAAATGTTTTGTAAATCTACTTAACTTGCAGAGCTAAATAATATTTCATAAAGATTTCCGCCTAAAATCCAACGAGAGCTAAGTAATTCCAATGTATTACTTATGTTTTCATTATCTTTATGTTTATATTTCTTTATTCTTACATTAGACTATTCATTTCGTTCTTGAACAATTTTATAAATTAATATTTTGTTCAATACATTAAATATTCTACGTTTAAAGTTAATAAAATTGTAAATTCATTTTAAAGTTCATATTTTGTGAATTTTCGGGTGAATAACAACAAATTATGACAGGAAGAAGTTTTACTTCAGTCGTGTGGTCTAAAGCACACTCGTTTTTTTTTAACTTTATCGGATTAGAACCTGGTTTGTAAGAGAGGAGCAGTTAATAAAATGTCTAAACATATCACGAAATGTTCAAATATGTCATACGACTGCGACACCATAATACGCTGCCGTATCCCAGAGAGTGTTCATGAAGATATATTATCCGAGCGTGGGTACATTTGCATCTATCCGCGCCCGTCGTCACCGCTGGAAAATCGGAAAGAATATACGTATCATTGCCAAAACGTGAAAGCTCCAATCGTAGTTTCTTTTGTATAAAAGAAATATTACATATCCTGAACTGTCAAACCTTAAACCTCTGATCAAAGTTAAAAATTTAACAGATTCTTGCTCCCTTTATCTCGTCTCATTTAACATTTTACTGCTACTCTAGTAGCGTTGCGCGAAGTCGTCTCTGGTTACGTAAAAAGCCGAGTTTTCCGGAACAATTTCGAAAATTGTTAGCTTATCCGTCCTGTAAATACATAATTTCGATGAAATCTAACGATTCACAGTATCTATGTGTTGTTAGTAGAAGTTTTGTTCCAAAAATATGTATTGAAGGAGTTTTATTTGATTGAGGAACAATTGAAAAATAAGCTTTACTTGTGGCCAACATTTAGAAAAATATATTTTCATCTTCAGGGCCTCAATGCAAGTTGAGATGGTAAATTGTGCAAATTATTGTAATATACAAATATGATCATTTATTATGAATTGCAGCAGTTTTTACATTTTTAAACTGTTGAAATTCATAATAAATGATCATATTTGTATATTACAATAATTTGCACAATTTACCATCTCAACTTGCATTGAGGCCCTGAAGATGAAAACATATTTTTCGAAACGTTGGCCACAAGCGATACTCTGGTAAAGCTTATTTTTCAATTGTTCCTCAACCAAATAAATCTCCTTCAATATCTATGTATATTAGGGTGTTCTTTTGATTTTTTTTTCGATACAATTGGCTAATGTTCTAGCTTTGAACCTAAAAAATTCTCTAAAAATTTTAGCTTCGTAGATCAAACCTGTGAACGGCGCAAACCGAGTTTGTTTCCCATTATACTTAAACATGTATAGCTGGTAGAAACATTTTTTTAAATTTTTTATAGCAACATTTTGTAGATAATTACATCTCCCACAAAAAAGGTCCATCGTAGGTACTAAATCCGTGAATTCATTATTTTCAAAGATATGCTCGTTTAAACATTATAATTAATTAAATGAAATCCGATTTTTATGGGAATGTTTAAATGAACATATCTTTGAAAATAATGAATTCACGGATTTGGTCCAACTAAGGACCTTTCTTGTGGGAAATTTAATTCTCTACAAAATGTTGCTATCAAAATTTTTTTTTAATGTTTCTATGTTTCCATGGTCGTTTTTCTCATGTTAATTAAATTGGAAACACACTCGGTTTGCGCCGTTCACAGATTTGATTTTGGAAGCTGAAATTTTGGGGAGATTTTTTTTTTGAGTTGAACTTAGCCAAATATTAGTGTCTACTATCTTTTATTAAAAACTCAAATTTCTTAATAATAATCTATGTTTCAACAATCACCTCAAAATTATTCCGGAAATCTTGGTTTACGTTCTGGCAATTCCACCCTCATGAAACAGGTGAGTAATCGCTTGGTGTGAAAGGCTAGTCGCCACTATATTCCCATATATAGTTAGACCGGGGACAGAACGTCGGCCAAAAAATATGTATAGGGGCTCTTATTTAGGGAAAGCAGCAGAAAAACAAACCAACGGATTTCTGTTATGTGTTATTCAAAATTCAGTAAACCAGACATATTTGAATGATAATCTGTATCTTTTACACTGCAGTTCCTCGCGTGTGTATGGCTGTTTCTCCGCTAAAAACACGAGAATTACTGAACGGATTTGAATGCGTTTTTACCATACGAGAGCTTACTTCTTAAGGAAGGTTTAGGACTATTAATTAATCGCACCGCCTTCTCCCGAGTGTAAATCGAATTGAATCCGCTATTCTGAACTAATTACATATATAATGCAAAGGTTCTCGCGTGTGTTTTTCTGTATATCTACTAAAAAAACGTAAAATAATTCATCTACGAGTATATATTTAATTTACATCCAAGCAAAGCCAAACCGAGCGGGCAGTTTCATTATAAAAACAAAACAAATGAAATTTTAATCTTTCTTCGCAGTCATAGACGAAGCTTTACAAAGTCAACCGAATTTAATAACACACTTTATTGTACAGTGTGTATATCATCGTATTGAAGATGACTTAATCCTTTCTGAATAATAGCCGCATAATCCCTTTAATATACATATTTCATCACAGAAACTTGCATCTCTCGCACTTTCACAAATTGGAATGATCCTTCATCTAAACAACGGACTTGACGTCGTCTCATTAATAATGCCTGCTGTGGCGCCGCTACAACCCGCGGCCGCTACGCTGAGTCAAACCAAAGAGGATGAACGTCAAAAAAGCGACTTAGAACTATTATAGTCCAACCTCTGACTCTACTGGATAACACTACTAAAATTCTATTATTGAATTGAACATAATTATTATGATGGAAAACATCAAATCGATGGCTTCAAATTATTTAAATCATTTTTTGCAGTCAGTATCCCGAATATGACGCAACATTTAATTTCCATTCCAACCCACAAGTGGGGAATGGTTCTAGATTTAGGTCAGAAATCAGTTTTCAAAAATTTTACAATATCTTTTCGATTTGAGGTCCCCCGAATCCAAAAAACATATTTTTGGAAAAATTCTGTGCGTCTGTTAGTGTTAGTCTGAGAACACGATACATGTCAAACGGATGAGCGGATTGAAACCAAATTTTGGGAGGATGTTTTATATGCAAATATGAAGAGCCCTATTGTTTTTGGGGAAAATCGGCGCATGCACGGAAGAGATATATGCTATAACGGTGTTTTTTATATAATAATGGTATACTTTTCATAACGGCTTATTATTCTATTTATTATTTCAAGAAACTTTCGTTTAACATTTTTTTTTCTAAACTTAATAGTTCCGGAAATATTTTGAAAAAAAAAACAGCTGGTCTTATGTTTTGAAGATCTGTAAGAAATAAACTAGTTAAGCTTACTTTGTATAATTTTTGCATGACGTAGAACATATTATTATATAAATAGCCATGGCAACGAATAGCAAATATTATATTGAATACTAGCCATTACCCGCGTCACCTCAGGCAATATCAAAAATTTTCTTTATTATACTATGTATATCAAATGTCAACATTTTGAAGTTGGAATGATCCCGTCGCCCAATTGGCTGGAATTTTTTTATATAGATTATAGAGAAATATCTATTAATTATTTGCAGTTATCATCATCTGTCTTGCAAATTTTTGTCGCTTACCTGGAAGACTTATCTTTATATGGATAAATGCTCAATATGAAATATGTCACGTTTGCAAAAAAAGTGTGCGTGTAACCTTTACGCGCGGATAACTTTTTTAATTTGCTTTCATCTCTCTCATTTTTTTGAAAATTTTCACTCACTAATTACTTTGGCTTAGCTTGTTGATTTTCGTGCGTAGCTATGTTTCCTACAGATGTGTTTTGATGCCGCCATTTATCAGTTGCTGCCTTTAAATACATAGCAGAAACTGCGTAGACACGTTATTTCTGTCAAAAAAAAAACTGAGTTATAGTCTTCAAATCGCGCCTAAAGAAGTTTTACTTCAAAATTTGAAAATCAGACGATGGTAACTGTAAATAAATGATACGTATATCTGTAAAAAGTTCATCGAGTAGTATTAGCCGCAATCGATATAGGTACTGACAGCAAAAAATGGTAAAAAAATTTGAGCCGAAATTTTTACCAACTGTGACGTCATTCTTGTAGTATACAAGCAAATACCAGTAAGGATCGGTATCGTTTAGTGTTTACTTACGTGTGTGTGTGTGTCACTGTCGCGTGTTAATGTAGGTATGTGTGTTTGCAACAAATTTGATTTTTAAAATTGAAATAGTAAATCAACCTAGTGTTTAGTGAATAAAAATCGGCAACTTTTGAATTGTTATTTGATAAATTACCGTATTCACATGATTTTGAGCATTTATTTTTTATAGTGGTTAAATATCCTATTCTGATTATTATATATTCAATTACAACACTCGTACTCAAAGTAATATCCATTTAGAACGTTTCAGAACTGCTGGGTACAATAAAGGTAATTATTTTTATAATAAACTCCCTAATTTTGTCAAGGACAGTCCAGTATTAAAATCTTCATGTCTTCTCATATGACGTCTGGTCAATTTATAGTTAGTTACTTTATTCATATTATGAATTATTATAAAACATTTATTGTCTATGCCTTTCGCTTCTTTGCGCCTACGCGAAGAATTATATATCTACATTCTACATGACCACATCTTGACTGTTATTACGCGACTGACAACGAACTGCTAAGCGAAATACCTTCAGTGTTTTACAACGTTTACAAATCACCACGCATCAAACAACTTCACCGTTTCGTCTCTGCAGGTCAATTATTTAGTGTAATACCCTTGCTTTTGTACGCACGCGTCCTTATTTATGGCGTCGATGTAGTGTCGTTATTTCCCCATTCATATTATATTATTCATTCATGAAATAAACAGTGGGTACTACCAGGCCCGGACTGGCCATAGGGCAGATCGGGCAAATGCCCGATGAGCCGGATGCTTGGTGGGCCGGTCCGACCGTTCGGCGTTGACAGAATTTCCGATCATTAAACATGTGCCGTGTGAATGCCTTATTTTTCAAGGAGAACTATTATTTCAACTGAATGTTTATGAATTTATGATAGTCATATTGACATGCCCGGGAATTTCCAAATTCTTTGTAACAATTTTTTTACAACAGTGATAATGACTTTGGCTAAAATACAACAAAATCTAAATTTTAAGCCAGAAGTCCGTGTCAAAGCGAAAGTATACTTGGAATCATTATGCAAATACGAAACAGTGATCACAGCCAAAACATTTTTAAGAATATTTGTAGTTACTACACCTCTCTCAAAATACTTGCAAACCTCAGGTTTAGATATATTAAAAGCTTATCATATGGTATCACAATCGTGTTCAGAACTGAAAAAAATGGTGAGAGATTTTGATGCCGTACAGAAAGCTACAGATGATTTTGTTTTTCGGACCAATGAACAGTTTAATAAATTTGAAGAGTGTGATATAGAAGTGCAATCATTTCCTGAAAAAAGACTTAAGAAAAGGAAACTGATGTCAGGTGAGATGGCACGGGATGAAGTTATCTCTGATGCAGCCACTGCATACAAGGTAAATGTCCATAACATTATTTTTGACACAATTTCGGTGAGCATGGATCGCCGTTTTCTCGCTAGTGGGCAATTATACGCGGATTTTTCATGTCTAGATCCGAAACGTTTCCCTGACATACGTAACAATAAACTTGAATCTGGTGAGCTAGATGAATTAAGCAGACACTTAATAAAATTTGATGAAACAGCTACAGGTGAAAATTTGCGATCTGAATTGAAAAATTTAGCATTGCATTGGGACACACTTAAAACTTCTGAATTAGAAGATTATAAAGTAATTACTGAAGAAAAGGTGAGTGATGCTAATGACGAAATGCTTTTAGAAAACCAAGAAGAAGAAACGTTTGTAGCATGTGAGACACGTCGTTCATGCAAAAATTGTACCATTTGCTGCTTCAAAATCTTACATAGATATAATCTCTTGACGAATGCATATCATTTAATTGGACTGGCATTAAAATTTCTGCTCACCTTGTCACTAAGTCAAGTTGCTTGTGAAAGATCCTTTTCTACTCTAAAAATTATAAAAAATCGCATGAGGAGCACCGTATCTACTGATAATTTGAATTATTTTATGTTAATGGCGATAGAAAAAGATTTATTGATGAATTTAGATTGCGACGACATAATTAATTAACTAATTATTAAAAATTAAAAAAATAAATGATTCAAAATTTGCATTTGTAGTCTTTTTTTCTTGTGGAGAATAGAGGGCCGACCGTCTCTAAAATTCCCGGGCCGATTTCAAGTCCCAGTCCGGGCCTGGGTACTACTATTTTTTGTTCGGGATTTCTGGTGCATCTATCAAGTCGTGGTCAAATATTGTAAGTTAATTTTTAAAGACTAATATTGAAAGAGAATTAGATACTTATCTGTAAATACCTTTTCAGTCACTCTTCATCGGTGACTGCTGTCAGGACGCTATTTTTACAAATTAAAGGGTTTGGGTAAACGCCAAATAAAGGACCAGAAATCACCTTACAGACCCTAGAAGCGAAAAATTGAAAACAAATTTCCTACAAAACATCGTATTAAAGTAGCGTCAGGAGAGCTGTAACTCTTTTTAAGCAAGGGAAAAGGATTTGAGATTAAGAGTGCAGGGGGTGTTTGTGGGTCGCATATTATACACTTAGGATTAGCTAAATAAATATACTACAGTGAGGGCACTTTAAAAGATGTAAAAATTCTAGCGATTTGTAAAAGCTAAAATTTGCTACAGGAAAAGTTTATCTATACTAATATTATAAAGAGGTAAAATGTGTAAGTTTATATAGGAGGTAATCTCCGAAACTACTCATCTGATTTCCAAATTTTTTTCACCTATATTTAGAATGAACCTTCAGAATGGACATAGAGTATAGACTATAAATTATCGCGTTAAAACAAAAGCGCTTTTCGTGGAGATCAATTTGGCAACGTAAGTCGACGAAAAAACGGTAGTAATCTACTAATTTGGGCGAACCTGGATCGAGTCGCTATTTTTAATAAACTTCTGATAGTATATATTATGTAAATAAAAAATAAATGCGGTTCGTTGGTAAACGTATCACTTGAGAACAGCTGAACCGATTTGGCTATTTTTTAAAAATATTTGTGATAGTCCGAATAATATTTTTAGAGAATATAAAATTGGAAAAGTTACCCGAAATACGGTGAAGCGGATGGTTCCACTACTGTTGTCGCTGTCGTGTTTCGTCTCAATCGCTCGGGAAATGGCTATTATTAATAAATATATGACAACGCCCTGCAAATACGGCTATTATTTTATAAGAAAGTCAATGCCGCATAATATGTCAATCTTTAATAGGTAATCTACAAATCCGGGCGAAGCCGGACTGGACCGCTATAGTTGCTAATTATGAGAAGACAATACCTCCTTTTGATCGAACCGACCTCGCTAGCAGTCTGTAGAAGTTTGGCAATTCTTCTTCTCCTCAAAAACAGTAGTTAGAAAACGGGGACGAGTATTCTACGCGTCATCAGACTGCTTAAGGGAAGTTGTTTAAAATATGTAAATTAACATACATTCTTGTTGGCAATTAAGAGTCAAAACATGAAAACGAACAAGTTGATTTACACTAGATATTTGTTTACAAATTAGGAATAATGTGCACAATTCAAATTTTTCAACTGAGGTCGTCATCATCAAAGACCTCATACCCAAAATATTACAATATTGTGTGCGCACCGAACTTCTATTTTGTGACATTTTTGTCTACTGCAGTGTTATTAACGACTCTAATCATTAAAAATACTAAATTTTCCAACTCAGCGCACTTCAATTCGTTTATAAGGGTAAACAACGGCTAAATGCATTTTATACTCGGATGCAGAGCTAGCGCCGTTCCGAACGATTTTTAAACTGTTATTTACAGCATTTAGATGGACACTTTTTCAACTTATCTTCCATATAAGATTGTCCTCCTTACCTCTACCCTCCATACACCGAACTACACACGTCCATGTTGCACAGTCGCTATTTGAAAACTGCAAATATCTGCCGCCACGAAACCTGCATGTTAAACGGTATCGTAGTCAAACAAAAAGACTTTTTTTTACTGAACCTCCTTCAAAAAAGGGTCACTAAAAAGCGTAAAAAACAAACTTTTCAGCTCGGTACCAATTTGAATACAATGGCGTTTTATATATATTAAATATATTAAATTGGTGCCTAAATTTGTTTAACGCTTTTTAGTGACCCTTTTTTAAAAGAGGTTCGATTTAAAAAAAATATGTTTTTTGTTAACTTTTTAGTATGTATCTAATAATCTAATGAAACCAAAGAGCAACGTTCACGCCGACAACTACAACTTTTTTAATATTTCTTTGATTTTTGTTAATTTAAAAAAAGATAAACCAATTTTGCTAAAATTTATATAGAACCAACTTTGGGACATACTCTATTGAATGAAAAAAGAATCATCGAAATTGGTTCACAGCTGGCGAAGATATCGACGAACAGAAATGTAATCGAACATATAAATTCCCCTTTTTTGAAGTCGGTTAAAAATAGCTAGGTTACATTAGAAACGTTTCAGCGGAACGCCTCAATTCTAATACGTGGAAAGACACTCACTCCTTAATTTCTTACCTCATTAGTTATACCTACATACATATTATAACCTTGGTATTAACCATCAGTATCATTTTGTGTCTCCTCTAAAGAGATATAAAGGACACATAATATAATATAAACATAGTACAAGAATGTGTACACAGCTGATGTATATCTGTTGACCTACATTAAAAGGTAATAATATTAGCATAATGGCAGGGTTCGTCGTAGGAGAATGGGGATTCCCCCAAAATTTCCAGAAGAGTTGTTATACGACCTTCCACATATATTAGGTACTAATATTATACAAAGGAAGATGTTTGTATGTACTACTAAACCGATTTACATCATTCTTTCAGTGACAAGTAGCTTATACTTTTATGCTACAAAAGGATTATTAGACACACTAGAATTATATCAGAGTTGACAGCTGTGCCTGTTAAAAACATGATGGTCGCTTGCGCAACATGTATTATAAGGATGATTCAGCTGATATTCCTTTGAGGTGTGGCATTATGTAAAACTCTTGAAATATAGTAGGACAGTTTTAATATGAAACACATTTTTCAAAAACTAAAAACGGAATTATATGGAGACGTTTCCGAACTTTTCAGAAACCCTGTATGTGAAAATGTAATTTAAGAAATTTTAATACGGGAAGCAGGGCTTGATCTACGTCGTTTATATCGTGTGAAACAGTTCAACAGGTACATATTAGCCTGTGCACTTTAATTCCATATAAATTTCTTTAAGCTCAGCGTAACTCACAATAGCTGTAATTCCCAAACTTTTTCATGCTATACCATATCGGCTTTTGTGTTCGAACTTAATTACCTATTTTTATTTTTTTCTAATGCAACTTTGCAGATTTAGATTTTATAACTTTAAACATCGTTAAAAAGTTTCTTAATATACAACTCGCGATACAGTTGCTAATGAAATAGCAGACCAATTTACACAACTAACATCCAGATGTGGATTAACAAACAGGCATTGTAGGTGGTTGGCCAGAGCGGAAAATTTTGTATGATGGTGACTTATTCTTTTATATGTAAATTTTATAGTACAAAATAATAAATATTTGAATGCATTTTAATATAATAATGTTCAGATTGTTCACAATATGTACTAGAAACCGCAAGGTGTCAAAAAAATATATAGTGATTAATTAATGAAAATAATATTCATATTAAACTGATTGTATTTAACGAATAAATACATAACTGAATATTGTGTTAACAAATGTTAAATCTAGCAAAAAAAGACGGCATTTAGGCTAAAAGCGAACATTTTCTAAATGTTCCTGCTTACATACACACAATAAATATTGAGTTTGTGCAAATACTTGGCTTCGGTTCGTACATCACGGTATGCGGATTAATCTCATGGAATCCAAATGCTATAAAGAAATAATAATAATAACAATAATAATGATAATAATAATAATAATAGCGGAGCGATTTACACTATTTACACCTAAACATATTTTCACTGTGCTAATACCTGACTTCGACCCGTACATCACCGTATCCGGTTAATCCCGAGCAATCCAAATGATATAAAGATAATAATAATTAATAATTGTGAACCGATTTACAACTTAAACCTACATCTAACCCTTGGCTTCGACTCGTACATCACGGTACTCGGGTTAATCCCGTAAAACAGTAGGTAGGTTCAAATTACTTTTGGTGTTCATTTTCAAAACCATTATACAGAGATCTTGAAGCGTCATGAAGCACAGTTTGAGAGCCATTGTGCTATAAAATATTCTAAGCTCGCGCTCAAAAATGCAAAACAAGACAATATATTTAAATATAAAAGCATTTGAGTGGAGTGAAGCTTTTATTATACGCGTTATTATTAAACGTGGATATTGCCTACCGCATACAAAGGATTCTGTAAAATTTATACTCCGAGGCAAGCTCATATAACGTAAATTATAAATAAACCACTTTTAATATTCCTTTAAATTGAAACACCTTGAAAATTTCAAACTGAAAGTATAGTTGATTGTGTATCTAAGGCGTAATGAAATATATTTTCGACGAAATGTAACATATTATTAAACAAAAGTTAGCGAGTGTAAGAGTCACACGAGTCAAAAGAGTATTGTATTCTAGATACACGTTGTATTTAATTTGCACTAGACCCCAGAGCGGCTTTTGTCTTAATTTCCAGTATTTTTAACATTTCACCTGTGTAGCGAACTTAACTTCAATAATAAATACTAGGTACCCTCTCTAAGCAGTGACACGAATAGAGCATCCGTGAATAGCGTGACACATTTCCTGTATTGTGTACTATTCACAAGATCGCAGGTTCACGTCCAACTGGAAAAATAATAATAAACGATCTTTATCATAGGATTTTTCTTTACTTAAATTGAAAAAAAAAATGTTATTGACTTTACTGAAAGGTTCGACGGGCGGTAAGCTTGCTTTAATTAAGGTACTTGTCCACTTTAGAATTTCAAAAAAAACTATTTATTTTTTTAATTTCTTAACTCCTTAGACCTTTAAAAATCAACTCTTAAAATATTTTTTTTTAAATTCGAGTTCTAACAGTACAGAATAACTCAAAGTGTGCGCGCGCTCTTAGCTGTACGCAATTATTGTTCACGCAGCTCTTATCAATCTCTCTCCAAAATACCGATTTTTAGTTTACATCCGACAAAAGGAGGAGAAGGCCTCTAATGATAGTGATCTACTGTTATACTATAGTCCCGGGTAAACAAACTAACTAATTATAAATGATGAAACTTGGTTTTTTTAAAATATTTGATAAATATGAGAAGAAAATTCTAACGCGTTTTTCTCAAAACTGCTTTTTTTCAAATGGCCGACAGATCATCTCCGAACCAATTTTGATAAATCTTGGTGCGTTTTGTTTATTGACATATTTTGTATGCCAAAAATTAAAAATATAAACTTACAGCAAAAGAAAAATAGTGGAAAAATAGGCCAATTGACACGTTTTTTTTCAAACATCCGCCATTTGTTTTCTTTTATAGGATTTTTTAGTAAATGAGGTGAATTGGCACATACGAAACTTTTCTTTTTAAAACACCATTTGATTTTTTTGTTTCTGTCTTGCCGATCGTGTCGGCTATAGAACAAAATTTTTTTAAGGGCTCGACTTTGGCGCTCTCTGGATATTAATTAAAATATGAAAATTAAAAAAACAAAATTATTTTTGTAGTTAAGAAGTATTAAATAATATTGTAAGAAAAGTTTTAAATCTATATCTAATAAAGGAACATGGATTTAAATTTGATTTTTTTAGCCTTCTACCTTAACGCCTGGCTCTCATCATCGGCCAGAAATGGGTTATTTTACGACCGGTATACTTGCACGAAAGCAGCTATTTTATAAGCAGTAGGACATAAACATTATTTTAATTGAGAACGAGTCAAATTTAAATTATTTTTCGATAATTGTTTTTTATTATTTTGTGCATTGAAACGGAAGTTATATGCAAATGAAATTAAAATCAATCATTAATAAAATTCCCATTTAACGTCAGATTACTCGACAGTTATTTTACCGTATATAAATACCACAGATAGAGAGACCCGAGGCGCAAGTCGGTGCTTCGAAATATGAAAACGACAGCGAATGAAAGCTCATTAATTAAACTGTATAATATGCAGACACACAAATATGTATGGAAAGGAAGGTTTATATGTACGTTCTATACTATATTATCAACGGTCACATTACAAAACCATTTAAAGCCTGCAGAAGATACTTGAAAAAATCAAATCAATTATCGTGGAACAAAACGCAGTTTTGAAATGAATGCTTGGCTCGGATGTTGGATTGAGGATGGAGTGAAGTATATATAGATCGTTAGCTTCCGTATGACACCAAGTTCGTAGTCCTCACACGACGAAATCCGAAGTTGCACTTGTCCGAAGCTCGCCGGGCACCTTATAATTGCATCATATTGCGGAGTTCCCCATGTAATAGGGATTACAGGATACTTTGTACGAAAGTAGGTATCTACATTACTTTCTATCGACGGATAGGTATATCTAAAATATAATTTTTCAGTACTCGCAGTATTTATGTGCCTATATTAGATACTTTTTTAGTTACTTAAAATATCTTAGGTATTTTGTAAGTATCTAAATTAGCTTAAAATGGATCTTAGATACCTATCACAAACTGTTGTATTACCATTTCAACCTACATGTGCGAAATGGTACAATAGCTTAGGTCAAAATTCACTTTTTCAAAATTTTACAATATTTTTCGTTATTAGGTTCCCTGAATCCAAAAAACATATTTTTGTCTGTTAGTAGGTTTGTCTTTATGCACGATACAGGTCAAACGGATGAACGGATTTTTTTTTTAGATAAAATATATTTTTTACTAAAAATTCAATTATGTACATAAGACAATAATTAAAATTAAAAAAAAAAACGTTCCACGTATACCTACTATCTAAAAGAAGAAAATAAAATAATCAGAGAAAAACATTATAATTGTACAATTTGGGAAAAATTCGGAAAAAAAACCCAAACAAATAATGAACGGATTGAAACCAAATTTTGGGAGGATGTTTAATACGTAAATATGATGAGCTCTATTGTTTTTGAGGAAAATTGGCGCATGCGCAAAAGAGATATATGCTATAACGTTATTTTTTATATAATAATGGTATACTTCTCATAACGGTTTATTATTCTATTTATTTGGTCAAAACAATGTTTTTCTAAACTTTATAGTTTTGGAAATATTTTGAAAATAAAAATCAGCTGTTCTTTTGTTATGTAGATCTGTCAGAAATAAACTAGTTAAGCATGCTTTGATTAATTTTTACATGACGTGGAACATATTATGTATGTAACCATGGTTACGAATAGCAAATATCATATTGAATACTAGCCATTACCCCGCGCTACATTACGGGATATCAAGAATTTTATTCTCCTTATTATACTATATCAAATGTCAATATTTTTTTAAGTTGGAATGCTCCCGTCGCCCAATTGGCTGGAATTTCTTCATTCTCGAATACAGATATTTATTGATATCGGAAATTGGAATTACCTACGTATTGAATAGGTATTATAATATGGAAGTAGGTGATAATAATTAGATTACAAGATTTTACCCTTAAATAATAATAATTAAGAGTTATATAAAATCGTGTAAAAAGCTTGTAAAATTATTAAAAACTTGACCTATGCAGTTTTGCTATGTAACTACAGACACACAATATCATAGGATATAACGATCTCTATTCTACTAAAGTTTGGCAAGGTTGCTAGGTAAAAAGCTAGAACCCTTTTGAATCGGAAGTTTTTTAGCTAACACTGGCCTCACAAATGAGGATTTTTAGCGTTCGAGCATTCATGTGTCTACTGTTCAATATTTCCACGTATTAAGTACGTTATCTCGTTCAAAAAAAAAAAAAAAAACACACACACACATGCGCTCATATGCTCTAGTCTAGAATATTGCACACACCTCCAACGGTATGTGCTCTATTAACGCTTTATAAGAACCAGACCATCAGAGTTATTTCGCTGTCGATTTTATTTCGCAATAAATTGATGCAAACTGTAGTCTTTTAATGGGAGAAGTTTTATTCGATAAAATGAAACCAATTTTAAAATGATTCAATTTATAATAACTTCAAAAATTGGAGTTGAAAACCGCAAACAGCCGTTGTCGGTTGGTTTTTATGTACGTGCATCCAAGCTATACAGGTCGCAATTCTTGACGGATCGTCTTGCTTAATTTATTGAAACGCGTTCTGCATAGTTTAATTGTTATAAACAATTTTATTATTTTATTACAGCAATAATATTTCAATTCTGAACATATTATTTACTAATTGTTACCATATAGTAATATATTATACAGTCATTCAGTTTACAAATTAGTATACTATTTGTAATAGCATTAAACAGCTGTATATGAATCGGGTTCAATGGCCGAATTGCTATCGTGTCTGCTTCGTATGCAAATTGCAGAAGGTCGCTATGGCTGGTTCGATTTAATATTTATGTTTTTATTTTTATATATTCCACTTGATATTTTTTATACTGTTTCAAATTTTTTTAACTTCCCGCTTTAAAAAAAAAAAAAACTTTTTTTTCAAAAATCGGGAAGTTATTGGTTTTTACACCCCAATTTTCGAAAATCGAGTTTTCGCCAGATCTCGACGTTTTGAGTTCCTAGGAAGCTATTAAAACTATTTTGGCGATGATGTCCGTAGGGCTGTATGTATGTGGGGGTGTGTGTGTGTGTGTGTGTGTATGTTTGCATGTAAACCTTTTATATCTTTTGAACGGAGTGTCCGACTGAAACGCGGTTTGCGACATCTGACGTGATCTTGGTGAACTTAGACTTCCTGAAAATTTGAAACGATTCGGCCCAAAAAATTTTGAGAAATCTTAAAAAAACAAGTTTCAAAAAAATTTTTAAATTTGTTTTTGTAAAATATTTTCTAAACTACTAAACCGAATAATTCCAAAATCTAATCAGCTCTTCTCCTTAACAAACTGCGTCGATTTCCGCAAACCGCATCAAAATCGGTTCATTTGTTCACGAGATACCGTGAACGAAAAAATCGTAAAAAAGTGTTTTTTTAAAAATGATTCTTAAAATTGTTATCAGATCGATTTTTTGTAATAAATTACTTTCTTAGGCTAAAAAAACAGCGTCGATCGCCGCAAACCAGATCAAAATTGGTTCATTTGTTCATGAGATAACGTGAACGAAAAATTAGGAGAAAAGTAATTTTTTATAATTATTCGTAAAATTCTTATCAAATCGATTTTTTTGTAATAATTTACTTTCTTAGGTTAAAAAAACTGCGTCGATTGCCGCAAACCAGATCAAAATTGGTTCATTTGTTCATGAAATAACGTGAACGAAAAATTAGGAAAAAAGTAATTTTTTATAATTACTCGTAAAATTCTTATCAAATCGATTTTTTTGTAATATTTTACTTTCTTAGGTTAAAAAAACTGCGTCGATCGACGCAAACCGCATCAAAATCGGCTCATTTGTTCACGAGATATCGTGAACGAAAAATTTGTAAAAAAGTGTTTTTTTTAAATTGCTCGTAAAATTCCTATGAGATCGATTTTTCTGTAATAAATTACTTTTTTAGGATAAAAAATTGAGTCTACTGCCGCAAATCGCATCAAAATCGGTTCATTTGTTCATGAGATATAGTGAACGAAAATTTCGTAACAAGTGTTTTTTTTTTTTGAGCTCGAAGAGCTAAAAAATAAACTTCTTGCTATATTTTATATATTTTTGAGCATTTTGAACTCGAAAATAGCGGGAAGTTACAGGGATGGCCTGCAGGGTCAAACTTCTTTCCAAATTTTTTATATTTCGTTCAGAGTATGAAAACTGGCAATATATAGCAGAGACGTCGTTTAATCGAAAATTGTATTATTTTTGAGCGCTGTTCCTTTCGATCCTATATGAAACATGTAATATCTGCATTCACCTCAAGGAATTCTGAGCCGATTTAGCTCTGAACAACAATTTAGCGCTCTCTGAAAACACACCAGTACTTAATGTCGATTTGGTGAAACAATTATTATGATATATAATCACAGGCCTGCATGAAATTTTTGATGACGTGATTTTTGTTTGTTAAGCTCAGTTTTTATATAGAAATAACTAATTAAAATACCATTGGGCTCCATCACCCGCAGAATTTTATTTTTCCAAAAAAATATTAAAAAATCTTATAATAGGCGTAATACATTTTAAAATAAATTTCTGACTGGAGACTTTTCATCGACACTTCAAAAAGGAGCTTTAAAGCTGTTCTTTTACATAATGGTAAGGTTTTTGCTTCTGTTCCTGTGAGCCATTCAGTTCATTTAAAGGAAAGCTATCAAAATTTTGAGGAATTACTTTTAAAAACACAATATAAAGATCACAACTGGGAATTGTGTGGAGATCTAAAAATTTTAGGCCTTCTCTTGGGTCAGCAGTCTGGATTTACTAAATTTCCATGTTTCCTGTGCGAGTGGGATAGCAGGAACCGAGAACAGCATTGGATAAAAAGAGACTGGCCACAAAGAGAGATTTTAACACCTGGAAACAAAAATGTAATTCGCGAAAGTATTATTGACCCTAAAAAAGTTTTACTTCCACCACTTCACATAAAACTTGGACTTATGAAACAATTTGTTACGGCATTAAAAAAAAGACGGAAATTGTTTTAAATATTTGTGTAACACATTTACGGCTCTGTCAGAGGCAAAATTAAAGAAGGGAATCTTTGTAGGGCCGCAGATTAGGAGCTTGATGAAAAATAGAGAATTTGAAAATGTAATGGAAGATAAGGAAAAACGTGCATGGAATGCTTTTAAAGAAGTTGTACATAAATTTCTAGGGAATTATAAAGACACAAACTATGTTGAGATCGTTGAAAATATGCTGGAAAAATTCAGGATTCTTGGTTGCAATATGAGCATAAAAATTCATTTTTTACATTCCCATTTGGACTATTTCCTGGAAAATATTGGGGACGTGGGTGAAAAGTAAGGTGAAAGATTTCATCAAGATATTAAGAGATGGAAAAAAGATACCAGGGGCGCTGGGACACAAAAATGATGGCCCATTACTGTTGGACATTGAGGAGAGATCTTCCTTTAGCTGAATATGACAGAAAAACAACAAAAAGAAGCTTTTCTGAAAAAAGAAAACGGTTTTTTAAGAATCGTAAAGAATAAACGACTATTCCAAATAGTTTCAATGTCTATATCTTGTATGATTTTGTTATTTTCTTTTTAATATGTTATAAAACTAGCTTATAAATAAAATAAATCGTGTTTTTCTAAATTTCTTGATTCTGCTGGTTTGAAAAATAACCTTACGTGATACAAAAAAACTAAAAGCAGATTTGAAATCAGTGCTACCCAATTATCAGAAAACAGTTAAAATTTTTAAATCAACTTTCAGAGTTAAAAAATGCAGGCCTTATAATTATAATTAACCATGAATCATAATTAACCGATTAGGTATTTTATTTGATTATGATTATTTTGTTACATTTCAACTAGCAGTGCAAAAGCACTTAAAGACCAGCCACTCCTGAATATTATGTATGTAACGTGAAACATTTTTCTCCAAAATAGTACAATCAATCTGGCGAAAAAAAATCATTTCGTATCAAAAACACCCAAAAAGGTGAAACTTGGTGAGTCGTTAGAGAATGATAAAAAAAAGGTTACCTGGCAATGGCCACCTGGTACC
The DNA here is from genome assembly GCA_963575645.1 of Xanthostigma xanthostigma. NCBI lineage: Eukaryota > Metazoa > Arthropoda > Insecta > Raphidioptera > Raphidiidae > Xanthostigma > Xanthostigma xanthostigma. Next base: position 45,638,227 of record OY754464.1, read on the forward strand.
TGTTCAAATAGTCAAAAAAAACTCAAAAATATTTTGAAATGCATTTTTCTCGAAAACTATCCATTTTACAGAAAAATTTATTGAACAAAAAATGTAGAGGGCATCGTTATCTACAATGAATGTCATTGGTGCTATGTTGTACAACAAAAAATGTGCGCAGTAGGTGGCGCTAAAGTGCCAAAAAAAGTGTTTTTTCACTTTTTTGCCCTGAAATTTTCATTTTTCAGTTACGATTCAAATGGAAAAATTGTTCTTTTTTATTTTATAAACAACTTTTATTTCAACATTTTTTTCATACAACTTACTTTTCATACAACTTATTTTCACTTCAACAAGCTGCAGCTCTGAAACAGTAAGTTGTATGAAAAAAATGTTGAAATAAAAGTTGTTTATAAAATAAAATGGAACAATTTTTCCATTTGAATCGTAACTGAAAAATGAAAATTTCAGGGCAAAAAAGTGGAAAAACACTTTTTTTGGCACTTAAGCGCCACCTACTGCGCACATTTTTTGTTGTACAACATAGCACCAATGACATTCATTGTAGATAACGATGCCCTCTACATTTTTTGTTCAATAAATTTTTCTGTAAAATGGATAGTTTTCGAGAAAAATGCATTTCAAAATATTTTTGAGTTTTTTTTGACTATTTGAACAGGTATTTGAACAGGTACCAGGTGGCCATTGCCAGGTAACCTTTTTTTCATCATTCTCTAACGACTCACCAAGTTTCACCTTTTTGGTTGGTTTTGTTGAGGTTTTTGCCAGATTGACTGTACTAAAACTTCAAACCAGAAAAGACAAAATAGGGATACGATTCCTTTCTTTCGAATTCTAAATGCATTCTCGAACCAAGTACTATCAAGAATATTATACCTATTATAAGCAAGGCAATATTATCGTTACTAGTAGAATATGGCCCGATATATAATATAATACATATTTTGCCTGAGCTCTCACAGTGATCTGTATTCTGTAGTGTTATTCAAAAGTTGCTGGTAGCATTGAAATAGTCATAAATTATTTTTAAAATACGCCATCAGGTTTTTATTTCCAATAATAGCTCACGGATATTGGTCAAGACCAGTGCTTTTTTCAGAATTGTAAATGAAATTATACAGGATGCGGCAGCATAACTTCTTTTTTTAAAATGCGCGCCATTTAGTCGGAACTATAAAATTTTGTCCCGACACAGTTCAGTCGCCATCATGCGTTCGAACAGTGAAGACTGAGGATCGTGCGTTTGCCGTTGAGGCCTACTTTAACGGATGTTCTGTGATCGCAACCCAGCGCGCCTTTCGGAATCGCTTTAATTTAGCTCCGTAGGCCCCCGTCCCGGACCGGAAATCAATTTTTATATGGGTCACTACGTTCAGATAAACTGCAAGTGCGACAAGACGAAGAACTGGAGTCATCCCATTAGATCACCTGAGAACATTGAAGCAGTGAGAGCTTCAATATTGCGATCACCACGACGTTCTGCGCGCAGATTTGCGTCTTTCCTTAGACTTTCCAATCGTTCTTTGAGGGGTATTCTTCATGATGATCTCCATTTCCATCCATACGGCAACGGCACACACTGCAGGAGCATCAATGGCTGTTTTGAGGGGACACTTCACACAGCGTCTCATTTCAATTAGGGGCGAATTGGAGTGGCCGGCCCGCTCTCCCGATTTGTCTCCTTGTGATTTTTTTCTATAGGATTTTTTGAAATTCCGTGTTTATGTGAACCGTCCAAGAACCCTATAAGATTTGAAACGCCAAAAATCGGTTTACTCATTGTATGGAGAATGGGGGACGTCACCTACCTGATATGATCTTAAAAAACTAAGTAAAACAAAACTTTAGGTGTGTGCCTTATCAAGCATGGACAAGCATGACCCGCACGACCAGCACAGCACAAACCTGCAGCCTGCACGATGCCTCGCACACACTAGACCAGCATTTATAAACAAAGTTTACGAACGACACATCGCTAGCACATTAGATAGGTTCAAATTGCAGGCGACTGACTGTTGACGGTCGTTGCTATCGTCTGATTGAAGGTGCTGGTCTAGTGTGCATTACTTCGTTTAATAGCATGGGTACCTTCACGAATAGACTTTTCCGAGTATTAATTTTAACAACACTGTCGACTTCATTCAAAACAAGACCAGAAACGTATCGAGCGGTGCACAGTGGGGCCAAATCGAAATAACCCGGACAAAAGTCAAAAAAGACAATCAGTTTCAATCGTCTTAAGATTGATGACCCAGGGGTTTTTGGGGTGGCTAATTACGAATCTGAACTCATAATTGCAAAATTAAAGATGGCGGATCCAATATATATTTATATATTTTGCCCAAAATTTATATGGGACGTTTTTTGGGGTCGCTGATTGCAACATTGATTATTAATTTTTATTTAAATCTAAAAAAAAAAAAACAGTTAAAAGCAAGTTTATTGAATTTTTTGTTACCACGTTCAACTATAAACTCAACCTCAATAATTTTAATTCGGCTTTATTTTAATAATAAATATATTTACACATTGTACGATTTGTTGTTTAGCACAAAAAATATTCAGACTCAGCATTTGATACGTCTGATGCACTTGAACTACTATCATCCATTTGCACTTTTTCAGCAATATTTTCATATGCAGGTAGATGGAGGTTTAAGTAGATGCAAGATTTCTTCAGACAGAGATTTTACTGGTGTGTGTGGGATCGGTTGACAATTTGAAATAAATCGGTCCCATATTTCCAGAAATCGTTTGAATACATCTTCCATAGTTTTTTCTCTATAATTTTTGCCTGTGAATCGTAGCTGAAATTTTCTAAATAATTTATTACAAGCCTTCTGTGCTTACTCGCATCAAAAGCTTGTAAACAGTTGGGAGAGCACACGTTCGTATCAAAGGTCTCTTGAGCAGTGTAGTATACCACAGCGACTCATAAATTTCCACAAAAAGTTAGGTTAAAATTAGCCGGGCAAATATGGGCAACTAAAATTTAGATATATCATCTGTAATACGTTTATCTACAACCTCCAATAGTTTTTATGGCGGAAAAATGCGGAACATATTACTATTGTCCTTTAAAACAACCATTTTTTTTTATATTTTTTGGATTGAAAATCACGTGCACGTGATCATAGGTCGAAAAACCCTATGTGACACTTTCATTTTTTGGACTTTTGTCCGGGTTTTTTCGATTTGGCCCCACAGTGCGATGCCCGATTACCGAAGGCGTTCAACTAGACAGGTTTCTGATTAACGGGATCCCACTGTATTTTAAAAAACAGATGCCACTTGCACCATTACTTCTGGCTGTTGATGAAACCTAGCAGAGAATGTCCATAGAAAGTTTCATTCCGCTACCCAACTATAGGGATGACATATTTCCGAGAGGAGATTTTTCGAAAGAGTTCGCTATCGAGACAAGGTATCCCCTGTATTGTAATGTGAATCGCACTTTACAATTGTATAATTTATTAAACAGTTTTTATTGCGAGTTACATAATCTTTCCTGAATGGCATACTTTTCTGTAAAATATCAAATTTATATAATTCAATTATCTGTACTGAAAAGGTTATTAAATAAATAATTATATTAAAAAGAATTATCATGGAACAATACATGGTGTCAGTTGTGGAAGAAAATTAATAATTTATAATCAAAATTACTTTAAAAAAAAAGTATGATTTAAATTTATAATGCCGAACGAAAATTCAATTGCTACAACTTAAACCGTCCATAATACTCATTATAGAATCTGACTTGTGTCTGGCACAGCTTTACTTTATCTTTATTTAGCTTTTTTAGCTTTTTCTTTCTTTCAGCCTCTTAAGAAGATTTTCTAATTTTTCATTGTGGTCTTCTAATGCTTGTTCGTATGTTTTTCCTTTCCCGTATACTAATATATCATCAGATATAGCTATTGTTCCTTTGAGCCCTTGTATAATTTCGAGTTGCTTCTTTTGAAATATTTCCATCGCTGGACTGATCCTAAATGGAAGACGTAAGAATCGGTATCTCCCGTATGGTGTCCAAAATTTTGTTAGCTTACTGCTATTTTCGTTTAGTTTCAACTGCCAGAAAGCATGTTTCGCGTCGAGTGTTGAAAATACTTTAGCTTCATGTAGCTCTGGTAGTGCTTCTTCAATTGTCGGCATTTGATAGTCTGCACTTTTCAATGCTTTAATCAAATATACTGTTCGAGTCATATTCGTATTTCGCTTTTACGGTTTACTAATAATATATTATTTACCCATTCTGTATGACTTTCTTCTTTAGTTATTACTCCCATTTTTCCATTTCTTTTAATGTTCTTCCTAATTCTTCTCTCATAGCTATCGGTATTCTTCTAGGTTGGTGTATTTTTGGTGTGATTGTTTCTTCTACTTCTAATATGATACTTCTCCTTCTACCAACCCTAATCATTCGAAAACTTCATTATGTCTACGCAAAATATCTTCAGGCTTTTCTTTTTTGTTGATTGTCTTTGTCTCGTGTATTTCTTCACATATCTTAATTAAATCCAGAAGCTTACATGTTTTTGCTGACAGTAGTGGACAATAATTATTTTCAGTTACTTCAAATGTCATTGCGTATTTTTTTTCTCTTTTGTGGCAGTATAGCATGACTCGTCCTAGGGTGACATATGGGAAACGCACGGTTTTCAAATGAATGTATAATCAGTTGTTTTTTATAAAAAAAATAATTTGTTTTAAAAAACGACAGATCATTACCTACCATTTGATTTAATATAGGTAGTTAGGTATGAAAAATTATATCATTCAGGTGGCGGCCATTCTCTTGAATGCACACTTCAAGTTTGTGCCGAAAGTTATCCATAACTTTCGCTAACAGCTCTCGTTCAACCGAATGCACCTCTTCTGTAATGGCATCTTTTAACCCCATTAAAGTACGGGGTTTATGAACATAAACACGCTCTTTTAAATATCCCCATAGGAAAATATCACCGATATTAAAATGGCGACGAAAGATCCCCTGTGATGCAATAACAGATTCGCCATTTCGAACGAACGTATCGTACGCGAGCACTCGCTGCTGTATCGTCCACTGCTCCATTTTATCTAATACGGTAGGTCACTTCGAAGCGAACGTTCTAAACCGCAACAATTTTCCAACACTGACAGCTGTGTACTACCCATTCTAAAAACGTACGTTTCCCATATGTCACCCTGTATTACCATACCACTAAAGCATTTTAAATTTGTGGTTGTTGCCTCCAACTCTGGATTATTATTTTCCATCATTGCTCAGTAATCCTCAAGTCCTAATACAATACATGATGCACCTGTATCTAATTGACAAGTAACTAATTTCTTTTTATGTTTAACTTCAAATTCTAAATCTGCTATTATTTTATTCTTATTTTCATTATCTATAGTGAGTAAGTATTCGTCTTCTATTTCTTCTGTTTATTCTGCTTCATTTACTCCTTTATGTAACGATTCGACTTTCGTGAATAGCACATTCTTGCGTAATGATTTTTTTTCTTACATAGCTTGCAAGCTTCGCCTGCTGGACATTTTTCTGGCTCATGTTTTAGTCCACAGTATAAGCATTCTCATTTTTCATTAGTTTTCTTTCTCGTATTTTTACTTGTAGGAGTATTGTACGATCTCGATCTGCCGAATCTAAAATTACTCGAATTCGCTTGTCTTCTTTGCAACTTATTCACTTCAGCTGACTTCTCTTCAATATTTCGTAATTGTTTGGCTGTCAGTTCTTTTGCTTTGCATTTATCAATTGCTTCTTCCAATGTTATATTTTTATCAAGCCATAATACTTCTCTTAGCTTTACATCATTTATCTAGTATATAATCTTATCAAGTAGTAAATCATTTGCTAATTCCTCATACTGGCAATTTTTTATCATTTAGTCTATTGAAGTATTTATCATACGATTCTTCTGCATTTTGCTTAGCAAGATTAAATAGTGTTCTTTCATATATCTTGTATAATTACGGAGTTAGATTTCTTCCTATAGCTTCTAATAATTTTTCAGCTGTTTGTTTTTCTTCTGTATTTATCGTTTTTCTTCTCCAACTGCTGTTAGAAGTATTGCTATTTTTTCTTCTTCTTCTCTGTTTTGTAATCCTGTCACTTTTAAATAATTTTCCCAAGAACGTTTGAATAACTTGAAATTTTCTGAAACATCTCCTTCTGTTATGCTAATTTGCTTCGGTAATGGTATGCCTGAATTTATTTGCTTATTTTCTGGTGTGCTTCGAACTTCAGTTAACTCTTTTGTAATGCTTAATAATTGTTTTACTTTAGCTTGTAAATTCTCCATCTTGCTTTCTTTCTTTTTTTTTAATACCTGACACCATGTTTTATGTTTTTATGATTAACTAATGACGATCAAGTTAACACAATCAACTTACTTTATTGAATGAAATAAAAATGGTACTTTATAATGATTTTACAAAATTTTTGTCATAATATAATATGTACAAACTTAACTATTATTCAATTTAAAATTGTGAGATATATAACAAAAAAAGTAAACCAATTTCAGAACTCACCGCAAGAATGCAGAGATTTTGTATGAAATTAGTATGCTTCAGACGCAATATCAAACATATTACCGGGAAAATATTTTTGTTACCTGATGCTCTATCAAGAGCACCAATAAAATAAACGACGCGTGACGATACTGATATTATTGAAGAGGAAATTTTATTTATTCAAAGTATTATAGAACTGTTGGAATCCAAGACACCCGTTCTTTATTTATTTATTTAAACTAAATGATTTTGTAGTTGTTATTAAAAAAATTGAAATAGTGAGTTTAGTTGTTTATGTCAAATAAAAATATATTGTATTGTGTCTGATTTATTTAATAAAAATTAAAATAAAACTGCGCTTAAAATATTAAAGTCAATAGGTTATGGGCCCAGGCTTTGAATAAGGAGAAATTAATATGACGTCAACAGTGAGTGCTACGAGATTTGAGCTTTTGAGTAAAGATAATTATGAAACCTGGAAAATTCATGTAGAGGCGTTATTGATTAAAAATGATTTGTGGGAATATGTCAGTGGTGATAAACTTATTCCTGATGTTATTGAAGATAATCAAGCAAGTATTGTTGCGAGGAATGATTGGATTAAAACTGATCGTAAAGCTAAATCAGAAGTGATATTAGCGATTAGTTCAACGGAATTACAGCATGTTCGAGGATGTAATACGTCTCGTGAGGTTTGGCAAAAACTTGCTTCAGTTTATGCGTCTAAAGGACCTGCAAGAAAAGCTTTACTACTTAAGCAACTTATGCTTCATAAGATGTCTGAAGGTGGTGATGTCAGGGATCATGTAAACAAATTTTCTGATATAGTTGATCGACTTAGAGCAATGGATATTGATGTGAACAAGGATTTATTATCTATAATGTTATTATTTAGTCTCCCAGACAGCTATGAAGGTTTCAAATGTGCAATGGAATCGCGTGATGAATTATTGAAGGTTGAAGCTCTTAAAGTAAAGATACTTGAGAAGAGTGAAGTAGGTTCAAATTCAGTTGTTGAGTTAGCTAGAAGTGTGAGAGCTGAAAATCAACAGAATTCTAAATATGAATTTAGAGGGTATTGTTTTAAATGTGGGAAGCAAGGACATAAGTCTCCTGAATGTCCAACACAATCTAAACCAAATTTCCGAAGATATGGACCAGATAAGCAGAATAAACAATACAAACAAGCAAGACAATGTGCTCAAGCAGATGATGATACTTTTGCAGTGTATAATACTGAATTTGCTGGTCATATTCCAAGTTGTCGACCTTGGATACTTGACAGTGGTTGTACTACACATTTATGTGGTGATAAGCAACTATTTAAGTCTTTTAATGAAGAAACTAATGGAAGAATCAACTTGACTAATCAAGCTAGTAGTGAAATCAAAGGAAAAGGAACTATAAATTTGTTAGTTAGTAATGGTAAACAGCTGAGGTCAGTAGATTTTTCAAATACATTATTTGTACCAGATCTAAGATCAAACTTAGTTTCAGTTGCTAAAATTACTAATAAGGATTATGAAGTTTTATTCCGTAAAGATTCAGCAATGATTATGGATCCAACTGGGAACATTAAATTTGTAGCTGAAAGGTGTGGTGATCTCTATTATTTAAAAGAAGGCAATGAGGAAGCTGGTATTGTTGAAGATAAAGCTAATTCAGAATTTTTAATGTGGCATTGTCGTATGGGTCATCTGAATGCTAATGATTTGGTTCGAGTTGTTAATCAGAATACTACAAGTAAAGTAACTCCTAAACAGTTAACATGTTTGTCAAAATGTGAAGTATGTTTACGAGGCAAGATGACAAGATTACCGTTTTCAGCAAGTGAACGGCAGAGTGAAGAAATTCTTGAAATAGTACATACAGATATTGTTGGACCGTTCAGAACTCAATCAGTAAATGGAGCGAAATACTTTATCACATTTATTGATGATCGATCCCGATGGTGTGAAGTATACTTTCTTAAACAAAAGAGTGGTGCACTAGAAGCATTCAAGATGTATCAAACTCAAGCAGAACGTGTTACAGGAAAGAAGATTAAATATCTTCAAAGTGATACTGGTAAAGAGTATTGTAATGCTGAGATGGATACTTTTCTGCGTAATCAAGGTATTCAGCGGAGATTGAGTGTTGTAAGAACACCTCAGCAAAATGGTGTTGCTGAACGTTTCAATCGTACGTTAGTTGAAATGGCACGTTGTTTGTTACTTCAATCAAGTTTATCAGACATGTTTTGGGCTGATGCTGTAGCTACAGCATGTCACTTGAGAAACAGATGTCCTTCAAGAAGTATCAATGGGGATACTCCTTATCAGAGATGGTTTAACAGAGACAAAATGTCTTTAAATTATTTACGAGCATTTGGTTCAGCTGTATATGTTCTAGATAAAGATCCAGCAAAAGGTAAATTATCTGATAGGTCAATGAAGGGAATCTTTGTAGGTTATCCACGTGAAACAAAAGGATATAGAATTTGGTTGTCAGAAAGTAAAAAATTTATTGTTGCTCGTGATGTAAAATTTATTGAAGATAATGTTACTATTATTTTAAAGAATCAAAAGATTGAACAGCTGATTATTAATGATCTCGAAAATAAAGATAAACCATGGGTTGAATTGATAACAGGATTTGGAAACAGTAATGAGATAGAAACGACAGTAGAAATACCAGAAGATTTAGAAGATAATGAAGAAAATGAAAGAAGAGGACCTGGAAGACCAAAATTGATTAAAACAGGTTTGAGAGGTCATCCTAGAAAATTATTTTCAAAGGTTAATAACTGTGAAGTCAAGGAAAAGATAAAATGTGATTCTGATGAAGATGAAAATATATTTGTTGGAGTAGCTGAAGTTCAATTAGATGATGCTATGAATTCTCCAGATAGTACAGATTGGAAAAGTGCAATTCAATCTGAAGTTTTGAGTTTATTAAAATATGATACTTGGGATATTGTTAAATTATTTGAAGGTCAAAGTGTTGTTGGAAGTCGAATGATTTTAACAAATAAATTTGGACCAGATGGATTAATTGAAAAAAGGAAAGCTCGTATTGTAGCAAAAGGTTACAGTCAGAAATATGGGATTGACTATAATCAAACTTTTGCTCCTGTTGCAAGGATGGAATCAATGAGACTTTTGTTTGCATTGTCTGCTGAGTTGGATCTAGAAATCAGACAATTTGATGTTGTAACTGCTTATTTGAATGGAATACTGGATGAAACAGTTTTTATGGAAATTCCGGATATGCTATATGCAACTTTAACATGGATTATTGATGATAGTCAGGTACCTGAAGAATTAAAAATTAAAGCTATGAAGATGTTAAAATGTATTGAAGAAGGGGGTGATGTTTGTAAATTAAAAAAGGCTCTTTATGGTCTTAAGCAAGCTGCTCGACAATGGCATGAAAAATTATCAAGAAAGTTGGAAAGTATTGGACTAAAGTCCACAAAAGCAGAAAATTGTTTGTATTATGCTAAACGTGGTAAAGATATTTTATTATTACTAATTTATGTTGATGATTTCTTGATTGCATCCTCAGATATTAATTGGATTGATGAAATAAAATGTCAACTTCAAGATGATTTTGAAATTAAAGATTTAGGTCCTGCAAAACAATGTTTAGGATTAGAAATAAATCAAACTGATAAGTATATCTTCATTAATCAATCAAGATATATTATTAATTTGCTTAAAAAATATGAAATGAGTAAATGTAATCCAGTTAAAACACCAGGAGAATTACAAAATAAGAAGATAAATAATTTAACAAATAAAGAAGAAATAAATAATAGATTTTATAAAGAAGTTATTGGAGCATTGATGTATTTGGTGGTTGGAACTAGACCAGATATTGCTAACACTGTTTCAAGACTAGCTCAATTTGTAAATGAACCATGTAAGCAAGATTGGTTAGCAGTAAAAAGAATATTGAGATATTTAGCCGGAACAACAAAACTTGGAATACTTTATACTAAAGAAACTAAATCTATGTTTGGATATTGCGATGCTGATTGGGGAGGTTGTCTTGAAGATCGGCGATCATACTCTGGATATGTATTCATATTAGCAGGGGGTGCTGTAAGTTGGAAATCACAGAAACAACGAACTGTAGCTCTTTCATCTACTGAATCAGAGTATATTAGTTTATCAGAAGCTATGAAAGAAGCAATATATTTAAAAGGATTATTAACTGAACTTGAACAAGATGAATTTTCAGAAATTGAGTTATTAATTGATAATCGTGGAGCTGAACAACTGGCTTCAAACCCAGTTTATCATGCACGCACAAAGCACATTGATATTCGTCATCATTTTGTGAGAGAAGCAGTTGAAAATGCAATTGTGAAATTACGTCATGTATCTACAAATGAGATGGTTGCAGATATTTTGACAAAAGCACTTCCCAGAGAATTACATGATAAATGTATTCAAGGATTGGGACTTCAAATAATTTAAATTATGATTATAACGTATGTCTTGAGGGGGTGTGTTGGAATCCAAGACACCCGTTCTTTATTTATTTATTTAAAATAAATGATTTTGTAGTTGTTATTAAAAAAATTGAAATAGTGAGTTTAGTTGTTTATGTCAAATAAAAATATATTGTATTGTGTCTGATTTATTTAATAAAAATTAAAATAAAACTGCGCTTAAAATATTAAAGTCAATAAGAACAAACTCCATTTACCGACATCCGTTTAGAAGAGATACGGAAAAACCAAGATACAGATAGAGAGTGTATATCGCTAAAAAATGATATCCTAGAGCAGTGATTCCCAAAGTGGTCTATATCGACCCCCAGGGGTCGATGACAATTTGCAAGGGGTCCATGTCAGCGGGAAAAAAAATTGGGGGTCCATGAAATGAAAATGGGGGTCAACGATAGTGAATCTCCTAACAAAAAAAGAAACAAACTGGACATCGTTAACCGAAGAGATTTAAGATTTAATCTAACTAAATTGATGCCAAATGTTGAAAATTTATTATTAAAGCATCAGGTTCATCCCTCACACTAAAATCATTTATTTTTTGCTTAGTTATTTTATGTAACAGAAGTAAATTTTAATTTGATTCGTTTAATTTGAATCTAATTAATAAATGTATAAAACTAAACATTTCACACTAAATTTCACTACCGTTATAAATTTAAATCATTCAAAGTGAGTAGCACTATATCGGTTGTCAAAAATACATTTGAAATTAATGAATTTGCAAAAAATTAATATCAGATAAGCAGGGGGTCTACCCAAAACCGAAAAACAGGGCAAGTGGTCTACGAGACAAACAAGTTTGGGAACCTCTGTCCTAGAGGGTTCGAAACAAACAATCATATTTTTATTCTTTTAGAGGCGGTTTATCAGTTAACAATGGCTTAATAATGAAAGGAATTCGAATATTTATCCCAGGAAAAATGCGGAAAGAGATGCTGAATCGTTTGCACGAAGGTCATCTTGGTATTGTACAGATCTGCTCCCCTAGAATCGGGATATTCACCAGCAGAATTGCTGTTCGGGAGAAAACTTAGGACAAACTTACCACAGACTAACGACATATTGAAACCTATTGGGAATAACATTGCTACATTTGAAGAAAAACACGCACGATTAATAGAGAAAATATAAAAAACTACAACAACAGAAAAGGAGTAAAGAAGTTACAGACTTTAGGAAAAGGAGAAAAGGTATGGATTCCGATCTACAGAAGTTCGGAAAAATAGAAGACGAAACCAACTTCCCGAGATCATATATTGTTAAGACAGAAAATAGAGATGTACGTCGAAACAGAAAACAATAACCGTTAATGTACAAGGTACGCCTCCATTATCTTTACCAGCAAGCGCACATAAAAAAGACTCGAACCGTCAGTTAAGAAGGAAGTGAAAACGAAAATGCAAACACAAGAAATCCAAACTCACCATACCGAACTAAATTCGGACGCCCTGTTTATCAACCGAAGAAATTAACATTTGAATAGTTTATTAAAATACAATTTTTATATACATTAATTTTATAAACTAAAAACAAAGGGAGGTGTATTGTAATGTGAATCGCACTTTACAATAATTTATTAAACAGTTTTTATTGCGAGTTACATAATCTTTCCTGAATGGCATTCTTTTCTGTAAAATATCACATTTAGTACAGGTAATAGAGTCGTTATTTTCATCCACATTGCACTATCCTACAACTTTTTCTCGTTTTCTTAAATAGGTTCAGTATCACGTATTGACACTAAATGCACAAAATCCTTCAAATTAGGCGGGCGGAAGTGCCGCCATTTTAACAAAACCCGTTTCAGCCTATATCTCCCTAACCGTGCACTTGAGGCCAAAAAAGGTAATAACCTTTATTGTAGATAAATAAATTTACTATCTTTTTTGTTCAATAATTTTTTTTGTATCACTTACCGTTTACGACTTATTTGACTATTACGATTTGTTTATTGACTTTTGGACCCATATCTCTTCTAATAATTGTTTAAACAATAAAATGCTAATGACAAATTTTTAATCTACAAATTTTCTACAGCTTTTATTTCAAACTTGTTTTTCTAAAATTAATATTTTTGAAGTTATAACGCGCTTATGTCAAAAATTCTGTGCCTACTGCCTAGGCGGCCATATGCACTGATCGAACATTAACAAATAGTTCATATGTTCGAAAAAAATGTCTGAAAATCAATATTTTCACTTTTTTTTAATTAATTATATTGATTTTTGTCTTCTAAAAGACAAAAACGTTTTAGAAGACAAAAATCAATATAATTAATTAAAAAAAAGTGAAAATATTGATTTTCAGACATTTTTTTCGAACATATGAACCATTTGTTAATGTTTGATCAGTGCATATGGCCGCCTAGGCAGTAGGCACAGAATTTTTGACATTAGCGCGTTATAACTTCAAAAATATTAATTTTAGAAAAAAAAGTTTGAAATAAAAGCTGTAAAATTTGTAGATTTAAAACTTAAGTCATTAGCATTTTATTGTTTAAACAATTATTAGAAGAGATATGAGTTCAAAAGTCAATAAACAAATCGTGATAGTCGAATAAGTCGTAAACGGTAAGTGAACCAAAAAAAATTATTGAACAAAAAAGATAGAAAATTTATTTATCTACAATAAAGGTTATTACCTTTTTTGATCTCAAGTGCACGGTTAGGGAGATATAGGCTGAAACGGTTTTTGTCAAAATGGCGGCACTTCCGCCCGTCTAATTTGTAAGGATTTTGTGCATTAGGGTCAGTACGTGATACTGAACCTATTTAAGAAAACGAAAAAAAGTTGTAGGATAATGGAGAAAAAAATTCTCTATTACCTGTACTAATTATTATAATTCAATTATCTGTACTGAAAAGGTTATTAAATAAATAATTATATTAAAGAGAATTATCAAGTAACAATACATACCCGAGGGCAATAATGGTCATTTCTCGTCGTGACGATAATAGTAGTTGCGAAGGTAGGTAGATACAGTGAATGTACAAGAGACAACATATATTATTTAGTACAGTACACAATTATTTAATTACTATCATTAATTAATACTTTGCACAAGCAAACAAAAACCCATGAATTATCTTTTGTATTATATGTATCTAGAGGGATCGCTCAAATTACGCTCAAACTACTGCATGTAAAAATATCGGCCTTCTACGGGCGATTATAATAATTAATTATTATGGTAGCCACTATAGCCACCTTAACAAAAAAAATTCCAGCCAATTGGGCGACGGGACCATTCCAACTTCAAAAATGTTGACATTTGATTATAATAAAGAAAATACAATATCTTATATCGCGTGAGGTGTGGCGGGTAATGGCTAGTATTCAATATGATATTTGCTATTCGTTGCCATGGTTACCTACATAATATGTTCCACGTCATGTAAATATTAATCATAGCATACCGAACTAGTTTATTTCTGACAAATTCATAAAACAAAAGAGCGGCTGAATTTTTTTATTTTCAAAATATTTCCGAAACTAAAATTTAGAAAAAAAATTTTTTACAAAACTTTTTTGAAAAAATAATGAGCCGTTATGAAAAGTATACCATTATTATATAAAAAACACCGTTTTAGCATATATCTCTTCTGCGCATGCGCCGATTTGCCCCAAAAACAATAAAGCTCTTCATATTTGCATACCAAACATCCTCCCAAAATTTGGTTTCAATCCGCTCATCAGTTTGACTTGTATCGTGTTCACAGACTAACAGACAAACAGACTAACAGACGCACAGAGTTTTTTCAAAAATATGTTTTTTGGATTAGAGGGACCTCAAAACGGAAAGATATTGTAAAATTTTTGAAAAGTGATTTTTGACCTAAAATAGTACCTACCATTCCCCACGTGTGGGTTGGAATGGTAAAATCCAGCTAGTTGGATGACACATCCATTACAACTTCAAAAAACTGATATTTGTCATATTATTATAATAAATAAAATAAAATTTCTGTTAACGCGTATGGGGACGCGGGTAACGACTAGCAATAAATATTATGTATAAATAAATATTATGATATTAGTTTGCATGGTTGCAAAATATGATTTCAGATGTAAAAATTAATTAAAGCATATATTTTGTGAGCTACCTAACTCATTTATTTTTTTTACAGAACAGAAAATAGCTGATTGTTTTTTTTTAATATTTCCGGAAATATAAAAAAAATGTTTACAAAACTTTTGGTAAAAATTAATAACAATAATAAACCATTGAAAAGTATACCATTATAAATAAAAAACTCGAGTCAAGATGCCAAACCCTGTCTGCTAATACAGGTAGTGTGGCTTTATTATGTAAACTTAATCTTTCTTTTTGGGCAAAATAAAAAATGTAAGCCCTTAATACATCCCTTAAAATAATATTTTGTTAATTAATTTCAATACTAATATCAATCCAACGCCTGCACCAAATTATAAATACACCATTCAGTAAGTAGATTCATATTCGCAAACTAATGTTTTCTTAAAAGTTTGTAAGTCCGATTCTGTAGGGCCGATTTTATTTTTTTGGCAGCGCATATTAATGTCCAAACCATAACGGATTCACAAAAAAAAAACAAAATAACAAAGATTCCGTGGCTATTTTAAAAAAAATATTGTCTGAAGACACAAGTAATTCAAGAATTACAAGGCGCGAAATTCTATAAAATATACCCCGGCGTTATGTTTGAAAATTGTTGTATATTTTTAACGACACTTTGAGCTTAATAATATAATTTAATTAACTTAATCTACGAAAAAAATTACAGTTGAAAATATTGAAACACAGAAAGGAAAAATCATTTTAATAATTTATTAATAATTAGTCACAACCAACTTTTTTAAATTATTACCCTAAATTATTAAAATAATTATATTTCCGTTTTGGTACATTTCAATAAAAACTTTCTTTTTATTATTATTTTATTTTTCTTGTAATAACATATATCTCTGATGCGCATGCGCCGATTTTTCCCGAAATAAAATACAAAAATTTCTTGTAAAACAGATAGAATAATAAGCCGCTATGAAAAGTATACCATTGTTATATAAAAAACGTTATAGCACATAATATCTCTTGCGCATGCGCCGATTTTCCCCAAAAATAAATTACAAAACTTTCTTGTAAAACACATAGAATAATCAACCGTTATGAAATGTAAAGCATTATTATATAAGAAACAAGGTCATAGCCCATATCTCTTTTGCGCATGCGCCGATTTTCCCCAAAAAATTTACAAAACTTTCATGTAAAAATAGATAAAATAATAAGTCTTTTTAAAAACTATATTATTATTATATAAAACAACATTATAAAAGATATACTCTTTTACGCATGCGCCGATGTTCCCAAAAAACAATAGGCCACTTCATATTTGCATATCAAACATCCTCCTAAAATTTGGTTTCAATCCGCTCATCCGTGGTGTCGGAATGGTAAGAAATGTCAAAAATGACGTTTGCATCTGTCAAAGTATTATGTTCTAATAATTAGTTATTCAAATTGTTAACTCAGAAGGCGTTGCATTTCACAAATATGTGAAATGCCATCCGTTTTTGAACAAATGCAATCGTTTTATTTTAAGACAGAACAAACGTAATCTTTATATTACCATATTAAACCGTGCAACAGAGAGAGATAACCGAAAGATGTTTGCCATCGATTATATCAAATTGAATTTATTTCTAAATAAATTTGTATAAAAAACCTGTTTTGGCAAATTCTGTTGTACGAAATTTATGTAAAATTTTCTCCTCTTTCGTTTAAGACAGGTTTCGAACCGATCTGATTTAAATTGAGTGAGTTATAAGCAAAAAACTTCGTTTTTTCTTTATTGCTCCCCTCTGGGGTCAAAATTCAAAAATCGGGCGACGTTAGGATTTAAGTTACCCGGAGACGAATCGAACAAAAAAAAATTTTTTAAAATCGGTTAAGGCGTTTGGGCTGTACGCTGGATACAAAAAGCGTGACTCACAGATTCACAGACAAAGCGAGTACATATAAGGCGCTTTAGCTTACGCTAATCGCGCCTAATTAGGGATTAGGTTGAAAAACGGTCAATGGTTAAACAACATCGCCTTTTAGTGCTTTAATCTGGTACTACTAACGATTATTTATTTATTTATTCATTTTTTAAATAACAATAAAGAATATTCAATAGCAATCTGCATTAACTTTTAAGTGTCTACTGTCTGCAAATGAAGGTAACTTTTAAATCGACGCTAATAACCTCAGTTGTCGAGCGTCTATAATCTTACAATTTGTATCACTAATTTTTAGATCAGTCTATATGTATAATGTAATATAACTTTACTTGTATTAGAAAACCGCGAAAAGGAGAAAAGAATCAATTTAATATGTGAATATGGCTTTAAGCTTATACGAAGAATATAAAAGAAAAAAAAGAAAATTACATGTTACAAATAATATTCACTCCACTTGTAACTTCTTTGAAAATGCAAGTTACATAATATTTCAAGATATTCATATTTCAAAATTGAAAATAAAACCAAAATGCAATATAGACCGAGTGGAATCGACGAATTCACTTCGGATTCAATCAAATAAGGAGACCGTATTGATTATGAAAACCAGGTTAAAGTATATATTTTTAATGTTATTGAAAAAAACGCCAATTTTCCGTTTTTTGACGCTTTCAAAATATAACAAGGAAATGTTTTTTTACAATGCAAATTTTTTTCTAATGTCTTCAGACTGCATATTAACAAAAAATGATGATTTTTAATCTTTTATAATATATGTAAAAAATATTTGTTTATACCCGCACAGTCATACCATGGGATTTTTAAAAATTAATAACATTGAAAAATATTACAAAAACACCTTTTCAACATTTCGTATTAGAAATCGGTCAAAAAATATAAACAAAATTGTGTTTGGATGATTTTTTTTCTTTTTATTACCATACAAAATTCTTCTAAACAATATCAAACCAGGTTACCTTCTGATAACTTGGATTTTCATAATCAGTAAAAAAAAATTAAACCAAATTGAATTCGGGACGGTAGCGTCGAGTCCACCAGAATATCTCTAGTACAACTGTTTAGAAATCTATTTTGATTCCAGGGGACTTCAAAGCAAAAAAATATTGTAACATTTTGAAATGTGAATTTTGACCTTTTCTATTAAACTAGCGATCCTTCGCCTGAATTTGTAGATTGCCAGCGTTTTTATTTTAATGCCATAATATATAATATCCTATATGTTCATCATGAAAGTCCATTCTAAATATTGGTGAAAAAATGTTTGAAATCGAATGAGTAGAAGTTATTGAGATTATCTCCTACATTCAAACTTATAAACTTTACCTCTTTATAATATTAGTACCTATAAATAAGTTGACTTTTTCGTAAAACATTTTTAGTACCTGTTTTTACAATCATTTGACTTTATTTTTCGTTAAATTGTCCGTAATTCGTTAAAATTAGTTAGCAGTGGTCAACATGATTATTCGGCAGAGAGGCGCCGTAAAACATAGTGCATTTAATTTAACCTCAACAATGAAATAAAGTCTCTACTTCGTCAATTAGACAGCGTCTGCTGGTTTGAGGCTAACACTAAATATAAACAAAACTCAAGCTGTTAATTTCAGCAAATTAAACATCGGCAGTGTCGGTATATCACCCTATAGTATAACGGTTAGCGACAGTATTAAATTCTTAGGACTAACAATTGACAAACATTTAAATTGGACATATCACATTGAACAACTGCGTGCAAAAATTGTATCATATGTGTATTTAATAAAACAGTTGTCAACAATGTGCACACAAGATACGGCTTTGACAGTATAATTATGCATATGTATTCTCAGCCTTAAGATACGGCATAATATTTTGGGGGGATAGTCCTCACATAAATCAATTATTTATTTTACAAAAAAGATGCGTTCGCAACATCTTAAAAATTAAACAACGTGAGTCATGTAGACCACATTTTAAGAAACTGGGGATATTAACTCTGCTTTGTGTATATATTTTAGAATCAGCTTGCTTTGTTAAACAAAATTTTAGTTATTTTGAACAGGAGAGGACAACCCATGAATATTCCACTAGGGCAAGGACGGATCTTCACGTTCCAAACGTAAAACAATCCATAGTCAGAAAAAACATGCATATGCAGTTAATAAAAATAATTAATGCAGTTCCTTTAGAAATAAGATCTTTGAATAATAAACTGTTCAAACTACAACTAAAAAAATATTTACTGAACAATAGTTTTTATAGCATACTTGATTATTTGAATTTTTAATGTAACTTTTTAAAATATTGATGCCATTTTTCGATTCTAATCATTTTAAATTGTGATACCTTTTTATGACTTGTTTTATACCTGTATGGTACTATAAAATAAAGAATTATTATTATTATTAATCAGAATGGTTCAGCTACTATTAATATTTAGCGTGTCGATGCTGACAGCACAACCAAGCTGGTCACCCAGTCAATTAGAAGCTGAGTGAGGCACACCACCATTCATACAAGTGCTATCAGCAGTAGCAGCTCAACCAGTAGCGCTGCCATAACAGCTCAGTGAGGCAGGGTTCAAACTCTCGATTAGTGAATCGTCTGTATATTTGAATCTGTGCTCGTTTTGTTTATGTTTCAGTTTGTTATAGTTATTTATAACCGGTTGAAATTAGAATTCGTTAATCGATATGTGTACCAGTTAAAGTGAACTGATTTTATTAGGTATACAGTTAACATGAAAAGGTCAACTCTGTCAATAAAAGCTCTGTATATATTTTATATATCGACTCCGCCAGTTTGACTTCACATTATAGATGACTAAATAGTTATCCGAGTACCCGAATCTGAAAACGTAAATCGATATACGGAATATCGATATATGTAGCAGGAAATGTCATTTTGTTCTAGTATTATAATAATAATCAATGCCATCGTTCATACTAAAACTACTAGATTTGACAAACTACCGCAATCGTCCACCATTTTGCGGCTTGTAATTCTTGAATTACTTGCGCATATACTCTCACAGGAGTCTCACTGGTTATAGAAATAAATTCAATTTAACTTAACTGATGGAAAAGTTCATCTTTCGGTTATTTCTGTTTGTTTCACAGTGTAACATGGAAATTTAAAGATTGTGTACTACTTATGTTCTGTCTTAAAAAAAAAGATTGCATTTGTTCAAAAACGGATACCATTTTAAATATTAGTCAGTTTTTGACGTGATAACGTCTTATAAATTGATGAAACACCAATCTTATAAATTGATGAAACACCGGCTGCATATACGAAAAAGTGTCACGTTCCGAAATCTGTCCCGTTCCAAAATCTGTCCCGTTCCGAAATGTGTCACGTTCCGCCTGACTTAAATATGATATTCAAGCGGCAGATATCATCAACCGATTGAGATGAAAATTTGTATACACGTTTAGTTTGAGTGACAATGCATGGTTAGCTGTGTGACGTCACTCTAAATCCAATATGGCGGACTTCTAAAGATGGCGGACTAATTTTATTATGCTTTCCTACAATATGGGTATCAAATGAAAGGGCTTGCTGAGAATAACTCGAAAAATAAAGTGACGTCACTCTAAATCCAATATGGCGGACTTCTAAAGATGGCGGACCAATTTTATTATGCTTTCCTACAATATGGGTATCAGATGAAAGGGCTTGCTGAGAATAACTCGAAAAATAAAGTGACTTTACTTTAAATCCAATATGGCGGACTTCTAAAGATGGCGGACTAATTTTTTGACGTGATAATCTTATAAATTGATGAAACACCAGCTGCACGCACGAAAAAGTGTAACGTTCCGCCTGACCCTGTGCGTGCAAGCGAGAGCGCAGTAATGTATTATTAAATATGATATTCGAGCGGAATACGTTATCACGTAAAACTACCGTCCGTAAACCGACTTTACAATCAATTTTTTATATTAATCAGAGCAAATTACATTTTATATCCTCCCAAAATTTGCTTTTAATTCGCTTCCTCGTTTGACTTGTATCGTGTTTACAGACAAACAGACGTAGATTTTTCCAAAAATATATTTTTTGGACTCGGAGAATCCCAAACGAAAAATTTTTATAAAATTTATATAAGTGAATTTTAACTTAATCCCCACTGATGGAGTTGGAATGGTAAAATAATAATTAATAAGTCCAAAAATAAATATCGATGACATGTGATCATTTTCATATTAAAAAGTGCATAAATTACCCAAATTATACAAATTTAAATTGTGTAATGTTAAAGATATGATTTTTTTAATTGCTCCTTGAAGTAAATGCTAGTGAGAAAATGTAAGACCCAATTTGTGTGGCTGTTAAAACTCGATGGCGTTCGTTTTTATATAGTATTACACTGCGTCATAAAGTAATAATTCTCGCACTAGATACACCTACATAACCTACTATTTAACATCATTGTTCCTCCTGTGCAATCTAAATAGGTATATAAAAGGAAACCGTGACTGACTGACTGATCTATTAACGCACAGTTCAAACAACTGGACGGATTGGACTGAAATTTGGCACACAGATAGTTATTACGACACAGGCATCCGCTAAGAACAGACTTTTGAAAATTCAACCCCTAAAAGGGTGTAACGGGGGTTCAAAATTTGCATGAAGAATCAACGCACGGCTCAAACCACTGGAGGGATTGGGCTGAAATATGGCAACAGATATACTTATTATGACGTTAAGAACATATTTTCTAAAATTTAACCCCTAGAAGGGTGTAACGCGGGTTCAAAATTTGCTTGGAGAATTCATATAAGATAGATGTATAATCAATTCGAAAATACGCAGGATTACTTCTGTCAACAAATCAAAAAACACGTGTTTCGTTTTTTTTAAAAACAACCTCTTCAGAGGGTGAAAAGAGGTAAATAGTCTAAAAACCAGCATGGGTGTAATTTTCAAGGTTTGTCGGGACGTTGATCACTTGAATGTCATCAATTTTAAAGTTTATTAGGAAGGTCTACGTCAAGAAAGGAGTAACTGTGCCAAATAATGGGAATGCATCCGTGATTCGTGTCAATCGCGTGCGAAGCCGCGGGTAACGGCTAGTAAAACTATATGTATATAGATTTAACTCTATATAAAAGATCTCATAAATGCTTTTGAAAATGTACTTCTCCGCGAAAATATAAATTTATATGCTTTTGAGAGCTTTCTTAATAAAAAACATTAGAATTTCTTATGTTACTCATTATGCAATAATTTATTTCATTACTTAGATTGACATTCATTAAAATACGTGGAGAATTTCAATTATAAGGAAAGCCCTTTTCAAAATGCATTCTGATTGCACCATAAAGTGACTTGAATTGCATTAAGAACAAATAAGGACAGATTCACACTGCAGATGTACTGCAGCGACAAAAGCAGGCGATTTAACCAGTTTAACAGTAATTTTCATAAACTACCTATAAGCTACCATCTATAATAATTCTTAATAGTAATATTCATAGATATATATTTAATAGATTGCGAATACACTAGCGCCTCCTGTCTCTGTTAGAAGCCATTTTGAATGTGGGATACGCCGTAAAAAGCGCGTGAGTTTCAAAAATATTAAATATTCTATAATATGATTTTATTGAAAAAATAAGAAAACTTACAGTTAACAGTGATATTTCGCTCCAAAACCTATTTTTATACTGAAACGTTTCAAAAATTACAAAACTGAACATAAAAATCCACGTTTTTTCAAAAATGCGCTAATACTACTTTATTAGCTTCTACTTTATTTTCATGAAAATTTATATTTGAAAATTATTTGTTGTGTACAAAATTCAGTTCAAAACCAAAACACTGCGTATAACAAAATCGACAGTGGAATGAACAATTTTTTCACGATTTACCAATAGGCCATATTAGGCCAAGCTATAGAGATTTAAAACAGCGGTCTCGTGACATAAAGACTAGTAGCGAACCGATTGTGCGATGATATAAAAGATAATAAGCAGATGAATAGGTATGTGTTTTTCACTCGAGTTTCCGGTCCATTAGTTAGTTATCAACAGTTTATTGCAAAAAAACGCGATTTTTGCCTTTTTTTGCTTGTAACTTTGAAACTAATGGAGCAATCGGAATGCCCCAATGAAATGGTTTGTAGAGAATCGAAATATCTACAGAATGAGAGGTCGAATGTTTTAATCGGATAATTAGGTCCTGAAAAATTTAGGAAAAACCAGAAAATTAGGCGTTTTTTCGAAAATTTATAGCTCCGTCATTTTTTGAGCTGGAGCGCTAAAATTTTGAGAGAAAGTAGAGATTATAATGTTCTTTATATGTGCCAAAGGTGGGTGCTGTCGGATTATTAGTTTTCGCGAAATCGCGATTGAAAGTTTGCAGTGCGCTTTTTTCCGGCATGCCTGTATGCGTTACCGTAAGTCCGATAATAATTTCAAAAAAAGTTTTGAAAAGTTGACATCGTGCACTACAAAACGTAGATTTCAGTTTTTCGATCAGATGCCTGGAAGCATGCTAAAAACACTCGTAAAGTTCGTGAAAAACGGCCAAGCGCGCCCTCACAGTCGAGTGGTAGGGGAATATAAATAACGTGCGCGCCGCGCGCGCTTATATACGCTTCTCCGCCGCTGCTCCTTCCACCACCACTCGACTGCGAGCACGCGGTCGGCCGTTTTTCGCGAACTTTACGAGTGTTTTTAGCATGCTTCCAAGCATCTGATCGAAAAACTGAAATCTACGTTTTGTAGTGCACGATGTCAACTTTTCAAAACTTTTTTTGAAATTATTATCGGACTTACGGTAACGCATACAGGCATGCCGGAAAAAAGCGCACTGCAAACTTTCAATCGCGATTTCGCGAAAACTAATAATCCGACAGCACCCACCTTTGGCACATATAAAGAACATTATAATCTCTACTTTCTCTCAAAATTTTAGCGCTCCAGCTCAAAAAATGACGGAGCTATAAATTTTCGAAAAAACGCCTAATTTTTTGGTTTTCCCTAAATTTTTCAGGAACTAATTATCCGATTAAGACATTCGACCTCTCATTCTGTAGATATTTCAATTCTCTACAAACCATTTCATTGGGGTATTCTGATTGCTCCATTAGTTTCAAAGTTACAAGCAAAAACAGACAAAAATCGCGTTTTTTTTGCAATAAACTGTTGATAACTAACTAATGGACCGGAAACTCGAGTGAAAAACACATACCTATTCATCTGCTTATTATCTTTTATATCATCGCACAATCGGTTTGCTACTAGTCTTTATGTCATGCAAAAATGCTCTACAGCTTGGCCTATATACCTACATGTGTTTTATTTAATATTTTTTAATAGATTATTTATTCAACCATAATACGGAAAAAAATTGATATTTATTTAAAAATGTAATATTAACATATGAAAAAAATATTAAATTTCACATTCGAAACTAGACAGTTTAAACAATCGACCATGTTGGCGGGATTATGTGACGTCATGATATACGATGCATGCCAATTTTGATGTCAAATTGTCAGTGTTCTAAACTTTTTCATGATATTTATGTTCAGTTTAGTAATTGAGAAAAAGATTCTTAAAGAGGAGAAAATTTATAATAACAGTCCAACTTCCGAAACCTCTCTCTAGTATTTATAGTTTAAAAACGTTGAAAATAGGGTTCCGCGTGGCCGTTTCGGCTCGAGCACCACGCACTGTTTATAGAGTACAAGACATAAAAAAAAATTTATAGCGTTAATAGTCCAAGGAATGAAAACTTGATTTTCGGAAATCGGACCGAAACTAATAACTTCCTTTTTTGAAAATTTTCCACAGCGGGAAGTTAAAATACAGTTTCCTGGATTTTCTATTGGATTATTATGTAAGTCACGCTAACTAAAATGGCTCTAAAAAGAACAAAACAACGTTTGATGTTCAAACAAAAGAAACGTGAAAAGAGAGAAAGTTATTTAATTGGATATAAAATAAGTACAAACAAATTTAGAGCAAAGGTTTTTCAGTATAAATCCATCTAAACCAATACGAAAAACCACATCGCTATGTTTCTTAATGGATTTCTCTCTTAGAGAGAATGGGGAATAGTGGAGTGTAGTGTGCACTGGGATTATTGTGGTTTTCCTTATATAAGATAGCGTCTGAATACTCTCACACAACTTAAGAGGATTCGATATTGGAAATTGGAGAACTAGATTAGAACAAATACAAAGAGACAACAAATACAGTTCAACTGAACTAAAAACTAAACAAAACGATATCAAGATGTGGAAACAATTGCACATTTTTTCAGAAAATGGTCGTTTATGCATGTTTGTTGAATTCGAATTGTTCTGTATTTTTAACCGAATTAAAAAAAGATGTTATCAATTCGTCAGGAATATATTTTTTTGTTCAGTCATAACTTTTCGAGGGATTAATTTACGTGTTGATTCCACATAACTTTTTTTTAATCGGCTTAGTCGTTTTTAATTGACTTTTATATAGGTATAGTTAGGAGCTGACGCGTAAAAAAATCATGTCGTTATCTCATGAACAAATGAACCAATTTTGATCTGTTTTGCCGCGATCGACGCAGTTTTTTTAGCCTAAGAAAGTAATTAATTACAAAAAATCGATCTGATAACAATTTTAAAAGTCATTTTAAAAAAACACTTTTTTACGATTTTTTCGTTCACGGTATCTCGTGAACAAACAAACCGATTTTGATGCGGTTTGCGGAAATCGACGCAGTTTGTTAAGGAGAAGAGCTGATTAGATTTTGGAATTAATCGGTTTAGTAGTTTAGATAATATTTTACAAAAACAAATTTTTAAAAAATTTTGAAACTTGTTTTTTTAATATGTATTTCTCAAATTTTTTTGGACCGAATCATTTCAAATTTTCAGGAAGTCTAAGTTCACCAAGATCACGTCAGATGCCGCAAACCGCGTTTCAGTCGGACAC
The DNA here is from genome assembly GCA_963575645.1 of Xanthostigma xanthostigma. Classification (NCBI taxonomy): domain Eukaryota; kingdom Metazoa; phylum Arthropoda; class Insecta; order Raphidioptera; family Raphidiidae; genus Xanthostigma; species Xanthostigma xanthostigma. The sequence continues at coordinate 45,664,156 of OY754464.1, forward strand.
TCCGTTCAAAAGATATAAAAGGTTCACATACATACATGCACACACACACATACAGCTCTACGGACATCATCGCCAAAATAGTTTCAATAGCTTCCTAGGACCTCAAAACGTCGAGATCTGGCGAAAACTCGATTATCGAAAATCGGGGTGAAACCAACAACTTCCCGATTTTTGAAAAAAAAATTTTTTTTTTTTATTTTTATAGCGGGAAGTTAAAAAAAGTGTGCTTCGACTACGAGGGTCATTAGCACTACTGCCATAAGGCATATTATACAATAATATATTTGAATAACAAATAACGAACTGTCACAAATAAAAATGATACTTTGGTTATGATTTCGCGCGCTACGTCCTACTCATTTAAAGTTCAAAAGATAAATATCAAAGGGACCACTCGAAGCGACGTGTCCACTTACTCTTTGGATATAAATGCTAAGTAAAATTGACTGTGCATAATGCGCTTTACAAACTAAGCAAAGGGGGCAGTGTTCAAAACCAATTGGTGGTAACAACTAACAAGACTATAAAGTGGTCGATGCAATAGTGTAAGGAAGGTATTTGCGGTCAGGGGCGCGCTATCCGGATGTACTATTTCATGTTCCTTAATTGCAAAGTTGATCCTTATAGAGGGTCAAGCTTAAGTTCAGCGTCACAGCGATACGACACATTGTTCACAGTTTTTAACCGACATCAAAAAATAAGGGGGACTCAATTCGACCTATAATTTTTTATTTTTTCGGTTCGATTTTTGGAAATCGAGTTTTCATCAGATCTCTATGTGTTAGGTCCTAGGAAGCTATTCTGGCTACTTTTGGACGGACGTCCGTGTGTGAATATATGTGTGTGTGTAAACAAACTTTCCCTGATTCGATTTTGGAGCCACTCGGTTAAGTATAGGTTCAAAGTTACTCAAAGAATAAAAATTTAAAATAACATTTTTTTACGTTTTTGTCGCATAACTCCTAGCCTATTTGTTTATAAGGTGATAAGAAAAGTTCATTAGATCTTAAATTAGCTTATATATGTATAAAAGCCTATCAAAAAATCAGCAATTTTTGGAACGAAGTTCCTTATGGGACGTTATAGATATAAATGGAGAGCGCTAGGAAAAAAATCGTAAGAAAAAACTGTACGAAAAAGCGTAAGAAAAAACGTAAAGAAAATATACATATATAATTACCTATTGTATGTCTGTCCGTAGCATAGAAAGTTGAAACTTGGCACACTTATAATTATAGGGCATGGGACAGATCCTAACGGAGTTGGATTTTTGAATTTTGATCCCAGAGGGGCGAAAATTGAAAGCAAAAAAGTTATTGGCTTATAATTAGCTCAATTTAAATCAGATCGGTTCGAAACCTGTCTTACGAAAGAGGAGAACATTTTACATAGATTTGGTATAACAGAATTCGCGCAAAAGTTATTTTATATACATAAAAAACAAAAATAAACACTGTATATCTAAATTCGATTTTGCCTAATACATCACACACGCGGATCGGTTATCTTTTCCTGTTACACAGTGTTTTATGGACAATTAAAGATTGTGTATGTTCTGTCTTAAAATAAAAAGATTGCATTTGTTCAAAAACGGATGCCATTTCAAAATATAATAGTCGGTTTTTTTAACTTCCCGCTTTTAAAAAAAAAAAAATTTTTTTCAAAAATCGGGAAGTTGTTTTCACCCCGATTTTCGAAAATCGAGTTTTCGCCAGATCTCGACGTTTTGAGGTCCTAGGAAGCTATTGAAACTATTTTGGCGATGATGTCCGTAGTGCTGTATGTGTGTGTGTATGTATGTATGTAAACCTTTTATATCTTTTGAACGGAGTGTCCGACTGAAACGCGGTTTGCGGCATCTGACGTGATCTTGGTGAACTTAGACTTCCTGAAAATTTGAAACGATTCGTCCCAAAAAACTTTAAGAAATCTTAAAAAAACAAGTTTCAAAAATTTTTTAAAATTTGTTTTTATAAAATATTTTCTAAACTACTAAACCGATTAATTCCAAAATCTAATCAGCTCTTCTCCTTAACAAACTACGTCGATTTCCGCAAACCGCATCAAAATCGGTTCATTTGTTCACGAGATACCGTGAACGAAAAAATCGTAAAAAAGCGTTTTTTTAAAATGACACTTAAAATTGTTATCAGATCAATTTTTTTGTAATAAATTACTTTCTTAGGCAAAAAAAACTGCGTCGATCGCCGCAAAGCAGACAAAAATTGGTTCATTTGTTCATGAGATAACGTGAACGAAAAATTAGGAAAAAAGTTATTTTTTATAATTACTCGTAAAATTATTATCAAATCGATTTTTTTGTAATAATTTACTTTCTTAGGTTTAAAAAACTGCGTCGATCGCCGCAAACCGCATCAAAATCGGCTCATTTGTTCACGAGATACCGTGAACGAAAAATTTGTAAAAAAATGTTTTTTTTAAATTGCTCGTAAAATTCCTATGAGATCGATTTTTCTGTAATAAATTACTTTTTTATGTTAAAAAATTGCGTCGACTGCTGCAAATCGCATCAAAATCGGTTCATTTGTTCATGAGATATCGTGAACGAAAATTTCATAACAAAGTGTTTTTTTTTTTTTTTGAGCTCGAAGAGCAAAAAAATAAACTTCTTGCTATATTTTATATATTTTTGAGCGTTTTGAATTCGAAAATAGCGGGAAGTTACAGGGATGGCCTGCAGGGTCAAACTTCTTTTCAAATTTTTTATATTAATATTTTTTGAAATTCGACGCCTTCTAACCTCTCGATTTGTTATGAAACCTATATAAATAGCGATATCTAGGCAATCATATTACAGTATAAACAAAATTTTCGAATAATTTATCAGACAAATTATTAAAAAAATTATATGATACATAATAAATTGCGAAAAGAACTTCGTTCCAACCGGGTGTTCCACGACACCTTTCATATTTTTTTTCTTATGACCCGGTACCAATACATACTAAAAGACGCTGGTTTTGTTGCTGGATTCGCTGCCGAGATTTGTGTCGACTGCCGATTTGTGTCGACTGCCGTGCTACGGGCTGCAAAGATGAAAACGACGTCCTCGCGGGGGCTCTGCTACTGTTTAAACACGTGGGTTCCGTGGGCAAACGTCAGAAACAAACATGGGCTCTGTTCAGAGATAATAAATATCCATTTTTGCTAACATTCGAACTGCCACTGCGCGCGCACCAAAACAATATCTACAAATCCAGCGCTATAACACCCTTGGAACCTAGCAGCAAAATCCAGCGTCAAAAACTAGAGATCGACCGAGATGATTTTTCTCGCCAATACCGACATACCTATAGCGGTTATCGGTATCGGCCGATTATTATCGGTCATACAAAATATTTTAAAAATAGATGGTGATGACGTCAGCAATATTTATTTATAACACAGAAACTTGAACAGATTTAAAATGAAAGGGAACAAGTAATTCAAAAATTACAAGGCGGGAAATTTCACATAAGTATGTTTAAAAATAATCGGTGATATTTTTAACGACACTTGGAGCTTAATAACAAAACTCTCTTTTTTTTTGATCACACGATATCAGTGTAAACAACAGAAGGCGTTTTACACATGAGCAAATTTGAACAGCCATTTTATTCTTACAGCAAAGCCAGATAAATTAGATTCATTTAACGAATCTATAAAACAGTTAAGATTTTGCTAAATCTTTTCTTTTAAATTATGCACACAAGTTTCCTTGTTAAAAACTTTGTAACTTAACACAATTAAATAAGTTTTGTAAGAAATTTTAAAGGAAAAAGGTTTACTTATTGTACAAATCATTAAGAGTAAAAGATAATAAATAAAATTTAATAATGCTTTACTTTAAAATAAGTAAAACATGAAATGAGCACCAAATTATAAAAACTTTCGTATTTATTAAATTCAATATTTTTTCAGCTTTGTAATTATACTATTTGTACTATATACATAGTTTTTTGTACAATTTCTACTTCGAAACAACGTTTTTCTACTCATCTGAATTAAAATTTGGCTTGTAAGTACAATCTAATGTTATACATGACAGGAAGTTTAACATAAAGACTGCAATAAATTATATGATCGTAATCTAAAGTCATTGTCAAATAAAATATTCTGACAATGCTGTCTGCAATCCCGCATAGGTATACAATTTACTTTTTTTATAACATTGTACTTTATTTTTTTTTTTAATTTTTAACAATTAGGTAGTTATTTATCCACTCGACGTTTCGTACACGTCGCATGTTATGGCTTTACACGATCTCAAATTTAATAACAAATGCATTACAACGAGCGACGCAACGTAGCAGCTTGACGTTTAAGTGAAGGCGAAGACATTTTCCTTAATTAGTGCAATTAAATTAACAGCGCTGAAATCTTGAAAAGATTCATTTTTCATTCATATTGCCTAATAAGATCAACTGACACTTTAATACGTCACCCATATGTGACGCTGTGTTCTTTATTGGCAACATTTTGTTTGACAATAATTATATCACTATCCATATTATAAAACAAAGTTCCCACCCCGTCTGTCTGAACGCGATAAACTCAAAAACTACCGAACGGATATTCATACGATTTTCACCAATGGACGGAGTGATTCAAGAGAAAGGTTTATGTGTATAATTCGTTAAAGTTTTGTGGAAATTGGTTGAAATATGTCGATGACTGTTGAAGATGTTGGAAAAAATCAAGCCGACTGAGAGCTTTCATCGAAAACGCTGCCTAATCCCTTTAAGATATAACAAAACAATGTATGGTGGAATTGTTCCTCTTTTATAGGTGTACGAAAGTTGACGAAAAAACGGTGGCAATCTACGAATTCGAGTTAAGTCGAACCGGGCCGCTAGTTGATAATAATCAAATACGGTATGACGATAATATAAATGAGGATAATGTACATAATATCAATAGAGTATAGTAAATTGAAATTCTGAACACAATTACATCTAATTCATTTTGTTCACACTTCTGATAAGCCACGCCCTTTTAGTAGCTTTGTGGATCGTGGATCGGAGAAAATTTTTCCACATATCAATTCCGGAAGTGCAGAAATTAATATCAGGATTACCTAATGAAATGATTTATTAAAAAGTACAGATAACTTTTTAAAGTTTTATATTCCGATTGCTCCTAAATAAGTATTTGTCAATAATGTGTTTTTCTTTGTCAGTTTATAAATTTTTGACTCAAAGTTTCATCCACGTTTTCAATGTCAATAAATATATTTCGAATAAAAAAGACATTTTTGGAGTTTATTCCTTAAGAGTCATAAAGCCCGGTACGGAAATTTTATGAGTAGTAAAATCAATTGGTGAGGCGTTACGCTCCACCGATTCAAGTGAGGCGTTAAGGCCGCTGCACAAGAGGCTAGAAACGCTGCTAGATTCTTTGCTAGATTTGCCTATTAGTTTTCTAACGCTGGTTTTCTTGATTGCTGTTAAGTGCTCGCTTCACACGAGACTTTTTTTTCAAGCTTGATTTGTGGATAGATCTGGTGCGCGCGCAGTGACAGTTCGAATATAAACACAGAGCAAAACGTGTCTGTTGTCTGACTCTGAACAAAATGCTACACCATGTTGGTTTGTGGGTGTTTGTTCAAGTGCCCACGTGACAAGATACTGCTTCCTGATTCGTTCTTGCTCATACCTAGCAGCAACTCTGGCAGGGAAAATAGCCCTTGTTCTAATTTTAAAACCTATCTAGTGAGCTAGCAGGTCAGCCCGCAGTGGCGTCATTTCTAGCTTCTTACCCAGCCTACCGACTAGCGAAACTCCTAGCAGCGTTTCTAACCTCGTGTGCAGCAGTCTTTATGCTCAAAAGAGACAAACATAATATATATCTATAGGATTTCACGTGCCAAAGAATGATATGGAATACATTACATTTGTGCAATGCTTAGTAGTCTCACAGTATAGTTCACTATTTTTGCTTATAGCTCGCTCAATTTAAATCAGATCGATTTGAAATCAGTCTTAAACGAAAGAAGAGAAAATTTTACATAGATTTCGTACAATAGAATTTGCCCAAACAGTTTTTATACAGATTAATAGAGAAAAGTAGCTGTATAAATTTAATTTTGTCAAATACATCGCGAACGCAGATCGGTTGTCTTTGTCTGCCCCACAATGTGTCATGGAAATTAGAAAATTTCGTATATTAGGCCAAGCTATAGAGATTTAAAACAGCGGTCTCGTGACATAAAGACTAGTAGCAAACCGATTGTGCGATGATATAAAAGATAATAAGCAGATGAATAGGCATGTGTTTTTCACTCGAGTTTCCGGTCCATTAGTTAGTTATAAACAGTTTATTGCAAAAAAAACGCGATTTTTGCCTTTTTTTGCTTGTAACTTTGAAACTAATGGAGCAATCGGAATGCCCCAATGAAATGGTTTGTATAGAATTGAAATATCTACAGAATGAGAGGTCGAATGTCTTAATCGGATAATTAGGTCCTGAAAAATTTAGGAAAAACCAGAAAATTGGGCGTTTTTTCGAAAATTTATAGCTCCGTCATTTTTTGAGCTGGAGCGCTAAAATTTAGAGAGAAAGTAGGGATTATAATGTTCTTTATATGTGCCAAAGGTGGGTGCTGTCGGATTATTAGTTTTCGCTAAATCGCGATTGAAAGTTTGCAGTGCGTTTTTTTCCGGCAGGCCTGTATGCGTTACTGTAAGTCCGATAATAATTTCAAAAAAAAGTTTTGAAAAGTTGACATCGTGCACTACAAAACGTAGATTTCAGTTTTTCGATCAGATGTCTGGAAGCATGCTAAAAACACTCGTAAAGTTCGTGAAAAACGGCCAAGCGCGCCCACTCAGTCGAGTGGTGGGGGAATATAAATAACGTGCGCGCCGCGCGCGCTATTACTATAATATATATTATATACGCTTCTCCGCCGCTGCTCCTTCCACCACCACTCGACTGCGAGCACGCGCTCGGCCGTTTTTCGCGAACTTTACGAGTGTTTTTAGCATGCACCGATTTTCTTCAAAAATTGTTTTTACAAAATATTATAAGAGATATATAGACCGTTTTGAAAAGTATACCATTATTATATAAAAAACGTCATAGCATATAATATATCATTTGCGCAAGCGCCGATTTTCTAAAAAAAAATTACAAAACTTTCGTGTAAAAATAAATAAAATAGTAAACCGTTATGAAATGTAAACTATTATTATATAAGAAACAACGTCAGAGCCTATACCTCTTTTGAGCATGCGCCGTTTTTCCCCAAAAAATTTACAACATTTTTAGTAAAAATAGATAGAATAATAAACCGTTATAAAAAACTATATTATTACTATATAAAACAATTCATTATAGTATATATCTCTTTTACGCATGCGCCGATGTTCCCCAATAGGCCACTTCATATTTGCATATCAAACATCCTTCCAAAATTTTGTTTCAATCCGCTCATCCATGGTGTCGGAATGGTAAGAAATGTCAAAAATGACGTTTGCATCTGTCAAAGTATTATGTTCTAATAATTAGTTACTCAAATTGTTAACTCAGAAGGTGTTGCATTTCACAAATATTTCAAATGGCATCCGTTTTTGAACAAATGCTATCTTTAAATACATACGCAATCTTTAAATTACCATATTGCACCGTGCAACAGAGAGAGATAACCGAAAGATGTTTGCCATCGGTTATATCAAATTGAATTTATTTCTATATAAATCTGTATAAAAAACTGATTGGGCAAATTCTGTTATACGAAATTTGTGTAAAATTTTCTCCTCTTTCATTTAAGACAGGTTTCGAACCGATCTGATTTAAATTGAGCGAGTTATAAGCGTTTCTAAATTTCTTCCTTCTGGAGCAAAAGTTCAAAAATCGGGCGAAATTAGGATCTAAGTTACCCGGAGACAAATCGAACAGAAAAATTTTTTTTAAAATCGGTTATCCGTTTGGGCTGTACGCTGGATACAAAATTCGGGATCACAGATTCACAGACAAACCGAGTACATATAGGCGCGTTAGCTTACGCTATTCGCGCCTAAAATAATAAACTGAAAATATGAATATTTACTTGGCACAAATAACTCAAAAAAGACTATTAGACCAGTCATATGTTACATTCGAAATTGCAATAATTGCGGTAAACTTGCTTTTTTGATATGTTGTTTGGATCCACCTAGATAGTGTTTTTCCAAATTTGCAGCCTTCTGAAATGTGAGCGCGCTCAGTTATTGCTGAAAAACCGCAATTTTTTCGGACTTTTTTTAGTTTTGTGCAAAAAAACCCACATAGGAAGGCTCTGACGAGGAAGGTCACTATTACTTTTTTTAAAGTAGACAAAATTCCCGACAGTTCGAACCCAAATTTAATGTTCTAGGTCTAATAGCACTCAAGATACAGGGTTCCCAATATTCGTAATTTTTTTCCAAAAAGTTGAAAAAGGGAAAGTGGCCAATTTTCGACCAAAATATCAGGTATAATTAGGTATCTATGGGAAAATTCATGAGAAATGAAGTTGTAGCAAATTTAATTAACTTAATTATTAGACTATAGGTTTGTCCGTAGACGTGATAGTTCGTTCGATGACGACCATAAACCAAACAAACCTAAAATTGAGTGTTAAGGGGAAGTTACAATAATATTACTAGAAGTTTTCTCTATGTGTTTATTATTAAGTTACATGCTAATTTAAATTTACTACAAGTTAAAGAAAAAAGAAAATAAACAAAAATTATTATAAAAACTAATATTTAAAAAACCTTATGCCGGTCACACACGTAACTGCATACTTGTCAAGTATACATGCGCTTGACGTTTGATCAAGTTTGCATGACCGTGTGTATGATAATTTTACTCAAATATTTTGACATGACTGCCGAACGAATTTTCAATCTGCATACTTGAAGACTTGTCAAGCGGCCAGATATTGTGACGTGACAATCAGGCGTTCATAGCTGATAGTCTGTTGTGACTTACTCCTTTTCTGTATACTTTACATGTGTTTCGTGCAAAATGTCTACTGATATTCGTAGAACATTTCGTGAAGTGTTTGAAGAATTTATTGATATATACTGAAGCGAATCTTGTTTATGGCACATAAAAAATAAACACTATCATGACAGAGATAAGAGAAATGTCGCGTACAATAAATTAATAGAAAAAATAAAAGAATTCGATCCAAGTACAGACCGCGAACAAGTTGTAAACAAATTAATAGTATCAGAACAAATTACAGGAAAGAAAAAAAGAAAGTTGATGATTGACTTCGGTCTGGATCAGGCACTGACGAAGTTTATAAACCAAAATTATGGTATTTTAACTCCTTACATTTCCTTTCTGATCAAGACATTCCAAACAGTACAGTTTATTCTACGTTTCTGAACCATTTCGGTAGCCAACACCAAACCAATTATTGCTAAAGCCTCATCATATGTGGATGCCATAGTCGATAACTTTACTTTTGCACGTCACTTCTGGTTGGAGAATGATGTAGAACTGACGCCGCTTCAAGCAAACTTGTGCCGTGTGTGTCCTGGCCATCATGTAAACTTGATCAAACTTCAAGCGCATGTATACTTGACAAGTATGCAGTTACGTGTGTGACCGGCATTATATAATTTTACATATAACTAGGCTCACCAACACTGTTGGGCTTAGGTTAACCTACGCGTCTTCTTTGAGGGCCCAGGAGTATCAAAATCAAGGTGCACAAGAACCCTACTGATTAGGGATGGCATCAAACAGACTCGGGTTTGATGCCAACCACGACATCCATGCTTCCAGCCCCTCAACTACTTCTGAAAAGCCTATCCTGCATGTGCGAGAAAGGTTGTGCTGGGTCTTGCTCTTGCAGGAAGGCTGGAATGAAGTGCTCTACACTCTGTAATTATTGTAAGGGGTGTGTCCAATAGAGGATGTAGAAGAAGATGGAGACTACCCCAATGATGAAATTGAAAAAGAGTTTGATGTCTCTCCTGCTTTTCAAATGGGCATTAACCTCCCCATCGACATCTCCCCACTCGTCGAAGTTGATTTTGATACTCCTGGGCCCTCAAAGAAGACGCGTAGGTTAACCTAAGCCCAAGAGTGTTGGTGAGCCTAGTTAGTTATATGTAAAATTATATAATTAAATATTAGTTTTTATAATAATTTTTGTTTATTTTCTTTTTTCTTTAACTTGTAGTAAATTTAAATTAGCATGTAACTTAATATTAAACACATAGAGAAAACTTCTAGTAATATTATTGTAACTTCCCCTTAACACTCAATTTTAGGTTTGTTTGGTTTATGGTCGTCATCGAACGAACTATCACATCTACGGACAAACCTATAGTTTAATAATTAAGTTAATTAAATTTGCTACAACTTCATTTCTCATGAATTTTCCCATAGATACCTAATGATACCTGATATTTTGGTCGAAAATTGGCCACTTTCCCTTTTTCAACTTTTTGGAAAAAAATTACGAATATTGGGAACCCTGTATCTTGAGTGCTATTAGACCTAGAACATTAAATTTGGGTTCGAACTGTCGGGAATTTTGTCTACTTTAAAAAAAGTAATAGTGACCTTCCTCGTCAGAGCCTTACTATGTGGGTTTTTTTGCACAAAACTAAAAAAAGTCCGAAAAAATTGCGGTTTTTCAGCAATAACTGAGCGCGCTCACATTTCAGAAGGCTGCAAATTTGGAAAAACACTATCTAGGTGGATCCAAACAACATATCAAAAAAGCAAGTTTACCGCAATTATTGCAATTTAGGCGATTTTTTGTGTACGTTATGACTGGCCTATATCAATTTTCACATAATTTGAATATATGTATTACATAACCGAATTAAATTGCAGAATATTATAAATTTTGAACTCTTTATTTGTTTCGAAATTTTTACCGTGTTGTTTTCCATTCTACTTTAAGTCGTATTCTATTTTGGTGCATTGAAAAAGAAAAATGAATTTTAAAATTATATTTGTTGAGTATAGGCTGCCGGGCGTATAGCGCAAACAACCCCAGTAACATTATAATGTTAGAAGCGTCACTCTGAATTGAGCATGACACCTTCGTTTTCTCATCATTCAGACTCTATTAGTATGAACAGATGAAAACTTTCTCAAGTCGAGTTTCAGCAAGAAAAGAATGTCCAATAATATCTGGAAAAAAATCTCTGACTTTTCCCGGCTTGCCTATATCTAAAAAGAACTTATATCAGACCTCTCTCTTCTTACTCGAGGCAAGGAATTTGTTCTTCTTATTCTAACTAGTCTGAACTTGCCACTTCGCTCGCTATGAATTATATATTGTAAAATGGCTTAAAACAACTAGCAAAACAAACAACTCAAATATATTATAACCAATTTTCCTTAAATAGTGCCAAAGGTAAACCAGACAATATGCTGTTTAATGTTTATATAGAAAACATTTCTGTTTTTACTGTCCCCTATAAATTTGGTAGTTCTGGAGTTATAAGCATAGGCTATAAGGCTTGTAATCTAAGCTATCAATACAGAGTCTATAATAACAAGTTGCAACATTAATGCCATTTTTGGATGAAACCAAAAAATGTCACTGGTATTAACGTACTTTAAGCCGTTTGATAAGATACCAAAGGTTTAACTGATTAATTAATCGAGGTATTGCAAAAACTGAATCACGTTTCTAAGTTGCAAGCCTTCATCTTGACTTAATTGTTATTTTCCAGACCGCAAAAATCTGGCAAGTTTTTAAATTGATCTCCATCAAAAATAGTGTGTGACCCCTGGTCTATTATACACTAAGTGGAGAATTTAAGAATAGCATAAAATAAGAAAAATCAGGTCCAGTGCCCAACCCTGCCGACAATATAATTAGGTAATGTATTTGCTAGTACAGATATTGTGGCTTTATTATGTGAACTTAAATTTGTTACTACATCCTTAAAATAATTTTTTTCTTAATTTCAATCCAACACTGAATTAAATACGCCCTTCAGTAATTAAAATTCATATCCATATCAATTTTATAGAAACTACAAAATTTGAAAGTTCAGTCTTGTACATTACAAGCTTTATTAAATTGTTAATTTCAATTTAAAAGCAATTTTATCGGTATTTTGGGGCTCAAAAATGTTTTCTATCCCTGATGAGGTCCATTTTAAATAGGCTTCGTGCGGTGATGGATTCCAACATGTGTATCAAATTTCGTTAAAATCAATTAGCTCTTTCGAAAGTTATTTCCCGTGCACATATACACATATATATATATATTATATACTAGCTGCTATCCGCGGCTCCGTACGTGATTGAGATGAAATGGGACAGCGACAACAGTATGTTGCAGTCAAAACTCTTAACCAGTCAAAAGTACTATTGACTAGCAAAATCAGTCAAAAGTACTTTTAACCGTATGCTTTAGTCAATAATACTTTTGACTAAAATAACAGTTAAAAGTATTTTTGCCCAATGGAGCTGGTTAAAAGTACTTTTGACTAAGTGATTCCGTCAAAAGTGATTTTGACTGGTTGTATCAGTCAAAACTCTTAAAAAGTTAAGGTGGTCGATAAAAATAACAACAAACGCACATATAAACTTTTATATTACTCATTCTTAGTGGAGAACGTGTTGATATTAGAACAAAAATGAGTGACTACGTAATAAACGATTTCGCATTTAATAAATATCTTTTTTATTAATAGTGCTTTTTATTGATGCTTTATTGCAGTTAAAACTACTTTTGACGTCAGTCAAAAGTACTTTTAACCGCAAATTTGCAGTCAAAAGTTCTAATAACCAATAATTTTCAGTCAAAACCACTTTTGACCAATCTGCTCAGTCAAAAGTACTTTTGACTGATTTTGCTAGTCAATAGTACTTTTGACTGATTAAGAGTTTTGACTGCAACAAGTATACCACTTTAAAAAACAATGTTTATACACTTTGATGTTTTTGCCAACAGTTTTCGCGAATGATATAACGTTTGGTAAAATGCAGTTTTGATAGCGAGCATTGGGAGAGGATCGAGGACTTGCCGCCCGACCGCTAAGGCGGCGTGGTCGAAGAGAGCAGGAGAGAATTGAGTGAAATATGTGTAGTTAACGCTAAGAAAATTTAAAAAGGCGAATTACGGATAATATCGTGAAATCCTTTAAAATACTTCCATTAAGAGTATTCGTCCCTGCAAATACTCCCTGCACCCATCCAATGTTGGGGATTAATAATTAAAAAATCATTTTTTGTTTTTTGATGGTCGAAGCTGAGAGATTAGACTGAACAAAAAAAAGTTCCGAACAAAAGATATTTATTTTTAATCGGAGAAGTCATTAAGTTAATAAAAAATAGGGATTGCTATTTGAAATTTTCCAGTAACCCCCACACCCTGCAAGGGGCTGAGGGGTGGTTTTATATGCAAACGATCCTTCCTTCAAAACCAAACAACTTTTGTCCTAAACTTTTTTTATTTGAGGCAGTGAAAAAGTGTTAGTCCGGGGTACCGGGACTTTCTCAACACTGTGAGTATTTAAAGGTGGCGAAGATGGCGCTGCGTGAAGTTAACTCTCATGGCGGAACACAAAATAAAAGCGCAAAAATATTTGAAATTTAAATCCTTTAAATTAGAATAATAACAAGAATTTATTGTAATTGTTGATTAAATTATTATTATCATTTTTTTTACTTTTAAACCTTAATCCGCAATATAAAATTAAAAATAAATTGTTAATGGAGTAGTTGGGATTAAAAATTAAAAAAATATTTTTTAAACCCAATATTCGGATTAAAAATTAAAAAATTATTTATTCCCAATAAAAATTAAAAAAATATTTTTTAATCCCGATGTTGGTATTAAAAATAAAAAAATATTTTTTAATGCAAGTAGAATGGATTAATTTTTTTTTTTTTTTTAATCCGAGTGCTAATTCAATTATTTTTTCATTGCATTATTTCACTCACTTCAGGTTTTTTTTAAACAAAAGGTATCCTATGTTCTTTCTCGGAATGTAATCTGTCTCCTTGCCCAATTTTATCGAAAACTGTTCAGAGGTTTACTCGTGAAAGCGTAACAAACAAACAAACAAACTCACATTCACATTTATAATATTAGTTAGGATAAACATTTTCAAAAACGGTGCCAAAATGTTCAGAAAGGTATTAAACGTCGACAAATTTTAGTCTGACCTCTAGGTCCCGTGATCCAACCGACGCCAATTATAGTGTATGTGCCGTATGGCAAATATAATACCAAAAAAATAATATAAAAAACTTACCGGCACGCGACTGGTACCAGACAACCAAAACCAATTGTTATCGTTCGGATCTTTAGCTGCTTCGTCTTTGACATCCAACAAATCACGAGTGGAAAATTTCTTCCGAAATCCGTCAACGTGACGTATTTCTTCATCTCTTGCACCGATCACATAATTGTCATCAAAACCAAGAGATCGCTTACGTCTATTTGGTTGTTTGACACCGTAAGAAAGCAAAACATCCTTCACAATAACTTCAACCGACGTTTTAAAACTGTCAGTTTTAATGTTCGAAAAAAAGATATCGTCTAATTCGTTGTTGTCTTTATAAGTGTTTGTCAGTTTAATTAAATAATACGACAACACTAATTCACTCACAAACAAAAACACTATTGAGGCACACGCAAATATTCGAAAATTTCGGTCCAGATCGTTTTTTATTATATTCACACTCATTAGTTTTTCTTTACGTTTAGAATTTATCGTTGCACAATCTTTTATTTTCATTTTTGATTAGTTTTTTAACATTATTTATCAGTATTAACACTTAATGAGTTCATAAATGTTTGAATAACATTTTTCTTTAAATACGTAAAAAAACACGTTCAAAAGAAGTACAGGTTATAAGAATAATACACCACGTCTATGCGCCGCCGTATTCAGACGTCAACTGCACGAGGAACGCTATGCGTCGTTCGTTTATTCCAGAGTTAGCAATAGATTCAGCTACGGCTGCGACTCAGGAGTCAACCGCGTCGGTTATTCTCGTTTATAAACTACAGACGCATTATCGGTTATCAGTTATTGCTGACGGCAGAATTTAATTTTCATCATAATTGTACATATATTGTGCACGTGGCATCGCTTGCAGGGTGACAAATAATGGAAATGGTATCCCTGCGGTTGTGTGTCGAAATGCAACCAAAGTTAAACAATATAGTTACGTACATAGATGAACTTGGCATTAACTACAATCTACGATATCATTACCTATGTAATAAAATATTATTTGAACTATACACAAGCAGATACACGGCTGTCTGCTTGCGAAAGCAAGTTTGTTAATCTATGGGGTTTTGTCGCTTAGAAAAAGGAGATGGGTGTTACAATATTTAGATATTAAAAACAGGGATCGACCAATATCTATATCAGTTATCGGTCATGTCGGTTTTCTTACCGATTATCGGTATCGACCGATAATATATTATGTGATAAGTATTCAGTTTTATAATTAAGAGAATAGGTATACCTAAATGATACGCATTCGCTTGACAAAACTATACTGATTTATTTGAAACTAATAGTGCTAACACACGGTCGAACTTGGTCCGGTCCGACAACGGACATGGTACGGCGGATCTTGCAACAGACGACCGAATCTGTTCCCATCGAACCGGGCGGACACGCAGACTACTGTACAGACGAACAGATTTGGTACGGAGCGGACCAGATCCGCTGTCCGCTTCGAACCAAGTTCGACCATCTGTTAGTACTATTATAGTACTATTATAGTACTATTATAGTACTAACAGACGGTCGAACTTGGTTCGAAGCGGACAGCGGATCTGGTCCGCTCCGTACCAAATCTGTTCGTCTGTACAGTAGTCTGCGTGTCCGCCCGGTTCGATGGGAACAGATTCGGTCGTCTGTTGCAAGATCCGCCGTACCATGTCCGTTGTCGGACCGGACCAAGTTCGACCGTGTGTTAGCACTACAAGAATTTTTAATTTCGAAACAATTAGGTAATTCGTAATGACTTATTACATAATTAATAAACTTAAACATCACATTCCTTTATCCTAAAATAATAATATTAACGAGAAAAACAAAAAAATAGTTTGTACTATACATAATATATATTAATACAAATATCAAACGATTAATTATTATAATTTAATTATAAGTATTACATTATTTGTCATATTATGTAAACCGGTCAATGGGTTTGTGTGCTCTTTTCGGATATCTGGACCCCACAGACTCATCTACAGATGATCTACATTCTCAGTGCCACTGGTTCCGTTATCATGACTCATGAGTATTAACTATTAACTGTGGCAGGTGTTATGCCGGCACTTCACATGGCTATTTGTATTTGTGTATTTGGCATATATGGCAAACAATTACCAAGTGTGGAGGGTCTATTTGACAAAGTGTTGGCCTTATTTGCCTATTTGACAAATAAGGCCAATACCAAATGCGCGTTACCGTGCGCTTGTCGGTTTTTCAAGGCACATCAAAGGAGTCAAATAGGCAAATACGACAAATAAACCGTCCACACAATGGCTATATTCAGAAGCGTACGCGCCGTGAACCTGTACGGACGTGCAGTATTTTTGTGTCTGTGCTGTGAGCGAGAACTGGAACAATTACTATTGAAAATGAATCGGGACAATGAAACAGTGCTAAAATTCCAGGAACTTTGAACCTGCGTTCTGCTGCCAAATGTTTGTGTGTTTGCTATTTGACTGCTATGCGAGGATGGTCGTATTTGCCTCTATTTGCATGTTTCTCTTGAACGTCATATATTTTGCCAAATACAACAAACACCCAATAGCAAACACAAATAGCCATGTGAAGTGCCACTTTTAGAATGCTCGTACATTACAGTGTTATCAGAGAGGCTAGCTTCTGTCAACTCTGCTGTTGAACGCCGTTTGATAATTTGATCGGAATGCCTGCGAATGACTTTCTGGTCATCTGTTTGAACTTTATATTAAACAGGCCCTGTTCTTTCTAAGATCTTTGCATTTTGCCAAGTTTCCTTATTTGGCTCACAACTCATTACTAAAACGTTATCAGCAATTTCAAATTCTCTAATTTGTTCATGCTTGTTTTGAAATTGTTTATTTTGCGCAATAAGGATGTCTTGAGCAATATTTGGTTTTAGTAAATCAAAACGAGATCTCAAAGGTCTATTAAACATTAACTCTGCCGATCTTTTATTAGTTGTAGAATGAACAGAACTTCTATAAGTGAACAAGTAGTTACTTATTGCTTGATCAATGTCTACATCGTCCTTTACAGCTATTTTGACAGCACGTTTAAAATTTCTTACTGCATTTTCAGCAGCGCCATTACTGGAAGGGTATTAAATTGCCGAAAAGATATGCTTAACACCATGCATGGTTGTAAATTTTTTAAACTCACTTGAACTGGATGAAGGCCCGTTATCAGTCACCAATTGGTAAGGCAACCCAAAACGCGCCAAAAATATTTCGAAATGCTTTTATAGTATATATGTAGCCGTAGTGTGTGACATTTGTACCACCTCCATCCATTTCGAGTGTGCATCAATCATTATTAAGTAATTTTTATTAAAAATATGATGCAAAAAATCAGCATGTATGCGATGCCAGGGTTTACCAGGCCATTCCCAAGGAAAATTGGAACATTTTTCAGGTGACTTTCTTTCAGATTGACAAGACGTACATGACTGATGTCCTTGTCGATGGAAGACCACCAAAATATGATCGAGCCATTTGCTTTCTCTTTACAATTCCATATGCGCTTCATGCAACATATTTAAAGCATTAGGTCTTATTTTTTCCGGAATTACAATTCTGAAACCCCACATTAAACAATTACTATCTACCTAAAGCTCGTATCTTTTATTATAGAAAAGTTTTAATTCATTAGTCTTAACTGACCAACCGTTTCCCAAGGCATTGCATACTTTGCTCAAAACAATATCTTTTCTTGTTTGATCAGCCACATTTCTGTAATTTATAAATTCGTCAACATAATTAATATATCTTATATTATTACCCTCATGGTTTTCAGATACACTTAAAGGTAAGCGTGACAACAAGTCGGCTAAAACGTTTTGCATCCCTCTATGTATTTAATTTCATAGTGATAGGCACACAAAAACAAAGCCCAGCGTTGCAGTTGGTTCGCTGTCATAGTCGGTATGCCTTTTTTTGAATTAAACACGTAAAGTAAGGGTTTGTGATAAGTAAATTATTAAAAATGTCGCCCATATAAATACTGATTAAATTTTTTTTATTCCAAAAATAAGAGCTACAGATTCTCGATCAATTTGAGAATAACGTTACTCGGCTTTATTCAAAGTTCGTGATGCAAACACTATTGATTTTATTGCATTGTTTGGAAATTTATGTACAATTACATCACCTAAGCCATATACAAATAAGATATAAGATATACAATAATGATATATAGGTAACATATATAAGACAAAACTATACTGATTTATTTGAAACCAAGAATTTTTAATTTCAAAACAATTGGGTTATTCGTAATGACCTATTACATAATTAATAAACTTAAACATCACACTTTCCATAACGGTTTTTAGGCGCGAATAGCGTAAGCTAAAGCGCCTATATGTACTCGCTTTGTCTGTGAATCTGTGAATCTGTGAATCTGTATGTCACGCTTTTTTGTGGATTGTGTACAGCTCAAACGCCTTAACCGATTTTAAAAAACTTTTTTTTGTTCGATTCGTCTCCGGGTAACTTAGATCCTAACGTCGCCCGATTTTTGAATTTTTGCTCCAGAGGGGAGCAATTTAGAAAAAACGAAGTTTTTCGCTTATAACTCGCTCAATTTAAATCAGATCGGTTCGAAACCTGTCTTAAACGAAAGAGGAGAAAATTTTACATAAATTTCGTACAACAGAATTTGCCCAATCAGTTTTTTTATACACATTTATATAGAAATAAATTCAATCTGATATAACCGGTGGCAAACATCTTTCGGTTATCTCTCTCTGTTGCACGGTTTAACATGGCAATTTAAAAATTACGTATGTTCTGTCTTCAAATAAAATTGGTCGATAATATTATTTATTACAATAATGAAATTAAAAGATATAGGCCAGTCATAACGTACACAAAAAATCGCCTAAATTGCAATAATTGCGGTAAACTTGCTTTTTTGATATGTTGTTTGGATCCACCTAGATAGTGTTTTTCCAAATTTGCAGCCTTCTGAAATGTGAGCGCGCTCAGTTTTTGCTGAAAAACCGCAATTTTTTCGGACTTTTTTTAGTTTTGTGCAAAAAAACCCACATAGGAAGGCTCTGACGAGGAAGGTCACTATTACTTTTTTTAAAGTAGACAAAATTCCCGACAGTTCGAACCCAAATTTAATGTTCTAGGTCTAATAGCACTCAAGATACAGGGTTCCCAATATTCGTAATTTTTTTCCAAAAAGTTGAAAAAGGGAAAGTGGCCAATTTTCGACCAAAATATCAGGTATAATTAGGTATCTATGGGAAAATTCATGAGAAATGAAGTTGTAGCAAATTTAATTAACTTAATTATTAGACTATAGGTTTGTCCGTAGACGTGATAGTTCGTTCGATGACGACCATAAACCAAACAAACCTAAAATTGAGTGTTAAGGGGAATAATATTACTAGAAGTTTTCTCTATGTGTTTATTATTAAGTTACATGCTAATTTAAATTTACTACAAGTTAAAGAAAAAAGAAAATAAACAAAAATTATTATAAAAACTAATATTTAATTATATAATTTTACATATAACTAGGCTCACCAACACTCTTGGGCTTAGGTTAACCTACGCGTCTTCTTTGAGGGCCCAGGAGTATCAAAATCAACTTCGACGAGTGGGGAGATGTCGATGGGGAGGTTAATGCCCATTTGAAAAGCAGGAGAGACATCAAACTCTTTTTCAATTTCATCATTGGGGTAGTCTCCATCTTCTTCTACATCCTCTATTGGACACACCCCTTACAATATTTACAGAGTGTAGAGCACTTCATTCCAGCCTTCCTGCAAGAGCAAGACCCAGCACAACCTTTCTCGCACATGCAGGATAGGCTTTTCAGAAGTAGTGGAAGGGCTGGAAGCATGGATGTCGTGGTTGACATCAAACCCGAGTCTGTTTGATGCCATCCCTAATCAGTAGGGTTCTTGTGCACCTTGATTTTGATACTCCTGGGTCCTCAAAGAAGACGCGTAGGTTAACCTAAGCCCAACAGTGTTGGTGAGCCTAGTTATATGTAAAATTATATAATGCCGGTCACACACGTAACTGCATAGTCAAGTATACATGCGCTTGAAGTTTGATCAAGTTTACATGATAGCCAGGACACACACGGCACAAGTTTGCTTGAAGCGGCGTCAGTTCTGCATCATTCTCCAACCAGAAGTGACGTGCAAAAGTAAAGTTATCGACTATGGCATCCACATATGATGAGGCTTTAGCAATAATTGGTTTGGTGTTGGCTACCGAAATGGTTCAGAAACGTAGAATAAACTGTACTGTTTGGAATGTCTTGATCAGAAAGGAAATGTAAGGAGTTAAAATACCATAATTTTGGTTTATAAACTTCGTCAGTGCCTGATCCAGACCGAAGTCAATCATCAACTTTCTTTTTTTCTTTCCTGTAATTTGTTCTGATACTATTAATTTGTTTACAACTTGTTCGCGGTCTGTACTTGGATCGAATTCTTTTATTTTTTCTATTAATTTATTGTACGCGACATTTCTCTTATCTCTGTCATGATAGTGTTTATTTTTTATGTGCCATAAACAAGATTCGCTTCAGTATACCTATATCAATAAATTCTTCAAACACTTCGCGAAATGTTCTACGAATATCAGTAGACATTTTGCACGAAACACATGTAAAGTATACAGAAAAGGAGTAAGTCACAACAGACTATCAGCTATGAACGCCTGATTGTCACGTCACAATATCTGGCCGCTTGACAAGTCTTCAAGTATGCAGATTGAAAATTCGTTCGGCAGTCAAGTCAAAATATTTGAGTAAAATTATCATACACACGGTCATGCAAACTTGATCAAACGTCAAGCGCATGTATACTTGACAAGTATGCAGTTACGTGTGTGACCGGCATAAGGTTTTTTAAATATTAGTTTTTATAATAATTTTTGTTTATTTTCTTTTTTCTTTAACTTGTAGTAAATTTAAATTAGCATGTAACTTAATAATAAACACATAGAGAAAACTTCTAGTAATATTATTGTAACTTCCCCTTAACACTCAATTTTAGGTTTGTTTGGTTTATGGTCGTCATCGAACGAACTATCACGTCTACGGACAAACCTATAGTCTAATAATTAAGTTAATTAAATTTGCTACAACTTCATTTCTCATGAATTTTCCCATAGATACCTAATTATACCTGATATTTTGGTCGAAAATTGGCCACTTTCCTTTTTTCAACTTTTTGGAAAAAAATTACGAATATTGGGAACCCTGTATCTTGAGTGCTATTAGACCTAGAACATTAAATTTGGGTTCGAACTGTCGGGAATTTTGTCTACTTTAAAAAAAGTAATAGTGACCTTCCTCGTCAGAGCCTTCCTATGTGGGTTTTTTTGCACAAAACTAAAAAAAGTCCGAAAAAATTGCGGTTTTTCAGCAATAACTGAGCGCGCTCACATTTCAGAAGGCTGCAAATTTGGAAAAACACTATCTAGGTGGATCCAAACAACATATCAAAAAAGCAAGTTTACCGCAATTATTGCAATTTCGAATGTAACATATGACTGGTCTAATAGCATTTGTTCAAAAACGGATGCCGTTTCGAATATTTGTAAAATGCAACGCCTTCTGGGTTAGCAATTTGAATAACTAATTATTAGAACATAATACTGTGACAGATGCAAACGTCACTTTTGACATTTCTTACTATTCCGACACCACGGACGAGCGGATTGAAACCAAATTTTGGGAGGATGTTTGATATGCAAATATGAAGTGGCCTATTGTTTTTTGGGAACATCGGCGCATGCGTAAAAGAATATATCTCTTATAATGTTGTTTTATATAATAATAATTGGGGAATTATAAAACGGTCGAATAAAAAAAAAAAACTTGGTGATGAGATACTGTTTTAATAACTTGAATATTAAAATAACAGTTGTGTGACTAAATTAATAAGTGAGCGACTAAATTACTAAGTGAGCGACTGAATTACTAAGTGAGCGACAAGAATGCCTTCCGTAATTTTGAAGCAAATATCTTCAACCGATTGAGATGAAAATTTGTATACACGTTAAGTTTGGATAACAATACATGGTTAGCTATGTGACGTCACTCTAAATCCAATATGGCGAACTTCTAAAGATGGCGGACTAATATTATTATGCTTTCCTACAATATGGGTATCAAATGAAAGGGCTTGCTGAGAATAACTCGAAAAATAAAGTGACGTTACTCTAAATCCAATATGGCAGACTTCTAATGATGGCGGACTAAGTTTTTTATGCTTTCCTACAATATGGGTATCAAATGAAAGGGCTTGCTGTAAATAACTCGAAACATAAAGTGACGTCACTCTAAATCCAATATGGCGGACTTCTAAAGATGGCGGACTAATTTTATTATGCTTTCCTACAATATGGGTATCAAATGAAAGGGCTTGCTGTAAATAACTCGAAAAATTAAGTGACGTCACTGAAATCCAATATGGCGGACTTCTAAAGATGGCGGACTAATATTATTATGCTTTCCTACAATATGGGTATCAAATGAAAGGGCTTGCTGAGAATAACTCGAAAAATAAACTGACGTTACTCTAAATCCAATATGGCGGACTTCTAAAAATGGCGGACTAAGTTTTTTATGTTTTCCTACAATATGGGTATCAAATGAAAGGGCTTGCTGAGAATAACTCGAAAAATAAAGTGACGTCACTCTAAAACCAATATGGCGAAATTCTAAAGATGGCGGACTAAGTTTTTTATGCTTTCCTACAATATGGGTATCAAATGAAAGGGCTTGCTGTAAATAACTCGAAAAATAAAGTGAGGTCACTCTAAATCCAATATGGCGGACTTCTAAAGATGGCGGACCAAGTTTATTATGCTTTCCTACAATATGGGTATCAAATGAAAGGGCTTGCTGAGAATAACTCGAAAAATAAAGTGACGTTACTCTAAATCCAATATGGCGGACTTCTAAAAATGACGAACTAAGTTTTTTATGCTTTCCTACAATATGGGTATCAAATGAAAGGGCTTGCTGTAAATAACTCGAAAAATAAAGTGAGGTCACTCTAAATCCAATATGGCGGACTTCTCAAGATGGCGGACCAAGTTTATTATGCTTTCCTACAATATGGGTATCAAATGAAAGGGGTTGCTGAGAATAACTCGAAAAATAAAGTGACGTCACTCTAAATCCAATATGGCGGACTTCTAAAAATGGCGTACTAATTTTATTATGCTTTCCTACAATATGGGTATCAAATGAAAGGGGTTGCTGAGAATAACTCGAAAAATAAAGTGACGTCACTTTAAATCCAATATGGCGGACTTCTAAAAATGGCGTACTAATTTCATTATGCTTTCCTACAATATGGGTATCAAATGAAAGGGCTTGCTGAGAATAACTCGAAAAATAAAGTGACGTAACTTTGAATCCAACATGGCGTACTTCTAAAGATGGCAGACTAAGTTTTTTATGCTTTTCTACAATATAGGTATCAAATGAAAGGGTTTGCTGAAAATAAGTCGAAAAATAAAGTGACGTACTCTAAATCCAATATGGCGGATTTCTAAAAATGGCGGACTAATTTTATTATGCTTTCCTACAATATGGGTATCAAATGAAAGGGCTTGCTGAGAATAACTCGAAAAATAAAGTGACGTTACTTTAAATCCAATATGGCGGACTTCTAAAAATGGCGGACTAATTTTATTCTGTTTTCCTACAATATGGGTATCAAATGAAAGGGCTTGCTGAGAATAACTCGAAAAATAAAGTGACATCACTCTAAATCCAATATGGCGGACTTCTAAAGATGGCGGACTAAGTTTATTATGCTTTCCTACAATATGGGTATCAAATGGGCTTGCTGAGAGAAACTCGAAAAATAAAGTGACGTCAGTCTAAATCTAATATGGCGGATTTCTAATGATGGTGGACTAAGTTTTTTATGCTTTCCTACAATATGGGTATCAAATGAAAGGGCTTGCTGAGAATAACTCGAAAAATAAAGTGACGTCACTCTAAATCCAATACGGCGGACTTCTAAAATGGCGGACTAATTTTATTTTGCTTTCCTACAATATGGGTATCAAATGAAAGGGCTTGCTGAAAATACCTCGAAAAATAAAGTGACATCACTCTAAATCCAATATGGCGGATTTCTAATGATGGCGGACTAAGTTTATAATGCTTTCCTACAATATAAGTATCAAATGAAAGGGCTTGCTGAGAATAACTCGAAAAATAAAGTGACGTCACTCTAAAACCAATATGACGAAATTCTAAAGATGGCGGACTAAGTTTTTTATGCTTTCCTACAATATGGGTATCAAATGAAAGGGCTTGCTGTAAATAACTCGAAAAATAAAGTGAGGTCACTCTAAATCCAATATGGCGGACTTCTAAAGATGGCGGACTAATTTTATTATGCTTTCCTACAATATGGGTATCAAATGAAAGGGCTTGCTGAGAATAACTCGAAAAATAAAGTGACGTCACTCTAAATCCAATATGGCGGACTTCTAAAATGGCGGACTAATTTTATTTTGCTTTCCTACAATATGGGTATCAAATGAAAGGGCTTGCTGAAAATACCTCGATTAATAAAGTGACATCACTCTAAATCCAATATGGCGGATTTCTAAAGATGGCGGACTAAGTTTATTATGCTTTCCTACAATATAAGTATCAAATGAAAGGGCTTGCTGAGAATAACTCGAAAAATAAAGTGACGTCATCCTAAATCTAATATGGCGGACTTCTAATAATGGCGGCTTAAGTTTTTTATGCTTTCCTACAATATGGGTATCAAATGAAAGGGCTTGCTGAGAATAACTCGAAAAATAAAGTGACGTTACTCTAAATTCAATTTGGCGGACTAAGCTTTTTTTGATAAAGGGGTATGCGAATTGTCTCGCAGTGAAACGCGATGGGGCAGAGGTGGAGTTTTTAAAAAAATAATTTCGGGGTTAACGATAAACGGGTATGCGAATTGTAATTCCGGGGTGAACGATAAAGGGGTATGCGAATTGTCTCTCAGTGAAACGGGAGGGGGCAAATGTGGAGTTTTTAAAAAAACAATTCCGGGTTGAAAGATAAACGGGTATGCGAATTGTCTCGCAGTGAAACGAGAAGCGGCAAATGTGAAGTTTTTAAAAAAAAAATCTGGGTTGAACGATAAATATACCTACACCAATTTTCAAACAAAACACCAGGGTATATGATGTAAAATTTCGCGCCTTGTAATTCTTGAATTACTTGGGCATATACTCCCACTGGTTTATTTTGCTTAGGAGTTTAGTAAAATAAATTTTTGAGACAATCGGCGCGTGCGTAGATGAAATATATAGGTACTATAAGGTTGTTTTTAAACAATAACGGTCTACTTTTCATAACGGTATATTATTCTATCTATGTCAACAAAAGTTAAGTAATTTTTTATTAGGAAAATTGGCGCACGCGCAAAAGAAATATATGCAATAACATTGTTTCGCATAATAATGGTATATTTTTCATAATGGTGTAACGATCGATACGTATCGTTACGAACTAGAGATGAGTGATATTTCACTACCTGTTACTTAGTCGCTAATAATATTTGGATTTCACGGTTCACTGCAGTGACTTCAGAGTAGCTACCTGTTACCAACCAGCGGCTATAGCGAAAAAATAATCGTCACATGCGCTATTTCACTACCGGTGACTTATTTGCTTTTTTTTTTCTTTTTTTTTTTTTTTGAGGGGGAAATTCTTTTTACGAACACTCATGACGTAGTGTGGGACTCGGACCGAGGCCCCCTACCCACCAAAACCCCCTCTATTTCACCCGTATCGTCACGCTGGAATCGCCTTTCGGCATGCAATCAGGTAGACTGGTCATTATTTCACCGGAAGAAGACTTTAACTTTTACTTGGTGGCAACTGATCACCTCTTCTCCTCCATCCCTCGTCCTTCTCCTTGTTCCTCATTATTTTGTTCATCAGTCCACTAACTGCTTCCCAAGCTGTTATCCGGTCAGTCATAACTGGTATTAGATTACGTACCGTCAATTCCAATCCCAGTCTAATGTACGTTTCCCTTCTTGCTACCTCCCACCTCGAGCAATGAAAAAGGGTGTGCATTGCATCGTCCACTTCTCCGCAGTATGCGCACTCATCACTGTCTATTTTCCCTATCCTTTTTAAGTAGCTCTTAAAACTTCCGTGTCCTGTTAGCACCTACGTCATATAGTGGTCCACATTACGATGCTTACATGCCAACCATTCACTTATGTTGGGAATGAGCTCCTTGGTCCATTGTCCTACTAACTCATTTTCCTCCCACTCTTCTTGCCACTCCCGAATGATTTTCTCCCTAATCTGGTTTCTTTCTCCTGTATCGTGTATCATTTTCTTTTCTTTTGCCTGTAGGTGTATGGGTACTACCCCGGCTATTACTTGGGCTGCCTTCGTGGACACAGTCTTATAGGCGCAGACCACTCTAAGAACTGCCTTTCTTTGCACTCTCTCTATCATTGTTCTATATATCTGCTTCTCGAGTGCTCTGTGCCATACTGGGGCCCCATACAAGAGAACTGAATGAACTACCCCACACAGAGTATATCTTTTACTGGATCTTGGTCCCCCAACATTCGGCATTAACCTCGTCAATGCTGACACTGTGTTTTCCGCCTTCTTTGTGACCATTCGGATGTGGTCTCCAAATGTAACATTTACGTCTATCCTCACCCCTAGATATCGTACTGAATTAATTGGCACAATTTCGAAGTTGTTTAGCTTAAACCGGACATTTTTTCTTCTATTCCTAGGCCCTTTCAGAATAACGGCTTCCGTCTTTTCTGGGGCCAGTTCCAGTAAATGGCTGGTCATCCACACTCTAATGCGTCTAAGAGACTCATTTACCCTGTCATTCAGTTCATCTTCCTCTTCTGCACTCACCACTACGGCTAAATCGTCGGCGAAACCTATTGACAGTGCTCCTTTTGTTAACTTCGTCCTCAGCACTCCGTCATAGCGAATGTTCCATAATATTGGACCTAAGACCGATCCTTGCGGCACTCCCGCAGCCACCTTTAGTTTCGCGTTTCGGTCAATCCTAATTTTACGGCTCTCAAAGTAGGCGCCAATTAGTCTCACCAGGTATGGGGATATTCCTCTGGCATATAATTCCTCGATAATAAGACTCCAAGATGCAGTATTAAACGCATTCCTTACGTCCAGCGTAATTAGAGCGCACCACTTGACTTTACTTTGTTCCTTGCTCTTGATTACCATTTCGATGGCTTTTATCGTAGAGCGTCCTCTTCTGAAGCCATATTGGTGCTCTGCCCATCCTCCTTTTTCTTCTATCTCTTCTTCTAACCTTTTCCTTATGAGCCGCTCATATGTTTTACTCATGGTACTAAGTAGACAAATAGGTCTAAAGGCTGACGGGCTTTCTATTGATTTCCCCCCCTTCAGTAGTAGGACCAATTTAGCCACCTTCCATTTCAGCGGAAACTCTTGAGTACTTATCAGGTTATTGAATAGTGCTAGCATCCATTCGGGGGTCACTTTAATTGCTTCTTTAACCACTCTGGTGGTATTCCGTCCGACCAGGTGCTTTTCCGATTTTTATCCCCTCCATCGCTTCTAGTAACTCATCCATAGTAAACAGTCTTACCTTCGTACTTGGAGGGATCCTTTCAATCCTATCCGTTCTGTGTGGAAACAGTTCGCGAGCGATTTCCAGCTTCCTTGTCGTCGTTAAGTCAACTGGTAGACGGTTGGTTAGGCGTCCCGTTACAATTTTATACCCGTCTCCCCAAATGTCTCTATCCAGTGCCTCACACAGTTCCCGCCAGTGTCTTCTCTTAGATTCCTCTATGAGTTTTCTCAGTTCCCGCCTAGCTTGTTTATACTCCTCTTTTGGATCCTGTGTAGTCGTTGCTTCGCTATGGTTTCTATTGAGTCTGGTCAACTCCCTCCTTTTTTTCTTGCACTCATTCCTTTTCTTCCCAATTTCTTCATTCCACCAATATGGTATTAAAGTCGGTTTCTGCATGCTATCTTTCGTTTGGCTATCTAACCAAGACTGTTTCAGAATTCTCGAACCCGATTCTATTGTATTCTCGTCTAGACTTATTTGCTAGTCCCTACTAACTAAGCCATTAATTGTAGTTCTAATTTGATTATTATAATTACATTTGTAGGTACCTATTTCTGAATTACAAAATTTTTTCTTCTTTAATATAAATTTTTTTGGCAAAACTGATGAAGCTTTACCTAGCGAAACATCTTAAATAATAATAATAAATATAGTTTAAAAAAAAATAAAAAACACGCTTTATATCAAACTAAAAAATGAAAAATAAATATAGTTTAAAAAAAAACTAAAAACACACTTTATATCGAACTAAAAAGTAAAAAATATTTTTTTTTAAATAAGCTTAAAACAATAATGAATAAAAAATACAAGTATTATTGTGAAAAAAGCGTGGAGCGCTCGATGTACGAAAATGTGGAACAACAACAAATCACCCCACGGTTTTTTTACAATAATACTTGTATTTTTTATTCATTATTGTTTTAAGCTTATTTTAAAAAAAATATTTTTTACAGTTCGATACCTATAAAGCGTGTTTTTTAGTTTTTTTTTAAACTATATTTATTTTTCACTTTTTAGTTCGATTTATTGTCAAAAATTTGTCGAAAAATAAACAATTTTTTTTTCGGCGTGGACGGGATTAGAACCCAAGACCCGTGATTCCTACAGTTGACGTCACCGAAGACCCGTGCCTTAGACCTCACGGCTAACCACTGTAGTTACAGTGCTGGCATATTATACTACAGTAATAAACCACTTGCTGTAGTCCAAACGAAGGCTACAAACAAACATACATACATACAAACTTACAAGTGAAGTTAATATAAAGCGTGTAAAAATAGTAATCATTTTCTATTTCTTTTTATTTTTTAAATTGGTTACCAATTCCAGAATTTAATTTTGTTTTATTTTTGAGGAAGATATTTGTTTTATAATTTTATATTTTAATAATGAAATTTTTTATTTATTTCAATAAATTATTTATATCAATTTCGTTATGTATATATTTTATTATCACTGAATTGCTTATTATTGAAAGGGACCCAGTATAATTTATAAAACTTGCGGGGACATGTTTTTAACTAAAGGTATTCCCCATTTGAATAAAGAAATGTGATCACTAATGTAAAATATGTACTTAATATACTTATCAAGTATGGGCCTGGATAATGTACCTAGTTACATACTTAAGGGTTGTTCGGACTTCTTTCAGTATCCACTTCTGATTTTATTTAATTTATCTCTTAAACTAGGCAAGCTGCCAGATTGTTGGAAAGAAGCGAAAGTGGTACCAATTCATAAGTCTGGAGAGAAAAATCAAATAATGAACTATAGACCTGTTTCTGTTCTTTGTAGTTTTGTCAAAGTATTTGAACAAATATTATATGCTCGGATTTACAAGCATGTATCACCCTACATTGTTGAACAACAACATGGTTTTGTCAACAAAAGATCTACGGAAACGAATCTTATTCACCTGACACACTATATATCTGAACAAATGGACAAAGGGATGCAAGTAGATGTCGTGTATACGGACTTCGCGAAAGCGTTTGATAAAGTGAGACATTCGATTCTTCTACAAAAGTTAAAACAATTTGGTTGTTCCGATTCACTAATTCATTTTTTTGAATCATATCTCCACAACAGACGAATGCATGTAATTTTCAATGGGCGAAAAGCAGATCCATTAATGCTACATCCGGTGTACCTCAGGGTTCAAATTTAGGTCCATTGCTGTTTACAATGTTTATAAATGACATAACTGGTGTGGTGAAGAATTCCCATTGTCTTTTATACGCGGATGATGCTAAATTTTTTCGCCATATTAATGCAATAGAGGATTGTGATATGCTCCAGGGAGATTTAAATAATATACATGTGTGGTGTCAGAATAATAAGCTGTCACTAAACTGTGCTAAATGCAAAATCGTGACATTTACTCGTAAGGTTAACATTATCGATGGTGATTACATAATTAACGGCATTTCGCTAAGCAGAAGTAAATCTATTAAAGATTTAGGAATAATTTTTGATGACAAATTAACTTTTCACATGCACATAGACGGTATAGTGAATCAGTCGTATAGAATGCTTGGTATGATTATGAGATTTTCCAATGAATTTAAAACTAATAAACTAAAAGTAATGTTTGCGTTATATTATAGTTTTGTTAGAAGTAAATTAGAATATGCGTCAATAGTTTGGAGTCCATATCACCATAATTATATCAAACGTATTGAAGTGATACAAAGCAAGTTTCTGCGATATGTTTTTTTTAGTGTTTTCCATATTTATCCGACAATGATGCCATATAAAGATTTAGTTAAAATGTTTGATGTGGACACATTGGAAAATAGACGTAATCATGCTGTAATACTTCTCTTTTATAAACTTGTTCATAATATGGTCAATGACAATTATATATTAAGTAAAATTAATTTTAAAGTTTCAAATGTACCAACTAGGCCAAAACATCAGCTTTTGTCACGTCCTCAAGCTTCAACACAACATTTTGACAATTCAGCATTGTGTAGGATGGTGACATTAGTGAATAGTCTGCAAGCTAACCAACCATTTTTAGACTTTTTCCAGATTAGTTATAAGGCTTTAAGAAAATTAATAAGGTCATGAACTTATGATTTAGATATTGGTAATATTTTTATAAC
Source organism: Xanthostigma xanthostigma (assembly GCA_963575645.1). Classification (NCBI taxonomy): domain Eukaryota; kingdom Metazoa; phylum Arthropoda; class Insecta; order Raphidioptera; family Raphidiidae; genus Xanthostigma; species Xanthostigma xanthostigma. The sequence continues at coordinate 45,695,058 of OY754464.1, forward strand.
GTGTTTTTCTTTTCTTTTTGTTTTAACATGTATTCATTTTCTGTAATTGTAATTTCCCTGTTATTGGAGTTACATCTGTTGGGAAATAAATATGTATTATTATTATTATTATTATAACTTAGTCGTACCTTTCAATAATGCAACATTACATGCATTTTTTAGGTGTAATGTTATACTAATACATAAATATTGTGCATGGACTGTTTTAGCACCGAACGATATTTTACCTGTGATCACTGTTCGCTGAAATCAATATATTAACATCTCTGCTCTGCACGCGTGCATAGTCATTCAAGTGATCGGCGAACGCTGGTCGCTTATATATTATCTGCACTGCATGCGCATAGGTTACCAGCGATCACGGGTAGCAATTAAAAATCACAGGTATTTGGAAGTCGCAGTCGCCAAAGTACTTGTTACTTGAAAGTAGCTAATAATCTCATCCCTATTACGAACCCCCTATCTTAAAATATGTGTATTGTGTAACTACCAGTGTATATGGCAGTACATCTAATGTACTGCCAACAACAAGACAGTTGCAGTGTAATGGTAACCAGTGTATAAGCCGTCCCGCCGTACATATGAGAGCGCTGCACTTCACAATTTAGCTAACGGTATTAAATGACGTCACCGCAGCAGTGCAAAACATTTCAGCACAGCTCTCGCAACTACTACGGCTGGTGTATATAGACATAGTCTAGTGAACACCGAACAGTAGTTAACAAGTTCAGCCGATTAGAACTAGTCCTGTGTGCATAGTTTTGGCTTCACCGTCTTGTACACAGATTTTACAGATCGCACCGCACCGTACTTGTTCCTTACACGCCGCTGTTTTCCTCCGACCAGTATTGAGAAACGCTTGTTTCTCGACCAGGATACTCAGCTACCGGTTTCCGCTTCCTGAGTCGCTGGTGTTGGGTGGGGGTTTTTACTTACCCAGAGAGCTTACTCTTCACCTGCGAGTCCTACCCTCTTGACGGTGCCTGTTCTACCGCTTCACCCCCCTGACGCCCGGCCACGGACAGACGGCTGTCGGTAGGACGTCAGGTGTTCTCGACCACGCCTCCCACTACCGTTTCACTAAAGAGGGGAGGTGACGAGGTCACCTGATTTGCCCCCTCTACCTCGACTGTTATGCCGGCACTTCACATGGCTATTTGTATTTGTGTATTTGGCAAATAATTACCAAGTGTGGAGGGTCTATTTGACAAAGTGTTGACCTTATTTGCCTATTTGACAAATAAGGCCAATACCAAATACGTGTTACCGTGCACTTGTCGGTTTTTCGAGGCACATCAAAGGAGTCAAATAGGTAAATACGGCAAATAAACCGTCCACACAATGGCCATATTCAGAAGCGCACGGGCCGTGAACCTGTACGGATGTGCAGTATTTTTGTGTCTGTGCTGTGAGCGAAAACTGGAACAATTACTATTGAAAATGAATTGGGACAATGAAACAGTGCTAAAATTCCTGGAATTTTGAACCTTGCGTTTTGCTGCCAAATGTTTGTGTGTTTGCTATTTGACTGGCATGTGTAGATGGTCGTATTTGCCTCTATTTGCATATTTGTCTTGAACGTCATATATTTTGCCAAATACAACAAACGCCCAATAGCGAACACAAATAGCCATGTGAAGTGCCACCTTTATATATTGTCTTTTTGTTGTATTATTATTGTATGTATACCAGATGTAATTAGAGTAAGTTTCGTTATGAATAAACTCCGATTCATGTCGGTTATGAAAATACGCTAAACTTTTCATTTACAAATTCACCGCTGCCACTCTACACCGGCTTCCAACGAGCCACTCCTGGCCAACGAAAGGCTTTGTGACTATGTGTTGATTACAACACCTAAAAACAGGAGACGTTACAATGGTTTTTAAAAGAAAGTTTTGTAAAAAGTTTTTAAGGGGAAAGGCGGCGCATGCGCAGAAAAGATATGTGCTATAACATTGTTTTTATATAATAATGGTATATTTTTCATAATAATGTATTGTTCTAAAGTTTTGAAATTTTTTGGGGAAAATCGGCGCATGCACAACAGAGATATATGCCAAAACGTTGTTTTTTATATAATAGTATATTTTACAAAACTTGATATTATTTTATTCTACAAGAAATTTTTGTAAAAAAAGTGTTTATAATATAATAACACCGGGGTGAATTTATTAGTCCAGTCAATAAATAAGTTGTAGAGTGCGTGAGCAGGGACCTAAGCGATTCCTTCAGAAACTTATTCAGGGTCCTTAGGGAGTAAACATACCAAAAGTCCTGACGTTTAGGAGGTGAGTCGGGGGGAGGGGAGCACCAAGAACGCTTAGGACTCAAAAACGGTACGTCGCATGGGAAAACATTCTTATGCCAAATTAAGCTCATAAAATTTTATACAGCTTTTGTTCTATACACTTTTTTCAAATACTCAACCGTTTTTGAGCTACACGTCCCAGAAAATTGAAAATTTTTGCATATTTTTCATCAAACATTCTTTCATGTCGTCTAAACTATTCATATGAGAAAGAAATTTATTAAGAGAGAGTTGTAGAGAATTCAATTACCTTCAAGAATATATATACTTTAACATATTCAGTGGGTTGCGTCGTAGCTGGGACCTACTTGTTCCAAAACCTGTATTTGGGAAGAAAGACAAACAAACAAAAATCAGAATTGACAAATCCGGAACGTGATTTAGAAGAAGGGGAGAAAAAGACAAAGGCAGACAGCGACTCTGTTTTTAACTATGTAGCCTTTGACAAAACACTGTGGTAGTTTAGCAATTTTGTAAAAAATATTTACAAAATATATACACAAATCTTCCTCGTTTATCGCTCTTTCCACTAGTGAAAATTGTTTCAAAATTCGGAACGTGGTTTAGAAGAAGTAATCGGAGAAAAAGACAGATGCAGGCAGCGGCTCTGTTTTTTACTGTGTAGTCTTTGACAAAACACCATCGTAGTCCAGCAATTTAGCAAAAAATATTTACAAATTATATAGATAGATAGATATTTTTTCGCGTAGCCACAAGGGAAGCGAACGTCAAAAACAATACAATATTGTATAAAATAAAATACATGATTATAACTACTTAAAAAGCGTCGTCATATGGGCAAGCATTTATTAAATAGTGTTTCAAACGTTTTTTGAAAATTTTGATATTTGGACTGTCCTTAATGAAAACAGGGAGTTTGTTATAAAAATAACTACCCTTATTAATTGCGCTGTTATCTGATCGAGCAGTTCTGCAACGTTCTAGATGGATGTTATTTTGAGCACGAGTGTTGAAATTGTGTACATCAGAATTTAGTTTCAGACTGTTTATTTTATTTTTAACGTTGATAATTAATTGAAATATGTAAATTGCATAAAAAGTTAAGATACACTTTTCAGCAAACACTTGCCTACAAGACTGTCTTGCGTTAAGCTTAAAAATAAGTCTTATTTTCCTTTTTTGCGCCCTGAATACTCTGATGCATTCCGTTGAATGTCCCCAAAGAACTACGCAATACGACATAGCACTATAAGCAACGGAATAATATATTGACAAAAGAGTGTCGATAGTATAGTTTTCTCTTAATGTTCATATGTAATAGTATGTCAAATTAAGTTTCCTGCACACCGCATTTACTTGACTGAAGTATTTAAAAAGTACATAGTGTACGGAACCCTTCGTGTGCGAGTCCGACTTCCACTTGACCTTTTTTTTTTTTTAATTTAGCCTGTCTCCGAAAGGACACAACTAACTTCAATTTTACGTAACAATCTATTCCTGAATGAAAATATCATTGAGGATGCAAAAAATTGTAAGCGTGATAGAGGAAAGCTGGACCCTTCATATAATATATATTATAATTTGACTTCAAGGTGTAAAGGTTTTAAATTGGAAAACATTTTAATTATTTCAATTGATTACACATTTATTAACAATAATTTCAAAAAAATTTAGCTATTTTGCTCTGCATTTCCATACAACCAATACTGTTAAAATGGCGTTATCATCTGACTGTAAATAGAAAATTACACAAAATTAAAATAACTTATTTATACTCAATGTAGTTTTAACACTGACAAATAAATGTCCAAAAGTGCGTTGAAGGATAATATTTTGTTTAGATATTATGATATAACTTGTAAAAATCACCGATTTTTTCATAAATTTCAAAATTATGGGTGACAATTATTGAATATGTTTAATTATCTTGTACACAACAGTCCTACATCCGTGAGATTGAAGAAGGCGCATTTAAAAATGACTCAAATACATATTTGCATAAAATATACAATGTAATAATTTACAAGTTTTTCTAACTGAACCAAATATTGTTCCAATATACGCATAATTGTTAGGTACTTTAAAAACAATTTCTGTGAATAAATAAAACAACCATTATTTTTACAAAAAAAAGACACATCAATATTCCAATGACTGTCCAAGTATAATATTTCATTAGGAATTTATAAGAATTTGGAAAAATATTATTTATTAATTGTTACAATAATTTCTAAACTGCATTCTTAGTATGATAACAACAATATTGTTGATATAATATATTCTTTGACTTTGGTAATTATTTGCATTGGGGTAATTTTTCAATCAGTTTACGAATAAACTATAGGAACTTGAAGAGAAACACTTTCTCTGGTCTCAAAGATCAACACGATAACAAGAGGAGCGAATGCGACACGAGATCAAGTTTTATAGTAGGATATGTCAGCAGGATATCACTTGACTAAACGCTAACATTATCTAATTTGATCTCGTGTCGCATTTGCTCCCGTTCTCACTCCCACTGTCCTGCGTTGGTCTCTAGGAATCTTAAAGGCAAGATTTTTTGTTTCTGGGTACCAGGGATAATTATTTATATTATGATAGTCATGATAATAATAATTCAGCACGAGAAAACAGGCATTTAGGTAAAGCAATTCCTTTCTCTAACAAAATCATATGTCATTACTGTTGGAGTATTACTGATGATCAGCCACGCCAAACAAATTTTCAATACCTATTATTGTAATCACCAATTTTTTATTGTTCCGATTGAAGCCAATACCTGAGAGAAAACAGTTATTCTTCGTAGATATACAATAAAATAAATATTGATTGATTAACTACACTGAATTAAAATGTAAATGAGGTGGTAGTTTATTAATAAATAACGTCACGCCTAAAAATTATAATAAATATATTTCTATTATAAACGGTAAGGTTATCGTTGCGAAAAATACATTGGAAAAAACAATGTTACTAACAAGAGCGCACATTTTAGAGGCGTCAGTAAGATGCCAAAACGAAACAATAATGGAACTTGGAAGCAATATCATCTTCGAGGTAAATATAAAAAATTTCAATAATAATACTAGCAAAACGAAAGGTAATTTTAACAATGTAAATTAAGCAATATTCTTGTTATTGTAAAAGGAAACAGCATCCACGTACTAGCATTAACAAAATAGAAGAAATGATAGTAGTTATTTTAAATGGATTCAGAATAGGTCATATGCATGAGACTCCAAATTGGTTTAAATTTTTATTTCGAAGTATATTTTAGTTCCTGATGATCTCGTAATGGTTATTTTATTAATCTAATCACTGAAAAAAATACAAATAATAGAAAAGAAATGTAGAAAATAAGCTGTATTTTCGAATTATCAAAACGTAACGTGACGTCAGAGTATACATCAACAACAATTTCCATGACGACTGCGTCGTCTCACAGTAAGATTATATCAGTATTTAGAGAAAACAACAAATAAACTTCATAAAAAACTTAGAACATTGACATCAAGGTTGACATACATCGTATATTATGACGTCACATAAGCCCGTCAACATGACCGATTGTTTAAACTGTCTAGTTTTGAATGTGAAATTTAATATTTTTTTCTTATGATACTATTACATTTTAAAAATATGATTATCCATTTTTGTCCGTATTATGGTTGAATAAATAATCTATTAAAAATATAAAAAAATACATACATATGACCTATTATCTTTAAAGGCAACCGAATTATTTTCAAAAGTACTAAACCTAATGGCAAAAGTGGCAAACCTAACAATGAACTGGATGACGCGATAAAAGTTTCAAGGTACGTTTTATTATATGAAATGGAAGTGCAAAAAGTTTAAAAAATAATTTAAGAGGTAAATATATCGGGAACAGTAACAATTTAAGAGGGAACAGCAATATAAGCAAGGGAATCTTTATCAATTTTACTGGTAAGAAGATAAATTTTATTGGCAATAGTAAAAGACGTATTGGAAGAGTTAATATATGTATAACAAATTTGATTAGATTGTATGGAAGTTTAATCAATTTCAACGGAAGTGTGGTCAATTTTAAGGGCAACGAAAAAGGTCGTAATAACATTCTAATTGGAAATGTTAATTTACCAAAAATAATAGAAAATATTCTAAGTGGAATCTTAATTAATGCAATTAAGATTAAAGGTAAAAGAGGCACTCCTAACAATAACAGTGGAAGAATCAGAATTGGGAGTTTTAAAATATGAAGTGGTAGTTTTATTATCTTGAAAATCAATTTTAGAGGTAAATATATCGGGAACAGAATCAATTTAAAAGGAAATAGCAATATTTGCAACACTTTCCTTATTACTTTTAATAATAAGTTTACTGGTAAAAATATCAATTTTATTGGCAATAGTAAAAGACGTAACGGAAGAATTAATATATCAATGACAAATTTGATTAGTTTGAATGGTAAAGTGATAAATTTGAATGGAAGTTTGATTAATTTAAATGGAAGTTTGATCAATTTTAAGGGCAACGTTAAAGGTAGTAACATAATTCTAATTGGGGATGTTAAAACAGTGAAAATAATAGAAAATATTTTCTGTGGACGCCCAATAATCTGTAATGGCAAAGCAAATAAATTCAGGGGAAGTTTTATTATCTTGTACAATAATTTTAGAGGTAAATATATCGGGAACAGAATCAGTTTAAAAGGAAGTAGCAATATTTGCAACACTTTCCTTATTACTTTTAATAATAAGTTTACTAGTAAAAATATCAATTTTATTGGCAATAGTAAAAGACGTAACGGAAGAATTAATATATCAATGACAAATTTGAATAGTAAAGTGACGAATTTGAATGGAAGTTTGATCAATTTAAATGGAAGTTTGATCAATTTTAAGGGCAACGTTAAAGGTAGTAGCATAACTCTAATTGGGAATGTTAAAACAGTGACAATAATAGAAAATATTTTCTGTGGACGCACAATAATCTTAAATGGCAAAGAAATTAAATTCAGGACTATCATGAGTAAAGGTGAAAGAGTCAAACCTAACAATAACGGTGGGAGAATCAGCAATGGCAGTTTTAAAATATGAAGTGGTAGTTTTATTATCTTAAACATCAATTTTAGAGGTATATATATCGGAAACAGAATCAGTTTAAAAGGAAAGAGCAATATTCGCAACAATGTCCTTGTTACTTTTAATAATAAATTTACTGGTAAAAAGACCAATTTTATTGGCAATAGCAACAGCCGTAACGGAAGAGTTAATATATCAATGACAAATTTGATTAGTTTGAATGGTAAAGTGACGAATTTGAAAGGAAGTTTGATCAATTTAAATGGAAGTTTGATTAATTTTAAGGGCAACGTTAAAGGTAGTAGCATAACTCTAATTGGGGATGTTAAAACAGTGAAAATAATAGAAAATATTTTCTGTGGACGCCCAATAATCTTTAATGGCAAAGCAAATAAATTCAGGGGAAGTTTTATTATCTTGAACAATAATTTTAGAGGTAAATATATCGGGAACAGAATCAGTTTAAAAGGAAAGAGCAATATGCGCAACATTTTCTTTGCCACTTTTAATAATAAGTTTACTGGTAAGAAGGCCAATTTTATTGGCAATAGTAAAAGACGTAACGGAAGAATTAATATATCAATGACAAATTTGATTAGTTTGAATGGTAAAGTGACTAATTTGAATGGAAGTTTGATCAATTTTAAGGGCAACGTTAAAGGTAGTAGCATAACTCTAATTGGGGATGTTAAAACAGTGGCAATAATAGAAAATATTTTCTGTGGACGCACAATAATCTTAAATGGCAAAGCAATTAAATTCAGGACTATCATGAGTAAAGGTGAAAGAGTCAAACCTAACAATAACGGTGGGAGAATCAGCAATGGCAGTTTTAAAATGTGAAGTGGTAGTTTTATTATCTTGAACATCAATTTTAGAGGTAAATATATCGGAAACAGAATCAGTTTAAAAGGAAAGAGCAATATTCGCAACACTGTCCTTGTTACTTTTAATAATAAATTTACTGGTAAAAATACCAATTTTATTGGCAATAATAAAAGACGTAACGGAAGAATTAATATATCAATGACAAATTTGATTAGTTTGAATGGTAAAGTGACGAATTTGAATGGAAGTTTGATCAATTTTAAGGGCAACGTTAAAGGTAGTAGCATAACTCTAATTGGGGATGTTAAAACAGTGAAAATAGTAGAAAATATTTTCTGTGGACGCACAATAGTCTTTAATGGCAAAGCAAATAAATTCAAGAGTAGGTTTATTATCTTGAACAATAATTTTAGAGGTAAATATATCGGGAACAGAATCAGTTTAAAAGGAAAGAGCAATATGCGCAACACTTTCCTTGCTACTTTTAATAATAAGTTTACTGGTAAGAAGACCAATTTTATTGGCAATAGTAAAAGACGTAACGGAAATTTGATTAGTTTGAATGGTAAAGCGATTAATTTGAATGGAATTTTGATAATTTTAAACGGAAGAGTGATCAATTTTAAGAGGAACGTTAAAGGTAGTAATATAATTCTAATTGGGGATGTTAAAATATTGTAAATAATAGAAAATATTTTCTGTGGACGCACAATAATCTTAAATGGTAAAACAATTAAATTCAGGAGTATCTTAATTAAAGCTGAAAACGGCAAGCCTAACAATAACGGTGGAAGAATCAGCAGTGGCAATTTTAAAATATGAAGTGGTAGTTTTATTATCTTAAACAGCAATTTTAGAGGTAAATATATCGGGAACAGAATCAGTTTAAAAGGAAAGAGCAATATTCGCAACACTGTCCTTGTTATTTTTAATAATAAATATACTGGTAAAAATACCAATTTTATTGGCAATAGCAACAGCCGTAACGGAAGAGTTAATATATTAATAACTAATTTGATCGGATTGAATAATAGAGTGATCAATGTTATTGGAAATTTGATCAAATTTATGAGCAATTTTATAGGCAACGTTACAGGTAACAATAACAGTCTAATTGGCAATGTGAAAATATAAAACAGGGTTTTAAATAGGTGTGTCAATAATTTAAAAGGTAAAAATAATATTTTCAAAATTACCTGCAGTATTTTTACGACTAATTTAAATGGAAACCGAATTAATGTAAAAGGTTTTAACAAAATTTTAAAAGGCAGAACAAAGACTTTGAAAAGTAGTACAGGTAATTTGAAAAATAACTGGAATAATCTAAACGGTAAAAATAACATCTTTAATGGAAAGAAACAACTTTTTAATGGTAACGTTAACAATCTTATAAACAGAAGAATGACTAATGTCACTATCTCAAAAAAGTCTTCGACTACTTTCTTCTTCATTTCTGATGTATTTTTCTTCCGTAAATCCCATAATTTTTTAATTTTATATAATATATTAAAAGGCAAAAATAACAGACGTAAAGGTAATGTAAATATAAATATCAACAATTTGACTGGTTTTGCTAGAACACCTGTATGTTCTGAAAATGGGTTTAATACGCTTCGTTTTCGACGATCTTGTTTCCATGTTTGGTTCACATTTCGAAACAATCGTGATAAGATTAGTGAGTTTTCACGTTTCTTTAAGTTTGAGCTAACTGTCGGCCCAATTTGTATCTCATGTTCAGTTGCATTAATGTCTGTTGCAAGAAATGACGAAGTTTCGTTGACTGTTTTGTTATTTTCTGAAATCATTAAAAATATCACTTTGTGTTATCAATTCGTTAAGAAATATTTTCTAGATCGAGACCGTCCCGCTAAATTAAAATTATCATTTCTATAACTCAGCCGTCCTTACTTTACTAAGATACAGTTTAATAAGCGTAATAAGGCAATACAATTATATCTCGTTTTTCTCTCTCTGGATCACTCTGTAGTACAATTCTTGTATCGTTAGGTGGCTCAACAAACTTCAGCTAATACAATAAGACTGGCAACCTACGCCGTACGTCATATTGTGTCATAAGGTTTCTTGTGCTTTAGAGTTCGGACACGTTTTTTTTTTTCTTTGCAAAAATCCGACTTTAAAATTTTAAAGTTTATGTTTTGTGTCATATTTTTATTTCTTTTTTCACATAAGCATTTTAGACTAGCTCTAAACATTCTACAGAGTGATCTAGTGAATGAAACATGAGATATAATAAATTGAACGATCAAGCGATCACTCCCAACTCAAGTTTTTTGTCCATTAAATGGCAAAGGGAAAGAGAACCAGTTTTGCCACCCGTGATCTCTACAATCCATAGTCAGTTTCAACTTTATGATAGCATATTATGATGTAACGCATACGTTGCCAGCTAGCGATACAAGGACCGTACTACAGAGAGTCCGTATCATGTTCGTATCAAACAATAATTTCTATGAAAATAACTAATAATAAGTCCTCAGTTGCTGGACTTTATGAGCAATTAAAACAAACAATGACAATGTAGTAGTTTCAGAAAATCAAGATATATTTTTTAACAACCTATAACAATGAATTTTAAGATTAAAATCACTGTGAAATTTTACTGACATTTTTGCGTGTCATGTATCAATAATTGTTTCATTCGAACATACATAGGTAAAGATTTTAAGAGACGACGATTAGAAACGAAATAGTACCTAATACCTGTGTAAATATCCGGTTATTTGTATTTGAAAATCTAAACAAGGCAAGGTTTAAAAATTATGGATCACTAATTTTTTATTTATTTTAATGTTCCTATTTTTATAAATAATTATCAGAAAACTAAGAAGAACCTTAATTTTAAGGTTGCGTTTTCTGTTAGCATTTTACCTTAATTTTAATTTGGAAAAATATTTAAGGCAATTAATATCATTCTGAGCGACTGGAAAAAAATAATGGAAAATAAATTTTAATAAAATTATCTCTCATATGACAACGATTAAATTTGAATTTGATGAAGGAAAAAAAGTTACAAAATCAGTGGTTTATGTATCTCGTTCGTAAATAAATATATTATACGAGAAAGTTACATTGTGTTAAAACGAGTACCAGCGAGTTTTAACGGTCACCCAAGTCATAACAAGATACATACTACATTTTTGCATGTACCTCCTATAAGATAGCTGGTTTTCACATCACAATAAGTATATATTTTCATATATCTGACAGTTCGACCGTATTGAAAATTTGGATTGTTTACGAAGACAAAGACTACTTTGCTTCTTTGTCGCTCATATGGATTTAAATGGTCACTGGCAAGTATATAATTATTGGATTGGTAAAATTGCCTTACTTTTGTTTTACTTTATGCACTAGTGCGAAAAAGGGCAATTTTGCTACCGCCATAAAAGCTTAAAAGAAAGCTAGTTTACAGGAATGATGCAAAAATAATTAATTTAACGCGCTTCAGACATTTAATTGCGTCAACCCTTACACCTACTAGAATAGTACTAGTACAAGTACAAACTTAAGGACGAAATTTTACCAAAATCCGAAAAAAATTCTGATAATATTAAAAATCCAAAGCGGTTCTATACCGGCATCAGCCCTTTGTTTCGCGAAAAACCACCCCCAGTCCTTGCCTGGGGATGATGGTCCTTCTCCGTACCCACCTTTATTTTCGAATAAGACAGTTTTTTTACCATTCCAACCCACAAGTGGGGAATGGTACTAGTTTAGGTCAAAATTTTACGATATCTTTCCGTTTTGAGGTCCCCTGAATCCAAAAAACATATTTTTGGAAAATCTCTATGCGTCTGTTAGTCTGTTTGTCTGTGAACACGATACAGGTCAAACGGATGAGCGGATTGAAACCAAATTTTGGGAGGATGTTTGGTATGCAAATATGAAGAGCCTTATTGTTTTTGGGGAAAATTGAAGCATGCGCAGAAGAGATATATGCTAAAACGGTATTTTTTATATAATAATGGTATACTTTTCATAACGGCTTATTATTCTATTTATTTTTTCAAGAAAGTTTTGTTAAAAAATTTTTTTTCTAAACTTTATAGTTTCGGAAATATTTTGAAAATAAAAAAAAATCATCCGCTCTTTTGTTAGGCATGCTTTGATTAATTTTTACATGACGTGGAACATACTATGTAGGTAACCATGGCAACGGCCAACGAATAGTTAATATCATATTGAATACTAGCTATTACCCGCGTCACCTCACGCGATATAAGAAATTTTATTTTCTTTATTATAATAATCAAATGTCAACATTTTTGAAGTTGGAATGGTTCCGTCGCCCATTTGGCTGTAATTTTCTACACTACTTTCAACATTTTTTCAAAACCACGAAGTTCAATATTTTAAGTTTTATAAAGTTATAATATTTCTTAAAAAATGCTAGGCTAGGTGTCTTCATGAAACAAACCACTATCATTATTATATTTTATCTTTATAGTTTAACTACCAAAATGGGTAGAAGTGAGTCATTATTATAGGTAATACGGTTCGCGGAGCGGTGAAGCAACGAAACAATGTGAATTATGCCGGCACATGCATAAAAACTGTGTCGCTTATATTACATTGTGAGATATAAGTTTTTGACTCACTCCTTAAATTTTAAATATAGATCTCCACTTAAAACAGAAATTAAGTAGGTATTTTCGCACAACACGCATTTTTTGTTTTCTCCGGAAAACAAACAATAAACTTTATTTTCATGAAATTTACATATCTTCAAAATAAAGTTTTGAATGATCTTAGTGCGAATTCTGGGAATGCATTGTCTTGTGTAGGTGTCAAAAATACCCAAAAAGCGATAACAAAACTACAGATAAAAATTCCCGTCCCATTGTTGTTCCATAATATATAGTACTATATATACCTATTAAAATATATCTATCGATCAGAGTCTGTACTTACTAGGTGCTTGATTTGTTGTGACAACATTAATAAATGAAACACTCAAAATACAAACATATATAAAAACTTTAAACAACTCCATTTTAAAAAAAAATCAATAATGAACCCATATTATAAATCCATGAGATCCACTATTGTTTGAAGTCCAAGATCTGTATCCAGTTTTATATAAATATCTTTATAAAAAAGCAAGTCACCGATAAAAGCTGTCATGAAAATGAAATGATTGTAAATTTTATAGGCAATTCTATCAAGTGTTGACAGTGAATCTCAACAAAAGGAAAACTGCAAAAGATACGTATACACTGTACAAGACGTATACATGGTACTAAACATAAAGCAGTCAATACACCAAAAAATAGAAGATACTCTGTATAAAGATATCTAAATAATAGATTCTAAGGTACTTTCGACCCACAGAAAATCTAGTCTAAAGTTTAAGTATCTAAGTTACTTTGGAAGTATCTATATCTTTAAAAGTATCGACACCAGATTACTTTTGAGCAATATATTACCTTCATTTTCGGTTACAGATATAATACAATTTATCTAACATGAAAAAGCATTTAAGATATGAAACGGCATCTTAGACACAAGATATTCCTCAGCTCTGATAAAGGGTATAGGTATACATATTTTATTTTCAGCTAATTTTTGCACTCAAATTCGCTAGGATTTAAAATGAACCATATCTTAACCCGAGAGTAGCTAGAATTATTTAAAAAAGCAAGAAATCCAATTGCACATCAATTAAATTAATAACTACTATAAAACAGGAAAACAACTCGGAAAATCTCAACATGCAGCAGTGAGCAGACACCTATCTGTCTCTTAATATAATAACATAGGTATTGTGACTTTGTTATGAGAATTTAAGTTTGTTTTTGAACAAAATAAAAAAAATGAACCTCTTATAGTGGCAGAACGGGAAAAATGCCACGGGCCCCCGGCCGGAGGAGGCTCCTGACCCGATAGAACCGTGAGCACAGGAGGATCCTTACATTTATTATTACAACATTTAGTAATTTTTTTAGTTTTGTATTCAATTAATTCAAGTTACCTACTAAAGTACATACACAAATTAAACAAAAAATGTAGGTATAACATTGGTTGAGATTCTTTACATTGAGGGAGGGCCCCATTCGATGAATTTTCCACGGGCCTCAAACAGTATAGTTACGTCACTGACCTCTTAATACATTCCTTAAAATAAAAATCTATTTTCGCTCATCGCTCATTTTGAGTGACTAAAAATTACAAACAGTCCATGAACAAGATTTAGAAGTCAGTTAAAAAATATTGAGAAGCACTGATAGCCAGTACCCGAAGTAACCACGCAAATTCGTAAAATTACAAATCATAAAACTAAATTATTACTAGCTGTGCTGAACAAAATAGTGAGAAACGTCAAACACTTGTATATTTTATGAATTGCTTAAATTATGTAATTTGTACGTAATAAAGTGGCCGCTTTATTATTATTATCAATGTTGCCAGATCGGAACTAGAATTTTCTACATTTTAACTTCCAGCTATTTCATTATAGTACAGTCAGCGAACACAAATTATTGTGGAAACCTAGAAAAATTTTTGTAATGGATGCAAATTTGGATTTAGGTACTTAAAGGTATGTAGAATAAACTGAGAAAACTTTTCCCTTGAATTTTCGTGCGGAAAATCGGAAAATTCTTATATAAAGATATAAAACCCGTTTTTCCCATATTTGACCAGTGCAGTTAGCTTTTGACAAGGACAAAATTAATAACAGAAAACGAATGATGAGGAAGGGAAGAAACTGCCGTCAGAAATACAGAAACCAAAAATTCAAATGCGTAAAAGGCCGGAGGGATGTGGGGGGCGCGTTTTAGGGGTCAAACGCGGTTTTTCGTTATTTCCGGCGAAAGTTGACCTCCAATCGAATAATATTGCATGGCAATGTTGTAGGTATTAAAAGGATCTACAACTTTTATGAATATAATTTTTTCACATAACCTTAAAGATTCAGAGAAATATCGAAAAAACCGTGTTTTTCTTTTTTAATTTTTTTCTCCTGCAAAAATGATTTTTTTCATGAAATTATCAGGGGACTTAACTTTCAATGTCCTTAATAAGCTGTAATTTTTTCGAATAAAAAAATTAATTTGCCAATGTAATATTAACAAATAATCAAAAAATTACCCCTAACTTCAACCTAAAAAAGTAATGTAAAAATTTCAGATTTTCAAAAATCTTAGGATGGGGTTTTCTTCGTTAAAATGTCTTATTTCAGATGATGCATTACATTTGTTAATGTAACATTGAATTCCCCTTTTATGAATGATTTTAACTGTACATTTTCATACATAATTGCCAAATTTGAACAATATTGTCCAAATTTGAAGTTAGGGGTAATTTTTCGGTTTTTTGTTAATATTACATTGGCAAATTAATTTTTTTATTCGAAAAAATTACAGCTTATTAAGGACATTGAAAGGTAAGTCTCCTGAAAATTTCATGAAAAAAAAATCATTTTTGCAGGAGAAAAAAATTAAAAAAGAAAAACACGGTTTTTTCGATATTTCTCTGAATCTTTAAGTTTATGTGAAAAAATTATATTCATAAAAGTTGTAGATCCTTTTAATACCTCCAACATTGCCATGCAATATTTTTCGATTGGAGGTCAACTTTCGCCGGAAATAACGAAAAACCGCTTTTGACCCCTAAAATGCGCCCCCCACATCCCTCCGGCCTTTTACGCATTTGAATTTTTGGTTTCTGTATTTCTGACGGCAGTTTCTTCCCTTCCTCATCATTCGCTTTCTGTTATTAATTTTGTCTCTTTTTCACTTGATTTTAGGCTAACTGTACTGGTCTATATAACTTTCAAATAAATATAAAAAAAGAAATAATTTTCAGACAAAAGTTGTAACTTATAACTTTATCTATATAGAATTAAACGAATCGGAAAAGGTATAGCTATATATATATTCATCTGTATTAAATTTTCGTATTAAAATGGCGCGTAGAAAACGTAATATAATAATGTAAATAATATTAATAATAATAATTCAGAAGAAAAATAATCTTTGCCATAGTAACACGCTCTTATACACACACAAGCCGGGAGCAAAAGCTACGGGTACTAGTTTTAAGCGTGTGCTTTTTATTACTTTCATTATTATGTATTAAAAAATACAGGTAGAATTAATAGAATTCTCAGTATGCGTGATCGCTAGCGCAGACCATCATTTATAATGCTCAACGTTCAATTTTCTTTCTAAAAAGAAATCTGTACACTTTATTATATTATGCTTACTTTTTGTAATGATGTCCAAAAATTGAAAATTATTCAGATTGTGTAAATGTTATATCAAAAACGTAATGCCTATATGATAATAAATATTCAGAAGTATTTTCAACTGCATTTTTGAACCTGTATGACTATTATAAAAAGAGTTATGCTAATTTCAAATTCGCAAATCATGAGTTCAAATATATTTTCCCCTTGCGATTTAATCTAATTTAGTTTTTATAACAATATACAATAGGTATTAAAAAATATATTTGCAAAGGAAAAAAACTCGGGTCGCAGTGCGAAACCCTGCCGACAATATAGTGTATTTGCTTTAATAGGCAGTGTGGCTCTATTGTATGAACTAACTTTGATTTTGAATAAAATAAAAAAAATTACCCCTTAAAACAACATTTTTTACTTAATTTCAATACTACATATCAATTCAACATCTGTACCAAATTATATATACCCTTCAGTATGTAAATCTATATCAGTGTTTTCATAAAATTTGTAAGTCCGGTCCTGTCGGGCCGATTTTATTAAAATTTTAGCAGCACATTTTAATAATTACTAAAGGGTTAAATTTCAAATTTGAAATGATTCCGATAATTTTTTCGGTATTTTTGGGCCCTAAAACTTTTTTCAACCCTTAAATACCACCCTTAACATGGCCCGATTGGGCCCATTTTAAATAGGCTTCGTGCGGTGATGGATTCCAACGTGTGGACCAAATTTGGTTTAAATCGATTAAGTCTGTCGAGAGTTATCGTGCTAACACATATATATATATATATATATATATATATATATATATATATATAAATATATATATATATACATATATAAACATACTTTTCCAAAAATGGTGCCAAAGTGTTTAGAAGGCTATGAAACGTCGAGAAAATTTGGTCCGACCCCTAGGTCCCGCCATCCGACCGACGCCAATAGTGTAAGTGCCTTATGGCAAATACATACATATTTTATAAATAATTATACTGCAAAAACAAAAATTAACGTTTGAAAAGCACATAACCATTTTCAATCTGAATTGTCTTGGAGAAGGACATTCAAAACAATTTGTTTTATTTTTTTTCATTTAAAAGTCTATTATTTTTATTTTTAAATGGTAAATTAATTAGCTTGCAATTAAATAAATTCAAATGAGAAGCTTATTGCGCATGCGTACATTTCCAAAACATAATTAGCTATAACTTTTGATAGAATAGAGTTATGAAAAAAATTTTCAAACAAATTTTGTAGACAAAATTTTAATCTACAACTTTTATCTGAAAAGTTTTTCGTTATTGTAGTAAATTTTAGAATTACCCTTAAAATATCTTTTTTTTTCATTGCATAACACATATTATTTACTACCTAAATCCAAATTTTCATCCATTACAAAATTTTTTCTCCTCCAAAAGTATTCTTTGACTGTACTATTATATTTTTTCACAGTGATGCCACACTACCACAATATTCTTCCAGATTTTTTTGGATGGCTTTTGTTTTGCTCCTCTAAAATACAGTCTCATACAAATTCACAAACATTTCCTAGTTTAGAGTGGTGGAGTTGAGGTTTACATTTATTAACTTCTCAGTATTTCTCAGTATATATGGAAGTTATAGTAATGAGTCCGAAAATCGAAATCAACATTTTTAGCAATTTAAGTTTGAAGATCACAACAGTATTTTACAAGCTATTATTTAGTTTCACTTGTCCCGGGGTCTGTCTGTCTGAAATCAAATCTTGCAAATTAAATTTAATCCACTTCCCGCTTTCCGATTGAGCTGAAACTTTGCATACGGATATAGTTCCGATGACAATACAATATTATAATAATAACAATAACAAACTAACCGGTCCAGCTTTCGTCCGGATGCAAATCACACTTTTAATAAAGCACATTTAAAAACGAAATAGATAAAAATGCTTTTTAAGTTAAACGGTTTTCAGTTCCGATAACAATACAATATTATAATAACTAACTGACCGGTCCGGATTTCGTCCGGATACAAATTGCACTTTTAACAAAGTAGGTAGGTACACTAAAAAATAAAAAATAAAATTAATAGTTAAAAAAATATTTTTAAAAACAAGCTTGTATTTAAATGCTCTAAAAAGAAGAAAGTTAAGTAAATCTTAACTTAAATCAAATTCAACAATTCATTACATTATACAATAGCTTGTCGCGAGATTTTCTGTGTAAATAAACAATAATACAATATGTAACTTAATCTTGACACAAACATTTCATAAAATAAATATACACAGGAAAATCTTGCGACAAGCTTTTATATCATATAAATTGTATAATGTAACGAATGGTTGAATTTAATTTGATTTAAAATTTATTTTCTTCTTTTTAGAGCATTTAAATAAAAGCTTGTTTTTAAAAATGGTTTTTTTTACTATAAATTTTATTTACACTAGTTTTGAAAAGAATTGTACGTGTATTTGTACGTACGTACGTAGTCATTTGTTTCCAATACGAAATCACGATAACAAAAAATGTGGAAACCGGATGACCTGTAGCGTGTGGGCCAACTCTACAACTTCTCGCTATTTTTTAAATACGTTACAACAAATTGTGTTTAAAATACACTAGCAGCCCGGTCCGGCTTCGCTCGAACTTGTAGATTGCCACCGTTTTTTCATCGACTTACGTTGCAAAATTTATATCCACGAAAAGCGCTTAACATTAAAATGGATTTTGTAAGAGTCTATCCTTAAAAGACAGGCATGTGCCATCGCGGAATTTTCTGAAGACCTATAAAAGAGGGACAATTCCACCATACCTACATTGTTTTGTTATATCTCAAAAGGATTAGGCAGCGTTTTCGATGAAAGCTCTCAGTCGGCTTGATTTTTTCCGACATCTTCTACAATCATCGTCATAATTCAAACAATTTACACAAAACATTAATGAATTATACACATAATAGTCTAAGAGCTAGTGAACCATCCGAGTAACCCGTTTCCCACAAAGCTAGACAATTTTTAAATGATGTTTTATTATCCGTCATTTAAGAAAATACCGTTCTGGCAGACATCTCGCGGTTGCGTCATCATCCCTTAAATTTTTGAAAATGTCAAAAAAAAATTTTTTTTAACCTACTCCCACAAGGCTACAATTTTAATATGTTGTAATTTACATATGTTTAAGTGTAAAAAAAATGACAGACTATTTTGAGGGTTGCAAGTATGTGCCAGACAATAGCAAAGTTGTCATCGGGATAGTAATTCGTAACCTGCTCCCACAAGGCTAAAATTTTGAGGGCATGTTCTTTAAATTGTTTAAAAAATATATGTAAAAAGCCAGAACATTCTAGCGGTTGCGGGTGTCTGCCAGACAAGTATTTAATAGTCATAACTCTCGATGGGCAACAGACTTATACGAGTTCCAATGTTAGAAAGAGAGAATACATCTATTGTACTGCAGACTGGAGAGGGATTCCAACGTTATTTTAACGGAAAAAGTGAGCGCACATGAGGGGCTGAGGCGTATATGTAATAGACTGTATTAAAAAAATCGACTATTTTTTTTTTAAATGGACCACCGAAATATTATTCTAAATGACGGAAAAAAGGCTCTCAAAGTTTCAGCTCCTAATATTAATATTAATAGGTGCCTCTCATCGCGATTTTCTATTTCCCATTAAATAACAGAAAAAAAATCTTTTTAGCTTTAGTGTTTTATAATATGTCAACGGATAAAACTAATACAAATTTTTGTCAGAAATTGAATGCTCTATAAAAACGGGTCTCTTATTATTTTATGATAAATCTACTCTTTCAAAAGTTATTCGCGGTTAAATTTTAATTTCATGAATTTTCTATTTTTAAAATGATCGTAAAATTTTGTAGCTTTTTTTTTGCAAAAATTTCTATTATTTGGACATGGAAATATAAATTTTTTCCATTGAAAATCATTCATAAAGAAAATCATATACTAATTCACTTAAAAATTTTAATTATTTATTTAATAGCAATTTTTTCAAAAAAAGTTCTACAAAATTTTACGATAATTTTAAAAGTAGAAAATTCATAAAATTCAATTTTAACCGCGAATAACTTTTGAAAGAGTAGATCAGTGATTCCCAAAGTGGTCTATATCGACCCCCAGGGGTCGACGACAATTTGCAAGGGGTCCATGTCAGCGGGAAAACAAATTGGGGGTCCATGAAATGAAAATGGGGGTCAACGATAGTGAATCTCCTAACAAAAAAAGAAACAAACTGGACATCGTTAAGCGAAGAGATTTAAAATTAAATCTAACTAAATGTATGCCAAATGTTGAAAATTTATTATTAAAGAATCAGGTTCATCCCTCACACTAAAGCATTTATTTTTTGCTTAGTTATTTTATGTAACAGAAAGTGAATTTTCATTTAATTCGTTTAATTTGAATCTAATTAATAAATGTATAAAACTAAACATTTCACACTACATTTCACTACCGTTATAAATTTAAATCGTTCAAAGTGAGTAGCACTATACCGGTTGTCAAAAATACATTTGAAATTAATGAATTTGCAACAAATCAATATCAGATAAGCACGGGGTCTACCCAAAATCGAAAGACATGGCAAGTGGTCTACGAGACAAAAAAGTTTGGGTACCTTTGGAGTAGATTTATCATAAAATAATAAGAGACCCTTTTTTATAGAGCATTCAATTTCCGACAAAAATTTGTAGATGTTAGTTTTATCCCACCAAAAACATTCTGTAAAAAACTAGTCAAGTCTCGATGGAGCTGCTTGTTTATCTCTAAAAATCTAGACAAAGTCGTGCCAAGTATAAGGTTCCTTACTGAGATTTCTTTATTATTATAGTTAATAATAAAGAAATCGCAGTAAGGAACCTTATACTTGGCACGACTTTGTCTAGATTTCATTACTTTTTAGAGATAAACAAGCAGCTCCATCGAGACTTGGCTAGTTTTTTACAGAATGTTTTTGGTGGGATTTCACTTCTTTTTGTAGAAACGTGGGCATTTTGTTTTATTAGATTTTCTTATTTGAAACAGTTTTTTTTCTTTTTAGGTCGATCTCTAATAGTTTGGTTGGGCTCTTGTGTTTTCTAATCAGGGTCACCAGGTACTCCAGAATTTCGATTATCCTAGTTTTTATAGTTTTCCCTTTATGTGGCCATTAAACCCTAACTCTGTACCAAATTTCAGCTCTCTGAGTTTATGGGAAGTACTAGTTCTATTCTGATGATCATGAGTGAGTGAGTGAGTGAATGAGTGTCATAAATGCGAAACTTTGCTTTCGCTTAACTTTGGAACTAAATGACCTAGAGACTTGAAATTTTGGATTTTAAGTATGTGATTATAGCTTAATGGATGACGAAAATTTCTGCGTTCTGGTCGTATCCAGAGGCTCTCAAATAGGGGCCTGAAAATGCGGCGAAATGGTTCCAGTAAAGGATGGTACGGCAGTGCTTGCTTCGCGCTCGACTTGGCGGGGGCACTGCCGTGCCCCTAGATCGAAAAGCCAATTCGTTGACATATTATAAGACTCCAAAGTTAAAAAGATTTGTTTTCTATATGTAATTTAAATAGGAAATAGAAAATCGCGAGAAGCAAATCTTAAAATTAATATTAAGAGCTGAAACTTCGACAACCTTTTTTCCGTCATTTAGAATTATATTTCGGCGGTCCATTAAAAAAAAAAAATAGTCAATTTTTTTAATACAGTCTATTACATATACGCCTCAGCCCCTCATGCGCGCTCACTTTTTCCGTTAAAATAATCGTTGACCCCCATTTTCATTTCATGGACCCCCAATTTTTTTCCCGGCTGACATCGACCCCTTGCAAATTGTCGTCGACCCCTGGGGGTCGATATAGACCACTTTGGGAATCACTGATCTACTCTTTCAAAAGTTATTCGCGGTTAAAATTGAATTTTATGAATTTTCTACTTTTAAAATTATCGTAAAATTTTGTAGAACTTTTTTTGAAAAAATTGCTATTAAATAAATAATTAAAATTTTTAAATGAATTAGTACCTATATGATTTTCTTTATGAATGATTTTCAATGAAAAAAATTGATATTTCCATGTCCAAATAATAGCAATTTTTGCAAAAAAAAAAACTACAAAATTTTACGATTATTTTAAAAATAGAAAATTCATGAAATTAAAATTTAACCGCGAATAACTTTTGAAAGAGTAGATTTATCATAAAATAATAAGAGACCCGTTTTTATAGAGCATTCAATTTCCGACAAAAATTTGTATTAGTTTTATCCGTTGACATTATAAAACACTAAAGCTAAAAAGATTTTTTTTCTGTTATTTAATGGGAAATAGAAAATCGCGATGAGAGGCACCTATTAATATTAATATTAGGAGCTGAAACTTTGAGAGCCTTTTTTCCGTCATTTAGAATAATATTTCGGTGGTTCATTTAAAAAAAAATAGTCGATTTTTTTAATACATTCTATTACATATACGCCTCAGCCCCTCATGCGCGCTCACTTTTTCCGTTAAAATAACGTTGGAATCCCTCTCCAGTCTGCAGTACAATAGATGTATTCTCTCTTTCTAACATTGGAACTCGTATAAGTCTGTTGCCCATCGAGAGTCATGACTATTAAATACTTGTCTGGCAGACACCCGCAACCGCTAGAATGTTCTGGCTTTTTACATATATTTTTTAAACAATTTAAAGAAAATCCCCTCAAAATTTTAGCCTTGTGGGAGCAGGTTACGAATTACTATCCCGATGACAACTTTGCTATTGTCTGGCACATACTTGCAACCCTCAAAATAGTCTGTCATTTTTTTTTTTACACTTAAACATATTATGTAAATTACAACATATTAAAATTGTAGCCTTGTGGGAGTAGGTTAAAAATTTTTTTTTTTTTTGACATTTTCAAAAATTTAAGGGATGATGACGCAACCGCGAGATGCCTGCCAGAACGGTATTTTCTAAAATGACGGATAATAAAATATCATTTAAAAATTTTCTAGCTTTGTGGGAAACGGGTTACTCGGATGGTTCACTAGCTCTTCTACTATAAACCATTCTCTTGAATCAATCCGTCCATTAGTGAAAACCGCATGAAAATCCGTTCGGTAGTTTTTTAAGTTTATCGCGTTCAGACAGACAGACGCGGCGGGGAGACTTTGTTATATAATATGTAGTGATTAATAAGGGTTGTAAAAAATAGTTAAGAAATTTTGAATCATAAGAAGAGAAAATTGTTGCATTTTTATTTAAGGTAGTACGAGCGCCAAGGCAACTTTAAACAAAAGGCTTAATTTTTTTTATATTTCGGTAGATGGATGATTAGGCTGACGCCTATAACTTTTGAAAAAAAAATGGCAGGCAAGGACCAGGTGGAAAATGTTGTTGAGGCTCCAACTTTAAGGGAAAAAAATATTTAAACACGAAAACATTCAAAATGGTGAAATGGGGATGCAATTTAGGGGTTGAAAACGGTTTTCTGCGATTTACGACAAAACGTGACCTCTTAGCGGAAATTGTTCTACATAAAAGTTGTAGACGGTAAAAAAATCTAAAATTTTTGTACAGAACACTTTTCGACATAACCTCAAATGAACCGTCAAAATGGCAAAAAACCGATTTTTCAGTATTTAATTTTTTTCTCGCGTAAAAATATTTTAATTTGCATGAAAATTTGTGAAAGTATGTCTTTTTTTATCTTAAATAAGCACGATTTTTTTTCAGTTCAGAATACAACTATTTTCGGAGTTATGTACATTTTTCGTAAAAAACATCCTTATTTTCCACGAACAATTGTCTTGATGTTTTTTTGTATTTCGAAGTTCTATAAGTGGTCATTTTAATCTTTGAAATGTCTACTTTAAAATGGTCTATGTAAGTTGGTGGTTTATTTATCGTTAAACTGCTTAAAATTACGAAAAACCGAAAAAACGTCTTTCATCGAATCATGATTTTCTCAATATTTTTTCATAAGTTTCCATTTTCTTTATTATTTTTATAACAAAAACTAGTGTATACTTAATGATTTACATTTAAATATTTGAATTACATAATTACACTAAAAACTTAATTTATTTATACCATTTTTATTATTTTTTACAACTAGTTGTTCTGTTTTCAAACGTATATACACGCAATTTTACAAAAATTTACGAAAAATAAAATTCTAATTAAGTTTAAATTTTTTGCGTCGATGTTGTTCTTCTTCTTCGTCAATCACAGTTGGAATTTCAGAAGCATCTTCAAAATTGTCGACATCCTCGGGGTCTTCAATTTCGATGTTAAGATTCCTTGCTGGCACTTCATCGAAAGTCTCCTCTGAATCACTTACTTCTTCCAATATTATTGGGTCTCTATTAGAACAGTTCTCATGACAATTAGTGCATAAATTTGTATATTTTAAGCCGTGTTTTCGGCAGCCACATCTTTGTTTATCACATCCACTTTCACAGCTGCAACTTATACTTTTTAATAATGTTTCGGGAATTAAGTCTGAACCGTCTGAGAGAAATCTGGGCACTAGTCTGCCTTCATGTTCTTTCCAGCCCCACTGTTTTGCTATTCTGTTAATCTGTTAATCGTAACATTCTATTGGATCAACACTACTTTATGCTGAAGTTAAAATACAATACAAAAAATTTGCAAATTCACAAGTAAAAATTAATAGCTGAAAAACTCTAATTTTAATAGTTGCACGCCTTTTTATCAGTTTTACGCATCTCACATAAGTTAAAGGTGAAACTTTGAATAGTGATTACGCAACGCCACAAATAAAATATAAACCAAGGCGATCCGATCAAAATTGCGATCTGTAGAGCTCGAACGTACGTATATACGTACAGACCAATGCTGTTCCTGATTTTTAATTACAATTTTAGTAGTAGTTGTGAACTAAATTCGATCTAAAATGGTTCTGGTTTAGAGAACAGAATCTCCTCTTTTCAAAAGCTTCAATTTGAATGGATTTCGTGTGAAATTAACTTAGATTATAACTTCTTTGTATGAACGAAACTCAGCGCTGACGCGTAAAGCGATAATAGGACACATACTGCTAGCTCAGCGGTATGTGCAATACAAACAACGCGCTTCGGCTCCTCGGTAAACGTCGGGCTCGATGTGCGGTGGCCGGTTAAACGCTTGTAATAATGATATATATCTTTGGTTTTATTTTGATAAAAATCCACAGACATAGATATATGAATATTATATAAAATATCTGTGTTCAAATGGCAAAACTTTAAAGCCGAATTTTCGTATGATTAACAATAATTGAAACACCGAGTTCGTTTAATGATTCGATTCTAAATTATTTCATGTAAGTGTAGAGTGGTATAGAGTGACTTTAAGTTGGCGGTTTCAAACATCATCCACTAAAATGATTTATAGACTTAAACTTTCTTCAAATAATAAAGTGAATTTAATCAAATTTTCACCCGGACAGAGCAGGGTCCACCAGTTATTATAGACCTAAACTTTTCCCAAGAAATAAGCTATCGAATGGTAAGAACCGTTTTCAAATCCGTTCAGCAGTTCTCGTGTTTTCTGCGGACATACAAACGTACAAGGTGATTCTATCAGTAATTCCCATAATTCAGTTAAAAAAATTGCGCCCCGATCTTTTCCGCCAACCTTCAGAATTTCATTCTGTAGGTCTTTCTGAACTTAAATCATCAATCGGAATGAATTCTCTGAATTTTTCAAACGGGATGTTTCTCAGCACCTGCACTAAGTTGGGTAAAAATCAATCTGAAGATATACAATTAATATATGCCAAAAATACCACGTCAGCGGTTGAAATTACGTATCAACGAAATAATTTTAAAATGCGATTTTTGTTTTGATTTTATAAAAATATGTACGGTGTACCTCTAAGTATCTACCTGCGATGTGCGATTGGCAACAAACAAGAAACATACGTATACGTATGCTCAGTTATCTTACAAAAATACAATTGAGAGACAGGGGGGGATATTGTAGATTATAGATGCTCGACAGCTCAGTGCAATGGCGTCTAATTACAGTTGAAGAAATAAGTTACTATTCATAAAAAAGAAGTGACTGTACCAAAGATTTTTATTCGTATAGGTGCTTCTTTGGACTGTACTATTTTCTATTCCGAAAATAAATAATGAATCAATGATTTTTCAAAATTGACATAACGTGACCGCCTACATTTTTATTGCTCCATCAGAAAACTCATATTCTGTAAAAGCCATTTACCTACTCTAGAAATCTAAAACCGCCCGCCCGTAGGTGTCAGTAATGCCCTCGGTATCATTTTCATTATGTTCCAACGGCCGTCTCACCAAATTCCTGATTACTATAGTGATACTAACGGCCCGGTTTGGCTTCGCCCGAAATTGCGGATTGTTGCTATTTGTTCGTTGACTTACGTTACAAAATTGGTCTCCAAGAAAAGCGCTTTTATTTTAACGCGATAATATAATATAACCTATGTCCATCCTGAGGAACCATTTTAAATATTGGTGGAAAATTTTTGAAATCGGATAAGTAGTTTCTGAGATTAACTCCTACATCTAAACTTACAAACTTTACTTCTTTATAACATTAGTATAGATAACGTTTAAAATCGTGGAACACTCGATGAATTAAATGAGCTATAGCAGACCCGGCCACGCGTTGCTGTGGCTCACTTATAAAACTATACTACGATATTATACTAAATCGTTTAATTCAGTAAATTTAATGTTCAATAATAAAAAAGAAAGTTTTTTCCAATCGAAAAACCTACAGGATTGAGAAAAGGGCGTTAGGTTAAGAGTTATGTTTGATTTTCGAAGAGCAAAGTTTGGTAATTAAGCACAATCCAACAATGATATACAAAAAACTAAACGCATGCGTTGTTAAAACATCGTACTGTTTGTCTATAAAACATGTGACGTGGAATTAATTGTAGATTCGCTTCTGAACTAATAGCTTTGAGCAAATTGCGAATTCTAACAGATGTCACTTATTTGGTACCAAAACAGTTTCCTTGAGAAAATACCGTAATTTTGTACAAAATATTTAATAATAAAACCGGTCAAGTGTGAGTCGGACTCGCACACGAAGGGTTCCGTACACTATGTACTTTTTAAATACTTTTGTAAAAGAAACAAGAGAGGCGCTATAACAACATGTAACCAGTGGGAGTATGCAAGTAGTTCAAGAATTTCAAGGCGTGAAATTTTACATAATACACCCCGGCGTTTTTATATTATAAACACTTTTTTTACAAAAATTTCTTGTAGAATAAAATTATATAAAGTTTTGATAAATATACCATTATATCAAATAATAACGTTATGGCAAATATCTCTGTTGCGCATACGCCGATTTCCCAAAAAAAAAATACAAAACTTTAGAATATTAAACCATTATGAAAAATATACCATTATTATATAAAAACAATGTTATAGCACATATCTCTTCTGCGCATGCGCCGCCTTTCCCCCTAAAACTTTTTACAAAACTTTCTTTTAAACCATTATGAAATATATACTATTATTATATAAAACAACTTTATTGCAAATACTTCTTTTGCGCATGCGCCAATTTTTCCCAAAAAAATTACAAAACTTTTGTAAACATAGATAGAATAATAAACCGTTATGAAAAGTATGCCGTTATTATATAAAAACCAGCCTTATAGTATATATATTTCTTCTACGCATGCGCCGATTTTTTTCAAAAATTTATTTTACAAAACTCCTGTAAAACAAAATAATAAGCCGTTATGAAAAGTATACTATTATCTTATGAAAACCACATTATAATACATATTTCTTTTGCGCTTGCGCCGACGTCTCTCAAAAACAATAGGCCTCTTCATATTTGCATATCAAAAATATCCTCCCAAAATTTGGTTTCATTCCGCTCATCCATGGTGTTGGAATGGTAAAAAATGTCAAAAATGACGTTTGCATCTGTCAAAGCAATATGTTCTAATAATTAAAATTAGTTATTCAAATCTTTAACTCAGAAGGCGTTGCATTTCACAAAATACTAATGTCAAAAGATTTGAAATGACATTCGTTTTTGAACAAATGCAATCTTTTTTTTAAGACAAAACATACGCAATTTTTAAATTCCCATAGTACAGTATGCAACAAACGAAGACAGACGATCCCCGTGTATGCTATGGATTAGACAAAATTGAATTTATACATTTTATTTCTATATAAAGCTGTATAAAAAAAGTGTTTCGACGAATTCTGTTATACAAAATCTATGTAAAATTTTCTGCTCTTTCGTTTAAGACAGGTCTCGAAACGATCTGATTTAAATTGAGCGACTTATAAGCAAAAAACTGAATTTGCTCCTCTTTGGAGAGTTTTGGGGGTTTTTTAATTATTTGTTGTTCTAGCGGCAATAGAAATACATACTCTGTGAAAATTTCAACTCTCTACCTATTACGGTTCTTGAGATACAGCCCGCTGACAGACAGACAGACAGACGAACAGGAACAGCGGAGGCTTAGTAATAGGGTCCCGTTTGACCTTCGGGTACGGAACCCTAAAAACTATCCTAGAGCGTAAATTGCAACAAGCAAGGCACATTTACATTTAATTGTGACACGGGAATTTTATATAAATATAGATAAAGGATAGAGAGAAAAGAGATTAATCTTCATGCATTCGCCGTTGTCCAAAATATTGTGATGAAAATAAGGGTTCCTATTCCGATGGTAGAGGCGCTGAAGCTATAAGACGGTAAGGCCCAAGTAGAGTGGGTAACCGGAGGAATTTAATTTCGCTTTTTTGATGTGAAACATCTAATGGCGCGTTTGGTTGAGAGTAAAACCGTGCAATTGGCGCGACACTTTTATGGGCGACGTTTTATGGGGAGGCGTTTTTCAGTTACTAGTATACCGTTACATGACAGCGCGTAACGCTCACTATGTTGGATTGTATCATGGCTTTCGTTGACGGCGAGATCTAACTGAGATTTATTAGTTGCTAGAATAGTCACTTAGGTGGCGCTACTAGTAACTTAAAGTTACGGTGTCCATAGATTGTTCTCACATGGCTTTATGTAGTATCCGTAGAGTATCCATAGGCTTTGTAACTTAAAATTGCATTTGGTAAGCTTAGATTTATGTTTCATATCTGCCAGGCGTCCTACGACGGCTTTTAATTTTTTTGTAAAATGGAAATAAACTGAAATATATAAATATTATTTGATTTCATCTTTTTCTTACAGAATTATTACAAATCTGCACGTTTCAAGCACAGGTCTGACAGCATTGAATATGGCATAGGCCATAGAATACAAAGATTGACAGTAAACAATACCATGTTGCCGTGGATATGTTCATCAGGGCCTGATATTATAAACGCCGGATGTAAAGCTTTTACGAATTACGAACCCTTAACGTCATAGATTTTCAAAACACACGCATTGCTTTGTAGTCCGTCGAGATCAGCCTCCTCTGTCTCTATTTACCATGACTAGCGGAAATGGTTGAGGCCGTCAGAATACCGGGAAAGTTTCCAATGGGCCACTCATAAATTTTTTTAGGATTCGCTAGAAATCGAAAATTTTCGACGGACCGCCAAGCTAATTTTTTTTTTATAGAAAAAAAAATGGATGCGGCTGTTGGCTATTTTTTTATTGATTTTTATTAAATTTTCTTTATGATATTATCTTTACATTTGTGTTTAATACAGGCAGTTTATCAATAAACGTTCCTGTTAAAAAATACACAATTTTTTGCCACCAATCTTATGCATTTTTTCTTCAAATAAGGCAGAATGTTAGTAAGTCTTAAAATTGCGTCTCTTAGTCAATATTTAAAAAAAAAAATCAGGGAGGGTTCACGTCAATGCTTTCTGTTATGGCGGCTAAGACGTTCTTCATGCGGCGTCGATCTCATATATTCCGGTACTATTTAGTATATCCCATCCGGCCCTGATGATTCATTTATTATTCCTTCAGATTTAAAAACCGATTGCTGACAATCAAAAAAGTTTGCGGATAGTAAACAAACTTTTAACATTTCTGATTGTGTCCAACCGTGGTTGCGCTCTGCACCGCGTGTTGATATACGTAGGATTGTAGAGAGTTCAAGGAGATTTTTTGGATTATCTGTTATGTTTCTTGGCGAGCTATAAAAACCGCGTCAGTTGTTCCAACAGACCAATTTGAGACTGGTTTCTAATCAGCAATATTTCATGCGCGATGAAAAACTTGCTAGTAAATTAGTAACTTAAAAGATTATTACTTAGATTCATTTTTATTTCTCCTTGCATAAAATGACTAAACATTATAAACAATTATTTACGCTACCCAAAAAATATTTTTATAAGCCATAGCAATAATCCTACACTACTATTTAAGTAATCATTTTAAGTTGTATTACAAATTATGCATACAATCCACAGATGTACTTGTTATTTTTAATTGTCACTTGCGGCTAATGTTACATTTTTATAGATTTCAATTTGATTAACTGAATTGCGATTTCTTTTGTATTTAAATACGATAGTACCTATATGCTGGACAAATAACAAGCTATTTAATTAAATAATAACTACATGATCAATATATTTATTTTGTTAAAAAAGCAATGTAAATCCTATAAACATTAGTTTTTGAATTAAATCAGTGGGAGTGTGCGAGTAATTCAAGAATTTCAAGGCGCAAAATTTTATATACTATACACTCTAGCGTTAAAGTTTGAAAATCGGTGTATATTTTTTCAATATGAGAACAAATGGTCTACGATCACGATTAGTCTCGATCTTCACCCATCAAGTTTTCTAATGAAATTTGATAATATAATATATAAATAAAGAAAATTTGATTTGGTTGCCGTTCAATTTCTTGGCACAGCTATTTTAATAAAAAATTAAAGTTGTTAATTTTATTTCTGAAATGTAGTTATCGAGTTTTCAAATTAATTTATTATCAATCGAAAGTACAATGGAGGGTCACCTGTGCGTGCGACTTCTTTTGCCAGTTTGTCCAATATTTCGTTTTCTGTGATTCCTGTGTGGAAAGGGATTCATGTGAAGGTGGGAGTATTTTTTAAATGCTTGTGTATTTGATTGATAAGCTGTTAGATATCTTAGATGTGGGGGTTTTTTGGTGACAATTGATTTATTGATTGGAGGGCACTTATTGAATCTGTATATATGATGACACTTTTTTGAAGTAAAACTTCTTTACGCACGCTTGACTTGAAGAGCAAGCTGGTGAATGCCTGACGAGAGATTTACGGAAGAGTGATCGAGCGAGGCGAACGGAAGTTGAGAGGGAGATATAAGTTAGTGAAGATAGAAAGAGGATGACAAATACTTCACTGGCTAGTGGCGCCATCAGGCAGCCGAAAATATAAGCAGTTCTAACAATAGAATGACACATACTTTACTTGCCAGTGGCGCTATGGAGTGACAGAAAAAAGTTTTGTAAACCTACTATAAATAATATTTCATAAAGATTTACGTTTAAAATCCAACGAGAGCTAAGTAATTGCACAGTATTACTTTTGTTTTCATTATCTTTATGTTTATATTTCTTTCTTCTTACATTAGACTGTTATTTCATTCTTGAACAATTTTATAAATTGATATTTTGTTCAATACATTAAATATTCTACGTTTAAAGTGAATAAAATTGTAAAAACATTTTAAAGTTCATATTGTGTGAATTTTCGGGTGAATAATAACAAATTAATGCAGAAAGAAGTTTTACTTCAGTCGTGTGGTCACAGGCTACATACGCACTAGGCGGCTGCCCGTAATGCGGCTAGCCGTCCGGCTAACCGCAAGTAGTAAACTATACGTAAATTCTGTATATATAAAAAATGCATACGCACTACGCTGCGGCTGCCCGCCAACCGCTCCGGTCGCTTGGAGCACAGCGGCCGCTTCGACGGCTGACCGCGCGGTTCGTGTACGCACTATGCGGTTTAGTTTGCGGTTAACGGTTACCTGGGTAGTCGTGTATTTTGTAATCTGACAATTTACATTATGGAGTTCGACACAGAAAAATTTATTGTGGAAATCCAGAACAGACAATCGATATGGAACACAAAATGCTCAGATTGTTCTGACAGGAATAGTAAACAAAGAGAATGGGAAAAGTTGTCAATATTTATGGCGCTGAATTTATTTTTTATGTAGCGATCGTATATATAATGAACAGCTACAACTTCTTCAACGTCCATTGTAGAAATGGTTCGTTTTGTTTGGTTAAACAAAATCTTTCTGGTAAACAAAATATGTCTGGTTAAAATTAGATTCAACCGCAGATTCAACTGACGGCTACATACGCACTAGGCGGCTGCCCGCAATGCGGCTAGCCGTCCGGCTGAACGCAGATTCAACCGTACACTGCGGTTAGCCGGACGGCTAGCCGCATTGCGGGCAGCCGCCTAGTGCGTATGTAGCATTCAGCTCACTCTTTTTTTTCCATTTTCTGGTCTATATAATAGTCTTGTAGGTAGGATTTAATCGCACATATTTCTGCAGTGAAGTTTGAGATTTGATTTGAGAGTTTTATTCTTTTATAATAATAATAATAATAATAATAATAATAATAATAACAATAATAATAAAGTTTATTTATTCCGTTGACATAAATGTGTGAAACAAGTCAAACATAGAAATTACAATGAGGTAGAAAAAAATTCCTGAATGGAATAAAAGGTGTGTTGAATTAAGAGACGTTTGATGGTCCGTTTAAAACAAGATAGGCTATTAATAGATTTAACATTAGCCAGTAATTGATTATATAGTTTTATAGGCATTGAATTTGGGCCTTTAGCAAACAGATTTAAATGGTGCTTCGAAATTGTTAGCTGATCATTATTACGTAGAAAGTGACAAGTAGTGTCGCTAACTTTCGAAAATGTGTTTATATTTGATTTAACATACGTTAAGCAATTATCTAATATATAAAATTCTCGTGTCACAGTTTTCGTTGCCATACTCCTCCGAAACGGCTTGACCGATTTTGATGAAATTTTTTGTGCTTATCCGGTATCTATGAGAATCGGCCAACATCTATTTTTCATCCCCCTAAATGTTAGGGGTAGTCCACCCCTAAATTTTTTTTCTTCCTTCCCCATTCGTTCTTTTGCACCCGGGTGAAACCGGGCGGGACCGCTAGTAAATATATAAAGAAATGACTGTTAAATTTGATGTTTTTTAAACAGAGGGCGGCAAGAGTCTCTATAATTTGAAAACGACATCAGTCTAATTATTCTTTTTTGCATAATAAGTATATCGCCAATACGCGTGGAGTTACCCCAACATACAATTCCATAGCTGAGCGTGGATTGGATACAACCGAAGTAATATGTTTTTAATGTGTCAATATTTACGGATTTACGTAGATGGCGGACGATATAGCAGTATGAGGCCATCTTATCAGAAGTAACATTAATCTGCTTATGCCAATTCAGTTTAGAATCAAGATATATACCTAAGAACTTTTCATCTGATGATTGTTTAATAGATTTGCCATTAAATTTCAGTAAAACATTTTGATCCAACTCTCTAGTGCTAAATTGAAGAAAGGCCGACTTCGAGTTGTTTAAAACAAGGCCATTCATATGGCAAAATTTTTGCATGTTGACCGCACAAACATTAAGTTTATGTGAAAGTTCAGGTATATTGTGTGCGAAGGTGGTCACAGAAGTATCATCAGCAAACAATGTTGTAAAATTATTAGCACCAAGATTGGAAACAACATCATTTATAAATAAGATGAAAAGTAAAGGACCCAGATTACTACCTTGGGGAACTCCAGTTGTAGTGGCTAGAGGTTCAGAATAAAATACACCATTGTCGTTTTTAAGCGCCACCTTTTGTGAACGATCTAACAAGTAAGAATTCAACCAGTTACGACAAACTCCACGGATACCATATGACTCTAACTTATTGATTAAAATCACATGATTAATAGTGTCAAAAGCTCGGCTCAAATCAAATAAAATACATGCACAGAGTTTTTTATTGTCTAGGCATTCTATTACATAATTAACCACTGATATAAGGGCATCTTGAGTAGATAAACCCTTAGTAAAACCGAATTGCCTATTGGATAAAATATTGTGAGCATTAACAAAATGTAACAGTCTAGAATAAAAAGCTTTTTCATAAATTTTTGAAAAAGCTGACAGAAGCGACACTGGTCTGTAATTATTAATGACAGAACGATCACCTTTCTTATGAATGGGCATTACAACAGACAGTTTGAGAAGAGAGGGAAATAAACCCTCTTCGAACGATTAATTTATTAAACGAGATAAAGGAAGTGCAATAAACTCTGCTACATGTTATAGTAAAGAACATGGAATAGCATCAGAACCTGCTGAGCTCTTACTTGCTATGTCGCGAATGTATCCAATAATTTCTAAAGAATCAACAGGTGTTAGAAATAATGAAAACATATTTTTATTAGGAAAATTAATTTGATAATTTGATTGACCATTTGTCAATAAGTCAGAAACAGACGACACAAAATACATAGTTGTTAAATTTCTCCGCTGCGTTATTGGTAGCAAAATATTTTCCATTACCATCGGAAAAAGACGATGGATAAGATTTGTTTACTTTTATATTCACTTGTGTATTAATAAACGACCAGGCTGTTTTTGACTTATTTGATGAATTTTAAAATATACTTTCATAATAGTTTTTTTTAGTATTACCAACCAATTTGTGATGAACAGATTTCAGTTTGTTATATCTGGCTAGGAAAATGTACTGAGGTAAGTTTGCTTGTATCGAGTTGTTTTGGCCTGAAGAATATGTGGTAGGCTTCTGTAAAGACCTTTTAGGGACACCCTGTATATTATACCTATAGGTTGTTACGTTATTATTTTTCTTGTGGGGGTTGGTTGGGTTTTTAAATAAACAGGTTCGAGCGTTAAAGTTTTAACACGTATAATTTAATATATAAAACTCAAATGACAAATTATAACAATACACAAAATATATAATGGAAATAAACAATAGGTTCAGATGGCTAATTTACTTTCATTGGTCAACAGAGTACTTTTAATTAAATACTCCCATCAGTGCAAGTAACGATATTATTTGTACGGTCACATTCAATTTTACATAATAATAAAGTTAATGAGTCTAGCGGTCTGAAGAATCCTAAACTCGGGCGGGACTCTAATTATATTTAACTCGAATCTCTAGGTCATTCCTACGTTGTGTTTTTTTATTAGGTCATTATTTATATCCTCGGCACGGTCATTGAATTTAATACGGTCGTTGCGGTCGTGGGTCGATTTACGCTAAGGTCTGGAACAGACGAAATCCCGATCATGATCCAGAACCCTCGCGATGGTCAAGCAGTGTGCTATTAGAAGACACCGGGAAACTTATCGGAGCAGACGACAACACGATCGTACTTCAATAGTTTCCAGATCTTCGGCAAGCGAGCTGAGAATGAATCCACAAAATGCTGGAATAGACGGAACACGATCGTAAACCAGCACTTAAAGGGCTATTCAAAGCTTTCCCCGTTAGACTAGATAGGCCATACTAGAATAGACGGAACACGATCGTAAACTAGCAAGCCACTGAGCCAACAGGGTGGTCACTGAAAGACAAATTTTTATGCGCACTGTTGCTTGACACCAATAAATGTCGAACCGCAGTAGGTACGACCGCTAATCATTTTTAATAAAAAATATTAATTAAAAAGGAAATTAATGAGTAGCCATCTATTGGCGGACAACATAATATTAATTACAAAAATATAAGTTCAATTAGACGCGGCGCTAATACGTACTTAATACCGGTCTCTGCTTAACCATAAACGCGTTTGAACACAATTTCGTGTACCTATTACTGTACACGAATATAAAGCAAACTAGATTTTACCGTGATATTAATATTATTAAATTAATATCGTTACACTCCTCCGGCCCGTGTAAAAATACGCGATTATAAGGTCATAGTTATGGGCACCAATGGTCATAAACTTAAATGTAAAACAAAAATTGTACTTAGGGCAATCATTTGATCAATTTTCAATATTATTCACTATCGTTCATATGACTAAATATCAAAAATACAAAACAAAATATTTCACTTCAACGTTTCAAATAAACGTAAATAATCACAGTTCAATGTCCTTAATACTACTATCAACGTTCAAACATTTATCTTATCTCTAAATATGGTCCAAATTATTAATAGTTACAAAAGGTCTGCATTAATAATTTTCAAATACGGGCAAAATAATGAAAGTTCAAAACTTCTGTATTCATCAATACAGTCAAATTTCAAAAAGGTCAATATTGTATTCTAATATCATAAACACGGTCAAAAATCATTAAACTGAATATTGTGTAATATGATATATTTAATACGGTCAAAAATCATTAACATGAATATTGTGCTATGATATATTTAATACGGTCAAAAATCATTAATATGAATATTGTATTAGAATATATCCAACACGGGCAAAGTTAAAAAAAAATTAATACTATGTCGTGATTTATTTAATACGGTCAAAAATCATTAACATGAATATTGTATTAAAATATATCAAACATAGTTGAAATTCAACATTTCAATAATCTACAACAAAAAAAAAGGTATCGTGATATTTCAGAATGCGGTCAATGTTCTAAATGTTAATATTGCATTAGGAAATAATCACTATTTATCAAAAAAAACAAAAGTTCACATACCAAACACTTTAGCTTACTCAGCACAAAACCTTAGTCCACTACTTTACACACACTAGGGACAACGCGTCCCATACGGATTTGTCCGTTGGCGGCCTTCGTGAAACGAATCACGCGTCCATCGGGCAGTACGGTCTTCCTCCTACATCGTCTTCTCAAGGCTGGAGTCCAGGTGGGCAGCGGTGGCACGCGACGTCGGCGGCGTTGACACTGGCGTTATAGCTGGTTTTAAAGGTGCTGGAGGTTTTATTGGTGGTGGTGTCGATTTGGCGGCTGGCGGCTTTATAGTCGCCGGAGGCCTCAGTAAAGCCTCTGGAACCGGCGGCGGGATCACACGTCGACGTCTCTTAGGGGGTGAGAGGGTCAATTGGATCAACCTCCACGGTAGCAGCTCCAGGGGTGAACGATCCTCTATTCCTCGCGTTGGCGGCGTTTCGGGGAAGCGTTCCTGCGGTGTTTTGTTGAAGGAGTTGATAGAAGGGCACGGCGATAGTGTCGGCGGCGTATCGGGTGTGCGCTGTTCATCTTCGAAGGTCGGTACGTCGTCGATGTCCAAGAAGTCCATTTTCAACTGAATGAGACTGCTGTTATCGCCGGTCTTTTTATAGTCGATGTTACATAAATAGTTTTGATCTTAGATTACGCAATTGCGTAATTCATTTTAGTTATTCGTTTAATTAGTTAAACGTTTTTAAATCACTAATATGCCATATTCCAATGCTTTTACCGTCCATTTTTGCTAGCTCATAAATTATTGGCGAAATTTTCCTCTTGATGGAAAACGGGCCCTCGTACCGGGGAGCTAATTTGGCGGCATATCCCTGCGTAGCATTGGATAGTGCGTATTTCCTTTTCAGAACTCGGTCTCCTATATTGTACTCATTTGTCCGGCGGCGCAAATTATATCGGACGGCGCTGTCTTGATGAGCCTTTTGCAAGCGATCTTTTACTTCAGTGAAAAGATGTATCAGTTCCGAGACGTGGTCGTTTGTTGTATCGGGAGCGACATTTTGATATTCACTGGCGTGAATTTTTAGTTCGCGCCCATAATTCAAATAGGCAGGGGTGTAGTTGGTGACATCGCTTCGCGCAGTTCGCAACGCAAAGCCAAGCTCGGCTATGTTAGCGTCCCACTCGTTGTGTTTGTCGGCCACATATGCGCGTAGCATATTGTTTATGGTCAAGTTCGTGCGCTCGGTAGGATTCGCTTGCGAATGTCGACGGGCATTTAATAACGCCTTTACCCCAAATTTTGCTAATAATTCGCGTACATTTTTCCCGGTAAATTCGGCTCCATTATCAGAGATTAGAAACTCGGGAACACCATATATCATAAAAACTGAGTCGTTCAAGTGTTGAGCGACTAATTTTGACGTGGCGGCCCGAAGCGGGAATAACAAGACAAATTTTGTATGCGTGTCCTGAACAACCAGTAGGTATCTACGACCCCTTTTCGATCGAGGAAAAGGGCCCATCAGGTCAGCACTGATCGTTCTCCAGGGCACATCTGCGGTCCGGTCTTGTCCCATTAATCCTTGGGGCGCTTTATTATCAGGTTTTGTTTGTTGACATACACTGCAGTCATGCACGTATCGTGCTACGTCAACGATCATTTTCGGCCAATAATAACTTCGTTTTATTCGGTCGTATGTTTTGGCGACACCTAAGTGTCCGGCGGTCGGTTCATCGTGAAACTGTTTGAGTATTTCGGGTCGTAATTTATTGGGCACCACTAATTTCCATTCATACGCAGGATTTGGAAAGTGGTGTCGGTCGGTGATTTTTTTGTAAATCTTGTTATCTTGAATTTTCCATCGTGGATAATCATCAGGGTTGGCTTCAATATTTTCGGTCATTTTATTATACCAGCGGTCATGTAATTGTTCCGGAAAAGTGATAACATCAATCGGTACAGTATCGTTCAGAGGTTCACACAATGCATCATTTCTAGCGTTGTCTTTTCTTTTTCTGTACCTTTTGTTCCTCAACTTTTCTTTGGGCGTGATGGTCGTTATGGTCGTTACATGGTCAGTGTTCGGAGAAAATGTCCAAGTTCCTCTACTCATATCGGGCACTATCTGCATAGTAGTCCAAAAATCAATGCCGAGAATTAAATCGTGCTTTAATTCGGGCACTAATAGGACAGTAATACGGCGTGTTCGGTCAGATACGGTCATTAACACACTCATTTCTTCTTCAACAGAGTACGTGGTTCCATCAGCGGTCTGAATTTTTTTGTTTACTGAAGGTCGAGGGCGGTATCCCCGTTCAGCGAGTAGCAATCTTCCTCTCGGTCCGGTCATCGTTCGGCTAGCTCCTGAATCTAATAATCCGGGTAACTCTCTTCCTCCAATGGTCACAAATAAATACGGTCGGGCATCTCCTGGCATTTTTGAAATCACGTTCTGTTCAGCGGTCGGTGCAGATTGTTTTAAGGTCGGTCTAGAGGAATTCAGGCGACGTTTACGACCTGTTAACGTGCCTGTCGGTCGTTTCCCTGTGTCTGTCGACAGCGAGGACAATTTGTCGTCGTAGTTCCGTTCATTCCACACGTATTGCAGAATTGGTGATTCGGCGGGTTAGGGCAGTTTCTGTATGCATGTCCTTGTTTGCGACAGTTCCAACACTTGTAGCGGAATGCCGGTTTATTGTTTGCAGTGTTTACTTCATAAACAGGACTAGTTCGTGACTTTTGGATCACCCGTATATTATCATTTTGTGTTCCGGTCATGTTGGATACTTTTGATAAATCGGGCTCCAACAGTTGGTTCGGGGGGCACGATTGACGGCGTGCTCTCAGTCGTCCTCGTTCAAGTCGAGAAACTAAGTTTTCAAGTTCGTCAATGGTTCGGGGTTCGTTCAAGCTTATTTGTTCCTGATAATCGGGGAGACAATTAAGTTCAATTGTCTGCATTTGTTCACTATATGCAGGCGGACGCTCCATACGTTTGTATAGACTAAACATTTTTGCGACATAAACAGAAAATGGTTCAGTAGGTCCCTGTTTTCGTTTATTAATTTCTATTTTTAATAAATGGTCATAGTCTGGATCTCTAAAAGATTTGCGTAACGTTTGCACTAGCTCATCCCATGTACGTAATTTATCTCGAGCATAGCGGTAGACTTGCAAGGCTGAGCCTCCAAACAGTCCGGAAGCTGAGTGCAACAAGTCGGTTGTTGTTATACTGTTGTCACGGCGTCGGTCTTCTACATCCTCCAAAAACGTTTCTAAACTATTTCGATCGTCCCCGGTAAACTTTATTCCCCATTTGTACACGGGAATAGCTTTATAGGAACGGACAGCGGGCGTTAGGTCTAAGTTCAATGCACGCAAGCGTGCTGAAAAATCATTAGGTCGGTCAGCAATGTCAATATTTTGTTCAACATTTGGGTCGGGTCGGATTGGCTCAGGCGGTGTTGACGTTGCCTGTGTGGATTCATCAATCTGCTCTTCTTCCATTTTGAACCCGTGTACGGTCGGTATTGTTACAACAATAGGTCAATCGGATCTTTGTTTTATAAGATCCTGGTCACGGCACCAGTTGTTACGTTATTATTTTTCTTGTGGGGGTTGGTTGGGTTTTTAAATAAACAGGTTCGAGCGTTAAAGTTTTAACACGTATAATTTAATATATAAAACTCAAATGACAAATTATAACAATACACAAAATATATAATGGAAATAAACAATAGGTTCAGATGGCTAATTTACTTTCATTGGTCAACAGAGTACTTTTAATTAAATACTCCCATCAGTGCAAGTAACGATATTATTTGTACGGTCACATTCAATTTTACATAATAATAAAGTTAATGAGTCTAGCGGTCTGAAGAATCCTAAACTCGGGCGGGACTCTAATTATATTTAACTCGAATCTCTAGGTCATTCCTACGTTGTGTTTTTTTATTAGGTCATTATTTATATCCTCGGCACGGTCATTGAATTTAATACGGTCGTTGCGGTCGTGGGTCGATTTACGCTAAGGTCTGGAACAGACGAAATCCCGATCATGATCCAGAACCCTCGCGATGGTCAAGCAGTGTGCTATTAGAAGACACCGGGAAACTTATCGGAGCAGACGACAACACGATCGTACTTCAATAGTTTCCAGATCTTCGGCAAGCGAGCTGAGAATGAATCCACAAAATGCTGGAATAGACGGAACACGATCGTAAACCAGCACTTAAAGGGCTATTCAAAGCTTTCCCCGTTAGACTAGATAGGCCATACTAGAATAGACGGAACACGATCGTAAACTAGCAAGCCACTGAGCCAACAGGGTGGTCACTGAAAGACAAATTTTTATGCGCACTGTTGCTTGACACCAATAAATGTCGAACCGCAGTAGGTACGACCGCTAATCATTTTTAATAAAAAATATTAATTAAAAAGGAAATTAATGAGTAGCCATCTATTGGCGGACAACATAATATTAATTACAAAAATATAAGTTCAATTAGACGCGGCGCTAATACGTACTTAATACCGGTCTCTGCTTAACCATAAACGCGTTTGAACACAATTTCGTGTACCTATTACTGTACACGAATATAAAGCAAACTAGATTTTACCGTGATATTAATATTATTAAATTAATATCGTTACAAGGTACTAGCGGCCCGGTTTGGTTTCGCCCGAATTTGTAGCTTGACGCCGTTTTTTCGTCCGCTTGCGTTGAAAAATTGGTCTCCACGAAAAGTGCTTTTATTTAAACGCAATAATATAATTATAACCTGTATCAATTCTGAAGGTTCATTCTAAATATTGGTGAAAAAATTTTGAAATCGGATGAGTAGTTTTGGAGATTGCCTCT
Organism: Xanthostigma xanthostigma; assembly: GCA_963575645.1. Classification (NCBI taxonomy): domain Eukaryota; kingdom Metazoa; phylum Arthropoda; class Insecta; order Raphidioptera; family Raphidiidae; genus Xanthostigma; species Xanthostigma xanthostigma. The sequence goes on from OY754464.1 coordinate 45,736,885, forward strand.
TATATGCAAACCTTTTTATAATATTATAGCGGTCTGTCCTGGTTTCACCTGGGTGCGATAGATATAATTGTGCAAAATGTATTTCGACTGCGTCCTGGCGTGTGAACTAATAGCTTTGAGCAAGTTCTAACAGATGTCGCTATTTTTGGTACCTACTATCGGGTATTTAGTTATTAACTATTGTTGAATTAAATAACGATTAACGAAACTGATTTGAATTTTTTTATTCTCTTGAAAATTCTACAGTTTTTTTATTGTTATTTTTTACTCTCGCAACCAACTGTGTATCTTAGCTTATTTTTGGTTGGTATGTATTTTATCAATAACTAGCTGTCCCGCCCGGTTTCACCCGAGTGCTAAAGAACGAATGGGGAGGGGGGGTACATGAGTACGCACATTCATATTAGTTTACCAAGATGAATGTTGTGTCCAAATTTCATGATGATCGGAGTTACCGTTCAAAAGTTTTTGTCGATCAAAAATTACTGTTATTAATAAAATATAATAAATATTTAATTATTTAACAGATTCAATAAGCGCTCTCCAAGCAACTCAAATCATGTACTCGAATAATTCCATAGTCCAAGAAATCCGGAACAACTACACTGAACTACAGCAATAATCTATTTCGGTACAAATGATATGGATCCCGTCTCACACAGGAATTATTGGCAATGAACTTGCAGATAAATATGCTAAAGAAGCGATAGACTCAGAAACAAACCCCAATGACAGCACAGTAACATCGTCAGAGTTTAAAACACATATAAAAAGAAAAATTAGAAAATTCTGGGATCAGGAATGGAACACGCTAACGGACAATAAACTCAGAAAAATAAAAAGCTCAACAGAGAAATGGGAAAATTCTACAACACTAACAAGAAAACAAGAAGTCATCATCACACGACTCAGAACAGGACACACAAATATTACACATAAATACCTGATGACCAAAGATGCTTCTTCAGTTTGTGTCATATGTGATACAAGATTATCCGTAGAACATCTATTCACTATTGACTGAATGTCCACTATATGAACCCGAAAGGCTGTCCACCAACCTGGCCCAAAATCTTGATGAAATTCTTGACAATTCTGAAAAAAATGTTAAAATATTATTAGAATTCCTCCACCTAACAAACCTTACTAATAAAATATAATCACTTACCTTAACTGTCATATACTTACCTACTTCCATATCCTTTAATCTATATTAATAATTATACTTACCTTACCTTAGTGCTAATAACTCTACGTTGATGCACTAGTTAGGCGCGAATAGCGTAAGCTAAAGCGCCTATATGTACTCGCTTTGTCTGTGAATCTGTGAATCTGTGAATCTGTGAATCTGTGAGTCACGCTTTTTGTATCCAGCGTACAGCCCAAACGACTTAACCGATTTTAAAAAACTTTTTTTTGTTCGATTTGTCTCCGGGTAACTTAAATCCTAACGTCGCCCGATTTTTGAATTTTTGCTCCAGAGGGGAGCAATTTAGAAAAAACGAAGTTTTTCGCTTATAACTCGCTCAATTTAAATCAGATCGGTTCGAAACCTGTCTTAAACGAAAGAGGAGAAAATTTTACATAAATTTCGTACAACAGAATTCGCCCAATCACTTTTCTTATACACATTTATATAGAAATAAATTCAATCTGATATAACCGATAGCAAACATCTTTCGGTTATCTCTCTCTGTTGCACGGTATAACATGGTAATTTAATTATTGCGTATGTTCTGTCTTAAAATAAAATTGGTCGATAATTTTATTTATGACAATAATAAAACAAAGGAGATAGCATTTGTTCAAAAACGGATGCCATTTGAAATATTTATGAAAAGCAACGCCTTCTAAGTTAACAATTTGAATAACTAATTATTAGAACTTAATACTTTGACAGCTGATGCAAACGTCACTTTTGACATTTCTTATCATTCCGACATCAAGGAAGAGCGGATTGAAACCAAATTTTGGGAGGATGTTTGATATGCAAATATGAAGTGGCCTATTGTTTTTGGGGAACATCGGCGCATGCGTAAAAGAATATATCTCTTATAATGTTGTTTTATATAATAATAATATAGTTTTTAAAACGGTTTTTACTCTATCTATTTTTACTAGAAGTTTTTGTAAATTTTTTGGGGAAAATCGGTGACGTCACTATAAATCCAATATGGCGGACTTCTAAAGATGGCGGACTAATTTTATTATGTTTTCCTACAATATGGGTATCAAATGAAAGGGCTTGCTGAGAATAACTCGAAAAATAAAGTGACGTCACTCTACATCCAATATGGCGGACTTCTAAAGATGTCGGACTAATTAAACGCTTTATATTAGTTTGGGTTGTAAATATGTATGTGGGTATGTATGTAACTAACTGTCCGTAACGGAATCTTTGAGCATAATTTTCACCAATTTCCCGAAGTCTGATTAATTTGAAACTTTGCATACGTATCAAGGACCGATGACAATGCAATAATTTGATAACAGTTTCCCATTATCCTTATTAGGACCCCCAGGATTAATAAATTCTTTTATAGATCCTCTGTAGTAAACGCTTTATTTTCACCAATTTCCCGAAGTCTGATTAATTTGAAACTTTGCATACGTATCAAGGACCGATGACAATGCAATAATTTGATAACAGTTTCCCATTATCCTTATTAGGACCCCCAGGATTAATAAATTCTTTTATAGATCCTCAGATTAATTTGAAACTTTGCATACGTATCAAGGACCGATGACAATGCAATAATTTGATAACAGTTTCCCATTATCCTTATTAGGACCCCCAGGATTAATAAATTCTTTTATAGATCCTCTGTAGTAAACGCTTTATTTTCACCAATTTCCCGAAGTCTGATTAATTTGAAACTTTGCATACGTATCAAGGACCGATGACAATGCAATAATTTGATAACAGTTTCCCATTATCCTTATTAGGACCCCCAGGATTAATAAATTCTTTTATAGATCCTCAGATTAATTTGAAACTTTGCATACGTATCAAGGACCGATGACAATGCAATAATTTGATAACAGTTTCCCATTATCCTTATTAGGACCCCCAGGATTAATAAATTCTTTTATAGATCCTCAAACTAAAAAGTGAAAAATAAAATATAGTTTAAAAAAAACTAAAAAACACGCTTTATATCGGACTAAAAAGTAAAAAATAATTGTTTTAAAATAAGCTTAAAAAGCGTTGGGCGCTCGATGTACGAAAATGTGGAACAAAGCGCCCCACGCTTTTTAAGCTTATTTTAAAACAATTATTTTTTACTTTTTAGTCCGATATAAAGCGTGTTTTTTAGTTTTTTTTAAACTATATTTTTTTTATTATGTTTTCCTACAATATGGGTATCAAATGAAAGGGCTTGCTGAGAATAACTCGAAAAATAAAGTGACATTACTCTAAATCCAATATGGCGGACTTCTAAAGATGGCGGACTAATTTTATTATGCTTTCCAACAATATGGGTATCAAATGAAAGGGCTTGCTGAGAATAACTCGAAAAATAAAGTGACGTCACTCTAAATCCAATATGGCGGACTTCTAAAGATGGCGGACTAATTTTATTATGCTTTCCTACAATATGGGTATCAAATGAAAGGGCTTGCTGAGAATAACTCGAAAAATAAAGTGACATTACTCTAAATCCAATATGGCGGACTTCTAAAGATGGCGGACTAATTTTATTATGCTTTCTAACAATATGGGTATCAAATGAAAGGGCTTGCTGAGAATAACTCGAAAAATAAAGTGACATTACTCTAAATCCAATATGGCGGACTTCTAAAGATGGCGGACTAATTTTATTATGTTTTCCTACAATATGGGTATCAAATGAAAGGGCTTGCTGAGAATAACTCGAAAAATAAAGTGACATTACTCTAAATCCAATATGGCGTACTTCTAAAGATGGCGGACTAATTTTATTATGCTTTCTAACAATATGGGTATCAAATGAAAGGGCTTGCTGAGAATAACTCGAAAAATAAAGTGACGTCACTCTAAATCCAATATGGCGAACTTCTAAAGATGGCGGACTAATTTTAATATGTTTTCCTACAATATGGGTATCAAATGAAAGGGCTTGCTGAGAATAACTCGAAAAATAAAGTGATATTACGCTAAATCCAATATGGCGGAATTCTTAAGATGGCGGACTAATTTTATTATGCTTTCCTACAATATGGGTATCAAATGAAAGGGCTTGCTGAGAATAACTCGAAAAATAAAGTGACGTCACTCTACATCCAATATGGCGGACTTCTAAAGATGGCGGACTAATTTTATTATGTTTTCCTACAATATGGGTATCAAATGAAAGGGCTTGCTGAGAATAACTCGAAAAATAAAGTGACATTACTCTAAATCCAATATGGCGGACTTCTAAAGATGGAGGACTAATTTTATTATGTTTTCCTACAATATGGGTATCAAATGAAAGGGCTTGCTGAGAATAACTCGATAAATAAAGTGACATTACTCTAAATCCAATATGGCGGACTTCTAAAGATGGCGGACTAATTTTATTATGTTTTCCTACAATATGGGTATCAAATGAAAGGGCTTGCTGAGAATAACTCGAAACATAAAGTGAATTACTCTAAATCCAATATGGCGGACTTCTAAAGATGGCGGACTAATTTTATTATGCTTTCCAACAATATGGGTATCAAATGAAAGGGCTTGCTGAGAATAACTCGAAAAATAAAGTGACGTCACTCTAAATCCAATATGGCGGACTTCTAAAGATGGCGGACTAATTTTATTATGTTTTCCTACAATATGGGTATCAAATGAAAGGGCTTGCTGAGAATAACTCGAAAAATAAAGTGACATTACTCTAAATCCAATATGGCGGACTTCTAAAGATGGCGGACTAATTTTATTATGTTTTCCTACAATATGGGTATCAAATGAAAGGGCTTGCTGAGAATAACTCGAAAAATAAAGTGACATTACTCTAACTCCACTATGGCGTACTTCTAAAGATGGCGGACTAATTTTATTATGCTTTCCTACAATATGGGTATCAAATGAAAGGGCTTGCTGAGAATAACTCGAAAAATAAAGTGACGTTACTCTAAATCCAATATGGCGGACTTCTAAAGATGTCGGACTAATTTTAATATGTGTTCCTACAATATGGGTATCAAATGAAAGGGCTTGCTGAGAATAACTCGAAACATAAAGTGACGTCACTCTAAATCCAATATGGCGGAGTTCTAAAGATGGCGGACTAATTTTATTATGCTTTCCTACAATATGGGTATCAAATGAAAGGGCTTGCTGAGAATAACTCGAAAAATAAAGTGACGTCACTCTACATCCAATATGGCGGACTTCTAAAGATGGCGGACTAATTTTATTATGTTTTCCTACAATATGGGTATCAAATGAAAGGGCTTGCTGAGAATAACTCGAAAAATAAAGTGACATTACTCTAAATCCAATATGGCGGACTTCTAAAGATGGCGGACTAATTTTATTATGCTTTCTAACAATATGGGTATCAAATGAAAGGGCTTGCTGAGAATAACTCGAAAAATAAAGTGACATTACTCTAAATCCAATATGGCGGACTTCTAAAGATGGAGGACTAATTTTATTATGTTTTCCTACAATATGGGTATCAAATGAAAGGGCTTGCTGAGAATAACTCGATAAATAAAGTGACATTACTCTAAATCCAATATGGCGGACTTCTAAAGATGGCGGACTAATTTTATTATGTTTTCCTACAATATGGGTATCAAATGAAAGGGCTTGCTGAGAATAACTCGAAAAATAAAGTGACATTACTCTAAATCCAATATGGCGGACTTCTAAAGATGGCGGACTAATTTTATTATGCTTTCCAACAATATGGGTATCAAATGAAAGGGCTTGCTGAGAATAACTCGAAAAATAAAGTGACGTCACTCTAAATCCAATATGGCGGACTTCTAAAGATGGCGGACTAATTTTATTATGTTTTCCTACAATATGGGTATCAAATGAAAGGGCTTGCTGAGAATAACTCGAAAAATAAAGTGAAATTACTCTAAATCCAATATGGCGGACTTCTAAAGATGGCGGACTAATTTTATTATGCTTTCCTACAATATGGGTATCAAATGAAAGGGCTTGCTGAGAGTAACTCGAAACATAAAGTGACGTCACTCTAAATCCAATATGGCGGACTTCTAAAGATGGCGGACTAATTTTATTATGCTTTCCTACAATATGGGTATCAAATGAAAGGGCTTGCTGAGAATAACTCGAAACATAAAGTTACGTCACTCTAAATCCAATATGGCGGACTTCTAAAGATGGCGGACTAATTTTATTATGCTTTCCTACAATATGGGTATCAAATGAAAGGGCTTGCTGAAAATAACTCGAAACATAAAGTGACGTCACTCTAAATCCAATATGGCGGAGTTCTAAAGATGGCGGACTAATTTTACTATGCTTTCTTACAATATGGGTATCAAATAAAAGGGCTTGCTGAGAATAACTCGAAAAATAAAGTGACGTCACTCTAAATCCAATATGGCGGACTTCTAAAGATGGTGACTAAGTTTTTGACGTGATACGTCTTATAAATTGATGAAACACCAGCTGCACGCACGAAAAAGTGTAACGTTCCATAACGTTCCGCCTGACCCTGTGCGTGTAAGCGAGAGCGCAGTAATGTATTATTAAATATGATATTCGAGCGGAATACGTTATCACGTAAAACTATCGTCCGTAAACCGACTTTACAGACAACCAATTTTTTTATATAATAATGGTGTGCTTTTTATAATGTTTTATTATTCTACTTTACAAGAAAGTTTTCTAAAATGTTTTTTGAGGGAAAGTCGGCGCATGCGCAGAAGAGGTATAAGTTATAAAGTTGTTTGTATATAACAACGGTATACTTTTCATAACAGTTTATTATTCGATTTATTTTTACAAGAGTTTTGTATAATTTTTGGGAAAAATCGGCGCATGCGCAAAAGAGATATAAGCCATAGTTGTTTTTTATATAATAATGGTGTACTTTTTATAATGTTTTATTATTCTACTTTACAAGAAAGTTTTGTAAAATGTTTTTGAGGGAAAGTCGGCGCATGCGCAGAAGAGGTATAAGTTATAAAGTTGTTTGTATATAACAATGGTATACTTCTCATAACAGTTTATTATTCGATCTATTTTTACAAGAGTTTTGTATAATTTTTGGGAAAAATCGGCGCATGCGCAAAAGAGATACATGCCATCGTTGTTTTTTATATAATAATGGTGTACTTTTTATAATGTTTTATTATTCTATTTTAAAGAAAGTTTTGTAAAAAAATCTTTGAGCTAAAGTCGGCACATATATGTTATAAAGTTGTTTTTATATAATAATTGGGTACTTTTCATAACGGTTTATTTTTCTATCTGTTTTTACAAGAAAGTTATGAATTTTTTTTCTAAACTCATAATTTCAGAAATATTTTGAAAACAAATCTGTTATTCTTTTGTTCTGAAGATGTTAGTTATGTTTAATTTTTGCATGACACAATAACATATTACATAGAGAACCATGAATTTATTAAAATTATATTTTCCTTTCTGTGTTTCATTATTTTCAACTGTTATTTTTACTTAGAATAAGTAAATTAAGTTATACTATATTATTCTCCAAGTGTCGTTAAATATATACACCGATTTTCAAGCAAAACACCGGGGTATATGACGTAAAATTTCGCGCCTTGTAATTCTTGAATTACTTGGGTATATACTCCCACTGGTTTTTTTATTCTCTCGTTTTTCTTCTTTCTTTTTTGTTTATATATTGTATTTTTTTTTCTTCTGTATTTTCAATTCTAAAATAAAAAAAAAATTTAATTAATAAATTTTTAAAAAATTGAAATGTAGCCTTAGAAGAAAGCAATGTAGAAAATAAAAAAAAATAAAAATATATCCGCCGACGTGGGGCTTGAACTCACGACCCTGACTGAGCTACTCGGACTTGTCATGTGAGGCGCTAATATTGCAATCTTTAGTTAGGGCATTTCACTTGATAATACTTGTCGGACGGGCAAATTTTGAGAAACATCTTGCAACATTTTTCATTATTGCTCCGCTCCAATTGGTCGTTGCGAGATATATAGCCTATACTCCTATAGCCTTCCTCGATAAATGCGGGCTATCCAACAAAAATTTTTTTTTTTCAATTCGAAACAGTAGTCTCTGAGATTAACGCGTTCAAACAAACAAAGTGTCAGCTGGAACATTGTCTTCGCCTGAAACGTGAACAATGTTAGTCGTGAATTGACTGATGAATGTGAGCTGACGACCTTCGCGCAGCAATGACGATTTGGCGTTGGGCCTGAATGCGTAAATGAGTGGTTTATGGTCTGTCTTGATCCGGAGTGGGCATCCTTCGACTAAGTCGCGGAAATACTTATTTGAGCTGTAAATGGCTTGGAGCTCTCTACCATAAGCTGAGTAATTCTTTTGGGCGTCGCTGAATTTTCTGGAAAAGAAAGCGAGCAGTTCCCAGTTGCCGTCGTGAAGTTGTTCTAAGAGAGCTCCGATGCCAAAATCGGATGCGTCGGTACGGATAGCCAACTCTGCGTTCTCCAACGGATACCTGAGAAGTGCTACGTTAACAAACTGCTCCTTGGAAGCGTTAAAAGCTTTTTCAGCTTCGGAAGCCCAGGGAATTGGGCGACGGTCTTTCTTCTTAGCGCCAGAAATGCAATCATGAAGCGGAGCTTGATTCTCTGCGGCGTGAGGAAGGTGAGGTCTGTAGAAGTTGACCACTCCGAGAAACTGTCTCAGTTCAGCGATAGTCGTCGGTTTGGGAAATTCCCGGGTGGCTTTCACTCGTTCAGCCAAAGGCTCAACGCCTTCTGAAGTAACGTGATGACCCAAATAATCTATTTCAGGAACTCCAAAAACGAATTTGTCCGCGTTGATTGACAAGCCGAAGTCTCGAAGATGCTCCAACACGGCTCTGAGGTGTTTTCATGCTCCTCAGGAGTTTTCGAGAAAACCAGAATATCATCGATATATTCAAAGACGAAATCTAGTCCTCTAAGGCACGTGTCGATGTAGCGTTGGAAAGATTGAGCGACATTACGGAGTCCAAATGTCATGACATTGAATTCAAAGTTCCCGAATGAAGTGATTATTGCGGTATTTTTGACGTCATCCTGAGCCATGAGAATAGGCATGGTGACAGATTTTGAAATCCCGTTCTATGATGTAGGTGCACGTCTACTATTTCCGAAAAAAACATTATTTCAACAATAAATTTAATTTTAACCCAAATTGTTGCATTTTTATCTTTCTATTTTGACTTACGCGCGAAAACGCTGGTAAATGTCATGGCGTTGTTTCTGACGTCACGAATGCATACGCATGCCTCGTGCCTATGTTCAACAAAGAAAGTCAACAAATATTTTGTGTGTTGAAAATGAATTCCAACGGTTATTATAGTGTTGTGCGGTGCAAAAACACAACAATAACAACACCTACAAATTGTTTGTTTACGTTCCAAACAAGAAAAAAAGTGAGAAATACGTGGCTAAAGCTCGCGCAGCGAGACCCAAAAGTTGTAGCTACGAGTTCGAATATGTGTGAAGACCACTTTGATGTAAGTAATTAGTAATTACTATAGATTCATAGAATAGATATGTAACTCAAAATCTTTGTTTCAATTAAATAATTAAAGTAATGGATAAGAAATTTACTGAGGTTATGTTTGTTTTGGACTTAGTTGTCATTCTTGTTATGTATCAATTTTTATAGACTTATTATTCTCCTTTCAGCTGCCTAATGATATGGAAAACTATAATACGAAGTATCATTTGATGGGGTCGGTATCACAAGTGCGTATGAACCAACTGTGTATTCTCAAAAAAATTGCATGCCAAATTGCCAACAACACGAATATCTGACCATACATAGAAGCGAAAAACGATGGCTCTCGAATTATGTGAAAAGCGATTAGAAGAAAGTAGTATGGTTACAGAATGTATCGATTTTGAAGAAGTTGCTTCCGGAAGTTCAGGTATTACATGTTTTTCTAAGATTTATGTATGTAATTTCATGCCAGGATTTAATGCAATAAGAGAGTTTAAAATGTTATTATGTAATTAACAAAATAATGACAGAAGTTGGTAATTTATTTTGGACGTTTGTTACTTTTCATAAAATCTATAAGTGATGCGATTCGAACCATATTTTTACTCGAGTGAATTTGTCTCAGTACCTAATCGAGAAAAATTAAATTTTACTGCAGAAAATACAATATGTTTTTTTCACTGCGAAACGTTACAATGATGTTTTCCGATGCATATCGAATAAGAACATTGACACATATATTTTTTAATAAAGATTAACAAAGTAGAAAAATGAGGCATTTATTTGAATTATATTATTATATGTTTAATTAGTTTATATTCTGTTTCTAGTTCTGCACAATCTTGAAGAAGCTCAGCAAGTAACATAAAAAATATATATGACAAAAACATTCAGAAGTAAAGCTAAACAAACAGAAGTCAAATTGATAAAACAGATGACATCACCGTTGAGAAGAACAGTTAAAATATGTTATCGATTGAAAAAAATTATATTGTATTTTTTTAAATTTTGAATAAATATAGGTAGAATAGATGTTCAACTATTAGAAAGTACCCCCCCAAACTTCCTTAATACCTATATGATCAATTGAAAAAAATCCTATTATATTTTTTTCCTTTTTAAATAAATATAGAATAGATGTTCTAGTAGAAAGTACCACTTTATTATAAAGAACAATCAGAATGCGATACTTTTAATATACTTCCTCTGTAACTCGCGCAGAATTATCACTATCGACAATTGACAAAATCTTTTCAAATGGAATCTGCTTCTGACTGCAGCGAGATGGTAGAAGCTGGTAAAAAACCAGGATTTAAAAATTTTAGAATGTACGTTAAAGAAAATCAAAGAATCCACATTCTGGCATACCTATAAAGTGTTATTACTTAATTAATTTGATTCAAGAGCAGACAAATATCCTTTCTAACCTTATTTTAATCTGTCTAAAAAAATTAAATTAAATATTTCTTTCCGTGAACTTGCTTTTGCGAGACCTTGGCCGGCGCACTCCGTGCACTATGATTGACTGAAATATTATACTTTAATACAAAAATTGACAACTGATGATTTATTAGTTTAAAATAAACAATTAGATATTGTATTTATGGGTGTATTTTTTTAAAAGTAGGTACCTACTTTGACTTTGTAGTAAAAACTGTGTGACTTTCTTTAGCTGCGAGTTAACTAACCTCAAAAATAACAGCTATGACAAGTGTTATAAAGGGTTGTGTGAGTTAAATTATACCTCGCACTAAAGATTAATAACAATGTAATTACAATGAAGTTTTTACATTTCTAAATTCAGATGAACAAAAATATTCTTTATTTGATGGAAGAAACTCTCCCAACATCAATTCTGGGCAAATTAGAACTATTCGCCTTAATAAAACCTTGTTCCATTATATTTATCACACGAAGACGAATAAAATAAACAACAAATCAACTAATATATTGCAGAAGTGAATGATATTAACAAAAATTCAAGCGACACACGTTGATTTATTACTTGAAGTGTATACAAATGAATTATATTCTTTTTGATTCTAGCATTCGTGACGTAATTCACTCTGATTGGTGTTTCAGTCAACATGGCCGATTGTAGTATTTTATACTTTTATTTTATTAAAAATCTTATTAATCTTAATGTTTATGTTAAAACTGAGTCATTTTTTAGAATCTTCTCAACATAATATATTTTTCTCTAAGACCATTTATTCTTTGATTCTTTTATACTGTCCTCACGCCTATTTGATGAAATGCGCGATGTAAGTCTAGCTTGGAAAAGATCTTGTATCCGCGCAACGATGATGAAAAGTCGTGGAGACGTGGTACGTTGTAGCGATCTGGAATGGTGATTGCGTTGAGATCTCGGTAGTCTCCACATAGTCGGAAATCGCCGTCCTTTTTAGGCACAATGTGCAGCGGACTAGCCCATTCGCTTTGCGAAGCAGGGCCCTCGTAAGGCCTCACGCCGCCCGCGTGCGGATTCATAATTGACGCCCCTTATTGGGGATAAACTCACTAAACTCCTGTCGTACTTATGAATGAGAGAAAAATTTAGTTTCACCGCTGAGCTGAGATAATTTATTAAGTCATAATAATCATTAGTTTATCAATTAGGAAAAATAAATACAAGTGCAATTAATAAAAACATAAATACCAACTAACCATTACGACTGAAATTGAATGTAAATCCCCTGAAATTAACCTGCAATTTTTTCCGTACCACACTCACATGAGGGAAAGAATATATTATCAATTATATCATTCAGGTGCACAAGACTTACGTAAAAAAGTATTTGTTGATTGAAAAATACTTTACTTCACTCACACTCTTACAGAAATCGACAGGAAAATTCAAGATATAAACATACGCGGGAGTCTCCCGATAGAGGCGCCCTGTCTACGCGCTGATGTGAATTAACTATCAAATCGAAAACTGCGCACGAAATATTTCGAATTCGAATTTCATTAAAAAATAAATAACTACTCGTAAGAGTTTTCACGCAGTATGCAAATAAAATTGATATAATATCAGTTATATATTTTTTCTATACAGTACAAAAAACATAACACAACTAGGCCATTTGCCGCCCCTTGAATGTGCCGCCCGCATGCATCGCACACATCGCATTCTGGGGCGCGAGGGCCCTGTTGCGAAGGCTGACAAAGTCCTTGGTCGATATATTTCTGGAAATGTGCTTTGGCGATCTTTATTTGATGTGGCGGCAGACGACGAGGTCGATGAGCTACCGGCGGGCCTTGTGTGAGGATGTGATGATAGACGCCACGGTGTGTAAGTTTAGAAAGTTGCGATGGACGTGTCACACCAATAAAATCAGAAAGCAGGCTCCGGTATGGCGAGGACCAGACGATTGTCGTCAGCGAAGACAAGCTGCTGGAGACAAGAGAGCTGTGAACGGTAAGACCCGTCGTTTTGTCGATTATAGTTCTTGCTTGCAGATCTATTACTAGTCCGAAGTGGTAGATGAAGTCGGCTCCTAGAATCGGTCCGGAAACGTCGGCCACGATGAATGTCCAGGTGAACGGACGTCGTAAACCAAGATCCATTGTGAGGCAGACTCGGCCAAAAGTTTCGATGCGTTTGCCATTCGGTGTAAATAGCGCGAGAGTTGCCGGTTCCACGATTTCATTCGCGCACGATCTGGGCAGAACAGATACGTCCGCTCCAGTTTCGGCCAAGAAATTTAGGCGTGACGTGAAATCTTTGATAGACAAGCGTTTTTTAATGAAGTCACCCTCGATCGCTTTAACTCGAGGATGTTTTACTAGTTTTCCTGGTTCGGCTTTGGGGATTCTTTCCAGCTGCATGGATCTTGGCATTTCCTCGCTCGTTCTCGGAAACGCCTGTGATGGAAACAAAGTCTAGAGGTGGAGGGCGAGCGATTGCGGGAGTTTTGTCTTCCCACACTCTGGCTTCTGTCTCTGGATTGAGCGATATTCGCTTCCAGCTTGTCGAGGCGGTTGATTATAGCTTGAAGAGGTTCGGTTGTTAGGAGGTTGCTTGGAACGGTGCTATGAGCCGAAAATTGGTTAATAGTTGAGCGAGAAATTTCCAGCATTTTGTCTGCTTGCGCTGACAACTGATCGAGTGTGGAAGCTGAACCGATCACCAAAATACGACGAATGTCTTCCGGAATTTGTTCAAGGAAGAGCGTTCGAAGCAGGGTTTCGTTACACTGTCCTGCGGCAAGATTGCGGAGTTGTTGGAGGTATACAGTGGGTTTTTCACTTCCTAGAGGATGACCATGAAGAAGACGCCGAATATTGGCTTTTTTTGAAGGGGCAAGGGCACTAAGGACTCGTTGTTTTAAACTATTACACTTATCTCTCTGAGGAGGATTCAGGATCAAGTCCCTGCAGAGTGAGACGAGCTTGGCGGCGAAGTTACTGGCCACGTGTTGAAATTAAGACGCGTCTGACGTAATTCTGAATAGTGAAAATTTCAGCTCTGCCATGGCGAAGTAGCTTTGCGGATCTTCGTGCCAGAAGGGCGGAAGTTTGACGGTGTGCACAGCTCCCAGGACATTGTCGTCGGTGGACTGCGAAGTGCCGAGTTGTGATGTCTGCGGGTTGTGTTGCGCAGGTATGCCATTTTCGATGTTATCATGACATCATTTTTGAGAATTTTCAGTCATCTATGTGCGGTCATTTTTTAGTAAAAAAAAAGTGAAAAAAACGTGTTTTTTAACTTTCGTGGCTATTTGCAAGTTAACAATTGCACTTAGCGACCTCTGTCAGTGCTCATTTTTTAGGAAATTTCATAAGGAACAGCTTTCTCAATGCATATGCTATACTAAAAGTCAAGAGAAACGGAGATATTAAAGGAAATGGTCTAGCCTAATTCTTAGACCTACCAAGTATACACAAAAAAGTTCATAAAAATAGGTCAAGCCGTTTCGGAGGAGTTCGATAACAGGCTCTTATAAATCATTATTTTAATTTTTTGTACAAAAATAAAACAAAAAAACAACTCCATCTGTTTGGAAACATTTCATTCAAAAATTGTCTGACTGGTATGACGTATGCGCGTTGGTAAATCAGTGACCCAATGTTTTTAGATTCAACACGAATAGGCGGAGATATTTGATCTCGCACCATATTTAAGTATTTTTGGGAATTTAATGTCCCATTAATAAAAAAGTCCGATTATGTTGTAACCATTTGAATATTTTCTTCGGTAGTATTATACACATTCATTTTGCAAAAGAATATTATCTGTTAAATTGAAAAACAAGATTTGAAGGCTCACTCTGATCCAGTCATTTTTTCCCAATGTTAATTTCCCTATTAGCTGGAAGCTCACGTACCACTTTTCACGAAGTTTTTGATGCACGTAGAAATTTTGACCAATGGTACAGATAGGATACATAAACAAGAAAAAATATAATTGCCTGACTTACCGTGATACTATCTATAGGTACTACGCATACAATTAATGCGCCCAAAAATGTATGTCAAAAAAATTTTCTGATTGAAAGAAATCATCTAAACATGCTTCGAATAATTGGAACATAATTATGTAGGTAACCATGCCAATGAATAGTAAATATCGTATTTAATACTAGCCATTACCCGCACACCGCACACGATTTAATACAAAAACAATAAATCGATCAAAATGAAATGTGTTTCTTTTATAATTTGTAGAAAAATGTCAATAGTATCGGCAAGATTATAATAATTCAAGGTACAGCGATGTGGTTATACCATTAAATGTGTCTCCTACTAAAGGCTGTCATCGACAATGTTATACAAATTTCACAAGTTTAAAGCAACAGTACAGGAAGAGCTTATCAACAAATTCTACCCGAATCTCCTTTATTCATCAGGTATTGTACAACATTAAATTTATCTCTCTACTGTTAATAATATGCACGTTGACTTTTTTTAAAATATGCCGAATTTAAAAACGCTAAATCGATTTTATAGATACCCCTCCTACAAGTGGCCCAGTAGTAGGAAATCTGAACCTTCTTGAACTTTTGGTTGATTTTCATTATCCGTGTGGCCAATGGTTTTTCAGGTTGAGGTTCTAAGTCTTCAATTTCAAGATTTCCTACTACGATTTAGCGTTTTTAGATTCGGTATATTTAAAAAAAAGTCAATCTGCATATTATTAACAGTAGAGAGATAGGGTATAAATTTAATTTTGTACAATAGAGGTACCTGATGAATAGGAGATTCCATAGAATTTGTTGATAAGCTTAAAACTTGTGAAATTTGTATGACATTGTCGATGACAGCCTTTAGTAGGAGACACATTTAATTGTATAACCACATCACTGTACCTTAAATTATAATCTTGCCGATATTATTTACATTTTGTATTAAATTGCGTGCGGTGTGCGGGTAATGGCTAGTATTAAATACGATATTTGCTATTCATTGGCATGGTTACCTACATAATATGTTCCAATTATTCAAAGCATGTTTAGATGATTTCTTTCAGACACTTTTTTTGACATAAATTTTTGGGCGCATTACTTGTATGCGCAGTACCTGTAGTATCACGGTAAGTCAGGCAAACATATTTTTTCTTGTTCATCTATCCTATCTGTACCATTGGTCAAAATTTCTACGTGCATCAAACACTTCGTGAAAAGTGGTACGTGAGTCTGGGGCTTTATGTGCACCTTACGTGTTTACATCATAGATAATATAATATATATACAGAATATTCCATTAAGAATGGGACATAGAACAACCGCAGATTCTCCAATTCAAAATAAAACGATTAAGCGAAATATGCTTAGATAAAATGTTACTCGTTTCCAAAATACGGGGTGTTGAACTGAAAAATTATTAATGTCCATAATTTTTTTAATACACATCGGCACACTTGTTAAATATCATAAAATGCACCTAACAATAAAAAAATTAGTTCAGTACGCTCTACCAGTGGCGTACGGCAGGAGTAAGTAATGCTTGTACCCCTTCTAAATGTTACGCCGCTGTCTAAATTTTAATTTTTTTGATATTTTCTAAGTCAATAATGTACACTTGTTAGTTTGTTGTAAAGTCATTGGTTTTCGAGATATTCGCAGTTTTTTTAAGACAAAATTGTAAAAATGAATATTATTAATAATAATACAAATAAAAAGTACATGTCTATCTATCTTTAACTGCGAATATCTCGAAAACCAATGACTTTACAACAAACTAACAAGTGTACATTATTGACTTAGAAAATATAAAAAAAAAATAAAATTATAGTCAAAATTAAAATTTAGACAGCGGCGTAACATTTAGAAGGGGTACAAGCATTACTTACTCCTGCCGTACGCCACTGGTAGAGCGAGTAATATTTTATCTAAGCATATTTCGCTTAATCGTTTTATTTTGAATTGGAGAATCTGCGGTTGTTCTATGTCCCATTCTTAATGAGACACCTGTATATTTATATCTATGGTTTACACATTGTATATCATGGACATAATATATTCCTATGTCCATGCTGTATATAGATATAGGTATCTATGAAAAAAACATATTTAATACCTCCATGGAGTTGTACTCACTACCTCCGCCTGTCATTTATTTATCCATCGTATTGCTAGAGTCGGCTGTCATTTAACATTTAAGTGACATTTCGCTACTTAACCTTAAAATTTTAATCTTGTATTTCATTTTTTTTTTTAATAAAATACTGATATTTTTTAACTCTAATAAAGAAATTTGTTTTTATATTAATTAAGTGTGTTGCAATTAGTTATTTTTTTTTATTTTGTATTGACGTAATAAATTGCAACAACCAATATGATGGAACAATTTTGTAAAAGAATTCCAAAGCTGGTAAAAAGAAAGTTGATTAAAATATGGATATATTTCATAAATGTCGTTTTACACTATGTTTATATTTTTACAGGAGCTTCATGCTCATTTGAATGGATCCGTAGATGACAAAACTTTACTGGAATTGTACAAAAAGAAGGGTTTAATTGAGAAATATAATCATTTATCAAGTATTATCCGCAACGGTGAATCTCGGACTCTGTCTAAATGCTTCGATCTATTTAATTTCGTTTATATGGTCACAGATAACATTGAAGCAGTAGACAAGATAACTTGCGATATAATTTCTGATTTTTATAATGACGGGGTTATTTATTTAGAATTGAGAACTACTCCCAGAGCAGTTGAAGGAGAGATGACAAAAGATGACTATATATGTACAGTGATAAATGCAATTGAAAAAATGTCGACAAAACTTCCTAACATTAAAGTTAAACTTATTATTTCGTTGAGTCGAAAAGAGAATGAAACTGAAGCTAAGGAATCAGTAGATTTAGCTATAAAATATTATGAAAAATACCCGAATATTGTTTGTGGTGTCGATGTAAGCAGCGATCCTTCAAAGGGAACTTGGTTTAAAAAATTACTCTCTGAGGCACGTGATAATGGATTAAAGATCGCCGTACATGCTGCAGAAATACCCAACATTGAAGAAACAAAAGAAATCCTTGATTTCAAACCAGATCGCATTGGTCACGGAACATGTATTCACCAAACATGCCAAGGTACAAAAGAATTGTGGAACATGTTATTGGAATCGAAAATACCTGTTGGTAAGTGTCTACGTTTAGGGGAGAAATCGTAAAGAGGTGTTAATTAGGTTAAGGCCCTCAGTACACGGGTCGACTGTTTTGCAATTTGAATTTCAATCTGGTTCACGATATGACTATTTTGCAATCGATTGAAGTTCTTTGTTCACACACGAGCCGCGACTGATTCTAAATCTCAAGTACGTATTCTTGAAATTACGTAGTTGTACGTGGCAACATGTCAAAATAGTTCAAATGATATGGCCGAGTTTTATCAATACCGAAGACTGCAAAGAATAGTACAAGAAAAATATTGCTGCCATTCCCATATCGAGAGAATTATCAAGTGCAGGCTGTTTGTAGCAGCAGAACAATTAAATCAAACAGATATCAAGTTTATAACATTTTAAAGAATTTCGCTACAAAATGCAACTGAAATTGTTTCCCAATCGGCAAATACGATCGCAGACAGCCTATTTTAGACTAGTTTCAAATCAGTCGTGTTTCTGTCGAACCATGTGCAGCTCCCCATTCTCTAAGACATGAAAGGTCACAGAACAATTACATCAAAAACCAGTTTGAAACTCAACCTGCAAAACAGTTGGCCATGTGCGGAGGCACTTAATTTTATTTATTTCTTGTTTTTCGCTAGAATGCTGTTTAACTTCCAATGTCAAAACAAAAACAACTGCTGATTATTCGGATCATCATTTGAAATATTTATTGGAAGCCAATCATCCAGTTGCAATATGTGTAAGTATAATATATAAATAATTCTTCTTGTTAACATATGTCCGTCTTTCCTCGCTCTCCAGAAGGCTGAAACTAATTTTATTGAATAATTTTAAATTTAAAATAACCATGACTTTTTTAGACGGATGACAAAGGTATTTTTTCAACAACACTTTCAAAAGAACTTCAGCTAGCTGCTGAATATTTCAGCATGGGTTTCAACTCAGTGTGGGAACTAAATTATAATACTGTAAATTACAGTTTTTGTTCAGAAGAAGAAAAGGCGCAGTTGCGTCAAAAACTGATTGATTGGAATGCTAAATTTATGAAAAATATGAAACATTCGAAAAATTCAAATAATATTTAATTTATTTTTTATACAACTTTAATTAATATAAAATTAAATTGAGTGAAAGGTATTATCTTTATTTTGTTACACAATAAATAAAAATGCAAAAAAGTTGGATATTTTCATTTTCCGTAGAGATGAAAAGTGAGCAAATGTAAAGCCAGTAGATGATCTCAACAACAATCTTTAAGGTAAATTGGCATAGACTTCTTAAAAGTAAGTTATGAGATACTAGTAGCCCGGTCCGGCTTCGCTCGAATTTGTAGATTGTCACCATTTTTTTCGTCGACGTCCGTCGCAAAATTTGTCTCCGCGAAAAGCGCTTTTATTTTAACGCGATATGTCCATCCTGAAGGTTCATTCTAAACAGTAGTGAAAGAATTTCTCAAATAAGTGCAGTAGTTCCAGAGATTACCCTCCACATACACAAAAACTCACAAAATACGCACTGTCTTTTTAATATTTGTATAGATTTATTGCTTTTTGTATATTTTAAGAGCTCGAAAATATTCGTCTGAGGCTCAAGTAACCATGTGGACCTTAAATTGTATTCAAAATACAAAATTATAATTATACAAAATTATACACAAATATTTTTTATAAACATTTAATTGAATAAAATAAAATACAAAATTAAACTACATTATTAACAGTAATTATATTACACATAAAAGACGTGTTTTTTTAAATTTTCTTTTTTTTTGCAAAGTATAAAAAATACAATTAATTTTAGTATATAAATTATTGAACGTGACCATAAAACAATTTGATTAAATTTAACTGTACCATATAAACTATGATCGCCTACATACTATAAACAAAAAAAATCCTCATTTGTAATATTTATTTTTTTACAATTTCATCAACGTCTGTTTTGTTGTATTTCATAAGTGAAGAATTTACATTTTCCTAAATTCAGGCTCATAGCTGCCAAGGGGGTGGGGGGTAAATAGGGGCACTGCCCCATAAGCCCCAACACATTTTGCCTCTCGTCAGAAGGCATTTTTATGAACAAAAAAAAAAAAAAAAAACGACCAGAACTTGTGGACATTTAAAAATAACAAGACAATGTTTCTTTTCCGTACATTGCTAAGTTATCTAAAACTGTAGAAACGGACAGTATCAGAGAAATGACCAGATATTTATAAAATGACTCAAAAATCACATGTCTCGCATTAAAAAAAAAGGAATGGCAAACCGCAGTTTGGTTTTTCTTTGTTTTCATATTATCTATATTTTGTACCCATTTTAACTGAGCCCAAAACATATTTATACGTTATGTTTAAATACCTACTACACGCTAATGACCTAAGCTGTTGAGCGTCTACAATCTACAATCTTCTTCTTGTTGACAGTTTTCGGAAAAACTAGTCACTGTCAAAAATGTTTGAACATTTTCAGTGTATATCATCATGTCCACGCTCGGACACTTTAACATCTAGGAACACTTATTTTAAATAATACATGGAATATTTTTTAATTATCTACACTGTCAGGAGCGAATACAGGTTTTAATTTGGGGGGTGGGGTCGGCGGTTTTATCAGGAATAAATTGTGTATACGCTAGGAAAGTATCTTTGACACGCGGCCTTCGCACCATCTCGTGTTTGATTTTTTCCAAAAGTGGTACACCCAGAACTTACAAACACGTCATGGAAACCAGCGTTATTCTTAATTATAAAAAAAAAATACGCAAAATGTCAGTAAAAAAACTACATAAATAATAATTAATAATGATTACAGAAGTAAAATAAAATTTAATTACCCTTGACGACGTACTGCTGCAGTCCATTTTTTTTTCTCTCAAATTCATAAGAAAATCCAGGAAAACGGTGGAATTGTAATTCTGGATGTTTAGTTGGTGTATCTTTATAATCAACAACACAGTAGGTACTTCTGATTTGATAGCTTTTTACCCATTTTATTCGACAATTAATTCTTATTAATCTGATCTTATGTTCACGCATATAGCCTTAGTCGCTGAGCGTTTTATATTTAAATTAAAAAAAAATCTTATTAAAATGCACGTATAACATAATATTATGACACTAAGGTTTTGACTGAACCAGATTAGAGAAAAAAACCACGAGAGGGCGCAAAAGTCGCCTGTCAAAAGATACTTTCCTAGCGTATATATCCAACATTTCGAACTAAATCGGAAAACATTGTAAATTCTCAAACTCGGAGGTGTGATGGGTACCCCCCATATGCGCGCCTATAAACTGTTCGGTAACATAGAAGAATTATATTACAAGTATTTCAACAAAATATGTTCGTATCTTAATACACAAGATGATTAGCTCCCCCGGTGTCACTCAGAGTTTGTGAGTTCAAATATCTCACCTGCTGTCTACGAGTAATGGTCTCATGCAGTCAATTGTCCAGATTGTTTCATTTTAAATGAAATTTGTACTTTTCTCATAATGACAAAAATAAAATTCGTTGGTTTCACAATCACAAGTATGAAGGACGACTTCTACTTAATTCATTTAAGTCCTTTGCACAGATTTATGTGATGTTCGTACATTATCATTCGACATGGCGTATTTTCTTTATGTTTAATTTAAAAAAAAAATAGCTCATTGAGTCATATTTAATATAATAATAATAATAATTAACGCATTTAGCGCCCGTATCTCGATTTTATACCATAACAGACGTCATTCGCACCATCACTATTTTCCATTTATTACACCTCCCGTTATTTTCTACATTTTTCAACGTCAACTAACTACTAGCAATGAGCGAGTTAAGGAATTTTAGGACATTAGGATAAGGTATTTTGAGCATAGGAGTTTGACAGGTAATCGGCCATGGCCTTGAATAAGGAACCATCTAAATATATGAACCATCTAGATATTTATCCAGGGCCGGATTTAGAGGAGGCAACCGGGGCTGAAGCCCTGGGGCCTCCACAATAGAAATTTCTGGATAAAATTTTGAAAGTGATTTACTCCGGGAGCTGGATTTCACCGAGATCATCAATGATTTTTCGTCGAAAAAAGCTCGCAAGGTTCCATTCGTTAACTCTATAATTTAATTTGGTTTATTTCTTGTATTTTACATTTTACTATTATCTATACGTAGGTATGTTTTTGAAAAGAATTTGATTTGTTTCGCAATAAATAATATTATTGGAACACTTAAAAGAAAAAAATGGTTTAACTTGTTTGGAAAATAATTAGGGGCCTCCACTCCTTCGTTTCCCCAGGGCCTCCACACCTTTAAATCCGGCCCTGTATTTATCTGGAATTATTGAGAGAAACCATTGTATTTTTAACCCTATAAGTCAATGCCCCCCCCCCCGTGTTCCCCTTTTTCATCACACCATACTCATAGGTGGATCAGCCTACGAATGCACTGGATAAAATTAGCATGACTAAAGTACATATAAAATATTTTGTGTTTATTTTCTTCGTATACTCAGTTATATCGCGATAGATTAAGAAGTTACGTTTGTATGACTACTTAACTGTAGTATCATCAAAACATCCTTAAAAGGACAATAATTGTTGGCACAAAAGAGCTAACAGAAGAGATCATTGATTTATTTTTTGTTAATCAAAGTAACTTTCATTCAAAGATATACATAAGTAAATACATTGTTTTTAAAAAAATTGCATTAAAATATGTTATGACTAGGTCAATGTTTTTAACATATATTGACACTGATTTCTATACTACTAACTGGATTGACCTTTCTGAGTCGCCAATGTGATGAATTAAAACTTATCCCGCGCTTCGAAAGGTTGTTATGACAGTACAAACGCATTGACTTAATATTTAGTACATTCTACAATGATTCGAGGCGCTGGATTAGCCTCCAATTTAGAATACTATCATCATATTCATTTCATAAGGACAGTTGTGTACAAAGACCAGCGATGTTGCACTAATAATGAGAAAATGATTCGATTCCTGAAGAAGTAGTCGTGACTACTAGCGCTATACAGACATTAATTTTTCGTTTCTGAATAATTGCCATATGGTTATGAAAAAAATATTAAATTTACTAAATGGCTTGCCTGGCACGTTATTAAAACGTGTGTATACAACTTACGAAATTCTTGTCATATTGGGATTTTACTTCGACCATGCGTCATCTACTCAGCATTTCAGTGAACTATCCTATATTATAGCACTGAGCGCTACGTATTTCTGTAAATATTAATTGTTCACAATTATGAAAGCTATAGGATGAGTGCACGAAGCCTACTAGCGCCGCTAGTGGGTAATTGAACTCACTTTTTATGGAAATTGTGACATGTTTCTATAAGTCAAAAACCTTAGTTGGCCATGATGTGTCAAAAAAATGTAATAAAGAAAACTGATCAGATTGTAAACCAATATATAAATAGCATAACATAAAAGGTATGTGAGAATTATTTATTTATCAATTATGACGTACAATATATAAATAAATAATTTGTTTACACTGACAGCGGAACGTCAAATTATGGCGCCAATGTTTTTAACTTCCCGCTTTAAAAAAAAAAAAAAAAATTTTTTTTTCAAAAATCGGGAAGTTATTGGTTTCACCCCGATTTTCGAAAATCGAGTTTTCGCCAGATCTCGACGTTTTGAGGTCCTAGGAAGCTATTGAAACTATTTTGACGATGATGTCCGTAGGGCTGTATGTATGTATGTATGTATGTGTGTGTGTGTGTGTGTGTGTGTGTGTGTGTGTGTGTGTGTGTGTGTGTGTGTGTGTGTGTGTGTATGTATGTATGTAAACCTTTTACATCTTTTGAACGGAGTGTCCGACTGAAACGCGGTTTGCGGCATCTGACGTGATCTTGGTGAACTTAGACTTCCTGAAAATTTGCAACGATTCGGCCCAAAAAAATTTGAGAAATCTTAAAAAAACAAGTTTCAAAAATTTTTAAAAATTTGTTTTTGTAAAATATTTTCTAAACTACTAAACCGAATAATTCCAAAATCTAATCAGCTCTTCTCCTTAATAAACTGCGTCGATTTCCGCAAACCGCATCAAAATCGGTTAATTTGTTCACGAGATACCGTGAACGAAAAAATCGTAAAAAAGTGTTTTTTTAAAATGACTCTTAAAATTGTTATCAGATCGATTTTTTTGTAATAAATTACTTTCTTAGGCTAAAAAAACTGCGTCAATTGCCGCAAACCAAATCAAAATTGGTTCATTTGTTCATGAGATAACGTGAACGAAAAATTAGGAAAAAAGTAATTTTTTATAATTACTCGTAAAATTCTTATCAAACCGATCTTTTTGTAATAATTTACTTTCTTAGGTTAAAAAAAC
The DNA here is from genome assembly GCA_963575645.1 of Xanthostigma xanthostigma. Classification (NCBI taxonomy): domain Eukaryota; kingdom Metazoa; phylum Arthropoda; class Insecta; order Raphidioptera; family Raphidiidae; genus Xanthostigma; species Xanthostigma xanthostigma. The sequence goes on from OY754464.1 coordinate 45,761,424, forward strand.
TGCGTCGATCGCCGCAAACCGCATCAAAATCGGCTTATTTGTTCACGAGATATCGTGAACGAAAAATTTGTAAAAAAAGTGTTTTTTTTAAATTGCTCGTAAAATTCCTATGAGATCGATTTTTCTGTAATAAATTACTTTTTTAGGTTAAAAAATTGCGTCGACTGCGGCAAATCGCATCAAAATCGGTTCATTTGTTCATGAGATATCGTAAACGAAAATTTCGTAACAGTGTTTTTTTTTTGAGCTCGAAGAGCTAAAAAATAAACTTCTTGCTATATTTTATATATTTTTGAGCGTTTTGAACTCGAAAATAGCGGGAAGTTACAGGGATGGCCTGCAGGGTCAAACTTCTTTTCAAATTTTTTTTTTTACTTAATTCGCCATCAGCGCAACAGCCGGGAACACAACAACCATTTCCAGATCGCTTAGTTTTGCCCATGTTTCCTTTGTAATTAAAAAACTTCATAAAATTATAACTATTTTCACTTTTAATAAACATTGCTCACTGACATACGGAAAATTTGAGCTTGAAGTTTCCCCTAGTGCTCACCACAAACGCTCGCATCGATAAATTTGTAGCTCCGCCTCCTTGCACATAGCCGATACATGTCATTAAAAAATCGAAGATGAAAAATGATATATGTTGTGCAGCAGAGCTGGGCAGTAGTTAACTACTTTTCTCCACATAGTAGTTGTACTCTATTATTTTGAATATTTATACAGTAATCACAAAAAGTAGTTAAAAATGTAGTTAACTACTTAGTTCTAACTACTTTAGGTAGTTTAACTATACTATTTTGTAATCTAACTACCTATTTTGAATTTTAACTACTTTTAAAATAAATAAATAATGATTTAATCATGGGTAAAATTAGATAAAATATACTTGTACATATTTAATAACAACACGACGTTTCGGCCACGATATCTACCCTTTTCAAATGAATATAAATCAAAAATTCTACAAAAATAGTAATCATTGAAGAAAATAAAACTAACAGTAAATTAAAAAACAACTAACAGACTAGAATGTCAAAAATAAATATTAAAATATACAAAACTTGATGACAATTGACAGTAATATACCTAGCTAGTAGCTATATATTTTTTCTGTTGTTAATTGTTTTTTATCTACAGGCTGAGTTTTAAGTTGATGCTTTCTTTTTTACAGCGTGTAAAAATCAAATAGACGAGCAAATATTTCAAATAGTTTTTTTATCAAAACTCAAAAATAAGAGAGAAAAAGCCTTTCGAAGTTTAAATAAATTTTATTAAATTTTCTTTAATTTTGAGGTCGGTCCTGGGGTTATATTATGTCCCTATGGAAATATGTTATTATTATCAAGTATTCACAGAAATAATTGAGGCACACACAATTCTCTCAAAAACAACAATACACATACCTACTTGATAATAACAACTTATTTCCATAGTGACATAATACAACCCCAGGACCGACCTCAAAATTAAAGAAAATTTAATAAAATTTATTTAAACTTCGAAAGGCTGTTTCTCTCTTATTTTTGAGTTTTGTTAAAAAAACTATTTGAAATATTTGCTCGTCTATTTGATTTTTACACGCTGTAAAAAGAAAAGCATCAACTTAAAACTCACCTGTATAATGTTATTTTTGTTTTCTCCCATGATTCTTAATTTTTAATGTTGTTTTTGACGTGATAACGTCTTATAAATTGATGAATCACCAATCTTATAAATTGACAAAACACCGGCTGCATGCACGAAAAAGTGTAACGTTCCGCCTGACCCTGTGCGTGCTTTTCTCGAAAACGGCCCTAACGATTTGGATGAAATTTACTGAAAAGGGATTTTGGGGGGCAAAAAATCGTTTTAGCTAGGTCTCATCTCTCGAAAAAATCGTTTTCATACAAATTTTATCATTATAAAAATCAATTTTTTGACGTATGAAAATACTTAAATATTGTAAGTAGGTTTTGGAATTTTATATAAACAATGAAATAATTGTTTTCAAAATATTATGACAGTTAATCTTTGAGACTTAAAATAAATACGAAAGAAAGAAAGTTAAAAAAAACAAATTATTATATTATAGGTGGTAAGTAATTTTAATAAATAAAATTAACCTAAATTTGAAGCAAAAGATGCAATATCATAGATTCGAATTATTATAATTATTATATTTTAGGTTATGTATTACGGAATACGTTATCACGTAAAACTATCGTCCGTAAACCGACTTTACAGACAACCAATTTTTTTGTATAGAATTTTTGATTTATATTCATTTGAAAAGGACTAACATCTTGGCCAAAACGTCGTGTTGTTATTAAATATATGTAGGTATATTTTGTCTGAATTTGGTAATTTTTTATTATTTAAAATAATTTTCATTTTGCAGATCTTTATCAATAGTTTTTTAACGAAAAATTCATGTTTATTTGTAATTTTATAAGTATCTTAAACAAAATACACTTTATACCTATTCTTAACGTTGCATCTTTTTTATTTTGCGTTTATTTGTTTATATGTACAGATTGTACGACATAAATACCTACAGAGATTTATATTATTATTATTATTATAGTAGTTAAAAAAGTAGTTAAAATTTTATCTACTAACTACTAGTACTTAGTAGTTTAACTAGTTTTAAGAACGAGTAGTTTAACTACTTTTTTGCTTAAGTAGTTAGCAGTTATACTCAACTACTTTTTTCAAGTAATTTGCCCAGCTCTGTTGTGCAGTGCCTAATTGTGTTCGTAGATCAAGTGTAAATATTGATATCAAATTATTAAATTAAATAATGACAGCTGCCAGTATACATCGTTGGCTTCATGCGGTTTCTCCTTTCAATTTGAAGTTTGCATGCAGAAAGCAACAAAGTTAACCTTATTACTATATCTTGCATCAATGATTCTGTCACATTTTACGATGTGTCCTCCACTCGCGATTTTTTTCCAGTCAATATAAATGCGTTTTGAAGGATTAAAATGCAAACGTTTCTCATAGGGCGATCATACTGAATATTTTGAAATTGGCTCTGCCTTCAAGTAAAATCCCAATTGATGAATATAGTGTAATGGTTAACTTTCAAGTTTCAGGTACTAATTAGAGCGCTGCCTTTCACGACTAACAGATATTTAACTTCAGGAAAAAGACTCATTACGCATTTAGTGCACGACGTAGTGGCGCATTCTTAACAAAAATTGTCTCCATCCTAATTTTTTTTATCATATCAGGGAAGTTCTGATTATAAAACTGTATGATGGCAATCGATATCTATTGTCGTTCTTGTAACAAGGAAAAACTAAACAAACTGCAAAAAAACTGTTTTTTTGCAGTAAATTAATTTTTCTCATAATTATTAAGTTATTTTGATTAAAAAATGTCCTTACACCCATCACCGTATCTTTACGCGTTTAATTGTTATAAATTTTTTAAAGTTGAAAATACCTGTAATTAGAGGTTTTTCCCAATTAAATAGCATACCTTAGAAATAGTTATATCATTGATTAAAATATTATTATTGGAAGATAAAGATCCTAGTGAACCAAAATGATACCACTTATGATGCTCGCCGATAGATGGTCACCTGTTGACGAGCATCTTAATATATTGTTTTAATCTGTGAGTATAGAATATTGAAGGAGATTTATTTGGTTGAGGAACAATTGAAAAATAAGCTTTACCAGAGTATCGCTTGTGGCCAACGTTTCGAAAAATATATTTTATCTTCAGGGCATCAATGCAAGTTGAGATGGTAAATTGTGCAAATTATTGTAATATACATGATCATTTATTATGAATTTCAACAGTTTTTTTTAAATTTAAAAATATCATAAAACAGTTTTTTAATAAAATTGTTCTGTCCAATGTGAAAATAAATATTTATTTTCACATTGGACAGTACAATTTTATTAAAAAACTGTTTTATATTTTAAAATTTAAAAAACTGTTGAAATTCATTATTATGGCTTCTAATCCATTTATATCATTGCTACAAATGAATTTAAAAAAGGATAGAAATTTAGGATTTAGTTAGGTTAAAAAGGATTTCATAATGACAATTAACAAATTTTCATCATTATGGAATATAGAAAAAAAACATTTTTATTTAATGGAAAAAATGAAAAAAAGAGTAAAAATTAAATGGATGTAGGTATATAAACAGGAAAGAAAAGAACTAACCGATGAAGAAAAATCAAAGTTCAAAAAATGTTCTTTCATTTTCCCCCTGCATCCGCAAGACAAGAACATTTCATACAAATATTTGTCTCATTATTGATAACTTCCAGTTTAGTTTCAATTTGGTGTACATGTTGCACTTGACACAGTGCAGCTATTTGTATGCATTTCAAACTATTCGTTCCTTTCAAACCACATACAGTAATGTGATTCGTTTTAAACACCTGTTCTACCTTCTACTAGAGGTCTTTTAGAATTACCCAAGTACTTAATAATATCAGTAATATTTATTTCGAATTTATTATCCATTATAAATAATTTAGTGACGTTTACTTTAAAATTGGTTAAAGCATATACAACTTTTATTTTCTGCCACCAGGAAGCACTAGAATCAGTTCCCATGGCGAATAGCCTATTCAAATTTGAATAATTTTGTCGAAAAATTAATTTATGTACTGCAAAAAAACAGTGTTTTGCAGTTTGTTTAGTTTTTCCTTGTTTAAACAAGAACGTCAATAGATATTGATTGTCATCTTACACTTTTAGTCAGGAGAATATGAAAAAAAAAAATTAGGACTGGAGACAATTTTTCTTACGAATGCGCCAATATGCCCTGCACTAATAGTTAGTTGACATTTTTTTCTATGTCCAAATTCTAAACTTTTAAAACATCATTCGACTTAATTGCTTAACAGTTAAGTTATATGTAGGTAATATTATTTCTTATTGTTTTCAATTATGAAATTAAGAATTATTATAAATGTAACAGTTATATTACTTTAAATATCTGATTATACATCACAATAGCTCCTCTGAGGGCCTATTGTGATATTTATTTTAAAGTAATGTAACTTATAATAATTATAATCCTCAGTACAACAAATAACAGAACATTACATTACGCAAATATACTTCAGTAAAAAAGAAGTAAATTTTATTTGTTATTCACATAAAATGTAATTAGAATTTTTTTTTGGATAGCAGCCAAATAATTATTTGGCTGCTATCCAAAATTCATTCTAATATACTAAATACAGTCGTGCTAAAATCAAATGTACTGAAACACCTTGTCTTATTTTTAAGTCCATTTTAAATATAAATAAATACCATCTTGGTACAGAAGAACCGCCATTTTTTTCCTGTCACCTGTCGGTGAGTTAGCCAATTCCTCTGTACTAATATCACTAGTATTGCTTGCGCGCTTCGCACGCCTCGAGATATTCTTGTAAAATATACTACTAGAATATTGATCAAATTACTCAAGATATCGCAAGCAGCTTCATGATAGAAAAGAGAACCGATCAGAAGCTCGGAAAGTCGGACGAAAATGGCTGCCTACATAGAGAGAAACGGCAACTTCACTCGTATGTTCTCCTTTTTTTCTTTTAAATTAGTCCCCACCTCTACTTTCATCATGTTTTTGTTTTTTTCATATCTGATGACCAATTGTAATAACTGTTACCTACCCCACCTAAGAATTTTCACTTCAAAAATATAAATATTAGTGACTCCATGATACTTTCCAAAAAAAAAAAACCTTTTCTGTATCTTACAGCAATTTAGAGAAGCCGCAGATATTTTGAAAAGATATAAAAATGAGACAGGGTGTTTCTACATCCCACAAATAATAAGAATGTAAAAATGTAATCTTACATACAATGTCTTTGTTTCACATTATTGCACTGGTTGATCACTGAATATAAAAAAAGCCAAACAATCAAACATCGACGTATTTTGGTTTGAGTCAAATCAGAAACAATATTCTAAAAGCGACCAGAAAGTTTTACATTTCAGCGTCATATATTATCACATACACTAAGCACCACAAAACAAATCCTAAAATTAAAACAAAGCAAAATAAACAAATGCACAACAAAAACACTTTTGCCAATTGATATAAACATATTCAAACAGAAAAAAATGTTTTACGGAGAATAATGATGATGCTGTTTTCGTTTAAAAACTAAAGTAAAAATACTCCGTAATCGCCACCATCGACTATGTTTACCGGTATGTTGTTTTTCTACATTGTTGCCATCAGCTTTTTGTCTTTCTTTAAGTCGAATTTCTCGTACTAAAGTATGAAATGCGTCGTCTACGTAATGTCGTAATGCCGCAGATGTTTCATAAAATGGACATCCAAACTGTCTCGCAAGGGCTTTACCTTCTTCAGGCGATACTTTTCGTTGAGGCTGTAAATCGAACTTATTACCAACCAGCACCAGTGGAATATCATCATTTGCTCTTACTCTTGATATAAGCTTTCGATATTCTAGCGCTTCTTGAAAACTATGTCGATCCGTAACGGAATAACAAATTAAAAAGCCTTCGCCGCATCTCATGTACTGGTCTCGCATAGCAGTGAATTCAACCTAAAACGACATTTAGGGCTCAATTTCGCGCATCGAAAATTGCAAATTTATATATATGTATAATTATATAATATATTTGTTAGTCGCAATAGCCGAAATCGGCCATTGCCAAAAATTTTTGCCCACAACGCGTTGCGTGTAAGGAAATATACCCGCAAATCGTTTTCTTTCAGTTCTTGCGGGAAATGGTTAAAAATAAACGCCCACAATGCGTTGTGGGTAAATGCCCATACCCACTACACGAATTAAAAGTTTTTGAAGCGTCGCATCAGTTTGTGGGCATTCCAATCTACCCACGTCGCGTTGTGGGCGTCTTTTCTTACACACAAGGCGTTGAACATGCTACGGTTTCCTCGGAATCAAAACAAGGATTTCTTCACTGCCAGTGTTTTAAAGCATGCGGAACAAAGGCATGTTCTTGTGTCAGGAAAAATGTTAAGTGCCACTCAAAATGTAACAAAAGTAATCCGTGCAAGAATAAGTAGAGCGTGAAAGAAAAACTGTTGTGAATTTTTTTATACATACTTTCATATTTAAATGAACTCAGTGTTTAATAGGTATTTAGATACTATACATGTTATTTGGAGTTAAAACTTTATTTTAATTATAATATATGATATTAGTGGTATTATTAAAAGATTAAAAGCTATTAGAAAAATTGTTATTATTATTATTAAAACGCATTGTGTGTAAAGAGACGCCCAACACGCGACGTGGGTAGATTGGAATGCCCACAAACCGATGCGACGCTTCAAAAACTTTTAATTCGTGTAGTGGGTATGGGCATTTACCCACAACGCGTTGTGGGCGTTTAATTTTACCCATGCCCCGCAAAAGCTAACAGAAAACGCTTTGTTAGTATATTTCCTTACCCGCAACGCGTTGTGGGCAAAAATTTCGGGCAGTGGCCGATTTCGGCTATTGCGAATAACATACCTATATATTAGGGTGTCCGTTATATACCAAGTTGGTTTTTTTTTTTGCGGTCCCCCCAAATGTTTAGTTTTTGTGCTACAAAAAAAGCATCAGACCAAAAAAAGCGCTTAATTTTGATCTTAAACCGTGCCGAAATTGAGATACATTTTCCATTTAAACAACGTGGTTTTTTTTCACTTTGTACATTTAATTTTTTTTCTCCGAAATAAATGAACGTACAGCAATGACAAATAGATATTTTTGTAGGGAATTGAACGCTCTACAAAAAAGGTATCTTTTGATTTTTCGAAAAACTCACTCCGTCATAAGTTATTCGAGGTTAAAGTTAAAATAAAAGGTAAAATTTTACTTATTCGTCGCTTTCGATTATGGAATGCACCTTAACTACCTTAACTATTACTTTAGTAATAGTTAAGGTGCGTTCTAAATTTGCCATAATCGAAAGCGACGAATAAGTAAAATTTTACCAAATAAAAAAAAAAGAATTGAAATGAAAATAATCTTTATGGTCACTTTTTTGAAATGTGACACTCACCAAATTTTGTCAGAAAATGCCTTTTATACTCCTGTATACTCAGGAATGTTTTCATTTTTTTCGAAGTGGTGGAACCATATGAAAAAAATCTAATTTTTTTCTACAGCTTTACATCTAAAAACCAGTGGGAGTATATGCCCAAGTAATTCAAGAATTAAAAGGCGCGAAATTTTACATCATATACCTCGGTGTTATGTTTGAAAATCGGTGAATATATTTAACGACACTGGGAGCTTAATAATATAACTTAATTTACTTAATCTGAGAAAAAAATATCAGTTGAAAATATTGAAACACAAAAAGGAAAAAATAATTTTAATAATTTCATGGTACTCTATGTAATACGTTATTACGTCATGCAAAAATTAAACAAAGAATGTTTGTCAACTACCTAACTAACATCTTCAGAACAAAAGAACAACAGATTTTTTTATTTTCAAAATATTTCTGAAATTATGAGTTGAGAAAAAAAAATTCATAACTTTCTTGTAAAAACAGATAGAAAAATAAACCGTTATGAAAAGTACCCAATTATTATATAAAAACAACTTTATAGCATATATGCGCCGACTTTCGCTCACAGAATTTTTTACAAAACTTTATTTAAAATAGAATAATAAAATATTATAAAAAGTACACCATTATTATATAAAAACAACTAAGGCATGAATCTCTTTTGCGCATGCGCCGATTTTTCCCAAAAAAATATACAAAACTCTTGTAAAAATAGATCGAATAATAATAATAAACCGTTATGAAAAGTATACCATTGTTATATACAAACAACTTTATAACTTATACCTCTTCTGCGCATGCGCCGACTTCCCCTAAAAAAAAAACTTTTTACGAAACTTTCTTGTAAAATAGAATAAAAAACCATTATTAAAAGTACACCACTATTATATAAAAAAAAAATGACGGCATATATCTCTTTTGCGCATGCGCCAATTTTCTCCAAAATTTTTTAAAAAACTCGTAAAAATAGTATAATAAACCGGTATGAAAAATATACCATTATTATATAAAAAAAAAAACAACCTTATAGTATATACAGTAGAGCCTCGATAATCCGAACTACCAAAAAACAACCCCTGTTCGGACTGGCGGGGCGTTCGGATTATAGTATGTTAGTATGTTATGGCACACTTTTCAGCTATAGTTAAAGTTTTATGTTTGCGTTTCGGTGTAGGAACCATAAGATCAGCGGCCACGATAAGAGAGAGAGGAGGGCAGTCGGCAGTTCGGATTACAGCGGTGTTCGGATTAGCCTGAGTACGGATTATCGAGGCTCTAGTGTATATCTTCTACACATGCGCTAAGTATCCCCAAAAACAATTGGGCACTTCATATTTGCATATCAAACATCCTCCCAAAATTTAGTTTCAATCCGCTTATCCGTGGTGTCGGAATGGTAAAAAATATCAAAAATGACGTTTGCATCTGTCAAAGTATTATGTTCTAATAATTAGTTATTCAAATTGTTAACTCAGAAGGCGTTGCATTTCACAAATATTTCAAATGGCATCCGTTTTTGAACAAATGCTATCTTTTAGTTTTATTATTGGAATAAATAAAATTATCGACTAATTTTATTTTAAGACAGAACATACGCAATTTTTAAATTTCCATGTTAAACCCTGCAACAGAGAGAGATAACCGAAAGATGTTTGCCATCGATTATATCAAATTGATTTTATTTGTATATAAATCTGTATAAAAAACTGATTGGGCAAATTCTGTTGTACGAAATTTATGTAAAATTTTCTCCTCTTTCGTTTAAGACAGGTTTCGAGCCGATCCGATTTAAAATGAACGAGTTATAAGCAAAAAACTTCGTTTTTCCTAAATTTCTCCCCTCTGGGGCCAATATTCAAAAATCGGGCGACGTTAGGATCTAAGTTACCTGGAGACGAATCGGTCAAAAAAAGTTTTTTTAAAATCGGTTAAGGCGTTTGGGCTGTACGCGTGACACAAAAAAGTTGGACGTACAGATTTACAGACGTACAGACAAAGCGAGTACATATAGGCGCTTTAGCTTACTCTATTCGCGCCTAAAAACGTGTACTTTTTGTTTAAAATTAAATAGCAAAGCTATAGAATTAAATGGCTTTTTTTGGTCCTATGCTTTTTTTAGCACAAAAACTAAACATTTGGGGGTACCGCAAAAAAAAAAAAAACAACTTGGTAAATAACGGACACCCTAATATATATATTATATAATTATTATATATATATGTCGCCGGGATATTGTCAAATCCGTGATTTTGTAATTTCACTAGTGAAATTACAATATCACGATTGGCAAAGATTCGTGATATTATTATTTCACTAAGTGAAATTATAATATCACGGGTTTGACAATATCCCGGCGACATATATAATGGACACCCTAATATATATATATATATATATATACAGCGTGTCCCATTTTAATGTCCCACCCCGGATAACTTTTGTCAGTGACCTTGAATGAAAAATTGTTTGGTACAAAAGTTGTACAACTTGGAGGGGGACATTCGATGGCACTAATACTTTTGACCTTGGGTATAAGGTTCAAGGTCATTCAAGGTCAACTTTGGTTTTTTTAATGGAACGTCCTATTTTTGACATCGGCAATCGATTGCGCGTGAAAAAATATGAGACTTTTGTCTGAAACTTTTTTCGAAAACGGGCAAATTTTCTCAATTAATTTAGCCTTCAAAATTGAATATTTTTGAATTTTCAACTCGAGAATGGTGAGATTTTCTTCAAAAACAATAGGGCTTCTCATATTTGCATACCAAACATCCTCCCAAAATGTTGTTTCAATCCGTTCATCCGTTTGACCTGTATAGTGTTCACAGATTAACCGAATAACCGACTAACAGACTAACAGACGCACAGAGTTTTGCCCGTTCTCGAAAAAAGTTTCAGACAAAAGTTTCATATTTTTTCACGCGCAATCGATTGCCGATGTCAAAAATAGGACGTTCCATTAAAAAAAACAAAGTTGACCTTGAATGACCTTGAACCTTATACCCAAGGTCAAAAGTATTAGTGCCATCGAATGTCCCCCTCCAAGTTGTACAACTTTTGTACCAAACAATTTTTCATTCAAGGTCACTGACAAAAGTTATCCGGGGTGGGACATTAAAATGGGACACGCTGTATATATATATTATATATATATATATATATATATATATATATATATATATATATATATATATATATATATATATATATATATATATGTTTTTTTATTGCAAACCCAACTCTCGCGGCGTATTCTGAGAACGTGAGAAAGTATCAATTAGACTTTTAATTCATTATTAAAAATAATGAGAAAAAAATATGAATTATTATTAGTTCCAAATAATGTCCAACCGAAGGTCGATTTCTGGCCGAAGCTGAAGCCAAAGCCGATTAATCAGCTATCGCCACATCCTTTGGCCGAACCAAAGGCTTTAAAAACCTGAAGAAATTCAGTTCAAGATTGCCTGACTGTATAATATGAAAAGGTAATTTTAATTATCTCTAGAAGTTGATCTAGAGATAATAAAAATTACCTTGCAATTTGTCAAAAATAATAACATTTCGAAATAATATGAATTATACATTTATTTCTTCAATTGAAAGTAATTTAACAATCACAATCAGATCAATCAGTCTTTGTTTGTCTCGACTAGTGCGAAACTAAAATAACAAATAAACACTCACTTTCTTAATAAACTTAGGTCAAATAAATGTACAGTTTTGTAAATTTTAGAAAATTAAAAATAAAAGTAACAGTAATGACTCTATTACCAACAAGAACTTCTTAATAAAAGCTACATCGATTGCCACGTCAGTTCGTAACATTTCGTTCAATTTCGGCGCTTGTTAGAAACCTTCGGCTTCGGCCAAAACTTCAGCCCATTTTGACCAAAGCTGAAGGTTTCACCAAAGTGGTTTTTTTGGTCGAAGGTGGCTGAAGAGGAAGCTTCGGTCGGACACTAGTCCCAAATAACTATCAAAAAGTAAACGTGATTACCTGGCCTGCTGTATCCAATATATCAAGAAGAGCTGGTTCTCCGTCAATGACTGCTTGTTGTTGGTAAGAATCCTCTGAAAACATGAAATTATAATGCTATTTTCAAGATTCCATATTCGCAGGGTTCAAATTCTATTCTGTCTGTCTGTCAAGTGTCAGTCTTCTAGTTCTTAAACTATTATATAGATCTGTGTCAATGTACAAACTACTCTAAAACTGACTTACCAATAGTAGGGTCATGATACTCGAGAAAACTATGTTTGACAAACTGCAATGTTACGGCTAAAAAATAAATAAAAATTTTTAAACTTACAAGAAGTTTAAAACACCATAATAAATATACAATAATATATTCAAAATTATGCATGCCTGATTTTCCCACTCCTCCGTCGCCCAATACCACAATTTTATAGACTCTTAAGCCGCCTCGTGTCGTTTGACCTGAGCTTGACGCAGCTCCAGCTTTTTCATTTTCACCACCGCTACTCTTCCCAGATTCCTGTCTAGAAAGTTTTCCTTTTTTCTTGCCTGGTCCTGATGATCCCGGAGCTTCGCCGGCCATTTTTAACAATTTTTTAAGAATTCTCCAAATAAAATTATTGTAATAAACTATTTAAAAAATCAATAGTATACTAAAACAGTAAAATTGTGACAAAATGCTTATTAGAGTAAAATATTTAACTATTTACAAGTTTACACTGTTGATCTACAGTTCTTTTAATGTAATTTTGCCACTCCCCCTACGAATTTGACATTTCATCTGACGTTTTTTCCAATGTCAAAATGATATAACTATAGCCATCTAGTAACAGCTGGGACAGTAACAGGCTTAACATTTTTTTTAACTTACGGGCCGCTATGAGCTTTGGGACCATTTAAAGTTTTTTTAATAAAAGGCAAAACTTTTTTAATTTACATGTATCAATTTATAAATATTGTAATTTTTCGTATAGATACTCGATAGCTGATAAGTCAGTTTTTATCATGATCATATCACGTGCCTAGCAAATTTTGACAAGTGTCAATTGTCATTTATTTAGTGAGTTTTATTTGCATTTTGGTTTATTTTAATAAGAAAGCGTATTGAATTGACAAAACTTGACAGAATACATACTTTTAAATATAATTTTTAAAAAGAACCATATACGTAGTTGTTGTTTTTAATGTAATATTTAATTAAAAAACAAGATATCTTTTTTTATTAGTGAAATTAGATAAGACAAAGGATGTAACAATATGGAAAAAGTCGCGGTACCGTCAGACTTGAGTGCTGAATTTACGGGTATTTGGACAGGATGGAATTCTCTAAAAAATCGCGAGGTAGCCCGGGAAGCTGCCACAAAAGGATCGCATATATCTCTTGCACACAGGTTTATTGCAGCTCGCAATAACTGTGAACTAGTTGACGCTGAACAATGGTTTAATACAGAGGTAAGTATAATTTTACTTAAAAGCAATTTTTCTGAGTATCTTAGATTTACACTAGTCATGGCTTGTTGCCAGTTCGAACAGCTAGTTATTAAAAAATTCCGCTGGAACCTAGCATGTGAATCAATAATATAGCATTATAGCCTCTACCTGTAATAAATGAACTTTTCAGGTACGAGCCTGGGCAAGGCAGTTATTGATGCAGCGGCAAGTTTTCAAAGCAACTCATGTATTATCAAATATTAATTTGGACCCGTACACTGAGTTTTCGGGTATATTAACAGAAAGTCAAGATTCTGAACTAAGGGATTACGTAGCTGCCCATTTGTCAAAAACAAAAAAAATCGATAATGTAGTATGGAATCACTGGAAACTTCTTAAGGCAATTGAGTCGGCCAATGATCTTACAATCAACACTAAACATGATGATTTCGAAAGTCTGAGTATTTCTAAATTGATTGATTTTGATTCTAATTTTAAAGAGAAAATTGCTGCCGAGTTGTTCATACAAATTTTTGGTAATTTTAAAATTCTAATTTTCAGTTTGCATTAGTATTTTCGCCATTCAAGCTATTGAACTCTTCCTTGATTATTTATAATTTTTTTGCAAGTAACTGTGTAGTATAGTCATGTTTTTTAATTTGTTTGTAGATTTTTCATTGACTCCATTTTTGAACGCTGAAAATGTTTGGTTCGCTTTGCTAATACATAATAAACTGGCTCTTCTGTACGATTGGATCCATATATATTTTAATAAGAACTGTCAAGAATTTGCAATTAAATCCAAAGATACCGATCAAATACTTTTATTGAAAATGAGTGAATTATTTTTGATCTGGGAAATTACACCGGATATGGTGAATAGTGTTGAAACTGCAAAAACTAACAATTTTACAAAAGATTTTGTTTTAAATGAATTGAGTATTTACGGTATTTTTACTGAACAGGATAAGAAAAGCATTTTACGAATTTTGAAACGTATTGCAAACGTCAAAAAACTGGTCGATTTAGATGGTATTAATGATAAAACAGAACTTCAAGTAAATGATAAAGATTTTAATTATACTGTAGCTGAATTTTATCTGGAAAACAAACTTTTTAATCAGTTCGCAACTCACTTCAAGGATAATGTTTTTAACGATCATGTAAAAGATCAGTTAAATTCAAGAGAATTAAATCTCTTTTTAACGATTCGAGAAATGTTTAATGATCTAAACAATAACGATAAAATTCGCAAATGCATTTTAGAAACATGTCAGTATTTTTGCAATCGTAACAAAGACACATATTTTATGCAAAATCCATTGATATTTTTATCGCTTATATTATTTAATGATAATTTAAAAATAGAAACTGTTTTTGATCAATCTCAATTGCAAATTGAAGACATAATGATAAATGAAGAAGTGTTGTCAAATATTAAGAAGAATTTATCGATGTTGACCAGTTTTTTTGACAAAAAGGAGTGTGACAAATTCAAACAGGACATTAATGTTTACCAACTATTGGCGAATTATAAAAACATTGATATGACTCAAGTATTTCATTTCCGCTTCAAACATGATTTGAATCGAGATCATTTACCTTGTTTCGATTCTGAGCAATTAATTCAAAGATATGGCCACAAAGAAAATGTTAATTTTACACTTTATTTAAAGCAAGGCCGGCCTAGTATTGCATACAAATTATTTATAATGCATCAATTTAAAAAATACGGAAAAATTACCAAGAAAAGTAAACAAACAGTAAATAATTCTGTTTGTAAATTTGCTTGTGATCATTTTAAAGATCAGGAAATAGTAGCAGCATCAGTCGCTTTTACTGAAATGCTTGGAATATCTTCGGAAACGTTGAGGTTATATTTGAATACAATGAATATTATTTTGAAAAATAATCAAAATGAAAATATTTATACTCTCTTTGAAAACTTTAGTTCTAATAGCACGAAAATTTTGGAATTACTTGAAAACTCTTTAATGAAAGAAATTACACATGAAACTTTAAACGATTTCAAAACAGTGAGTTATTTAGCTGACTGGGAAATTGCTATTAAATTTGCAGTGCATCATAAACTCGATTATCCGGAAGCTTTTTTGGAACATTGCGCGTCCAATTCGTTATGGATGCCATTTCTTACGTTTGTTCAATATCACAATTATCCAACTGAACAAGTTATGAACTCGATACTCAAATTTGAAAATAAATCGATCTCAGAACATCTCAGCCACGCTCTCAGCAATGATTTGAAAGCAACAAGCCTCTCTATTGAAGAAAGAATCAAAAGTAGAGATAGCAGAAAAACTTTATATTCCAAGATCGGCGGTAATTTGTCTCAAAGTGAAGGATCACCCAGTGAAGAATCGAGTTACAAATCGGATGAAATTGAGATTAATTATTTTAATGCGGATCTAATTACTGTCTTAATTAATTGTCATAAAACAATTAATCCTTCTGAAGCATTGTTGAGTGCTTCGAAACTATATATGAACCCTATATTTGCAGTTTTTGCAACTTTTTATGAAGTAAGTTATTTTTATTTACAGTAGAACGCCGATTATCCGAATTAATTGGGACCGGGGTCGATTCGGATAATCGAAAATTCGGATAATCAGACATTTACTGTCTTGCCTCTAGCTTTCAACCATAACAGTTGAAATATATCTGGACTCCAGCGAGTTCCAACTTCGACGTGTGCTGATAATATCATTGTAGCGTCTACACGGCAATTGTCACTCGAACCGATTCGGATAATTGGCGATTCGGTTAATCGGCGTTCTACTGTATATATTTTAGCCAGTTAAAAATTAGATGAAACCATTGAAGGCCTCCATTTTTTTCGTCAAATGGCGCTAGTCACTAGTGGCAACTGGCAAGTAAGGTATATTATGTAAAAGTTTCTGAAAATATAAACAAATAAATACAAAAATATGATTTGTCCGTTAAATAATATTTGCATGACTATTGTATGATTTGTAAGTAGTGTAGAGTGACTACACAGTTTTTTATGCATGGAATGAATCTACTTTGCATTGCTTCGTTTCTCCATTAAGCGAACTATACTGTAATGATGACTTACTCTACTATTTCAAAACCATAGCATAGATACCTCATTTGCTAGTGACGCCATCAGGTGACGGAAAAAAACTCTGGTAGCTGTCATTGTGTTTTGAATCATATTGCATTTAATCATTTTTCAGCCAAAATCCACTGTTATTTGTTGGCTAACATGGCTCGCCACTTCAATTGGAACAAATGAATTTTGGGATTTATTGTGTCATCGTAATGTTACTCCTGAAACTGTGACCAAATTACTCGAAGTCGTTGCTGTAAATCGACAGTTTTCTGTTCTGGCAGACAGCTTCCAAATATTTTTACCTGTAAGTAATAATATTGCGCTCAGCATCCATTTTTCGATATCGTATCTTAAAAGCCGCCACTCGCACATATTACTATATGTGTCATTTTCCACTTTCCCATTATTTTTTTTTACATTAAATTAGGTTAAGGCAAGCAGCTTTGTGATCCTTGAAGTTTAGCAGGCAATCTGCCATGGCCCTGTATACGGAATAGTCCGGGGGCCAGCGACAGGTTTTTCTTACCAATTTCCTTATGGCTCAATGACTCGTTAAAAGCTTTAGACAGTTGTACTATGTAGCATCGCGGCCGCCAGCTGCGGCACTATCGGGGGAATAGACAACTTTATAGCTTCGGAAATATTTTGAAAATAAAAAAATCAGCCGCTCTTTTGTTTTATAAATCTGTCAGAAATAAACTAGTTCGGCATGCTTTGATTAATAAATAAAATTATCAACCAATTTTTCAGACAATATATTAACAAAAAATATAATTAATACATTAACGTTTCAATCCGGATTTGGATCTTCTTCAGAACTGATCTAAAAAGTATAAAAAAATAATTAATATTTAATTTATAATTCGCTTGATATAAAATTCTTTCAAAATATTAATTAGAATCAAAATATTGAAAAAATAATCCGAATTGAAACGTTAATGTATTAATTATATTTTTTGTTAATATATTGTCTGAAAAATTGGTCGATAATTTTATTTATTGAAGAGTTCTAATCAGACGTTAATCAAAGATTTGAAAGGGAAAATTAAAGTAATTTCAGCAAGATCACCAATGTAGCGAGTGGCAGTAGGAAAAAGTGTTATAAGCATCTGCACCCATTACCTTCTGAGTATGAGTGTAGTATTATTATTATTATATTATTAGACTACTCACTGAGTATAGAATAATGTATTTATTGTTTTATAAATTTCCGATGACTGTTTTAAATCACACTAATATTTGGTTTTACGTCTTTTAATTTTTTTATTGTGTTTTTTTTAGGAAAACCCACTCTGCTCATTAACAACTTTTTTGTCCCAATATATAAAAGATCTGCAGCTGGAACATTGTCATAAATATCTGAAAACTTTCAAAACGGCTATCACGTACATGCAGTACAGCAGTTCTCCGTCAGAATATGACCTTGAAGCGAAATGTCTAACTAACAGAAAATGGATAATGGAGACTACAGTGAAGTTGACTCATTATGCTTTAGCATACGGATTTAAGTCAACTTACCGTCAAGAAATGTTTTTGAATCTATTATGCGATGAAAATTTTACATCGGATTTGAAAATAGATGATGACTTATATTTTCATCATTTAAAAAATCTTATGCTTTGTTTGTGTGAAACTGATGTTAGATTAGATTTTGAAGCGGTTTTAGAATTGACTAATTCTAAGATAACAAAAAATGAAGAATTTCAAAGATGCATCAATGAATTGATTTCTAACCACAAATTTGAGAAAGCATTTAGCCTTGCTCTGTTTGAAAATATTAATGCAGACAATATTTTAATTGAAAAATGGAAATTCAAATTTCAAACTAGAGATAGTAACGTATCAACATTTTGGAAAAGTTGTGAAAAATCGCTACGAAATCAAAAAGTAGAACCAGTTACTGCTGCAATGTTTTTTATACATGTAGGTGATTCAATAATGGATAATTTGGAAAAATATATTGTTTTGAAATTTGCGTTCGGTTGGTTGAAAGAATGCAACATTTCAAATACAGAAATACAAAAGGTAGAATTAGAAATGTGGTGGTTATATCTGAATATAGATGATTGGAAGAATTTTACAGTAGATTTTGATGAAGAACCGAGTATCAAAAGTCCATTATCAGATTTAATTCGTAAAGCAAACATTTCATCGATAATTGTAACGAGATTTTTGGAAACGCAGCAACAAAAACAGCGTTTTGAAGAGCTCTTAGGAATACTACTAGACAAAGGTCAAATAGTTCAGGCTATTCGTTTAGAACACATCTTTAATTACAAAACAAGAAATTTATCTTTAATAAAAACATGTATGCAACTAGCAGAAGGAGAATTAAATCCATATCAATTATCTCCAGAGCATCGTGTATTGGTAAATAAAACACTAAATCGAATAGGACTCAAGACACGTCACCGAACTTTGAGCTCGGTTAGATTGTTGAACGATAGTGGAAGTTCCAGTTCCGGAACAAGTCCGAACCTCAATAAAGAATACAACGAACTACATGCAGTGAATTCATTAGATATAGAAAGTGCCCTTGTCTCACTCACACAGCATATTACAAGAGGAACAGCTATAGCTGGTCGCATCTTATGTTGCAGTCGTATCGCAATAACAACATCTCGTTCGTATGCAACTATACTCACGAAATATGAAGCGGCTAATTTGTTAAAATCAGTGTTCAATAGCGAGTGTGCCAATAAACTTGAAATGGCGAACGATATCATGATCGCGCACTCATGGAACAGACATCGTATCACTGAGTTTTTATGTGCCGAACTAGTATCGGCAATAAGTAAATATGCGTTGCAAGACTCTGTACCGAAAGAGCCCGTTTCTTTATGGGGTTATCAACTCGATACAAGCATGCATTTAGTTTTAGAACTATGCACGGACCCGTCGCTTCTTGGCAACGCACTGCTTACGCATACGACAGCCCCGTTAACGTCTACCTCGAAGAACACTTTGTGTTTAGCCGGAGAATTATTAATCAGATCACACGATTGTTTCACCGCCGATTGCAATATGGAAGGTATATCTCTCGTATTGCAACGAGCGCAAGCGCTCGTTACTAGTTATAACCGGTTACAAGCATGGGCCCCTATGGTACGACTTTTAACGGGAATCGGTCGGTATGCAGAAATGGTTTATGTATTTCAAATAATACAGGAGAACGATCAGTTTGAATCTTTATTGGGCCACGCTCCTGCAGTCGGATTAAAACGTGCCACTATGGATTATCTCGCTAGATATTGTCCCGGCCAACGTGAATTATCACGAATGGTTGCTCTGCGATGGGGTTTATATGATTTCGCAGCAGAACTTTGGGAAAGTGAAGCCCAGGACATCGTTATGAATTTAGTCAAAGTAGCTAAACTTGAAATGCAAAATGCAGGAAAAAATCCCGGTCCAACCGATTTGATTTATTTGAATACAGCAGATGGGGCTAATAGGAAAGTTTTGGACAATGCCATGAATTGCTTCGCACATGCCGTTGAACATTATCTGTTAGCTAATCGGTTAAGCAGTGCCAATCGGGCTACCCGTTCAGCTGAACTTGTAGCCTTACAGCTAGGTCTTTTAGCAAATGCATCTGAATCTACGTCAGTTTGTGTGTTTGAGTTAAGTAGTCAGCAACTAAATAACTTAATTTTGAATCATCTCGATTTCATTGAAGCAAGAATTTTGATTAGCGTGTACAATCATCCTTCTGATTGGGGAGCTATATTATATGAACAGTGCGTTGTTAAAAACAAATTTGAAAAGTACCTCCCTGCGTTTTTGGCGGCATTTCCTTTGTCTGATAGTTTAGCCAAAGACGTCGTGCGGCGATATTTGATCAATAATAAACCAGCACGGTCTGTTCCAAAAAGTTTGATGGCAATTTTAGACGTTGTTAAATCGCCGAGTACTAAATACAGATTAGCGAGTGAACTCGGTCTCAGAGATATGGTTTATAATCTGTTAGAAGGACCGGCTAAAGCGTACTTACAAGATACGGTCTGGACAACGGGCTGTCCCCCTCCGGAATAAATTTAAAAAATGGCTGTGATTACTTTTTTCAATATTCAATGGAAAAGTTTTTATCCTCATTTTATATGAATTGTTACGTAAGAATCATTGATAATTTTTTTATATAATTAGCTGTAATATTTACGCTTTTTGTTTATTAGTCCAAAGATTTTAAAAGTTTTTTAATAAATATTTTATGTTGTACAAATCAGCTTTTAGAAAAAAAAAAAAACACCCCGCATAATTAATGGACGTCCCCTAACCAGTTCCTTCGTTATCGAAATCTCCAAAACTTACCCCATTACTTATATCCATCATAAATGTTCCGTTTCTCTTGCTATGTGAAGATTCCAGTAAAGTATGGTAATGTTAATGTTATTAATTAAGCTCATTGTTAGTGAACGTTGCAAACTAAATATTTTTTTATCTCCGAAAAAAATCAAAACCTTTATTTTTGAGAGCCATTAAAGCAGTCACGATGTTTGCGGGCGTCGCCTGTACTACAATCCTGAATATTTATAAGTATAATGGATATCTACATACCTACCTGTACGGAATGTTGAAAAAACAACTGATACTGAATACCAACAAACGAAGGGAAAAACAGGGCAAAGACAAGGTGGTCGAAAATGCAGTGTTATGTTTCATTGCGATTGGATTTATTTTATAACCCGACTACAGCGAAGCCAAAAGGAAGGCTTATGAGTTTAGCAGTCTATGTATTGATTATATGACGCATTGTTATTCGATTTAACTAACAATTAATAAACATCTAATCTAAACTATTCATCCAATTTTGATAAATAAGGTGTCAATCGATTCGTTATTATGGATCAGGTAACATAGGCTACATTTATTTTTGAATTTTGGTTCCAAAGGGGAGCAAATTGAAAGCAAATAAAAATAAGTTACAAAAAAAAATAATTTAAATAAAAAAAACAGTTATGTGGTTTTAAGAAACCACGACGCAAGTGAAACTTTTATTGGATTGTAGGCGTTGGATTGTAGACACTTATCCATCACGATTAATTATAAATAACAATATTCACATGAATACACGAATAAAAACATGTAAACACTGTACAGCACTTGCCCGCATGACAGACTGACTATGTGTGATACATACTACATGGTCAACTGATGCTAACCATGGGCGCCGCCATATTGGCCTTGGCTGCTCTACCGAGCGCCTACTCCGAACGCCTTTCACTTTACCCCTACTCCGCGGCCGCCTGTAATGAGACATGCAACAGACGGCCAGAAAAATTCGGGGCGATAGAATAAAAGTTTCACTTAAAAAAAAATAAGTTCTAAACCCGACTACTGAAAAGTAAGAAACAAGAAAATATTCTCATCTGAAGATAGCCGTGGTCATATACCATCTCATATATATGAGGCCCCTCTAGATGTATAGCGTTGTGCACTTTGCTCAAGACCAGGGGTCGGCAACCCGCAGCCCTATACCTTGCGGCCCGTGACTATTTTATAAATAAAAGTCTTATATACCTACCTACATAAATAAATAATTAAAATAGTTTTCACAAACCCTTTTTCTTGTGATATTGAGGATGTACCCAGTCATTTACAAATGAACGTGATAGAGGTCCAATCTAATGATACTCTTATAAACTCTTCCATTGAAATCCTTTGCTATCTAATTTTGACGAATTGAAAATGTTTGCTCTGCAATTAATTACAATTTTTGATAGTACTTACTTATGCGAATAAACCTTTTCGATTCTCAATTACAGAAAAAATAATTAATATGCTTCTCGTCTCACAGATGAGCATTTGTGAGCTATTCAACAAATTGCAATTACAAACCTGGAAGCTAACATACAACAAATAGCCACTCAAATACAGCCTCGTCACGCTAATTTCTGTAAAAGAAAAGTTCTCGTTTAAATTTTTAATAAAATTCAAATAAAATGTTTTCGAATTTTTAATATCACAAATACCTATTATTAAAATTATGAACAAGTGTGGCCCGCCTTTATTTCAATTTGCCACTATGTTGCCCTTGCCTGCCAAAAGGTTGCCGACCGCTGCTCTAGACTCTAGAGCTTATATTCGCTTACTACTGTTAAAATGTAATGTTTTGTTAGGGTAGGTGGAATATGACCACGGCTATCCTCAGATGAGAATATTTTCTTGTTTCATACTTTTCAGTAGTCGGGTTTTAGTTTTTGAACTTATTTTTTTTTTATTACCATTCGAACTCCACAAGTCGGGAATGGTATCTACCTACTAATTTACGGGACCGATTTTTAAAACTTCTTCACTAATAGAATTATATAATATTATCACTAAGTAACATAGGCTATATTGTTAATCGAGTTAAATTATGAATTCCTACCAAAACCCCAATAATGTAACCCAAGGTGTAATATCTATACCAATATATAAAGCAGAAGAGTTTGTTTGTTTGTTTGTTTGAACGCGCTAATCTCAGGAACTACTGGTTCGAATTGAAAAACATTTTTTTTGTTGGATAGCCCATTTATCGAGGAAGGCTATAGGCTATATAATATCACGTTACGACTAATAGGAGCGGAAAATCAATGAAAAATGTTGCAGAATGTCAGTCAACATTTTTCACCATATACTTATATTCAGGTGAAATGCCCTAACAGAATATACCAATATTAGCGGCGCGTCTACCGTATCTCGGTTAGCTAAGTCGGTAGCGCGCTCGACTCTTAATCTCAGGGTCGTGGGCTGGAGCCCCACCTTGGACGAATATGTTTTTAATGTTTTTTTTTTTTATTTTCTACATTGCTTTTTTCTAAGGCTATCATTTAAATTTATTTTAGTTTTATTTACAACTAATTAAAGTTAAATAAATCTAAATAACAGCTCATTTGAAAACTATTACAGTACCTATATATAAAAATAATTTTTGTACAGTGTTTTCAATTAAATATTTATTATATTTTATTAATTATACAGTAATTATTGATTTAAAAGAAATAATTATTACTTAAAAAAAATATTTTCTTCAAAAATGGAGGTTTGAGTTTAAAATAAGTAATAAAGCAGGGAACTGCCGAAAACTGCAAAACATTTGGACCCGACATTCATCTCGGTAAACTAAGATGAATGTGCGTACTCATGTCCCTTCCTTCCCCATTCGTTCTTTTGCACCCGGGTGAAACCGGACGGGACCGCTAGTTATTATATAAAGAGGTCGAGTTTGGATGTAGGAGGTAATCTTATCGGATTTCAAAATTTTTTTCACCAATATTTAGAACGGATCTTCAGGATGTACATAGGTTATATATTATCGCGTTAAAATAAAAATGCTTTTCATGCCTCGTGGAGACCAATTTTGCAACGTAGGTCGACGAAAAAACGATAGCAATCTACAAATTCGGGCGATGCCGAACCGAGCCTCTAGTTTGTAATATATAAGTATCGGCTCCGACGGTTGAAATCATAGTTTAGATACTATATATATATATATGCATACTATGCCATTATTATTGAATTTTAAGCAAAAATATCATAATATGAAGTTATTTATTTGGATAGATACTTATTTATCGTTCTATTTGCGATTGAAAATCTCAATTTTTCTTTGAAATATGAACATTTTCGAGCGCTATTTCATATCAAAAACTATGCACTCTCTCAAAATAATTATTAAAATAACAAAAATGATACTTATTAAATAACGAACCGATTTCAAAATTTTCTTGTAGAATAAAATAATATAAAGTTTTGATAAATATACCATTATATCAAATAACAACGTTATGGAAAATATCTATGTTGCGCATGCGCCGATTTCCCCAAAAAAAATACAAACCCTTAAGGCTCCTCTACACTAGTGGCCATCACCGCCACTTACAGGCACTCACGATTGTGTAGAGGGCATATTCGTTGGTGCGTGGACATAATCGCCTGTAATCGGTTGATTGTCGGTACATCAAAGGAATGCGTGGCCAGCATTGTGCGCCCGTACTTACAATCGGACCGGCACGATTGTGTGGAGGGCTAGGCAATCATCGCGGCGATGATAGGCACTTATTTGAGTGGCGGTGCTGGCCAGTGCTGGCCACTTGTGTAGAGGCTCCTTTAGAATAATAAACCATTATGAAAAATACACCATTATTATATAAAAACAATGTTAGAGCACATAACTCTTCTGCGCATGCGCCGCCTTTCCCCCTAAAACTTTCTTTTAAATAGAATAATAAACCATTATATACTATTATTATATAAAACGTCATTGCATATATTTCTTTTGCGCATGCGCCAATTTTTCCCAAAAAAATTTACAAAACTTTTGTAAAGATAGATAGAATAATAAACCGTTATGAAAAGTATACCGTTATTATATAAAAAACAGCCTTATAGTATATATTTCTTCTACGCATGCGCCGATTTTTTTCAAAAATGTATTTTACAAAACTCCTGTAAAACAAAATAATAAGCCGTTATGAAAAGTATACTATTATCTTATAAAAACAACATTATAATATATATTTCTTTTGCGCTTGCGCCGACGTCTCTCAAAAACAATAGGCCTCTTCATATTTGCATATTAAACATCCTCCCAAAATTTGGTTTCATTTCGCTCATCCATGGTGTTGGAATGGTAAAAAATGTCAAAAACCGGTCAAGTGTGAGTCGGACTCGCACACGAAGGGTTCCGTACACTATGTACTTTTTAAATACTTTTGTAAAAGAAACAAGAGAGGCGCTATAACAATATGTAACCAGTGGGAGTATGCAAGTAGTTCAAGAATTTCAAGGCGTGAAATTTTACATAATACACCCCGGCGTTTTTATATTATAAACACTTTTTTTACAAAAATTTCTTGTAGAATAAAATAATATAAAGTTTTGATAAATATACCATTATATCAAATAACAACGTTATGGCAAATATCTCTGTTGCGCATACGCCGATTTCCCCCCAAAAAAAATACAAAACTTTAGAATATTAAACCATTATGAAAAATATACCATTATTATATACAAACAATGTTATAGCACATATCTCTTCTGCGCATGCGCCGCCTTTCCCCCTAAAACTTTTTACAAAACTTTCTTTTAAACCATTATGAAATATATACTATTATTACATAAAACAACTTTATTGCATATATTTC
Organism: Xanthostigma xanthostigma; assembly: GCA_963575645.1. NCBI lineage: Eukaryota > Metazoa > Arthropoda > Insecta > Raphidioptera > Raphidiidae > Xanthostigma > Xanthostigma xanthostigma. The sequence goes on from OY754464.1 coordinate 45,787,072, forward strand.
TTTTGCGCATGCGCCAATTTTTCCCAAAAAATTTACAAAACTTTTGTAAACATAGATAGAATAATAAACCGTTATGAAAAGTATGCCGTTATTATATAAAAAACCAGCCTTATAGTATATATTTCTTCTACGCATGCGCCGATTTTTTTCAAAAATGTATTTTACAAAACTCCTGTAAAACAAAATAATAAGCCGTTATGAAAAGTATACTATTATCTTATAAAAACAACATTATAATATATATTTCTTTTGCGCTTGCGCCGACGTCTCTCAAAAACAATAGGCCTCTTCATATTTGCATATCAAATATCCTCCCAAAATTTGGTTTCATTCCGCTCATCCATGGTGTTGGAATGGTAAAAAATGTCAAAAATGACGTTTGCATCTGTCAAAGCAATATGTTCTAATAATTAAAATTAGTTATTCAACTCGTTAACTCAGAAGGCGTTGCATTTCACAAAATACTAAATGTCAAAAGATTTGAAATGACATTCGTTTTTGAACAAATGCAATCTTTTTTTTTAAGACAAAACATACGCAATTTTTAAATTCCCATAGTACATGCAACAAACGAAGACAGACGATCCCCGTGTATGCTATGGATTAGACAAAATTGAATTTATACATTTTATTTCTATATAAAGCTGTATAAAAAAAGTGTTTCGACGAATTCTGTTATACAAAATCTATGTAAAATTTTCTGCTCTTTCGTTTAAGACAGGTCTCGAAACGATCTGATTTAAATTGAGCGACTTATAAGCAAAAAACTGAATTTGCTCCTCTTTGGGGAGTTTTGGGTTTTTTTTTAATTATTTGTTGTTCTAGCGGCAATAGAAATACATACTCTGTGAAAATTTCAACTCTCTACCTATTACGGTTCTTGAGATACAGCCCGCTGACAGACAGACAGACGGACAGCGGAGGCTTAGTAATAGGGTCCCGTTTGACCTTCGGGTACGGAACCCTAAAAATGACGTTTGCATCTGTCAAAGCAATATGTTCTAATAGTAATAATTAATTAATTAGTTATTCAAATCGTTAACTGAGAAGGCGTTGCATTTCACAAAATACTAATGTCAAAAGACTGACTAATATTTGAAATGACATTCGTTTTTGAACAAATGCAATCTTTTTTTTTAAGACAAAACATACGCAATTTTTAAATTCCTATAGTTACAGTATGCAACAAACGAAGACAGACGACCCCCCTGTATGCTATGGATTCGACAAAATTGAATTTATACTATATTTCTATACAAAGCTGTATAAAAAAAGTGTTTCGACGAATTCTGTTATACAAAATCTATGTATAATTTTCTCCTCTTTCTTTTAAGACAGGTCTCGAAACGATCTGATTTAAATTGAGCGAATTATAAGCGAAAAACTTAGTTTGCTCCTCTTTTGGGAGTTTTGGGGGGTTTTTAATTATTTGTTGTTCTAGCGGCAATAGAAATACACACTCTGTGAAAATTTCAACTCTCTACCTATTACAGTTCTTGAGATACAGTCCGCTGACAGACAGACGGACGGACAGCGAAGGCTTAGTAATAGGGTCCCGTTTGAGCACCCTTCGGGTACGGAACCCTAAATATTGACAAAGTTATCTTAGGAACATTTTTTTCTCTTGATATACTCTTCATTTTTCAATTAACTGTTCTAATATATTGTTGAAATCGAAAGCGGCAAATTCTGATGGGAACAATGCAATCGCAAAGGTTTTACGAAAATCCATTCAGTGGAACCGGGTAGTGAGATTGTTAGATTTTTATGTCTTACGGCACTCCACTATATCGCAGGTACCAAAAATCGAGCATCATTTTTCAAAGTACAAAAAAATATAAATATATACTCATTTCTAAAGGAAAAGCTTATTATTTTTAAAACTACTTAAAAGTTACATAATGCAAAAATGATATCCGTTTTCAAAAATAGAAATGTGAACTCTAATTTCGTTATTATTTTTCAAAAATCTAAAAAAAAAATCAATACCTCTAACGGGACGACAAATTTCCGATCCATTTAAAATGACCTGTCTGCAACAATTTAACCCCTTTTGTTGGTATTGTTTTTTAACACCCTGTATGTAGCGAATGACTGACATGCAGTTAATATCGCCGTTTAGCGACGTTCGCATCGTTAATCTTTAACTCCAGCGAAACGCGTATGCCCCGCCCGTTCGCGCTTACCACCGCTATCCGCTCGGTCTGACAGATTCCAAGTTCTTAAATCAAACGAATCATTGAGCGTTGAATCGTTCACACACAATCTAATCACAATTCCATCCATAATATTGACACTATAAATTTTGACAGTCTGGTGTCTGATAAGTCAAGCTCCAATCGTGAACATATTAAAGATGCAACAGATGAGAAAGTTTTATTTAATATCAAATTTTCCCTCAGATTTTGACGACACTTTAACCGTAATCGGAGTATTTATTTTTCCGTAGAACAGGGCCCTCTCTGTCTCTAGGGCCCGGAAAACTAGACATTTGTCCAGTGCGGTAAACAAGGACGACTTTTTGACTATGAGTGTGACAAAATATTGATAAGTTAAAGTGAACACCATTGTGAAGAGTTGAAAAATGAATAAAGGTCTCTCTTCTTTGATTTTTGAAGTAAAACTTCTTTAGGCACAATGACTTGGGGAGTAAGCTGGTAAATGCCTGACGAAAGAGTTTACGGAAGTCCGTCATCGGAAGAAGCGAACGGGGCGTCATCGTTCGAGGCAAACGGTCACGAGGCGAACAGTAGTTGAGAGGGAGATATAAGTTAGTGAAAATAGAAAGAGTGATTCGTATATTACTGTAGGGGCAAGAGAGACAGGTGCGCTTTGATTTATTATCATTCGAAAAATAATAGATTCTATTTTGACGTTTGAAATTAAAAAACAAAAAACAAACGACAATCTAAAAATGTACTGTTTTTGAGCTGTCACTTTGCACAATCGAAATTTGTTTTCAACATTATATACATTAAAAAGCTATAAAATCTTCTAATATACGCCCGACACTGGATAAATCGATATTGAGATCTGTTCAAAATATTAATTGCACAGGAGGCGGCTATCTGCGTTGTGAGTGCGACAAAGACGGAGCATTAATCGAAATTCTTTTTTTTTTTGGACAACTATTTGACGTTTAAAATGAAAACAATTGTTTTTGTATCAAAAATACATTTCATCGAATTTTGTTACATTTTGTAACGGGAAATAATGTAGGTTAGTTAATAAATCCCTTTAAATGTATTTAGGTATTATAAATTATGCTAATAAATATATATACATATTTTGCCTATTAATTAATCAAAAATTATATTTTAAACATTTCGTCTTTGTAGACATGTGCTACAGAGTGAGGTTATATTGTGTCGTTAAATCAGGATGTCTAATCAAAATATGGTGATAGATTATATCGAATATTATTGTATCATTATTATACAGGGTGAGTCAGACCACCCGTATCAGTCGTTTTTTTTCGAAAACGGTTAGTCGTAAAGAGTTGTGTCAAAAATCTGTATTATAAAAGCCCTAATGAAGAATCGAATGGTGATATTTTTTCCCCCCGGAAAGGTCGGCTTCCCTGTTAGTTTGCTCCGGAATGTTCAGAACTCCGGAATATTAAATGGCACGATAGGTCGAAAGTGATATTGTTGAAAAGATCTTTAAAAAATAAACAAGTTTTGTAGGACATTTTTTTTTGTTACTGCCACCCCTGTTAAGTAATATTCGTTTGAAATTATTAAATTAACATGTCAGAATAACAAACTTAATTTTAAAAGTCGACATTGAAAATCTAGTTACCTAATTAAACAATGTCACAAATGTTCAAACTGTCTTCAATTTACTTTTAAACACTGCGGAGCTCTTCTAGATATGTTATGAGTACCTGGAAGTATTTTCCGACAAAAAAAAACAATTGCAATTATTGAAAACTTATTGTGACATAGTTTAATTAGGTAACTAGATTTTAATTGTCGACTTTTAAAATTAAAGTTTGTTATTCTAACATGTTAATTTAATAATTTCAAAGGAATATTACTTAACAGGGGTGGCTGTAACAAAAAAAAATGTCCTACAAAACTTGCTTATTTTTTAAAGATCTTTTCAACAATACCACTTTCGACCTATCGTGCCATTTAATATTCCGGAGTTATGAACATTCCGGAGCAAACTAACAGGGAAGCCGACCTTTCCGGGGGGAAAAAATATCACCATTCGATTCTTCATTAGGGCTTTTATAATACAGATTTTTGACACAACTCTCTACGACTAACCGTTTTCGAAAAAAACGACTGATACGGGTGGTCTGACTCACCCTGTATATTATATAATATATTATTATATATGACAGGAAGAAGTTTTACTTCCGTCGTGTGGTCTAAACTCTAAAGCACACTCGCTTTTTTTGGAGTCAAATTACTTTTACGAAACTCTGAAAAAAAGGTCTAGGGATCAAACCATGAGGAACTCCACCGATGCACGTCATACGTAGCTGTATACCGTACACCTATTATAAACCGACTGTACAGTAGGCTACGACGAGAGTGTGATACAGCGGCTGCCTCGTACATAAAAAGGTCATAGGTTCGATTCCGGCTATCAGTTCTATCATTTTTGTTTTTGTTTTTTTCTTTATAATTATTTCATTTCCCACCTGTATTTATTTCAATTTTACCATTCTAACTGACAAGTGAGGAATGGTACCTACCAATTTAGGACAAAATTCACATTTCAAAACTATATACTATATACCTAGTCCTATATATTTTTTTTTGTTTTGAGTTATGTAAATAATGTACAATAAATATATGAATTAATAAATTAGTATTTAGTACTTCCAAAGTTCTAATTATATTACTTTATCACAAATTTTGTCTTCAAAAATTGCAATAAGTATATAAAGCTGTGTACGGACTATGCCGATCGGCAAAACTATTACAATCGGCAACGTTTCGCCTGATAAACGAAGCCGACAGACACGTCCACATTAGTGCACCTTTGCCGATCGGTATTGTCAATCAGCATAGTGAGGACGGAGCTTTACGCTGGCAGCTATATTGATTTTGAGGGAAATCCTTTAATCAAATCAGTCGTTATCGAGTGATGCTTATACAAACAGACAAACATTCTGAGGTCGCATTTTCCATCTAGATAAGTATAGGCACGACGGCGAGGAGGTAAAAACATTAAAAAGTGTATTATTCGGGCACAGGCGAGATTATTGTTGGAATCGCTTCGTATTAGGGTGTAGTTCAACCCCCTAAGTTTGCTTACGAATTGTTGGTGTGCTTCCTATTATAATTAACAATTAGTGACAAAAATAGTGTTTTTTTCTCTATTTCCTTTAATATCTCCGTTCCTCTTGACTTTTAGTTTAGCATATGTATATGCATTGAGAAAGTTGTTCCTTATGAAATTTCCTAAAAAATGAGCACTGACAGAGGTCGCTAAGTGCAATTGTTAACTTGCAAATAGCCCCGAAAGTTAAAAAAACACATTTTTTTCACTGTTTTTTTACTAAAAAATGACCGCACATAAATAGCTGAAAATTCTCAAAAATGATGTTTATGTTGACCCAAACATGAATGAATTATTTTAGCGTCATTGGTCAATTACTTCTCGAGTAATTAACTATCACTTTTTTTGTTTCCTTTATTGTAAATTGCGCCATTTTTTTCACAAACGGGTTTCGTTGGTCGGACTAAGCCAGAAAAATCACAAATCCATTTAACTTTAGTATCCCGTTGGAATTTTTGGAAAAAATTAATTCTAACCGATTTTATAACGATTTCTTTAGCGATACCAATTTTAGATAAACGTATATAAAACCATATAACTTTTCCAATATTCAATCGTTATAAAATCGGTTAGAATTAATTTAGAAGAAGTAAGCGGACAAACAGACAAAGGCGGACAGCGATTTTTTTCTATATTATGTAGTGATAGTGCTTTTTGACAAAATATCCTTATAGTTCAGCCATATTTTGTACAAAATATTTATAAATTATATACACACACATTCCTGGTTTATAGCTCTTTCTATTAGTGAAAACCGTTTCAAAATCCGTTGCGTGGTTTAGAAGAATAACGCGGAGAAACAGATAGAGGGAATCAGCGACTTTATTTTATACTATGTAATGATAATAAATTGATAAAGCTGTATTCACGGTGATAAACGTCGCACTATATAAAACTGTATAACAAAACTGTTTGGACAAATTCTGTTATATGAAATTCGTTTAAGACAGATTTCAAATCGATATGATTTAAATTGAGCGAGTTATAAGCGTAAAACTTCGTTCTTTTCAAAGTAATCTCCTCTGGGGCCAAAATCAAAAATCGGGCTTCGTGAGGATTTAAGTTATCCGGAGACGAATCAAACAAGACAAGATTTTTTAAAATCGGTTAAGGCGTTTGAGCTGTACGTGTGCCATAAAAAAGTGTGATGTACAGATTTACAGAGAAACGAGTGTATACGCGCTAGGAAAGTATCTTTTGACACGCCACCTTTGCGCTCCCTCGTGTTTTTTTTTAAATTCTGGTTCAGTCAAAACCTTGGTGTCATATGTTATACGTGTATTTTAAAAAGGATAAAATGGGTCAAAAGCTATCGAATCGGAAGTGCTGTGTTGTTGATTGTAAAGATACACCAACTAAAAATCCAGAATTACAATTCCACCGTTTTCTTGGATTTTCTTATGAATTAGAGAGGGAAAAAATGGACTGCGATTATATTTTGTTAACAAAAATAAGTTTAAAAAAATTTTGAATTAAAAAATGTATATTATTTATGTAGTTTTTTTACTGACATTGTGTGTAAATATTTTTTATGGTTAAGCAGAAGCGTAGCGTGCCTTGGCTGGGCCCCGTATAAAAATTTGTTTGGGGGCCCTTAGGAAGGTTAAAGATTTCTCACAAAAGAAAAAAAATCTTTGCATAAAATTAAAAGAAATATTTATTCATCATAATTATCTATCTGTCACTTTTTCCAAAATTTCTACAAACAGTTCAAATTAAATATACACTCTCCTTGCCTTTTTTTATTAAATCATTTATAGCTGATGATGACTATAGTTTTTCTAAAGTTTCTGCCTCTATGGACAATAGTGACAAACATTTGGGAAGTTTTTATTAATTTTTGCTTACGCACGTTGGGGGCCCCCGTGGCCCGGGGGCCCCGTATAATTGATATGGCAGATATGGCGGTAGCTACGCCCCTATGGTTAAGAATAAAGCTGGTTTCCATGTGTTTGTACGTTTTGAGTGAACCATATTTTAAAAAATCAAACACGAGATGGCGCAAAGATCGCATCTCAAAGGTACTTTCCTAGCGTATATAGGCGCTTCCAGCTATTGCTTGAGTCGCGCACAAAAAAAAGGTAAACATGAATTGAAATGAAAACTTTTTTGTTTTTTGAAGTGGGTTATTTCTTAAGTCTCTTTTTCCCATCTAATTATCATACTAAATATATTTAAAAAATGCAGATAGAGATCCTTTTCCTGCTTTATATTAATGAATCAAAGAATCGTATCTGTTGAATGAATCAGTTCTATCCTGAATCATTCAGCTTCGTATTCATCTTCCGTGGCCGAGAATGTAATTATCTGTGTTCTACAACACCGACACCAACCTGACACCAAATGTCGGAATACCCTGTCTGTTAATGGCTGAGACAACTCCAAATATAAAGCCATCTCTCCGACGATTAAAAGATCGCGCACACCTGCGCCAAGCACGACCAGAACAGCACGGGCCACGGATCAGAAAAGCCTGTTTGTAAAGGTACTCATGTCATGTAATGGAGTAGCGTACAGTAGATCTACACCAGCAACCAGCAACGCCTGCAACTTCTGTTTAGCCGCACTGGACCGATCTAGTGTGCTACTAGTGATTGCCCGTTTCATTAATTAATTTGCATTGATAAAAATACTTGAAAACTGCAAAATGTCTATCGCTCATTACGAAACCTGGTCCATGCTAGTCTAGTGTGCGACATCGTGTGAGTTGCAGGTTTGTGCTGTGCTGGTCCATGCTTGACAAGTGTGCGCGGTCTTTAATACGGCACTAAGAAGAAACGTTCCTTCGAGGTCTTTGACACATTGTTTCAAAAAGAACTCTGATCCTATCAGAGAAACCGAAACTCAACTGCGACGCAAAACGATTTTTGATACTACTGCAACGCTAGAGCAACTTTACAAATAAAATCGTACCTTTGTGCACCTTATTGACAGAATTAGTTTCGATTATGGAAAATATTTTTCAGGCTATCAGAAAATAAAATAAGCCACAGTTAAGACAAAATGGCTTCTATGAAGTTAGTTTTCGGTTGAAAAATGTCTGCGGAGTGTGAAAATTGATGAGGGCTGATAGCCCGAAATTTGCACTTGGATTAATACTCCGAGGCTCGAAGATCCGAGAACCTCTCAAGTCAAACCAGTCAAAACTACGTTTATTTTATTTTTTATCTCATAATTAAAAAGTTATATGGAATTTAAAAAATACTTTTTAGCTAAGTTCCGATGACGTCGTAATGTTTTTATGGCTTTGAATCCATGGTGAGTTCAATAATATACATGTATATACATGTACACAAAATAAACTTAGTTAAAAAGTGTTTTTAAATTCCATATTACTTTTTAATTATGAGATAAAAAAATAAAATAAACGTAGTTTTGCTATAAAACTTGTATGTGATCTCATTTGCGTAAAAAAAATGTCATTCAAAAATTCAATTGCGGTTGCGAGTTACCGAGTTTAAGCACGTTAAGAACGTAAACTTTAAAATAAACATAATTCTATTGGGAGATGCATAGGATAATCGTTTTTTTTTTGGTTGACCGGAAGTTACCCTTTTTTCACGGTCCGGCCTCGTGCTATAAGTAATTAATAGTAATTCGCTCCGCGAGCCTGTATCAAAACACACCAATCTTAGAAAACTAACCCAAAAGTACGTATAAAAAAGTTTTGTGTTGTCAAAATAACAAAATCTGGTGACAGCCTGTACTAAAAACATTGTTCGTTGAAGACAGTGTTAAGTCGCCAGCTAATGTTTTGCAATAGATCATCTAGTTCAGTACTGCAAGATGTACGGATTTTTCCGTATGATACGGATTATAGGCATGCTGGAAAGAAATACGAATTTTTATACGGGTTTAACCAAATTTTATGCGTTTTTACGAATTTAACCAAATGTCATGCTTTTTTACGGATTTTATATGATATATCTCATAAATTCATATATTATAAAAAATACTAAATCAGACAGATTGCATTCTTGAGTCATAAACACAAAATCATAGTTTAATAAACATCGAAGTACTTTACGGCACACAATCAGGTAACATAGATTATCCTGGCAATAAAATTAACTGTACTGAGATCGGTTTTGCTCACTTGCAGAACTGTCTCAGTCATTTAACTCTGTTGCCATTTCTTTTTAATGAATAAAGACAAATAGTGTGCTGGAATCCATCCCAGAATTACATTTAAACAGTTCAAAACTGTAACGAAGCCACATTAAATGCCAAATTAGCTCAACAAGTCGATTTTACGTATAAAAATAATGAAAATAAGACTATACGGATTTTGAAGCGCTATCCCCCCCTCTAACGCCTCAAATATACGGATTCTCAGCACTGATCAGTGATCAAGTTATCTATTAAATTCACTAATAACATTTCAGTAGTGTTAGCCCAAGTGCTCACGTAAACTTTTCACGAAGTGTTTGATGCACGTAGAAATTTTGACCAATGGTACAGATATGATAGATGAACATGAAAAAATATGTTTGGCTGACTTACCGTGATACTACAGGTACTGCGCATACAAGTAATGCGCCCAAAAATTTATGTCAAAAAAAGTGTCTGATTGAAAGAAATCATCTAAACATGCTTTGAATAATTGGAACATATTATGTAGGTAACCATGCCAATTAATAGCAATGATCGGATTATTGTTTTTGTATCTAAACACGATATTTGCTATTCATTGACATGGTTACCTACATAATATGTTCCAATTATTCAAAGCATGTTTAGATGATTTCTTTCAATCAGACACTTTTTTTGACATACATTTTTGGGCGCATTACTTGTATGCGCAGTACCTGTAGTATCACGGTAAGTCAGGCAAATATATTTTTTCTTGTTCATCTATCCTATCTGTACCATTGGTCAAAATTTCTATGTGCATCAAACACTTCGTGAAAAGTGGTACGTGAGCTCCCCAGCTATGTTGTTTTCGTAGCATGGGAACTCGGACTCTCAGGGACTAGGATATTGGTAGGCTCATAGAAAATTCATGGATTATTTTGAAACAATTTTTTCGAAATTCGTAGAGCACAGTGGTTTTGTCACATAACGATTTTTGTCTGACGAAGCCACCTACTGTTTTATTAAATTTAAAATGATGTATAACATTAATTTACATCAAATAACGGACGACTAGAAAGTCAAAACGGAATTTCATTCAGTGCGCTGATCTCTCAAACAATAAAGTTATCTCATCCCTGATAATGTAGGGGCGTTGTTTCTACGTCACGTTTTCGATATTATCATGTATTCCTTTCTCTTTCTCAATTGATTAACGATTGTTTGTTAAATTGTTTGTATATTATTTGTAATTTGTACGTATCACCGACAATTTGACATGCGCTAACGTAATTACTTCATATTAAAAATTACATCAAGCGCAAAATATTGGCTTGTAAACTTTTGAGAAAAAAAATCGTTAGCAAAGCCAAAAGTATACGCGTCGCAAAGTTCAACATTCATAATAAAAAAATAATAATAATATTGTAAAAAGCAACGTGAAAGTTTTATCCAGAATTCAGTTTAGGTAAAATCATACTGAAAATTTATTTTACAGCTTCGTTTTATCCCTGCAATTAACATTCTCTAAATATGATTATATTCATTTTATTGAACCTCAGAACAGCAGGTGGTAGTTTCAGTGGCGTAGCTATCAGAGGGGTAGACGGGGCAATGCACCAGGCCTTTCTCTCGGCTCCCTGAGCGACGTTTAAAAAAGTTATTTATTTGAAGATTAATAAAAAAAGAAAGATTTTAAAATTTTCGAAAAAATGTCAACTCCCGGAATTTCATCTCTATTATTAATACTTTTCATCTAATATTGAAAATAGGGCTTCGCGTGGTCGCCACTGTGCCATTATACGTTTTCTCGAAACTGACCGTAGATAGGACCCCAATTTCATTTTTGCGCCGGGGCCCCTGGTTACGTAGCTACGCCACTGGGTAGTTTTGGGAAAAATGCCAGCTCTTTTAAGTATAGGGCTAGGTATAGGTAACTCAAGATCTATTCTTGAATGCATTTAGGTTTATTTGATAAAAACTGAGTCCTTTTACTAATGCTAACAGGTGAATAATCTGTTCAATTAATGGCTGCAAAATGTCAGGAATATATTATATTGTAACGTACGCCACCGACATGCGCGCAAGTAGAAGAGTTTTGTAAAAGCAGGAAGCAAAATCTCGAACTTTCTAGAATTGCGTAGAAGAATATCGACGCAGGTAGATTTTTTCCAGAATGTTCGATCACTTGGCGGCAGAGTTATATAAATCACAGTGGTGACCAGATTGGCGGGACTTGGAGGGATTGTCCAGCAATTTTACACGTTGTCCAGTGTCCCGGTTTTAGGCAAAATGTCCAGCTAAAAATAAAAAGCATGCACCGCCGCCTCTCAAATGAACAGCTCGCTTCACGGTACGTAGTACGAGTCGTACTACGTACTGTGAAGCGAGCTAAGTATGTACATATTACTTAATTATATGTCGTGTTTTGGTTGATTAATGCAGATTTTTATTTTGTCCAGCCTAAAATCCTTTGGTCCAAATATTTTAGAATATTGTCCAGAAATTTTGATTTCCCAATCTGGCAACCCTATGTGTAACCCAGTTCACAATCAGACACAGTAACGTGCAAGCGACATAAATAATTGATTCATATATAAATTTTTTAGAGCACTTACATAAATATTTCATGTATATATTTCTGTGTACATATTATATTTCTGTGTACGTAGTGACTTTGTGTATTTTTATTGTAGTTGTTTTGTCACGTTATTATTTTTATTTCATTTCCATTATATAAGAGAAGTACTTTTAGTTTGTTTATTTGTTCTGTTAACATTTTTATTGTTGAAAATAAATATTTACCACCACATCGAAGAACAGTTTTGTTACAATAGTTATATCCATATTTAAAGATCATTTGCTAAATGTCATCGCTGCGATCAAATGATATTTCTGACAAAATTAACAAGAGTGAGAAAGAGAGAGAGACAGTAGATTATAGACGCTTGAAAACTGAGATCAATAACGTATTAACGAGAACGAAGTCACGGATAAGATCAATCTATTAAACTGATTCACTTTTTCGTCTGTCTGTATTTTCGCGGAAAACCACTGCCGGACCGAGCAACTATAGTACTGTATATAAACTTGGATAAGACAAAATATAATGAGCTTGAAAATAATCGAATTCTCTTTTATATGCTCCCAAGTTCTCATCTGAAAACTAGTAAAAGTATCAGTTGAATTTTCAATTTATTATTAAAAAAATATAAATCGAGACTATGAATTGTATCAGGCCTAAATAACACTGGCTTAAAAGAAAGAGTAACCATACGGTAGAACCGTAGAAATGAAACTTCTTGACTAATGCTAGCCCAGCCATGAACCAAAACACGGCGTAGGTATATTACTCGTCACGACATTTGTTGGTTGGGCTTTTTCTTTGTCCATTTCTATCGTGTCGCATTTTCGTTTCATCATCTCACGAGCTATTTCACTTTTAAAGTACAGTATGGTGCTGAAAAAACAGTTTAACTGAACGGACTGTATACAACATTGCAGTCGTGTAATAGAAGTACTATAGATGGTAGCAACTATATAGCAACCAACCGAACCAATAATATACATAAGTGCAGAAAGCAGTGCGATATTGAACCGTATGTTCATCGGGACTACGAACCATCCATCTCTCTTGATGATCATTCTATCCAAACTCCATCAATCAATCTAGCGTGCTGTGTGAATGCCAATTCATTGCGCCATCAATTTTAAACCGTGTCTATTTGGAATAATTGATGACGTTTGTAACTTTACATCAATGTGTGCAGGCTTGCTCTTCTTCTGCTGCTGGCTGCAGTGAGAGATAATATTAATATATATATGTGTGTGTTGTGAGGTTGCGATGCCTTCTCGTTCTCTTCTGTTTCCGCTACTCTCGTGGTTTATCGCAGGGATGAATTTATCCCTTTATAAATAACAAGACCAACTTCCCAGTTTCATGAATAATGAATTATATAGTAATAATAATAAGACAGAAAAGTGAACAGTTTAATCATAAAAAAAAATTTCGCCGCTTGAACAAATTAGATTCGATAAATCGTTTTCAAGAAATCTTACATCTAATAGCGCGTTTGGTTGGGAGGAAAACCGTGTAATTGGGGCCACAATTTTATGGAAGGACGTTACATTTGTGTCGCGTTGGGTTAAACATGACTTTAGTTGAAGGTGACAACTAGATAACAGTGCGAAATTTAGTTATTAGTTTAGTTACTAGTATTTGAGAACTGTCAGTTATTGTCTGGCTGACATTTTTTTGTATACCTGACATATCTCATAGCGAAAATTTATCCATTTGAGGAGAGTTCTGCAGATATGTAAAGAAAATTTGCAATAGGTAGCTTGATGGTGACAGAAATAGTCAAGGACCACTTGGTGGCAGAAACGCTCTCTTTCATGTAGTCTGAGCCCTCCTCTACAAATCCGCTTGCAATACGACGCTGAGGTAGGTACTAAAAAAACGGCAAAATTCAAAATTCTTCTACAAAATGGCAGAAAGTGACAGAACAGCATCTGGAGGACCTCTTAGTTGTAGAAAAAAATATTTTCGGCCAATTTACCCCCTGCAGAGGCACTTACACTATTGGCGTCGGTGGGATGGCGGAACCTAGGGGTCGGACCAAAATTTTTCGACGTTTCATAGCCTCCTGAGCACTTTGGCACCATTTTTAAAAATATATATACATATTATATGTGTGTGTGGACACGATAATTCTCGACAGACTTACTCGATTTAAACGAAATTTGCTCCACTGTTGGAATCCATCATCTGAAGAAGCCTATTTAAAATGGGGCCGATCGGGTCATTTTAGGGGGGGGATTTAGGGGTTGAAAAATATTTTTGGGCACAAAAATATCGAAAAATTCCTCCGAATCGTTTCAAAATTGAAATTTAACCCTTTAGTAATGATTAAAATGTGCTGCCAAAATTTTAATAAAATCGGCCTGACAGGACCGGACTTACAAATTTTATGAAAACGCTAGTTTGTGGTATGGATTTACATACTGAAGGGTGTATTTCATTTGGTACAGATGTTGGATTGATATTAGTACTGAATTTAAGTAAAAAAATATTATTTTAAGGGTTGTATTAAGGAGTATTTTTTTTTATTTTGTCCAAAAACAAACCTAAGTTTACGTAATAACGGCACACTGCCTGTATTAGTAAATACACTATATTGTCGGCAGGGTTTGACACTGCGACCCGGAGTTTTCATCAAATTAATATCGGTTAAATTCACTAATAGAATTTTGTAATAGATGAGGTATGGCATTGGCTTACAACCTGGGCAATTGCCAAATTTCTAATAATATATTTTATTCAACCCTAGAAAGATTCTCTTTATATATGTACGCATAGAGACATTATTACAAATAGTCTGGTGTGCTATGAAAAGGAATTTGGGGTAATATCGTCTATACTTACCCTCCCCATACTGGCTCACTGAACTATACAAGTTAAGGGATTGAAAAGTCAATAATTTACATGTTTTGTTTATCATCTGTTTCGAATGGGGCCATCCTACATTGTTTTATAGCATCAAGGAGCTTTACCCAATCTAGAATATTGTACAAGTTCCATGGTCGCTGAAGCACGGGTTCCGACTTATAGAAAATCCCGTGGGTTCTCATTTGATGACTTGTTTACAAAAAAACTAGCGAAGTGCGAGATTTATGACGGTACTTCAATTTTTTTTTGAAATTATAAAGTTATTTGAACTTTATAGCACTCAATTACTTTAATAACCCGCCAAAAACTATTAAGCAAATAAAAGTCATGTTTTTAACCGGCTTCAAAAAAAGGAGGTTAACGATTCGACGCGTTTTTTATGTATATATATATCTCCGCTTGTGAACCGATTTTAATGATTATTGTTCTGCTTAGTAGGTGGTCCCACATAAATTTTATAAAAATCGGTTCAGTAGTTTTTTATATGTATTTTTTATGGATGTTCTGTAATATCTCCGCCAGTTGATCATCGATTTTAAAGATGGAGCATACCTTCAGGGTGATCTCACATAAATTTTACTTAAATCGGTTCAGTAATTTTTATATAATATATGTCTATAAAAAAGTTTAATAAAAAAATTAAGCCGCTTAATATTTTATGATATGCAAACTACATATTACAAATTCACTAAAAAGTAAAAAATAAACAGCATTTTTAAAAAATTGAATCTCCTTCAAATAAGCCACTAAAAGACGGAAAATAATAAAATTTTGAAGTCAGCGCTAATTTAATAATTGAGGTACATTTTTAAAAAGCTTTTGTAGTTAAAATGACGCTGACTTCAAAAGTTTATTATTTTCATTTTTAGTGGCTTTTTGAAGGAGGTTCAATTCTAATTTTATTTATAAGTGCTACAAAATATAAACGTTGATGAACTCAACTGTTGAACGTCTATAATTTTCTTTTTACAAGACTATATGATGGTGGCTCTACACTACATGTCTGTGGTCGGGGATGCTCCACACCCATTCTTTATTTTCTGTGGGTGCTGGAGAGTGGAGACCCCAAGCATCCACGGAGTCGACGCCTTTGCACCGAACTAT
Organism: Xanthostigma xanthostigma; assembly: GCA_963575645.1. Taxonomy (NCBI): domain Eukaryota; kingdom Metazoa; phylum Arthropoda; class Insecta; order Raphidioptera; family Raphidiidae; genus Xanthostigma; species Xanthostigma xanthostigma. Next base: position 45,802,994 of record OY754464.1, read on the forward strand.
ATTTTGTGAGAAATCAGAATTTAAAGTCCTCACTTAAAATATCTGACGAACAATTGAATGCCTATAGTTCGCCTGTGACCCTGTAGGTACTCATTGGATCAATGTTTCACCTCGACGCAACGATGTGATATCGCTATATTGACCGGACTGTTTGAATCAGATTGTGTCACAATAAATGTCAAAAAAAGTAAATATATCACATAAAATTGTGATTTTGTTCTGTCTAATCCTTCTCGTGTTGATACCTATATGTTAAAGGCTGATATCTGATATTTAACCTCACACCAAATTTGATACAACCCACACTAAAATAGATGCTGTCCACATCAAAACGATTGTTTTGCACACCAAAAACGGATACTTTGCACAACAAACAAAAGATTGTCACTTGTGTAATTTCATAGTATAACGCAATAGGAAGCGTATTGATGCAATCGGTGTGACCTAGTGGCTAGTATACCTGGATTTCACCCAGGAGGTTCGGGTTCGATTCCCGGTACCGGAATGATTTTTGTTTTTACTTTTTATTTTCACTTTAAGACTGATACAATTAAAATATACATTTTTTAGAAAATGCAATTCTATTCAAACAATTAACTAATTACGGAATAAGAAATTCTGTATCAAACAAATTATTCATCTCAAAATTTGTTATTTTTGGAATTCCCCCTCTCCGTTTCACTGCAAAACAATTCGCATAACCCTTTATCGTTCACCCCGGAATTGTTTTTTTTTAAACTACCCCTTTCACCCTTCCCGTTTCACTGCGAAACAATTCGCATACCCCTTTATCGTCCACCCCGGAAATGTTTTTTTTTTAAACTCCCCCTATCCCCCTTCCCGTTTCACTGCGAAACAAATTGCATAACCATTTATCGTTCAAAAATAAATAAAAGATAACAAAATATACATATATTAGATATTGTCGTCCAGTATGACGTTTCCAAAATTTGGTGTGCAAAGTATACATTTTTGGTGTGCAAAATAACCGTTTTGATGTGGACATCATCTATTTTGGCGTGCGGAATGTGACATTCTTAGCCTGATATTCATAGTCAGGTCTTAAATATAAGATCGTCTTACACAAGAGCTTAAGACGCCATCTAGATTCATAGTCGATAAATAAGACGGCGTTAAAGCAAATGCTTAGGCGCGGTCTTAATTGAGATCTTATATAGCAAATAAAGCGATCTTATTTCAAGTCAACCTCGAAGTAGACTTAAGACCGGTCTTATTGACTGTCCAGTGAGAAAAAAAAACGGCGAGAAATGCGGCGAATTGTCCTAAGGGGGGTTTTTGACAGGTAAACTTTTTTCAATATTTTGATACTATGTGCGTAGCTTCTGCAAGTAAGAATCGCTAGGTTACCTGAATCAGAAACGCGAATTTTAATTTAACAAGACACTATTAATATAATTAATTAAAATAATAATTTCTGATTTTAGCTTATTTAATAAATACATCTGACGATATTTTGGAAACAAACAGGATTGAGGATAATATACACATAAATTTTAAAAAATCACCAATGCAATACGTACAAATTCTTTATCTTTATTTATTATTGGAAATAGTAAGTAAATATTTTAAGAATTATTCAGAAATAAAAGTAAAAAAGTTTCTGTGTCTGTTACTTATCACTTGAAATTGTAATTTTATTTTAAAATTCTTGTGATATCTTTAAAATGTCTGTTGTTATTAACAGATAAGCGAACAAGTCTATGAATCAATATGACAGAGATTAGCGAATAGCTATTGTTAAAAAAATCACTTTAATAACCCCTACGTGCCACACTGAGTCACTAATCTTCCGATTGCAAAAAATTCATAGGTCAGTCGATGACTGACTGACTGACTCTTTAGTTTCAAACAAAAAAAATTGAACCGACTTCAAAATATGCACTAAAAAGTAAAAAATAATAATTATTGTTATTTTTGGAGTAGGTGTCACATCGGAATTCGAAAGTAGCAATTTAAATCTTACATGTCTCTAGTTCTCGGAATAGATTTCATTTTGGCTGAAACCGACTCCAATTATTATTTTTTCAAATCTTTGATTAACGTCTGATTAGAACTTTTCAATAAATAAAATTATCAACCAGTTTTTCAGACAATATACATATCAACAAAAAAATATATAATTAATACAATAACGTTTCCTTCTTCAGAATTGATCTAAAAAATATAAAAAATAATTAATATTTAAAATCTAATTTATATATTATTTTGTTAATAAATTGTCTGAAAAATTGGTCGATAATTTTATTTATTGAAGAATTATTATTTTTTACTTTTTAGTGCATATTTTGAAGTTGGTTCAATTTTTTTTGTTAAAAATATTTTATTTTTCTCTTTTTAGTGTTAGATAAAGTATTGCAATGGGTAGGCCAAGTATGCTTGCCTTTGAAATTTGAGAGTTTCCCTCGATTTCTCCGGATTCCACCATCAGGTCCTGACTTGGTTCCGATGGGACCACCTCGGAAGTGCACTCTTTCGAATAAAAAAAATTTTGAAAATCGGTCCATAATTGACGGAGAAATCGGTGAACATACATAAAAAAAAGAAAAAAATATATACAGTCGAACATAGAACCTCCTCTTTTTTTAAAGTCGGTTAAAAAAGGCATAGTTATCGCTGCAAAACAGTTCCAAAGACGGAACAAGCATGGAACGTTTCCTTTGTTGAACAGAACTAGTTCGCAGAACTGTTTGAGTTCTAGTGTGTCACTGGCAGATTTATGTTGAAGGAAAGAAAGGATTTAAGTTTTTTCTAAACATTCTTTATAACGGCTGTCCCAACAAGAGCGTCGGATATAACTTTGCCGTCATTTTGTTAATACGAGCTGTACAGTAATTTTATTTGACAGTTGTCACGTAGGTACAGACCACGCGATTTAAGAATATGGAGAAGTGTTCAAACGAAGAACGTTTAATTATTGTGAAAACACATTACAAAAATATTTTTAACAAAAAAATTGAACCGATTTCACACTAAAAAGTAAAAAATAATTGCGTATTGAAATGTTTTGGAGTCGGTGTCAGCCAAAATGAAATCTATTCCGAGAACTACACCGACTCCAAAACATTTCAATACGCAATTATTTTTTACTTTTTAGTGTGAAGTCGGTTCAATTTTTTTGTTAAAAATATTTTATTTTTCTCTTTTTAGTGTTAATCTAACACTAAAAATCGGTGAACATACATAAAAAACATTATGCATTTCTTTGAAATTTGAGAGTTTTTTCCTCGATTTCTCCAGATTCCACCATCAGATCCTGACTTGGTTCCGATGGGACCACCTCTGAGGTGCACTCTTTCGAATAAAAAAAAAATTTGAAAATCGGTCCATAATTGACGGAGAAATCGGTGAACATACATAAAAAAAATATATATACAGACGAACACAGAACCTCCTCCTTTTTGTTGAAGTCGGTTAAAAAATGGTGAGAGTTTTGCGAAAGTTTACGTCAAGTTTTCGGTCGCAATTATGCGCCAAATGAATCAACAGTGAGGCGTTTAATTACAAAATTTGAGACCAAATTTACGCTGATGGATCAGAAGACCATTATTCGTCGTCATCCTTGTCGGTCACTCGAAAATATAGCACGCAGTATGGGAATTTGTATTTTTTTGAAAATGAGACTGGAAATGCGCTAACTGTTAAGGGTGTGCGGTATCGCGAAATGTTAACGGAGTTTTTGTGGACCCAATTGGATGTAATTGATGTGGAGGACATGTTTTTTCAACAAGACGATGCGACCTGCCACACAGCACGTGAAACAATGGTGTTACTGCAGACCAAGTTTCCAGGCCGTGTCATTTCTCGATTTGGCGATCAATGGGCGTGTTTGGCCGAAGTAAGTACTTACTAAACTTAGTAAGCCAGTTAGCATAAAAAAATTAAAATCTTACAAGCTGACTATAGCGCTTTTCGGCCAGGACAGACTTACTGGCTTGACATAACTCAAAACACCGGTTTACGTTATATCCCGTACATAACCTCATAGATTGAATATAATTGACCGTACTAAATTTATCAATATAATTTAATTCATGTAAATAAATTACAAATGGATAAATAACGGGTCTGTTCCTGTTTGTTTTGTTTACATCAACAATAAGCAAAATGGCGTCTTATATTAAGCCATGCTTACTGCGTTAGCACTTATTTTGTGTTCCGGCCGAAAATTTTGTAAGTATAGTGAGTGACTTACTAAATTTAGTAAGTACTTACTTCGGCCAAACACGCCCAATATTAGCCACCAAGATCGTGCGATCTAACGCCGATGGACTTTTCTCTTTAGGGCTATGTGAAGGAAAGGTGTATGTTAATAAGTCTGAACCAGTTGATCATCTTAAAGAGGAAATACGGCCACATTTATGCGAAAATGTTATTCAAAATTTCAACAAAAGAAGAACCCTGTGCCAGAGGTTTCGTGGTGGCCATTTTCCTGATGTTGTATTTCACGTTTAATCGGAACTATTTGTCTTTATGTTGAAATAAAAATGTTTGCTTAATTCAAAAATAAATGTGTTTTTCTTTAAAATTAAATCCGGCGCTCTTGTTGGACACCCTGTAGTTGTAGATGATACCAATTGTAATATTATTTCAACCGTTTCTTTTCCCATGATAGCTGATTGTAGGTGATAGGACTCCGTGGATGATCGGGGTCTCCAACACCCTGCACAGAAAATAAATAGTAAGTACTGAGCGCTCTCGACTATACAGACATGCACAATTAATGTTTAATCGGTAACACCGCTTTCAAATAGCTTTCTGATTAAGAATTGAAGTGCCGAAATCTCGCACTTCATCAGTTTTATAAACTAATCATAAAATGAACACAGGGTTTGTTGAAAGTTAGCGCCCCTGCTAAATGAATATGTTAAAGTATTTTCTATAGGAAAAAATAGGAAACGTCTGTGATGGAGAACATAGTTTCTGGAACTAAAGTTCAAAAACTTTAAGAGAAACATCACTACGTCATCAGTCTATAAAGGCTGCCAAGCCATATTTGATTACTAGAAGGGGAAAACCCATCTGAACCGATTTCAATAAAAATTGATAGGACAGCTTCCTGAAGACAAATAAATAATATTAATATAGCACACTAGAGATGAGTGATATTTCACTACCTGTTACTTAGTCGCTAATATTTGGATTTCACGGTTCACTGCAGTGACTTCAGAGTAGCTACCTGTTACCAACCAGCGGCTATAGCGAAAAAATAATCGTCACATTTTTTATTTATTTCAATAAATTATTTGTATCAATTTCGTTATGTATATATTTTATTATCACTGAATTGCTTATTGTTGAAAGGGATCCAGTATAATTTATAAAACTTACAGGGACATTTTTTTTTAACTAAAGGTATTACCCATTTTAATAAAGAAATGTGATCACTAATGTAAAATATGTACTTTATATACCTATAACTTAGTCGTACCTTTCAATAATGCATCATTACATGCATTAGGTGTAATGTTATACTAATACATAATAATATTGTGCATGGGCTGTTTTAGCACCGAACGATATTTTACCTGTGATCACTGTTCGCTAAAATCAATATATTAACATCTCTGCTCTGCACGTGCATAGTCATTCAAGTGATCGGCGAACGCTGGTCGCTTATATATTATCTGCACTGCATGCGCAGAGGTTACCAGCGATCACGGGTCGCAGTTAAAAATCACAGGTATTTGGAAGTCGCAGTCGCCAAAGTACCTGTTACTTGAAAGTAGCTAATAATCTCATCCCTATAGCACACTACGCCACTAAGTTAAAATAGGCGGAGACCGAGAAGAAAATATGCTGTTGTCGATCGGTGATATGTAGCGATGTTTAACTTACAGCGTTTGGACTCTACTCATGTTTAATTCTGAAGCCACAAAATATGGTGCGGTTAATATGGGAAAGTTAAGTCCGAATTGTGTCGCTTAAAACAGTGACGCCACTGTAAACGATAATTGTTTTTCTTTCGTCTGTTAATTTCGAAATTCATTGGGTTTTATTAAATAAACGTTCGCATTGTCAGTTATTGTTGATATACCATATAACGTTCACCTAAGTGATGTTTGTTTTCACAAAGACGTTTGTACAATCCTTTATACGAGTTCTTTAATTAAATTATACCATCTGTATTAATTGTGGTATTTATAATTAACATGTATGTATCTTGTACACCTATATGCGTAATGTCTGATGGCAGAAAAACATCATTAACGAGACCTGAAAACGATGTATCATAATATAATATATCCACTATAATACTTGTACACATATTATTATAGCATTGCGTCTGTGTTCTTCAACCTGCACTGGCATTTTATACAGGCTGTTGTAACCTCTAGCTGTCAATTTGACAACGGACCTTTAGACTGTGATCATAAAATTTCAGTTTTTTGCATGCAGGAGTAGTCTAACGTCATTTTGAAATTTCCTGTCATATAAAACATCAGAAACAAATAATTGATCTAAATAGAAATAAAATCCGATTTTTTTAAAAAAAACTTAAGCTTTTATTAGTTGTTATTTAAAATGGACTAAAAAGTGAAAAATAATTCTTTTACAATTAGAGATAAGTCGTTTTATACGTACTTATCACAGTCTCAAGTTTTCAAATAAAAGCGTATTTTTTCTCTTTCTTGTTTTAAAAAAAAATCGTTTATTTATTTTTAAGGTTTAAATGTGCTTTATTAAAAGTGCGATTTGCATCCGGAGGAAAACCGAACCGATCAGTTAGTTATTATGATATTGTATTGTTATCGGAACTACATACGTATGCAAAATTTCAACTCTTTCGGATAACGGTAAGTAGTTAAAAGTGCGATTTGCAACCAGACGAAACCGGAACGGTCAGTTAGTTATTATAATATTGTATTGTTATCGGAACTACATACGTATGCAGAATTTCAGCTCAATTTTACGAGTTTTTATTAAGAAAAGAGTAGGTAACACAATATAAGTAGATTGTATTACATGAGATGATGAGCTAGCTAGCTGAGTTACTAAGCCCTAGTGATATACTTCTAATTTTTAGCCAGCAAATGAATCAAAATTACATAAATTAATCTCTTTTAGAGCTTAGATATTAGATAATCATGTAGTATCTGCATGTTAATGGTTGGTTTATGGATCGATAATTAATATCAACGCGCCCAAAATTTGAATATTCAGGAATGATTTTGATTGATTACCTCGACCATAGCATTTCTGTGCCTGCCACGCCGCAGTTACACGTTGCGAGTTCGAAAAAGAATTGTAAATTAAATTATCGTTTGGTCTGTTTGCGACAGCGGGACATTTTTGCCCTCGCTGGGGACAGCGGGACAGACAGCCTGATTGTGGGACGTATGGTCACGTTATCGATACCTTTAAATAACGAAAACTGCGATCACAAAATTGGTTTGCGTCTGTAGCTATGTTTTACCTTTGGTTCAAGATAGATTCTGCGATGCCGCCGTCTATCAGTCGATGCCTTTCAATAACTGCAATACGTGTTGGACGCACATTTGCTGAAATTAATTTTAGGTTATAAGATTTTTACTATCAAAAACAAAGTGCCTAGGTATCTTGTACAAGAGGCACATCCATAGCACCTGTATAAGAAGGAGGCTGATCTATGTACATTGAATAATATGTCCTAACAAGTGAAAATATTTTTTATTGATTCAGCCGCTATAGTGCATGTTGAATGCACGTATATAGTTTGCAATCACGGGCAGACTGGTTTATTAGGCTACTTAATTTACGCAGCCATGCTAGATGAGAATCACTTTTGTTAACATTTGAAGTGTCACTGCGCGCGCACCATACACAAACCCAGCTTTAGAACACGCATCGTGTGAAGGGAAAATATAAAAGCCATCACGAAACCCAGCGCCACAGCACGCTTGCAACTTAGCAGCCAAATCTAGCAAGAACTCTAGTGACAAAACCAGCCTCGTGTGCAGCGACCTTTTGATTGAAAAACCACAATCACTTGTTTACATGCTGTGCAGAAGCGAACACTCCATCAGCTCTGTATGAAATGATCTCTCCTCACTATTTCACAGCGACTTCAATGCGCAATGCGCATTGCGCATCCAAGTTTGTGAATATACTAATTAAAAAGTTATTGATTTGATTAATTATGTGTATTGATTATTTATAAGTCACATTTATAATCTTCACCCGGTATGTAGAGGTAGGGGCACATTTCAGCGTTTGCGTGAGTGCGCATGTCTGTGTGTGAAGAAGACAAATAAGCATTTAAATGGATTGAGTCAATATTGAAGATTACTTTCCATGGAACTTGAATCGTCTAGTATATCAATATTAACATTATATATGTTGTACCTGTACTGTAATATAAAAGAATTCATATTGTGCTTTGTGTATCAATGTGTGTGTGTTCACTTGGGATGCGTTAAATGATTGCTAGCTGATGCACCGCGCCATGCAACCATGCAGTGCTTCAACAATCAAAGATCACTAAATAAAATCAGATGAAAATCCAGTTTACACTGCAGCTTTTACAGGGACAATGCTAAACTAAATAAAAGAAGTATAATTCATAAGTACATTAATTGATTAATTATTATCATTAATAAATGAGCAGTAACGCCAAATTAAACTTCTCTTTTTCTATAATTTGCACTGATTTTTCACTCGGCACTTTGTAGAACATGTTTAATAATAAAGAATAAAAACGCACTTGAAAATTCCACAAAATATTTTCTTTATATATAGTATAGGTCTGTACTCCTGAAGATGGACTGATTGTCCGAAACGATCGTCGATAGAGAGAAAATAGTTGGCAAAACCAAAAGTGCACATCCCGCAAGTTTTCCACTGTATGATAAAAAAATAACAATTAAAAAATATTTTTAATAAATTTAACAAGATTTAAAAATTTAAAGAAATAAATAATTAAAAATTGAAAAAATATTTTTTTTTAAGTTTGCAAAAATAAAAAAAATTAAGAACTATACATAATATAATATATAATTAATATCAAGTGGAATAAAATAAAACAAAATAAAAAGAAAAAAAAAAGAAAAAAATCAATGATATCGTAAGGATTCGAACCCAGGACCTTGCCCTTGGGGATCCAACGGCATAACCATTGCGCCACGGCTGCCTAATACGTGTAGTGGTGTTATCACGGTATACAAGTGTAGCACTTGTTTTATGGATTACACTATATTTGCACAGCAATTTTATTATATTGTTTTTAAACTATAAGCTGTCAAAAATAATAAAAAATAAAACTGTTTATAAAAATTAAACTACTGAACACATTTTAGTGAATTTAAATAGGGTTCTGGTCTGATAGTAAACAAAGTGAATAAAATATAACCCAAGGCAATCCGACCAAAATTGCGATCTGTAGAGTCGTGACGTACGTACATACGTACGTACGTACGTACATACGTACAGACCAACCGACAACTGCTGTTTGTGATTTTCAATTACAATTTTAATAGTATTTATGAACTCAAATTGATTTAAAAATGGTTCTATTTTATAGATTAGAATCTCCTCTTTTCAAAAAGCTTCAATTTGAATGGATTTCGTGTGAAATTTACTTAGATATAACTTCTTATATGAACGAAAGTCAGCTCTGACGCACAAAGCGATAATAAAGCACATACCGCTAGTTTAGCGGTATGTGCAATATTTGTAGAATTTTCAAGTGTGTTTTTATTTTTTGTTCTCTTTTCTGGTTTCCTAGTAGTGCCGCCAATGCAGCATTAGGGATTCAAATTAAAATTTTTTTTTCGCTATTCTTGCTTGACCAAGATCTAAACACACGGCAGTTTGCCAACGCACTGACTATGTAAATTTTTACGCACGATGAGTTCGAGTTACTTTCGATGCCTCTATAACTCAAAATCTTTTTGGCTTACATACTTGTAGTTTAGTTTGTCTGTTAAGACACCCCAGCTATCCGGAATCCCTAATTTTATTTTTAAAAAAAGCAGTCACGCTGGGTAGCAGAAAGGATTGTCAAAAAAAAAAAAGATTTAACAATGATCTTAGATTGTGATCATATAATTACAGTTTTACAGTTTCTATACGTCAGAAGCAGTCTTCAAACTCCCTGTCATCTAGGACATTAGATTGTACTCACATAAAAACAAATGCTTGTTCTACATAGAAAAAGGTCGCTTTTCAAGCTAAATTTTGATCAAAGCTCGTAAAAAAAATTGTTTCGATGTAGAAACTGTACAAACAATGTATATCCATATCGTTTCAATCGATCAATTATTTTTCGAACAGGGTCGATAAAACTCTACAATGCTTTTCATATGGAGAAATATGTAGGTATTATACATACCAGCTATTTTTTGACAACCCTTTCTGCAACCCAGCATCAGTGCGTTTTGTTCGTTTCTTCTCGATCATAATCATCTAAACCGAATGACATAGTAGTAATAGAATAATGCCTCGATAACTTAAACCTCGGAAACTTAAAAACCTTAGTAAATAAAAAATGTTGTATGTTCCCTTCCTGTCGGGCCCTGAAACCTCCTTTAGTTAAAATAGGAAACCTACGCGTGCGAAGTGAGAACTTTTTTGCTACTATGATAATTTATTGTAGGCAAATATTCGAACATTACAATTGAAAACGAAAAGGTGTAGGCTATTAGGAACAAAATATACGACCGGTGTAAACGTGGACATCGATAGTCATTTGTTAGTGCATTATGGGAGATCTCAGTACTAAACAAACAATTGAAATATGAGAAATGAAATACAATAAATTACAGGGCTGGCATTTTCAAAATTAATTATACCTTTCGTAAATTAGTACTTTAATGACATATTAAGCAACTAGCTTTTTTTATAGCATCATCACAGAGCTCACACTGTAATTTTCTCATGCAAACAAATTCAGTTGCTCGAAAGATAGAGCTATGCGGGTGAATAAGAGGCCATATTGAAAAGCTGCAACCAGGAAGGAATGACTGGGCTATGAGAAAAAGTGAATTTTGTTCTGACAGGACGATTCCTTTGGTAAATATAGTTAATACTCAAACTTAAAGTGTGCTTTTTGTTGATCGCGGTTTCACTTGAGTTTCCATTAATACCGACATTCACGCGAACGAATCTTTGGATTAAAATGAAGTAATAAAACCTGGTATGTATGTAAGACCACGCGCTATAGAAATGAAACTTCTTGACTACAGTGTCTACCTAACCGTGGATCAAACGCGTTGTATAGGTCATAAATTAATAATGCGTCAGTTGTTGATAAAGCTCTATTCTATCTCTTTCTTACTCAATCTGTCTATCCCAATACTGTCGCTTTTTCGTTTCACCGTCTCACGAATTTAGCCTCACTATAGAAGTTTTGCTTCAAACAGTAAATCCGTTTCTGTTATATGAATTGTTTCTGAATGCATTTAGTTTAAGTGTGATGCATTAATATTTTTCTTGCTATAGGTATAGCACTGTTCAGACCAGTTGAAGTATGAGATGACAAATACGAAATAACATTGTTTTAATAATTTCTCTCCTCGTCAGTCATAATTGAGTGTTTAAATTAATGATTGGAAATCTTATATATTATTATTATTAAGGAACAAGTGTAACGCCGAGTCACGTATTTAGTTCCAAGAATTGGATTACTTCATAATACACCAGTTATTTGTATTCAAATAAAAAAATGTCCCTTCGCGCAACACTACTACTTAGACTATAATATTATTATTAGCTGGTTTCTGTAGAGTGTAGGCTATGATTATACCTACATGTTATCCCGTAAATATTGGGATTTTACTTCGACTATGCGCCATCAACTCAACATTCAATCGCATCTATGTCTAGCCATATAAATCTGCCATCTTTTAATCGATTCAGATGAAATTTTACAGGCAGATGTCTTATGTGAACCGCCATTAATTGTAAATTTCAAAAAAAAATTTTTAGGGGTAGCTTTCTATATAGAGAACTGATGGATAAAAATTTGTATTTTCGCACACCCCATCGCAAAGCATATCATTGAACAGGTCTTTAAAAATGCAATAGAACTGCTCAAGCGACTTTTTGTTAGCTGAATATTTTCCGAGATATAAGCTTCTGAAGCCGTTAATAAGTGTATGTCCCCTCTCTAACTTTGCAGCCATGTGATTAAGACATCTGAAAAAAATCAAGAGTGTAGCACTTAGTATAAATCATTTCAACAGAAATTACTTTGAACAAGATTTATTAACAAGCTATAGAAATTCAGCTGATCTTTCCTTTCAGTATTTTTAATACATATAGGTATGGCTGTCATATTTCTATTAATATAGTGAAGACAAGAACCACAGCTTAATAAACGTTAAAAAATCGTCTGATGTCACTAGTGTAGGTACATGTCCATATTTGCTAGAATTATACTTGGTTTTTTAAGGTTCCAAAGTGATTTTAATAGTACAAATAATAACTCATGAGTATTCGACTTCTTTTTAATTAATAATCTACAAAACAGTATCAGCTTATTGCAAAGACGCATTTGAAGATTAGGGCATGATATTTTTGTCAACCAACGAATGCAACCAATAATTAGCTCACAAAGACTTCATACGAACACTCTGAACCATACCATATGTGTACTCAATTCGGGCTTGCCCGGTCTTTTTATCATATTTATTATGCGAAAGTTCCGGACATGTTCCGCCTGTATTCCGAACAAAGTGATAGAATCCCGGTCAGGTCCGGAAAACCTCTAGTCGATGGAGGCTGATTCTGCTTGTGTTGATTTGGACATTAAATTAGGTGCTATAATACAAAGCGGATATAAGTACGTGAAATATTTAGACAAAATGTTTTTCATTTTATGGTTTTTCACGGATTTATAGGTACCTAATAATATTAAGATATCAAAACACCATTTCTTCTGTAAAGGAAACGTCGACCAATAAACTAACGAGATTAAACAAACAGGACGAGGTTGGGCTGTTAAAATAAATATTAATAAAAAAATATCGAACGTAAAATAATTATCAGCGGTCAAATCTGTTTACATTATAACTTGTATTTCCAGGTAATAGATATATAGCATTAATATTATTTTACAAAGAGAATATTTCACCTAAAATAATACTTACAACAATTCCCAATATATGCACGAGTGTGCCAATAAATTCTATAGGTAAAAATATCTGATAGGTTAGTGCCTATATGAGCGAATTTACAAATAGGCTATAGAGACTAGATCAGTGTTTCCCAAACTTATTTGACCTACCGCCCCCTTTCCAAAAAAAATATTTCTCAGCGCCCTCTGGAAATTATTTTTTTTTATTTTAATAGAAATTAAGCAGAAAGAGAGGTATATGTTTCTATTATACCTTTTTCGTAAAATATGTAGGTAAAGAAAAGTGTAAATTAGAAACATTGAAGTTTGAAATTATGAAACTATTTATTGAATTCAAAATTCATCGCCTCCAAATGCACCTGTGGCCATCACCGCCTCCCTGGATCGCAGCAGCACTCACCAGGGGGCGGTAGCGCTCACGTTGGGAATCACTGGACTAGATAATATAATAGCGGTACTTACGTTTTAAAGACGAAAACTAAAAAAAAGGCACAGTGTCTTCACATCAACGTTGGCACCATCTTGCATCTTCCTTCAAGGGATTAATTGGATCGAACGTACAGAAATACGATCGATTCATTATGATAGATGAAATTTATCTACCATTTAGAATTGTTGTTCTATCCATGAATTTCTTGCAGAGAAGTGGAATTATTGATGTGAAGTCACTGAATATAATAATAATTTATTGTCACATTTTATAAAAATATTACAATTTATTACAATAAATTTACAATACTGGTTCCTATGCTTATACCCAGTTGCTAATGTTTTGTATGTTACTAGATTATAATATGCTCCCATGCTTCCTTTTTTTATGTAGGGAAAAGTTTGAAAAAAAAAATAATTTCTTCTCGACGTTAGCATCAATAGGAGATATTTAATCTAAACACTAAATTTATGGTGGTTTTCTGTATATGGTCAAATTATAAGCTTTTACTGTATAGGTATACCTACTGTTAATTATGCATTATATTTTGAGTAACTTTCTAGCAAATTAACATTAAATTTGTCAAACTGAGTCAGAAATTTAATAGCGCCGTTATAATTTTAACTTATTGACCATGGGGTACATATACCTACATATTTAATAGCGCTACTAAAACAAAGGGTTAGTTCTCGGATATGTTTTACCTGCAAATTTTTATTTATTAATTTATTATATAAGTAACACATTTATGGACTAAAATCTATACACGGGTCAAAAGCAACTTTCCGTCCTAGGCCCTATAGATCAGGGGCGGGCAAATCTTTTGATCGCCGGGCCACATAGCTGATGAAAATTTGACCGCGGGCCCCATGGCTGATGAAAATTTGATCGCGGGCCAAAAATTTGCAGAGAGCATAAAAAAGTCCTCACATTCTATTTCAGCATTTGAACACCAAAAAAAAAAGCTCCTTTCATTTACACAACAGAACGGTCCTTTTTTCGTCTGTTCTGGCCCTTGCTATTTCTGTACTATAAAATGTTTCGCGGGCCGGACTAAATTGTGCTGCGGGCCGCCATTTGCCCAGGCCTGCTATATATAGATCATATATTGAATTAAACACATTGTACCTATGTACTAGCCCTGCGGGCTAATGACTTGTCAGAGTAAAGGCCATTTTGTTCAAAGAAAACATTGTATGTAGAAAAAAATGTAGACCGCAATATTAATAAAAAAAAAAAAATTATTGAACAACGTTTACGAGCTGCGAACTTCGTTTGGATCAAGTTCTGATGTGTGTATTTAAAATCGCGTCAGAAATAGCCATATATAAATTTCAGTGATTGTCCTACAAGGTTGATTATATCTACATATAAAGGATGATTTTTTAAGAGTGTCTGAACTTTAAATTTAAATTAAACAACAACCATATTAGATAGCTCTAAACTATTTATTTTATGTGAAATAACATTTAATGGCATTAATTTTTAAAAATAATTTCGGTCAAATGTCCGCCGCGGCTTCTTCTAACAAAGCGCATTCTGTCAATCCAATTTCTGACCACTTTTTCAAGCAATTGGGGACTTATGTCTGCAATTGTCCGCGTTATGTTGTGTTCTAATGCAACCGCAATTGTTGAATCATTTTGGGATTATTTTCACTCCAAATGCGGCAATTCTGTTTATTGACGTAACCGTTTACCCAAAAATGAGCTTCGTCGCTGAACAAAATTTTGCGGTTAAATTCTGGATCAAGTTGCAATTGACTAAGAGACCATTCAGCGAACGTACGACGCAAACGATGATCTTGCGGCTTAAGTTCTTGGGTAAGCTGGATCTTGTAAGGCACCAGACCAAGATCTTTAGTCAAAATTGCCCACGTAGTCGAATAGCAAAGCCCAACTTCTTGCGAACGTCTACGAATTGACAAATTTGGGTCTTCATCAACACTGGCAGCTACAGCGGCGATATTTTCTTGGGAACGCACAGATTTTTGTCTGGTTTTTGTTTTAATATCGAGTAATGTAAATTGCGTTCAAAATTTGTCTATAAATCGGCGAATACATCTTTCGATTGGGCGATTATGGGCACCATAGAATTCACGAAGTGCTTTATAAGTTTGGCGCACAGAACACTGGTTTTGATAATAAATTTGGACAATTTGCAAGCGTTGCTCTGGTGTTATTCTTTCCATAATGATTTGCCAGACTATACTGAATAATTCTGACACTGCAAGCGCTAAAAGTGACAGTTCATTTCACAGCCTTCTCGGATAGAAGTTCGGACACTCTTAAAAAATCACTCTTTATATATAATTTAGGTACTATTGTATGTCTGTCTGTCTGTCTTTCTAGACCCTCCAGAAGACCCCACTAGAGATAGGAAGTTGAAATTTGACACACTCAATATAAGAAGCTTGTAATTCACTCAATTTAAACCAGATCAGTTCCAAACCTATCTTAAACGAAAGAGGAGAAAATTTTACATAGGTATAGATTTTGTAAACCAGAATTCGCGCAAACAGTTTTTTTATACATTTAAAAACAGAATAAACACTATATAGGTATATAAATTCGATTTTGACTAATAAAAAGCCACTCTAGTCGGTTGTCTTTGTCTGTTGCTCAGTGTGATATGGAAATTTGAAGATTGCGTATGTCCTGTGTTACAATAAAAACGGATGCTATTTTTCTAATATTATATGTTATTCAATTTTTTGACAATAATATTTTGGGAAATGCAACGCCTTCAAAGTTAACTTTTTAATAACTTAATTATTAAAACATGATATTTTGACAGATGCTAATGTCATGTTAGACATTTTTTTTCGAATATGACCTAACTAAGCTAGACCTTTGCAATTTTACACACGTGTACCTATAAGTCCGGTGACAATGCCTAAATTCAATATGGCGGATACCCCAAGATCGTGGTTTATATTTTTTTTTAATAGTTAACTGTGAAGAAAAAGATAATCCGCCATCTTGGGGTGTTCGCCATATTGGGTTTACAATGACGTCCCATACCTAACCGTATTTCACTCGTCAAACTCTTCCATTTCTTATCCATATCAAAGGGCCGCTTGATTTGGGTATCAAATGAAAGAGTTGACGAGCAAGAAATGTGACGTCATTGTAAACTCAATATGACGAACTCCCCAAGATGGCGGATTACCTTTATATTCACAACTCTCTTGACATGGGTATCAAATGAAAGAGTTTGACGAGTGGGACACGAACAGGTATGTGACATCATTTCAAACCCAATATGGAGGACGCCCCAAAATAGCGGATTACTTTTTTCTTCACAATCCTCTATATCAGGCCTGGGCAAATGGCGGCTCGTAGGCCGGATCCGGCCCGCAGCGCAATTTTGTCCGGCCCGCGAAGCATTTTAGAAAATTTTAGAAAAATAGCAAAATGCGGAAATAGAATGTGGGGACCTTTTTTTTGACGTGATAACGTCTTATAAATTGATGAATCACCAATCTTATAAATTGATGAAACACCGGCTGCATGCACGAAAAAGTGTAACGTTCCGCCTGACCCTGTGCGTGCTTTTCTCGAAAACGGCCCTAACGATTTGGATGAAATTTACTGAAAAGGGATTTTGGGGGGCAAAAAATAGTTTTAGCTAGGTCTCATCTCTCGAAAAATCGTTTTCTTACAAATTTTATCATTATAAAAATCAATTTTTTGACGTATGAAAATACTTAAATATTGTTTTGGAATTTTATAAAAACAATGAAAAAATTGTTTTCAAAATATTATGACAGTTAATCTTTGAGACTTAAAATAAATACGAAAGAAAGAAAGTTAAAAAAAACAATTATTATTATAGGTGGTGAGTAATTTTAATAATTAAAATTAACCTAAATTTGAAGCGAAAGATGCAATATCATAGATTCGAATTATTATAATTATTATATGTAGAAGATAGGAGAAATAGAACATAAATTATTGACGTGATAACGTCTTATTATAAATTGATGAATCACGTCAATATAAAAAGATGAAACACCGGCTGCATGCACGAAAAAGTGTAACGTTCCTAACGTTCCGCCTGACCCTGTGCGTGATTATTAAATATGATATTCGAGCGGAATACGTTATCACGTAAAACTATCGTCCGTAAACCGACTTTACAGACAACCAATTTTTTGCTCTGCAAATTTTTGGCCCGCGGTGAAATAATTTTTCATCAGCCATACGGCCCGCGGTCAAATTTTCATCAGCTATGTGGCCCGCCGATCAAAAGATTTGCCCGCCCCTGCTCTATATGGATGGTTTCCCTAGATACTTCTTTGTGGACACTTCACTGGGCTGAAATTATTATTTTTACTTTCAATATAAATGATCAGTAGGTACCTATTGCTATTATTTTTAACAGCAAATACATGATTTTAACCAGCCGTGAGATGACGTGTCGTGTATTAGGATTTTACAAATGCGATCTTTGCGAGATCCCAGCCCCGGATCTAAGGGGGGGCAAACCGGGGCGCCCGCCCCGGGCGGCAGTTTCAGGGGGCGCCAAAATCATGATAAAATATGGTTGAAAACCACACCCAATCTGTCCTTTTTCCGATTTACTCAATCTGCTTGTTTTCTGACGGTTTCCCGTTCACGAAAAATGCCAACCATTATAATATATTTGTGGGGTTTTTTAAGTAATTTGTCTCAAACGCTGGAGAGAGGGGGCCCCATTATCAAGTTTCTGCCCCGGTTCGAAAAAATCCTAGATCCGGGGCTGCGAGGTCCACATGACCAACTGCCCATAGTATATAATCAATATTGAATATTAAATATGTAGGTACCTAAATAACAATTCAGGCACGTTAGAACTTTTTTAGAGAATCCTAAAAACAAAGTTTGTTTTTCTTTTTAAAAAAGAACAGCTGGAACGATTTTGTAAATTTTCTTTCTATAAAGCAAAAAAATCAATGTTGTTTTCAAATTTTATTAATATCACACAAGAATACCTATAAGTACTCATGAAGGAAGGTGTCAAGCAAAATATTAATTTCCAAACCAATTTTACAAATTGTTTTTAAGAAGTATTTTTAAATTTTATTTTTAGCCAGGTATTCGTATTATTTTCAGTTTTATTTTTTTATTATTTAGATTCTGGGGGGGGGGGGTAATTACACCCTTTACCCCCCCCCCCATATCTACGCCCTTGTTTATCTATCTGTCTGTCGGTCTGTTTGTCTGTCGGTCTGTCTGTCTGTCGGTCTGTCTGTCTTTCCAGACCCTCCAGGAGGTCGTTGACCTGGGAAGTTTTAATAAAGAGTTATTAATATAGGATAATATGTCAGAAGATGTAGAGGACAATAAATGCCTATACTAAAAAAAATATATATGGATACGGGACCGAACCAAATGTTGAGCGAGATTACAGATTTTATCTCCTAGGGACAAAAACATATAAGAATATATTACGTTAACTTCTATATTATCTACTTATATGTAAAGTTATTTTCAATATTTTAAGTTTGATCACTCTTGACGGAGACCTCTAGCATGCAAACGGTACATTTTAATTTTTTGCAATTAATAAAGAAATAATGTCAACAGTTCCGAAAACTAACTATGTAAAGCATCGATGTCTTACGCATATTTTAATATTTTTTCCAATTTAGGTAATTAGGAGACTTTTAATCAATAAAAAAAAAATGAAACCTTTAAGCACTTTTCGATTATGGACTTTTATTCTTGACAATTTTAACAATTTGTATTTTCAACTCATCCAATGATTTAATTTTTATTTTTATTACGTCTAATTTCTTTTTGACGTGATAACGTCTTATAAATTGATGAATCACGTCAAAATAAAAAGATGAAACACCGGCTGCATGCACGAAAAAATGTAACGTCCCTAACGTTCCTGACGTTCCTAGCGTTCCTAACGTTCCTGACGTTACTAAGTGAGCGACTAGAATGCCTTCGGTAATTTTGAAGCAGATATCATCAACCGATTGAGATGAAAATTTGTATACACATTTAGTTTGAATGACAATGCATGGTTAGCTATGTGACGTCACTCTAAATCTAATATGGCGGACTTCTAAAGATGGCGGACTAATTTTATTATGCTTTCCTACAATATGGGTATCAAATGAAAGGGCTTGCTGAGAATAACTCGAAAAATAAAGTGACGTCACTCTAAATCCAATATGGCGGACTTCTAAAGATGGCGGACTAATTTTATTATGCTTTCATACAATATGGGTATCAAATGAAAGGGCTTGCTGAGAATAACTCTAAAAATAAAGTGACGTCACTCTAAATCCAATATGGCCATTGTTTGCCATTTCTGCCTTCAACGTTTTCTATGTCAATAAACATTTTCGATTAAAAAAAACTAGCAAAGCCCACTAGTACTCATGATGTGTATAAATATTAACGGATCTCTGAAATCAAACAGAAATATACTAGCCACAAGGGAATTTTATTTTACTCATTTTTGTAAAATCCGAATTTTTTAATTATTTATTGCAAAAAATAGGTAAAATACAGATTTTTAGATAAAATTTTTTCTAAACTAACTTTGTACAAAAAATTCAAAAGCTAGTAAAATACTGAAATCATAGTATATTATATTAATACACTAAGGTTAAAGATGTTTGCCTCCCTTTTTAGAAAAAACCTCACAATTTCTCCACATAAATTAGGTATATATCATTTTACAGATAATTGCTTGCTCTACTGACATCGACAACTAAAAAAATTATTATTGCTTTTGTTTTTGTAAATTAATTAAAATACAGCAACGCTGAACAACGTCTGCCATCTAACGGCTTTAATTTTGAAACAACGTCAACACTTCGATATGTCATCTGACCTTCATATTGTAATACAACAGACACAATACTGCATACTGCCATCTGACGGCTTGAATTTTGAAACAGCGAGCAACGCTGAACAACATCACAGCAATGCTGCATGATGCCATCTGGCTTAGCTCAACGCTTTTGCTACTTGCGCCTCTATATGACAATTTTAGTAAAATATTTCTTCGATCTGTCATCTGAGCTTCATATTGTAATACAACAAAAAGAAGAACGTTATAAGCAGTGTGCAAAATTAGAAACGAATTGAATGCCTGCAATCGTATTTAAAAAATAATTTTGTAAAGTGATAATTATTATACTTATTTAGTGCGAATAATTCGCACAGGTCACACTAGTAATTAATTAATATTAAAAAAAATGATTTATTTATGCCTTTATGACATTAATTTATTGGTATCATCGACTTATAACCTTTTATAAAAATTTATTATAGAAAAGTTCCCATTTAGAATTCCACTTACTTTTGATTGGGACTGTAACGCATCAACCTCCTTAACATTTAGTAACAACTATAGTATTAATATATTCCACATAATAGAATATGTCCGCTTCTTTAATGGTCTTCCAAGCATCGTGTACTCCATGGAGTGTGTTATATATTGATCGCTTCTAAAAAGCAATTAAATGTCAATTTATCGAAATGAGGAAAACAATTTATATGCAGAATAAGGCCTAGCTCACATGAAGAGCGTTCAACGCGCGTTGGCCCAACGCGCGTTGAACGCTCTTCATGTGAGCTAGGCCTAACCGTGAACCTAAAAAATTTAATAATTTTAGTAATTAAATCATACTGACAAAGATAACAGTTATTTGTGATAGATTTTTAAGGGGATAAAACACCATGCGATAGTAGTCTATTTTATTGGCAGAGACGGATAAGCTGTTGTGACAATATGTAAATACAAAACAAGAGTGTTCTTTATATGAAATAATTATCTATTATTAATTTTGATTATTCTGTATATATATACCTACCTAATAATGTGAGTATTTGCATTTTGCGAATGTATTTCAATCAAATCTACCGTATACCCCTCGACAAAATAATTAATATTAGATAGACTCAGGGTCGTAACTAGGCAGGAGCAACAGGGGTACGTGCCCTGGGGCTAAACGGAAGGGGGCGCCAAAAAGGCCCCAGAATAAAAATTGCATTATATATCATTAAAAAAACTGAATGCCTTTCAGCAACTGTTTGAGAACCTGTCCGAAAATAGTAATCCACCTCCCCCCTCCCTACTATATTGTTCTAACTACATAGTAGCTAAAAAAGTCCAAAAAATACATGACAGTTTAAAAATCGTTCGAAAGAAATCAGTGGAAATACATTATAATTTATAACCTAGCTAAACATTCTTTAGCTCCCTCCAAAATTTGTTATTCTAATTGTAGGTAGGGTACACTGGGTACGGTTGTGCCAGGGTACAGTTGTGACAGTCGTCTGATTAGAGAATCTGTAAGGAATAGCGTGAGGGGGCAAGGACAGTGACGAGCGGCGTGCCCGTCTGAACGTATTTCACAGTATTGCTTCAGCCATCGCGCGATATTAACGCTAGCAGAGGCCTATATTACTTTTCAACTGTCAAAACTCAAAAGTAAGTATTTTTATTCAATTTCTTTTAGTAATTGTTATTATAATATGTGTACAGATAGAGTAGTGAGTGTTTTTCCTCGATATAAGTTAAACATTATAGTAGTTAAATAGCAGTGATTACTTTGTACCTGTAGGTATACATTATTAGTGTATTTGCTAGCACTTATACACAATTGGCGTCGGCGGGATGGCGGGACCTTATATATTGACATATATAAGTGTGCGGGCAATAACTTTCGAAAGAGTTAATCGGTTTAAACGAAATTTGGTCCACATGTTGGAATACATCACCGCACGAAGCCTATTTAAAATGGGCCTAATCGGGCCATGTTAAGGGTGGTATTTAGGGGTAAAAAAATCTATGAGTTATTTGGTTGATAAAATCATCCAAACAACTCATAGATTTTTTTTAATTAATTTTTTAGTATAAGCACTAGGTACACGATTTCAGAGAAAAATACAAAAACTGAAATAACTTTCGAACCGTAAACAATTGGATAACCACATTTATGGTTATTTTGATAGGAAATGACCTCCCCCATCACCTCACTTCGTTTGGACGTCGACTTATGGGACACCCTGTATATTGCCTATAAAAGCAAATACATAATATTGTCGGCAGGGTTTGGCACTGTGACCTGAGCTTTATTTTATATTGTCATGGCGATTGTTTTTTTTTTGCGAAAGAGTATGCGCCGGGTACGGTTGTGACATATTTTCTGGGTACGGTTGTGACACAAGTAATTTTTTTTACTTTTAGATGCCCAGAAGACGCTTACGGAAGACCGAAAGACGGCAGCGTGACATTACAAAATATGAAGACGCTTACAAAGAGGTGAAACGCGGGACTTCTTTACGGAGAGTCGCGGAAATCGCATGTCTTTGTTACGATACATAATTCGTAAACATCATGGATCGGGTCAAAATGAAGGCAACTGATAAAGAAAAACTTTACCTACTAATGAAGCAAACAGAGATAAAAGAAAAAATAAAGCAAAGAAAATGAAGACATCATACCACCAACATTAGATGAAGAGTGTTTCTGTCTGGTTATAAAAAAGACTGTTAGAATAACTATACAGATTGTATCAACTCAAAACGGTCCATAGAACATTCTGTGTGTAAGACAGAGACGATATTGTATAAAGCACTAAATCAGTAAGTAAGAATGAGATAAATGATCGCTAATAGTTACTATATGGTTATACAATCTGATAGTATCGTTTTTGTTGTCTGCAGTAAAAATCACAATTTTATCAAATGTCAGTATTCACTAGTGAAATTATTGATAAAATGACTATTTATACTGTTCGGGAAAAAATCCAAATAATTAAATAGATTTATGGTGGTAATTCAACCGCCGACATAACATATAACATAACAGACTGTCTCCGTCTAAAACAACAATTCGCAGTGTCATACGAGAATTTGAATCAAATGGTTGCCTATCTCCGAAAAATCATAAGAAACAGCTTCGTGTGCAAATTCACAGTAATAGAGAAATGCAGAATATCTAAACGATACATTTCCTAATCATTTGATAAGTGGTTGTGGAACCGTTATTTGGCCCGCCAGGTCTCCAGATTTGGTACTCCATTAGATTTTTTTATGGGGATTTGTAAAATCCAAAAATTATGGCTTTCAAGAAAATAGAGCTAATAATTTGAACGAATTGAAAATACAGATTTCCAATGCATGTCAGTCCGTTGACCATGAGATGTTAGCCAATGTGAGGGAAAATATTTATAATCGATTAGGATATGGTTTGGCAGAACGCGGAGGTCTTTTTGAACATTTAATAAAATAATTATTAAAAGAATTGTGTAAACTTTTGTACCAGACATAAATAATAATACGAATTAATATTACAGTTTAGTTGTTTTAATTGATAAATTTGTAAAAAGATTTACAGTGTACGTAATTATTTATTTACGTAACCATAGTAACTATTAGCGATCATTTATCTCATTCTTACTTACTGATTTAGTGCTTTATATATCGTCTCTGTCTTACACACAGAATGTTCTATGGACCGTTTTGATTTGATACAATCTGTATAGATGCTACTATGCCTTATTAGTTATAAGTGATTAAAGTGTTCCCAAATTTTATTTATTTTGTTACGTGCCTAAATGTTAAATTTTTCTGAAGAAGATTAGGTATAATATGTTGCATTAGATATTAGTACCTACTTACTTGCAATAAAAGTGATAGTAGACTATTTTAGTGTATTTCTGAACCTGTCACTACCGACCCCAAGCACTGTCACAACCGCCCCTGATATGTGGTCGGTTGTGAAATTTTTTCCTTTTTTTCTAATTTACTCCTATCAGTTAACCATTGTACTTAAGGGCAAAATTTTAGTATTTATAAGTAGACAAATGTAGGTACACTTTACTATAAAAAACATTTCTTCCAGCTAACTGGCATAGGTAGGTACTAACAAAATCAAATGAAAATTGTCACAACCGTACCCAGTCTACCCTACTATTGGTTAAAACTATTATTTTGGGGAAATAAGTATCTTTATTTAATTCATAAAATTTAGTGTAGGGGGGCTCAGTGATGAGGTCTTACCCAGGGTCCCAAAAAAGCTAGTTACGGCCCTGGATAGACTATAGTATCTATATAGTGTCAAAATCCATATAATCACACCTTTGAAAATAAAAATTTATAAGTTAATATAAAATAAAGTGGTAATATATTTGGATAAATATGCTATACTAATTGCCATTTTCAAATCGTATCATCAATTTATAGTTTATATATTTATTATTTACATAAGTAGGTATATCGAATATTTTGTGTTCACACGTTGTCGATTGGTACAGAAAATTGTCGGCAATAAAAACGTTCAGTACAGATCGTAACACCCTTGGATAGTATGTGACGTAACGCCCAACGTTGTTATTGGTTTATAGTAAATAGGTGGGGATGAATACACTCTGGCATGTTGTAAACTGCTAATGTGATCAGAGAGACGAGTTCACTGTTGTCGTGTTAACGTCTTGTCTGATCGAGTGATTTTATTAATTCAATTTAATCGAAACCGCGTCCGAATTATTATGACGAATAAGTGCACAACAAAGCAAATAATAAACGTTTTTGTTTAGTGTTTTTTGGTACATTTTGAACAGTGATTTTGGTGATACACTTAAGTAACATTACAGTGCGGTTGAGTTTTGGTGTTTTGAACTGATTTTGTGTTTTATTTTTTTTATTATTATTTTGTTTAGTGAGAGTGCTCGAAAGGCATTCTCGCTTAATTAAGACAATCAAAATTCGCGTCAAAAACAGAGAGCCTTTGCCCACATACGCTATGGAAATGGATCCCCATGAGCGCGAAAGCGATATGGGGGATGAAAGTCCAGTGGTAAGTGAATATTTATTTTTTGAAATTGTACTTTTTATTTGTGTTTGATTTCAATAATTAGTTGTCTATGTTTCATATCGTGTTATATTTAAATAGATAATAAAAATTTTAAAATTTGTGAACGATGAATTTTTAAGAATAAAATTGGCGATTTAGTGCTTCCTGTTTAAAAATTTTATATTATTAAATCATTTACCTATATATTTATATGAAATTAGATTGGCCCTGTTCTTAATTAATTGATATATAGGTACCTATAGTGGATGTATTAATTAATTATTTTAGCCTTTGGCCGTTTATAGATCAATATTGTAGATTATATAGACGCTCGCCAAAACAGGTCATAAGATTCCATTGGTTATGCAAGTCTTATATATCTACACCTAATTTCAGTTAATTTTATCCATAATATATATTCTTTATTAATATTTTTATATCCTTTCTGTTTAAAATGTCTGCATAATAATATCAGAAGCGTACTTTAATCAAGGTAGTAGACTATAATATATACCTAGGTAGCAATTGAAATTTTCGTTTCTACCTAATTAATACTCAACAACATTTAAAATTTTAAATATATTATACTTAGTATATGCCTGTACATAATCCGTTTTATTATGAAAGTTTACTGAGAATTTTATTTGTCACATATGATCGCTATATTATATAATGGAAAATTACATTATATAGGTACTTCTTGGTAATTTTATCGTACCTAATATTTTAAATAGACGCTTATGAATTATGTTGTCGAGCGTCTATAGTCTACAATATCTATCTATATCTTATTTTTACAACAAATATATATCTAGTAAACAGTGGGGACAGGTATATACCATTCTATTTAACAAGAATATAATATACTTATAATAATTTCTATACCGGTCCGCTGTTGGTTTTATTTTAACGTTGTCGCCTTCTTTCTCGTGAACCTCTTTTAGTTGTAAAATATGTTTATTTACTCGCATAGTGTAAAAAAACTGTAATATTTGGTAAATATTGAAATAATAGATCAAGGTTTTAAATATTCAATTTGAAAAAAAGTGTTTTATGCCACACGTCATTCAATATATTGAAAACTGAATATGTGTAAATTTTGCCGTAAAACGGGGCTACTTGTTTATCGTTTTGAAATGTTTCTAAAATATTTCGGAAACTATTTGATATATGCGTCTTAATGAAAAATGATTGTGCGCGGATGACATCAAAACGTGTCACTTGACGTGTGAAAGAACACAAAATATTCAATAGGCACTTAAAATTTTGTGGTGACCAAGTAGTCCTGTGGTTGAGGCTACTAGGTCACTTTGGAAAAAAAGACGAAATATGCTGTTTTAACGCGTTTTGTATAACAGTGTTACCCTGCACATGTTTAAAGAGAAATAAAAACTAAGGTCCATATTTTTTCTTTTGTTATATTACTATATACATTATGTTTGAAAATTAATTTATTTCGAAATAACAAATGAATGAGTTGTCTGACAGGACTAAGATGTCAAAATCCACTCCTTCATTTGGGGATGTTTTGGGATAACCTCTCGTATATCCTGCTGTTCTGATATGGTAGGGTCGGTGGTCTCACCGTATCGTCCACCGTTGTATCAGCGCCTATATTTTTTTCCAAATGACAGTTCTTTTTCCCGTTTTCTCTTTTGCTTCTCCTGATTCCCCGACGTTCTCTCAGAAGGTCTATCTGTCAATCCATCTGGAATCATTTTCAACACATCTTCAAGATTAAGAGGATGGAATCCATAGTAAACCAAAATCATGCAGATATTATCAAATTTTGATATACTGTTTCTGAGATCCCATTCCACAGTCGTGAGAGGAAGTAATGATAATAATAACAATAAAAATAAATAGATTTTGATCTTATGTTTACGCATATAGCCCTAGTTGCTGAGCGTTTTATATTTAAATAATAATAAAAAAATAAATAGATAAATAAAAAATTTACTGATAACTAAGTAGCCCCGTTTTACGGTAGACAAAAGTCATCTAGTGTTAAAATATGTTCATTTAAATTGTTTAAGTAACCATTTAAAAGGAATTAAGTGACTTGATTAATCGTATTTGAAATGGAAATAGGGATAATTTTTATATATTTAAACTTTGGTAGGTACTGTCTGTATAGTTTCAAATAATTATTATCTCGAACCAAAAATATTAAAATTTGTGTTCAAATATATAGAAAAAATACAAGCAATTTTAGAACATTTCGCGAAGAGTCATGAGTAGATATTTTTTTATAGTTTTGTAATTTTTATATTCGTTTATAGACCGTTTATTCTCAGCCGAGCTAAGTTCCGTTCTGAACAATTTGATTTGTAAAACACTTTGGTGTATATTTTTCTTGCATGATGGTTGATAAGAAATAAAAATTATATGCATCACCAATAACACATAATACTAAATTATTGTAATCTGCAAGGTTATTTTTGTTTTGGTGATATAAATGTTCTGTAATTTCTGAAACGATAAATATATGGATTTGAAGTAAATTAATGTCATGTTTATCTTTCTGGAAACATGGAAACAGATAAAACATTGAAATTATTGCTTGTTCAATTGAAAATGACTTAGTATACAGTACCTATGTATACATTACATACGTGCGTGAAGAATAATATTATGTTGATCTAGCTGACAGATCGCGTTCATGGTGACAGATATGGGAACTGGGCGACAACTCTTACGGTAATTACCTACTTATATTCATATTATTATGAAAATAAAATATTATTTTTCTCGAAAATCCACTAAATAAAAGCAAGCTGTTTTTGATTTTATTCTCGGAAAATTATAGAAGTTTGTCACATTTCTGTACTACGGTATATACCTAATTTATACCTATCTATGCATTATACATAATATACCTATAGGATATAGTCTTTACCTGTGACTCCGCTTGCGTGCTACCTATCGGTTTTTACTGAAATTTTTCCTACCTGTCAGTAACGATGACAGTTTGCAGACGACTTTAGCAGAGAAATTGTCACTAACGCCTTATACAAGCCACTGACTGAGTTACCGCATATTATTTCTTCTATAAATTGTTGCTAGATAACAAAGATTCGATTTCTTTACTCGATCGCAGTCGAATAAAAAGTATAAGTAGTTTAGTTATAAGTACTCCCTACATTAAGTTTGGATATCGGTAGAGTGTTACCAAAATCGATCCAGTCGTAGCGATATCGGTTCAAATAAATATAAGAGATGTCATAAAGCATATAATAATCACATAAAGCACCTTACGCAGCTACTGCAGAAACTGTCACATAATATAAGACTTTCCAATTGAAATTCAAACAGTGTAGACCGAGTGCAGAGAATAGAGTGGGGACAACTGAATCAATCACAGCGTGAGCTGTGAATTACAATGAATTATGCAGCGGTTATAGAATATGATTTCATGTGGCATATCGTTTATTAAGAGGCTTCGCTGTTTAAAACAATAACAAGGCAGTTAAATCCCGCTCTATTGCCCGCTAGCGGCGCTAGTATTTAATATGTTTTTCTTTCAGTACAACAACATAAACACTATATATATCTCCTTAACTGGGTATAAAAATTTTGATAATTAAAGGTTTCGTTTAATAATAATTATTATAGTTTTTTTTAAAAAAAAGCTCCGTCACCCACCCATCGAATAAAACAGATTTTTTTGATCGGGAGGATAATATCTATTATAGACACTATATCAATATTAATATTAGAAAAGAATTACTATATAGCTGTAGATATATTTTCCTGTGAGTTATCTTTGAAAATAAACTTGATCTTTTTTAGACAATTATAATTTTCAGATTTTTTTACTCTGGTTCCGCGATCTCTTGAAATCCTAATTCGATTTCATTGAAATTTGGTACACGTATTGAGTTCTCATTTCTCGACTCAAAGTATAGATTAATTTATATATCTAGCATCGTTCGCGTTTACATACTTTATGTTATAAATAAAATAAAGTTTCCGTTATCACATACCCGAGTAACGGCTAAACGTAAAAATTAAGTAAAAATAAAAGTTTCAAGATTGGTCAAAATTCACAAATGACATTCTAAAATTTAGATTTAACGCTGAAAATTGTAGGTATTAGAAATCGGACAGTAGTAGTCTCATATAAAAAGTACTCGAAAACTCCAGATGAAAACGATTAACTTATAAAGACGGAAAGTATCCCAATCTGTTGGAGGTAATACAATCTCCAATCTGTTGGAGATATAGGTACTAATATGGAACTACTTCTTGTTATAAATATCATTAACCTAAAATACTTATCTGAAATTGAAATATCACAGAATAGAATATTAAATTATACCTACTATATTGAATGATATTCAATCACATTATAATATTCAAAGCTTTGTATTCATCAAGATCGGCGGTGATGATTTTAACATGCTTAAAGTTTCTGTTATAAGACCGATCCCATTGCAATATCTATGTACCTATATAAAATTCTCTTGTCACAATTTTGGCCGTGCTATCTCCGAAACCACTGAATCGATTTTATGAAATTTTGTAAAGGTGTCTTGTTTGATGCAACTTACAGGAAAAAAAAACTGTTTTAGTAACATGTAACGACATCTGATAGAATTTACTCAAAGACACTAGTTCAGAAGCAAAGAAAAAAACTTCATTCAATTTTTAAGTTTGGACGTTATTGAGTTTTTTTTGTAGTTATATGGGGTTCTCCTGAAACTATTTTACCTGTGTTATTTGTGCACATCGTGATTAAAACGAAGTGAACGATGCACGTTTCATCATAATATGTGCAAATTAACACACTCAAGTCGGTACCGCACTCTTCTTTTCCTTTCCGTATTTATATCGACTAGCGGCCCGGCTCGGCTTCGCCCGAATTTGTAAACTGCCACTGCGATTTTATTTGGACGCAATAATATATTATAGCCTATGTCCATCCTGAAGATCCATTCTAAATAATGGTGAAATCGAATGAGTAATTTCGGAGATTGCCTGCTACAGCCAAACTTACAAAAATTACCTCTTTATATAATATAGCGGTCCGTCCCGGTTTCACCCGGTTGCGATAGATACAATTCTGCAAAATGTATTATTTTCTTTTGTGGCCTGAACTAATAGCTTTGAGCAAATTGCAAGTTCTAAGAGATGTCGCTATTTGGTACTAAAACAGTTTTGTTGGTTTGCTTCTGAACTAATATTAGTTCAGAAACAAACAAACAAAACGGACTTCTGATAGAATTTATTCAAAGCTATTCTATCAGATGTCGTTACGTGTTACTAAAACAGGTTTTTTGAGAGAATACCGTAATTTTGTACAAAATTTCATTAAAATCTCATCAGTTGTTTCGGAGATTAGCGCGGCCAAAATTGTGACACGGGAATTATAAATATATTATGTAGGTATAGTAGATGTTAAGTCAAGTGCTTACGATCGAGCAGTGAAAATTGTTGATTGATAATTAATTACAGGTTCTCATTTATAGCGATTTAGTAATATTTATAGATTAATGGTTAGATGCATTTTGATTTTATCTGATCGTTACATTTTTTTATTAATTATTATGCAAATTCCTCTCATATTAATTATGAGTCATACAAATAGCATCATTGCAAGTCCAATCCAAATGAACATGCTCTTGAGTTCTGAATAAATGTTTACTCTTTTTAATTTAGCTTTTACTCATGTCTCACTCTTCCTTTCGGTTGTTACCATCTGTGTTATTGTTTTCTATCTCATTCTCCTCGCTTTCGTAGAAACAACGAGATATCGTGAAATATTTTTTATGTATTTCCCAAATTTTATATAGTCGAATGCGTTTTTTACATTTACATTAATGTAAACACTTCGGAAATCTAAATAAATTCAATATTTTACGATAAAAGAATAAAAATCCTTATTAAGGACAATTGGCAATCTGCACGAAGGTGACGTAACATATTATAGATGAGCCTGGAAACGTATTCTGATGAGGTTCGTGCCGTTGGCGTTACAGTCTAGAATAGATAAAAACCTTCCTCTGAAGATGTTTCCATCGCCTCTTCGTTTTCCAGTTTTCGACTAAAATTCGGCAATTTAATTTTGGATACCGGTTTACAGTGTTCTAAGTTTAAAAAAATAATCGACATAGCCATTTTGCAGCAAAATTCTGTTAACGCATTGTCCCGCTTGGGCATCATATACAATATGGTTTTTTAAAAACCGAACACCCTTTTATTTCTTAGAGGAAGGGTTTTCGAAAAAAAAGTTTCGGACAAAAGTTACAGGGAATCAAGGGGGAAGAACAGTGATGTAGTTTTTTTTTCGTTTGGTGGAGGTGTCTCCAAAATATCAAGGTCACCTACACTTTCTTAAATACGACCCTGTATTTTTTATCTAGGATTATTGTTTTTTGGGTGAAAGAGATCAACTCTTGTACCAAACATTTTTGGATTTGATGCCATCGTGAACCGCTGTTTGATTCTCAATTCATCCCGTTTCCTATTTTAGTGGATTGTGTGAGTCGGAAAAACCCCTGAAAAAGTTTTTTCGACTCACACAATCCACTAAAATAGGAAACGGGATGAATTGAGAATCAAACAGCGGACACTAAAAATAACCAAAAGCTCCATAAGAAAGTTAAATTACAGGCAGGCTCTGTTTCAATTTATAGATATTACTAGTGACTTGGCCCGGCTTCGCCCGTGTGGATTAAATTTTGATTTTTCAAGATCTCTTTAAATAGTATTGTTTAAATACAGGATATCATTCACTTCGTAATTCGCTCGATCGAGTTAATACCTTACACATTCGCTTCGCGAATTAATTAATTATTACCTATATAATATATAAATCTTCTTTCCGCTCGTTCTTTCTCCGATTTAGAATCAATCTGATTGGCATTGGAGCCGATACACTTATAGACTTATCTCAAGAAATAACCTATATCAAATGCATGGTAAAAATCGCGCATCCAAGTCTTTTTAAAATAGCGATTTCAACTCGATTTTCACCCGGGCGAAGTCGAACCTGCCAGTTATTATAGGTCAAAACCTTCTCCAAGAAATAAGCTATCGAATGGTGAATCCGTTCAGTAGTTCTCGTGTTTTTATAGGGAACATATACACAAAATGGAACTTTCTTTTAGATAATAATATTGAGTATTGATTTAGGCCTAATATATTTACGTTTGTTGCGATGATGTACTGGCTATAGTATGAAGTGAAGTAGGTATAAGTAGTACGGTGGCGATAGTAAAAAATCGAATATTTTAAACGAAAACGTCCAAAAGAGTATTATAGGTATGTTCACAAAATAGTTATACTTACATTAATATAGCTGCAATATGCATACATTTTTTGAAGAATTAATAGTACCTATAGGTAATGAAAACGTTAACCATATGCGATTTTTTGTAACCACGCTGTATTGAAATTATTTTTCGTTATAATTTAGTTTGTAGATAATTTATTCCTGTTAATATTTAAAGTAAAGTATATATTTGCTCGAAAAGAATCCGATGAGCGGAATGTAATATAAATACGTATATTTTATATACATGTAGAAATCTCTATATGTAGGTATATTCACACATGACTAGTTCAGAACCCAGTAGAAACTCGCTTAAATCGGTTCAGTAGTTTTTGAGTTAACCGGAAACAAACTGACAGGTATAGACAATTTCGACAATGAATTCAGTCTATACGTGGGGACCTATACCCTATAAAATCCAAGTGAACATTCTTAAAACTGCAATTTTATATTCAGTTCTTGATAGATTGTACATTGTGTATAGTATAACTAGCTGCGTAATATCATTACGCACGAGATACATATGGTATTTTTAAAATAGTTTATAAAATAGTTAGTATATCGCTAACATTTTTGACAGTTCTGTTGTGAAATTATCTTCACTTCTATTAGGCCGTTTATGAAAATTACAAATCGCGCCTATATACTATTGTTTTACATATTACATATAGTTTCTGAAAATTACTGTTGAACTAGTTAGATCGCATACTTTAGCTTTTCATAACAGCACTAGTGCGGAATGTGTCATTTTACATGGTTGTATACATTCATGCAACGTGGCTGTTTTATAGGGGGTAGTGCAAGAAGTTTTATATATAATAAAAAGTTTTATATATAATAAAAAGTTTTATATATAATAAATTGAATACCTACTATTTTATTTATCTTATATGGCAGCAAACGGCGCGGCGTCGCGTTTTGTACGTCCCTGCGGAGATTTTGTGTGGTCTTTTTATATAATAGAACAGACATTTGCAGACAGGTTTTTGACACCCATTCAAGAAACTAATCTATTGAATCTCAATAAATATCAATTTGAAGTTAATTTAAATATTTATAAATATGTATAGTATACCTATATCTACACAAACAGAGCTAAGTGGGTATACAATAACGTCTCCAATATAGCTGTTTACGGGTACTTTTTTCAAACATTTAATTAGTTTAAAAATATAAAAGACTTGCTTTTCTTTCGTCGTCGTCGGGTGATAAAAACTGGGAATATGAGCTTTTCTGCTCATAAAAAAATCACGTAGTGAAGCGGGTGTAAAAAATTATCCAGAATTATTACTAAATGAATTTTAAAAACTGGTTTGATTTTTAGATTTTTTCTTACCAAGTTGTCATGGCACTGCGGCGGTTGAGCTAACAGCAAAATGCATGTAGTTCAATAAAGCGCAGGTATCTCACCCAGCTTCCAGTCGGTTGAGTTGCCAAGGCGGCTATACCAGCAGCGGCACGTCAAAATATTGCACATACCGCTAAACTAGCGGTATGTGCTTTATTATCGCTTTGTGCATCAGAGCTGACTTTCGTTCAGATAAGAAGTTATATCTAAGTTAATTTCACACGAAATCCATTCAAAATGAAACTTTTTGAAAAGAGGAGATTCTGATCTATAAAACAGAACCATTTTTAAATCAATTCGAGTTCATAAATACTATTAAAATTGTAATTGAAAATCACAAACAGCAGTTGTCGGTTGGTCTGTACGTATGTACGTACGTACGTACGTATGTACGTACGTACGTCACGACTCTACAGATCGCAATTTTGGTCGGATCCCCTTGGGTTATATTTTATTCACTTTGTTTACTATCAGACCAGAACCCTATTTAAATTCACTAAAATGTGTTCAGTAGTTTAATTTTTATAAACAGTTTTTTTTTTTATTATTTTTGACAGCTAATTAAAATAGTTGGCAAAACCAAAAGTGCACATCCCGCAAGTTTTCCACTGTATGATAAAAAAATAACAATTAAAAAATATTTTTAATAAATTTAAAAAGATTTAAAAACTTAAAGAAATAAATAATTAAAAATTGAAAAAATATTTTTTTTTAAGTTTGCAAAAATAAAAAAAATTAAGTACTATACATAATATAATATATAATTAATATCAAGTGGAATAAAATAAAACAAAATAAAAAGAAAAAAAAAGAAAAAAATCAATGATATCGTAAGGAATCGAACCCAGGACCTTGCCCTTGGCGATCCGACGGCATAACCATTACGCCACGGCTGCCTAATACGTATAGTGGTGTTATCACGGTATACAAGTGTAGCACTTGTTTTATGGATTACACTATGTTTAGCCAGCAATTATTATATTGTTTTTAAACTATTAATTAGCTGTCAAAAATAATAAAAAATAAAAAAAATATATGAGAAATATATTATATATAATATATAAATATTAAGTGGAATTAAGTGGAATAAAATGGAATATAAAAAAAAAAAAATTCTTATGTCAGCGGGAATCGAACCCGGCACCTTGGGATTACATGACTTACGCTTTAACCGTTCGGCCACACCGATGCCGTACAACGCCTTTGTTATTATGGTATAGAAGTGTAGCAGTTATTTTACGTATCATACTACATTAATTGAGTATATTTATTATGTTTTTTGTTTTTTTATTGCACATACCGCTAAACTAGCGGTATGTGCTTTATTATCGCTTTGCGCGTCAGAGCTGACTTTCGTTCACATAAGAAGTTGTATCTAAGTTAATTTCGCTAGAAATCCATTCAAATTGAAGCTTTTTGAAAAGAGGAGATTCTGATCTATAAAACAGAACCATTTTTAAATCCATTCGAGTTCATAAATACTACTAAAATTGTAATTGAAAATCACGAACAGCAGTCGTCGGTTGGTCTGTACGTATGTACGTACGTACGTATGTACGTACGTATGTACGTACGTCACGACTCTACAGATCGCAATTTTGGTCAGATTGCCTTGGGTTATATTTTATTCACTTTATTTACTATCAGACCAGAACCCTATTTAAATTCACTAAAATGTGTTCAGTAGTTTAATTTTTATAAACAGTTTTATTTTATTATTTTTTGACAGTCAATAGTTTGAAAAAACAATATAATAATTACTGTGTAAATGCCCATAAAACAAGTGCTACACTTGTATACCGTAATAACAGTAGAATGCTTAGCAAGTTTCGTAACGTAATGGGTATGTCATCAGACCCACAACAGTAAGGTCCTGGGTTCGATTCCTTCCGAAATAATTGGATTTTATTTTTTTTTTCTATTCCATTTTATTCCACTTGATATTAATTATATATTATATTATGTATACCTACATAGTTCTTATTTTTTTTTCAAATTTAAAAAAATATTTTTTTAATTTTGAATTATTTATTTCTTTAAATTTTTTAAAAATATCTTTTCAATTTTGTTTTTTTTATCATACCTACAGTGGAAAACTTGCGGGATGTGCACTTTTGGTTTTGCCAACTATTTTAATTAGCTGTCAAAAATAATAAAAAAAAAACTGTTTATAAAAATTAAACTACTGAACACATTTTAGTGAATTTAAATAGGGTTCTGGTCTGATAGTAAACAAAGTGAATAAAATATAACCCAAGGGGATCCGACCAAAATTGCGATCTGTAGAGTCGTGACGTACGTACATACGTACAGACCAACCGACAACTGCTGTTTGTGATTTTCAATTACAATTTTAATAGTATTTATGAACTCGAATTGATTTAAAAATGGTTCTGTTTTATAGATCAGAATCTCCTCTTTTCAAAAAGTTTCATTTTGAATGGATTTCGTGTGAAATTAACTTAGATATAACTTCTTATCTGAACGAAAGTCAGCTCTGATGCACAAAGCGATAATAAAGCACATACCGCTAGTTTAGCGGTATGTGCAATAAAAAAACAAAAAACATAATAAATATACTCAATTAATGTAGTATGATACGTAAAATAACTGCTACACTTCTATACCATAATAACAAAGGCATTGTACGGCATCGGTGTGGCCGAACGGTTAAAGCGTAAGTCCTGTAATCCCAAGGTGCCGGGTTCGATTCCCGCTGACATAAGAATTTTTTTTTTTATATTCTATTTTATTCCACTTAATTCCACTTAATATTTATATATTATATATAATATATTTCTCATATATTTTTTTTATTATTATTTTTTTTTTCATTTTATTTTTTTCATTTTAATTTTTTAATTGTTTTTTTTAATCTATTGCACATACCGCTAGTGTAGCGGTGGGATATTCTTGAAAAATAGTGTTTTGGGATATTGTGTCTATAAAATGCGTTCTTCGATAAACTAGAAAGTCAATAAACTAGGACAAGAAACTCAAAAAATCGGGATTTTTGAGAGCAAAACCCGTGCATAATTGCTAAAAAAAATTTCTTATTGTCTTTATTTTTGCAAACTTAAAAAAATATTTTTTCAATTTTTAATTATTTATTTCTTTAAATTTTTAAATCTTTTTAAATTTATTAAAAATATTTTTTAATTGTTATTTTTTTATCATACAGTGGAAAACTTGCGGGATGTGCACTTTTGGTTTTGCCAACTATATTATGTCTTACTGGCAGTTGAACTGCGTTGGTTGAGCTGCCAATTAAATGCACAGCGTTTATATGCTCATCGTTCACTCAGCTGCCAGTTGAATTGCCAGACCACTATATTGGTCTTACCGCACAACATCCCTAAGATTGATTTTTGCATGCCTCCCTATAAAATAGATGCTTTTCGTGCCTACATAATATATAGCGGTTGTGAAATGTCACATTTAACACTATATAGTGGTATAAAGTAGCGTAAAGTGAAATAAACGTAGTATCACCATTTCCGTAGTAGATCATAATCTAACCGCATGAGATTACAACGCAGCTTACAATTTGAAGTGAATTTTCTCAAAATTGAACTTATGAAAATTATGTGAAAATCGGGTATTTTATAGGAGATCCGTGCAAAAATTACCATATACTACTATATTATGTACGGGATGATATTTTGTTTCGTATTTGTGGTTGCTAAAACTCGCTGGCGGTCGTTTTTCCCGCACCTTGGATGTCTGCACCTGGCACTACTTTCCCCCAATTAAAACGCCTGGCATTGTTATATTCGAATTAAATACATAATTAGCTATAATATCACACCAAACACAGAGCTCTATAAATTGCACACCTTCAGTTGATTTTACAACCCCTTTGTTGCCCATCCACTCTCACACCCACCGCTGAACAGCTGCCAGGCGCCCGGATTAATTAATAATGATAGTATGGCATACTAACTAGAAAGATTTAGTTGCTCTATAAATTGCAAACCTATTTCCGTAGCTAGCTCTTGGGCTATTATATCTACTTTAGAATATACCTATAATATGTAGATTGCTTTAACGTAAAATTATATTATTAATTTGTCTACTTAATTTATTTAATCACTTATACGGACGATAAGAAGGGAAAATAATAACAATTTATAATTAATATCAGTAGGTATGTTTGACGCAAAATTGATTTTTTGAAAGTACGATTTTTTTACTTTTGATAAATGTGTTGAAAATCTGGAGAAACCATGGTAGCCCAACCAGTTGTGCTGCCATGGCTCAATGAGTCAGGGTTCAAAAAAAGTCCGCTTTAGCCGTAATATATTTTTAGACCGCACATTTACCAGTTGCCGGTAAGAAAATGCAACGTAAGTGCAACAAAGTGCAAATCGTATAATAACATAATAATAATAATACGTTGCATACAATGTAAAGCACGCGATGCAACCGGCTGGATTGCATTATACTTGTAAGTTCGATTAAATTAATGCACTGAGTCAGCATTCCACGCTACGATTGGTCCAGAACGTTCTCGCGGCACCGCCCATTTTATCCACGGGTTCGGCCCCTTTATGATCGCGATGCGTATCGTATTTTATTATTATGGTTATAGATGCTACTTATTCTCAAACATCGTAACCTCACTTTATAATCTGAATTTTCTTTTTTATACTTCTAAAGCAGGGTCGGGCAAATCTTTCGATCGCCGGGCCACATAGCTAATAAAAATTCGACCGCGGGCCGTACAGCTGATGAAAATTTGACCGCGGGCCAAAAATTTGCAGAGCAAAAAAAAAGGTCCTCACATTCTATTTCCGCATTTGGAAAGCAAAAAAAGCTCCTTTTCCTCTGTTCTGGCGCCCTTGCTATATCTTTACTATTTTTCTAAAATTTATAAAAAATTTATAAAATGCTGCCATTTGCCCAGGCCTGTTCTAAAGTGTCTGTTAATGCATCTCTGAGCTAGTTCTGTCAATTCTAAAGCGTTTATTGGCACTACAGAACTTCTCTAACTGTTTCTGTTATAGAACTGCGTATTGCTCGGTCAAATTTTCGAAGTGTTTGAATTACCTGTGGTTCTAACAGGTTTAGAAAATATTTTCAAGATTATCTCCTCCTTTAATAAGTGTACTTGTTGGCAGAATAGAGGGCGAACTGTTTTTGGTAATAAATCCATTATAGTTGGAAAACATAATTTGATTCTGCAGAAAAAACGCATTTTCAAACATTTACTATAAAGATATCTTAAATATGAAAATTTAAGTATATTACAAAAATAGAGAATGAACCCCTTAATAATTCCTTAAATGAATAAAAATTGAGTAAAAAAACATGTTTTTGCGCTGATTTTTTGTGTATACTTGTTTTATATTATAATAGAGCAGCTGATCTTGAAATTATCTAAGAGATTTACCGGATATTCGAAATTTAAACAAATGTTTTAAAACATCTGACACGAGAGCCATAAAATCTCTGTGCTGCCAACATGCAAAATTGTCTTATATAGAATCACATGATATGCACATGGTGACCATATTAAAAACCGCATTTGGGATTCTAGGTATAAGATTTCTTTAACATTTAAGTACTATATACTGGGTGTTTTTTGTACCCTATAAATTAATAGATTTTTTTCCTTGGAACCTTTATGAAATGCCCTAACAAATATTACGAAATTCGTTCTTTAGTACAAAACATTTCTGTTAACATTCTCAATATTTTATATAGTAGTAGTTATAGCTCTGTTCCAACCTGTCTGAGAACGGTAACAGAACCGTCACAGTCATGCGCAGTAGCTAAAACGACACTGTTTGTATCGGTTTTGGAACACGTTTTAACTACTGCGCATGGTTCTGTTACCGTTCTCAGCGAGGATGGAACAGAGCTTATATTGCATTTAAATAAGTTGAATGCCAATTTAGCCCACATTTTCGTTCTATTTCGCCAAATATAGGCGTTCGATATTAGTTGCATGTCAAATAACTAAAATATTCGACGAAATATTAGGCACTGTTTTTAAAGTCTACTCAATCATATTATATTAAAACTACATATTTTTATTTTAGAGTATCTTTCATAAGTACATTAAAAATAATATTGAATTTTTCTACTCCGAATTTCTGATAAGTACACTGTTTTATTATGCTTATTAATAAAACGAGAAAACTTATAGATATTCAGGCGAAAAAACTAAGATAATTTTTTTAAGTTCTAGTTTTTTTTTATTAATAAACTAGCATTCCAGCCCGGTTCGCTGGGGTAAATTTTAGTTTGGTAGTGAAATAATCAAGAGTAAGTCCCTCATGTATTATTTTACTTGAAAATCGATCTCTTATAGTTTAGTCAGTGCAGCTCTGCATCGATTTAGTGCTTTACTTTACATTTTCGCTAACAGCTCAACTCTATTTTGTCTTGATACGTAATAATATGTAAAGTATGTTATTCGAAAAGAAGTAGGCTTTTTAAACAATAAAACAATTTTCGAAATCGGTTCAATAGTTCCTGAAATAGGTAACCCGCAACAAACGAACATTCAAACTTTTGACCAAAGCTATTGCGACTGCGGAACAGCTTGAATTCTTAATTTGAAATGTGTCAAACCTATTTCAGATCTTCTATGATCGTTTAATCTGAACGTAACTACATTTTGAAGATTTTTGTGCAAACCTTGTAATGCTTTTTACATTGGCTTGGCTTACTGTTTAATGGTAGGCAATTTTGAGAATTGACCATCAAAGTGTTACCAGTGTCGTAGGGAAATATCAAAATATCCTCGTTAAATCAATTTATCTTGAAAAAACACCTAAAAAAATATATCGTTGTGTGCCAGGTGCCAGTTAAGGTGAAAATAATCAAGTTAAAGTGGAAAAAATAGATAATTCTTTTCTCTTTTTAAAATTTTTTTTGAAGTTGATGGATTGAGTTCGCTGAAATAAGGAAACAATTAAATGTTTCGTTTATTTACACTGTCTCCCAGTTTTTTATTGAAAATAGCTAAAATTATCTGGTTATTTGGAACATATTAACACTTCTTTAAATTTATATACTATCGCAGTTAACTTGTAGAAATGGTGAAAGCAAAACTGTGCCAAAAGTGATTTTGAAATTCGTACTAGAAAAACCATTAATATGAAATAAAGTTTATACCAACGAGGTGTGCACGATGCAAATTTCTGTAAGCAAAGAATTTAAACGAAATTTCGCGTTTGTGAATTTTTGTCAGTTCTCTAAAGCGTTTGTTGATAATTAAAAGTCGGGGCTGTAAGTTATACACTACGGCCAATAATTAGGTCTACTGTGCCCCTTTCTTCCTAATATTTCATCACTTCTTGAGGATTCCTACTAATATAGTTCAGGTTGGATTGTCCAACGAGTTCTAGGATCATTGTTGGACTTGCCAACTTATGTATTACAAAAAAATGTCTTTTCTCTATCTTGACCTCCTGACGTCAAAAGATCAAAATTCTTCAGAAAAATAGTAAGACTTGTACACTGAATATGAATGTGAAATTAAAGTGCAGTTCATAGGAATATCGTATTGAATAAAATGAATAAGTAAGGTACGCCACTGAACAGTGGGTACCTATATACATAATTTTTTTAGAAACAAAAACACTTGTGTACATGTAAAATAACTGTATTTGAGCTGTATAATAATATTGTATTATCTGCAAACACGCCATAGGCTTTTGTGTTGTGTCAAAAGGACACTTGCTGTGAGGGGTTCCCCCACCGTACAGGATTTTAACTTTCAAACTACGGACACAGTCGATTTTTAGTTTTGGTTAAACTGTACAGAAAAGTCATTGAATATCCGAATACTGTAAATATTTTTTTCCGAAAGGTTTAAAAGGAAAATTTAAAGAAATGAATTTATTTCAAATTAGATACCAATATGTAGGTATTATGAAAAGAAAAAGTTTGTTTTTTTGTGGTCATGGGTAATATTAATAGATATTATTAAAAACTACTGAACCGATTTGAAAAATTCTCTCACGGTTTTAAAAATCTACTTCTTCGCGAGACAGCCTATACATTATTACGCCAAAACAAAAGAATGAGCTTATTGAGAGTGAAAATGTAAAGCAAGTTCAGAAATCCGGCACGTGATCTTGTCTGAACTATAAATTGTTATATTAACTGGAAAGAATATATGGGAGATTTGTTGCTCTTATAATTATTTTATTGCCGAGCTAAAATTTACTCGGCCGAAACTGGGCCGGAAAACCAGCGTTATTAATATATAGGGTATGTTCCAAGCAGCCAGCAAACGGATACGAAACCATCACCCGCATACGCAGTAACTAAAACTTAACTGTTTGTATCGGTTTTGGAACACGTTTTATCTACTTGCGCATGACAGTGACGGTTTCGTGTCCGTTTGCTGGCTGCTTGGAACATACCTATAATATTACAACAGGACCTCTGCCCGTAATTTCGTTTTTTTTATTACGTGTATA
The DNA here is from genome assembly GCA_963575645.1 of Xanthostigma xanthostigma. Classification (NCBI taxonomy): domain Eukaryota; kingdom Metazoa; phylum Arthropoda; class Insecta; order Raphidioptera; family Raphidiidae; genus Xanthostigma; species Xanthostigma xanthostigma. Next base: position 45,845,369 of record OY754464.1, read on the forward strand.
CGAACCTTTGGAAGAGAACTATATAATTTGTTCAAAGAGACTGCATCTAAATTAGCGGTGCAGAAATTCAGAATTAGTGTGTTTAATTTTAGGCATATCAAAATGACAAATAATTTACGAGATGCCTACTACATTAAATATTGTGATTTATGTATGTATGAAAAGCCAGATTTACGGACTTTGAAATACTTAAAATTACTTTTATAGAATACGACGGAACTATCATTGGTGGATAAACTTAAATGCACGGCTATTATTATCAATAATATCTTAATGCAACAGACGATATCGTAGTTGCTGAAATAGTGGACCCTGATGTTGTTGAAATAAATACCGTATTTTTCGGACTATATAAGACGCACTTTATTACATAGAAAAACAGACTCAAATTTTGGGTGCGTCTTATGGTCCGAAGGTATTTTTTTCAATAGATCGTCTCTAAATTTATGTTAACAATAATTAAAAAATATGACCCGAAACTCGAAAGTAACATTAAATCTCTATATATATAAAATTCTCGTGTCACAGTTTTCGTTGCCATACTCCTCCGAAACGGCTTGACCGATTTTGAAGAAATTTTTTGTGCTTATCCGGTATCTATGAGAATCGGCCAACATCTATTTTTCATCCCCCTAAATGTTAGGGGTAGTCCACCCCTAAATTTTTTTTCTTCCTTCCCCATTCGTTCTTTTGCACCGGGCACGACGGCGCAGCCGGAGTGCTCGACATACACACATATACGTCCATGTATATTTTAAAATAAATAAAATAGATAGATAGATGTTCCAATTAAATTGTTTTATTATTTCACTTTATACGTAGCGAAGCACGTACAGGGCCGCTAGTCATCTTATAAATTTGAGGTGCGTCTTATCGTCCGAAAAATACGGTAAATAAAAACTCGGGTCGCATTTCCAAATACCTTACCGACGATACAGTGTATTTGCTCATACATGCGTTGTTTTTGGAAAAAATAACAAATTTAACCCCCTCTAATACAACCCCGCAAAGCAAGATTGTAATACGGTAGTCGAAGGCTCCACTACTGTTGGCGCTTAAACGTTATTTCATCTCAATCCTGTCCGGAGCCGCTAGTATATTAATAAAGTTATGCATTAAAGGATTTCGTAGCCCAATGGCAAAGGAACTCTGATATAGTTCATCATGTACGCGTCCGTGTGTCCATCTCTATGTCACAGCCTTGTAACTTCACCATCTTTCCATCGAGTCGGATAAAATTTTGCAGGCATGTGTTTTATGTGAATCGCCATATAATAATTTGTGTAATGCAATATTATAAAATTGATGTAAATTTTTATTTTCACCCACCATTTTGTGTCTATGCACCAGTCAAGGGCGTAGATATTTTATTTTTCTGGGGGGTGGGGGGTAAAGCAAAAAATCAATATTTTTTTTTAAGTTTTAATAATATCACAAGAATTTACTCACAAAGGAAGGTCCCAAGCAAAATATCAATTCCCAAACCATTTTACAATTTTTTTTTCAAGAAGTGTTTCTAAATTTTATTTTTTTAGGCAGAAATTCGTATTATTATCAGTTTTATTTTTTTATTATTGTGAATCTGGGGGGGGCGGTAATTACCCCCTTTACTCCCCCTTATCTACGCCCCTTGGCACCAGTCTTTAAAAATGGAACAAAAGTTCTTAAGTGACTTTTTTCCTTAGGTGAATATTTCGCGAGACGTACGGTCCTAAAGTAAAAATATATGATTAAAAAATCTGAAAAAATCAAGATATTAACACTTTATAAATACGAGTACTTTCAACGAAAATTATTTTAAACAGGATATAATATCTTAACAAGACTGTTTTATAGATATATTTATAATTTTTAGTTTTCAATGCAGCAATTTACTGATGAAAGACACACTCACTTAGTCGTTTTTTTTTTTTTAATATGACGCACATTGAAGTAGAAATTTTTTGAAGCCAATAGGCATGATGACAGATTTTGAAATCCATTTCAGTGTAGGTACACGTCTACTATTTCCGAAAAAAAAATCTTTCTATTTTAAAGTAATCGCAAAAACGCTTTTGACGTCACGCCTTAGTGACACTGACAGCTGACATTAGAGTTGTAATTATGGGTGAAGAGTTGTCGTGCAGAGGTATTTCGTAATTTATATTCGTAGTTTATATTAAGTATTTTCTTGAAAGTAAGTATACTTAGTAGTAAAAATACTACGTTTTTATTTAGTTGCAAGTTAACTAACCTCAAAAATAACCTTTAGAATAAGCGTTATAAAATATCACAAAAAACGAATAAATGACAAATCAACTCAGATCGCAACCAAAATTTAAGTGACACGGTGATTACTGATTATACTTCAAGTGTTTATATTTTCTTTGATTTAAGAAGGCGTGACGTCGTTCGGTGTTTCAGTCAACAGGGCCGATTGCAGTATTTTATACTTTTATTTTATTAAAAAAATTTTTAATCTCAATGTTTATATTAACGATGGGTCATTTTTTTGAATCCTTTCAATTATATTTTTCTCTAAAACCATTTATTCTTTGATTCTTTTAAACTGTCATCATAATTGTATTACAGAACTTATCAACGAACTAGTTAATGCAATTCACCCGAGTTTTGGACAGTACCTAAATAAATGTGTGTTATTCTTAAAGGGTCGAAGCTGGTTTTTAGACTGTTCAACCAATCGCGAATTGCACCGAAGAACGCGCGGTTCGCTTTGTTTTACGACCGTCAGGAAATTAAGTTCACCCGAATTTAATTAGTAGTAAAAGTTTGGGAGATTAGACTGTGACCGTACACCTCTGTTTCCAAACAAAAAAATAAAAATAATGACGGGTTTACATTTATATTTCAGCTCGCGATAAAAACCTAATATAACAACAATAGGTAGGTACCTATATATAGGTATATATATATAATAAATTGAATTATAGAACTCCTTAGTATAAAAGAATCTCTTATCATGCCACAGTCAATTTTCTCAGAAGCTACATCGACTCTAAATAGGTACGTAAATGCAGCCTACTCCTAGTTATAGACACATATAGTTTTCTTGTGTAGTTAAAAATTGAGAATATTTTCACCCAGTCAAATTGTTCTCTTGTAAATTTGCAAATATTCACGCTAATGGTCTATAAAATTTTACACAATAAATTTAATAATACACATGGTTTTCGTGAAAAAAAAAAATTACCCACAAACTTATAAGTTATGCGGTTGGCGAAATCATTACTAATCGTGAAGAAAAAACTGTGTACCCATTTTTAAGCACATGGCGCGAATAGAGGAGTACGAGATTTGGCATAGTTCAAGTTCGCATAGAGAAGGACTGGAGAAAGATTATATTTATGTATAATATGTGTTACAAATACATTAAATAAAATTAAAAAAAACATTCATTGTTTACGTTCATACAATGTAAAAAAATAGCGACGTAAATGCGGAGTGAATTACGGTCGAAGTTCGACCACAGACTGGGCTGCTAGTTGGTGTTATTAGGGATAAGATTTAAATGTAACTCGATATAATAATATGTACGGAACTATCGGCGCACGACTAATACTCGCACTTTAATTTTTTAACTCAGACGTTTTGATTTTATATTTAAGTACTAGCGGCCCGTCCCGGTTTCACCCGGGTGCAAAACTGTAAGATTTATTAATACATAGTCTCTCTCTCTGGTCGTAACATTTTTTAATTGAGATTTTCATATAAAAATACCATACAAATTTCCGACTTTTCCGGTGGATTTTCCAAAAATGTTCTTTCATACAAACCTAGTTCTGACAATTACGAGCACAACAAAAAAAAATATCCAAATCAGTCGAGTGGTTTCATGTGGCGCTTCGTAATACATTTCATTTATATATATACTAGCACCCCGGCCCGGTTTCACCCGGGTGCGATAGTAATAATTCTGCAAAATGTATTTCGTTTGCGGCCCGGCGTCTGAACTAATAGTTTTGAACAAATTGTATCAATGTGGCTACGAATTGGTACTAAACAGTTTTTTTTTGTTTGCTTCTGAACTAATAGCTTTGAGCAATCAGGTGTCGCTACATGTTACTAAAACGACACGATATAGATATACTTTATATATAAGGATAGTCTCTCTCTCCCTCTCTCCCTGTTTCTTGGAATAAAAAAAACTTAAAACTATCCTCCAGTGTAAGTTGGAGCAAGTAAGACAAAACTTTATTAAAATCGGTTCACTGATTTCGGAGATTAGTGCGGACGAACATCGTGACATGAAATTTTTGTATAGTACCTATATAGATGAACTAATTTTGTCAAAACTTTATTCTATCTAGCAGAATACCTTGATATTTTCGCAACACGTTATACGAGTTGCACAGCCACTGTCTGATGGATGGCAGTAATTCACAGTCTAAACACGGATCGTAAAATGCAGCAGATACAAAATAGAATGATTGTATAGTGTTTTTTGTTCTTCGATTCATATAAACGAAAACCACTCCTTTATTTCACAGGCGATTCTTTCAATTTTATATTCATTATCTAACAACGCCAAAACAATATTCTATTCACTTTGGATATTCCAATCATATTTGCAGTTTGGACTGCGCATTCCCTGCATCTTAATATTACTTTTAAGACCACTAATAACTATAAAGACTAGGAGCTATGGGCGCATGAATAAAATATGAATTTAGCCGACTTTTTTTGTATAACCTTGTTTATTACATAGTATCTACTGATTACAAAAGTTCACCATGCCCAGTCGCAAACTGTTTAAAACGAAATTGTTTCAACAATTGCAAAATTTTTAATGTTTCGAAAATGACGATTTTGAGTGATTTCAGGTTATTATAAACATATTAAAGGGTCCAGTACGATAACTCATCATAACAACTGTTGTAGAATTACTTTATTATACTATCTCACTTTGTATACACGACCCCGTAATTGTTTTTTAAACAATTCCCCTTTTCACTGCGGAAAAAATCCATCATATCGACACGCCGCCGTAATTGTATAACGCAAGATGCTTATGACCGGTATCGTCGAGCGTCTATAATCTACAATATTCAACTATCTATCTAAAATTATTCTAGACATTAACTGACGCTTACTATGTCATCTTAAGAGCGGCTTGTTGTGATGGTCAGCGTATGCTTGTATCAAACTGTGATTTATTTAATGATGTTATTTGATGTAATTAAGACGCTAATGACCTAAGTTGTCGAGCATCTGTAACCTGCAATAAATAAAAATATGTCATCTTGATACGGTGTACACTTTTATGAAAAGCCTATGGAATCGTTAGTGAAAACTATAAACAACATGGCGAACTTGATCATGTGCATAAAAATATAATTTGACAACTTACTGACGCTTCTGTAAGTAATTTTCTGAGCCATTATTGTACGGTATATATGCTTATGTTGAAGCGTAGTCAGCATCCACAAACGAGAACCGAAGGTGTGTAATAGATCTTTAGATAAGTGTCGGGTAGCGCGTTATTTCCTCTAAAGACATAATAATGCTTGTCAGTTTCTTGTTGTTGTTGTTGTTATTCGATGGCATGCGATCTCAGTGCTGAATAGAAGTCACTCCTTGGCTGCTAATGATACAGTAAACTGACTCGATAAATCATCACTGCGAAGATTATCAGTGCATGGCCATTTTTCTGGTAGCGAAAACAGTAAAGTAAATTCTGGTTTTGATTAAATCAATCATTAAGAGTCATTGATAGAAATTAATGATCAAACGTTTATAACTCTATCTTTCTCTCGCTCTCTCTCTCTCTATCTCTCTCAATTTGCAGGGTTGCCAGATAAGTTTGTTAAAACCGGTCATTGTGGCCGTCGTGAAGTGGAGTATCCACAGAGTTGCCATTAACTTTTTAAACCTGAAGATTCAGTAGGTTCCGAATGAAACAAAAATATATTATCCATTTAGTGGCACAGCACGAGTGTTAAAACCAAAAAAAAATGCGTTTTTTTAAAAATTATTATGAAATAATGTTTAACTTTTTTTAATAATCAATCACTAAGGAATAAATAGAGACAAAACAACAAAACGTGATTTGTTTATTAAATTGTAAACAAACAAAAATATTAGGGCATAGTATAGTGTAGTAGACGTAAAACGGGTATGATATCATGTAATGTACCAACTTGTGAACTTCCAATAATATATTTCGGGGATTCCAAGTCATAGACAAATATGTGATTTTAATTGCAGTGTCATCTGTTAATGTGATTGTATTGTAAAAAAAACATTTCTGTAGGATCCTCGTGTTGGCCGCTTATTTGATTTTTTAATACAAGTTAAATAAAGCATCGATTTAATTAATATTTTTACTCAGCTTTTTGATGTGAAGCATCTGTTGGTGCGCTTGGCAATACAAACGGCTTGATACGCTCTATTATGCCGTCATGCTCCCTCGACGCTACCGCTCTCGACTCTCTTGACACGTACAACGCTTGTATATGCACTTTGTATTCGTGGCAGGGTGAAATTTAGTGACAGGGCGGTATTTAGTCAATAGAATTTCGTTAGTTGACAGAACGAAATTTAGTTACAGGATGGAATTTTGTTACAGGGCGAAATTTAGCTACTAAAATTTTGCTTAAATGTGTGCTGCTAATCCATATATCCAAGAATATTCTCTACAAAACCGTAGATCTACCAATAAATTCGTAGGATTGACAACTCTGGGTACAGTGCATGTAGAATATTGCGAAAATGAACGTATTCATTACGATTTCACAAATACCAGACGCTTCAAAGTGCGTCCTTGTGGATCTGCTCAAGGATCATAGTTGTCAATTCACTGAATTTACAAAATAATAAGTAATAATTTTGTAAATGACCAGCTTTTGTCCGTGGTTTCAGTCCCATGAATGTGTCAATATTGCCCGCAGATTTATTCGCATAATTAATATCTATTTTGATGGGAAATCTGGCTTAAATGGTGCGCTATCTTTTTAAGTTTAGATAACATTAAGCAATAAACAGATAATAATTAGATAACTTTTTAATAATTTTAGAATATTCCATCGGAATCCACCTAGAATATTTATGGATTAGATCAAAGTGTGTATACAGTGAATTTCGTTTAAAATGCAATATACATATACGGGCGGTAGCTATGGAAATAATTGATGCATTACAGAAAATCGATCCATATAAATGCCTCTCTTGGATTTCTAGTCTATATTGCATTTTTGTGGAACGATTTTCTGTAATGCATTAATGATTTTCTTAACCCTTAAATGCATGGTTTTTTATTTATATTAAAAAAAGTATGTATATATTATGTCTCAATGTATGAGGATTACTGAACAAATAATAAAAAAATGTTTTGAATTTTCAGTCCGTTTAATTCTCCATTTTGTCTTTGTAGGATGCAGCCTACACTATGGTATTTTTTTTCAGGCAAAGGTGCATGATATTCATTATTCAGCCATTAAAATATTATGTAGGCTTTATCCTACAATTTGAATTTAAGGGTTAATTTAAATATTTTGAAAAATTTGTGATGCGTCATAGAAATTTAAAATACTCCCCGAGGGAGTTATGAATTTCTTGTTGTTTTTACACTTATTTAAAAGTTTGTACCTAAAAATTTTGCAGATATATTCTTTCGGATTAACAGATTTTTTTTAATATACCTATACATACAATACTTTATTTTAGGTAAAGTTGATTCATCAAGTTAAAACCTTTCGAAGAAATTTAATGTTTACCAACTGAAATCTTACCTTCACGCACACTAGCTTGCGTGTTTACTGTTTACCTGTGCATACAGGGTGTAACAGAAAAATTTCTGTTATTTTTCTTAAAACGTCTTGTTTATTTATTTTAAGAGTATATGGGATAAAAAATCAAACGAATAACAATATCCACACTGACTAAAACGTCAACTAGGTATTTTAATAATTTTTTTTATTCTGACTGTTTTTTGGTCAATAATTATAAATGTATTGAAGATTAACCATATCTATTTTATTATTTTTTTAATAGCCAATTGGTGATGTGGATTTTTTCATTATTTCCGAAGTTTATCGCTAATTTTCTGACACACTCTGTATATAGTATCGATAGTCCCTATCGATATAACATGTAAATTTTTGTATGTGCATTGTACAAATCTACCTGTTGTATGGTGCGTATTTTATTTTTTTTATCACGAATTGCTTATCAGTGGCTTACGCACAGAGTAATACGTGCCAATTATTAGTGAAGTATTTATAACATTAGCAGCCCGGTCCGGCTTCGCCCGGATATATATATATTGTCTATTAAAGATAGAGATATTATGCTGTCACTGTTTCTTTGTAGTTTAATAGAGCCGTATTTGCCCGGCAGTAATATGCTAGCATAATGAGATCATTCCAAATATTTTATCTCGGGATTCATTAAGTCAAAAAAGTGTCTGCCTATTAGCACGTCGTGTAAAGTCAGAAGTCGAATGACTATCCATCGGTTGTTTCACTTTCTTGAAGTTTTTTTAAAATTATTTTTTGACAGGAATTCAGTAAGACAAGCTCATAGAAACTTATCTATCTGGGCCAATATTCCTTTGAAAATGTTTCTGCAATACCTATGTCCTATACTTACGTTTTGGTATCATTTCATTGTTTTAAAAATTCTCAAAAATGATGTGGCTTCATATTGTCATTGGAAATGACTCTAGGTACATTATTTCTTAAAGAGTCATTTCAAATTTTTATTTTCAACGCTTTTATTTAGCTTGACTCCGTATATTTGTTTCAAATCTTGGGACAACTTTTTCAACTACTTCCCGTTATCCGATTGAGTTGAAATTTTGAATAGGTCTGTAGTTTTGATGACAATACAATATTATAATAACTAACTAACCGTTCCGGCTTTCGTTCGGTTGCAAATTGCACTTTTAATAAAACACACTAAAAACTTAAAAATGAAATAGGTAAAAAAGCTTTTTAAGTTAAACGACTTTTAGTTCAGATGACAATACAATATTATAATAACTAACTGACCGGTCCAGCTTTCGTCCGGATGCAAATCGCATATAAAGTATACTAAAAATTTAAAAATAAAGAGGTAAAAAAACTTTTCGGCTTTTATTGTACAATCAATAATGTACTAAAAACTAAAAATAAATATGAGGCACCATAGGGGGCATTGATTAAACTAAAATAAAATCGGGGGGGGGGGGCATTTAGTAGAAAACTTTCATTGGAAAACTTTTATAGGAAATCGTATTTAGCTTTCGACTGTCTTCTTTGATCATAATGTAACTATAAATGCCCCCTATGGTGACTCATATTTATATTCTAGTTTTTAGTACATTATCGATTGTACAATAAAAGCGTTAAAACATTTAACTATTTAACATTTAACCTATTTTTATTTCAGATATTGACATTAAGGTAAAAATATGCACCTCCGCCACTGACCTTTTATCTGTCTACATGTCTGACAGTGTCTATTATGTCGCACGCGCTATATGCTGGGCTACCTGACACAATAGGTGTGCATCATAATAATAGCGAGAGACATGAATTCTCTATAATAGAATACCTGTGATTACAATTTAATAGGTTTTTTTTTTCTTCAATCGAATTACTGTGACATTATTTCACCCATAATTTTTTCCAACCCGTTTTTTATCACACTCTGAGTGATGTTTGTAATAACAAGAAATTGGATAGGTTAAATATTTTTGACTCAAAAGCCACTGAACCAATTTTGATCGCGCTTCTATTAAAAAAGACCGAACAGTAGCTAAAAACTTGACAACGCGAGCGAAGAAGCCAAGGCCACAAGATTAAAAAAAGTGTGCGTGTAACTTTTAAAGACCGCGCATAACCAGCACAGCACAAACCTGCAACCCGATCGATGTCGCACACTAAACCGGCACAGACCAGCAAATGTAAGTGCAGGTTTCGTAATGTACGGTGGAAATTATGCAGTTCGCACTTTGCAAGTGGGTTTTTCAATGCAAATTAATTAAGAAAACGACACATCAAATAGCACACTATAGATCGGTCTAGCACGACTATAGACAGAAACTGCAGGCGACCGACTGACGGCCGTTGCTGGCCGCTGGTTTCATGTTGCTAACCGACAATCGCAGGTGCTGGTCTAACGTCCGCAACTCCGTTAAATAACATGGATACCTTAACGAATAGGCTTTTTTGCTCCGTGCTTGTGCTGGTCGTGCAGGTTCATGCTTAACAAATATGTGGAGTCTTATAGGTACGCGTGGTTGAAGTAAAGCATGTAAACAATACATGTATTTTTAGGTTTGCAGTTTTATTTATATGTACACTGTATATAACAATATAATGCTTAAAGTAGATTTGAGGAATTTATGTTACAACTGTAAAAAAATGTGTACCTTCAAGTGAAAATTAAAAAATGTTAACATTAATTTTAGCATTACAATTGAACATGCCTTTAGGTATATGTCTCAGCTTGACTTTTATGATCGGAAAAAAATTCAATTTACAAAATTCGAAGATAATTCTTTTGTACTTGGGGTATCGTTTTGAATAAATCGTTTTATGACAGGGGTTATTTATGGCGTATATCCCTTAAAATCGACAAATTCACAGAACAGATTGCTTTCTGATAAAAAGAATATATACAGAATGTCTCAAAACCAATTCCTGCTGCAGTGAAATGTAAACTTTTTTATACGGTTATGGCAGCATATTTGTCTGGAAAATGTAATTCATTATAATTAAAGTGCAAAATTCGTATTGTGCCCGACATTATTAATTATTATTATTCAAATAGCTACAGCTTGCTATTGTATTATGAAACATCCATTGTTGATGTTACAATGCAATAATTAAGAAACATTTATTATTTAAACAATGTTACTGTCTGGACTCAAACTCGAATCTTCTACTATCGCGGCGGATGAGTTATTTATTTTTACTCTACAGTGAGATCCTAACAATCAACATTTTGTGTAATGTCAACAGTCGGTGTTTCATAATATAATAGCACGCTGTAGCTATGTGTTTTTATACATAATATGTAATAGGTCTTACGTACCAATCGTAACGGAAATTATAATTAATAATATGGATTATCTTATAAATTAACAGACATTCCGTGTATAAAATTGAATTGAAAAACTTTTTACCTTTATTCTCACCGAAGTTCAAGTACCTACACAAACTTCGGTGACGGAATTTTCGGTTCGTAATTACACTAAGAATATTTCTTAAAAATCGGTGTTATACTTTTGAATCATTGCCTATATGAGTTTTAATAAAACTTATAGAAATCTTGAGTTTTGTCGGCCTTTTCAAAACATATAATTTGACTGGCATAAGATTCTAAATAGTGATTTTAAGTTTTACATGGTCCTAGTAACACGTCTTACTTTAGGTTGCAATTAAAAATTCACAACTTTACATTACAATTATTTCATTTAGGTACACAATTTAAATTTGTATAATAATTGTGTCCTTTATGTATTTTTGTATGTGACAATCTGTGTCATCGATATTTATTTCCAAACTTATTATTATTTTTACCTAAGTTACAAATTCATTTTAATTGAATCTTACGTCCCAAAATAGTGGGCGGTTACAGTTACCTTATACTTTGTTAATGGCTATATTCACCGAACGTTTATTTATTCGGTTCATTTGTTTCATTCCTCCGAAAAAATAGCGATAATTAAATTCACCAAGCATAATTATGTTTACTGCAGTTATAAATCTATTCCGTCCAAATTCTCGGGTATAAATATTTTTCGCCTGCGAAAATAATAATGGCCGCTACATAGATCATATACCTAACCTATAAACGTGGAGTATTATAACAGCAGTTTGCTTTTGTAAATTTATTTATGTGTTGTTTATTAATCTTTTGTGAAGTGTATAGTTGTAAAATAAATTAACTTTAGTGGAAGCTTTGTGTGCAATTGAAATCGGATGAGTAGTTTCGGAATTTACCCTTCGCATATACACAATCTCATAAAATTCGCATTCTCTTTGTTAGGTTCCTCCTTCGCATACTCGTGCCGACATCCCCGCCGCCGCCTCCGACCGCCACCATATTTATTTTGTCAAATATGTTTTGAATTAAATACTTAAGATAACAAGCAAATATTTTTTATCAAATTTGAAACATAAAAATAGTTTTTGTGAGGATAAACATATGCTGTCGTGGATTTTTTTTAAAACTTCACAAGAGGAACAATTCAGCCATACATTTTCGTGTAACTATTAACGCAGCGGATGCCGTGGAAGCACGACTTTTTTCGACTTAGTTGACAAATATCATCATAAATTTAGCTAATTTTCACATAATATGCATAATATATAGCCTATGTTGGTTGGGAGTAATGTACCTATTAAGTGTTGAAAGAATTTTTCAAATAGGTGCAGTTGTTTCGGAGATTACCCTCCGCATACACACATACTCATAAAATTTTCTCGCTTTCTTTATAAGATTGGTATAGATATAATTTATGTATAATAAATGAAAAAGTCTATATTACAACAAAATTGTTACTCGGTAATTAAGTTAGTTATAAGGTACATATAATGTGCTTGCAGATTTGGTTTTTGACCGATGTGCCAATATTTGGTCTCTACTATACTATTTTTTGTTTTTAGTAAAATAAAACGTGATCAGCAGCTTAGACTGTGCTATACCCATTGTTTTATTGAAAAAAAGTAAAATATTGATATACTTCATTTTATACCTTAAAAATCTTAAAATGTAAAATTCTTGACTATTTACATGTATAAATTATTTGAATTTCTCGCTATTTGGAACCTCGCACGTAGTTTACGCTGAGAAAACTGACAGTCCATAAAACTATAGTCACACGTTTAGCTGATTTAAACGCATATTTTATAGAATAATAATAACAATATTACAGAGCAATAATTATTTTACGAAATAATCGTATTAGCTTATTTACATACTTTAATAATATTGTAATTTCATTAAATTTATGGCTAAACATTAAATAACTTTCACATTTTATAGTGTTTAAGTAAATTTATAAAATGCGCGTTCAATGAAAATTAAAATTGGTACACTTGATGAATTATTCACACAGGACTGGTTCTTGCACTGAAATTTATAGGGAAAACAAATCGAAATTCAATAAAAAAATTGGTTGTCTGTAAAGTCGGTTTACGGACGATAGTTTTACGTGATAACGTATTCCGTAATACATAACCTAAACCTCCCAAAATTTGGTTTCAATCCGCTTATCCTTGGTGTCGGAATGATAAGAAATGTCAAAAGTGACGTTTGCAACTTACAAAGTATTATGTTCTAATAATAATTAGTTATTCCAATACTTAACTTAGAAGGCGTTGCATTTCACAATATACTAATGTCAAAAAATTGAATTAAACATTAGAAATGCAGCCGTTTTCATGTTAAGACAAGACATACGTTTGCTTCTAATTTCCATGTACGGCAAACAAAGACAACCGACCGCGTCGCGCCATGCATTAGACAACATTGCATTTATACAGCTATTTTTCTATATAAATTTGTATAAAATATTTTTCTATATAAATTTGTATAAAAAAACTGTTTAGGCAAATTCTGTTATACGAAATCTATGTAAAATGTTCTCCTCTTTCGTTTAAGACTGGTTTCAAACCGATCTGATTTAAATTGAGCGAGAAATTAGCAAAAAGCACGCACAGGGTCAGGCGGAACGTTACGCGTTATGCGTTATGCCTTATGCGTTACGAACGTTAGGAACGTTACGTTACACTTTTTCGTACATGCAGCCGGTGTTTTATCAATTTATAATATTGGTGATTCATCAATTTATAAGACGTTATCACGTCAAAAAGTGAGTTTAAACGATAGAAGTGAAACTCTCGTATAGTAGAGGCTCCGAAGTAAGTTAGACCTTCACTGATCTGTTTACCGGATGAAAATTATATTTGATCAAATAAAATATGTTTCTGAACATATATCGATAAGGTTGCTGTAAGAAAAATGTTCATGGCTATAATTAATTAAAATTATAGAAAAGTCTATTTTTTAATTTCACCGACGTGCTTGCCAAATGAACTAAACTCCAATGGAAAGCATATAATAATACACAATATAAAAAACGTAGGTTGTCAACCTTTTTCCGATCCTTATTACCTGGTATCCGCGTACAAACAGATATTATTAATTGCGCACATCTTATCACTTGAAAGATATATCAAAATGAAGACCAATTTATTGCAAACACAGTGATATAGAGTTGCTTGAGAAAATCCGTTCATAGACAACGGTTTCAAGGTTTTTAATTTAAAAAAATTGTAGCGAGCGAAGATGTATGACGGAGAGGCATTGGGCGTATTATTTGATGCGATAGAGAAGGACGCAGTACAACAGCTGCTCCCCTCGAAGTCGTAAAATGTAAGAGAGTGCGCATGCTTCCTATTCATAGTATATAAAAGAAAAAGCTATAGTATACTATTGATTTTAATGAAAAAACTTTTGAAAAACTTTGCATATTAGTGCAGTCAGGCTAAAAAAAAACCTCGGAATGAAACGGAATAAGCTGAATGTTTGTATAAACCTTTATTTTGGCATTTTAAATGCTATCTCAAAAGTCTCATAAGGTAACGTGTGAGCGTCCTTAGATATTCAAGGTCAAAGATCGCGAAAATAAGTTTTTTGGAAATATTTCGCTTCCTTTGCCTCAAATTGTATTTGCAGTTATTATATACAAGTTGTAGAGTATAAAATTCTCTACAAATTTCGTATCAAACAATTTTAACCTCAATAATTAATTAATTGACACTCACACTATAAGTATATAGGGAAGATCGGTTTATAAGACACTCTGGATATTATGCCGCTATGATTGGGTTTAAATCGACATTAAGCGAAGACATGTTATTATTGAAGACTGCGTCTATTTATCTATAAAAAATATTGATTATGATTACTCAGCGTTTACTAATTGGCCGTGAAATTTTTAGAAAATTAATTAATATTCTATTCTTATAAAATAATGAAAAAAGGGTCATACGCAATTTACATACATCTTTATATTTGAAATTAATATTTTGTATCGGGTACTTGAATTAAAACGCCAGTAAATTCATTTACCGGAAAACAGTTATTCTTGCCTCAGGACATAATATCTTGACAACTATGTCAAGCAGTGACAAGGAATTTGATAATGAAAACGAAGCTGCAAGTAAAGATTTAACTTGCTTCAAAACATACCATTCCAACTCCCATAAGTTTGGGAATATTAATTTGAGTCAAAATTCACTTTCTTACTATTTTACAAAACTTTCCTTACTAGAGGTCTTCGGAATGTTAAAAACATGTTTTAGCAAAAAGTCTGTTCATCTAGTATAGGTATGGCTGTCAACACGATACCGGCTAAACCGATAGAAACCAAATTTTGGTAGGATATTTGACACCTTAAGCCTTATTGGTTTTGAGGAAAATCGGCGCATGCGCATAAGAGATATCCGCTGTATTTTTCTTTTTTTATATTACAACGGTATACTTTTTATTTATGGTACTCTTTAAAAAAAATGTGAAAAATTAAGCCAAGTAATACGATTAAGAGATTTATTAATATCTATAATATAAAACGTGATTAAAATATATATATATTTTTTTTATTAAAATTGATAAATAAAAAGCTTTGCATTGTTTTTTTTTAGCAGAGCGTCTTTTAGTTTATTATAATATAAACAGATATCTGACAAGTTTGAATTCATGATAAATATTTTTATTATAATGGAATATTATTTTAAAATAAACATATCAGATATAGACAACCCATGACGTATGGAACCCAACCCTTCAAGGGACCACACACGACAGACTAAGCCCATTCAATTGAACGTGTTTGTGGATACTACTTCAGTCTCAATTGAAAAATCACAGATCTGTCTTAAGATCGAGTCACCCTTAGTCCAAATGGTTTGATATTATGTAAATAAATGTCTCTTTTTTACCATGACTATTTTTTATGCCTTCCACTCATATAGTGGTGACTTAAACCCTTTGGAGGTCCCAAGCACAGAATTTTCTTGACTCCTTGGCTTAGATTTTAGAAGGTAGAAAGAAGTAAAACGTTTATCAAAATACAAATTGGCTAGGATGCAGGGACCCCTGGAAAATTTTCGCTCACTGCTCATTCCTCTTTTTTCAAAGCGTAATTAGGTAGAGCCTACGCTACTCGAGAAGAAGTAGGCTTTTAAACAGTGAAAGAATTTTTCAAATCTGTCCAGTAGTTCATATAGGATTACCTGCGATAAATACACAAACTATTCTTTATAATATTTTATAGGTATACCTAGCTGATACGATAAGTATTCTTTTTGACACCTACACTGCGTCCATGTCAAAATAATTCTCGCATAAAATACGATAGCATTTTTGTTATTTTTTCGTATAATATATTTTTAAAAACAAGCAACGTTATTAATATGATATTTAATTTGAAAATATGTTTTATTTGTATAATGTAGGTAATATATTTATAATAAAATAAACAACATCATTGTGTAAAAGTAGAGACACATTCTGTGCATTACACAAAAACAAATATTATGAATGGTGGCCGAGGTGTGTATAGCGTTTATAAAAAGTCACTCTTGTATTCAAATTAACTTTATAAATAATCTGGTGACAATATTAAAATGCATGCTGTTATTTGAATGCGATGTTTAAACCGCGGGGGCGCCATGATAAATCAATTCCGTGCCCCCCTGTACCCCTTTTACAACCCCCTTTACTCCCCGTTTGATGCTGCAGTCCCGCTGAGTTATTTATGATAAATTTATATATATGATGCCGTACGCGTCCCACGCGAAGATTTCAGACGTTCTGTCTATGTGTCGTTGTTCACTTGTCTTTTTAGGCTTCTCCATATTTGTCAACAAGGAGTATAGAGTGTTGCTATCCGTCTGCAGATCAGGCTGAATTTGTATCAACACTACTTATTAAAACAGTTCCACATTTTTATGGCATCAACAGAGAGCTTATATCCAACCTTGAATATTGCAAAAGTCGTACCTTCGTTGGTCTATTATTTTGTGAGAGAACGTAATTTAAAATTATTTTAATCGACGTAATCTGACGAACAAACGCACGCCTATAGTTCACTCATCATTCATTGGTTCATGTTTCATCGAGATGATAATATCATCGTAACACCGTTATTAGCTGGACTGTTAAAGTGGAGTCAGTTCGCCAGTCAGCCGCTAAATTGAGTAGACAGTAATTATTTTTTTTTTTGGATTTGAAGGGGGGGGGGCTTGTTTGTGAGTTTAAAATTGAGTTTTTGGGATGGGGAGGGTGTTCCCATTTAACTGTTATCTCGAAAAGACTGTAATAGTCGTTTGCTATATCTCCGTAACCGTGAGTCTGACAAAAAATGTTTAGGCAGCAGTTTTGTAGATAATAAAATTATCCACGACTTTTATATATAAATGTTTGACGTAGTGTTGATAATAAAAGTGTAATTAAAAAGTTTAAGTTCTTTTATCATACAAGCCCTCGTTTGTGAATTCGAAGAGCTTATAAAAAGCCCTTAACGAAACAGATTAAGCCCGTACAGGATTCGAAATTTTTATACCTTCTAAATGTAAACGTGGAATATGTAATGTTTTTTTTTTGTTTGTAGAATTGATTTGAGTTCTATTTTTCGAATTTTTGTAAATTAATTTTTATATATTAATTATTGTTATTAGTTAATTATTTCATAGAATAGAATATAATTAATCGATAAAATTTATTTTACATGATATATTTAGTTCATTCATAATCGTAATCGTACGATTATTGATTTGTTAATCGTAATCGTAAAAACAGAAATCGTAAGTAGTACTCTACTCCTTGTTGCGATTGTCTATTGTTATAGTGCCTACAAAAGATCGGCTTACGTTGTTCCTGAAGATACATATTATTTTGTTTTGTATTATAATAAGTGCTATGTTTTCCATTGTGTGCATTTAATTGATATGGTTAATCGTTATAATGCAACGCTCACGAGTCACCAGTGACTTACAATAATTTATACACCTACTGCAGTAGTACCCAAACATTTCCACGTTACGCGTCTGCCTTAACCATTCCAATTTTTTACTATTATCTCTTATAAGTTGTAGTTTAGCTAACGTAGAGTTTTTAGAGCAGTTTACTGGAATTCCCCACGACAAACAAAGCCCGGTTTTTGAAACCTAGTATAAAGAACGTTACGTCTGCATATGAACAGGTTGTTATATAAGAGATTGAAAGCCCTAGAGACTGCAGTGATCCCGGTCATAGACGACTCGCAAAAAAGCGCGAATATTTCTTAGACCAAGTAAGTGGCTGCGCTCTGTTCACGTCGCCGCTAAATAAGATTATATAGCGCCATCTACCACTGGATACTATGTTTCGTACCCCGCGTCGCTGTTCAGTCAATATTGGTAAGTGGCCTCAACTTTCCGTACCATGTGTCTGTCTCTCATTTTTACGGTTTGCGCAAAGTGTTAAACGTTAAACTCGTCCGTAGTCGCACAAGAAGTATTCACTAAAAAAAAAATTCAAAATACCTATTAGCTCGAGTGCCCTAGCACTGCTGTTTACCAAGTTGGGCAGGAAACCCTCAACAATTTGTAAGTTGTAATTGAATATGATGGAATAAAAAAATATTATTAAATGAAGAAATTAATTATATTTTTCTCACGCGAATATAGTTGCCAAAATTTTGATATGTCTTTACTTGACTTTATGGCCATATTCACCGAACGTAAGTAGTTATTTATTCGGTTCATTTGTTTCATTCCTCCGAATAAATAGCGATAATTCAATTCACCAAGCATAATCAAGTTTACTGCATGTATAAATCTATTCTGTCTAAATTCTCTAGTATAAATATTTATTTGCCTGAGAAAAAAATAATCGCCGCCACATACATCATACCACCTAACCTATAAACGTGGAATATTATATCTGCAGTTGCTCTTGTAAATTTATTTTTGTGTTGTTTATTAACCTTTTGGAAGTGTATATAGTTGCAGTAAAACATTAAAGTTAGTGGAAGTTTTGTGTGCAATTGGGTTAGGATAAAAAATTATTATGTTCAAATCTTTGATTAACGTCTGAACATTATTATGTTACCTAATGAAACTTTTTTGACGTTTACATTAACGCCATCTGTCGGATTTTTGGGTGAACCTCATAATATTCAACAGAAATACTAAGGAGTATAGTGCAGTGTGTATTTATTCTTCAACTAACTATTTTACCTGATAATTTGGTTGGTGAATTGAAAGAAAATTTTATTGTAACGAATAAATTAGTAATTAGTAAAATTACTAATTTCTATTTTTAATAGTGTTCGATGAATGTGGCAGATGCAAGGTCGCGATACCCGGAGGTGTCGGGACACAGTTCTAGAACCGCTGGCCTAGTGTCCCTATATTCACATGTGTGTGTATGTGTGCGTGTGTTTGCAATGATTTTATTTGCTTTACACTTAACGGAGTCGGTGTTGATCTCACCTTACAGAAATCACAATGAAACTTACTCATTTCGATACAAAAGTACATTAGCATTACAAGCCAAGTTCAATGAAATCATTCGAAACGAAACCTTTGTATTTCTACGTCACATTGCGTTACCAACATGAAGTTGTCGAGAAAACCTCCACAATTATACCATGGGTGCCCGGTCCAGATTCGTCCGGGTAGATTTTAATATGGAAACGAAATAATCGAAAGCAACAAATCTTTTCTATTATATCACTAATTATTATTGTTTCTCTTTTAGTTCTGTGAAAGAATTTTTCAAATCGCTTCAGTTGCTACTGAGATTACCCGCCACAAACTAACATATATACCGCAAATTTTTCTCTTTATAAAATTAGTATGACGACTGGCGAGATTGTTTGGGTGCCATTGTTTATACGGCATTACCATATTTCATCATCAGTTATAGAAAATTCTAGAGAAAAAATTTGCTTCTTCGTTTTCTTACGACGGATAATCTCAGGAATTAGTGATTTTTTTTTAAATTCTTTCGATGTTTAAAAACCTATTTCTTCCCTAGTAACCTATATACGGTACGCGAAAAGAGGGATGTGTAATGAGTGAAAATCCAAAACAAGTCGTGGATTCCACTCGCGACTTCTGAGCTAAATTGGTGTACCCCGGCTAAACTTTAAGTGAAAATATATGAGAAATTTGTCGCTTGTGATAAAACAAAATCTCCCCATAGACCAGTCATTCTATTTTGAACGTAATGTTAATTTTTTGTAACCGTTATACAGCAAACCAAAATATGTAAAAAATCGGAAATTTTCCGTAGAATTCAATGCTATATTTTTAAAACAACTGACAGTGATGGGTCTTACCGAAAATTGGGGCCAAAGTTGGTCAAAAACTGTTTTTTGCGTTTTTAAAAAAAAATATTGTTTGGATTGAGAAAAGTTTAATACAAAAGTTATAGAAATAATTATTACGGATCGATCTGGCTTGGTCCGATGTTAAAAAATTCGAAAATGGAGTAGCAATTATTAAAAAACCGTTAAAAATCGCTGTTTTTTGAAACGCTTGTATCTCTTTGGACAAAAATAATCTTTAAGCGATACTTGGTGAAAGTGTAGCCCTTTGCAATCCAAACAAAAGCAATTTTTAAAATTTGAAAAATAATGAAAAGTTTGTGCAAAAAACGATTTTTTCGAAAAAAAAGCATTTTTTTAAAATGCCAATAACTCATAAACCCGTAAGTTTTTATAAACGTTTTGGGGCTTAAAATTTTCTTTAATAGTTTCCGTAATGTTTGTAATTACTGCGCGCCTTTTTAATTGATCGGTAATGTGCGAAAAATCGGTCGAAAAATCGGTATTTTTTTTTCAATAAAAACAAAAAATTAAATACCTTCAAAAATTGAAATTTTCTACAATCGTCATTATTGCCATTTAATAGCTGGTATTTTTCTGTGAATTAAAAAAAAAAAAATCAACCCTCCGACATTCTGGAGCCGAAATATTTTTTTTTTTTAATTCCTGCGGCGCCATTTTACAATATTAAGGGCTGAAATTTACATGAGTTACAGTTTAATACTTACAGATTAAATAAAAAATTACCAGATCCAAATCGGTCATCACTGAGCACTGCAAAGTTAGTAACATGAGCTGATCAGCACCGTGGCATGAGAACATTAGCACTATAGGTGGAGTGGATGAAAACAAACTCCCACTGACTTTCTCTTAATCATAATGCTTGTGTTTTTATCAGTTTTTCGTTTTTCTCATCCACTCCACCTATAGTGCTAATGTTCTCATGCCACGGTGCTGATCAGCTCATGTAACCAATTTTGCAGTGCTCAGTGATGACCGATTTGGATCTGGTAATTTTTTATTTAATCTGTTAGTATTAAACTGTAACTCATGTAAATTTCAGCCCTTAATATTGTAAAATGGCGCCGCAGGAATTAAAAAAAAAAATATATTTCGGCTCCAGAAAGTCGGAGGGTTGATTTTTTTTTTTTAATTCACAGAAAAATACCAGCTATTAAATGGCAATAATGACGATTGTAGAAAATTTCAATTTTTGAAGGTATTTAATTTTTTGTTTTTATTGAAAAAAAAAATACCGATTTTTCGACCCATTTTTCGCACATTACCGATCAATTAAAAAGGCGCGCAGTAATTACAAACATTACGGAAACTATTAAAGAAAATTTTAAGCCCCAAAACGTTTATAAAAACTTACGGGTTTATGAGTTATTGGCATTTTAAAAAAATGCTTTTTTTTCGAAAAAATCGTTTTTTGCAAAACTTTTCATTATTTTTCAAATTTTAAAAAACGCTTTTGTTTGGATTGCAAAGGGCTACACTTTCACTAAGTATCGCTTAAAGATTATTTTTTTCCAAAGAGATACAAGCGTTTCAAAAAACAGCGATTTTTAACGGTTTTTTTATAATTGCCACTCCATTTTCGAATTTTTTAACATCGGACCAAGCCAGATCGATCCGTAATACAGTAAACCCTCGTTAACACGAACACGGTTAACACGAATTTCGGTTTAACGCGAACAAAAATTTGCTCTCGACAATGGTCACATAAGCTTTAATGTAACTATGTTCGGTTAACACGAACCCTCGTTAATACGAACTTCGAACAACTTTTTCGTCCCTTCACGGTTAATTATCGGATAATACGAACTACAAAAATTCTCAAATCATATATTTTGATCATTTTGGTCAATGAATATACAATACAACTAAAAGAAAAGATTCGCTTAAGGGATTACAAAAGTAATTAACTCACATTCTAAAAATAGACAAAGGACTGAGATGGGCTCGAAACAATCAATTTTGAATGTGCACAGAAACTCCGACCAACTTATCGTCAAAACAATATTGAAATGTATTTTGTAAACAAATAAAAACAAACTTTCAAACTCAGATAATATTTAAGAACAATTAATGTTATTACATAATTTATAATAAATAATTATTCAATGTTTACTTAAAATAAATCATGATTTGACACTTAAAAAATGACTGTATTTTATGCCATACTCGGTTTACACGAACTCCCACATAACACGAACTTTTTGCCTGATTTTTACGAGTTCGTGTTAACGAGGTTTTACTGTAATTATTTCTATAACTTTTGTATTAAACTTTTCTCAATCCAAAGAATATTTTTTTTTAAAAACGCAAAAAACAGTTTTTGACCAACTTTGGCCCCAATTTTCGGTAAGACCCATCACTGTCAGTTGTTTTAAAAATACAGCATTGAATTCTACGGAAAATTTCCGATTTTTTACATATTTTGGTTTGCTGTATAACGGTAAACAGCTGAAACATTTAAAATGACCGGTCTACCAAGTCAGAAAACTATAGTAGGTAGATATTTTCTAGAGACAAATTAGTTCACCATAGTTGTTATATTTATCACGCGATTATTTTAACACAATTTAATTGGTGTTAATTTGAATGAGCTTATTTACTATTCTTAAGCCAATTAAAATCATAATAATTTGTACGAAGTCTAAAAATACGAATATACTTATTAATTATTCAACAATTAGCAATATTTTAAATAAATATAATGTTTGAGGCTAAGATAATAATTATATTAATGTAAGTTTTTTTTTAAAAACTATTCCATTAATTATCATAATTTATTGTAGTTTTGAATTACGGAATATTGAAATACACGTCGAATTTAATTGCTTACAACCGCTGATATCTAGTTAATGGATAGCGAATTGCGGCCATTATTGGATACCAACCTGTGCAGGGCCATGTTATTTGATTACTGACTATACTTTTAGATAGATAGATCTTTAATCACAACGAACAAAGTCATGAATTTGATATGTCAAAACAGATATACAAAAGAAAACATTATTCTCAATAATTTTGTGTTAGATTGTTAAATAAACCTAGCGTTATTTTAAAGGTACGTAATAAACTGTATGTCTGTATTGATAATTCAGATTTCTCGATTAATTTGTCACCCAAAAACTTTTTTTACTACGTCTTTTGTACGTTCTGTCGCAAGAGCTTTTCAGCTGCACTTGACGTCTATTTACTATCCATTGTTTAGATATCAGTGCTATTGGTGTCTATATAGATATTAAACGATTTTGTAACAAAAAAATCTACCATTATAACAAAGGTCAGTAATTATCAACTATACCTCACACTTTAGCTGTTATGATTCGCGTACATATTATAATATGCTTCATTGAAAATTTCTTTCTTTATTAAGATTTCAAGAAATAAAACCCGTTAGAATAATAACACACGATAGAAGTAAAACTCTCTCACTCCCGCTCATTTACAACACTTAAATAAAAAATCGACATCTCCCGTTCTCTTGTTATTTTTCATCCTTTTCATCTCCATTCTCCATCACTTAATAGAAACGGCTACACCTTTTATCCATATATAAAGAAGTTTTACTTAAAAAATTAGTTGATTTTTCTCAGCTATACGATTTAATTTAATAAAAAAAAAACAGACGAAAATATTTGGCAACATTTTTTAAAACGTGACTTAAAATTACATCGCTATATTAACACGCGTAGGTACATTTATAAACAATAAATTCCGGTATGAATGTATAAAATAATATAATATACAATAATTCTTTTTGATATAAAGATATTGATATGTTTAGATTGCGCCCCTCTGAGTTCGATGTTCGATCCCCGCTGAGTTCCCACGGCGAGTCGACTCTAACGCACACCTAAAAGTACCATTCATAGCCTCATATAACAAATTAATATTGTTCTAATGCACGGACCTATAATAAGAAGGCCGGGCAACTACAATGCTGGAGTGTTCTCAGTTTTGACGACACCGCTCGCACTTGACCTACGCTAGTAAAGTTATACGAAACGCTCCTGTCACAGTGTGATATTCCAGTTACCCAGGCATATTTGAATGGAAACTTGATGTGTTTCTTATGCAATATTCAGCTGTGTCAATGTAGGATGTTGATTAATTGACGCATCTTTGAGCGAAGTGCCAGTGGCGTTACAGCATATGAGTAATTGACTGAACTAATTGTAGTTGGGGAGATTTGTTAATGAGATTTTATGTGAAAATTAATTGCAAATGTTCTTAACATCTATAAATATTGATCAAATAGTATTTACAAGAGTTTTTCTTTGTCGATAATAAATCGGCAGCCCTCTGCGCACTACGCGAAAACTTCTTCTACGTATAGGTTTCGCAGAGTTCTAGCAGTTTCACTCCCCTCCTGCACGGACGTTCGTTGGGTGGATACACAGTAATGGTTTATGGCACGGTCGTACATATACCATTCGGAAAATTGATCGGCTTTTTAGGTGATAGGGATGTTCTCAATTTTACTCTACGGTACTCGGGAACATACGAGACATACGATGCACTCGTTGTGAACGCAGTCTAATATTATAATTTCGTATTTCTTGCGATGACGCAAACGTCTAGACGGTCACTATATAGACAACAGTATTACAAGCCCCCAATTTCCAAGTGTTAATCTGAGAATTGTTGAAAGTGCAATTGAATTTTCAATTATCATTAGAAAAAATATAAATGTCAATTATTATAATCCTAGCTGACTGTTGGTGTTCTTATCGTCTTTAAGAATCGTATGAGTGTTTACTGACAAGTAACAAGTTGCACTCAAAATCATTTTGAATTTTTGTTTGGTTCTCCATGTCGATATTGTCACATCACTGAGTGTATCCCCAACCACCGCTTAACTGTTTAATATACCGCGGGCTAAAGTTAGTAAATAGTATAAAATACCTATACTATTATGATAGTACAAACATACGTTCGAAAAGAATTTAAAATTAATAATAACAATAGCTTTTACCTGTGCCCTTCTTAATTTTGATGTATTTACGCAATCATATCAGCTATAGAAGTAAGTTTTTCGTCTTCTCTTTGTTCTTTACATTGAGTTAAACGAGGCTAGTCGTTTATAGTAACTGTGTGAACTGACCGCAACCTGTGGTAAATATTAAATAACCTGTTCAGGTAGATTATTACTTATTATTAGTATAGGACACAAGTGTTGTGGGCGTTTGTGGGAGAAACACGTACTTATCTCGTAGCAGAAAGAATTTGATAGTGTAATTAGTAATTATTTAGTAATTAAGAAAATACCTACATTCGTCTTTGAGGTATTATACTTTTACAAATTGAGTAATTAATGATAAAACCAAAACAATACAAATTTACAAAAAGGTGTTGTTTAAAGTTCAGAGACTATAAAAAATGGTGAACTGCACCTTTTATAATTTATCTATTATTCTAAATATCAAGGACTAGCTTTTCAGCTCGGCCTTTTTAAGGGGTAACATTTTTTGGTTTGTCCAGAAACAATTTTAAATTGACATAATAAATATCACAATGCATGTTTATTAGTAAAACATTCACTGCGATAGGTATTTTTTATTTGTATTATTACCTAAATTTCCGGCCGGGCTTCACCCGAGCTAATTAATCAGGAGCAGCAAATATTCCATGTATCACTTCTCTTATAATTTAACCAGCGTAGACCAATTTAATTAAAAGATCAAATGCAGAATCACCGACTTGCTTTACATTTTTACTAACTGCTCATTCCCCTTTTGTTGAAGCTTATAATGATGTAGCATAGAGAGGAAAGAAACTTTTAAACAGTATAAGAATTTTTCAAAACGGTGCAGTAGTCAAAATAATCATGGTTTGAAGATCTATACATATTTAAAAAAAATAATTTATTAATTATTGTGTAAATAAAAGAAACCAAAAATCAATAAACGTGTATTTACATTATTATAAAAATAAATTAAAAAACAGAGAGATTTTTTATGAATTTCGGAAGAATTGCTTGGGTGAGAAGAACATACAAAAAGATATTGCCGATGGATTTTTTTATTATAATGTTCAGTTTATCGTCGGATCAACACGTGAGCTAATATTAGCAGAACTAAAACAACAAAATGCCTGTAGACTTATAAAGATACCAACCTTTACTAAACAAATATTAGAATTTATTCTCGAAGGGTTGGTTTAAACAACGCTGTGCCATGATGGATGGCATGATATTTCACTTGTCGTCATCACATATGCCGGAGTCTGTACTAATATTCTAAATAGGAAAAGTTTGTTTGTTTGTCGGAGGAAATCTCTGAAACTTTAAATCGATAAAAAAAAGCTCAGCGTTTAAAAGCCTATTTCTTCCTCAGCGATTTAAACTATTGATTATTATTAGTTATTAGATTACAATACGGTTAGAGGCGGATAAGTAGTGAGCGAAAATGCAAAGCAAGTCGGGACACCGCGCGCGATTTCTTGGTGCACGAATTGGCTAAACTGTAGAAATAGGCTGCTTGCACATTGATCAAACGTAGGGATGCCATCCGTCCGGGTAGCGTCAGGGCGGGGTTTTATAGTCCGGATTTTTAAATTTTCCGATCCAAACCAGAATATTACAATTTTCAAAAATAGAATAAAGAAATTACTGATAGATAGTTGTCTATATGATTGCCGCGAGGATGTTTGGTATACAAATATGAAAAGCCCTATTGTTTTTGGGGAAAATCGGCGCAGGCGCAGAAGAGATATGCTATAACGTTGTTTTTTTTATATATATTAATAGTACCTATACTTTTCATAACGGCTTATTATTCTATTTATTTTCTCAAGACATTTTCCTTAAAAAAATGTTTTGCTTAACTTTATAGTTTTGGAAATATTTTGAAAATAAAAAAAAGCAGCTGTTCTTTTGTTTGTAGATCTGTCAGAAATAAACTAGTTAAACATGCTTTGATTAATTTTTGCATGACGTGGAACAAATTATGTAGGTAACTATGGCAACGAATAGCAAATGTCATATTGAATACTAGCCATTACCCGCGTCAGAAATTTTATTTTCTTTATTAGAGTATATCAAATGTCAACATTTTGAAGTTGGAATGGTCCCGTCGCTATATAGACTGGAAAATTTGTTTAAAAGTTAAAATGAACGTGAGATGAGTAAAGAATTACATATTGTACTAGTCAGTATTATTATTTATTATAAATCTCCATACAGAGCTTAAGAGTATATTCGTCCCTGCAAATACCCCCTACACCCTTCACCTCAAATCTTTTCCCCTCGCCTAAAAACGGTTCGCGCTCTCCCGACGCTATTTTTAAAGCTAGAGGGTTCTGGTAAACGCCAAATGAAAGACAAAGAATCAGACTACAGATCCTACAGGCGAATTTTTTGAAAAAAAATTCCTGAAAAAACTTACAACTTTTTGAAAAAAATAATAAGTTACGTAATATTTCACACGTAGGCGAAACTGTTTTTCAAAAAATTCGCCTGAAGGATCTGTAGTCTGATTCTTTGTCTTTCATTTGGCGTTTACCAGAACCCTCTAGCTTTAAAAATAGCGTCGGGAGAGTGCGAACCGTTTTTAGGCGAGGGGAAAAGATTTGAGTTGAAGGGTGCAGGGGGAATTTGCAGGGACGAATACTCTTAACGTAACAAAATACTTCACGCGCATGCCAGTTACTACAGTTTCATGGTGGTTTCATGTTTGGATCGTGTACTGAAATGATCGTTTGGAAACCGTCTATAAACGATCACAAATTCGATTGGAACGCGTTTTATCTACCGCGCATGAGAGTTTTCAGAGAGGTTGGAACAAAGCTAAAATAAAAGTGCAGTTACCAGTGATACTGGAACTGTTTTGACGTACTATAAACAGAATGCCGAATGGTCCACTTGTACTAGTAAGTTAGGGAGGCCTAATGTGGTATAAGTGGTATGACGCGTTTAGAAGTGCTAATTCATCGACGCGGTAGGTCCTCGATTAGTGTATATTAAATAGATACCTCTATATATGCACCATGGTCAGGTACAAACAACTACTATATGAGTCTATTTATTTATACATTGGTCCACATGTATCTGTCCAATGCACGTGCTGAAGAAGACAACGTAACTATCAACGAGAATGTCGAAAAAAAATTGACGTCCCAACTTTTCTGTATTTGAACGTACCATATTTTTTTGCAATTTTGCTTCACGTTTCACCTACATATTTTTATCGCAGAAAATTTGACAGAATTACAATATAAGAATTCCTAGTGGCTACACGGAAGCCTAAAATAGTTGCTTTTCTATATCTAAGGTACATTTTCGACGAGCTGTGTTATTATGTTAAAACGAGTACCAGCGAGTTTTAAGTCACACGAGTCAAAATATTATTGGGTGTGAAATATATATATATATATTAGTTAATACATTTTTTGCATTAAAATAGCTGGTAATAAAATTTTTTGACATTAGTAAACATCACTTCGAAGAGTACGCATATATAAATTACTATTGAATTGGTAGGTACAGTGCGACTACTTTTGTTTTACTTAATGCACTAGTGTTAAATGGGTCGTTTTACGACTGTTATACCTACACGCATGAAAATCAGCTAAAAATAGCTGCTTTCCATGAAAAGAATAGTGGAAAAAAAATCTCGTCTACCAGTAAATAATGTGAGACAAAATCGAACAGACGAGCCCGATAGCACAGGGCAGACTTCATTTTTCAATTTTTAAAGAACTTTTGATAGAAGTTTATCAAAAAAATTTAATTTAGTTTTTATGTTATAAAGTGGATTCTCGATACATATGTGCGTTGTCTTTCTACATCGAACGTTTTTATCTATGTTTCGTGTTTGCCTTTTAAAACTCTGAATGCAATCAAAACAAATACCTATCGACTTTTCATTACCTTTTCATACATGGAGAATCTAATTAGGAATGTGATAATTATTTTTGTGTTATATGAGTATGCAATGAATATAGGCATACAGTAATGCAAACTTGTTTTTTTTTTATTTAAATAGAAAAGTCTATCGTGTGTTTAGAATTCAATTTTTCAAGTGAAACTTCTTTAGATGCGAGGGGCCATTCAAGTATTACGTAAGCACCAAAGGGTGGGGAGGGGGTCTTTGCTTAGCTTACTTTTGATGACATAGGGGACGGGGGGGTCTAGATGGTGATGACTTCAGCAATATTTATTTATAACAACACAGAAACTTGAAGAGATTTAAAAATATATATGTTACGGTCTATACCCGAATTCGGTCAATGACCGAAATAAATGTGCAAGACTAGTTTTGACCAACGAATATTGCCCAAACCCGAAATCTCACATTTAAACGGGTATTGAGTGTTTATAAAATGAGCAAAATTAATTTTACGCATTTTCAATTGGACAAAACTAGTTCTGTCCATTTCTGAACGGACAATATGGCACCGGAATCTTCTTTGCGTTTTTTAATTAACTTTTCCACATCAACGATAAGTATTATTATATCAAAGTGATTTATTCTTCTGTATTGTTTAGCAGACAGAGGTTTTAATCCAGCTTTCAACAAATTTGCTTTCTTAACCTCACTTAGTGTAGTAAGGTAATTATGTTTCGTCATAAAATCATGTTTTAGAAGTCTCTAATAGCCGAACTAGTTGAGACTCGAATTTACCTTGCATTTTTACTTAATTATTACACTGAATATCCCACCATTATATTAACTATAACATTCAGGAGAACAATTCAATAGGTAAACAAGAACATAACCCTCCTTTTATTCGAGTTCGGACGTTGATTGAATGAAACAAGCAGTACTTATCCGTTCAGAAATGGACAGAACTAGTTTTTTCCAACTGAAAATTCGCAAAACTAGTACCTATTCCTCATTTTATAACACTCAATACCCGTTTAAATGTAAAGCGGCCTACACACCTTGATACAAGGCTGTGATGCAGGCATCGACTCTTATGTTTCATGATGCAAGTAGCAGTGTGCTCAGTACTGAATCACGTATTTGGCATCAGTTACGGCTTGCAGCGATGCAGAGTCTGGAATCCTATTTTGGTCGGCGAGCCACGCGGCGAGTCGGTGATGCTGATGCAAGTTTCAGCGTGTATAGAATTGCGTCGATGCCAAGACGATACTAATTTATTTTCCCGCGCCATTTTAGAGGTTACTTTGTTGTTTGTGTGTGTAAATTCCATGATGGAAAGTGAGCGTGTATTTTGGGAAGAGTTCATAAACATTTATCATCTGCACATACGTGTCTTTGGAATACAAATGTACTTTTAGCTCCAATAAAGCATTTGAATAACGTTTTCTTTCTATAAATCATCTTTTTGACCATTTCTTTTTTGATTTCCTTTTTCTTTTATGGGATACAAAGAGTGCCCCAACTACTGCTAATAAAACTGGTGTTGGCAAAACGTACCTAATTTTATTCGTCAAGCACTTAGAGGTACCTAGAAAATAACTTAACCTACTGTTCTTGTGTTGCATGAACATGGAGTCGATTCAGGCATCGCAATAGGTTTCGATTTAAGTAGGCGTTTATGCAACTGATGCAAGTTTCATGCATCGCAGTTTGTGTCAAGGTGTGTAGGCTGCTTAAGATTTCAGGTTTGGACAATATTCGTTGGCCAATACTAGTTTTGCGAATTTATTTCGGTCATTGACCGAATTCGGGTATAGACTGTAACATATATACCAATGTTTACGTAAGCATAGGGGGAGGGGTAAGAGATTTTCTTACTTTTGCTGACAAGAGAGAGGGGGGTCAAAAATTACTAAAATTCTGCTCACGTAATACTTGATGGCCCCCGACGCTAGGAGTGATTCCGAGCATAGGCATAAATAAACTGGACAGGGCCATTCGTATCCTAACAATAAATTGTTCAAAGAGTAATGCACAAACAGACAAACATTTTGACGTTTTACCCAGCTTAGTAGTACACAAAAAAAATTTAAGGCCACGAACAACTAAGGTTATTTGAATCTACATAACAAATATTAATATTTTCAATTTATTATTTTTGACTAATAAATTGATCATTTAGTTGACACTTTTACCAGCTCTTTCGGATTGCACTGGAAACTGGAGGCTTGTATAGAAGAACCATGACAACGCCATATAACAAAATTTTAATTTGGCAAGACGGGGTCCTATCGATCCAGTTTGGTTGAAGGTTAGTTTTGTACGTCAAGAATTTGTTCAGCATAAAATATGCGTGATGTCAGAACAATATGATGGGTATATTAAATCGTCGGCCATCTATTAGTCACAATAGAATAAAAAGGTCAATAAAATAAATGATTTTATTGTCCATATTGTCAGTCAATCGAACGAGAACAATCTATAATGTAACCAATAATTTGTAACAGTGACTCTCAAAATGTGACCTTATAGAAGAATCACGTTATTTATCAAGCGAAAATAGGAGACAAAATGATTAGCTTATTTTATATGAATAAAAAATAATATAGGGTATAAAAAGTTCTCTACAAAATGACGATAAATTATTGACAATATTTGTTTATGGGTTAGAGAGGCAATTTTAAACTTTTATTCTTAATTGGTACCATATGTATTTGTTTAGTTATTCTGCTAGAGTTTTTTATTCAGTAACACTGATATATTCCTATGTAAGCACTAAGCACATAGTAGAAAAGAGATAAACAAAACCTCTTTGAGAATAGCTAAAAAATATATATGATGCTATTTGATTGAGTGAATAGACAATGCTTCATATAGTAATTATTACCTTACTGGTGTTTTTTTTTAACACGTTGGACGTTTTTCTTTAAAAAAATAACGGGTTGAATAAGAAAAAAAACGAAACAAAACTTGTTGGGTTTCGAGAGGGAAATCGTTTGGACACAATACTCACCTCACCCATTAGCAGGGAGAGGGGGTGACCTTTTTTTTAAATGGGAAAAAATATTTATTACTCTTAGGCCCTGGCTACAAGTTTTTTTGTTGAACAGCACTGGTGGCAGCGCGTTTAGAGAACTCGAGAGTCGATCAACGGTCGACTATTGAAGGATTGTCTGCTATATATATATAAAATGGAGATGTCTTCTTCGATTGATATCTCTTTGCCGCGACCACGGTCCACGACTCTTTATTATATTTTATTTACCGGATAGCTTTACTGCGATCGCGGAGATAACAGCGCCGGGTACCCAATGCCGATCGACTGGGGCGCCATTGCCAGGCGTGACCAACGTTCTTACTTGGTTTAAAATGGACACAATAGTTTGTATCAGTTTATGGAGAGTTGGGGCAAGGAAAACAATCTCTTATGGGTGTTGAACTAAATAAAGTGAGCACCTAGTGTGTTAGTGAGTGTCGATTTCATTAATTAATTTGCATTGATAAGACTACTTGACTGCAACATGTCTACCGCAAACCTGCGGTAAAATTTGCTGGTTTGTGCTGGTTAATGCTGGTCTAGTGTGTGACTTCGTGCAGGTTGCAGGTTTGTACTGTGCTGGTCGTGCAATCTTATACTTGGCAAATGTGCGCAGTCTTTATAAATTTAATTAAAAATCACCGAGTGATTGCAGGTGTATTAAATTTATTTATTTATAATTTTTAAATATTTTGCTCAACTTATAATCATCGAAACGTCTTTATTTACGAGTTTTTTTAAATAGATTTTTCTCAATAAAGCGATTGACAATAATCAACATATGCAAGTAAAATTTTTTTTTTTTGAAATTTAGTATTTATAATTATTTTGTATTGTAAATTTAAACTCTTGTTTTATACTTTTAGGTAATAACATAGGAACTGGGAGAGTGAGTTGTTGGCAACAAAGAATTTGCACAAATGTAAATCTCTCTTTATTTCTCACAGAGAATAGTCGAACGTGTCGTGATATTGTTATTTGCAAAAATGGGGGGGGTCCGATTAAAAAAAGGGTGATGACATCATTTCGGAAAGGGGTGGGGCTAAAATAAAACACGACTATCAAAAAATATGCCCATTAATAAAATAAAAATGACGTATAAAGCACAGATAAACTGACATAATTTTTATATGGATTGTTCCAGACTTAATTTACACCCTGTATTTGTTAATTAATGTATTTTTCTTTTGTTACAGGTAAGTGTCATATTCACCTTCATAAAATCAGTGAACTATAATTAACAGGTTTGATAAAATATTATTTTGTATTTAAATGTAAATTTAATATGTTGTACACTCGACTCGACATCTCATTGAGTATTTTTTAAATAGATACTTGACTTTATCGAATACTTCTTAAATAGGTTACTCCGTTCGCAAATTGAATATTCATAATAATCGACTCAAAAATCGAGTAAGTACTTACCTATTATTAAATATATGACACTAAATTCGAGTACTTGTTAAATACTCGTCTCAAAAATCGAGTATTTTTTAAATTCAAAATTTAAACTTGGCTCGACATTTTCTGCCCTTACGCCCCTTATAGAGCTGAGACGATTCTACACAATGTTAAAAAAAATATATCAAAAGAGTTCTTCTGAAGAAAAACCGGTTAAGTGCGAGCCAAACTCGCGTAGAGTGTTCCGTACCATTCCGTTTTCGGTTAGAACTTTAAGACAAGATTTTCCTATTTTTTTCCAAAGTTTTAGGCTCAGTAGTTGCGGGATAGGGGTGGGGATAATGATCGATTTTCGTATATTTTGTTAAAAATTTTTTAAACTAAACATTTTAAAACTATAAAAAATATATTTATATTTCTCGTAGCGAGCCCTTATGTCACTTAATGCACTTGAAAAATATTTTTTTTTAATCTACTCCTAAATTAACCCCCAAAACGGTTCATCTTATAGATATATGTTACCGGCCAAACCCGATTTCAGGACAAACTAGTTTGGCCTACTATTCATACTAGGACAAACTAGTTTGTCCTGAAATCGGGTTTGTCCGGTAACATATATATGTACCAAATTTCATCTTTTTTCGCCCAATAGGTTCAGATAAAATAAGCCGTGACAGACGGACAGACAGACACGAAAGTGATCCTATAAGGGTTCCGTTTATTCATCGGATGTACGGAACCCTAAAAATTACAAAAAAATTGATATAAGCTGTTTAACATTTTGGTTACACAAATATATAAATGTTGTACACGTCTGGTGTAGATATGATACCGTACTATAAAAGATGGGACAAATAAACGAAATATTTGAGCATGTTTTCATAAACACAAAAGTCGTGTCTGCCATTGATATAACATTTAATCAAGCTGTGCAGATATCATAGCTCAGTTGTCAAACTTCATGTCCATGAGAATTGATACTTCGTCCAAAAACCACTCACAATAATGCACCACCTATGGCTAAACTATTTGATTTGTATTCGATTATCTCAGAGCGATCAAAATAAATACTTACATTACTAGAAGTTTTAACCGGCATTGCTCGGGTGGAGTTTTGAATGTCGGAATATCATTCATTTTAACTACTGATAGTATAGGTAGGTACAGTATAAGGGTTTCGATAACGTGAACTTACTACTGCAAGTGCGCACACGTTTTCGAACAGTTTATGTGACTGAATGATATAGAAAAACAAATAAAAAGAGTTATTTATTGTAAAGTGTTTTATTTAAAAAATACATCGTTTTAAACTTGTATATATAGGAATAGGGTCAATATTCAATTTATTCGCGTTTTTTCGAGTACCTATGAAAATATTTCTCATTCACGTTTTAGAATGTCAAATCAGATGTTCACGTTTTTAGATAATCATGTTTTAGGATGTTCGTTACGCGTGACTCTACTGTAACTCGAAAAACACACTACCTCCGCGTTCTCCTATTCATTTTTAGAATTCCGTACCGAAAAAAGAAAAAACGAAACGCTTATAGGTTCTCTCATTTTTTTCGTCTGATTGTATGTCTGTCACAGTTGAGAAATTAATTTCTCTGAACTAAATAAAGTTATCACGATGCAATTTGGCATATAAAGTTATAAAAGCTTTTCACCTCGCATTATTTATTCCAGAACCTAAAAAAATATTTTCCCTTTTGGAGAAGGGGAATTTGGCGCAAAAAAAAGCTTTGTATTTGGTCATATGGGCCATCGCCAGAATTGCAAATAATGCATTAGTTCGAGTGTATTTTTTTTTTCAAAAAATTATTTTACAGGATTGCAAATAATGCATTAGTTCGAGTGTATTTTTTTTTTTCAAAAAATTATTTTACAGGATTGCAAATAATGCATTACTTTGGATTTTTTTTTTCAATTTAACGACCCTGATATCTTCACTACGGATTATAAAAAAAATATATATATATATATAATAATTTCTAAATTTGCATTGCTAATTATTTTTTAATCGTTTAATCAATATGTAGGTAGGTTTACCTACTTATATTCTAATACGTATTATTTTTTTTATAATAATGTCATATTTTTGTTTATTAATAATTCTATATTTTTGATGGTGAATTATTGTCTGAAATTATACAAATAATTCAAATTAACCATTAAAAAAGAAAAGTATGAACAATTTTTGGAATATTATTTTTGTAACATTTCGTCATTTGAAAGGGATTTTATTAAGTATCCTACGTCGTTTTTAAAAACCATCATATTACCTCAAAATTCCGAAAAGCCATTTAAAAGTAAATTACTCAAAAGTAAATATGAATTAATAATAATTATTTGTAAGGTTATAGTTACGACGCATTTCAATTAATAAATTATTATTAATACCTATATTCAAAGTAATATAACAAGCTGTGTTTCGACAGAATATATTAATAATCAGTCTATTTTTAGAGTATAACCTACAATAAGATAATAACAAAATTGGCTTAATTTGTTTTATCAATTAGCAATTTCTCTATTGCCAGTACCGGACTAATATTAAATTTTAAACCCACATCCCATTACTGCTATACTTAAATTTTGTATTATCCGGGGAAATAAAAAAGCTTACTAAACGAATGTTAGGTACCATGATTTAGAGAAAACAAACGATCAATCTGTACGTGATATGTGTTAAGTTATACAAAACGCTCCTGTCACATTGTGACATTCCAGTAACCCAGACAGGTATTCGAATAATTACCTGTTACGTTTCATATGCTATATCCAGTTGTGTCAACACTCAAGGTGAGGTCTTTATTAATTATTGATGCACTTTTAAGCGAAGTGCCAGTGGTGTAACGACGTATGAGCAATTGACTGAGCTGGTATTTGATGATTTTCTTTGGATACACTTGTCAATTTTTTTTTTACTTGTGAGGAAACTTAGTTATTATCTGCCAATTGAAAAAAAATGGTGGTCGGAAAGAAAACGTAGTCAACTTGACATAAATCTACAATAATTAGCCGTCCTTTGACAATTTGTGGAAAACACCAATGATAAACATTTATATAAGTAGAATCTGTTGTTATACGCGGCAAGTATTCATAACTGTGGGCAATTGGGATTCCGAATTAATGCATCGAGAGTTTTATTGAAGCGGTTTTAATCAATAAGTTCACCTCTGAACATGCATATAATATCCATGTTAACTTATTATCACATTGTAGATAATTTTATCCATCATAATATTGTACCTAAATGTGTAAGGTTTTTTTTTTCATTGATACGTTCACGTTGGATTTCTTTGTTATAAATACAAATACAAGTTATAAATACAAATGACGACGGTATAAAATAGGTAAATAACCTATACGGTTTATAATTTAGAGATTTTCTTCCCCAAAAGCAATAGGGCTCTTCATATTTTCATACCAAAAACCATCCCCAAATTTGGTTTCAATCCGTTCATCCATTTGACCTGTATCGTGCTCACAGACAAACAGACTAACAAACAGTTTTCCAAAAATATGTTCTTTGGATTCGGGGAACCTCAAAACGAAAAGATATTATAAAATTTTGAAATGTGATTTTTGACCTAAACTAGTACCATTTGGAATGGTAAAAGGAGCATTTAGAAATCAGAATTGTTTTTTTAGCACGGTAGATCTTATAGCCTTAACGTCGTTAATCCAAGTGGTCGGTGTCATTATGACTTTTTGTTTTTTTTTTTTACAATTACACCAGTTTTATTTCTGCAGTGTATAGTGTAAAATAGACAAACTCTGTTTTAGCGGTTTTCGTTAAATCGATTTTTAGTAAAGTATATCTGTGTCGTGAAAATGCACTGATTTATATGGAGGTCAACTGCAGATCTTTAGTGCGTTGTTATAAGGGTGTGTGTATGTGAAAAGGTATTATTATGCGAAGTTTAAAGTGAGAATAAATTAATTTGTAACGCAACGCTACCGATTAATATCTAAGCGAATATGCGCGATAATGAAGGCAGCCGTAATTGACAAGGTAGAGAGCCCAACGGCTTGACTCAGTGCACTGGTTGAAAAAGTAGTGCGTCGGTGCAGCCGTGTTTTGTTTGAAATGCAATACCTGCGTGTCGCGAATCCAATACACAGACGGCAAAGCGGCTATTCACACTTGCGCAGGGACGGCTCAAGAATTTTATGAAAATTCAGACAACTATTTACTGTACAATCATACATCATCTATTTTCAACTTATTTTATCACGTATTTTCAAGTTTTTAGTTCCCACTTATTACGCGAAATGTCTCCTCTTACGCTACTTAGCCAATGGAAAAATACGTTTGACAAAGTTTAATCTCAGATTAATATCTAAAGGTTTTTGCTGATTTATCTACGACTATCGCGAAGTGAAGATGAAGGAGAAGTTGAAAATACACATTTCGACTTGCCCTGACAGGTTGAAAATACATGAGCTTTACTGTATTATATAATAATCTCTAGCTGCATTAAAATTGAAAATTACGTGTTTGTTTCAAACAGGAACTTTTCAGTTCAGATCGTGCTTCAATACTGTGGTATTATATACTTATTATTGAATATAATACTCAGATAAGTAATACACCTAAACCAAGCAGTTTACTGCGCTTACCTTGAGAGTATAGTGTGTCTAATTCAACCCCGACAACGCCAGTATTGTTTTCTTCTTAGTATTCATTTAGTTTCGTTATATATTTCTTATATTAATAAATAAATAATAATTTTCAAATCTTTGATTAACGTCTGATTAGAACTCTTCAATAAATAAAATTTTCGATCAATTTTTTAGACAAATATATTAACAAAAAATATATAAATTCAAAACATTTAATACCGAAACGTTAATTTATTGAATTTGTATATTATTTCAAATCTTTGATTAACGTCTGAATAGAACTCTTCAAATAAATAAAATTGTCGACCAATTTTTTTCAGACTATATATTGACAAAAATAAAATTGTAAATCAAATTACAAAAAATGATGTTTCGATCTGGGTTTAGATATTCTTCAGAAATATCTAAAAATATAAAAAATTTATAATTAGTAAAATCTACTTATTTTATAATAGAATGCAGAAGTTAATTATAGATAATTAACTTCTGCATTCTATTATAAAATTAGTAGATTTTACTAATTAATTTTTTATATATTTTATATATTTTTTGTTATATGTATATTTGTCTGAAAAATTGGTCGATAATTTTATTTATGAAAGTATAATTTTGTCGTGTGTCCACGAATTGACGCACCTCTTTTTTATTTTTGACTCAAATAATCCGCCGTTGCGTTGGCTTTATTTCTTCCTTAGGCCACCGCTGTGCCCGCACTTATTTTCTCATTCATGTCAAATCCTTATATATTAAAATAATGCGTCTCTAATATCAGTTTGAGACTAATTCAAATATTTAACAGAAATGAAAAACTCAATAAAATCTCAAGCGAATATTGCTTTTCTTCGAAATTAATATTAATTCCTCGTTTACTATTAATAATGATTGCACGGGTTTAGCCATTCTATTAAGACACGCATAATCAAATGTCCATTTTGACAGAAACTTTACTTGATAAACATTCCACTTTTTGCGTCGGGGGTCAAAAAAAGGTCCCCTCTACTCGAAAGATTCGTACACGTCTTCTAAAAGGACAAGCAACTTCGCGACATGGTACGGGCGCTGTAATAGTTTCATCAGTAGTGATAGCATCGGTACCGTCCCGAAGTTACGTAGACAGGTTCCTGTCTTTTCAAAAAACGGGCATTAACTTTATAAACTACAAATTAAATAAACAGTTAAATTTTATAAAAAAAGGGTAAATTTGAACGTTACTTATTTTTTGCACGCGTTTCAATGTAATGCAAATGTAAGCGTATTAGATAAAATCGCTTCTTTAAAGAAAATCACAATCTGATTGCTCAAGTTACAATATTACGATTGAGGCACAGCTTAGACTGTACTTAGATAAATTTTTGTTAGTACATCGTTGCAATCTTTTAAAGCGGGTTGCGTGTCTTAGAATAAAGTTTTTATTTTCAATATTAAATATAATTGTTGTGATGTCTGCATCGACTTCTTCAAACCTATAATCAACCTACCTTTGGACTTCCGTTTAATGTACATGGGAAAACATTTTTAAAGCCAAGATTATTTAATTTCATACGATGGTATAAAAAGTATAAAAAAAAGACGCTCGATAATTTATTTTATAAGCATGATTGCAATCTGTTTTTACCTGAAAAGATTTTTCTTATACATTTAAATGTTTTAAGTTAAACGCTTTTAATAATATTATGATTTCCTTTTTTTCTACAATTTTAATAGATACTTGGTTATTTATTAGTTACACATGAAATCCGATAACCAGTTCTCACTTTTTATACATATACGACATACACTATTAGCGTTAGTTGGATGCTGGGATTTAGAGGCCGGGCCATAAAATCTGCACGTTTTATCTAATTATGCACAACTTATTATCATTTTTCGAAAATCCTAATTATATAACAAATAAAATAATAATAATATTGTATGTTTCGATGTGTGTTAGCACGGTCGAAAGACTCGATTTAAACGAAATTTGGTATATATATTGGAAAACAAATGTTGAAGCTGTTTCAAAATCGAAATTTAAACTTTGAGAAGATATTGAATTATGTATCTAAAATTTTATCAAAATTGGCTAAAAAGGGTCGAACCTATAAAATTTTTGCTAAATATTGTTACTAAATTTAAAAGACCTATTTGATACTTTTATCGTTTTATTGTATTTTATTTGTTTTTAGTAAATCATTATTTCTTGTTTTGTAGTACCTACACGGAAAAAACAACCTTGGATCCTGCAGCTAATGACAAAAAGCTGGCAAGTTCTTGTGTGCTGCAGTCAAAAAAATTAGTCACCACGCATAGAATGTTTTCTGGACAGCTAAGTCAACTTATCTACTTCAGCTGATGGAAATTTACTGGTTAGAATTAACAGCCACAGATAAACATATCATTCAGAGTCTTGAAATAGTAAGCTAACACAGCCATTCCGTACGCTCTAGGGCTAGTTGATCAAAAATAGTGTGCCACAGCTAATTTTTTTGGGTGGAGCACTTAGTATAGTTGTCTGTACGAGATTTACGTATAGCTTGCACTAAAATGATGCATGTGGCATAGTGTTTTTTTTTGCTACAGCAGCCAATGAGCAAGCGAAATGCAGCGAATGAAATAAGCATTTAGCATTTTTTTTTTTAAATTCGGTATAGTTCGGTCCGCTCGGTTAATATCGCACGATGACTTTGCACAGTTCTTTGCGTCTTTATGCTTTCATAATGTCATTTATTTAATGATCTGTGTCCTGTGAATGCAGAGTTCACTGTTCGAATGCAGGATTTATATTGTGGTATATTAGTAAGAAATATGGATGTCGAAGAAATTTTACGTATTTGGGGATTTGAAAATTTAATAGAGACGTTTAAAGGTAAGAAAACTATTTTATTTTTAAAATCAATTATTTATATAGTGTCCCGTGTGTACCTATATAGTTATAGCATTGCATCATATTATGTTTAATTTTCAATGTGTATAATAATTAAAAAGTTTAATTTTTAATACAAATTTTGCATTAATTTTTTTAATTATCTCTGTCAAAGTCTTCCAAAATATATGACAGTAAAAACTAAAATTTAGAACATACTATTTTTCTTTCAAATACATTTTATTTTCCTCTTTGTTAAATAATGGTTTATACTTTATATCAATAAATAATCAATAATTTAATTTTTACAAGAAAATATATTTTTATTTGACAATATGAAAATCGATGCAAACTCTTTACGTTTTAAAAATATCTGTTCTTCGTCTCTGACGCACTCATTTACAATTAATACCTAATTCATTATTTCTAATTTAAATACTTTTGTTTCAGGATATTAGCATATTACATGAAACTTCAGAAGCCAGAAAAACTCGGGCAAACGTTTGTGATAACTAATAAGTATTACTTTATAAGAATATAATATGTCTGTTTCTTTACTATAATATGTACTAATGAAATAAAACTATTTAATATTATATCACACTTGTTTATATTTGCTGCATTAACTCATAAACCCATTTGCTACAGATAAAAAAAAATTCTCACAGATTAGAAATACAGCTATTACAGCATTGATATGTAACTGTAGAAGCTAATTGGCACCTGTATCACAAATTATTTAAATAGCTACCACAGATATTATAAACTAACTACGGTACTTAATTAAATACCTCCTCCAGTCAGTCGCTGCGTACCATGATAAAGAATAACTAAAGCTAATTCAGTCAAATTAATCATCTGCCAGTGCAGTAATATTTTGAGAGCCAGCTGCAGTTACTTTCTAAAGTAGCCAATTCAATTGGGTACTAGAGTCAAAAACGTTAGTAGAGCCAACCAATTCGTATTGTGTGGGAACTCATACACTTTGGTAGGTAGCTAATTCATATTATGTACTAGAGTCAAATGCTTTAGCAGTGACAACAGTTTTTCGCTAGGCGAAACAACTTGGCTGCTGTACTTAAAAATCTTTGCTGTGCCGAAATCCATTAGTAATATGGTCTGGCGTAGCCTAAATTTGGGCTGTGGGAACGAATCTTTTTTTTCCGTGTATCTAATTTGTGGTACTGATGATTATCTCTCGAAGGTCGTTATACTGTTTGTTATCTGTTTAAATACTTGTTGATTAAATTATAAAACTTATTTGCTTTGCAACTTTTATTTCAAAATAATTATAATGGTCGACATTTTTGATAGCGATGCTAGTGCATAATAAGTCAATGTCTATAATACAGACAAAATAAAAATCTGTAAACAGCTGGTTTTCTTGTGTACTAGTTCTTTTTTGTTCGTGTAAATAAAAATATTATTGAAGCTGGTATTCATAATTCTAAGACATTTTAAATTTATTAAATTCATTGCGTCGTTTTTAGGATTCCGTAGCCAAATGACAAAAAACAACGAAACCCCTATAACTTCATTATGTCCGTCTGTCTGTACGTCTGTATGGCTATATATTGTCACAGCCATCTTGCCAACGATTCGGATGAAATTTTACAAGCAAGTGTCTTATGTAAACCGTCATACAATTGTGTAATGCATTTACAAAAAAGAAAAAATAGGGTAGTATTCCATTCATAGAACTGAGGAATGAAAATTTTTATTTTCGCGCACACCTAAACTAATGGGACATCATTGGACAGATCTTTAAAAATGCAATAAACTTTTTAAGATTATACACCCGATGGAGCAATGTAAGTATAGAGATAATAACTGAAATTTTAATATGTCAATTATGGATATCTCATACATTAGGTACACTAATTGTTTTAAAAAATATTGGACG
Source organism: Xanthostigma xanthostigma (assembly GCA_963575645.1). NCBI lineage: Eukaryota > Metazoa > Arthropoda > Insecta > Raphidioptera > Raphidiidae > Xanthostigma > Xanthostigma xanthostigma. Next base: position 45,888,329 of record OY754464.1, read on the forward strand.
TCTAGTTTTCAAGTAATTAATTATTAAAATTATGTAACCATCTGACTAAAAAATTTGAAAAAAATCAAGATAGAAGCACTTTATAAACACTTTCAACAAAATTTATTTTGAACAAGATATGTTAAAAAGTTGTAGGAATTCAGCTAAACTTTTCTTGCAGTATTTTTTACATGGCTGTCATATTTTTGCTAATATTACGGACACAAGAACCCTCGGCTGTATCAACCTTAAAAAAATTCCGGTTAACACCACTAGTCTACATTTATTTATTTATTAGGATTATTTGGATTTTGGAACGTTGCAAAGTGATTTTAATAATGCAATTAATTATAATTCATGGATACTCGAATTGTCTTTAATTAATAGTCTAGAAAACAGTATCAACATATAGCAAACACGCATTTCTAGGTTAGAGTATGATATTTGTCAAGCAATTAATATGACCCATAAATAGACCATAAATACGTCAAATGAACACTTCAACAGAACCCTATCTGTGTCCAACACCGCGATGTGCCGATTTTTTTTTATAAAACGTGAAAATAATATTTTTGGACAAAAACATACTTCCTGTTTTGTTTTCTGATGAAATCAGGGTAATTTTGAATCAATCAGATGATCGTGAAAGACTATGACGGAGACCTGATGAAAGATTTAGGTGCTTGCAATATCTCAACAACATCGAAGCAAATGCCATTCCAGAACATCAAATGTGTCGATATTCCTGCAAGGGAACCATTCAGTGTAGGTACCTACTGGGGAGAAATTTGTTTGTAAAGATATTGCAGCCAGCAAATCTTTCTCCAGGCCTTTGCCATACTTGATCACTAATATCTCATGGTTTCAAATTTTGTTTGGTTTTATCAGAAGAAAAAAACCGAGTGGTTTTTTAATTTTGACCAGGAGTGATATTAACGTGAGCGAAGCCGCTAGTGAAAACCAATTAAAAATATGTTTAACGTTTTTGACTCTCAGTAGATCTTATAGTAAGATATAATACATTGATTAATTTCCTTGTTTTATTATAAAAAATTTCTATATAAATAAACATAGTTATGAGCTCAGGACTTCCAACGCGCTTGATTTGTTGGTTTTATGCCAAACTTGTCCCCTTAAATGGCCTCCTTTTCGTTTTTTATGGTAGCAGAGGATCGTAGCTCAAACTAAGCTTGGCTACCATTGACTATGAATACTTGTTGTTATAAAACTTAGGTACAGACAACACAGAGTCGCACAGTGAGAGACATTTTTAGATTTTAATTAAACATATGACGTTTTCTAAAATAAAAAGTCTCATTTGATAGTTGATATGCACACAAGGAATAAGAGAGTGAGTGAGAAATATATAAAAAGACAAAGACAAAGACGCACATATAATAACAGCCGCTCAATGTTGCTTGATGTCTATGTACAATTAATTTAATTTAAAAATAACGCGCACACGACAACATCGGTGCCACCGCGAACTGTCTAGCGACGATCTATGATTATGATAATATGTAGCACAAGGATTTATTATCTGTGGAATTATTTAAAGAAGATATCTAATCTGATTTGATGACACCCTCAAAAAATTGAAAATTAAAAAAAAAAGAGATTACTGGTCAATATAGCAGCGATATCAGCCATTAATATTATATAATAATAGCAGCCTGGTCCGGTTTCACCCGGATTTGTAGATTCCCTATTAAAGATATTTTCCTGACGTGAACTTTTTTTATAGAATATAGCCGTATTTGCCCTAGAATAACAGCCTGCTGTTATGATAGCGTAACTTTGTCTAGACTACACTATACGCATGCAAATAATGTCGAATGACTTACAGCTGCACTGGCTATTTCACGGTTTAAAAATCAAAGTCGCAGAGAAGAGGGGATACCGGTCGGCCTTGACTACGGTGATAGTAAGAGAAGTCTAGTGTGAACATACTGCACCACGTTACGATTTTATATGTTAATTGAACAGAACTATAGACCGTAGGTACTTATACCAAAAAAATTAAGTTAATTAACTTTGTGATAAAATAATGAAGTAAAACATAGTCTAATATAGCATTTCTAGAATCATAGAAAGCATTTAAAAAAAAGTTTCATCGAAAATCGTCAAATAGTTTTTAAGTTAAATCCGTTCAAACATACACGCATACATACATACATAATATGAACGGAGAATTTTATATGATAGTAGTATAGATTAAAAAATTTCGAGAGCCACAAACAATTTATCGATCCTTATTGCTACGTTTTTCTCGAATACGGACTCCGCTTCTTTCCGGCCCGAAGCACCAGAAGTGAGAGCTTCGAGAGCCTAATTTGATGATTGCTACTGTAATGAAGTAGGCAAATTAAAATAGAAATGCATCTGTCCAGGACTCCGATCAGAAGGGTCTCTGAAATCAGTATGTTTACAGGAAGTTGATCTCTATCGAAAATTAGATTTTTTTTTAAATTAACAACAGCTTGGGCTGATTTTGGTTTGGCAGCGAAATGGTCGCAAGAGCAACAAATCTTTCAAAATAGATTACTTCATTGATAGTTTAGCCAGCGTACACCAATTTAGCTTAGGAATCGCGTGCGGGATCTCGAACTTGCATTGCATTTTCGCTCAGTACTCAGTGAATAGTGAGCTAAAAATCATGAAACCTGCACGCTATCTCCGAAACTGAACATAATAGATACGATTAAATGACCGAGCACACATCTATCAAGCACGATCAGCATAGCACGGAGCAGAAAAGCTGTTTTAACGGAGTAGCGCACATTAAATCAGTGCCTGCAACCAGCAGCCAGTAACGACCGTCAGTCGGTCACCTGCAATTTCTGTCTAGCTATGCTGACCGGATCTGCTGTTTTCATTAATAAATGTACATTGATAAAACTACTTGAAAACTGCAAAATTTGCTGGTTTGTGCTGTTCTAGTGTGCGACCTCGTGTACGCTGCAGGTTTGTACTGTGCTAGTCGTGCTTGACAGGTGTGCGCGCTTTTTAAGAGTGACATAATATGTAAAATTTGTTGCTCTTGATTATTTCACTGATATACCAAAATGTCAAAACCATTCCGCAAGTTTTCCACTGCATGATAAAAATTAAAAGAAAAAAACAATTGAAAAAGTACCTATCTTAAAAATTAAAGAAAGATTAAAAAACTTAAAGAAATTAAATAATTAAATTAAATGGAATAGAAAAAAAAAATAAAAATCAATAATTTCGGGAGGAATCGAATCCATGACCTTGCCGTTGCTGATCCGATGGCTTACTAACTACGCCACGAAGCATAACAGCTGTGTCGCTGTTATTATGGTACAGAAATGTAGCACTTATTCTATGATAATTTACACAGTAATTATTATATTGTTTTTTTTTAAACTATTAGCTGTCAAAAAATTATTAATAAAACGGTTTATAAAAATTAAATTACTGAACACATTCCATTGAATTTAAAAGGGTTTCTACTCTGATAGTAAACAAAGTGGATAAAATATAAACCAAGGCCATCCGACCGAAATTGCGATCTGTAGAGCGCGGACGTACGTACGTACGTGCAGACCAACCGACAACTGCTATTCGTGATTTTCAGTTACAATTTTAGTAGTAATTATGAACTCGAATCGATCTAAAAATGGTTCTGTTTTATAGAACAGAATCTCATCTTTTCAAAAAGCTACAATTTGAATGGCTTTCATGTGAAATTAACTTAGATATAACTTCTTGTAAGAACGAAAGTCAGCTCTGACGCGCAAAGCGATATTAGAGCACATACCGCTATTTTAGCCGTATGTGCAGTTTGCCCGAGTGAAACCGGGCAGGAAAGAAAATTATAATTAAAGCTAAATATAAATTAAAGTGTTACAATGATTAATGTGCATTATATGCATATATGCAATTAATTCATATAATTATAATTGAACGTAATTAGTATTATATTTTCCCTCGTTTATAATGTTAATACAATTTATTTTCTCAGTGCATTATTTCTATATCTTGATCATCATTTAACTGCACGCAAAACAAGCTGATTATTTAATATTACCTATATTTATTGTCAAAGGCTATACATATAATAATATACGATGATAGGCACAGATTAATTATTACTACTTCACAATTTTATATTGTAGCAAAGTGACGATCGTTAAACAAAAACATTTTTATAAAAATAAAATGTTTTTTTATCAGCTGCGTGAGAGCATTCATTAAAGATTAGTGATGCCGCATACGCAAATCATTTTCAAAGATGGAATGAACATGGAACTTTTTCTTGCAGTTGAGCGGAACTAGTTTTCGAAAACATCTTCGCAGAACTGTCTAGCTCCACTGTTTAACTGGCATCTTTGCGTTGAAGGAAAGAAACGATTTGAATTTTTCCTAAACTTCCTTTTTATCCATAAATTGTAAAGCGCCAATGTCTATTACAGAGTATAAAAGGATGTCTCGGTATGATTGGCTGGAGTATATGTGCCAAATAATTCCAAGATCTACTGAAGCTATTTGTTTGCGGCTTTTACATTTTGAGAGCTTATTTATTGGCGAAGGTGTAGGTTTATGCCAGGGGTCGGCAACCTGCGGCTCTTTTGATGTAAAAAAGCGGGCTCTCCAGTTCCATACGCAAAAAATAATTATTTTATTATATAAACCCTTAAAAATCGTCCAATTGATCCATGATTGAGTACCAGTATATCTCTCAGCCATTTCCACTCGCGTCTCACCCGCACCGCCCCGTCGCGATATGTCGTCCTCGGATATATATATTATACCTATATAAGCAAATACTATAATACTGAAACGAAAATGTATAGTGACTTTAAAAACTTGGAAATTTTGTAAATTGTAACATTTGTCTCTTTCGTCTCAAAAGATTGCCGACCCCTGGTCTATTCTATAAGGTTTTTGCACCAGCTCGTTTGGGTGCATATTAAATTGATAACAAGCTGGTTTGAAATCGACTTTATGTCAATAGCGGTATGAAATATAACAGTATACCCAATAATAATAATAAGTCACAAATAATTAATTATAAAGTTTCCTACATTTTTTACTCTTAACCATAGTTCTAAAAACTACAAAATTAATAGCGAAAGAATTATTGTAATATCTTTAAAAAATAGTCATGCTACTTCAGAGTTTATGTTTGACAATTTTTCGCACTATTCCGTTCTCAGCACGAGTGACTTCTTGCGCCACAAGTGTCACATTTGTATTAACTAAAGCAAGTCATGAAGGCAATAGACAATTAACATTTGAATAGAATAGTCCGATAAATCTTAAATTCATCACTTACTATAATTTTACTTATATACCTACTAATATTGACACTTGCGCCGCACTGTGTCATAATGACATAATGACCGACCAGACGTCGCGTCGCGGTCGGTTTATCAGTTACGTTTGCGGCTTCACATAAATATAAAATTGAATATCTCCGAAGAGTATCAAGATATCGAAAAAATTCTTTCAGCATTTTTAAAACTATCATTATTATCATGCTGTGACACTATCATTAAGTATTTTCATCAAACAAAACTTCCTAATTAGAAATTCGAGCGATTGAGCGAAACGAATTTACCCGGGCGAAGCCGGACGGACCATCTAGTATTTTAATAAATAATAAAAAAGATTTTGTTACATAGCATATATTAATAATATTGATAATAATAATCTATTATTAAATTAATAATGAAATATTTAGTTATGGTACAACTTGTATAATATAAAATGAATTATTCTTAGAACATAAAAAAGTGTATAGAACTATAATTCTAAGAAATTAATACAACTGCGAGCAGAAGAGCTGCTAGCAATGGTTTAATTTTAGCAGCATATTTGATTCCTTTGATGTTGATGGCACAGTGCAACTGTCTGCCATTTTATATACCCAAGCTTTATACCAGCAGAGCGACGTTCCGTTGTTTTCTTGTGGATACTGACGTTGGCCAGCATTGTGTATAGATTTGTCTATCGCTTACGTCTTCTTCCTCTGCAACGCCGGTGGCACTACTCGTCTACAGACAGACAGACATAATATGTAACGTTTATACTGTGTTCATTGGCCTGGCTGCCTCCATAAGTAATATTGTTCTGTCATTTTCTTGCAATGAAAGCACAATAGGATTGTTTTGTTTTTGCTATTGATGATCACCCGTACCCCATAATAGAATAGAATACAATTTATTATCCATATTACTTAAACACCAAATCACAAACTACAAAATAATAAGTAGGTATATATACAATTTAGTACGCTAAGTAAAATACATACTTAAATACAAAAATCGTCAATTTTATAAAGACATTGATTGAGGAAAATTGCCTTTATTTCTTTTTTAAACTTAGTACTAAGTTCAAGATTTTTGATATTGTGAGTCAACATATTGAAAATTTTTAATGCGTGGTATTCGTCACTGTTATTAGAGTCAATTTAGATTTCGGTAAAATTACATTAGAATTGTTTTTACGTTGCTTAATAAAGCACAAAGCAAAATAGACATTTATATATATATAATTTGCAACTGGCACGAAAATCAGGATTAAAAATATCTTTAACAAAAAAATTGAACCGATTTCATAAAAGGCACTAAAAAGTAAAAAATAATTGCGTATTGAAATGTTTTGGAGTCGGTGTAGTTCTCGGAATAGATTTAATTTTAGCTGACACCGACTCCAAAACATTTCAATACGCAATTATTTTTTACTTTTTAGTGCCTTTTATGAAGTCGGTTCAATTTTTTTGTTAAAGATATTTTATTTTTCTCTTTTTAGTGTTAATCTAACACTAAAAATCGTTGAACATACATAAAAAAAACATTACGCATGCCTTTGAAATTTGAGAGTTTCCCTCGATTTCTCCGGGATCCACCATCAGATCCTGACTTGGTTCCGATGGGACCACCTCGGAAGTGCACTGTTTCGAATAAAAAAAAAAATTGAAAATCGGTCCATAATTGACGGAGAAATCGGTGAGCATACATAAAAAAAAAAATATACAGACGAACACAGAACCTCCTCTTTTTTGTTGAAGTCGGTTAAAAATGACATGATTTGCCTTCTTTTGAAGTAAGAATATTTTTTTAATAAATAACAAAAACCCCAACGAACAATACCGTATTTCACAAGCTGATAAAAATATGCCTAATATTGCATATAATAGACAGACAAACTTTAGAATCAAAACAACTATTTTAATGACACTAAGGGCAAAAACAATTTTAGTTATATTTAACAGCTATAGATTGTCAACATGGGCATTCCAAAAAGAGTGTAAGTTATTGTTACACCTAAAAAGTTAATTTCTGATTTTTTATTGAGACATTTATTAATTACACAAGATTAAGATCTAAATTACTATAATTTTGTTTAGTGTGAAATGACATATAAACGGTTTTATCAGGATATATAAAATATAATAAAAGTAGGACCTATGACAGAACCCTGCGGTACACTTGAATAAATGTGCACAGGGTCTGACAGCGTTTTTAATATATACTCTGCGTTCTGTTACTTAAAAAATATTTTATCCAATCATGGCTGGTACCTCTTATACCATAACATTAAATTTTGTCCAATAGTTTTTTGTAAACGCTCCATTTTTCATTCATTTTTCGCTGAAAATCGGCGAAGTGCCGCATTAGAAGTTTTACTTCAAACATATTATGTGACACCCAATCGGCCGTTTTTACTGCAGGCAGCGAGTATATTTTTTTGAATGATGATAAGGATCTCAACCATCTACTGAGATTGTGATAGTATTGCATAGTTGTGAACGCTGATGTTTATTTGTCTAACGTCACTGGCAGAAAGAAAAACTCTGAAGATTCAATCTTCTTTTTTTTAACAGAAAATAAAAGCGCGGGATTGAATTCTCAATTATACGGTATAGGAATATTCCTGACAGTTATAAACGATTTTTGACTTAAGTAAATTTTTCTATTCTTTTCATCAATTGCTTCAGATTCATTTTTTGAAACAATGCCAACTTCGTGTTGTCTAAATTGTCTTTAGTTCGAAATATATTCAGAAATTATATCAATACTTATTTTTATTTATTATAGCGCCGACATATTGTTTTCACACGTTTATCTATTTCGCTATAATTTGATTTGGGTTTGTTTTTAGAGTGCATTTGTTTTAGAAAATTTGTTATACCTATATGTTACCGGCCAAACCCGATTTCAGGACAAACTAGTTTAGCCTAGGCTAAACTAGTCTGGCCTAAGCTCGATAGGACAAACTAGTTTAGTATAGGACGATATATATTAATCAATGTTCTAAGTTGCTCCACCGCACTAACTTCCTCGTTGAGCTTTACTGACAGCGGATTTTCGTTTATCAGTAAGCTACCGTTACTCGAAGCAGTAGATAGAAGGAACTAAGAAAAATAAATCCTGAAGAAATCTCCTAAAACTTTAAAGAACGTAAGGTTTTAGTTGCGGGTGGCGACTTTTGGACCATTTTTCTGGTCGTACCTTAATTTCACTTACACGGAAATTTAAATATTTTTGTCCTTATTTTTTTTTTGCATATCTAATAGCCATCTAGATTTTTGCAAAAACAAATGTTTGTAGTTAGTTTTCAGAAGGTTTTCACAAAATTCGTTTCGTTACATACTCGTATTTCCCCCCTTCTTTCGACTTTCGCCTAAATTACACGTGCGCAGTCGATAATAAATCATTAATCTAAATTATTTGCAGTCAATTTTATAAACATTTCTTTCCATCAAACATTTTGTAAGAAAGGAAATAAATAACAGACATATACATCATTGTGGAGAGTTTTATTTAATCGTCATTTTATAAACACATTCGCCAAGATTTATTTTTAATCGTGTAACTTAATCGAACTACACATAAGACGGGCGTGTAGCGCGACATTTTTATCGCGACAAAGAATGCTGTAGGACATTAGTTAGCAGTCAGCTTCAAACACGAAGTGGGTGAGATCCACTTGTCATCGGCTATACTCGCGGCAATTTGGTCCAATTTATAACACCTATTCCTTCATCCTTTATACTCTTTGCACCTATACTTACACTATAACCGACACTCGGCAAGTTATTATTACGTTTTGAGTGTGCGAAAACGAACCATTAAGATATGAATGATGTGCGAGAATAATAAAAAAAGTAAAATTTAATTTTTTTACAAAAAAAATACTGCGCAAAAATGAAACAAATACCTAACTAAAAAGAAGAAAAAAGCTCGGAAATCCGCAACACACACCGAGTGGGGACCTATTTGTCTGTTCCTTTTGTTTTTGAATAGGTCCATCTGCATATTCAGGTTTTCCGATTTGTGTTCCTCTTTTTAGTTATTAGTTTCTTTTTGTGCAGTCGGGTATCTTGTTTTTTTACACATTGGAGATTTTTCTTTTTTTTTATTTTTGTAGTTTGTCTCAAAATTGAGGCATAAAAGTTATACTCCTTTTGTACAAGTATTAATCACGCAGGTTTATTGCTATATATCGATTAAACAAGCTTTTTAATTCTACCTAACTCTTGAAATTTATAGCTCGATGGAAGAACGTTTAGCATCTTGTGTCTATTTTATTGTAGACAAGTCGATAAATTGCATTATGTTCTCTGTAGTTTACAAGAAGGTTTTTGCATGTATTCCAGTACCGTATTAGCAAATGCCCACTTTTATTTATTGTCAAATAAGAAAATAGTTACGCGATATTAAAACTCACTTTAATCCGGCCATTTTTATTCGTAAGGTAAGTACTTCGGTACATGATAATGATTAAAACCCGATTATCTAAGATACAAACCAATGAATATTTTTACAGTATGACGTAAACTTGCTTGCTAACTTCACATGCATTTATAATACCTAAATTCACGTGAGTACAATAGGGATATTAGCGACGTTTGTGATAAAAAAAGAAAACCTAAAATGTAGGTATGATCTAGTGGGTAGATTCTGTAAATTTCTCATATATGAGTTCGTAATCTTTGTCTAGTATCCACAAGTTTGTTCCAAGCATCCAGAAAACAGTAACGAAACCGGCCCCCGGATGCGCAGTAGTTGAAACGTGTTCCAAAACCGACACAAGCAGCTTAGTTTTAGCTATTGCGCATGCGGGTGACAGTTTCGTTACCGTTTGCTGGCTGCTTAGAACAAACTTCATGTCTATACACATGAGAGATCAAGTCGTGATTTATTTTATACTTTCGAAGGGTACCAACTAGGGTAATTTAGCCTAACATCAATTCATATTTTAAATTCATCATTATTTTTACAATAAATTGCAAATCCAATTGACGCTTTAACCAGTAGATTAGAACCTGGGAACTAGAACATGCACTACTTTAGTTACTTGCTCAATTAAATTACGAGACGTTAATGACCTCAGTTGTCGAGCGTCTCTACAATATCTTTACAATTAAATTAGTATTTTGCACGGTATTTAATGTGCGTAGATCTTCTATAATACGCTCCTTTGGTATGTGAATTGTCAGTATTCTTGTTTGCATATTTTGTATATAGGTACCTGCTTTATGGAATCATTTATTATGGAAAAAAGTGTTTACCTACGTAGAGGATTATTTCAATTTTCTGTTTACTGATAATCTATTCTGAAAAGTACCCCAACAGAGCCGAATATTAATAATGCCAATAAATTTCTAAGGAAAAATTTCTTTATGACAGTTTCGGTACATCAAATAAATTTATACCGTTATATGCAATTATATCTTAAAATAATTTTTGTTGAAATTTTGACAAGTCATAAAAATAAGTCTAAGTAACAATTGCATGCACTAAAATAGTTGACCAGATGATTTAGTGTTTTATAGATAAAGTTGTCAGTTTGTCATTGAAAGTGAATGTTTTAAATGGACTACTATCTAAAAAGGGACGTTTTTATTTTCGTTATGCGTTTTATTTATATCTTTGATAGACAGCAAAGTGCCATAAGACGCATCAAAACAAGACATTTTGAATTTTCGTATTATTAGGCGCGAATAGCGTAAGCTAAAGCGCCTATATGTACTCGCTTTGTCTGTGAATCTGTGAATCTGTGAATCTGTGAATCTGTGAGTCACGCTTTTTGTATCCAGCGTACAGCCCAAACGCCTTAACCGATTTTAAAAAACTTTTTTTTGTTCGATTCGTCTCCGGGTAACTTAAATCCTAACGTCGCCCGATTTTTGAATTTTTGTCCCAGAGGGGAGAAAATTAGGAAAAAAAAAGTTTTTTGCTTATTTCTCGCTCAATTTAAATCAGATCGGTTTGAAACCAGTCTTAAACGAAAGAGGAGAACATTTTACATATATTTCGTGTAACAGAATTTGCCCAAACAGTTTTTTTATCCCGATTTATATAGAAATAAATTCATTTTATACATAATTATATAGAAATGAATTCAATTTAATTGTTGCACGGTTTAACATGACAATTTAAAATACGAGCACCAAGGTAATTTGAAATAGAAAGGATTGATTTTTTTTTTAAGTTGGACTAAGTCTAAACCAATTCTGAAAATTTTAGGGGGGGTTGCCCGATTATTTATATAAATAAATGACTTCAAAAGTAGGCATATTTAACATTGGCTTTATGGTAAAACGGTAGATGGATGATATGTTTTCATTGATTTCTCCAAAACTAGTCGGTGGAAATTAAAAAAAAACTATTTAAATTAAAATTAAAACATTAATAAATTATTGAAAACAAAAAAACCCGTTGTGCCCGACTAATTAAAAAGATATTTAATTAAATAAATATCTTTTTAATTATAAATAAATATTAAAAAAAGGCAAGCCTTTCATTTAAAATTGCCTTGGTAGTACTAAAATAAAAAGTTTGCATTTGTTCAAAAACGAATGCCATTATAAATATTGGTAAAATGCAACGCCTTCTGAGTTAACAATTTGAATAACTAATTTAGAACATAAAACTTTGACAGTTGCAAACGTCATTTTTGACATTTCTTACCATTCCGACACAACGGATGATCGGATTGTAACCAAATTTTGGGAGGATGTTTGATATGCAAATATAAAGTGATTTATTGTTTTTTTGGGGAACATCGGCGCATGCGCAAAAGAGTATATCTTTTATAATGTTGTTTTATAAAATAATAATATAGTTTTTGACGTGATAACGTCTTATAAATTGATGAAACACCAATCTTATAAATTGATAAAACACCGGCTGCATGTACGAAAAAGTGTCACGTTCCGAAATCTGTCCCGTTCCGAAATCTGTACCGTTCCAAAATCTGTCCCGTTCCGAAATGTGTCACGTTCCGCCTGACTTAAATATGATATTCGAGCGGCAGATATCATCAACCGATTGAGATGAAAATTTGTATACACGTTTAGTTTGAATGACAATGCATGGTTAGCTGTATGACGTCACTCTAAATCCAATATGGCGGACTTCTAAAGATGGCGGAAATGCCTTCGGTAATTTTGAAGCAGATATCATCAACCGATTGAGATGAAAATTTGTATACAGGTTTAGTTTGAATGACAATGCATTGTTAGCTGTGTGACGTCACTCTAAATCAAATATGGCGAACTTCTAAAGATGGCGGACTAATTTTATTATGCTTTCCTACAATATGGGTATCAAATGAAAGGGCTTGCTGAGAATAACTCGAAAAATAAAGTGACGTCACTCTAAATCCCATATGGCGGACTTCTAAAGATGGCGGACTAATTTTATTATGCTTTCCTACAATATGGGTATCAAATGAAAGGGCTTGCTGAGAATAACTCGAAAAATATAGTGACGTCACTCTAAATCCAATATGGCGGACTTCTAAAGATGGCGGACTAATTTTATTATGCTTTCCTACAATATGGGTATCAAATGAAAGGGCTTGCTGAGAATAGCCCGAAAAATAAAGTGACGTCACTCTAACTCCAATATGGCGGACTTTTAAAGATGGCGGACTAATTTTATTATGCTTTCCTACAATATGGGTATCAAATGAAAGGGCTTGCTGAGAATAACTCGAAAAATAAAGTGATTTTAGTTTAAATCCAATATGGCGGACTTCTAAAGATGGCGGACTAAGTTTTTGACGTCAAGAGGGGTTTAAAAAAAAAAGTTTTTGACGTGATAACGTCTTATAAATTGATGAAACACCAGCTGCACGCACGAAAAAGTGTAACGTTCCGTAACATTCCGCCTGACCCTGTGCGTGCAAGCGAGAGCGCAGTAATGTATTATTAAATATGATATTGAGCGGAATACGTTATCACGTAAAACTATCGTCCGTAAACCGACTTTACAGACAACCAATTTTTTATAACGGCTTATTATTCTGCATATTTTACTAGAAATTTTTGTAATTTTTTTTGGGGATAATCGGCGCATGCGCAAAAGATATTATATGCTATGATGTTTTTTATATAATAATAGTAAACTTTTCATAAATGATTATTATTCTATATGTTTTACAAGAAAGTTTTGTAATTTATTTTTCGGGAAAATCGGCGCATGCGCAACAGAGAAAGAAGTACCTACCTTTCAATGTTGTTTTTTTTATAATTATGATATACTTACATGTCATAACAGTTTATTAGCCTGTATATTTTTACAAGATAGTCATGAAAAAATGTGTTTTTCTAAATTTGTACTTAGTTTCAGAAATATTTTGAAAATAAAAAAAATCTAATGTTAGTTTGTTCCGTAGATGTTAGTTAGGTATTTGACAAGCATTCTTTGTTTATTTTTAACATCATAACGTGATAACATATAGAAAACCATGAACACGAACAGCAAATTTTATAATGTTTAGTGGTAACTATACGCGTTACTATACGCGTTAACGGAAATTTTATTTTCTTTGTTATTATATGTCAAATGTCAATATTATAATTTATTAGTTGGAAAGGCCCCATAATCTAATTGCTGCAATTTGTTCGACTAGATTAAATTAACTAAAGCTTTGAAATTTCACACACATGCAAGTCTGGTGACAATGTATATATCCAATATGGCGGATGCCCCAAGATGACGGAATACCTTTTCCTTCTCAACCATCTTGAATAAAATAATCAAATAATTTTTATAATTTATTGTCATAATAGTTAAAATTTTGAAAGACTATAAAAACAAGAAAAATAAAATACTAATAAAAAGAAAGTTTTTATTGAAATGTACCAAAAAGAAAATATAATTTTTATAATTTAGGGTCACAATTATATTATTAATTGTGACTAATAAACGATCATAGAGTTTACAGCTAACGCTTTTATATTTATGAACCTAAATTAATTATTAATAAATTATTAAAATGATTTTTTCCTTTCTGTGTTTCAATACTTTCAACTGTTATTTTTTTATTAGATTAAGTTAATTAAATTATATTATTAAGCTCAAAGTGTCGTTAAAAATATACATCAATTTTCGAACATAACGTTGGGGTATATTATGTAAAATTCGCGCCTTGTAATTCTTGAATTACTTGTGTCTTCAGACAATATTTTTTTTTACTTTATGTTTATCGCCTTCATCTTCATGTGACGTGAGCTTGTTTTCTAGTTCATTAGACATTTATGTAAAAAATATTTCTTTGGTGTAACTTTTTTTTGTTAAATATCTATTTCACGAGATACCGAAATGTTTCTTAGTTAGACCCCTCTCTCCCGCCTAAAGCTGTATTATACGCTCCCGGTCGAGAATATACTTTTTGCAACAATTTAAAATGACGATCTTTTTGGATCAAATTTTCGAAAAAATTGAGTTCAACTCACACAAAGTTTATCGATATTTTTCAAAGGTAGGCAATTGTCAGTAGTGCCCACTGATACATCTTTTATTATTTTTGATTTGAGTCCAAAGCCCAAGTTCAAAAATAAGGCGGGGAGAATGTAAATGGTGAACACCTGTTTTTAACTTTTTTTACGTTAAAAGGCCGCGCACACTTATCAAGCACAGGCCAGCTGGACCAGCACAGCACGAACCTGCATGATGTCGCACACTAGACCAGCAGCTTTTAGCACGGATTCACGACCGACACATCACTAATACACCACATCGGTCCAGCACGACCTATTTATTGCAGGCGACTGACTGACGGTCATTGCTGGTTGCTGGTTATAGGCTAGTCTAATGTGCGCTACTCCTTTAAATAACACGGGGGTACCTTAACAATCGGCTTTTCTGCTCCGTGATGTGATGATCGTGTTGATCCATGCTTGATAAGTGTGCGCGGCCTTTAAAAGCAACACACATCTATTTTGTCCTTGTCGACTGCATTTAAACCTCATAAGATGTGTCATTTTATTATCGGTATTTAGTGTGTAGTGTTAATTAGAGGAATGTATATTATTTGGTCCTTTCGTACTATGAGAAGAAGATTGCGTATGAAAGATATTTTCTATATTTTTTGCACTATATATACTCCATGTAAAGTAGCTGTTTTACATGCATGTATGCAGGCATGTAAACTGACTCATTACGCACTAGTGCAGTAAAGTAAAGCAAACTGGTCGCGCTAACCCACTCCATAGTAAATCACTGTTTGTCTGTCAGTTGTTTTTTTCTTATAACCGATTATTAGAATTGACGAATTGACATTTGTGCAAAAGTGAATTGTCAAAATTTTTGAAAATGAACTGAAAATCAGCTATTTTATAGAAAGTTCTTGCAAAAAATATCATACCTCGTGCGTTATGGTATTATGATTCACGTGACTGTTAAAATTTGTTGACTCTCGTTTTGAACATAATGTCACATTTCGTTGTAATATTACCTGTAAATGCTATTGGGATTTGATATATGGGCGGAGTTTAGGCCAAATGTAATGTCAGATCCGTCATTTTTCACATATTATTATATAGTAATACTAACAGCATGTAAAATGTACTGACCTTATGGTTTCAATTTCTGTCGCCAGATGTCAAATTGCAATAATATTTCTATTCCACTGATTACTCTCTTCGTGTCGCCATATTGATTACGTCACAAGTAAACTCCACCCACATGTCAGATCCCAATTGGACTCTTACAGTGCATGCCGTCATATATAAAACTTTTCAAATATAAACATTTTTGTATCCAAGTCTAATGGCTGATTGCATAAAAATATTAAAGTTTTCTAGCGTTTTAATGTAACTGTCTATCACAATATTTATATAAATAGCAACATCGCTATAAAATTAACTACAAAAATGACATTGACAGCTGATGACATTCAAATGCTTTTTTAATAATGAATCAAGTACACTCTAATAGCGTTATTCTGTATGGTCAATGTTAGAATGTACAGCACTGTTAAATCGTTGTCTTACTTTAACTTATGTGATGTTAAATATGTTAAGATGTGACAAAAAATTAACAGCACTGTAAATTATTACATTGACCATACAGAATAGCCTTATAATATTATGTAGTTGATCGATTAAATGTCTATCTACACCTGAACGAAAAATATATGTGCTATTTTTACTATATTATGACTTCTTAACAGAAATATTTCATATTTTGTAAAAAGCTTATTTTTTTACTTTCCCAACGAAGTCAATTAAAGGCCTATTGCGTATTGCAAAAGTAAAAACATAAATGTTTCTAGATTTAGGCTCTAGGGTATGCTATATGTTTACGAAACTTCTCATCTCTGTAATTTTTACAACGCGTCGTTTTCATCACCTGTCATAGATACATAATAGGCTTGTGCCCTGTGCAAAAAATTCAGATTTTAATTCTTGGTAAATTTCCACATTTTCATGTCCCCTGAACCCAAAAAAAATGGTTCTTAAAAAATAAGTGTCGTCTATAGGTCGCAGCTAGAGCCCCAATCACCGGATCAAATTTTGCAGGCATTTAGAAATGTCAAAACAAACTCACAGAAACGATCCTAGCTCAAACGTGTGAGAAGTACCGTCCTAAAAATCAGTAAAAACAATTTTAAATTATCTAAATACGGGAAAATTAGATCAATTTGGGTTGGGTCTGAGACGGGCCGTTTATTTTTAAACTGAACAACAAACTGTTATTTTTAATATTTATCGAAACGTTTTTTTCATCAAAATATTATTCATTATTAATGTCCACATACTTATATATAATATATAATACTGCCGTCCTAACCTAATAAGCTGTAGGTACCTACAGTTATACAGTGCTCTTACTCTTTTTTAATCCTCTATGAAATATAAATATTTATTCACCGTTATTCACTTAGGTCTTCAATTCATAAATTAGATTTTAATTTTAAGTGTAACTTGCGCGTATATAAGTACACGCACCCACTTTTTTTATTTTTTTTCAGGCAAATCTGGCAACCCTGATAACAGTTTGTAGATATAGCAAATACGCTTTCTATTAGAAGGCAAACCTATACACACGAACTAATTAGTGTTCTATAATTTGTGGGCATAAAAATACGTTCCCAGTAATTCATTGACAAATGTGAAACTTTATTCATTTTCAAACGACGTAACATAATATAGAGAAGTATATGTAAAAGAGAAAAAGAACACAAGAGTGAAATTGTCGTTTCTCTACATGTAGACAGACATTTTCGTCTGGTTCTTGAGTGGTTTCCTTTTCTGTCGGTTACGATATCTCGGGCAATTCGATCGATATTCTTGCAGTACATCATATAAAGCTCGAAGCGCGCAAGTTATGATTTAATTGTTTATGTGTGCAGGTACCTTTGTTTCTTGAGTTTTGATTGATGAGTTTTGCATGTATTTATTTACATCTAATTCGTCTTAAAAATGAATATTGTGTTATAGATTAGAAAAAATGTTTTATGCACTTTGCGGTATGTGCACCTCACTATCAATTCAGAAGTCATAAGAATTTAAATGTAGGTACATTTTCTCAAAATTAACAATTTTGAGACACTATACTTTTTAGGTTAGGACGACAGAATATAATTGGCGCTGTTCCAATAAGTGTCCGAGTCTCGTCTCTCATCTGTTGAGATCATTTATCTCAGGCTGTTCTATTGTAACTTACTATAATTATTATAGTTTTCAAAATAACAATTAGTATAATTTAATGTCTGAGTCGTATTAATTAGCTGATTTCACATGGCATTTGCTCTTTGAATTTATGTGTTTTAAATAATCGTCGACACTAGAGCATATTTTATATAACTAAACGATGATTTACTTTCATTGACTACAACTTGATCTTCGCGATTTCTCTATAATTTGTTGAAATTAATAATAATGCCCTCATTTTCCGGATTATCCAAGATTTTCAAGTATTTTGTTTAATACTTAGACGGGCGAGCGTCTAATTTTTTTTTCGAATTGTAATGGAATGGTTTGAAAATCGATTTTGATAGATCAGGTAATGCGCGAATTTGTATCGAACTTCTGGTACACCAAGACTTGTAAAAATTGTTAAACCGATTTTTATGAGATTTCCACGAATAGGCAGAGATAACATTGAGAAAAGTTTTATGCTATATAACGAGAGCCTACATGTCTTTCTCGGGCAACGCTAGGAAAACGCAGCTAGTTCTTAAATTAATAACTGTTAATTTCCTGTATATTTATTTAATTGCGTATATATTTATAGAAATTCAAATTCTCAGAATATAATTTTAACCTATCAGAATACTAACCCCTCTTTGAATGACAATCTGTCACATGCACGTTTCACAATTAAGTGACAGTAGCTTGCAAAACTCATCTTCTTTATGACAGTGTCTTAGAAAAAGACAAGTACACAGCAGTGAATTATTTCTTAATAATACCATCTTCTTCTTTCGAGCATCTTGCATACACAATTTTCATTATAAAGCCGTCCAAATAAGGACGGAGTTATGTACATACACATAAAATATATTTTTGTAATTCTTTATCCTTGTTCAATATATTATAAAAGATGTGTTTTGAAAAGAGATGAATAGCGTAGAATTGCGTGAATTTGTATTTGTGTATCCTTTTCAGCGTTGTGCACGGTAACAAAACGTAACTGTAAAGCCTTTTTGTTCAACGTGATTTAAATATTGTTGATTTAAAGGATCGTAGGCGTCAGACCACCGCCTTTTCCTGTCTGGGCTTGTGCATCCCCTTTATGCAGAAACTGCATACCCAGGCACCCCTTGTATTTATTATAATATTCATAGTCTACTATACAGGGATGGATTTACAAAATATATTATGTTTCAAACTAAACTAATAAATTAAAAGGTAATCTTGGACTGTAAACGTCTAATTATTATTTTATTTATTTGCCAACGTTTCGACTTTAATTAAGTCTTTTTCAAGGCCCTTTAACAAATTTTCGAAATTATAATGTTTGTTACAAAGCCTTGAAAAAGACTTAATTAAAGTCGAAACGTTGGCAAATAAATAAAATAATTACACGTTTACAGTTCACAATTACCTTTTAATTTATTAATAAGAATATTATAGATACTGTTCCTGTAACATTTGCCCTCGACTGCATTAATAAGGCGACTTTTCACTCAGATTGTAGGTAAAGACTGCTCTCGGTAAATTTCAAATTGTGGTCGCAAAAGACACTTTACCACGCTTTTTATTAGCTCTGATTAAGCATTACTGCATTAAGAATCATAAAATTTGGTTTGTTGCGCTAAAACATTTCAAAACACTTTTTTTTTTGTTCTAAAAATTGTATTAAAAAAAGATGACATATTTTGTCAGTATTTCTTTACAACACGACACAATATTTCAAATTACGGGAAGTCTTTTGAAATTTTAAGGCTTTTTCTTCCTAAGTGTATGTTAAAAATATTGAGAAATTTGATTTGTTCAACAATTTTTTTGAAATTTATTTTTTTCTGTATAGTGTTAAACTTATTTTTATTTACCTTTTATTTACTATAATACCTTTATTTTAAAGATACTTTTTCAAATACCCTCGACAGGGTCATACCTACTAAATTAATGTTGGGAACCGTTCATTATTTTCTGTATATATAAAATTCCCGTGTCACAATTTTGGCCGCGCTAATCTCCGAGACCACTGAACAGATTTTAATGAAATTTTGTAAATGTGTCTTGTTTAATGCAAGATAGGATAGTTTTTATTAAATATTTTGAACAAAATAACGATATTTCTCAAAAAACCTGTTTTAGTAACACCTAACGACATCGGATAGAATTTACTCAGTTATTAGTTCAGACACCGGGCCGTAAACAAAATACATTTTGCAGAATTTTATTTATCGCACCCGTGTGAAACCGGGATGGACCGCTATAATATTATAAAGAGAAACGATTAGTATTTTTGTTTGTAATGAATAAACTCAAAAACTACTGGACCGATTTTCAAAAGTCTTTCATTATTAGAATGCTACATTATCACTGAGTAGCATAGGCTATATTGTTAATCGAGTTAAATTAGGAATCCCTGCGAAAACTCCTATAATGTAACCCAAGGTGTAAAAAATTTACACAAAGAACTACTTACATCACATGCGCTGTGTTGAAAGTTTGGATGTAGGAGGTAATCTCCGACACTACTCATCCAATATTTAGAATGGACCTTCAGGATAAACATATAGGCGATATATAATCGCGTTAAAATAAAAGCGTTTTTCGTGGAGAGCAATTACGAAACGTAAATCGACGAGAAAACGATGGCAATCTACAAATTCGGGCGAAGCCGAACCGGGTCGCTAGTATTATTATAAGGCTACTTCTGTTATCGTGCGTATTATATACAACACTCGTCATTTTTATTTACAAGTTTTAATTACAAATAAATTACTGTTCATTTTGACTTCTTAATCAGTAATTTTACAATTCTGCATATCCGATAACAACTATTAGTTTTTGTAACACGAGACGTTAATAATTCATTGTTAGCAAATATCCTTAAATTAACGCTTTGAAAGTACATACTTTTTTTCGCAAAACGTGTATACCTAGTAGGTAGGTACATAAAACACGGATCATATTACTGAACCACGCCGACAAAATAGATTATTTATATAATGCATTATAAGTACTTACGTTTAAATACCATATAATATCATTTGCGTTAAATTACATTTTTGAGATTAACAATTTTTAAACTCCTTAATACACCTCTTAACATTTTTCTTAATTTAAATAAGTTGAAATTGTGATACATGAATCTCTTGAACAAGGATATAACGCTTGTTGTGAAGACAATGAATATTAAAAATTATTAATCAGATAATTTGGTGATTTTCAGTTTTATAATTTTATATTCCACAAAATTATGATTTTAAGTACAAAAATGAAGAAAATAACGGGACATGGTACGAGTGGAGTCTATTATCGAGAAACAGACGTTAAGCGCATAATTATTTATTATTTCTACGTAATATTCATTTTTTATAAAGTTTTAAGGGCCAATCTTATTCTAGTGATTTTCTGTAAATTTTGGGAACACATTTTAATGCATAAATATGAAAGGGTTAAATTTCGAATTAGAAACGAATTCGAGAATTTTTAGATTTTATAGGACCCAACATTTTTTCAAACTCTAAATACATCTCTTAAAATGCTGAAATCACGCCCATTTTAAATACGCTTAAAACAGTGGTAAAATCCAATGTGTGTACTATATTTCGTTTAAATCGACAACATTTTTCGAATGTTATCACGCTTACACACACACAAACATTTACTTTCTTTTTTGTTGAAACTTCTGTCAGTGCAGTACAAAAGACCCACTATATATTAAAAAATGGAGCCACGTTATTAAAAATTAAACGCGTTGATTCAGTGACTCGACCTCTAGTTCTATGTACAGACAAATACATGAAAAAACTAGAGATAGAGATTGCTGTTGAAATGTTGAGAAGAGGCTTCTGTATTCGTTAAAAAAATAAAATCGTAAAAAAATTCTACCGTTAGACTACAGCTTTAGAGAGCGCAACGCAGCCTTACTCTATTTATTATATGCATCATGTTAGGGTAGGTCTTGTAGGGAACAGTCAAGGTCAGCTCCCATAGTAGAAGTCAACTTCGATAAATTTATGTAGGTCCTGAAAAAGAACAACCATAAATCAAATTATTCCGCTGTATTCTGTAATTTTTAAATTACTACTTTGCTATACTTACAACACCACCCATGCTTTAAAATTACATTCTATTAAAACGTTTCAGTTCAATTTAAGGGAAAATCATCTTACTAATACTAGTCTAGAATGTAGACTCTAGTTAGTAGTTGTGCAGTTGTTGATAATAATTTATTTGCGCAGTAATACAGCGCTGCAAAGATTTGCTTAGTTTACGTATCCACGGTTTGGCAAATATAGTTTTTTTTTTGCGCACTAATACAGCCCTTCAGATATTTGTGTGGTTTAGGAAATACAGAAAAATCTTTGTTGTAGATTAGAGATAGATGGTTGTTCAGCAAACCTGACAAGTACCTGATGATTGAAGAGGGAGAGAGAGAAAAATTGTATATTATAGACGCACGATAACAGATCATTAGCGTCTATTATGGTAATTGGCGGCTTTAAGTGCATGAAAAATAAGCTTAAAAGTACGAACATTATCGATTTTTCTACCTTTCATTCGTCCACCAACATACACCCGTTGACCCGGTACCTACACCATAATAATCTGGAAATGGAATATGTTGATGTTTTTTTTTTTATTTTAACCGTCAAACGTCATACTGCAAAAACCAGTTTTAACACTACACCTGGGATCAGTAAAGATGCTAATGGCCTTAGTTGTCGAGCATCTATAATCTGCAATTTCTCTCCAATAGTCCCCGCACTTCAACCGTTTGTTATATTGTATTTAACTTTTTTCTCTTAGAAAACGTTATAGATTAAAAAATTAATCTAAAACCGTTTTTTGCCTTAAGTTTTTTTCTTTTGACTGATTGAACATTATTATTTTTTTTTTTTAATTTTAATATAACACGCTCAGCAGCTAAGGCTATTCCTATTGAGAACATTATTAAAAACTAGAATATGTGTTTTAAAAAGTTGCTGTGATCAGAATAGTGTTGATTTTGTTATTCAAATAAAATTAATTTCTTCTATTTGTTTTTAAATAATTTAATTACCATTGAATTAACTAACAGCTGCATTGAAAGGACTTTTTTATTGCAATATAAAAAAAACATTTGCATGGTCTGTTTTATATTAACAAATGCAACTGGATATTTGATCCGTATGTTTATACAACCCTTATGCAAAGGGGCTGTATCGAGCCCTTGACCTTTGTTATACTACAGAGGTGACCAAAAAAAGGTTCTATTACGTATTTAGAAAAAAACTCATATTCATTTTAAAATTAAATTAAACGTTTTATTTATATACCTATATATGTTACACTTTAAAAATGCAATTTTATGACAAAAATTGTTATAAAATAAATTTTTTAAGTAACGTAAAACATAGTGTTTTTTTTAATTTTTAAATCTGTGTAACAATAATTTGCATCTATTATATACTAGCTGTACCCGCGGCTTGGCTCTCCTGCATTTCGAACTACTGAGTTATTTTTGACATAACTAAGGAACGTAATTTCCAAGCTGATAGCTATGGAGAGATACGTAAGAATGTTTGGTGTTTTCGTTGATCTTCAATGCTTATTTGATGTGCCGCTCGACTAAATATTAGCACAATTAGCTCCAGTCAACTTCCATTACATTTGGTTCTTTGATGTAGGAATGAATTTTTGAAAATATTTTTGCATATCTTCTGATTAAATGAGCCGATTACGATGAAATAAAAAATAATTGTTACTTCAGGTTGAGTCCTGTGTTTTTCCTTAAAAACTCCATCCGAATTGGGTTAAATGTTTTTATGTATACGGACAAACTCAAAAACAACAAATTATATATAGTTTTAAAAATCATCTTCCTTCAGACATAAATGAATCAATTTCTTATCCTCCTTTTGAGAACCACATCGTCGTTATACCTACTTTAATAATAATTATATTATGTGCTTCATTTTTCTGTGACTACGATGTATTTTGTAGATAGACTACTTGAAGTGATTTTTTTTCGTTATCTAATGCACTTCACTAACATTATAGCCATTGCTATCTTTATTCGAGCCAATAGAGTACGTCCTTAAACATTTATACCGATTTCATTTTCGCTCGAATTTTATCTATGGTTTAGTATTAGTTGTTCCACTACTTTATGTCAGCGAATATATCAATGCCAAATGTCAATGTATAAGGAGATCCAGGTCTGTAATTATTATATAAATATTTTAATACATAAATAAAAAAAATATGTATGCTGTCTGTCTGATTGTACCAGCTCGGCTGAACCGATTTTTATTAAACTTGACACACTATTGGAACCAGGGATGTTACAAATGTTGGTTGTACTGAGGTGTGTAGATTTGAATGTGGATTTTTTGACAACCACATCTGCAAATGCGGATTCGAATGTGGAAAGAAAAAGAAAAATTGTAATATTTTTAACAAAGATAAATATTTCATTTTCGTGAAACTATGTAAAAGAGATTGTAATTTATTATTATTTTTATTAACGGCGTTGAAAAATAATAATATTGAATAATAATAATAATAATAATATTGAATCCTTTTCAAAATTTAGGCGATATCGCAAAGGTTAATAGACTAATCCTTATTAACTAATGTCTTGATTTGCACCATATCTGCATCTGCAAAAGCCTCGCAACAACTGTTGCGGATGCTAATTCACCGCGGTTACAGACATTTGTCACATCCCTAATTGGAACAAAAATTAAGTATAGACTATAGGATACTTTTTTTCGGATACGATCAAATTGGGATTAGGTTTCGGTCAAAACCGAAAGTAACACGAGAAAAATTATCGAAAAAGTCTGTAAATTGTAATTTTCAAAGCAAATGTTGATACTGATAAGTTTAAAAAGAAATGAAAAATAAGGTGAGGTCGGTTTGGTATGTTAATAAAAACAGTTAACAGTTAGAGCACAACGCGAAAAAATTTAATGCTTTAGAGAGGGTATTGTCGCATCGCATCGTGCTACGCGAGAAACGAATTTAGGATAAAAATGTCGCGTCCTGTGGCAATGTGAGACTTGGGCTTTAGAAAGAAATAATTTAAACAATTCAATTTCTGTCGCTTTAGTATGAAGATATCATTAGCAGAGAATGGCATTTGGCATGTTTTTATATTGACTGCCATACAGTAGTGGAACACACAGTCACAATGTACCTGCTGTTAATATTGTAAGGGTGGTATTCAAAATAAGACTTGCGTTTGCAGTCAATAAGGCATGGATTTGTTTGTCTTTTTATACAAAATTTTGAAAAGATACACACTTCTGAGAATCAATGCTTTCTCTAGTTGTGTGTGTCACTATTATATCTATAGCAGGCATGGACAACCTTCAAACTTGAGAGCTGGATCCGTCCCACATCAAAGCCATTTTATCCGAATCAAGAAAATAAATAAAGGTTTTGAACATACAGAATACTTTGTTATGTATTTCAGAATATTTAGAAATTAAGAATTATTTTTAATAGAAAATGTTATTATAATTAATTCATTTTTCTACAAATTAAGTTGTAAACATTTACAGTTTAAAATTATACAGATTATAAAGTCTATTAAAAATTATTTGAACCCGTGTATTCATTAAACACAACAATTTAATACCAACCGTGAGATTCAATAACAAAATTCACACGGAAGAAGTATAAGTACTACCGGAAAGCTGTAGCTAACATTCATAAGATGATCTGTGAACCGAAAGAAAAACACTACCGAAATGAAACTTCCTATAACAATAATAAACGCTTTGGCTGTTTTTCTATACTATTTGTTTAAACTCACATTTTTCATTTTTGACAACAGATAATACGTGTTTGAACAATTTACTGTTCACAACCTTAAAACCGTTAGTATAGACTGTTTTTGGTAAACAAATTTGACATTTATCGTGATGTTTCATAATAACTGTTTTTTAACAGACTTCAAAAAAGAGAAGATTCTCTTTTCAATTGTATTTTTTTTTCTTTTGTATGTCTGTCCCTTGATATCTTCACCGGCTGTGAACAGATTTCGGTGATTCTTTTTTTCATTCGATAAAGTATACCTATCTCAAGGTTGGTCCCATATGAATTTTAACAATTCGGTTCAGCAACTTTTTATAAAATTAACCTAAATCAAAGAAATATCGCTTAAGTTGTAGTTGTCGACGTGAATGTTATTCTTCGGTTTCATTAGACACTAAAAAAGGTCACTAAAAAATTAAAAATAAAAACTTTCAAAATATATTGAACCTCCTTCAAAAAAGGGTCACTAAAAAGCGTAAAATAACAAAGTTTTGAGGTTGGCACCAATTTATTACATAGATATATTAAATTGTTGATGACCTTAAAACTTTGTTATTTTACGCATTTAAGCGACCTTTTTTTGGAGGAGGTTAAATTTTTTTTATTTTTTATTTTACCCACCCAAATCGTCGAGGTGTCGCTGTAGATGATTCACTTCTAAAAGGTTTCCCTTGCCTGATCTTTTATACAAAATGTTATCGGCAAGGTTTTGTTGTGTGTTTAACTTGAACAAGTGGGATAGAATTTGTTAAATGTGCTGCCAGGCGCCACATTTACTTTCGGTATGATGAACGCCCCGTGTTATAGATATAGCTACGTATTATTTGTCAGCTACTTGGTTTTTATCGTCCTTGGGACGCCTGTGCGTAATATTGTAGCGAATGTTTTAATATTGTAGATTTTTATCATTAGAAATATGTCTGCATATTTTAGACCTATACATTCGATTTTGCACTCGATTGAGTCGAGAGACAGATTTTTGATCACGTGATAATCAAGGAATATAAAGAATTTCGAAGTAATTTAACAGATTTTTTCAAATGGCATAATATAAAAAGCATGTAAACCTCAAGCAGATTATAGGCTCACGGGGGAAGTGAAATTTCTGAAGAGTTATGAACTCATTTCATTGATTTCATTGATGCGTTACCAAGGGTTCGCTAAAGAAGTTTAACTTCAAAAATTGCAACACGGTTGTGTTTAGTAAGAAATCTTCGGAAATCGAACTTCAACGCCATCGAACAAATTTTCTAATTGTTCCGATTTCTCACAGCATTATTAGGTTCCCAAGAAACTATTTTCCAAATTTAAATCTTCTAGCTTACCGGAAAATAAAGAAAAAAAATCTAAAAATTGAAAAATAGACACGGCATGTATTTTATATTATTGAGTATATATGTAAATCCTAGGTGGTCAGAATTGAACTACCACTCGTCGAATGTCCTATTCCATTTCTATAAAGTCGTCAGCATCAGACAATTATATAGTTTTATTTCTTTGAACAGCCATTTAACTGAAAGGGCAGACAATTTATTGGTTCCTGTTAAGCGATTTGTGTAAACGACATTCTTTAAATGTTTTATTCCTTTTTAGATAAAGACCAAATATTAAAGTGTATTGATATTTCAAATCATTTGATATCGTAAGGGTTGAACAATGTTTGTTTCCATTCTCTTATATTTAAGTATTTATTTTTTTTAAGCCACCAACAGCTAGGCTTGGTACCAATTCTTGTTTTCAGTTTTATTGTTTTTTTTTTTAACAATAAATAAAAAACCTTTGACCAGTTCTCGGATCTGAACATGGGAAATAGGGAAAAACCATGAACTCCATGCTTTTACCATTCCAGTAATTTATATCAATATTCACTGTTTAAAATATTAAATAGGTTTAGTCGATTTATTAATTAATTATTGATTGACTAACGAACAAAGACATTTCGTTTTTATGGTGATTTAACACTTTCTAATAATTATGCTAAAATTAGGGAAATAGTTTTTCGAAAAAAATTTGAGCTTTTTTATGGTTTTCATTTATATTAATTATAAACTACTAAAACTTTATAGAATACTTATTAAGTTATTGCGTCCATCCTAAAACATTGTAGCGGAAATAAATCATTTTGGTTTGAGGTTTTGACTAATTTCAGTATTGCCGCGAAGTAGATGTCGGTCTTCTTTTAAGTATTAAGTTATTTCCAAATTCGGGTCAAGGATGTATATAATATTTTTCTGGGGGAATACTCACGAAGAAAGGTGTCAAGCAATATATTAATTCTCCAAGTAATTTTACAAATTCTTTTTCGAAAAGTATATTTCTAATTTTTATTTTTTAGTTAGGTATTCGTAATATTTTCAGTTTTATTTTTTATTTTTATAGAAGGCTAGATATCTACTCCGCGCATAGATTACTTGACTCCGCGGTACTACTGAAATCTGTCAAAAATTTCAAACGAAAATGATTTATTATTCGATATTGCTTTAAATTATTGTACCTACTACATATATAATCAGTAAACCCCACCTAATGTTAAGTCTGACCGTGGTAATTTAAGAAAGACGGTGGCATATTTGATAGGATTTTGAACGTTCTTATAAGTCTTCAAATAGAAACAGAAGATTTCTAATCCGTTTCATTGTAAGTTTTGATATCGTCTTATAAAGGCTGTTAAACACAAAGTTTTGAGTAGGTAGCTTTTGATATAAAAAGAACTTATCAAATTGAGGCGATTCTCTCGCGGGACTCGATTCACTCGAACCGATACTTCTGTTCTAAGTTCTAACTAAATATGAGGATGTTTTTAAATTGGCACAACTAGTCACCTGAGTTGCAATAAACTAAAGACGAGCTTTGAGTGTCTTCCGTACGTCCGAGCTCTACAGGTAGCAACTGTTGACGGATTGACCTGAATTTTTTATTTTTTAGTATACTGTCAATTAGGAACCCTATAAAATGCATTGAAACGCGTTTAGTAGTTTAATTTTTATAAACAAAAGTTCAAAAATTATTTATTTATTTAACTGGGCATAGGTACACTTTTGACTTCGTTAACGATATTTACATGTGAAACCATAAGTAATGAAAAACGTATGTCATATTATACAGATATAGGTATTTATTATGTCAAATGTCAGTTTTTTCGGTGTTGGAGTGATTCCGTCGCACAATTTGCTAGAATTGTTTGTGCGAATCGGCCTGAGTAGTTTTGTTGTATAAATGCGTATTGATATTTTAAGTTCAGTTGATACTCACTTCTTATTGATTAAAGCTCGAGTGTCACAATATTATAGCCATTCTAACACCTTATATATGCTGTTTAATATTAAAACGTGTAAGTCTTCTTTGTATAGATATAAGAAAACATCAAGATTTAAAAATTATAAAACTTGAGACGCTTTTCCAATGTCACAGTTAATTTACAGATAAAAAAAGTATATTTTTATTAAAAAAAAAACTTCGGAGAAGTAAAAACTTCGTTCTGTGCTAAATTCAAAAACTTGAGGCGACTGAATCTTAAGATTATAACTTAAAAAAAAAGAATTTCGAGGCAGACAAGAAATTGAAATCAAGCTCGAAATTCTGTGCGTAAGACGTCGAAAAAAAAATTAATTTCGAGGCAGACAAGGAATTGAAATCCAACGTTGAAATTCTGTGCTTATAAAAGCTACAAGAGCAACAGCAAAAAAAAATGCAAAGACGGTGTTCGCATAACTCCTTTAGTTACCACTAAAAAAACGCCGTCTGTGCACTTTTTTTTGCTGTTGCTCTTGTAGCTTTTATAAGCACAGAATTTCAACGTTGGATTTCAATTCCTTGTCTGCCTCGAAATTAATTTTTTTTTCGACGTCTTACGCACAGAATTTCGAGCTTGATTTCAATTTCTTGTCTGCCTCGAAATCCTTTTTTTTTAAGTTATAATCTTAAGATTCAGTCGCCTCAAGTTTTTGAATTTAGCACAGAACGAAGTTTTTACTTCTCCGAAGTTTTTTTTTTAAGATTTCACGTCTTTTTCCAAAGTGTGAGACATTATTTTTATTTTTCCTCCAAAATAAACATATGTGCATTTTTTATATTGTTGTATTTAAATACAATAAAAGTGTTCATATTGTTGTATTTAAATGCAATGAATCTCCGAAATTAGAATATGTATTGTAAAAAACAACACGATCCTTACTCCATGCAACTGTGGTTTCGACTTTCGAGCGCGTCTCTCATGTATTTTGTTAAATAAGAAGTAACAATCAAAAGTCGGTTATAGAAATTGCAATAATCGACTTTTGATTTTTACTTCTCATTTAACAAACAGTACTACAAAAGTGCATTTATATTTTGCCGCGTAGTCCAGTGCTGCCGCGGTGCAACACCTAGTGGTGCAATCGGCTCATCACACCTCCATGCGAATACCATGACATTCAATTTGTAAACAATCCATCTGAAGTCTATTAAATATAAAAATGAGCTATAATAAGTCTATGCTCTGTGATACATGATTCTTTTTTATATTCATTTGAAATATGGATATTCTTGAAGATTCCATGAAGGCACATTTTGAAGGCATGAAAAAAAAATCAATGAACAAGGCCCACCATTAAAAATACAAATTTTTTTTCATAACATTTGTAAAATACTTATTTTGCATTAAAAAAAGAAGTTTCACTTCGTAATCTTTTCACTTTTTAATTTTTGTTGCACTTTTTATGATAAATATGTTTTTTAATAAATTAATTTATTTAAATCTAACTTCAATCATATATTTTGTTATTTTTTAAAAAAAGATTTGACGAAAGTGAATTTTTCAAAAAAACAAGAAATTAAAAATTAAAAAAGAAATAAAAATATAATGAGAAAAAAATTGAGAAAATAAATAAAACTAAAAAAACAATTAAAAACAAAAAAAAATTAAAAATTGAAAAAAAATTTTTCCAATGATGCTGGCGGGAATCGAACTCAAGACCCTGTTATTAGTTATTACTAGCCTAACGTCCTAACCGTTTGTCCACGGGCACATTCAACTTATAAGCTGTTATTGTGGTACAGAAGTATATATGGGTGATACGAAAAATCGGTCCTATGAAAGTCACGTGGTCACAGAACTATAAAACTTGGAAACTGGCTTTATATACACGGCGTTATATGGAACAAAGGCAAAATCAATGTATAAGAATACGCTAGAGATTCGTTGGCATTTAGCACAGAAAAGAATCTCTAGCGAGATTCTTCGATAGTTGGCAATTTTTTGCCACCAACAGTTGTGGCTATTTGGACCTAATTTATTTTATATTTTAATAAAAAATTGGCTATCCAATTTACACTTTTATCAATTCACGGAATAGAACCTATGATCATAAAGATAAAGGTCAAGGAAACACATCTGTGTGTATTGGGCACGAACCAAAAAAGAGAAACAATTTTTATAGTCTGAGTCGCTAGATGGATATGTAAGGGCCAAACGTCAAACTGAATTATTTTTTAAGTAAAACTCAGATCTTTTTTCGGACGGAAGTTACGTGTTTACGCAGTTTCCGCTATTTAAAGACATCGACTGACAGATGTCGGCATCAACACGCGTCTGTAGGAAACATAGCTACGGACGCAAACCAATAAGCATAGCCAAGGTAATTTAATTTGTGAGTGAATTTTTCTCAAAAGGTGAGAGTCTGAAAAACAAATTAAAATAATTGTTTTAAAGGTTTTCACACACTCATGTTTTTCTATAGACAAAACGGGAATGAGTGTTGAACAAAAATGTAAAGTAAGTCGGGGTTCATCGCACGCGATTTTTGAGCTAAATTGCTGTGCGCTGACTAAACTATAACAGACAATAGCTCTGTTCCAACCTCTCTGCGTACGGTAATATTATTGTCACAGTCTTGCGTAGTAGCTAAAACGAAACTGTTTGTGTCGATCTTTAAACTACCGCGCAAGACTGTGACAATAATATTACCGATCGCAGAGAGATTGGAACAGAGCTACAGCAAAGTAATAGAATATGAGATATTTGTGTCGTGATTATTTCGTCGCCAGCCTAAATTTTCCCGGCCGAACCGGAACGGAAAGATAAAAATCCCGATGCTCAAACCAAATCACCGTCAGTGGCTCTGACCTGTGGAGATACAATATTGTTATGAACATAATTGTAAGGTTTCTGTGTAAACGTCTTCCAGCGTGTATTAAATGCATAAACATAATGTAATGAAATATTTAATGCAATTTTGTAATTGGATTAAAATGCATTAACTATATAATATATATATACAAAACACTGTGATTCACAGGAAAAGGGGTTGCAATATTAATTTGTTTGGTAGTTTCAATTATCAAATATAAGAAAGTACAGCTCTCTGTTGAAATTGTTTTAATTTTCAATAGTGAATTACAGTTGCCTGAAAACAATGTTGCCATAAACAAGTCGGTGTAAGGAACATTAGAGTGTGTAAAAAAAAATGCCAGCCAATTGGGCGATGGGACCATTCCAATTTCAAAAATGTTGACATTTGATTATAATAAAGAAAATAAAATTTCTGATATCGTGTGAGGTGACGCGGGTAATTGCTAGTATTCAATATGATATTTGCTATATTCGTTGCCATGATTACCTACATAATATGTTCCACGTCATGTAAACATTAATCAAAGCATGCCGAACTTGTTTATTTCTGACAGATCTATAAAACAAAAGAGCGGCTGATTTTTTTTATTTTCAAAATATTTCCGAAACTATAAAGTTTAGAAAAAAATTTTTTTTACGAAACTTTCTTGAAAATATAAATGAAATAATAAGCCGTTATAAAAATTATACCATTATTATATAAAAAAACCGGTATAGCAAATATCTCTTCTGCGCATGCGCCGATTTTCCCCAAAAGCTACAGGGCTCTTCATATTTGCATACCAAACATTCTCCCAAAATTTGGTTTCGATCCGCTCATCTGTTTGACCCGTATCGTGTTCACAGACTAACAGACGCACAGAGTTTTTCCAAAAATATGTTTTAAGGATTCGGTGGACCTCAAAACGGAAAGATATTGTAAAATTTTACCATTCCCCACTTGTGGGTTGGAATGGTAAAAAAATGATTTGACAATTACCTTTATGTTCGTATAATTTCAGTTGTTATACATGCAAAAACAGTCTAATGTCGTTGTCAAATTCCGTGTCATACAGAACGTAACCTTCTACGAACAGAAAAGCAAATTCTATGCATAGAAAACAAATCGCTTTTAAAGCTTTTTGATCAGTATACGTACAAAATATTGTTTCGAAGTGGTAACTGTGCAAGAATGTATGTTAAACACATGTATACACAGTTTTAAAAAAATCGTTTCAATTTCTTATTTTCCGAGCAGGATCAATTTAAAATTCTACTATGCTATTCATATAAAATATGTGCAGTCACAATCTGTCACTGTCAGATTGTGTTTTCTGACAACGCTTATTGCAACCCAGCACCGGTGTCGTAATACGATTACGCACGCGGGGTATACCTATATGGTGTTTTTTGCACGTACCTGCTATAAAATAATAATTTTCACTTCATTTTGGACAGTTTAGTTTTGAGCAAAGCTCACTTCTAATATTAGGTTATAAAAAAAATTGAAAAAAAGTTTGACCCTGCAGATTATCCCTTAAACTTCTCGCCATTTTCGAGTTCAAAAGGCTCAAAAATATATAAAATAGAAGAAGTTTATTTTTTAGTTCTTCGAGCTCAAAAAAAATCAATTTCTTACGAATTTCCCGTTCACGATATCTCGTGAACCAATAAACCGATTTGGATGTGGTTTGCGGCAATCGACGCAGTTTTTTGAGAAGAAGAGCTGATTATAGATTTTGGAATGAATCGGTTTAGTAGTTAAATATTCTAAAAAACAAGTTTCTAAAAATTTTTTAAACTTTTATTTTTGAGATCTCTCAAAGTCTGTTAGGCCGAATCATTCCAAATTTTCAGGAAATCTAATTCAGCAAAGTCACGTCAGATGCCGCAAACCGCGTTTCAATTGGACATTCCGTTCAAAAATATTAAGAGGTACATACAGCCCTACGGACATCATCGCCAAAATAGTCAGAATAGCTTCCTAAGACCTCAACCTCGAGATCTGACGAAAGCTCAATTTTCGAAAATCGGGGTGAAAACAATAACTTCCCGATTTTTAATTGATTGCGGGAAGTTAAAAACATAGACAACTGACAAACGTTGTTTCTCTATGGAATTGGTATAGTGCAAGCAGTTTTGTTTTAGTTTACAGCACTAGTAGTTTAATGGGTCAGTTTACATACTTGCATACATGTAAAGAAGCTATTTTATACGGGGGTGTACAAAAAAATTTAAATGTCCCTTCCTGGACTCGAGCCTGTAACTTCCGCATTCGCGCTGGTTACAAGAGCTATTTAAAATTGCAAACATTGCGAAAGGATCAATTTCTTTTTATTCTTAGGGTGCTAAAGGCCAAATCTAAAACTAAAATTGGATTTAGGCCACACAACTCCTTTCTGAATAGATCGTTTATAAATTTATATACCTATATTGATAATTTCGTCGTGGGGGTGCGGTTGATTGAAATCTATAAAAAAAAACCCATAAACATAAAAAAAATAATTTTGAATATACACAAAATTCGAATACTCGCGTTATTACAATAATAATAATATATTACAACAATAATAATAACAAAGAATAACAATTATTTCATAATACACACGCCCCGACAGCTTGCCCGTTTCTGTCAAAAGACAGTTGGTCGTCTAATGCTGTTTTATTCATGTAAGTCGTTGATATAGATATAGATAACGCTTCGGTACGGTGCACATGATTGAAATCTATCAGGAACTACTTATTCTCTCTTTTCATAGGTATTAATATTAATACAAGCCAATAACTATGACATACTCACTGTATTTTCATGATTATATCGCCACAGAACTTGACCCGAGCGAAGGCGGGTTTGACACTAGTATTACAAAATTTCAAAGCAAAACCAGCTAACTGACATCTGATTTTCAAAACGACGGATAAATTAAAATAAATTATAGAGAAATGGCAACCCTTGACAAGGAAGTAATGCATAATATAGTTATTTTATAATACACATATCGTTAATACGATAATAGTTTAGCAAATACACACACCTCTATAATGTGTTTCTGTAAGTAGATACGCCTGAGCGGTCTAATAACTTAATAATAAAAGCATTAATTTAATTTAAAAATCAGTTTAACACCTACGTTCAGAAAAAAAATGTTGTCTCTTACTATGGGTAGGAGCCCCTTAAATATAGTCCTATAAAAGAATATTTAGATGTGACGTCAGATTTCATTTCATCTCAATGCAATTTTTTTTTTAGATAAAAAAAATTAACCTCTTTAAAAAGTCACTAAAAAGGGAAAAATATGTTTTTAGATCGGCGCTAATTTAATTACTAACACTTTTCATATACCTATGTAGTTTTGTTAAATTATGTAATAGTTGCCTTTCTGTTGCTCTAAAATCGAATAAATTTATTTATTCAGCATAAAGTAGTGTTGATCCAATAGAATGTTACGATGAAGGATGGTTTTGGTTGAGGATCATAAATAAATAAGCTTTACCAATGTTTCGCTAGTGGCCAACGTTTAGAAAAATTTATTTTCATCTTCAGGGCCTATGAACATGTATACATGTTTATAATTTAGATCATAATATTATATCTAATGCTCTAATGAAAAAACTTATTGTAACTGTTAGATGTAATATTATGATCTAAATTATAAACATAATAATAATAATAATGTAGGCTCTGAAGATGAAAATACGTTGACCACTAGCGAAACATTGGTAAAGCTTATTTATTTATGATCCTCAACCAAAACCATCCTTCATCGTAAATTTATTTATGCAACTTTTCTTTAAACACGTTATAGATGGAGAGTTCGGTTTCAATAGTTGAACCTTTCTTTTCTGATAACAGAGCTGCGACTCCGTCCATTAATAGTGAACCGTAATGATTTTGGGTTGTTTAATACAAATTGTTTTTCGAAAGCCTGATCATAATGATTCAAATAAATATTTTGTAACGTTAAAAATCGTTTTTGGCAATCGATTTTCGACGCTTAAAAGCCACTAATCGCAATTATGATACCCTTCGAAATCGGTCCAGTAGTTTAGGAGGAGATAGCCGCACCAAAAAAACCGCTAGCCTATTAATATATAGATTTTCCTCTTTTTATTGACCTTTTTGAAAGAGGTTCACTCGTTTTTGTAAAAAGTTATTTTTTTTTTTAGTTGCTTTATTTTCTGGATATTTGATTACTAAAGTAAAAAAAACTACTAAACCGTTTCAAATTTAAATAAAAATTATAAGCGGTCATTCTGTAAACATATTAAACTCGATGTCGAAATTATTTAAATGGATTGACCCGTCCAGAAGTTATGGCTGAACAAACATAAAAAAATATTAGGTACATTTAAAATTGATAACCCCTTTTTTAAGTTGGTTACAAATTAATATAGATTTTAATGTAAATTATTGAGTATTGCGGGAAGGACTGCAGTGAGATTAGGATAAATAGAAATATCAGACACATGTGAACATGGTAGGTATCTACCATACTCTATCCTCCTCACACAGTAAAGTGAAAAACAACTACAACGATATATGGCGAGACATGTCCACTAGTGTAAGTCAATACTACCTCTGTTCTGTTGGTAGCCTTTTTTTGCGAGCAACTTCATCCTGTTAATTTTGATGTTACAGTGTGTGCTCTCATACAAAAAATCCAAACTCATCATTTTTTTATAACGCGCCAAAAGAAGTATAACTTCAATTACTACAAATAGCGGTTTTATATGTTACAGAGCATGAGTTTTGGCACGTTCTGTATATCAAAATACACTATAATTATGTTAAATCACACCTGAATGACACCTCGATAAGTGTTTAATTTTCTGAAAACGTACGAAAGTACAGTTATGACTATTTTTTTTCTTATTTAAATAATTATATTATACGAAATGCGATTAAAGAGTGAATAACTTATAAGAAATATTGTACACACGTAAACAAATCTGCGTCCGTTGAATTTAAGATGTGTAATATTTATACCATGTGATGCATTCAGGACCCCAGCTACGTAGAGCCACATGACGTCACTTCCGACCTACCCTAATGCTTAACGGGTGGCACGTGACTATACCTAAATATATCCTCAAATGGTTTCTTCTTGTAATTTACGCACAAAAACATAATATGGCTATGCACACATGTTTCGGCCGTAGAAACTCTAAGGCATGTGGAGTTGATTGGTCTTTTTGATCGGGAATGGCCAACAGGTCGATCGCGAAGCGATTTTTGGTCGATGATAGCCGACAGGAGACGAATTCATACCAAATGCATTTTACAATTCAATCAGTGATTAAAAAAAAATGGCATTTTTTTTTGGTGTGTACTTTCCGATTAATTAATTGGATTAATAAAATACCAACCCCTCCGTTCTGATTGTTACTTAGTATACAAGACTTGATAATATGTTTGGTTGTGTTAAATGTTAAGATTTTAGTTGGTAGTTCGCGAGACACTTATTAGAAAAATATTTAGTGGATCGTATATATTATAATGAAGTTGGCCACCGTGTTTTAAATTATAGATCCCCGACAACCGACATCTGAATATGAATTCAAACTGAACTGGTATGATACGATACTATAAAAGTACTAACAAGAAAACGGTAAATCTCCGATACTCTCAAGAAATGTGTAAATATTTAGATTTGAGTACGACAGCTATTAATTCTTTCCCGGTTAGGAGCTACGATGCGTATTGGTGTGAGCATGGATATGGAATGGAGGATCCAATTGATTAGAATTGTATCAAAGTATGTGTGAGAGTACTAGTTTGTACCTATATGAGATCCTCACTCCGCCCACTGCCATATACTTAACTCAGCGTCGTATCATAAATAAATTAACTCCGTATCTAACCTACTAATAATGTAGTTTATTGAAATTGTTTTTCGATTTATTTAAAATTTCTCGAGTTATTTTCTAAAATTCATTTAAAATAGACTTTGAGAAATAAAAATGCCCAGGTAAAGTAAAATTCTTTCGATGACATTCTTTATTCAGATTATTATATTTATATACGCCACTTACTCACTTGTTTACACTACTCACACTGTCCTTTCATAGTGCCACGCCTAGCAATTCAAAGTCAACCGGGAAAGGGTTCATACGTATAATTTCAAAAATTTTTGGCTGTTTTCTTCTCGGTAAGCTGTCGAATTTATAGGAATCATCGAGCTCAAATCAGAACATTATAAAGAAACTCTTCCAAATGTTCCTTTTTGAATACTTGACTGCTCGCTTACCGCTTCATCGAACGGCTAGATTCTGGGTTGTATGTTTGGTTGCTCGCACTGTATTTACCCGAGTATACTTCCAATGAAACACGCTTCATACACACTTTAAAAGGAGTGTTCAGAGCTGTTTTATTTTTTTTTATAATAATATTAACGATAAAAAGAAAAATAGCGATGAAACATCTATAGACAAAAATTAAAACAACAATTATGTACTAAATCGATTGAGTGGACACCGTTGGCGGACTGTCGAAAGAAAACGACTTGTGATTTAAATATATTGTAAGTACTCTCTATATAGCTTGTATTCTCTGCATTGTTTTATATACGGACGATTGCCACTGACTTGACGTCGCGGTCGTCTGGTAGCAGTCGAGATATGTTGTCTTAAAAGTTAAAACAAATCTGAAATCACACAAAAACACTGACACATAAATTTTATAAACATAAGTTATAATACTGACACTTTAATTTAATTATAATCATTATTAAAAAATATGTTCTGTTTACTTTTCGTAAGACTGTCGGAACAAGTATGGCTCGCAAAAAATAGGGCTTAAGCTATAAATGTTAGAAAATTATTATTTTTTTTTATTTCTAGAAACAGTTGTGAATGTAAACTTAATATAGTCGCATGTTAAAAAATCATTTCCAGAAAAAAAATTAAACAAGAAAGTCACTCATAATATAAGCTTTTTCTTAAACTGCTGACAATTAGCAACGTTTTTTATTTCGTTAAATTGAATATCTTGTTACAACAATATAGTGTTAAACTAATAGATAGGTATGTCATTATTTAGAATGAGCAAAACTTTGGTGTACAAGCTTCGGTCCAAACCTGTGCATCACACAGGTATTTTTTCAAAAGATCCGATGAATGCAAAGTGCAAACATAAAATCCACCCTAGAAACCAGAAGTATCAAATAAACTTTCTTTAGAAATGTCGTGCACAAAAAATGTACATACCTGATACATACATAATATGGTGATTCAAGAGAATTAGAAAAATTATCTGATAGGATTATATTCAAGACAAATCGATTATATTTTGTCGCGTGCAGTTTTGGTTTTGTTTTACACGTATTGGCCCCAGCGATCAGACCTGCTGTGGACTGACCACACCTTGACCAAAGAATTGACCCGTCTCTATACTTACACAACAATGAATGTACAAGTCTCTTTATTAATGTGAAACAAATATTACATTTCCTGTATAAATAAGTTGTTAATAATATGTACTTATTTGTTACTCGGTGCTGCAACAGGGTCTACAATTCTAACAAATTACGTATGTACCTACATATTATTTTGTACAATGGCACTGCCCCACGGATACAGTTTAACATAGTGATAAGCCAGGTGCATGGGTTTATAAAATTGCACCGGAATAAATGAGACAGACGGCCCCCCCGTACAGAGGATGGCAACTCCGCCTCAATAGAAGACTCCTACTTACAAGGGATTTTTTGACGTGAAAACGTTTATTGGCTCGTTAAGTACAATGACAGTCATCCGAACTCTCTTGTGTCACCAAATTTGTAATCATTTAAAAAAGACGAAACTGTATTGCGACTTACACTTTCCTCTTGTCGTTCTGACTTGTGAACTCATCTAGAAGTTCAATTTGTGTCTATGAAGCCTCTAAACTTTTAAAAGCTGTTTAAAAGCCTTCTTCTTGACGAGTAAAATAATGTGGATTATTATACTGCGACGAAAGATGGCTGACCGTAGATAAAAAATGGCGATTTACACCCCGGAGAAGCCAGACTGGACAACTGGTATATTATACGTCCGTGTGTCAAGCAGACACCCTATATAAAAGCAAAGAAATTGTCTTATTTATTGAAGATAATTTCGTAATTCATAACACTTTAACATCGCTTAAGCAAATATATATGTACGTACAATACATAGATGAAGTGAAAACATTCCTCATAGTGTTCATATATGGGTGTGAATTGGAATAACTGAATTCTTAACTATCTCATCTCTTTATTATTTTACACAATGACTTCTTTTTAAAGAATACCTGATGTATTGACTCATTACTTACCATGTTTAATACTTTGACAATTCACGAATTTTATACGGACTCGAAGCGACCTTTTTAAAAATTAAATGTAGGTCTCAAACGGACACCTCTCGTATAATGAATATCGACATTTTAATACACGTTCAGCTAATATAATAATCCAGTTTTGAATAGACTTAAAATTAATTCCATTCTTTTTTTATTCAACTGTTGAAACTACTAACGTTACCTTTGCCCCCATGATTCCAATTTTAAACAAGCAAAGAGAAAACGGTAGAATGCTAAGCTAAAGGCATTAAATTCAAATAAGATTTCTTCCGACTTCGCTCGTGCCTAGTTTCTAGGGTTAAGCTCGATTTACTCGTATCGTCCATGAAAAACCGAGGTTTTTAAGTTTAATACGAACATACAGACAGAAAACGGAACTTTATATAAAAGGTTTGAATTTTTAATAAACCAGCTCTGACAATTAGTTTTATCTAAAGGAAACATGACGTAATACTAAAAGATCGCACACACATGTCAAGCATAAAGTTGCACGACCAGGATAGCACAAACCAGCAAATTTTAGTGCAGGTTTCGTAATGTCCGGTAGACATTTTGCAGTTTTCTACTAGTTTTATCAATGCAAATTAAAAAATGAAAATTGCATATCAGTAGATCGGTCCAGCACAGACAGAAATAGCAGGCAATCGACTGACGATCGTTTTATGTTGCTGATTGCGCTATTCCGTTAAATATGAACAGGTTTTTTTGCTCCGTGCTGTGCTTCATTTTTTCAGCATGGTCTTGCTGTAGTAAATCCTTTAATAAATTATTGTTACAGTCTCACAGGGGTGAGGAACTATGAAATTCAAAGGGAGTTCGTTAGTTGACGATCGTTTTTTTTGTATTTTTTGGATGAACCTACAACAATTCTGCAATTGTTTAACTGTTCCGATGTTTTTATTGCAGTCTCACGAAGAGGAACTGTCGGATCAAGACGTGGACGCAGGTTTGCATGATGAGGGCGACAGTTGTGACGGTGTCAGATCCAGATTACAGACCCCCATGAATAACATGGATCTGTCAGAACATCATCCCGACGTATTGGCCAAACTCAAAAAACAAGTCCGAAATCTTCAGAACTTACAGGTACGTTTTGCACCATCAATTTTTTTCATAATTTTAATTAAACGCCTTGCTTAAAGTTTTTGCTTGAGGATTTAGGATATACAATATTTATTTACTGAACTCTTTAATGATCAGAGTGCTATAAGCTGTTGGCGATCTAAATAAAATATTTTATATCTAAAATATTTTTTACACCGTCCTCTATAAAATACATAGCTGTATATTAAATGTATGAATACAGCCATGCACTAGTGTGATAAATTTAAACAAAATAGATTGTGCTATACCATTTACATAGTAAATTAGTGTTTTTTTTTTTTTTTTGATAACCTAATAGAAATAAATGTTTTTCAAAAGTGTTTTGTCAAAATTTACAGCTCGTTTAACTGTAAATACTCTCTGGCAGTCATTTCAAACATAATTCCTCTTGCCTTAATATAAACCCAGTACGACACTAGATATACAATATTTACTATTGTTCCTATAAAGTAACTACTTTTCTATGCTAATAGTTGTGTAAAGTAAAAAAAAAGTCTTGCTACAATTTCCATATCATAGTGTTCAACCGCATGTAAAAATGAACTGTCAAAAATTTTGAAAATTATGTGGAAATCAGCTGTTTTACAGGAGGAGCGTACAAAAAGTATTATCTCGTTCATGGTCAAAATATTAGTCATAACCTATTTATTAAATGTATAGATACAATAAAAAGTATGTAAGATCAACTACACTAGCACCTAATCGAAAAAGGTCTGGTGACTCCATTTAACATAAAAATTGTTATGTTCTTTGAAATTTATGATCTGTTAAATAAAGTCTGTGCTGTTAATAGTACGTCTGTGTAAGCGTATGTTAAGTTTACAATACGATAATTATTGATATTTTGGAATTAGTGCTGGCACATGAGGCTAGGCTTCTGAAGCTATTGGTGTTGGTAAAAAAAGTCTCTAAGTTACAAAACAGAATCTTAGATCCCTGCTCGGAATATAATAATCTATTTAATTTGAAGTTTTTCCAGGATCGCGAGGAGCTGGAACAATTGCAACAGATTAAATCTTTAAGTCACACAAACGGGGGCGGCATCACAATGAGCCCGGCGGTGGGAGGCGGTAGCAACGGCAATGCTATGCTGCCGCCCGGCCTCACAATGCCCTTCACTCATCCGGCGTTCCCGCTCTCGTCGGCCGCATATCTACAAACTCCAATGGCGCCGCCTCCTGCTCCGCCGTCATCCGGAGGCTCGAGCCACTCCTCCGAGGGCAGCGCCTCTAGTCAGCACACGTGGTCGTTTGAGGAGCAATTCAAACAGGTGCGTCAGGTATGATCGCTTTATTATATTCTATGTACATAAATAAATCAAAACATTTATGGAGTAATAATTTCTTGTGCACTTAGTTATAACGATTATTTCTAAAATAATTAGTCTTCGTAAACACACTTTTATTTTCCGACCCGGCTTCGTCCGGATAGACTTTGGTTTGGCAATCAAGAGCAGCAAGTCTCTCATAATAGGCGTATACGGTATCGTGCTCCAGTGTATAAAGTTTTGGCACTAATACGTTTGCTATACAAAAGTGTGATCATGGATTATATAGGTACCTAACGTACAGTTTTGAGTAGAAATTTCACTGTGCTATTTATACCACACTATTATATTAAACCATAGCTGGGCAAAACACCAAACCTAAGTGCTTGAAACATCGAGCACTTTCATAAACGCTCGATTTGTTCAAACAACAAGCACTTTAATCTTCGAAAAAGCTTAAAAGCATCGAGCACTTACTAAAAAGTTTAAAAAAATTAAGCATCCATTAACCATTTTTCAAGGTTAATGTTTGATGCTTAATTTTTAAAACTTTTTTTGTAAGTTCTTAAATCTTAACTTCCAACGTTAAGTTATTGAAATTTTGGTCATAAACAATGTTTTTAATTGATGAGGAAGTTTGGACTTAAACAATATCCATGCTACATTTTTTTTACATAAATAGCATAGATATTGTTTAAGCGCTTAGGGATAGTTAATACTTATTTAGAAAAAAATCGATTTCATTTTTTTGCATTTTCTTGTAGTATCATGTTTCTGAGATGATTATTATATGGCCCAGGATTATATAACGATCGGTATAGGTAATAGGCCCCACTCACGATCACACTTCATGCCACAGTTCAGTGTTCAGTGAAGTTGGACAGATTAATCGAAAGACTGACTGGCACCACACACAGTTCATGCAAACTGCTCAGTTTTTTAAATTTTTTGTGTTCAGTTTGGTTCAGTTGTTGGCATACACTCGTCGAGTATAGATACATAAGATATATTATATTATATACACACTATAATATTATACTATAGAGTATAGTTCATTAATAAGAACTAAATGAGTAATTTAAATGGTGAGGATTGGCTGTTCAGAGCTATGGGATTGTATTTAAAACAGAGAAATAAGAAAAAAAAAGAAGAATATGGGTGAAAAATTGATTAGAAATGCGTGATTCAAGAAGTCATGTTTATTTGATTAATGAATTACATCTTGAGCCGCTTGATTGCAATAATTATTTACGAATGAATGAATTAACTTACAATTATTTACTGGAATTAGTTACCCTATTTATTAAGAACCAGGACACAAATATGTGAAAATCTATTTCTGCACAAGAAAGGCAGCAACATTGAGATTTTTGGCTTCTGGTTGTACAAAACACAGAACTCCAAAAACTGAACTGAAAAACACCCACACACACAACAGTTTACTTGAACACTGAACACTGAAGTCGTTCAAAAATCAAGATGCATTTGATGAGTTCATGCTTGACTTCAGTGTTTATTTGTCCCACACACTATCATGCTTCACTGAACTATAAGTTTGAACACTGAACTGTTGCATGAAGTGTGATCGTGAGTGGGGCCTATAAGACTAAAACTTGAAACGC
Source organism: Xanthostigma xanthostigma (assembly GCA_963575645.1). Classification (NCBI taxonomy): domain Eukaryota; kingdom Metazoa; phylum Arthropoda; class Insecta; order Raphidioptera; family Raphidiidae; genus Xanthostigma; species Xanthostigma xanthostigma. Next base: position 45,932,405 of record OY754464.1, read on the forward strand.
TTTTTTCTCGAAACTATGTTTTCGAAGTCTGTGACCACTGAAATTCAAGAACCACTTGATGGATTTATATGAAACTTTTACAACTTATTGAAGACATAAAATCAAGGACTTGATCGAAGGATTTTTTTGTTGAAAACTTCGGCTTTTATAACAATCTGTCCTTGCAAATTCGGGTGTGAGTTTCTAGAAGCCACCATTTTATTAATTTTCAAAAAAAATCTTCGATTATGTTAAACTGAAGACTTTTCTTTGTTTTATTGATTTTGGATGAACCAGAACAAAGTTATGATGGTCACCGTAAAGCATTAGGTACCTACTTGTGAGAGGGATCCAACAGATGGCTATAACTTTGTCCAAAATTATTTTTATTTTTTTTTTTGAAAATTTAGTGGTCAAGTTGAATTGGCTTTATAAAATAAATTAAATTTTGTCGAAACAAAATTTTTAAAAAATTTTTCATGCCTCTGACTGCCCCTAGCCCTTTAAACAATATAAATAATTCGTTCCCCAACCCAAAATGTTTCTGATTGTCAATAATATAAAGAAACTAAATTTTGAAAAAAATCGCCAAAATCGAAGCTGTTCTTACGAAGTTTGAAGTAAAAGGTTTCATTGACGCGACTATATTACTATATTAGGTAAATATAACAATCATAATTCTTTTTTTTTTTTTAAACAGATATTAAAACTAATAGTAGATAAGTAATCAGAAGGGCCTTATTATACGCGATTAATATAAAAAATAATGACCCTTTATTTGAATAGATCGTAATTCTTTATTTGTTATGTCTCATAATTATTCGACTTTATTAAAATGCATAATGGATCTTAATTGTTCATAATTACACCGATAGAGAGAATTTTACCGTCTTTTATGCATTTGATTGCAGGGTTTCAATAAAGTAAATCTGTTTTAAAGATATTTAAAAAGTAACAATTCAGTCTATATTGTCATATAATTATACATTCATTTTAAATGTTTTTTCCTATTTAATTAAAATCTGTATCCACTTCCACTACAATGTAGGTATATTTACTCTATTGTGTAATATCTAGGGATGTGTGGATTGCGTAATGCCCAAGGATGTGTGATTAATAAAAAAAGTACGATGCTGGGGGTTGCTGAATGCTTAATGTTTAAAAATCTCGATTAACAAATTGTGATAACATAGTTATAGTTTTTATACTTTATACAAGAACACTGTGTTGTTTTTAATTAGTTTATTAATAACTAAAAAGTATAGAAAAATCTATAGCTGAAAAAAAATTTCTTTGAAATTATTGAGAGAAACCATGAAAAACCTCAACAAAAAGATCGGTACAGGAATTAATATTTCTCTACGAGAGGTAGTAAGGAAAAAGTTTTAGTCATATCTAATCCCGCCGAGATGTAAACCCGGTACCTTCCGAATACGAGTCTATAGTGCTTGCACCACTTAGACTACCCACCACGCTGTTGCCTTGTTTAGAGCGGCATTTCTTCATAAAACACAAACGCCTGTATTTATAAGTATAAACAATATTATAATGATGAGATAATTTTTGCTCATCCGAACAAACTGCTCATTTCTAGTAATAAAACCTTCCATATCTCAAATAGGGTTGTAACGCCCTCGTTTCGGCCTACTCGTTTCTACACTCTGAATATTTTATATAATATTGCATTTTTGAACGGAATTGTGTATAATAGAAACTAGCGGTGCGTTATTCTAAATTCGTCAGACGGCATTATCAGAGAACTCATACCTAACATTGTAAAAGATATACAGTATATATATCGAATATTACGAATATTCCGGCTGTAACTACCAAACGTAAGAGTCCCGTCAGATTTCCGGAGGAAATATGAACAATATACTATATTGTTTTTAACAGTATTCGTCCCTGCAAATACCCCCTGCACCCTTCATCTCAAATCTTTTCCCCTCGCCTTAAAACGGTTCGCGCTCTCCCGACGCTATTTTTAAAGCTAGAGGGTTTTGGTAAACGCCAAATGAAAGACAAAGAATCGGACTACAGATCCTTCAGGCGAATTTTTTGAAAAAAAAATTCCTGAAAAAACTTACAACCTTTTGAAAAAAATAATAAGTTACGTAATATTTCACACGTAGACGAAACTTTTTTTAAAAAAATTAACCTGAAGGATCTGTAGTCTAATTCTTTGTCTTTCATTTGGCGTTTACCAGAACCCTCTAGCTTTAAAAATAGCGTCGGGAGAGCGCGAACCGTTTTTAGGCGAGGGGAAAAGATTTTAGATGAAGGGTGCAGGGGGTGTTTGCAGGGACGAATACTCTTAACGATAAATCGGTAATAACAATTGATTTTTAGTTAGGTATATAATATACTCGTAGTATCGGTTTTAGCGACGGACAGACAAACATTTCAATACCTGACACAGTGAAAACGTGCAAAATTAGATCTAGTATTTAATTTAAATCATGGGCCCCATATTTCCGAATAGATTTCGTTTTGATTAATTGTTTAAAAATGTTAATTGGTTATAATGACAATTGGATATAAAACCGTTTTTTGTATGGTTCCAAGGTCGTCATTATAATCGATATTTATTGTAAATATCAGTTCGACGCAAACTGTCAGAACTTGTATAGTCGCTCCCATATTCGACCATCCTTGACTAGAGTATGCGCATTCACCTTATCGGAAATCGTGGTCTGCACATTTCAATCTGTTATCTTTAGTCGAACGAAATAGCTGCTACTGCGTTTGTCGTATAATGGTGCCGGATTGCTTCTAGTCAACCCATTTTACACATCGAAATTTTGCTAAAATGTTTTTGCGTGATTATTATTTCGGAAACAAAACGATCTTTCATTTTGAAGTGAAACTTCTTGAACAACGTTTCTGTTTCAAATGTTCGGTAACTTTAAAGGGCGGGGAAATATAGGAGAAACTATGGTACATAACGCAAAATGGATAACGCATCCATGAAATAAGTTCGTAACTTTAAAGAAGTTTCACATCCCCCGTGAGCTTATGTGGACGAGGCACACATAATATTTTATTTACAATATCTGTATAATAAACGACCCATTGCTATTCAATCGTTTTTTGTCAGTCTGCCGAAGTGTTTGATGATTAAAGTTAAAAAACGATGATAGCAAGTATGATGTACATATATTGTATTTGTATATATGTCACAGGTATATTGTCAAATCCGTGATATTATAATGTTACTAGTAAAATTATAATTGCGCGAAACTTTGTCAATCGCCTACATTTCTTACAATTTCATGGGCTCATTTCTGTGGCATTATAATTCCATTAAACCCACCCAGGGGAGAGCGTTTGGGGGAGTTCTTTAAAAAACAATTACGGGGTCGTATCGATGCGATGGCGTTTTTTTGCTCAGTGAAACCTTAATGAGATCTTAAGAGAGAAAAAGAGAGAGAGAGAGAACAGATTATAGACGTTCGTCGACCAAAGTAATTTGTGTCTATATCTTGACAAACTACGTCCACTTTGTAATCACCGCATATCGTCTGACCCTGTATTGGTCTCTACAAATCTTATATTTATATACATACAATGTTTTAAACCAATGTTATTTTGTAGTGAGCCATTTTAATGTTGAATTATTGAACATTTTATGGTTGGCTGCCAGATCAGCGTGCAGACAGACTGACACACCTTAAACATTGAACATGAACCGAGATCGCAATCCTCCAAAACCGAGCTGGACGACTGTAAATATAAGTTATATTTTTATATGCGAATTTTATAGCGCATAATTTCATCAACAAGAAAGAATTATTCTAATATATATAAGTATACCTTGTCATATCAGCATTTTCTACGTAAAGATGAAATTCTAAACTCACTGACTGATTAATTTTGCCACAAACTTGGAAAAATCAGGTACTTTTCGGAGATCAGAATCGTGGCAATTTGTATTTATTTTTCTCATAGCAAGATAAAATTAATAGATTTTAAATTTAAGAATAAGAAAACCTACCGGTTTACTATTTTAGGGAAGGAAAAAAATTTCAATTGAAGTCAAATCTGGATCAAGGATTTTTTACAAATATTTGTCATCAACTTGAATTTCAAATGTCAAATGAACAAAAAAAATTCAGTAAAAATCGAGTTCATCAAAAATTTCGCGTAGTATGCGATTGGTAGAGTGAGAGAGATTGCAGCTCAGTGACGCTCGAAAAGTCAGGTCATTAGCGATGGGATTTGAAAGTGAAAGAATATTTGCGAGTGTGCAATGAGAAGTTTTACTGTTAGAGAAAATTCCTACACAATTAATTGCGTGGGTGTTCACCGGAACATCCGCAAAAATTACTACAGAAAAAATTGCATGGGTGTTGACCAGAGTTATCGACTAGTACGAATACTTGTATTATGCAAGCACAAAAGACTAATGCATTTTTCCTGATCAAAGGAGGCTCGTACATAAAAACTGTAAGTTTTTATTCTCATATAAATGCTACATAGTGTTCATCTTAAATTTATTTATTGCTCAATGACGTATTTTTAAAAATTTTAAATGCATTGTTGTGTTGAATCGATTTCTGCGAATTTTAGAATGTATTACTGTTAATAATTTTTATGTGAATCGAGAACTCGAATTTATTTATTTTAATGTCAGACAATTGAGTTATAATCTATAAAACGTAATAGTCGCGACCGTCGAAATAATTATAGATATATTTTGTTAATTAACAATAAACAAATAAGAGATGTCTAATTAAGTAACTAATTTTTATTATTTATCTTAAACTCTTTGCAGATTAGTTATATTATTCTAATACTTCATTAGGGTTGTGATTTTTGATGATCTATGGAAAATAATTTTAACACAATAAGAAAATCTGGTCATAATACCTGTAATGAGAAGGAAAAATTATAAATAAATCAAGAAGTAGTGTGTGATGTATCTAGTGAGTGAATTATTTTAGGACGCAAGCTGACGTCATGGTAAAACGCGATCCAGAGAGTTTTAATAGTCACACAAGTCATAAAATAATCTCACACGAGATATAATATGTAGTCTTTTTTCTACGTTCCCTCTTATAAAATTGCTGAGTTTCGTCTAATTTTCAAAATTGTTGACAAATCAATTTTGAGCAAGATTACCTAAAGCTGCATTCAATTCTCACGCGGTCGGATGATTTACTATATGGCACTGGTAGTATGACTACGTTTATTTTACTTTACATGCATGAAAGGCAGCTATTTTTTCAGAGAGTAGGTATACAAAGATAATTTTCTTCATACGTCGATCGAAAGTGCAGAAAGTCTAACATTTACTCCTTGGTGGGATTACACGCTACAATACGGGAAGCTCGTACGTTCATGCGGTAGTACCTACAGCAAAAACAACCAATCAACTGTTGTTTAGATGTCGTTTCCATAGCAACCCTATTACCTTTTAGCTAATAGTCGCGACCAGCTGTCATTAGTGTTTTTACGTATACCTCAAACCTTCTTGCTTGGAATTTATCTGTGTTTTTACGTGTTTACGATAGAGGTATATGAAGAAAAATAGTATACATCACACTGGCCAAAAGTGTGATACCCTGCCCCTCGCGCCATGATGGCGCACAGGGTGTAATATACTATTTTTGCGCGACTCCCTGTAAAATAGCTGCTTTTCTCATTTGTATAACGGTAGTAAAACAATTAATGTATTTTACCAATCCAATATGTCTTTGTCGGTTGCATTTGAAATGTATATGGCGCGACAAAAAAGCAAAGTAGACTTTGTCTAATTCCTAAACAATCCAAATGTCTAATATGGCCGAACTGTCAGATATATAAATAATATATACTTATTAATTATTATGAAATGAAAAGTAGCTATTTTATAGGAGGTACGTGCAAAAATGTAGTATGTATCAATGTTTATAATGATATCATCACTCGAGTGACTATGAACTCTCACTAATCACTATTCGTGATAATACCTTTCATTACAAACGAGATACATATACTACTATCATTGTGAGCATGAAAAAAGTAATTTGTTAAAAAAGTTTGATTTGCCTAAAGCCACATTTTGAATCAATTCGATTTTTAAAAAATAATGAAGCTATTAATCGACGTCCAGTTTTGGAACTGTTTTGTTGTTGAATCAATCAAGATTGACAACATAATTTTGAAGGCTAGTTAAGATTGTCATTCAGAAAGGGTGAAAAATAACCCATATATATATTAAATATGAAATAATAAATTAATATATTTGTATATAACTATTGTTAGAAGCTTGTTAAAATGTCACAATTTTTATGAATATGTCCAAGTCATACGTATTATATTATGTTCAGTTTATAGGTATATATATCGAATACGTTTATTTAATCATCCCTCATTCTTTGATATATTACAAATAAATTTCGCAGCTATTTATCTGTTTGTGTCGTGAACATTTGCAACATCTCATTATAAAGGGCCGGATTCAGTTAAAATTATTGTAAAAGGCCTATCCCACAATATTATATTAAAACCTACATATGATGCTATGAATTGTTTATCTTTGAATTTTCTGAAGGTAATGACTCAAAAAAAAGGACTATACCCGCTATCTCAAAAGATGTGAATATTCAGATTTGAATACGATGATAGCTGCATATAAAATCAAATTTTACAACATAAGTTAAAGCACGTGTGTCGAATATTATAATATATGAAACACGGCACCCTAGATACGATAGGACCGGTATAACTGTTCGAACGTACCGCCATAAACTTCTCTAACATTTTACCGAGTTACCCTAGCGAAAATTGGAGGGTCAATCACTATAAATATTAGATTTACTTAAAAGTGTGTCAGCCAATCACTGTTAACTATATTCCAGCGTCTTATCATATTAAAAGAGTAAGATAGCAAAGATGTCGTCATGAGATTGACGACAGTTTTGCTATCTTGCTCTTTGGGATGGCTGATCCGGGATTCCCAACGGCCTCATTTAAAAGTGTAGATGTCGGTGATTAAATTTCGATTTGAAAACGAAAACATTGTTTAATGTTTTGATATTTTTTGTCTCGGCGGGAACGATATTAGAAATTTTTCAAAGTCCAGTCCTGGTTGACACCCTTATAATATGTGTACAAAGGAATAACACAGATATATCAATCTCACACACAGTACAGGAAATATAGGGGATAACTTAATCAACCAAAATATAATTGAATCTATTCGAAAATCGCCCCTATGTAACTGATATATAAATACGTTCACAAGTAAACCGATTAAATTCGTGTTTCACAGTGGTTTCACCCCTTATAGTTTTACTAATTATTTCGTAATTTCTAGATATTATAGATAAATCTATTTTGGCATAACACCGTGGTACGATAAACTATAGTACAGTTGATTATTTTCTCCAAGAGCAATGCAAACTAGAAATCGAGTTGCTGTTTAAATATCCCGCCAAATAAAAGTTGATGTTTCTGGTATAACCCAACCAATCTTATTTCCCTAAGATACAGTTTAACATAAATATTGAGGTTTAGGCAGAAGAAACTCACAATTTATGTCAGTTTAAAATTTACATGTCTGTTTTCAAACAGTAACTTTTGTGTTGTGACCTAATCTGATTCGAGCAGTCCAGCCAATTGACGTATACCGACGTCATCAACATGAACCAATGACCAACGTGCGAACTAGACGTTTGATCGTTAGATTACGCTACGTTTAAAGTTTATTTAAGGTATTATTGACGATTTTGAATGACGTTTTCTCTCAAAATGAAGAGTTCAGCGGCAAATAACTCTTACAATATTCTAGAGTGAGTATAAGTACTCTGATTATGCTACAAAAAATGCAGAACGGCTTCATTATGTAATACATGTTATTTCTAGTTGTTCTACCCGGTTTTGGTCGAGTGAAGCTAGAAAGTCAACATTTCGCTAATTCTAGTCAATGGTGATCGTGTCTTGAGAAACTAGCTTCTTCGCCGTTCACCTGTTTGGGTAATTTTTTCCAAAAAACCGTTGAATATGTATATTTACCTATATTTTAGAAAGAGTACATTTTACTTAAAAACCCTATATGCAGTTTATTTCAATCACCACTCAGTAAAATTGTGTTAAAATATATACATCATTCTAACGACTGTAAATATCGTGATATTACTTAATTTACAGCAAAATGAACGCGACAGGAAACGTTATGTCTGCATAATATAAACCATTAAGGTCTATCTATTGACTTTTGAGCCAAAGTAAACGCGGTACGGAAATGGAACGATCTCTAATCTATTAAAACCAAAGTGGAGGGACTCAATCCGTATGTTATTATTTTTTTAAGTGAAACATGCTTGTTACTGCCTCGAAAATTTGAAAGATAAAATTCTAGTTCGATGAAACGGACATGAGTGACGGAGCTAACTATGATAACGATTTCAAGGTTGCTATATTGTAAAAAGTAACATTGTTAAGATACTTATTATCTTCTATCAAGTTAAAATAAATTATGAGCTAAATAAAATGACGTAAAAATAGTAAATATGTATGATTATTGAATTATTGTTATAAGAAGTTTCACTTGGGATCTGTGTTCCGTGACACATGCCTTTTTAGTGTATTTGCCATAAGGCACTTACACTATTGGCGTCGGTCGGATGGCGGGACCTAGGGGTCGGACCAAAATTTCTCGACGTTTCATAACTTTCTAAGAAGTTTGGCACCATTTTTGGAAATGTTTATATATATATGTATATATATATATATATATATATATATATTTATATATATATATATATATATATGTGTTAGCACGATAACTCTCGACAGACTTAATCGATTTAAACGAAATTTGGTCCACACGTTGGAACCCATCACCGCACGAAGCCTATTTAAAATGGGCCCAATCGGGCCATGTTAAGGGTGGTATTTAGGGGTTGAAAAAAGTTTTCGGGCCCAAAAATACCGAAAAAATTATCAGAATCGTTTCAAATTTAAAATTTAACCCTTTACTAATTATTAAAATGTACTGCTAAAATTTTAAAAAAATCGGCCCGACAGGACCGGACTTACAAATTTTATGAAAACGCAAGTTTACCGATATGGATTTACATGCTGAAGGGTGTATATAATTTGGTACAGATGTTGAATAGATATATAGTATTGAAATTAAGTAAAAAAATGTTGTTTTAAGGGGTGTATTAAGGGGTAATTTTCTTTATTTTGTCCAAAAACAAAGTTAAATTCATATAATAAAGCCACACTGCCTATAAAAGCAAATACACTATATTGTCGGCAGGGTTTCGCACTGCGACCCGAGTGTTTTTTATTATTGTTGTTTATATTAATTAAAAAAAAAATACAGTTCTAAGCACTTCTTTTCAACATGCTTGTGTATAAATCGGCTTTCATTAGGATTTAATTTCTTCAGTAATTACATATAAATCTCGATTTGGATTTGTTGTGGAAAGTCGTAATCGATCAAATATTTATCGGGTTTATCCGTTAACAAATTCTTGTTTTATTTTGCAAATCAGGATCGTAAGCGTGTATATAGACCTTTAGAGATATAGATACGTGTAGAGAGAGGGTCCATAAGGGCAGAGCACCTCGACTTGGGGGTTGATGCGGCGCAATGTGTTAAGTTCCATCAGACAGATATGCGATACAGATTTAGCTTTCTTTTGCATATATTAAGTGTTCAAAAATGGCCTAAACAAGGTAACATTATTTAAAGATTAATTGTTAGAGTAGGAAAATACAGCCAAAAAAAAATGAACGTATCTACTACGTTCGGTGTTAGTATTAAACAATTTTTTTTTAAGTAAAACTTCTTTTGACACGGTAGGATAAAATTGATTCACGAGATTGAAAATGTCGCAATTTATGATACCCGTAAGCCTACTATAAAAACCGATTGTAGAACTAAGGTGGCGAGGTATGACAATTGCCTCGTAAAGGCCGTAGCTTCGATCCCAGCGATCTGCGCTATTATTTTTCATGTTTTATTCAATTATTTATAACAGTTTTACTTTTGTAGTGTGTAGTGTAAATACACAAGTCTCTTTTTTGGTAAATATTTTATGCGAGACATCCTGGATTTATTATTATGATTTGCAAGGTTGTAACATTTTTGTCTGTCTGCCATCTATTTGTTGCCGTTAATTAAAAAAATAATGAATCGTTTTTGGAAGTGAAACTTCTTTAGCTGCGATGAGAGTAATTTAGCTTAACAATGTAACGAAAAAAACACTGACGATAAACGACAAAGTCACGCGACACGCGAGTGAGGGAAAAGAGTTGCTTGCGGGGAACTGGAACCGATTGGCTGACGGGTAGATAAGTACGAGTGGCGTTGAGGGGGAAACGAGATTGACACGCCCCTTTATGTTGACTTTACCTGATTACAAATGTTTACCCATGAAGTTTTACTGCAAACGCGTGAGATTTAATTTCAATTAAAGTTTGATTAGAATGAAAAAAATTGCGATTTTGTTCTTCACTTTATTTCATCACGATATATGACGTCAGAGACCTGCGCATAAATCTGCTAATGATAATAATAATAATGAGTCAATTAACGTTTTAAAACTAAATTACAGTGAAATAAAATAAATTAAAATTTTAAAATTCCCGCTTAATCAGTTTGGCAATTTTAGCGCAAATGCTGAATACTAAAATAAGTACAAAACACTAAATGTGCGTTTTGCTAAACATGTAAAAATAATAATCATTCAGCAAAATATAATAACATGATTGCATCTTTTTTTTATCGCTCCGATAATTTAGTCGCTCGTATGCAATGCTTCATAAAAATCAATAATAAATATTCTTACCGACAAAATTATCTTTCGGAGTCTGTCTATCGTGTTCAAGAGATTCACGTTCAACGTAACTAAAAATATATTTAGTTATATAGGTACTACTTTATTGTCATTAATGTAAGTGATGCATTTTTCGAACACTCTGTATCCATAGCCACATCCCTCTAAACGCGTGCTTCAGGCTGTTGCATATTTCAAAAATAAGTATATTTTTGGAATCGGCGAGTGCAGCCGGTCGAATGATGACGGCGCTGGTGGACGCGGGGGCGGCGGGGTGCTTGTAGAGATGCGTCTTTACGGCTGAAATCGTTAGCCGTATACAAACAGCGTCGAATTGATTACAACGTGTCGCGAACCGACTGCATGCTGCACATGTTCAGAATGCTTTTCTGAAGGCCGATTCACATACTGCGTTATGCGTCGCGTAATTTTTAAAATTCACTTTTTTTATATATATAATCCAGCCATTCCTTAATTGGATTTGTTAAAGGAAAATCACAATTCTATGTCACGTTAAAATTATAAATGTTTATTTCAAACAGTAAATTTTCAGATCTGTTGTGACGTAAACGCCTCCACTACAACTGTTGTCGCTGCCGTGCCAGGCGCATTGTAATACGGTGGAGTCGAAGACTCCATTACTGTTTTTTATCTCAGTCGCGTGCGGATCCGCGGGTAGCAGCAAGTTCGGCTATATTTAACAAAAAAAAATTCGCCATAGCATAATGTGTCTACTGTCTATCTTTAATATAGAATATCTAAAAGTCCGTACAAAGCTGAACCGAGCTGCTAGTCTAAAAAAATATTTTTTTACGATTTTATGTGATGTTTTCTGATAAAATAAAAGTTGGACAAACAGATATCTCCTACAGTGTTCTCGATTGGATGTGAGCTCTCTGATTCCATTGTTCAACTTATAATGTGAACCGCGTTTTAAGTTTTAGCGTCCAAACCATTAAACTGATGTCTCAAGTCATATAGCAATGAATTCCTTGCATCGTAGATTTCTAGACATAAAGATAAAAATAGATTTCGTTTTGCGAAAGGGTGGAATAAGGATAAAATGTAAACATTTCCAAATAACGTAGAAAGGCTTAAATTTAGGTGCGTGTGTTTTTAAAATTATTGTGTTTTACATACTTATGTCATTTTACGTTGAAAATATTCAAAATAAAGGGGTAATATCTTAAAACTTATGATGAACATCTGCTTTGAATTTAAAACAATAATAGATTGTATGTCAGTGTCGTAATTATAATATATATTACGCACGAGTGGTGACATAATTTGAAAACGAGAGATATATTATATACATACTAGTGATGTGCCGGATATCCGTATCCGTATCCGCGGATATCCGAAGGAGAAGAAAGATCCGTATCCGTATCCGTTAGTTTTATGGCGGATCTTTTACGGATCTTTTACCTTATTAATTTTCAATTCATAGATGAAATTTTATATACCTATATAGGTGATTAGGTAATAATGAAAAACTGTTAAATTCCATTCAGCTTATTTTTTATTTCTTAAAATCGTATTTGGCTCCTTTATATTGCAAAAATTTATCGTAGTGAGTACCATACCAGTACATAACTCGAAGGTACTAATAAAAAACTATCTTTATAATGAGATATTGCACATCGATCTTTGGAAAGAGACAATCTGTTATGAGAGTTAACTCTTAAAGAAGTCAATAACTTTTTCCCATAACATATAGTCTCTCCAATGGTCGATGTGCAATATTTACCGCCGCGTACTCTAAGAAAGTTAAGATCCGTATCCGCGGATCTTGAAACCAATTATCCGTATTCATTTTTAACGATCCGGCACATCACTAATACATACTGAAAATTCGTTTTCCCATAATACTGCATCTCGTCAGTAATATATTTCATTCCACCCTAGATATATCATAGATTACTATAGCAAGGTTTTATAACTTGTATGTGATATTTCAAGTCCTAAGAAAATCGACTGTGACATGCATAGACCTGCCTCATCATAATGATTCGTTTTGCATTTTTTTAAGGTACGGTACCCTGAAAAATGACATTAATGCGAGGTAAGTCGCGAGTAAATTCCAAGGGCGTAGATAATTTTTTTCTGAGGGGGTGTAAAGCAAAAAAATCAATCTTTTTTAGAATAGAATAGAATAGTTTTTTATTTGTAGAGCCAAGTATGGATACAGTCGTCAAAACAATTAGATGAAAAATCAAAATATATCTGAGATATTATAAGGCACAATTCCTACAAGATGTGCTTTTAACTTTTTTTTAAACTGATTGCCTTTGAGACATTTTATTTTTTAATACGAATGACCTTTTTTTAGCAACCTAACTTGAAAAATTTTGCCGTGTGCACATTTAAAGAGCAAAAAAAAACAAGGTCCTTTCATTTTTGCAACAAAAACGTCTTTTTTTCGTTTGTTGTGGCTGGGTGTCTGCGTTCCTGATGAATCCCATATAGACGCCCTTGGTAAAAGCTAGTTATTTGATAAAGTGTTTACGACGGATTAAAGAGGCATCAAAAAAGGCTATATATACTTATATATGTACATCATAAATGTTAGCAAAACAATAAATAACAATTTATAAACACTTGCATAGTAAACATACAAAGTAGGTACATAGATATTTGTCACAGAATATAAAGACGGAGTGTCAAAGGCCATATTCTAGCACACAATACGGCTGCTGCGCGTTCACCACAATATTACCTATGTATTTATTCTATTCACAGCACAAAACAAGTCAATAAGACTGAAACAAATATAGATAGATAACAGGACCATTAAATATTGTAGGGATTACTGGGAGAAAACTGTTTTTTTTTTTATATATATATTTGTTTATCACCTGACTAATTGTTTTTGGCCAGTAGAGAAACTTGTTTTGAATCAAATAATTAAAGAGATTTCAAGGGATACTTACGTATTTCAAGGATGAAACTATTTGCTGATTAGATCACGATTACAGGTTAAACTTACAACTTTTAATTAGATGCGAGGGGTGGCCGCGATCCCAGAAAATTACATTGGGCGCGTGGTTACTGATGGTTAATAATCTAAACATGGTGTACCTAATAGAAAATATGTCAACCTAGCATGCAAACGTACATTTACATTTTTTGCAAATAACCAAATAATGTCAGCAGTTCCGAAAACTAACTATGTAAAGCATCGATGTCTTACGCATATTTAAATATTGTTCCAATTTAATTAGGAGACTTTTAATCAATAAAAAAAATTACTAAACCTTAGCACTTTTCGATTATGGACTTTTATTCTTGACAATTTTAACTGAATTTTCAACTTTTTAATGATTTAATTTTAATTTTTATTACTTCCAATTTCTTTTTTTAATAATAAATTGACTGCAAAAAATATGTAAAATACAGATATTTACATAAATTTATTTTTTCTAACCTAACTTTGTACAAAAAATTCAAAAGTTAGTCCATTAAGTATAATTGTGAAATAATTAATTAATATTAAAAAAAAGATTAATTATTTATTTCACCATTATACTTAATGGACTAACTTTTGAATTTTTTGTACAAAGTTAGGTTAGAAAAAATAAATTTATGTAAATATCTGTATTTTACATATTTTTTGCAGTAAATTTATTATTGTCATAAAGCCATAAATAAATATTAAAAAAAAAGATTTATTTATGCCTTTATGACAAAAATTTATTGGTATCATCGACTTATAACCTTTCGTAAAACTTTATTATGGAAAAGTTCCCATTTAGAATTCGACTTACTTTTGATTGAGACTGTAACGCATAAGCGACGCAGCAATGAAACAATTAGCCGTATTCTGCTATTTGAGTTCTAATCACTGTGCTTAGGTAACTACAGTAATAAAAAAAGTACATACAAAAATGATTACACAAAGTTTTTATTTTGATAATCACGGTGTAGTCCAATCGGTGGAGAAAAAAAGCTCCAGAAATTCGCAAACAGGCTGAATTTTTTTTTAATAAGTAGTTTAATGTGTACTGATTGAAATAAAAAAAAGTTCATTCGTCTGTCGATTTCCCAAAATAAAAAAAAAAAATTGAAAATCATTTTGATTTTCAAAATTCTTTGATATTTTTAAATGTAAAAAAGATATGAAGAAATAAAAAATACCACGTTATAGAAGACGTTTTTTTCTATACAAAAGATATCTTATACTTTTTTCCTCCGACTTATTGTTTGCCCGCAAAAAATTCGATAAACTATGTATCTATTTTACGCGCAGGATGCTCGGCTAGCCATGCGAGAACCTACTTTTTCGTGTCAGGCGTATTGAATTATAATATTTTACATACTTATAGGGTAATAAAATAAAAATTCAAATAGCCTATCTTCAAGTAGAAAATCTGAACTTTTCAATAGTGTAGTTAATTTTATTTTTTTAATAAAATATCATGTATAAAAATGCAAGTATAGATATATATTTGAATCGAAAATCGAGCGTTGCAATAATAATTTTTTTTAAACATAAGGAAAAGTCGTAAATTTTTTTTGAACATGGTAAACTATTCTTTAGATGTTCTTTTTCATAAATAAAAATTCCTGACCATAAATCTTATCTTGTTATTAAATACGGCCCTTGTTACTATTTTCAATTTTTTCGGAATCTTGAATTCACTGGAAAAAATATTTTTAAACCTCTGTAACACGATGAAAACTTAACGGATTTCAATGTATATTTTTTTAAATCGTAGGTATAATTAAGTGTTCAGATCTTTGATTAACGTCTGATTATCTCTTCAATAAATAAAATTATCTGAAAAATTGGTCGATAATTTTATTTATAATTAAGTGTATTAAGAATCACTAAGTATAAATTTGTTGAGTTTTCAAATTTTTTTAATATTTACGATTTTTCATCCATAAAGAGAAAACAGACATTTTTGTGGTTATTCGTTTGTATCTTTTTATATCGTTGAATATAAAATTTTATACTATTACATTACGAAGATAAATACTCAAGGAATAGAATGTGATATGTGGCTAGGTAAGAAATTATCTAGGTAAAAAATACAATGGAAATTAAAACAGGTAAACAAATCTTTGATTAACGTCTGATTAGAACTCTTCAATAAATAAAATTATCGACCAACTTTTCCATGACTACTTAATAAAAAATTGTTTGTTATTATTTTTTCATTATTTTGATAATCATTAATAATTTTGAAAGATTTTATAAAAAGCTAATTAGAATTAATATCTCAAAAATGGTGCATTTTATAGGAAAATCATAAGAGACCTTTTTCCTTTAGAATTGTCCAAAAAACCTAAAAAAATTGGTTCCGACGCCAAAAACAAAAAACATTTATTTTCCGAAATTTTTTTGCAAATTTTGAAATTTTTTTTTGAAAATTTTGTTTTTTTTTTAATTTTTTATTTGAAATATTTAGAATATGCATTTCTAGACAAATAGTGTTATAAATATTTTAGTAAAATTTAATGATTCTTGCTTCTGCAAAGTGATTTATTTGCTTGTTTGCCGACGCAAGATGACTTACTAACTTTCCGAATTTTTTCCAGGTAAACTATAGCTCTGACGAAAAAAGTACAAGATATCTGTTTTATAGAAAAAAATGTCCCCTACAAGGCAGTATTTTTTATTTATCTCTATCTTTATCCCAGCTTAAAATATTCAAGAATTCTGAAAATAAAAATGTTTTTCAAAATTTTTTTTGACTTTGGGAAATCGATAGATGAATGAACTTTTTTCTATTTCAATCAGTACACTTTAAACTACTCATAAAAAAAATTTGAGTCTGTTTGCGAATTTCTGGAGCTTTTGGTTTAAAATTGTCTCCACCGACTGGACTAGTGGTTAACATTAGCGGAATAGCCCTGAATATCGCACTATGAAGTATAAAGGAAGTATAAGTGTATCACTCCTTAAATTTTGAAGAATCCCTGATATTAGTTTTATTTTTCCATGACCTTGTGAAGGACGCAACGTCCACTGTCGGGGCACGAACACATTTAGTTCGTAAATAGTCGCTAGCTACTAAGCCGTCAGCAGAATAATTAATTATTAATCTTTATAAGAAAAAAGTATCACCAAATTGCATTTTTGTTAATATCTATAGTTTTTGTTAAACAAAAAAATTTTTTTTTGTTTATATTAAATATAATAATAGGTATAATAGAAATAAATCAAGCGAACCTCGATTTTTTCATTAATTTGATTAAGTACAGTAACGTCCAGAGCCAAGCGTTACAATCTACAGAATATAGGTAGATTACCAATCCTTGATAGTGTAATAAGACCACCATTGAATCGGCTGTTTTATGTTTATTTGAGAACCATTCATTTTGATATTAATTACAGCTTATTATAAAATGTCGTACAAAAGAGATCAATTTGACCATGGAATTAAAATGTCTGTTCAGTTATTACGTTATTTATAAAGTCTTGTCATCGTAGTTTGTGGGAGTTTATACGATGTTATCAAAAGTTAAACTTCTCCTTATGTTATTATTGAAAACTGGCTGTACCCAGCCCCGCATCTAAGGGGGGGCAAACCGGGGCTCCCGCCCCGGGCGGCAGTTTCAGGGAGCGCCAAAATCATGATAAAATATGGTTGAAAATCACACCCAATCTGTCCTTTTTCCGATTTTTTACTCAATCTGCTTGTTTTCTGACGGTTTCCCGTTCACGAAAAATGCCAACTATTATATTATATTTGTGGGGTTTTTTAAGTAATTTATCTCAAACGATGGAGAGGGGGGCGCCATTATCAAGTTTCTGCCCCGGTTCGAAAAAATCCTAGATCCGGGGCTGGCTGTACCTGACCACGCGTTGCAGTGGCTCAGTCTGGTTTGCGTGTAATGCTGTTGCGTTCAAACAGATGGTGCCCCCATTGTCAAAATATTTTGTATAGCGTGTAATTCTTTAAAGTCCTACAAATAGCGTTGTATGGCGCTGTTTTTTAAAAAAACATGTTTCACCTGTGACGTCAATACTCAATATGTATATAAAAACACACTCATATTGAAATGCAACGTTGTGTCAAAATTTCAAAGCTATCGAAGAACTTCCGGAGATTTAAGATTTTCAACTATCGAACATTACATCTTTATTTATATAAATTTAATCATTTGAATGCTTTCATATCATTAATATTTTCAACAATGCATTAATAGGTCGTCCCACCGCCCATGTATTAATATTTGGTAATTTTAAACGGTAATAATATTGATCTTCATATACATACACAAATAATGCAAACCATTTATATCCTTCGTTGAAAACAAGAATTAAAGAAATATGTACAGATATTTTAAACACAGAGCATCAATCGGCACAGCCTCATTTCTTTATCTTTAGAAAGAGGTGCATTAGATGATTAGAGAGATTCATTATCTTCCTCGTGGTTTGCTTTAAATTTGCTAGATCAGGGTACGTGTTTTAGTAGATCTAGTCAGTCAATCGCAAGCCAATTTCATTGGCTGTTTAAAAATACATTGAAAAATACGCACTGTCGGTTTTTTTTATAGAAAAACAACAGAAAAATTTTCAAAAAGTTGTTGCAATTTAAAATGATTTACTATTTGACTGGAAACCGTCTTGTAGTACAGATTCCTACAAATGGAAATGGTAATTTCTTGAGACAACAATAGATGGCTGTATTTAAATCTTAAACATTGTCAATTTCTTTTAACACTGGAATAGCCATTCTCGATGTGTTTGCTCAGTGCTCGCATTGATGACGACTTGTACCAACGGTCTACAAGTCATCCAGATCTACTTCAGAGACGAAATCAGCATTCCTTATTTTTTACCAAATCCTGGGCGTTATTTCTGCAGGCATATCGGCTGTGTATAATTGAGTCAAGTGGAACATAGTATCGTAGACTGTACGATTTTTGAACAGACAATATAATATAATAATAATATGTATGTTAAACGTATAATTGTGCGCGCATGGATCTTACATTATTCAGTGTAGGTGTTATTATATTGAAATAAAAACCTCACCGGTTTATAATATGAATACACCTTTATACTATAGATAGGATACACTGTAGTCGAGACATCTGCAGAATAAATATAAATAATTGTTTGTATGAATAAAAGAATAAAATATTAGACGAATTAACATATTACATAAATACATACGGGGACATGCATTCGAACATAGCCGGCTCGTCGGCGAAACCGATTCTAGACCCTTTACACAAATCCGTATTTCGCCGGGATCTTCACAGTTCCACATATGTACAGTCATGGAGAATAGATCTTGTGTTCAGTATCAATTGCCGCGATTGTACCTGACTCGCGGATAGGTACCGCACGCGTCTTGTTCTGAACGCTATTGGTCCGCTCATCGATCGGTACACGTCAACCGGTCGATCGGAGCAAAATTAACGGAGTTATGAGTGTTTGAGCGTCCGTTGCTCCAGGCCGATTTTCGGTATACCTACAAAACATAAAAGCCTTTTTCTGAAACTTGTCGTTGTACGCTGTAACTTAAAATCTAATGCAGCGATTCTTCTGAAATTTTGTAGATGACTGTTCACCAGCTGTTCAATATGCCTCATTTGTCACCCTCAATCTTATAAACATTTGAATGTGTGTGTGTGTGTGTGCATACAAAATGCACTGACTCACGTTTCGAAAACCTAATTCCTATAAAAAATCATAATCAATATTTCAAAATGAACTACAAGTATATATATTATTCTTCACATATGACTGAACCAGATTTTCGCATATTAATTATTTGATCTAAATAAATCATATAAAATCAGATAAAAATGAGAACAATAGCGTACGTTTAATACAGCGATGTATATTGCATATACAGGAAAAATAAATACTTGCTAAACACGCTAAATTTCTCGATATTTTTAGCATACATTTGTAAAGAAAATACTTTAAAATATTAATTAGACTTCCCGTAATTTGAAATCTTTTCTCGTGCTGTCAATAAATATTGACAAATAATTAAGCAAGCTAAATTTTGTGATTCTTAATTCTTAATTACAGCTAATAAAAACAATAGTAAAATTCCTTTTGCGACCTCAGTTTTAAATTTGCATAGAGATTTTTTTACAGACTGAGTGAAGACATTTTAAAATTCGCTAAAAATTTTTGGTCAGATGTTAATTCTATTTCATTTAAGCTTGGTCCGAGTTTGCGACTTCGTCTCGTGTTGAGATTGTTCTGAATACGCATGCGAAATTTTTTAACATCGCTTTGTGTTCAGGGAACTTGCCAAGGTTTAAATTCATCAAAAACAAAAGTAAAATATTAAAAACATAATCTGAAAACATGGGTGAGGCAGCGTTTCACGTGCGTGTCCGCCACTGTCATATAGATGAATCGCGCGGGTGAACAGTAAAGTGAAGTTGAGTGTATTTTACTGTTTGTATAAATTGGTGACGCTTTTTTGTCGTCTAAAAACTTGTAAAAAGACACAATATGTAGGTGCAAACGTCACAGCTGAATTTATGCCGTGCTTTGCTAAGTTTATAATATATGCATTATTAATTTATTATTGAAAATATTCTATTATTAGTCGAACGAAACCGTCCCGCTAAATTAAAATACGCGTTTCTGATATAACCCAGGCTATAGGTATTCTTGATACAATTTAATAAACATTAACTTTATACATCTTAAATGAGCAGTCCAGTCAATAGCTATATTACGACGTCATCGCGGTAAAAAATCATTACTAGTGCTCTGTTCCAAACCTTTCTGCGAACGATAACAAAACCGTCACAGTCATGTGGAGTAGCTAAAACGTGTTCCTAAACCGACAGAAACCGCTTCGGTTTAGTTACTGCGCATGACTGTGACGGTTCCGTTACCGTTCGCAGAGAGGTTGGAACAGAGCGTAGACAATTGTTTATTTGTCTGCCCTTTTAAATTTAGTGCTTTTGAAAGACGTCGGGTAAAAATACTTATCATTGAGTCACGGCCCACAAACTCAGAAACCATTAATTTGAAAGTGTTTCAGTCTTACACTGTTAATTTGTACTAATCTTGATCGTTACGAAGGAGTTCAACTGTACTCTGAAGAGTAAAGACGATATTTTATAGAGTGTTTTTAATGGAATGATTAAAGTGATCGGAACCACATTTTGGATATCGTTCAGTGTGAATCAGTCCATCGGGCGCTTTGAACAGTTTTTTGTATCGCCGCCGATTGATTGATACACATCTGACATCATACTTTGTTCTTTTGCCATACAATCGAGCTATAACATAATATTTTATCGTATCGTTTATTTTTTTGGAGAATCGTTTTGTTTTGCTCTGAGATGCGTTTAGATACAAATTTTATATACGTTGAAATCGTTTTGATGATTTTTGTCTGTTGTACCACGTTCTGTTTATTGATACTATACTCATCTCTTTCATGTTGTATCTGTAATTATGGCTTGATATTTAGACATCTTACGTATTTCGCATTGATCTTTAGATATTTTATTGCCCAACGTTTGTTTTTTATTTTTACTTTTGTATCCGCGTGTGTGCCTCGATTTTGTAATTAAAAATACCTACAGGGTGGTAACCGTGAATGCCGCTCACCGAACTTTAACACGTAAACTTGTACTTTCGCAATGTCCTATTTGTAGTGTCCGACCGAAGGTCGATTTTTGGCCGAAGAGGAAGCCGATTAATCGGTTATCGCCACAACCTTCGGCCGAAGCCGAAGGTTTAAAAACCCTAAAAAATTCAGTTTATCTAACCAATACTTACTTGTTTTCTTTTTTCTTCTGTTTTTCACTGACATTAGCTTAACCTTCTCGACTTTTCAATCGACAATCACATAAAAATTATTACAATAAATAGAGATACAACAAATGTCTTATGTCAAATACATTATACTGTATACAAACTCAGCAAAGTTGATTTTTAAATGCGCGTACGAACTTGTTTTGCACAAGTACAACGCAATGTGTCCACCCGCGCGTCGCCACGTCCTTCGCACTCTCGCTGATTCGTAACAGTTCGTTCAATTTCGACGCTTGTTAAAAACCTTCGGCTTCGGCCAAAACGAAGGTGGCTTTTTTGGCCGAAGGTGGCCAAAGTAGACGTGTGTCGATCGCGATTGATCGAATCGTTTTGATTCGATCACCACCCGTGACTGAGTGATTGAATCACTGAATCTCACAAGATCCAATCGTTCGGTCTCGAGTCGATCGTCAGCTCAATAGCAACCAAAGAGCCACAGGGAATAGATGACAGAGCGTGACCGAGTGATTGAATGATGAATTTCTATGGTAGAGTCGTGACTCGTGAGTCATAATAACATACAACAATCACTTGAATGAATGCTACATCTGTACCATGCGAACGATTTTTTTCCAAAGCTGGAATGACAATAAGTGCAAAAAGAAGTTCTTTAAAACCCGAAAAAAATTCTCAAGTTTTATTTCTTAATCATAACCTATAGTGTCATAAAATAGATATAAACATTAATTTAATCTTAAAATACCTACTTGGTGTTAATTTATCGTATCTCATTATCTATTTTATATAAGTAATTTGAGTCGAGTTAAATAAAAGCCTCATTGTTCTGTTCAATGGTAAGTTTTTCTTTCGTACAAACAAGCTAGCGCAGAAAATTACATCAACAGGTCAATGGTAACTCGTATAGAAATGAAATAGGTACTCAGACAGCCGATCGAACGATCGAATCATTGTGATACTATCCTAGGGGATAGTATCGCAACCTACAGGTTAGGACCTGTAGGTTGCGATCGACCTAGGTCGCAGGAAATGTTCGATCGACACACGTCTAATAGGTACAAGCTGATCGATCAAACGATCGAAACATTGTGATACGATCAGGGCTGCCAGATTTCTCTCCTCAGAAATCCGTCGGTAAGGCGAAAAGTGGTGGGGAAGTGGTCTGAAAAATCCGTTTCCATCCGTTCGCCCGGTTCACCCATTAATGCAATGAGTGTGAGAGAGATAGAGAGTAAAGTGAAGTATGCGGTACCATAAACGACACATCGACGTGTTTCCACCTTCATTATGGCTTTATTATTAACATTATTAAATGAATTTCGTATAAGATGTTGAATTTACTTTTACTAACAAACACTTTAAATTGAATAGAAATGATTCATTTTTTCACATCCAATGAATCGATTATTTCGTAGATTTTTCACATTTTTATGAAATAAAAATATTATATTGACTGTTAGAATGTTGCGATAGTAACAAACGCGGCAGTAAAATCAGTTAAATCCTCAATGTGTTCCGTAAATCCGTGTAACTCGAAACACTTGACTCCAGTTGTGTGAAAAAAACGCATCAGACAAAGATAGCGAGTCAATATTCATCGATATAGGTGTGTGTTTCGCGAACACATTGTTTCATACACTCTCTTATCTTTTTCTACCCAAATAGAGAGAGGAGTAGGACAGAGGTAGTGAAAGAAACGTGCTCAGATATGCTCGAATGTGCTAAAAATACCCGAATGTCCCCAAATTATCGATTATCGAGTGAAGTTTGAATTTATATGTAGTAAAAAAGGTAAAAAATTCGGAAAAGTTAGAAAATCCGTTAAATCCGTTCAGATCATGAAATCCGTTCCATTATCCGTTCAAATTTATTTCTACTCGAAAAATCCGTTCGGAACGGAAAAATCCGTTCATCTGGCAGCCCTGGATACGATCACTTAACCTGTGGGTCGCGATCGACCCGGGTCGCAAGAAATGATCGATCGACACACGTCTAGGCCAAAGGCCGAAGCTGAAGCCGAAGCTTCGGTCGGACACTACCTATTTGCCTAAACATTTTTACATTTTAACAAGTTTTGCAAGTGCAGAAATTATATACAAAAAAAAAAATGACGAAAATTATCTCGGGAATTAAATAAAACTAGTGGTCTAAATTCGACCTTAATTTTTAAGTTTAAACGTTATTGAGGTTCTTTTGTCATTATATGGATTTCTCGTGAATCGATTTTACGTGTGTTAATTCGTACACATCGCGAGGAAAAATTTATTGTGCACTTCCCCTCATTAAAACGAAGAGAACAATGTGTGCGAAATAACACACTCAAATCGGTACCACAATTTTTTTCCTTCACGTATGTATAGTGTAGGTATATATGATGAAGTTCTGTCGACACGCGCATGCATAGCTATCACTATTTATTTCTGGGATCATTTTCATTTAATATGTAAGTTCTGTCGTTACAAACTATGAAAGACTAAACTCTGTTTATTATCCTCGATGCAGAATTGTATTCCCTAAAACTTTTATTTGAAGATAATTTTCCCTTAAATAACTAAACTTTAACATATTAAAGTCACCAACTTGTATATCGGCTCCTTTCATTATTTTCATTCTTATTGCAAAATATTATAAATTGGAAAAGTATGTTTGTTTGTTTGTTGTAACTACTGAAACCACTGAACCGGTTTGAAAAATTATTTCTCTTTTTAAAAACCTAAGTAAGTGACTAAGACAAAAGGAGGATGAGCAGCGAGAAAAAATATTAAACAAGTCGTGGATCCTTCACCCAATCTCTGATCTAATCACTTCCGAACGCATTTAGAAATCTATTTCCACTTCTTGACTAGCGACGTATGTAATGTATTATTATTGCGCTGTAATGATACGGGAATGAGCAATGAGCGAAAAATGTAAAGCCAGTCGAGAATTCCTCACGCGATCTCTGAAGCGGTATAAGCTAGCTGCTATAGCCAAACTATATAAAAGATACACAGATTAGTTGCGTTTGATTATTTCGTTGCCAAACCAAAATCAACTGGGGTCGAAAAGCTACTACTAAGAAGTTTGTACTTATATGTTACCTCAAAGAAAAGTTTATTCAATGTTTAAAAGTAGTAAAACAAGCTATGCTACTCAAGTCGTAATTATATTATTACGCTATGAGCAGTAACTGAAAATAGACATTTGCACATCATAAATAAATTATTAATTAGAAAATATCCATTGAGCAGACCTTTGTGTGCTCAAAGGATATTGTTTAATATGTCTACACGCGTACTAGCTTCCATTAAAAATGTTATTATTAACCGCATATAACTATAAAAATATAAAATTAATATTCATTTATTTTGTTTCAGGTAAGAAGACTTTCTCTTATAGAAAACCAACTTCAGGTTTGTACAAAGGTATAAAGTAGTGACCCATTCCACGCTAGTGCGGAATATATATTGTATTCTCCATCGGATTTAAAATTCGACATATTTCCATAATATATTGAGGAAACTTACTAAGCCATTTGAAGTATAACCTTAAGATATCGTTTTTAGGGTTCCGTACCCAAAGGGTGCCCAACGGGACCCTATCTGATGAACCGAATAGGTAGAGAGTTTAAATTTTCACAGACTTTGTATTTCTATTGCCGCTATAACAACAAATAATGAAAACCCAAATTTTTTACACATAATACATTCTATACCTACTATACACACACAAACCGCAACAACGTGCTACGCACGTACACAGTATCGATTGTAATACAAAATAAGTGTCCCCTAACGGTGCGTTTATACAGCAGTATACTCGAACATTTATTAAAATATAATACAATTATGAGAACTCTCGCATACAGCACGGTACGACCGCCAGGCTGTCAATACATTTAGTTGGTAAACCGCGGCATATGTACCTGATGGACGAACTGTTTACATATACTTACAAGTTTGTACGGAACCCTCGGTGCGCGAGTCTGACTCACACTTGGCCGTTTTTTTTATTAAATATTGTTAATTTTTTTGTCAACTGTGGAATGATAATATACCTATTTGTTAGCACATAATTTACTGACATACTAAACTATCTGGCAATGAATATATGAAAGTGCTGTAAAAAACCTCCGAGCACAATAGGTGTTATATATTGCGAGATTTTCAATCTGTGTTGAAATATTGCCTTACATAAGTATTACAAATGGACACATCGCATTGTACTTTCATGGAGGTATGAAAAGGAGCTATTATAGAGCTATTTGTATAGTTATTGAGTGAAAAATATCATCAGGAAATTTCTAACCTGTAACTAGGTATCAAAATTTGAAAAGTTATTCATCATTATAGTACGGTTCACTTAAGGAAGCAGCAAAGCAATGAAACAATATAAAGCATACCCTTTCTATAAATATTATGCCGCTTTTTTTCTATTGTGAAGTATAAGTGTATGCAGTTTAAAAATGTTCAAACATTGTGATTTTATATAAGATCCCTAATCTTTATTTTTGAAATTATATCTGCTTGTAGATTTGGTAGATGTATATAAATGTTTGAAATTCTTCAAAAATTAAAAAATAATTAATCTACAAATGTCCATAAATCTCAGATGAGAACGGTTTTAAACTTATGGGCACAAATAAAGTAACTTTTTTCCAAGTTTCTTTAAAAAAAATATAGTTATTTGTGTATTTATAAGCAATTTATAATCTGAAAAAATCTGCTTTTTACTCTTTTTCTAATTATATCTGTTTTTTTTTGTTCACAATAAATTAATTTTGATCAATCAAAAGATAAGCAAATCTTATTGATAGATTGTACAAAATGGATCTTTTAAAGCGATTTCCTTATGATATTCTTAGCTCGATGGTACATAGTTACATAACCTCAATGATGTGTAGCTGCCCTTTATAGTTTAGTGTATAGTGACTATATAAATGTCTGAGAGTGTAAACAGCTGTTTATGAATAAGGGATGAATGGTGGCGTATATGTTGTGATGATTACCAACCCCCGCCAATCCCTTCTCCCTTAATACAAGTGACCATTACCGATGTCTCAATCACAATCTGTTTGGTAATCAATTTAACGCAAACTCGCCGCCCCATCACCTTTCAATTTGTTCTGTAATTTCTCAATTTGATTGTTCATTTCGGCGAGAATGTCTGAACGTGTAGGCAATGGCGTTGTTTTATATGGCATTTCCAAGACTCCTCTATTACAAACCCCTGGTTCCCAGGTTATAATCTGAGAACTGGTTAAAAAGTAAATTACTACTAGACTCAAACAACCCCAGGTGCTGGCGACTTTAATAAATCGATTATTTAAAGACAATTGTGAATTTAGAGCTTGAACGCTTTAACAGACAGATAGACAATAGTGAGGACACGGGTAAAATTGATTCAGGAGAAATTCATATAATGGAATAAGAATCCCAATAACGATGAAGGAAAGTTTTGGTTGAGGATGATAAATAAATAAGCTTTACCAATGTTTCGCTAGTGGCCAACGTTTCGAAAAATTTATTTTCACTTTCAGGGCCTGTGAACATGTATATATGTTTATAATTTAGATCATAATATTATATCTAACAGTTACAAAGTTTTTTTATTAGAGCTACTATATAACAATCATCAATGAAAAACCCAATAACGTTCAATCTTATAAATTTTATGATTTACGGTTGAATTTTGATCGCTGGGCAATCACTAGTGTCTTTTTATCTATGCCTGTATTTGTTATTATTATCAAGTTTAAAAACATTCAGTAACTTAGTAACGAATTCTCTTGGATAGTTAAGTGCCATAGGTATCTGCTTAGTCTTCTTGTTTCTACTGTCGACAAATGGCGTCACTTTTCTTATTTATTGATATTTTACAAACGAAAAAACACAGATAAATTATTTTTCCTATACAGCTTCAATAATCAGTGAAAAACGGGACAATACCCATTTGCAATTAAAGATGATACATTATTTTAGTTGCCAAAACATAGTTTTCCGATCGTATTTAAATATTCTAAACAATCCCTAGTTAACTGCATCTAAGAAAATAAATATAAAATTGACAAGTATTTACAATTTTGTCATTCATGTTTGAAATAATTTAAGTCAGACATAACAATTTACAAAAATAGACATTTTAGATTTTGCCAAAAACGCATCTGCTTCTGTTTTAATTTCACGAAAGAATCGTAATTTTACACCCTTCATTAGATGAAAATAGCAGACATACATTCATTTCAAATAACATAATCTGGAAAGAACGCCCTTATAGACTAAAATAAAACGGGGTTAATTTTAACAACCCTTGTCCGTCGCTTGTCGATAGTTTGATGAATGCGAGCGAACGTGGCCCTTATGGCGAAGTGACGGAAGGGCGACGATGCGCGAGAGTTTAGGTTTGGAGGACCGGAGAAAAATACAACAGGATCATCTCTCATCGTGATGAGATTCAATACAGCTGTGGAACACATTAGGTGCTACAGTTAAGGAAAGGGAATGCAAGAATAAGAATCATACGAGGGCCGATAATTATCTACCGATAATATATTACATCTTAAATACACAATATAAGGTTGTCTCATACGTAAAATTAAAAAAGAACCTTTACAAAAATTACACAACAAGAACAATTCATAATACATTCCGATTAATTTTACTAAAGCTAATAGTCATGTTATATTTAGTTGTAATATTCCTCTAGAGTCTAGACCAGTGATTCCCAAAGTGGTCTATATCGACCCCCAGGGGTCGACGACAACTTGCAAGGGGTCCATGTCAGCGGGAAAAAAATTGGGGGTCCATGAAATGAAATGGGGGTCCACGATAATGAATCTATTAACAAAAAGAGAAACAAACTGGACATCGTTAACCGAAGAGATTTAAGATTAAATCTTACTAAATTGATGCCAAATGTTAAAAATTTATTATTAAAGCATCAGGTTCATCCCTCACACTAAAAGCATTTATTTTTTGCTTAGTTATTTTTTGTAACAGAAAGTAAATTTTAATTTGATTCGTTTAATTTGAATCTAATTAGGTAATAAATATATAAAACTAAACATTTCACACTACATTTCACTACCGTTATAAATTTAAATCGTTCAAAGTGAGTACCACTATACCCGATACCGGTTGTCAAAAATACATTTGAAATTAATGAATTTGCAAAAAATCAATATCAGATAAGCAGGGGGTGTACCCAAAACCGAAAAACATGGCAAGTGGTCTACGAAACAAAAAAGTTTGGGAACCTCTGATCTAGACTGTAAAATGGTTCTAATATGTTACATTTCTTACGCAACATCCAGCTGTGTCAATGTAAGGTATCGATTTATTGATGCGCCTTTAAGTGAACTGCCAATGACGTTACGGCACATGAGTAAGTGACCGAACTTCTATAGTTGACGAGATTTAAGTTATAGAAATTTACCCGTGTGATATTATGTAAAAATGAATCGTAAATGAATAAATATACATCAATAGAAAATATTATAACTTGTGTGACTGTTAAAGCTCTTAATCGTTCGTTCCTACTAATAAACAATTCCTACTTACATGAAGATATTACCATTTCCCAAATTTAAAAAAGAGCTTAGGTCACTGTTAATTAAAGCTTGTTTATATTTACCTGATGTATTTTTTAATGTAATTAATTTACGATTTCTACGTATAGCTGTTTCGGTTAGTAAATTTATTCTATATTCTATTCTAATAAATTTCAAACTTATCAAAAAGTTGTAGAAATAATAATATAGCTGCGTTCACAGCGCAAGTGGATATATATTATATAGTTTTGTTTTGATCATCTCTCGTATATAATAAATGAAAGGAAGCTTAGTTTTGTATGGGCTACCGAAGAGAGACAAGAGTGATTAGTACACGCCAAAAGACTTCACATTTGTTTGGATGTCACCATAGTTGAATTATATAAATAAAAGTAATATATGACTATAGTCCGTTCATTTTAATTAGAAGCAGTTAGAATTGTGCTTATTATTATTGACTATAGTAGTCCAGTCCGGTGTCGCCCGATTTGTAGATTTTTTGTTAAAAATTTGCATTACCTTATGCTGTCACGGACTTTTACGCCTAGTTTATATGAGAGGAGTTCAACGCGCGTTGGCCCAACGCGCGTTTACAATTTCTATACAATTGTATATATTCAAAGCAATGGCACGTCAATCCGGTGTCGGAGAGGCAACCGGATGGCGAGTGGTAATCTGGGCCTATGAGTGGTGCAGAACCCCCTGGTAGCGGCCAAAGTGACCCCAAATGGACGGGGGCGGCGATATGGGGGTGGGGCAAAATCGAAAAATGTTTGAAAAGGCAACCGGATAAAAATGCGGTTGCATTGAAGGAAATACCCTAATTATATAATAATTTTTTTTTGCCATCCGAACCACGCGGGCCGTTTTTGCACTAGCGAATGAAAAAAAAAATTAAAAAAAAACTGAAAAAGCAACCGCTTCAAAATTAGTGAGCATACTTATTGACACCACCAAACGTTGGAAAAAAATTGCCATCCGATCCTGATGGGCAGTTTCGGAGAAACAACCCTTCAAAGTCGCCGAAAAACACTTTTTTTCGATTTTTTCAACAATAAGTAAAAAAAACACACTAAAAATTGTTCAAATCGGATGGCATTCGAAATTTATACTGTCCTAAGTACAAATAATAGTGTGTATCAATGCCATCCGATTTCGATTAAATTTACCCCTATTTAGCCACCCCCAAAACTCATGAAAACAACAATTTTATGCAGCGTATGGCATTATTTTTATTGTTATTGAGTTTTGGGGGTTGGCTAAATAGGGGTAAATTTAATCAAAATCGGATGGCATTGATTCACACTATTATTTGTACTTAGGACAGTATAAATTTCGAATGCCATCCGATTTGAACAATTTTTAGTGTGTTTTTTTTACTTATTGTTGAAAAAATCGAAAATAACGGTTTTTCGGCGACTTTGAGGGGTTGTTTCTCCGAAACTGCCCATCAGGATCGGATGGCAATTTTTTTCCAACGTTTGGTGGTGTCAATAAGTATGCTCACTAATTTTGAAGCGGTTGCCTTTTCAGTTTTTTTTTTATTTTTTTTTTATTCGCTAGTGCAAAAACGGCCCGCGTGGTTCGGATGGCAAAAAAAATTTATTATATAATTAGGGTATTTCCTTTAATGCAACCGCATTTTTATCCGGTTGCCTTTTCAAACATTTTTCGATTTTTCCCCACCCCCATATCGCCGCCCCCGTCCATTTGGGGTCACTTTGGCCGCTACCAGGGGGTTCTGCACCACTCATAGGCCCAGATTACCACTCGCCATCCGGTTGCCTCTCCGACACCGGATTGACGTGCCATTGCTTTGAATATATATAACTGTTTACATGATAACGCGCGTTGAGTAGTTAACAAATGCAAAAAAAATAGATTTTAAAAAAATTTTAAACTTGACAAGTATCTGAAGTCTATATGAAGTCTATATCCATCCTCTATAAAATCGGAACGGTTTTTTACGTCCGCCGCTTGGACAAGTTTGGTCCCTAAAAGGTGCCCAAAACTTTTTAACACATTCTTTACACCGTTTTTGTATGTAATAGACATCAAGTTTTTCTTATCCTTTTAATATGATGCATTAGTATATTTTTATTTTATGTGATACTTGAGCTGTAAGATAAATTTAGATTTTCTCTGATTTAAAATTCTTCTCTTAACGTGATGAATTATATTAATAACTTAAATGCTCTGGAATATTTCTAACAAGCTGCATGTCTTTTTATTATGTTTGTATAGAAGTTCCGATTTCAAAAGAGCATTGAAATTTTTCATTCCTTATTTATTATACTTTTTAAAGTTTAATATAAATGTCATTTCAAGAAATACATATAGTTTTTTTTTATCTACTGACGTATCCAATAGTCCAGATAGTTTAATGTACCTTGTATTTTTTGTAAAAATGTGACACTTGGTTAGTTGGATATAAGTATTTTTTTAAGATTTGGACCCACGACAGGAAGTATTTTTGAGAAATCGCTATTCCGACGCAAATATTTATTTATTTATTTTCAGAGCCATAGAGCTATGACACACAGATTACACGATCCAAACACATAACGATTTTTTGTGGGTCGGGGGTTAAAAACTGAAAAAAATAAAACAGGACGTTTTGACGTAGTTGCATCTATAAATATTATCGATTCTGAGATACTTTAAGATATTCTTCAAATCTTGATGTTCTGCACAGTGCCGCATTTATGGGATGGCAAATGGGACTGATTTCTGGGAGTCTCCACAAATTTTTATATATCTGCGAATTATTTCTTTATCAGAACTATAAAACTTCGCCTAAATATTACTAGAAAGTGTTGAGCATACCTAATTCTGAAATTACGGTTTTTTAAAACATAGATAATACTTTTTACATAATAATTAAATCACGCCGTTATATCAGCGTTTTTTTCTCCGACAGACTTGTAGCCCTTGTAGGACTATTGTACACGTTTTTTTAACAAACCAATGCCGGATTTAGAAGTGGGTATAACTATTACACAAATTTCAATTCTACTTGATCTTCGGGCTTGTAGGCCGCGGTCCACTTATATGTGAGCAATCTAGGACACTTCGGCTGCTACAACATCGCCTTTGAATATGTCTACCGCAGTTGTAGACGAAACGTCAGGTAGAAATACCAATAGACTACGGCTTACAAGCCCGGAAGCCAAGAAGATTTGGAACAACACCGGTCGTTGAAAGCCTACACACTTGGATATTACACAAATTATCCAGGGGCCCCAGAAGAGGCTTCCGCAACCCTAAGGCCTCTTGTTAACGACAACGGACAACAGTCCTATTTTTGTGACGGGCGACGGGCCGACGCGCAGTGTTCAATAAGTTAGTTATGGGTGTTTGTTAACGCGACGGGCGTGTAACGTTGCAACAAAACTCAACGGATACACGCACGTCGACCCTCGGCGCGACGGCGGTCGGTCCGATGCAGTGGACCACGTTATTTCATAGAAGTCTGTTGACGACGACGGATGTGCGAGCACGTTTTTATACTTTATACTTACCTACCTACCTTATCTTGCTCAATTATGGAGAAAGGGATATTGATATGGATTTATTAATTAGCCTTGTTCAAAATAGTTCATAATAATGGGACAAGACTTTAGAAAATTACAAAAATAAACAAGCAAATTTTGCACTTTTTTGTACTTGCACTTCTTACAACGGACGCATTAGCGGATCGTTACCCGTTGAATAAAACGCTCGTTAACAAGAGCCCTAAATCTGGCACTGTTCTGCAGCATACAGAAGTCAAATATATTTTGAATAAACACGAAAATAAAACAGGGTGTTAACGTAGTTATAACTTAACTTTAAAAAAAATAAAAACACAAAAAATACGTTTTTCTCTTAACTGATAAATAATAATGAGAGTTATTTTCAATTTTGTGAAACAGTAAATCGTACAAACACGTTTGTAGAGGTACCGAGTTACTAGCGTAGCTGTAAATTTGACTAAATTACATACAATTTTCAGTGTTAAATATGAATTAAACTGGCGTTTAAGTTACAGACATAGTTAAGTAGATGTGCCGTCTGAGCTGTCGTATAGACTTGATGAATTACCAACCGAAGAATCATGTACCTACTATGTGTAGACACAGATCTATATATATATGAACACGTGTTATTCACTCACTCACTCATTCACTCACTCCTTAATTTAATGCTTTACGTAAAAAGATTTTCGCTTGCATTCGCACGTTACATAGTCTAATTCGATTTCAATGGCCAAGACCTATAATAATTTTTCTCTGCGATTACTAACTACCGTAGAAGTTACGTAGGTATTTTTATTTTTTAAATATAGTTTTATATTGTTTAAAATACAGAAAATAAACAATAAAATTATTAA
Organism: Xanthostigma xanthostigma; assembly: GCA_963575645.1. Classification (NCBI taxonomy): domain Eukaryota; kingdom Metazoa; phylum Arthropoda; class Insecta; order Raphidioptera; family Raphidiidae; genus Xanthostigma; species Xanthostigma xanthostigma. Next base: position 45,965,776 of record OY754464.1, read on the forward strand.
ATTCTCTCTCTCTCTCTCTTCCTCTTTGAACGTATTTTCATTCTAGTGGTATAGGCTGAGTAACTAGAAATTCAGAAAAAATAATGTTTCAAATTCTTTAGTTTCGTCAACCGCGAATATATTTAATCTTGCACTGCGCGCCATGATACCCGAGGGCATCATGATGCGCCGTGCAAGAATATCAAACTTTCTTTTTTTCTTCATATCTCAATCGTAAGTATAAATTCCAAGTAAGCAGCGTTGAGGTTATACGTAAAAACACGAATGACAGCTGTTCGCGACTATTAGCTAAAATGTAATAGAGTTGCTATGGAAACAACATCTAAACAACAGTTGATAGGTTATTTTTTCTTTACGTACGTACTTCCCGCATCAGTGTGTGTAATCCCACCAATGCGCAAATGTTAGACTTTCTGATTTACAATTGATGTCCAAAGTATGTACTTTCGATCGAGGTATGAAGAAAATTTATTTTTTTTAAATACACTACAAATCCAAATTATACCTTTTACCAGTTCTCTAATAATACAATTTGTTATCGTTGCTTTCGAAGTGCTAGCACAAAATGCAAGTAATAATATGTGAAGTACTTGTATACACGTAGATAGGTGGTAACACCTCCCCCTCTGAGAGTATCCTCCTTTTGTAAATACTTTATAATTATATGCCGGCACATCCTTGATTGGAGATTCCTTAATGAGAGCGTTAATGAATGTTTTTAAGATTAGTTCCATTTTTAACATAATATTAGGCTATATGTTGTTAGATCTGCCTTTACTTAAATATCTACATATATCGTAATGTATTATGCATAAATGAATTTATTTATACCGCGTGTCCGAAAAAACGGAACATATATAGACGACTTGCATCAATTTTGATGTATCAACATCTTCTTGCTTCGGTTAAATGTTCCTGGGAACATCATTTTACCCGCGAATTGCCTCATATTTTGACGGGAAGCCTAACTGAAACAATGCACTAACCTTTAAGTTTGGATGGTATTATACAAATAATAAATAATTAATTAAACTACTTTTGATTCATTTCCCATTGAAATCCACAGGAAGCGTGTATGCCAATCGTTTGTTCTACATTTGTACCTGACGCCTACAAAATTTCAGCGTTTGTACCGAAAAAATAAAAAAGTTATTAGCAAAAGTCACTAATAAATGTACACTACTGGCCAAAAATAAAGCGTCTATGTAATTTGTATATTAAACTAAGTCGCTTTACTTTTGGCCAGTAGTGTATACATTTATTATTGACTTTCGGTAATAACTTTTTATTTTTTCGGTACAAACGCTGAAATTTTGCAGGCGTCAGGTACAAACGTAGAACAAACGATTGGCGTTGAAAAAGTTAAAAAAATGTATGTTGGTCCATGCAACTTGACGCGCATGTTAAGTTATACAAATTGTGACATTCCAGTAAATGTTTGAATGATTACCTGATCTGTGTCAATGTGTTGATTCATTGAAGTGGTGTTACAGCGTATGAACTCTTGACCGAACTTGTAGTTGGCGAGATTTTCCTAAAGATATTCATGTGACTACTAAATGAATCGTAAACGAGAACAAACTGTATGAAGTGGTGCGCGGGAAATGTATGATGGAGGCAGGGAATAAATTACATCCACCTATGATTTCGCCGAATTCTAGCAATTCCAGTCTCCTTACGCATGCGCGTTCTGCAGTTAAGCACACCCTAAATGTGTACAAAATTTCATTGAAATCAGACAAAACAGTTTTATTAATTATTGGTCTATTGATTAGGCATGTGCGTTCAAACTAAAAACACCTTGTAAACATATAATTATGATTTTTATATTATTATTTTGAATGATTATGTACACTCACTAATTGCTTTTGAGTTGGATGACGTGCTTTGTTTTGAATTATTGTTTTATATTTATTTCATTTATGGTCAGATTTTTTTTATATATATATTATTCATGTATGACCTTTTAGAGTACAATGCTTCCAAAAATTAATTCACTTAAATTAATACTGCTTTAAAAATGTTTGAAGTCTCAGAAATAATATAGATAATAGCTAATTGTAAAAAACAGTTTTTTATAGCACGAACATGTAAAATTGTATTTTTCAATGGTTACTGACCGTGAATAAACAATTGCATTATAAGACATGTGTAAAATAGTAGGTTTATGTATCTAGGGCGTAATGAAGTATACTGTGACAAGTAACATGAACTATTTTATAGGGGGTATAGATAAAATGGCCATTTTTGACACGGGGTTCTCTTTTATTTCACATTTTACATGCGGCTATCACTTTTTGCGCACGTCCGTTTATCTGTAGGTATCGTGCGTGACAAGTGTGAGAAGGTGCCTCCAGGCTCCTTAGTAAAACTCGAGCGAAAATGTAAATCAAATCGATGATCCGTCACACGATTTCTGAGCTAAATTTGTGCTCGCTGGCTAAAGATGCAATTAATGTATTATTTTAAATATAGGTAGATATTTTTTTAATAAAAGTCTTTTTCATTATTCTTTGCATAAGAGGTATTAAGTGGAGTGATGTACGAGTGATTTTATTGCTCTTGATTGGTTTTCTGCCAGACAAAAATCTATCTGGGCGAAGCTAGCCTATAGCTGGGGAGAAAAGTTGTAAGTAAGAATAAAATTATTTACTCAGTTTTTTTGAATAACGTATAAGTATGTACCTATAGTAGATGATTACTAAAGTTCAGCAAACTGTCAATAACACTTCACTTGTTATTAGAAATTAATTAATATTCACACCTGTATTATAATTTACGTATACTGTAGTGTACTTAGCATTTTCTGTCACTCTTTAACACGTTAAAAGTGGTTTTTTATCGCATTTTTATTGGAGATATTTATTTTAAACACAGCGTTGAAATTATTCTTCTTGTTAGGCAAAGTTATGCCGCTTAAAAAAATTTACCTTTAAAACAAATATCATAATTACATTTTTTTTGCCCTATCCCCTATAAAATAGCTGCTTTTGATGCCTGTATACCGGTCGTAAAGTGACCCATTCCAGGCTTGTGACGAGAGCCTGGCTGTAAAGTATCGTTTGTGATAATTATTAAAAATTATTTTGATAAATGATTTTAGAATATACATGGTTCACCGTACCTATCAATTTATAGTCAAATTTCTTTTTCCGTTTTACGGTGAACGATTTGTGAGTTAAAAAAAATAATTGTTTAACTTGTTTTTTCATCCGTTTTGAATTTTTGATCTGTTAATGTTTAACATAATATTATTTAGTTGCGGAAATATTTTATATTTTTATTTCAAATGGTAACATAAAATTTTTATGTGTATATTAAAAACATCTGTCAATTCATTTGCAGTTAAAATGTTCACATGTATTTTTTTTTCAAAACCAAAGTTTTATAACCTTCTTTGATGAATATTCAATATTTATAATAGCATTTGTAATAATCAGAAGTAAAATTGTATAGTTTTTATCGTCAATGCAATTCTGTAAATGTTTATAAATTGTTGGAATTTGTAAACCGAAGGATACAACTTAACAAGCTTCTCAAGCTTCATATTATTAGAAGCACTGTTTGTACAGAGCGGCAAAAAATAGAAGTATAGTGTCTTTAATAAGTCTTGATTTTATGTAATCAATAAAACAGGATGGCAGCATATTATATGTTGGGGTAATCGTAAAAATGTCAGAGAATATTATGCCTGCAGAGTTGGAAAAAATTAGAATTATTATTTTTTTCCAAACATTTTGGGAAAATTTGGGTCATATTGGGGAGTTTTCGGGAATTTAGGGACAGTTTTAAAACTTTTTGAGAGACATTCGAGCATTTGGAGCCAGTTTTAGAGGAGTGTTCCAGAGTATTGAGGTAGTGTTGGGTCTTTTTCAGTCATTTTTGGGATTTTTTAAAGAATTTACAGACATTTTGGAGCAGTTTTAGACGTTTTTCAAGGATATTGAGACAAAGTTTTTAAACTAGTTTAATAAATTTAAAATTTACATACTCGATACTAATTCGCACTTTATTTTCGATTTATCGACATTAAAATTCTCCGCTTGCATCTGACTGTGTGATGCCAAGAAACAATTTCCGGTGAAATGTAGCATTTTAGCAATAAATGACATTTGGTTTTATATTATCGATATGATTACTATTGCTCACTCAAATATTTGGCCATCATTCAATAACCTCCAACATCTGCACTCTCGAAATTCTTTACACCAAAAACATGTGACCACAAGATCAAGTGACTTATGTCGGATTTTTAAATTTAATAAGACACGACGCTTTAGTCCTTCTTGATTTTACATGTTAGGTATTAGAAATCCTGTTCCATTATTTTTTTTTTGCTGGTGGCAGACTGCATTGTCTGATCTATAAAACGTACAAGTACAGTAGGCGCTCGATAATCCGGCGCTCGCCAATCCGGCACGCTCAGTAGTCCGGCATTTTGGGACTCAGGTAGCCCGCTCTATAATTCGGCATTTTACACTGCTGAACGCCGGACTACTGAGCGGGTTCGAGTAGTTTCTCTCGATATTGAGGAATGGTTTGCGGAAAACTCGGATTCTCACCCTGTAATGACCGATGAAGAAATAATAAATGATGCTGTTTCTACTGAATTTGAGAAAGTTAAGAGAAATGATAATTAAAAAAATTTATTATGGCAAGAAGCAAGCGAAAATCCGATAATCCGGCAGTTCCGACAATCCGGCATAGAGGGAAAAAATCGGGTGCCGGATTATCGAGCGCCTACTGTATTACGTTGTGGTAGACTCTTTGTCATACATTTTAAAAATATTTGTTTTTAATGCTTTACAATATACAGAACAGAAATTAGGTCCTGAAATGCTTTTTAAAACGAAAGCCTTGTAATGACCAAAAAACAATCGTATTTAAGATTTCGAAGAATTTAAATCATTTTATGATCTCTACATATCGAAAAAGCGAGTTTTGGATACTCCGTTCATCCGTCCGTCCCTCTCCACGTCTGGCTGACACACCGTTGAACGGTTCGAAACCAGATTTTTTTAAACGTAGAGTTTTTAGATGTCTGAAGTTTTCTTACGCGTATAATATGTGTTCGGTTACATAATTTAGCGTTTACATAAGAGCCGCTAAAATAAAATCAGTGAAAGATCTCCTATGAATTTTCTGGACCTGAAGACTAGGGGTGTGTTTCGAAATATAACCCAGAATACTGGCCACTGCTAATGACGTCATGAGTCGACGCCATATTGTTGATTCGTTCCGAAATATACTGACCAGCGCGTTGACGTATTATTATTTCTCCTCGTCCACCAAAAGTAATTGTTTACTTTGTTGATCAGACATTATTGCAAATGACATAATAAAATAAAAAATTCCACAAAGTCTGATGAACACACGTCTGGTTAAATATTTATGCTATGTCACATCTGTCTCACCAGTACTTATGGTACCATACCAGTACAATTATGGCGTCGGATTCATGACGTTATTAGCACTGGCCAGTATACTGGGTTATATTTCGGAACATACCCAACGTGAGTTCATAAAAACCTTTAAATTTAGGAGGAAGTCGGTGAAGTTGTCAGCACTGATAAGTACCATGTTTGACTTTACCAGTTGAAAGATAATTTCTTTTATTCTGTAAACAGTTAAAACATTTTAACAGTCCAATAATTTAAACAAATTTTATTACCAACTCGGATGTAGGTCTGATAATAATATTAATGGTTTGTCATATTTTGATTATGTGGCACCTAGTATACGGATTTTATAACCACATTCTTCATAATTGTATTGCTATTTAAATCGAAAAGCTATTGCGTTATCACGTCAATTTATCACATTGACAAATCAATGATTTATATTAGCTTGCAGAATTATTATTATCGTATTTTCTTGTCAGAGTTACTGAAACATTGATCCAAAGACAGAAAACCACGACTGGTGTACTAAGTAAAATACTAACAATTTTGAAATGAAATACTGTCAAAATTGAAACTTATGTGTCTAAGTTGTGATGAAGTTTATTTTAGGTCAGTAGATGACAAAATATTACAGAAGCGAGAGCGAGTTTTAAGTAACACGAAACAAAACATATAAGTATTAGATTTTTTGGAAGTATCTCCTATAAAATAGCTCATTTTCACGTCATAATGTTGTTTTTGATAGCTGGTGTCATTGTATTTGGGTCGTTTATAAAAACTACACCTGCTTTGTGTAGCTTTCCTCTCTGTTCATCTTGTGGTATTGTACGGTAACTAAGTGTTTGACAGGCGGTTTCAAAACTCTGGGTTAAAGTGTAAGACTGAGAGAGAGTGTATATATATAAAATTTCAAAATATCTCAAGGATGTTTTTAGCAAATAAAATTTTGCAAATTAAAAATCCAAGGTTTGCTTAGCATCCACTACGCTTCGACCAGATCTTTGATTTTGTATTCAGACATTTCAAAAGAAATGTTACATTTTCACGCTGCCTCAAATACCTACCCAAAAATGTTTGATATAGCTCTCCTACTAATATAGATTCACAAATAAATGCACTATCTATCTATTTATTCTTACATGAAAAAAACTTCAATTCGGTCGTATTTTTTAAGTTGAAAAATTTTTAAAAATTTGTAGAATGCAAATTTCGATAGATAATCAGTCAAATCATGGGGATTCGAGACGGTTTTGGCCAATCTTTTTAGAAAAAAAAAATTATTCAACAAAACGTATGCTGATGGGTACCCGAGTGGCAACACAAGGGTTAAATTTGTTAGAAAGAGACAAAAAATCAACAGCGCTTACAAAGTTACAAAATCACACCATATTCCTTAAATTTTGGTAGGTACCTTACTATAGAGTTCTACTTTTTGTTGTTTGTATAAAATTTTGTTTTCATTGATATCAAATATGAAGTTTTTATTTCTCAGTTTGCCGACCACTGACGTAAAATAGATGGTACAAGGTTTTCTGAGATTTTTTCCTTTGTAATAAATTACTATTAATGTTATTATAAAATAGGTAATAATAATTGGTTTTTATAGGTGTTTTATATTACTAAATACTATTACGAATATTGTTGCGCAAAACCATTGATGTGTCATTCATTTTTGTGTTTATTTAATTAATTAACAAGAAAAATATTTTTTTTAACAAAATATATACCTATACACTATTTTATTTTTGTAATAAATGTATATTATAGTATTTTTCGTATACGAAACATTGTCGTTGGTCAGATGGTGAGATCATAAAATTTCGATAATCATCTTGAACATTTTTGGAATATTTTGTAAAAATTGTGATTGTCCTTTTCACTGCTCTCTTCTGTAATGCATTTTTGGGTTACAAAAATTATTTTTTTAAACAGTGGGCGTACATTAGTATAATACAACAAATTACATTTTAACCTTGCATAAAAATGGGGTTCGTTTTTGTGACTTTTTACATTACCCAATGCAAATCAGCAGTACAAAACTACCTGTCAAACAAAAGGTTTGTTCCAGGAATTATAACTACTTGTCTATTTGCATTCCTCATAAAAATATTATTATTTTCTATTTGAAATTAGTTCTTCTAGAAATAGTGTCACGAGATGGTTGAATTAACATGACGTTTAGTAACTGTGTTAAAATCGTAACTAAAAGCGAGTTTGCAATACGCGGGTTTCTAATATGCGAGTTTGTTCATACGCGGTAATCTAACTAAATATATGGTAATAAAATCACCAAAACACGAATCAGACTGAACGCGTTTTTTGACGCGCTTAAACTTCAGTGTTAGAAAATTTCGTTCTACACGAATGACCTTAGTTGTTAGGCGTCTATAATCTACAATATCTATAAAATTTCATCTTACCAACGATGACATCATTCCTTCCACATCTTCTCCTTAGTTCAGAAGTCACCACATTTCACCACACCCACCAAGCAAATTTCAACTCCGCTATCAAGGTATATAAACGAATTTACTGTAGTAATTCCTTTTAAATTTCATTAACACTGCGTTTTAATTTATTTGCACTTAGGCTGTCAGCACACGATGAAACACGAAAGCAATTATCAGCTCTGTCAGGCTTAGTAGCTAAAACGTGTTCCAAAACCGATGCAAACAGCTTCATTTTAGCTACTGCGCATGGCTGTGACGGTTTTGTTACCGTTCTTAGAGAGGTTGGAACAGACATTGAACGCCTCCATATTTACAGGCGATGTTAGTGACATGTTGATCAGATTCTTCCTTGCTGACGAAAGTACGTACTTTCGAGCGGATATGAAGAAAAATCGTATATACCACACGGGCCTTAAAAGTTGAAATCTCGGCCCTGCGCGTCATGATGCCCTCGGCTTGGCCTCGGGCTCATGACGCGCAGGGCCGAAAATTCAACTTTCGGCCCTTGTGATGTAATATACTATTTTAGTTCTAAAAATTTTATTAAAAAACATGAAATTTCAAATCACGGAAAGTATAAGTCCTATCAGAAGAATGATGCCATAACTCCAGTTTGTTTCGAAAGTATTCAAAGATTGAAGTTTCTCATATAGAAATTAGAGATTTGCGGAACTATTTTTCATGAATTTTGTGTGATCGTAATATAAAAAAAAACTGTGCGAATGAATAAGATGTATTATTGATGATGAGTTAACGGTCATCTTAAAATGAACGTGTAAGTTTAAAAGAAATCGATTTAGAGTCTTAAAAACTATTTTTAAGTATATTTTCTTTATTATCCTACTTTACTGTTATTAAACTGATTTATAATAATAATAATTTACGTTTCAATGATAAATAATTTGTATAGTTTCGAGCAGACTTTGAATGCCTTCAATGAAATCATTATTTATTTAATTACGGTACATTCTGGTTAACACAATTAACGTATTTTCTACTAATTGGCATCAATTCGATGGACATTTAACAAATAATATCTCTAGCTGAAGAGATTCAATCATATCTCAGGTACTAATTATGCGATTTTAACGATTTATTTAAAGAATGATTCATATTTCCTCTTACGTTAGATTTTAACAGTGACGGACTTAAATGCGCTTTATGAGAATAAAAAGATAATATAATTGTTCATTGTTTATAAACAATGGCCATTTTTCTATGAGACCAAAATTATTCTTTTTATAGTAAAGCCGCTGCACACGAGGCTGGTTTTGCCCTTGGATCCGCTGCTTGATTTCGATGCTATGCACTAAATTTTGTGATGGTTGGTATGTGTTGGCTTCACACGGTGCGTGTTTTGAAGCTAGATTTATACATGATTTTGGTGACGGCGTAGTGACAGTTCGAATGTTAACTAAAATGAGCGTTTATTGTCCCTTGATTTCATGTGTGTTTATGACATTTGCCCATGTCGCCCACGTGACAATGAATGATTATCTCTTGTTCAAGGCCAGTAGAAAATCACGCACGAAAAATAAACCCGGTTTCAATTTTGAAATGCAGCTTGTGAACACGCACCCAGCACAAGTTCCAGTAGTGAAACTAGCGGCAAAACCAACCTCGTGTGCCAAAATAGTAGACAGTGATTCATACTTTAGGTATACTTTACAATGTAATATAAGCGGCATAGTTTTTATGTATGGAACGGATATACTTTATACCAGGAGCGGGCAAATCTTTTGATCGGTTTCAATTAGCTTTGCCGTTCCATTAAATTAACCGTACTATAACAATGAATCACTTTCTAACGTTTCGGAACCATGTTATTGCCAGAAACTTTGCAGAGGAATCTCCACTTAATTAGGCGAAAGTAGGATCACTCACTTGTGGTCGTCCAAGAACCCTTATAGTTTCGTTATGTCCGTCCGTCTGTCACAATTTCGTAGCTTCTAAAATTTATAATCGATTTTCGTAAAATTTCGTAGCTACACATCTTTTATGTTCGCTATACTAAAAATGTTAAGAAAATGTAAATAAAATGTTTAAAGCACTCCTGACTCCATACATGAAACATAATAACATACGACTTTTAATCACTGAATGGATTTTTCAAATCAGTTTAGTGGTTTTCAAATTTTCGAATCTTATTTTATATATTAGCATAAATACAAAGAATATTTGAAAGGCCTCGCCTGTCATACCAATCATATTTATTCACATGATGTCAATTTTTATTTACAGTTTGTTTAATTATTATTAAATAACGTATTGGACTTCCCACGAACATCCATGCGTTTCTTTTTTTGTAGAATTTCCTATATTATGGATATTGAGTAATTATTCACTTATTAATTATATCCACTCTCTACCATGCATAACCATTTGCTTTTTGAAATCTAAGTGAAACTTCTTCAGCCGCGATGAATAGGAGCGATTCCGACCGGATATGAAAAGAGCTCGTCGGAAGTTCTAGTGGCGTTAAGGAGAAAAAATACAACCGCCGTAGAGGAATTAGTTAACTTGCTAACAGATGTCAGTAAAAAATAATTAAACGGCATTTCCTCGGTTCCAATAAATTTTCCTATGATGGCCGTTACTTTAATAGTATATTACATCGCAAGGGCCGAAAGTTGAATTTTTGGCCCTGCGCGTCATGAGCCCGAGGCGAAGCCGAAGGCATCATGACGCGCAGGGCCGAGATTTCAACTTTTAAGGCCCGTGTGGTGTATACGATTTTTCTTCATATCCGCTCGAAAGTACGTACTTTCGTCAGCAGGGACGAAAGATTGACATTTACTCCTAGTGAGAACGGCGGGAGGAAAAAATTTTGTATGCGTATTTATACTCGTAACTAGGGTTACCGCTGTCATTTAATATAATAAATAACAGGGAGGAAATGTCAAACTTTCGTCCCTGCTATAAGGGACGAAAGTACGTACTTTCGATCAAGGTATGAAGAAAAGTTTATTTTCTTCATACCTCGTTCGAAAGTACGTACGCGCAGGGCCGAAAATTCAACTTTTGGCCCTTGTAATGTAATATACTATTAGTGTATGTGAACGACTGAGACAGGGCGGTATATCGGAGAGTGATAGAGAGAGTTTCACTTTCACCGGGTTTTGCGCACACGCTGGCCTTTATTAAGAATCGATTTAAAATTCTGAAATGTTTTTCTTATGAAGTAAATACTAAATATGCTGTGTGGTCGCAATCTTTAAAGGTCGATGTCACATCAGATCTTGTGACAATGCGTTTAGCATAAATCTTACTATTGTAGATCCCAAAGGTCACGCAGTTGGCCACCCCTGGCCTATAGGTTTAGTTCGGTAGTACGAAGAACCCTGGGGCCGTGAAGAATCATATTATAAACGGCGGTAGGATTAAAACAGGCTAATCATAAAATGGAGATATTAAAAATCACATTAATATGAATTATATTTCCTAGAAAATATATTCAACGTTATTTTATATGTCTTAAAAACATAATGATTTTTATTGGATATATTTTTAATAATATAATTTTTAATATGAGTATAAAAGTTGTTTTAATATAAATGGTGGGATCAAGTTTTTATTATAAAAGTAGAAGCCGTCGTTATTTACTATATTACATATATTTTAATTGAAAAGATTGGATTTTTATATTCAAATCCAGTTTATGTTTTTAATAATAGTTCAAAAGCTATTTTTATTTCTCGTAAAACCAAATGTGTATCTTTTATTCTTAATCATTTCTATGCGGAGAAATGAGATTACCTTTTAGTCAGACTGTTTTTAGTTTGAGAATATGCCACACATGATACAAGTCTGGCTTCGCTCGAATGCAAATCAACATATTTTTCGCTCATCTCTTTATCGCGTTTCGTTATCTTCCGTAACGATCGATTTTGCTTTACTTTTCTTAAAAAAACCTTTTTTCGTAGATATGAAAATATTGTTTTGCTATTATTATACAGTACGTGTGAAAAGTTTTAAATCGATCGATTATAAATACGTGGAGGTAGATCGAATTTACTAAGTACCTACATAGTAAGATTTGATAGTAACTAGTTAGCTAACTAACGAGAGAAGCTATAATAAAAAACTTGCAATGAAAGCTAGAATAATACCTTACCGGAACTTTTGCCAGCTACAGCTGAGGGAAATAGTGTGTATCTGTGTGTGTGAGTTCTTTACGAATGTAATTATGTGAAAAATAGTGAGAAATTTAGGATTGTCAACAATTTTTTTGAAATTTATTTTTTTCGGTATATAAATTTGTATAAAACTTATGCTATTTTGATGATTTCTACGTGATTTTGAATCACTTATTTAGATCAGATAGTAGTATATAAAAATCTGGCTTAGTCATATCTGAAATACTTCTAGTATATTTTGAAAGCATTACAATCAAAGATTGAATAAGGTTTTCCGGAGAAATTAGAGATTTCGGAACTGTTTTCCACATAGACATTCAATTGCTCGTAATATAGAGTTATGCGAATGAATAAGGGAGCATATTGAACAGCTGTATTAAAAAGCTTGTAAAATTAAGATATTTTGAATTAATATCGCAAGCTATTCCTCGTCCTCAGATTTTTAAAATGAAAAGAAACCCTAAATTATCTAAACTGACGAAGAGGAAAAAAATCGTCTTTTGTAGTTCTATATTGATCGAGTCGAGCTTTGTGTCGTTAATAGCTAGTTGAATCGTCGTATATAAAAAGAAAATGAGTTCGTTTGAAAATGCTATTTATATACAACAGGTTGATTTAGTTGGAGTTGACGAGAAATCAATCGAAGCGGAATAAATCCACTTTCGGACACTGGGAATAATCCGGATCACACGATTAGCGAACATTTTGCAGTTGTAAAAGCTATATTCTGTCGCAATCAAGTTTGTCACATTTCATGAAAACCTTTCGAATTGTTACTTTCAATTGAATATTTCACAGTTTTTGTAGAATGTACTGCAATTTTCTTGAAATCATTCCACCGTGTGTTTGTTGGTTTGTCATTATTTTTTTCTTAATTTTACTAAAAAACTGTTTTTTTGAATACAAAAGAGTGTTTCTTTCTGTTGCAGAAAAAAAAACTATAATTTTTTATTTTTCCCTGGCGGTCTTGGGTTCGAGCCCCAGCTGTGGAATTAATTTTTCGCTGTATATAGCCCTGCAACGTTAATGGCAATACTATTATCAGAACGGATTCAAAAATAAAGGAGGTCGGAAAAGACCCAAAAATCAAGAACCTCATAATATCAAAGTGGTTGGACATTGATTTTTTCGAATGAAGTGTACTCGATTCTCCATCAAAGTTCTAGATATTTTTTATCCGCGGTTTCAATAGGTACTTCTACAATTTGCATGAGTTGTGCTTGACCATAGATACAAGGTGAAAATTTCGATCACACTTGCTGTCATAAAATATTAAGTGGGTGGAAACAAATGAATCTCATTTTGAAGTGTACGAATTGATACTGTTTGATTGTCGTCTGACAGAGAAAACTAGATTTCTCTCTTTCTCGTTTTAATATTCCGTCTACACTATTACGTACTTTATTACTTGATGCTTAAGTCGTTATTCCACAGCCGAACTGTGGTACGAAGCACTGCCTCATTGCGTCCTATTTATATAACAACCAAATATCTATAAAGTTTGTGTATGTCTCATTCCCATTTGACACTATGTACTGAATCTGTAACCAACAATTTGAAACGGTGATTTGTGGCGAAATTTTGTAGGGTCAATGTTAAATTAACAACGCTGTTAAATTTCTGACTCAATGTTAAATGTGTTAAGAAAATAATATGTTTTATTTATATATCTGCGAACTATACATTTATCCGTAGTCATGCTTAAATAATTACACCACAAGGGCCGAAAGTGTGATATCTTGCCCTGCGCGATGATGCCTAAGGCGAAGCCGAAGGCATCATGGCGCTAAAGGAAAGGTATCACACTGTAGACCAGTGTGGTGTACCTATACTATTTTTCTTCATACCTCGGCCGTAAGCTGCACGCTCATTAAATATATTAATTAATTAATTACATAAAAACATGATAAATTCCAAGCAAGAAGCTTTGAGGTTATACGTAAAAACACGAATGACAGCTGTTCGCGACTATTAGCTAAAATATATTAGGGTTGCTATGGAAACGACATCTAAACAATAGTTAATTGGTTGTTTTTGCTTTACTACCGCACGAACTTCCCGTATTGCAGCGTGTAATTCCTCCAAGGAGTAAACGTTAGACTTTCTGCGTTACAATTGGTGCCGAAAGTGTGCACTTTCGATCGAGGTATGAAGAAAATAATAATTTCCCACTAGGACTGTTAATAGACTAGATTAAAGTGTGTATAAAATCCTATCTTTTGAGTATGGTAACCCTATGCTTTGTATACCGAATTTTACTTGAAATCAGTGCAGTCGTTTGTTGATTTTGCGTATGAAACATACACTGTGACATCCCCTATAAAAATAGCTGTCTTGCGTGCCTGTATAGCGATTGTAAAATTTTAATAAAACCACAATGCCTGTATTAGCAAATACAGTATATTGTCGGCAGAGTAGATTTTTGGCACTACGACCCGACTTTTTATTATTTAGTGTTGCTGGAAGGAATAGATAGTTTGTCTGCGTGCCTCTTTTTACGAGCCGTTGATGTTTAATAATAATAATATGCCACATCCAAATGTTGATACAGAACAGTATATTTTAATAAATCAATTTGATATAGTTCGTTTTTTTGGCTTTGTGAGGGTATAGTTATAATATAGCAAACTGTAATATGAATAAGATTGTTTATGGATTTTTTGTCTGGAGAATGTATAAAAATATTTTATAGCTTGTTTTAGGCAATTAATATACCAGGCTCTTAATAATTTTCCTGTTAAAATTTATCGCTTGTTTTTTTTTTATTGTTTTAGTAAATCTTTTAATGATATGACATTGAAACACCGCCGTAGTCATTTGTTTCATTTTTTTATATTTTGTTTATCACTTTGATTTACAAATTATGATTTCTTTATTGATTTATGGATTTTCATAATAAAGTTGATATTTTTTTTTTGCTTGAGTATTTTTACTTCCGTAATATTTAGGGAACTTTAAGTATGATGATAGGGTGAAAAAGTTGCCTTACTAGATAAAGTCACATTTTATTGAACAAGTCCTCGAAACGTGAAATCATTTTGCGTATGACGGCTGTGTTTGTGTAGATTTTTTAAAATGTTTTGTACAAAAATTAGTGATTATATAAGTGAGAAAATTATTATTCTATTCAAATAAACCGCCTTGTTTTAACAAATAATAATTGACATTTCTAAAGATAATTAATTAATACAGACAGACTAATGAAAGCCAGTTTCTTCTAGATAAAGAATAAATAAAGTGTACCTCCATCTAAATGATGTTAAACCAAACCAATTATACAGTTTGATAACTCTAGGCTACATTACATGCTTGTAAATGTTTATGTACAGATGATTATAAAATATTTTATATAGTATTTTTGGTAAATTTAAAATAATCGTTTCTTCTTTTAATTTTTATTTAAGTCAAACCCCGATAATACTGACTTATTATCAAAGAAAGTCTAACAAAAGACAATGTTTCCGATTCAATATTTAGAGAAAGTGGCTTGAAAGCAAACGAACAATTTGCAGCTAAAATGTTTTAAAATAGGTATACAAAATGCTCGTTTCACATTGTAACATTCCAGTAACTCAGACATATTTGAGGCGTTTCTTATGCAATATTCAGCTATGTCAATGTAGGGTATTTAACCATCGATGCGTCTTTAAGATGCCGGTGACGCTACGTCGTAGGTACGAGTAATTGACCGAACTTGTAGTTGACTAGATTTGTTATAAAGATGTGTACTTTTATTTAAAACGTAGCGGTCCCGCCCGGTTTCACCCGCGTGCAAAAGAACGAATGATGGGGGAGGCACGAGTACGCACATTCATCTTAGTTTACCGAGATTAATGTTGTGTCTTTCATGATGATCGGAGTTACCGTTCAAAAGTTTTTGTCAGACTGACAAATTTTGAGTTACCTACATTTTGCAACATTTTTCATTGATTCTCCGCTCCTATTGGTCGTAGCATGACAATATATAGCCTATAGCCTTCTTCGACAAATGGGCTTTCCAACAAAAAAAAACGTTTTTAATTCGAACTAGTAGTTCCTGAGATTAGCGCGTTCAACCAAACAAACAAAAAAACTCTTCAGCTTAGGTACAAAAAAATATAAACAGAAAAAAGTGATGAAAACTGAAAATTTGCTCTTGGAATCTTAAAAACTGTTCAATTACAGACTACGTTACGATTTTATTTATGTGAATTAATTGAGCTAATGTCTGTATAATTCATTAAAAAAAACGACTCTCACAGTATGTGGATTTTGTAATCCGTTACTATATATACCATAGAGATATTATACTAGAGTACGCGAGTGGGCCGTGAAAGTGTCTGCAATTCAGACAGAGAAAAGTTCCTTATCTCTATGGTAACTAACGAATAATGATACAAAACAATGCTGATTTGAGTAAACATATATAATGATACGGAACATTTGCAGCGTTCTCTCTCTGAACTGCAGACACTTTCACTTATGGCAAGCGTACCCGCTAGCGTACTCTAGTAAATTATATCTCTCTCTATGATATATACAGACACCGGACAATCATACCATATTATTATATGTAAAATATATTATAAACAAACTCTTCAGCTTTATATATTATTAGTATAGATGAGTCGCAAATGTTGATACATATTTATCAATATCAATAAAGTATTATTTACAACAAGAATTTTCTCTTGTTAATGCATCACCCACTACACGAGAAGATCTTTTCCGACTATGGTTTCAAAGAATTCTGTTTTCACTCCTCTTCCGCACAGACGTTCTTTGGTTTTGAGCCTTTCATTCAGTACTTATAATAAACATTTGTTTGTTTGCGGCGGGTAATCTCGGTAGCTACTTTTTCTCGAGTGACATAGGCTTTATGTTATTACGGTACAACACAAATGGCTGAGCAGTGAGCGAAAAATATAAAACAAGTTGGGTATCCCGCACACGATTGTGAGGTCAATTGGGGTACGTTGCAAGTTAAAGTAATAGAGTAAAGTGATATATAAGAGATTGCTTGTGTCTGATTATTTCGTTGTCGAAAAAATATATCCGGCCGACACCTTGCCGGAGTTACAATTTATTATAAATTTCAAAGATAAGTATCTGACAATGAACTATACTGCGATTTATTGAAGTGGGTATTTTCTTCCCTTAGAAACTCCAAAGTTTTGAAATAATTCTTCGTTTACTAAAGGCAGTTTCTTTCAGATCCATTTGAACCAATATTAGATATTAATCGATTATTCGATCCCAAAAATGGTTCAAATTCGCCGTAAGTCACCTGTACATATTTACAAATAGTATAGGTACATACTGTAAAATTAGTGAGATGGGTGATACAAGAATCGGTTAAGTGACTCAACACTTCATGGTGTTAATATAATTCAAGTAAAACACAATATTTGTAACTTGAGACCAAATGACTAAAAAAATCGACGCTTATAGAGTGTCTGTAATATAGGTACAGTCCTGAAACCAGTCTGTAGGCAATAAAATCATCATTTATTCATCTGTAGCAGTTATTATGAATTTTAGCGGAAAAAAATTGAACTGTGTGCAGCTACAATACTTATATTAATGTATAACTAAATTTATTAAAGAATAATTTAAAAAAAAGTGTCAATTTTTGACAGCTGTTTTTGCGTTTCTTATTCGACACACCACTTCCGCGGCAGTTCACCAAGTCAGAATTGGAGGGAAGGGTTGACATTAAAACACAGAAAAATTCGGTTAAAATTCCTAATTCGAATATTTTAAGTAAAAAGAACATACGCTCGTCATTAGTGTGAACTCGATGATTGTCGAGCGTCTATAATCTATCTAACTTATACTGAATGGGTTTTTATTATAGCTTGCAACCTACACCGAGTATTTATATACACAATATACATATATATACGGCATAATAATATAGATTTGACTAATCGTTCCTTGGTCTGTTAGATTAACTTAACTTTTGATACGGAGTGTACAGCCCACACCAAATAATTTATCATGGCCATCGTTGACATAAACCAAATTAAAAACCCTCACCTTTAGTTCGTGGCATCATGTGTGCGTATCTCGGCCCGTAAAGCTTTGTAACATGAACGGTATCATAATGTTTTTACAGTTTGCCGCCTTGTTTTGATGTCTGCACCGTTTTCAAGTCAATTTGATTATATTTCTAATATCGAATGAGTGTTTTTTTAGCTTTTTAATTAAATAGTTTTTTCGATGGCTATTTTCAATTGGTATTGCTATAAATTATATTTAATATTAAAAATTCGATAGGGTTTTTTGTTTTTAAGCCGTGTACGTTATGGCATATTTTTAATATCTGATTGGATTTTCAATGGTTTTGATATTTATGGGTTAGCAGGTATGTTAATGGATCTATTGATCTCTCTCTCTATCAATTTTAGAGATACTATTTTTAACCAGCTGCAAAATATCAATGAAATAACTAATGCATACATTATAATTTTGAATTTATATAGTAATCGTTTTATATAATCATTATTATGAGGTACAATGCGTTTTTAATGCAGGAATAGTCACATTACTTCTGATTTATTTTCTCATAGGAATCTCCTTTACATTTTCAAATTTCTTAGACCTGTCATAAACGATGCCGACCGGGATTCTTGGGATAGGATGGAGAGAAAAAGGAAAAAGTAATTATCATCGTAAATCACAGCTAGGTTAACAAACTAGTTACACATAGGAACAGCAAAGATATTTTTTTAATATTACCTATATAGTCCATTATGAATTATAACTAAAACAAATTAGTGAGAATAAGACAAGATTCTGTATTTTATTTTACTTATTTGGCCATTAACGTTTCATTCCCAAATTGGAACTTCTTCAGGACTCTATACTCGTTAGTGTACGATATTCACTTAAAATCCGGAGACAGTCCCACTTTGGGGATGAAAAGTTGACTGAATAAGAAAATTAAAATACAGAATCAAAGTTCTATTTTCACTAAATTAGTCAATCAACTTGAAAAAAGCAGACCGAGAATAGTTGATTAATTATAATTATCTAAACGTTTGGAAGTTTTACCGTAAATAGAACCTGTGAATTTTATGTTTGAGTAAAAAATGCAATTAATAATAATTTTAACTTTGTGTCTTAATCTAGCGTTGATGTCACCAGTAAGAGTATCGAACCATGTTAATGTTAATTTATTGAAATTGCTTGTTTCCATTTTGTTTATATTTAAACGGAAATGAAATCTTTAACAGCTCCCTGACAAAAACGCCTAAATACTTAAACAGAATAATTTGATTTGTATCAATTGTGTATAGAATTATTAGTGTGAAAAAGAAATCCACTAAATTTCCCATGTTTAATTTAAAAACATTTTTTTTATTCGACTATTCAGTAAAAAACTGGTTATGATATTATTTTAGTTCACAATATATTTAAACGCATAAAATATAAGAATATAATCCTCACAGAATAATAATGTAGGGTGGCGACATATTTTTATATTTTATTTCAATAAACAGGGAAGCTTAACGGTCCTTACAGCTACGAAGAGATTAGCAAGTTATTGAATTGTTATATAACAAGCATATTGAATATTTTATAAGCGTTGAAGCGTGCTAAAAAGTGGCTAATTATGTTTAAAATTGTTGATTCTATTATGGTGTTATTGTTGTATTGACAATCGGCCCGTTTGTTCTGACCGCGAGGGGGCAAATATGTTTAGTGTGAGGGTCGGAATCGTGTTTTCACTGCATGTACCTACTATTAGTTCCAAGAGGTCGTGGTCAAAAATTAGACAAGTTTTGTGAAGACTGATTTTAAAATTGTTAGTATTTTGGGTGTAATAGTAAATTTTATTTCTATAGTGGCCGTAATGGGATTTAATGTTATATCGAGCGATATAGCGCGTTTTGATAGTCACACGAGTCGTTGGCATTATATTTTTTTCTTTTATACCTATATGTTGTATAGTCAAATAAATATATTTTTATTTTTTTTTTTTAAACGCTTTATATTAGTTTGGGTTGTAAATATGTATGTATGTAACTAACTCCGTAACGGAATCTTTGAGCATAATTTTCACCAATTTCCCGAAGTCTGATTAATTTGAAACTTTGCATACGTATCAAGGACCGATGACAATGCAATAATTTGATAACAGTTTCCCATTATCCTTATTAGGACCCCCAGGATTAATAAATTCTTTTATAGATCCTCTGTAGTAAACGCTTTATTTTCACCAATTTCCCGAAGTCTGATTAATTTGAAACTTTGCATACGTATCAAGGACCGATGACAATGCAATAATTTGATAACAGTTTCCCATTATCCTTATTAGGACCCCCAGGATTAATAAATTCTTTTATAGATCCTCAGATTAATTTGAAACTTTGCATACGTATCAAGGACCGATGACAATGCAATAATTTGATAACAGTTTCCCATTATCCTTATTAGGACCCCCAGGATTAATAAATTCTTTTATAGATCCTCAAACTAAAAAGTGAAAAATAAAATATAGTTTAAAAAAAACTAAAAAACACGCTTTATATCGCACTAAAAAGTAAAAAATAATTGTTTTAAAATAAGCTTAAAAAGCGTTGGGCGCTCGATGTACGAAAATGTGGAACAAAGCGCCCCACGCTTTTTAAGCTTATTTTAAAACAATTATTTTTTACTTTTTAGTGCGATATAAAGCGTGTTTTTTAGTTTTTTTTAAACTATATTTTATTTAATGGTAATCGTTATATTATATTGTTATATTATTATATTGTTGAGTTGTAAAACATGTTGGGTGATGATGTATTCCGGTGGAGTTCTGTAGTTGTAAGATGAGATCTTGATTATGATGTAAATAAATATTATTATTCTTATGATTTTTTAAAACTTTACATACATGAAAAAGCAGCTATTTTATAGGGTGTAGTGCAAAAACAAATGATATATATACACATATAATATTATTATATGTGTATAGGGACACCTGACATATTTAAAAGATGTAAAAGGTAGTGATTTGTAAGAACAGACATTTGATACTGTCAGCAGTCGGTAAAAGATCGAAATGTTCACCGCCGGTTCTATCAAAGTGTGTTCCGATTGTTTTCTCATACATTATGTTCGCTAAATTAACACTGCATAAAACTTCGGCGTTGCTAATTTTT
Organism: Xanthostigma xanthostigma; assembly: GCA_963575645.1. Lineage (NCBI taxonomy): Eukaryota > Metazoa > Arthropoda > Insecta > Raphidioptera > Raphidiidae > Xanthostigma > Xanthostigma xanthostigma. The sequence continues at coordinate 45,986,892 of OY754464.1, forward strand.
TTACATCGTTTTGAAGCCTCCCGAATGCCACGTATCCCGACCGCTGACATCCTGACTAGTATAGTTATTTACATTCTAAATATTAAAGCTAACCTCAAAACATTATCCTTTGCAAAATTCTTGAAATTTTTGGCCATGAACTCTTGTATTGTATGTGGTTCTTATAATATGGTCTTTTCATGGGATGTGATCATGTGATACAATAGAACAATACATACATGTTTGGCTTGTGTGGTTTATATACACGTAGGGTGCCACACAACGATATACAAGACGATCAAATCAAAACTATAATATTATCAAAATTGAAAGTTAATGTTTGTTTGTGGCGGGTAATTTCAGAAACGACTAAACCGTATTGAAAAAATATTTCACTGTTTAAACGCTTACTTTTACCCAAGTGACGTAGGCTAAGAGGAAAAGAGGACGATCGACGAGCGAAAATGTAAATGAAGTCGATGATTCTGCGGAGGTAATCTCCAGAGCGAATGAACGTATTTGAAAAATTCTTTCACTGTTTAATAGCCTACTTCTTCCCGAGTAACATACACAATATTATATTGTTAGGGGCTGTTCATTTATTACGTAAGATAATTTTAACCACTTTCTGACATCCCCTCCACCACTACGTAAGAAAAAATAAGACTCGTAAGACTTCGTAAGATCAGTATCTACCAAAATTCCAAAGAAAGATTAGCAAAAATATAAAAACGCGTTGGTTTGTGTTATCAAATAACACATGTTTTACTCATATTGTGAATCATGTGCGGGACTGCGCGCGCTTTGAAATAATAATTTTTGCTTAATTTTGCGATCTTACGTAAGAACAGTCTAGATCCCCTCCCACATCCATGTAAGAACCCCCGCCCTTCCCAAATCGTCTTACGTAATACATGAACAACCCCTTACGCTACGACAAAATAAAGATCAGTAAGTGAAAAAAAGTAAGGGACATCGTGGATCTCGTACCTATACTATTTCTGAGCTAAATCGAGGTGTGATATATTAAGGGAGATTTGATCATTTGTTGCTATTGATTATTTCACTGACAAATCAAAACAAACCCAGACGATTCCATACCAGAAAACAATAATAGGAATGATATAATAATATAGAAAAAAAAACATTTTATACGCACTTTTGTGTGCGCTTTGATATAAATTTTATTTTGACCCTACAGTCGGAATAAAAATATTAAGATAAGATTTATCATGTACGTTAAAAGTTCGAGTGTCGGTAATCTTGTTCCAAATATCATCGAAATTGATACGACCACTTTAAACTATCCTGGTACCAAGAGCCAGCCAGATAAACATTCTCTAAATTCGTTCCCTTGTCTGAAATATTCGAAAATTTCGTTAGAAAATTATTACAATTGGAAGGTCTCGTTACAATTTTACTTATGTGTTAATACCTAACAGTGTATGTTTTTGATCTGTCTGTATTTTCCACACATCCCATCGCGCCTATTATAATATTGTGTACAAACCTTGACATTAGGGTTACCAGTTCAGAACCAGTCAAGTGGTTATTGACAAATGAAGTGTCAACTCGTCATATTATTATGTTTTCCTTTTTATTTATTTTGTACATTCTTTTATATTTCATTGTCGTGTATACTGCACCCTGTACATATTTATATAACGATAAATATTTTTTTTATATTGTGTATTGAGACGTTACTGCGTATAAAAGGCTGCAATTTTTTTAAACACGCTTATGAAACGTAACTAAAAAAGGAAAAATCCATAATGAATTTTTCATGATCAAGTTAAATAAAATGACCACAATCACGGTTCTCCCGACATTATCATTAGATCGAAGCGCGGAAACGAGAATATTGTGTTGTCATCCGAACTACGTAGGTATGTGTTAGTGATGTGCCGGATCGTTAAAAATGCATATCCGCGGATACGGATCTGAATACGGATATTTGGTTTCAAGATCCGCGGATACGGATACGGATCTTAGCTTTCTTAGAGTACGCAACGGTAAATATTGCACATCGACCTTTGGAAAGAGACTATCTGTTATGGGAAAAAGTTATTGACTTCTTTAAGAGTTAACTCTCATAACAGATTGTCTCTTTTCAAAGATCGATGTGCAATATCTCATTATGAAGATAGTTTTTATTAGTACCTTTGAGTTATGTACTATTGGTATGGTACTCACTACGATAAATTTTTGCAAAGTAAAGGTGCCAAATACGATTTTAAGAAATAAAAAATAATCTGAATGGAATTTAACAGTTTTTCATTATTACCTAATCACCTTTATATATAAAATTTCATCTATGAATTGAAAATTAATAAGGTAAAAGATCCGCCATAAAACTAACGGATACGGATACGGATCTTTCTTCTCCCTCGGATATCCGCGGATACGGATACGGATATCCGGCACATCACTAGTATGTGCCCAAAGTTAAAGTCGATCGGACAATAGAATTACAAGTGAACTTAAATAAAAGCTAATTGTAAAATTTAATTCTCCAAGAATATTGTGTAAAGATTATCAAAAATGTCTTTATTTTTTAAGATGGGAAAATATGTCTTCATCAACTCGTAAAGTATATACGATTTGGTTAAGTTAGGATGTGAGGTTAATTTCCTTAGGAAACAAGATACACAAGAATTTCCGAGACTCCCGAATAACTTCAAAAACTTTCAAATGTTTCTTGATACGTTCAAAGAATTGCCGAGACTTTGAAAGAATTCTTGAAACTTTTAAAGAACTTCGAACAAAAATGTACACATGATTCCTGAGTAATTATCTTCTTGGGGTAGGATTTGTCGCGGGAAAGTTGTCTTCGACGTTTAGCATAAATTATCGTTTTTATTTTCAGTCATCCTTCACGTGTTCAGAACGGTTCGTTTTATCATTTATTGTTCATAACAGTTTAAATTATATTGCATTATTAAAATCAAGACGTATCAATCGTGACGGGGCAATTTACAATTCACTCATTAAAGTCACCTATAATGTGTGTTTCAGGGACTTTTCAAGCTATTAATTCAATGTACAATTCTAAAATAAATAATTTTATTGAAATTACCTGTAAATTGTACAGACTGACCTCAAAAACATCTTTGTGAAGATACAAGCTATATTGGGATTTGATACAAAACGATACGACATCTCGTGATAGAAACCATAAACACATGGCGGATTCGACATTACCTTTGAACTTAACGCTGCCTATATAATATCAAATCCCAATACACATTTTCTTTTCATGTCATGTTACTTTACAAAATAAGGAATCCTTATAGAGAACTGCGTTTGAAACTAGAAAGAATAACAATATTGTCGTTTCTAAAACACAACAAAATTATTCAATGTACACTTCAAGAGCAATGCTTTTGCAACGATTTTATCCTAGCAGGGACCAAATTTTTAACTTTTCTTACCATTACCAGTTGCAAATTATACATAGGTAATTTGAAAACTGCTCATAGAAGCGAAATCGATCAACACGACGTTCTGGAAAAATTTCACAACAAAGAAAATATGTAGAGGTTATTGTAGATTTATCTTGTTATTTGTACGTGAACAATTAATATTATATAGGGTGGGCTAGGCCCACCTGACCTACCCCTCCCCTCCTGCTACCCCAATGCCCACGAGCAGGAAAAACTAAACTGATAAACATGGTGATATTGTTTCGAAATATAGAAATATAAGTACCTACATCAAATGGCTGTTGAGTGTTGATGTGTCGTGACTAAATTATTGTTTTATCAGATAGCATATTATTTCCCAAAAATATCTATTTTTGCACTATTTCATCGACTCTAAGATATTCAATTTTAAAAATTAGATATTACTCGATATTAATAGTATTTGATTAACCACTATATAACAATGCATAGGTAGTTGTAAAAGTTTATTTATAAAGAAAACAAATCCATAATATCTTTGAAGTACCGAAATCTTCTTTTGGCACGGCAAAGTAAAATTGATTCATGAGATTTAAAATGTAACGAACGTGTTGTCATGTACGTATACCATATAGTATATACTATAAAAACGGGCTGTAGAAAATTAACTGAGTTGGCGGCGAGGTAGAACGGTAAAACTGATGATAAATTCAGAAGAGTCGAGCGGGTGCCTATTGGAACCTCTCATGGTGAACAGCAGGTCCCGCTGTGATTATGCCCATTTTCTTTAGCGTGGCGACAAGTTTCATTATCGCTTTGTGCGTCAGAGCTGAGTTTTTTCCTATTTTTGTCATGATTTTTTGGATTTCAACCGTGAAGTATTTATAACAAAAATATTATTTATTTACAGCTGACGTTTCATGCACACTTCTGACTAAACCTCAAATGTATATTTTTTTGTCCATTTTCTTTCAAGGTATGACTTTTAATAATAAATAATCTTTATTTATTTACATTCATCAATTTAACAAATTGTATCTTTAGCATAGAAAATACGGTTCCCATGACCGTTTTATATCTTGCACTATATCATGGCATCTTGTGATATAAGAGCGGTTATTTTCTTATTTATTTTGCTTTTTATTCTTTTTTATTATCAATTGCATACGTTTTGACTTTTGATGCATCATACCGATCTGAGAATATCAGTAGGTAAGTTAATGTCAAAAAGAAAATATACTATAGCTCTAAACTTCGCTCACGTGAACATCAATTTTGTTCACAGGCGCGCTCCAGTTAATGTCAGTTTTAATGGAAACTCGTAATAATAATAATATTTATTTATTATCGATCTTCTGTTAGATGTATAACCTAGTAACCAGTCTAGTTAATAGACATATTTGTAGTATAATCATAAAAATCGTCCGAACGATACCGACGAGCTTATCTTTTTAAGCAGGGGGAGGGGCGAATATTGAAAATATTGTTCTGTTAATTTAATTGTGCATTAACATGTTTCTCCCATGTAGACACCTATTTAAAATTTAAATAGGGATATCGTACAAATATAGAGCAAAACGTGTAAAGCAGCTTCAAGCATTTTGTTGACTGTCAAATTAAGTTTTCTCCTGATATTATTCACTCAGATATAGCCTAGTAGCAAATGGAAACTATCATACTAAGTATAAATTTTATTGTAATAAAAATGTTATTAAATTTCCATGAAGGTTTATAGTTATTATTAGTGTTATTTATGTTTAGTTTATTTATAATACTTATTAAATAATGAAGTAAGGTATACAAAATTCCTCTTTACATTCACAAACGGTAGAGTGTTTATTTTGCATTGATTTACTGCGATTTTCATTGATTTGCTAAAACTTTGATTATTGTTATTGATTGAAAATGCGTTAGAATTATAATTAAATTCTATAATTAGGCTTTTGAAAAAAAAATAATTATCGATTTTTTTATTGTATTTTAAAACTTTATTATAAATAATATTGATAATCGATGCGAAAAACTTTAAAAAAACTTTTTTTAAATTAATTATAAGCAATTTAAAATTGATAAAATATTAAAAAAAATCACGTGACCGTAAACGCACTAAAATTGTTTTTGACAGTTGTGACGTCATATTGTTAAAATGTATATAAGCAGTCTATCAATGGCTTCTACATTATTGTGTAATGAAATGACTAAAACTATTCTAAATTTAGTATAAAAAAATATTGTTGACAAGTAATTCTATTTAATAATGTGTGACAAAGCTTTTATAAAAGCCAATTCTGCTAATAGGTATACTGTAGATATTATTTATGATCACAGATTTTCTAAAAAATGATACATTTTCGGTTCAATTCAGCTGAGGTTAAGTTTTTTTTTTTTAAATAATAATGTGACTAATTTATGAGAAACTAAATATTTTTCATTAAATATAATTAGTTAATTTATTATTTATTATTATTATTTGTAGGGTGTCACTCGAAAGATATATATAAAGATTATAATTCTAGTTGAAACATACCTTTTCACGACATATTAAAATACACAGCGGCTTTTAAGTATGAAAATCGGTTTATATTTTTAATGACGCTCTGTTCTGAACTTACAGTCTTTACCACCTGGCAAATACTTAATCGTATGTACCACACACCATTTTCGTCATGTGTATGCGAGTTATGGTTCAAAAAATTCTGGTACATCATAACGTAACTGAAATACACTATTTTATTTCATTGTTTGAAAATTTTTATTGTTGTCACATTGTTACTAATTTTTTCAATTGTTATCTTAATATGATAAAAAACACAGCTCATACTATAGTCTATTATTAAAAGATATTAAGTATTATGTATGTAGGTACTACATTTCCTTGAATATCGATTTTTGTGAGTTTTTTTGTGACCTATGCAAAGCAAATATTATTGATTGAAATATTATACAAGACATTGCTAAGAAAAATATATCGATAAAATTGATATACCATATTATTCTTAAAAATGAGTGCCGAGAAATGACAATGGGTGAGTAAAATTACATCCGAAACGACAATTTTTAAAGGATCTAAAATAACGGCGGCAGATTTCACCTAAATAATATTTACAAAGGGAACGACTGTTATTATAGGGAAAAATGGTTGGTAAAGTTGAATCTTGGATTTCTCGTTTAAAAAATACATAACATTGAAATTAATTCGTTTCGTAAAAAAAAAAATAGGTAGTACAAAATCAACAAATCACAGCAAATTAATAATATGTTTATTGAACTATTCCAAGCAAAGTTCGGTCACCCAGATATTTAAATTTATACGTTGATATAAATTATTATTAATTACAGTATTATATTAAAATACTTACATCAAAATGATCCTTGCAACACAAAAAAATGGATGTTTCATGATGTTGACACCATTGTTTTCGACGTGTAATATCATTTAAAAACATTTTGTGGGGAGTTTTTTTATGTAATATTCGTAAGCAAGCACGATAACATTTAAGATTCGACATTTTTGATAAATTTCTTAATATATTGACTGTATTCAATCAATGAGAGGTTAAAACACTGTGTCAATTGCATGTGATGATAATAGAAATTTACATTATGACGTCACATTATGCTCGGGAAATGTCGGCTCGTTCTCGGAACTGGGTACAAAAATGTATTTTTAATTTGATATAACTTTTGAATTATAACGAAAATAAAAAAAAGAAAAATAGTTTTGTTATAAAACTTATATACGATCTTTCCATTTATGACAAAAAAAAATTTCATTCAAAAGCCCAATTCAAGGCCGACATTACGATCTCGCAAAGCTATTGGGGGATAAAACGAATAAAACGAGAAACACTAACACAATTGAGTACGCAAATGAGTGACGACGAAACGCAAAACAAACAACGGTAATGTGTTATCTACATTCAAAAATGAATTTTGAATACCTTACAGTGGAAAATAAAAATAAAACAAAATGAATCGCAGAATTGTTCATATACCTACGTAAGAAGTTTCACTTTGCTCTTGTACGCTTTAACAAATGCCTTTTTAAGTTTAAGGCTATTTATTTATTTATATAATTGCAAAGTTTATCTGAGCCTAAAACAAAAACGCATAATTGAAGTGAAACTTCTTTAGACGCGAGTTGTTTCAAATGGATATGGACAAAACATGAGAGAAGAAGTGGTAGAAGTAAGAAAAAATAAATTATAACAGCGGTACTAATATAGAGTAATTAGAAAACTCGCTAACAGGTGGCAGTAAAAATTAAGTGAAAAGACTATTTCTCTATTTCATTAAAATGCCCTAATGGCGCTTACAAATCAACAATGTTTTTAGTGTATCGTCGTTGGGTCTATAATACCTCTTATGTGCAAAAAGTAAAATTTGCAGGAAAGGCCAAAAAGTGGTTATATCAGCAATGGATGGTAAGAACTAGCTATTTCAGAGGTATATTACTAATTCATACTTATTTTCACTATACATGTTTAATTACGACGAAGTATTTTCTTAATAAAAACTTTTTAACAAAAAAATTAAACCGCCGAAAAACTGAAAAGCAAAAAATAATAAATTTTTTTATTTAACTAAGTTCTATTTAAGTAGTTGAACGTATGTGACAGTCTAGTATATCTAAGTTATTTTGAGTCGGCGTCAACAATCCTTCGCCGGAAATCTCTGAGCGTTCACGAAGTTAATGTCAGCGACAGAGCAACCCGAACGGGCACACACTGAGGGCACACGTCTTTGCGAGTGGTCGTGTGGAGAGCGCATGTTTGGAATGTAATGTTTATCGCTGGAGATTTCACGTATCATTGTTAATTTGATTTGGTTATTTCTTTTAGTGATCTTTGTTCATTGATTGTTTGACGCCGACTCAAAATTACTTAGATATACTAGACTGTCACATACGTTCAACTACTTAAATAGAACTTAGTTAAATAAAAAAATTTATTATTTTTTGCTTTTCAGTTTTTCGGCGGTTTAATTTTTTTGTTAAAAAGTTTTTATTTTATAATTTTTTGTGGCTATATAATTTATAATTGTAATACACTCAGCATGAAAATCTGTGAGTGAACAATAAATCACCGCTATTTTCCCATCCTTAGGGTAGGAATTTTTTTTCCAAATTTACATGAGACCAACCTCGAGGTGTACCCTATCCAACAAAAAAATAATTATCGAAATCGGACTACTCTGTAAAAAGTTATGTGTGGTCACTGGTCATACATTACAATCACTGAGTGAACAATCAATCATCCCCTGTTTTCCTACCCTTAGGGTTGGAATTTTTTTACCAAATTTATATGGGACCAACTTCGGGGTATACCCTTTTAAACAAAAAAATAATTATCAAAATCGGACTACTCTGTAAAAAGTTATGAGTGGTCATACATAAATAAAAAAAAAATAAAAAAAATAAAAAAAAAAAATATACGCGTCGACTTGAGAACCTGGCTTTTGTTTTTCGTCGGTTAAAAAATATTTAACGTTAATTTCGGATTTATTGGCACATGGGAGGAATTATTTGACACAACTTTTCATATTAGAGTTACTTCCCCTTGTTGGTTACTGTCAAATTAATTTGGAGGTATTACTAGTGTATAGAGCTCCGTTTCCTGAATCTTTTCATCTAAAAAAACGTAAAATCTGCCAACTATGCACATAAGAGCTATTACAGAACCAACGACGGTATGTTAACGAGAAAGTTTCAATAAAGCTATATTGTACGGAAATTGTCCGAAACAATTAAACACGCGCTTATGCAAATATGGCAGAGAAGCATGCATATAGAAGCCGCATACGTCCTTAATTAAAAGTACTATTGAATTGTTACTTGATTATTCTTTACAGTTCTTTTAAACACGTTTATATTTTACGGTTTAATCATAATGCTAAATAAAATACGTCATAATATGAAATAAAATATTTAATTATTATTATTATTTTAAATTAGATATTAAAATATGTGATTACATCATAAATGGTTGATACATAGAATGACACCATATGTTGGGTTTACAAAATCTTTGCTACGAGAGGAGACCCGACTGCAAACATTTTTTTTTTTTTTTAATGTTTTACCAAACGAGTAACGTAACAATGGATCATTCAAAAGGTAACAGATTCACATCCCGATGGAGGAGTTTTCTTTCTCTTGTGCTGAAGAACAGTCATTCTAACCAAACGTCGACATAGTTCATTTTACAAGGTCATCTTCGATAACTCGTCTTTAATCTTATGCTGACAAAATAATTTTCTATAATTCCTTTAATACAGACATTTCTTCCTACTATTTTCGCCGAGGAACAGTAGTTCTTGTACCGATCGTCTTTTCGGAGTTTTTCAAAGAAACATTGCGATAGTTTCTTTTATAAATCCATCTTGATAATACATACCTCCTCCTAATTTTCTGTAATTCCTGCAACATAGAAAGGTTTTTCTATTTCATTCCGCCAAGGTAGAATCATTTCTGTACTACTACAAGTCATCATGAGATTTTCCAGATAAGATCTTTTGCTCGTGAAGTGTCCTACCTTATGCTGATTTCCTATACCTAATTCCTCTAACAAAGAAGTTTGTGTTCTGTTTCTTCCGCCGAGGAAGAATAATTTCTGTACTAGCTATTGTGACATTTTTCGAATAAGGTTCATGTCTCTCATATCCTCCTATGCTCATGAAGTAGCGTACTTTATCCTGATTTCCAATAATTCCTCCATTCACGCTTTAATTGAAGTACCTACACGTAGAAAATAACTGAGAATGTGATCCGAGTGGCATCTGTTTCAGAAAGAGATTTTATTACGATTTCTAGAATATCCATTTAATAAATGGTATGCACGAAATAAAATTTATTAAAAAATTAATCTTCCTGATTAAAATAGCCAGTAGCGACATTTTCTTTCTAGCTGTCAGTTGAGGTTGAACAATTATTATTCCATTAGACTTCGTACACACACGCATTTATCTTTTGTTTTAATAATAATTAATAAAAAAATTAATTGTAGCACCAATATGTAATTATAAAGTTGTAATTTTTTTGTATTGTGTCAAATGCAGAGTTCAGGGCTGGGCTAAGCAGCGATTTTTAATCGTACACTGGGCATAGTCGGTCTCGTACAGGACTATACTCTGTAATAATTTAAAGTTTTTTTTGTAATTAATAAGAATCGACTTGTCACCGCAGACACTGAAGCCTCTAGGCCTTATTGTGCTATCTCCCAATCTCATATATCACCCGATCCAGTATCCTTGTTCCTTGTACAAGCTTGTACAGTCCATGGACTGGGTGGTTAATATAATCTTTTGGACTTATTCTAGATTGTCCATAGATTATTATCTGCTTTCTACTATCCAAAGCCTCGCGCTTTTGCACAGAATATGATACGCTGTTCTGTTCCGTCTCCTTACTGCATTGTCGGGTTAAATAAGCCCCCGCTAAACAGTCCGATTCTTTCGAGGTTTGTCCTTTCAGGGTACACTGTCCTGTCAGGAGGGCTACCACGAGACGAAGATTGTTTCTACTAAATCGTAGCAGTTCTTCAGTTATCTTTCGGGATGACCCTTTAATAAAAGCCTTACCATGTTGCTGCCTAGAAATTTAATTCCAGTATGTCTTATGCGGATTTTTTATTTATTCCCTTATTTATTTAAAGTTTAGAGAAAGATCTTTTGATTTTTTTAACTTAAAAATCCTTAACTTATAGAATTGAAGAATCTTGGAATAATCTTTCAGCACGTGCCATTTTGTTTTTCGCTACGAAAACTGATGCAAAAATACTAGTTATTATAATAAATTACATTATTTTAATATTATTGCGTTTAAATAAATTATGCATGTCGTATATCTGTGGCCAAAATGCTAAACTACTTATGTCTAATTTTCTTCATTTTTTGCTTACAACTTAAAAATAATCATAAATTGTGCTATCTTTCTCACGTAGGTAATTTTTTTTTCGAAAAAATAATCAGAGCGATATGTATTCTGGTTCTTTATCTTCCATTTACTGTCCGCCCGAACCTCCTAGCTAGCTTAAAAAATACGATCGGGACTTCCATAACGCCGAATCTCTATTTCTGAAAAATGTACAATTACTAACGCACTGTTTGTCTCTGTCTGTTTCACTGACGACGAATGTGATTTTCCATAATAATAATAATAATAATAATAATAATAATAATAATAATAATAATAATAATAATAATAATACAAATTATTTATTGAGCCATCATAAAAATGAATACAAGACGTCAAGCCGCTGATTTTCGGTTTTTAACATTCCTTTCTGTCGAAACTTACTCAATCTTTGATGGTACTGCTTTCCTAAATTATGACTTTGAGCCAGATTTTTAAAGATGATCTAAATAAATGATTTAAAATCAAGTGAAAAAATGACAAAAATATACAGAAAAAAATAATTTTCCCAAAAAATTAGTGTACAAGCTAAATTTATCAGTATTTTTAATATACATTTGTAAATAAAAGAGTTCTAAATGTTAATTAGACATCCCGCAATTTGAAATCTCTTGTCGTGCTGTAAAGAAATACTGACAAATATCACTTTTTTTGTGATACAATATTTAGAACAAATAAATATGTTTATGAAGATCATTTTTTACAAACTGAGTGAACAGTGACCTTAAGCAGTTTTGCCTTTTCACCATAGATATGTATGCTAGATTATTGAGTTGAGAGAATCGCTTCGGGCAGACCTGTGGAGAACACTCTCCTCGGTCGGACGGTCGAACTAAAGTAACTTGTAAAGATAGATGGCTCTAGCAGACAGATTAGTTAACCAGGGTTATTAATGACCGTGTTTAACCTTTAGCCAACCCCGCGCGCTCACAACAATGGCCCCGTGTTTTAACACCACATTACAACCGTTTACTGCTGTGTTTTCTATTCTATTCTATCTTCTTATCGTGCATAATACACACGTACAATGTGCGCCAAAAGTGTCACGTTCGTAATTTTTTTTCATTTTTTTAACTTCTAATTTCATATTTTCGTCTGAATTAGCCAGGGGTAGGAAAACATCTTTACTACCCTGTAATTTCTGCTAGAGTGAATCGGCGAAATAGTGGTCCGGTCCGGCTTCACCCGAATTTGTAGATAGCCACCGTTTTCTCGTCGACTTACGTTGCAAAATTGGTTTTCACGAAAAGCACTTTTATTTTACGCTATAATATAAAGCGTATTGTGATCCTGAAGATCCATTCTAAATATTGGTGAAAAAATGTTTCAAATCGAATGTGTAGTTTCGGGGATTACCTCCTACATCCAAGCTTACAATACAAACTTGACTTCTTTACAAAATTAGTATAGATATGGCTTCTATAGATGTAAGTTTATGCAGATTTTTTTTTCCGAATTATGCAAAACTATGAGGTCTTATACGGGCGTTAAAATCAGCGCAATTTGTTTTATAAATCTCAATTTTAAAAATATTTGAAAAAACACGAAATTTTGATGAAAATCGAAATCTCTCAGAAGTTTTCAGACTGGCGATTCTTGTAACAAAAGACATTCCATATAGAATTATGTTGCCCTGCCCAACTTTGCCCGAGTGTACTCGATTCGCTCGTATTTATAACTATTGGGTGTTTTTTAGAGTGATAGAAATTTAAATTGAAAATTAATTAAAGTAAGATTGAAGCCAATTTTTTTTTATTTGAAAGATAATGTTATGACATTTAAGTTTTAAAAATATTTCCGATGTATGTCCACCACGACTAGCTTAAAGCTTTAAGGTACCGCATTCGATCAGATCAATTTTGGACCACTTTTTAGAGTAATTCAGGCCTTATTTCACCAATAACACGAGTTATGTTGACTTCCAAAGCGTCTATTGTTTTTGGTTTATATCAGCATAAACCAATGACTTCATATAACCCCGAAGAAAATAATCCGTATACGGCAATTTTGCTTGTTTACGTAGCCATTCAACCAGAAATGAGCTTTATCACTAAACACAATTTTTCGAGAAAAAAGTGGATCAACTTCGAGCTGTTCTAGGGCCCAATCAGCAAACAAACGACGCTTATTATGGTCAAGTGGCTTTAGTTCTTGAACCAGTTGGATCTTGTATGGATGTAGACCCAGATCTTTACGCAACATTTTCCATGTTGTGGGTGCACATATTCCAACTTGTTGTGAACGTCGACGAATCGACAAATTTCGATCTTCATTAACACTAGTACATACAGCGCCGATATTTTCTTCTGTACGTATAGTTCTTTGTCTTGTTGTAGTTTTTGCATCGAGTAGAGAAAATATTGCCTGAAATCTATCGATAGTTCAACGAATAAGCTGCTCTGATGGACGATTATGTAAAGCATAAATACGAAGTGCTCTGTAAGTTTGGCAAATAGAACCCTGATTTTGAAAATAAATTCAACACTTGCGGCGTGAGTCTTTCCACGATAATTTGTCAATGCTTACTGAAGAGAAATGTCAAAACAAGATGGCTTCTACCTTCTATCAAATCACAGTTCTCCCATCGAAAGTTCTAACACTCTAAAAAAATACCCGATAGTTAATTTTTGCTTAAACTTTATTTATGTAGAGACAATAGTGTCTCAATTTAGTTTAAAGAATCACTTTTGACACACACCGTATAAGCACAACTAATGTTTGTGTGCAAAGGTGATGTGATCTATTTTTGTATGAATACGGGTTCTTGTCAAAAAAATCCTATCTAATCATTATTTACGTTAACAAATAGTTGTAAGAATTACAGACCAGTAAATGAGACTACTCGTTGATTGTGTGACTTGGGCTTTAGTAGATTTGTTCTGTCGCACCGCTTGGTGAGTTTTATCAATATAGTGAAACGATAACGCTGTTCCGAACGCGAGATTGAAAAATACGGGAGTATCGCCGGTACTTCGATACTCGGTAATAAAACGTATGTGCGTTTTCAACGCCGTCACGGATGTCCAAGTCGATACTCGTATATCACACACTCTCCTTCATGTTTTCACTTCCGTCAGTCACTTCTGCGGCAGGCAGGCGTCCAGAACCAATCCGTGGACCAGTTCTACTTAAAATGTTTACGCTCTTCGCTTTTGGACGGTCGGCTGATATGTGGGTTTTTTCAATCGTGTTGTCAAAAGTATTTTGAAGATAATAAATTAATTATTTAAAATCAAGTAAACTGACAAAAATACAATAAGTTTATGTAGAAAAAAAAAATAAAATTATCGAACAAACTAAAGGAGGTGGGTTGTTAAGGACCATTTTCCGCCCATCACACACTCGAAAAAAAGTTTCGGTTTCTGATTATTATTGAATGTATTTGTATATTTAAAGATGTGTATTTTTTATTAGGTATATGAAATTTACGCCAAACATAATAAAGTAAGTTATAGAAATTATTGCCAAAAAGCGAGTGTGTACATTTTTGTAGTTTTTTTAATCTTTGAATTATTTATTTTTTTTACGAAACAGTTCCATGAACCATATTAACTTTGACTAGCAATGATTCTTTTCATTGTAGGCTTGAATTTGAGTACTATTTTATTTTGTTAGATAAATCGTAGGAAGTTGGAAAGGTTGATAAATTTGAATTAAATTTAATAAATTGGACGTTTCGTCATTTAATTATGCTTCATCAGCAACTTACGTCATAATTAAATGACGAAACGTTCAATTTATTAAAATTAAATCCAAATTTATCAACTTTTCCAACTTCCTACGATTTATCTAACTAATATTATACTATGGAAACGAATAATGAAACTATTTTATTTTGGTACATGGAACGCTCCGTAAAAAATAATTCAAATATTAAAAAAATGACAAAAATGTACAAAAAGAGCTAAAGACTCGTTTATTCGGCAATAATTTCTATAACTTACTTTATTATGTTTGGCGTAAATTTCATATAATAAAAAAATACACATCTTTAAGTATACAAATACATTCAATAATAATCGGAAACAGACTTTTTTTCTAGTGTGGTGGGTGGAAAATGGCCCTTATCAACCCACCTTCTTTCTTAGTACTTTAAACTTATATACATTTGTAAATACTCAGTACTCGCTCATACGTACACTTATATATTATGTATTGCTGTCTAACAAATTGCACTGAAACAGAAGATTTGGTACAATTTGATAATGATCATCTATTATTATATGCGATTATGGAAATACTTTTGTTTAGACGGTTACCATGGTGACGGAGTCAACTTGAAATTAAGACTAAACAGTTTTTTGATTACAACATTGACTCAATATAGTCGTAATTCACTACATGTGAGAAAACTTGTGTTAATTTAATACTTTGTTATTAAATTTTCATATAACTGTCAATTTGCAATTTGAAAGAGAGTGTCCGAATACAATGGTTGCGACAAGAACAAGTAATGTGGGACCATTCTTCAAACGATTTTGTGTT
Source organism: Xanthostigma xanthostigma (assembly GCA_963575645.1). NCBI lineage: Eukaryota > Metazoa > Arthropoda > Insecta > Raphidioptera > Raphidiidae > Xanthostigma > Xanthostigma xanthostigma. Next base: position 46,002,669 of record OY754464.1, read on the forward strand.
TTCCAGTTGTCAGCCCGGGATATTATTTCCACTTTGAACGTTTTTAGAGAGAGAAACCTGCCCTATGCAATATTTCTGCGATGGGTAGAAGTACAATTGGACCACGATTTACAAACCTAGAGACCAAGAAGATTTGGAACAATGCCAGCCGCGTTAAAGCTTGCACACGTACCTAATTTTTGTTTCTTTCTTTTGACTAGCTACATGTATACTTACCATCGTTTACGAACCTCTGGCATTTTGTATCTTGAAGTGCCATTTACAGTTTGCAATATCATTTTTCACACTACGCTTTTGGTGGCTTGGTTTATGACTGTCGTGTTATATTTTGTATTTTAATTTAAAAATCTTAATTATTTTCCTTTAATATTTGACTGGGCCGTATTTTCTTCCGGTACACTGCGCAATTTAAAATTTACCAAAAATCGATCCCACTTCCAAAACAACTTAAATTTTGTTCGAATAAAGTAAGACTCACCTGCGGTTTCCATATCAATATTTTGATTTTTTTATAATAAATTGATTGATATTTTCACCAATTCTTAGATTACAATTGGCAATATAAGGGAATCTATTTTAAAGCAGAAAATATGAAACACGCTTTTTGCACATACCGTTAAACTAGCGGTATGTGCTCTATTATCACTTTGCGCTTCAGAGCTGACTTTCGTTCATACAAGAAGTTATATCTAGGTTAATTTGCACGAAATCCATTCAAATTGTAGCTTTTTAAAAAGAGGAGATTCTTTTATAAAACGAAACCATTTTTGATTCAGGTTCATAATTAGTCCTAGAATTGTAATTGAAAATCTAGAATAGCAGTTGTCGGTTGGTCTGTACGTATGTACATACGTATGTACGTACGTCCGAGCTCTACAGATCGCAATTTTGGTCGGATCGCCTTGGTTTATATTTTATTCACTTTGTTTACTATCAGAACCCTATTTCAATTCAATGAAATATGCGTTCAATAGGTTAATTTTTATAAACAGTTTTTATTTTATGACAGCTAATGGTTTGAAAAAACAATGTAATAATTAGGTGCTGTATAAATTACCTTAAAATAAGTGCTACACTACTATACTATAATAACACCGGCACACCCAGCAAGCTTCGTGGCGTAGTTGTGATCAGTAAGGGCAAGGTCCTGGGTTCGATTCCTGGCAATATTTTTGATTTTTATTTTTTTTTCTATTCGATTTTATTCCACTTGATTACACTTAAATTTTTTAGTCTACATAAATTTTTTTAAAATTTTTACAATTTTTTTAAAATTTTTATTATACAGTGGAAAACTTGCGGGATGTGCACTTTTGGTTTTGCCAATTATTGTATGGTATTAAATACTCACTTGTATGCGCGGAAAATATTATTTATGCAAATACACTAAAAAACTATTTGAGTTTTTTTAAAGAGATACCTAATCTAATCTCAATAATATAATTAAAAGCGTTTTTATTAATGCACACCTGGCATTATGGGACACCTTGTTTAATATAATTAATTTATGTATCATTTACCTTTTTTACTGGTTTATCATTTAGATACGCAAGATTCCCTTATTTCAAATCAGGGGTGTAATACGCTGTTTTCTCACTGGTGAAGGCTTCACCAGTTCACAGAAAGCCTATATAATATAATAACCTATCAAAATTTCAAGAGCACCAAAGTAATGAAACAATGTAAAGCATACCCGACCTATGCATAAAAAAATTCCGCTTATTTGTGAAGTATAAGTATATGACACAACTTCAATTTTGAATTTATAGTAAGTGTAGTAAAGTTATAGGATTTTACTTCGGAAAAATTTTTACCATGATGTACTTTTGTACATACCTTTATTTAGGCTTTATAAGTAACGTGCAAAAATATTTATTTACTTTTTAATGTTGTTTTTTCAAAGCACTTATTACAAAAAATATATTATGTGTAACTCGGGCAAAATTGGCGATTGCAATTCATGTGATTGCCACCCTTGCTCTGTGCTCTGACATTTTTTCGCCCTAGTTGCGAAATGCGTTTTATTTCGTTTGTTTAATTTAAATGTGAATGTTTTTAAAAGTCAAGTTATGAAATTTGTTCCCAGTTATTCAGGTTTTGTTAACATTCAAGCAAAAAGAGTCTACCAAAAGATTGTGTATAGAATCCCTTATTTATAAAATTTATGAAAACAAAGGAAGTAACGAGCAACTTGTAATTAATATAACATACCTACAAATCGTTCTTGTCAAATTGTGTCAATTCTGAAAGCCATATTTGAGGCGTAAGTCTTATACAATATTAAGCTGTGTCAATGTTGGGTGTTGACTCATTGATGCATAAGCGAAGTGCCTGTGTGTTACGGCGCATGAGTAATTAATCATTGACTGAACTAATTGTAGTTAACAAGATTTGTGTAATTTTGTTTATGAGAGAACACCTTCACCTATATGGTACTCCCCTTCCGCACATACGTTCTTTGGTTGAACACACAGTATATTATGTTAATTCTTTTGTCTGGGAAAATGATTGTGTTTTTTTTTTTCATTTTATTGTTACTAAGTCGAATATAAAATGGTTGATGCATACATTTAGTTGATAAGAAATTAATTGTCGTCTAGAGTCAGCCATGCATGGACATAATACGTTCTACATAAATACAATTTATTTTATTATCGAATAAAATGTTCTGTGTACATTATACTTAGCAATAATTATTATAATAGTACATAATACATCGTTTTTAAATTAAAAACCTTGAGGTTTACAGAGTACCACCGTCACACGTATGTGTTCGTTGTTTTTCTGAATATTTTGTGTCATTTGTTTATCTTATTCGTCGAATTGATGTTGGTATCACAGTAACAAAGTATTTTTGTAGAACGTTTTTTGTTCGCTTCTGAACTAATACCTTTGAGTAAATTCTAACAGATGTCGTTACATGTTACTAAAACAGTTTTTTTTGAGAAAACACCGTAATTTTGTACAAAATATTTAATAAAAACTATCCTATAGCGTAAGTTGCATCAATCAAGACACATTTACAAAATTTCAATCGGTTCAGTGATTTCGGAGATTAACACGAAAATTTTATACAATATATAGATTAAGTACTTATTTACAATAAAAAACAATTTTTAAATACCTAAGGCTTTTACTTACTGTTTACGATCGAGCGGTTCTAAAAAGCATTTGCTCTCCTGACTCCATCATCAGGTTAGAGACACGAAAATATCTTGTATTGTCATCGGAATTGCATAACTAGCAAATGAAAAGCTTATAAAAACATTATATTTCGATCTTTACTGACATTTCTTAAACAGTTCCAGAACTGCCATGAGTTTTAAGAATATTCAGTGCTATAGTGATACTTGGGCATAACCATGAACAATGTGTTTGCAACATTGATACCAACTGAAACTGGATAAGTGTTATCACGTATAAAATATTCTTTTGTACTTAGTGTATCTATTAATATTAACATTATCAACATGTGTTTTATATGTAAAATTTAAACGACCTCTATTATGTGTATTCTACATTTTATTTGTATTTGCATATTAATATGCGCTTTGAAAAATTATAAACAGCGAAATTGCCGTGTTTCTGACTTTATATCGTTTATTGTCAATAATATATACGGATTATACAGGTATTACTCCCTACGCCTATATCTTGCTTATTTTTGAAGATAACCCTATCAACACCTATATATTCGTAAATGGGACGAAATTCTCTACAAGGTGGCTGCAAATCATTGAGGGTATCTCTGCGTGGGCCAGTGAGGAGATATTCAATTTTTTTCTGAATAACACAATAGGTATATTTTTTTCGATTTTCTGATTGAGCTTTTGATTCTCTTTTCATCCGTGTAATTTAATACCAGTATTGCAATATAAATTTTTCGAGATAAATGTAATTAAAATTTACATACAATACTCGTAATGACACTCAAGTATAGATACATTATTATATTGCATTATATTATGTGAAGTTTAATTGTGTATATCTCGAAAATTTTTATAATGTACTAGTGGCCCCCCGTTCGGCTTCGCCCTAATTTGTAGATGGCCTATAAAAGATAGACATATTATGCATCTGCATCAGACTTTCTTATAAAATAATAGCCGCATTTGCGTTGTCATATATTTATTAATAATAGCCGTTACCCGCGGCTTTGCAAGAGATTGAAACGAAACACGGCAGCGATAACAGTAGTGGAGCCTTCGGCTCTACCGTACTGCAATCTTGCCTCACGGGGGTACGGTTCTCTCTACAGCGACAACAGTAGTGGAGCCTTTGGTTCCACCGTATTCCAATTTTTCTTTCCTTTAAAGACCTTACTCGAATTATCACGAATATGTGAAAAAAAAATTAGCCAATTCGGTCTAGCCGCGCTTTTAATTTTTGATTTATATAGATTACACTGATATTTTTGCATGATTGAAAAGAGATTAAAAAGCTTTATCAGACTAGTTAAAAACATATCTGTGTTCCCATTTACGAATACTACACATAAATGTCGAGAATACAATTTCGTCTACGAATCTATCGTGGTTTGATACGACTATTGAACCGATTTAAAAAACTCTTTTACTGTTAAGTCTACTCCTTCCCTATTCACATATGAATTATTACGCTAAGACAAAAAGGGAATGAGTAATGAGCGAAAATGTTAATGCGATTTATGAACTAAATTGGCTAAACTATATAAAAGATCTACAAAAGTGAAATACGAGAGATTAGGTGTTCATGATTATTTCGTTGCCAAAACATAATCTACCGGGATGAAACCGGACCGGAAAATAAAAATTTACAATTACGGACAAAATTAAATTAATATCTTTATTTGTATTGATGTAAACATAATTGTCTACATTGTTCGACATAACAATTTCGCTATAATACTGCCATAAAAGATGATGATACATGAATTCTTGAAGAAACGTTGGATGATAATGGCAGCTTTATTAGTACTTTAATTACTGCCTTGTAGTAAATTATAAAGCAAATTATAATTATAGTGATACTGCTAAAACAATTTTATGGTTTCACGTTTTGAGTAGCTATTTAAAATAATTTCTCCGCGGTAGATACAAAAGAGACTAGCGGAGAGAAATTAAAAATAAGGATTCTTGATTTTCTGACAGGTAATTTTTTCCCTGTAATTTTTTATTAAATGCATTTTTCTTTAAATTTCTTTTATTTCCAAGAGATTTTTTCAAATATCCTCACTTCGTCAAATTCTGCTGAGGTATATGTTAATAATTATTATAAATAAATAAGAGTCTGTATTTATTTTATCGTCGAAAAATCGATGATACTAAATGGCGTAGTACATATAGATATATCTGACACTTCTAAAAAAAGGTACAATGAAGCATTTAACTTCTTTCAAAGTCATCACGCTTACATTATATAGTATAAACTAATTTTAATCATTAATTTTCCAGTGTTGCTTTTGGAAAAAATTAATGAGTGCCAATCAAACAACTGCCTAGAATATGAAAAAAATTATTATATCTTATATAAGAACCTAATTTGTATAAGAGGCTATAATTTACAATCTTTGTCTAAAAATTGGCCCGGAGTAAAGCGTAACAAAGTTCTCATTTACTTCCTGTCTCTAGGAACCTATTCTGTAATTTTTTTTTAATGTTTAAACATCGCTAGTGGTGCCTCCACCTTCTCAATTATTGTTAGAGTGATTCGGAACAGACATATTGACGCTTTGCGAATGCTATCAGCCACAATCTATTGGAATTTTCCTTGAAGGCGTAGGAACTACATTTTGAGATACTTTAATTTTCTACTATCTAAAACGTCATAATCAAAGGAATTTGAAATGGATGCGCGGCAATCATTCAATCCCCAATTCAATAATCAGTGAACCATATTTGGTTATATCAAATCCATAAAAAAGACTATGTCGATCGTTCAATCCTTTTAAGGGATTTTACATGAAGATCTAATGATCTCTAATCCGCATTAATCACATTTTGCTACACTTTCATTTTCCGCCACCGTATGTCACAGCGTAAAATCCCTATTAAAGGTTTGAAATGAAGGCCTGACCTGTCAGACACATTTAATTATACTTTCTTTTTCTGCCACCGGATGTCATACCGTCAAAATTGCAGTACGACTCATCCGTAATGCTATCCTAGGCAATCTGAATGGTCTGTAAACCGTCCCAATATTTTGACCAACGGTGTATACAAATGAGGAGCATTTTTTCAAAATGGCTTTTATCACATTTGTGTAAATTCCCAGGAGAGCATCAGATTATATAACAGCTTTATATATATAAAAAAAAGAGACTTTGCACTACGTAGCCGGCTGCGTTCTATATTTGTATCTATTTAATCAAGATTACCGAAATCATTTATACTAATTACCCTAGTAATTTATGTGGTAACCTTGGATATAAGCCGTTTTGATATATCACTGCTGATAAAAGCTGTTTTGAATCAAAAGTTATGGATACAAGTCTGAAGACCAAGATCCAGGATAATAGGTAAAAAAACACCAATTTCAAGTTGATTATCAAATAAAGGAATTACATTTTATTTTATTTTTATTAAAAAAGAACGTTCTTAACAAAAATAAGTGTTGGTTTTCTTCTCTTAAAAAAACTCAAAAACAAAAAATTAAAAGAAACACAAAGAACAAAATAATTTTTCAGCCATAAACGTTTTAAACACATAAGCCGCAATCGTCTTCATTGCAATCGCATTCTTCACCTTCACTATAACTGTTTTTTTCTTCACCTTCATTTTCTGTATTCTCTAACAGTAATTTATCGTAAAATTTCATTTCAGGTATATTACGCCAGTTTTCATCATATAGGTTCAACAAAGTTTTCACATCTTTTAATTTTTCTTTTTTTATTGGGTTGTGCAAATCCATCTCCTCTGGTAAAGCCATGATAACCTTCTTCCCTCTTTTGAATACACTTGCATACTTTCCTTCTGAATCATTTCTGTAAAATTGTTCCATTTTAATTTTTATTTCATTCATTTTTGAACCTTTTTCTATTTTAATTCGCTTCATATTTTGAATTCCATTTAGTTTTCGCATTGATTTCAATGAAAGTTTTCTATAATCCAATAAACGCCAGTCATCTCCCAATTTTCTCACTACACCAACCTGTTGATACAACTCACAGTACTCTTCTTGCAGTAAAATTGTAGGATTTTTCCGTAATTTTTTTTCGACACGACCGAACACTCTATCTGCTGGCAAATACGAATGGCCTCTCACCGGGAATACAACCAGAATATTTTCTAAAGTTGCAGGGGCTTGTCTATGCAGCCACAGGGCTAAACTGTTCATAACAATGTGGTTTTTGTTTTGCCCTCCGCAACCATCTGCGAAGAGCCGTAATGTTTTGCAATTTTTCGAAAAATCATAGTTATTCAAAAAATGATTCAGAGCAGAGGCTACCTCATTTGCTCCACGGCCAGCGAGGTTTTCCGTCCAGGTATAAAAAACTGGATTTTCGGTTTTTATGTCGGTTATACAAAAGCAGTAAAAAGAAAGTTGTCGCAAATAAAACGCTTCTCCAATTGGAATTTTGGGTAAACTTTGAACTTGCTGCATATCAAAGCAAAGCGATAAAGATTCATCGCTAGTTTTGTTCATTAAGAGATGAAATTGTTTGGAGCGCAATTTATGCACTCTCATCTCAGTTATGATTTTTGTTTTCAAAGATTGATCTGTGCAACGTTTAAATTCATTTTTCTTTCTAAAACAAAAACTGCACACATCGGATGCCGGAGAACCAAACCCGATATTAAAATCGTTGGAAAATATCTTTTGGAAAAATCCAAATTTTACCTTTAAATTTTCGTCAGTCTGTGAATTATAGATTTTAAACAACTTAGAGATGCTCATCTCTGCCGGAAGATATAATCTTTTTGATTTGTTTCTATTATAATGGCTCTCATGGGCCTTTAAACGACTTATAAATTTTCTTACATTTTCGCGCTTTTCAGCATTTTTTTCAGATCTACGATCTCCACCTCTATTTTCCTTAATTTCTTTCCCTTGCATCTTTGTATTTGCAATTTTTTGAACACGTTTTTGAGTAACGCTTAAGCTAACCAAAAACATATTTTGACACACTCTATAAAAACGATTTTCTTTTGTTTTCAACTTATATTTTACAACAACTTTCGTATTTTTATCCCTGCAATTTGGTTTGTACTTTTCCCTTCTTCTCTTAGGCTTATTTACCTCTAAATAATAGGACAGTTTAATGTCTTGAGCAATTTTATCATGTCTATTGTATAAATCCTGTCGACATGAAATTACATCAGTTTTAGAAATTTTGAGGCAAAAATACGTTTTTCCGTTGTGTGTGCAAGGACGTTCAAAGTTTTCCCCATCAGGAAAATGATCTTGATACCTTCAAAATCAAAAAAAAAACTTAAAATACTTGTATACATAACCTTAAAATCTAGTCTTACCTCATAGCTTTTTGTTTTTCTCTTGTACTCAAATGTTTCTTCCTTTTTCGGCTACCTGTCGTGTTGTCACCAACAATAACATCACTAGATACATTCAGGACACTGTCCATTTTGTTTAAAAACAAGCAACAAACAGAACACGAATCATAATATAATTACAATCAACTTTTCACGCTGCATTAATTTGACAATTGGATTGAAGCTGCTTTGAAACATTCAGTTTGATGGATAAAAGCTGTTTTGAAAAAATCACTATTATTTACAATAGAATTACTATACAATAAAAGACATTTTGAACAGAACTAACCGTTCTATAACATGTATTTATAGTAATAGAACACGATGACATCTATATCTTAATAGCAAAAGTTTTTGGATAAAAGCCGGTTTGAAAAAATGCTCCTCTGAGGAGCATTTTTTCAAAATGGCTTTTATCACATTTGTGTAAATTCCCAGGAGAGCATCAGATTATATAACAGCTTTATATATATAAAAAAAAGAGACTTTGCACTACGTAGCCGGCTGCGTTCTATATTTGTATCTATTTAATCAAGATTACCGAAATCATTTATACTAATTACCCTAGTAATTTATGTGGTAACCTTGGATATAAGCCGTTTTGATATATCACTGCTGATAAAAGCTGTTTTGAATCAAAAGTTATGGATACAAGTCTGAAGACCAAGATCCAGGATAATAGGTAAAAAAACACCAATTTCAAGTTGATTATCAAATAAAGGAATTACATTTTATTTTATTTTTATTAAAAAAGAACGTTCTTAACAAAAATAAGTGTTGGTTTTCTTCTCTTAAAAAAACTCAAAAACAAAAAATTAAAAGAAACACAAAGAACAAAATAATTTTTCAGCCATAAACGTTTTAAACACATAAGCCGCAATCGTCTTCATTGCAATCGCATTCTTCACCTTCACTATAACTGTTTTTTTCTTCACCTTCATTTTCTGTATTCTCTAACAGTAATTTATCGTAAAATTTCATTTCAGGTATATTACGCCAGTTTTCATCATATAGGTTCAACAAAGTTTTCACATCTTTTAATTTTTCTTTTTTTATTGGGTTGTGCAAATCCATCTCCTCTGGTAAAGCCATGATAACCTTCTTCCCTCTTTTGAATACACTTGCATACTTTCCTTCTGAATCATTTCTGTAAAATTGTTCCATTTTAATTTTTATTTCATTCATTTTTGAACCTTTTTCTATTTTAATTCGCTTCATATTTTGAATTCCATTTAGTTTTCGCATTGATTTCAATGAAAGTTTTCTATAATCCAATAAACGCCAGTCATCTCCCAATTTTCTCACTACACCAACCTGTTGATACAACTCACAGTACTCTTCTTGCAGTAAAATTGTAGGATTTTTCCGTAATTTTTTTTCGACACGACCGAACACTCTATCTGCTGGCAAATACGAATGGCCTCTCACCGGGAATACAACCAGAATATTTTCTAAAGTTGCAGGGGCTTGTCTATGCAGCCACAGGGCTAAACTGTTCATAACAATGTGGTTTTTGTTTTGCCCTCCGCAACCATCTGCGAAGAGCCGTAATGTTTTGCAATTTTTCGAAAAATCATAGTTATTCAAAAAATGATTCAGAGCAGAGGCTACCTCATTTGCTCCACGGCCAGCGAGGTTTTCCGTCCAGGTATAAAAAACTGGATTTTCGGTTTTTATGTCGGTTATACAAAAGCAGTAAAAAGAAAGTTGTCGCAAATAAAACGCTTCTCCAATTGGAATTTTGGGTAAACTTTGAACTTGCTGCATATCAAAGCAAAGCGATAAAGATTCATCGCTAGTTTTGTTCATTAAGAGATGAAATTGTTTGGAGCGCAATTTATGCACTCTCATCTCAGTTATGATTTTTGTTTTCAAAGATTGATCTGTGCAACGTTTAAATTCATTTTTCTTTCTAAAACAAAAACTGCACACATCGGATGCCGGAGAACCAAACCCGATATTAAAATCGTTGGAAAATATCTTTTGGAAAAATCCAAATTTTACCTTTAAATTTTCGTCAGTCTGTGAATTATAGATTTTAAACAACTTAGAGATGCTCATCTCTGCCGGAAGATATAATCTTTTTGATTTGTTTCTATTATAATGGCTCTCATGGGCCTTTAAACGACTTATAAATTTTCTTACATTTTCGCGCTTTTCAGCATTTTTTTCAGATCTACGATCTCCACCTCTATTTTCCTTAATTTCTTTCCCTTGCATCTTTGTATTTGCAATTTTTTGAACACGTTTTTGAGTAACGCTTAAGCTAACCAAAAACATATTTTGACACACTCTATAAAAACGATTTTCTTTTGTTTTCAACTTATATTTTACAACAACTTTCGTATTTTTATCCCTGCAATTTGGTTTGTACTTTTCCCTTCTTCTCTTAGGCTTATTTACCTCTAAATAATAGGACAGTTTAATGTCTTGAGCAATTTTATCATGTCTATTGTATAAATCCTGTCGACATGAAATTACATCAGTTTTAGAAATTTTGAGGCAAAAATACGTTTTTCCGTTGTGTGTGCAAGGACGTTCAAAGTTTTCCCCATCAGGAAAATGATCTTGATACCTTCAAAATCAAAAAAAAAACTTAAAATACTTGTATACATAACCTTAAAATCTAGTCTTACCTCATAGCTTTTTGTTTTTCTCTTGTACTCAAATGTTTCTTCCTTTTTCGGCTACCTGTCGTGTTGTCACCAACAATAACATCACTAGATACATTCAGGACACTGTCCATTTTGTTTAAAAACAAGCAACAAACAGAACACGAATCATAATATAATTACAATCAACTTTTCACGCTGCATTAATTTGACAATTGGATTGAAGCTGCTTTGAAACATTCAGTTTGATGGATAAAAGCTGTTTTGAAAAAATCACTATTATTTACAATAGAATTACTATACAATAAAAGACATTTTGAACAGAACTAACCGTTCTATAACATGTATTTATAGTAATAGAACACGATGACATCTATATCTTAATAGCAAAAGTTTTTGGATAAAAGCCGGTTTGAAAAAATGCTCCTCAAATATAAATTCATAATAATAAACAGGTAGGTAGGTATAGGTAGGGGTCATAATCGATGTGTACACATACAATGTATGAAAGGACTGTTAATGTTTGTTGAGTCGATGGCACGGGATCGGACGAAACGTCGGAGGCGGGGCGCTTGCGTAGATCAATCAAAACGATCTGTTAACGAGCATTTCGTCTCTGCATGTATATAATACATAATATTCTTCTGATATTTTCGTGTATATTATGTTTATATAACAGAAGGACACAGCTCAGATGAACTATTAAGAAATGATAGGGGTGCAAGAACAATGGTCTGCTTCAATTATTGTTATCCTCGTAAATCTATTATTACAAACTCCCAGTTCCCAAGTTCTGATGATCTGAGAACTGGTAAACGTGTCGATTGGATTTCCTGTTTAAAAAAAATATCTAGACTGACCCTGTCAAAATCCAACGGAGTGAAGATGTTTGGAAACGTATATTGGAAATAAAAGACATAATTGTAATTGTTTATATTCTTATAAAGAAACAATTTTGAATGCTTCTTTTTAACATATTAACTGTTTGCTTTCGGTTTTGCCGAACGGTTAGTTGAGACCGGTTGTTCACTCTGAACTTCTTCGAGCAATTCCAATGAAATTGATTCATGTTCGTAATTACTTTTTTACGATATTATAAACGAAAAATAATAGCGGCACATCTACAAACACGAAACTTAAAAAAAAATCTCAATCGGTTGAGTAGGGATCGTAGAAAACCACTTGTGTTAAATATAATATATAGTATAGTTATAATAAATAAAAAAATGTAAATCCTTGATAGTTAATGGTATTTGAGACATTTCGGCCGTTAGAACAACTTAAGAGATTATTAGAAACTTATGCAAGTTTCCTTTCATCATAAAGCCAAAACTGAGATGATTTCGAGACACGGTGTACCTACATTAATCGCTGGCAATCAATATGTTGTGTATTTAATTGATGCTATCATTCATTTAGTTGTTTGAGTGTCTTCTCTATCGGAGGAACTAACTTGCAAAATTGATGTGAACCCATTTTAAGTTAGCAAAAAATAATATCGAAAAGCATTAATAACTTGTTGAAATGTTACATTTAATATAATTTGACGTGTTTGTGGAATGCATTTTATATAAATATGAATTATTTTTAAAGATTTTTTTTGCCTTTTTGTCGTGCATGGATGGCCGAAATCATCTTGGGAACTGCTGGACCGATTTAAAACATTCTTTCACTATTTAAAAACCTATTTCTGTTCGATTCACATCCTAACTATAATATTATAAAATGCGCATGTGAGTGTGTTTGATTGTTGTTTGTTGGTTTGTTACGCTTTCACGCATTAACCGCTGAACAGATTTCGATAAAATTTGGTAAGGAAATAGATTGCTTCCCGAGGAAGCACATAGGGTACCTTTTGTCTCAAAAAAACCTAAAGGGAGTGAAATAGGAGATGAAAGTTTTTATAGGGTAAAATAGGGGATGATTTTAAAATTCACACGTATTAATATAATATATAGCACGCAAAAACTGCTGGCCAAAACCTCAAAGTGTATAAACATTGTTTTTTAAATTATCATACTAACGCTATACAAAAGACGTGTGTCGCGGCACACACGACCGAAGTGACACTTCTTATGTATGAATAATATAATTTTATTCAACACGCGTGAGTAATATGTAATTTCGGGGCCCTGCTAAATTCGGGAGAAATAATAAATTACTTCATGTTGATGCGTAGAGTGCTAATAATGAGCCCTACAGTGTGATAATGAATTTTCTGGACCAATAGAAACTCAGTAGCAAGCCCAAGCGTGCAATAATGAAAAAAAAACTGCACGCAGCTACTGGACCAATAGGAACGTGGTAGGCGGTATTGTATATATGAAAACAGCATCGCAATTCAGCGAAAGTCATGGCCATCTTGTGTGTATCGAGGGCGCTGGGTACGTCAATCAATGAAGTGATTTATTATTTTTCCCTCTTTTGTCAGGGCCCCGATTACATATTACTCGTGCTAGATGAATAAAATATTATGTGCGACCATTGATCGAAGGAGAATATTCCACTCGCGTGCGTTTTACCGCACTCGCTACGCTCGTGCGGCAAATTTCACGCTCATGGAATCATCTCCTTCTCTCACTAGTCGCACAATATACTATTATGTTTATTTTCCATTTTATTTGTCTTTAATATTAATTTTTGACAGTAGATAATAAACTATATTATTGTGTGTCTTCGGCTTCGACGTCATTTATTTGTGGCAGTGTTTTCCGTTTCATTTATTTTATTCCCCAAATCGACGAAATGCCGCCTAAGAAGTTTTACTTCAAAAATAAAAATTGAAAAATGCAAAGAGTGATGAAGTGCAGATATAGTAATAGTACGAGTATTTATTGTGATATAAAATTCAAGATTAATGTCAATTTATCGAGTAACAATATTGTTCCTTCAAAATATTATCGTTAAAATTCTTTCGGCTTTGATAACTTCCGATGACCACATTTCCGTTTCATATAGGTAATTGTTTTGTATCATTTTATTTATTTGCGGAAATTCCATAGAAACCCTTTTCGATCGCTTATTTAACCGTCGGCAGACCTTTTATTTAATCGCAATAAAACAAAGGCAACAAAGGTATGTCGTGAATCATTAAATTTGTGGTTTTTATATCAACCACTGCAGACCCCTGAGTTAACACGTAAATCTATCTAAACTCTTGGTCACAATTATTGCACCGCGCGTCTTTTCTGCTATATGTCTAGTATTGAAGGAAAAATTGAACTGGAAGCAAATTTTTCTTTCTGGTAAAACCAGAATAAGTTTGAAATCATGCGAATAATGTCAATGACCTAGAGAAAGATTTCCTGCCTGAAATATATCTACAAATCTGTGCGGGAGTTGAAATGCAAGGCATTTAGTGTTCTGCGGAAGAACTTCGACGCCCGTGTGATTAGCATTCATTATTATCCACAAGCTAGTGAATTTTTTTATTTGATTAATTATCAATAATATACAAATGAATAGAACAATAATAGAATTGAGCAGTTGAAGATTTGTGAACATAACTAATTTGTCGGGGACCCTTCGTGTGAGGCATCGTCGAAGGCGTGCAGAATGCGCCAGGACTAAATTCTCTTCAGCACCTTTTAATTTAACCTTCAGAAGACAGAATGAAAAATTAATAAAAACTGACACGCCTATTCGATTAGTTGTATTTTATGTTCTTCAATTAATTAAAAACTCTACGTTTTATATATTTACAATCTCACTGAAGCATCGCTGTTTATTAGACATTTGAATTTTTTACTTACTTTTCTGGCGTTTCAAAAGCAATCCATTTTATGTTTTCCTTAAAGCGATTTTATAATTATGACCATCCACAATAGCAGCTTCAAAAACAATATCAATATAGTACCAAATTGAATAAAAATGTTAATATTTTTGTTTCAACATCCATCATTCCAAAACAATAACAATTAAGAACCTAGAATATAAGATATACTCAGTAATCATATTTGTAGGATACATAAACCAAATTGACAATTTTTAGAATTTTCTTGTGTCTGTTTGTGTGTTCCGGATTAACTTAAAAAGCATTGAGTCGATTTTGATCGGATTTTCACTGTAGTTTTATATTATTGCTCTTCTACTTAAGGGGATGGTAATGATCTCAGTCGTCGAGTGTCTCTAAGTCAAAAAATGGGCATTAACGTGAGCGAAGTCTCCTATTGTAGGAGAATATATATTGAAAGTATGATTGAACAATTGCTAGATATATAAAGAAATCGTCAATAATCCAAAACATGTCTTTATTAGTGTATTTGCCATAAGGCACTTACACTATTGGCGTCGGTCGGATGGCGGGACCTAGGGGTCGGACCAAAATTTCTCGACGTTTCATAAGTTTCTAAGAAGTTTGGCACCATTTTTGGAAATGTTTATATATATATGTATATATATATATATTTATATATTTATATATATATATATATATATATATATATATATATATATATATATATATATGTGTGTGACCACGATAACTCTCGACAGACTTAATCGATTTAAACGAAATTTGGTCCACATGTTGGAATCCATCATCGCAAGAAGCCTATTTAAAATGGGCCCGATCGGGCCATTTTAAGGGGGGTATTTAGGGGTTGAAACATGTTTTTGGGCCCAAAAATACGGAAAAAATTCTCAGAATCACTTCAAATTTGAAATTTAACCCTTTAGTAATTATTGAAATGTGCTGCTAAAATTTAAATAAAATCGGCCCGACAGGACCGGACTTACAAGTTTTATGAAAACGCAAGTTTACTGATATGGATTTACATACTGAAGGGTGTATATAATTTGGTACAGATGTTGAATTGGTATGTAGTATTGAAATTAAGTAAAAAAATGTTGTTTTAAGGGGTGTATTAGAGGGTAATTTTTTTTATTTTGTCCAAAAACAAAGTTAAGTTCATACAATAGAGCCACACTGCTTATAAAAGCAAATACACTATATTGTCGGCAGGGTTTCGCACTGCGACCCGAGTTTTTATTAATTTAATGACATTGATTAACAAATTTTATTTTCAACTAGCCACTACCTGCGACCACGCACACAAGCTGATAATGTTTTATACAACTATAGCGGAGTCTTCGGCTTCACTGTATTACAATCTTGCCTCGCGAGGCTGCGCCCCGCTCGGCAACGACATCAATAATGGAACCTTTGACTCCACCGTATTACAGTATTATTTGTTGGCTATTTATTGGATGTCTGCAATTTTTACTATCATCTAAAATGTGTTGACATTTGACATTTTTTTTATTTACAGATTAAATATTCAACCTTCTCAGGGAATTAATTTTTAAAAAGCCTTTGTAGTGCTCACCTGCGTTATATAAGAAACTCCTGTATAAAATTCCATGCTCCTAGACTCGCAGTTTTAAGCTGTGTGTTGTCTGACAGTCAGTCAGTATTAGAGTTTTATGAAGTAGAAGATTTATTTTTATTAATTTCATGGTCTCTACGAAAATGTATTGAATAAGTAAATAATAAATTATATAACGTCTTAAAAAAACATGTTTTATTTATTCGTTTTTGGAATCAGTTAAAAAAGAGACACGATATTAAGTAACGATCCTTTTTATTAAATTTTACCAAAATGGAGGACGAAGAGGTAGTAGAGTAGAAGAGTAAACATAGGGTTAGATTCTCATTGTACTAATCTAAAAACGTAAACAAAAATCACTGGTTTTGTGTTTGTCCCTGATTTTTTTTTCGCTCGGAATAACTTCTGCCAAAATACAGTAAAAATAATATTTTTTTTTCTTTTCAGCTGTACGAGATTAGTGACGATCCAAAAAGGAAAGAATTCCTGGACGACCTGTTTTCATTTATGCAGAAAAGAGGTGAGTGATTTTTTATTGTTTGTATAAATACATAGATATTATTTTAAAAGATATTTGATAATCTGTCAAAAAACTAACGTAGAGTATAGGTATCGTTTAGAGAAGATAGCGGAGTCATTTCTGCGCACAAACAAGCTTCGGGTCAACTGGTCTTTGTTTTCGAACAAGGAGTGATAGGTACACATTTGCCTTTAAAATTACAAATTAGTGAATTTTTAAGATTTGAAATATTTCCAAGCAATCGATTTTCATTAACACGTAGCGCCTTTCGAAAAAGAAAACTATACTGGAAAAAAGATTATTAATTTCACAAATCACTTTTGAATGATCAATAATAATAATTTTTTACAAAAAGTAATGATATCCCATCAAAAACATAAATGTGAAAAAAAGGAAGCCAAGTTCAATATTAAGAATATTATTTTCATACCGCGAAAAATGGGTCCATACCTCAATACAAAAAGGATTGAGATCTAAACGGGTGCCAAGTTTTCACTTGGCAAGTTTTCACACATATAAACATGAATTTTAGGTATAAATTATAATATAAAACACGAAAACTTGCCAGTTGAAAACGTGGCCCCCTTTTAGATCTCAATTCTTTTTCTATTGATGAATGAACCAATTTTTCGCGGTATGAAAATAATATTCTTAATATTAATATTGAACTTGGCTCCCTTTTTTCACATTTATGTTTTTGATGGGATATTCTTGTACAGGGAATAAATGAATTAATTAAAATCAGTTTTACGATCTCAAAGCATTAAAAAACTCTTGACGACGACGCTTAAATCTCTTGGCTCTCGCAATGCATAAATTACCTATATAGAGACAGAAGACGCAGACGCGATCCGTCGATGCTCTATAAAACATATCGTGTTTGATTTATTACGTAACAGCGCTGTTATTAATCATGTGAAAATTTTTAATTACATAACCTCCAGATTGGTAGCGTTAATGAGATGTGTAAACGAGATATACATATATATACATAGGTTCCATCTACCTCTAAATATAGGAACCAACACATATGGTGTGTGCCGTTTGTTCGTTTAACTAAATGCGCTTAGAGTACGATATGAAAATAATTGGCAGTGTTGTCATACATACATATAGTCTGACTGAAGAAAGTACACTCACCAAAAGAATGTGCATAGGGTCCCTTATTTCGGTCTGAAAACATCCGAATGATTCATAGCTAACATACTGTTGCGCGCTTCTTCTTGATGTAAATAAAAAATTTCCACCACGAACTAGAACAGTTTTGTTACAATATGTTAAGATGTACAAAACGCTCTCGTCGCAATGTGGCATTCCAGTAAACCAAACGTATTTGAATGGTTACCTGAGGCTTTTCTTAATGCAATATCCAGCTATGTCAATGTAAGGTGTCGGTTCTTTGATGGACCTTTTAAGCAAAGTGCCAGCAACATTACGGCATACGAGTAATTAGCCGAACTTGTAGTTGACGAGAGGTGTCATGGAGATTTTTGTGATTTTATGTAAGAATAAAATATAGTAAACGAGTACGCTGTACAAACTGTACGAAGTGAGGCGCGTAAAAGTATGGCTCACGTGACAGAAATGTGTGATGAAAAGTCAGTAAATAATGCACCTCCACCAGATTTACAAAAGAGGGATGAGCAGTGAGTTAAAACGCAAATCCATACCACTTATATTATAGTCTGAACTCTGAAATATAAATGTGTCTCACTTCTTAAATTTTTAACACAGACTACCTAATATGACATGGGGAATTTGTTACTTTTGATTATTTGTTTTGCCAAATCTAAATTTCTCCGGATAAAGCCAAACCGTACGCCTAGTGTTAATGTATAAGATGTATAGTTTCAAAAAAATCAAAAAAGGCTCTGTATCATCGCGCTAATAAGTAGAAAATAAATTTATTTCTCTTTCATAACATTTAGAAGCGTGAGGCACTTGATGAATTAAATGAAAAGTGAGTGTTCAGTCCATTTTTCTAAACGTTACAAATTTTCTTTTCTACTTTCTAGTGCGTGGATTTTTAGATCTTTTTGAAACTTTAAACGGTGTATATTATAATACGATATTGTATTCTAAATTTTAAACTACTGGAGACACGTTTTCCCACCATCGACACCGTCACTCCCACCACTTGTTTTTTTCTTTCCATTTTTTAATTTGTTATATAAATTTTATTATCTAGCCAAACTATTAGACCTAGTTTATATGAGAGGCGTTCAACGCGCCACCAACGCGCGTTATCATGTAAACAGTTATATACAACTGTATAGAAATTATTGTAAACGCGCGTTGAACGCTCTTCATGTGTGCTAGGTCTTAGAATATTGTTCTGTCATCAAAATCACATTCACTTGCAAAGTGTCACATCATTACCGGACAAGTCAACAAACTTATTAAGTTAAGTTTATAGGTATTTGTCGCTCGTTTTCTCGTACATCCTGTAGACGGGCTGCAATATTTGTATGGATCAGCTCATTTAGTCGCTTCTTGACACGTCTATTAATAATATATACATTGTTATGATTAGTACCTACTACTCATATATATATATAATATGGCTACATCAGTCCGAGATCCTTATATCATATTATATTGTCATAGACTGTAATGATTGATTATCGATTATTTTACATCAAAATTAATTGTCGTAATTAATAAATTAAATGTCTGAAGCACAGCACGTTGAGAAAGTACAATAACCCTTCACAATTACTTTTGAATTGGTTTATTTATAATTTATATAGATATACCTATATATTTTGTATTTATAGACGCCGATCACCTTAGATGTTGAGCGTCTATAATCTACAATCTCTCTATATTTTAATTTTTACTAGCGGCCCGGCCCGGTTTTACCCGGGTGCGATAGATATATTTTGTGTCTGAACTAATAGCTTTGAGCTGATAATTGCCGCTTGGTGTGCTCCCTGAAGGTCCATTCTAAATATTGGTGAAAAAAATTCTGAAATTGGATGAGTAGTTTCTTACATCCAAACTTAAAAACTTTACCTCTTTATTAGTACCCATAGATTTTCACATTTTGCATCTTTTCATTTTTTATGCTATATCAGTAGTTAATTGGTTTAAGATCTCGTTTAAAATATTAGCACTAGACCGAAATCTATATTATTCTCGTTTGAAGTTATCTGTGAGCTATTAATAAACACCTGTTAAAAATATAGCTCCTAATACTATACATAAAATAAAATACTACATAAAACAAACCTATAGTACGGTTCTAAAATAATTGGTAGTGACGTCACACTACTTTACAATGTTAGCCGGTATAATTTTTATGCTCTATGCACAAAAACGGTACCGCTTATAATTGCATAGTGAAGTATAAGTGTGACGTCACTGCCTATTATTTTGAAACCGTATATATAGTGGGGGTAAAATTTCTTTATATTCGTACATTTGTACTAGTGATGTGCCGGATATCCGTATCCGTATCCGCGGATATCCGAGGGAGAAGAAAGATCCGTATCCGTTAGTTTTTGGCGGATCTTGTACCTTATTAATTTTCAATTCATTGATGAAATTTTACATATAGGTGATTAGGTAATAATGAAAAACTGTTAAATTCCATTTAGACTATTTTTTATTTTTTAAAATCGTATTTGACACCTTTATATTGCAAACATTTATCGTAGTGAGTACCATACCAATAGTACCTACATAACTCGAAGGTACTAAAAAACTATCTTTATAATGAGATATAGCACATCGATCTTTGGAAAGAGACAATCTGTTATGAGAATTAACTCTTAAAGAGGTCAATAACTTTTTCCCATAACAGATAGTCTCTTTCTAAAGGTCGATGTGCAATATTTACCGTTGCGTACTCTAAGAAAGTTAAGATCCGTATCCGTATCCGCGGATCTTGAAACCAAATATTCGTATTCAGATCTGTATCCGCGGATATACATTTTTAACGATCCGGCACATCACTAATTTGTACTAATGTCTATATACCTAAAATATAATAAAGAGGAAAAGTTTTTTTGCGACTGATTATTTCGGGAACTACTGAATGGATTTTTTAAAATAATATTTCATTGGTTAATATCCTATACTTTCTTCCTGAGTGGTATATAAACTTAGTTATTACGCTACGACAAATGAGAGATTCACAGAGAGCGAAGCTGGTCTTAAAATTAAAAAAATAAAAAAGTATTATTTGCAAAAACTAAACGTTAGTATTCATAGTGTAAATATCAATTAAAGACACATTTGATGTAACAGTGATTTTAGGATCTTTAATTGATAGTCACGACATCCATGATACTTATATTATGTACTATGATGATACCTTGTAATTTTCGGTTAAATATTCTGTGCGGTGTATTTCTAGATTTTCCATAACGTGTTGTTGAATGAAAGTGCATTTCTAAATAAAACAAAATCTTTTAATATAATGTAAGTATACAAATCCTAATGGTGTATTCTCGGATGGCTATTATAAGTAGCATACAATCTTCTTTTTTTCTATATAAATATGAGTTTAAAGTGGGTTCCCCGTGGTGATAGAGCGTTAAGAATATTGTTTGAATTCGCGGAAAACACGAGAACCCCTATTTGGCAGTTTTACAACCGACCGATCACCGTTAACACGAATCTACCCCCGGACACGTCATAAAAATGCAGTTGCCGATGTCAGTTGAAAAAGGATGCAGTCGGTGAAGACAGAGATATGTTAGATCAAAGGCGGCGGTCATTTAATAACAAAAGAAATATACATAGGTTCCTGTTTGACCAGTTGTCGCGTAATAATTCTGTTCTTTCACTAAAAATATAATTCAAAACGCGCGTACATCTAGTTTAATACAATCTCTTATATTTAGCAATAATGTGCTAATAAACATTTAAATGGCAATTTTGTCTTTCAGTAATCTATAATTATATATCCCTTTATACAGAAACTACCCTTGTTTAAACGAACTTCAAAGCCCACTAAAGACCACCCTGTTTGTTACCCTATAATTAAATTAGGTTATATCAACTTACCGAACGTTGAAGTATTTGTTTTCTATGTACTACGAATAAACGCATAGTCATATAGTTTTGTACAGTTCGAAACGGTGCTTGGAAGTGATATTATGTCATGGCTACTTGCCTTTACTACCTGTTTTAATAGTTTATGAACGTTTCGTTCGTTTTCTGAACGTGTGTCATTACTCATCACTGATTTCTAGTTTATTTTGAAATACATAGTAATTTTAGATTTTAACAAATTATCTCACTGTTATGTTTTGTAATGCGACATTAATTAATGGTGCTAATTTACTGTTAAATTTTTGTCTCACTTTAACACATTGTAACGCTGAAATTGTTAGAAAGTGACAAAAGTTTAACAGTGTTGTAAATTCCAAAATTGATCAACAAAGTAGCAGTATTAAGGGGCTCCCTCATTGACGGCTAAATAAATACGCATAAATACCGATAAGAGGAAGTCCATTACTTACGTGAGCTTAAAGTTATGGAAGGGGTTTTGCAAAATCTCGCCACATCTCATTTAAAGAGAGGGGGCCGTCAATGAAATGTCACGTCAACATTTTAATTCAGAGTATATGGTATATACACTTATAACAGACTAGCGATCCCGTCCGGTTTCACCCGGGTGCAAAAGAACGAATGGGGGGGGAGGTACATGAGTACGTACATTCATCTTAGTTTAACGAGATTAATGTGGTGTCCAAATTTCATGATGATCAGAGTTACCGTTCAAAAGTTTTTGTCAGACGGACTTTTGAGTTTACATTTTGCAACATTTTTCATCGCTGGTCCGCTTCTATTGATCGTAGCGTGATATTATATAGCCTATAGCATTCCTCGATAAATAGGCTATCCAACAAAAAAAAATTCAATTCGAACCAGTAGTTTCTGAGATTAGCGCGTTCAACCAAACAAACTCTTCAGCTTTATATATTAGTATAGATAACATTTTGAATCATTTTTCTCCTCTTACCTATGTCACAAGAAAAATGTAGTACTTACATGAAGACATTAATAGTATTTAGTGATATGAAGAAAAATACATGAACATATTAAATGCATTTAATTATTTAAAAATTATTGGGTAAATCTCACCAAGGGAGAGAGTTTTTTTTTTTATTTGGCGCTCATTAACTTTTATGTGACGCAAAACAATCTATCCTTGGGAACGTGTAATAAAATTTTGAGCATATTTACTGCCCCATAGAATTTGACATTGATCAGTCCTTTTAAATAAGTGTTCATCTATGGGAAGTGATTTGTTCTTTTTCAAGGAAATAACTGTCCTCCTACTAACTTGGTCGGTAACTACGATGAACACAGTACGTTTTTCAGTCATCGTGACTTGTACATTTTGCAGTTAGCCTAAGTGATCAAATAGGTAGAACTAAACGGTAGCTGACGGAAGAACAAAATATAAAAAAAACGAATTATTTACGCCGGTTGTTTTATAAAATTACAAATTAAATATTAGTTTTTTTCTGCTTGAATCTTGCAGGCAAATGTATGTTGTGATTTCTCATCAAAAACAATAAAATTTGCAAAAAAATAACTTTGCCTTAATAGATTACAACCACTTTGTACATATTTAATTTAAATTTATTAGTGAAATAAATTAAACTTTTAATATTAAAATTGCTTTTCAAAAAATATAAAAGAATAGAACACATGTTGTCTGTTTATTTATTGGAATCTTTTATCGCGTTGCCAAATTATTATAGATATGTACAACATGAAGCAGCCATCTGCATTTTATTAATGGAATTTTACTCATCCAATTTTAATTTAAAAAAATCGCCGTCATATCGAATTACTTGATGTGACAGGCCACGACATGCTGTGCTCGTGCGCGCATGCGTCACAATGCCAACATAAACAGCGCCGGAAGTGGTTCCCTAATTATAAATCTCAGTTCATCAATCATACGCACTGCGTGCGTCTTTTTCTTCTCGACCTCGGTATATTAAAATGACGTGACAACCCTGCACGAGCAAATCTGACGAGTGCGGAGGACTTGCGGGTTTTTATGTGTCAACGTCTTTACCTAAAATAAGCGACTGGATATAATCTTCTTTGGTTGCAATTATTTAGTTTGAGTCTTCTCTTAGAGATGGCACCGTGGTAGAAAAGTATTATGTTGGCTGCACTAATCACTTGAGTCCTGGCGACTTGCGTCTTATGTAAAATTACGAAGTCACTTATCCTGATTTAAATATAAATGCACACAATGAAAGAGAATAAAGAAGAAAATTGCGTATCAAGCATCCGAGACCTCTGCCTTCTACTAAATTTTTATGGTGATTAAATGAAAATTATAAAACTCATTAAAAAATTATTAATATTTTTTTTGAGTAAACCTATAATTATACTATATATTATTAATTCTCCATTGATAGAATTTTCCTATTTAAATGTCACTTTTTGCAATTATACTTCCAAAGATGAACTCAAAAATGGTGGTAAAAACATTGACTCTTATTGGAGCATGGAGCCTCCTCTTCACATAACAAATCGCATGAAGAACGAATCTAATTAAATCGGGAAATGCTTTATAGCTCAAGGAAGTCATGGAAATGTCTAGGAATAATAGTCAGGGAACATTATAAATTGCTGTAAAGAGTTTAACAGGTATAATCGGCCATGGCTTTGTATAAAGAATCACCTCGATATTTATTTGAAATTATTCAGGGAAACTATGGAAAACCAGCAATTATCTCGGCAAGAGGTAGTATAGGAAAACCTCTTAGAGGTCGTAGAAAAAAGTTCTAATTGTTTCTGCATTAGATTGCAAATTATAGACGCTCGATAACTGAGGTCATAATCTACTTCCGCTGGATTTACAACCCAATGATGTGACTCTACTCACTTGGTATTTGTCAATGTTAAAATAGACAGTTTTCATTTTGAAATAAAATATTATAAAGACAAAAATGATTTCTATAATATAGTTTTGGCATTGGTAATAAATTAGTTTGTATTTTGGCAGACATTAAAATATATAGTGAGTTGTTTTGTGTGTGAATTCAGACAGATCAGACATCACTTATATATGATGCGACGTAAATAGATCCATCCCGATGGTGTTGATGATGAAGATGAATCTGTTAATATTGTCCTCTGTCCCCGCGTGCCCCTTCTTCATCTATCCGTACATCGCCGACGCCACGCGTCACGTCTGAACAAATGTCATTATGATGCTTCATAATATTATCTTGGCCGATATTCATAATTACAATTCAACTATATCTAAAATATCATAATATGCTACTCGGGACGCGATTTATATATATAAAGTAACAGGCGCTATCAAAATGTTGACAAAGATTTTTGTTACCTATGTATTTTTGTAATATATTTGAATGATTAAATTCAAATAGTTCTCGTACATTTAGTTATATTTTTATACATTTTGAATCCACCAATCACTAAATTAGTAGGTATTCAAATTTTATATCGAGACCCTAGTGTACTTTTTATTTGGCTTGAAGCTATTTGTATCAAAATCGATATTGACGCGAGCGACACCGCGAGTAAAGGTTCGATTACAAAAGAGATTCAGTGTTTGAACTATGAAGACGAACATTTTCAATATTTCAGTTGCAATGTGTTTCTGATCACTGCTTTTCTATTTGCTGCGACGCTCTGCTGAGTTCCAAATGCTTGTCTTGAGAATGTTTCATTTCCGCTAAGATTTTATTCGTTTTGTCTATCTTAAATGCGTATGCGTTTTTTATCAATTTTAAAACGCATTACTATCTACCATATGATTAAGGAGAGAGAGAGAGAGAGAGAGTTTATAGATTATAGACGCTCCATAGCTGGGATCATGAGCGTCTCTTGTTTGCATATTATGGCTAAATAACTCAAATGCTACTACTACTTAGATAAGATAAGCTTTCAATTATTTTTTTTAAAATAAGCTAGTTTTCGCAAACATGACAATATTATATTGTCAGGAGAACTCTTGACCGTTGGGGGGGGGGGGGTAGGATTAAGTAGAAAATAATGGGTATCGTCATCGTGTTCAGCATCCTCGAAAACGGCGGGGAAAACATATTTTGTTGGTGCAAGACGCAGAATTCGCTATTTTCTCATTTTGGGGGTGGTTTTTGGCCGTTTGGGGGGTGGAGTCAACTCCAAAAGAATTTTAACCACCGCCATCGTGTTCAGCATCCTCGAAAACGGGGGGTTTGGTAGCTGCTTAAAATATTTGTATTTTTCGAGCTTTTTTCCGACTCACAGAATTCATTATTTATGTAGACATGATGCGCAAGCTAGCCGTTAGGAGACGTCGAAGTAGTCAGTGAATAAGAACTTGTGACCCTATTTAACAAACGAAATTAATAAAAAGTTTATAAAAAAATCAATCGTTTAAAAAAAAGACAAGAAACCCGACTGAATAAAAATGAAATTAATAACTAAAAAGAGAAAAACAAGTGGGAAAATCGCAACATGTCGCAGGTGGAAACCTATTAGTTCTCTTTCTTTTGTTTTTGAATGGGCTGCAGCATGTTGAAATGTTCCCACTTGTTTTTATCTTTTTATAGTTATTAATTTCATTTTTATGCATTTTTTATGATTCTTGTTTTCGTCCTTTTAGTTAGTCATTTCTACACAACTTTTGGGTTGTGTAATTCTTAAACGGATCTTATGGCTAAGTAATATAGTTTAAAAACATCATCTTGATTTTGAAGATCTATTCTATAATATGCCACTCAATATGGTACGCATGTACGCATTTTTTTTTCGTTTCTACCGCCATTTTGTATTTTACGGCTGCCATTTTGGTTCCATAAAAACAAAATCTAATCTATAACCATCGGACTCCTCAGAGAAATCGATAGACACCTCATTTATTAAAATCCATTCACTCGTTGGGATGCTTCGAACTAAAGAATATCGTACGTATAAAATATAGTAAACATACGCGTGAAAAACATCACCCTGTCTTTGCTGTCGCGCAGTCGGGTAATAAATGCAAAATGAACAATTTGCTAATTGTGTTTATATATTTTTTTTAACGTTGAAACGTTTATGTATATAATATATACTTTAGGATTTTTGATTTATTCGAATGTCGCCGATTGTTACCATTCCAACTCATATTTTTGGGAAAAGTCTGGGCGTCTGTTTATCTGTTTGTCTGTGAGCATGTTACAGGTTAAACAGATGAATGAATTGAAATAAAATTTTAGGAGGATGTTTCGTATGCAAATATGAAGAGCTCTATTGTTTTTGGGAGAAATCGGCGCATGCGCAGTCGCGCAGAAGAAATATATGCTATAACGTTGTTGTTTATATAATAATGGTTTTCTTTTCATAACGGTTTATTGTTCTACTTATTTTCTCAAGAAAGTTTTGTTAAAATAATTTTTCCAAAACTTTATAGTTTCGGAAATATTTTTAAAATTACCAAAAATCAGCTGTTCTTTGTAGAATAAATTAGTTAAGCATGCTTTGATTAATTTTTACATGAGTTGGGACATATTATGTAGGTAACCATGCCAACGAATAGAAAATATAATCATATTTAACACTAGCTGTTACCCGCGCCTTCGCACGCGTTAACATAAATTTTATTCTTTTTATTATATACCTATACACTATTTGATAATACCTATTTTTGAAGTCGCCAATTGACTGGAATTTTTGTGTACTTCTAGCAGTACAAGAAATATGAAATTTGACCTGTGTGTAGGTTTTCACGTGTAGAGGGAAAAATCGAAAATTGATAAAAACTTTTTTTGTTAATAAATTATAATTGTAGGTAACTACACATTATATATAGTTACTTATAATTAATTTGGGAATCAGGTAAGGTTATACAGACCGGGACTTAATTATCAATTCGGCAACGTTTCGTAAGTATTATTCCGACTTCTTCGGGCATCTTGATGTTATAAATGCATAAAAATTAACATCAAGACGAAACTTTGCGGAATGATGACTAAAAGTAACACAAAATAATTAATACCTGGTCTTTGCACAACCTCATTTTATCACCACATATCTTTTTTTTTGTGAAAACGGACTTTTTTTCACAGCCATCCGTCAAATTATTTAAAACTTTTACCGAACCCTGGTATCACTGCATACTTTGAAATTATATCGTTTTATAATTTATCTCTCGTATTTACTGCCAACTGTAATACTCATGTTTTTATGTTTTTCTTCAATGCAGTAAATTTATTGTGTGTAAAGAGATCGAAGAGAATTACTTCTTCGCCTGTTATAGACGGATAGTCGATGATCGTGATAGCATAATATTATGCTGGTTTGTCTCAAACATGTAATTATTTAGATTTCATTTCTTGGAAATATTTGATTATAAACTAGAACATTGTTCATGAGAATTTATTTAAACATATTTGTATAAATATGTGTATGTAGCTATACAATCAGGGATGTAGTTTATAGAGAGTGTACTTTGATCATCAGCAGCCTTTTCACCCTCAATTGTCAATAAGTATGACTCGTGTACTTTAAACACCACCTATTTTCATCTAATTTTTACTCACATATTTTCAAGCTTTTAGTTCCTAGTTCCTACTTCTCCCGCAAGTGTCTCCTCCTCTGCTGCTCAGTCAATGGAAAAATACGTTTAATTACGTTTAACCTCAAATTAATAAAAACATTTTCTGATTGGCCTATGCAGACTACCACGAACTGAAAATGAAGGAGAAGTTGAAAATACAGGAGTCGATAAGTCCAGACAGGTTTAACATACATGAGCTCTATTGTACTGTTGTTTTGGTGTAATACAGTAACGCACATGTATTTTCAACCTGTTGGAATTAATTAAATAATGTATTTTCAACTTCTTCTCATTCGTCACTTCGTGTCAGTCACAATACGATAAAACGTTTATTAAATACTAGCGGCCCAGCCCGGTTTCACCCGGGTGCGATAGATATAGTTTGTGTTAATGGGAAATCTGCAAAATATATTTCATTAAGAAACGACTACAGCGTCAAAATGTGCGAATTAATAACTTTGAGCTGCTGTCGCTTGGTGACAGTGCCCGCTAGCTCATGTCGCTAGTTCTCGCCTGGTGCGCTGCAGATAAACTCAAAAACTATAGTTTTTGAGTTTATCGCGTTCAGACAGACAGACGTCGCTGGGGTTTTATAATATATAGCGCGGTCCCGCCCGATTTCACCCGGGTTCAAAAGAACGAATGGGAGAGGAGGTACGCCCGTTCATCTTAGTTTACCGAGATGAATAATGTGTCCAAATTTCATGATGATCGAAGTTACCGTGGACAAATTTTGAGTTATATTTTGCGACATTTTTCATTGATGCTCCGCTCCTATTGGTCGTAGCGTGGTATTATATAGCTCGATAAATAGACTATCATTAAAAAAAAAATCAATTCCAACCAGTAGTTCCTGAGATTAGCGCGTTCAACCAACCAAACAAACAAACTCTTCAGCTTTATATATTAGTATAAGATCAAAATTAAAAAAATAATAGTAATTTTTCCTACTACGGCTCTGTAGTGCATTATAAACAAATATAATAAGTATATTATAATATTTCAATGATACTATGAAGTCTGTTACAGCTATAACAACTGATTTAATAAGTTAATAAATAATTGTCTCTTATTATAACGCCTTACTTGCTCAGTTTCTGGTACGACTTTCAACGCTAAAATTTACAGCGGAAACCACTAAACATCCGTAAACATCGATAATAAAAGTACTTTTATATTATTATTAAATCAATATTCAAATTAGAAATAGAAACCAAATGTTATAGTCTAATTAACTACGACATTATTTCTAAAAAAATATTTCTTTCCTCAATTTCACATTATTTTCATAAGCCGTTTTTATTTCGATCAGGTTCTATACTTTGAGATGAACTTCTCAGAAACATATTTCCTGATATTTTATTTAACAAAGAAAGTATCTCAAACCTTTACTGTACAATTAAGCCACAATAAAACTGCTACGTGAGAAAATATATTTTATCTTTTATTAGAACTATTTTAGACTATTTTATAGATTTATTAGTAATGCCTAAGAATCTTTGAACAAATCACAGAGGCCCCGTTAGTTTATTAGCATCTAATTGATACTATGCTCTGCTACCAATAGGAGTGTGCATTGACAATGCATATTTTCTATGTATTTAAACCCCAAGTTAAATCTTTGAACAAACCTTTTCAGTTTTCTTATTTCTGCAAACTGACAATTAACTATGTGAATTAGTGTCGAGCCAAACTGCTACATTTCAATTACAACGTGATTCGTGGTTGTTACTTTCAAATATCGATGTTTATAAACTGTGACTGCGATTACAGTTTGTGTTATCACGTCATTCATATTTTATTATACTAGTGGTCCGTCCCGGTTTCACCCGGGTGCAAAACTGTTCTGGAAATATTATATTGACCTTCCCATCTACACAGCAGAACTATCAAATTGTTTTGATGTACATCTAAAGATAAAAATAATTATTATCAAAATTAAACTATATAAATAGCAATACATAACAATATAATATGTTTAGAGTACGATAACTCGATGTGCAAAATTTCGTCTGGAAATACACAATTATTATTTTATATAACATATAACCTAGTGTTATTAGCCATTTTAAGTGCGGAAAATTGATTTTTATAATTTATTTTTTTTTTTTGCGCAGTCAAAGGGGAAGGCGTTTGAGAGGAGTTCTTTAAAAAACAATCACGGAGTCATGTATACCAAGTGAGATAGTAATACAGTAATTCTACATCAGTTGATATGACGTGTATATGTGATTTTTGATTGGTTAGATTCATAAAATGACAGTGAAAGATAAGTAGTTCCATTTTGTTCATGTATTTTTGCAATAAAAGCTAATTATTATTATTTCTTTAACATAAACTGAAATACAATTTATATGATGTGAAAGCGTCGACCAAAGGGCGCCTAACGACAATCTCGCTCTATCCTGATTAAGGGCTAGGGCCGGCGCTGAATGTTTAGTATAAGAGCCAGTGATCGGCTACCAGTATGTATTTGACCAGACCTGAATTTTTACACAGTGAGTCTCCTATACCTACCATACATGGAATGGGGACTCACTAAGTCCGGAGTGGCCGCCGCGGCCCGTACTCAGGTGCGACAGGTACAAAATTTGACTAATTTTCAAAGTATTTGACCACGTCTGCCATTTGGAAATTTAATAATATATTATTATTGCTATTGAAAAATAACAATGGCAGACCATTATCGCGCGACAATCATCGTGGCAGCCAATTTTTTAAGTACTAAAAAATATGAAATTTTGAAAGGTATATTTTTCATCACGGATTATTATTCTATTTATTATTTCAAGCGAGTTTTGTAAATAAAATTTTTTTCTAAACTCTATAGTTCCGGAAATATTTAGAAAATAAAAAAAAAATCAGCTGCTCTTTTGTCTTGTAGATCTGTCAGAAATAAACTAGTTAAGCATGCTTTGATTGATTTTTACATGACGTGGAACATATTATGTAGGTGACCAAGACGACGAATAGCAAATATCATATTGAATACTAGCCATTACCCGCGTCACCTCACGCGATATCAAAAATGTTATTTTCTTTATTTTACTATATCAAATGTCAATATTTTTGAAGTTGGAATGGTCCCGTCGCTTAATTGGTTGGAATTTTTTTTTGTTCCAAAACAAAAATAAAAAATGTCAAGAGAATATAAAAAATTATTTATACCTATACCTATTAACAATATTTTTATTCTCACTTGACACTTTTTAATTTTGTTTTGGAACAAATAAAAAATTCCAACCAATTGGGCGACGGGACCATTCCAACTTCAAAAATATTGACATTTGATATAGTAAAATAAAGAAAATAACATTTTTGATATCGCGTGAGGTGACGCGGGTAATGGCTAGTATTCAATATGATATTTGCTATTCGTCGTCTTGGTCACCTACATAATATGTTCCACGTCATGTAAAAATCAATCAAAGCATGCTTAACTAGTTTATTTCTGACAGATCTACAAGACAAAAGAGCAGCTGATTTTTTTTTTATTTTCTAAATATTTCCGGAACTATAAAGTTTAGAAAAAAATTTTATTTACAAAACTCGCTTGAAATAATAAATAGAATAATAATCCGTGATGAAAAATATACCTTTGAAAATTTCATATTTTTTAGTACCTAAAAAATTGGCTGCCACGATGATTGTCGCGCGATAATGGTCTGCCATTGTTATTTTTCAATAGCAATAATAATATATTATTAAATTTCCAAATGGCAGACGTGGTCAAATACTTTGAAAATTAGTCAAATTTTGTACCTGTCGCACCTGAGTACGGGCCGCGGCGGCCACTCCGGACTTAGTGAGTCCCCATTCCATGTATGGTAGGTATAGGAGACTCACTGTGTAAAAATTCAGGTCTGGTCAAATACATACTGGTAGCCGATCACTGGCTCTTATACTAGTTGATAAAGAATGCTAATTTGGTCTTATAGTATTGTCAAGTAGCAATCACAGATATTTGTATCAACAAGTAGCAGTAACAACCTGTGATTTTAAAGTACCAGTGATTGAATCGCAGGCATGTGAAAATATCGCTCATCACTAATGTGATTGAACCGCTGATTGCCGTGAGCCACTGGGCCCATTCATTTTTGCTGTATGGACAACGCAATCGTCGTAACGATAGACGAATGCGGTGCATCAGACATAATCAGTCGCGCGTCATTCCGTGCAAAAAGTAACGCGTCTGATCGACCGAAGGCAAGTTTCAGGTCTCAGTGTTGCCATAGATATACTTATTCTGTCAACACCTAGATTTAGATAGAAAGATAGATAATTTGAGAGCAGAAAACATTCCCCGTTGCACACTGGCCTACGAGAGCTCATTGTGGGTCTCTCACATCTATAACTAGTTCTTGAACCGTTTTGGTTCTAGACAATTCTGAGGGCAGAAAAAGGACCCACTACCGGCTAAACTCATGCTTAGAAAGACCCATTGTGCCTATTCGACATTTAAATAAGTCCCGAGTAGAGTTGGGTTCTTCTGAAAGTATACGCATCTTAATCAATTCGTGGTCAACCTAACGAATCTCTTGGTGCCCAAATATGAGAACTCAAGACTAAACCATAAAAAAAACAAAGAAATTAGCTAATAATGCTGGTACAAACAGACAGAGAAAACTTATAAGAGACAGAGAGCCTATGAAAAAACTTTTAGAACCACCTTTCCATCTATATGAAAACCAAATTGTGTAGCAATTGGTTCCGTTACCAATTTATATATTTACTATTAATTGAAATAAAATCGATAAAAATCGCTAGATTTGGTAAGTTTATTAGCTGTCTGGCAACACTGCCTGGACCCTTGTTTTGTTGTTTAATGTATGGTGCACGCTATCAACAATTCACAACATATGTCCAATGTCTGGGCAACATGACTAAAGGGAGACGAGTCTTTTTAATTCAGTTATAGCAATATTCATTAACAACAATTATTTCTGACCATAAACGACCAAACATTAAAACTAGTCAATTGTCGTCTATTCCTGTCATGGAATAAACTGGCCTGCACTAGCAGCCGTTTAAACTGAATTCAGTAAGTGGTTGCTAGATGCCAGGGATAATTTAACGATTTGATTACAATAAAAGTCGGTCGTGACCTACGCAACTACTGCGACGAATAAGTAACATGCGTTTTATTTATTCGAATAATCAATTAGTTTTCCGGCTCGGGTGGCTTTTGATTTGAGAGCGAAATAGTCAAAGAATCTTTCACATATATCACATTATAGTCCAGTGCATTTAGAAATAAGGTGTGACCCAAAAATTTCAGATACATTTTTTCTTTTGTTGCTCATTCGAAAGGGTCTTCGATGGAGACCTTAACCCTGAATTTGCGCATTCTCCAAATTGCGCCGTCCGCCGCCACCTTGAATTCTGTTTTTTTTCTTCAATTGCTCATATCTCGCGTTCTAATAATCCCACAGCAATGGTTCCGGGGTCGTTAGACTCGTCCGGATTTACTCTTTAATTGAATGCCTATCAAGTAAAACTCTCCAATGTACTGGAAGACAGTTATTAGCGTACAAGTTCTTTGCCAAAAGTTTTTGCGCCCGGTTTTACGCGCGCATCTCTTTCCAGTGCATCTGAGACCCCCACCGACAATTAAATATTTTAAAGTAGATTAAATTTCCAGTAATTAAAAAAAATTCATCCCGATCGGTTGATTTTTCGCCCGCCAATCCACACTCGAAGTTGCGCTATTCATTTCGTGCTATTTTGAAGCCTCTACTACTCGCGCTTCGCGCTGCATTTCTCGCTTTTGTAATTAATATAACGCAAATTAATTAAGCTTAACGACATATTCGTTAAATCTGTGTTAAGAACACGCGTTTTACATTAATTTTTTACTTTTTATAACTCAGATCAATAGTGGCGTGTGTCAGTCGGACGAACATGTAAATATTTTGAGCCGGAACGAGATTACCCCTCCCCCCCATTTTCGAGGATGCGGAACACGGTGGTGATATTAAAATTTCTCTTTGGGGTTGCGCAACCCCCCAAAACGGCCATTACTGCAATCTCATATACTACACTACAGCCAGCGTACACAAATTTATCTCAGTGCTGGACAGTGATGAGCTAACTGAAATTTATATTATGACAAAAAAACAAGGTTGTTTTTTCACTGTTAATGTTATTATCTCAGTCGTTGACTTAAATCCAGACTTTTACTATTTTTTTCTCCTATAAATTACATCGTGACAGACAGATAGATAGATAGATAGTGAGAAATTCTTTTCTTTGGTAGCGACCCTTAAAACGCCTCGTTTGTAACGTGAAGCTCTGTGTTCCTTCCATAATGATCAGGAAACAGGAAAAGAACAAAACGTAGTATCGCGTTGTGGGTACACCTTCTCCCAGTACAAAATTAAGATGCAGTTAGTTCCCTTTATAAACGTTAAATTATTACAGGGCTCTACCAGTTGCATGACACAATTTTGCTACAAATATTTGTATAATTTATCAGTTTTATTTTATAAATATTTTATTTTTTTCATTTTGATCGGTTGTACCAAAAATTAGTGTATTATTATCGTAATTAGAGGTACCACGGGGCACATCGTGTGCATTTAAAGGCATCTGTACGTATGCAATTTTGTGCACTGCGCTTTTTATTTAAATTAGGTTTCGAGTAAAAATTAAGATAATTATTGAATTTTTGTGTAAAGATATCAGACCGTTAAATAAACAGGTATTTAATGCAGACAACAGCCGGTTATAGATTTAATAATTTTAGCTGGAAGATAAAATGTTTGCTAGCAGTCATAGACGGGAAAATGTTTATTTTCGAATAATAATAATTCGAATATCCATTTGACCGCCACCCGCTTGCCACCTTAAAGAAAAATCCTTGGTGCCTGATGTTGACTCTCCAGCAAAGATAGTGCTCCAATCTCTCTTAGGCGCTACCAACTGTTAAAATGAGAAAACTGGAGTGTAGTCCCATCAAGAATTTAATCATCCACCTGTGTATTATAGAACTTCTTTTATTAAATGAATGTCAGTGTTAATTCAATCTGATTGATTATTATTCAAAATTTATTTTAATAATAGGTATACCTACATAATTGACTAATTATTTAAATATTCGAATGAATATGGTTTGAAAACATTCGACAATTCGAATATTCAATTATTCGAATAACCAAAGAAATATAATTTCAACAAAGTTGACATAGAATTAAAAAAAAATGAGAGTTTGAGAATAGCCGAGCCGTAGGGACGATACTCTTCTGTTCAACACAGAGAGAGGTTTACAGTCAAGTTTACAATTTTTGCTATTTTACTTCACAATGAAATTCATATCTTGTAACATTTATCTATGACAAATAGAAATTAGAATACAAAATTACATTTTAACCGTCAAGTTAGGCAGTTGTAAATTAACCCACACAACATTTTTGATTGACAGAAACGACACCTGTTATTTGATTTTTATTGAGATTTAATCGGCAGGTGTGCCAACTATATGCAAAATATAATTTAAACCTAATGTACCGTTTCTCAGCTTTATAATAATTATAATAATGCGCATGCGTGCATTATATACGTGTCGATTTATGTCAGATACGTTATTATTATATGAACCCACGTAATATTATTTGTTTATATGCATATATATTCTTTTAGAATGCAAATGTAATAAGACGACTTTGTTTCGTTGTTTTTTTTAATATTATTTACACAACATTCATACTTAATAATAATATCTACATTCTACATCTTTTTCTTCTTCTTTTTTGGAACGCCAACTGCCACGACTGTCTGGGACTAGTACTAAGTATACTCATACTTGTAGGAAAATGAACTAAGAAACCCTTGTAAGATTAGAAAAGGCAAATAGAACGCTTCTGATTTTAATTATTATATTTAAAAATTATTTTATGATTATTTACATCAAAATTATTTTAAAATCGCGAGTGGAATACACGACTCGATTTGCATGTTTGCGCTCTGTGTAGGTTTTTAAATAGGGATTTTTTTAAAATCGGTTTAGTAGTATTTCCCTCTTTATAATAATGATAATAATAATATATAGGTAGATAAAATATTCGAAAACTAAATAAGAAATTTTAGACAGAGATACGAGTTAGGTAATAAAAATAATCGTAGTTATTTTGTTTTTTCGGTGTAGGTAAGTACTAGTGATGTAACGATCAATGTCAATTTTCAAACAGAAATGTGAATGCGAATATTCAGTTTTCAGACGACGTCATTTGTCCTAGGTTAAAATTTGACAGCTGATTGGCCGCGCAAGTCGCACGCACACATTTATAATGTGTACTTAGTTCTGGATACTATTAATACTAAGTCTACAGCTTTCTTACCCAATATTAAGGCAAAGGTTAAGAAATCAATAATTTTTGTCTTATTCATTAAAAAATTTCTAATATTAATATTCGTAAAATATCTGCTTGAATTTTGCAATACGGATGTCAAAAAATATGCGAATACCAATATTTGTAATACTCCGATAGTATAAGTATACTTACACTACATATTATTATTGTGACATCAAAAGTGGCTACAATTTGTCTAGAAGTCTTCTAAAAATAGTTAGTATTATTTATGTCGTAAAGTTTGTAAATTTAGTTTTAATATTTGAAAAATGTTTGAAACAATTTCCTGCTGGCAAAATGACCGTTGGCATATTTCCGCAATAATATAATCTATTAGTTTTATTGCGCTCCTATTATATATCTCTGACGCAACAATATCTAATTTTAATAATCCATATGTACAACTCATTATTATTATTATATTATCAATCATTGTTCACGGTTTGGTTTGAAGTTATGTGATTTTGAGCATGCACAAATATTACACTTAGCGCAGTATCTTTGTATTTGTGATTATTGTTTATATTCTCACTAATAAACTTATGTTAAATTTTACAACATGTTTTACAACAATGTTGACACATCTACGATTGTTGTGAATGCACATGAGCTGCTATACTGCATTCAGGTTGTCTCAAAAATCAGTACTTACTCATAACGGGTGACATTACGAACTTTAAACTCTAGTGTATAAATTGAACGTGACATCTAGCGTGAATTCACTGAAGTACGTAACAACCTAATTTATATATTATCACTATATAGCTATTCTCCCCAGCTTCGCCTGAGTGAAATTTATGCTAATTTTCAACGCTTCGGTTTATCTACAAGTTGATTTTCTTTTTCCGGACAAATTAAGACTGTGCGCACTGAAGTTAGTTAGGCTTCACAACCAAAACAAAAATGGTGCCTGCCACTCCTATCAAAGCGCATATCGTGACGAAAATACTGAAAAAACGCTGACGATACTATATAATTGAAAACCGTCTTATAAACGAAAATCGGTAAGCGGAACCCTACTGTAAAAAGTTCGTCGCCAGTTCCACAAATTCGAAGCTCACTATTGTGCATCATCCCTTTTGATATAAGTTAAAACACCGCGAAGAACTTGGCGTATTTGTGTCTACAATTTCCTTATTTAAATTATATATTTGTTCACTTCCATTATTGTGTTTGCAATTACTGTATATACATTCCTCCTACATCTTTTCAAGTTTAAGAAGATTTTGCGCCTTTCTATTTACTTTAATCTGGTTTGTGTGCGTATACAAAGTTTCATTAAAATAGTAAAGAACTTGCATGAATCTTATTTTTTCAAATTCATTAGTTCTTTAAACCGGTGGGTGTATAATGAATGAAGAACATTTTCAAAAACCAATCGTACATGTTTAGTTTGTTGTGTAAAAATATGCAGTTAAATTTGTAATAAGTTAATAACTAATGACTATTTTCCAAATAAACTCACTAAATATATAACCGGTTTTTTAATAAATATTTGATTATATTTATAGATAATATTTTTTTGTAATTTGAACTTAGAGGCGTCATATTTTTCGCTATGTTCCATAGGTAAAAATATACCTAACGTAAATTTGTCCCTGCATCTTTTTGTTTTTAGGGGGTGGGACTAAAAAGGGAGCTTTTCTCAATTTGCAAGAGATTTGAATTTGACTTTTTGCACATCCCCTATAGAATAGCAACTTTTCATGCGTGTTAAAAGCGGTCGTAAAATGACCCATTTAACACTTAAGTGCGTGAAGTAATTTTGATAAACTACCTATAAGTCTATACCATTAGATGTATATGATAAACAAAAGTAAGCGCAAACAGAAATATTCATAAACAACCTAATAGAAGTGAAGTTTGTTACACAAGTATCGTAAATGTTTCTGAAATTGAAATGAAAATCTGTGGCTATTTTAAAGGGGTTGCGTGCAAAAAATATAACATCTATACTAGGTATATCTCGTATGTAATGATATTATTACTCAAAAAACTCGCTGACGATCGTTTTCACATATTTTGTAACACCTCGAACATGACAAACGTCATTACATTCTAAATAGATAAATTACAATTCAATAATGATTTAAAAATCCAATTGATACCTTTGCCAGTTCTAGAACCTGGAAAATGGAGGTTTGTAATAGACGAACTATATAAACGACATCATCTCGACGATCTATGGCTATACCTCAAGTTGCATGTGTTGTGTTGATTGTTGTTCGGTTGCATCAACAATACTAATAGTCAACAGAACAACAGTGTATGCACTATGAACGAACCCGTTCGCCATGAACGTGACTTTTGCCACTTTACGCCTCGTCTAATTGAAAACTGCCTGAACAATTGTGTTTGGTGATTGACTTAGCCGATAGCTGTAAAATCACACACAATGTTGCAGCCTAACACATTACTGTATGCGGTATGTTCAGAATCGTTTCGAAATTTGCATGCGTTCTGAGAAAAAAGACGGATCGCTGAGGGTTCGTACCATTATGAATTTAATTGAGGCTGAAGAAATTGTTAAACTTAATAAAAATTTAATTTGTCACGCAATCATTTCACATAGAATTAAAAAATTAGCGATTTTCGGATTTTTTCCTTTACTTGTGCTATGAGACATACCTTAGTGCCCAAAGTTCTAGTTTATCAATATTCAAGAACTACCCTGTATGTTATCTTATTGACGTTAAAACGTTTCGATTGGCACCATAATGGAGTCGATACCGTTTCTTTTTTAGCGAGATTTCGTGTAAAATCCACTTTGTACAGTCTTTTCGTTTTAACAAAAAAAAAAACGGGTTGGCGATTTTGATAAAAAAATGTGAGCCGTCGCGGGACGCCTGGCAGATGTGAAACATAATTTATTCTACCAAGAGAGTAGATTTTACATTTACTGGCGCTTCAAACACACCAAATTTACGCGTGCTTAATGCACAGATGAATGCACACTTTAATTATAATAGTCAACAACACTGTATACCTTGTGGATATACACTATAGGTATCCGATCTCATGCACACTTTAATTATAATAGTGAACAACACTGTATACCCTGTGGAGTATACACTATAGGTATCGCACAGTCGATTGCGTGGCGACGCGTCGCCACGTCAGAAATCTGTTTTACGTGTGGCTATAGATGTTTCACATCAAAAAATGCATTGAGTGACGTTAACACGCTTTGATTGTCACCCTAATGAAGTCGAGAGATATTGGCTTAAATTTACTGTTTTGGAGTCTTTCTGGTAAAAGAAGAGAACGACTAGACCGATTTCAAGAAATAACCACGTACGTACGTACATGCATACTTACATATACGTGCACAGTACACACCACATAGAGACATATTTTCAAAAATAATGTAGTGACTTTGAAACATAAACATTTGTTAAAATTTTGAATTCAATTTTTGAACCATTACAATAACTTCCCAATGTAAGTACTGGGACGTAAACAAAAAAATAATATTGTCACTGACCGGCGGGATCGAATCTACGTTACGAAGCAGCTTGCACTATACACTTTTCACCTACTATGGCACAACTAACGTCGTACGGTCGGTTTTTATAGTATACGGTATAGATAATAGATACGTGCATTGCAACGTTTCGTTACACTTCCATTCTCATGAATTTATTTTACCCTACCGTGCCAAAAGAAGAGTTACTTTAAAAATGACTGCCAAATGTTACGGAAAAATTACAGCGAATTGTGTACGTGCGTGAGATAAAGCGAGTTAAAAATTAAAGGGTGTGCGTGTGCTTTTAAAGCTAAAAGTTTTTACTGATTTCGAGTTGAACGCAGCGCTTGGACTTCTATAGATAAGAAAGTACTTTATAAACACGGATTACTTACTAGCTAATAAAAATATCACGTGTGATAACTAATAATTGTGAAAAATGACTCTAATAATTTAGAGTTATGATAATCCTGTTTAAATATTAGAAGATTAAAGGATGAAACCTGGTGGCATAGGATCAATGAACTTTATAAATACTGAATGTTTTTTTTTTTTATTGCATTCTATTGTCTGACGTTTCGGTAATCTTTATGCCATCTTCGGAGAATCAATGCTGTCTTTTTTTCTCAGTATTGTTGTTATGCAAAAAATAAATTAAAATAAAAAATGTCATCAACGGGTATTAAAATTACTATTTTTCTTGAAAAAACGACTGATTTTTACTGAAAATTGTGTAAACGTGTCAAATGTAACTTGTTTAAAATTATACCAGGTTTTTTAATCTTTTAATAATTAATACTTAATACTGTATATAATAGGTAATTGTGCATTAGTGAGGCTCCACCCCAATTTCCATAAAAATAATCAACTATTTGTAACTTTTTAACTATACTTAAAAATAGTTAATTTACGGTAAGATCAGCTGTTTTCAATAATTTTTTAACATAAAAAGTTCGATTTTTTGATAGTTTTAATTAATATACAAAAAAAAATTTATAATTATTCCAAATTTGAAGACAATTGCAGTAAAATGGTCTCATTGCGATTTGCATGATAATATTTCTATTGAACTATTATTATGAGGAACGGAAAATTGTCAATTAATATTATTGTAAAATATATTTTTTCAAGTTTATCTTTTAACAATGAATTAACCTACTTCTACTTTGGAATTAGGTGCCAAATCCGGTCATTGGAAGTTAAACATCCTGACTTTTCAAAGAAAGTCTGGCCTTTGGTATTTATGTAAAATGAAACACAAATAATAATAGTTTGTATTGTTTTTTTTACAATTAAGAAATCTATTTGTATTTTTGACCACTTGAAATCGCTTTCAAAAACGCTTCGTAAACTGCATTATAAAAGTTCTCACATGTCATCGGAAGGTACTTGGTGCGAGTCTCAATATCGTCAAATCCAATTTTTTCTTAAATTTCCTGTAATTAATATCGAGATGTCCTTACCTGTGCTGTTGGTGCTCTTTAAAAAAATGATGAGTGCAAAGCACTCGTGAGTTTTAACGGCCATTTGTAGTTCATATTAATTATCACATCAGATGGCAGCACATATCGCTATTCTATATTATACTCCTGATGTCTCACGTGTAGGAACTTATGAATTCAACCCTATCCTGTAATATTATGTATAAAGACGCACACATAAAAAATAAATAAATTTTACAATGTACGTCCGAGTCGAAATTTCGTAAAAATGAAATTAAAACTTACAATCACAGACAAAGTTACGATTTGATTTATTTATATTTTGATTTATAAATATTTAACGAAATCAAGCGTGCGTCGCAGGGACTTGAAACGTGCATTTTCAATGAAATCTCCCAGGCTGTGCTTTTTGTGAAATGCGGTACAGAAATGTATTAAAAGCATATTTATATGCCGTCGTAAGTTTGTAAATAATGCGTTTTTTACTACCGTAACTTGAATCGTGGCTAATAATGCATAACAACCTTACATATATATACAATAAATATGCAGATATCCATACAGTATGTTGAATTGAAATTGACAGCGATTTTTACCCGCGCCTCCGCTCGTGTGAACAGGAATGGAATCCATTTTTGTCGTATAAAAATATATATTTTTATTTATGTACGCCTATATTTTAAACACAGCCGTTTTCATCCGGCAGTTTGGCAGATAATTTATATAATTATTTTTTAAAGTTTATTGTCCATAGATGTCATCAATGTTTTTTTTTTATTATTGGTTTATATTACTATAAAGAAATAATTCTGTACGCTCTTTTTTAATATATTTTATGTGTATGAGTCGGGTGCATCGGAACTGCTACGGAAAATTAAAGGTACAGTAGAACTCATGTATTTTCAACCTGTCGGGACTATTCGATTAATGTATTTTCAAATTTTCTCCTTCATCCCCACTACGTGACATAGGCCAATCGGACTTTTTTTACATTTTTGACACTATTAATGT
The DNA here is from genome assembly GCA_963575645.1 of Xanthostigma xanthostigma. Taxonomy (NCBI): domain Eukaryota; kingdom Metazoa; phylum Arthropoda; class Insecta; order Raphidioptera; family Raphidiidae; genus Xanthostigma; species Xanthostigma xanthostigma. Next base: position 46,045,399 of record OY754464.1, read on the forward strand.
TTTCTATTGATTGGGAGACATAAGAGTAGACACTGAAGTAAGGACTAAACACTTGAAAATACCTGAGTAAAACCAGCTGGAAATATGTACGACTATACCTACTTTAATCTTCGACCAAATAAAACTTTCCCATCTTTCGTACACCATCAGAAGAGCTAAAGTTTTTAGTGGCAGTTTGTTGTTATTATTCTATAAACGAATTTTATATTTGGATGAGATAGGTACTACTGTTATTATTTTTAATACAAAGTTTTAAACCATTTTATACTAGTTGTATTTAATGTTTTTTCTAGACTCTATTTATATCTAACTAGTGATCTGGTCCGGCTTCGCCCGAATTTGTAGATTGCCACCGTTTTTTCGTCGACGTACGTTGCAAAATTGATCTCCACGAAGAGCACTTTTATTTTAACGCGATAATATGTAGCTTATGCCCATCCTGAAGGTTTGTTCTAATTAATATTGGTGATTTTTTTTTGAAACTGGAGGAGTAGTTTCGGAGATTACATGTGCGTCCCAGAAGTTTTAAGACTGTGGATATAAAATCGGTACTACTAGCACTATCTTCATGAAATTTTTAAAACCAGTTACTACAACCTTCCTCTCCCCGCATACGAAGTTTCAAGTCCATCGGATCATATGTAGCGGTTCAGTAGGAATTCGCGTGGTTGCGGTTATCATTTCACGATGAATAAACATAACGAACAACGTGTTGCGTTTAAATTTTGCTTTAAAGCCAGTAAAAGTGCGACGGAAACGTTCGAAATGTTAAAGTTGGCTTATGGTGAATCTGTTATGTCTAGTGCTACTGTCTCCAAAAAATCGCCGCGACCAAAAAATTGCATTTTCTAAAAGAAAAATCAAGACAATGTTGATCATTTTCATTTAATCCAAAGGCATCGTCCACAAATAATTTGTTCCTCAAGGTACTACTGTGTATGCTTTATTCTACTAACAAGTGCTGAATCGCCTTTGTAAAAGAATTGGGCGTGTTAGATCCGAGTTGTGGAGAGATCGTTCTTTTTCCCTCTTGTGCATACCGTGGCGATTAACACTCAATTTTTGGCCAAAAAAAGAGTTCTTGTGCTCAGCCACCTACCGCACTCGCCTTATTTGAGCCCCCCTGACTACTTTCCTGTTCCCCAAATTAAAGATGGATTTGAAAGGGAACCATTTTGCATCGATAGACGAGATATAAAAAGCCGTGACAAGTGACAACGAAGTTAAACAGTATTTCAAGAGGAGTTTCCAAAGGCATGAAAAGGCAGAAAGATCGTGCCAACATGTGTATTACTTCTAATTGTTGTATTATCCTAATTGTATTGTATATAGAATTATTATTATGTAATTAGCTTTAAGCTATGAAACTGCTTTTTGTAGACAATTTATTTCAGTATTTATAATAGTTAATAAATACATGAAATTCAAACTGATCACATCTATTTATTCAAACCAATAAAAAGGAAGCGATCCTGCAAAGATATTACACTAATGGAGACTATTTTGAATAAAAAATTTGTTGAATTATTTTTGTAATTTTTTGCGGCTTTTATAGCCACAGTCTTCAAACTTATGGGACGCACTGTATTCATCCAAACTACAGACACACTACCTTTTTATAATATTAGTATAGATATGGTTACTAATAAAGGTTGTATTGTATTGTAACTAAGTGATCTGTCATGTAGATATAATTTAACCAGAGATATAATATCTCTGAATTTAACCCTGTCAATTTTTCAACCAATGCAAAATTCAGGAGAGCAGGAGATTGAAAATGTATGATTTTATCTATAGAATCTCTATTTGCACATAAACAATTCACCACCTTGTATAGTAAATACATATGATTTGCTCCAAGCGTACATCGATCACTAACTTTATTCCTGCAAGCTATGTGTTACAGTTCTTTGTTTTATATGACACAAGGTTATAAATTATATAATTTTTATTACTTAATATAAATAAGGTTCTCTTGGCAACTAGCCCTTACGTCTTGACTACTATCTTTAAATTAACCAGTCCTTGGTAAAGCTTTAAAGCAACTCGTCGATCGAGATTGGCCGATCGAAACTCATATTCGCTTGCATAAATATCGGTTTTGCAGAGAAGCCTAGCTTAAACAGTATGCTATACTAGGTACCCTTTGAACATATAGATTAATTAGGCGAGCGAAGCAAGCCTACTTCTATGCAACAATTTGCACATTTTTGTGGTGAAAATTACAAAAAAAAAAAAAAAAAAAACTACTGGACTTCTAAACTTCAAATTCATGTTCAGATGTGTCATGAATCTTTATTTTTATGAAAAAATATTGCTGATAAAAAATAATTGCAATATTTTTTTCAATTTATTTATACGTGTATCGAAGAATCTCGTTAGAGATTCTTTACAATATACACCGATCTAGATACTAATATTATAAAGAGCTAAAGTTTGTAAGTTTGGATTTACGAGATATAATATAAAATTTAGAATGGACCTTAGGGATGAATATAGGCTATAATTTATTATCGCGTAAAAATGAAAGCACTTTTCATGGAGACTAATTTTGCAACGTAAGTCGACGAAAAACGATATCAAACCATTAAAACGAACCATTGTCACTAGTGGTATTTGATCAGGTGGACCATGATTTTCTTCACACTATTTGTACTAAGCAAAAAGAGACTCAAATGAGAAATTGTGTATTTGATTAAAGTCATATTTAATTATTTCGAGAAATTCCAATATAAATATTTTGGTGATTATTTATTTAAACGTAATATTTGTAATTAATCTTTAAAGTCATCATATAGCTGGTCATTATATTACTTTCAAATTTCAATTCATCTTACAATATTTCATTTGGAATCGACTGGAAATGTTAATGAATCAGATCAGAGTGTATATAAAGCTCTATGGTTTGAGTAATATGGAAGCCTTATAATACATGTACCGAATTTTTCCTGAAAATCAGAACAAGGATACTGGATCGACTGATATAAGAGATTGGGAGATAGCACAATAAGCCCTAGAGGCTGCGGTGTTCCCGGTGACAAGCCGACCCCCGTTAATTAAAAAAAAGCCCTAATTCAAAGTGAGCGAAGTCTATTCTTTGAGTTGACACGTGTGACGAAACAATCAGACACGACACATGACTTTAGGCATAGTGTCAAAGCTTTATTAGGATATAAAATTCCGATGTCCATGTGTTAGTAATTATTCTCCTCCTAAACGTCTTGTCCGATTTCGATGAGATTTTTTTGTACTTATGGAGTCACCTGGATGGATATAGTTGAACCCGGTAGCTGGAGCTGTTTTCGCGATCCAGATTTTTTCGACAATTTTTTTTCATATAAAACAAAAACATATAATCCCAAATTTCCAGCCTCCTAGCACCTCTCAATATTCTACAAATCTGGGGTAGCCGGACCGGGCCACTAGTTTTTCTATAAAAACACACCATAAATGAAAATATACAGTTGGGTTTGAGTATTGTTTGTCATTTTGAGGTACATTGTATGGTTGGCTGGACTGCTTATTAAAGTTGGCTACACTGCGCACTGCCAACACAATTTATATATAATATTTGTGGTATTTCTTCAATTGATATCACGCTATATATTAATAATTTTATAATGATCCGAACGTCACGACTTCACTTATGCTTTGCCTTAAACTATTCATGCTTTTCTGTGTATAAATAATTTAATATTATTATGGATATATTTATACATTTTACCATTACCATTATGTAACATATGTGATGACTGATGGGTGTGATGGAAACAAAAGAACAAACTATTTTATTTTCTCGTAGAAACGTGTGTTATTAGTGTATACTGTATAGCTTATTATTTACAAGAATTATATATGTTTTTGTAGGTAGATGAGTGCTTCTAGCATATTTATCAATAAATTAATTGTTAAAATGTATAGAATAGAATTTATTTAAAGCGACCGAAAAACGTATGCAATAAGTTAAATAAGTTTTTCTCGATCAATTAATAGACCTCCGTAGGTACTTAGTACCTTACGTGACAAGAAGTTAAGTTTGTTCTATGACTCTGAATTCAATGTCTCTTCTCTAACAGATAAAAAAAGTGAGTTCCCGTTTCATTTTCAAGAAATTATTCATCTGGAGGTTTCCAACGTCGGTAAATACGATTCCATGATTGTTTTTTTTTATATTTAAATCAAAATTTCGAACACTGAGGCTACATTTTAATTTCAAATGAACATTCCATAGCAAAGGCAGGCCTAGACATAACAAAGCGAGTGTATATAGGCGCCTCCGTCTATGCTTGAGTCGCGCCTAAAAAATCAGAAACCAAAAATATCGAAGAAAGTTTCTCTCGAAATTTGAGAAAAAACGGCACATATGGTGCTTATAAGTCACTCAAAGAGTTATATTAAGAGAATAAGAGTTTTCTGCCAAGCCGGCACGTCATCCTATGTTAGCGATAGAGTCAATGGTTACGGCGACAACTTGGTTCCATGGCGACGCCACGTCTTGAGAAATGTCGTTCGAGACGATTTGCAGAAGGCACAAGAGTCATCGGAACAATCGCTTGTATTTCTATCATAGAAGTACCTTTAAGCAGAAACTGTTACGGCTGTTGCCCTATAAATACAGGTTGCTTTCGTTTAGCAAACAGTAGGTACTACAAAAATAATAGAAACGGTTCTTTATATTAGATTTATAGTTTCAAAGAAATCTAAAAAACACGCTTATATCAACCCAATAAAAAGTAGAAAAAATTCTTTTTCTTCTATAACGTTAAGAAGTGTGGGGCACTCACTTTATATTTAATTTAATTCATTGACTGCCCCGTACCTCTAAACCTTATAGAGGGAAAAAAATGTATTTTCTACTTTTAAGAAACTATAAAATTTTATTCATTACATTATTGTAAATTTGAAACGACTGGAGAAAATTTTTCCTACCATACCACCATAGACACCACCGTCACTCCCACCACTTGACACCATTTTTTAACTTGTATATAAATATTATTGAAGCCAAAATATCAGAATATTGTATTGTCATCAAAACTAAATACGACTGTAAAGTTTCACGACAATTGGACATTTCGGAGAGGGTAAAAATCGAAATACAAAATTTTTTTACATACAACATACAAACGTGTTAAAACTGTGTACTTTTTTGTACTTTTTTTTAGTTCACTGAACACCCAGCCAAGTTTATCGAAGCTTGTTGATTAAAGGGTGGATCTGTTTAGAAACAATGCCTTTGCTTAGAATGCAGAGACAGTAGTTGAAGCCTTGACACCAACTGTGACATTATACTAATTCTGATCTTATTAGCATATTTATAAAAAAAACTAGAGAGATGCAAAGTCATTCACCAATTTAAATAACCAGCTTCTTGGTTCAGTAGAAAAACATACATACTTACAATATTATTCGTATACAGAACGTCTAAACTCTAAATCAAGTATTCAAATCCATTGCACCCTAGAACTAGGGTTGCCATTTGTAAAGTCAATAGACTAGGCCAAGAAGCTCAAAAAACATGCATTTTTGAGTTCAAAATCCGAATATAATTGCCAGTTTTTTTAAATTATTTTACTAATGAAAATAAATAATACCTTGATTGATTGTTTATTTCATTACAACCAAAATTTGACTATAGAAGAGCCAAAGTGGGGGCCGATGGCACGGAACACTAATTGTGCAAGTATAGCTCGCACTTGACCGATTTTTGTTTCCAGTTAACTGCCCATCTGCAGCTTGAGTTTGCCATCTGCGTGCATAGCCTGCGTTAAGAAGCATATAGCTTCGGTAATTTTTCACTTCGGTTTTTCTTCCCGGCCTGGCAGATATTAAATAGGAGTAAATATTTTGCAATTACTATAGACCAGGCCTGGACAAATGGCGGCCCGCGGGCCGGATCCGGCCCGCAGCGCACTTTAATCTGGCCCGCGAAGCATTTTAGACAATTTTCGAAAAAGCGGAAATAGAATGTGAGGACCTTTTTTTTGCTCTTCGAATATGGAAATAGAACGTGAGAATTTTTGTCAGCCATCCGGCCCGCGGTCAAATTTTCATCACCTATGTGGCCCGCGGTCAAATTTTCATCACCTATGTGGCCCGCCGATCAAAAGATTTGCCCACCCCTGCTATAGACAAATAATTGTATAGATTTCTAGTTAAATGCGGGTTGGAACGGTAAAATTTTTTAATTCCCTTTTGTAATCTGTACATCTTTTTTAAATTGATTTGACCCTTACAAGTGCATCACCTTGTATATAATTTCATATATGTACCTATATATTATAAGGGCATTTGATAAGGTGACAATGCCGAATAGTTGAGAATAAATTAAATTCTGTTTATACATTTCTACATACATAATTATCCTATGTGTACAACATTATAATATAGTAGTGTACAGTAATTTCATTATAGTAGCTTTTTCTTTGAACATAGCTGATTATAAAAGTTTGTGTTTTTGCCAGGAGTATTTCTTCACTGATTTGTTCCTACTCCGGGCGTACAAATCGAATTCCGAAAAAATGTGAATGTTTGGAAATATATCTTAGAATTAAAAGAAGTAATGCTTCTTATTATATATACCGAAACAATTCAGAAGGCTTCTCTTTAACATACTTCATTGCTTGCAATTATTGGCTTAGCTTCGGATAGATAGAATCATAGAACCCGATTCATAAATTGTCTTTGAACTTATTCGAGTAGTGACGAACGGCAAACACGTCCGATGAAACTTGATTGTTTAGCTCATCGATTCTCTATGCCGCTATGCGTAAGAGTGTGTGTAAAAGCAAGGTCAGTCAGTTTTAACAGTCACACGCGTCAAAATATCATTACGCCCGAGATATGTATCTACCCAATTTTTTGCGCGTACTACTCCTTACTAAATAGCTGATTTTCACTTCATATACTGAAAATGAATTGGAAAACAGCTATTTTCAACATCTTTGACAGTAACAACCTTCACTAATATTAGGTTGTTCATGGAAATTACTATTCGCCGCTATTTGATAAAGGGTGTGCAAAAACATAATTTAACATCGGGATTTTTTTAAAATGCTAAAACATCAATACGTTATAATATAAAGATCGTCTATAGATTTTAAAATCGGTGGGTTGTCCAGTGAACATAGTAAATGTATGTTTTGAAGTTATGTGCAGTATGATATGTACGATGTTTGAACGAATAATCATGATCAAAATTTAAATACTTTTTTTATCCCACATTGTCATTGAATAAAAAAGTACTGTAACACCGTGACACTCCCTTATTCACAGTATATGAAAAAGGACGAGACGAGTCTCGCATTATTCATTATATATAAAGAATGTTTCTAAAAAATAAACCCGAAAACAATGACAGATATCTTCAGAAAAATATTTTTATCCCCTTTTCGATGTATAAAAAGGGCATGTGTTGCGAAACACGCGGTTGAAGTAAAGCTTATAAATTCTTTTATTTGAAACATAATAGAGTGAGCCCTTACCACAATAATATTTTTTTTGTTTTATTTAAGGTTATTCTGGTAATTCGCGTCAACAATTTTTATTTCTCAAAGAAGTCACAATTTTTTTGACGAATTTCGTTCCATCCCAGTATTTTACCCTTCAAATTGTCTAAGAAGTTCTACCTCAAAAAGTGAGTGCTTCCGATCACACTGAAAACAATGCAAACTTTTAAGACAATTCATTATTTTTTTTCTGCCATCTATTAGCAAGTTAACTAATTTCTCTACTCTAGTACCGCGGCTATATTCCACCTCTACTTCCACCACGCTTGTTTCTTACAATGGAATCACTTCTACGTATACCAAGTCAAAAACGAAACAGTCAGTATAACCTTGTATTTTTAGAGGTCACCCATTTTCCAGAATTATTTGGATTTAGTACCAATTCATATTTTCAGTTTGTTACTAATCGAAGTAGAATCTGGATTCTGGGAACGGGGGCTTGTAATAGAGGAGTCCCATTGCAACGGCATTGCCACACGCTCAGCTATTCTCAAATAAAATGCTTATCAAGATGTTAAGCCAAGTAAGAATGTTTGGGTTATATGATTACGCAACCCGGCTTCAAGTTCCGTGCGGATACAATCTTTAAAATGCAGTTGGAGTGTGAATATTGGCTTGTTATCGTAATAAGGTGAAATTTCGAATTTTCCGGATACATGTTGTTGATTCGAAATTAATATTTTTTTATGCTTAACATTTTTTGATAGATTTCTATCAAGTTGGCCGTACGCCTAGACGAAATTATTTATAATATAGAGATTTCAGAGACAACTCTTTATTCTAGCGGGAGACCCCAATCATCGGTATATTCCTGTATAATTTTTCGGTGCCATTCTGTATATTCTTCTTCATTTAGTACACAATAACACCTATGAGGCTATGATCTACTGTTGCAGTGACTAAGTCCGCGTGTTATTTATTTTATATACATAGAGATCTGCATAATAAAAGACTGCGGTCATACTCTAGAGTCTACACATTGAAGAGAAATTTATAAGAGTGTGCGTATGTATGTACCTACACTTTAGAATTGAAAGATATGTGGAATAGATCGTAATTAATAATATGCTTACTTAATTAAAAAACGTGTGGATAGGTGCGTTCCACCGATATTAACAATTTAACGTGACGTCGCTGTATTATGTTTTATTCTATTTCAATTGAATTATTTATTCCAATTGTAATGCAGATATTCTGTTGGCTTTTTATATACAAATGTAGGTACGGAATAAATGGATAAGATTATCATTTCCTAGCAGTTCGGGTCCGGCTTCGCCCGAGTTTGTTACTTAACCCGTCGGAGATGGAGAATTTTTTTTTGTAGAATGTTTTATACTCAACAAAGTTTCCATACATTAAAACGATTTAGACATACCAAGAAAACCTTCAATTTAGTCTGTTTTTTGTCAGCTTGCTCCAGTAAAATTGTCCCAAAATCTAGGCCAAACCTAATTATTAAATAATAATTTAAAAATTTAAAAAAATCAGACTGTTTAAATATATTCACAGTTGGTTTACTACTACACGTAGCGAATGAAAAAGAAAACAATGGACATCTTGCGCGTTGTTTCTGAACGATTCTAGGCATTCGCTTTACGTCATTTCCCTAGCCAACTTCCGCGATAGAAAATTTTCCGTTGCTTGCGAGCCAAGAATTTTCGAAAATTGGCTAGTGGTTTTCGAAAAAAAAGAATTAATTATAGATTTTATGGAAGAACAAGAGACTAGTAAGTAGTATTATAGACAGACAGAAGTCTCATCATAAGACTTCCATTTGTACCTTTTGTCATTTGTGGTACTGAATCCTAAAAACAGTGACACAATCTTCTGTTAGCGTTCGATTTAAATGGAAACGTATAGATACGTGTTGTGAATGAAAACATAAATTAGTCTGGTAAATATGTTTAGTTGATTTCTGTTTTTCCGTGTGCAAGGTGACTAATTCGACTCTGAACACCTTTTTTCAATGTGCCACATAAAACATCATAATGTGTCATGTTTTTGTACTGACTTATTACCTTATACATTGACATTATATCTCGTCACCTGTTTACTTTTCTTGCACTGCATTTTGTATACTGAGTGGTTCATAAGCTTTAGAACTGGTAACCTGTTTTTTTCGGACTCTATACCCAACTACCCAAGAGTGGCTGCATGAAGGATAGGGAGAAAGGAGACTAATTTTGGCAGGCAATGCAAAGCACGTTTCCCAAAAAAAGGGTTTGTAAAAAAAAAACTGATCAGCATACCTCTGGAAAATTTGGGGAAAATCTGCTCAAAATTGAAAATGTTAAACTTAGAAGGCTGAAAACGTCTGAATCGCTAGATTAATACGTCTCAAATAAGCATACAAAGTCAGGATCGAATGATTAATTATATTTATTTATAAAACGGCAAATATATGTGACGGGAACGTATAAGAAAATTCGGAGGAAAATAGTGTTAAGAAGTAAATTTTCATTACGTGGACTGGAATGTTTTCGATTTTAAATAATGTAATATAACAAACATCTAAAATAAAAACCATCAAAATCGGAACTGTTCTTCAAGATTGTGAAGTAAAAACCTTCATTGATTCGACTGTTAGTATTGATAGAGCTTATACAATATCCATACTAATATTATAATTTATGCGAAAGTAACTCTGTCTGTCTGTTACCTTTTCACGCCTAAATCACTAAACAGATTTCGATAATACTGGCATGGAGATAGGTTGCATCCTGGAGAAGGATATAGGTTACCTTTTTTCTAAAAAAAAAATCCTAAAGGAGGTGAAACAGGGGAATCCATCATTTTTTAAATTGGGGTTATGAAAATGCATATTTAGGCTTTTGATAAGAAATAAAGAATAATTTACGTGTTTCAGCATTTTTGCAAAATCATCCCTCCGAGGGGTAAAATAGAGGATGATTTCAAAATTCACATGTAATATATATGTATAATATATACATATATACTTGTGGCAAAAAATCGAAGTGTATATAAACATTGTGTTTTAAGGTGGTACTGTAATACGATGGAGCTGAAGACTCCACTACTGTTGTAGCTGCCGTATTTCACCTCAATCGCTTGACCGGCTAGTAATAAATATAATGTCAAAAATTAATACAGAATCAAACCTTAAGTTTAATATATTTTAGAGTTAACCTGTATACCAAAGTTAAAAAGATTTTTGTTTGTGTGGGCAATTTATTAATGTGATGGAAGATGAGTGATGTCAGTATTCTCATTGTGCTGATGATACATATTAATAGCGGAACAATTTTTATTAATGTTCTGAAAATTACACCTTATAGAATTAATAATCTATTCCGTCTTTAATTTCACGTATTAACTTGTGTTTAAATATACATTCGTTTATATGCGGCTGTACAACAGAGCAAGTAACCTTGTGGTGAAAGCTTTAGACTCTTTCATTTGGAAGGTACTGGATTCGAATCTCGGCGAGTGCAGATGTGACCGACATTTTCCTTACTGTTTTCTCGCCAAGAAAAGGTATATCTTCCACTGGATCATCGTGTTGAGGATTTCCAAGTTCTCCTTTAATAATTCCACTTAAATATCGAGATGGTTTCTTAAGACCGCTCCAAAAGAGGCTGGTTTTGTCGCTAGAATCAATGCTGGGACTTGTGCTGGTTAGTGCGCGGGCTTCGAGGATGCAAATGACGTCACTGTGGGCTCGAGTGCGAGGTCACAAGATGGATTTCAAAATTAGAACCGAGGCTATTTTTCTTACTTGTTTGAGCAAGAACCAATCAGGAAACAGTATCTTGTTACGTGAACGACATGGACAAACACCCACAAACAAACACGATGTCATAGCGTGTGTTCTGTTCAGAGACAATAAACGTCCACTTTTATTTACATTTGATCTATCACTGTGCAGTATGCACGCACTAAATCCATCTACAAAGCATATTCAAGCGAACACATGAAAGCCATCACCAAAACCAAGCAGTCAAATCTAGCAAGGAATCTAGCGGCAAAAGCAGACTCGTGTGCAGCGTCGTTAAATTTCTGTGTCACTTTAGTTGATGTAATTTTAAAATTCGCTAGAAAGTGACAACAAATTAACACCGCTCTGCAAATTTAAAATCGTGCTATAAAAGTTCGCTTACCTTCGTATACTAAGTTAAAATTGAAAAAAAAAATGTATAAAATAACAGGAATATAGTAGGTACGAGTGGCATCTGTGAATCTGTTCCTTTGTCTGTAGCTGCTTCTAGAGCCTAAACCACCGAATCGATTTTCCTAAACTGCTGCATCTGTATTCAGGACAGTCGTACCTCGCTAGGCGAAATCGGTTATTGTCAAATGAGGGAAAAGTGGACCTTTAAAACCCTGTAAAAACAGTTAAAAAATTAGAAAATATTTTTTTCGAAATCATTTAATACAGTTTATAAAAGACAATAATAGATGGCTTCAGCTGTCAAGCGTCTATATCCTAAAAATGTCTCGAATTTCTTGTGTACAGTTCTTGGTAAATTTTCCCCCGTGTGGGTATTTTTTTCTATTTATTCTATTTTTATTTTTATATAGGTAAGTATTACTTAGCAGATATATTTATTGTCATTTAAATAATACGAGAAGAATAGGTGTGTTAATAATTCATACACAAGGCTGAAGAAATCACAATTCAATTCTTATAATAGAAACGAAATAGATTTGACTATTGAGCACATTAAATTTATTGATAAACGATTTGAAAATAAATAAATTTATTGTTACTAAAATAATTTACATATTAAATACACGAATGAAAATGTAATTTCGATCATTATCATTGAAAATGATTAAATAGTCATGAAATAAATCAACCAACTCCTATAAACATTAAACTAATCTAAAAACTTCAAGTTGAATGAAACACTTACCTATATTATACATTGTGTACGCGTAAATTGGCACCGTAAAATTTACGTAAGATTTTGTCTATAAAATCTAATTGCGATATACAATTTTTTATTAGAATTTCTCTACTAGATTTCGCCGCTGTCTTTTCGGTTCGCTCACGTGACTGTCGATTTCGGCGGAAACCTCATACAGGGTGCGGCAGCTTAACTTAATAAAACCCATTGTATGAATCAGAATTTTTCTAAAGTATTGTTTTACTTAGTTTTTAAAGATCAAATCAGGTAGGTGACGTCCCCCATTCTCCGTACACTGAGTAAACCGATTTCTGGCGTTTGTCATGACTCTTGCCAGCATATCAGGTATTATCCTGGTAATTTTTTCCTGGATGTTGGTCTTCAAATCTTGTAGGGTCATGAGACGGTTCACATAAACATGGGATTTCAAAAAACTCCATAGAAAAAATCACAAGGGGACAAATCCGGAGAGCCCCTAAATCCCTAAACCCAAATCGATTCTAATTGAGATTGAGAATTGAAGTCACGTTCAGAAAGTTCCTGCACAATTGCCATCTTGTATGGATGGAAATGGAGATCATCATGAAGAATTCTTCTCAAAGAACGATCGGAAAGTCCAAGGGCAGACGCATGTTTGCGCGCAGAACGCCGTGGTGATCGCATCATTTAAACTCTCACTGCCTCAATGTTCTCAGGTGATCTAATGGGACGAGGGACTCCAGTTCTTCGTCTTGTCGCACTTGCAGTTTGTCTGAACGTAGTGACCCACTTAACAATTGATTTCCGGTCCGTGGCGGGGGCCAATGGAGCTAAATTAAAGCGATTCCGAAAGGCGCGCTGGGTTGCGATCACAGAACATCTGTTCGAAAAGTAGGCCTCAACGACAAACGCACGATCCTTAGTCCTCACTGTTCGAACGCATGATGGCGACTAAACTGTGTCGGAACAAAACTTTATAGTTCTGCCTCTCGAACGACACCACCGGCGCTCCGCTACGACACCAACCGACTGAATGGCGCGCATTTTAAAAAAGAAAATATGTTGCCGCACCCTGCATTTTACCCCGAGCGTAGTCAAACAGTGAGATATATGTATTTAGATTTAGATGTTCCAAGTTTCCGGGATTTTCAAGTGAGGCCAGTACTATAAACAGTCAAAGATGTTGAAAACACATTTCCCTGTCTAGATACCATACAAAATACCCGAAAATGTTCTGTTACATAATATGCGTCCGCCAATATTAGAACCTATATTTCGAACTTGCTTTTTAACGGTTCTGCCGGTCAAAATAGACGACGCACAAATAACATCCGACTTTTTTCATTTTGAATACCAGTTTTAATTTTTTTTGTCTCGCACTTGAAATTAATTCCGTAAAGCCAAAGGGGATAATTTTTTTTTTAATTCAATCCGGATCTGCCAGTTTGAATGTTAGATATTTCGAAAATCGAAATACTTTGTGTAGAAAAATTTTTGGCAGGCTTACACTTTAGATAGGTCCAGCTGAAAAATTTCGGTCGATCTTTTGAACTTTTGCTTCCACCCGGAAGTAAAATAGACTGTTATTTTGGCCGTTTTACACCATTACTGTTTTCCTTGTAAATTGAAAAAGAATGTCCTCTCATACCAACATAAGTAGTGAAAAGTCCTCGGCAAATAAATTTTCCTCCTATAGTTTCACATTGTCCGGCTTTGTTGGTTGGCCAAACGAGCTGGCAAAATGTCGGTAAACAGAACACACAATATAATGTTATCCTTACCGTAATATAAAACATTGCAGCTGTTTATTATAAAATAAATGTTCATATCGTCATTATATATCCTTTGAGGTCATTATTCATTTTATTAAAAAAGATGGTGTGTGCGCGGGTTCAATCTGAAAGAGAGAAGACACCCTGCCGATCTTGTAATTGTCTTTCGATGGTCGATTAACAGCCTTGTCAACACATACTTTATGTGGTAGTGTTTCGCATCGTCAACGCGTAGCGGCACTCTAGTCACTCACACGGTCCCTGTAACCGTTACCTAAAGACTCGCCAGATCGCATGCCCACAGAATAGTATTGACTATTGAAGCATCATGCAGTCACTAAACCATATCTTTATGCGCATGACCAAGTTCACCATTTTGTTTGTAACTATAACTTTTTTAAGGTCACCAAACTGCTAGGATTATTGGGACCTAATGTCGATTGATATTCTCAATTTATTACTTTTTTAAACCGCGCACACGTGTCAAGCATTAACCTACACAACCTGCACACTAGACCAGCACAAACCAGTAAATTTTTTAAGTGCGATAAACATTTTGCTGTTTTCAAGTACCTATGTAGTTTTATCAATGCAAATAAATTAATAACTACCTATTACGGTTCTTGAGATACAGCCCGCTGACAGACAGACGGACGGACAGCGGAGGCTTAGTAATAGGGTTCCGTTTGAGCACCCTTCGGATATGGAACCCTAAAAACGACACATCATTAGCAGACTAGATCAGTCCATCGCGACTAGACTGAAATTGCAGGCGACTGATTGGTCGTTGCTGGCTGCTGGTCTAATGTGCTCTACTTCGTTAAATAACATAGGTACCTTTACGAACAGACTGTTTTTGCTCCGTGCTCTGCTGGTCGCGCAAGTCCATGCAAGTGTACGCGGTCTGTTGTAATAGTTAATAATTGAAAATCCAATCGATATTTTTATCAGTTCTCAAATTAGATCAGGTTATCAACTCATAATGTACTGTTGTGTGAGTGTTCTGTGATCGTCTGACACCTGAGTATATGCCGCTCTATGCAGACGATGTACCGAACGATGATATATAGAACAAGCCTCTGGGAACCTGTATATATAAATGTCTAATATACTTTGTTCATCACACCTTTGTACAACTACAAGAATACACGGAAAAAAAACAAAACGGGACAACACAAATCTTATCGAAATCTAATTGGTACGCCCTGCTATCTGACACACCAGAAATAATATATGGATAACCAATTGGTAATATGCTTTATGTGACAGTAAGACCAATTGAATGTTTAAAGGATAATTTGTATATCGCAGGTTGTTTGTGTGTTGCTGTGCCAACGCAATGTCGCAACGCATCTTTGCTATTAAATCTTTTCTTTGTAGGGATGGAATTGTCAGTGTATTTGCCGGTGATTTATTGACACACCGACAAATTTTGACAGATGAAATCTCGTCGAATTTTTGGAATTTATGGGTTGAAGCAACCATATTTAGCGGATTTTTTTCAACCCATTAATAATTATTGAAACGTGCACCTAAAATATTAGCAAAATCGGTCAGAGTCGGGATTACATAATTTACGAAAATATTAGCGCATAGTGAATTATTTTACTGAAGATATAATTTGAAGTAGATGTTGACTGATAAAATGGTGTCCAATTGAACTGAACGTGTCGCAATGTCGTTGTTTATATTTTGTCGTTGTTTATTATTATATCTGATAATATTAGAAAAAAATGTGAGGCGGTCTTAAATATTTATGCGTCTGTATTGACTTGTAAGCACATAATCGATACAAATTTTATTATTTTTGAACGTGTGTCTGTTGTTAAGTATGGGTGTGATTTTAATATTCCTACACATGCGTGGTTTGTAATAGAAATCGAAATTTAAAACTAGTTAAAGTATGATAATAAATTTTATGGCTTTTTAACAACTTTAGCTTTTTGCGCCACATTAAAATAATAGAATTGAAAAGACATCTGTTTCGTTAAAACGATCACCGATATATTATGTCCAACAGTATATATCGAACAATCGAATAAACCGACCACCTAGAATGACTTCATCTTTCCATAATAGTTTGTGGTTCCGATATAAAAAAGTCTTAAAATTTTCATTCCCATAAAGAGTTTAATTATTTTTCAGAAGTGTTTGTGTACAGGATGTCCGTAAAAACGACCAACGAGCATATGCTACATATTAATGCTCCATGCCTCTTTAACTCAAATCCTTTCTCCTCGCCTACAGCTGTCTCGACGCTATTTTTAAAGCTAAAGGGTTTGAGTAAACGCCAATTGAAGGACCAATAAATACCACTGCAGATCCCGCTAGCAAATTTTTTTGAAAAACATGTTTTGGCTTCGTGTGAATAGACTGAAGGATTACGTAAACTATTTTTTTTTTTTTGAAAAGTTGTAGGTATTTTCTTTACAAGATTTTTGTTGTCACCTGTAGAATCTGTAGTGTGATTCTTACCCATTAGCTTTAAAATAGCGTCGGAAGAGCTGCAACCGTTTTTAGGCCAGAGGAAAATATCTGAGAACAGAGTTCACAGATATCAAAGAAGATTCGTGGGACAATTTACCATACCGATTGAACCCAATTATTCTATCTACCTTTCGAAGATACAGCCCTGTAAAGTGAGAATTTTCAAAAATACCATTTTTATATTCATTTAGGTATATACAACTAAATTCATTAAATTGAGTTAGCGAAGATGGGATTCAAACCCACTATAGTTTGATCCAGGCCCGTACGCTGACTGTTACACAAAGCTGTCCTTTTTATATTGGGAGATAAAATCTTCAATTTTGGAACTTGTTTATCATTCATGAAGAGTTACGTCACTCTTGATTTTTAATCTTGTAGTCAATTATAAAAAAATAAGTGAATACTAATGGTGTATGGAAAATTCGCATTCACGAATGTATAAAGTTTTTTTCTTATAGGTACTACTCCTTTTTTATTAAAAAAATAATTACTTACGTTCGTTCGCTAAGGTAACCTTGCAATTATAATATCTTCTATCAACCTTTAGTTAGATCTTAGCCGTGGACAAATGGCGCCAGATATGAAAACTGAATATTCGCATTCACAAATATCAGCGACAGATATTCGCGTTCGCGAATATCTAAAAATTGGCATTCGTTACATCACTAGTTATACAAATCTTTGATTAACGTCTGAATAGAACTCTTCAAGTAAATAAAATTGTCGACCAATTTTTCTCAGACCAAACGATATATTGACAAAAAATGATAAAATTACAAATCAATATAACACAAGAAAAAAATCCGGATCGAAACGTCATCTTGTGTTATATTGATTTGTAATTTTATCATTTTTTGTCAATATATCGTTTGGTCTGAGAAAAATTGGTCGACAATTTTATTTACTTGAAGAATCACTAGTTATAGTTATACATATTATTTAGGAAATGTTATAAGCAAGTAAAAGCAAGTGCGATTTTTGGTCTTCCAAAAATAAAAAAAAGCTTCTACTAATATTAAAAAATAGACACCTACTTTTTAAGGTTGTCCGAAATGGTTCGACATGATATTTCGTGAGTTCACTGTAAAATGCGGTCGATCGTTTTTACAGACAATCCGTATAAAAAATAATATTACATATAATTTCAAACAAATGTAAGTTTTTTTATTATTTGTGTTTGATGGTCACACACACGTGGTGAATCTAGATTGTAACTTTAACACATTAAACGCAGCACAGTGTGAGTCACCGTCTAAACTCTAAACCTTATAATTAAATTGTGTTCAAGGAGGGATTAGATTTTTATGATTATTTTGACGGTTCCGAGCACTTTGATTTGTTTTCCCAGAAGTGGCTGTTGTTCGATCGTTTCTTTTACAGACTTTATTGAAGTTTGTCTGTAAGCCGCCGTATTTAAACTAGCTCGCATTTGACTCTTGAATTAATAATTACAGAGGTGGCTCGTCAATATGTGAGAATCTGAGTACGTATGTTAGTTATACTCATTCACGCCTCAATGACGCAACGGATCTGAATTAGATTTCGCATGCTATTAATAATTTTATGTTCCGGATTACCGCATAGGCTACTTTTTATCCCGGTCGAGTCAATAGTTCCTGAGGGATAAGACGAAACTTTTTTTGCACCCCCCACCCTATATAAAATAGCTGTTTTTTATGCGTGTATAGAGGTAATAAAATGATTCATTTAACAATAATGCGACGAGACAATTTCAACTTCAAAATGTTGACATTTGATACAGTATAATTAAGAAAATAAAATGTATCATATCGCGTGAGGTGACGCAGGTAATTACTAGTATTTAATGTGATATTCGTTATTTGTTGCCATGGTTACCTACATAATATGTTCCAGGGCGTCATGTAAAAAATTGATCAAAGCATGCTGAACTTGTTTATTTCTGTCAGATCTACAAAACAAAAGAACAGCTGATTTTTTTTATTTTCAAAATATCTCCGAAACTATGAAGTTTATAAAAAAAAATTAACAAAACTTTAACCGTTATGAAAAGTATACCATTTTTATATAAAAAACATCGTTATAGCATATATCTCTTTTGTGCATGCGCCGATTTTCTCCAAAAATAATAGGGCTCTTCATATTTTCATACCAAACATCTTCCCAAAATTTGGGTGTCAATCCGCTCATCCATTTGACCTGTTTCGTGCTCACAGACAAACAGACGCACAAAGTTTTTCCATAAATATGTTTTTTGGATTCGGGGGACCTCAAAACTAAAAAATAGAAAATTTTGAAAAGTGATACCTATTTGACCTAAACTAGTACCATTCCCCATGTGTGATTTGGAATGATAAAATGCCATCTTACCATTCCAACAGTAATTTCCAAAATCGATCCGTTAGTTAGAAAAAAGTATATGGGAACAGAGAAAGCGAAGTAGGCGTGGTTTTCGTAAACAATTCAAAGAGGTTGCAAAGAAACACACGTCATGTCAAAAATATTAAAAATATACTCATTATGATGTGTAATAGAAGATACGTGCAATAAATTTATTATGTATCTTGATTCTTGAGCGTAATGATATATGATTCGAGTACCCGCTAAAACTCGCTGCGCTCGTTATTAACATGTCACTTTTTCGTATTAATAACTGCACTTACCTACGTTCTATAGATACATAAGCTTTGTTCAAAGCTCTCTGCGAACGATAACAGAACCGTCAGTCATGCGCAGTAGCTAAAATTTGTTCTAAAACCGATGCAAACAGCTTCATTTTAGTTACTGCGCATGACTGTGATGGTTCTGTTATCGTTGGCAGAGAGCTTGGAACAGAGCTATCAACTGCTATTTGTTACTTCATACTCAAGTATGGGCTTTAACTTAAGGTGATTTAACTTAAGGAGGAAAACGTGCTTCATATAAATATTTGTCAACATTATTCGAGAATGTTTGCGTCGATTTTGATTGAAAGTTGGTAATCAATCTTAAAACATAGGTTATTTTTACCATTTCAAGTTCCAACCCACACATGGGGAATGGTACTAATTTAGGTCAAAAATCACTTTTCAAAAATTTTACAATATCTTTCCGTTTTGAAGTTCCCCGCATCCAAAAAACATATTTTTGAAAAAACTCTGTGCGTCTGTTAGTCTGTTTGTCTGTGAACACGATACAGGTCAACCGGATGAGCGGATTGAAACCAAACTAGAACATTTTGACAGTTTTCTAGATTGACTATGAGCTCCTTGATATCTCTAGCGACGTGCCACCACTGTTCAAAGTTAATGTAGGTACTTTTAAGGCATATTATATTAATAGTCAAACAAACGCAACTCTTCTGTTTTCTGTTCGTTTTCCATTGGCGCCTTTGTACAAACCTATCATAATATTTTAATAGTGTACTGAACCAGTTTGAGGTTTGAGTTTCGTTGTTTGAATATTAGAAATTCTGTAGACATTGTTTTCATAATTTCTCAAATAATTTTATTTGTGTACAAAATTGAAGTGGTTATAATATTCTCTTTATGACACAGATATGTAAAAATTGTTTTTTTTATTTTTTACATGGTTATGTACCGTGCGTGCCCATAAACAGTCGCATTATTAGCCGTGTGTAAAAAGCCTCTTTTCGAAACGGATGTCTCACATTTATTTGAATTTTTACGTGAATTCGTTTACATGTTCTCGTTATAAAAAGTGTCGTGCGTTACAAGTGTTTTAAAACTCGGTTCCGAACTTCCGATGCACTTGCCTCCAACTCGTTTCAAAATATCGCACTCGTTCTAACGCAATAAATTATTTCAAAACACATTTTAAATGCTGAAAGGATTTTTTTTGTTTGATAAATAACTTCACAAAACAGAAAAGAATAGAATGTCTATTTTGACAAAGTCCAACCAATGCCTGCTCTATGCTCAGCCATCTTGAATGTTTTGCATACACAATATTAATTTATTAACAAATGTTATTCATTTCCACTTGTACTGCCAAATTTCGCCCGAATCGTAATAATAAAAATTTTTAGGACCCTGTTAGACTAGGCTGCCAGGCGGCCCAAGCATAAACTGCGCCACCAGTGACTCAGTCGGGGACACGTGCAGGGCAACCGGTGGCGCAGCCAATTACTCGTTGTTCGGTCTCGCGATAGTTCGGTAGTTTTCGCCAGCCGAGCAGTCTGTTTTCTATTTTCCTTGCACTCTTTTCTACGCACTGTTTTATTCACGCGAATTGTGTAGGTATAATACGCGCACGAATCTAAAAGGCTCGGAAGTTAGATGCGAATGCGGGCTTGCGCTTGTACAGTCTGTTGAAAAACTACAAACTTGCAACTCAATAAAACTAAAATAACAATAACAACTTGACAATAGCGTACTTGACTGTACTTTAAAGCAGGAAAGCGACAAGTGACAAAGGCAACGAGCGATCACGGCCAATCACCGACGAGAGCACGTTCCGTGCAGGTAGCTGGGAGTTGGTGGGAATCTCAATGGCTCTAAAATGTGCCTTTGTAACGCTGTTTGTGACTAGCTTCCGAACCTTTTAGATCCGTGGCGCGTATTATACTTCATTATGTCTAGTGAACTGCGGATTGTCACTGGAAAGGAGTGAAAGTGTAAACTACTAAACAGACAAAAAGGAAGACGCAAGAAGAAATCTTGAAAGTGTGTCAGAAGTTATTGGGACCGAGTGGTAGCGGGACTGACGGCGTCGCCTGGCAGCCCAATGTAACGTCGCCGCGAAACACGGCAACCAGTTTGTGGCAACGCAACCGGCTGCTCTAATCTAATAGGCTCCATAACAATCAATGCTCAATGACGAGCTGCGTTACTGGCATATAAAGATATTATAGACTAGAGTACGCGAGTGAGCCGTGAAAATGTCTGCAATTCAGACAGAGAACCAGTTCCTTCTCTATGGTAACTAATGATACAAAACAATGCTGATTTGAGTAAACAAATATCTGGGTTTTCTGCTGCGTTCCCTCTCTCAACTGAGAACATTTTCACTTATGGAAAACATACGAACTAGCGTACTCTAGTTACTGATATCTCTATGGCCACCGGTGTCGTGGCTGGCTGCGCCGCCTGGCAGCCTAGCGTAATAAAGGTCTTAGTTTATTCTAACTATTTAAGGAATAAGTCATACACTTATACTTCACAATATAGTATAGTTAGATAGATAGATATAGACGCTAAACAACTGAGGCCAGCAACGTTTAGTAATATTATAAATATAGTTTTTAAGCATGAGCCGGGTATGGCTTATACTTTACATTGTTTCCTTGCTTTGCCACTTCATTAGGCGAAGCGTACTAGAAAAGAACGGCGTGACGTAACGATTTGAAAATTTCATGACACTAGGACTCACCTTTGTAGAGTTTTTGAGTGACGGACAGATACAATAACCGAAATACATAAAAATAAACGGTTTCTGTTCTTTCGAAATGTGGACAACAATATGAAACACCCGATATCTTAGTATTATTTCTTTATAACAACGAAAGCTCAAAATAGACATTTTTCACTAATTTTTTAATGTTTTGAAGCAATGACATTCTGATATCATTTCGTCAATCAGACAGAGACTTGTGCGCCAAGAGGTCGGTATTTATAAATGATAAACGGGAAAATGCCATCGCACTGACAGGCATGCAGATGAGTGGAATTATTATTACTTGATACGCTTCCATGATCTAAAAATAGTTATTTATATAGTTTCTATACAGGACTACTCTGAAATAGACACAATAAATCAGACATCGATTACAAATGCAAAATTGTTGCCACCGTAGTTTCTTTGGGCGCGAGTGATTTTGATCGGATATGAAAAAAATAACAAGCCGGATCTCGGAACCTACACTAAGAAGAAATGAATACTACCGCAGTACCTAATATGGTGCACGAGTAAAATATTAATTATTCCAAAAAAGCACATGGACAAAATGTTTTTAGACTTGTCATACTTTTAAAATGTACGGAAATAGTAGAATAGTTTTAAAATTCGCCAAAATCGGAAGCGTTAATTCAGTAAACTATTACAATATATTATACAGAATTTTCCAACAACACAAAATATATCTACCGCACCCGGGTGAAACTAATAAAGTATTGAACTTAATAAATATTTGTTTTCATTTTATTACGTTAATAAAATCCTAAAGTAAGTTTAGCTAAAAGTTAACACGACATTCATTGACTGTTAGTCAGTACGAAGTTCGCCGGGTCAGCTAGTATTTATATATCTGATAGTTGAGTGTTCGGCTACCTATATTGAGATCTATTTTACGGAGACAGCGCTTACTATTAGATAGATAAAATCGCATTTTTTTAGTTTTACTTTCCCACTATAGTGCGAAAAAGGGTCATTTTACAACCACTGTACAGATACAAAAAGCAGCTGACTAATTAGATTTATACATAATATGCGAGCTAGTAAGTTTTATAACTATACCAAGTTTTATTTTGATACATTTACTTTGATCGGAAGAAATTCTACTGTGACAGACATTCGGACAGACTGATAGACGAGATGCCTTACTATGGATTACGTTTTTTTCTCTTTTGAGGTACAAAGTTCTAATAATAATAATATTGAAATATACGAATTCCGTTATTTAATAAATCCCTGTCCACAAAATACAGGTGCACCGAGCTATTTTTATATTGTTTTGAGTGACAGATAGAGACCAGTCAAAAATTGACTATAAATTTAACAGGTGTCTCGATTAGAAATAGATTTGTATTTTTAACGTTCGACTTGTTTTTAGGGCATTTATACGCATTAATACCAATCAACAAAATTTGGCAAATCTGTTTGTAAAACCTTGCTGCACGGTTAGGCGTCATTCGGGTACAAATTGCAATTTTCTCTCATATCTCATCCTCTTTTTATCGCATAGCAGTAATCTATATAATATGTTAAAGATTTTTTCCTCGGTTCAGTGGTTCTGGAGTTTTGAAGTAACACAAATAAAAATTCTTTGTTCGATCCAGCTTTGCTCGGACGCATTTCGCAATTTTTGCTCATTGCTCAAAAGAACTATACAAAAAAAACGTTGTAGAATTATTTTAGAAAAATATTATTTAGAGATTTATCCTTTGAGTTTTGTTTATTGATTATATACGTCTTCTTTTCGCGCGTTGTGAAAAAATTATGAGAATGAATTTTTACTATGCAGGTGGACTGAAATTTAACAGGGTGAAGTTGCCGACGTAACATAAAAATTAACAGGATAAAGTTGCTCACTAAACCATACGGCTTGGACATTTTGTCGATTGTATAAGTAAATAAAATAGGGAATATGGCAGATGTCAGGTGATGTTTTATTTCAATACAAATAAAAATTATAATATTTGTACTTAGGGACCATTCAAGTATTACGTAAGCAGAATTTTAGTAATTTTTGATCCTCCCTACCCCTTGTCAGCAAAAGTATGCAAAGCTCTTACCCCCCCCCCTCCTATGTTTACGTAAACATTGATATATATTTTTTTAAATATGCTCAAGTTTCTTTATTGTTATAAATAAATTTTCCTGACTTCATCAACATCTAGACCCTCCATCCCCCATGTCATCAAAAATAAGCTAAGCAAAGACCCCATCCCCCCTTTGGCGCTTACGTAATACTTGAATGGCCCTTTATAAATTATATCGGTACGTAGTGATCGATAGTGAATATTAGTGAATATTATAAAACATTTGTTAGTTGTGAACGTTAGTCACAATATTTCTAACGCACGTACATAAGTACGCCCATCCATTTTTTTCAATTTTCCTTTTATTCCCTCAAACGACGGAAATTTAGTATGTAATGAAAATTGCGGTTTATGCAGATTTATCTTTAGTTATAAGTTATAAAATTACAATAATTAAGTAGGCTGGTATTTGAATCTTTATAATTTTGTGTTGTAGGTATGTTATATGCAGGGTTTATTACTGTAATATATTATTTAAGATAAAAATAAATCTACTATGAAAAAAAATAACACCGGGCCACCGATCTTATAAGTTGAGTGACAGACGAACGCCATGACTGATTGCTGTCACATGATCGCACAAGCTAGACTGGGATCAGCATCCTCGCTCTTCAATCCGAAATTCAACACTGAATATAACAATACTTTAATATTTCGACACGTTTTTAATTTTTTATTGCATTCAATTCATAACTCGGTCATTTACACTTCTTCGCATGACTTGGACAACCATTTTTAAAAGATATTCACAAATGTTCGAATACATAAACTACTCTGTTTTCAAAAAGATGTCAGAAAATAGTAGTAGTGGTCTAATTTGTTTATATTATAGAGAATTTTTGTTGACGCTGGAACTTGGAAGAAAGGTTTAAAATCTGTAAGGAAAAGTTTTGTAAAAATGATCACAGATAAAACTCGTTGAACTACTGCCTAAACATTCAAGCCAATTGGGCTAAAGGACCATTCCAAATTAAAAATTGACATTTGACATATAATAAATCAAATAAAATTCTTGTTAACGCGTGCGATGACGCGAGTAACGGCTAGTAATAAATATGATATTTGCTATTCGTTGATGGTTTTTATTTTTAAAATATTTCCATAAACTATAAAACGTAGAAAAAAATCTTTTACAAAATTTTCTTAGAAAAATAAATAGAATGAACTGTTATTGCGCATGCGCCGATTTTCTCCAAAAAACAATAGAGCTCTTTATATTTGTATATCAAACATTCTCTCAAAATTTTGATTCAATCCGCTCATCCATTTGGCCTGTATCGTGCTCACAGATAAACAGTCTAACAGAATTTTTCTAAAAATATTTTTTTTGGACTCGGGGAACGCCGAAACAAAAAAATGTTTGAGAAATGAATTTTGGCCTAAACTAGTGCCATTTTCCAGAGGTCCATTACTTCCCTGTATGAAAAAAAATTTAAATAGGCAAATTTTCAGTGAAATTTGCCAACAGCTGTTATTGGAACAAAATAATCACAAAATTGCGTATATTTCCAAAACCACTGATCCAATTAGCATCAGAATGGTAACGTAAATTAAAGCGCTCGTGAAACGTGACATAATCTGACGAACAAACGAATGCTATATCGCACGTCGTTCATTGCTTCGTAAATCGTGATGACGTCGTAGGTAATATCTTGGCTGAACTCTTCGAACCGACTGCTGGAATAGGCTATTTTTTTAAATAAACCTGTATAATTTTAATGTCACATAAAATTCTGATTTTCTCCTGCCTTAGTCTTTATCACGTATGACGGTATGTTAAGTAAACTAGTTATATGAATGAGTGGGTTGTATCAGAATTGTTCTGAAAATAACGAGCCGCCTATGGCGACAATGCTTATTGAATAACTGTAGGTGTCACCTGAAAAACATCTAGATTGACAATATTCATGAATTTCAGTTTGACTGATTGAGTTGATTGCCAGTTTTCAGTGCGTTATAATGCGCGTGACTAAGAGAATAAATTGAAATAAAACGAATTTAACTCTTTGGTAACCTTTAATCTTCTTGATGTGTTAAATAAAATGCTCGGTAAACTGATAGTCTTTCGCTAATGAGTTTCTATTTTGTTTGTTTTTATATCACAAGATGAAAGACATCTAGCGAACTTCTATTATTAAATTATCTAATTCAAAACCTCGATCATTTAAAGTAAGATCATAAGTTCTTCATCTATTTTTAATTAATCATCAAATAAAAAACAGGAAGTTTCATCACATAGGTAATGTTTTTTTGCGTAATACAGAGTGATTTTTAAGTTCATTCTTCTTTTTCAACAGCGTATAGAAATCAAATAGACGAACACATTTTAAGTACTTAACTTTTTTATCAAAACTCAAAAATAAGAGAAAAACAGCCTTTCAAAGTTTAATTAAACTTTTTAAATTTGATTTAATCATTTCAAAAGCCAGGTTAATACACGCGAAGAAATGATAGCACGAATCGGAAATACATCTCAAACAATTCGCGAAAGGCCCTTATCGCTACAGAAGCATGTACAGAACAATTGGACAATTTCTGCATACTTGATAATGACAACATATTTCCATAGTGACATAACATAACGCCAGGATCGACCTCAAAATTAGATAAAATTTTATAAAACTTTGAAAGCCCATTCCTCTTTCATTTTTGAGTTTTGATAAAAAAGTTACTTGAAATATTTTTTCGTCTATTTGATTTCTACACGCTGTCAAAAAGAAACCAACTTAAAAATCATTCTGTATATATGTTAGATCCATAATATGTCTACAAGGTACTTTGATTTTTTTTATGTGTAATTTAAATATTACGACGATAGTCATCGGGAGAATATACCTTATGATATATGTTCCTTTGACTCCTCTTACAAGCTCCCGGTTCTCAGGTTCCAATCCCTGGTTAAAGTATATCAATTGGATTTTCAAAAAAACTATAAGATAAAAATGTAAATTTGTACTAGACCCAAACAACTCTAGATGTTGGTGGCCTTATAAAACAAAAAGCGTTAGTAATCTACGTCTATTTTTTAATATTTTATTTTTTTTATAAATAAAATTGAAAATAACATTTTTCCAGTTCTCAGATTAGAACCAGGGAGCTCGGGACTCCTCAATAGAAGAGCGCTCAGTCTTTCTCAAAACCCCATAATCTACTTCTATAGTATCCACATTCTACACAGTAACGTCTATATATTTTATGTGGTGTAAGAGACGTATTTATATAACTGTAGATATAGATTGTAAGTTGTGACCATAATATTAGAGAAATCAGTAATTGGAGATTTCCTGAAAATTTGGAATGGTTCGGCCCAATAAATTTGTTTTTTTGAAATATTTTCTAAACTACTAGGTATACCGATTAATTCCAAAATCTAATCAGCTCTTTTCCTTAAAAAACTGCGTCGATTTCCAAAAACCGCATCAAAATCAGTTCATTTGTTCACGAGATATCATGAACGAAAAATTCGTAAAAAAGTGTTTTTTTTTTTTAAATTACTCATAAAATTGTTATCAGATCGATTTTATTGTAATAAATTACTTTCTTAGGTTAAAAAAAACTGCGTCGATCGCCGCAAACCGCATCAAAATTGGTTCATTTGTTCCAGAGATATCGTGAACGAAAAATTCGTAAAAAAGTGTTTTTGTAAAATTACTCATAAATTTCTTTTCAGATCTATTTTTTGTAGAAAAATACTTTCTTAGGTTAAAAAACTGCGTAGATTGCCGCAAACCGCATTAAAATCGGTTTTAGTTGTTCCCGAGATATCGTGAACGAAAAATGCGTAAGTGTTTTTTTTTTTGAGCTCGAAGAGCTAAAAACTAAACTCTTGCTAAATTTGATATATTTTTAAGCGTTTTGAACTCGAAAATAGCTGAAATTTTCAGGGATGGCATGCAGAGTGAAACTTCTTTTCAAATTTTTTAATATTGTCATACATCGTTTGGTACGTGTCACAGCCGCTTTCAGGAAAATTATTCTTGAAATCTGGCAACCATCATTGCACTTCAGTTAGTAGCTGTTAAACATTGGATAAAATAATTCTTAGATATTGATTTACTACTTTAAAGGTCGTTTGCTACATGTCATCGCCGCAATCAGATAAGATAACGTTTCTGTTTAAAAACTGAAGTAAATCGGGGGTAAAGGGTAATATTTTAATATTATCGGTTTCATCATATAGGACTATTATTTGAAGCCTTTATAATATTATAACAGTATAGTACGAGATATCATCTATCTATTCATCTAGTTTACGACAATACTTTGATCCGAGAAAGACGCGACTTGTGACATGTCATTAGGAGGTCGTCTGCCAACTCAAACAAGATTAACAACAATAACGCACAGATGAAATGTGTGTATTTATAAAATTAACTGTCACACACGGCATTACGTTTATATTTAGTTTCATCATCAACATCATCTAATTTACTTATGTCTACTATATAGACACTGCAGTGCTCTTGTTCTCTAATATTATAATATCATAAAAGGATTGGAAAATGCACTGTTGTCGAGATTTATCGATGAGATTTTTGGATAATTTACTCGCCTCGCTATAGATACCAATGGCTTTTGTTGTTGAGCGTCTATAACAGCGCCGGGCAACCTATGACTTCTGAAGAGCACCCGGTACTAATCTTTCTTGTTCCGAGGGTCTCTATTGTTCGTTACGCATAGGTAAATTTACTTTATAAGTTATGTACTCCTCTCACTCACTCTTACACTCGCTTATGGGAGCTACCTGGAGAGCTCCCAGGAGCTCAAAGATCCGAGGTTCCCCAGCGCCGGTCTATAATCTACAATTTCTACTCTCTTTCTCTACGTCGAACTCTCTCTCTCTCTCTCTCTCTCTTTTGAACTTTTATTATCGGGATTTGAAACGAAAAAAAATGTTAAATTCGTGTCGCCTGCAATACTGTAGCGAAGAAAGTCGCGGAGACTTTAAAAACCAAAAAGAGAGCTTAATTTTTCATCTTTAAAGTTTTATTTATTGGTACCTAAATTAGATTGATCTCTCGAGGACCTCCCAATCCACTACTGAAAACGCATTCCGCCAACTAATCGCATTCAAAAATAAATAGTCTCGTGGTATATCGTATGTATACTTAGCTATACCTACTTATAAAATCTTAATTTTTCTGAACGAATTAACTTTTCCGGACGCTAAGTCTGTACAACTGATACTGAAAATAAAAGATTAACAATAAAAACATCCTCAAAAATTCAGGCAGCTCTTAAAATCTTATAACACTGCAGTGTTCCATATTTCTGGAACCTTTAATGTTTTTCTGAGACAAATTAATTTCAGACATAGTTTACCCATCCTTGTTTATATACTTGACTCCTTCACAGTTGTTTTGTTTGTGTTGTTTGGATTTGAACCTAATTTTCATTTCACCTTTACAATCTTTCATCCATTTTACATTTACATACATAGATATTTATGTATTGTTTTTTTTTTTTTTTTTTTTTTGTATTCTTGGCTAAAGTCTGTTAAACGAAATAAATGACAATTATTGTGTTTTGAAAGATTATAAATCGTAGTGAAGCGACCGCTAGACCGCTAATAATATTTTAGTGAAATGTTCCACTTCCTGGCTATTTAAATTAAAATTAATTATCTATTTGCTGAGTCATAAAACAGGCATTTAAACTTTATTAAAGTCGGGTTAGTTTCAAATAAAATTTTATAGAACTTATCAATATACTCCAAAATCTTATTTGTGTCTTCTAATTAGTTCCTTCAATTGGAATCTAAAATGAAGCAATATTGAAATCAATTCGATTGTTTTTTTATTTCAACTCGTGCTTTTAGGGTTTAAACCAAATGCCAGCATTTGTTCCCGAAATTATAAAAACATTAAAGACTGGAAAACCATAACGGATGGAATAACGGAACAAATCTGGAATCCTGTGTCATCTGTATAAATTTTCGCCGTATGATTCCTTCTTAAACAATCTGTTGGTATGACTAACCTAATTTGTAATGCCTACTCATAAAAAACATTTTTCGATAAGCGACTTTTTAGAAAAATTAACTCCGTTGAAGTGAAAATAGCATGTAGGTACATAATCCGATTATACGTGACCCATAACAACGATGGTGTCTCAGAACTTTTATCGTGCACCACTCGGTTAGGTACATGTTGCCAATATGAGGTTTCCAATATGAAAAGTAGTCCGGTAAAAAGATGTTGGTTTAGTATCATTTCGCGTTTTCTGAAGAAAAAAAGAAATCTCTCGAGAACTTTTTCAAATTCGTTATGCTTGTGCAAAAAGACACGCTTATTCCAATGAGCACAATCAAACTTTTTTTGCATCTCTTCTGGCTTAGAAATTGTACCTATATGCGAAAAAATTCTTGAGTGCCCATAACTCCCAAACCAAAATAGATACAGAAATACTGTTCAAACGCCCTTTGTTTGAAAAATATATAAAAATTTCGATTTTTGTTATTTTTTAAGGCATCTTTAAATAATACTACCTTAGAAAATTTAATTTTTGTTGAAATTCGAAATTTCTTAGCACTTCAAGCTCACCCATGCTTGAGGACTAGACACGCTTATAACAATGAGCAATAAAAGTTTCCCAAAATCACACTTTCCAAAATTTTGTGTTCATAATAATAACAATGAAAATTATTTCAAATTGTTCGAGATTAGAACGGATTCAAACTTTTTTGAGGTTATGTGTTGCTGAATGCTGTCATCATACGAAAATCGAATCTGAATGTGTTTACACATACTACTCTGGTACCGGTACCTACTCACTGTTATTTAAATTAAAATCAATTAAACTTCGAAAATTATTTTTAATCTTATTGTTAAAACATCTCTCCATAAATGTTATCGAAAAAAAACTATTGTTATTTCGGGGAAGCAGCTACGCTACACCTATTTTATAAATTTTATGTTTGAATATATTCAGATAGAATACGTATAAATTATGTTTTATGTATTTTGAATATTTATAAATACTAATAAATTTATGCGTTCCATAAATACTATAAACATATACAGTGAAGATATTGTTGATACAAATTTCTTTGATGCCATTAAATAGCAACAAATATAAAGTCTTTCATGTTAATCTAAATCACATTTATGTGTTATGAATCTAAGATCTTTAAAAATTATTATGACATTTTTTTTCATGAATACTTCTACAAAATTAAATAATGTTGAACGTAAAAATAATAACCCTCTTCTTTTTGAAACTGATATTAAAACAACTTTTTATTTCATTGCTCAAACATTTTTTGTGTATTTTATTGACACATATGTAAAATAGGGTGTATCAAAGCAGAAGAACCAATTCTTTTTTTGTATTTTTACATTTTTTAAGACCAACAACAGCTAGGGTTATTGGGACCTAGTACCATTTCATATTATCAATTAATTTTTTTAATGGTAAATTAAAAATTCAATCGATATTTTTGCATGCTCTCGGATTAGAGCCTGGGAATTGCTGGGTGCTTGTAATAGAGGAGTCATGGAAACGCCGTATAAAAATTGTTATGTTACATGATATCTATACTTAATATATACGCTAGGAAAGTATCTTTGACATGCGATATTTGCGCCATCTCGTGTTTGATTGTTTGAAATCTGGTTCATTTAAAACTTACAAACCCATGGAAACCAGCGTTATTCTTAATTCAAAATTTTTTAAATCTTATTTTTGTTAACAAAATAACAATTATGATATTTTTCATGTATTTAATAATGATTACAGACGTAAAATAAAATATAATTACCCTTGACGACGCACTGCTGCAGTCCTTTTTTTTCCTCTCTAATTCATAATAAAATCCAGGAAAACGGTGGAATAGTAATTCTGGGTATTTAGTTGGTGTATATTTACAATCAACAGCACAGCACTTCCGATTTGATAGCTTTTTACCCATTTTATTCAACAAAATTAATCCTTAATAAAATGCACGTATAACATATGACACTAAGGTTTTGGCTGAACCAGAATTAAAAAAAAAAACACTAGAGGGCGTAAATGTCGCTTGTCAAAAGATACTTTCCTAGCGTATAAATAAATAAAATTTTCTAGACAAACATGTTAACAATAAATAAAATATAAATTAACAAAAAATATATAAATTCAATATATTAACGTTTCGGACCGGATTTATAGCTTCTTCAGAACTGCGTTTTTTATTTAAATATCCGGGACAAAAAGTGTTTATTTTTTCATAAAATCAGAAACTGCAAAAAAAACGGGGGTCCCCATTTAAAACAAATGAGTGCAAGTGCATTGCACTGCACCAGAATGCACTAGGTCATAAAAAAATCCGGCAATCGATTTCCCTTCTGAAACTATGAAGATTATTACAGGGGGTAAAATTCCTTTGAATGCAACCTAAGGGAATAAATCAGGTGTTCGGTTTTTAAAAAACCATACTGTATATATACAGTATATATAAAATAAAATATAGTCCATAATAAGGGGCCATTCAAGTTTACCATGCGAAATCAAAGCGGTGTCAAATAATAATGTTGCTGTAAACAGGCACAAGTCTGTTAAAAATGGACTTGTACATAGTTTACACTACACATTACAAAAGCGTAACTTCAAGCCACTACCATTTTTCTCGTCACACACATCGATGTAAAGATTTTCGTCACTTCTTGTCATTGAATTCTATTCAGTGTACCAAACCAGCTTTAGGTGATAGCGTCTATAATTTACAATCTAATCTAATGTAGTATACCGTCTACGAAGAAATTTTGCTTCACAAATTTGTGGACTCTAGAACTCATGCCTAATGAAAAAGTCGACTATATTTGTCGACCTGAAGAATCATATTAAGTATGTTTCAATTTTATACGTTAGTGTGGTACAATTGGTAAGCAGTATGTATTCCTTCAGAAATCTAATAAAAATCAAATGAAAATAAATAGTGTAATATGGTGTATTTCTCAGTGTGTGGGCCGGCCGTTCAAAGGAACCGCTTTCTGTTTACACCGCGACGGCAGCACGCTCGCTTCTTTTCATTTATCTGCCGCCGTGGCGCTGCAATACTCCAACTTGAACTTCTTCTGTACAAGTTGTAGTAGCGGCAATATAAATAGTATTATAGTATATGGCTCTTGTTGTAGCTCTGTATGTACTTCAGATGGATAGAAATGATCGTTGTGTCTCTTCATATGATAGTATTCATGACGTGTGGTAAAGTACGCGCGGCGAAAGATGAAGCCACCGCGTCATAGTAATAGCATAGGTGCCTGGCTTCATCTCTCACCGCGGGCAGTATACTAGCTGTTCATCTCGGCTTCTCGTTTACGGTAAAGTCGCTTTTGAAAAACTTCTTTTTTTAGCCGGATCGTAGTCAGATGAAAAGTACCGCAACATACTAAATTGATTTTTATCAAATTCTGTCCACCCCAATGAATGATTAGATTTAATTTAGTTTTATTAGCGTTCCTGAGCAGTCGAGTTCCGCTAATTCGAACATGTTTCGGTTGACAGAGAGGAGATTTTTTAGTTCGCAAAATACATGCAGTATTAGTGATGGTATATAAAATCATTTAGAATTCCACAAAAAATTGTATTTTATTGTTGTACCTACTTCAAATTCAAAATTAATAAATCAGTGTTTGATAATATGGCGTATTAAAACTACAGTTATTCGACTAATCCGAAAATCTGCTAATCCGAACAGGGTTTGGTCTCAATTAGTTCAGGTTAACGGGACTGCACTTTTAGCCTTCACAAGAAGTTTTTTCGATAGAAACAAATGATCATTAAAAACGTGCGGTTCAATCATTCATTGTTTCTCAGATTTTAAAGGTTTTTTAACATATTTTCGTCCTGCACAAGAGCCATTTCATATAAAACTCCACTTAACCTGGTCGAGAGTAGGGCTTCACACGAGAGCGAGATTTTTCTCGTCTCGTCTCGTTCTCGTCTCGGAAAAGCGAGACGAGACGAGACGATACGTTTTGGTAAATATTTTGGACGATACCGAGACCACATACAGTGCAACCCGAGAGTCTCGTTTTTGGTCTCGTTAAATTTTTTTTTATAAAGTTTTTATTGGAAAAATTAGAAAAGGTCGAAATAAAAAACAATATATTTTACAAAATATAAAATCTGGTGACCATCTGTGACATATTTTATAGTAAATTTAAAAAAAACTCAACAGAGTATGATTTTTTCACATTCTTACTTCAACTTGTTAACACTTCTTATTGTAAGGTATCTTTTATCATAAATATTTATCCTTGCAAATTTCTATATCTTAAGTTTGAATGATTTTTTTTTAATATCAATGAGTTACCGCACTCTCGGTTAAGTATATGTTCATTATTTAAAATTAAGCGAGACGAGACGAGACATCTGGTAACGAGACGAGACCGAGACTTGAACGAGACTGAATTTTCTAGGGATTGACGAGACCGAGACGAGATTTTTGATAGTCTCGTCTACTCTCGTCTCGTGTGAAGCCCTAGTCGAGAAAAAAATTAAGCTCCACAAAAATAGAAAAAAAATGTTATTAATTTAATGACTC
This sequence comes from Xanthostigma xanthostigma, assembly GCA_963575645.1. NCBI lineage: Eukaryota > Metazoa > Arthropoda > Insecta > Raphidioptera > Raphidiidae > Xanthostigma > Xanthostigma xanthostigma. The sequence goes on from OY754464.1 coordinate 46,079,998, forward strand.
TTGGGCTACGCTCTTGGGTTAGGTGTGAGCATACCATGTTTATATAACTATGCCAAATTTCATGTCCTGAGAAAATTTACTGTTGCATACGGATAGCAAAGTCTCGCCAATAAGGTTTTGTTTGTTTCCATTTTGATACTAAAAATGCGATGAAAATTTTCAGCCTTTAATAATAGTCTTTTAGTGTTAGGTTACTTATTAGACTATGAATACTGTTGGTGCCACTTTCCCTACATCATATTAAACTTCCAGCTCTCTTTTACCGCGGTTCCCACTTCTTCCTGGAACACTTTAATCTGAAGCATACGCCACGACTATAAAAAAAATCCCATTCACCGCCTTGTTGCACGCGTCAGATGTTTAGGCTGTTCGTTGTTTTTATTCTGTTTTCAACCTATTAGATCTGATGAGCATTATATAATTAACAATTTGAGTGTCAGTCTCACTCTCGGCTTCCTCTTGCGCCCGTGCTAACTGTCCTTTATCGTGCGTTTATCAAATAATTGCTTCTGTGAACAGCTAAAATGAACAGAAACCGAAATTCGTTTTCGGGTGTAAAAACTAATTTCGGGGCACTTCTGGAAATTTTTTTATAAACAAATGAAATTTTAATTTTTGCGCCTATAAAGAGGAAACGTTTGCATATTTGTTTGTTGCGTGTAATTTCTAGAACTATTGATCCGATTAAAAAAAAAAACCTGTCAATGTTTAAAAACCTACTTCTGCCTAAAGACTATGTGCTATTTATTATTACTTATAAGTACTTAGACAAAATAAAGATGTGTAGTGAGCTAAAATGTAAAACAAGTAAATTGGTATACGCCTAGCTAACTATAGGAGATAAAGTAAAGCGATATACGAGAAATTAGTGTGTTTTTGATTTCGTTGTCAAATCTACTCTGATGAAGCTGGGTCGGAAAGGTAGTTGTTAAAATAAATCACAAGTGCCTTGAAATCCGAATGTTCTATAATCAATATTTTTGTTTATAGATGCAATAAAGCATGATCTATTTTTAACATTTGTGCATTCGTTTTGCCGCAATATTATTATGTAGCTAGACTGTTTTAAGATCTTTTGTTTATATCTAACTTTACCGCACTATTCTGTTTTATTGTTTAATGCCACATCACAACAAAACTTGAATAAAATGGAAGTGTATCGCGTAATATATAAATCACTGTTTTTAATTCTCATCCCATTTCCTACCACCATAATATATTATGTATCTGATCTCTACCTACTAACAATAAAATGGAAAAATTTGTGTTTGTTTATATTATGAGAAATCTCAGGAACTATTGAATCGATTTGAAAATTGCGATAATAGTTGAAAAACTTATTTCTTCCCGAGTAACGCTACGACAAAATTAAGAATGGGGATGAGTAGTGAGCGATTCCTGAGCTAAATAGTAAATTGCTTTACCTTCACGATCAATATATATAAGTTCGGTGCCACCTTGTGCTAATAAAATTGGCCGCCTCTTTGGCTCTTATATCATACAAAATTATCTGTTCAGGTTCGGCGCTATTGGAATTGTTAGAGAACCCTCTCAAGACGTATCTATTGGCGCTAGTGTACAGTGTACAATAATGAAAGAAGCGTTAATTTTAAATCTTTTTACCCGTCTCTTTACATTTGTGTTAGAAATTCTCTTATTAATTTCATTCGTGGTTTATTTGAAATATTTAAAGGATAAAATAAATTCGATTTATAAAAAAGATTTTCAAATTTTTTCGTATGGTGAAAAATTCACCCGCACTGCCTTGACTAAACTTAATAAATACAAATGTGAATTTTTAATATTTTTATCTTAGAAGCTATTCTTTTAAAAAAAAAAAAACTTAATAAATACAGTACCTAAGTGATAGATATTATGAAAGAAATTAGTTGTTCTTAATTATTTCGTTATCAAACCGAAGCCTTCCCGGGCGAATCTGGGTTGGAAAGCTAGGATTAACGACACTCTATAAAAAATTATCTAAAAAAGTCGTTACGTAAAGCTGGAAAACAACCCAAATTTTACATCGATTAAAACATGTCTTGATTTTTAGATTTTTGTAATTCATATGTATCTACATAAAAATATCGTCCAAGGACATGGGTTGTCCTCTGCACTTGTAACATGCAGTCTGTAGTTATGAACAATACGAAGAACAACAGCTGTGCTAATATTTTATTACTAACATTGTTGTAGTATAAACTGAAAAAAAAACAATGGCCTCAAGTGAAATCAATATTAATTATTATATACTTTAATCGCCATTTTATAATTTTAGTATGAAATGGCGACTTTAATGGCAGTGTAATTGTGTATGTAGTGTATCTATATTCTATATACATAATATCTTTACATCTGGATATATAATATATATTCATCAGTGTATGCATAATAGAAGCTTCAAGACTAGCAAACAAAACAATAATAATGTGGGAAAAAGAAAGAAATAATATATAATAATATCTCTAATGCAAAAATATATCCACCATGTTAATAACATGCTTGCTTCCATAGAGCTCTTGATCGTAAAACTAAACGCATTTCTTTTTATAATTATAAAGTTTAAAATGGCGGCATCACTCAACTGTATACAGAATGTGACCAAGCGAGTTTTATGTTTGATTAATTCAGACACAGTCTGATGAACAAAGCCCCGAGCTATTTAATATTATGCTGGTTGAATATTTTGCACGCAGATTTATTTCTTTAACGGTTGGAAATTAGTTTCGAGTTATTATTATTTAAGCGACTTAGATATATATGTACATATATATATACAATAATGTGTGCTGCATTTCACAAGAATGCACTGATGAATGCAAAGCGTATTTCTCTACCGACAAACTTAAGGGTTGCCAATTGGTTGACTCCTGAAGCTTATGCTTAGTGATTTCTAATTAATTAATTGCAAGTCTATCATGATAATTACAGAAAATATCATTTCATAAACATAATGATAATGCTGAATATTTAAAATAACCACAAAACCATTTTAACATCCCTATAGGATGATTAAAACTTCTTTGACTCATCTGATGATGATGATGATGGTGATGATTAAAACAAAATCTAATCACTTCTTGAATCCTGATGCTAACATGGCTAGCAAAGCGTATATCGACAAAAAGTAATATTAAGTTGTTAGTGTTTTGTGATTATTTTTAATATCCATCCAGCTTCAAGAGATTCATGGGTCGTAATTATAATAAATACAAAGATAAGTCTTTGGTCCTCGATTACAGTTTCCTCCTTATACAATAATTTTTCTACCTCGTAAGACTAAAACTAATAAGTAGTAGTTTTCTATCTGCATATTTTATTTTTATTTCATGAAGATTCGAAACGACTACGTTTTCTAGTGATTTCATGAATGTTCCCAAACCACGACGTACGTCGTGATTTCAAATAATTTAATGTGGTTGTACAAATTATTTGGGACTTCAGAAATATATTTTATGAATCTGCTAACGATTTCGCAGAGATTTCACATGTGATTTCATGAAGTCAAACGTTGTCAGATTATCTTACTGCAGGCTACCCAATGATGATTTCATGCACGATTTCGGTTGACACTCAATATGAATTTCGCAGAATTTCTAGCAAGATTTTTTAAGATGGCCGTTATCCACAATCTATTAAAGCAAATTACCCGTCGTTCGGCTTCGCAATCACATTTTTCGTTCCAAAGATTTTCTGCTTGTTGAGTGCTGTTAGGTGTTGAAAATTGCTTTTGCGTCACCATACCGACAGATTCTAGAATAGCCAATGGGGATTTTGTTAATTCATAGTTTCTTTGTTAAGAGTATTCGTCCCTGCAAATACCCCCTGCACCCTTCATCTCAAATCTTTTCCCCTCGCCTAAAAACGGTTCGCGCTCTCCCGACGCTGTTTTTAAAGCTAGAGGGTTCTGGTAAACGCCAAATGAAAGACAAAGAATCAGACTACAGATGCTTCAGGCGAATTTTTTGAAAAACATTTAGCCTACGTGTGAAATATTACATAACTTATTATTTTTTTCAAAAGGTTGTAAGTTTTTTCAAGAATTTTTTTTCAAAAAATTCGCCTGAAGGATCTGTAGTCTGATTCTTTGTCTTTCATTTGGCGTTTACCAAAACCCTCTAGCTTTAAAAATAGCGTCGGGAGAGCGCAAACCGTTTTTAGGCGAGGGGAAAAGATTTGAGATGAAGGGTGCAGGGGGTATTTCTTAAAACTACTTGACAATATAGCAGTTCCGTTTTCTTGTTGGATTTTTATTTCGTATGATGCCAATAGGGAACAGACACACACACAGAACGGCGACTTAAGTGTAAAATCACCTGACACTGTTTAAATACAGCCTTTTATTGTTGTCTCAAGTAATTATCACTTTCATTTGTAGGAATCTGTACCTACAATAAGGTTTTGTCGGTTTCGTACCTATATGATTAAGATAATTCCTCACCAATATTATTTTAAAATTACTTGAAATTTGATTACAAAACCGTTCTCTCTAGTCATTACAATATTCGAAATAACTATCAAATCATGGAGTGAAACCATGTATATCCGTCTCTGTTCGATTCACTGTGAGGACGCCTGTCCGTCTCTAGTCTGTACCCAAATAAAGGATTTATTGATTTGATAAACTCGGTCTTGAATGTCGCAAGACATGTGTTTTCGCCAGACTGTACAAATTGATTACGCCTGCAATGAAAACGAAAAAGGTCAATAAATGGTCCAATTTCTGACCCTGGTGTATTTTATTTATATGCGTTATTATTTGCGGTCGATTCTCTTCAGTTTTTAGCGGCAGTGATTGCAACGCTCCCATATGCAACCATAGAACCTGCCTAGTGCCTATATATGTAGTATAATAATAATTGTTGTACATATTACAATGTAAGCACCGTATCGCGCGAAACGTAAATGCATTTTTAAAATCGATACACCCATGACGTCATATTTATTGTTGTTTCTTATAAGACTCTCTTGTTCTTCACTGGGGCCTGGGTAATAATGTCCCTAAACCCTTATTTTTAATTTCCTAATATATTGAGCAGTTATTGTAATGGGTTCGACATTTTTTTTAACATTTTTACGCGTCAAGGTCACTACAGTAGTTTTGAAAAGAAGTATGCGCGTGTGTGTACATATGTACGTATTTGGTCATTTCTTTATAGCGCGAAATTTCGAGAATAAAAAATGATATCGAGTTCGTTAGTGTACCAATTCAAAATAATATGATCCGAAATAAATTTCATCAAAAGCGAACCAGACTTTTTTTTGTTTAAACAAAAGTTAATTTTAAGATTTCTGCAAAAGATGTATCGGATCTAATTTGATCTTTTCTCGTACCTACCGTAATTATATTATGCGTACTTACCATAAATATCATAAGGGATAAAGAGGATAAATATATAATAATTATGTTACGACAAAAAGGCGATGAGCAATTCCGGATTAACCTATAAGCATGGTCCCCACAATGGTGGGGCTGGTGCAACTCTGGTAACAGGGCCCGGGTTCAGAAGGAGCCTTGGTTTTTTTATTCAAGAAGTATTCCTTTACCTTACAATTTATATTCAGTGTAAATAAAATTTGTAACAGGGTAGAAAAATAGGCATATGTTTGGTCGACCCAGATCCTGGTTACAGGGCCCACATCGAATGTGGGGGCCATGCTTATAAGCAAAGTAAGCAACTGCTTAGGGTATCACGTCTCAGTAGCACCAAGAGTCACAGTTTAGAAAAGTCCCTCACTGAACCGTGTATAAAAAAAATTCTTTTTATCATGTTCTCAAAAATTTGAACTACTGATATAAAACTATATTTAGAAGTAAAGAAGTTAAAAATGAATAATAATTTATTTTTGAAAATGAAAACGAAAAAAAAATTTTTTTTAACCGTGTAAAAATGCAAAAGGACTAGTTTTATAGACAGTTAAATTTTTAGCGAAAGCACTGATTGCAAAAATTCAATTGTTTCTATGCTACTTAACTTTTTTCTATCAATCAGCCCCGGATCGGGAGGAGGGGGGGCAAACTGGGGCACCTTCCCTGGGTGGCAGTTTCAGAGGGTGCCAAAATCATAATATAATATGGTTGAAAACCACACTCAATCTGTCCTTTTTCCGATTTACTTAATCTACTTAGAGAGAGGGGGCGCCATTATCAAGTTTCTGCTCCGGTTTGAAAAAATCGTAGATCCGGGGCTGCTATCAATTTTATAAACTTAACATGACGGAGACAGTTAGTATTGTTTTATTTTTTTTTAATTAGAATTAAATTAGGAATGGGGGGCCCATAGGCAAGAAATGCTTAGGGCATCAAGTCTTAATCCAGCACTGACGATGAGAAGAGAGCGAAAAATGTAAAGCAAGTCGGGTGATCCCCCGCGTGATCTCTGAGCATTGGCACACGCCGGGTAAACTACTTATCTGCAGAAAGTGTGTTATATGAAAGATTTCTGTTGTTCAGAACTTGTTCTTGATATTTCGCTGCCAAAGCAGTTTACCCTGATCGAACAAATTGATGTATTGATGTATTTTTAACGGAATACGTTCAGCAATCTATAAATCGATTCGTTCGCAACATATTGCATTCTTTTAGGAATAGTTCAATGAAAAGGTTGAGTATCTAGTCCTAGATCTAGAAGGTGTGACAGCGCTAGTTTTGCGGTATGTAATGTTCCTGCAAGCACTAAGGTAGTCTCACACATTGCAAAAATTCGTCATCTATAAGATTAATAATTAGGTATTCGTTTTTTTTTTTCGGTATTTTGTGTGATATTTTGACGAGAGAACGAGGTTTCTAAATTTCTGCCTGTTTAGATTGGAATAATCTTTTTAGGTTTCAAATTATTGAATTGGGTTGGTGGAAGTAAAGATGCTGTGTTTACAAGTTTTCATTTGAATGTGAACTTTTAATGCAGCATTGGTTATACTGGCTCTCAGTAGAAAGAACTAAGCAGTAGTGGCTGGAGCGTCTCACGTCCTTTTTTTATCAGGTTCGAGCCAATAGCGTTCAGAGTGATGTTTCTGCTTTCAATTTCAGGTTACTCTGACTTATTCCTCCTCAATATTCTTTCTTCTTCAAAATTTCTGCCAGAAGATTGTGTATGGAAAATATTCTTTTTATTTTTAACGCCGCCAAAAGAAGGAATGCTATACAGTCGGACTCATGTATTTTCAACACCATCTACTTTAAACTGATTTTACTCATGAATTTTCAAGTTTTTAGTCCCTACTTTTCACGCAAATTGTCTCCTCGTACGCTTCTCAGCCAATGGATACGTTTGATAAAATTTTTACATTGAATCTGTATTCCTCCAGATCCGAGGTCGACCGATATTGGAAGACTATAATCTAAATGCCTACATTGAAAAGGAAATAAAGCTTCACTTTCCAATTTAGGCACTTACAGATCTTGGTGTTTACTTTTCTTCTGATGTCGTTGGACGTCAACTGACATCGGGTCAAGAGAAATACGGATTCAATGAAAATGCAGCCTAACCTCAAATCATAACAAGTTTCTTTCTGATTGACCTATGAGGATGGCGAAGAAGTTGAAAAAATACATGACTCGATTAGTCCCAACAGATTGAAAAGACAAGTTTTACTGTGCATAGTTCGTATTACACTGATTTTACATATTACTTCTTCCCGCCACAAGTACGAGTATTATAAGTCCTCCGGTTTGTATTTATATAGACAGAATATTATAACGATGACTTACACACTATAATTTTCTAAAAATGCATAATATTATCAGAAAATTCAATAGTTTTCTTTTTTTTTCGCGGGCTCCTTCTGATTTGCCACCATGACCTCGCGAGCATACAGAGGTTGAGACCTAACCTGTATATGTGACATGCGCGTGAACGTCTGAAGTCAGCATTGACATCGTGGATTGCACACCGAACAACGGTTGAGGCATACAAAACGGGTGTAAATGTCACTATACTTCTTGACTTATCGTTTCAACGTGCAACTTCCAACACTTTCTTGCTATTACATTATGTTTTTACGAGCGAATTATAAAGTAGTACCATACTATCTGTTCGGTCGGAATGCATCAACAAAAAGACACATTTTAACTATAGATATATTATTTATTTTTGGGTAGCTACTTCAAAGGTTGATTATAAAGAACTAAAGACGTTTATAAAATATTTATGTAGCGTATAGAATTCAAATAAAATTTGAATTTCGTTTCGTTTGTATAGCAGGAATCGTCGTGGGAGGTTTCGAACGTATGTCAAGTGAGGAGCCTAATGGTGTCATAGCAGCTGTACATTCACATTCAGAAAGCGTTAGGTTCGAATCCCGGCGAGAAAAGTTGTGGATATAACTTTTTGCCACTGCCTCTCGTCTAGATAATTCCTAGTTTTCCAGTTTCCCTCAATAATTCCAGATAAATATAGAGCTAGTTCCTTACACAACGCAGTGAGACTATTTACCTGGCGAACTCCTTTGTTGTCTAGCTTATCCCAATTTTTTGTATAAATAAAATAAGTTGATGTTTAAAAATGTAGAACAGAAAAATGGTAAATGGAAGATGTAGTAATGGTGTAAGGTATGAGTTATGATATAGGTAATGTCGAGAAACGGACATTATTACACGCATTAATATTATTATTAACCCGCTGCTTAGCTCACCTGAACGCGAAGACTGTAGAGTAGATCAAATCTGTACTAATATTATAAAGAACGAGTGCGAATTTTGTGAGTTTGTGTGTATCAACGGAACCACTGCGTCTGTTTGAAAAATTCTTTCACCACTGTTTAGAAACCTTCAGGATGGATATACTAGGCTATATATTATGGTGTTAAAAAAGCGCTTTTCGTGATCAATTTTGCAAAATAAGACAACGAAAAAACGGTTACAATTTACAAATTCGAACGAAGCCGGCCCGGGCCACTAGTTGTGTATAAATAAGTTAAGTGTGCAGGACGCTCAATAATACGTGTACCGAATTTACTGAAAATCACGTCAGTTGAATTTAGACCGAATATAACGTAATCGATATCCTTTGAGTTGATGAGCCATATATACATTATACATGTAGTAAATTTCATTTAAATTGGATTAGAGGTTTAAGAGTTACGGCGGAACAGACAGACAGACCACAGAGCCTCCCTTAACAGTTTTATTATTACGTTATTAAAGATTCTTTTGTCAGCGACAGTCAGCTCAAACTTTAAACTTTATATTATGAAGAACGGAACGGTAAAGGTACAATACAACATTGTATGCTAAACTATTATTAAACATGAAAACAGAGCTTTTTATTGGTTTTAAATAGATTTTAATAGACATAATGCACATTTCATTATGTGACATGATTTTAATGAAATCATAAAATCGCGAACAGGCCTGCAGACAACACCAGAGTTCAACGGTGCATTCTTCATTGAATACGCATAGCATGCATATTGTATACTCATAAAACCTCCTCTGAGTTTGTCAGTTTCATCCTGTAAATTTTAATTCTATAATGGTTATGAATTTACTACTTTTGAAAATTTATAAAAACATTTTTTTTAAATGATATTTTCAGTCATATTTAGCCCAATGCGTAAATTAGCGCATTTTGACTGGACGAGACCAACATTTCTTTCTCTAAAAAAACGAGAGTAATTTTACTCGTCTATTCTCGACAATATTCGGTCCGACACATGATGGATTTTTACTAGACGAGACCGACATTTCGGTCTCTAACGAAACGACTCAGTAAGACAACTTCCTTAGCTACAACCAAAATTACGTTTAGTAAAAAAAAATGTCATGGGGAATTGAAGTAATTGCTGACAATTTAAATAAACACTAAGCAGACGATATAATCATATCTTTTAAAATAGAGAAAATATGTCTTTAACAGTAAATCAATGCGATTTGATCTGTTCCGATCTCAGTAGTAAGACAACGTCACTTACCAGTAGATTTATTAGCAAAGTTTAGAATATTTGTGAATAATGTTGGCAACACTGTTCTCTAATCAAAGATTTTATTTGTTTTATGATTTCAGGAAGTCCAATAAATCGTCTTCCAATAATGGCGAAGTCGGTGCTGGATTTATACGAATTGTACAATTTGGTTATCGCGCGAGGTGGTCTTGTAGACGTAATCAACAAAAAGCTGTGGCAAGAAATCATCAAAGGTCTCAAACTACCATCGTCGATCACTTCGGCGGCATTTACACTCCGGACTCAGTAAGTACCTCTTATTCATTGATCTAGTGAAATTGACTACGCCTGCCCTTTTCTCTATTTAAAACTCCCAACTTCAACTTACGTAACGGTATTAAAAGTTGAGTATTAAGTCCTAAAACGCAGCCTTACGAGTCAGGACGTGTCTCGTGTTTGGGTCCCTGGCAACAGCCCGGCTGGCCACCTCCTTGTATAGAACCGAGTGATACTTTTGCAGACCTATTGCGAAGTCCATTCTTTAAGTACTATTAAACTGTATTTTATTGACTTCGTCTTTATATCTACATAAAATATCAGCTAATCAGCTCGCAGATAAACTTTTTACAGCCGATAAAACAGCGCGTTTCGCATAATTCTCTCTCCGTTTAACTTCAACCATATGTTAAATGTCCTGCTACTAGTTTTTTATTTTGGTGAATTTCAAGATGTGATGTGGTGAAAAATAAAGTTGGCAGCAATCATTACAAACCTGAAATACATCACTTTTAAATACTATCATGTCATAGAGAATTGACTGCGCACATTTCGTATGAACAATGCGCTGAAAATGTGTGACCGAGATGAACCGATGTGGCTGCCAATCTCTGTGAAAGCAATTTATCCCTGTCTGAATCTAACGACGTTTAATACGAATCTACTGTTCCGAGATTACGAAAAAAACGTGAAGACAGCCACAGCTGTCCATTTCTTCGTACTCTTTCTGGTTTAGTTGACCGTTATCTGTGCGATTTATAATCTGCGTGTCATATAAACTATTCAGAAAAATGTCAAAAAAATTAAATTACAGACAGAAGTCCCGTTGTTATATAAGGGTGTTAATTTTTCTCCAATAACAATAAACAAATTTGTTTCTCTGTAAAATAAAGTTTAGTTTATTACTAATTACAAGGGCTATTTACAATAATTACAAAGTTACCTGTAAAATAAAGAAAGGACAATTAAGTTTATTATTATCACTTCTTTAATTCACTCAACGAGATCTATCTTTTAATTACTTTTATTTAACTTTAATAGTATATTACACATCTAGGGAAGTAAAGTAAGAAGTGTCTGAGATCACATATTATTGTTGGCCGAGGCGAAGCCGAGGTCAACAAAGATGTGATCTTAGGCTTTCTTACTTTACGTCCTGTGGTGTGTATACTATTTTTTTGCTCGACGTAGGCAGGAAGAGGCAACTTCGTTTAGCGCAGCGGGACGAAAGTTGACGCTTTCTGCCCGTCGAGCAAAAAAAATATTTTTCTGTATCTCCAATTATTGTTTTTCTAATCTGTCAATTAATTCCATTTAGTAAGCGTTAATTGAAGTAGGCATATGTAATGTGTGAAGCGCGGCAGATTCAAATGAAGAAAGCTTACTTTCTTTACATATATTAATATTAGCATTCATTTAAATTAAGACAAATCTACAAATACATGAAAATCTTTTCTTTTCAACATATTGATCTCAGCGCAGTATTGTCAATAGATACAAATAAATAAAATATACAACTTCCTGAGTTGTATAAGTTTTTAGCGTTTCCTGTAGATGAAGTATATAGGATAGGTAGACTGAATTAGCCTTTTCCAGAATTTTTGTCCATCTGTCTGTGTACGCCAGAAACAGACATTAGCGCAAGGAAAGTTGCGAGAGAAGACTAGGAAATAAGCGCACCGAGTTACAAAAAATGATTAGTAGAACAATATTTCTGTCACTTATAAATATTAGGAAAAAAAAGAAATTAATCTAGTGAGAGAAAAATGTTCGTGTGGGCAGAAATATCAACACAGTTATAGTTGTATTTAAATCACAACAATTTTTAAATTTTGGAACAATTTCAACATAAACGAAACAGAAGACAGTCTAAGTAAAGAAATAAAAAACAAAACAAGCTCAATTAAAAATTCATTAACTATTTGATACAATATGGTAAAACAGCATGTGCGTCGAATGATGTAGTAAATTGCTAGAGCTTTTAAAAAACTGCCTAAGCGATAAATTACTGAATGCTAGTTTTAATATATAATAATGTTGTGGCTAATAAACATCATACTTTTATATTAAACATAATCACAACCAAATATCGAATATACGACCGTGAAATGTTTTTTGGCTCTCCTGTAAAATTTACAATATTGTTGCTTATACCTTTTTGGACATTAACCATCGATATATTATTTTATTACACTACGGCTAAAAGGAGAGAGAGCAAACATAAATCCGGGCGACGTCGGGATTCCCAGTAAATCGAAAATCATACACTATAGAATCGGAAAGCACAGGTTACCTATCATATTTTAGATTCGACCATGAAAAATTAAATTACAGTAATTTGTTTATGATTCTGATACTATCTAATGTTTTTGGAATTAATTAATCATTAATTAGAAATTAATATAAAAACATTAAGGTACTATTCTCAGTGGCGGAACATTTTCCTCGTATAGGTTTTTTCTGAGCCTTTGCCCAATTCAGTTTTTCAAACTAAAAAAACTGCAAAGCAAATAACTTTCAATTATTCTTATATTTGTTTGAGTTTAGTTTTCTGAACTTCACGTATCTCTTGAAGAGGGATGGAACCTTTGGTGTGAAGACACTGACTATAAAAAGAACACAAAATACATTTTTTCTTGACGCACGTTTCGCTAGCCTAGCAACATCACGAGATGATTAAATCTGGTATCAATGGGCGGTGATTATCTACTTACTTATACAATATACATAAAACTCTATCTGTAACGAATGATGTATTGACTGAAAACGTAGTTTCTTTATTTTAATGAATTTTGCATTAGTTAATAAATTGACTGTGAAATTCGATTCCCCTCCGCGAAACAAATTTGAACTGCCACTGATTGTTAAATCATCAAAACAAATTTCTTCACTATTAGTCAATTTTAAATTAGAAAGTCAGAAACAAAAAAAATGTTTCCAGTTTAATTAAGACGCTTATATTAATTAGTTTTTGTATTTCTAGAATAATTTGAACGATAAGAAAAATCAACTTCAAATTAATAATGTTAGGTAGATAATAATTATAAAAAAAGCAAATGTCTTAAAAAATTGATTGTTTAAAAAGTTTTATTTGTTGTCACATATGATATCTATCCATTTTCAACCGTTATTTTTTCTTACAATCAAATTAAATGGTATTATTACGCCCAAAGTGTTATTAAAAAATAAAAATATACACCGACTTTCGAAATTTAACGCTGGGGTGTATTATATAAAAAGTTTGCTCCAAGCAGTCAGCAAACGGTAACGAAACTGTCACCCGCATGCGCAGTAGCTGAAACTTGTTCTATAAAATTGTCACAAACATCTTTGTTTTAGCTATTGCGCATGCTTGGAAGAAACTTAAAATTTCGCGTCTTCTAATTCTTGAATTATACTTGCACACTCCCACTGGTTGTTTGATTTTTTTAATATTAGTGATTGCATACATACTGTTGGATTTTTAAAAGAAGACCGGTCTATGGAATGTAGTCCTATGACCTTATTGCAGAAGAGCGCACATGTATTTTATATTAGTAAAAGGTAATGATCCTGGAACCGCTTCTATGCAATAAGGGAGTCCAGTCGACCAAACGATTCACAATTGTCGTATCGCGATAATTGTACTATTGCCATAGCTGTACAACTATACAGCGACACTTGCTAACAGCACAAAAAAATCATACACCAGACAGTACATAGGTGTGCGTTCACGGACTAAGTTGAGGGGTGTTGTCTGAATATCATGAAAATGGAAAGTAAAAATCGAAAAACAGTTAGAAGTGGCGCTAGGGAGGTCATAGCGAATGTAATTAAAATATGCGAGCTAGAGGCTCAAAATAATGCCTTAAAATTAAAAGCTATACATTGTTTGCATGCCTTGCTATGCGCCGCCTATGAATTCCGATAATTTGGGAACATGTAAATCAGCGACTTCTTGCCCTTTCCCCACCGGTCTTCTTTCGCCGATCGCACAGTACCTATGTTTTTAACATAGGAATGATAGTCTGGAAATATTAACATTACTTAACTGTCGTAGCTGTAAGAGAGAAAGCAATTAAATTCGTTCTCACAATGAACGGAAAACTGATTCAATTTTGCATTTTTAGTGCTTTTCAAATTTTTTATTCCTTTAAAATATTAATCGCTTTTAAAATTTTAGTCGCCTCGTAAATTTTGCCACCCCTCAAATTGTGTCGCCCTAAACCCTGGTCTAAGCCCTAAGTCTGCCTCTGGTACCAACGTGATAAACTCGGGAATTATTATTAAATCTTCATGCAGTTTTCACGTATGGTAGTCGGTAAAGAATATATTTCGGAAGATTTTAGGTAATATTATCTCATTATAATAATACGCGCCACGAATCTAAAAGGGTCGGAAGTTAGATGCGAATGCGGGCTTGCGCTTGTACAGTCTGTTGAAAAACTACAAACTCGCAACTCAACAAAACTCAAATAACAATAACAACTTGACAATAGCGTACTCGACTGTACTTTAAAGCAGGAAAGTGACAAAGGCAACGAGCGATCACGGCCAATCACCGACGAGCGCACGTTCCGTGCAGGTAGCTGGGAGGTAGTGGGAGCCTCAACGGCTCTAAAATGTGGCTTTGCGACGCTGTTTGTGACTAACTCCGAACCTTTTAGATCTGTGGCGCGTATTGTACGCTATCATAATTGGAAACTGAGCAATGAGCAAACGACCAACGCCGCGCCGGGAAATCCGGTTATTAGTGTATTTGCCATAAGGCACTTACACTATTGGCGTCGGTCTGATGGCGGGACCTAGGGGTCGGACCAAAATTTCTCGACGTTTCATAGCCTCCTAAACACTTTGGCACCATTTTTGGAAATGTTTATATATATATGTATATATATATATATATATATATATATATATATATATATATATATATATATATATATATATATATATATATATATTTATATATATATATATGTGTGACCACGATAACTCTCGACAGAGTTAATCGATTTGAACGAAACTTGGTCCACATGTTGGAATCCATCATCGCAAGAAGCCTATTTAAAATGGGCCCGATCGGGCCATTTTAAGGGGGGTATTTAGGGGTTGAAAAGTGTTTTTGGGCCCAAAAATACCGAAAAAATTCTCAGAATCGTTTCAAACTTGAAATTTAACCCTTTAGTAATTATTTAAATGTGCTGCTAAAATTTTAATAAAATCGGCCCGACAGACCCGGACTTACAAATTTTATGAAAACGCAAGTTTACTAATATGGTTTTACATACTGAAGGGTGTATATAATTTGGTACAGGTGTTGAATTGCTATGTAGTATTGAAATTAAGTAAAAAAATGTTGTTTTAAGGGGTGTATTAAGGGGTAATTTTTTTTTTGTCCAAAAACAAAGTTAAGTTCATACAATAGAGCCACACTACTTATAAAAGCAAATACACTATATTGTCGGCAGGGTTTCGCACTGCGACCGGAGTTTTTATAATTTACATTATTACATACTGATACTAGATCTGTGCCGACCTATCTGCGAACGGTAATATTATCGTCGCAGTCTTGCGCGGTAGCTAAAATGAAACTGTATCGGTTTTTGAGCTACTGCGCAGGACTGTGAGCTACTACGCAAGACCGTGACGATAATATTACCGTTCGCAGAGAGGTTGGAACAGAGCTAATGTTATAATTTCCAGATCAATTTAAAATTATTGCTAGTGTAGTGAAAGTCATTAAAATAAATATGTGTTTGCAAATTGTAATTATAAATATTGTTGTAATATAGCTGCAATAATGAAAGATCACGCTTAAAAAACCTCCTGATATTGCCACTCATTTAATACTAAAGTTTTGTGTTAATTCAAAGTTGGCCACACTTCATTAGCGAGAAACGATAATTAAATATATTAAATTTCCATCTACGACACCTGAAAAAGGCACAAGTTTGGTTTGGAACTATTCTTAAACCGTATATAAAAGTCAGCATTTTCTGCTGATTGCACGCCATTCTATGTTAGAGACAGCGCCCGATTTAGAGTTCTGCTTGTGCCTGTGGTGCTTGCAAAGGCAAACTCAGCATCCCCTCGGCCCTCGTGCCCTAGACTCTAGCCTAATTAGCCTGTGGGTAAACCAGGCCTTGGTTAGAGATACCTAAGGCTAAATATATCGTTCAATCGACAGTTTGTATAAAAGTAAAGGCCTTTGTACACGAGGCTGGTTTTGCCGCTTGAATCACTGCTCGTATTTGTGCTGGCTAGCGCGCTAGTTGCAAAACTGGAAATGACGTCACTGCGGCCTAGCGTGCGTGCATGGATTTCAAAATTAGAACCGGAGTTTTTTCCGTGCTTGTTTCTCTGCTTGTTTTGAACAAGAACCAATCAGGAAATAGTAACTTGTCTCTTGGGCGACATGGGCAAACGCCGATAAACAAACATAGCGTCATAGTGTGTGTTCTGTTCAGAGACAATAAACGTTCACTTTGGTTAACATTCGAACTGTCACTGCGCACGCATCCATCTACAAAGCAAACTTCAATACGTGCATCGTGTGAAGCGAACACTTAAAAGCCATCACGAAAACGAACACACGAACGCTTGAAAACTAGTAGTCAAATCTAGCAAGGAATCTACCGGCAAAACCCGCCACGTGTGCACCGGCCTTTATTTAAAGAGCAATCGTCGTAACGGTAACTTCGTACCGTCGCGTTGTTTTATCTACGGTCTTAATAAGTGTTTTTTCTTTATAAATTGTCTGCCGACCCGATCGCGGCACGTCATCCTATATTAACGATAGAGCCAAGTATATGCAAAAGGATAATAGAGGACCTAGCGTTTTCTGTGTACGGGCTATTCAATTGTCGCGGCGATATTAAGGTGTTAACGAAAAGTATTTTAAAATAAACAAAAAGACGAGAGGTGTCGTGGAACGCCCGGTTGGAACGAAGTTCTTTTCGTTATTTATTATGTATCATATAATTTTTTTACTAATTTGTCTATAAATTATTCGAAAATTTTATTTATACTATAATTAATATGATTATTAAACAAAAATTAATCGTGTGATTTGCAACTCTAAAAAAATAAAAATAACGTTTGTTGCTCATCTGTCGGGAATCGAACCCGGGACACCCTCATGGCAGATGAGTATTCTACCACTGAACCATTGACATTGCTTAGATATCGCTATTTTTATAGGTTTAATAACAAATCGTGAAGTTAGGAGACATTGCATTTCACAAAATATTATAATGTCAAAAAACTCAACTATTATTTGAAATGGCATTCGTTTTTGAACAAATGCAATCTTTTTATTTTAAGACAGAATATACGCAATCTTTAAATGTCCATAATACACCGTGTAAGAGAAAAGGATAACCAATGTCCAATCCACGTGCGCGATGTATTAGGCAAATTCAAATTTATAGTGTTTATTTCTGCTTTTTTATGTATAAAAAACTATTTACGTTAATTATGTTATACGAAATCTATGTAAAATGTTCTCCTCTTTCGTTTAAGACAAGTTTCGAACCGATCTGATTTAAATTGAGCGAGTTATAAGCGAGAAACTTTTTTGTTTTCAATTTGCTCCCATCTGGAACCAAAAGCTTAAAATCCGACTCCGTTAGGATCTGTCCCATGCCCAATATTATAAGTGTACCAAATTTCAACAATTTTCTATGTCTACGGATAGACATACAGGTAATTAGATTAGATTTTCGTTACAGATTTTTAATACGCCTTTTCTTTAAGTTTTTTTTTCTAACCCTCTCCATTCATATCTATAATGTCCCATAAGGAACTTCGTTCCAAAAAAGATTAAACATTATTATCTTAATCAACTGCGAAGTTCGAAAAAAAATAACAAAATTACATAACCATTTTCGTTTAATTGTGTTTAGAGTGAAATGTGATTCAATTTAAACAAATCAGAGTTCTGTGCAAACTTGACCATTTTATGCACTTTTTATCCATGGACATAAAAACGGTCGAGTCTTTTTAGTTAGATATTATGAGCACCTCTAAGCCGCAACTCATTGTTCTTTTTTTTCAAAGTTCTGCATTTATATAATGCTCATATCGTAGTGCTTTTAATTCGAATATACCTACCTATTAAAAAAAAAAAAACAGTTTACAGTGTCGTGAAAAGATCTTTAGTAAACGGCGTCCATATTTAAATTGTCAATGGATTGGTAACTATTTAGATTTTTTTGTAAAATGTACCTATATAGAGTTTATCGTGAACTAGGGTTGGTTTATTTCCAATTATAAAATCTTTATTTTATGAATTTTAATATCTCTTTTTCATAACGACTCAAAAAAAGTATATGCAAATTGCTTTTCCAAAGCCTAATCATAATAATTAGGTATATCATGTATTTCGTAACGTTCAAATTGTTTTTTTGAAAATCGTTTTTTTAAAAAGCACTTACTGTAGTTTAAGGATTAAAAAAACTGCTTGCCTATTAATATAGTATAGATTGCGATCTTGATCAGAATTCAGAGCATAACATTTTGGAGATTTTGGTCACTAGACTTGTAGAACACTTCAATGATTTAAAAACGAGACTGCACTGTTTTCTAATTTTACCAAAAAGGAATATCGTTTTTATATTAGCACTTGACTGGCCAACTAAGCAGTTTATAGGCAGGTTTTAATATCTTTGAGTTTTTTTTTAAGTTAAACATATCATTTTATAGCGCGCGAGATTTAAATTTTAACTAACCTTCATAGTTATAAATCAACTTCGGATGGACAGGTTTCGTTTTTGGCGGCATCACTTTATCGTTTATTTTAAATCACCCTCAGCGAACGTGATTCATTTTTTTTTTTAATTTTGTTTTATTAGTCTTTTAAATTTTGATTTTAATATCTACCAAACTGCATTATAAATAGAAGATAATATTGCAGTTGTAATTATTATTTAAATTAGTGTTCCTTTTGACTAATTTAGTAATTTATTTTTATGTAATAAATTTTAATATAATTTCTGTTTAAATTAACTTCTTTTGTCTTAGACATACTCAGGGCTCCCACATTCTGAAACGATCCCCTGGCCACACCTATGGTGAAACGAGTACCTATACTTCTTAAAATGGGGCACCCTCGGACCTGAACTTCTTGACTAAAACCCGCTGGCCATTCCTTGGGCATACTGAATTTATTATGAAAATAAATAAATAGGAATTTAATAAAAATAATAATAAACTGAAAACATAAACTGCTATGTTACCG
Source organism: Xanthostigma xanthostigma (assembly GCA_963575645.1). Lineage (NCBI taxonomy): Eukaryota > Metazoa > Arthropoda > Insecta > Raphidioptera > Raphidiidae > Xanthostigma > Xanthostigma xanthostigma. Next base: position 46,099,376 of record OY754464.1, read on the forward strand.
TGATAACAGGTTGAAAATGACTTTTACGAAATTACCAGTTCAGATACGTGTGATAAAATTCGCCTCTAATAATTAATTATTCTATACTTATGCAGGCATTGAAATATTCTAAAAAATTATACCAGCCTTATTCAAAATCAAAACTGACTTTTGTGGGGCTTCTAAATAAATTTTTAAAACATTCAACAGAATATGGTAAATAACGGTGTTTTATTGGCTTGCTAAAGCCGCGTTCACCCGTCAGTTAAAATGTTCATTATGACTGATTCATTTTTGCTGACTATGCTTTTCACTGAACAAATCGTTCACACGGCTCAATGAAAATATGAACTGAAACTGAAAATTAATAGGTAGTAGACTAGTACCCAACTGTCACTACTTAGATTCCATAAAAACTCGTGTTGTCTATATTGGTCCAAAAATGGTTCAATATAATCATCACGCCACTTAAAAACCATTTTAAAAAATATAGGAGTAAAAAAATGAACTATACCTATAGACATCTGACACGAGTTCACACGTTTCAGTTACCTTTCATGACGCAATACTGATCATTATAAATGACAAAAAGTAGAAATATTAATGATTCAGTCATACTGAAACAGGTATTCACACGTTAATAACTTGTTCAGTGTTAATGAATCAGTCATAACTCATAATGAAACATTTTAACTGACGGGTGTGAACGCGGCTTAAGACAATGCAGTATTGTGACGTTAGAAGGGTTGCCTGCACATCAGGGATTAAAAACTTCTATTAGACGAACGCATTGCAGTTCCTAAATATTGAATGCAGGGATATGCTTTTCAGAACATAATTATATCATACTCATCTGGCCCGGCTTACCCCAGATAGATTTTAATTTGGCAAGGAAATAATGAAGATTAACTGACTACATTAATTTGTAATTTATGTTAATAATTTATCTTATTGTTTACAGATATATGAAATATCTCTATCCGTACGAATGCGAAAAATGCAATTTAAGCAATCCAAACGAATTACAAGCGGCAATTGACGGAAACAGACGAGAAGGTCGGCGTAGTAGTTATGGAACTTACGATATGGTACAGCGTAGTCCCGTTTCATCAGCACAGATGTCACCGATGACTCTAATGTCACAACACCAAACAATACAATCAATGGCTAGCAAAATGATGCCTAACGGTGCTCATCATCCGAGTCATGCCCTTCCATTAGGTCAACCGCCGTCATTAGGCCCTATTCCAGGTATTGCACCGGAATTTGAAAGCCGGATGGCTGAATACATTAAATTATTTAATAATTCCGCTCGAAATGAGACTGGATCTCCTACAAATCCCTTTAATCCTATTGAAATGTCACGATTGACGCTTTGGAATTTATATAATCAAACTCAACAAGAACCTCAGAGAGAAGCCCTGAACTTATCTGATCCAACTCCACCAATTCAGTCACCACAACAAACGCAGCCAGCCGTGACTATAAAAAGAGAATTGCCCGATAGAGAAAATGTTCCACCGGCCAAGAGAGTGACCCAAGATGAAGAAATGAATCCTCCAGCGCCCGCGCCTGCCCATACCTCTAGTTCCCAAAGGACCAGTATTAAATTAACCAGTAGAGGTGAGTAAAATGTCATCCAAAAATAACTAACATTTAGTGGAAGCAAATAGAATATTATAATGTTTATCGTACAGTCGCTATGCAACGTTAAAAAAGCGAGATTAGAACTTTGATAGCGAACGTACAGTTAAATATCAGCTCTGTTCTAAGCTCTCTGAGAACGGTAACAGAACCGTCACCGTCTTGCGCAGCTGCTAAAACGAAACTGTTTGTATCGGTTTTGAGCTACTGCGCATGACTGATTTTTCTGCGCAAGACTGTGCCGGTCCTGTTACCGTTCTCAGCTCAGCTTGGAACAGAGCTATCGAGAACTAAATAGTTACTATTGTTTATATTCCTTTTGTCTTAAATGCTTTTTTAATGGTTTGTCTGCAGGCGTTTTTTTTTCCAAAATAATAATTAATAATAATATAAGATCACATATTTTATATCTGTTTTTTTTTTCGGAAATATTATAATTTATTTTATTTTATTTCTTTGCAGAAGATTCTCCAAACGGCGATAATTCGATGGTTGTAACGATGGACATCAATGGCACCATTTATCAAGGAGTATTATTTGCTCAGAGCTCCTCACAAAATGGTGCCCGAAGTTCTAGAATCACAACGTGAATTTAGTGCAATAAAAAATAATTTTAAGAATTGAAAAAATGTTTTAAATTTTGATGCAGATATTCTCACTATTTGAAGAGAAAAAATATTATATTATTTGTATTTGCTGAATAATATTCAAACAAACTTTTTTTATAGCCAGTTTATAAATTGTAAATATTTAGATATTAAGTTTTACAAATTTTCAACGAAATAGAAATTAAGTACCTTTCTTTGTTAATTTTTACATTGTTTTATGTTCTCTTGAGCATTTTTAATTAGTTTTTTTGTAATCATTTATAAAAATTTTATTAAACATTTATTTTTAATTTATGACAGATTTTAATAATTTACATGCATTAGTTTTCGGGGTCGAAAATTGGCTTTTGACGAAAAATTGACGAAAAAAAAGTGGCGCAAGCTCAGATCAGAAATAAGTGTAAGTGACGCCATCCTACGAGACATTTACGGTGTTTTTGTAAATATTTATTTTTGTTTTTTTAATGCACTTTTTCAGTGTTACTCGGGTAGAAAGTTGACGTTTGCGACTCGTATGATTACAACCCTCTCTTCGCTCACTTGGCAAACTCGTCGTAAATTTCAAATTTCTGCTTAAATTAAAAATGTTCTCGAAGGTCTAAATAATGGAGACTATAGAAAGGAACAGGAACTCTAATGGGAGAAAATGGCAGAATTTGCCCCCTAAAACGCATAAATTACATTTTCTTTTCTACCATTTGCGTCGCGCTAATTTCTTCATTTGTACTGACGTCATTTTAATTCATAACTAATTTTCGTTTGTCAATTGCTATCGACATTTTCATTATTTTTTTACTTAAATTAAAGTAGACTAAATTGTACATTATTTTTCTAAGCATTCTCCATGGTTTCAATACATAGGCCTCTATCCTTTCGATACATACCGGACACTATAGTGACCTATTCTTTTAGGATTTTTTTATACAGGTGTGTCAGAGAAAACCGTACATAGAGAAAACTCCATTGTTCAAATTAGTTAGGATCAACGATTACTTTGGCCACATATAACCCTGGATAACCATTATTTAATAACAATAATAGCTAATAATGAATAATTCGAAAAACCAGTTAAAATTAATCTTTAATATTAAATGATTTTATTTTTATTGATTACAAAATTTTTTATTAAGAAAATGTGTTTAATTAAATGAAACAAACAGTTAAAATAAAAAAATAAAGCAAATGTTCAAATAAACCTCCATTTTTAATTAAGCAGTGGCTTAATCGATTATAAAAACTTTCTCTCACTTTGTCTAACATTACTAAACTGTCAAATGAACAGCAATATGCATTTATTACTGTATACGTACACCATGGTAACCATGGTAACGACCTCTGAATAGAGGGCAAAGCAATCTCTGATCTGAACTAATTTGTACTGTGTACTTTTCCCTATGTACGATTTCCTTGATACACCCTGTATATATCAAGTTCGTGCTCCTTAATATTATAGTCTCCATGGTCTAAATGTTACACGTTCATTTTTTCAAGTCTATATGATTATAAAAAAATATTTCAATGTTTCCTTTTTTGAGACTGTTGAACGTCTATAATCTATTATCTCTCTACGTTTTTTTAATTAACCAGTTAATTAACGTTATAGGAAACAAGAGATTAACTGACATTAAATTTCGGCAGATTTTGAAATTAAAAAAATATATGTACGTGGATATTTATTGTTTTATATTTCGTATTTTTTCGTGATGAAAAAAACTGAACGTGTAATATTCAAAATACGAGGGTTCTTGTGACGTCATTTCTCTACAGACAATTTAGTTTCTTTTTTTTTATTTTTGTAAAACTTAATTGAACTCGATTGAAAAAAAATCCCTTTAGCCAAAATTTTCTCTCGACAGAGCTGAGACGTCACAATGCCACAATTTCAGTATTATTCGTCTGGAACATACATTTATTAATATTGTTCTTTGTTTTAATGCAGTAAAATTCGATAGTGTAATTTTTGGAGTTTTTAAAGATTGGTACCTATATGCAGATTGACCCCAATGAAAAATTGAATATTTAATTAAATATGTTTTATAAAAAATGTAAGCAAGTTGAAAGTGTTAAAATTATTATTTTGAAAATTACATTCCGAAAAATGTGCTATAATTTGTAATTCAAATAATGAAAATATCTGTTCAAAAGAGGCAAGAAACTGTAAATAAAATACTTGTGAGTTTAAAAGGATATTAATTTTTTCCACAGAATAGTAATATTGGCTTTCAGATGCGTATCTGAAAAAAAATGTTACCGTAAACACGTGAAAGGTGAACTATAACGAATATTAGCTCTACTTTAAGAATGATGCAACTATAATATAACGGACGAAAATGTGATTTTGAATGGAGGTTGCATTGCCGACACCATCATGTTCCAATGATGGTGTTCTTATTAAGATTTGACATGAAGGTGTGTTCTCAACATGAAACCACATTTTGCAATATTTATGTGTTCTACCACCAGACGTCAGCGTCGAATGTCAAATGCTTTTTGAAAGGCTGTCATAGCGTCAAATTTTTGACGTGATAACGTCTTATAAATTGATGAAACACCGGCTGCATGCACGAAAAAGTGTAACGTTCCGAAAAGTGTAACTCATAAAAGTATGCAATTTTTCATCAATGTTTCTTTATGACGTTATCACGTAAAACTATCGTCCGTAAACCTACTTTACGGACAACCAATTTTTTATCCCTGTAATAATACGTTCGTGAAATATGACTGTTTTCTAGTAGAATTACCAGTACCTTAAACTGGATCTGGGTGCAAAATTTAATTATGAGACGTTGTGTAGTATTTCTAGAATTAAATACGACACAGTAAATACAACTGATATATATAATATGTTATATTGCATTAAAATTCTTTTATAATTGTCTCTAATTAATAAATTGCTTAATTATTATATCCATGAAATGTACAGTGTGTAAATTTAATCTAGAACAATCCATATAAAAAAATTCTAGATCATTCTGCGATCAAAATCATCTGACATTTTTTAACGCATATATATTTTTTCATAGTTGTCATTTTTTAGCGTCACCCCTTTCCGGAATGATATCGCCTTTTTTAATGGCACTCCTAGAAAAGGAGACAGTAATTTTTAAGCGTTTTGCCAGAAAAAAATGTTTTAAAAAATTCATCTTATATTGTTGAATACGTATATCAATAGATAGATAGATAGATAGATAAATAGATTTTTATTTTACACTGTGACAAACAATATGTGAAGTGACGTCATACATGAAATTTACATTTCATTTTAAAATATTCATCGATAAAATATAAACAATTTTCAGTTAAATGTTTTTTGATAAAATTGTTAAATTTTTTAAATAGCAAGTTTTTAATATCATTTAGGATCTTGTTATAAAGGGTGTGTTCCGAAATATCCCCCGTATACTGGCCAGTGCTAATGACGTCATAAATCGACGCCATATTGTTGAAATATACTGGCCAGCTCGTTGACGTATTATTTTTTCCCTCGCCCACCAAAAGTAATTGTTTACTTGGTTAAGAAAACGTTATTGCAAATAAATAATAAAATAAAAAAATCTTCAAAGTCTGATGCACACACGCCCGGTTAAATATTTATGCTACGTCACACCTGTCTCACCAGTACAATTGGTGGCGTACAATTATGGCGTCGGATTTATGACGTCGTTAGCACTGGCCAGTATACAGAACACACCCTGGGTGTGTGACACTCAAAGTTTCAAATAGATGTAGGTAGGCGCATTGAGTTATTGTTCTGTGTGTTAGATTGATGGAAGTCAGAATTAATGGTTAAGGCGTTGTTGTTTTATATTAGACAATGGTAAATGTACAGTCACTATTTTATGTTTGACAAAGAATGGTCTGCAACGTTCACCCTTAGATGCTCCTTCTAGCACTCGCAAGGATGCATTAATTTGACTTTTTGTCTACACGATGTCCTTTAAATTTTTTCTCCCATTTCCCAATTTGCCCTCTGAATTTAACCCCCGGAATAAAAATTCAACTTTTTATACTTCACGTCTGTATTTTGGGCCAACACACTTGTATTTTTTTTACGTCAAACAGTTTTAGAGAAAATCACCTGTGACAGACGGACGGATGAACTCCGAAGTGATCCCGTAGGTGTTCCGTTTTGCACGGAACACTAAAAAAGTCAATGACATAATCACGAAAAGGGGTGGGGCTAAAAAAATACCATTCAAAAAAGATGCGTGCCAAAAAAAAAAATAAAATTGAGGTGTCCGAGGATTTTGAGTAATGATATTCTACAATATTTTTTATATGAATTATTGTTCGAGACTTTTTACACACTGTATTTATATGATATTTCGCCGTAGCTTTGTTATATTTCTTAGTGTAAATGGCAAAGTTAAATTATTACGTTTTTTGTAAACATTAAGATTTTTTTTTGTTTTTATTTGTATTTATTGTATATAGGTACATTTAGTAGTGAGAATAATAATTTGTGCTGTTGCAATTGCAGAACATACTATCTTGTTTATGAATATTTACGAATCTCGCTTGAATAAAGTATATTATTCAAAAATCAAATCTCTGGCCAAAATGCATAATCGCTTCTGTAATTATGTAAGATAAGCAGGGGAATATTGCTTTGTATCGTAGATACATTTTGTAGCCATCTAAAAATTTATAGTTAAATTCTTAAATTAGAAACAGTGATTTATACATTTATATTTTACAATATAAGCGGCACAGTTTTTATGCGTGGGACGGGTATGCCTTACATTGTTTCATTGCTTCGCCGTTCCATTAAGCATACCGTACTATAATGATGACTCACTTTCTATTACTTCTGAACCGCAGTATTTATAAGTGTCAGTGAGCTAAAAAATGAAAATACTTCTCTAGTATTTAACATACTGTTGAAGAATCTAACTTTCCCGTTTTTATTTCGAAAACAAAACGATCCATAATTTTCATTTTTTTTACAATATCCGTATAATAACCCTCTGCTATGCAGTAGTGATTTATCAAACTTGTTGAAACGTTTACTTATTTAAGTTAAAAGAAAAATGACAGCTTTAACCTTTCTTATCAATAACTGACATTTAGAAAGGCAAAGGTGCCATGCACTGTAATTTCTTAAGTATAAAACTGACGAGTGAAAATTTTTAAATATCTGCCAAAAGTGATTTAAGGCCCCCATACACCTCGTTCTTTTTTGGCAGTTTTATCCGCACGGGTAAAACGGTCGGTGTGTGGCCAAAAACCGTCCTTCTTACCGGCGTTCAAAAATATGCTGCTGCTTGATTTAAACCGTCCGTTTTAAACGTGGCGTTCAAGTCGGCCCGTGTGTGTGACGACACAGTTAAAAAGGACTTTGTTCGACTCTGTAACGTTGTAGGATCCATCAAAGCAGATCAGATGATGCAACGACTTCAGAAAAACTGAACGAAACAACGCCTAGTGTATGGATATGGTCGTTGTTCGTGTTCACCCGTACAGTTTTGCCCGTGCGGTTAAAACTGCCAAAAAAGAACGAGGTGTATGGGGGCCATTAGGACAACAACTAACGTAACAACGAATTCAATAGAAATAGAAATGAATTCTATGCGCCATATTCAAAGGTACATACACGAATAATTTAGAAGTGTCTATATAACCTGTGAGTTTTGATTTTAATTATAATTGTATGTACATTGCTCCAATTATTTTTTACCTTTATAAGTCTTCATTTTTTAATCTTTAAGGTTGTATATATTTTTCAGTATTTTTCTTAAAACATTTTTAATTGTATACATATAACTTTTTACCAAAAGACTGTTTTCAACTTTTAGGATAATAATATTATGTTTTTATTTATTTATATCAGAATACAGTTCAGATTGTAAAATTGTCATTTTAGGCGTTAAGATTGTTTTGAAAGTACAAAAGTATATTTGAACTATTAATTTTATTTAACATATTTTAATCAACATTATTTCACCTAAAATTTTATAGTATTTAATTTTGATACTTACCGTATTTATATTCACAGTTAGTGACTGATTATAGCATTTTTCAGAGTGTTTAAAAATGTATTTATTATAATACACTGAAATATAAAAGTAAGTTAGTAAATTAGCAATAATTATCAAATTGTGTGTGTCGTGAAAATTAGCTTAGGTGAAACATGTATATTATGAGAAGAATTCTTTGCCACCGTGTAGATATGTACGAAGTATTTTTATTTCGATTTAACTATTTATGTAATACGAAAACTGCATTTCAATGCAATCATTTCGTCGGTGTGACTGCAAATCCACTGAAAGGCACTTTGCAATAAACGCGTGACGTCACCCTGCAATATCGCGGAACAAAATTGATATCACACATAGTATGATTCTGCTGCGACTTATGGCAAAGGTAAATTGGTATTAACCTATCAGAGCCTACGACGGAATAGGTACCAGGCATGGAGTTAATTCGAATATTTATGTTTGTGGTGCTGTATAATAGTAGATTGTATATCAATGGGTTATATTCCGACGAGGTGTGACATTATGTTTAAAACGAGAACTAGCGCACGAAACATATATTTGGTATTTTTTCGCACATATTACCTATCTTCTATGAAATAGTTGGTCTCCACTTCATTTTCAAAATTTCTGGCGTTCCACTTCTAATAGTAGGTTATAAAAAATACAACTGACAGACAATGATTTACTATAGAATTGGTGTAGTGGGTTCTGTTTTACTTTACTGCGCCTGTGCGCATTGTTTTGAACACTTACGCGTTGCAAATGGACGCTCAGCGGTTGTTAATTGTTATGTATCACTGTATTGTATTTACGTCTGTCAACGACGCTAGTTTTAGATTTTCGGTCACTATCATGGCCGCTTACTGGTATGGGTTAGTTGCCTTGATAGTAACCTTTCCCTTGCGTCAAATAACGAAAATAGATTCTTTATTTTGAAAAAATCCAGTTCAATTCAATCATATTTAGTTTTTAACTTTTACTTCTCCCTTTTCCCTCTAGTATTTCAAAATATCCTTTCACAAAACCATGTTTGTAACAGTTACCCTAACGAGCCAAGATACCTAAACGACAAGAAAACGGCACCTCGATAATTTGTTATTGTTGAATCGGAGCAATGTAGTTTCTGAAGCTACGTCTCCGTTAGACGAAATTGCAGGGCCTGATCGTTACACGCAGGTTTAAAATGCCATCAAACATTAGGTAAAATAATTTGAACTAATGTTTTTTAAACAAAACTCTTTGAGTACGGTGGGGTAAAATTGATTCTTGGGATTGAAAATGTAAAAAACGTATAACCGTATACTATAAAGACCGGTTATCAAACATTAAGTTAAGTTGGCGGCAAGCTAAAACACTTAAACCTAAAGGTCGTATTTTCGATCTCGGCGATCGCTGAAATTATTATTATTATTATTTTTTTCACTTATACCCGTTTTGCTACTGTAGTTTGTAGTGTAAAATACCAAGTCGCTTTTTTCATTATAATTTACATTGCCGCATTTATATTAGGACTTTTAGAGAGCCCTCCTTATTTCAGAGTCCGATGCAGTTATCCCGTTTATCGTGTCGTTAGCCCTGCCTTTAGCACTTGCCATCCTAGAAAATTGTCCGTGTGTGAGTACCTTGATACTATCCTGATAAAATGCATTTATTTTAATGTCATAAAAAATGCTTTGAAACCTTGTAAATATTACAATAATATCTATGAGGCCATCTGTTCAAAGCAATTCATATCTGTGACTGATATACTAAGAAATATATTTTTCAGAATACGATAAATTACATATTAACATCAATTATTATTAAAGCGCGGAATAAAGGCTATTTTTAAATCATTTCATTGAGTTCTCTCAAAATGTATTTCTATTAGTTCTCACAGTCATACTATGTCTGTATTGGCCAAAATAAATAATAAGTATTTATAAAACACACATCATTATTTTGTTGGCATTATTATTTCTTAAAAATTAGCGATTCTGTAATGAATGATGTAAACAATTACATACTTTTCATGAAACTGTACAGGTTAGAGGTCCTGAAAATAACAATATGATAGTATTTGACTTATTTTTGTCGTTTCTGATGTATTATATTTTTAAACTCAGTTTAAGCTTGATGACGTATTAAAAATAGAGATGCCACGAATATTCGGCTACTATTCGGTATTCAGGCTATTCGGCTACTTTTTTTTGTTTTTCGGTATTTGGCTGAATGTTGCGTACTATTCGGTCGAATACCAAATATCAAATCATGAAAGAAAACGGCACATATTACTCAAAAATAGGCGATTTTTTAATTAAATGGTGCTAATTTGTAAAGCTTTTAGTGAACAAACAGTGATATTTTGTAGTAATAAGGACTATTAGTAACAATTCGATGTATCAATGAACAAATAATTAATACGGCATTGCTATCGCACGCACCGTAATGAAACAGGCCGTAACCTGTCACCCGCCAAATGTGCACATATTTTGTCGAACATTTGGGCGCCGAATATTCGGTACTTCGGCCGAGAACGTGGCCGAATATTCAGCTTATTCAGCAAAATCACTATTCGTGGCATCACTGATTATAACCCTCTTTTATCAGATGATACGTCATCAGAATGTTGATTCTTTAAGCTTGACACTAGAAAATAATATTCCGTCGAAGACGGGCCAAAGTCTATAGATGAATAGGCTAATTGACTGTTTTTTAAATGTTTATAGAATAAAACAGCACTCAAAATTTTAAATACGTATATGTTAGTGCGAAAACACGGGCCGCTATGTTTACCTGCTGAGACGTCATTCTTGTAGTATATAAAGTGCAAATATAATTCTGGAACGTTTACATGAAACTTGTTTACTGTTTACTCCCATGTTGTTCGTGTGTCTATATAGGTATTATTATGTATGTGTGTTTGCTACAAGTCCGACGTCACACTTCAAACCACCATGGCAAAAAATTATATGGAAAAAATTGCAATTTTAGAATTGAAATAATAAATTAGCCTCGTGTTTTTGTGAGTACATATTATGCTGATAATTTCTGATTACTTTATTCAATAAATTATCGTGTTTACATAACTTAATAATAATTTTTTATATTGTCAAGTACGACCCTATTCAACATTCAATTAAAATCGCAAAACAAAATTGAGTTGTGACAACTCTACAGAGTTATATATGCCTACGTTTTATTATGTTGTTTGAAGTCAAACGCTTTGTACTATTATATTGAAACATGGAATTATCTAAAGTTTGCGTTTATATCTGTTTCATGAGAATCATCGGTTTATAAGAACTAAAACGAAAATCTTGCTTAGCTACTTGAATAATTAGTATGAAAGATCAAAATGAATTTTACTCAGGGAGTTTAGTATGTCAGCTCTGTCAGTGTAATTATAAATAACCTTGTAATTATGTTAGTTTAATAATTAATTAATGTTTCATGATAAAATTTCCAATAGTTGTATTTGCAGTTCCTTAGATTATTAAACTTAAAAACTCTCTTGAATTATAACTAGTGATCTTAAATATTAAATATGTGTAAAATATTCAATGTATTATTATTTACTGTGTGATTTATTTCTTGCAATTTATTAATATGATTTTGTCGTCATCATGTACATATTTTTATCATTCGAAATAAATTAAATATTGAAAACTGCATGCAGTTATTATTATTTTCTATACCTATAAATCCGAAATTTTTTTATTTATTTGTGTTAAGCCTTCCAAGCAGTGGAGGATTTAGGCTTAGACCCACTCGGCGCAATTTAAAGGGTGGCAAAATAACAATTAAAATTTGAAGGTGACAAAAAATTTGGAAGGCGCTATACATTGAAAATTGAATGAGGTTTCCATCGATTGTGAGAATGAATTTTATAACTTTCTCTCTCACTGTTACGGCTCAGAAACAGTGGCGTAACAATAGGAGGATCCTAATATTTATTTTTACAACATTTAGCAACATTTTCCACGGGCCTCAAACGGTATAGTTATAGAAATGTTAATATTAAATGTCAATATTTCAAGACTATCATTACTGTACTTATTAAAAAGTTCCAGCCAATTGGGCGACGGGACCATTCCAACTTCAAAAATGTTGACATTTGATTAAAATAAAGAAAGTACAATATCTTATATCGCGTGAGGTGACGCGGGTAATGGCTAGTATTCAATATGATATTTGCTAATCGTTGCCATGGTTACGTACCTACATAATATGTTCCACTTATTGTAACTGTTAGATATAATATTATGATCTAAATATAAACATAATATGTTTATATTTAGATCATAATATTATATCTAACAGTTAAGTACATAAATGCTTTTTACTAAAAAATAATTTTGTTTTGTAGTCTTCAGTATAAAGTAGTGTTGATCAAATAGAATGTTACGATGAAGGAAGGTTTTTGGTTGAGGATCAGAAGTAAATAAGCTTTACCAATGTTTTGCTAGTGGCCAACGATTCGAAAAATTTATTTTCATCTTCAGGGCCTACATGTATATAATTATTATATACATGTTTTTGATACAATTTTCGATATTGGATATTTTGTATCGATATATCGGATCAAAATATATCGGCTAAAAACATCTATGTTTTGAATAATTAAAAATATCAATACATCGATATATCGAACTTTTTCAACATCCCTAAACTTTGGTCATTTTATATGGTAGGTACCTACTCTTGTTAACGAACTAAATTAAAATTAATAAGTACTTTCCTACCAAATACAACAAGAACATGTCTGATTTCAGTGCGAAACCTCCCGATTGTAGTTCCTGTTTTGGCCGGATAGCAGCCGAAACCAATTTTTTTGCCGAAACTAGGCCGAAACCAAAATTTCGGTCAGACACTAAGTAGATACTATAAAAGAAAACAAGAGTGTTCGATAAATAAAGATATATTAACTCTGAAACCAAGTTGTTAAAGTTTTTCTACCTATTAAAATTAAAATATTTCATTTTCAAATAATTAAATTTTTTGAGAAATACCTATTATATATGTATTTTTGGTGCACATGCAAGAGCCGGCACATAGAACAGCGTGGGGGCAGCAAAGACACAAATACGCCTCTGTTCGCAATGCATGGTTCCTAATCCTATATCTAAATTCCGCTTAATTTGTGAAGGGAAGGCTCTCACTAGAAAGAGTTTTTTCGATCCTATATTATACTGTATAGTAGTCTAGTTACCTAGTAGATATATATTTAAAATCAATGGAAAATCAGGAATGTTTCCAAAATATCCGGTAAGTAGCAATCGATTATTCTCTCTAAAAATAATACCACATAAACTAACTTTGTTGATGCAACACAATTTTCATTGAGGCGAAAACAAATGAGCGGCAAGCTTCCAAATTGTGACACTTTGTCTCTATATAAAAGAGGGTTGACCAATATTTTAAGTTTATAGCCTACAATCTGAATAAAACAGTATTTTTGATGTTTCATTAAATCACCTGTCTTTACGCAACCAGCATTACAGCTATTGTGTATGACTCGACACAATGTTATTACGTTTAATTAATTAGGGGGCGTTCACAAATTACGTGAGGCAAATTTGGAGATTTTTCAACCCCCTCCCTCCCCTTCTAATCTCACGTTAGATTTTTCATAACACGTATTTTTTAATGTAAATATGTAAATCTGTGCTTGATTGCGTTCGATTTATTTAAAAAACATAATTTGCTTAATTCTTTTTATTTATTAAGACTTCTTAAAGAACGTTGTCTAGAATCATAGAAACATATTATTAGCCGGGATAAATATTATTGCATATATGATTTAGCCATATATTAGCGCAATTTTACACTGTTTGTTGCAGAAAAAACATTACGTGACATTTGCCGAGACCCCCCTCTCCGCCACGTGAGATTGGGTGTGGTTCGGATTGACCCCCTCAACCCCTAAACGCCACAAGTAATTTGTGAACGCCCCCAAAGGGGTAAAAACAAAACTTTGCTGATAAAAATGCCAAGAAATTAATATTTTTTGTCTTATTTAATATTATTTTTACATTTAAAAAACATAACTTTTTTCTGATATTAATATTCGAATCATCATATTATCAGAAAAAAATTATGCAATAAGATTTTGTCAACTTATAATATCGAATTAGGAGACTTCTTATCGTAATCTGACGAACAATTCGCAAGTACTGTAATCGCAACAATATTTATGTGTATTTGATTGATTTGTACGACTTTTGACATGTTCGTCAGAAAACGCATCCACTATAACCGTAGCCTTAATATGTAATTGTCGTAGCAACCCTAGCACGGCGTTATCGTTGGAGATTAGTGTCATCTTGTTCGCAGCTTGGAAGTTGTAAATAGAGCACGCGCTCCAGTGAGGCAGTCAGTGGCGCATGCTGTTAACAGGATAAAGTGACAGGAACAAAAACACCCCGTTTCCCGCTTTCACACACGATGCTTCTCTCCCACTTGTTGAGTGACAGTTCGAAGTGAAACGTGATAGCGGCATGTGGTAGCGTCAGTCCGCGACGTCCGCTGGGTTGCTTTCAAAGTAAGTCGATTTTTAAATTACATTTCAAGCTTTTTTCAAGAACAGTGGAAAGTAGTATTTTGAAAAATGCACAATTTTATTTTAGAAATGGTCTATTTTAGTGTTTTCCGTTACTGAAAAAACTAAAAAATTTGAGTGATGCAATTTTCGTTCCGGCAAAATACATTTTATAATATTATTGTCCAGCAGTGTTAATTAGCCGGCATTGACCTATGGAATGAGCATAAGAAAATTAATGTAGACATAAGATATACCATGAATAGTTAACATAATATTTAGTAAAAAAATTCGGACACAAAAAATTCATAATATATTGTAACGAACTAAGGTAGCTACTAAAATATTAAGAGTGAACCATCATTATAGTACAGTTCGCTTAGTGAAGCGGCAAAGTAATGAAACAATGTTAATCAGTTTCGTACCATATAAGATCATCAAATAATTGATATTTGATATTGTAAAAATATTTCAGACATCTGAAAATGTGTTTTCATTCGACTACTTACTAAAAAGAAGAGTTTTTACTATTTCGTAAAGAAATCGTATCAGAGATAAAGTCAGATATTTCGTATGGCGGTTGTACTTGTGTGTGTGTGTTGGTGTTTGTTGGTGTGTGTGTGTGTGTGTGTTTCTGCCTGTCTGTCTGGCTTTGGCTGTATATCGTTCACTATAAAGTATAAATTCTGCAAAAAAATTGCGCCGCGTATTTTGCAAAAATAAACTGCTTGGCTCAGTATACTTATTGATATATTGATTTTGGTGCCAACAGGATTAGAAACACACTCAATTTTGAGCATATTTTGTATATACTTACAATGAATTACATTTAAAATACAAAATATAGACATGAGTTTTGTTGATATGGTAGCTAAGAAAAACATTATGTACTTAACGCGGAATTATTGTGTGGAACAATTTCCTGTAACGTATTAATTCCATATGGGTTTCCGTACCTATTGATTTTTAGGCTTTCGTACCTACCTCAAAAGAAAAAGCGGAACCGTCCGTCCGTCCGTATGTCTCTCACAGTTAGTGTTGTCAGGTAAAGGTTCATTATGCCAAATTTCAGGTCAGAAGGTTAAAAAATCAAGATTTTGGTTTTGAAGTCGGGACAACCGAAAAAAACAAGGTTGTTATAAGTCAATGATTATTTTTATCATTAAATGGTAAAAATAATGGTGGGATAAATTTATAATAGGTGCCTACTTAATAATTAGCTTCCATAGACTTTTTTTTTAATACAACAAAACTTAAACATTATAACTGCTATTTGATTTTAGTTGTTTTAGAAAAACGAGCAAGTCTAACATAATAATGCAGTCATAATATTTGAATCTTATTTGCAAGCGCAATAATTGTGTAAAATATCACTTCAAATAATACACGCGAAGTTTGAATCTTTTATAATTACCGATTGACCCTAAATCGGGACATTCGACGTTCCGATCAAAGGTAAATCGGTCTGTGTCCACAGACCCCTGAAGATCGGGACGTACCGCGCAAATCGGGACAGCTGGCAACATTAGTCACTGTCGAATTTCTCTGAACTAAAATGAAGGTATATATCAAGCTGAAATTTGGCATATGTATTTACAACCCACAGAAACTAAAAAATATATATTTTTTTAAATTGTCATTACATACTTCATACGGGGTCAAATCTCAATTGAATATTTGATCATTCGATATTTTATTGTTTAACATGCGTTCGCGATCTGACCGCTCATTCAAAAAGAAACATTCCAGTCGTAATTGCGTGAAAGAAAGACTGGTTGTGCGATCATATGACCATCACAGTCAAACCGCGTTGAGATATGTCCTCAATATTGATTTAATTAGACAAATTAATTATCTCGTGAGTAAATTGCTGTTACAGCACACCCTTTACAATGCACATAATAATGCCTATCGAACACGTATTTGTGTTTTTCATCGCGTTTATATTTTTTTTCTGTGACGAATGGAAATATACTCATTAGTTCACAATTATTGATCGATTAAATGTATTGGAAAGTTTCTCCTTAAAATTTTGTAAAACAACAATCTATTTAATCGCAACGAACAGCGTTCGTCAAATACCCGTAATTGACTCAAAAACTAAAAACTCCCAAACTTCTATGGCGGAACACTTCACAAATCCTAATATTTAAGCGAAATATCTTAGTTATTTTATCGAGTAAGTTTCAAACATTTTTAACACGACGCAGAATTTAAAATCAAACGAAGGTTATATTATATTAATTTTCATAATTTTTCATTGGAACATTTATAGACTTTCCGCGAATTATTAATGTTCCGCGGAAAATAATTCGCGTACCAATATAATATAAAGCTGAAGATTCAAATCTTTGATTAACGTCTGATTAGAACTCTTCAATAAATAAAATTATCGACCAATTTTTTCAGACAATATATTAACAAAAAATATCAATAATACATTAACGTTTCGATCCGGATTTGGATCTTCTTCAGAACGGATCTAAAAATATTATAAAAAAAATAATTAATAATTAGTTTCTATTTATTTTTAATGTAATTCGTGAAAAAAAAATCTTTCACGAATTACATTAAAAATAAATAGAAACTAATTATTAATTATTTTTTTTATAGTATTTTTAGATCCGTTCTGAAGAAGATCCAAATCCGGATCGAAACGTTAATGTATTATTGATATTTTTTGTTAATATAGTGTCTGAAAAAATTGGTCGATAATTTTATTTATTTAATAAAGCTGAAGAGTTTGTTTGTTTGGTTGAACTAGTAGTTCGAATTGAAAATGTTTTCTTTGTTGAATAGCCTATTTATCGAGGAAGGCTGTAGGCTATATGATATCACGCTACGACCAATAGGCGCAGAGCATCAATGAAACATGTTGCAAAATGTAACTCAAAATTTGTCCGTCCGACAAAAACTTTTGAACGGTAACTCCGATCACCATGAAATTTGGACACAACATTCATCTCGGTAAACTAAGATGAATGAGTGCAGTGTGCACCCATGTCTCTCTCCCCATTTGTTCTTTTGCACCCGGGTGAAACCGGGCGGGACCGCTAGTGTATGATAAAATCTTAGCAAAACTGAAATGACGTAGGTCTGGCGAGGTCGGGGATCTTGGTTATATTCTATATTCTATTAGGCGAGACGGCAAAGAGTTTTAGGTGTATTTTTCGGGCACAGGCGATATTGTTGTTGGAATCGCTTCGTTTTAGGAAAAAATTAATTCTAACCGATTTTATAACGATTGAATATTGGAAAAGTTATATGGTTTTATACGTTTGTCTAAAATTGGTATCGCTAAAGAAATCGTTATAAAATCGGTTAGAATTAATTTTTTCCAAAAATTCCAAAGGGATACTAAAGTTGCATGGATTTGTGATTTTTCTGGCTTGGTCCGACCAGCGAAACCCGTTTGTGAAAAAAATGGTGCAATTTGCAATTAAGGAAACAAAAAAAAAGTGATCGTTAATTACTCGAGAAGTAATTGACCGATGATGCTAAAATTATTCATGCATGTTTTTGAGAATTTTCATCCATCTATGTGCGGTCATTTTTTAGTAAAAAAATAGTGAAAAAAACGTGTTTTTTTTAACTTTCGGGGCTACTTGCAAGTTAACAATTGCACTTAGCGACCTCTGTCAGTGCTCATTTTTTAGGAAATTTCATAAGGAACAACTTTCTCAATGCATATGCTATACTAAAAGTCAAGAGGAACGGAGATATTAAAGGGAATAGAGAAAAAAGCACTATTTTCGTCACTAATTGTTAATTATAAAATCAAGCACGCCAACAATTTGTAAGCAAACTTAGGGGGTTGAACTACACCCTAAAACGAAGCGATTCCAACAATAATCTCGCCTATGCCCGAATAATACACTTTTTAATGTTTTTACCTCCTCGCCGTCTAACCTATATACTAATATATAAAGCAGAAGAGTTTTTTGTTTTTTTGGTTGGTTGAACGCGCTAATCTCAGGGGGTAACACCAAAATTTTAAATGGCAACCCTAATTTTTTTTATTGAGTTGAGTTCTTTGGGCAAAAAAAGACAGATCACCGAGTATGCGGGGTAAAATTTACCGTGTTATCTTCACCCCCTCAAATAAAATTTGTTCATTTTGTAACAGGTCTTTTACTTGGCCTTAATAACAATCTTAAAGATGTTTGTCGTTTTTAAAGTGGAATTTGCACAAAATGAACAAATTTTATTTTGTCATTTAAAATTTTGCAGTTACTCTCTGCCCCCCCCCCCGCGTGAACCCCCCCCTTGGGAGGAATTTTTGTGACCTAAAAATGCATTACAACGAGTTTCAGTTGAGCAAATTTGATTCGCAACATTTAAAAAAAAACTTAATCTCTGAGATACTCAGCCGTTCCGAGATTTTTGAAACACTCGGTATATCTATGCTGTAAATGAAAACTAATGCAATTTTGTAAATCAATTTAGAGATACATGCAAAAAGTTTTGCACGGGTACACTATAGTTTATGTTATTATACAATCTTAATTATTCTTCCACGAGTATTGGCGGGGATCTATAGACCAATAATAATATATGAAAAGAATATTAAACATACTATTATAAAATTGAGGGGGCTTGACACACCTCAAATCCCCGTTCCGCCGGCAATGTTTACGAGTAAGATACTATTCATTATAGTACGCGCCACGAATCTAAAAGGCTAGTTAGATGCGAATGCAGGCATGCGCTTGTAGGCTGTTGAAAAACTACAAACTCTCAACTCAACAAAACTAACATAGCAATAACAACTTAACAATAGCGTACTCGACTGTACTTTAAAGCAGGAAAGCGACAAGTGACAAAGCGACGAGCGATCACGGCCAATCACCGACGAGCGCACGTTCCGTGCAGGTAGCTGGGAGGTGGTGGGAGTGTCAACGGCTCTAAAATGTGCCTTTTTGACGCTGTTTGTGACTAACATCCGAACTTTTTAGGTCCGTGGCGCGTAGTATACTCTACATTCTTATAAGCTCTGTGCTCTTACCCACGCTTTGTACTTCGTGCCTCCGTTTTGAAAGAACATGCTTTATTGACAATTTTGATCAGTGTATAAAACAATATATGCATAATACATCTGAATTATTTGTAATTACCACAAAGATAACAGATTTTTTTCTCATGTGTTAGAAAATTTGTAAAAAGTACGGTTTAGGTACCTACATAGGAAAATTTAAAACGCTTAATTAAGGAGGTTGAGCCGTTTTACGAAGATAATGAAAAAAATCTGAAATAAAGTTTTTTTAATAGATTTTTTATGACAAAATTTTTTGTAAAAAATCCAAAATCATTAGGAGATTTATAAAGTCAAAAATTAATAAAAACTTTTACATGTAGTCTTATGGAAAATATGTTAACCTAGCATGCAAACTGTTCATTTTAATTTTTTGCAAATAACCAAATAATGTCAGCAGTTCCGAAAACTAACTATGTAAAGCATCGATGTCTTACGCATATTTTAATATTTTTTCCAATTTAATTAGGAGACTTTTAATCAATAAAAAATTATTAAACATTAGCACTTTTCGATTATGGACTTTTATTCTTGACAATTTTAACTGAATTTTCAACTTTTTAATGATTTAATTTTAATTTTTATTACTTCTAATTTCTTTTTTTAATTATTTACTGAAAAAATATGTAAAATACAGATATTTACATAAATTTATTTTTGTTAACCTAATTATGTACAAAAAATTCAAAAGTTAGAAATAATTAATTAATATTAAAAAAATATATATTTATTTATGCCTTTATGACAATAATTCATTGCTATCATGATATCATCGACTTATAACCTTCTGTAAAAAATTATTATGGAAAAGTTCCCATTTAGAATTCGACTTACTTTTGATTGGGACTGTAACGGATCAACCTCCTTAAGACTAGTAATCTGACGAACAAACGATCGCACGTCGTTCTTTGGTTCATCCCTATATTATTAAACGAGCTAATCTTGTACCTATGTACCTATGTACCTATATATGTCCCTAAATATTTTCTCGAAAACGGCCCTAACGATTTGGATGAAATTTACTGAAAAGGGATTTTGGGGGGCAAAAAATCGTTTTAGCTAGGTCTCATCTCTCGAAAAAATCGTTTTCTTACAAATTTTATCATTATAAAAATCAATTTTTTGACGTATGAAAATACTTAAATATTGTAAGTAGGTTTTGGAATTTTATACAATGAAACAATTGTTTTCAAAATATTATGACAGTTAATCTTTAATTACTATCCAAGTGAGACTTAATTAAAATAAATACGTATTTGAAAGAAAGTTATAAACAATTATTATTATTGGGCTTTGACATGCTCACTCCTGACATCTGGTGGCTAACATAAAAAATAAAATGTGAATGCATTTAGTCGATCTATCATCTGTGAACAGTACCCCATTCGTACTTTTAAATTCTTAAAAAATGAAATAAATAAAAAGTTTTGAAAATAACTGCAGTTAAAAAATCAATGAAAGTTTGCTCTGCACATTTTAAAAGATGATTTTATGTTTTCAAGTAAGTACTATACAACTATGACGTTACTATTATATTATAACCTCATAGTTATAATATACAGTTTGTTTATTATTAATATTTTTATCTACAGATACTGCTAAAAAACAGAATTTGAAAGAAAATAAATGCTATAAGTACCTTCAGTCAATTTACCTGGAAAAAAAACACAGCTACTGATGAGAACCGTAGGATAAAGAGGAACAAGAGAAAAGAAGAACAAAAAATTTAATTTGGAAAATAAAGATTCAGTACATCAAACATCAATGAAAATTATAATAAATTGTAACTAAAACTAATTTTTTAGTGAAATAATTACTTTGATTGTCGTTATGATCATCATCATAAACTTCATTATTATCTTAGTTTTCAACAATAAGACTATCATCATTTTCTTTATTGCCTAATTCATACAATAATTGAATCCTATGGTTCTCATCAGTAGCTGTGTTTTTTCCCAGACAAATTGACTGAAGGTATAGCATTTTCTTTCAAATCCTGTTTTTTTAGCAGTATCTGTAGATAAAAAAATTAATTATAGACAATAAATTATTATATTAAAACTCTATGAGGTTATATAGTATAATAGTAACGTTACACTTGTATACTTACTTGATAACATAAAATCATCTTTTTAAGCAAACGTTCATTGATTTTTTAAGTTCAGTTATTTTCAAAGCTTTTTATTTATTTCATTTTATAAGAATTTAAAAGTACGAATGCGGAATGGAATACTGTTCACAGATGATAGATCGACTAAATGCAGTCACATTTTATTTTTTATGTTAGCCACCAGATGTCAGGAGTGAGCATGTCAAAGCCCAATAGGTGAGTAATTTTAATAAATAAATTTTTAACCTAAATTTGAAGCGAAAGATGCAATATCATAGATCAAGATGACGGCGAATCAGTTTTACAAGTACCGGATTGCCATAAGGGCCGACAATCCTCTCCACAAAGGAGTCAAACTGTTTCAGCAATATTATCTTATTGCTCCACAAAAGGAAGCGAAGCTTCCCCAGAGAACCTACGGTTCTTATATGGAGAGCCGAAGGCTCGACTAGTGTTGATTACAACCGAGCGGGGCGCAGCCCCGCGAGGTAAGACTGTAACAAAGGTGGAGACGTAGGCTCCACAAAGGGAAGCGACACGGTTCTCAAAGTTTTGGCGATATCAGCATATCAGTATTTTATTTAACTTTCCGAGCAAAGCTCGGTCACCCAGGTACTGTTCGTAATACCACTACTTGCAGAACTGTTCGAAGCAGTTACTGTTTGAAATTATTTTTATACTGATAGAAAATTGTGAATTCCTTGTGCCTAATTCTTATAGGTAATGCATATTACACTAAAAGTAAGAATGGTTGAATACAAGAGTCTTGGGATCAAAGGTTGAGGAGGCACGGAGAAGTGCGGTTGCACCAATACATCCCGTGTACATTTTTCAAGGAACTTCTACTCTGCACTCCTTCCCTGTTCACCTCGCAAAAAATGCCATCTCGTATCAACACTCCCTTGCAAGATACTCTCTCCCTGCGGGAAACAATTCTAAAACCGTTGGTTTTATTAAATATGTAAAGTAAAGATGATATTAAAAAAATGAAAAAAATATAAATAAAAGTAAGTGGAATATGGACTATTTGTAAAAAACAAATAAACAAAAAAATAATAATGGTGCCAACCGAAATCAAATTAGCGACCTTCTGTGTGCGAGGCAGTAGCTCTACCTATTCAGCTACAGTAGACTATTAGTTTTTTTACGGTATAATATCTATGTTCGGGCTTCTTCTTGGGCTCCTCCCCTTTGATGTTTAGACTTATTATGAGTTTTATCAGAAATTGGAACGGCTCCGTTAGTAAGTTGTTAAATATAAGATTTTATCGCATCCTTAAGTCGAATGGATGATTAATATAATAATCACGTAACTGTAAACTTCCAAGGCAAACTTGACCCACAAACAGAGTGCATGATTGTTCTAACCCATAAAACTATAATAGCAAACAATTAACATCCAATGAATATAATAAATTGAGATGAATTGACCGTATGGGATTAAATTTTAAATTAGATATTATGTTGAATCGTGCAGCATGTTTGTACTGCATAATAATCCAACATCAGGTTGCAATAAATCATACATTTTATATCAGCTGTAATCGTTATCCAGGACATATAATGATATCGTTGTCGAAAGCCTGCCGATTACTGTACAATAACGACTCGTCGTTTTTGAATGTACCTATACAATAATTATCTATTCAGAGTATGCCCTACGGACAGTACAGTGAAATAGAGAAAACAATTACGAGCAGAAAAAGTTTGAATCCGATGTATCGTGTATTCATGAGATATTAATTAGTTATATTAATTACAGCGGCCATGTCCGGCTTCGCCCGGATTTGTAGCTTGCCACCGCGTTTTATCGTCGACTTACGGTGCAAAATTGGTTCCCACGAAAAGCACTTATATTTTTACGCAATAATATATTATGTCCATCCTGAAGATTTATTCTAAATATTGGTGAAAACATTTTTGAAATTGGGTGAGTAATTTCGGAGATTTCTACAGCTAAACTTACAAACTGTACCTCTTTATAATATTAGTAAAGATATATAATTAATTGATTAATTAATTAATTATCACTAATGAGTGGGAGAATAGGTGTAATTTATTGCTATATAGAAAAAAATTCTGAGCAAAAGTAGATAATAATGAGATACTTATTAATTAATATAAGTGGAGTAGGGGTGGTATATTAACATTACTCTATGTCATTAGTCATCAATCGAATAAAAAAATGTCTAAGGACTTTTCTGCACCTGTATATTTTAAATAAACGTTGTTTTCTTTTAAACTAAGTTACTGAATTTATCGAATTTATCAAGTATGTACTTCAATCCATGTGCTAGAGAGAGATTACAATGAAATAGACCCAATATGACTGACTGTCAGAAAATGATTTACGTTCCCCGAGTAAAATTTACTTTGAGTTGCAATTCGAAAAATCACAACTTAACATTACAATAACATTTACACAATTTTAAATTTGGATAATTTATGTATTTTTGAATATGTAAATAGTGGCGGCTGTAAGTCGGAGGACTAGTAAATAATTTGAGTCGGAATGAAACTAACTTCCCCCCCCCCCGGAAGGGGTGAATTTTTTTATTATTGAGAATGGGAAAAATAATCGTACTTCTCTTCTTGGTTGTAATGGTTTTTCATTCAGCTCCACCACCGTGCTCAGCATCCTCGAAAACGGAAGGAGAACATGTATTTGCTGGTGGAGGGATTGGTAGGGGTAGGACGCGATATCCAACACCACCACCGTACTCAGCATCCTCGAAAACGGGAGTAAAGTACTTCTTTCTGCAGGGAAACCTAGTAAATCGCGTTTAACCTCTCTCGAGGGTGGTTTTTGGCTAATTTTGAGGGGTTGGGCCACCCCAATGAGAAATTTTGACGCCGCCATCGTGTTCAGCATCCTCTAAAACGGGAGGGGGAGGTAGTTTCATTCCGGCTCAAATTATTTACCAGTCCTCCGACTTACAGCCGCCACTAAAATGATTATCTGTCATCGAAATTTATTTTTGAAACTTTTATTCATGGTGATTTTTAAGCTGATTCTTCTTTTTTAACAACTCTTAGAAATCAAATAGACGAACAACTATTTCAAGTAACTTTTTTATCAAAACTCAGAGATAAAAGAGAAACGGGCTTTGAAAGTTTAATTAAATTTTGAGATCGATCCTGGAGTTATGTTATGTCACTATGGTAATGTGTTGTCATTATCAAGTATTCACAGAAATTTCCTCGTTTTTCCCTTCACGAATCTCCCGTAAACTACGTTTCCCTAGACCTTTGAACAACATTCATAATTGTCCGAGGGCTCGGATGAATCCGGTTCGGGAAACGATTGACGGACAATCGCGATGCACTTGAAGCACTTTGATGACAGTCTCCGTAAATTAATAACATGTCCCCTAGGTCATTATCGTATAAACATGAGGCATTCTCAAAAATAATTGAGGCACACACAATTCTTACAAAAACATAACAATAAACATGTCAGCTTCAAATAGGCACCAAGATACTTAATAATAACACAACATATTTCCATAGTGACATAACATAACGCCGGTCTAGCTTCGCCCAAATTTGTAGATTGCTACCATTCTTTCGTCGAGTTAAGTTGCAAAATTAGTTTCCACGAAAAGCGCTTCTATTTAACGCGATAATATATAGCCTATGTCCCCATCTTGAAGGTTCATTCTAAATATTGGTGAAAACATTTTTGAAATCGGATGAGTGGTTCGAAGATTACCTCCTACATTCAAACTTACAAACTTACCTCTTTATAATATTATATTTTTATATAGTATAGATAAAGTATAAACATTAATAATGAAAAAAATCGGTTAAATAGAGGCTGCTGGCGGACTGTTGAAAGAAAACGGTTTTTTTAATTTAAACAATTGACGTCTATATTTGTCCGATAAATCTTAGCAACTCTGATAACTGAATCATCAGAAATCAACGCACTACATAGTAATGCGTTCACAGTAAAGGATGGTAAAGGTGAGAGCACATAGATTGATATGCAAATTACTTGCAAATGCGGCAGCGCATATCTTTATAGTTCTCAATTGGGAGGTTTTGTATTATTCTATGCTTATATCTTCTCAAAAACTCGATTCACAATGTATAACACTGTATTCGATCGTGCACAACCTTGAAATGCGATGAAATATCCGACTTATATTAATGAACGTGCCCTAGCGTTATATCAGGTCTGTTCCAATCCCTCTGAGAACGGTAATATTATCGTCACAGTTTTGCGCAGTGGCTCACAGTCTTGCGCAGTAGCTCAAAAATCGAAACAAACAATTTCGTTTTAGCTACTGCGTAACAGTGTAACGATAATATTACCGTTCGCAGAGAGGTTGGAACAGAGCTGTTGTTGTTATTTTTCGAATTTACAAGAGCGAGAAGGGTAGAATACGTGTGTGACGTATCGCTATCCTTTTCTGTACAGATTTACGATACTATTTTGAGAGAAATGACTAACCACACATTCATTCAATTTTTTAGTTAGGACGAGATTTTTTCTATTTTCATTTTATTTAACACTTGTAAATTAGTCACGAAATCTGTTCAATTTACCTTAAGCATTTTCCGATAACACCACATCTCGAACAATTTCGATGTCGCATGATTATTGTCATACGTGAATGTTTTGCACTAATTCTATAGGTTTGCATCTTTAGACGTTCTGTAAAATGCTATAAAATCATATACTTTTATTCTATACCGATCATAGGAGTAAAATCGCATTCAAACCATTAGGGTGCAAAAATATACTTCTGTCTTTTTTTACGCCGTAAGCACTGGAGTATCCAGGAAGGCAAAACAAGCACGGAGATCCCAGCTTTAAAATTTCTAATTTGCCCCCTCCTGGGCCAAAAGCTCAAAAGCTGGGTACGCCCATGTTAACGTCATAGAAAAAGACAAAGTTTTTGAAACAGAGATACTTTATTCTGATTAAATAGTACATCAACCAATCCTCTATCATCGGAGAAAAAAGAGACGCAGATATATTTTCGATAAGCTTTGTTGCGTACACTCACCGCACATTGAGTAGATAGGCAATGATTCATATAGGTTATTATTAAATATATATGTATAAAATATAAATGATCTCTGTTTGATTCAAATACTCGGCTGCTAGAAGCAGCCTATACTTGATATTTCGCTCGATATAAGGATGGCACCAATATCTTCTTTGTATTGTTCTTCGCAGGTTTCGGTATTGATTATAATAATAATCGACTTGATTAGGTACTCAACTTCAAGAATACCTATACTTGTGGTTCCGCAGCCCTATACAACACGACTGATTCAGATTCGGTAGCACCGTGTGCGGTCAAAGAACATAAATCAATTGCAAACCGATTGCATAATAGTCGCATCTTGAACTGATATGAAACTCAGATTGCGAAATAGTCGACCCCTGTTCGGAGGGCAGTATATATTTATCATATCGTTGTTGGTTCTATAATAGCTCTTACGTGCATAATTGGCAGATTTTACGTTTTTTAAATGAAAAGATTCAGGAAACGGAGCTCTACACACTAGTAATACCTCCAAATTAATTTTACAGTAACCAACAAGGGGAAGTAACTCTTATGTGAAAAGTTGTATGAAATAATTCCTCCCATGTGCCAATAAATCCAAAATTAACGATAAATATTTTTTAAGAAAATACTTCGTCTTAATTAAACACGTATATACAGAACCAACGACGATATATTGATCATACTTCAGTATAAATATATTATGGTCTTGAAGATGGACTGATTGTCTGAAACGATCGCCGTACTTGGGTAGTTTTTGAATAAATTATTATTTTGTAGAACTTTTCAAACACACCTAGTATGTATTGCGTAGGGATTGTTAAAACATGGAGAATATGTGAGTATTGTGAAATTTGACAATAAGAAATATCTCTTCAAAAATACAACTTCTAAAGTGAACAAGACGGTGTGTAACTTTAGCTTTAACATTTTAAAGCGATTAACGGTTCATTTGCCGCTATGACGTCATTGAAGTCATATTCTTATATACAACAGCGGTTTGTAAAAAAATGAACACTTTTCACGCTGGTCAAAAACCAAGGTTATTTGATATATAGATTACCTCGATCCATGAACGTCAGCTGGAAAACAGTTCATATTTTTATCAACCACGCAATATCACTTGATAGGTCCACTCGATAACGTCATCCCTCCGGAATGTAGCCACCTTTGTATCTTCTAACCTTGAGTCAAACCAAGTTATAGCTTACGCTATTTACTAAATTGCATCTAATCAATTCAAATATATAAAATCTCGGTGCATAGTTTTATAAGCTCCTACCGGTCCCGCCCGGTTTCACCCGGGTGCAAAAGAACGAATGAGGAAGGAAGGGACATGAGTACGCACATTCATCTTAGTTTACCGAGATGAATGTTGTGTCCAAATTTCATGATGATCGGAGTTACCGTTCAAAAGTTTTTGTCGATAAAAAGCAGTAATTATACTTTTTATAAGTATAGATAATAAATTTCTTTTATATCAATAATTACTGGAATTAATAAAATATTATTACTTGTCGACTTTCAGACATAGACTAACTTTATTTCACTATCAACCATAGAGTTTTACATCGATTTAGTTACATTTTGATACAAAACGAAAAAGTACTGTTTACATAATAACATCCCCACTTATCAAAATAAACGTAAAACTATACGAAAAACAATCATTATTTGATTAAATTACACACAATAATTGAAATTATTAATATTTAAATTGGATTAACACCAATCATTCTCATAAATTTATAATGTTTTGCTGATAGCAAGCCTTTAGTTAATAAGTCGGCAGGCATTTCTTGAGTAGAAGCATACTTAATCACAATTAATTTGTTTTTAATAGCATCTCTAACATAGTGATAACGGACATCAATGTGTTTAGATCTATTAAGTGATTGTTGACCAGTTGCCAATTTCAAAGCACTTTGATTATCACAGTTCAATGCAATAACACATATTTGTCCAGAAATCTCATGCATCAAATTTCTCAAATAAACAGCTTCTCTAGATGCCTCCGAGAGTGCTACATATTCTGCCTCAGTACTAGATAAAGAGACTGTTTTCTGTTTCCTGCTTTGCCATGATATCACAGAACCAGACATGGTAAAGCAGTAACCAGTATATGATTTTCTATCTAAATTATCATTTGCCCAATCAGCATCAACAAAACCTTGTAATTCTACATTTTCCTTGCTATACTTTAAACAATATGTTTTTGTTTTCTGCAAATATTTCAGAACTCTTTTGGCATAACTATAATGATTTTCATTGTAACAATTATTAAATTGACTGAGATAGCTTACAGTATATGCTATATCAGGTCTTGTCAAAACTGCTAGGTACATTAAGCTGCCAATCAATCTTTGATAAGGAATATCTGTTACACATTTTTCAGATTTTTCAATGTTTAGTTTACATTCAATAGGCGTATCTATAGATCCACAATCAGACATGTCAAATCTAAGCAATAATTGCTCTATGTATTGTTGTTGATCTACAGTCACGGTACTGTGTTGCTTATCTACATTAACTCTCATACCTAAGTAACGTCTTACAGGACCTAGATCCTTTAGTTTAAATTCAGAACGCAGTGCAGTTTTCAACTTTTCTGTTTCCTGCACATTGTTTGAAAAAATCAAAAAATCATCAACGTAAATGGTTATTATTATTTTAACATTATCATTAATTTTTCTGAATAAGCAAGGTTCAAACTTACTATTTTTAAACCCTAAGTTATATAAACAAGTTTTTACCCTTTCATACCATACTAAAGAAGACTGTTTCAATCCATAAATAGCTCTTTTAAGTTTCAAAACCTTCTCATTACTTTTATTTATAAAACCTTCAGGAATAGACATGTAAATATTTTCTTTTAAATGTCCATTCAAAAAAGCGGTTGCTACGTCCAGGTGATCAATGTTCATATCCCACTGTACACTAAGTGCAAATAGCATTCTCAAAGTGGAATGTTTCACAACGGGTGAAAAGGTGTCCACATAATCAATACCACGTCGTTGTGTAAACCCCTTCGCAACAAGTCTGGCACGGTAACGAATTTTGTCATTCACATCAAACTTTTTATTAAATACCCATTTACACTTCACTATAGGAACACCAGACGGAACATCGACGAGCTCCCATGCATCATTGTATTCAAATGACTGTAGCTCTTCTTGCATAGCCTGTTCCCATTGTCCTGCTTCTGGTCCGTTCAGTGCTTCTGACACGTCAATCTGCTCAACTTCCGGAAAGACGCTAGAGACGCATATGTTGTTGTAACCATAACGCTCCGGCATTTTCCTTATTCTCTTGCCTTCCAGAATTTCCTGATTTTCTTGAATCTCACTGGATGAAATGTCAGTTTCAATGTTTGATGAAACTAAGGTGTCATCACTATTTTCACTATCAGAACCTGAGTACACCGATGTGTTGTAACTTGAATTACTCAGAGATTCGTTCATTGAAGATTCCCCCACTGAATCTCTGTTCTCTTCATTCATTTCTGTTTCTTCATTCATTTCTGTGTCTTCGTTCTTTTCTGTTTCTTCATTCTGAACCCAGATAACATTTCCTTCTTCAATATCTGTTCTTTCTTCCATCACAATAACATCTCTCTTTACTGTGACAACATTTTTTCTTGGATCATAAACTCGATAGCCTTTTACATTTTCTGAGAAACCTACAAGAATATATTCTTCAGCTTTTCTGTCCCACTTTAATCTCGTTTGTTTAGGAACGTGCACCATGACAGGGCTTCCAAACAGACGAATGTGACTCAAGTCAGGTTTCTTCGCATACCACGCTTCATAGGGAGTTTTATTTTCTAAGCTTGAAGTAATAGATCTGTTTTTTAGGTATACGGCTGTATTTGCAGCTTCAGCCCAAAACTTTTTTTCTAATTTTGCGTCAAATAATAAACATCTTGCCTTTTCTATGACAGTTCTATTGGCTCGTTCACAAACACCATTCTGCTCCGGTGTGTACGCAGTTGTTTTCTGATGTATTATTCCAGCTTTTGTCAAATAATTTTCCATTTCACCATTACAAAACTCGCCGCCGTTGTCAGTACGCAATATTTTTATTTTCTTGTTTTGCTGGTTCTCGACTATCGCTTTGAAATCTTTAAATTTTTTGAACACATCACTTTTATGCTTCAGGAAGTATATAAATGTCATGCGACTAAAGTCATCTACAAACAAAAGGAAGTATTGTGAGCCTGCAATTGATTTCGCTTCCATGGCACCACATACATCAGCGTGTATTATTTGTAGTGTCTCAGTACTCCGTTGACCCACATGTGAAAATGGTAATCTCGTCTGTTTACCTTCGCAGCAGATCACACATTTTTCTTTCATCATGTCGCTGGTGGCAGGATATGACAATCCATCAACAATTCCATTTTTCATTTTTCTTAAATCGCAACTGTTAATATGTGCTAGTCGCCTGTGCCACATGTCTGCGCTAGCTACCGCCGGTGCTGCTAGCATACAATTCTTACTTTTTATTTTCAGTTTGTAAACACCATTGGCTAGTTCTGCTGTCGCAACTAATTCTTTTTTTTTGTTGCGAATGTAACAGTGACCAGCTTCAAAAACAACGCTGTTTCCGTTTTTTATTAGCTCACTCACTGACAACAAGTTTGTAGTTAAGCTCGGCACGCATAACACATCTTTAACTGTGATGTCATAATTTAGTTCAGTCGTGATATCAACGTTTCCGGAACACACAATCGGCACCCTTGTTTCGTTCGCAATGATTATTTCAGATAAACTTGGCTTGTAATTTGCGTCATTTATCCATTTAACATTTGCCGTCATATGTGCACTAGCACCGGAATCCACGTACCATTCATTTTTTCCAAATGTCATATTCAAAAACACTGCACTGAAAGCATTTGACTGTTTGTTTTTCTGTAACAAAGGACACTTGTTTCTGTAATGGCCATTTTGTTTGCATTTGTAACAGGTTATGTTTTTCAAGGAGGTTGTTTCGCCATTCTTGTTATTATTCGTGTCGTGGTTATTCCTAAGCGGTGGCTTTCTCGCAGCGAATGCAGCGCTACTGGAATCCGTATCGGTTAAACTTGAAACTTCCATATCTAATAACTTTGATTTAATGGCGTCAGCGGTGATCTGAATACCCGAGTGTTCAATCGCCATGATCATCGGAGAATATTTTTCAGGCAAACCTGCTAATAATAAAGATCCAATCCATTCATCGGTGATTGTAAATCCTGTACCTTTTAATCTCTGCGCTGTTTCAACAATTTGCGTTACATAAGTTGTCATAGAATCGCAGTTCTCTTGTCGTATTGAGATTAAATGTCGTAACAAGGTTATCTTTCTCGAAAATCCTGAGTCATCGAACATATTTTTCAATTTGTTCCACAACTCTTCCGAACTCTTGGTTTCCTTGATGTGTACATACAATCCAGGATCAATCGTCAAAATTAGCTTCGCTCTAGTTTTGTCGTCATCTGCAGATCTTCTTTCGGTACCGGCCACTGTCTTGATATAATGAACCATGCCTTCAAGCACCAATAAGTTTTCTGCCGCAAAACTCCAGTCATCATAATTTTCTCGACCTTTTAATTTTGGCACACTCTGAATATAATTCGTGGTCATGTTCACGTGAAAGTACAACAAATATTTTAAACCGAAATTTTGAAAAATTTACTTAAACTTGGGATATTGCCCATAACCTATTATTACTTGTCGACTTTCAGACATAGACTAACTTTATTTCACTATCAACCATAGAGTTTTACATCGATTTAGTTACATTTTGATACAAAACGAAAAAGTACTGTTTACATAATAATTATTTATTACATAGTAATTATACTTTTTATAAGTATAGATAATAAATTTCTTTTATATCAATAATTACTGGAATTAATAAAATATAATAAATATTTAATTGAAAACACTGTAGTAGAAAAATTATTTTAATATAGGTCCCTATATATACAGGGTGTCCCATTAAGAATGGGACATAGAACAACCGCAGATTCTCCAATTCAAAATAAAACGATTAAGCGAAATATGCTTAGATAAAATGTTACTCGTTTCCGAAATACGGGGTGTTGAAGTTGAAAACTGAAAAATTATTAATGTCCATAATTTTTTTAATACACCGTATAATTTTTCTCAAATCGGCACACTTGTTAAATATCATAAAATGCACCTGACAATAAAAAAATTAGTTCAGTACGCTCTACCAGTGGCGTACGGCAGGAGTAAGTAATGCTTGTATCCCTTCTAAATGTTACGCCGCTGTCTAAATTTTAATTTTGACTATAATTTTAATTTTTTTGATATTTTCTAAGTCAATAATTAATGTACACTTGTTAGTTTGTTGTAAAGTCATTGGTTTTCGAGATATTCGCAGTTTTTTTAAGACAAAATTGTAAAAATGTCTATCTATCTTTATCTGCGAATATCTCGAAAACCAATGACTTTACAACAAACTAACAAGTGTACATTATTGCCTTAGAAAATATCAAAAAAAATAAAATTATAGTCAAAATTAAAATTTAAAACTTACTCCTGCCGTACGCCACTGGTAGAGTGAGTAACATTTTATCTAAGCATATTTCGCTTAATTGTTTTATTTTGAATTGGAGAATCTGCGGTTGTTCTATGTCCCATTCTTAATGGAACACCCTGTATAGTTTTCAAATGAGCTATTAATTAGATTTATTTAATTTTAATTAGTCGTAAATAAAATTAAAATAAATTTAAATGTAAGAAAGTAATGTAGAAAATAAAAAAAATATTAAAAACATATTCACCCAACGTGGGGGTCGAACCCACGACCCTGATATTAAGAGTCACGTAAACTACCGACTGAGCCAGCCGGGCTTCTAAATGTGCAACGCTAATATTGGTATATTTAGTTACGGCATTTCACCTCAATAGAAGCTTATTTTTGAGATACATTTTTTAACATTTTTCATTGATGCTCCGCTCTTATTGGTCGTAGCGTGATATTATATAGCCTATAGCCTTCCTCGATAAATGGGCTATCCAACAAAAATGATTCCGACAAAAAGTTTGACATTTGTTTACGTTTTTTTGACATTTCTTTCATAAAACAAGACTGTTGTGTTCAACATTAAAATTCTCCGTAAAAATTGAAGTGCTCGAGTTTCAACTTTGTAGATTTTAATAGTATCATAATGAGAATATCCAAGCGAGAAATAAAATTAACTAAAATATGAATTGGTACTAGGCTCTAATAAACCTAGCAGTTGTAGGCTATTGATTATGCGATATAAAAAGGAACTAAGACGTTCACAGGTTTTTATTACAGGTCATTTACGAAGAAAAAACTGCGAAGTGCTATTAAATTAGAGGATGGAAGTTGGAGATAGAAGTGAAAATGTACCCTTTTCTGTTTTTTCTTCAATATATGTCGCAAACGAAGCAAAATTTTGGTATACTTTATATGAAACTTTTTGTAGAGAATTGAATTTCCGATCGAAATGGCTTATTAAAAGATTTTTTTTGTGCCAAAAATGTTGAAACAAGAAGAAAAAACGCCAAAATTTCGATTTTATTGTTTTTGGATTTTTGGCTATAACTTTTTTTGGATCAGAGATAGGTATAGGCATATTAGTTCCTTATTCCCTTGTTTTTTAGGGTATAATCAATAGCCTATTATTAGCCTTACAAATAATAATTGAACCAATAAAATGTCTTAGATTTTTTACATTGTTTATGCGAGATTTTGCCTCCAATATTAATTTAATGGTGGTTTTTATGGAAAAATATGACTTCTCTTGTCAAGCGTCTATAATTTACACTGTCTACATAATAGGCTTATCGAAAAATTGAACTTTCCATTTATAGAAGGTACGTGCAAAAAATTTAGTAGGGTAGGACGGGGCAATGGCGTTCACTTAAGGAAAACATGGTGTATTTTTTAAATTATTTATTATAAATCAAAATTAAGAAGAGTAACAAAGTCTTTAATTATAGAGTAATCAACAATTTAACAACAAAAGCATATATCTTTCACCTACTAGTAGTAGGAAAACATTATTAAAAAAACATGTTTGAGCGGCATTGCCCCTGACTTTGGGTAATGCCGCTCAGGGTCTCATAAAGTAGTGTCCCCAATCCAATCCGGCTGTTTTACTGCTTTGATCATAATTGTTTTTGATATTGTTGCGCTCATCAAATTTATAAACAAGTTTACGCAAATCTGCAACACTGAGTCCATAGTATAGAGAGCCCAGCAACTTAACTTGTTCAGCACCTAATTAAAAATTAGATCAGCGCGGCCGCAAACAAAGAAACGCTCTTCACGGTCGCATGACGCGAGCTGACTGTCCGTTGACATCGCTGTCTATTAGAGGCCCCCTCCCCTCGCGCTTCACGCGACGTGACGTGTTGCTACTTTCCTTTTTGACAGAGTTACAGAGGTGAGCGCCATTACCCAGTGAGCGCCATTCCCCCTCCCTCCCCTACCTACATTATATCTCAACTGTAATGCTTTTAACTCGTGTGACTGTTAAAACTTGGTGGATAGCTCGGTTTAACGTAATGACACATCTCGAATCTCGATTATAAAATAATGCATTACAGTCTAGATACATAAATTTCTATTTTTAAAAGTAATTTAAATTAATCGACTTTTACATTTAAGATATATGTTATATTCTAAAACAGGGGTGCCGGACTGATTTTTTTAGGGTGTGTTAGCGGGCCAGACTCTAAATTAGGTAAATACGAAAACACATTCTAAATTAAAATCATTATTTATTTAATTTAAATCAATTTTCATATAAAGGTAATAAAAAGGGTAAATTATCTTGAGCTTGAGGATCCAGCAATTTTAAAAAATATGTAGTGGCATCGAATGCTTTCTAAAATCCTTACTGGGTAGATTCCAGTCGCGGTCCGTATTGAGATGGCTTGAGGGCTGGACGCGGGCCGCAGGCCGTATTTTTGACATCACTGCTCTAAACATTAAGTATTTACTAATTATTTCTAACATACTTCACAATTTTATTTTTCAGTGTATTAAAAATAAGTTTACTTTAATCGTCGACTTTATCTTCCTTTTAATTCTATTAACGAACACAATTTTGTATAAAGGCTTTTAGTGTTGTTTTTTGTGTATAAAATGTTTATTTTTCATAAAGTGTTCATAAAACCATTTTATTTTTCTAGAAAATATACTGTAATGTTATTTTAAGCTTTTCATATTCAGTCATGGGCGTCGCGAAGGGGAGGATTAGATGTTTTGGCTCCCTAGACTGTAACCACACGATATTTTTTTAGTACTGTCATTGTAAAATATTTGACATAATATTTCACATTTTGTGATGCAACCCTATTTTAAAATGCGGTCACCTTAGCTAGAGACGGAGAACAAAAAGAATAGAAAATCGAGAAGAGGGGAAAAAATATCACCAAAATATTAGTTTATGTAACTCGTTTGTAAATAAAGGTATGATACGAGGAAGTGACATTATGTTAAAATAAAGGAGTAATATTACGAAAAAGATACATACTCCATTTTTTCAGCGTACCTCCTATAAAAAATCTTATTTTTACTTTATAATAAGCATACCTATATTTACGAAAATTACGCCTACTTTGCTATAGCTTATATGGAAGGGAAATTACTATTGAATTGGTAAAACCGCATTTTTTTTGTTTTGCTTTACCAATTAGTGCGAAATTGATCATTTTACTACCGCTATATATACATGAAAAGCAGTTATTTTACAAGCGGGCCGTGTGCAAAAAAAACATGACTTGGAAATTGAAAAAAAAAACGGCAGACTTGCATTTCACGAATTTTGTCACTCGAAATCAATCTTGATGACGCCCATGTATTCTGTATTATTTTTATAATAATAGAAGGAATTTAATATTCAGGTTAGCGTTTTCATCAATATTAATAATAAGTATACAGTACGTTTGATTTCAACCGAGATATTGACTTTGTACATGTATGTTAAATTTCTCCGTTTGTGTAATATTGAATTCATGTTAGCAAGTTATGTCAAATAGTAGACTCAGTGATAAAAATCGTGCCAACGTTATTTTGACATTAAATGACATAGTACAAGATCCCGAATAGTCTCGATCTTCATCCATCGAGTTCAAATGAAATTTGATAATATAATCTATATCTATATTTTATACTAATATATAAAGCGTTAAAGAGTTTGTTTGTTTGTTTGGTTGGTTGGTTGGTTGGTTGGACGCGCTAATCTCAGGAGCTACTGGTTCGAATTGAAATTTTTTTTTTTTGGATAGATCATTTATCGAGAAAGGCTATAGAGTATAGAGTATAGACTATATAATATCACGCTACGACCAATAGGAGCGGAGCATCAATGAAAAATGTTGCAAATGTATCTCAAAATTTGTTCGTCATATGCTTCTATTCAGGTGAAATGGCTTAACTAAATATTTTAATATTAGCGTCGTACATTCACAAGCCCGGCTAGCTCAGTCGGTAGAGCATGCGGCTCTTACCTCAGGATCGTGGGTTCGAGCCCCACGTTGGGCGAATATATTTTTAATTTTTTTTTATTATCTACATTGCTTTCCTGTAAGGCTTATATTTAAATTTATTTTAATTTAATTTACGACTAATTAAAATTAAATAAATCTAATTAATAGCTCATTTGAAAACGGTTACAACTATAGATACCTATATAAAAATAATTTTCCTACAATATTTTCAATTAAATATTCATTATATTTTATTAATTACAGTAATTATTGATTTAAAAGAAATTGATTACTTAAGGATTCATTGCATTTTTAAGCAAAACGTGAAAGTACTAAGAGCCATCTATGAACGGTTAAATTGTGTTGTTTATTCTGCTTGCAGTATACATATCTTTACATTTATATTTACTCGACACTAGATGACACATACATGTAAATATTTTCATCAAAAATGGAGGTTTGAGTTTAAAATAAGTAACAAAGTCGAAAACTGCCAAACATTTGGACACAACATTAATCTCGGTAAACTAAGATGAATGTGCGTACTCATGTCCCTCCCTTCCCCATTCGTTCTTTTGCACCCGGGTGAAACCGGGCGAGACCGCTAGTGTATTAATAAAGAAAAATTGATTTGGTTGCCTTTTAATTTCTTGGCACAGTTATTTAAAAAAAAATTGGTTGTCTGTAAAGTCGGTTTACGGACGATAGTTTTACGTGATAACGTATTCCGTAATACATAACCTAAACCTCCCAAAATTTGGTTTCAATCCGCTTATCCTTGGTGTCGGAATGATAAGAAATGTCAAAAGTGACGTTTGCAACTTACAAAGTATTATGTTCTAATAATAATTAGTTATTCCAATACTTAACTTAGCAGGCTTTGCATTTCACAATATACTAATGTCAAAAAATTGAATTAAACATTAGAAATGCAGCTGTTTTCATGTTAAGACAAGACATACGTTTGCTTCTAATTTCCATGTACGGCAAACAAAGACAACCGACCGCGTCGTGCCATGCATTACACAACATTGCATTTATACAGCTATTTCTCTATATAAATTTGTATAAAATATTTTTCTATATAAATTTGTATAAAAAAACTGTTTAGGCAAATTCTGTTATACGAAATCTATGTAAAATGTTCTTCTCTTTCGTTTAAGACTGGTTTCAAACCGATCTGATTTAAATTGAGCGAGAAATTAGCAAAAAGCACGCACAGGGTCAGGCGGAACGTTACGCGTTAGGAACGTTAGGAACGTTACGTTACACTTTTTCGAACATGCAGCCGGTGTTTTATCAATTTATAATATTGGTGATTCATCAATTTATAAGACGTTATCACGTCAAAAATTAAAGTTATTAATTTTATTTCTGCAAAGTAGTTATTTTAGTTTTTCCTTGTTTAAACAATAACGTCAATAGATATCGATTGTCATCTTACGCTTTTATAATCAGAACTTGCCCTGCACTAATTATAGGCTGTTACACTGTTTTTTGGAAAGTGTATTAAATTAATCCTAAAGTGATACAGAAGCACTACAATGTTTATATAATAATATTTTATAACCGAATAGGGTCATGAAAACGACTTTTAATTTATCATTATGAATTTTCGCATAAAATGACTCGTGACGTCACTCTGATCGTAAATAATAACGACAGTGCACAATAATCATAGAACCATAGAACACTTTACAATTAAAAATATTTATTTTTACAAAACCGACTTCCATCATGTGAAATCAATAAAATACGTAATAGTCCAGTCTCCAGCAGCGGTAAAAAACAATATCAACCAACGAATTCTGAGAAACAACACGAATTTTGATGAAACTTGGGAGATAAGCTCATCACGCCCTACTCAAAAGTTATATAGTCCCAATGTATGCTTTTTGTTTTTAGACGGTGATAACTACCCTTATCCAAAAAATTTGGGAGCCCACTGTTTGCAACGTTACGTACATTTAAATTTGATACACATTTACCTATTCTTTAAAACACTACATAATAATAATAGTATAAATAATAATAATTTATTGACCATAGAAATCAATAGGATAATTGAGTTCAGCAACAAAACAGCTGTTTTTCAACTCTACCCCTTATAAAAATACAAATATTTGTGAATGAAACATATTAAAACTTACTACGAATATATAATTTCAAATAGTGGCATGTTTCCATTTTCACATAACAATAAAATAATAAAATGAACCATAAAATAAACTATACAAAAAGCACTGCAATCAACAGTTATCCTGCACCCACGTTTTGAGTCTCACTTTGAAATTTTGGATACTCAATCATTTAAATTCATTTGGTAATGTGTTGTACCAGTGTGCCGCCATATACTTAAGTGAATGTCTTCGTAAATCTGCTAGTTTTAAAACGAGGTACACACAGACGATTGCAGTACCTCCAATTTTGAACACCACTTTCTCTAGGAACTAATGTGTTATACAAATATTCAGGAATTTTCATCACCATTACTTTGTGTAATTTAACAATGTTGCCACCTCTAAAAGCAACCCCTAGCAGGTAAAACTCCGTTATGCAGCATAAAAAACTATTGTTTTGAAATTTCCAGTTGCTCATTTATATTTAAACAGCATTCAGCAATTGTTACCATTACTGTCAGTTACTTCCCTTAAAACCACCCACTACAGCCACAACCCTGTACGAAAAAAAAATAGTAGAGGGTTGAAATAATTAAACGGCATTATATATAGTTTTATACTATATTTTATTTACATGTAAAATTTACAGATTTGTAGAAAATTCATCGTCGCTGCCAAGCTCTTCCTCCCCCTAGTGCTCAATAATCGGTGGACAATTGTCACAATTCGAGTTGCAGCACATCCCACATGCCATATTACAGAAAAGCCCCAACTTTGAGGGTTTGAGGATACCTACATACATGTTGATGAGTATGTATGAGTTTAGATGTACTTGGTAACACGCGTCTTGATCCCTCGACAAAATATTCCCGGCAAAATATTCCCCAACATAATATCCCCCGAAGCTAGATATAATTTGGTAAAATTCTACTGAATGTGCACATGCGAAAACGATAACGGGGTATGCGAATTGTTTCGCAGTGAAACGGGAAGGGGGAAAGTGGGAGTTCCTAAAAAAAACAATTCAGGGGTGAACGATAACGAGGTATGCGAATTGTTTCGCAGTGAAACGGGAAGGGGGGAGTTTCTAAAAAATAATTCCGGGGTGAAAGATAACGGGGTATGTATGACCATCTCATTTTCGCCGTAACTTCTTCGATTTAAATGATGATAACATTTAGCAAAACGCTGTTGTCTCCCTGTAAATGACGTTGAAAGGAATGCATATTTTTGTTAGCGAACAAACTTTCAAGTTTAAATGGTCACAACTTTGTTTCTATTGTACGTACAAGAATGAAAAAATGGAGTAGATTCATTATTTGATAAGCTTCATTTTTGTTATTTTCGGTATTTTGATAGAGCGCATAGTTTTTGAGTTATTCGTGAAATACCGCTTGAAAATGTCCATATTTCAATGAAAAATCGAGATTTTCAATCGCAAATAACTCGATAAATATCGATCCAAGTAAATAACTTTATAGGATATATTTTCCCTAA
This sequence comes from Xanthostigma xanthostigma, assembly GCA_963575645.1. Classification (NCBI taxonomy): domain Eukaryota; kingdom Metazoa; phylum Arthropoda; class Insecta; order Raphidioptera; family Raphidiidae; genus Xanthostigma; species Xanthostigma xanthostigma. The sequence goes on from OY754464.1 coordinate 46,140,363, forward strand.
AAATTAAATAATGTATCGATTCCTGAGGTTACTTTTGCCAAAAAAATGTCCACCCTCGAGAAGGGGTTACATATTCCTATATTATATTAACGCTGTTGGATCACTTTCCTAAAGTTTCTCAGGGGTTCCGCGGTGAGAGACGAGGTAGACGATAAATATATTTTGGGCCGATACTTTTATTGCGATGTCTCACTCCAACATCGCCTCGTCTCATTTTGCACACATACTGCTCTTATGATATAGGGTAAAACCGTGAAATATGATTTTATTTAGTACTTAGATAGGCAAGCGAAAACAATCATATTATTGAAGTAAACATCTCTGTGCATTAGTACCTACGTATTATGGAACGCTCTGAGAATACAGGCGGGGAAATAAAAAACGACTCAGGTTATGGGTTCCTCGGAAAGCGAGGAAAGGTTTTCGCAGAAAAAATAGCAAACATGAAAAAATCTTCTTTAGGTATAATAAAAAAAAAATAATTATTTGAAAATGTAATAGTTTAAAAACTTTGCTTCTGTTTCTAAAATAATATAGGAATTGAAATCCAGCACGAGGCGGTTTATTTAAATACAGCTTAGGAAAATGACGGAGACGTAGTTGTTAAACAAAGGAATGAAAATGTTATAAATTATGACCTGGTAGATACTGATAAGGTAATATTTCTTTTTAATAAGAGAGTTGCCTACTAGCAAAGGCGCATGCCCGGGATCTAGTATCAAAGAGGATCTCAAAAGACCCTTCCATTTCTTTTTGCAATGTAAATTTCTTTGGGACCCTAATGAGTGCAATGCGAATACTGCCACAACTGTTATTTAGTAGTATCGTGAAAGCATAACTCCCAAATAAAACTAACAGACCGTACAGATGAACAATATTTTTTTGAGCTTCAAACCAAAAAATATTGTAAAATTTTGAAAATTAAATTTTGACCTAAATTAGTACCGTTGCCCACTCGCAGAGTTAAAATTGTAAAATACTAAAAGCAGACTATTGTTTTATTTGCAAATTGTAGCTATTACAATATTTTTTATGTACCTATTGGTTCGACATTCAGAGCATCCCGTCACACGTATAACCTGAGTAATTGCGTTAGTGTGTGTGTGTATACGACACACAATCACAATATATATGTATGTTGTATACGCATGATAAGTAATATAAGATTTGAAAGAAACAAATTGTATGGAATGCATACAAATAGCTGCACTGTGTCAATAATCATCGGCTGAAATGCAACACGTACCTACATCAAATTCTTATTATTCACATTTAGCAAATTTTCAAAAGGAAAAATATGTATTATTTTTTTTTTTTTTTGCTTAAAAATGTTCGAAATATTATGTGAAATATGCCTACAAAATTTCAATACGATAATAGTAAGATATAAATAATTAGAATATACAATTCATACAACATAAAACAAAAGAAGTTTCGCCGGTTGTTAAGGGATGATATTCTTCAATAAATAAAATTATTGACCAATTTTTCAGACAAATATATTAACAAAAAATATAAAAATGAATACATTAACGTTTCGGTCCGGATTTGGATCTTCTTCAGAACTGATCTAAAAAATATAAAAATTAATTAATAATCAGTTTCTAATTGGTTTTTGAATAAAATTCGCTTTAAGTTTTTAATTATCAAATATTGAAAAAATAATAACAAACATTTTTTTATAAATTTTTTTCAAAAACCAATTAGAAACTAATGATTAATTAATTCTTATAATTTATTTTAGATCAGTTCTGAAGAAGATCCAAATCCGTTAATTTTTATATTTTTTGTTAATAGGTATATTTGTCTGAAAAATTGGTCGATAATTTTATTTATTGATTAATTCAATTATATTATTTAATTTTTATATTTATCTCCTCTTATAGTTATTAAAAAAACATATGATGATCTTTTGTAAACATTTTTTTTTGAACCCTCTCTCATGAGTTGAAAGTGTAATCAAAATATTTTTTTCCGCCTTATAGTTTAATTGAGTGGGGTGTATTTCTTAAAATGCAATAGAAATGTTATAAGAAACGAAGAATTTGCTTTAAAATTTTTTATCCAAAAGCCCCACCTCCAATTTCTAAACTATCCATACAAAAAATTATAGAAAAATTCTTTAGTTACTACTTTCAATCAAAATTACACGATATGAAAACAAAACGGTCCTGAGGTAGGATTTTTTAACACAAGCAAATCTTTATGTTAAAATGTATCAAATTTTGACAGATATCAACTATAACAGTTTGCAACTATTCGTGAGAATATTTTTATAAATATATTATCGTCGTGCGAATACAACGAAACCCTAGCATGTGCGTTCCCAACATGTGATTGACTTTTTTTTAAATATAAAATCTGAATATAGAAATATAAATACATATTATTCGATGTTTGACACCACTTTCCTCTACTATTTACAAAAGCGTTTGTCGTAATTTTGTATTCGCAGGCGGGGTTAAATATCAGTTTGAAGTATTGTCACCAGTTGCCGCTACACCACGATGCAAAAAAAAGCCATTGCAAGGGTACCGCTCCCAATAGATTACACCATTTTTTTGGACATATTCGAAAATTTTTTGAGCTTTTTCGAAAAAGGAAGGTTCACTTTCGGTTTCTCACGGAACAGTTTTATCAAATAAGTATTAATAAAGCTGTAGTGTGACTTTGAAAATTAGCATTTTTCGCGCAATTATTATCAATTTTTTTCTAGAAAATAATACATTAATTAAAAAAGTACTCCGCTAGGAACCGAGATTGGTCTTTTATCTTCCTTATAAAAAAATAATTTTTGCAAAATGTTGACTAATAAGTCAATAATCAATTGGGAGCCGAAGCCCTATTTTATGTGTAATCTTAGAGCGTTCCGACAGCCTGTAAACATTTTAGTATTTAGTGTTAAAAACACATTATGCACACATTGGCACTATATAACTTTTGTTCCTTGAGTTATCTCCTACTTATCGCTAAAGTTTCATTAAAATCGGTGCTGTTTCTTAGAATTCGTGGGTGAAAACCACTGGAGACTGGACTAAAAAAGAAGTCTATAAACGTGATAATAAAACTTGAAAAAACTTCAAAATAACACACAGCACAACAAAAACATACCTAGTTTACAACCAAAGTGACGTCACGCCGGAATCCAACATGGCAAACAGCGTTTTAGACTTTTGAAGAACGGAATAAAAAATACAAATCTTAAAATTGAACTATAAAATTTATATTGCATTATTATGAATAGAAATCGACATTTCTCGTTTGTTTCTTACAAAATCTATCAAGAATATCATATATTATTAGATTTTTTCATACATGGTTCAAGTCAATATGCTGGTTGAAAACAAAATATGCAATCTATATGGAAACCCCATTTATGCCAGCACCGCTTGTGCATGACCGGCTGGGCCTATGTTACTGTCTAAATCGGTTCAGTTGTATTATAAGCATGTCATGCTGAATTGTCGCTTTACAAAGCGGCTAGTCGTTTCATAAATCAACGCTACAGCTTGTTAAATCTACTTCGCCGCCGTATCAGGCCAGTTACTCCGGTTATTTACATTGATTTACATATTTATTGACGTACGTTAATTGTGTCTATACATAAATTAACTCTATTTACATAATATGCATACCGTGTAGGTATGCAACATTTTTAATTTGCATAAAGGAGCTTATGCATTTAATTTTATTTTAAAACACGAAGATGTGGGTTATTTTCTACACAGCTTCATAAAAAGGAGATTTACTTTTAAGCTTATGTTTTACTAGCAGCACGATCCGGCTTCGCCCGGATTTCTAAACTGCCTATTAAAAATAGATAGTAGACACATTGTGCTGTCACGACTTGTTTTGTTGAATATAATTGTATTTACCCGACATTGATCGAGAATAAGAGCATTGGCGTAGCAAGAGAAGGGGCTAGATAGGCCAGGCCCACCCTATAGAATCCTCCTGGCCCACAATATTAACAAATTGTTCACGTAAAAATAACAAGATAAATCTAAAATAATCTTCGTTTTCTTTGTCGTGAAATTTCTCCAGAAAGTCGTGTTACCGATTTCGCTTTATTCGTGAAATATAAAAAAAGTCTCCGGTCACTTGTACACTGAACGTCGTGTGAAATCAGAAGTTGAATGAACTGACTATTTCACGGTTTATATGTACCGGTAAAATATAACACAGTCGCGGGAGAAGAAGGAATACCGGGTCGATCTTGACAACACGTTACGTTTTTATGTAGGTGTTTGTCTAGAAGTATATACTAGTCCAGTCGGTGGAGACAATTTTAAACCAAAAGCTCCAGAAATTCGCAAACAGACTCAAATTTTTTTTATGAGTAGTTTAAAGTGTACTGATTGAAATAAAAAAAAGTTCATTCGTCTATCGATTTCCCAAAGTCAAAAAAAATTTTGCAAAAAATTTTTATTTTCAAAATTCTTGAATATTTTAAGCTGGGATAAAGATAGAGATAAATAAAAAATACTGCCTCGTAGGGGACATTTTTTTCTATAAAAAAGATATCTTGTACTTTTTTCGTCAGAGTTATAGTTTACCTGGAAAAAAATCGGAAAGTTAGTAAGTCATCTTGCGTCGGCAAACAAGCAAATAAATCACTTTGCAGAAGCAAGAATCATTAAATTTTACTAAAATGTTTATAACACTATTTGTCTAGAAATGCATATTCTAAATATTCCAAATAAAAAATTTAAAAAAAAAACAAAATTTTCAAAAAAAAATTTCATAATTTGCAAAAAATTTTCGGAAAATAAAATTTTTTTGTTTTTGGCGTCGGAACCAATTTTTTTAGGTTTTTTGGACAATTCTAAAGAAAAGAGGTCTCGTATGATTTTCCTATAAAATGCACCATTTTTGAGATATTAATTCTAATTAGCTTTTTATAAAATCTCTCAAAATTATTAATGATTATCAAAACAATGAAAAAATAATAACAAACAATTTTTTATTAAGTAGTCATGGAAAAATTGGTCGATAATTTTATTTATTGAAGAGTTCTAATCAGACGTTAATCAAAGATTTGTTTACCTGTTTTAATTTCCATTGTATTTTTTACCTAGATACTTTCTTACCTAGCCACATATCACATTCTATTCCTTGAGTATTTATCTTCGTAATGTATTAGTATGAAATTTTATATTCAACGATATAAAAAGATACAAACGAAAAACCAAAAAAATGTCTGTTTTCTCTTTATGGATGAAAAATCGTTAATATTAAAAAAATTTAAAAACTTAACAAATTTATACTTAGTGATTCTTAATACACTTAATTATACCTACGATTTAAAAAAATATACATTGAAATCCGTTAAGTTTTCATCGTGTTACAGAGGTTTAAAAATATTTTTTCCAGTGAATTCAAGATTCCGAAAAAATTGAAAATAGTAACAAGGGCCATATTTAATAAGGAGATAACATTTATGGTCAGGAATTTTTATTTATGAAAAAGAACATCTAAAGAAAAGTTTACCAGGTTCAAAAAAAATTTACGACTTTTCCTTATGTTTAAAAAAAAAATATTATTGCAACGTTCGATTTTCGATTCAAATATATATCTATACTTGCATTTTTATACATGATATTTTATTAAAAAAAAAAAATTAACTACACCATTGAAAAGTTCAGATTGTCTACTTGAAGATAGGCTATTTGAATTTTTATTTTATTACTCTATAAGTATGTAAAATATTATAATTCAATACGCCGGACATGAAAAAGTAGGTTCTCGCATGGCTAGCCGAGCATCCTGCGCGTAAAATAGATACATAGTTTATCGAATTTTTTGCGGGCAAACTATAAGTCGGACGAAAAAAGTATAAGATATCTTTTTTATAGAAAAAAACGTCTTCTACAACGTGGTATTTTTTATTTCTTCTTATCTTTTTTAAATTTCAAAATATCAAAGAATTTTGAAAATCAAAATGATTTTCAATTTTTTTTTTTATTTTGGGAAATCGATAGACGAATGAACTATTTTTTATTTCAATCAGTACACTTTAAACTACTTATTAAAAAAAATTCAGCTTGTTTGCGAATTTCTGGAGCTTTTTATCCCCACCGATTGGACTATACAGATTGTATCAAATCAAAACGGTTTATAGAACATTCTGTGTGTAAGACAGACGATATTATATAAAGCAGTAAGTAAGAATGAGATAAATGATCGCTAATAGTTACTGTGGTTATACAATCTGATAGTATCGTCTTTGCTTTCTACAGTAAAAATAACAATTTTATCAAATGTCAGTATTCACTAGTGAAATTATTGATAAAATGACTATTTATACTTTTCGGGAAAAAATCCAAATAATTAAATTATGGGGATTTGTAAAATCCAAAATTTATGGCTTTCAAGAAAATAGAGCTAATAATTTGAACGAATTGAAAATACAGATTTCCAATGCATGTCAGTCCGTTGACCATGAGATGTTAGCCAATGTGAGGGAAAATATTTATAATCGATTAGGATATTGTTTGGCAGAACGTGAAGGTCTTTTTGAACATTTAATAAATTAATTATTAAAAGTATTGTTAAAACTTTTGTACCAGATATAAATCTAATACGAATTAATATTACAGCTTAGTTGTTTAATTGATAAATTGATAAAAAGTTTTACAGTGTACGTAATTATTTATTTACGTAACTACAGTAACTATTAGCGATCATTTATCTCATTTTTACTTACTGCTTTATATATCACCTCTGTCGTACACACAGAATGTTCTATGGACCGTTTTGATTTGATACAATCTGTATACCAAAAAATAAATTAAATTAATTAACTTTGCGACAAAATAGTGAAATAAAACGAAGTCTGTAGCACTTCTGAAAACAAGAAATATTTCACAAAACGTTTCAACAAAATTCGTCAAATAATTCAGATTAAATCCGTTCAAACATATATACACAAAAATAATTTTATGGATTTATTAGTATAGATAAGCAAAAATGAAATCTGTTCAGCAAAATTCATTTTAATATACAACTCTTGATTCAACTATGTCCTGATACCAATATTGCAAAGAGAAAAAGTTTGTTTGTTGATTCGAAAAGTTTTTCCTTCCAGAGTACTACGTTATAGGCAAGACGGCGAGAAGTTTTGGGTGTATTTTTCGGGCACAGGCGAGATTATTGTTGGAATCGCTTCGTTTTAGGGTGTAGTTCAACCGCTTAAGTTTGCTTACAAATTGTTGGTGTGCTTGATTTTATAATTGACAATTAGTGACGAAAATAGTGCTTTTTTCTCTATTTCCTTTAATATATCCGTTCCTCTTGACTAGTATAGAATATGCATTGAGAAAGTGGTTCCTTATGAAATTTCCTAAAAAATAAGCACTGACAGAGGTCGCTAAATGCAATTGTTAACTTGCAAATAGCCCCGAAAGTTAAAAAATCACGTTTTTTTTCACTATTTTTTTACTAAGAAATGACCGCACTTAGATGGCTGAAAATTTTCAAGAATGATGTCTATGCTGACCAAACATGCATGAATAATTTTAGCGTCATCGGTCAATTACTTCTCGAGTAATTAACGATCACTTTTTTTTGTTTCCTTAATTGCAAATTGCATTATTTTTTTCACAAACGGGTTACGCTGGTCGGACCAAGCCAGAAAAATTACAAATCCATTCAACTTTAGTATCCCGTTGGAATTTTTGGAAAAAATTAATTCTAACCGATTTTATAAGCTTATTTGTAAGCTTGTCTGTGAGCACGATGCAGGTCAAATGAATTAACGGATTGAAACCAAATGGAAAGGACGTTTGATATGTAAATATGAACAGCCTTGTTGATTTTGGATAGTGATGAGCAAAATTGGTCTTGGTCTTGCAGTCTTGGCAAAAATGCAAGACCAAGACCAAGACCGGCTATGCAAGACCAAGACCAAAACCAAGACCATACTTACACTAGCAAGACCAAGAACAAAACCAAGACCAAGAACAAAACCAAGACCAAGACCGGGTATGCAAGACCAAGACCAAATACGCAAGACTAAACTAAAAATTATAACTTCCGTAGGAATTATGAGTTTGAATATTTGTCATCATTTCAATATATGCATTTCTCGGGACAAAACAATGTGTGTGCTTGCAATTTACAGTTTTTTCAGCTATATTTTAACACTAAATTTGAAAAAAGGTTTTTACAACTGTCTGAGAAAAAGTATTCTTTTATGGACAACAGTTGGTTTTCTTTTTAAATTTTTACTTTCTTCAAGTACGTTTAAATGTACATATTGTCTTTTTATTATTGTATATTTTATATAATATTACAGTCAGCTTTATATATGTTATGAATAATATTTATCTATCTTTTTTTGACACAAAATGGTCTATTTACGCGCTTAAGTATTTGAACGGAAATTTTCGAGTTTTCATAACTGCATTAATTGTAATTTGCACTGATTTTTCACTCAGCACTTGGTGGAACATAATTAACAATTAATAGTAAAAACACGTGTTTTTTGTTTTTACTATTTGTATTAATAAAGTGTATTTAATTTATAATTTATACCTATCAACAACCCTGTTGATGATAGTGCAGTAGAACCTCTGTAAGTCGAACTTCAAGGGAGACGTCAAAAATTCGAGTTATAGAGTTTTCGACTTATAAAGGATTTGGACTCAGGTGGATTTTTTAGGAAATATTCGACTTATAGAGGTTAAGATTCATTATAATTAATTTTGAGTTACTTTGTTCGAGACTCAGAGGCCCAATTTATTTTTTCGAGTCAGGGAGGGAAAATATGTACTTAAATGGCGTGTACTCACTGATTATTTCGACATATAGAGGGTTGAGATTACGAGTAATGAAGGCTTTGGGGTTTGAAGGGAAAGGAACAAAACATTTTTTTGAGTTTTAAAGGTTTTCGACTTATCGAGATTATCAAGACCAAGAACAAGACCAAGACTGCATAAGCAAGACCATGACAAAGACCAGAAGTATTTGAGCAAGAACAAGAACAAGACCGAATAAGCAAGACCAAGACCAAGACTAGAGATACTTGAGCAAGAACGCGACCAAGACCAAAACTGTCTCGGTCTTGGTTTTGGTCTTGCTTTGCTCATCACTAATTTTGGAAAAAATCGGTACATGCGCAAAAAAATATACATACAATAACGTTGTTCTTATATATAAACGGTATACTTTTCATAGCGGTTTATTATTTTATTTATTTTTTCAAGAAAGCTTTGTTAAATTTTTTTTTCTAAACTTTATAATTTTGGAAATATTTTGAAAATAAGGAAGTCAGTTGATCTTTTGTTAGATCTGTAAGAAAGAAATTAGTGTCCGACCGAAATTTCTGTTTCGGTTTCGGCCACTTTCGGCCAAAAAACTGGTTTCGGCTTAATTTTGGTTTCGGCTGCCCATCCGGTTGAAACTACGACCGAAACCGAAACTACATTTGGGAGGTTTCACGCTGAAATGTGGTGCAGCTGCGAGGGACGAAGTGTCTTTTATGCCTGCGCGCTCCGCGTTTTTTTTTTTTAGTTTGAAAGAAAACTTTTTTATTTTAATTCTTTCGATTGAATTACCTATTATTTGCATTAAAAATATTTTTTTAGTTGTTGTATTTGGTAGGCAGGTATACTTATTAATTTTAATTTTATTGTAGTTCGTTAACAAGAAAGGTACCATACAAAAAGTTTGTTCCAAGCAGCCGCGAACGGTAATAAAACCGTACAGTCTTGTTACTGCGCAAGACTGTCTTGCGCAGTATCGATTTTTGAGCTAGTGCGCAAATTAGTCTTGCGCAGTGACAAGACTGTACGGTTTTATTACCGTTCACGGCTGCTTGGAACGAACCTAAGTGACCAAAGATTAGAAAAATAATTTTGTTTTTAAGATGAATGAAAGAGTGTTTTTTTTTTTGTTTTTGTTGTGTGTACCTACCTAAACATATTTGTTAGGTAAATACTTTTTACTTAAAAGTAATTTTGTTTTGTAGCTTTTATTTTGTTTCATAATATTAAAAAAAAGTATATTTATTTGTGTTTTGAAATAAGGGGGGTAATAATATTATATGATAAGTTAAAATATCAGAGGCTGAATGATTAATATGTTTGTTATTAATTTTTCATTAATTTTCGATAATTAATTAGCTTCATTCTATTATAAAATAAGTAGATATATACTAATTAATTTTTATGTTTTTTAGATTATTTCTGAAAAAGATCCAAATCCGGATCGAAACGTCATCTTTTGTAATATTGATTTTTAATTTTATAATTTTATTTTTTATGTCAATATATAGTCTGAAAAAAATTGGTCGACAATTTTATTTATTTAAAGAGTTCTATTCAGACGTTAATCAAAGGTTTGAATATATAATTAATTTAAAAAAAAGACTGATTATGATAATGTTTACTTTATTTTTCCCACGAAAACATGAAGTTTCGGTTTCGGCCGAAACTGAGACTGAGGTCGAAATTCGGTTTCGGTTTCGGCCGGAAAACTAGTTTCGGTCGGACATTAAAAGAAATTAGTTAAGCATGCTTTGATTAATTTTTACATGACGTATAAAATATTATCTAGATTAACCATGGAAATGAATAGCAAATATAATATTTAATACTAGCTGTTACCCGCGTTACTGCGCGTGATAATAGAAATTTTATTTTCTTCATTATACCATTGAGTAAGGATTATAAAGATTGTTAACGAGGTAAAGAAAAATGTTATATAGTAAACCTCTTACGTTTCATACCTCTGGCCCACAAACTGAATATTGTTTTGTGCTTCCACCTACATTATGATTCAACTAAGAGTTCAGATATTGTCAAAGCTACCTTTATACTGATCTTAATTAAGTACTCGCTCAATAGTTTATAAATCGTTTAAAACCATCAATGTTTTTGTTTTTCATTTTTGACGTATATTATGATAATTTACAGTTTTCCGTGATGACAGTTTCCAGTTTGTTTTAAACCATAGAAACGCCACGTAAACAATAGTACAAAATACAGGTTGAGTCAGGCCACCCGTACCGTTCGTTTTTTTCGAAAACGGTTAGTCGTAGAGAGTTGTGTCAAAAATCTGCATTATAAAAGCCCTAATGAAGAATCGAATGGTGATATTTTTTTCCCCGGAAAGGTCGGTTTCCCTATTAGTTTGCTTCAGAATGTTCAGAACTCTGGAATATTAAATGGCACGATAGGTCGAAAGTAGTGCTGTTGAAAAGATCTTTAAAATATAAGCAAGTTTTGTAGGACATTTTTTTTGTTACTGCCACCCCTGTTAAATAATATTCGTTTGAAATTATTAAATTAACATGTCATAATAACGAACTTAAGTTTAAAACTCGGCATTTAAAATCTAGTTACCTTATTAAACAATGCCATAAATGTTTAAACTGTTTTCCATTTAATTCTAAACACTGATGAGCTCTTCTAGATATGCTATGGTACCTCTAAGCTTTTTCCGACAAAAAATTGCAATTATTGAAAACTTATTGTGACATTTATTATTGTTTAATTAGGGAACTAGATTTTAAGTTCGTTATTATGACATATTAATTTGATTTTGACTAGACGTCGTAACGTTTCGTCTGGTTCACATTTTAAAATCATGGATACGAATTCTTTTTAATAATTCAAGACAATTATTAGAGTACGTCATGGATCTTTTCGACTTCAAAAATACTGATATATTTCGCCAATAATAAATAAAATAAAATTTCTACTAACGCGTGCAACCATGTGAGAGATTGTGAATTATAGACGCTCAACAGCTGAGGTCATCAGCGTCTATAGCAACCATGTGTATAATGACTAGTAATAAACATTATGATATTTGCTTTTCGTTTGTATAATGGGTACATAATCATAAGAATAGTTGATTTTTTTATCTAATGGCGTTTTCGGCATCGAGAACTGCCCCGGCAATAAGCAATAAACAAATTTCCCAGTAACCCATTCGAACTAACCTGCCCCGGGGCAGTTCTCGATGCCGAAAACACCACAACTTTCTTGCAAAAATGAATATAACAAAAAAAAACTGTTATGAAAAGACGAACAGAGTTTTTCTCAAATATGTTATTTGAACTCGGAGGAACTCAAAACGAAAAAATATTGTAAATTTTTGAAATGTCTATTTTGATGTACATAAGTATCTTTTCGCATTTGTTTTTATTTTGTGGGTAACACAAACCATTAATATTTTAAAAAATTCTCGATTAATGAAATAATAAATAATTTTTTGCGACAATTTTTAAACGCACTGACAGAATTGTACCCGCAGGATATTGTGCAATACAGACGAGTGACGTAAGGTTGCCTTTGAAGGACAAATATAATTATAATGCTAGTCAGTAGATGGCCAAACAGTTGCTAGGACTCCGGAAACTCTACAAATTCTATATTCACAGATTAAAACAATATAGCTTGGGATGCTTGTCAACAGATGGCCATCTATTGACGCGCATCAAAAGTGGTATCATTTTGGTTCATTGGATAACTAATCTTTATAATATTTTAATCAATGATTATACTAAATGTCAACCAGTGACGGATTTAGGCTTGCTGCCGCCCTAGGCCTCATTCGATGCGCCGCCCTTTTTGATAAAATGAATTTCATTAATTTTGATCCAATATTTTTATTTAAAAATAACTTGATTTATTGAAATATAATTTTTAAATATAACTAATAAATTATTAGTTAGGTATATTTAAATACGATAATATAAGTTTCGATAGGAATGAGTTTCTATAGCCTATAGGGATTTTTTTAAAGTATAAAAAACCATGAGAAAACCAGGGAACTTGTTTGACTTTTGTCCTCTGAACTCAAGTGACCCTCCTCTGAAATCTGCCGCTCCTAGGACGCTGCCGCCCCTAGACCGCGGCCTATACGGCCTATTTATAAATCCAGGACTGATGTCAACATTTTTGAAGTTGTAATGGTCCGTCGCCCAATTGGCTGGAATTTTTAACTCGATTCAGTTATTTTTGAAATTAACATACCAACGTTCCTCTTTATAATATTCGTCATACATAAATAGAGACATAAAGCTTATTGTCAAAAAAAAAATTATTATAGGTATAAAACTTTGTTGTCTGCGTAATAGTAATACATAATAACATATTATAGGTTTGTGTTTAGACAATGTTCCCGTTAAAACCGACAAGCGATGCCGCGGGAAAAAGATAGTATGAAATTACGTGACGTTTCTGTGTATATACTAAGTCAATTAAGATCGAGCAGTTAATTAAGTTAAAACAAAAATACTTCTAAATTTGAATAGATGATTTTAAGCAGACGCCATACAAGATAAGGTGCAATGCTTAGATTCATTGCAGCGGTAAGATAATAATATGCAAAATGTTAAATGTTTTAAATAGAATAAATGATGCGTGGGATAAAAATACTGTAATTATGTAGGTACTACATAATAAAATATAAATGAAAGGTGTATTACATTGACTTCGCTTCATAATGACGTTGTGATCCACTTTGGCAGCGATCAATCCACAATTTTTAATTTCTCGCTATTGAAAATTTTCAAAAAAAGGAAGTTATGTTTCGGTCGAATTTAGAAATTCGAGTTTTCATCAGATGATTAGATCTCGACGTTTTGGAGTCCTAGGAAGCTATTCTGATTATTTTTGGATCGACGCCCGTATCTCCGTCAGTTCGTGTGTGTGCGTGTGTGTTTTTGTGCCTGCGTACGTGTAAACAAAATTATATCTTTAGAGCGAATCAATCAATTAAGATCGAGTTTGCGCCATTCGAAATGGTTTATTGAGATTTAGATCTGAGAGTTAATTGATAAAGTAGTATGAAAGTTATTATTATATTATTGCAAGTGGTGTCGTGTCATTTGTTTATTTCTTAATTTAGCCGGAATTTCGAAAAATATCGTTTGTCGATTACACGAACATTTGCTTCATTTTATATTTGAGCCGGTGTTGCTATATCAATACCGGAACTGGGAGGCTAGTCACAGCCAAAAAACGCCCGCATCAGTTGGGCTGCTACATTATGCTATTCTGAATCGAAGTTTTTTGGTAAATTGAATTGGTAATGGTCCGCTCTGTAATAATACTGACATGTATATTATAATGCCGTAAAGGAGTACCTAACGTTGTTTTTCCGCAGTGGAAGTTTATAAAACCAAACGGTTTTCAGCACTTTATCGTCACAAACATAGTTTAATTCAAATCGTAAATTCTAGATATAATAGTGATTCAATAGACTTACACTTCACTAGGCAATATAAGCGCATTTATGCGTGATGCGAACATGCTTTAGCTACATTGTTTCGACGCTCATTACTATAATGACGACTTATTGTCTACTATTTCAGAACAATTTTTGTGTCTATTTTTATGAACCGATCGTTAACGAGTCTGACGGGTGATACCTACACACTGAGAATAAAGAAGTGGCAAACAAACATTTGTTTTTGTCTATTAGATCGTACAATTTATTTCGATTTTGAACCAAACAGTTTTTTTTTTTGCTTCAAACAAATCTTGTTTGGTTCAAATGAATTATCCGATCCAGTAGAGACAAACAAATATTTGTTTACAGTTATACTTCTTCATTATGAAAAAATGATGCGAGCGAACTTTTCCGACGTAACAGCAAAATTAACAGCATGAAGCTGCTCGCAGAAAAACAGAATCGAGATAAACACCATTGACTTACACTAGTGGACATGCCTTCGCCGTATATCGTTGTAATCGTTTTTAGGTTCACTGAGTGAGGAGGATAGAGTATGGTAGAGATCATGTTCGCATGCACATAGCGACTAATAGCTGTATTTATGCTAATCTCGTTTTAGTCCTTTTATTATTTACCCACGACGCAACGAAAAAGTATTTTTATTTCAATAAATTATTTGCATACAAATTAAAAATTAGTTTTTAATCAGGTCAAAGAAGTATAACTTCTTACGTGAGTATATATAAAGATCTCCCGAAAAAAGTTGATCAACGAACACGCAGTTCTATTAGTCTGAGGAACAACAGTTAATTAGAACTGATAGAACCAGTTCAAAATAGCCAGATTTTACCAATCACTACGTAACTATGGCAACGCTTAGTCTGTAGTGCAGTAATAATTAATTCCTTTATATTATAGTTTGAAAGCGCTGGGGAAGCTGATTATGTTTTCAAACGCAATTACACCGGGTAATGTTCTCCATACGTAAATTGTAGACATTACTCTTTACTGCCAGTGGCTGCCTCGCAAACTTACATTTACTATTTCTGTTCAAAATTATTATTTTTATAACATCAGTGATTTTAACCAGTTGAACTTCAAAAATTACTAATTAAATACGAAATATCAAATGAATGTGCGTGTGTTTCTTAATAACGGTCCTCGTTTAATTTTATTTGACATATCTTCGCTGTGATTTATGAGTGAATTTTGTGAAATAAAAAAAATATTTAATTAAATTCAAACAGGTTGTAGTTGATTTTTCCATATTTTCTCAGTATTTGAAGCAATTTCGTGAATTTGTGACTGTCGGGTAAACAAAAAAAAAATGACATATTCCATTTTTGCGAAGTGTTCCAAGTTCCCTCTGGGACATGTATTCTTGCTATGCGTTTTAATATTTCAAGTTAAGCCAGATTTGCGACAAACACCTGTCATATTCTGATTATCTCTGTGGCAGAATTTTAACAGCAATACAGGTATGGTAAAACTGTTTATACTTAAATATGTACTGAGTAACAAACTACAGATTTACATAAGTTATGTATAACCCAGCACCATTTCATATTTTCAATTTATTATTTTCTAATAATAAATTAAAAATTCAACTTTATCAGTTTTGGGATTCTGTGAGCTAGGGGATTGTATTAGAAGACCCATTGAAACGTCAAAAAACAGCATCGCTACACGCTCGGCTATTCTCAAACTCATATCTTATACTTAATTATAGCAACTATTGATCGTCAAGTCGTCGAAATTCGACCGTATTGATTAAATTTTTTAGTTTGAACGTTATTGAGGTTCTTTTGTCTTTATATGGATTTCTCCGGAATCGATTTTACCTGTGTTATTTTTTGTGTAGAGTGTAGTGCAAAATAGACAGTCTCTTTTAATCGTTCTTATATCCTTCCTTTTATTTGCAAATAAGAATTATATTTTAAATGTTGAGGATAAACCATCAAAGATGACGTAGACGGTAGAGGTCACTCACAGTTCTGTTTCTAAAGAAAGACATGTCTACAAATTAGCTGCTTCGTGGTTTGATTTACATTTGACAGATCAATATGTGAGACACAATACATCTTGTCAAACAGTCACAGACAATGTAATGTAAGTTAGATATGAGCGCCGCGCCGGCGCGCCGTCGCCGCCGACGATTCCCCCCCGCCGCCGTGAAAATGTAACGGCGCGCCGAGCGAAAAGGCATATGTAGCTGGACAAGTAATTACGGTAAAACGGTCAAGATTAAACCCATTAAGAATCAATCGCATAATATTTATACACGACAATTACCAGCACTGCAAAAACATAGACACTTTAAGGTGTATTATTACCTATTTATTTTTTATCTAGACTAGAGTTAGACAACTTGAATTAATACTCATTGATGTGATGTGATTTTGCATGTAGAAAGCTAAAAATGTTGAAAACACATTTTTAAAGACTACTTTATATTTTTTTATGACTTAAAAGAAACATCTTTGTTTTCTCTAAGATTTTTTTTGTTGTTAATTGTTATTAGAACTTTATGACAACGTTTATTTTTTTCTGCCAATCGAAGTGCCAAAAATATTTTAGCTCTAGGCTAGATAGTCCACTGCATTTAGAAATATTTTATAGATGTGACCCAAAAATTTCAGATACATTTTTTCTTCTGTTGCTCATTCGAAAGGGTCTTTGATGGAGACCTTAACCCTGAATTTGCGCATTCGCCAAATTTCTCCGTCCACCGCCATCTTGGATTTTGTTTTTTTTTTTCAATAGCTCATATTTTGCGTTCTAATAATCTCACAGCAATCGTTCTGCGGTCGTTGGACTCGTTAGGATTTACTCTTTAATTGAATGTCTATCAAGTAAAACTCTTCAATGTACTGGAAAAAAGTTATTAGCGTCCAAAGTTTAAGTTCTTTGCCAAAAGTTCTTGCGCCCGGTTTTTCCGCGTGCATCTCTTTCCAGTGCATCTGACACCCCCACCGACAATTAACTATTTAAAGTAGACTCAATTTCCAGTATTTAAAAAAAAATTCATCCCGATCGGTTGATCCCTCGCCCACGAATCCACGCTCGAAGTTGTGCTATTCATTTAGTGCTATTCTGAATCCTCTAATACTCGTGCTTCGCACTGTATTTCTCGCTTTTATAACTAATTAATTAAGACCAATGACATATTCGTTAAATCTGTGCCTTTAACTTAAATTTTTACTTAAATTTATAACTCAGATCAATAGTGGTGTGTGTAAGTCAGACGAACATGTAAATATTTTGAGCCGGAACATGAATACCCCCCCCCCCCCTTTTCAATGATGCGAAACACGGTGGTGATAATAAAATTTCTCTTTAGGGTTGCGCAACCCTCCAAAACGGCAAAAAATCACCCCCGAACGGGGTTAAACGCGCACGACGTTATTCCCTTTCTGAAAAAAATGTTTTTTCCCTGTTTTTGAGAATGATGAGCACGGTGGAGTTGTTGAAAATTGCATTCGACTTTCACAAACCCCTCCGCCGGCCAAATCTCAGAATCCTCTGAAACGGGGAGATAACCCAATTTTGATGGTGATATGAAAAAAATAACCCGTTTTGGGCATGAGAGGTGAAGGGGTTGGTGAGAATCGACGGCAATTTTCAACACCAGCGCCATGCTCAGCATCCTCAAAAACAAGGATAAAACATTTTTTTCGGAAAGGGAATAACGTAATGCGCGTTTAACCCCGTTTGAGGGTGGTTTTTGGCCGTTTTGAAGGGTTGCTCAACCCTAAACTGAAATTTTAATATCACCACCGTGTTTTGCATCCTAAAAATGGGGGGGGGGTGGTAATCCCGATTCAGCTCAAAATATTTACATGTTCGTCCGACTCACACACTCTACTCTTGATCTGAGTTATAAATTTAAGTAAAAAATTAATGTAAGCCGCATGTTTTTAGCACAGATTTAACGAAAATGTCGTTGGTGTTAATTAATTTTCATTATATTAGTGACAAAAGCGAGAAATGCAGCGCGAAGTGCGAGTATTAGAGGCTTCAAAATAGTACGAAATGAATAGCGCAACTTCGAGCGTGGATTGGAGGGTGTGGGATCAACCGATCGGGATGAATTTTTTTTTCAAAATACTGGAAATTGAGTCTACTTTAAATAGTAAACTGTCGGTGGGGGTGTCAGATGCACTGGAAAGAGATGCTCGCGGAAAAACCGGGCGCAAGAACTTTTGGCAAAGAACTTAAACTTTGGACGCTAATAACTTTTTTCCAGTACATTGGAGAGTTTTACATGATAGACATTCAATTAAAGAGTAAATCCTAACGAGTCCAACGACCCCAGAACGATTGCTGTGGGATTATTAGAACGCGAGATATGAGCAATTGAAGAAAAAAAAACAAAATCCAAGATGGCGGTGGACGGGGCAATTTGGAGAATGCGCAAATTCAGAGTTAAGGTCTCCATCAAAGACCCTTTCGAATGAGCAACAAAAGAAAAAATGTATCTGAAATTTTTGGGTCAATTCCTATTTCCTAAATGCTCTGGGCTATAGAAACCATTTCCTTATAAAAATAATTTGTGTTAAATAAATAATAATTCTGATTGTTAAACTACATGTTTTGTTTTATTGTATCCTGCCCATCATTAAAAAATGCTCCTAAGGTCACGCCGCCGACTACGCCGCCGCCGCCGACCTCAAAAAGTCGGCGCGCCGCCGCCGCTCCTTTACCCATCGGCGCTCATATCTAATGTAAGTACGTCATTTATATAGCGGCATCACTCGATGTTTAAAATTCAATTGAAAAACATGCACTTCTGAGATTTTATTATTTGTAATCTACACAGAACAATAATATTGTTCTGTGGTAATCTAGGTAGATTTAAAAAAAAGTGGAACGACCTAAGATTGTTTCATCAAAATCCGTCAAACCATGCCAAAGCAGATAAAAATTCTGGACCCTTGAATCCCTTTTAGTTATTGTACAAACGAACTGAATATTCATACAAGAAAACGAAAATACAAATAAAGGTACCTAGTATATAAAAATGGTTAATAAGAAAATATTAAAATAAATAAAAAAAAATTTTCACTATAATTTATAAATAGTGTATTTACACTGTAAAGTAACACAAATCATGTAAATGAAGTTATTATTATCATCAAATGTTTTGTTTGAGTTCTTTTGTGGTTTTTGCACAGCTGTTTTTATTTAACCACAAAATGATAATTATTTATTAACATAGCACAATTTGCATTCATATTAATTACTGAATGTATACCAACATAAATATGGTTTGTTTAAAAAAATTCAAGTATACCATACCATAAAGAAATTACTAAATAATAGCCATCGTATGGGCTATGTGCAAGGAGGCGGAGTTACAATGTTTATTAAAAGTGAAAATAGTTATAATTTTATAAGTTTCATGAAGTTTTTTAATTACAAAGTAAACATGGGCAAAACTAAGCGATCACGCACCGTTCGCCTCGCCCGATGACGCACTTCCGTAAACGCTTTCGTCAGACATGTACCAGCTTACTCCCCAAGTCTAAAGAAGTTTTACTTCAACAAAACAAATAAACAAAAACTAAAAGTACTTCTTGTCTATAATAAAAATGAAAGAAAACAACAACTTTTAAGTAATGAAAATACGCAAAACACTAAAAACACAGAAATATATACAAGAAATATTTATCTAAGCGCTTTTTCTGTTTATATACGAACTCAATTATTTATGGCTAGCCAGTGTTTGTACTGTAAATTCGATCGCACGCTGTCCGTGGACTCCCTGCACACTGTCGCTCGGCTGTATTTATATGCGTGGGGTACCCATTCTAACTTTTTCTCGAATGTTCAAAACCCTTCTTCACCTGCTTGCACAAAGCTCTTCTACTTACTTCTACTAATACCAGTGGCGGCTGGCGTGCGTAACAATGCAGATATTCTCAGCCATAACGCTGCAATACAACACATTACACAACACATCGGTGTGTTGTGTTCACGGCGTGTCATAACAGAACACTACGCAACATAACAGAGAAATATATATTCGCAGCTTTATATAGACACAACTGATGCATCATTTCGAAGAAAAGGTATTTTCTATGATTTATGATCATTGTTTAATAGAATACAATAATATGGCCAGCTTCTGTTATCTGTCAGATGTCAAATTATAAGCATGGAACAAGAATTGACCCTTCAGTCTCGACTGTTCACCACACAATACATAATGTGCCTGCTTGAATGATCCTTCACAGAAACTGTAAGCCTCTTGCTTTCATCCTTTTCTATTTAGCCTTCTTGTTTAAAGGAGGTTACTCATCAGCATTATCAACACTAGTGGCTGATGTTGAATCAACGAACTAATTGTTAATCGTTCGCCAACTCAACTGTTTCTGTATTTAGAATTAAGTAATTGACGATCCAACTACCTATTTGTACCAAAACGCAACGAACGAAAAGACCACAGCACTGATGTATTCGTTATTTATAAACTCAACGAAATACAAATTGTTTTACGGTCGTAGAGATCCTTCGTAGCGTTCTTTATAGTTAGTGTAAAATAATTAACGAAATCAACTGATTTTTCAACTAGTTGACGTGGTACAGTTTTAATAGTTTCGTTTCGCGGATGCTAGAATCGTCAGTGATCCACCAGTAAATTTGAAATCAATAATAAAAATAATACGTTTAACGTCCGTTTCTCGATATTGTGATAATAGACAGAACTTAAACCATTACTAAGCTCCCGTTATTTTCTACAATCTGAAATTTCAACGTATATCTGCGACTGAAGGAATTATGGAAAATTGAAATCAGATAGGCAACTTTGTGAGCATAGTAGTTTTCTATATAATTGGTCATGACCTTGATATTTATTAGGGATGTTAGGGAGCTCCGTAACTGTAACCGAAACTATCGGATATATCCGATATAAAAATCTATCCGTAACCGAATCCGATATAAAAGTTTCGAATAATTTCGGATAAAGGCGATGTTAAAATTTTTAAGTAGGAATAAGGAGCAATGGTAATCTAAAAATAAAATCAAATCATTTTCTATTTGTATTTTACTTCAACAATCCAATCCAATATCCGAATCCAAAACTATCCGAAACTAATAGGTCATATGCATGATTTTTTTTTTATATTTTTAATAGATTATTTAGTCAACCATAATACGGAAAAAAATTGATAATCATTTAAAAATGTAATATTATCATAAGAAAAAAAATATTAAATTCCACATTCAAAAATAGACAGTTTAAACAATCGGCCATGTTCGCGGGCTTATGTGACGTCATGATATACGATGCATGCCAACCTTGATGTCAAATTATCAATGTTCTAAATGAAGTTTATTTGTTGTTTTCTCTAAATACTGACATAATCTTACTGTGAGACGACACAGTCGTCATGAAAACTGTTGTTGATATATACTCTGACGTCACGATGCGTTTTGAAAATTCGAAAATAGCGCTTATTTTCTACATTTCTTTTTTATTATTTGTATTTTTTCAGTGATTAGATTAATAAAATAACCATTACGTTATGATCAAGAACTAAAATATATTTCGAAATAAAAATTTTAACCAATTTGGAGTTTTATGCATGTGACCTATTGATAATTCGGAGTTATTTTACATCCGTCACCATATTTGAAACCGGTATGATATTATTCCTATATCCGTATCCAGATCCGAAATGTTATATCCATAAATACCAAATATTTATATAATATGTTACCGGTCAAATCCGATTTCAGGACAAACTAGTTTTGCGTAGGCCAAACTAGTTCTGCCTATATGCGATAGGATAAACGAGTATAGCCTAGGCCAAAATGGTTTGGTTTAAGTTCGACAGGACAAACTAGTATGAATATGTACACTCCAGGATAAACTGGTATAGCCTAGCTAGTTTGAACTAATTTCAAGGAAAAATAAATAATATACTGGGAATTAATCATGATTTTTTAAAATAATAATAATAAAGTTTATTGTCATTCGTACAATAAAATTAATGTACATGTTGAAAGTAAGAGAATTCTTTTATGCTGTAGAAACAATTTTCTAAAAAAAGTTTCTTTACATTTCTTTTAGTTTCTTGATTCTAAAATTCTTGTTTCGGTGGCAATTTATTAAAAAAATGTATACCATAAAAATTTGGTCCGTATGTAGTTTCAGCATATTAATTATGTAATGGTAGGCAGAGATTTAACTTTTTTCTATTATCATGACTATGAATCACAGTACGATCATTAAAATTGTCCATATTATTTTTAACAATCATTAAACAGCTATCTATATATACACTAGCGGCCCTGTACGTGCTTCGCTACGTATAAAGTGAAATAATAAAACAATTTAATTGGAACATCTATCTATCTATTTTATTTATTTTAAAATATACATGGACGTATATGTGTGTATGTCGAGCACTCCGGCTGCGCCGTCGTGCCCGGTGCAAAAGAACGAATGGGGAAGGAAGAAAAAAAATTTAGGGGTGGACTACCCCTAACATTTAGGGGGATGAAAAATAGATGTTGGCGAAGTGACACCTGTAGACATCTGGCGGGGATAACTAATTAAATGACGATTGATCAGTTTTCGACCGGAGAGGAAAAATGATTAAATTACTAAAATGGCTATTAAAAAATAAGGGTTGATCGTAGAAGGGTGAAAATTGAGGATTGTATGTATTTTTGTATGCTGTATCATAAAAAAATAGAAATTAAAAATTTTGTCTAAAATATAAAAAAAAAAATTTAGGGGTGGACTACCCCTAACATTTAGGGGGATGAAAAATAGATGTTGGCCGATTCTCATAGATACCGGATAAGCACAAAAAATTTCATCAAAATCGGTCAAGCCGTTTCGGAGGAGTATGGCAACGAAAACTGTGACACGAGAATTTTATATATTAGATATATATTGACATGGCAATTACAAAATATTTAATTGCTGAAATAATGGCCTGCATTCCTGTCTAAATCCAGCATCCGAGATCAATCTTATAGCTTTCTTCTGTTGCAAAAATCTTTGTCTAGTTTATCCTAGAGTGTATACACATATTCATAATAGGACAAACTAGTTCAGCCTAGGCTAAACTAGTTTGTCCTATCGAGCTTAGGCCAGACTAGTTTGGCCTAGGCTATACCGGTTTATTCTATCGCATATAGTCAGAACTAGTTTGGCCTAGGCAAAACTAGTTTGTCCTGA
Source organism: Xanthostigma xanthostigma (assembly GCA_963575645.1). Taxonomy (NCBI): domain Eukaryota; kingdom Metazoa; phylum Arthropoda; class Insecta; order Raphidioptera; family Raphidiidae; genus Xanthostigma; species Xanthostigma xanthostigma. Next base: position 46,163,746 of record OY754464.1, read on the forward strand.
AATCGGGTTTGGCCGGTTACATATACACTAAAACAATGCAAATTTTTAAGTAATCACCACCTAGGATATTGGAACGGAGGAAACGCCTTTTCATTTCTTTTTTACCGCTAGTTAGGTAACTTTTCTACACTAGTACCGTGATTGTATTCAACCACTACATCCGACATCCTTTGTCCATATCCAGTCGGATTCACTCCTATTAACCGTGCCTACAAAAGTTTCACTTAAAAAATAGGTTTATCGATTATTCATGTGCAAGTTTAATTTTAGGTATGATCCAAGCAGCCATAGAACGGGCACGAAATCCTCACCGTCATGCGCAGGTAGAAACCGATGCAAACAGTTTCGTTTTAACTACTACGCATGATAGTGGCGGTTTCTTGTCCCTTCTCTGGCTGCTTGGAGCATACCTTTTAAAATTCAAAATGTGTATTATGTAGCTTATATTGTGCATCAAATATTAAAATCATTCAAAGGCAGGAAGTATATTCCTCTAAATAAACCAACAATCGCATCAGTTATTTATGAAAATCTAGTGAAAATGTTGATGCATTTGATTTCTTTTTGGAGGTATACCTACCTATATAACAATATAAGTACAGTAGAAGTTCTTTATAAGTAACAGAGCAGCTGCGAAATGAAACCTTTTGCACACATTTACAAATAAATAGGGTTGTTCCACAGGGAATAGGCAAATTCCCTCCCAAGAAAGCAAGGGTCAAAAATGACCGGCAAATTCTGTCCCAAAATTTATATATACCCGAAACTATACAAGTAAATTCTGTCCCGTCGTGGTCCGGGCTAAACATTTTAAGAGAGGGCCAGTAAAATGCAAAAATGTCGTTTCGTTGGAGCTAAGATACAACTGTAAAATTTGTTACGCAATATTTACATGAGTGTCTACTGCGTTTGGAACGTTAAGTAGGTACCGTATAATAAAAATATGAAAGCCAAGCAATCTATAAAATATGTATAATGGACATAAATCTGAATATGGTGGGACGGAAATTAAATTAAAGTATCTTCGTCCAACTCTTCTAAAATTGCCGTTTCAGTAAGCTTTATTAGTTACTTCGTTGCGTTGCAATCTGTTCATTTCGCAATACACCACTCACTAATGTAGGTACTATACTGTGGCTACTTGATTAAAATACTAGCATAGTCCGAACTATGTTTTACTTCCACTCTATTTAAAATGAGTTTTTTCGAGAGCCGTCCCAGTAAAGTTGAACATGTCGTTATCTTCGTCGAGCCGAGCTTTGTGCGTTTCGTTTGACGTTTCGTTTCAGTTAAATATAGACAATGGTATTATATTAGCGAGCATTGTGTAATACCACAAACGCAACTTAAATTTCATTAAACTTTGCTACATTGTTTTGAATACGTCATAATATTGTTAGCAGCAAATATTTTCTGTAAGTATTTGTATGCTATATCATGCACGTTATACCGTATAAATGATGTATTCATTGGAGTAGTCAGAAAGGAATGTGCTATGATAGGACCGGACTTAATTAAAACCTTTACAGATCGACTAAGATGTCTATCTATACTACTGGTTTGAATTGAAAAATATTTTTTTTTTTGTTGGATAGCCCATTCATCGAGGAAGGCTATAGGTTATATAATATCACACTACGATCAATAGGAGCGGAGCATCAATGAAAAATGTTGCAAAATGTAACTCATTTGTACGTCCAACAAAAACTTTTGAACGGTAACTCCGATCATCATGAAATTTGGACACAACATTCATCTTGGTAAACTAAGATGACTGTACGTACTCATGTTCCTACCCCCTCCCCATTCGATCTTTTGCACCCGGGTGAAACCAGGCAGGACCGCTATATTATATAAATTTACTCTATCAAATATCAATATACTAATATAATATAAACTGTAGAACTGTGTATTGCCTGTCTGCTCCCTCATAACCCTTCTCCTAATCCGGTTTCAAAATAGATGTTTACGAGTGCGAAGGCGTTGGTTAAGGCAAGTTAGAAATTCGAAATCTGGTAGTCCGTTGCATCGCCAAAGGTAGAGCAGGATGGTGACTCAATCGACGCACTGAATGGACTAGGTCATCCCGCATATGCTTCCATCTATAGTTCGATTTAATTACAAATAAGAAGATATACCTTCGAAGTTATCAAGACAACTTGAATCACCTTGTAAAGTATGTGTAGATATTTGATGATGCGACCAGAAAACATGAGGCATTATAACAGCTGGAGTTCGGCGTGCGTCAAGGGGATGGGTCGACATAATGTACACTTTATGATAAAAACATTGATACCGGCTGATAATGATAACGCACTGACATTTGCCTCGGTGTATTTGACATGCTTTTACATTGGGAATGTACATAGCAATATCACCGCAATTACGCGCTGCCCAATTTCAGTTTTCAGGATTTCAAAATTATATAAAAAATGTAGGAACCTGTGGGCCAACCCTAAAGCTTCCCGCTATGTGTTAAATACGTTACAATAAATGGATGCTATTGTGTTTATAATACATTGCAGCCCGGTGCAGCTTCGCCCGAATTTGTAGATTGCCATAGTTTTTTCGTCGGAAAGCGCTTTTATTTTAACGTTCATTCTGAATATTGGTGAACATTTTTTTGAAATCGGATGAGTTGTTTCGGAGTTTATTTTTTTTTTAATCACTTTGAAACAACAAATCTTTAATTAACGTCTGAATAGAACTCTTCATATAAATAAAATTGTCGACCAATTTTTCTCAGACCAATATATTGACAAAAAATAAAAAATAACAAATCAATATAATACAAGATGACGTTTCGATCCGGGTTTGGATCTTCTTCAGAAATATCTAAAAAATATATAAATTAATTAGTATTAAGCTATTTATTATCTAATAAATTGTACGAAAGATTGAAAGTTTGTTATTTTTTTATTTTTTGTCAATATATTGGTCTGAGAAAAATTGGTCGACAATTTTATTTACTTTGAAACAACGTCACCGATTGACTTTAACATCTTATGTAAGTTTCAAAAAACCCTTTCGAATGCCACAAACCCATAATCAATCGTTTGATTCGTTCTAAAAATAACGTACAATAAAAATTGGTTAACACACACACACACCAACACACACGCTATCTTCCTAGGACCGCACAGCGCCGAGCTCTGATGAAAACTCAATATTCTGAGGTACTTGTCTTATAAACCACTGAACCTATTTTGATTAAACTCATTTTACGTCAGTTGTAATCGTGATGACTGCATCTACTAAATGGCGTATTTTACGTCAGATATTTTCCAAATGCGACGGAGAGATGATTGGTTGGCCAAAAAAAGGGATTAAATAAAAAGTGTTACTCTGACTATTTTCAAGAGATCAATTTTTTACCCTCTTTTCATTGTATACGAGAGTCCCTTAATATAGGTACGTCAAATAAGAAAAATTAGCATGTAACTGGGTTTGGGTCATCAATATGTCAATTTCATTACTGTGGCACTTTGAAGAGTTGAAAGGCTGTGACAGCCAGACAGACGCAATTACATCAAAAAAGTCTATATCTATGTATATGTTACGGTTAATACAAGAAAGTAGTTAATTCGCGAATTAATCGGCTAATTACCCGAATTAACCAGTCCTTGACGTTGGTTAATTCAGGTATTAGCCGGTTAATTCGCGAATAAACTACTTTCTTGTATTAACCGTAACATATACAATGTTCAAAAAGTCCCGCAACGCCTGAATATCTCAAAGCGATTAAGTTTTTTGACGTGATATCGTCTTATAAATTGATAAAACACCGGCTGCATGCACGAAAAAGTGTAACGTAACGTTCCTAACGTTCGTAACGCGTAACGTTCCGCCTGACCATGTGCGTGCTTTTCTCGAAAACGGCCCTATCGATTTGGATGAAATTGACTGAAAAGGGATTTTGGGGGGCAAAAAATCGTTTTAGCTAGGTCTCATCTCTCGAAAAAATCGTTTTCTTACAAATTTTATCATTATAAAAATCAATTTTTTGACGTATGAAAATACTTAAATATTGTAAGTAGGTTTTGGAATTTTATATTATAAACAGTGAAGCAATTGTTTTATAAATATTATGACAGCTAATCTTTGAGACTTAAACTAAATACGAAAGAAAGTTAAAAAAACAATTATATTGTATGGTAAGTGAAATTATTATACAAATCTATTAATTTTGTGAAAAAATATATGCAGGCAACCCAAATTACGCTGCTGTACTAGATATAGTCGATAGCAGGCATTTTCAGTAAATGCCTTTATGTGACTATAACTAATTGTTGGTACACTGATAGAAGGATTTATTAAATATTAATAAATACATTTATTAACGGTTTGAATATATTTAATAAATATTTATTTGAGTAACTAATGCGTCGTTACAATCGCCTATATTCACGCAATAACCTCACTATTTTTATACAAATTTATATAGAAAAATATTTTATACAAATTTATATAGAAAAATAGCTGTATAAATGCAATGTTGTCTAATGCATGGCGCGACGCGGTCGGTTGTCTTTGTTTGCCGTACATGGAAATTAGAAGCAAACGTATGTCTTGTCTTAACATGAAAACGGCTGCATTTCTAATGTTTAATTCAATTTTTTGACATTAGTATATTGTGAAATGCAACGCCTTCTAAGTTAAGTATTGGAATAACTAATTATTATTAGAACATAATACTTTGTAAGTTGCAAACGTCACTTTTGACATTTCTTATCATTCCGACACCAAGGATAAGCGGATTGAAACCAAATTTTGGGAGGTTTAGGTTATGTATTACGGAATACGTTATCACGTAAAACTATCGTCCGTAAACCGACTTTACAGACAACCAATTTTTTTTTGTTGAGTTTTTCAGGAAAAAAAGACATCTTTTGTTCCAAACTTTTTTTTGTTCAAGCTACAGATCACCGAGTACGCGGGTAAAATACACCCTCTCAAATAAAATTTGTTCATTTTGTAACAGGTAAAGGAACGATATACTCTTTTATTTGACCTTGATAACAATCTTAAAGATAGTTTGCATATATTCGAGGTTAATGAAACACCACTACGTTGTATGATTGAAACGTTACAAAATTTTATCTCGCAGGCTCGCATTACAGTGATCTGTGAACAAAAATAAAGTGTGGGACAAAAGATGTCCTTTTTTGTCTGAAGAACTCTACCTAATAAAAAAATTCGGTTCATTTACAATTTCGGAGTTACCCTCTGCCCCCCCCCCCCCACGGAGGCACCCCCTTGGGAGGAATTTTTGTGGCCGAAAAATACATTACTAAGGGTTGAGCAACATTTTTCAAAAAACCTTTATCTCTTTGAGATATTCAGGCGTTGCGGGACTTTTTGAATACCGGTATATAAAAATCTCGTTTGCGCTAATTATTGAATCCACTGAACTGATTTTAATGAAATTTTGTGTCTTTCTTGGTCCAACTTATACACTATACTTATAGGATAGTTTTTATAAAATATTTTGTACAAAATTGTGGCATTTTGTCAAAAAAAAAACTGTTTTAGTAACAGGTAGCGACATCTGATAGAATTTGCTAAAAGCTATTAGTTCAGAAGCAAATAAAAACTGTTTTAGTATCATGTAGCGACATCTGATGGAATTTCCTCAAAGCTATTAATTCAAAAGCAAATTTGGTAGAATTTACTCAAAGCTAGTAATTTATTGTAGTTCAAACATTTCTGCACTATGTAGTCGTTTTCATTACTTTTTGCATACTTTTCCAATAACATAAAATATATCTATCGCACCTGGGTGAAACCGGGATAAACCACTAGTAGTTTAATAAAAAACTAAAAAGCTTTTTCTTTTCAGAACAGATCTTCTAGTCCAGCAGTAGTTCGTCGTAGTGCACTTATTGTTACCTACGTAATAAGTTAATAACGAGATCACAGTGAGTAGATACTGAAGTGCTAACTGTAGTGATTATAGTGAGTATAGAGATTTTTTATAAATTCGAAAAGGTCGCGATACCTATTTAGCCTGCGAAATTAAATAATATTTGTGTCGTATTTTAATAAAAACGTCGATTAAGATCTTAATAATTGTTATGCGTCTCTCTCTCTCTCTTTATCGGCGTGTTAAATATCAAATATACTCATTTCAGGCCCAAAAATTATGATGTAAGGTTAATTTTGTCATATAAACTGTGATTGATTATTATTAAACAATTAAAAATCCATAGTCTATGGATTTTTAATTGTTTAATAATAATCAATCAGACTATGGATTTTTAATTGTTTAATAATAATCAATCACAGTTTATATGACAAAATTAACCTTACATTATAATTTAAAAAAACAACAAATAACAGCCTCATCATTTGGCAGTTATGATACCAACTCTATTAAATAGATAAATACAAGACAACAAATACAAACAGTCAACCTTCTGGCATTAAAATAATAGCTACTTACATGCTACTATTTGACTTTGGCATTTCAATTAGAGAAATTAAAAATCTTTAGACAATTAAAAAAAAATAATAATAACAAAATTCTATAAGTATGAATGTTGGGAATTTAAACTACCTTATTAAAAACATCATTTTTCCTGAAATTTCAATGACAAAAAGCCGAACTTATAAATATTTGGCCGAACACGATGGTAAAAAGCCAAACGTTGCCGTCCTGGCAAGTGGCACACACGCCCCCATAGGAATTGTCCATACTACGTGGTCCTATCTCAGCCCTTCTGAAACCTCTCCCTCCATGTAGCCTAACGTTTACTTTTCTACCCCCCCCCCCCCCGGATGGAACGAAGATTTGTATTACCCTTGTTTATTTTCAAACATTACTTAGTCACTTTTATATATTAATAAATAAACATTCAACTTATTCTGCAAATTACTTTCATTGTGTCAAATAAAAAACATGCAGAAAATTACGTAGTTTGACTCTTACCCCCTCCCCCCACGTAGTTCAGTGTAGCTTTCGGACTGATCCCCCCCCCTCTTTACCGAGCTACGTAGTTTATAGACGCCCCCAAAGACGAAACCGATAACGAATGTATCGTGCGTGTGAATTCAATACACAAGATCCATTCGTCACGATTTTTTTGTGTAGGTATGCTCAAAAAAATTGGTTGTCTGTAAAGTCGGTTTACGGACGATAGTTTTACGTGATAACGTCATGAAGAAACATTGATGAACTCTCTGACGTCACGCGAGAAGAGAGAGAAATGCGTACAAGCCGACGCTTGGGCCGATCGTGCCTCTCTATCGCTTATACCGCGCTCTCGCTTGCACGCTCAGGCTCAGGCGGAACGTGACACTTTTTCGTGCGTGCGTGCAGCCGGTGTTTCATCAATTTATAAGACGTTATCACGTCAAAAGACACTCATTACCGCATACATATAAGTTGGTGGCAGAGCCGACAACGAATGGATCGTGTGTATTGAAAATAATGATTTTTATTGTGTAGTTCCTATGCGGCACACACGTCTACCCTCTTATAAATTTGCTAACAAAGATGCTAGTTAAGTGAAATGCAATATACGACACAAATATTTATTAAATTTGACAAGGTTTAATAAAAAAAAACGGAATGGTGTGAACGAATACGGTATCGGGTATCCGCGAACGTGAAGACATCTGTGTCTGCAAGATGCGATAGTTAGAGTGATACACGGGCGAGAGGGTGGAGGACGGCGCCGGTGGTCAGGGATGGGCTGTGCGCCAAGCGTACTGAACGACCACAAGCAACGCGATAGCGCCAGCTTCGATCAATCCATCTGTCCATCGTCCAGATCACCACGAGCCAGCATAGATGTTCCATCTATTGTCTACAATAAGAAGCATGGTAAGTGTCATTTATTAACATTAACAACTCTTTTATTAACTTCATTTGTATGTATGTACGTATTTGTGTATGTATATTAATGGAATCTTTCAATTTAATTTTCACTCACTTCCAGACGTCCGAATAATTTGAAATTTTACACACGTATTAAGTATACAGTACTTTCGGCATCAATTGTAAGGCAGAAAGTCGATCATTTATGCATTATAGTGGGATTACACCCACTGATGCGGGAAGTACATAGGTTCGGGTGGCAGTAAAGAAAAAATCACCTATCAACTGTCGTTTAGATGCCGTTTCCATAGCAACGCTATTACATTTTAGCTAATAGTCGCGAACAGCTGTCATTCGTGTTTTTACGTATAACCTCAAAGCTAGTTGCTAGGAATTTATCTGTGTTTTTATGAAGAAAAATAGTATTATATTATAGTTTGATATTCTTGTACTGCGCGCCATGATGCCCGAGGCGAATATGTGGTATAATGTATAGGTACTATATATTATATAAACATAGCCATTTGAGTGTTGGTTTTTAGGGTTATAAATAAAATTATAATTTAAAAAACATTCTTTTATAGCAATGTGGCCTCAAACGTGAAAAATAATTTTTAAATAAGTATAAAGATTTTGTTCAGCAGCGATAGGAAGTCTGCCAATTTGCTACCGCTGTTGCATGCTTAATTTTGTTATAACCGCTTTCATAATTGTTTGATGCTTTTAAGCAATTTTGACAATGAAAATACCTGTTATTCCAATAAATCGAACATTTATGAAAGTGCTCGATGGAGCACTTTGGTTCGGTACTTTGTCAAGCTATGTGTCTACATTGAACTTAAAGATATCGAAATAATTATTTTAGCATTTTGAAAGTTATTCTTATCATCATGATGTGATAATGATATTATTAGTATTTTCGTCAAATGGATACTCGGCTACCTGTGGACAATTATCGGGTAACTATAGATTAACGAGTAATCGATTGTTAACGAGGAAATATCGAAATACCGGTTGGATATATTTATGAATTTATGAGTAGATATCGGGCAGTTAAACATCTTTAATCTATTTTCAAAGCGATAAAGTCGTATAGACCAGACATTAAGCAAAATTCAATTAAATGGCCTCAGCAGTGGAAGTGCATTTTCTTTGTGTTTTTAAATTAAACAAACATTTAAACTAATGGTTGCAATTCTCGAAATTAATAAAAAGCTATAAAGTTATGTCTTCATGATAGGCCAACGTTTACCGAAGATTTAATTTTTGGTCAAAATCAAAACTTCGGTTGAGTCTTTCTCATCAACAGATAAAGTTATTACTTGAACAGCACGTGCTCTGTTGCTATTTGATTCAGGGGCGCCGGGTTTTTAAAATTCCCGTGGGTGCTCCAGCTTTTTTTTATGTTTGTTCACTCAGAACTCTGTTATTTATGAACCGATTTGAAAATTATTTTTTTGTTTGTAAGGATACACTTCCAGATTGGTCCCATTTTTTTCAAAATCCATTTCCGGTGATGGGATCCTTGAAGAGTTGAGAAAACTCCTCAAATATTATAGGCATACATGTAGCGCGTATTACGTAGGTACTATTTAGGTATATTATTTAGATCGCGTTTGTTAAAAGATGATAATGAGAATTATTTTAAATATTCTTAGTCGTGGGTGCTCGGCACCCACTATTTACCTTTCGTGGGTGCTGGAGCACCCGAGCACCCACGGAGTCGGCGCCCCTGATTTGATTAGAATTTGATTGTCGAGTGTCAAGCGACCAAAGAGATGCTAATCACGCAGTTTTAGTGGTAAATCGGAGCTTGGGTGGAACGTTGGTTTCAAACATAACCCTGTTTATTATATTTCATTTGCAAACTTGAGTGACGTCATCACAACATAATTACGGAACGTACAGTCTATTATTAAACTGTGTATAATATAATAGTGTACATAACCTTTCTTCAGTTGTACTGCAAAGAGAGAGAGAGAGAGATCGCCCTAATGGGTTGGCTCTGGCTGGCTGTTGATTCAGGCGATCCTCCATCATCATCCGGTGTAATTAATTAAGGTTATTGATACCATAATGTGTTCATCTGCATCGTGATGATGATCGGTTTCGATTACGTCTTTTAATTATTATTATTACTATTATTTAACAATTTACGCTTCTACCCGTTAATAGACAGCTGGCAGAAAAATTAATGATGCAGTAGTCATAATTTAATATAGGTACTAGTGCTGGATTACAAATATCTGATTTGACAATGATCCCTAGATAAAGACCACACACATATTTCCTCATAAGAAAACATTGTAGAATTTCAAAACGCTTTCGACGCATATTGAGTACAACCTAATGTTCTACATAATAAGGAGTTTCACAATGACATTAAACTGCTTCTACATGTATAAAAACTGTAATTATATGATCACAATCTAATCAAACCATATTTTTGACATACTTTGGGCAACCCAGGATAGTGATGCTAAATTTACAATACTGTTAATTTTTAGTCACTTACTAATTTTAACACTACATAAGTTAAAGTGAGACAGAAATTTAACAGCGCTGTTAATTATAACATTGATCATATTACCCTGAAACCGCGGCTTCGCACACATGCTAATTTTTGTATTGAAAAGCACGATTTATTAATTGCATCGCGATTTAAAGAAGCTGCTTGAAATCTCGTTGGACCGCGTGACTTGGCAACAGCATGGATACTGTATCGCACTTTCGTTCCATCTATGTGCTTTTTTCGCATTCGCATTAAGATGACGGTTCCCTCAGATTGTAAAAAATGCTTTCGGCAAATTTCAAACTGTGATTGCGAAAGGCATTTTACTACCGTTTTATTAGCTATGATTATGCAATAATCTTGGCTGGCTGCTTGAAAATTTCAAAGAACATATTTTTTGTTTTAAAACATCTATAAAGAGCGTGATATTTGTTAATATGACTTGAGATTGCAAATTACGGGAAGTCTAAATATTATTTTAAGTTTTTTTATTTACAAATGTCTGTTGAAGCTACTGAGAAATTTAGCTTTTTAACAATTTTTTTGAAATTATTTTTTTTATATATACCTACTTACATGTGTGTGAAACTTATGCTATTTTTGTTATAATTAACTGATTTTAATTAATTAAAATTCGCGATTTCCCAAAGTGAACTAGTGCTTTTTGTATGCACACACACACACATTCAAATGCGTGTAATATAGAGCTATGCGTTTGAATAAGGGATTGTACTGGTGAAGCTCTTCACTAGCTGTTCAATATAACCACTGTTACAATTCCTGAGATTAGTCGCGACTCGCGACAAATAACATGCAAACTTTTCTTCTTGATAACATTTATTAGCATAGATTGATAATAACGTTTTTATTAAACCTCTAGTAGTATACGTACTACAGTCCTTACAATTTTTCATATAGTATGTATTTTATTTCAAATCAAAAGTTCTGATCTTGACAACCACATTGTATTTTAAAATACTGTTAAAACCTGTGTTTCACTTGCTGACAGCGCTGTCATTCTCGCAGTGAGTTCTGATAGAACCTTTTGTGAACATTATGACGTCTAAAAAATGTTTGCGTTTTTCCTTCTGTACTTTTTCTATTTTCTATTTTGCGATTTTAACAGTCTAGTTACGGGTAAAGTTTTGGGCGAGCAAGCTATTAATTTTTTATACACACTAAAAATAATTAACAGCCAGTGTTAGATGGCAAAAAATTGTTTGTAAAAAATATTACACGTAGTAATTTGTGCCGCCGATTGTACTCTTTCCGAACACAGCGGATATCTCGTGCTGTCCTCTGCGCAGCTCAAGGGTATAGTAATGTTACGGGACCTGTACTGTATGTCCAACCAAAGAACGTATGTGCAAAAGAGGAGTGAAACTGTATGACTTCTACGAAACCATAAACGGATGTTCTCGTGAAGTTGATAATGTGATTATTGACAAGGAAAAACTCTCGTTGTAAATAATATTTTATTAATATTGACACAATATGTTAACTATAAATCGTTTATTTGTTTTCATATCGTTTTCCTTAAATAATAGTCCGAGAGCTACCAACGTTTTCGAGAAAGAATTTTAAGACGGCTGATCTTTTGATATTCCTTTTCTTTTTCAAGTTTGGTGGGGGTGCGGCCGTCTGGCTGCTGGGAGCGGTTGCGTTTACCTGTGCGCATCCCATTTGTACAGGTTCAAATTACAGATAATTTATATGTCATTTTCTACTTACTAAGATGGCGTTGTCCTAGTAACGCAATGTTTTTTTTATTATGTTATTAGTTGTGTTTGCCAAAGTGGAAAGCCAAATTTGGTCGTGATAGTAACGAAAAAGAAAAATATGTTTATGTGAAGACAAAAGTGGACAAATAATTATATTTAGTTAACCTTTCAGGAAAATTAACTTAAAGTGCCAGACAGTTTTGTCATTGCTAACTCCGTGCCAGATACAATTGTAGTAATTAAATTCAGTTGTTTAATACGGAGCAAGACCAATTTAAAATTCAAAATCATTTACTGTCTCCAAGACTTAAATTAGTCTTGCTCCTTATTAAGCAACTTGATTTCTATCTGGTAAATTAATTTTAGGTTCTTTAATACCGTAACTATATCATGCTAAAATTGCAGCTATATTAAAATGCTTTTTTTCCCAATCATCTCCACTACTTTGGTAAACACAACTAATAACATAATAACTAACATTCAGTTACCAGGGCGACGCTTCTTAAAAACTAGCAAATGACATATACATTACCTATAATTTGTACCTGTACAAATGGGATGCGCACAGGTAAACGCAACCGCTCCCAGCAGCCAGACGTGCCGCATTCCCACCAAACTTCAATAAGAAAAGGAATATCGAAAGATCAGCCGTCTTAAAATTCTTTTTTTCGCGATGTTGCTAGCTCTTGTACTATAAGGGACGTTCTTTGGATAGACTTTCTTAGGTAGGTCGGATAATATAATATAAAATATTATATATATCGCTGATTTGATAAGAATTTGTGAATTAGCGCTGTGCAGAGAACGTGTCAACTAAACTAACGAACTTGTCATTCTATGTCATCGTTGCTTCGTCTCCATCGTCAAGGAGCAAGGCAACGCGTGTTTCTGTGAAGCGGAATAAACGATACCCCATTAGTGCGACGTTATTACTTAGAACTTCAAGCGTAATTTTAACACGAGACTTCACAGCCGTTATCAACTGTACTTCATTTTATTGCACTACATTTATAATACATGTACTCTCGTCGCAAGTGATGTAACAAAATCACACACGCTGACAAAGTATAGGTAGGTACCTACTAATTAGATGCTGTAAATTATAAACGTTCGACAGCAGAGGGTATTAATTAGAGATGTGATTCATTTGTGACAATCGACCCTGATTGGATATTGACATCCCCTATGAAATAGCTATTTCGATAATTTAGTCCTGCAAGATCTCGTGGTCAAAAATTTCAACAATTTTGTAAAGGCTATTATTTTAAGATAGGTATTTTAGGAGAGAAATAAATAGATTACACCATAAAATACCTAGTTTAAATAGGAAGTGCGATATTTAAAAAGACGTTGTAATTATAAAAGCATTTATTAAAAAAAATCCTTTTATAATTTTCTTGAATTGTGCAATAAATCATGTTCTGGTTTTGCGGATATTTTTTTATAAAATTGTAGGCTTATTGCTATTGATATCGTAGCGCAATGCTGGAAAATGTTTGCTCAGTTTCCTTTTTTTTAATTACCTAAGTTGCTTTAAAGGGCAGAAATAAAAAGATCGTCCGCGCCCGCGCACACTAATGTTTGTTAAACTTAATGCGTTAATATAGTCATATAGTCAAAATATAATCGAATATTGTAAAATTCACATAGTAATGCCGGACATTTTCCGGTACACCTATAGTATAATCCGGAACGGTTGGTCATCCTAATCGTACACTAACCGAGAAATGCGTCATTGCAATATAATGTTCGTGACATACGGACAGACGGATATGAAAAGTTATAGTCCCGTTTTTTGCCATTTGGCTATAGAATCCCTTAAAACGATGGAAAAAATAACATAAAAAAACATTTTTTTTTGGATGCTGGCCGGGATTCGAACCGGAGAAGTTGTTCGTATTACGCAGTCGCCTTATCAATTAGGCTATGGACTTATACAGGGTGAGTCAGACCACCCGTACCGGTCGTTTTTTTCGAAAAGAGAGTTGTGTCAAAAATCTGTATTATAAAAGCCCTAATGAAGAATCGAATGGTGATATTTTTTTCCTCCGGAAAGTTCGGCTTCTCTATTAGTTTGCTCCGAAATATTTTGTAGGACATTTTTTTTTTATTACTGCCACCCTTGTTAAGTAATATTCGTTTGAAATTATAAAATTGAAATGTCATAATAACGAGCTTAATTTTAAAAGTTGGCATTTAAAATCTAGATACCTAATTAAACAATGTCGCAATAAGTTTTCAATAATTGCAATTGTTTTTTTTGCCGGTAAATACTTAGATACTTAGAAGTTAACTCATAGCATATCTAGAAGAATTAAATGGAAGACAGTTTAAACATTTGTGATTTTGTTTAATTTAAGTAACTAGATTTTAAATGCCGACTTTTAAAATTAAGTTCGTTATTATGACAGTCATGTTAATTTAATAATTTCAAACGAATATTACTTAACAGGGGTGGCAGTAACAAAAAAAAATCTTACAAAATTTGCTTATTTTTTAAAGATCTTTTCTACAATACCTGCACTTTCGACCTTTCGTGCCATTTAAAATTCCAGAGTTTTGAACATTCTGGAGTCGATTTTCTGGGGGAAAAAAATATTACCATTCGATTCTTTATTGGGGCTTTTATAATACAGATTTTTGACACAACTCTCTACGACTAACCGTTTTCGAAAAAACGACCGGTACGGGTGGTCCAGCTAGTTATAAAGACTACGGAAGCCTATCATGTGCGCTTGCCGAATTTTTTAAATAGCACTCTTCTTAGGTATAATAGTTAGGTATATAGCCAGCAGTCAGTAGAAATTTAGCTTGTAATTTTTGACCACTAGCTCTTACTAGGTACTAGCTGTACCTATTGCTGTCAAAGACGAGCCAAAAGTCGATTCAAAATTAAATTAAAAATTGCAAATTAAAGTAGAACTGGCAACTCTTTAGAGCTGTACGACTGCGTTTGGTTTAATTTTTTTTATCAAAAAATCTAAGATCACTAAAGTTCTCGAACAAAAAAGAAAAATACTGATTGTTTTAAATCTATAGATAATATTTTAGCTATTTTACTCACTTGTACCCGTCTTCGTTCGAGTTTGGGTAGCTATTAGAAAGTGCAAAAAGTATTTTATTTTTTTTTTATTTTTTAGAACAGTATTTTTACTATTTTCCATTTAAAGTCCGTAATATTTATTTTCAATAATTATGAATAACGGGAATGCGGACACATAGGTATAAATCTTTTTTTTTTTTTTTTTTTTTTTTTTTTTTAGTTATTTATGGACGCATCGACATCAAAGGTCATTAGCGTCCGGATCTATATCTATCATGACTCTAACTATGTAACTATGAAGTTATTTTGGGCCTATTAAAACTAATTGTACTAAATGAGCGAATATAGTCCTGATGAGTGGAGAAACGATATTATACGCTGGATGCCGTTTTCGGTGTCCTCGAAAATTTTTAGTAGGTTGTCGGGAAATCCGCAAGCGATTCTTTCGGCAGCATATTTTGGACACTCCAATAAATCTTTTCTTTTATTGCTTACGTTTCATAAAAAATATTGACTTTGTCCAAGCTCTGTAAAAATGGATATAACAAAATTATTAATTACAAAACAAATTTAAATAAAAATTATAATTTGGTAATGTATATTTTTTATAATTTTTATTTAAATTTGTTTTGTAATTAATAATTTTGTTATATCCATTTTTACAATTTACAATTATTGAAAAGTATTTTTTACTAGTTCGTTTTAGAGGTTGTTTTAGAGACACGTAACCCTTCATGAAAGTTTTCTCCACTTAAGACGTGAAAAATGTTCGATTTAGACAAAGATAATCATAGTCAAATTGCGTGTATTCGCAAAAAGCCTATTTCATTCTTTCACGGGTTACTTTTCTGAAAATATTCTTCCTAAAAAAAAAAAAGAAATGCATGATCGACGATTTTCCAGAAAAACAACCCGAACGGGAGAACGCTAAGGGTGTGGTTTTTTATTTGAGATTCTATAGCTATAAACTCTGGCTTTATAAACTATTCGGATAACGCTAATAACCTATAAAACTATAAATAAATAAACTCTCAAAAAATGAAAAAATGAATTTGCAAATGATGAATAATTATGTATTCAATGGTTGCGGACTACTGGTTATAGGGTAATTTATGGCATTACATAAAACTGGGTACAGCGGCAACAAAACGTTTTTGTGAATTGAGGCTGTTAGGCTTTCACGTGATTTCAAGGAGAGGTGCGGCATGGATCTTTTGAACAACCATATACGAGATGACAGATTGAGAACATTGCGTAAAAGATAACTGCTGGTTGCATTTATTTCTTTAGCTCTAAGGCTCGCTCTGCAACACACCGACGGAGTAATTCTCTCATATAATATCACCATTGTTCAACAATCAATTAATATAATCAATAGGATATTATAATAATCGATAGCCAATTACCACAGCTACCGTGGCGAGGCTATAAAAAACTTATTGTACGTGTTTTGTAATATTAGAAACTGTACCAGGAGTCAGCAAACTGTTGAGTAATGCGCCATTTTTGATCTAAATAAAAAAAGACGTGTAGCGGCACACACAACCGAAGTGAAACTTCTTATGTATGAATAATATATATTTAATTTCACAATCAATTTTGTTTTATTTTTATTTTACCTTTTACATGTACCTAATTAAAATTTATTTTTGACGGATGGCTTTAAATTGCGTTTCCAAGCTTTCTATGTCACTCATATGTTTCATTCATTTTACGGCCCAAACTGGCGGGGTGCTAAATAAGAAGTTTCATTTCAAAAATAATTTCAATATGAAAGTCTCGCGGGCTACTATGTGTAGGTAATGGTTCATACCTCGTTTGGTTGCAATCATTTTAAAGATGTAGGCACCGCGTGGTAGAATGATGGCAATTGACCGGGTGCAGAGTTTAGAGTGGGGACAACTGAATCGATCGCAACGTGAGATGTGGACTAAATGGGTAATAAATCCTGCAAAGGCTGTAGACTGTAGAGTATGATTTCATGTGGCCGTCAGATATCGTTTTCGTCGCTCTTCCTGCCATATCGTTTATTAAGGAGCTTCGCGAGTACTTATAACAATAATAACAAGGCCGTTAAATCCCGTTTTTTTGCTCGCTAGCGGCGCTAGTAGTCTTCGTGGAAGTAAACGTCGAATAATATAACTTTTTTAACATTTTTCCAAATAATAATTATACTCAATATATTTTTTTCAGTGCATAACAACAGAAACTATACCTATATCTCCTTAACTGGGTATAAAAAATTCGATGATTAAAGGTTTCGTTTCATTATTATTATTAAAGTTATTCGAAAAAACTCATTTGACAAAATGTTATAAGAGCATAGAAAATTGCGAACGGTAGACAGTGAGGTGAGTGAAGATGGCCCGCAAAAAATTCGGGCTGGGGGGTAAATCGTTCCAATCGATAGTCTATCGTTAGACCACATTTTACCCCCAATTAATTTCGTTTTACCCCCTCCCAATTTTTTTTTATTCGAAAAATAAAATTTTCGGGCCAACTTCACAAGCCCGAATTTTTTCCCGGGCTGGGGGGTAAAACGTCTCAATCGAAAGGGTTTCGTTAGTCCATGTTTTACCCATAAATAATTTCGTTTTACCCCCTCCCAAAAAAAAGTTATTTAATATCAAAGTTTATTTTCCAAAAGTTCTAAAAATCGCTGTAAAACGCCCGAAAGGGTCCGGGCTGGAGATTAAAACATTCCAATCAATAGTTTATCGTTGGACCACATTTTATTCGCAATTAGTTTGGTTTTTCCCCCTCTCAAATTTTGTTTATTCGAAAAATAAAATTTCCGGGCCAACTACACCAGCCCGAATTTTTTCCCGGGCTGGGGGGTAAAACGTCTCAATCGAAAGGTTTTCGTTAGTCCATGTTTTACCCATAAATAATTTCGTTTTACCCCCTCCCAAAAAAAAGTTATTTAATAACAAAATTTATTTTCCAAAAGTACTATAAATCGCTGTAAAACGCCCGAAAGGGCCCGGGCTGGGAATTAAAACATTCCAATCGATAGTTTATCGTTGGACCACATTTTATTCGCAATTAGTTTGGTTTTACCCCCTCTCAAATTTTGTTTATTCGAAAAATAAAATTTCCGGGCCAACTACACCAGCCCGAATTTTTTCCCGGGCTGGGGGGTAAAACGTCTCAATCGAAAGGTTTTCGTTAGTCCATGTTTTACCCATAAATAATTTCGTTTTACCCCCTCCCAGAAAAAAGTTATTTAATAACAAAGTTTTCTTTTCCAAAAGTACTATAAATTGCTGTAAAACGCCCGGGCTGGGGATTCATTTTTAATAACGCGTGAAAATGAATATTTCCTATTGGTCAATATCCATATTCACTGCGTATTGTTTCTTAGCTATAACCCTTACCGTTATTAGTCTCGCGAAGTTTTTACCGGAGTGTTACATAACGAATGATTCAAAATACCCGCGACAAAACACTCTCATACGCGTGTTTTGTCGCGAAGGGGGGAGGAGTAAATCGAAAATAATTGTGTGTAAAACGTGGACTAAAAAAGTACTTTTGTATGCGACGTTTTACCCCCCCAGCCCAACAAAAAATTCGGGCTGGTGAAGTTGGCCCGGAAATTTTATTATTCGAATAAACAAAACTTTTACTATAATATTTGACTGAAAAACGTTTAGTTAGTATACAATTGTTTAATGTAAGGATTTACAGCCTAAAAATTACCCACAGTATTTTATTTGTTTTTTATCTCATTCACAGTTTTTAAGCCAAGCCACATTTTTTATGACATGACCTACACTACCCTACACTTTTAACATGTTTACTAATCAATAATTTGTATTTTTTGACAACCGCCCAGAATTTCGTTTCCTTCATGAAAATTATATTTTTGTTAAAAAAATTCATTTTTAACATTTAACCAGGATTACTGGCAACAAAAAGACAGAATTCTAATGTCATATTTACATAAATATGTTCGTTATATATTTTCATTTGTATGATACAAGTAATAATGAATAATAATAATATTTAAGATTTCATTTCTTATTTATTTATTACATGTTATTGATCGTAAACAATTTCGAAATCGGGTCTTTTGAAGCTGCGAAAGTTTTTTCGAAGATGTTATGTCGCGGGTGTTTTGGTATGCGAGTGTTTTGTCGCGGGTATTTTGTCCTCGAATCATTCGTTATGTAACACTCCGGTAAAAACTTCGCGAGACTAATAACGGTAAAGGTTATAGCTAAGAAACAATACGCAGTGAATATGAATATTGACCAATAGGAAATATTCGTTTTCACGCGTTATTAAAAATGAATTTCCAGCCCGGGCGTTTTACAGCAATTTATAGTACTTTTGGAAAAAAAAACTTTGTTATTAAATAACTTTTTTCTGGGAGGGGGTAAAACGAAATTATTTATGGGTAAAATATGGACTAACGAAAACCTTTCGATTGAGACGTTTTACCCCCCAGCCCGGGAAAAAATTCGGGCTGGTGTAGTTGGCCCGGAAATTTTATTTTTCGAATAAACAAAATTTGAGAGGGGGTAAAACCAAACTAATTGCGAATAAAATGTAGTCCAACGATTAACTATCGATTGGAATGTTTTAATCCCCAGCCCGGACCCTTTCGGGCGTTTTACAGCGATTTATAGTACTTTTGGAAAAAAAACTTTGTTATTAAATAACTTTTTTTTGGGAGGGGGTAAAACGAAATTATTTATGGGTAAAACATGGACTAACGAAAACCTTTCGATTGAGACGTTTTACCCCCCAGCCCGGGAAAAAATTCGGGCTTGTGAAGTTGGCCCAAAAATTTTATTTTTCGAATAAAAAAAAATTGAGAGGAGGTAAAACGAAACTAATTGGGGGTAAAATGTGGTCTAACGATAGACTATCGATTGGAACGTTTTACCCCCCAGCCCGAATTTTTTGCGGGCCAACTTCACGCACCTTAGACAGTGCTGCCGTCACGCACCCAGCGAATACGTAGGCAGGACAAATGGTTATATACCTACTCCTGACGTCTCACATTTCATTACATGTAAGGAGTTCACTCTAGCGTGAGATATGTTTTTGTTTTTTGGAGGGCGTCAAAAAGAGGATGTGCGTATGGTGTAGTTCGTAAATAGTACTTACGTTAACCCTCTTTGCCTATCTGACCTTAGTTGGTAGTATTGTGCTCTATATGATTTTCCTCTTTCTGTCTCTCTCCGAGCGCAAATATATTCGAATTTTAATATGCTAGTCGTACGTGTAGGATACAGTTTGCCAACTTCTGAACTATACGATTGATACGATACGGTATAAAACACAGTGGCTTACACTTGAATATTTATACAAATTAATAAAATCGTAATTTTGTTTGTATAATTGACAAGTTTTTTTAAACTAAAAATTTTAGTTTATAAGATATCAAATCCGAATTGGCCAATTTCGGAAATTTTACTTGTTTATTTGTTACCTGCCAAAATTTGTCAACACAGAACAAAGTATAAATGACAAACAAACAAACAAAACGATATGACAAATGAATTTTCACCCGCTTTTCGCTTGTTTGGTCCGTAAATGAAATGAACAGAAATGAAAATATAAACTTTTAATAACCAGACAATTTTTCAAAATTTTGTTGGTATGCACGTCACTGAACTTTAAATATATAAATGCTAGTCAATTGAACTTCGAAGAACCGGTTCTCTGGACATAACCTAGTTATTGTAGAGTTTTATAATCATTTCGCTAAAAAGTGACAATGCTACAAGTACATGCGATCGTATTGTTTTCGTTCTTAACTTCTTATCTTTCTTTCGACACTTTTTGCTGAGCAATTTTTTACGCTCTTAGAATTTATTTTTTTCTCTTATTATTGAAAATCCATTTTTTCCCTAAAAATTACGTAATTATACGAATTTTCATATTATAAAATTGTGCGATTTTTTTTGGAATTTGTGTGGTAATAATAAATACATCAAAATAATCTTCTCTATAATATAGCTTTTATTTGAAATTCAATAAAACATTAGAAACATCACGGATTTTTTTGTTAGAATTTTTATCTATACATGTATATGTTACGGTCTATACCCGAATTCGGTCAATGACCGAAATAAATGCGCAAAAATAGTTTTGACCAACGAATATTGCCCAAACCTGAAGTCTGACATTTAAACGGGTATTGAGGGTTATAAAATATTTTTAACAAAAAAATTGAACCGACTTCAAAAAATATGCACTAAAAAGTAAAAAATAATAATTATTGTTATTTTTGGAGTCGGTGTCACATCGGAATTCGAAAGTAGCAATTTAAATCTTACATGTCTCTAGTTCTCGGAATAGATTTCATTTTGAAGTCGGTTAAAAATGAGTTTTGCGCATTTTCAATTGGACATAACTAGTTCTGTCCATTTTTGAACGGACAGTACTAGTATGGCATCGGAATCTTCTTTGCGTTTTTGACGTGATAACGTCTTATAAATTTATGAAACACCGGCTGCACGCACGAAAAAGTGTCACGTTCCGCCTGAGCCTGAGCGTGCAAGCGATAGCGCGGTATAAGCGATAGAGAGGCACGATCGGCCCAAGCGTCGGCTTGTACGCATTTCTCTCTCTTCTCGCGTGACGTCAGAGAGTTCATCAATGTTTCTTTATGACGTTATCACGTAAAACTATCGTCCGTAAACCGACTTTTTTTTAATTATCTTTTCCACATCAATAATACTTATTATATCTAAGCGATTTATTCTTCTGTATTGTTTACCAGACAGAGGTTTTAATTATTCAGCTTTCAATAAATTTGATTTCTTAACCTCACTTAGTGTAGTAAGGTAATTATGTTTCCTCATGAAATTATGTTTCAGAAGCCACCAACAGGCGAACTAGTTGAGACTCGAATTCACCTTGCATTTTTACTTAATTATTACACTGAATATTCCACAATTATATTAATTATAACATTCAGGAGAACAATTCAATAGATAGGTACATAAACAAGAACATAACCCTACTTTTATTCGGGTTTGAATGAAACAAGCAACCGTTCAGAAATGAACAGAACTCTTTTTGTCCAACTGAAAATGCGCAAAACTAGTTTTGCTCATTTTATAACACTCAATACCCGTTTAAATGTAAGATTTCGGGTTTGGGCAATATTCGCTAGTCAAAATTAGTTTTGCGCATTTATTTCGGTCATTGACCAAATTTGGGTATAGACCGTAACATATATAATATATATAAAATTCTGGTGTCACAATTTTGGCCGCGCTAATTTCCGAAACCACTGAAGCGATTTTAATGATTTTAATGTGACTTGCTTGATGCAATTTACGCTATATAGGATAGTCTTTATTAAATATTTTGTACAAAATTACGGTGTTTTCACAACAAAACTTTTTATAACATGTAACGACATCTGATAGACTTTACTCAAAGCTATTAGTTTAGGAGCAAACAAAAAAAAACTGTAGTACCAAGTAGCGACGTCTAATAGAATTCGCTCAAAGCCATTAGTTCAGAAGCAAATCTGGTAGAATTTGCTCAAAGCTATTAGTTCAGACGCCCGCGCCGGTCCGCAAACGAAATACATTTTACAGAACTATATCTATCGCACCCGATAAAATCGGGACGAGCCGCTAGTATTCTTTCAAATTGTGGTATGACATTGTGTTCTATCTAGCATAATTACCTATATCTGCACTGTTTAGAGTAAAAACTAGTAAACTATTTTTTTTTCACGTTATATAATATTGTTGTCTTGTTGCAATTATTGTCAATAATTTTAGTTCAGAGTACTTTTACTTGATATACGTTCGATAATTTTATGAACGATTAAGTTATTTTGAGCTTGCTGGTTCCGTAAAAAACACACCTCTTTTAATATCTGTATAATATTTAAATTTTGTAGACAGCTATCTACTTCTAGATTGTAATTGATAGACGTTCGACAGCTTTTATATATTGCAAAGCACAGAACCGTTATGCTATAGTAAAATGCAACTATGTGTGTTAAACTGTCCTGCGGTATCTTTTAAGATTTATTCTGAACGTGGAAGTGACTGTATTTCTATGTTTCTCAAACAGGGGGCAGAGAAGTGATGCGACGACCTAATCACAATAGAGAACAACTATACTCAACTAAATTAAGCCTAGGGCCGTTAATCTTATTTTGTTATGTTAAACTAATATCCCACCAAAAACATAAATGTGAAAAAAGGATGCCAAGATGGTACTTAAAAGAATCGTGATCTAAGAAGGTGTCAAATTTTCACTTTGCTAGTTTTCATGTTTTATGTTATGAACTAGCGGTTTGTCCGCAATTTTGTCCGCGTGGTATAGATTATCCACAGTTAAATCTGTATAGGTATGTTGCAGTCAAAACTCTTAACCAGTCAAAAGTACTATTGACTAGCAAAATCAGTCAAAAGTACTTTTGACTGAACAGGTTGGTCAAAAGTGGTTTTGACTGAAAATTATTGGTTATTAGAACTTTTGACTGCAAATTTGCGGTTAAAAGTACTTTTGACTGACGCTCTTCGTCAAAAGTAGTAACTGCAATAAAGCATCAGTCAAAAGCACTATTAACTCGTTAGATGTGAATAAAAAAGATATTTATTAAATGTGAAATCGTTTATTACGAAAAATTTGGCATTACAATCAATACAAAGAAAACATACACTTAAAAATTGTCATTAAAATAGGTAATCAAAAAATTCACAGGTTATAAAAACACTGTACCTATATTACGTTAATCGCTTTTCTTAAATAATTTTTAACGGCTAGTTTTTTTATATAAAATCCACCCCCACCTTGTTCAAACAGTGTGTTCAAAAATCCGTCCAACATAATACGTATTTCTTTATTGTCTCAGAAGAGTATTTTTTTCTGCGTCTCACATTTTTAGTTTAAGCAATTTTAAAGAAATAGTGCATCCTTTATGAAGATTTCCACGCCTCTTTTCATACCTCTAAAGGTTATTTTTGGGAGAAAATGTTTCCTAGATCACTCCTGGCATAGCCTTTTAACTGTCTGCGAAGTGCCACGACAATCGGTTCAGCCTTTTCGAAGATTAGCCCGGACAGACACTTAAATTTTATTTATATCTACCTTTATTGTATATAATAGATCAGTGGTTCCCAAAAGGTGGTCCGCGGACCCCCAGGGGTCCGCGGCTAGCCGGTAAAAAATAAAATAGTAAAAAATTTTTCAAAAAACATGCTCAGATACGCTAAAAACGTGCCAATTTAAGCGTAATTTTGCAAATTTTCCCGGACCCCCCCTGTATGCTGGGGGGTATTCCCAAGGTATTCGGAGGTCCCTGACTACTTAGCTAGTTCACTTAGGGGTCCACGATTACCTGTTATTTGGGAACCACTGTAATAGATGATTGACTCGTGAACCATGAACCCATGTAAAATGTCTGACACCTGGACTATGTCTAACATATTCAGGTGTCAGACATTTTAAATGGTTCATGTTATTTGTCAGAGAACATAATTTTAGCGTTTTGGTTGAAGTTTTTAAGCTATCCAATTAAAAAAACAAACAGTATCTATAAATTTTTACATGTCGTCAAAACGACATCTTTCGGAAAATTTAGAGGGAAAACGCCCCAAAATCGAGAAAAGTCATAGAGGAAATAGGTGTCAGACTAGGCCTAATGAAGCCATATACAAAGTTTGGGGAGAGTATGTGTCAGTAAAATTTTTGCCGACGGGCACTCTGACTATTACCACATATCTTGGCATTTTCTCAGATCTAAATACCCAATTTTTTTTTCGTTGGTTCCTGTACATATCCAAAATGACTTAAAACCGGAAGTGGTCTGGGTTTTAGATACGTGAATGAACGAATGAGTCAGTTATAATTTATTATTAATCAATGTTAAAAGTTTAAAGTAGCGATATATATTCAGACGTCAATATCTCTGGAGCTATATGAACTTTTATTATAAAATTTGAGATTCTGTGTATTTTAGTAGATAAACCAAATTGAAAATTATGCAGGTCAAATAGATTTTTAATTAAGGGGGGTCGAGAGTATTTGTAAATGGTTCGTGTAAATATCCGCACGGTCTGCAGTGATTGCCGAACTTGGCTGATACACTACCGTGTCTAGATATCTCATATTACATACAGATTACAGATACCAGCTTTGAGTCATTTTGTCATAATAATTAGATAACTATTATAATCCGATTAATGTTTATTGAAATTTACGTGGATTAATTTAGTGTTTATTGTCTCAATTTAGCTCCTATAGTAGTGCTCTGCGAGCTCTTTAAAATGGCACCCGAAACAACGCTACAATAATTTTAAGCTATATGCACAAAGCTAGTTCGTGATTATCATGCGCATGTGCGTACACTCGTCCGATGACATCACAGGCAAAACAAATCGTGCACGACGAACTCGTAAAGACATGCTCTACCTGTTATGGGCTCAACCATTGTTAACGCCTTGTTAGTCCCGTAGATATTAGCGATTGAAATCTAAGGGTATTTGGTGGTAACATACAAGAAAGTTCGGCCGGCTGTCGCTGTATTTAATGAGCGAATAAAGGTTTTCACGTCATAAAATCTTTACATGTCCCACCTAACTCTTGGCTGTTATGTGATGTTATTGAGTTTTAATTTATGTTGTTTGATGTAATTAAGACGCAAATGACCTAAGTTGTCCAGCGTGTATAATATACAGTAAAAAAAGAAATAAAATAAAATAAATAAATAAAATAAATAAAATAAATGTAAAGGCACCGTTTTCAGAACTCTCATCTGTGCATTGCTTTTATACATATATGGCTTGTTTGGTGTATTAGTGTAGTATAGTAGATAAATCTAAACTCAGTGAAAACACTGAAAAGTGTAAATTGTTGGAACACTTATTAATTGTCAAATTCAGACATCTATCACGTAATCTACACTACACTACGTTCCTCTCATCAATAGTGGGGACTGCTAATGTTTACACGTTGAGACCAACACTGAAATATTAAACAGGCCAGTGTATATTACACTTTTGTGTAACAAACGCAATCGTGTGAACAGTAAATAAACTTCTTACACTTGAGCACGGTAACAAAGACACATTATGCATAAAGAGAAAAATATTTATGCTTAATTGTCGAAGATAATCTTAGGAACTACAGAAACAAATTTGAAACTTGTTTTCACTGTTTAAAAGTCTATTCTTTCTGATGAACATAGAGGCTATATATTATACTAAAGCGAAAGGGGGACGACGTAAAACAAGCCGAAGATCCCGCGCGCAATTTCTGAACTAAATTGATATTTCCTACGTTGGAGTTGCTTTGACTAAACTATAACTAAAGTATTTTATGAGAAATTTGTGCGCTCTTGATTATTCCATTGTTAAACCAAAATCTACCCGAACGGAACCTGACTGGAAAGCTGGAGTTTGTCTTCAAAACTGCTTATTTTTTTGTGCTTAAAGATTGCACACACTTGTCAAGCATGAACCAGCACAGAACGGGGAGAAAGACATGTTCGTGAAGATACCTACGCTATTTAATGGAGTAGCGCACATTCGACACGGTTTCTGGCACAGAACAATACTGTGGTTTCTGGCCATCGGGAACGAAGAGGAGGGGGTTTTAGTGGGTATTGCTGTAGGCATTGAGGTAGTATTATAAGGAGAAGACATCACGTGACTAAAGCGGCATCAGGTCAGCCATATTGGTAGGACTCTTTTGTCAAGCGTGTGCTATTTTCTCGTGTGACGGATATTTTCAGTGTTTTATTGTGTTTAGAGACTTTTGATAACATTTTTTTTTAGTTTTTTCAAAAAGAACAAACATGGTTTCTTGTGCGGTACGTAGTTGTGGTAGCAGAAACTGCGTTGATAAAAATAAATCATCTGGAGTGACATTTCATAGGTTAGTATCATTAATATATAGTTAGTATCAGAACTATACAGGAGCGTACTATAAAATGTTTTCGATTCGGTTGAAATTGTGAAGTATTTTTTTATAAGATTTATCATATTATTTATTGTGAAATAAATAAAATTATCGACCAATTTTTTCTGACGATACCTATATTAACAAAAAATTATAAAATTATAATTCAATATCTCAATAAATTTATTTAAAAAATATTTATTGAGATATTGAATTATAATTTTTTGTTAATATACACTCTGAAAAAATTGGTCGATAATTGTATTTATTTGAAGATTTCTATTCAGACGTTAATCTATGATTTGATTATTTATTGTGTATAAATTATTTGTAGATTTCCTAAAGATGAGACACGTCGCCAACTTTGGGTACCATTTGTTAACAGAGGAGACTGGCAACCCACAAAATATAGTGTACTTTGTAGCAAGCATTTAAATAACATATCTATTAATGTTTTAAAAAATTTGATTTTAAAAGAATTTATTTATTCAGATGTGTTTCAGCGATTGGTTGTGCACAGTTTTGACCACTCCGTACTAGACAACCATAGAATTTTATTAATAAAAGCAATAACAGAAAGGTATTTAAATAATAGAATGATTTATCTGAGTACAAATAAATTAAATAAATCCACCAGTATAAGACATCACAGCAACAAAATTGTATTATTTAAAAGCCAATAATTTATATAAACATTAAACATATTAAAATAAAATAATACAATTAGTGTTTTGTTTTTCTTCCCCAACAAATTAATTTCCCAGAACTAGGCCAAGCTGTAGAGCATTTTTGCATGACATAAAGACTAGTAGCAAACCGATTGTGCGATGATATAAAAGATAATAAGCTGATGAATAGCTGTATATGTTTTTCACTCGAGTTTCCGGTCCATTAGTTAGTTATCAACAGTTTATTGCAAAACAAAACGCGATTTTTGTCTTTTTTTGCTTGTAACTGTGAAACTAATGGAGCAATCGGAGTGCCCCAATGAAATGGTTTGTAGAGAATTGAAATATCTACAGAATGAGAGGTCGAATGTCTTAATCCGATAATTAGGTCCTGAAAAATTTAGGAAAAACCAGAAAATTAGGCGTTTTTTCGAAAATTTATAGCTCCGTCAGTTTTTGAGCTGGAGCGCTAAAATTTTGAGAGAAAGTAGGGATTATAATGTTCTTTATATGTGCCAAAGGTGGGTGCTGTCGGATTATTAGTTTTCGCGAAATCGCGATTGAAAGTTTGCAGTGCGCTTTTTTCCGGCAGGCCTGTATGCGTTACCGTAAGTCCGATAATAGTTTCAAAAAAAGTTTTGGAAAGTTGACATCGTGCACTACAAAACGTAGATTTCAGTTTTTCGATCAGATGCCTGGAAGCATGCTAAAAACACTCGTAAAGTTCGCGAAACACAGCCGAGCGCGTGCTCGCAGTCGAGTGGTGGTGGAAGGAGCAGCGGCGGAGAAGCGTATATATAGTAATAGCGCGCGCGGCGCGCACGTTATTTATATTCCCCCACTACTCGACTGAGAGGGCGCGCTCGGCCGTTTTTCACGAACTTTACGAGTGTTTTTAGCATGCTTCCAGGCATCTGATCGAAAAACTGAAATCTACGTTTTGTAGTGCACGATGTCAACTTTTCAAAACTTTTTTTGAAACTATTATCGGACTTACGGTAACGCATACAGGCCTGCCGGAAAAAAGCGCACTGCAAACTTTCAATCGCGATTTCGCGAAAACTAAAAATGTTTAATGTTTATATAAATTATTGGCTTTTAAATAATACAATTTTGTTGCTGTGATGTCTTATACTGGTGGATTTATTTAATTTATTTGTACTCAGATAAATCATTCTATTATTTAAATACCTTTCTGTTATTGCTTTTATTAATAAAATTCTATGGTTGTCTAGTACGGAGTGGTCAAAACTGTGCACAACCAATCGCTGAAACACATCTGAATAAATAAATTCTTTTAAAATCAAATTTTTTAAAACATTAATAGATATGTTATTTAAATGCTTGCTACAAAGTACACTATATTTTGTGGGTTGCCAGTCTCCTCTGTTAACAAATGGTACCCAAAGTTGGCGACGTGTCTCATCTTTAGGAAATCTACAAATAATTTATACACAATAAATAATCAAATCATAGATTAACGTCTGAATAGAAATCTTCAAATAAATACAATTATCGACCAATTTTTTCAGAGTGTATATTAACAAAAAATTATAATTCAATATCTCAATAAATATTTTTTAAATAAATTTATTGAGATATTGAATTATAATTTTATAATTTTTTGTTAATATAGGTATCGTCAGAAAAAATTGGTCGATAATTTTATTTATTTCACAATAAATAATATGATAAATCTTATAAAAAAATACTTCACAATTTCAACCGAATCGAAAACATTTTATAGTACGCTCCTGTATAGTTCTGATACTAACTATATATTAATGATACTAACCTATGAAATGTCACTCCAGATGATTTCTTTTTATAAACGCAGTTTCTGCTACCACAACTACGTACCGCACAAGAAACCATGTTTGTTCTTTTTGAACAAACTAAAAAAAAATGTTATCAAAAGTCTCTAAACACAATAAAACACTGAAAATATCCGTCACACGAGAAAATAGCACACGCTTGATAAAAGAGTCCTACCAATATGGCTGACCTGATGCCGCTTTAGTCACGTGATGTCTTCTCCTTATAATACTACCTCAATGGGTAGGAATTAACACGTCTATGGTATAGACTCGAGCATCTTTATTTTCGAAGATACCTGGGAGCCTAGTATGTAAACGAAATTTTTAATGTCTTAAGTTCAGTTTACTACGAGAAGTTTACCTACTACCTAGTCGTACAGTTGAAAATAAGTTTTGCTTGTTAATTATATTGCTGTGTTCTAAAAATTAATGTGTTTTAAAATGGCAGTTTCAAATAAAGTAAGTCTTAAAGGAAACATCTTAAACCAGCCGCTATCACTAAGCCAAATGACAAAATTGAAAATCTTGTGTGCGCTTCAAGAGTCTGAAATGGCAAAGAAATGTTTAGAATATTCCGATCCGGACGAAAGAAGATCAAATCTCGTCAAATTCATGGAAGAACACATGTCTTCTCTTCGGTTACCGAAGACATTTATAAAGGAAATCAAGAGCATTTTGCCAAAGTTCGTCGATGAAGTGGACGAGTTCACGAAACTGGTCAACATCTTTGGTGGAAATGTGATGACTTTTACTGA
The DNA here is from genome assembly GCA_963575645.1 of Xanthostigma xanthostigma. Classification (NCBI taxonomy): domain Eukaryota; kingdom Metazoa; phylum Arthropoda; class Insecta; order Raphidioptera; family Raphidiidae; genus Xanthostigma; species Xanthostigma xanthostigma. Next base: position 46,193,967 of record OY754464.1, read on the forward strand.
TCCAATTTGTAGGACGGCGACTGGATCTATTGATGGCAAATTAACTGTCGAAAAATATATATTGGATAACGAATCGATAGATCCAATAATACGGTTTTGCTTGGCCAGTATTTTTTGTTGTACTGATAGAATCAAAGAACTTCGGAATATGTGTGATAGAGTTTTAATCCATTCGACGTTGTCAACTACAGAAAACATGCGCCGAATTCATATGAATTATTATATTTTAATAAATTTCTGGTTGAATTACGACTTTCAAACAAGAGCTACTGGGGATGGAGAATTTATGTATATATATAAATTATTGATTTCACATCCTGCAAATCCATATTACACGTACAACTGGTTCGGGGATCAATTAACTGCTGAACAAAAAGCCGATGTCGCTGACACTGTGTGCTCGAGTAGTCCCTTAAATGACGTTGGGTTTTGTGTGCTACAAAATCTGAAGAGTTCAGATTTTGAGAAATATATGCAAACATATCCCATCGGTCCTGAATTATTGACGTACATCAATCAGAGATATTATTTACAGCATTTGATTCCGGATGTCCTCAAAACTTTGTCATAAACTTATTTCACTAAAAAATTGTGAGCTTTGTAACCTAGATGTAGGCTTATATTTTTATGAAATATTTATCATAATGTTATTGTATGTATTTTTTTAATTTATTTGTATTATAATTTGTGATATTAAAATATAAGTATGTATTTTCTAATAAATAATAATGTTCTTGTAAATTTCATTTTTTGTTGTTTCCACTTCAAGTCTTAATTTGGAGAATTATGAAATTTTATACTATATAACATTCCTTTGAGATGTTGAATGTTGACACAGTCCATTAATTAATTTATGACAATAATCCTTGGCTTACCTCTGTTAATTGATTCCAAGCCATATTGGCTTGTCCGTACCCTAATAAAGAATTATTATTATGAAGGTAGAAATATAGACTGCAGGTAAAGCCAAAACGACTGCATGCTACTCTGCAAGGAACTTCAATATTTTCAGATTTTTGTTCTCTGACAGTCTGTATAATCAATATTCATATCATAGACAAAAGCATTGTTTTTTTTTTATTGTTCCAAATAGTTACTTTACAGAACTGATTTTTTTCAGGAGGCTGAAAGTAACCAAAAAGAAGCCGCTTTGCAAATTTCATACGTCTAGGTTGAATAGTTTCCAAGAGTGTCCAAAAATCACGATTTTGGACATTCACTGACTGGTACCTCATCATAAATCTAGGGCACTTCCAAGCGAGCTAGAGCTTAGACATTTTGAACATAGATAATTATAATTACGAGAAAAATTTGAAAATCAATAAAAATCCAACATAATGGTTTGGAAAGTATGGAGTATATATTCTACTTAATACTAACTAGAATTTTTTCCTGAACAATAAGTTCTGAAATCTCACCAAAAGTATAAATGTGAAAAAATGTGCCAAATTCGGTACCTATTAAAAATAATTGAGATCCAAAAGGGTGCCAAGTTTTCACACACGACTCATTTATTTATAATGTCGAACATGAAAACTGGACACTCTTTTAGATCACGATGAAGGAAGGTTTGGTTGAGGATCAAGAAATAAGCTTTATCAATGTTACGCTAGTGGCCAACGTTCGAAAAATTTATATTCATCTGCAAGGCCTCAATTTACCACCAATTGATTATCTCGAGGCCCCGTAGATGAAAATAAATTTTTCAAAACAATTTATTTTCATCTACAGGTCCTCGAGATAATCAATTGGTGGTAAATTGAGGCCTTGCAGATGAATATAATTTTTTTATAAATATATTAATCATTAAAATCATCTCGGGAACATCGAGAACGATTTCGCCTTAATATGCGTCGTTCCCGCAAATATGTCAAAGCCTGTTCAACGGTTGCAAATTGCTGTCAAAAACTAATATTATGTTTATATCCATTGCTAGATACGTATAATAAAAACACAGTATATTAAAAAAACATCTATAGGTACACTTAAGTCCGTTAGTAACAAATATACTTCGGTATACTGACGACGATTAAAATTTTTTTACCAACTCTATTTACAACAATTAAAATTTACTTAGTTTATAATATTTAGAACGAATGTTTAATTGTTGTAAATAGAGTTACAATACAGTTTTAATTGCTTCCAACTAATTTTCTTGGACGTTTCTAACAATAACGATAATAGATTTATAACAAAGTATAATATTAACAGTCGAACAGCTTTAAACGTTTGATCTCGATGGCCTATAATCCTATAAAACTTGGGGACCCAGGACTCTTAGTAGAAATCAGTATTGAAAATTTTAATATCGCAATAAGTAGTTTATATTATATATTAATCATTTTTAAATCAATTTCCTTTTTGGACCATAATTTCACATGAATCATTAATGACCCGCCGGAAATATAACGGAGATAGTGTAATTGATAAATCGCCTGTGTCCTGATAGTGATATACACCTGAACAAAATTTTCCGTACATTGGGCTAAGCATAGTTTGTAAACAGTTCAGGAGCGCCGTCGTCATTCATACGGTCAAATCTGAAGTAGGGACCACTAAACTGCATGTTTGCTCAACATTCTTATAAATACATAGCGGGGAAAATCAGTTTATATTTTTAATGACGCTTTGAACTTATTAAACTCTTTACTATCCGTCAAATAATTTACAATAGTATATAATCAAGCAGAGTTAAATCACACACCATTTTTGTCATGTGTATGCGAATCATCGCTCAAAAAATTCTGGGATCATCAAAATGTAACTAAAATACATTAACATTATTTTTTTCTTTGTTTGGAATTTTTCTATTTGTTGGCACATTGTTACAAATTTTTTCAATTGTTATTTTGTATTGAGAAAAAAAGACGGGTTGCACTCCGGGAGTGCCGGCAGAAGTGAAAACTTGAATATTAACGTGTTACAAATTTTCGATCAAAATGGTTTGTATCATAGATTGCATTTTTATGTACGATATTTCAACGCTAGATGTCTCACGTTGTATAATGGTTTGTATCATAGATTGCATTTTTATGTACGATATTTCAACGCTAGATGTCTAATGTTGTATAAACAATATTATTCAAATCTTTGATTAACGTCTGATTAGAACTCTTCAATAAATAAAATTATCGACCAATTTTGCAGACAATATATTAACAAAAAATATTAATAATACATTAACGTTTCGATCCGGATTTGGATCTTCTTCAGAACGGATCTAAAAATATAAAAAAATAATTAATAATTTAGAAAAAAAATCTTTTTTACAAAACTTTCTTGGAAAAATAAAAAGAACAATCAAAATGCGTTTGACCTGTATCGTGTTCACAGACAAACAGACGCAGAGATTTTTTTTTTCAAAAATATTTTTTTTGAACTCGGCGGACCTCAAAACGAAAAAAAATGTTAAAATTTTGAAAAGTAAATCTGAACAATTAGTACTATACCCCACTTGTGGATTTGGAATGGTAAAATTGAAATAAAAATGAATCCGACTCTGGTAATCCGCCATATTGTTGCTACTTATAAGCTCCACCTACTGGTACCGTTATTTATCACTATTTTAAATGGTCATGACGTCTCCTGTTATACTACCTCAATGGCTGTAGGTGAGCTTCACACTACCTGTGCTTACGGGCGTCCGTAAAGGGATTTCCCCCTCATTAAAAAAAGCGCACATTAGACTAGCGCCTGCAACCAGCAATGACCGTCTGTCGGTCGCCTGCAATGCAAGTCTAGCCGTGCTGCGGACCGATCTAGTGCGCTAGTGATGTTAGTTTAGTGATGGGAATAATCGAGACATTTCGATAATTGAGACATTAGTAATCAAATGATTTCAATAATCGAATGATTGCCATAATCGAAACATTTTACTAATTTAGTAGTACACACAAGTTCTGCTGCAGGGAACCGAGCCAGACAGATACTACTAAATTAGTAGTATCTATCTCACAAGTCACAACACATATTAGTAGTATCTATCTCGCTCGGTTCCCAACTTGTGTGTAGTGTAGCTGCTAGCTGTTGATCGGCTATTCTGTTCTCTCTCGATTATTAGTTGTGTTTCGTATAGTGTTCCGTTCCGATACATGCATTAATTCGATTCATTCATTCGATTAATTTTAGTAGTAATTCGATTCTAAGTTAAGTTTTTAATAAAATGATTCATATATAATCGAATGAATTCCTAATTGTATATTATAACCGAGATATCTCGAGATATGTTAATAATCAAATGAATCGATTAACATATCTCGATTTATTCCCATCACAGGTGTAGTTCATGAATGCACGCTAACAGTTGCTGGTTAATGTTGGTCCGAGCTGATTTGCTGGTCTAGTGTCTGACATCGTGCAGGTTGCAGCCGTCGCAGATTTGTACTGTGCTGGTTTATGCTTGACAAGTTTGCGCGATCTTTAAAAAACTGTGGTTATTTGGACCATAGTATTAATTTATATCGCTAGTTTAGAATCAATTTCAACCTGTAATATCATATCTAAACCCTGGATAATTACTTACCACAGTAAAGACCATTCTGTTAGTATAAAAAAAATAATAATGAAATGAAAGTTTTGCTGTCAGAAATTAAAACCTAAGACTCGGATCTAGTAATAAATTGAATATCTTGAAGTTAAAATATAATTTTTGTTATTAACTTTCATAAACGCGAAGGACATAAAATTTGCTTAAAAATAATTTAATGAAAATGTGATTACAGCAGACACATTTTCCCCTTTTCGTTTTCTTCCAAGGATAATTATATCATGCGTGGATGGCATACGAACAAGTAACTATATTAGAATTTAGAAGCAATAAAATACACTTTTAGAAGTACGTTGTTAAGAAAGAAAACACTGACTTAAAAAAACTGCTGAGCCGAATTTAATAAAAATCATATTCTGAAGTCAATGGCGCTGAAATTTTTGCAAAGCGGCTAGCCCTTAGAGAAACTATGGTTGAACCATGAAGTCTGTAACCAGGAGACCCAGCTCGAGTGTAGCGGTGAACCGATATCTATCGCATGAACCAATATGGAGTCAGCTACTGTGTAACGCATACACGTTTATGACTTGTGTGTAGTGTCTGTGAAGTTAAACAACTCTGATAACTATGGCGAAAACAAGTGGAAATAACCGAAATTTTCCCAAGAAGTGATAACAGCGTCATCTCTTGTGCGCCAGAAAACGGTCCGTCTCGAAACACAGCAAGCATAGGAAGCTAGGTCTCCTGGCTACAGACTTCGTGGGTTGAACAAACATTAAAAAATATATTTGCATGTCGAATTGATAACATCTATTTTTTTAAGTCGTTTAAAAAAGGAAGCTTTGGAAGTGGTATTGATCAATAAATTAAGGAGACGCTACTGTACCAATGATTTTTTATTTTGAACTGTTGAAATTTAAATCTTGCTTTTTTATGCGAATTCCGAGAAAATGACTGTTCCCAATTTCACAGTACACTACATTGCTGTTTGCTAGGGCGTTATTATATAGGTTTCCTTTTGTCACGTTGTCAATAACTGTCAATATTGCCACTTGAATCAGGCAACTGGTACATTTATTGGAATTTTTAAATCTCAACATATCACTCTCTTTGACAAAGGGAAACTTACATCGAAGAACATCGTGTTTGTCAACTTGTGACATTTGATTTTATATTATTTTTATTGTAATAGACGTGATTCGTTTCAGGCAGGAGTGGACTGTGAAGTTAAACTTTGGTTTCTTAAGATAGCGGCTGCAATGGGATCAAGAATGAAGTAACAAAAATGTGTGTATAGAAGTAAATGTATGCCGCTTTTTTACGTTACGCTAGTGCCTCGCGCCGCTACCTAGAAAATCACATCCATGCACTTCTATATTATGCACTCTTTTATTGTTACCTCATTCACCATCATATTACCATCGCTTTATTACGGTATCGCTGCATAGGAAACCAAGTGTTCATTTCGATCACAATCCAAGATTTTACAGACTGGTCAGTGCAGTATTTAGTTTCATTGCCGAAAGTTTCACGTCCGGGTCGATATTAGTTTTGACTGACCCGAACGCAGCCAATTAAAAATATCCAGCAATTTTAAGGTTTAACAAAATCGCTGCAGGAATTTTTGAGTTATCATGGTACAAAAAGACAGACGCAAATTCTGAAAAGGTGTGGTAAAATTTTATGACCTTGTTCTGCGCCCGCTAAAGGGTTAACACAGTAATCTATGCATAAAATCTCTCAATGTTCATTGAATCAATTAAAATATTTTCAGAATTACCATTTAAGGTAAAATAATCCAGCTGCATTGCGTGTGATTGATGGTTTACTTTGTGGGTACGTAAACGAAAGATCAGCGACTCGTAACTTGTTTTCTTCACGATTTATCATATGGGACCTATTCGTTATAATCGAAACTACAAGTCAGCCTCTATAGATACATCAAAATTTCATCTCTTTGAATTTCTGAATTCCATACTAGTGTTCAAATAAATAAAATTGTCGACCAATTTTTCTCAGACCAATATATTGACAAAAAATAATAATTTTTCATAATTTTTTTAATCATTCATACTTTCAATCTTTCGAGATTTCTATTAGATAATAAATAACTTAATACTAATTAATTTTTATATTTTTAGATATTTCTGAAGAAGATCTAAATCCGGATCGAAACGTCATCTTGTGTTATATTGATTTGTATTTTTATTATTTTTTGTCAATATATTGGTCTGAGAAAAATTGGTCGACAATTTTATTTATTTGAAGATTTCTATTCAGACGTTAATCAAAGATTTCCATACTAATATTATAAATGCGAACGTAACTCTGTCTTTTCACACCAAAACTCAACTACTTATATCATTGTAAATTCTTTTTAGATCAAACAGTAAATTAAAGTTAGTTAATGCGTTAATTATTTCCATAATTGCATACGGGGTGATACGGTGTACTCTGGTCTAAATAATCAGTTGGCACACAGACTTCAGAAACTTCAAAATACAGGTATTCGCTTGTGTGATGTCGGTAGAAGACAGAATTCACCTTATACTTAAAAAGCTGTCTATACTGGATACCTATGGCAGATTTGCGTCTAGAACATATGCTGGGTCTGGTGCATTCTATATATTTTTATTATATGACTAGCGGTTCGGTCCGGCTTCGCCCGGATTTGTGGATTACCTATTTGAACATTGACATTATGATGAGGTATCGGACTTTTTTATAGAATTATAGCGGACTCGGTAAAATAATGATACACAAAAAACTAAACACATGCGTTGTTTTTACGTCGTATTGTTATAGTCTATGAAACACATGTGACGTGGAATTAATTGTAGCCATCAGATTTGCTTTTGAATTAATAGCTTTGAGCAAATTTCTAACAGATATCGCTAATAATAATAATTGTATTTATTTCAAGACACGGAATTACATAGCATAAAATTACATAAATTACAATTACATGTAAGTTACAGAATACATTTAAAATTACAGATACATTTTAAAATTATAGATAGATTTAATCTAATAAAATCGGTTACTCTGTACGGAGTCTTTTCAATCAGAAGTGTTTTTAGCGCTTTTTAGGGGTGTTCAACGGGACCCTATTACTAAGCCTCCGCTGTCCGCCCGTCTGTTATGGGGCTGTATCTCAAGAACCGTAATAGGTAGAGGGTTGAAATTTTCACAGAGTGTGTAGTGGGCAGAGACCTTAAGGCAGAGGTCTCTGCCCACTACACCGTACCATACTATGAACGTTAATAGGAACGTGTCAGGCAAAATAATATTCTTTCCATGAAATCATATGACTCAATGCCCACTACACCGTTCCGTTACCGACCAACACCGTACCGTGCCATGAACGGACCGTCAACTAATCCACGGCTAGAATATTTTGCCGGTGCCGATACGCTCCGTGCATGGCACGCGACGGTGTACAACCGGGTATGCTACGGGTTATAACCGCGTATGCTACGGGTTATAGCCGCGTATCATCTTCTATTTTTTTCAGCAATTCGTTGAATTGGTTTGTGGGGTCATTCAAGTATTACGTAAGCACCAAAGAGAGGAGGGGGTCTTTGCTTAGCTTATTTTTAATGACATGGGGGAGGGGGGTCTAGATGGTGATTACGTCAGCAATATTTATAAATATACTTTTTCTGATTTATTTGCAAAATTTAATGGATTATGATGTGGCAACTCTACTTGTCTATGCTCAAAAGCGAAAAACATGTTCAGGGATTCCCTAAAAAAATTTTTTTTTAATGTTACCTCCTTCAAAAAAAATTGGTTGTCTGTAAAGTCGGTTTACGGACGATAGTTTTACGTGATAACGTATTCCGTAATACATAACCTAAATTTATATAATAATTATAATAATTCGAATCTATTATATTGCATCTTTCGCTTCAAATTTAGGTAAATTTTATTAAGTAGAATAATAAAACACTATAAAAAGTACACTATTATTATATAAAAAACAACTATGGCATGCATCTCTTTTGCGCATGCGCCGATTTCCCCCAAACAATTTACAAAAATTTCTAGTAAAAATAGATAGAGTAAAAACCGTTTTAAAAACTATATTATTATTATATAAAACATCATTATAAGAGATATATTCTTTTACGCATGCGCCGATGTTCCCCAAAAACAATAGCCCACTTCATATTTGCATATCAAACATCCTCCCAAAATTTGGTTTCAATCCGCTTATCCTTGGTGTCGGAATGATAAGAAATGTCAAAAGTGACGTTTGCAACTGTCAAAGTATTATGTTCTAATAATAATTAGTTATTCCAATAGTTAACTTAGAAGGCGTTGCATTTCACAAAATACTAATGTCAAAAAATTGAATTAAACATTAGAAATGCAGCCGTTTTCATGTTAAGACAAGACATACGTTATTTTCTAATTTCCATGTACGGCAAACAAAGACGACCGACCGCGTCGCGCCATGCATTAGACAACATTGCATTTATACAGCTATTTTTCTATATAAATTTGTATAAAAAAACTGTTTAGGCAAATTCTGTTATACGAAATCTATGTAAAATGTTCTCCTCTTTCGTTTAAGACTGGTTTCAAACCGATCTGATTTAAATTGAGCGAGAAATTAGCAAAAAGCACGCACAGGGTCAGGCGGAACGTTACGCGTTACGCGTTAGGAACGTTACGTTACACTTTTTCGTGCATGCAGTCGGTGTTTTATCAATTTATAAGATTGGTGATTCATCAATTTATAAGACGTTATCACGTCAAAAATGGTCACTGAAATGGGTAAAATAACAAAATTTTGAGATCGACACCAATTTAATTACTATCACGTTTTCAAGTATATCAAATTGGTACCGATCTAAAAACTTTGTTATTTTACCCTATTTAATGACCCTTTTTTGAAGGAGGTTACATTTTTTTTAAAGATATTTATTTTTAAGTTTTTAGTGTCTAATACCTATTTGATTTTAAAAAAATTGACAACACTTCAAGGAGTCCTCGCAGCATTATGCGAAAATGACATATTTGGTGCTGCATATTGAATGGATACCGAACGGGCGTATAACGCGTTGCATACGGGCATCATACGCGTTTCATACGGGCATCATACGCGTTGCATACGGGTTGTATACGGGGATAGAACGGTGTCGATCCGTTGCAGTGGGCATAGTAGCGCGTGTCGTGTTTCTTTTCGTGCATGATACGTTCCTAGCACGGTCATGGTATGGTACGGTGTAGTGGGCAGACACCTTACTCACACGTACCACTTTCCAACAACATCAGAACCACAATAAAGTCGTCGTCTGTGGAGAGTAGCTAGTTTCCATGCTAAAGTATGGAAACTGACCCGCAGCACTCACACATTGCCGACAATGCAACGACAGTCGCAATATGTTGTCGGTATGATCTACTAAACTGTCGCAGTCGGCAGATCAACACAACTCACACGTGCGATTCTCCAGCGACACACCAACAGCAGGTCGGCAGACATCAATCAGTCTGTGACTGTGTTGTATCGACGAGTGAGCTTTTGTGTGTAGCAAGAAAATGGAAAACGAAAGTGAAACATTTGATACGGAATCTGAAGTAGCTCATTCTGAAGTAATTAAAAAACTTGTCTTCATAGATCCTTAATAAAAGGTAAAGTTGATGAAAATGACTTTCGTTTCTATTTTCAATAATAGGATGAACCCAATAAATTTTACTGCGGAGACGTCGCCTTCTTCGCCGTAACAAAAGCCACAACAGTGCTTCCTCTTCCAATTTAGAACTTACTGTTTCTGTGGGTCATCTATTCACACGTGCGTCTGCACGCCGACTAAAATATTGTTGGAAAGTGGTTGCTGCGACAGACGACGACTTTTTTGTGGTTCTGATATCATCAGAAAGTTGTTCGTGTGAGTTAAGTCAAAGAGGTGGCGTCTTAGGTGGGAGGTAGAAAAAATAAAAATTGTTAGAGTAAAAGTGCACGACTCTTTTTTAAATTCTATAGTTAAGTATATTCGATTGGCCATTTTTATCATGTCATCAGACTTAATCATCATTAAAAATATATATTCATCTATACTACGTTTCTGAAATTATAGTACGGTTCCGTGTTTGCTTAATGGACCGGCAAAACAATGTTGCAATGTAATAGTTGAAATGATTACTTAATACCAAAGTACCGAATAGTAACGAATACTTAAAAGTAACGATAATAATCGACATCACTAGCTAGTACTATAAAGCATTACAACTGTACCGCTTATATCACAGAATTTACGTAAGGTCTGATATTATCGTTTCTGTATTCACATTAATAGCTTATAGGGTCGAGTGAGAGAAAAACTGAAGATTATAGACACTCGACAATAGAGTTAAAAACATGTTAAGATGACGAAATTATAGACGAAGGATTCTGTTACTGTTTCCATGTCAGTATATTGACAGCTTAAGTTAAAATAAATTCGGTTAAATTTAACTTCGGAATGCAAATGAAAACAGAAAATACCGCGCTATTAAAATAATGCAAAGAACTAAAATATAAGGCGTATCATATTATGATTTTATCATAAAGTATATAACATTAACGTCGTGAACACAGATTAGTTACCTATATTTCGTATACTTGACTATAACGTGCTTATCATTTGATGAAGGGGTCAAGGGGAATGATTTATGCGGTGCAAATTAATTTGAATGAAAACAAAAAAAAAAAAACTGGTTCTGTAATGCAATATAGGTAGTAAAAAAAAACATGCTGCCTTGTTTTTAGCCAAGGAATTCATTTTATTACCAAACATATCCATCAATACCAATAATAAAATAGCTGTAATAACTAGGTTGAATACCTAGTATCGTATTACCATTACGCACGTGTTATATATGGTTTTCTGTACACCCCTCATAAAATAGCTGCTTTTCGTGCCTTACAGCAGTAGGTACAGTAAAATGACTAATTTAACATTCAAACTTCTTACGCGGCATCTCAACGATTTGGGAAGTAAATAAATGCGTTCACAAAATAGATTGGGGCATTTTTCGTGAGATGAATATAGGGGGGGGGGGGGTACGAACTATTGATCAACTGGCCGCTTAGATCAGCTTTCTAGAGGGAAGGTCGCAGGTTCGATCCCGCCTCGAACCATGTATATACAGGGTGTTTCATAAACATTGCGCCAAATTTATAGAGGTTATAGAAGGCATCAAAATAAGCAATTTTGGTCAATAAACCCCTGTCCGAAAATGTACCATTTTGGCTCTAAAGGAAATCAAAGATTTTTGGTTTCTTTTACACATCAACGGAGTTTGTATTTTGTTAAGTAGCGTATTTCAATCAAGAGCGCCTTGAAACAATTGACAAGATGTCAGTTGCATTAACAATTAAGTATAGTGAATTAATTTGTTATCGACATGACTCAATTTTCTTATGCCGAACTCGCCGACATGCATTTTATTTACGGAAAAGCTGAGGGGAACAGAAGACGAGCCGAACGGTTGTATGCCGCGAGATTTCCAGCACGTCGCCATCCTGATCGTGGCATCTTTAGCAGGATTCATCTTCGTCTTTGCGAAAGTAGCAGCTTAAAACGTCAAGGGGGTTCTGGTCAACCATTTTCAGTGCGCAGCGTAGAGTTTGAGGAAGAGGTGCTGCAACGCGTGGAGGAAAACCCGTATACCAGTGTTCGTGCTATTGCTTACGTCATGGGGGCTGCAGCACCCACTGTTTAGCGTGTTCTTCATGACCAACAACTTTACCCGTACCACCTGCAGAAGGTACAAGCTATGGGCCCGGAAGATTACCCTCATCGACTACGATTCTCCCGTTGGTGGTTGCAGCAGAATTTGAGGCAATCTGACTTCGGCCGATACGTGTTATTTACGGATGAGGCTTGTTTTACGCGGGATGGTTTTTTCAATAGCCGTAATAGTCACATTTGGGATGATGAAAATCCCCATGCAATCGCGCTCAGACGAGATCAACACCAGTTCTCTGTAAATGTTTGGGCCGGCATTGTGGGAGAGAACATTATTGGGCCGTACCTGCTTTCACCACGCTTGAATGGACACATTTATGTTCAATTCTTAGAACAAATTCTTCCCGAGTTTTTGGAGGATGTTCCACTTAACATATGGAGAGGTATGTGGTTTCAGCACGACGGGGCTCCGGCACATTTTTCTCTGGAAGCGAGGCAGTATTTGAACGAAGTCTTTCGCAACCGCTGGATTGGGCGCGGAGGCCCTGTACATTGGCCCGCAAGGTCTCCGGACCTCACCGCACTTGACTTTTTCCTCTGGGGCCATGTTAAAAGTTTGGTGTATGAGACACCCATTCCCAACGCTGAAGAACTGCTGGGCAGGGTGATGGCCGCTTGCGCACATGTTTAAGATATGCCTGGGATATTTCACAGGGTTCGGACATCAATGAACAACCGTGCCTAGCTGTGCATTGAAACGATTAGCTTTGGACTTTTTCGGATAAGCTCACGTAATCGTCTCGTAATATAATTTAAAATAAATTTTAATAAAATTAATAAACAATTTAAAATATTTATTTTGAATGTTTTATTATAAAATTGTTGTTAACAAGATATCTTAGAATGTACACACAGAAAATTTCTGATATCTTAATGTGATTGGGATTGACAAAGTGAAAAATAATCAATTAAACGACACATGCAAAAAGAAATTTGGATCGGTAGATCACCAAGTACTCCAGATTCTCCCTGATGTGGTTTAAAGGAAATATTTCAACACTTTTTCACAGCTTATTTTAATACATTCTATTTCAACCTTTTAAAACCTACTGCCTTTTTTCAGACCAAAAACATATTTTTTTCTTTATTTCACTGCGTCGTTCAACATGCCAAAACCAAAATTGACACGCGCCGTGACAAAACAAATAGACAAGTACAGTAAATACCCAATTCTAATTATTACCTCTAAACTACGTACAATGTAATATAAAAGTTTTGAATCGTTACATAGCCCCCCCAGCGGTTCATACGAACAATTTTAGAATAAAGAAATGCATGGAGGATGAACCGCTTAAATAAATGTGAATTATGTAGGTACTACCTGGAATTTTACGAAGATTTACCACATTGAATAAAATACTAATCTTCGTTTACACGTACTATATAAAATATTAAAAAAAAAACATAAAAATTTCAAAACAATTAAAAAAAAATTAGTTAATCAATCTTTTCAACTGAAAACAATATAAAATGTTCGAAGAATTTTCAACTATTAAAAAAAAACAATTGTGTTTATATTTACTGCAAAGTATAAAATAAAGATCTGTGCATTTAGATGTTCAAAGACAAAATTTAACTACATAAATCATATCACAATTTATGCACAGTTATAGCGCGTCATAGTAAAATTTAATTATGAACTATGACTGTCCATAATTCCGCTTTAAATTCTTTATGCATCCGATAAGAATGCACATTTACACAAACAATTGACTATCTACTTAGTTACTGTTGTTGCAGGGCTTGTTGATTAGCGTAAAAGGGATTAGGCACTGCTGCGCCCGTATTAGGAGCGAAGTTTTGAGATTGCATCGTTTGTTGAGCCATCACAAATTGATTCTGAGGCGGCGAAACAAATGTCGATTGGTTTTGAAAAGCTTGCTGCGGTTGCGAGGAAGCTTGCAAGTTTGTCGGATAAACTGGAACTTGAAATGCTTGTTGCTGAACTTGAAAGCCAGGAATTGCCCCTGTCGGAGCGTAATTTGCTTGAAATGTGGTTTGTTGCATCGGAGCATTGCCGTATAATGCCAATATGCTATCTTCAGTTAATTTCGTCTCTTCTTTTTCGGTCGGAGTCGGTTGATTAAAGAAACTTTCTTCTTCGCTTTGAACTTTCGCGTTTTCGACACTGGATTTGTCGTCTTCTTTATCCCAATTTACTTTTGGCAGTGCCGGAGGCACCCATTCTCTGGCGATATACTATTTATGTTCATATTTTGCGCGCACAAATGACTCTAAACTAGAATCGTTCTGAGAACGCCAGAAATGGTCGGGCAAATTTGCTTCGTAAACAGCCCAAACACGACTGTTGCCCATCTGTTGAGATAATATATGTCCATGTATCCAGATTCACTGATTTTACTTTCAAAATATGAACGCCGAGATTTCTATGTATTCCTGCACATCTTATACATAAAAACACACCTATGTTCCACAATGCCCAACTAGGACCTTTTGTATCGCAATCGACACAATATTTATTATCCTCATCTCTTAACAAATCATTTAGTTAGTAGTTGCTGGTATTTGTCCTGAATTTGTTTTGCACGATCTTTTTTTTTCACTTTTTGTAGTCATTTTAATAACTTAAATTTTATAATATATAAACACATCGATTTATAGTTAATTGATTGATATTGATTTAATAATAATTATTGATATTATTATTGAAATGTCCAAAATGTCAGTTGGTGTTAGTCTGGATAATTTCCAAGGTCCAGTCTTTTTTCGGGCGCCAAATGTAACGATTAGCTTTGGACTTTTTCGGATAAGCTCACGTAATCGTCTCGTAATATAATTTAAAATAAATTTTAATAAAATTAATAAACAATTTAAAATATTTATTTTGAATGTTTTATTATAAAATTGTTGTTAACAAGATATCTTAGAATGTACACACAGAAAATTTCTGATATCTTAATGTGATTGGGATTGACAAAGTGAAAAATAATCAATTAAACGACACATGCAAAAAGAAATTTGGATCGGTAGATCACCAAGTACTCCAGATTCTCCCTGATGTGGTTTAAAGGAAATATTTCAACACTTTTTCACAGCTTATTTTAATACATTCTATTTCAACCTTTTAAAACCTACTGCCTTTTTTCAGACCAAAAACATATTTTTTTCTTTATTTCACTGCGTCGTTCAACATGCCAAAACCAAAATTGACACGCGCCGTGACAAAACAAATAGACAAGTACAGTAAATACCCAATTCTAATTATTACCTCTAAACTACGTACAATGTAATATAAAAGTTTTGAATCGTTACAGCATGGAGCAAAATGGACGCCATATTGAGCCGTTGATGTTGTAGTTTGCATTAATAAATTAATAGAACCTTAAATTTATCATTTAACCTACCGCCAAAACGGCACATTTCCGGACAGGGGTTTATTGACCAACATTGCTTATTTTTCTGCCCTCTGAAACCTCTATAAGTTTGGCGCAATGTTTATGAAACACCCTGTATATAATATTTTGTGTTTTACGTTGTTTTCTTGTTTTTAATTTTATTCAATTTCACATATTTGTCAGTCTGTCAGTTTGGGTCAAATCCTGCAAGTCGATTTTGAACCACTTCCGCTTAATCTTTTATTTTGCATACCTACTTGACGCATCAGAACAACCAATCACTTTCATTGTTCTGATGTGTCATTGTAGATTAACTGATTAAGTCATCCGCCGCGATAGTCGAATTGTCAGATTTAAGTTCCGACAGTGATATTGTTGTTAAATAAATTTTCCTTATATAGCATTGTAACCGTAACAATGACTGTGTTAAACACAACAATAGCAAGCGCTGCTATAAATTACTACCTTATACGTTCTGTAATTAAAATTTGATATTAACTAATTTTTACTCTAAGATAAGTGCTCATTTTTAATGAAAAAATATTGAAAATGTATTATAATAATTCAATTTTTGTTGCTCCATAACATCTGGAGGTTGAGCCCTGCTGGTTCCTAGGCAGACCTCCCCCTGGTTCTACAGTAGTACTGCTAGCGGTTTGTCCGCGACTTCGTTCACGTGGTATAAGATGATATTATATTGTACCCACTTAAATTCTTTTATATAAAATCCACCCCCACCTCGATCGGGCAGTGTATACAAAAGATATGTATTTGTTTATTTTCTAAAAATAGTATTTTCCCGTGCCTCCGTATGAGTAATTTTTGGGATAAAATGAAGCCTAGATCACTCGTGGTATTATGCAAATTCTATCCAGAACTCTCTGTCTATCTATCTATCTCCCTGTCGCTCTCTACAAATATTATATTGACGTTCCCATCTACGTAACCATCCACACCCACCCACGTAACAACTCAAATTCATACCTATAATATGTGTGATGGTAGGTGAAAAATCCGTTTTGGATAGGATTTGCGCAAAACCTGTTCTTATCGAGTGTCAGGTCGAGAAAGGAGTTACTATGCCATATTTCAAGTCAATCGGGCGTATAGTTTTGGAGACTTCGCGATGAGTCAGTCAGTCAGTGAATGGTATTTCGCTTATATTATACCTATACTAGATTAAGTTATTATGATTAATCTTCGTTGACCTTCCGAATTCCGATCATGCACGCCGCTGTACACGATCATAATATGGAGAATTCGACTTCTGTGAATGAGAACAGCAATCACTCTAAACTAAACGCATACAGCAGAGCGAGAGGTGTCGGTCTCTCGATTCCACCACGCGAATGCAGCAGAGAGCAATTCTCAAACAGCGACTCACGTACACCGAGCGGTTCTCTAGTCCAACAGTCGTAACACTGACATTAACACATTGTTATTCTTTTATTTGTTATTATTTTTGTTTCTGAACGCTGTTTGTTCGTGACGTTGTTGCGCGCCAATTTAAATTGCTGTTCGTAATTAAAAACTGTGTGTATTGTAATTTCTGTTATTATTAAATAATGTGTAATTACTAATTAGTGCGTGGTATCTGTTTTCGTAATTTTTAAATTTATTTTATTAATGAACCAGTGAAATGTGAATTCAATGAAAGTGTAAATTAATAAAATGTGTGTAATTTGTCGCAGTGTGTAAAATATATTTTAATATTCTATTAGAAGTTGTTTCAAATCCACAAGTAAGCAGAAAATGAAAATTTACATGGAAAAAAACTACATTAAGCAAGTGAAGTAGTGGATAACGGCTAGTAATAAATACACAAGGTTTTTCCACCCTGCGTTTATATCTTTCCGACATTTTATTCTCTATATACCTTGAAAATGTTTTAACTTACAGATGGGATAACCTTAGATGTTGAACGTATATAATCCACAATTTAATCTTATCCTTAAAAATGTTAGTCCAATAAATAACTCGGCATTGGGTGTTTTCGCTCACGGCGCATCCCTATCACTTCATAGCGTAATATTATACAGCCTATGTTACTCGTCATAAAATCGAGCATGAGTCCTCGAACTTAATAATACATGACCTTTTTCTTATAAATAAGGTTCCCGATACGGTATAGCAATATTAAATCAAGCCTAAGGGTGTGTGTGTGAGTATGTGTGTGTGTGTTCGCACGATACAACCGAAATACTTAATTGATTTAAACGAAATTTGGTTCACATTCGAACACCTCACCGCACATAACCTATTTAAAGATAACAAGTTGAGCCCTATGTTTAAAAAAAGGCTGTATTTTACACTACACCCTAGAGAAGTAAAAGGTATAAATTTTTGTAAAAAAAAAACAAAAAAAAAGTAAGAAGGGCATCGACAGCCGGGATCGAGCGCACACTTTTACGAGGCAAGTTTTCTACCTCGCCACCAACTTAGCTTAATGTTCTACAGCCTGTTTTTATAGTATACCTACTGTATACGGTACATTGCGACGCGTTCGTTACAATTTCAATTTGAAGAATGAATTTTACCCTATACTGGGTGTTTTTTGAAAACTTTGGACGTTTTTCTTTAAAAAACAACGGGTGGAATAAAAAAAGTTCGAACGAAAGTTGTTAGGTTTCGAGGGGAAAATCGTTTGGACACAATAACCACCCCCACCACCTCACCCTTTAGCAAGGAGAGAGGATGACTCTTGTTTTTTAAATGGGAACCCCCATTTTTAATCACCGATTTTAATGTACCTATATCTATGTGAAAATAAACATCTTTTGTCTGATTTTTTAAAAACTATAATAGTTTTTTGCAAATCGCTAATATTGTTTTTTTTTTTTTAATATAATGAGCGTTTTGTTAAAAAACTACAACCCGCATTCGTTACCACGGAGAGTTTTCTCGAGAGTCTGCTGATTCCTTAATGTGTTATCAGTCATTAGTATCGATTTGCAAAAAAAAAACTATTATAATTTAAAACAATTTCAGACAAATCATGTTCATTTTCAAATAGGTACAAAAAAAAATTCGATGATAAAAAATGGGGGTTCCCATTTAAAAAACAAAAGTCACCCTCTCCCCTTACTGAGGCGTGAATTGGTGGGGGTGGTTATTATGTCCAAACGATTTCCCCTTCGAAACCCAACAACTTTCGTTCAAACTTTTTTTTCATTCAACCCGTTGTTTTTTAAAGAAAAACGTCCAAAGTTTTTAAAAAACACCCGGTATAATGCCAAAAGAAGTCTTACTTCAAATAGTGCATGCGAACCGGGTCAGTAGTAATGGTGCACAAACAAACAATAAGTTTACAGTTCTATATATCTATGGATTCTCAGATAGGTGGATAGATAAATAAATACGTAGATAGATGGATAAACAGGTAAATATGTTTAGTTAATGTGATATCATTAATGATTGATGAATTATTTATTCAGATCGTTGAAATAAAAAAAACTTCAATAGAAAAAAAAACATTTCCATAAATCAGCGGTAAATGATAAACCTGCTTTATTAAATTAATTGGTAATAATTACGGCAGGTAAACTAAAAGCGTAGTTACAAAAACACGGATACAAAATCAGTATTAAAAAAATAAATAAATAAAAGCAGTCGAATGGTTGACACATATTAAATTTGCATAGGTATTTGTTTTAATTAATCAATGCGGTTAAACGACTTCGCTAAAAAAGTAAAAGACTTGTTCTGTTTACAGGTGATATTTTAATAACAAATTAATTATCGCTAACACATTATCGCGTACAGGTAAATATTCACTCGATTTAGGTAAATTGAATATTGGAAAAAACCGTCACTGATACGTCTTTTATGATTTTAATCTATTTGTTATCTATAAACACCGACAAGAAGTGACGTAAAAATGGAACAGGTGTTTTTGTGTCGACTTTTGCGATAGATGGAGAGAGAAAAAGGTATATTGTATATTATATAGGCGCCCTTTTTTATTTTTTCGCCCGACTTTAACCGGGTAGAGCTAACTTAGTCTTACTCTAAACATGAATTGCAAAGAAAATGACTGACGTAGCGAACTGAAAACAGGGCTCGCATGTGGAGAGTTTTTGGGTGACGAACAGGTACGCCCATTTTCGCGTGCTTCGAGATATCCATGTAAGATATACTCAGGAGCGGACCGTGAATTTGTGGGGCCCTGGGCTAACACTAGTTGGGGGCTTACTAATTAATCAAACTAATTGCCATTTTGTCAAAAAATGGTGTTTATTTTTGTTTTTCGGTCCCATTGGCTGTTTAGCATTAGACCTAAAAATCTCCTAAAATTTCAGCTTCCTAGATCAAACCTGTGAACGGCGTAAACCGAATTTGTTTCCCATTTAATTAACATGGGAGAAACAGCGTTTTTACTCAAACATGGATAGCTGATTACAGCATTTTGTAGAGAATAAATTTTCCACAAAAAAGATCTTTAGTACTAAATCCGTGAATGAATTGTTTTCAAAGATATATTCGTTTAAACATTCTCATAAAAATCGGATTTCGTTTAATTAATTAATGTTTAAACGAGCATATCTTTGAAAATAATGAATACACGGATTTAGTATTAAGGACTTTTTTGTGGAAAATTTAATTCTCTCCAAATTGTTGCTATCAAAAATTTAAAAAAATTCTACCAGTTATCCATGTTTAAGTAAAAACGTTGTTTTTCCCATGTTAATTAAATGGGAAACAAACTCCATTTACGCCGTTCCCAGGTTTGATCTAAGAAACTGAAATTGTGAGAGCATTTTTTTTAGGTCAATGCTAAAACATTAGCCACTGGGGGCGAAAGCAAAAAAAAGAACACCCTAATGTATACGGTACAGGAAAAAAATTTGGACAATAACATGTTTTATTAAATATGACTTAGCCACACAAGCAACAACTATAAGACATTATAACATAAGAAATTAGCAGGTTATGTTAAATTATTATTTTTTTTTAATTCGCAATACTATCTTCAATCGGGGCTGGGGGCCCTTTATATCCAGGGGGCCTGGACTGCAGCCTAAAAAGCTTATATATAGATCCGCCCCGAATATTGATCGAAATGCTCGAGATATTGCAAGCAACTTCACGATAGAAAAGGGAACCAATGAGGAGTTTGGAAAGCCGGACGAAAATGACTCCCTACATGTAGACAAACGGCAACTTCACTCCTACGTTTTTCTTTTTCTCTTTTAGATAACCAAGAAACTGTTTTAAGACTGCCCATAAACGTCTACAGAAAAAAATGACGAATCTGGAAAATTCGAAATTTCCCATTGTGATTAAATTGCTGTGCATTGTGTTTTTTTTTTCATATTAGTAAGTGAGAAATACAATGATAACGAAGGGTCTGTCACAAAGTACTGGAGGTTTAGTAACATAATGCTGATGGCATTGTTATCTATGTTCTGTCGTCAACTTTTATATACATTTCATTAATGATCCACGTTTTGTATCAAAGATATTTTTTCGAATGTGTTCAAGCTAGGCGTTGAAATTATTTTAATTTCTAGATTTTTAGAATAGAGTACCTACCTCCTAAAATTTAAAACTAACCGTATGTGAAACTATAATTTTCAGTATGTTTAAAAATTGAATGACAGCTACATATAGGGATATATTACACAGGATGAGGCACATAAAGTGTTACAGAGCAATAGCACTCAAACTATTGATCATATCCAAAAATGTTTCAGACAAAAGTTTTAGTGTTCGAGAAGGCCGTCATAGTGGACCACCCTATTTTTTTATCGGTGGAGGCGCTGAAGCTACGTCAAGGTCAACTTCACTTTTTTAAACGAAACCATGTATTTTTTTTCGATGACATTATTAGCGATTTTAAGACGAATTCAGCAACCTACAACACAAGGTCATTCAAATTATTTTATTTTTATTTATTAAAAAAAAATTCAAAATTTTTATTTTTAGAATATTCTGTTCAATATTCAGAATATTCAAAATAGTCACGTATGTACCGAAATTACACCACAAATGTCATCATTTCGAGCATCTTCCGTAGGTAGACCCAAGCAAAGGTTAGTGGATCCTTTAAAAGTGAATATTCCGATATGTTTAGATTTTTCGACTACGATTTTGCGTGATTAGAATGATCTTGTGTTGTAGGTTGCTGAATTCGTCTTAAAATCACTAATAATGTCATCGAAAAAAAAAATACATGGTTTCGTTTAAAAAAGTAAAGTTGACCTTGACGTAGCTTCAGCGCCTCCACCGATAAAAAAATAGGGTGGTCCAGTATGACGGCCTTCTCGAACACTAAAACTTTTGTCTGAAACATTTTTGGATATGATCAATAGTTTGAGTGCTATTGCTCTGTAACACTTTATGTGCCTCACCCTGTATACCGTAAATTGTTGTAATAAACGCCGTAGCCAAAAACGATGTACAATGTACATTTACAAAAAAAAGTATTAAAAAAACGGTCTAATAAAAGTTGTGGCTGAACATTTATACTCAAGAATTACATTATAGGTTAATAATATATAATTTATTTTAAACTGACGCAAAACTGACTTAAATGACAGTACTTGTCATGAACACTTTCCAGTTTTGGATATCCATTGAGATAAAAATAATCTACAGGACAGAGCTGCGCAAATTCTATTTAGTATCGGCCCGTCCCGGTTCCACCAGGGTACAAAACTGTAAGATTTATTAATACATAGTCTCTCTCTCTCTCTCTATATCTGGAAATATTATACAGACTTTCCCATCTATTATTTTTAATGCATCTCTAAAGATTTGGCTAGCGTTAGCCATGTAAGCATTCGAAAACAGTTTTTTTTTTGACAAAACACCGTCATAATTCAGCCATTTGTTACAAAATATTTACAAATTATATACACACACCTTCCTCGTTTATCGCTTTTTCTATTCGTGAAAACCGTTTCAAAATCTGTTGCGTGGCTTAGAAGATGTAAGCAGAGAAACAGCCAGAAGCAAAGAAGCAAACAGCGACTTTGTTTTATACTATGTACTGATGATGATGATTAGTGTATTTGGCATATGGCACGTACACTATTAGCTTCAGTAGGATGGCGGGACATTAGGATCGGACAAAAATTTCTCGACGTTTCATAGCCTCCTAAAAAAATCTCAAAATCGTTTTCAAAACGAAATTTAACTCTTTTAGACCGGACTCTCAGTGGAGTTCCGTTTGCAAAAATTGCGGACCTCAATCTGACTTCTGATATATATTGTATAGATCCCAGACATCCTACAAACAAATGTTGCCAACCAGTTTTGTGGTCCCCCTCCCCCTCCCCGGCAATTAAAAATGGCATACTACAAATAAAAAAAAAAATCATCAAGCCATGCCGTGTGGGGTATCAAATGAAAGGGCTTATTGAGTAGATCACGAATATATAGCACACTATAACATTTCTTACAGTTTCTCTAAGAATTTTTTGAAAATTTACTAAAATGCTCCATTTTCGAGTTAACTTTAAACCACTATAGATTGAAAACTAATGAATATATTTTTATAATTATTATTTTTAATAACTAACAATAGTCCATTGTTTACGACCAATAATTCGTACAGTGAAAAAGTTGCACGGGGGAGCGGGGGGAGCAATCAAAGATGGCGAGTTTCGATATTTCAATATATTTCTTAAAATTTCGGACTCTCAGTGGAGTTCCGTTTGCAAACATTGCGGACCTCAATCTGACTTCTGATATATATTGTATAGATCCCAGACAGCCTATAAACAGATGCTGCCAACAAGTTTTGTGGTCTCCCCCCCTCCTCCATCACAAATATTACTGATAAATTACAAAGATTTTTGGTTTTAATATGGAATTTCATTAGAAAATTAGTAGTTATGTGTCTAAAAATTGTTTAAATCGGATGGCATTCGAAATTTATACTGTCCTAAGTACAAATTATAGTGTGTATCAATGCCATCCGACTTCGATTAAATTTACCCCTATTTAGCAACCCCCCAAAACTCATGAAAATAACAATTTTATGCAGCGTATGGCATTATTTTTATTGTTATTGAGTTTTGGGGGGTGGCTAAATAGGGGTAAATTTAATCGAAATCGGATGGCATTGATACACACTATTATTTGTACTTAGGACAGTATAAATTTCGAATGCCATCCGATTTGAACAATTTTTAGTGTTTTTTTTACCTATTGTTAAAAAAATCGAAAAAAGGGTTTTTCGGCGACTTTGAGGGGCTGTTTCTCCGAAACTGCCCATCAGGATCGGATGGCAATTTTTTTCCAACGTTTGGTGGTGTCAATAAGTATGCTCACTAATTTTGAAGCGGTTGCCTTTTCAGTTTTTTTTAAATTTTTTTTTTATTCGCTAGTGCAAAAACGGTCCGCGTGTTTCGGCTGGCAAAAAAATTTTATTGTATAATTAGGGTATTTCCTTCAATGCAACCGCATTTTTATCCGGTTGCCTTTTCAAACATTTTTCGATTTTGCCCCACCCCCATATCGCCGCCCCTGTTCATTTGGGGTCACTTTGGCCGCTACCAGGGGGTTCTGTACCAATCATAGGCCCAGATTACCACTCGCCATCCGGTTGCCTCTCCGACACCGGATTGACGTGCCATTGCTTTGAATATAAAATAATATAGAGCAGCGATAAAGGGGGGGGACTGAATGACACAGGACCGCGCGCGCGCGCGGCAACATGGCTTTTTACGATGTGGATAGCATCAGGTAGATGAATCACCAAACATTTCGCGGTCCGCTATTTTTGCAAACGAACATCCCCTTGTAGCCTGCTCTATTTAGTAAACATCAAAATGTGCTTTTCTTACTGAAGGGAGGGTGTATTTAATTTGGTACAGATATTGGATTCACAATAATATTGAAATTAAGAAAAATGTTAGTATTTTAAGGGGCGCATGAAGTGGTTAAATTTTTTATTTGATCTAAATACAAATTTAAGTTAATATAGTAAAACCATAATGCCTTTATTAGCAAATAAACTATATTGTCGATAGGGTTTTGGCACTGTGACCTGAATTTTTTTTATTAATGTTAGTACTGAACGGTATGATGCAAAGTTCCGCTAATTTCTACGATCACAATTTTCTGTTTATATATATGTCGTAGTCATAATGCAAAATTAGGCATTTTACAAAATGTCTAGGCATTTTATAAAAAGCCGGCAAAACGCGAGCGAACAATGCAGTTTCCGTTATGACTATACCAATTCAGGCAAATTGATAAAATGCCGGCAAAATGTGAACAGAAGAACGTGTATCTCGTTCTGACGCATTATTTTCAGGCATTTTACAATTTACCAACAGCGATGTAGTCATAACGTAAGCGGGAGAAAAAAATAATAAAATTAGGGAGATAGGTACTAGGTAAGTATTTCATAAAACAATAAACTTTTTTATTATATAAATCTAAATAAACACTTCATACCTATAAAAACTTTCAGTTAGGTACTCTTAAAGTAATGCACGAAATAAAGTAACTACCTAAATAAGTACCTAAGGTAAAGGGTCCAGTTTTTGGCGGTTTAAGAGTAACAGCTGAGGTTATATTACGATCCCTAATATAAAATTCAATTTGAATAAATAATATTTTATACCTATCATAAACAAGTTCAGAATTTCTAGATAAGGTCATATGAGCGAAATAATTATTTGAACCGAATTTTGACCTAAACTAGTACCATTCCACATTTATGAGTTGGAATGGTAAATGAAATATAGAAAATAGTATAAGATAATAAACAATCGTTAGAAATATAAATATTTTAACATTTTATGGAGATGTCAACACATATAACCTACTTATTTTAGTTTTAGGTTAGGTTTAAGTACAGCTGTTTGGCTCAACTGTATCAGGAAAGCAATGTTGTGCGTTTTGACTACATCGCTGTTGGTAAATTGTAAAATGCCTGAAAATAATGCGTCAGAACGAGATACACGTTCTTCTGTTCACATTTTGCCGGCATTTTATCAATTTGCCTGAATTGGTATAGTCATAACGGAAACTGCATTGTTCGCTCGCGTTTTGCCGGCTTTTTATAAAATGCCTAGACATTTTGTAAAAAGCCTAATTTTGCATTATGACTACGACATATATATATATATAACTAGCTGTCTCGCCGGGTTTCACCCGGGTGCAAAAGAACTAATGAGGAGAAGGGATACCATCTTAGTTTACCGAGATGAATGTTGTGTCCAAACATGATGATTGGAGTTACCGTTCAAAAGTATTTGTTGGACGGACGAATTTTGAGTTATATTTTGCAACAATTGTCATTGTTGCTCCGCTCCTATTGGTCGTAGGGTGATATTATATAGCCTATAGCCTTCTTCGATAAATGGACTATCAAAAAAAAATTTCAATTCGAACTAGTAGTTCCTGAGATTAGCGCGTTCAACCAACCAAACAAACAAACTCTTCAGCTTTATATATTAGTATATAGATGTTCCTTGACTGCGGTTTTGTATTTGGAGTTCACTGCAGCAGCGTGACCCAGATAACCTTGACATTTGAAGGCCTTAAATATAACCCTGTAGGTACACATACAAAAAATAGTAACAAGATTTTCATCTGTAATTTTATTTTTTTTTTGCATAATTTTTGACTAGTTGTGAAACGTAGATGTGAAAAGTGAGTTTCTCGAATTTTTGTGTGGTGGTCTGTTTATTTTTGTGCAAGCATTATTTGAGAACGTCTGCAGCCCCGGATCTAAGGGGGGGCAAACCGGGGCACCCGCCCCGGGCGGCAGTTTCAGGAGGCGCCAAAATCATGATAGAATATGGTTGAAAACCACACCCAATCTGTCCTTTTTGCGATTTACTCAATCTGCTTGTTTTCTGATGGTTTCCCGTTCACTAAAAATGCCAACAATTATATATTTGTGGGGTTTTTTAAGTAATTTATCTCAAACGCTGGAGAGAGGGCGCCATTATCAAGTTTCTGCCCCGGTACGAAAAAACCCTAGGTCCGGGGCTGAACGTCTGGGAGAGTTTCAGAATAGTTGCGCGTGTGTCGTATTGCCGTTGTTCATAGTCTTGCACTATGAAATTTAAATTGTTTGATGACACTTTTTGAGAAAAATTCTGGAATACGTCAATTTTGTTTTTTAAAACGGTATATTTTCTGATAGATTTCACTTTTCGATAGTGTTTTCAGATGCTTTCACGTCATCGGCCTTTTTTTAAATGGCAATTTTTTCGATGGGTTCGGGAAGAGTAGTTTTTTAACAATAATAGTGACATGTTGACGAAAAAAATTGTTAGATAGGTATTTGATCTCAAAGTTCAAAAAATAAAAAATCGAGTCGACTATTAATTCCAAAATTGGGTTAGGTACATATTGTCAGGAAACCAATAAAAGCCAATTTGAGCACCTCGTTTGACTTTATCTGAAAGATCGGTTTTTATAATTTATAGCCGACTCGATTTTATATTTTTGTTTGAAATTTGTTATTAAATATCTCAAGAACTTTCCTCTTCAACATTTCCCTTTTTTGACATTATCACACTCAGAAAAATATTGTCTTTATGAATCAGTCGAAAAAGTTAGAGTTGCCATTTAAAAATGGCCGATGACGTCATAACTCAAAAAAACAGTCGAAAAAGGAAATGTATCAAAAAGTATGCCATTTTGAAAAAAAAAACGATTTGCCCGAGTATTTTTCTCAGAAAATTTCGACAAAAAATTAGCACAAGACTTTATGTGCTCCACTGAATGGCATTTCCATGATTCATGTAATTAAATTGTGGTGAAAGTATTATATCAATTGTATTGAAAATATGAATTGGTAATAGGTCCAAAAGAACCCTGCCTCCTGAAGACCTTAAAAAAATGAATGGGCTGAATTGTTTTGATATCAAACTAAACTGAAAACTCCTTCTGTATTATTATACCTTATTGATTCCACTTTTGGACGCCGTCCAAAATTTAATCTATTACTAAGAAAATTGTGTACATTGAACATCTTTGTATATTTTATTAATAACTATTTATGTTTTTTAACTAAATAATAAACCGCGTAATGCATTTTCTTTGGAAAATAAACAAGCATCTGAAATGATAAATTCGTGTTTAAAGCGAAATTATTTTTAATTGATTTTCTTATGATCCTTGAGCGAGTGTAGGCTGTAAAAACACTTCCGTGGTTACAAAATTATTTGGATTGAACCAAATGTATTTCTTTGATTGCTGCATTTGTGTCAGCGTAGACTGTGCTATTTGCTTTGAAGAGGTTATAATTTTCCGAAAAGATAATTCCATAACTAAAGTCGTCCCAAATTTTTTATACCTAATCTAGAATTATGTTATGTGTCAACTGAACTCGTATTTAAATCTTTGATTAACGTCTGAATAGAACTCTTCAAATAAATAAAATTGTCGACCAATTTTTTTCAGACTATACATTGACAAAAAATAATATAAAAATATAAATCAATATAACAAAAGATGACGTTTTGATCCAGATTTGGATCTTCTTTAGAAATATCTAAAAAAATATAAAAATTAATTAGTATTAAATAAGTAGCTAATACTAATTAATTTTTATATTTTTTAAATATAAAAATTAATTAGTATTAGCTAGTTATTTTCTAATAGAAAATAAGTAGCTATAATACTATTTAATTTTTATATTTTTTTAGATATTTCTGAAGAAGGTCCAAATCCGGATCGAAACGTCATCTTTTGTTAAATTGATTTATTTTTTATATTATTTTTTGTCAATATATAGTCTGAAAAAAATTGGTCGAATATTTTATTTATTTGATGAACCCTTATTTTGTACGCAATTCAAAAATAAATAAACGGTCGTAACTTGATGAACATTTTAAATTATACCTAGAGTGATTTTTAAGTTGATTCTTTTTTTTAACAGCGTGTAGCAATCAAATAGACGAAGAAATATTTCAAGTAACTTTTTTATCAAAACTCAAAAATGAAAGAGGAACGGGCTTTCAAAGTTTTTCTAAATTTTATGACATTTTGAGGTTGGTCTTGGCGTTATGTTATGTCACTATAGAAATATGTTACGTCATTATCAAGTATTCACAGAATTGTTTGAAGTTGTCCCCGTTTTGTTGGACACAAAGATTCGTGCCTCGTAGCCATGCTTCTGTACATGCTTGTAGTAGCGATAAGGACCTTCCTCAAATTAATTATTTGGGATGCATTTCCGATCCGTGCTATCATTTTATTCAAAGCAGTGGCACGTCAAGCCGGTGTCGGACAGGCAACCGGATGGCGAGTGGTAATCTGGGCCTTTGAGTGGTACAGAGCCCCCTGGTAGCGGCCAAAGTGGCCCCAAATGGACAGGGGCGGCGATATGGGGGTGGGGCAAAATCGAAAAATTTTTGAAAAGGCAACCGGATAAAAATGCGGTAGCATTGAAGGAAGTACCCTAATTATATAATACATTTTTTTTGCGAGCCGAAACACGCGGGCCGTTTGTGCACTAGCGAATAAAAAAAAAAGTGAAAAGGCAACCGCTTCAAAATTAGTGAGCATACTTATTGACACCACCAAACGTTGGGAAAAAATTGCCATCCGATCATGATGGGCAGTTTCGGAGAAACAACCCCTCAAAGTCGCCGAAAAACCCTTTTATTTCGATTGTTTCAACAATAAGTAAAAAAAAACACACTAAAAATTGTTCAAATCGGATGGCATTCGAAATTTATACTGTCCTAAGTACAAATAATGGTGTGTATCAATGCCATCTGATTTCGATTAAATTAACCCCTATTTAGCCACTCCCCAAAGCTCATGAAAATAACAATAATGACATACGCTGCAAAAAATTGTTGAAAATCCTTTTCAATGAATATTTAACGACTGCTTGGACTTTTAAAAGGTCTGTGCATGAAAAGGATTTTCAACAATTTTTTGCAGCGTATGGCATTATTGTTATTTTCATGAGGTTTGGGGGGTGGCTAAATAGGGGTTAATTTAATCGAAATCGGATGGCATAGATACACACCATTATTTGTACTTAGGACAGTATAAATTTCGAATTCCATCCGATTTTAACAATTTTTAGTGTGTATTTTTTACTTATTGTTGAAACAATCGCAAAAAAGGTTTTCCGGCGACTTAGAGGAGTTGTTTCTCCGAAACTTCCCATCAGGATCGGATGGCAATTTTTTCCCAACGTTTGGTGGTGTCAATAAGTATGCTTACTAATTTTGAAGCGATTGCCTTTTCACTTTTTTTTTTCGCTAGTGCAAAAACGGCCCGCGTGTTTCGGCTGGCAAAAAAAATTATTATATAATTAGGGTATTTCCTTCAATGCTACCGCATTTTTATCCAGTTGCCTTTTCAAAAATTTTTTTATTTTGCCCCACCCCCATACTGCCACTCCTGTCCATTTGGGGTCTCTTTGGGAGCTCTGTACCACTCAAAGGCCCAGATTACCACTCGCCATCCGGTTGCTTGTCCGACACCGGCTTGACGTGCCACTGCTTTGAATATTTCTTTTGAATTAATTAAATAAAATTTAATTGAACTTCGAAAGGTTGTCTCTCTCTTATTTTTGAGTTTTGATAAAAAAGTTACTTAAAAATCAAATCTATATACACGTAGTAATTAATATTATTTTAATGCCTCCCCCCCAAAAATGATAAATTTTCGATTAATATTTATTTAAAATGACGATAACTAGTTTTTGGGTTAGGTACTACTCTATTTTATCACACTGATAAGAAAACATTATAGTGTTCTTTTTTCTTCAGCAAAAGAGCTGAAGTGGTGCATGTATGTTAGAATTTTAGTTTCAAATCAAAATTTAGCAATTCTCTCTTTTTAACTTTTTATGCCTTGAAAAAAATCATAAGTACCTATACCTATATTATGTAGGTATTGTTCGAACGTCGACAATAAAACAAATGAAAATAATAACGTCTTCACTGTTTTTTTAACTGCACCTGTGGCCAAAAAGATAAACTGCTTAAGTAGAATTTTTGGTAAAATAAATATTTACCTGTCGAACTCTCAACGACGTCCAACAAACAGTGATTTTAACAATAAATGATCAGAAATGGAAGAAATCCTACTTATATTGTTCATTAATTTTTCTGACCAATAATTGTGGCCGTCAATTTTTTCAATTGTGGTCACCTACAAATAACTTGAAAATTAAACAACAAATCCGGGGGTCAAATTGAGGATCTGCCCCGGGTATTGTTTTTTTTATGGCAGAGAGTCTAGTTAGTGACGCATATAATTCTGCATTTGGAATACCTCTAGGTTTGAGTTGGTAATAGACTGTTCGGTCGTTGACAAATAATTTGTATGTATGCCGTCTGACAAACAATGATATATAATTCTATATATAGAACAGATGTTTATGAAAATGGTTTATGGAATGATCTAGATTCTAGTTGATACCTAACATAAATAATTCTGCATCGGCCAGAAAATTTGAGCAAATCAAGCCACAATGGCTGGGTTGCAGGAAGCATCGCAAAATATTTTATTGACAAGGACATTCGGAATCTCTCTGTCGTGTAGAACATTGGATTGTATTCACAGAAAAACAAATGATTCATTTACATATAGGAAGAGGTTCCGTTTCTGTAGCTAACTTTTGATCAAAATGGGTAGCAAAAATTTGTTTCGTAGTGAACATTGCATTGTACAAAAAAACGATGTTAAATATACCTAGGTGTCTGGTAAGTTTTTTTTTTTTTTTTTTTTCAATGGATCAATTATTTTTCGAGCAGGATCTTTTCAAATTTTACAATGCTTTTCTTATGGAGGAATATGTAAAGTCACTGCAATCTAAGGCTATTTTCAAATCAGATTTTCTGATAATGCTTTCTGCAGCCGAGCAAATTATTACATACATTAAAAAAATATTTTTTTTGAGTTCAGTGAACTTGAAAAAGTATTTCCAAAAATTCGATATGAGCAGTTTTGTCTTTAGGTCACTGATAGTATTATGTCATCATAAGTATGTGCAAAACATTATTTAAATAACTTTATCTAGAAGCAGCGAAGAACGCAAGGAAAACATTTTTTATTTCATGCAAATATTTGCACAACAAATGCAAACGTCTGAATATTGTTACGCGATATTATTATCATATCATAGACGATGTGCACCGAGGGGAAATTCAGGGACAGCTGACAGATCGCGTTTAGTAATTCGATTTGCAGCTGGAAAAAGCCGGGCCGTACAGTTAATATAGATCTCTTCCCCAAGAAATAAGTTATCGAATGGTTAAAACAACATTCAAATCCGTTCAGTAGTTCTCGTGTTTTTAGAAAACACACAAACGGACGCGACGGGAACTTTCTTCTATATTAGATTACTAAGTTTTGATAACTTGGTAGAGTTATTTCAGATATGAAAACTGTAACTTTTAGATTAGGAATTCCATCAAGAATAATGCCTTAAAAATCCTCAGCATTACTTCTGGTACGCCCTATATGCCTAGATAAGTAACATAATTAATTTCTACATATATCCTACGTCATGATGTTTATCATTCTTTGTTATAGAATGCATATACAAATAATACCGCTTGATATGAAATTTGTAATATAAAATTTCATTTTACTATATTAGATAATACAATGATATCCAAATGTGCAAAAACAGGCAGAAAAATCGGTTAATACGAGGACTTTGTAGGCATTTAGTTGTAAATAAATACGAATTTAAACAGATCAAAATACACCGTATTAACTCGCCAGTATACTTTCGCTTCCATTCTAATACATTTAAAACAATTAGCCTAGTCGAGAAGTGAGTTTCTTGCGAAAAGAGTCTTCAAAAATATAATCAATAGTTTATTCAATTCGGATATTTAAAAGTTATATATTTTGTTTATTATAAATTTTTAAAGTTAACAAAAAATGATAGATGTCATTTTTTTTCTCAACAGGGCGGTGCGCATGAACTGTAACGGCCGCGCGGAACTCTATTTTCAATGTTAAATTTAAACTATAAATAATAGAGATAGAGTCCCGGGAGTGGGGTTTTTTTTATTGGAAATTTTCTCCTCTTTAAGATTTTTTTTTCAATTTCGGATTTCGCTTATAGTTTTTGAGTAATTGCTAAAAATCTTGGGAGCGTTTTTCGTTTTTTGTTAATAACAAATGCAATTTTTGCGG
Source organism: Xanthostigma xanthostigma (assembly GCA_963575645.1). Taxonomy (NCBI): domain Eukaryota; kingdom Metazoa; phylum Arthropoda; class Insecta; order Raphidioptera; family Raphidiidae; genus Xanthostigma; species Xanthostigma xanthostigma. Next base: position 46,226,639 of record OY754464.1, read on the forward strand.
CGAAAAAATTATAAAAACGCCTTTTTTAGAATATTTTTCCGAATTCAATGAGCTATTGCTCATATTTTTTGAAGACTTGGAACTATTTTTCGCATTGAAACTCACTTCTGGACTATGCTAAATCCAAACTTACTAAAACAGAATAAACGCCTTTTCATTAATTTTTTTACTGCCATCTGTTAACGAACTGACTAATTGATTTATACTAGAACGCGGTTATACCTATTCTTTTCTTCTTACTTCCACCCCAATGTTTCGATCAAAAGCGCTAGTGTGAGTTTCTAAAAACGATAAGCTTCTTGAACCTATTCAACCGATTTACGTATGATTTTCACGAATACTAGATGTGTGTGAGTGTGTGTGCGTGCGTGAGAGAGGGAGAGAGATAAAGAGAGGAGACTGATTTTGACCGACCGCAATTGCAATATATGGGCGTTTTCACACTTACCGACACGACACCGGCACGGCAACGACAACGATGCCGCTGGACGTGTAGTCTCATGTAAATTAACGGAATGGTTTCCCACTTGCCGATATGTCGGCATCGTGTCGGTGCCGACAACGAAATGTCGGCGGGCAGCAGTAAATCCACTCGTGTTGTCGACGATTATTTAAAATTCTTATTTGATTTTTGTGAGTGTTGTTAAATTTTTTTTGTAAACTAGTGGAATCTAAGCCTTGTATTTGGGATAAAACTAATGAAAAACAAAACAAAATATGTACCCTCTAAATATCTCATTTTTAAAATTGGATGCATCCATAACTGTCTTTGTGTTTTTCGTTTTTTGCACCTCAAATATAACAAATATAGCAAACGCAATTTGTTAACTCCCGCCATGACGCTTTTTGTTCGGACGTCAACACGGCAACTTGTGTCGTGTCGTCTAATGTGAATATATGCTACCTAATTTATCGTGCCGGTATCGGTGCTGTGCTGATGTCGTGCCGGTGTCGTGTCGGTAAATGTGAAAACGCCCTATTTCGTTGGTTTTAAATAACGCAAACATCAGCTAGTGCTGTGGTTCTTGAGCTGGTTTCGTTCGTTCGTTGGTAGATGAATTTTCAACTTGTTAATTTTAAAATCAGAAATAATTAATAAGTTATTTCTTGACGAACAACAGTAAATTTAACTAGCTCGTCGAATAAACGCCCACCACTAACTCGGGGCGATTTTGCCTTGCGGTCACAAACATATGCTGCAATGCTGCATACATATAGGTAAAATAAACTTGTACCGGCCGGTGGTCATTTAACATTTAAACTAACATATACCGTCCTATTAACAACTATTATAAACAACGGCTTGTGTGTATTATAAATACTGCCCTATACAGTAGATTATATTGTGTGCTTATTACATTAACATTGTGTATACGTTTTTATCGTATGGCATATACACTACTAGCCGTTACCCACGGCTTCGCATGAGATTGAGACGAAACACGGATGCATTCCCATTATTTAGTATAGTTACTTCTTTCTCGAAGAAGACCTCTCTAATAAATTTCAAAATTGATGACATTCACGTGATCAACGTCCCGACAAACCTTGAAAATGACACCCATGTTGATTTTTAGACTTTTTACCTCTTTTCACCCTCTTAAGGGGTTGGTTTTTAAAAAGCACGAAACACGTGTTTATTTATTTGTTGACAGGAGTAATCCTGAGCATTTTCGAATTGATACATTTTCAAAAGTCTGTTCTTAGCGGATGCCTACGTCATAATAACTGTCTGTGTGCCAAATTTCAACCCAACCCGTCCTGTTGTTTGAGGTGTGCGTTGATCCTCCATTAAAATTTTGAACGCCCGTTACACTTTTTTAGGGGTTGAATTTTTAAAAAGCCGTTCTTAGCGGATGCCTACGTCATAATAACTATCTGTGTGCCAAATTTCAGCCCAATCTGTCTAGAGGTTTGAGCTGTGCGTTGATAGATCAGTCAGGAATGGTTTCTTTTTATATATTTAGATTAGCGTCTGTCAAATGGCGGGATCTAGGAATCGGACCAAAATTTGTCGACGTTTCATATAACGTTAAGTTCATATAACTAAAGCCACACTGCCTGTATTTTGTCACTAGGGTTTGGCTCTGCGACCCGGTTTTTTTATTATTATGGTATCATACTAAATTCCGCTGTGTGTATAATGCACAATTTTCGAAAGAGACGCCAAATAATTCGCCTATGGCTCTAGAGTCTAAAGTTCTATAATCCGACAACCTATATACACACAGGTGCATTTTATACATAAAATAATGATAAAATACAATAGATGAAATTCATATGACTTCCACCCCACGAACTGCGATTCGTGGTGTCGGTAGTGTTCGACCAAAGCTTCGGCTTCGGCCAAAAAACTCACCTTCGGCGAGACCTTCGGCTTCGACCAAAATTGGCGGGAATTTTGGCCGAAGCCGAATGTTTCTAACAAGCGCAGAAATTGAACGAACTGTTACGAAGGAGCGATAGTGCGATGGACGTGGCGTTTTTTAGAGATGGTTAAAGTTACCTTTCCATATTCTATAGTCAATGTAAATCTTCAGTTTAAAAGTTTTAAAATCGTTTATATTATTAATAATCGATTAATCGGCTTCGGACAGAAAATTTCTTCGGTCGGACACTAGTTGTCGGATTACAAGTGACTCCAGATTAGCCAGGGACCGGATTACCATGACTACTATATCTGAAATAGACGCTGATAACGTCATAGTTGAACAATCTAGGTATATAATATATCAGCTGATCACCCGAGTTAGAATAGGACATACTCTACTTACGCACAAATATCTTTTTGAGAAGACCGATCAGCCGGAATGCGACATATGTAAAGTCCCTGTTAGCATAAAACATATCTTCTTGGTGTGTCCAAAATATGCCGCCGAAAGAATCGTTTGCGAATTGCGGATTTCCCGACGACCTACTTAACATTTTCGAGGATACCGAAAACGGCATCCAGCGTATAATATTGTTTCTCAACTCATCAGGATTACAAAATCGCTCATTTAGTCTCAATTGGTTTTAATAGGCCCAAAATAACTTCATAGTATTCATAATAAATATAGATCCGGACGCTAATGACCTTTGATGTCGATGCGTCCATAAATAACTACATATTTAAAAAAAAATATATATAATATATATCAGCTGCATATAAGATTTCGAAATAATTTCGTAGGATGTTATTAAATAAATTTACATGTTTCAAGTACATTCTCATCAAAATATTTTTACAGACTTGTTTTATGACGAGAATATCTGTTCTACATCATTGTTGTGTTGGTTTTGTAACAAACGAGTTTTGAAAAATTAATTAAAGCCAATATTTTTGGTTGACAGTGATTTATGAATAAAATTCCTTGTAAATCATGATTTTAATAATGTATTCTTTTTTCTTTTCTGTTATAGGTACTAGCATAAACGCATATTTATCATACGGCTCAACCCCTTTGGGTTAAGAATTATCAATTTGTCGAGTTGACACTATCAATATAATAAATTAATAATAAAAAAAATCAACTTGAATTATAATTCTAGGAAAAAAGAAGATATTTTCCGTTTTATTAGATAGACATACCTATATATTTTAATTTTTAGTGTTTTGTATCAAAATGATAAACAAAAACAAAACCCTTAATAGAGCAAGATGAAAGGTTATTTCATTCTAGTCCAGGCGGAAGGGAGTTTGAGCTGGAAACATACTCTACCTCGCTGATTTATTGCCTACGCTTTTAGGCCCCTCTCAGTGTCTCAAATGCACAAAAGTCTACAATTTTTGCGTTTTGTGTAGGGGGGGCCAAAAGGTGCAAAATTTGTTTTTTAATTTTCTCGGCTTGTATTATAACTACGACAAAAATAATAAATTATACCAATGTAGACGTCCTCCCAGCACTACAAGTTTGCCCCTTATGACTTTCGTCGTAACTGCAACGGTTACCGATTGGGGGGTGGGGCAAACTTTTTCGGAGCACAAAATTTTGTTTTTAATGAAATTGACAATTTGCATCGTGTTTTTACTTTTTTAACTATACGGCGATCATTTAATCACAGTAAAAAAAAGTCAATAAAATAGGCTAAGAAAAAGTTAATAAAGGTTATAACAACAATTAATGACTTGCCCTATTATGGACACTGTTTAACATTATTACTGTTTTATTTTATGGAAGTAAAAACATGTAGAAAACAAGAATATAGAACTTGCTCGTACTTTTATCTGCCGTGGGGTAATACCCTTTGACATTTAATCTTCAGGTAGATCCCAACGGTCCAACGGTTCTACGAATTCAAAAATATTGTAGCACGTATTGTTACATTAACTCTCTCTCTTTCTCTATCTCTCTCTCTCTCTTATGTAATATTATTGTCAAAATATTGTTACATTAACTTTCTCTATCTCTCTCTTATGTAATATTGTCAAAATTACTTTTCCTTAGCTAAACGCAGGAAAATTGAATGTTATTATTATTATTATTATTATAGTCAATTTCATAAAACAGAATTGTGCTCCGTAAAAGTTTGCCCCACTCCCCAATCGGTAACCGTTGCAGTTACGACGAAAGTCATGAGGAGCAAACTTGTAGTGCTCGGAGCGTCCTCTATAAAAAATTTCTTTACGCTTATCAATTCGCCATCATAAAAAAACCCACATAACGAAAAATGGACGTAAAGTTGGTCGATCGTAGGATCATCGTGCAAGTAACGTTCTTCATGACATGTTGATATTTAAACAGGCATTAAACGCATTATTACCATTATTTTCAATTTTGAAAATTTTGGACACTATTCTTTTATCCCCTGTACTCTTTATTTGAAATACATAAACAGACGATAGTATAGTAATCGGCCGTGAATCTGATACGGCGCACAAATATCAAATTTTATATATTATGAACAAGGTTATTTCGCTGACCGAGATATCTCAAGTCAAGCAACGCAGCCTCCGATCTTGGGATAATATCTATAAAAAAAAAAAAAAACACTGGCCGCAGTGCCAAACCTTGCTGACAAAATAGTGTACTTGTTAATATATGCATTACGGAGTTTAAATGTATATGAATTATTATCTACTAATAATAAAACTGTAAGGGGTTTTAAAACAAGGACTAGCGAGTTTTAACAATCACACGAGCAATACCATTTGGTACGCACATATATATGGTATTTTTTGGCCTACGCGCTATAAAATAGCTGCCTTTCACTTTATTTATAAACTTTTTGACACTTCACATTTGAACAAACGTTACTTCTGATAGGGTTATAAAGAAACAATAGGCAAACAGCGATTTACTACGGAATTGGTATAGAGTAGTATTCACTGATCAGTTTTGTTTTACTTTGCTGTACTAGTCCGTAATGTGCCATGTTACGTGCCGGTAATCGGTATACATACATGTAAAGTAGTACAAAAAAAATCATCTTTGTAGGCATTTTTTATGATAGCAAATCATGATTGTCATTTTCAAATTTCTTTGTTTGACTTTTAGTTCGACTTTAGCTCTTAAAAATCATAATCTGATTTCAATGAAATTTTATACAACTCAAAGAAAATATAGGCTTCTTTTAAATTCAGTTTTGCTCGCGAATTTTGTTGGAACATTGTAAAATGAATAATACGTTGTCTGATTAATTATTTTTCACATGTATAGGTACATATTAAACTGCGCTAAACTGCACTATTAAACTGGTCTATTTAATTAATGTGCGGTGAACGAAGGCAACAAAGAGCGCCAAAAATATATCTCCGTCTCTTTTTTCGAAGTAATTCCCTGCTTATTGCGACAATATATTAGCATGTGGTAGGTATATCTCTCTTTATCCAAAGTTCTTACTTTATCTATGATTGAACCAACGAACAGTTAACACAAAAAGAAGACATACCTATTGTAACAAAACTGTTGTAGTCCGTGGCGGAAATTATTTATTTACAATAATAAATGTTTACCAAACAGTAAGACACACAAACGAAAGCGTACTTCTTTAACTTAACAGAAATAATAACGTTAACATAAACAAAACTAATAGTTCTAGATAATATAATAAAGACTAAGTAACAGAGAATATATAGTCACTAAATTATATACACAAAATGTTTACAACACAGGAACACAACCCAAAGTTTATCAGCACACTTGTCTATTAACTATAAATCATTTATGTAAAACCACTCACTAAAGTTTATTTATTTTCCGAGTATAACTGAATAATTTATGTAGTAATGCCAGAGCACTGTGTCAACACAACTCACGAACAGCTCCAATATTACTGACTGACTGACTTGCCCACTCTGCTCGCCTTATATAGTTTCGGCCCACGCTTCTATCGAATGTTCTGGACGAATCGAGATTTCTTCCTTTACATCTATGGGCATCTCTCCAAGCGATTGTCTGCAGGTCGGATGTTTTTACCTGTTTCCATTGTTGCTGTTTCTAGTAGTTTCTACAGAATTCCATAGTCGTCCCATCAAGGGCACGCAACAATATATATGATTGCACTAGTGTCCGACCGAAACTAGTTTTTACGGCCGAAATCGAAACCGAATTTCGGCTTCAGTCTCAGTTTCGGCCGAAACCGAAACCGCATTTTCATGTTTACGTGGAAAAATAAAGTAAACATTATCATCATCAATCTTTATTTTTTTTTAAATTTTTAAATCAATCACATATTAATCATTCAGCTTCTGATATTTTAACTAATCATTAACTTTAGGAGGCATAAAAGACATTTCGTCGCTCGCAGCTGCCTCTGATCATGTCTGATTTCAGCGCGAAACCTCCCGAATGTAGTTTCTGTTTCGGCCGGATGGCAGTCGAAGCCGAAACCAGTTTTTTTTTGCCGAAACTATAGTTTAAGCTCCCATGACACAAAAAGTTACCCCAAAGAACACCTCAAAATTATAAAGTGAAAATGGCTGAAAAACATGTCAGAAACATGTTACGCCCGCCAGACAAGTAAAAATTTGTTAATTGTTATTTTTTATGAATTTTTGAAATTTAAAAAAAAAACATGATTTTACTTTCCAAAACACCTGCTTGAAATTTATACAATTTGTAGTAAATAATGTACTATTTTTGAAAAAATTGGTCTGGCTGACAATTTTTGTTAATAAGCTAGCCAGACTTAATTTGTTATAAACTATTTTTTTTATGAAAATACATTTCATAACACCTCCTTGAATTTTTTTTTAAATAAAGTTTAAGATCTCTTCTATCTAATACAACTGGTCTGGCTGACAATTTTTGTTAATAAATTGGTCAGACTTCATTTGTTATAAAATTTTTTGTTTATGAAGTCTGTCATAGTAAAAAACATTTTTTTGCTGACAGACCAATTTTTATGCAAAAAATAGATGTCAAACCTTCTTTCAGAAAAAAATTAAGGTGGTGTTTTGACACGGCCCTTGTAAAAGCTAATTTGTTTATAAAAAAAACGCTGTCACGGCGCTTAAAAATTGAATCTGGCATGGTAAAAAACAATATTTTGATGAAAAATGTATTAAAGTATATAAAAGGGATCTACCGCATTAATTTAGAATAATAAAAAAAAAAAAAATTTTCTAGTTAGCAACGATTATACCATATTTTTTCATTAATAAAAAAATATGGTATAACCGTTGCTAACTAGAAACAAAAATTTTTTTTAATCTAAATTAATACAGTAGATTCCTTTTATATACTTTAATACATTTTTCATAAAAATATTGTTTTTTACCATGTCAGATTCAAATTTTAAGCGCCGTGACAGCGTTTTTTTTATAAACAAATTAGCTTTTACAAGGGCCGTGTCAAAACACCACCTTAATTTTTTTCTGAAAGAAGGTTTGACATCTATTTTATGCATAAAAATTGGTCTGTCAGCAAAAAAATTATTTTTACTATGACAGACTTCATTTTTCGAGTGCTGCGATCACATTTTTTAATGAAAAAATATGGTATAATCGTTGCTAACTAGAAAACAATTATTTTTTTTTATCCCTATATTATTAAACGAGCTAATCTTGTACCTATGTACCTATGTATCTATGTACCTATATATGTCCCTAAATATTTTCTCGAAAACGGCCCTAACGATTTGGATGAAATTTACTGAAAAGGGATTTTGGGGGGCAAAAAATCGTTTTAGCTAGGTCTCATCTCTCGAAAAAATCGTTTTCTTACAAATTTTATCATTATAAAAATCAATTTTTTGACGTATGAAAATACTTAAATATTGTAAGTAGGTTTTGGAATTTTATACAATGAAACAATTGTTTTCAAAATATTATGACAGTTAATCTTTAATTACTATCCAAGTGAGACTTAATTAAAATAAATACGTATTTGAAAGAAAGTTATAAACAATTATTATTATTGGGCTTTGACATGCTCACTCCTGACATCTGGTGGCTAACATAAAAAATAAAATGTGAATGCATTTAGTCGATCTATCATCTGTGAACAGTACTCCATTCGTACTTTTAAATTCTTAAAAAATGAAATAAATAAAAAGTTTTGAAAATAACTGCAGTTAAAAATCAATGAAAGTTTGCTCTGCACATTTTAAAAGATGATTTTATGTTTTCAAGTAAGTACTATACAACTGTAACGTTACTATTATATTATAACCTCATAGTTATAATATACAGTTTGTTTATTATTAATATTTTTATCTACAGATACTGCTAAAAAACAGCATTTGAAAGAAAATAAATGCTATAAGTACCTTCAGTCAATTTACCTGGGAAAAAAAACACAGCTACTGATGAGAACCGTAGGATACAGAGGAACAAGAGAAAAGAAGAACAAAAAATTTAATTTGGAAAATAAAGATTCAGTACATCAAACATCAATGAAAATAATAATAAATTGTAACTAAAACTAATTTTTTAGTAAAATAATTACTTTGATTGTCGTTATGATCATCATCATAAACTTCATTATTATCTTAGTTTTCAACAATAAGACTATCATCATTTTCTTTATTGCCTAATTCATACAATAATTGAATCCTATGGTTCTGATCAGTAGCTGTGTTTTTTTCCCAGACAAATTGACTGAAGGTATAGCATTTTCTTTCAAATCCTGGTTTTTTAGCAGTATCTGTAGATAAAAAAATTAATTATAGACAATAAATTATTATATTAAAACTCTATGAGGTTATATAGTATAATAGTAACGTTACACTTGTATACTTACTTGATAACATAAAATCATCTTTTTAAGCAAACGTTCATTGATTTTTTAAGTTCAGTTATTTTCAAAGCTTTTTATTTATTTCATTTTATAAGAATTTAAAAGTACGAATGCGGAATGGAGTACTGTTCACAGATGATAGATCGACTAAATGCAGTCACATTTTATTTTTTATGTTAGCCACCAGATGTCAGGAGTGAGCATGTCAAAGCCCAATAGGTGAGTAATTTTAATAAATAAATTTTTAACCTAAATTTGAAGCGAAAGATGCAATATCATAGATCAAGATGACGGCGAATCAGTTTTACAAGTACCGGATTGCCATAAGGGCCGACAATCCTCTCCACAAAGGAGTCAAACTGTTTCAGCAATATTATCTTATTGCTCCACAAAAGGAAGCGAAGCTTCCCCAGAGAACCTACGGTTCTTATATGGAGAGCCGAAGGCTCGACTAGTGTTGATTACAACCGAGCGGGGCGCAGCCCCGCGAGGTAAGACTGTAACAAAGGTGGAGACGTAGGCTCCACAAAGGGAAGCGACAGAGAACCTACGGTTCTCAAAGTTTTGGCGATATCAGCATATCAGTATTTTATTTAACTTTCCGAGCAAAGCTCGGTCACCCAGGTACTTCTTAATTAATACGGTAGATCCCTTTTTTATACTTTAATACATTTTTCATCAAAATATTGTTTTTTACCATGCCAGATTCAATTTTTAAGCGCCGTGACAGCGTTTTTTTATAAACAAATTAGCTTTTACAAGGGCCGTGTCAAAACACCACCTTAATTTTTTTCTGAAAGAAGGTTTGACATCTATTTTTTGCATAAAAATTGGTCTGTCAGCAAAAAAATGTTTTTTACTATGACAGACTTCATAAACAAAAAATTTTATAACAAATGAAGTCTGACCAATTTATTAACAAAAATTGTCAGCCAGACCAGTTGTATTAGATAGAAGAGATCTTAAACTTTATTTAAAAAAAAATTCAAGGAGGTGTTATGAAATGTATTTTCATAAAAAAAATAGTTTATAACAAATTAAGTCTGGCTAGCTTATTAACAAAAATTGTCAGCCAGACCAATTTTTTCAAAAATAGTACATTATTTACTACAAATTGTATAAATTTCAAGCAGGTGTTTTGGAAAGTAAAATCATGTTTTTTTTTTAAATTTCAAAAATTCATAAAAAATAACAATTAACAAATTTTTACTTGTCTGGCGGGCGTAACATGTTTCTGACATGTTTTTCAGCCATTTTCACTTTATAATTTTGAGGTGTTCTTTGGGGTAACTTTTTGTGTCATGGGAGCTTAAACTACTAGGCCGAATTCGAAAGTTCGGCCGGCCACTAGTTTGCACCCTAATTTATTGCGCTACTTATGTGATTTTTAATGATATCTAGCCTAAACTGAAAGTATGTAGCGTAGGTACTGTTTCAGATAAGCTTACGAATTACGATCGTTTATGCGAGAGAATCTCCGAGCAAAATTGACTTTCACCAGAGCAACACCGCAACCGTAAAGGTATAATATAGGTTGGTACATATTATAACGCGGGCTAAGGCTAGTGTAATTACAAAATTGTAATATAATAAAGTTTACTGAAATAAATCAACCAATCAATACGTGATCACTTATCAGTAATTAGCCCAAAAAGGAAATTATACCAAGAACATGTCACTTGCGTTTATTGCATGAGTGTTTTACTTTATAAGTGGATCATATAATAATACATAATTTTATGTATATGTTACAAACTACGACTTATATGTTTTGCACATACCGCTAACTTAGCGGTATGTGCTTTATTATCGCTTTGCGCGTCAGAGTTGACATTCGTTCATATAAGAAGTTATATCTAAGTTAATTTCACACAAAATTCATTCAAATTGAAGCTTTTTGAAAAGAGGAGATTCTGATCTATAAAACAGAACCATTTTTAAACCCATTCGAGTTCATAAATACTACTAAAATTGTAATTGAAAATCACGAACAGCAGTTGTCGGTTGGTCTGTACGTATGTACGTCCGAGCTCTACAGATCGCAATTTTGGTTGGATTGCCTTGGGTTATATTTTATTCACTTTGTTTACTATCAGACCAGAACCTTATTTAAATTCATTAAAATCTGTTCAGTAGTTTAATTTTTATAAACAGTTTTATTTTATATTACTGTACAATAAGTAAGTACCTACTATTCTTCTATATGACGATAACAGCGCTACTCTGGAAGCGCCGTGTGGCCGAGCGGTTAACGCGTTAGGCCAGTAATAGCAAGGTGTTGGGTTTGAGTCCCGCCAACGTCATTGGAAATATTTTTCTATTCCATTTTATTTCCACTTGATATTAATTATAAATATTATTAGCCCAGTCAATGCACGGTTTCCTTCGCAATTCTACCAAACAGCACCTTAGCACCAAAATTTGGCTGTAGGTTCTACTTACCCTCTACTTGTTAATGTGTCGAGGGCTGCTTTTACCCTGGGGGTGAACGCCACCCCTTCTCGAAGATGAACATTTTTTTATTAAAAAATTGTGGGTATGGATTGATTGTAATTCTAAGCAGCTTTTGTTCTATAAAGTTTTTACTTAAAGTGTAACGATATTAATTTAATAATATTAATATCACGGTAAAATCTAGTTTGCTTTATATTCGTGTACAGTAATAGGTACACGAAATTGTGTTCAGACGCGTTTATGATTAAGCAGAGACCGGTATTGAGTACGTATTAGCGCCGCGTCTAATCGAACTTATATTTTTGTAATTAATATTATGCTGTCCGCCAATAGATGGCTACTCATTAATTTCCTTTTTAATTAATATTTTTATTAAAAATGATTAGCGGTCGTACCTACTGCGGTTCGACATTTATTGGTGTCAAGCAACAGTGCGCATAAAAATTTGTCTTTCAGTGACCACCCTGTTGGCTCAGTGGCTTGCTAGTTTACGATCGTGTTCCGTCTATTCTAGTATGGCCTATCTAGTCTAACGGGGAAAGCTTTGAATAGCCCTTTAAGTGCTGGTTTACGATCGTGTTCCGTCTATTCCAGCATTTTGTGGATTCATTCTCAGCTCGCTTGCCGAAGATCTGGAAACTATTGAAGTACGATCGTGTTGTCGTCTGCTCCGATAAGTTTCCCGGTGTCTTCTAATAGCGCACTGATTGACCATCGCGAGGGTTCTGGATCATGATCGGGATTTCGTCTGTTCCAGACCTTAGCGTAAATCGACCCACGACCGCAACGACCGTATTAAATTCAATGACCGTGCCGAGGATATAAATAATGACCTAATAAAAAAACACAACGTAGGAATGACCTAGAGATTCGAGTTAAATATAATTAGAGTCCCGCCCGAGTTTAGGATCCTTCAGACCGCTAGACTCATTAACTTTATTATTATGTGAAATTGAATGTGACCGTACAAATAATATCGTTATTTGCACTGATGGGAGTATTTAATTAAAAGTACTCTGTTGACCGATGAAAGTAAATTAGCCATTTGAACCTATTGTTTATTTCCATTATATATTTTGTGTATTGTTATAATTTGTCATTTGAGTTTTATATATTAAATTATACGTGTTAAAACTTTAACGCTCGAACCTGTTTATTTAAAAACCCAACCAACCCCCACAAGAAAAATAATAACGTAACAACTGGTGCCGTGACCAGGATCTTATAAAACAAAGATCCGATTGACCTATTGTTGTAACAATACCGACCGTACACGGGTTCAAAATGGAAGAAGAGCAGATTGATGAACTCACACAGGCAACGTCAACACCGCCTGAGCCAATCCGACCCGACCCAAATGCTGAACAAAATATTGACATTGCTGACCGACCTAATGATTTTTCAGCACGCTTGCGTGCATTGAACTTAGACCTAACGCCCGCTGTCCGTTCCTATAAAGCTATTCCCGTGTACAAATGGGGAATAAAGTTTACCGGGGACGATCGAAATAGTTTAGAAACGTTTTTGGAGGATGTAGAAGACCGACGCCGTGACAACAGTATAACAACAACCGACTTGTTGCACTCAGCTTCCGGACTGTTTGGAGGCTCAGCCTTGCAAGTCTACCGCTATGCTCGAGATAAATTACGTACATGGGATGAGCTAGTGCAAACGTTACGCAAATCTTTTAGAGATCCAGACTATGACCATTTATTAAAAATAGAAATTAATAAACGAAAACAGGGACCTACTGAACCATTTTCTGTTTATGTCGCAAAAATGTTTAGTCTATACAAACGTATGGAGCGTCCGCCTGCATATAGTGAACAAATGCAGACAATTGAACTTAATTGTCTTCCCGATTATCAGGAACAAATAAGCTTGAACGAATCCCGAACCATTGACGAACTTGAAAACTTAGTTTCTCGACTTGAACGAGGACGACTGAGAGCACGCCGTCAATCGTGCCCCCCGAACCAACTGTTGGAGCCCGATTTATCAAAAGTATCCAACATGACCGGAACACAAAATGATAATATACGGGTGATCCAAAAGTCACGAACTAGCCCTGTTTATGAAGTAAACACTGCGAACAATAAACCGGCATTCCGCTACAAGTGTTGGAACTGTCGCAAACAAGGACATGCATACAGAAACTGCCCTAACCCGCCGAATCACCAATTCTGCAATACGTGTGGAATGAACGGAACAACGACGACAAATTGTCCTCGCTGTCGACAGACACAGGGAAACGACCGACAGGCACGTTAACAGGTCGTAAACGTCGCCTGAATTCCTCTAGACCGACCTTAAAACAATCTGCACCGACCGCTGAACAGAACGTGATTTCAAAAATGCCAGGAGATGCCCGACCGTATTTATTTGTGACCATTGGAGGAAGAGAGTTACCCGGATTATTAGATTCAGGAGCTAGCCGAACGATGACCGGACCGAGAGGAAGATTGCTACTCGCTGAACGGGGATACCGCCCTCGACCTTCAATAAACAAAAAAATTCAGACCGCTGATGGAACCACGTATTCTGTTGAAGAAGAAATGAGTGTGTTAATGACCGTATCTGACCGAACACGCCGTATTACTGTCCTATTAGTGCCCGAATTACCGCAAGATTTAATTCTCGGCATTGATTTTTGGACCGCTATGCAGATAGTGCCCGATATGAGTAGAGGAACTTGGACATTTTCTCCGAACACTGACCATGTAACGACCATAACGACCATCACGCCCAAAGAAAAGATGAGGAACAAAAGGTACAGAAAAAGAAAAGACAACGCTAGAAATGATGCGTTGTGTGAACCTTTGAACGATACTGTACCGATTGATGTTATCACTTTTCCGGAACAGTTACATGACCGCTGGTATAATAAAATGACCGAAAATATTGAAGCCAACCCTGATGATTATCCACGATGGAAAATTCAAGATAGCAAGATTTATAAAAAAATCACCGACCGACACCACTTTCCAAATCCTGCGTATGAATGGAAATTAGTGGTGCCCAATAAATTACGACCCGAAATACTCAAACAGTTTCACGATGAACCGACCGCCGGACACTTAGGTGTCGCCAAAACATACGACCGAATAAAACGAAGTTATTATTGGCCGAAAATGAACGTTGACGTAGCACGATACGTACATGAGTGCAGTGTATGTCAACAAACAAAACCTGATAATAAAGCGCCCCAAGGATTAATGGGACAAGACCGGACCGCAGATGTGCCCTGGAGAACGATCAGTGCTGACCTGATGGGCCCTTTTCCTCGATCGAAAAGGGGTCGTAGATACCTACTGGTTGTTCAGGACACGCATACAAAATTTGTCTTGTTATTCCCGCTTCGGGCCGCCACGTCAAAATTAGTCGCTCAACACTTGAACGACTCAGTTTTTATGATATATGGTGTTCCCGAGTTTCTAATCTCTGATAATGGAGCCGAATTTACCGGGAAAAATGTACGCGAATTATTAGCAAAATTTGGGGTGAAGGCGTTATTAAATGCCCGTCGACATTCGCAAGCGAATCCTACCGAGCGCACGAACTTGACTATAAACAATATGCTACGCGCATATGTGACCGACAAACACAACGAGTGGGACGCTAACATAGCCGAGCTTGGCTTTGCGTTGCGAACTGCGCGAAGCGATGTCACCAACTACACCCCTGCTTATCTGAATTATGGGCGCGAACTAAAAATTCACGCCAGTGAATATCAAAACGTCGCTCCCGATACAACAAACGACCACGTCTCGGAACTGATACATCTTTTCACTGAAGTAAAAGATCGCTTGCAAAAGGCTCATCAAGACAGCGCCGTCCGATATAATTTGCGCCGCCGGACAAATGAGTACAATATAGGAGACCGAGTTCTGAAAAGGAAATACGCACTATCCAATGCTACGCAGGGATATGCCGCCAAATTAGCTCCCCGGTACGAGGGCCCGTTTTCCATCAAGAGGAAAATTTCGCCAATAATTTATGAGCTAGCAAAAATGGACGGTAAAAGCATTGGAATATGGCATATTAGTGATTTGAAAACGTTTAACTAATTAAACGAATAACTAAAATGAATTACGCAATTGCGTAATCTAAGATCAAAATTATTTATGTAACATCGACTATAAAAAGACCGGCGATAACAGCAGTCTCATTCAGTTGAAAATGGACTTCTTGGACATCGACGACGTACCGACCTTCGAAGATGAACAGCGCATACCCGATACGCCGCCGACACTATCGCCGTGCCCTTCTATCAACTCCTTCAACAAAACACCGCAGGAACGCTTCCCCGAAACGCCGCCAACGCGAGGAATAGAGGATCGTTCACCCCTGGAGCTGCTACCGTGGAGGTTGATCCAATTGACCCTCTCACCCCCTAAGAGGCGTCGATGTGTGATCCCGCCGCCGGTTCCAGAGGCTTTACTGAGGCCACCGGCGACTATAAAGCCGCCAGCCGCCAAATCGACACCACCACCAATAAAACCTCCAGCACCTTTAAAACCAGCTATAACGCCAGTGTCAACGCCGCCGACGTCGCGACCGTATGTGCCGCCGCTGCCCACCTGGACTCCAGCCTTGAGAAGACGATGTAGGAGAAAGACCGTACTGCCCGATGGACGCGTGATTCGTTTCACGAAGGCCGCCAACGGACAAATCCGTATGGGACGCGTTGTCCCCAGTGTGTGTAAAGTAGTGGACTAAGGTTTTGTGCTGAGTAAGCTAAAGTGTTTGGTATGTGAACTTTTGTTTTTTTTTTGATAAATAGTGATTATTTCCTAATGCAATATTAACATTTAGAACATTGACCGCATTTTGAAATATCACGATACCTTTTTTTGTTGTAGATTATTGAAATGTTGAATTTCAACTATGTTTGATATATTTTAATACAATATTCATATTAATGATTTTTGACCGTATTAAATAAATCACGACATAGTATTAATTTTTTTTAACTTTGCCCGTGTTGGATATATTCTAATACAATATTCATATTAATGATTTTTGACCGTATTAAATATATCATAGCACAATATTCATGTTAATGATTTTTGACCGTATTAAATATATCATATTACACAATATTCAGTTTAATGATTTTTGACCGTGTTTATGATATTAGAATACAATATTGACCTTTTTGAAATTTGACTGTATTGATGAATACAGAAGTTTTGAACTTTCATTATTTTGCCCGTATTTGAAAATTATTAATGCAGACCTTTTGTAACTATTAATAATTTGGACCATATTTAGAGATAAGATAAATGTTTGAACGTTGATAGTAGTATTAAGGACATTGAACTGTGATTATTTACGTTTATTTGAAATTTTCTTGAAACGTTGAAGTGAAATATTTTGTTTTGTATTTTTGATATTTATCATATGAACTATAGTGAATAATATTGAAAATTGATCAAATAATTGCCCTAAGTACGATTTTTGTTTTACATTTAAGTTTATGACCATTGGTGCACATAACTATGACCTTATAATCGCGTATTTTTACACGGGCCGGAGGAGTGTAACGATATTAATTTAATAATATTAATATCACGGTAAAATCTAGTTTGCTTTATATTCGTGTACAGTAATAGGTACACGAAATTGTGTTCAGACGCGTTTATGATTAAGCAGAGACCGGTATTGAGTACGTATTAGCGCCGCGTCTAATCGAACTTATATTTTTGTAATTAATATTATGCTGTCCGCCAATAGATGGCTACTCATTAATTTCCTTTTTAATTAATATTTTTATTAAAAATGATTAGCGGTCGTACCTACTGCGGTTCGACATTTATTGGTGTCAAGCAACAGTGCGCATAAAAATTTGTCTTTCAGTGACCACCCTGTTGGCTCAGTGGCTTGCTAGTTTACGATCGTGTTCCGTCTATTCTAGTATGGCCTATCTAGTCTAACGGGGAAAGCTTTGAATAGCCCTTTAAGTGCTGGTTTACGATCGTGTTCCGTCTATTCCAGCATTTTGTGGATTCATTCTCAGCTCGCTTGCCGAAGATCTGGAAACTATTGAAGTACGATCGTGTTGTCGTCTGCTCCGATAAGTTTCCCGGTGTCTTCTAATAGCGCACTGATTGACCATCGCGAGGGTTCTGGATCATGATCGGGATTTCGTCTGTTCCAGACCTTAGCGTAAATCGACCCACGACCGCAACGACCGTATTAAATTCAATGACCGTGCCGAGGATATAAATAATGACCTAATAAAAAAACACAACGTAGGAATGACCTAGAGATTCGAGTTAAATATAATTAGAGTCCCGCCCGAGTTTAGGATCCTTCAGACCGCTAGACTCATTAACTTTATTATTATGTGAAATTGAATGTGACCGTACAAATAATATCGTTATTTGCACTGATGGGAGTATTTAATTAAAAGTACTCTGTTGACCGATGAAAGTAAATTAGCCATTTGAACCTATTGTTTATTTCCATTATATATTTTGTGTATTGTTATAATTTGTCATTTGAGTTTTATATATTAAATTATACGTGTTAAAACTTTAACGCTCGAACCTGTTTATTTAAAAACCCAACCAACCCCCACAAGAAAAATAATAACGTAACAAAAGTCAATACTTTTCGACTTATTCGAGAGTGGAAACGTCAATTTTTCAACAACAAAAACCACGTTTTCAGACGGTTTTGCATGAATAACTCTGAAAATAAGTATTATATGAAAAAATCATTCGTTGTAAAAATGTAGCTTATAAAAAAACAAAAAAATATACTGGGTTTAAAATATCACTAGACCCAATAGTAACGGAGTAATAGCTTGTTAAAGGTTGGTTCTTCTTTGTCAAATGCCAAAATCGAAAGTTTCAACGTGAAATATCCAAAAAAACAATGCATTTGTAGGGAAAACTTAAAGAACTTTTTTTGAAGTGCTTGAAAAAATATTTATTTTTTTATGGAAGCTCTTAGTATGAAAGTTAAGCGAGTTATGACAAAAACAAAATTGGCCCCTATTTCTTTGGTAACCGGACTCCATATCCGCGGACAAAATATCCCCGACAAAATATCCTTGTTAAAATATCCTTGGACAAAATATCCTTGAGACAAAATATCCATGAGACAAAATGTCCTTTGTCAGAATATCCGTGGACAAAAAATACAAAAAAAAATTGACTTTCTACATATAATTCTTTATAACTGTTTCTGACGTCAATTCCGGGGTGAACGATAAACGGGTATGCGAATTGTAATTCCGGAGTGAACGATAAAGGGGTATGCGAATTGTCTCGCAGTGAAACGGGAAGGGGCAAATGTGGAGTTTTTAAAAAAACAATTCCGGGGTGAACGATAAACGGGTATGCGAATTGTAATTCCGGGGTGAACGATAAAGGGGTATGCGAATTGTCTCGCAGTGAAACGGGAAGGGGCAAATGTGGAGTTTTTAAAAAAACAATTCCGGGGTGAACGATAACGGGGTATGCGAATTGTAATTCCGGGGTGAACGATAAAGGGGTATGCGAATTGTCTCGCAGTGAAACGGGAAGGGGCAAATGTGGAGTTTTTAAAAAAACAATTCCGGGGTGAACGATAAACGGGTATGCGAATTGTAATTCCGGGGTGAACGATAAAGGGGTATGCGAATTGTCTCGCAGTGAAACGGGAAGGGGCAAATGTGGAGTTTTTAAAAAAACAATTCCGGGGTGAACGATAACGGGGTATGCGAATTGTAATTCCGGGGTGAACGATAAAGGGGTATGCGAATTGTCTCGCAGTGAAACGGGAAGGGGCAAATGTGGAGTTTTTAAAAAAACAATTCCGGAGTGAACGATAACGGGGTATGCGAATTGTAATTCCGGGGTGAACGATAAAGGGGTATGCGAATTGTCTCGCAGTGAAACGGGAAGGGGCAAATGTGGAGTTTTTAAAAAAACAATTCCGGGGTGAACGATAACGGGGTATGCGAATTGTAATTCCGGGGTGAACGATAAAGGGGTATGCGAATTGTCTCGCAGTGAAACGGGAAGGGGCAAATGTGGAGTTTTTAAAAAAACAATTCCGGGGTGAACGATAACGGGGTATGCGAATTGTAATTCCGGGGTGAACGATAAAGGGGTATGCGAATTGTCTCGCAGTGAAACGGGAAGGGGCAAATGTGGAGTTTTTAAAAAAACAATTCCGGGGTGAACGATAACGGGGTATGCGAATTGTAATTCCGGGGTGAACGATAAAGGGGTATGCGAATTGTCTCGCAGTGAAACGGGAAGGGGCAAATGTGGAGTTTTTAAAAAAACAATTCCGGGGTGAACGATAAACGGGTATGCGAATTGTAATTCCGGGGTGAACGATAAAGGGGTATGCGAATTGTCTCGCAGTGAAACGGGAAGGGGCAAATGTGGAGTTTTTAAAAAAACAATTCCGGGGTGAACGATAACGGAGTATGCGAATTGTAATTCCGGGGTGAACGATAAAGGGGTATGCGAATTGTCTCGCAGTGAAACGGGAAGGGGCAAATGTGGAGTTTTTAAAAAAACAAGTCAAGAAAATTGCCGAAACGTTGATCAATAAATAATGTTCTAGTGAATAAAAATTGTTTTTTTATTTTAGCCTTGTATCCCGTATAATTTTATCATACCGTGGATATTATGTCCGAAGGATTTTTTGTCTTGAGGATATTTTGTCTGAGGATATTTTGTCTTGAGGATATTTTGTCTGAGGATATTTTGTCCGGGATATTTTGTCCAGGATATTTTGTCCGAGGATATAGAGTCATAGAACCATTTCTTTGACGGCAAAAAAATGTGGAAACCACCTTCTAAATACCACCCCAATTGAAAATGATCGTTACCACTTTACAATTTACTTTATTTATGTACTTGTAATATGCCCTATAAGTTTGACCGGTTTAAAGTGCTTAGTTTTAAAAAAAATTGAGCTTGAAATGAAGAGAGATTTTTGCAAGTTTGCAAAAAAGTGCCTTTCTTTAAAAATAACTCAAAAACTATGAAAGATACGCAAAATTTTGAAGTTTTAAAAATTGTAGTTTTTTTTTCTAAAAATTTTGTTATTTTTTCTTTTTCTGTACGATAAAAATTGAGAAAGATATGGCCGTTTCAAGTTTGCATATGTTCGCAAATAGTAACGTTTTCAAGCTGTTTCAGCTCAAACCTGTTAAAAAATAAGAGCTTAAAAAATAATTAGTTTACATCAGCTTATAAAAAGTAATTTGTCACAGTCGGAAGCCTTGCAGTGGTTCACTGCAAATAGACTGACCCTAAATAAGTCAAAAACACAAAAGTTGCGTTTCTTTTGCAGTGATAACTCTCCATGTATTAATTTACTTGGTCTCATTTTAGACAGTAAATTCACATGGAAGAATCATGTAGAAAATTTACAAAGTAAGCTTTCTAGCGTAATTTATTTATTGAGAAAACTGTCCAACAATGTTGACCAGAACGTTTTAAAAACAGAGTATTTTGTATTATTTCACTTAAAACTTTTATATGGACTTGAAATCTGGAGCAATGCCGCCTCTGCATATAAAATATTTTTATTACAAAAAAGACGGTGAGGATTATGTGCAATGCTAAGCCGCACGACAGTTGCAAACCAATGTTTTTTCAATTTAAATTAAATATTTTAACCATACCAGCCCAGTATATTTATAAGTGCCATGTTTTTATTAGAAAACATTCTGATAATTTTGAGAGTCATACGTCCCTGCACCATTATAACACTAGAAAAAAAGAAGACCTTATCGTTCGTTTTTTTAATACGAAACATTCAACATATGGACCTAATTATTTAGGAATGAAATTTTTTAATAAATTGTCTTTGGACCTCCGTAATCAGAGCCTTGAAACTTTTAAAAAAACGCTTTTTAAATATCTAAGTAAAGAATGTTTTTACACTTATAAAGAATTTTTAGAGGCGAGCAATGCTCCCTAAATACTACATTTACTGATTATATATATTTTCTTTTTTCTGACGTGTTTTTAACAATGATTTGTATATATAAACCAATAAATCTATCTATCTATAATTAGTTGAACCACAGTTGAACAGACCTTATGCGGCATAAAGTCTGTTCAACAGTGGCTCAACACAATTCCTGATCAACAAACGGCTTCCATGCAAGTCCCTAATATTAACTCAACTATAATGAAATAAATATCCGTTCAAAAGAAAAGTTGACATGATCACATTTGCAGTTCGTCGTATTCAACTCGGCCATTACAAAAGCTGGTATTTTACACTTGTTCAATACGTGTGTCAGTTTGAGTCAAATCTTGCAATTATAATTTAGATTAGATCTAATTACTTAAGCTAGAACTTTGAAATTTCGCACATGTGTATAAATCCGATGACAATGCATAAATGCGATATGACGCTCCAAGATGACGAATTTCCTTTTTATTCAAAACCCTCTTGACATAGGTATCAAAAAACGAATGGTATATGGATAAACTAATTGACGTCATAGTAAACCAAATTTAGTGGACGCCACATAGCGGATCAATTTGAAATTTTGTACACATGTGTTCCCGACGACAATACATAATAGGTCATATGCATAAAACTCCAAATTGGTTAAAATTTTTATTTCGAAATATATTTTAGTTCTTGATCAAAACGTAATGGTTATTTTATTAATCTAATCACTGAAAAAAATACAAATAATAAAAAAGAAATGTAGAAAATAAGCGCTATTTTCTAATTTTCAAAACGCATCGTGACGTCAGAGTATATATCAACAACAGTTTTCATGACGACTGTGTCGTCTCACAGTAAGATTATGTCAGTATTTAGAGAAAACAACAAATAAACTTCATTTAGAACATTGACAATTTGACATCAAGGTTGGCATGCATCGTATATCATGACGTCACATAAGCCCGCGAACATGGCCGATTATTTAAACTGTCTATTTTTGAATGTGGAATTTAATATTTTTTTTCTTACGATAATATTACATTTTTAAATGATTATCAATTTTTTTCCGTATTATGGTTGACTAAATAATCTATTAAAAATATAAAAAAAAATCATGCATATGACCTATTCAATCGTTTTTTGAATTCAATAATCAATTCATTTTAATAAATTAATGTTTTTATACATTATAAACGCTAACAAAATAAAATAAGTATTAATAAAAATAACTTTTCGAAGACAAGTTTTTATTGAAATGTACTATCATTTCAATAAAAGCTTGTCTATTAATATTATTAACGTCTGATTAGAACTCTTCAATAAATAAAACTATCGACCAATTTTTCACACAATTATATTAACAAAAATATACGATTATAATTCAATACAATTCTGAAGAAAATCCAAATCTAGACCGAAACGTTAATGTATTGAATTATAATTATATATTTTTGTTAATATAATTGTATGAAAAATTGGTCGATAATTTTATTCATTGAACTATTTCTAATTGTTTTACTTCTTGTAAGACTCCAAAATTACAACTTTTTATTGATCAAGTTTAACACCGTGTTATTTATTTCTGAGATACAAACCTGCAATTATAATGATTTAATCTTGTCGAAGCAATTATTAATGAGCTGTTTGACTTTTAATCGTTTAAGGTTATCAACTTACACACGTTTTAATGTTGTCTTATTTATTTATTTACTATGTTTGTACGTTCGGTGTACACTGTACAGATGTGCGTTGATAGTTCTTATAGATAAACTGAACATATTTATTGTGTTGTGTAAATATTCGTGTTTGGATGCCTTTTTATTAAAAGAAGTTTTTTAAGTGTAACACGAGTTAAGGTAGTGTTTGAAAATTTAAATTGTGTGTAAAATACAATGAGACTATAAAAAAAATCAATAATAATAATAATAATAATAATTTGCCTTTATTCAGTACAGTACATAGTACATTGAATGCGTCATGTATATAAGATAAGAAATTAGAAATTTTCAACAAATTCTTGGATTGAGTACCTGCAGTTTTGTTGCAAATTGTATTTAAGTTTTTTCTTAAACATAGAGTGAGGGAGAGAGAGAGAGAGAGAGAGAGTGTTGTGACATTGTTGATAACGAGGGATTAGCGAGTTTTAAGTCACACGAGTCATAATAAGTATTAAAATCGAGATACGTACCTACTAGTACATTTTTTCAATGAACCTATATAAAATAGCTGATTTTCACATCATAAGTATATTTGTCATATTTTTCATATAATAGTTTAGTTTGCCATTACTGGAATTATATTATGCGGACTGTTTATGATTGCAACGCCTACTATGCTCCTCTCGGTTGCTACCTTGGATTGGTTATTATTTTAGTTGAACAATGTCACAAAGCTCATTTCTATGATTGAATAAAAAAAGATTTAAGTATGCCGAAGTAAAACTTCTTGTAATAATAATTAGTGTTTTGATTGTTTTTATTATAGAGATATCACGATAGAGTACGCGAGAGAGCAGTAAAATTGTCTGCAATTAAGAGAGAGAACAGTTCCTCATCTCTATGGTAACCAATGATGCAAACAATGTTGATTTGAGTAAACAAATTACTAGTTTTCTGCAGCGTTCTCTCTCTCTTAACTAAGGACACTTTCACTTACGGCAAGCATACGCATAATTTTTAATTTTGACGTCAGTAGATAAATCGTTACCATGGTTTTAGTAAACAAATTTGACATTTATCATGTGACCATGTCACATTTTTCGTTTCATTTTTTTATATTTTGCCTCCCAAACCAGCGATGTGCCGCATAAGTAGTTTCACTTCTGAAAGTAATTCATTAGCCGCCACTTGTACACAACGAATAAAGGTTTGTCTGAACTACACAAATATTTTAACAGCGGGTTCCTGAAGATATTCATTGTTGTGTGATTCCATTCACATTTGCCTTTTTTCGCGGAAACACTTCAAAGAAAATGTAATATTCATTCTTCCTTCTTTGATATAAAGATCATGAGATTTAATTTGGAAGTCTTAATTTCTCAGAAAAACGTTTGATTTAATAATAAAAAAGAAAATCTGAATCGTATAATATGCACTCTGTTTGAATTTAGTTATGCTTTAAAAAGTATCTGCAATTGAAAAAATTTCATCCAAAAGTATGAAAAGCAGGCCCGAATGGGCTCAACTATTCCGGCCTGGGAATATAACCACCGTAGACATTTTCTGTATCCACTGGTGACACAACTAGTGTCCATAGTGGACATAAGAAATTAAGAGTCCGACCCCGTCATAAATACTATTTTTTCACTCAGAGGGCCAGCGCTAGTTTTTGCCGCCTTGCACAAAGTGAGCGTTCGACACTATTCGCTGGCACAAAAAATATGGCTTACTGTTGTGACAGCTATTACAACAAGGACAAAAAACGCATTATTATAACTTTACCTTAGAATTGTATCTATCAAAAAATAAAAATAAAATCATTCTATAGTAAACAAAAAAGATATAAACTACGGCGGAAAACCTGTGGTGTGTGTTGAGAGCTCACCAAACATGAAGATTTCGTATTGTAACAAAACTGCTCTAGTCCGTGGTGAAAATTATTTATTTACAATAATAAACGTTTAACAAAACAGTAAATAGTTAATACTTCTTTAACAAACAGTAATAATAACGTTAACAGAAACAAAACTAATAGTTCTGAATAATAGTTCTAAATAATAAAATAGAAAACTAAGTAACACAAGAATATACAGTCCTAATTATGTACATAAAATATTTACAACACACAAACACACCGAAGTTTATCTAGTACATTTATTCGCACTTGTCTATTAAATATATTCACACGATTATTTACAACACAGAAGCTATTTATGTAGAACCAGATTTATATAATTGCACTCAATGGTTTACACAGCTCATTTATCTTCTATCTTAGCAGCTACCTTGGTCTTGCTGTACCGAGACTGAACAATTTATTTCACAGTTGTCTGTAATCCACTGTACGTACGCACTGCAACTAATAATACGGAGGCAGCGTTGAATTTTTCCTAGAAATTTTATACCGAATGAATTTTATTTTTAGAGGTTGATTAACGTTTAATAATCAGCAAAATGAGCGTCAGTCGCCGCACCCGCGGTGGAGCTAAAAGTTACAGCATATAAAAGTTGTCAAAAAAATTGTCGTTTTAGCATAGATAAACGTATTATACTTAGGAAGATTCGTAACCTAGTTAACCAAAATGAGACCACTTTTATATAGTAAACCTCTTACGTTTCATACCCCTGGCCCACAAACTGAATGTTGTTTTGTGCTTCCACCTACATTATGGTTAAACTAAAAGTTCAGATAATCTTAAAGCTACCTCTATACTGATCCTAATTACGCGCTCAATGGTTTATAAATTGTTAAAAACCATCAATGTTTTTTTTTATTTTTGACGTAGGTATGTGATAATTTTAGTTTTCCGTGACGACAGTTCCATTTGTTTCAAATCATAGAAACGCCGCGTAAACAACGGCACAAATACATTTCTAAAATAAATAAAAAAACCAAATGTAATTCAAATTTTTTGAATTTTCAAATTTTATTTTGAATAGTCGTGGTAACGTTTTTTTAGTCTGTTTCACATTTTAATCAAAATCATGAATACGAATTCATTTTAATTAATAATTTAAGACAATTTATTATTCATCAAGGATCATTTCAACTTTACAAATAGGTACTGACATATTTTGTCAATAGAAATAAAATAAAATTTCTACTAACGTGTGCAGTGACGTGTATAATGGCTAGTAATAAACATTTTGATATTTGAATCTTTGATTAACGTCTGATTAGTACTCTTCAATAAATAAATTATCGACCAATTTTTCAGACAATTATATTGACAAAAATATATAATTATAATTCAATAAATTTATTGAATTATAATTATATATTTTTGTCAATATAATTGTCTGAAAAATTGGTCGATAATTTATTATAATTTATTATTATTATTATTTATTATAATTATAATTTATTATTATTTATATAATAAAATTGTCAAAAAATTGATCCCAATTACTCGCTCAATGGTTTATAAATTGTTAAAAACCATCAATTTTATTTTTTTTTTACGTATGTGATAAATGATAATTTACAGTTTTCCGTGACGACAGTTCCCAGTTTGTTTCAAACCATAGAAACGCCACGTAAACAACGGCACTTAAATTTCTAAATAAATGTAAAAAACCAAACATAATTCAAAATTTTTGAATTTTCAAATTTGATTTTGAATAGTCGTGGTAACGTTTTTTTTGGTCTGTTTCACAGTTTAATCAAAATCATGGATACGAATTCATTTTAATAATTTAAGACAATTCATTATTCGTCAAAGATCTTTTCAACTTTAAGAATACTGACATATTATATTGCCAATAAATATTCCAAAAAAAATTTCTTAAAATTTTTGAAACTTGTATTTCTGTGATTTCTCAAAATTTATTGGGCCGAATTACTCCAAATTTTCAGGAAATGTAAGTTTACGAAGGACTTTGTCTTTTAAAGGTAATCTGTAAAAACTTAATCCCGGTGAATTTCGTCTACAATTTTTATAGTTAACGTAACTGCACGAATTACTAACACAAGCCATTATTGAAAAATTCTCGGAAATGAAATAAGAAATAATTTTTTGACACAATTATTTATAAACGTACCGACAGAATTTTTTCAAATCATACATAAGGCTGTTTATATTTTGAAACCATGAATACGAATTTAAAAAAAAATAGTCGAACATTCTCTTTATTATATTTCTTGACTGTAGATACCAAATAAATCTTTTTATTTAACTAAGTTCTATCTAAGTAGTTGAACGTATGTGACAGTCTAGTATATCTAAGTAATTTTGAGTCGGCGTCAACAATCCTTTGCCGGAAATCTCTGAGCGTTCACGAAGTTAATGTCAGCGACAGAGCAACCCGAACGGGCACACACTGAGGCCACACGTCTTTGCGAGTGGTCGTGTGGAGAGCACATATTTGGAATGTTAATGTTTATCGCTGAAGATTTTTGTTAATTTGATTTGGTTATTTCTTTTAGTGATCTTTGTTCATTGATTGTTTGACGCCGACTCAAAATTACTTAGATATACTAGACTGTCACATACGTTCAACTACTTAGATAGAACTTAGTTAAATAAAAAGATTTATTATTTTTTGCTTTTCAGTTTTTCGGCGGTTTAATTTTTTTGTTAAAAAGTTTTTATTTTATAATTTTTTGTGGCTATATAATTTATAATTGTAATACACAACTCAGCATGAAAATCTGTGAGTGAACAATAAATCAACCCTATTTTCCCACCCTTAGGGTAGGAATTTTTTTCCAAATTTATATGAGACCAACCTCGAGGTATACCCTATCCAATAAAAAAATAATTATCAAAATCGGACTACTCTGTAAAAAGTTATGTGTGGTCATACGTTACAATCTGTGAATGAACAATTAAACAATTAATAATCCCGTTTTCCTACCCTTAGGGTTGAAATTTTTTTTTTCAAGTTTATATGGGACCAGCTTCGGGGTATACCCTTTCCAATAAAAAAAGAATTATCAAAATTGGACTACTCTGTAAAAAGTTATGTGTGGTCATACATTACAATCAGTGAGTGAACAATCAATCATCCCCTGTTTTCCTACCCTTAGGGTTGGAATTTTCTTACGAAATTTATATGGGACCAACTTCGGGGTATACCCTTTCAAACAAAAAAATAATTATCAAAATCGGACTACTCTGTAAAAAGTTATGCGTGGTCATACATAAATAAAAAAAAAAAAAAAATAAAAAAAAAAAAAAATATACGCGTCGAATTGAGAACCTCCTCCGTTTTTGTTTTTCGTCGGTTAAAAAAAATATCATCTCTGAAAAATCTTTAAAAAAAAATTCAACTGTCAGGCCGTTAAATAATTAATCATATATTTTTTCACCTACGGATTTTAACAAATTTATAACATGTAATACAGGGTGCATTTTTCGTCCACTTTGGTTATGTATTCTACTCTACAATTGTGAATGACATATTATTTTGTAGCATCGAAGATCATGTCAATTATTTTATTATGGGAGAAGTACAGTGTCGGTATAAGCATCTAATTAATTAAGATAATAAAAATAATTTAAAATGAAATACATAATCTTATTTCTTGAATTTATATTTTTGTTCGGATTTTTTTGACTCAACATCAGAACTTTGTTTAAAAATAAAATTTTAATTAAAGTTATTCATTTACTTATGTCAAAAGAAAAATATTTAAAAGCCCAATATGTCACCGCGGGATATTGTACAATACAGTCGAATGACGTAAGAGGATCTTTGAAGAACAAATGTAATTATGATGCTAGTCACTAGAGGAACAAATTGCCTGCACAATTCACTACGGAAAACATATGTAGTTATGATGCTAGTCACCAGACGGCCGAACCATTATCAGCACAATTAACTACGGAAACTCTACATATTCTACACTCGCAGATTAAAAAAAATTAGCTTATGATGCTCGTCAATAGGTGGCCACCTAGCGGCGAGCATCATAAGTGGTCTCATTTTGGTTAACTAGGATACTTATCTTCCTAAGTATAATACGTTTATCTATGGTTTTAGTAATTTTAAAATTCTTGAGATTGTTGCTTAGATCATTTTTAACTGATAAATAAGCGTTAGCCTTATTGAAAAGGGGGGATTATACGTCAGTCACGTGTATGAACCATGCCAAAAATTTTAAGTATAAAGTCATTTTATACCGTATGAAATTTATACAGCTGAATTTTTAGACTTTTAAAATAATAAAGACAACCGTCAGTCGCATGTCTAATGGTAGCCTAGACGGCGATGAGGTAAAAACATTAAAAAGTGCATTATTCGGGCACAGGCGAGATTATTGTTAGAATCGCTTCGTTTTAGGGTGAGTTCAACCCCCTAAGTTTGCTTACAAATTGTTGGTGTGCTTGATTTTATAATTGACAATTATTGACAAAAATAGTGCTTTTTTCTCTATTTCCTTTAATATCTCCGTTCCTCTTGACTTTTAGTATAGCATATGCATTGAGAAAGTTGTTCCTTATGAAATTTCCTAAAAAATGAGCGCTGACAGAGATCGCAATTGTTAACTTGCAAATAGCCCCGAAAGTTAAAAAAACACGTTTTTTTCACTATTTTTTTACTAAAAAAAAAAAAATGACCGCACATAGATGGCTGAAAATTCTCAAAAATGATGTCTATGTTGACCCAAACATGCATGAATAATTTTAGCGTCATCGGTCAATTACTTCTCGAGTAATTAACTATCACCTTTTTTTTGTTTCCTTAATTGCAAATTGCGCCATTTTTTTCACAAACGGGTTTCGTTGGTCGGACGAAGCCAGAAAAATCACAAATCCATTCTTGAGTATACCGTTGGAATTTTTGGAAAAAATTAATTCTAACCAATTTTATAACGATTGAATATTGGAAAAGTTATATGGTTTTATACGTTTGTCTAAAATTGGTATCGCTAAAGAAATCGTTATAAAATCGGTTAGAATTATTTTTTTACAAAATAGTAAACATAAATATATATAATAAAAATATAAATAATAATAATTAGCTTATTTAAAATTGCGTTAAAAAAATTTCTCATTCAGCAGTGTTTTTACTCTATTGAGGAATATTTTAATTAATTTATCATGATTGAAACTTTTAACATATTTTGACAATTTCTTGCCTATTTGGCTGTATAGAAATAAATCTATTCTATTCTAATTTTCACAAGATTTGTGGGATACCGCGTCATAGTAATAGCATAGGTGCCTAGCTTCATCTCTCACCACGTATACTATCCGACAGCTATACATAATATTCTTTTAGAGTTACAAAAATATGTGAAAACTAAGATTCGTCACACGTTTGCTTAAAAGTTTCTTAATTTTTGTGTTTATGTATTATTGTATATGAATATCCAATTTATTGCCGTTGTTTGAACATTACCCCGCGGTAAGCGATTACACAAGTCACTCACCACAGGCTTTCAAAACTTGCCGCCGAACCTGTAAACTAATATAGGCAATCGGCCCAGGAGTACCGGGAAATGCCCCAAAATCCCTGTGGTCCCATCCGCCTATCTATATATTAGAAATATACTTTGCTTGGACATACAATTGTTCTTTATATTTAAATTGTTTAATTTGTATTTAAATGTTTGGATCAACTAAAATAAAAATTTTCTTTAGTCTAAGAAAATTAGTTTCAGAATCGTCGATCAGACCAAATAATTCATGTAGTTTTGAAAGTTGGTACAGTTATTTCTTAAGGTGTCCAGATGAATATACTAAAAGCCCCCGAGGGTGGGACACGAGCCGGCGGTGGGGGAGGGGGGAAAGGTCTCTTTTTCAAGGTTTTTGCTTGTGACTGGAAAACTATTTATAATATCTCTTTAGTGACTTCTACATTAATTATCTACATTAAATTTCCTATAAATTATGTCTAAACATTTTTACTGTACGATCAATACTTTAGGAGATACAAAGTATTAAAGGTGATAAAAATAAGAAGCTAAATCGTTTTACAAATTTTAATTCTGAAAAATTAAACAAATTTTTTTGAACGAGTATGCCGACTTATCAATCAAATTGTGTTTCATCTTCGTCATCTTTATCATTAACATCGATGGGGGCTCCATTAGTACAAGCGCCTAGGCAGCCGTTACAGATAAGACTACACTTAATGCCCGCTTTTCGGCAACTGCATTTTCCAGAACAACCACTTTTACATCGGCAAAAAATTGAACTTAACAACGCGTCAGGAGCAGGAGGACCCAAGGTCGTGATTGGTTCTAAGTTTGCATCGACTCCTCGCTTCCAACCCCATATTTCAGGAGGCAGTTGGTTCCCAAGCCACTCCTGTACTTGATGGAATGCTCTGTTTTATCGAAATCCGACACCAATGTAAATTTGAAAACTAGTGAGACGGTTATTGATGGTGGCTTTCTTTTGCACCGTACCAAGTGGCAATTGGGCTCCTCTTAGTCAGATATATGTGATCAGTACATAAATTATGTAAAATGTCATTACGGGCCACCTTCTACCGTAGTGTTTGATGGATACGATGACGTAAAAAATAGCACAAAAACATCTGAACAAAGAAGGAGGGCGGTGAAATCGTCTGTTGATATAAACATCAATCTCTCGATGAAGGTCACTGTTCAGCAAGAGAATTTTCTATCAAATAAAAAAAAAAACAAGTCCCAACTGATTAAACTTCTGACAGAAGAAATGCAGGCTGCAAACATAGAAACACAAATAGCTGCAAGTGATGCTGACTGCACAATTATTCGCACTGCAATTGATAAAGCTGTAGACAATCTTGTGGTCACTGTTATTGGAGAAGATGTTGATCTTGTAGTCCTTCTAATGGCTCTTACTCCTCCTGAAAAAGAAATATTTTTTGTCAAACCGGGAAGAGGAAAAGTGGAAACCAAAATATTTTCCTCCCAAGAACTTCAAAAACATTCATTTTGCGGTTCTATTCTCTTTCTGCATAGTTTCAGTGGGTGTGATACAACCTCAGCTATTTACAGGAAGGGCAAAACATCAATTATCAAGATTTTTGATCAAAAGCCATTACTAAATAAAATAGCAACTGTATTTTATGACCCAACATCAACTCCGGATGTTATAGCAGAAGCCGGAGAAAAAATGTTTCTTGAAGTATACCGAGCGCCCTGTTCTAAGTCTGACATTAACAGACATCGATTCACAGTTTTTCTGAAATCTTGTACCAAGCCCAAACCGGATCTTTCTTCCCTCCCCCCTACCAAAGGGTCAGCGAAATATCACGCTTACAGAGTATTCCATCAAGTACAGGAGTGGCTTGGGAACCAACTGCCTCCTGAAATATGGGGTTGGAAGCTAGGAGTCGATGGAAACTTAGAACCAATCACGACCTTGGATCCTCCTGCTCCTGACGCGTTGTTAAGTTCAATTTTTTACGATGTAAAAGTGGTTGTTCTGGAAAACGCAGTTGCCGAAATTCGGGCATTAAGTGTAGTCTTATCTGTAACGGCTGCCTAGGAGCTTATACTAATGGAGCCCTCATCGATGTTAATGATAAAGATGATGAAGATGAAACACAATTTGATTGATAAGTCGGCATACTCGTGCAAAAAAATTTGTTTAATTTTTCAGAATTAAAATTTGTAAAACGATTTAGCTTCTTATTTTTATCACCTGTAATACTCTGTAGTCTGTATCTCCTAAAGTATTGATCGTACAGTAAAAATGTTTAGACATAATTTATAGGAAATTTAATGAAGATAATTAATGTAGAAGTCACTAAAGAGATATTATAAATAGTTTTCGAGTCACAAGCAAAAACCTTGAAAAAGAGACCTTTCCCCCCCTCTCCCACCGCCGGCTCCTGTCCCTCCCTCGGGGGCTTTTAGTATATTCATCTGGACACCTTTAGGAATAACTGTAGCAACTTTCAAAACTACATGAATTATTTGGTCTGAATTTCTTAATTTTCCCAGGCTACTTGTAATTTCTTTGATCATATTTATCCTCATGCAACTTTAAATTTAAGAAAGGAATAACACATTTTACTCCAAAATTATGTAACTGGCTGCTTTTTTATAATTGACTAACGGTTCCGCCCGGTTTCACCCAGGTGTAAAAGAACGAATGGGAAAGGGAGGGACATGAGTACTCACATTCATCTTAGTTTACCGAGATGAATGTTGTGTCCAAATTTCATGATGATCGGAGTTACCGCTCAAAAGTTTTTGTCGATAAAAAGCAGTAATTATACTTTTTATAAGTATAGATAATAAATTTCTTTTAAATCAATAATTACTGGAATTTATAAAATATATAGTAAATATTTAATTGAAAACACTGTAGGAAAATTATTTTTATATAGGTCCCTATAGTTATAACAGTTTTCAAATAAGCTATTAATTAGATTTATTTAATTTTAATTAGTCGTTAATAAAATTAAAATAAATTTAACTGTAAGAAAGTAATGTAGACAAAAAAATTAAAAATATATTCGCTCAGCGTGGGGCTCGAACCCACGACCCTGATATTGAGTCACGTACTCTACCGACTGAGCCAGCCGGGCTTCTGATTGAGCAACGCTAATATTGGTATATTTAGTTACGGCATTTCACTTAAATAGAAGCTTATTTTTGAGATACATTTTGCAGCATTTTTAATTGATGCTCCGCTCTTATTGATCGTAGCCTGATATTATATAGCCTATAGCCTTCCTCGATATGGGCTATCCAACAAAAAAATGTTTTTCAATTTGAGCCAGTAGTTTCTGAGATTAGCGCGTTCAACCAAACAAACAAACAAACTCTTGAGATTTATATATTAGTATAGATGTGAATCGACCCCATGCAATAAAACTGGTATGCTAGATACTTCCCGTAGCTCTAGACACGCATACCAAGATATTTTTAAAGATCACGTCCAAACGAGTAAAACGTAAAAAAACAAAAGTTTTTCACCTGATAATATTTTACCCCCTCTCACGCCCTTAAAATAGGTGTGTTATACTCTTTTGGTCGAAAAAAGTTTGTCAGCTTATTAACGAATTTTCTTATCGAATACACTACAATTTATCAAGATCCGCTATAATGGTGGATTATTTTTGCTTTTTTAGGATAATTATTTTTAATAACTATATTTTCGGTTATTAAATCAACGCGTACCCAGCTCATTTTGTTCGTATAACTGCTAACTATCGATTTGCATAAAAAAAATCAATTCCGCGATGATGGTAATTTCAGTCATCGGTGCTCGGGTTATAACACAGACCCCACGATTGGCTTCGTGCGAAGTCAGAAGTTGGACTACATGTCTTGACTGCTTATGAACAGTTTATAACACAAACCCCACAGAAGAGAAGGAATGCGTTATGCGAGACGGAAAGATGAGTTACATTTCAAACCATTTTTTCGCGTTACACGTTTTTCATATTTATATTATTGTTCGTTTCATCGAGCTAACATTCTTTCAAATCGTCGAGGCAATGACGCCGCATAAGTTTCACTTCAAAAACCGAAATTAATGCAAGAAAAGTCTCGGACAAAGGCTAGTTTCGAATATAATATTCAATTTTAATGAAAACAAATTAGCAATATAATTTTAAACATGAATAGGTATTATTTCACACTTGAGGCAAAATTTATTTACGCTTACCTAACCATAAATCTACCATCATGTTTTATAATAAACTGAACCTCAGCCGCGGGTTCGCTGGATACATAGCTTAATATAAAGTCACCGGTATATAGTGCACCGAATTTAACCTGAAATCAATGCAACCATTTTCAAGTGGTGTCGGCAGACAAAAACACTGGAAATTAATCTAAAAAACTATAAGCCCTAATAGCCCAGTCACTTTAGAGTTTCTCCTCGAAATGAAACGGAATAAGCTCAATATTTGTATACCTAAAGCTTTATTTTGGCATTCTTAATGATGTCTCAAAAGTCTCATAAGGTCACGTGTGAGCGTTCTTAGATATTCAATGTCACAGGTTGCGAAAATCAGTTTTTTGGAAATATCTCGCTTCCTTTGCCTCAAATCGTATTTGCATTTATTATAAAAGTTATAGAGTATAAGATTCTCTACAAATTTCGTCTTAGTCAATTTTTTATACGTTTAACTGTTTTTGAGATAGCCATACACGCCATAACGCAATGTCAATCGCGAATCGCAGTCCATATAAATATGAATGATATAATTCCAATTATAAATATAATGTATTAAATAGTTAATTAACTAATATTTAACGAATAATTGAGTTAAAAAACCGTACTATGGACTGGGATTCGAAATGACATTGAGTTATGTATGGCATGTATGGTTATCTCAAAAACGGTTAAACGTATAAAAAATTGGTTAAGATGCTTGTGGAGAATCTATCTAATATTCTAGAGCTTTTATAATAAATGCTAATACATTTTGAGGCAAAGGAACGAGATATTTTCAAAAAAACTGAGTTTCACGTGACCTTATGAAACTTTTGAGAAAACATTTAGAATGCCAAAATAAAGGTTTTGTCCAAACATTCAGCTTATTCCGTTTCATTCCGAGATTGTCCGTTTCGTTTAGCTTATTTGACTGCACTACAATATAGTGGCGTGTGTAAGTCGGAAAAAACCTTGAAAAATGTAAATATTTTGAGCCGGAACGAGATTACCTCCCCCACCTGTTTTCGAGGATGCTGAACATGGTGGCGATATTAAAATTTCTCTTTTGGGTTGCGCAACCCCCAAAACGACCATAACCACTCCCGAACGGGGTTAAACGCACAGTAATTATTATTCACCCACGCTAAACAAAGGCATACGCGGTACACAGCTCACAGAGAGAAACAACAAAGTGTATAGTATACGCGCGCATACACAAGCGAGTCGAGATCGGTGACGTAGAGGGGACATGCCGTTTGCCGTCACGGTTTTACTGCCAAGGCGCGCCAATAGATGTTTCACATCAAAAAATATATTGTAACACAAGTTACCTATCTACAATCTACATCCACTCTTAATAATTGCAAGTAATTGTTAACAATCTAATTGTGGTAGGTCAGTTTTTTATTGTAGCTGATTAAAAAAATACCTTTTAGCTTTAGAAAAGTTAAACTTCTTGTTCCAGTTTTGAATTTCATTGAAGTTATAAGAGACGTTACGACCAAGAGATGATTCAGTGAGTATAGAGTTTCTGGATTGTCGCTGTTGGAGTCTTATTGTGAGTGCTGGATTAACCTATAAGCAAAATAAGCAACTGCTTAGAGCATCACGTCTCAGGGGGCACCAAAAATGACAACTCAGAAATGAAGGGAACCAGACCGTTTTAACAATTTTTTTTCTTTTTGTCATGTTCTCAAAAATGTGATCTAAATGAAAACGTTTTTTTTTTTAACTTTACATTCTGTGCTTATAAAAGCTACAAGAGCAACAGCAAAAAAAAAGTGCACAGACGGCGTTTTTTTAGTGGTAACTAAAAAAGTTATGCGAACGCCGTCTTTGCATTTTTTTTTGCTGTTGCTCTTGTAGCTTTTATAAGCACAGAATTTCGAGGTTGGATTTCAATTTCTTGTCTGCCTCGAAATTCATTTTTTTTTCGACGTCTTAGGCACAGAATTTCGAGCTTGATTTCAATTTCTTGCCTGTCTCGAAATTCTTTTTTTTAAGTTTTAATCTTGAGATCCAGTCGCCTCAAGAATTTAACACAGAAGGAAGTTTTTACTTCTCCAAAGTTTTTTTTTAAGATTAACTATATACACACGATTATTTCCGCTAGTTATTAAATAAAGTAACTCGGGCAGAATTGACGATTGCCACTTTTCGCTTACCTGTTACATAATACGGATATCTATGGCATATTTTGTTAAAAAAATTAATTTTGTATGCGTAACGTCTCTCTGTCCGAATCGCTAAACAAATTTTCATGCGGTCTTCTTTCCTATGTAGACGCATTTTCTGGCTATGGTAAAGTAGCCAAAAAAGTACTAGTTGTCATTATAAGTAGTACGGTTCCACTTAATGGAGAAGCAAAGCAATGAAACAATATAAATGTAGAAAAAACTAAAACTCACTCATTAAATTTTGAATAAATTGGTTCCATAAATGCAAATAATGAACGCAAAGCCTTGATGGAACAGAGTAGAAATTAGCTTTAGTTTACCGTGGCGTAGCGTCGGGTAGAAGGTAGGAGAGTATAAAAATATGTTATAAAT
Source organism: Xanthostigma xanthostigma (assembly GCA_963575645.1). Classification (NCBI taxonomy): domain Eukaryota; kingdom Metazoa; phylum Arthropoda; class Insecta; order Raphidioptera; family Raphidiidae; genus Xanthostigma; species Xanthostigma xanthostigma. The sequence goes on from OY754464.1 coordinate 46,263,937, forward strand.
AAATTGTTGATAACATTATAATAGAAATTTTAATAAAACGCGTACTAAATTAAATTATTATTAACGATAATTCTAAAGAAAAATATTCAAAGCAAAATTTAATTTCTGGTTTGGATATTAAAAAAGTTTCGTTTTATAAACGTGAATACCTAATTGTACCTATATCGCAATAAAAAGATTCTCCAAAGCAAAGAATACATAAATTGTCAACAAAAGCTTTTCATATTGTCAATGCTTTATAACGACAATAATAACAGGCTGTGCGTTAAAAAAGATGAAACGACGAGACTGGAAAATAATATCTTTAGTAGGTGCTGACTTTAAACTGACAATAAAATGCTGCTCTAATTTTCTACGCTAATTTCTCAATCCAGTGAACCCATTCAATTTTTGAAATTAATTGAAGCGATGTTTTATAAATATAAAAGGGTTCGAAAGATCAAATGATAATCACCAGGGAAACGAATCATTCAGAACTTCAAACTACAATACCTACATATTTTATATATTAGTGGTACGAATTTGTAGATTGCCGTCGTTTTTTCGTCATTTTACGTTGTAAAATTGGTTTCCACAAACAGCGCTTTTATTTTAACGCGATAATATATCCTATGTCAATCCTGAAAGTCTCTTATAAATATTGGTGAAAAAAAATTTAAAATTGGATAAGTAGATTAAGAGATTACCCACCGCATATACACAAACTCACAAAATTCGCTCTCTCTCTTTATAATATTACTATATAGGCAAGACGGCGAGGAGGTAAAAACATTAAAAAGTGTATTTTTCGTGCACAGGCGAGATTATTGTTGGAATCGCTTCGTTTTAGGGTGTAGTTCAACCCCCCCAAGTTTGCTTATTGATAATAATTGATAATAATTTTAGCGTCATCGGTGAATTACTTCTCGAGTAATTAACGATCATTTTTTTTTGTTTCCTTAATTGCAAATTGCGCCATTTTTTTCACAAACGGGTTTCGCTTGTCGGACCAAGCCAGAAAAATCACAAATCCATTCAACTTTAGTATCCCGTTGGAATTTTTGGAAAAAATTAATTCTAACCGATTTTATAACGATTGAATATTGGAATATGGTTTTATCCGTTTGTCTAAAATTAGTATCGCTAAAGAAATCGTTATAAAATCGGTTAGAATTAATTTTTTCCAAAAATTCCAACGGGATACTAAAGTTGAATGGATTTGCGTTTTTTCTGGCTTGGTCCGACCAGCGAAACCCGTTTGTGAAAAAAATGGCGCAATTTGCAATTAAGGAAACAAAAAAAAAGTGATCGTTAATTACTCGAGAAGTAATTCAGCCTTGACGCTAAAATTATTCATGCATGTTTGGGCCAACATAGACATAATTTTTGAGAATTTTCAGCCATCTATGTGCTGTCATTTTTTAGTAAAAAAAACGTGCTTTTTTAACTTTCGGGGCTATTTGCAAGTTAACAATTGCACTTAGCGACCTCTGTCAGTGCTCATTTTTTAGGAAATTTCATAAGGAACAACTTTCTCAATGCATATGCTATACTAAAAGTCAAGAGGAACGGAGATATTAAAGAAAATAGAGAAAAAAAACACTATTTTCGTCACTAATTGTTAATTATAAAATCAAGCACACCAACAATAATTTTTGGTGTGCTTGATTTTATAATTATTTGTAAGCAAACTTAGATGGTTGAACTACACCCTAAAACGAAGCGATTCTAACAATAATCTCGCCTGTGCCCGAAAAATACACCCAAAACTCCTCGCCGTCTAGTCTAATAGATAATATAGATTTGTCGTCGACTTACGTTGCACAATAAATTGGTCTCCACGAATAGCGATTATATTTTAACGCGAAAATTATATATTTCGCGTTAAAATAAAATCGCTATGTTCATCCTGAAGGCACATTTTAAATATTGGTGAAAAAAAATTGAAATCGGATGAGTAAATTCGGACATTACCCTCCGCATACACATAAATTCACAAAATTTAAAATTTATATTAGGTTCGTTTCAAGCAGCCAGCGAACAGTTTTGAAACCGTCACCCGCATGCGCAGTAGCTAAAACGTGTTCTAAAATTGCCACTAAGAGCTACGTTTTATCTACTGCGCATGCAGGTGACGGTTTTAAAACCGTTCGCTGGCTGCTTGAAACGAACTTATTATTAATATAATATAGAGAGCAGTGATTCTCAACCTTTTTTTGTCGCGGCACACTTTTAACGATTTCATAATTTGGCGGCACACAAAGAAAAAGATAAGTTTAAAATTTGTTTACTTACCTATAATTCACTGTAAAATCGTTAATAATAATAATTTTGAACGTAAAATAAGATGATATGTACTTATTCAATAACAACAGTACGTTTATTAAGGGATTAATTACAAGTTAATAATAAGAATACTTTTAATGATTTTGAGTTTGATTTTTACTATATACATTTCTAAAATTTGGCGGCACATTTTAGGAATTTCACTGGTTGAGAATCACTGGTATAGAGTCTATAGACTAGCTTTACAGTCCAGCTACGTGTAGCTGCTCTGGTTTGACAATCAAATAATCAAGAGCAATCTTATGTACTTATATTTGGGGATTGCAATCCGGTGTCATTTACAATCCGACCGGATTAATCAAATCATTATAATTTTCTCTTTTCGTTTCAAAACGGACTGTTTATGAGAAAATCGAGTGAGTGTATTATAATCAATTTTATTTAATCTACTGAGATCACACTAATTAGGTATTTGAGCATTCTAACAATTAGTCTCATTCTTATGTTTATGACAGACATCATGTTGAATCCTGTCTAATGAATGGCACAATTTTCATAATAAAAATAACTCCTTATATTCAAAGAAATGGCACGTCAATCCGGTATCGGACAGGCAACCGGATGGCGAGTGGTAATCTGGGCCTTTGAGTGGTACAGAGCCCCCTGGTAGCGGCCAAAGTGACCCCTAATGGACAGCGGCGGCGATATGGGGGTGGGGCAAAATCGAAAAATTTTTGAAAAGGCAACCGGATAAAAATGCGGTGGCATTGTAGGAAACACCCTAATTATATAATAATTTTTTTTTGTCAGCCGAAACACGCGGGCCGCTTTTGCACTAGCGAATAAAAAAAAAAGTGAAAAGGCAACCGCTTCAAAATTAGTGAGCATACTTATTGACACCAACAAACGTTGAAAAAAAATTGCCATCCGATCCTGATGGGCAGTTTCGGAGAAACAACCCCTCAAAGTCGCAGAAAAAACTTTTTTTTTCGATTGTTTCAACAATAAGTAAAAAAACACACTAAAAATTGTTCAAATCGGATGGCATTCGAAATTTATACTATCCTAAGTACAAATAATGGTGTGTATCAATGCCATCCGATTTCGATTAAATTTACCCCTATTTAGCCACCCCCCAAAACTCATGAAAATAACAATTTTTTGCAGCGTATGGCATTATTGTTATTTTCATGAGTTTTGGGGGGTCGCTAAATAGGGGTAAATTTAATCGAAATCGGATGGCATTGATACACACCATTATTTGTACTTAGGACAGTATAAATTTCGAATGCACACGCACTATGCGTTTAAAGTACCTACTCATGCAGCAGCGCCAAAAATTGGCATCATCGGATCCGGAACGTTTAATGATACTGGATTCGCCGGATTATCGGATTATATTACGTTACTTTTAGGTATTTATCTGTTTTTAGTCCCTGGCGGGCCTATTTTATTAAAATTTTAGCAGCACATTTTAATAATTACGAAAGGGTTAAATTTCAAATTTGAAACGATTCCGAGAATTTTTTAGGTATTTTTAGGCCCGAAAACTTTTTTCGACCCCTAAATACATACCACCCTTAACATGGCCCGATTAGGCCCATTTTAAATAGGCTTCGTGCGGTGATGGATTCCAACATGTGAACCAAATTTCGTTTAAATCGATTAACTCTATACACTTTTCCAAAAATTGTGCCAAACTTCTTAGGAGGCTATGAAACGTCGAGAAATTTTGGTCCGACCCCCCAGGTCCTCACCATTCTACCGACGCCAATAATGTAAGTGCCTTATGGCAAATACATTAATAAATTCCGTTATAAATGAAGTTCTGCTGCTTGGATCTGCCATGTACAAAACTGACATTCTATGAAATTTTCAAACTATTTTGAAGTTCGGGACTGAAGAATCGTACTGCAGTCCGCGCACCATACACGTCAGTTTCACGTAGTTCTAAACAGACTGCAGGCGTAGACCTGCCGGCAAACTGCGTGTGTATTTTGAAACTCTAACTGCAGATCTGGAAATCTGCAGTTCCGAACTGCCGGTCGACTGTGCGTGAATGGGTACCTCAATCGCGCGATCAAACGATTTGTGATAAAACACAAACTAAATAGTTGGTAAAACTGATCAGTTGCATGTGAGCTCACTGCCATATATCACTGTGGAAGTCACTCATGCGATAAAACTGTTGCGCAACTATCGCGCGACTGAAAATTGCCAGTCAGCGACTAGCCTTAGTAAATAAATTGGCACCAACCTCAAAATTGTATTGTTTTCCTCTTTTTTTGTGAATTTTTTTGAGGCAGGTTCCGTATTTTTAAAAAAAAAATTTCATTTGCACGAAAGTCAGCTATAGAGAGAACATCAATAACAACATACTTAATATTTTACAATTCAATGTGAATATTTTATTATAAAAAAAGTGTAAATACTTTAAAATGAAACTTATAATAATTATAAAGTGATTTTTGTTAACAAATAAGTTTTTTCTTTGTGTCTTGTGATGAAACGTGTGTAAATGTGCTGTGTCGAAGTTGATTGGTGGTACAAATGTTATAATAATTATGATTGTCCTTGTGGGGGAAGGTGCAACACCTGGCACCTCAACTCAACAAGAATTCCCGCCCACGACGCATCCTTTGCCTCCGACAGATGCTGCAACACCAACGACATCTGCACCAATCGTACCCGAAACTCTTAATGGTAAAGTTTTGAAATGACTAATTATTTTTTAAGAATTTGAAATCAATGAACATATTATAATTAAATGTTGCTCACAAAAATTACAATGTAATTATAGATCGTATATCTAGTTGCGTAATGTCATTAGACTCATAACCCAAGAGATATAATATATGATCTTTTTTAGGACACCCCCTATAAAATAGCTGCTTTTCATGCCTGTGTAGCGATAGAAAATGGACTCATTTCGCACTGGTGCATAAAATAATACAAAAAAATTCTATCTTAAATATTCAAAAGTTATTTTCAAAAGCGACCTGTCAGTTACCGTTTAATTAAGATAAGCAGATATATCATGGGACACAAAGCAGGCGTAGTTTTCGTAAACAACCCAACTGAAATGCAAAATGCCCGCACACAGAAAATAGGACAGCTGTTAGATATAGGTATTTTTATGAAGTAAAAATCCGCTATTTTATAGAAAGTATACGTGCAAAGAATGTATAGTATGTGTCTCGAACGTAATGCCGTTATGACTCGTGTGACTGTTAAAACACGCTGGTCCTCGTCTAAAGAGTATTCGTCCCTGCAAACACCCCCTGCACCCTTCATCACAAATCTTTTCCCCTCGCCTAAAAACGGTTCGCGCTCTCCCGACGCTATTTTTAAAGCTAGAGGGTTCTGGTAAACGCCAAATTAAAGACAAAGAATCAGACTACAGATCCTTCAGGCGAATTTTTTGAAAAACAGTTTCGCCTACGTGTGAAATATTACGTAACTTATTATTTTTTTCAAAAGGTTGTAAGTTTTTTCAGGAATTTTTTTTTCAAAAAATTCGCCTGAAGGATCTGTAGTCGGATTCTTTGTCTTTCATTTGGCGTTTACCAGAACCCTCTAGCTTTAAAAATAGCGTCGGGAGAGCGCGAACCGTTTTTAGGCGAGGGGAAAAGATTTGAGATGAAGGGTGCAGAGGGTGTTTGCAGGGACGAATACTCTTTTGTACATAATTACTGCATTCACGTTTTGGGTACATAAACTGCTACCCTCTATAAAATAGCTGCTTTTCTCTTCATATTCAGTATAATATGTTTAACATTTTTGACAATTCAATTGTGAAACACTTCATGTCTATTAGGCTGTTTATGAAAATAATTATTATCCGTGTCCGTTGTTTTACGTATACTAACTGATAGGTAGTTTATGAAAATTACTGTTGAATTAATTAGATCGCGTACGTTTGCTTTACTTTACCGCACTAGTGCGACATTGGTGATTTTACATGTCTGTAATCTGTATACACTATTCCTACATGCATGTGAATCAGCTGTTTTACAGGGAGTAGGTACTGCAAAACATCTTTATACGACATGTGACGTCAAATGTTCTTTGGCAAAACGTATCTCAATTTAAGTATGTAGGTACTTTTCAATATGCGTTGACATCAAAGTAATGCTCTCAAAATTAATATGGGACTATCAAAACACTTTTCACGTTAGTGACGTCACAGTGCAGCAACTTTATAAATTATTGCACTTCAAAGTAGTACGCGCGTTAGACTTATTGTGATGAATTTCTCTTGTTTTTGTAATGAAAAAAAAATTGTTTTTAAGGAAAAATAGGATAAAATTCAGGGCCTGTTACTACGCTAGATTTATAATTATATCAATTTATGTAAACACATAACCTTATGGCAAATTGAGTTTGATGAATTTTATTGAAATGGAACGTGATGAATTTTTAACGATAAAGTGTCAGTTACTGCAAAAATTATGAAGCTTTCAATACCTATGGGGACACTTCGGTCTTACCAGGCATCTAAAAGAGAAAACGAAAGAAAACTTGACAATTTATTGAACTGAAAATGATGACAGATAACGGAAGACTACTGACTACAATTTCGCGCGTCGGTCGTCAGAAAACGCGCAAAATTTGCAATTGAAGAAATACAGTGCACCTTGTTGCTCACCTTTAAAATGTGGTTAGGTTTATCATTACAAATTTGCCCGATGTCGAATCGTACGTGAGTCAAATAAAATAAAATCTAGGTCTTTTTTGATTTATTAATGGGGTTCATAAATGTTACTAAAATTTTTGAGTATAAAAGAAATTTGATTCTTCTGAAAACGCTCGGGCTACTTTAACGAGTCGTTCAGTTTTATTCAAATTTTAGAGTGTTCTAATTGATGTAGGCACATTCATTTAATTCCACACAATAAAAAATAAAAATAATTCCATGCAAATACGTGATTGAAGCTAAAACAGTAGAACATCGAACGTTGTGCATCTTTTATTGCAAAATATGAATAAAATTTTAATTAAATCAGCAGACAGACAAACAAAAACTAGTCAATGTGAGCGAATACTTTTATTAATGGAACGACATAGTCACAATAATAAATAACTGCCTTTACCATATTTGACATGTATATCTTTTTTCTGCCACGTTTAGTATTCCGATGCAATAGTCAACTATCAAAGAATCTATTACTTGTGGCACTCTTCAGATGCACTCACAGGGAGTTCGTATGTTTTTTATTACCTGACTGTGGAGGGTAATCAGTTATCAAAGGGTATAGCCGGATAGGTATGGCGAGTTGGCCCCCAAATGGCAACCTATATCGAAACTTATGTTTTAATATCTACTTGATGTACGAACTCTTTTTATATATGTGTTACCCCCGCTCTCCCCTTTGACCTTGAGATATAGAGCAAAAACCAGCCTACCTACGACTATCGTTCAAAGAGACATATCTCGAAAACTAATTGAGCTAAAGAGGTAAAACCAACGCGAGCATTTAGGTAACCTTTAAGAGCACATTTTATATTTTTTTTTGAATTTTTGCGAATAATTACACACAATATTAAAAAATAAATAAAAATATAATTTTCAATTTTTCAGTGTTCTCTGTGACTTACAATCACTGAAATAATATATATTGTGGCACTTGATATTCACTACTACACATACAAATTGCGTTAGAAAAAAGTTGGTGCAACACTTCGAAAAAAAATTTTTTTGACGCGCATCACATCATATAAGGATACAAACTTGACATAGTACACACATATATAAATATTTTAATAATTAAAATTATTGTTAGAATGGATTGAATGAAAATATAAACAATTTTCAGGAAAATATTGATTTCATACGGCGCGGTGCCGGGAATTATACGAGCGACAGCGAGTTCGTACTTGTTATTGCACTGGTTGTTATTTACGTGCTTAAGAGTTAAGACTGTTTATGTGTTTACACCACCACGTCATAATTTCATTAAATTAATTAAACAAATTAGCGTCTTTGTCAGTTTTGATAACTTTTTTATAACCAGTAACCTTACGAAGAGCCTTATTTTTTACACATATTATCTGACATTATTATAGATAACAAAATAAAATAATAGCTACAAATAATAAATAATAGCTACTTCCGACAGAAAATGATGCCATGGTGGTGTAAATAAATAAAGTCTTAACTCTTAAGTACGTTAAGTTCGAACTCGATGTCGCTCATATAATTCCCGGCACCGCGCCGTATGAAATCAATATTTTCCTGAAAATTGTTTATATTTTCATTCAATCGATACTAACAATAATTTTTATTAATAAAATATTTATATATGTGTGTACTATGTCAAGTTTGTATCCTTATATGATGTGATGCGCGTCAAAAAAATTTTTTTTCGAAGTGTTGCACCAACTTTTTTCTAACGCAATTTGTATGTGTAGTAGTGCATATCAAGTGCCACAATATATATTATTTCAGTGATTGTAAGTCACAGAGAACACTGAAAAATTGAAAATTATATTTTTATTTATTTTTTAATATTGTGTGTAATTATTCGCAAAAATTCAAAAAAAATATAAAATGTGCTCTTAAAGGTTACCTAAATGCTCGCGTTGGTTTTACCTCTTTAGCTCAATTAGTTTTCGAGATATGTCTCTTTGAACGATAGTCGTAGGTAGGCTGGTTTTTGCTCTATATCTCAAGGTCAAAGGGGAGTGCGGGGGTAACACATATATAAAAAGAGTTCGTACATCAAGTAGATATTAAAACATAAGTTTCGATATAGGTTGCCATTTGGGGGCCAACTCGCCATATCTATCCGGCTATACCCTTTGTAGGCATGTTTGTGTCATGGTAGCACTGGAATGACCGAATCAATTTTCACAAGTGAGGTGCCATAACGTGAAATTTATTATGATTGACACCGGAAGCCACGTTACCAAATGCAAAAATAAAAAATCAGATAAATCCTTTGTGATGGTTTCAAATAAAAGGGGTTGACGATTGACGGAACGATTCTAAAAATATATCAAATATATATAAAAAATCCAACTAATTAAGCGACAGGACTATTCCAACTTTAAAAATATTGGCATTTGACGTATTATAATAAAGAAAAAAGTCTGTTAACACGTGTATGACGCGGGTAACGGTTAGTATTAAATATTATATTTGCTATTTAGCTCGCATGGTTACATAATATAATATCACAATACGTAAAAATTAACCAAAACATGCGTGTCATTTGTTAGCTACGTAACTAATTTCTTTTTGACAGATCTTCAGAACAAAAGAACAGCTGATTTTTTTTAAATTTCAAAAAAAATCCGGTTTAGAAAAAGACATTTTTATAAAACTTTCCTGGAAATGGAATAATAAACCATTATGAAAAGTATACCCTTATAACAGAAAAAAAACATTATAACGCATAACGCAATTTGATAGGAATTCATTCAACCGTCTGACCTGTAGCGTGCTCACAGACTAATCAGACGAACAGACTTTTTCCAAAAATACGTTTTTTGAACTTGGGGGGGGGGCCTTAAAAAGTTAATTTTGACCTAATTAGTACCATTCCCAAAATATAGGGGAGAATGTGGAGGAATGGGACACAGGAGGAATGGGACATTGGGTAATTGTCAGTATAATTTTTTTTACTTTTTTTTACTTTTGTCGCTACCGGGTTTCGTCACAATCGCGTGCGGAGCCGTGGGGGGGCAGCTAATCCTCTATAAAATCGGAACCATTTTTTTATATCTGCCGCTCGGACGAATACGACTGAATCACTAATATACTGGTGTCTCATTCTAAAGTGCATACTTAAATAGTCAAAGTGGGATGGCGATATCGGTGACAGTCTAAAATTAGATTACAGAATTGATTGTATAGCGATTTAATAACATGAATTTAAATTAAATTCACAATTCATTAGGTGCAGTTGGTGTATTTTGCTTCATTAATTACACAAGTAGGTGCCTAATTACTTGTATTTGTACCACATAAAACACAATTTCCTTCTGAAAGCCGACGTTCTTGTGTAGGTTGAACCACTGATCTCTAATTTATTAGATAGAGAATGACGATCATTATGTAGAGCCATATAGCTAACGTTCGACCACAGCGGTTTTAGTCGACTATTCTATTGATTTGTGATCAGTGTGTAGTTACGAACGTACGGAAAATTTAATGTATATATAGGCGGTTTCAATAAAGATACATAGATAGATAGATTTATTTACAACAAGGTTTACAAGCATTTTGTTAGGATAGATTTCAGCGAAGGTACACGTAAAGCTCGCAAATAATCAAATCCGCGAAAGTTAAACCAGCGAAGTCGAGACTCGACTGTAGCTCTAAAACAGTGATTCCCAAAGTGGTCTGTATCGACCCCCAGGGGTCTACGACAATTTGCAAGGGGTCCATGTCAGCGGGAAAAAAAATTGGGGGTCCATGAAATGAAAATGGGGGTCAACGATAGTGAGTCTCCTAACAAAAAGAGAAACAAACTGAACATCGTTAACCGAAGAGATTTAAGATTAAATCTACCTAAATTGATGCCAAATGTTGAAAATTTATTATTAAAGCATCAGGTTCATCCCTCAAACTAAAAGCATTTACTTTTTTCTTAGTTGTTTTATGTAACAGAAAGTAAATTTTAATTTGATTCGTTCAATTTGAATCTAATCAATAAATGTATAAAACCAAACATTTCACACTACATTTCACTACCGTTATAAATTTAAATCGTTCAAAGTGAGTAGCACTATACCTGTTGTTAAAAATACATTTGAAATTAATGAATTTGCAAAAAAACAATATCAGATAAGCAGGGGGTTTACCCAAAACCGAAAAACATGGCAAGTGGTCTACGAGACAAGAAAGTTTGGGAACCTCTACTCTAAAACAAACCATCTATTTTTTTAATAACAGTTGATCGACTCCTTTATGATAATATATAGCAATATGTTTTGTATTTTAAAATTCTTTTAAAGAAAAATATAAAAACTTTTTAAAGTATGTAATAATCCATAAGCAAACTGTTTATTATTATTCAAGCAAACCTGAAAATGAAGGATCGCTTTTTTCATTATACGAGGTATTCAGCTAATATAAAGGAAGACTTATACTCGTTTGATTCTTTGAAGTTTATATTATTCTTTTTTAATAAGCATGGAATATAAAATGTAAGTATCATCAACATTATGGTTAATGTATTTTAATCTTTATAAGATTTCTAAATTTCCGCAAGGACAGTTTTTTTAATATAATTTTAAGGTATACCTAACTGTGCAAAAAATGCTATCGAAAAATTTCAAACCTTTAAATACATTAAAACTTTATAAAATACATTTTATAACATTGGTTTTGTAATTATCATCTTTACGCCATCCAATATTAAAGTGTATCTTGATTTTGTGATTTAGAATACATATTTATAACATCCGTTGATTTATTGTTCTAGGAGGAGCACTTCCTTCTTCGAGACTTGGAGGACATCGAAAATCTTCTCTTGCACTCACTCCAGAAGAAGAACTGCTTGATCTTACGGTGAGTCATAAAAACAAGTATCTATTAATAAGTATTATAGGTTCGGCCGTTACTTGGTGTAAATGAATGGTATTATTAAAATTAACAACGCTGTTCAATGTGATGTTAAATTTGTTAGAAAGTGACACAAAATTAACTGCACTATACATTGACCATACAGAATAGCGCCATAAGCTAGAAAACAACGCTGTTCAATGTGATGTTAAATTTGTTAGAAAGTGACACAAAATTAACTGCACTATACATTGACCATACAGAATAGCGCCATAAGCTAGAAACAGGCCGGGCTTACCTAACGCCACTCCACGTTACACGATGTGATGCTCTGTTTGTTGGCCCATTCCATACTTTATCCTACGTCCAAAGGTTAGTAGTGGCTTTGACTGCCGAACAATTAAAATTGAATTTTTTGATAATGACGTTGTTGAAGAAATACAATATCTATATCTATTTGAACCTAAAACACTATAGCAGTCCAAAAGTGCAATTAACTTAAAAAAAAAAATCTGAAGACGTCTGGACTGTAAACCCTCCTCAGATGCAATCCTGTATAATTTGTAGGTACATAGGTACTTATTGGCTATTTCAGGAAATCGATTCTTTGGTGACAGCGATTTCCAGTATAACAGTGTTTTTTAGCATGACTCGTGATCTGGTAAGATTATGCGCGTGCAGATAGGCTATAGATTGTAACTATTCGAAATTCTGACCCCTAAAATGAAATAAAATTTCGACCCCAAGTCTAAAATAGTCAAAATGTGTGTAATATTGCATTGTATGAATTATGAACGTGCTTAACACGGAATTGCTATAGGAATGATTTGGATAACAATATTGAAAGGCGATGGCTACACAATGCAGTGAGTAGAGAAAGACAGGACAACATCGGCGCTAGCTGACCAGTCTTTTGGGTGACGTCAAGTCGTTTTTAGACTTAATTATCAGCGAGGCAACAGGGCAATACGCGCGCGAGGAGAGAAGTTTTGGCCAGCGTATGAACAACTTGGTAGGCTAGAGACTACGTGCGATTGAATTTGGATTTGGAGAGACAATTTTGTGTGCGATAGAATTGATTGATTTGCGTTCTGAGCTGCTGTTGATATTTAATGTGTTGCGGTTTAATTTAGTTTTAATACGAATTTGGATCTGGGGACTTGAAATTCCATCCGTGAAATTATTTTAAGGATCTTTGGTTCTTTTATATCCTCCGTGACCTACATCAAGGCTCTTGGTTTTCTATATCCGTGATTTTCATCAAGAACCTTCGTTGTGACTATTTATTAGATTTTTTTTGTTCTCTATCCTAACCAATGGTGACGAATTCCCGTCTTTCATGCGAACCCTGACATTAATTAACTTTAACTGGACTGAATAGAAATATGGAAGAAATATAAGAAATATAAAAATAATCACAGGTCACGTTTTGGTGGTGTAACAATTTCACAGTCAGTGGCGTGCTGGTTTTGAATGAGAGTATTTTACGTGTCAATTAAATTTACCTTTGCTTAGGGATTCGCTATTTGAATGGTTGCAGTGTTTTTTTTTTGTGATTGCTTTTCAATTACTGTTATTGATGTGGTTTTGTTCCACGTGTCTGGTGGAGTTGTTAATTATTTGGTTGACGTGGCTTTTTGCATGTGTTGTTTTGATTGGATTTTATTCGTTGTCGCCTGGTTTTCCCTACGGGTTGTTGGTGTTTAATATTCTTGGTATTTGGAATATTTTTTTTATTTTATGTTATCTTAATTTTACTTGTTATAAATGACGGAATTAGCTCAACATTTTAGTGCATTCAACGGGGACGTGTATGGTTAGTCCTGGCGCTCTTTGTATAACCGATCGGTTAGAATATATACGCTTTTAATCCTTATATGTACACCCGGGTACCCGGGTGCCCACCTCGGTGCATTTATGTAATTCAAATAACGTAAAAATAAAAATTTTATTTTGAGCTTCTCAATCATCGTTCTTTAGCTCAAAATCTAGCAAATTTTATTTGTTTTAATTTTTTTAATGAAAAATAATTCTACTAAACTTAAGCCATCGCCCTATGGGCACCCAGGGTACCCGGGTACCCACTTGACTATATGTATTCATTTTATTATTTTATTCAAATATTTTTTATGATGCATGCAGGTAAATTATTATTTTGAATATAAACCAGTAGGAGTATATGGGCAAGTAATTCAAGAATTACAAGGCGCGAACTTTCACATAATTATGTTTAAAAATCGGTGTATATTTTTAACAACACTTGGAGCTATTTAATTAACTTAATCCGAGAAAAAAATAACAGTTGAAAATATGGAAACACAGAAAGGAAAATTATTATAATTTCATGGTTCTCTATGCAGGGTGTTCTACAAACTCTATAACAAACTTTGACAGATGGTAGGCTTCTTGATTTTAAACATATTTTTTTTTAAAAACATGTGTGTTCGATTGTTTTTGTTTAGAAGTTACAAGCATTTAACCTTTATTAACAATTAACAATAAAAATTTAATTTAAATGATAATCACTAAACTTAAGACTATAAAAATTGTTCGAAATGTCCACCCTCAGCTTGAATGCAAGCCTCACATCGACGAACTAAAGATTCGGTCACTCGAAGAATGAGATTTGGATCATTTCTTATTTGGCTAGCTGCATCTTGAATTCTTTCAAGTAACTGCTGGTAGGTAGCGATTTCAACATGGTAGTCCAGCTGCTTCATGTGTCCCCATAAATAAAAATCCAGAGGATTCAGATCGGGTGAACGAGGTGGCCATGATATTGGACCTCCTTGACCTATCCATTAAAATGACACTAACAATAATTGTTGTCATAACAACCGATATTTCTATTTATCAGCCTACGTTTTTGATTCTTTAAATGCTTGTAACTTATAAACAAAAACGAATCGGACCCATGTTTATTAAAAAATATGTTTAAAATCATGTAACCTACCATCTGTAAAAAAATAAACAAAAGTGCTTGTCAACTACCTAATTAACATCTTCAGAACAAAAGAACAACAGATTTTTTTATTTTCAAAATATTTCCGAAATTATAAGATACCTAAGAGAAAAAGTCATAACTTTCTTGTAAAAACAGATAAAATAGTAAACCGGCATGAAAAGTATATCATTATTATGTAAAAACAAAATTATGATATACAGTATGTAAACACGTAAGGTGCACATATAGACGGAGAGCTAGCTACGGAAATAGGTTTGCAATTTATAATAGGGAAATTAGCATTGGGAAAAAATACTTGGATCAGAGTTAGTCATGACTGCATTAATTGTTATTTCTATTGATTTATCGTGATAATCTTGTGGATTTCTATTTTATTTTGATTTATTTTTATTTTACTTGGCTTTTTTAATAATAAAAAGCTCTTATAAATCATTATTTTAATTTTTTTGTACAAAAATAAAACAAAAAAACAACTCCATCTGTTTGGAAACATTTCATTCAAAAATTGTCTGACTGATATGACGTATGCGCGTTGGTAAGTCAGTGACCCAAATGTCTTTAGGTTCAACACGAATAGGCGGAGATATTTGATCTCGCACCATATTTAAGTATTTTTGTGAATTTAATGTCCCATTAATAAAAAAAGTCCGATTATGTTGTAATCATTTGAATATTTTCTTCGGTAGTATGCACATTCATTTTGCAAAAGACTATTATCTGTCAAATTAAAAAACAAGATTTCAAGGCTCACTCTGATCCAGTCATTTTTTCTCAATGTTAATTTCTCTATGTGCACCTTACGTGTTTACATACTGTATATCTCTTCTCTGCAATTGCATGCGCCGACTTAAATATTGTGACCTGAAAAATTCGTTCTATATATTATTATGTCACGGAAATATTTATTTTATTTTTTCTAAATGTGGAGTTACTGAACAAAATTCTCTCTTGGAGCAATTTAAGGAATAAATATTTTATTCCAAAATTGGAAAAACAGAGTACTCGTGACCTCACTCCGGTATCTGTCCGTCCAGTCGTCTGTCACACCGTCACACGCTCCCAAAGCCAAACGGTAGCTAGACTTGAAATTTGTTTTCTTTCTTTTTTTAGCATAACCATGATTGTTCATAGATAAATTCAATAAACCTTTCGTTGTCACAAAATTGCTATTTTATATTTTTATAAACTAGCTATCTATAATATAGTGAATCTACACGTATACCGTGAGCGGACTCTCGAAAAATACAGCATTGATATTTCACAAAAAAAATTAACTCAATTAATCGCAAAGAAGCACGCAAACAGAAAAGGGAATTTGCTTTCCATTAACATGAAAAATGTATATTTTGTGATGATTAGTTTAATCAAGGCGCTGTAAATAATTCAAGTTTTATATCAAAGTGCCTAGAAGATTATAGGCCCCAGAGAATCGTATATTTTCTGACTCTTCGAAGCACTTAAGAGGGTAGGTACTTTTTGAACTGATTTACATTCAATTTTGAAAATTAAGTTAAATTTAACTATTTTATAGGAGGTATACGTGCAAAAAATATAATACATATATCCTCGCGGGTAACGGTATTTCGACTCATTGGACTGTTGAAACTATCTGGTCTTCATTTTAAACTATAGGAAAAGCAATCCCGATCTCGCGAGATCTCGTGGCATTTTAAGTGATCAGTCTCGAAACATAAATCTGGCGAGATCTCGCGAGATAACGAAATGGAGCGATAGTAATCAGCGACACACATATTTGTCACATTTCGAAGCAACTCTGTTCAAAATTTTATCTATTGTCACGGTTGAAAATCGTGATAAAAAATAATTATTGCTAAAAAGTATTAAACAGAGTATTTTATAAAATGCGTGTTCACACTTGACAACAGCGCACTCATGGAGTCTAGAGATTACATTTTTACCGTAACTACCGTTTACTGTTGGCAACTAACCAATGAAATTGAAAATTTTTAACTGCGACACTGTCACGATATCTTTCATGCTAGTTACTCACTCATACACCTTCGGGTCAAAAGGGAGGCACTAGCAGGAGCCATAAGACTACAAAGGAGCAGAAAATTCAAACCGGGTGACCTGGTTGATCACATGAGCATACTAAGAGAAATTAACTTAGAGCCCATGACTAAAATTTCCAAAATACTCATACTTACACTAGACTTCGCTAAGTCATTTGACGTGATCATAGGTGATCGCCAGCAGTGGTCTAGAGAACCATCCCTCTGTCAAGGATCAGTGGTGTGGTATACGGATGGATCCAAAACAAATGAAGGTGTGGGACTAGGCGTATTTGGTCCAAAGTGTCGGTTCTCGAAAGCACTTGGCAGGTCACCTACTGTATTTCAAGCAGAGGTGCTAACCATTGAAGAATGCGTCCAAGTCTGTATTGGCAAAGCTGTAAAAGGCTCTACAATATACATACTCTCAGACAGTCAAGCAGCCCTCAAGGTACTCAAAGGATTCAGAATAGAGTCTAAGGTTGTCTGGGAATGCATACAATCGCTAAGGCAATTTTGTCAGAAAGTAACAAAGTTACACTTAGATGGATCCCGGGACACGAGGGCCATCAAGGCAATGAAATTGCCGATAGTTTAGCTAAAACGGGTTCCAAAACGCCCTTTATAGGACCGAAGCCTTATTGTGGCACATCAAAATGCTATATAGTAAAACTGCTCTTGCCTCATGGGAAAAGAATCAACACTCCCTGTTGTGGAAGAACACCAAGGTCTTCGCCAAGCGAAAACCTTTATTAAAATCAATAATGACAAAGCGGAAAAACTTTTACGCTTCAGGAAAACTGAGCTCGGAATATTTCCGGGCTCTTGTCAGGTCACTGCCCATTGAGGTATCACCTTAACAAAATTGGTGTAACGGATACCATGTCATGCCGCTTTTGTTTGGAGGCTCCTGAAACATCGGAGCATTCGCTTTGCAAATGTCATGATACGAAGACTCCGTCACCTCAACAATTTATTCCCAACTCCTGATCAAGTTTGAGATACAGATTCCAGAACAATTCTAGGCTTTTTCAAAAGCCTTAACCTCGCTCAGGAATAAACAAGTCAGGGCTACACAATAGATCTACTAAGGTCGCGGTGTTGACGAGGCGTGCCTCATACCCTCTATCTAATCTAATCTACTCACTCATACGTACATTTATATGCGCGTATATAATATTATATTACTGTCTAACAAATTGTACCAAAAGAATTTTTCTTATAATTTGACGCTGTTGCTACGGTCTTTCAACATGTGGTTATGGACACACTTTTGGATGTGATTGTATACTCTTTGTTTTTTAAGAAGCGATTTCCAAAATCACCTTTAGATTTTTAAACGGGTGATTTTGACGACAGCCTTCTCAGACGTAATTTAATTCTTAATTTCTGAGTATAGGAGTCATTGTGCTCAGTAGTAAATAATAATTAATAAATACATTTTGGAACGAAGTTCCTATGGGACGTTATAGATATAAATGGAGACGACTAGAAAAAAAACACGTAAGAAAATTCTGTGACGAAAATCTACATATATAATTACCTATTGTATGACATGGAAAGTTGAAATTTGGCACACTTATAATATAGGGTATGGGACAAATCATAACGGAGCCGGATTTTTGAATGTTGGTCCCAGAGGGGAGCAAATTGGAAACAAAAAGTTTTTTGCTTATAATTCGCTCAATTTAAATCAAGTCGGCTCGAAACCTGTCTTAAACGAAAGAGAAGAAAATTTTACATAGATTTTATATACAGAATTCGCGCAAATAGTTTTTTTATACATAGAAAAACAGAAATAAGACTGTATCAATTCGATTTTGTCTAATACATCGCGCGAGCGAATCGGTTGTCTTCGTCTGTTGCACACTGTGTTATGGACATTTAAAGATTGAGTATGTTCTGACTTAAAATAAAAATATTGCATTTGTTCAGAAACGTTTGCCTTTTCAAATATTAGTCAGTTTTTTGACAATATTTTGTGAAATGCAACGCCTTCTAACTTCTCGATTTGTTACTAAACCTATATAAA
This sequence comes from Xanthostigma xanthostigma, assembly GCA_963575645.1. Classification (NCBI taxonomy): domain Eukaryota; kingdom Metazoa; phylum Arthropoda; class Insecta; order Raphidioptera; family Raphidiidae; genus Xanthostigma; species Xanthostigma xanthostigma. Next base: position 46,282,722 of record OY754464.1, read on the forward strand.
TAACAATATCTAGGCAAGGTCAATGGTTCAATGATAGAATATTCATCTGCCATGCAATATTTCAACAATTCTAAGAGCACCTAAAATGATTATCGGACATGCACCAACTTTTGGCAATATTTGTATTTTGGTTGTGCATTTAATTAAAAATTTTCCCATATGTTGCACACTTAAGTGACCACACTGTATATAAACATTTCCAAAAATGGTGCCAAACTTCTTAGGAGGCTATGAAACGTCGAGAAATTTTGGTCCGACCCCTAGGTGCTAACTTTCATTTCAATCCGAAACTTGAAAAATTAGATAAAAAAAAATTTTAAACAGTGCTCCTTTTTTTCAGAATCTATATTCCAAACCGAATTTTTCAAGTCTGGGATTTTGGAATAGTGCTTAGTATTTCTATTCTTTTGGTGGTCGAAAAATAAGTCTCATTTGTTTTCGGTAGGTAATAATAGATTTTCAAATATTTTAAAAGTCCGTCTTTCGGATTTATTTACCTAATAATGTTGTAAGCTAAACATTTTGAGAGAAAATGTAAATTCGTTTCTGTAAACATGGAGAGGACGAACCTTTTCGGTTTCCTTCACGACATAAATGATATGATCGAGGGCCAGTAACCGTGCATTAAAAGTGAAAACGGCAAACGAATCTTTCAATAGAATTAAATATTTACGGGCTCAGCGAAGAAAAGTACCTATGCTTATTAATGTATAAGTGAGGATTCACCGAGAAATGAAAGTGTCAGTGACGTGGGAATATTTGAAGTCAATCAAATTCAATATGCACAAACTAATGAACCGATTTATAAAATTCTTTCACTATTAATACATGGTGTTTTTGGTCAACTTGTTTTGATGGATGATAGTAAAGGTCAAAAGACGACGATTACTGTTAAAACACCTTAGTAAAATTTGTATGAATTTTATTGCACTTCCTCGCAAGTTAGAATCATGTCCATTAATAAAATGAGTTTCCTCTGTTATCATACAAACTCTAACATGTTTTAACACTAATCGTCTTATTTTGACCTGTACTATCATCCACTACTTTTATGTGTAAACTGAGACAACCCTGTATATAAGTCTACTTCTTCCCAAGTTAACATGAATTCTGAATTTTAATATGGGAAAATATATTATGTGAAGAAACTAAATACTACAAAACTGGTCAAATACGAGTCGAACTTTCGCACTGAGCGATTCCGCACTATGGAAAAACCCTGAAAAATTGTAAAATAAGGTTTAAACAATATTGGGATTGTCCAAGATCAAACCAGTAATCTTCTGCTTTCAACGTAGGCGCTCTTAACCGCTCGTCCGCCTAGTATTATATTAAAAACTCGGGTCGCAGTGCGAAACCCTGCCGACAATATAGTGTATTTGCTTTTATAAGCAGTGTGGCTCTATTGTATGAACTTAACTTTGTTTTTGGACAAAATAAAAAAATTACCCTCTAATACACCCCTTAAAACAACATTTTTTTACTTAATTTCAATACTACATACCAATTCAACATCTGTACCAAATTATATACACCCTTCAGTATGTAAATCCATATTAGTAAACTTGCGTTTTCATAAAATTTGTAAGTCCGGTCCTGTCGGGCCGATTTTATTTAAATTTTAGCAGCACATTTCAATAATTACTAAACGGTTAAATTTCAAATTTGAAGTGACTCTGAGAATTTTTTCCGTATTTTTGGGCCCAAAAACATTTTTCAACCCCTAAATACCCCCCTTAAAATGGCCCGATCGGGCCCATTTTAAATAGGCTTCTTGCGATGATGGATTCCAACATGTGGACCAAATTTCGTTTAAATCGATTAAGTCTGTCGAGAGTTATCGTGGTCACACATATATATATATATATATATATATATATATATATATATATATATATATATATATATATATATATATATATATATATATATATATATATATATATATATATATATATATATATATATATATATATATATATATATATATATATATATATATATATATATATATATATATATATATATAGATATGTTTTCTATACAAGGTGAGATCATTTGGTGATAAATGCTATACAAATGGAGATCCGTGACAAGCCGAGATCCGAATCGGATCTCGTTGTGTTTCTATGTGTATATCAATTTTTTTCGGTTAATATGGGTGTGGGGAATGCGCAGTTAAATTTTAGTCCGGATCTCCATTTGCTCATTTTTATCAATTTTTATACACGAGTAGTTCAAAAAACGCACTAGTGAGGTCACTGCTGTGCCAAACTTGTATATAACATTTCGTGCACAACCTGAGATCCTGTATAATCGGCAACACTGCGTCGCATATTTTCATACACACAGACGCGTTTATTTATTTTATGTTATATCATCTAAGTTTGTTTCGGAGCTCAAGCCTCAAACCGAGTGAATAAAATTCATAACTTTGGAATTTTGTAACATTGCATTTTATAATGATCATGTTAATGAGTAAAACCGTAGGAATAGGTAAGCGTAAGATTAAAGGCTAGCGGTTAAATATAATTGATTTATCTACATATTATATGAGTATTTGAAAAAAAAGTTGAGCATGCTATGATATTCAAATTGAAGTAAAAAAAATTAGATTATCAATATTTCTACAATAATTTCTTTTAGTTGTTCGTTTATTTATAATAAAGGAGTAATGGCTTGAGGCAGGAAGCAAACAATGTATTTATTTCCAGAAAAAAAAATAAAAGAAATATTACCATAAGTTTTTATTAAACTGAAACTGTACTTATTACAATAAATAAAATTATCGACCAATTTTTCAGACAAATATATTAACAAAAAATAATAATTAATACATTGACGTTTCGGTATTAATTGAAATTTTTTGTTAATATATTTGTCTGAAAAATTAGTCGATAGTTTTATTTATTGAAGAATTCTAATCAGACATTAATCAAAGATTTATACTTATTACATATTTTTTAATTTAATACTTTTATTTGTACCCAGTTCTTGTCCTTAAATAAATCTGGATATTTTTCCCGTAATTTTAGACATTCTGCTTTTTTGGGAGAATTTTTTTTTAATATGAGTTTTGAAAAATTGTAACATTTTAGATTTTTGCTGTTTATTCCATGATCCACGGCAATTTTTTTTTGTCTGTGTTTACTTTACTCTTCTCCTTTTTGCGTGGTGTTTCTGTAAAAAATAAGCGTAAGAAGAATTCGAATTTTCGTATTAATAATACAAAGATTATTAATTTTATTTTAACGTGATTTAAGTTGTTCTGTCAAGTTTGCAAGTCTACAGAAATCGCATAACTTCGAGTTCGCGCAATTTGGAGTAGCGTAATTCGGGATATTACAGGGTATATAGATTTTAATGGGATTATCTTCAAAAATAAGTCATGTCTGTGACACTCTGTACCTATATCAGAATAAACTTTATGTACCTGTAAGCAATAATTATTTTTCAAAATTCTAAATTTCAACAGAGATTTTTATGTGGTTCATGCACTTTCGGTGATCATTCATACGCAACCTTCCTCTGATTCAGAATTAATATCGTTCTGGGTTTCATACTCGGGGACTACAACAGTATTTGAATCATCTAGTGTACCTTGTTGACTTGGTGCATATTCTGATAACAGACAGTCAAAAATGAGAAAAAGTGTTACGTATGTGATTTTTAATATAATAATATGCGTTTCATAATTGAATATCAATATTGAAGGGGGTAAATTTGTGCATAATTTTAAGAAAAAAACTTATACATATAGGTTCGTTTTTACTTCATTTCTGATATACAAGGTGATAGAGATTTTTTTGAAAAATTGATTTAGGTATTTTAATAAACCTGAAGCTACCTAAGATTTTTATTAATTTATTATTTGTTGACAGTCAATTAAAATAACTAATTAAATTAAAAAAAAATCTGTATCACCCTGCGTATCAAATATGACGCAAATCGGGCATAATGTTTATTATAAACTTTTTGTCTTAAAATCATGCACAAATAAACCCCCTTTAAAATTGACAGTCAATTACGAAGCAGCCTGTATTGAATAATAATTCGTTTTAGTTGGTACTAGTGATGTGCCGGATCGTTAAAAATGCATATCTGCGGATACGGATCTGAATACGGATATTTGGTTTCAAGATCCGCGGATACGGATACGGATCTTAACTTTCTTAGAGTACGCGGCGGTAAATATTGCACATCGACCTTTGGAAAGAGACTGTCATGGGAAAAAGTTATTGACTTCTTTAAGAGTTAACTCTCATAACAGATTCCAGAGATCGATGTGCAATATCTCATTATAAAGATAGTTTTTTATTAGTACCTTTGAGTTATGTACTATTGGTATGGTACTCACTACGATAAATTTTTGCAATATAAAGGTGCCAAATACGATTTTAAGAAATAAAAAATAACTTGAATGGAATTTAACAGTTTTTCATTATTACCTAATTACCTATATATATAAATTAGCGGAAACAATTAAAGGATCAAAAAAAATTTCCAAATTTTTCGAGGTTTTTCAAGTGGCTGTATTTCCCTTAAAAATGGTCGTACTGAAATTTTAAAAAAAGGATTTTAAAGCTCGAAGTTTCTTGTTTTGAGATCTTATGATGAAAAATTTTTTCAAGCAACGTGTTCCGCTCAATCCTAATGAATACCGAAGAAAAAAATTTTTCGAAATTTTTTCGGTTCTTTTTTTTGGTCTACGAACTTGGAAAAAATTTTTCCAACTTAACCACTATATGGATCGGATAACTTGTTCATTCAGCTTTAATTTGCTTTTTTGAAAAGTTCGATACGACCACTTCTCGCTGAGATATCGGTCTTTGAATGGAAAAGGATCTCTTTGTCTTTAACCATCAATATCTCAGCAACCACTAATCGCAGAAGAAAATTAAGGAGGGTTTTGAAATCTTGAATAAATTTCCCACGAAAATCAGCTACGGTTTTTTGAAAAAAAAATTTTTCTATTTTTTACATTAATTTGAAAAATCAAGGAAAAAAGGGCTTTTGGTGGCTTTTGGGATAATCAGGCGCTAAGTTGGAAATATCGAGAAAGCCAGTAATGTTGAGTGTGCCTTTTACAGTTCAATATGCCCTCAAAAACCTCACAAAGTTTCGATTCAATCCATCGAGCCGTTTTTTAGTTTTTTCGATCGAATTTTTGAAAAAAAATTAAAGGATCACGATTTTAACTTTAAATGATCTTTAACAAAATGCAAATAAAAATGTTTTTTTCAGTTTTTTTATGCATTTTTATTGGTCAAAATGTTTAAATTTATGCGAAAAAAAATTTGCAGAAGTGCACGCTCTAATGCATAAATTTCGCATAAATTTAAACATTTTGACCAATAAAAATGCATAAAAAAACTGAAAAAAACATTTTTTTTTGCATTTTGTTAAAGATCATTTAAAGTTAAAATCGTGATCCTTTAATTTTTTTTCAAAAATTCGATCGAATAAAACAAAAAAACGGCTCGATGGATTGAATCGAAACTTTGTGAGGTTTTTGACGGCATATTGAACTGTAAAAGGCACACTCAACATTACTGGCTTTCTCGATATTTCCAACTTAGCGCCTGATTATCCCAAAAGCCACCAAAAGCCCTTTTTTCCTTGATTTTTCAAATTAATGTAAAAAATAGAAAAAAAATTTTTTTCAAAAAACCGTAGCTGATTTTTGTGGGAAATTTATTCAAGATTTCAAAACCCTCCTTAATTTTCTTCTGCGATTAGTGGTTGCTGAGATATTGATGGTTAAAGACAAAGAGATCCTTTTCCATTCAAAGATCGATATCTCAGCGAGAAGTGGTCGTATTGAACTTTTCAAAAAAACAAATTAAAGCTGAATGAACAAGTTATCCGATCCATATAGTGGTTAAGTTGGAAAAAATTTTTCCAAGTTCGTAGACCAAAAAAAAGAACCGAAAAAATTTCGAAAAATTTTTTTCTTCGGTATTCATTAGGATTGAGCGGAACACGTTGCTTGAAAAAATTTGTCATCATAAGATCTCAAAACTAGAAACTTCGAGCTTTAAAATCCTTTTTTTAAAATTCCAGTACGACAATTTTTAAGGGAAATACAGCCACTTGAAAAACCTCGAAAAATTTGGAAATTTTTTTTGATCCTTTAATTGTTTCCTCTAATTTATAAAATTTCATGTATGAATTGAAAATTAATAAGGTAAAAGATCCGCCATAAAACTAACGGATACGGATATTTGGTTTCAAGATCCGCGGATCTTTCTTCTCCCTCGGATATCCGCGGATACGGATATCCGGCGCATCACTAGTTGGTACACATATATAAGATATGTTTAAAAAAATCCTAAAATATGTATTTAGGTATTATTTAAGAAGTTTTTACCCGAATTAAAGCGAAAGAAAAATAATTTTTTTCCTACAATTTTTATATTTTATAAAATATCATACCTATAAAACTGTTCGTGCGTCTTCTTCGTATAACCCATAAAAGTAGCCAATTGTTCCATTTCATTATCGTTAAGGTTTAAAATTTGTAAAACAGTTGCAATTTGTTTTCTGAGACGGGAAGATGTTAAAGTACCCGGATTTTTTTCGTTTTAACGAAACAAAAGGCAATTTATGTATTACAATTTTAATTTATCAATGATGAAATTTAAAAAAAAACAATTTTATAGTCTTTCAAATTTTATTACAAAATGCTTTTAATAACAGCAAAATATTTTGCATTCACAAAAAAGAGTTCTGCTTGAATGTAGCTTAAAAAAAATTAAAAAGTTGATTTAACTTACCTTCGTCTTGTATACCTACTAGCAGTTGTCGTGTATTTCTTATTTATAGCTAGATTTACGAACTTTTTCCCACGTGATAACATTTTGCAGCAAATTATTTTTCGTCACTATCACAACTCGAACACTAAAAGTGCACGCGTACTGCGTCGCAACGTCACAAAAATTTGGCAATGTTGCAGGATCTCATTTTATGCTACATACATCATGATATACATTTCCGGATCTCCACTTGTTTACATTTTATAACAGATCTCGTTTTGTTCAAATTTTATCACGAAAAATTTAAACGCAGAAATTGTTTCCCCTCTGCGGGGTTATAGATTAAGGACAATAAAAGGAGCCTTTTTGTGAAAAAGATACTCCAAAAAACCTTTTTTTTCTGGTGGACCTCGGGTTGTCTGTAATATAGTCGGATCTCCACTTGATACAAAAACATATATATATATATATATATATATATATAAATATATAAATATATATATATATATATATATATATATATATATATATATATATATATATATATATATATATATATACATATATATATAAACATTTCCAAAAATGGTGCCAAACTTCTTAGAAACTTATGAAACGTCAAGAAATTTTGGTCCGACCCCTAGGTCCCGCCATCCGACCGACGCCAATAGTGTAAGTGCCTTATGGCAAATACACTAATAACTAGCGGTCCGGTCCGGCTTCGCACGGATTTGTGGATTAACTATTAAACATTGACATTATTATGAGGTATCGGACTATTTTTAGTGTATTTGCCATAAGGCACTTACACTATTGGCGTCGGTCGGATGGCGGGACCTAGGGGTCGGACCAAAATTTCTCGACGTTTCATAAGTTTCTAAGAAGTTTGGTACCATTTTTGGAAATGTTTATATATATATGTATATATATATATATATATATATATATATATATATATTTATATATATATATATATATATATATATATATATGTGTGACCACGATATCTCTCGACAGACTTAATCGATTTAAACTAAATTTGGTCCACATGTTGGAATCCATCATCGCAAGAAGCCTATTTAAAATGGGCCCGATCGGGCCATTTTAAGGGGGGTATTTAGGGGTTGAAAAATGTTTTTGGGCCCAAAAATACGGAAAAAATTCTCAAAATCACTTCAAATTTGAAATTTAACCCTTTAGTAATTATTGAAATGTGCTGCTAAAATTTAAATAAAATCGGCCCGACAGGACCGGACTTACAAGTTTTATGAAAACGCAAGTTTACTGATAGTGATTTACATACTGAAGGGTGTATATAATTTGGTACAGATGTTGAATTGGTATGTAGTATTGAAATTAAGTAAAAAAATGTTGTTTTAAGGGGTGTATTAGAGGGTAATTTTTTTTATTTTGTCCAAAAACAAAGTTAAGTTCATACAATAGAGCCACACTGCTTATAAAAGCAAATACACTATATTGTCGGCAGGGTTTCGCACTGCGACCCGAGTTTTTATTATAGAATTATAGTGGACTCGGTAAAACAATGATACACAAAAAACTAAACACATGCGTTGTTTTTACGTCGTATTGTTTGTCTATGAAACACATGTGACGTGGAATTAATTGTAGCTATCCGATTTGTTTTAGAACTAATAGCTTTGAGCAAATTTCTAACAGATATCGCTATTTGGTACTAAATCAGGAACTCTTTAATCAGGAGACCTATGCCTGCTGTGTTCCGAAATGGACCGTTTTCTGGTGCATGCGAGATGGCGTTGCTATCACTACCTGGGAAAACTTCGGTTCTTTCCACCTGTGTGCATTACCCAGTAGCTGACGCCATATTGTTTCATGCGACAGATATAAGTCCACCGCTACGCTCGAGCTGGTTCTCCTTATTATGACTTCGTGGTTAACGTTGTCAGAGATTGTTAATGGAACATTGTTAATGGAACAGTGTGGCCGGAAATTTTAGTTTGTCTTGTTTCTGTTAGATGACAGAACGATTGAGGTTTAGTGTCGGTGTACAGATGTTGCTATATATAGATGTCGCTATTGTTTCATATGTAAATTAGCTCAGAAGCAAACAAAGTTGTTTTTTGAGAAAATACCGTAATTTTGTACAAAAAATTTAATAAAAACTATCCTATAGCCCAAGTTACACCAAGCAAGACACATTTACAAAATTTCATTAAATTCTGTTCAGTGGTTTCGGAAATTAGCGCGGCCAAATTGTGACACGGTAATTTTATATATATAAATATGATCTTGGCCTGTACTTATACTGTGCCTTGACGACTCGAGAACCATCGAGATTGATTGTACGGCTAGAATATAATAATGTTCTAAGTTTCTATTGCGTTTAAGTGGGAACAGCCCCCTACTGAGGTTCTAATAACTACGTCTCTGAATTTATTATTTATATGTTATCTGCCTTGGAACATACAAAGTAGCACAGCCTTTAGAATGTTTTCGTGTGTAAAATATGGATTGCAATTTTACTGGCCTGAATACTAATTTCTAGTCAGTGCCCTTCCTCCTTGAACTGTCCACACGTATGAAATTATGAATCGCTCCAACCGCCACCAGAAGTATATATATAGCTTTTAAATTCATAAATAACTGTTTTTTACTTTCGATTTTCCTCGCGTGAATAACGGTATGTAACAGGAACTTTATCTGATCTCCAAGCGTACAACAGAATAGAAATAACCTGTATATTTTAAGTTTGGATATCATTATGGTCTTTCCGCGTTTTTAACTGACCTCAGGAAAAGGAGGTTATACAATTCGACGTGTTTTTTTTTATATGCTCCACAAAATCTTCGCTAGTTATGAATCGATTTTAATGATTCTCTTTCTATTTAACAGAGCATACCTTCAGGGTTATCACAAATAAATTTTATTTATATCGGTTCTGTATTTGTTTTAAATATGTGTCTAGTATTAAGTTTAATTTAATTAAGTTTAATTAGAAAAACAGAAGTCGGTTAATACCTAATAACGTGCAAACTACGTATCTATTGCAAATCCACTAACCGTTAAAAAAATAAAAAAAAAACATCAAGACGTCTCGGGTCAATGGATATTTTCATTTTAATAAGATAATTTTTATTGTAAAATCTATTACAAAATGCTTATCATGTATATCTTATTTATATTTTCTCAAAATATTTGTTTCCTTTTTACGTTTTCTAATTATTTTTCTATATTATATAATTATATATACTTAATTTGCGGAACTCAAAAAGTAAATCACTTGAAAGTATAAAATGGATCAGTTGGTGACCAGCGGATTGTAGGTTGCCGACGTTTAATGATTAATGATCTAGCTATAAGTCAGTCAGTCAGTGAACACCTAAAATCGTGATTTTTTGCCACTCGTACTTTGGAAAATATTCCACCTAGACATATGAAATTTGGATTACAGCTTCTTTAAGGTAACCTTAACACCCTTGAGAAAAAATCAATTCTGCAATGTAACTAGCCTCGAAGAGAGGAATTGAAAAAGTGCTCGAAATGGTTCGTGTAAATATAGTAGAATGCTTTGCGAGAACTTGGCCGGCGCCCGGCATACTCCGGGCGCTATGATACACTATAGAGTGATAAAAAAACTTTTTAACAAAAAAATTTAACCGCCGAAAAACTGAAAAGCAAAAAATAATAAATCTTTTTATTTAACTAAGTTCTATTTAAGTAGTTGAACGTATGTGACAGTCTAGTATATCTAAGTAATTTTGAGACGGCGTCAACAATCCTTCGCCGGAAATCTCTGAGAGTTCACGAAGTTAATTGTTAATTTGATTTGGTTATTTCTTTTAGTGATCTTTGTTCATTGATTGTTTGACGCCGACTCAAAATTACTTAGATATACTAGACTGTCACATACGTTCAACTACTTAAATAGAACTTAGTTAAATAAAAAGATTTATTATTTTTTGCTTTTCAGTTTTTCGGCGGTTAAATTTTTTTGTTAAAAAGTTTTTATTTTATAATTTTTTGTGGCTATATAATTTATAATTGTAATACACAACTCAGCATGAAAATCTGTGAGTGAACAATAAATTACCCCTATTTTCCCATCCTTAAGGTAGAATTTTTTTTTTCCAAATTTATATGAGACCAGCCTCGAGGTATACCCTATCCAATAAAAAAATAATTATCAAAATCGGACTACTCTGTAAAAAGTTATGCGTAGTCATACATTACAATCTGTGAGTGAACAATCAATAATCCCGTTTTCCTACCCTTAAGGTTGAAATTTTTTTTCCAAATTTATATGGGACTAACTTCGGGGTATACCTTTTCCAATAAAAAAAGAATTATCAAAATTGGACTACTCGGTAAAAAGTTATGTGTGGTCATACATTACAATCAGTGAGTGAACAATCAATTATCCCCTGTTTTCCTACCCTTAGGGTCGGAATTTTTTTATCAAATTTATATGGGACCAACTTCGGGGTATACCCTTTCAAACAAAAAAAAAATTATCAAAATCGGACTGCTCTGTAAAAAGTTATGCGTGGTCATACATAAATAAAAAAAAAAAAAATAATAAAAAAAAAAAAATATACGCGTCGACTTGAGAACCTCCTCCGTTTTTGTTTTTCGTCGGTTAATAAAAATGAATTATTGCTTATTGATCTTTTTGACAGAACTAATCCTACCGGGGTATATAATTCACTGTTTTTACGCAAACTTTTTAATTAATTTTTATCTTCATATAAATACGTATAACTATCTATATTTTGTTATTGCTTTTAAAGAAAGCAGGTATGCGTATAGTCGTTCTGTAGACTTCATATATTTAATAAAAAAATCGTATATTTTAAGGAAGTGCCATCTCAGAAAAGTTATTGAATAAAAAGGAAACCCCTTTGCATTTATAGTGACTAGATTTACCAAATATCGCAATTCATTAAACCCATGTTCTACAGAAAGATAACAATGAAATCGACCCAAGATGGCTGACTGACAAAATGATTTTAACTCTTACATGTTTCCAGTAACATTTACTTTAGACTGCAATTCAAAAAATCACAATATAACGTTAAGATTAAAGTTTACACAATTTTAATTTGTATAAATTATATATTTTTTATTATTAAAATGATTATTCTCTGTTATCGAAATTTATTTTGGAACTTTTTAATTTTTTTTCCTGATTTACAAAAACTTTTCTATATTTTAGTTGAATCGTTCCAAAATGCTGAACGATTGCGGTACTTTGTGTCAATCTAGAGACTTTATTTTTATTTATTTGTTACTGGCGCATGTTAGAGAGCTAACTAATTCCCTTGTAATTTCTAATACCGTTGTGTAAATTTCACTTTTGAACCCCGTCACGCTTTTTTCATAGATCGGAATCACTTAAAGAAGTTTCACTTCATAATTTTTTTTTAAAATGATAATAAAAATTTCACGTGCAGTTCCAGGTACCATAGTTATCTAAATATCTAATTTTTTAATCTATAAATGCACATTTTATACGAAGATAATAAAAAACAATGTTGAAGTATTATATTTGCTACCAAGACAATGCATTTAATGTGTACAGTAAATCCTCGTATGACGCGGTATTTAGGTATCGTTAAATTTGTATCCGTATTTTCAAAGAAAATGTAACTTACTGTAATCGAATGAACAAACGAAATGCTAGTTCGCACGTCGCTCATTGGTTCATATTTTTCCACGATGACGTCATAATCATCTGATGTGAAAAGTTACTGTTCGAAGGACAAATGCAAAATTAATGTTGTGTATATGTTACGGTAAATGTAAACTCTTGGGAAATGTACACTTTTACCGTAAAATGTGCCGGAGAATGTGTACATTAAATGTAGATATTGCGGCAAATGTACACATTTCCCGGCACATTTTACGGTAAAAGTGTACATTTCCCAAGAGTTTACATTTACCGTAGCATATATACCTACAATGTACATTATAGCTAAATTGAACCTACTATTTTTACTTATCCAAAAATAGTCTTTTTTTCCGGTGCAGATTCATGTCTAACAAATAAAATAAAAAAATGCTGTCATCTCTATTTTCAAATAGAACAAAATGGTGATGTGTAAGTATCATGTTGTTTAAAGGTTACCTGTACAAATATGTTAGATAGAAATAGAAATAAAAAATCAATTACATACAAATAAGAAACTGGACAATTAGCGGCTCTTTCTTTTAAATCAAATGTACAGATAATCACGTCATCATATAATTGTTTTTTATAAAAATTTAAATTATTGAAAAATGCATCGATGATGTCGGTGTAAAACTGATGGCGGCATAAAATAAACAAAATAGACATCATTGTTTCATTTTTTTTTAATTATCATTTAATTTTAAATTTATCTATTATAAATGTTAATTGTTTTATATAAGCGATTTTTTAAAAATCTATAATCGTGAGTTTTTGAAAAAGCCAACATATATTGTGTCCCGACTATGCCGATCGGCAAATCTGTAAAGCTGCGTCCTGACTATACCGATCGGCAAAGCTGCACTAGTGTGGACGTGACTGTCGGCTTCGTTATCAGGCCGAATACGTTGCCGATCATAACCCGCGCGCTGTCGGTCTACATCAGAGGTTCCCAAACTTTTTTGTCTCGTAGACCACTTGCCATGTTTTTCGGTTTTCGGTAGACCCCCTGCTTATCTGATATTGATTTTTTGCAAATTCATTAATTTCAAATGTATTTTTGATAACCGGTATAGTGCTACTCACTTTGAACGATTTAAATTTATAACGGTAGTGAAATGTAGTGTGAAATATTTAGTTTTATACATTTAATTAGATTCAAATTAAACGAATCAAATTAAAATTTAGTTTCTGTTACATAAAATAACTAAGCAAAAAATAAATGATTTTAGTGTGAGGGATGAACCTAATGCTTTAATAATAAATTTTCAACATTTTACATCAATTTAGTTAGATTTAATCTTAAATCTCTTCGGTTAACGATGTCCAGTTTGTTTTTTTTTTTTTGTTCGGAGATTCACTATCGTTGACCCCTATTTTCATTTCATGGACCCCCAATTTTTTTCCCGCTGACATGGACCCCTTGCAAGTTGTCGTCGACCCCTGAGGGTCGATATAGACCACTTTGGGAATCACTGGTCTACATCAAAGAAAGCCGAACAGACTTGCCTAGTGGAGACGCGTTTCGGCTTAATCTCAGTCGGCATTTGGTGTTTGTAGTAACCAAAATAACATCTTCTTCACTACTCATCTTGTCGAAACCAATTACCGAACGCGACTGAAAAAAAAAATGTATACCAATTTCGAAGTGACCATTCGGATTTTTCACTCGATATTGCCGATCGGCATAGTCAGGACGCAGCTTTACGATCACGTCCACACTAGTGCACTTTTGCCGATCGGCAATACCGAGTGAAAAAAGCTGAATGGCCGCTTCGAAATCGTCATACATTTTTTTTCAGTCGCGTTCGCTATTCGGTTTCGACAAGATGAGTATAGAAGATGCTATTTTGGTTACTACAAACACCAAATGCCGACTGAGATTGAGCCGAGTGTGTCTCCACTAGGCAAGTCGGTTCGGCTTCCTTTGATGTAGACCGCCAGCGCGCGGGTTACGATCGGCAACGCATTCGGTCTGATAACAAAGCCGACAGTCACGTTCACACTAGTGCAGCTTTACCGATCGGCATAGTCAGGACGCAGCTTTATAGATCTTTACTCTGCTATTTCTTTCTTTGTGATTTGCCGAAAATTTTATATGATAGATGGTAGAAAATTTTTCCTGAATTTTTGTCTCTCTTTACGTTATACCTGACACACAGCAGCCATTAATTGCCAATTATTTTTTGACGTCAAAGGTAATAATTTTCCTGCGACTTTAGTCGCCCAAATTTCAGTTGACAGAAACCTTATCTTAACCGAATCGCATCTGGTTAAAAAGTATAACTGACACTTTAAACATTGTTAGTAGATAATAATTAATCTTCTTGCTTTCGGGCTTGTAGCCTGTAGGCCATGGTTCATTGATATTTCCATTTGACGTTTCGTCTACCATCCGCACATAATATGCGGAGGCTACATCGCATGTGACAGGTTGTTAATAATTATAACACATTATTATATCGCTTATCTGTTATAATTTATAATTTGATATATTATTATTAATTAATCGGCAGCGTCACAATTCGTTTGTTTCATTAAACAGAAAGCGCAATCGACTGATGTAAACAGTTGGAGTATTACGTTTAGTGGAAACTATTCAAGTTTCTAGTGTGGGTTATGTGTTTGTCCAATGATACGAGTATCCTCTTTGCAGTGATGAATTTCACAGTGAGTAATATTTACCATTTTCTAAATTGTTTTGATATAATAATAAGAAAAATTCGTAAGTATGTGGACAAAAAATATCAGATAGATTTATTTTATGTACAACGTGTCGTCTATATATATTTAGACTTTTTCAAGTATACAATGTGTTTTCCGAAAGTGGTGACAGTGAATAATCCGTGTATCCAACTAGATACTAAAAAAGTGCAAATAATTTTTTCGTTCTACTCGAGATTTACTTTCGGAACTGCTGAAGTATATTTTTATGTACTTCAAGCTCAACCGGACGTGTACATGCATTTTTTTCAAGCAACATATATTATTTTTAACATTTCCGAAATCTCCATTTTTAAGCGCGACTCAAGCAATAGCTGGAAGCGCCTATATGTTTTTCTCTATAAATTTATATAAAATTTGCATAATGTTACATAAGAAAATAATAATTAAATACACAGTAATAATTAATAATATTATTAATAATTTACATATACCTATGAATTTTTCTTATTATTATCACGATTGACACATTTAATATTTTCTAGTTTTAATGTTTCCTTCAGTGTTGATATCTGAATTATAATTTCGTGTTCAAAAATCACGACCTCCACGTTCTGAGGCAAACCGCAACGTAGGATCCACAACGGTATTAAAATGGATTTAGTCTTTACAAAGTTTGCGACCGGAACCCGGCCTTTTTTCTTGCCCGGTCGCCTGCCAAAAATACCAACTTGCTTTTTTTAGTGATGAATATTTTTTTATTATATTATTTACCTAGTTGTTATTTTTTATTTATTTTTTTTTTATTATTATAACACGCTCAGCTGCTATGGCTATATGCGTGGAATGTTGTATTACTGTATTATTTTTTATTGTTTTGAAATATTTTTATCAAAAACTCTCAAAATGTTTTTAATTCAGTAATATTGTGTTTTCACTAGGAAAGTTTTGGGGTAGTTCTGATTTCATCTATTCTATATGTATTTTGGAGTGCTGAATCAGAATCTAAGGTTTGCGAACGCAACATTGACAAAATCAAAAAAAAGTGAAATATTTCTGTTTTTTTCTGAAGTTTTTCGTAAAACTCGAAAACTATTTACTTTTAGTAAATGGCCTGTTTACGTAAAATTCTCTACAAATATTACTATTTAGTTTTTTTTAGGCGAACCGTTCGGTCTCAAGTGCGAGTTCAAAATTGGCATATTTTAGCGGTCTCTGTAAAACCCACTTTTTACATTCCAAAACTTTATTTTTATTAAAATGCTGTCATATGACAAACTTCATTCAGAATAAAAAAAAGTTAGGACTCTAACGAAATAAAACTTAGAATATTGTTTCTTATGATCAGAATATTGTTTCTTATGATCTATTATAAAAACGCAAATACGAGTATTATAATATGCAAAAATTATTTTAGCCGTTGTCGTTTAGAAGGTCCTGGCTGAGGTTCTTCGGTGGCGATGGGTCCCGCCACATGTTCTGTTTGTTCCATTGTCAGCTTTAGGGGTCGTTCTTCTGGAAAATAAAAGAGGTGGTGAGAAAACGACTTGTGATCATTTCAGGAAAGATGAAGGATTGCAAAATATAATGTGAGATTAAATATACCTTCCGCATCGTGCTGAGGTTCTTCGATATCTTGGGGTCTCGGCTGAGAGTCTGATTGTTCCATCGTCAGCGTCGGGGGTCGTTCTCCTGGAAAATAAAAGAGTTGGTGAGACACTGACTGGTCAAGGAGAGATGAATGACTACAAAATAACTTGTGGGGTTAGAAATACCTTCCGCATCGAGTACGCATTTTTCTTCGTTCCGTTCTCTGTCGCTTTCTTCAGTCTCTTCTACGTCTATGTCAGAGCTGTCTTCCAGGGGCGCAACGTTTTCACACAGTCTTTCGCATGATGTGGGGAACAATGTAGGCCCGCTTTCCTGCATCCACAATTGCGTTGGCAGCCTTTTTTACATTTACAAGAAATGTACCGGAGTATTGAGCTTGGTGTAAGGTCCCCATAGTCCCCATGTTTTTCGTGAAGTACAACTTTTTCTATAAATGTACGTAGTGTTTCAGAAATGAGTTCCTCATTTCCTTCTAAAAACTTATCAGGTGGGGGATACTGCTCTGTCTCATAAACTTGGCTCCGGATATCCTCAACAATAATGGCAGCAGCCATCTGAACAATCCGTAGTCTTTCCTCTTGTTCATTTTTTAACGCCTGCCTGCACCAAGCATCGTTTATAGTGCGCTAGTGTGCGCTGGTGTTACTAGACCGTACACACACAAGTTAGCACATTGTTGTCGATTGGAATATGAAGAGCCCTTAACTGAGATTTTTTTATTTTTTTTTGCAATCTAGCTACAACAGCTGTTCAACAATAAAAAGAATAACCAAAAAATGATGATTATCCGTGTCCTCGGTCTTTATTGAAATCAACTTAAAATCTAGGTGAAATTCACTATCTGACAGCCTTTTAATAAAAAATGTAAAGTTTTGGATTGAAAATATGGGTTTTGCAGAGACCGCCAAAATACGCCAAATTTCGACTGTCACTTAAAACTGAACGGTTCTTCTGAAAGAAAAAATAAATAGTAATATTTGTAGAGAATTTTACGTACTTTAATTTCTGTTTTACGCAAAACTTCAGAAAAAAGCAGAAATTTTTCACTTTTTTTGCGATTTTATCAATGTTGCGTCGCGATATTTTGTTAGCAACCTCAGATTCGGATTCAGGACCCGAAAATACAGGTAGAATGAAAGAAATCAGAACTACCCCAAAACTTTCCCACTAGGGGCAGTTTTGAGAATAAATAAGCTGAATTATTTGTGTCTATTGATAAATCATCATTCTAATATCTTATGCATAAGATTATAACCTACATCATATTAATTATCATATTATTAATATTATAAATGCGAATGTAAGTTTGTTTGTTACGCTTTCACGCAAAAACTACTTAACCGATCATCATGAAACTTTGCACATACACTCTTGAAGGTATTAGAAGTAACATAGGATACTTTTTATTAAAAAAAAATAAAAATTTTTTACGAAAAATAAGAAAGGGTTGAAAACATTTTTTGGGCCCAAAAATACCGAAAAATTTCTCCGAATCGTTTAAAAATTGAAATTTAACCCTTTAGTAATGATTAAAATGTGCTATTAAAATTTCATTAAAATCGGCCCGACAGGACCGGACTTACAAATTTTATGAAAACGAAATATTATAAATGCGAATGTAAGTTTGTTTGTTACGCTTTCACGCAAAAACTACTTAACCGATCATCATGAAACTTTGCACATACACTCTTGAAGGTATTAGAAGTAACATAGGATACTTTTTATTAAAAAAAAATAAAAATTTTTTACGAAAAATAAGAAAATTGTTTGTCAAAATATGTGCAATACCTCAACCCCTGATATGCATGTCAAAAGTCGATTTCCATCTCAATCGCGGGCGTAGCCGCGGGTATCATATTATATTATCATATTATTTTCATATTATCATATCATATTATTAATATTATAAATGCGAATGTAAGTTTGTTTGTTACGCTTTCACGCAAAAACTACTTAACCGATCATCATGAAACTTTGCACATACACTCTTGAAGGTATTAGAAGTAACATAGGATACTTTTTATTAAAAAAAAAAAAAAATTTTTTACGAAAAATAAGAAAATTGTTTGTCAAAATATGTGCAATACCTCAACCCCTGATATGCATGTCAAAAGTCGATTTCCATCTCAATCGCGGGCGTAGCCGCGGGTATCATATTATATTATCATATATTTTCATATTATCATATCATATTATATTATTATATTATTAATATTATAAATGCGAATGTAAGTTTGTTTGTTACGCTTTCACGCAAAAACTACTTAACCGATCATCATGAAACTTTGCACATACACTCTTGAAGGTATTAGAAGTAACATAGGATACTTTTTATTAAAAAAAAATAAAAATTTTTTACGAAAAATAAGAAAGGGTTGAAAACATTTTTTGGGCCCAAAAATACCGAAAAATTTCTCCGAATCGTTTCAAAATTGAAATTTAACCCTTTAGTAATGATTAAAATGTGCTATTAAAATTTCATTAAAATCGGCCCGACAGGACCGGACTTACAAATTTTATGAAAACGAAATATTATAAATGCGAATGTAAGTTTGTTTGTTACGCTTTCACGCAAAAACTACTTAACCGATCATCATGAAACTTTGCACATACACTCTTGAAGGTATTAGAAGTAACATAGGATACTTTTTATTAAAAAAAAAAATAAAATTTTTTTACGAAAAATAAGAAAATTGTTTGTCAAAATATGTGCAATACCTCAACCCCTGATATGCATGTCAAAAGTCGATTTCCATCTCAATCGCGGGCGTAGCCGCGGGTAGCGGCTAGTAGTACATAAGTAGATATTTTTGTTTACTATTTTCAAAATATTTTCATTGCATGGGCTAGATTTTATGCGTCCATAAATTATACTGATATACATACTACAAAATTATAAGTTGACGCTGTATTTTTTCATTTTTTTATATTTGACGTCAAAATTCACAAAGACATGTGAATTTATTTGTTATATAAATAAATAAATAATAAAATACGCAGCAGTGGGAAGTATAAATAAATTTTATGTTCTCTGCTGTAATCGTATGGCAAATATTGTCATGAAAAGATAATATTTAAAAACGAGAGATATAAAAAAAATTTTGTCTGGTAAAAATGTCAAAATTTTGCATAATTTTACAAAATAATATACTTTATTATTTTTATATTATGAGTCGAGCTATGTGAGGAGAACATACTGAAGACGGTTTTTATCATTTACCCAAATATTTTTCATTGCTGCTGTACTTGGAAAAAAAAAATCCTATTTCAATACCAGATTTTGATGATTTGTTTTCTATTCAATAAAAAAATACCTTCAAGGTGGTGTCACATAAATTATTCTTAGATCAGTTCAGCAGTTTTTTTTTTATTTTCAAAATTAGTATTAAGTTATTAAGGAAGAAGGCTGTTAATAATGCGCGTATTGCAAAGACACTAAGCACTCAAGAATAAAAAAACTTAAAAAAATTAAACCTTCTCAAAGAAGCAAACTAAGAAGCGCACAATAATAAAGTTTTGAAGTCGACATCAATTTATTGGAAGTGTATACTTACTACTTAGGAGCATAAAACGTTATAGTAAATAAATTGGCGTTTTTTTATCTATACGTTTATTAGGGATTTACATGGTACAAACAAGGTGCGTTTTCATAAATCCCGAACATATGTACGAGTCATATGAGACGACATCTTTAATTATTTTGTTATTTTCAATATAATTTTTCACTTATATTCCGGCGATTATTTTTATTGTCTCATTTTAGGTCCTAACACGTTTCCACGCTATCTTAATTTAAAACTTTAGTCTTCACACAAAGCTAATTCGTGACTATTGAAAATACCTACTATGCGCATACACTCGCACGACGACGTCGCATTCAAAACAAATCCTGTGCGACAAACACGTACAGACATGATCTATCCATTGTGAGCTCAACCATCGTTTTTACATTATATTAGTCTCGTATATGTATATCAGCGATTCAATTCTGACGGTATTTTGAGCGAAAAAACGTATCCAAATTTTTTTTTTTCAAAAAAGTTGCCTATATCCATCATTTGGCGTTTATCCAAACCATTTTAAATAGCGTCGGGAGAGCCGTCACCGTTTTAGACGAGGGGAAAGGATTTGAAAGAAACATTGCAGAGGGTGTTTGTAGCAAAGGTGTTTCATTTACCTGCAGGTCGTTCCTTAAAACTAATTATTTTTAAACTTCCTGCAGCTTAGACAACCCACCTTGAACTGTATATATATTACATAATTCACGTGTATCTGCTCAGGTATCTTCCCTAATTAGGATTTATTATACCTGGAGGTATTCCAGAGTTAAGAAACGTGAATAGTGTTAACCGAGTTTCTCCCTCAGGACTTGTGAAGTAAATAAAATTGTTAAAAAACAACTTGTGCGAACTTGTTTTCTCAACTTTTTAATTAGAAAAATACCTACTTTATTGGTGATTATTATTATAGTATTAGTAACTGTTACGATAGGTGTTGATCGCACGACACATTTGTCATCAACATTAAATAATAAAATCATCGTTTGAATTATTCGAAGTCTAAAATCAAATAAATATAGTTAAAAAAAAAACTAAAAAACACGCCTTATATCAAACTAAAAAGTGAAAAATAAATATAGTTTAAAAAAAACTAAAAAGCACGCTTGATATCGAACTAAAAAGTAAAAAATATTTTTTTTAAATAAGCTTAAAAAGCGTGGGGCGCTTTGTTCCATTTTTCGTACATCGAGCGACCCACGCTTTTTAAGCTTATTTTTAAAAAAATATTTTTTACTTTTTAGTTCGATATCAAGCGTGCTTTTTAGTTTTTTTTAAACTATATTTATTTTTCACTTTTTAGTTTGATATCAAGCCTGTTTTTTAGTTTTTTTTTAACTATATTTATTTTCCACTTTTTAGTTCGATTTATTGTCAAAAATTTGCCGAAAAAAAGACAATTTTTTTTGGCGTGGACGGGATTAGAACCCACGACCCGTGATGCCGAGAGTTGACGTCAGCGAAGACCCGTGCATTACACCGCACGGCTGCCAGTGTACTTACTTTGCTGGCATATTATACCGCTATATAAACGACTAGCTGTAGTCCAAATGAAAATTACAAACATACATACATGCATACAAACTTACAAGTGAACTTAATATAAAGCGTGTAATAAAAGAAGCTAGTTTGAAGTTTTCACTTAAAACTCCGCACACGCCTGTCATGCATAAACCTGCACGACCTGCACATCACAAACCTGCCACCTACACGATGCCGCACACTAGACCAGCACAAACCGGCGTTATGTTTGAATATCGGTGTATATTTAAACGACACTTTGAGCTTAATAATATAATTAAATTAGCTTAATTTAAGAAACAAGTTACAGTTGAAAATACTGAAAACACAGAGAAAAAAAATCGTTTTAATAATTTAGGTTCATTATTATAAAAGTGTTACCTGTAAACTCTATAATCGTTTATTAGTCAGAACCAACTTTTTTATAATTATGACTCTAAATTATTTTTATTTTTTTCCACTTGTCCACTAGAACTTTCACTTTTGTAATGCGTTCTCGTAAAACATTTGTAATTTTTTTCCACTTGTCCAAATAGAAGTGTCACTTCTATAATGCGTTCTCGTAACACATTTTTAATTTTTTTTCCACTAATCCACATAGAAGTTTCACTTCCTAATGAGTTCTCGTAACACATTTTTAATTTTTGTCCACTTGTCCAAATTGAAGTTTCACTTCTGTTATGCGTTTTCGTAACACATTTTTAATTTTTTTCCACTGGTCCAAATAGAAGTTTCACTTCTGTAATGCGTTGTCGTAACACATTTTTATTTTTTTTTTCACTTGTCCACACAACCAGTACATTAATAGACAATATATTTATAAATATTGATGAGTTTGAAGGGGATGTCTTAGAATTAAATTTATCTGACCACCATGGACAAAAAATGTCATTCCAATATGACTTCAGCGAACAAAAAACATACAATGAGATACGCATAGGAAGAAACATGTGTGAAAAAAATTTAAACTTAATTAATGAACATCTTCACACTATAAACTGGACAATATTTCTTAATAACACATTAGATACAAATACTGCATATGATAAATTTCATGATGTACTACAATCACTCATAAGTCTGTATTGTACAAATAGGCAATATAAAATAAAAAGAAAAAATACGTTAAATTGGATAACACCTAGCATTAAACAAAAAAGTGAACTAAAAAGAATGCTGTTCTTAGAACACGATGCAAATTACAAGCGGATATGTACAGACCTAAAAAGAGAAGTAAAGGAGGCAAAACAAGAGGCATCATCTAAATACATAAGCAATGCACATAACAGAACTAAGGCAACCTGGGATATAGTGAACAACACACTGGGAACTAAAAAACAAAAAAAAACATTCAATTGGGAAAACCTGAAGACTGGTACCCAAAGTAAGGAAGATGTTATAAATAATTTGAATATTTTTTTCGCTAATGTTGGACAAAACTTGAATAAAACTACATATTATGACGTATCAACAAAAAACATAAACAAATGCTTATATTTATATCCAACAGATCGATATGAAGTCTACAAAGAAATTATGTCACTAAAAAATACATCGTCCACTGGCCATGACGATATCCCCACGAAGCTACTAAAATATTGCGCCCAAAGTATAGCTGAACCCATGACAATTATAATAAATTCATGCATCCAATATGGAATTTTCCCTGATAAGCTAAAAATTGCTACCATAACGCCGGTTTATAAAAAAGGTGACAAAAAAATATCGGAAAATTATAGACCCATAGCTTTATTATCAAATATATCTAAAATTATAGAAAAAATTATACATATCAGACTATACAGCTTCTTCCAGGCAAATGACATTATAACACACAACCAGAATGGGTTTATTAAAAACAGATCGACAAATACAGCCGTATATCAGATGTTAGAAGAAGTACTGGAAGGCATAAATAGAGGCGAAAAGGTTGGCGGGCTTTTTGTAGACTTATCGAAGGCTTTTGACTGCGTGGATATAGATATACTATTGGCTAAATTAGAGAGTTATGGTGTGAGAGGAATACCACTTGATCTTTTCAAATCATATTTGAGTCATAGGAAACAATGCATTAAGACTACAGACAAAGAGGGAGGTAGCTTATGTTCAGACTGGGAAGATGTACACACTGGAGTTCCGCAAGGAAGCACGTTAGGACCTTTGCTATTTGTGACCTACACAAATGAATTGCCAAATATCACAAAAAACAAAGTCACGTTATTTGCAGATGATACATCACTAATTATCAGAGAACTCTCTATTGTGTCATTACAGAATGAAATAATAAATGTCCTAAGCAAACTAGAACAATGGTTTAAAGCTCACAACATGAAGCTAAATATAAACAAAACACAAGTACTTCTTTTTTCATGCAATAAAGAAGACAGACTAACGATGAGCTGGAATATGAATAAACTTACCACAGATAACTCCACAAAATTCCTTGGACTAGTATTGGATCAACATCTAAATTGGAAAAGGCACATTGAAGAAACCTGCAATAAAATAAGCTGCTATATATTTGCACTCCGAATACTTACACAAACGGTTGACATACAAACCTGTCTGAATGCATACTATGCCTACGTATACTCGAGAATGCGATATGGAATAATCTTCTGGGGAAACTCCACGGACGTAAATAAAATGTTCATCCTACAAAAAAAATGTATTAGAATTATATTCAATATAAAACAAAGAAACACCTGCAAAAAAATATTTAAAGAAAATAAGATACTTACCTTGGCGTCAATGTATATATTAGAATGTGCCGTATATGTAAAAAAAAACTATAAAGATTTTGAACAACTTGAAGGTAACCATCCACACAATACCAGAGGAAAAAGACGAATGACAAATATACACACTAAACTGAGTCTTATACAGAGAAGCGTGACTTTTCAAGTAATAAAGATATACAATAAAATACCAGTATTCAAAGCAATGGCACGTCAGTCCGGTGTCGGAGAGGCAACCGGATGGCGAGTGGTAATCTGGGCCTATGAGTGGTACAGAACCCCCTGGTAGCGGCCAAAGTGACCCCAAATGGACGGGGGCGGCGATATGGGGGTGGGGAAAAATCGAAAAATGTTTGAAAAGGCAACCGGATAAAAATGCGGTTGCATTGAAGGAAATACCCTAATTATATAATAAATTTTTTTTGCCATCCGATCCACGCGGGCCGTTTTTGCTCTAGCGAATAAAAAAAAAATAAAAAAAAAACTGAAAAGGCAACTGCTTCAAAATTAGTGAGCATACTTATTGACACCACCAAACGTTGGAAAAAAATTGCCATCCGATCC
Source organism: Xanthostigma xanthostigma (assembly GCA_963575645.1). NCBI lineage: Eukaryota > Metazoa > Arthropoda > Insecta > Raphidioptera > Raphidiidae > Xanthostigma > Xanthostigma xanthostigma. Next base: position 46,307,776 of record OY754464.1, read on the forward strand.
TGATGGGCAGTTTCGGAGAAACAACCCCTCAAAGTCGCCGAAAAACCCTTTTTTTCGATTTTTTCAACAATAAGTAAAAAAAACACACTAAACATTGTTCAAATCGGATGGCATTCGAAATTTATACTGTCCTAAGTACATATAATAGTGTGTATCAATGCCATCCGATTTTGATTAAATTTACCCCTATTTAGCCAACCCCCAAAACTCAATAACAATAAAAATAATGCCATACGCTGCATAAAATTGTTTATTTCATGAGTTTTAGGAGATGGCTAAATAGGGGTAAATTTAATTTAAATCGGATGGCATTGATACACACTATTATTTGTACTTAGGACAGTATAAATTTCGAATGCCATCCGATTTGAACAATGTTTAGTGTGTTTTTTTTACTTATTGTTGAAAAAATCGAAAAAAAAGGGTTTTTCTGTGACTTTGAGGGGTTGTTTCTCCGAAACTGCCCATCAGGATCGGATGGCAATTTTTTTCCAACGTTTGGTGGTGTCAATAAGTATGCTCACTAATTTTGAAGCGGTTGCCTTTTCAGTTTTTTTTTAATTTTTTTTTTATTCGCTAGAGCAAAAACGGCCCGCGTGGATCGGATGGCAAAAAAAATTTATTATATAATTAGGGTATTTCCTTCAATGCAACCGCATTTTTATCCGGTTGCCTTTTCAAACATTTTTCGATTTTGCCCCACCCCCATATCGCCGCCCCCGTCCATTTGGGGTCACTTTGGCCGCTACCAGGGGGTTCTGTACCACTCATAGGCCCAGATTACCACTCGCCATCCGGTTGCCTCTCCGACACCGGACTGACGTGCCATTGCTTTGAATACAGATGGTATTAAAAAATTACCAATAAAAACTTTTGAAAAAAAATTTAAACAAATATTAATACAAAAAGCGTACTACACGACCCAAGAATATCTAAATGATTAATTATTTTTAAATACTGTATTTTAATTGTTTTGTTTTTTTTTTATATTTTAATTTTAATTTTACATGTATTGACATATTCTATGCTGTAAGGCCAATTGAATAAATATATATTCTATTCTATTCTATTCTATTCTAGAAGCTTCATTTCTGTAATGAGTTCTCGAAACATATTTTTAATTTTTTCTATACATATAGAGTTACTTATGTTCTAATTATTACTTATTCAAATTGTTAACTTAGAAGTAGTTGCACTTCACAAAATACTAATGCCAAAAAATTGGATTACTTTTATAAATAGCAGTCGTTTTCATTTTAAGACTGGACATATAATACGCAATCTTCTAACTGCCATAATATCACATTGTGCGGCACACAAAGACGACTGAACGCGTCACGCGATGTATTAAAAAAAATTAAATTTATACAGCTTTTTTTCTATATAAATCTGTATGAAAAAACTGTTTGGACAAATTCTGTTGTACGAAATCTATGTAAAATGTTCTCCTCTTTCGTTTAAGACTGGTTTCAAACCGATCTGATTTAAATTAAGCGAGAAATAAGAAAAAACTTTTTTTTTCTTAATTTTCTCCCCTCTGGGACCAAAATACAAAAATCGAGCGTCGTTAGGATTTAAGTTACCTGGAGACGGAACGAATAAAACACATTTTTTTAAATCGGTTAAGGCGTTTGGGCTGTACGCGGGATACAAAAAGCGTGACTCACAAATTCACAGACAAAGCGAGTACATATAGGCGCTTCCAGCAATTGCTTGGGTCGCGCCTAAAAAGAAAGTACCTGGGTGACCGAGCTTTGCTTGGAAAGTTAAATAAAATACTGATATGCTAATATCGCCAAAACTTTGAGAACCGTAGGTTCTCTGTCGTTTCCCTTTGTGGAGCCTACGTCTCCACCTTTGTTACAGTCTTACCTCGCGGGGCTGCGCCCCGCTCGGTTGTAAACGATACTAGTCGAACCTTCGGCTCTCCATATAAGAACCGTAGGTTCTCTGGGGAAGCTTCGCTTCCCTTTGCGGAGCCTACGTCTCCACCTTTGTTACAGTCTTACCTCGCGGGGCTGCGCCCCGCTCGGTTATAAACAATACTAGTCGAGCCTTCGGCTCTCCATATAAGAACCGTAGGTTCTCTGGGGAAGCTTCGCTTCCCTTTGTGGAGCCTATGTCTCCACCACTGTTACAGTCTTACCTCACGGGGCTGCGCCCCGCTCGGTTATAAACGACACTAGTCGAGCCTTCGGCTCTCCATATAAGGAGCAATAAGATAATATTGCTGAAACAGTTTGACTCCTTTGTGAAGAGGATTGTCGGCCCTTATGGCAATCCGGTACTTGTAAAACTGATTCGCCGTCATCTTGATCTATGATATTGCATCTTTCGCTTCAAATTTAGGTTAAAAATGTATTTATTAAAATTACTCACCTGGCTATACTTAATAATAATTGTTTTTAACTTTCTTTCAAATACGTATTTATTTTGTCTCACTTGGATAGTAATTAAAGATTAACTGTCATAATATTTTGAAAACAATTGTTTCATTGTATAAAATTCCAAAACCTACTTACAATATTTAAGTATTTTCATACGTCAAAAAATTGATTTTTATAATGATAAAATTTGTAAGAAAACGATTTTTTCGAGAGATGAGACCTAGCTTAAACGATTTTTTGCCCCCCAAAATCCCTTTTCAGTAAATTTCATCCAAATCGTTAGGGCCGTTTTCGAGAAAATATTTAGGGACATAGGTACATAGATACAAGATTAGCTCGTTTAATAATATATAAATATAAATAATTCAAAGCAATGGCACGTCAATCCGGTGTCGGAGAGGCAACCGGATGGCGAGTGGTAATCTGGGCCTATGAGTGGTACAGAACCCCCTGGTAGCGGCCAAAGTTACCCCAAATGGACGGGGGCGGCGATATGGGGGTGGGGCAAAATCGAAAAATGTTTGAAAAGGCAACCGGATAAAAATGCGGTTGCATTGAAGGAAATACCCTAATTATGTAATAAATTTTTTTTGCCATCCGAAACACGCGGGCCGTTTTTGCACTAGCGAATAAAAAAAAAATAAAAAAAAAACTGAAAAGACAACCGCTTCAAAATTAGTGAGCATACTTATTGACACCACCAAACGTTGGAAAAAAATTGCCATCCGATCCTGATGGGCAGTTTCGGAGAAACAACCCCTCAAAGTCGCCGAAAAACCCTTTTTTTCGATTTTTTCGACAATAAGTAAAAAAAACACACTAAAAATTGTTCAAATCGGATGGCATTCGAAATTTATACTGTCCTAAGTACAAATAATAGTGTGTATCAATGCCATCCGATTTCGATTAAATTTACCCCTATTTAGCCAACCCCCAAAACTCAATAACAATAAAAATAATGCCATACGTTGCATAAAATTGTTATTTTCATGAGTTTTAGGGGGTGGCTAAATAGGGGTAAATTTAATCGAAATCGGATGGCATTGATACACACTATTATTTGTACTTAGGACAGTATAAATTTCGAATGCCATCCGATTTGAACAATTTTTAGTGTGTTTTTTTTAAGTAGAATTTTTGATTGGCTGTTCTACTTTTTATAAAAACATTTTTTTAATATGAAACTTTAACATGGGGAAGCACAGAACTCATTCACTTAGCCTAGTACTTCATTCCGGTTCTCTTCTGACGTCGGAGACGACGCAACGGGTCGTCGCACTTATCGTTATGTTAGGTTGTCCCCCTATCGATTATCCAACTGTCCAAAGTTTCCAGTTTCTAACTCAGAGGGGGCAAAACAATGAAATACAAGTTTTCGCGTATATGTATTTTATGTCATAATTGACAGTTTATTTATAAATTTGATACGAAATTTGTATGAATTTGATAAAACGATAAAAACACTGATAATTTATCAATATGTAGAATTTAGCTGTGTGTTAAAATTTTTTACACATGTGTCTCTACAGTCAAGTTTTGAGAGTGCTAATTGATTTTACGTAAATAATTATTACTTATAAAATAAAATTACCTAAACGCTCGGATTATTTCCTTCGTTAATTAAAAAGTCAATGTAATAATTTATTATGACTAACGTTAATCTTAAACGGTCATTTTTTATGTGAAATTAAAGATAAAAATAAACTTATCGGACATAATTTATGTAGGTGAGGTGATTTCATTCAGATGTATAAAATTTAATTTACAAAACAGTGTGTTACGTGGAATTCATTTTGATAAAAAAAATACTATTTCTGCTTATGGCGTTAAACCTACTAGTACAAAAGAAATTGTTTTTAACCGACTTCAAAAAAAGGAGAAGGTTCGATTGTATTAAAAAAAATTTTTTTTTGTATGTTTGAACCGATTTTGATTTGTATTCGATAGAGTTTGTCTCAAAGTTGGTCCCATATAAATTTCAGCAAAATCGGGTCAGCAGTTTTTTTTAGAGAACACTAATTATGTTTTTTTATTTTATTTTCAATTTAATTTTTGTACGGACTGAATATAACACCTCTTAATTTTTGTGGATCGATGGTAAAAAAGTAATTTAATAAAAAATATTTCTAAATAATATTATCAAATAACAAAAATTACACCTGAGTGTATATACTTATGTAAAAAATCATGTTTTTTTTAACAAAATCAAGATTGAGATATAAAACTGTTGATAAAGAGTAACGTTTACTCCTGATTAGAAAAACTCACTAATTTTATCTTTAAAATTTTATAACTGACTAGCTTCTCGACTGGACTTTGTCAGATAGATTTTGGTTTTTTGGAAATCTCGCATTTTATTGAATCTCTACGTCAATTTACGTCGCAAAAATCGCGTGCGGACCCCAAGCTTCACTTACATTTTTGTTCAGTGCTCATCCCCCCTTTTCCATAGCGTAATAATATATAGCCTATGTATACCTTTCGAAAAGAAGTAAACCTTTACAATAGTGAAATGATTTTTAGGATTCCGTAACTAAATGGTAAAACTGAACTCATAATTTCGTCGTCTCTCCGTCTGTCTGACTGGCCGTATAACTTCATCTTCATTTCATCGATTCGGATGAAATTTTACAGGCAGATACAAATGTGTAGTGAAATTATAAAAAAAAAAATAATTTAAGGGTTGCTTTTCATACATATAACTGGGATATCGTTGAACAGGTCTTTAAAAATGCAATAAATATTAATAATATGTCCCCCTAACTTTGCAACCATGTAATTAAAGAATCTGAGTAGCGCTTTATAAATACTTTCAGCGAAGATTATTATGAACAAGATATATTAACAAGTTGTAGAAATTCAATTAATCTTTCCTTGCAGTATTTTTTATATGGTTGTAATATTATTGTTCTCTTAATTTAGCGGAGAAATGAACCACGACTATATTAACTTGGTTTTTTAAAGACCCCAAAGTGATTTTAATATAGTGCAAATATAATTTTAACTCCTGGATACTCGACTTCTTTTACATTAAGTACACTCAGACCTGTTTTTGTGCGGTGGATAGGGACCGCATAAAAGAAAACGCATAAAAAAAATCGCACAAAACTTCACAGATAGCTATAAAAAATATTTTTCGCGACTCATTTAAAAAGTGTTTTTTATGCGGCGAATAGAGACCGCAAAAAAAGTCTCACCCTACAAAATTATTTAAAACCTTACGAAATGTGTAACTAAGAATTGCTTTTTTAAACGAAATCAAGACACGAGGCTTGGCAGCTACTTAGAATCTCACCAAACCTTTTGAATTCTGATTTAGAAATTTTTAAAAATTCTATTTATAAATGTACTTATTTTACACATACAAAACTTTTCAAAATGTATAACCATTATGCTTCGTAGTCTGACAATACGCGAATTTTCTGATGGTGAACTGGTTCAAAATCACTTTCGTCACTTAAATATATTACCTCGCACTCGTTTAGAGTTGACTTTTTTCAGTTACCATATGTAGTCGGTGATTAGACTGTTGTTTCACTAGCCGCTTGTATACGTCTCGGTCGATTATGTTCTAATTTGTTTGAAATTTTCGTTAAACAAATCGCACAAAAACAGGTTTTAGTGTATTGACATATATTGCAATGACGCATTTCTGGGTTACGGTATGATATTTGTCGGGCAACGATTGCGGCCCATAAATATGTCATGCATACGCTGCGAAACCCTATCACGTATGTGCCCAACACGTGATTGGCCCTTTTTCTTTTCGGTCCTGTAATTCCTGAGATTGGCCGCCGCAAAGGAACTTTATAATAGCCGAGCGTGTACCAATGCTGTTGTTTATATGGCGTTTCCATTGGTTCATCTCGTAGGTACAAGCCTTCAGTTCTCACGCTGTAATCCGAGAACTGGTGAAGCATAAATCTATTAATAAAAAATAATGAATTAAAAATATGAGCCAAAATAACTTTAACTATTGGTGATCTAAATAAAGTTTTTATATTAGTGCGTATAGTCAGTGCGTAATAAAAATATTTACTATAAAAAAGTCACAAATACGTTTATTATTTTTAGTGTAATGGATAAGTGCATAATTTAACTAAAAAAATAACCATGCCGACAAACAACAATGGCTTTTACTGTAATCAGTGTGGTCGCAGTAACATGAATGCAACAACAACGTCACCGGGCAGTTTTTCAGCCGGTGGAGCTAGTGCTAGCAGTGTGACGCCGTTAACCATGCGTGATGACGATGAGAACTCGGCACCGCGTGGCGTCTGGCGTATTATGTGTTGTTTCCGGTCGCCGGTCGGATATAGTGTGGATGATAATACTTCCGGTCGCGATTTGCCTTGTACTCTTTCCGTCTACAGACCAAGGCAGTCGAACAGAATAACATTGACAAATAATAGTATTTCTGCCGATTGCTCTGTAAGTTGCACCTTTGAATGTAAAATAAGCTTATGTTACCAAATTACCGTTTGGAAACACCCATAACTACGTAACGTTAATATTACCATTCCAACCCACAAGTGGGGAATGGTACTAGTTTAGGACAAAAATAACTTTTCAAAATTTTACGTTATCTTTTCGTTTTGAGGTCCTCCGAATCCCAAAAACGTATTTTTGAAATAACTAAGCGTCTGTTTGTCTGTTAGTCTGTATCACACACGATACAGGTCAAACGGATGAACGGATTGAAACCAAATTTTGGGAGGATGTTTGATATGCAAATATGAAGATCCCTATTGTTTTTAGGGAAAATCGGCGCATGCGCAGAAGAGATATAATGTTATAGCAGTGTTTTTTGGATGATAATGGTATACTTTTCATAACGGCATTATGATTCTATTTTTATTTTCAAGAAAGTTTCGTTAATGTTTTTTTCTAAACTATTGTTTCGGAAATATTTTGAAAATAAAAAAAAAACAACTGTTCTTTCGTTTTGTAGATGTCAGATATAAACTAGTTAAGCATGCTTTGATTAATTTTTACATGACGTGGAACCATAGAGATATAAGTAACTAGAGTACGCTAGTTCGTATGCTTGCCATAAGTAAAAGTGTCCTCAGTTGATATTGAATAGTAACCATTACCCGCGTCACCTCACGCGATATCAAAAATTTTATTCTTGTTATTATATGTACTTATATCAAATGTCAACATTTTGAAGTTGGAATGGTCCCGTCGCCCAATTGGCTGGAATTTTTTTTATATAAATCAGCGTTACCGTCGGATCTCGAAATTAAAACTCGAAATAATCATTTTTTCGGTGACCGAGTTACGAACAAATCTAACATTAGAAATTTCACGTTTTTGTCAAGTTTAACGCAAAGATTTGAGGTAGTCCGTTCGAAACTGGGAGACAAAACCTCGTACTAGATAACTGACTCATATTCAATTAAAATTTTCATTTTCTACGTACTGGTTTAGGATAGTTTTGTTGGTACTAGAGGCTCTAATACCAGTAGACAACGTAGTGGGTAGGTTATCTTTTGCGTGAATTATTATTTTATGGCGGCGCAGTGTGACATTATAGTAAAATGAGCGCTAGCGAGTTACAGTCAGCACGCAAATCATAAAATAATTACGCACGAGACAATATATTATAGCGTTCTTTGCTGATTTTCACATAATTTTCAAAAAAGTTGACAATTCATTTTTAAGCAAGACCTCTCCTGATTGTAGGTTGCGTTTAATTCTCATGCTGTTAGACTCTGATTTACTACAGAAATGGTAGTAATACTACGTTTATTTTAGATACTTTACGCAACTTTACAGCACTAGTGTTAAATGTGTCATTTCACGACCGCTATACAGGAATGAAAAGCAGATATTTTATGAGTGGGTGTCCAAAAATAATTTTCTGTCCTGATGTAACCCACCCATTCTTGACTAAGGATTAGACGGTTTTATGTGAGATCAAATTTATATGTTTATTTCAAAAAATAACATTTGATATCTATTGTGGCAAAATTATTGTAAGAATCCAGCCAATCTTGATGTTACCGTATAGACCAAGATCTCAGACCAGACAGACCTACGTTATTTCAGTAGGTATTGCTAAGTTTTTATCAGTAAATGTACAATATCTATAGTTAAAAACGTATGCCAATTTGCTAGCTAGAAAGCGGAGGCCTTTTAGAGATAACAGGTCCTTAAATGCATGCATAATATATGAGTCCGAAGAAAACATTAATAGTCTAAGAGCCCGTAACACTAAAACCTTATGGATCTCCAAATAGGCAAGTTCCCGGATATTTGGGAAATTTAAACTCCGCTTAATAAAAAAAAGTCAATGGTTCGCAGTCTGGAGTGGACCGGACCGTGAAAAAGGGGTAACTTTCGGTCACCCAAAAAACGGTTATCCTATGCATCTTCGAATAGAATGTTGTTTACAAACTCGTATGGTTGGCGGGTTCCCATGGACCAAAGCCCCCGCCAACCGCGTCTAAAGTTGATTCGCAAAATAGGTATTCTTACCTCATAACTGAATAAATTCAAATTACAATATTAAATTAAAGGTTTTAAATTAAAAATCGTTTCATGGTGGGTTGGCGGGAGTGGTGGGATTTTCATTGGAATTAAAGCAATTGAATTTTTCAATGAAATTTTTTTTACATAAATGGAAAGATCCCATACCCGTTTTATAGCAAAACTGCGTTTATTTTATTTTTTTTACCTTATAATTAAAAAGTTACATTAAAAATACTTTTTAACTAAGTGTTTTGAGGAAAAAAATAAAATAAACGTAGTTTTGCTATAAAACGTGTACCTATGTGTACATGTATAATAAATATGTTACCGGCCAAACCCGATTTCAGGACAAACTAGGTAGTCTTGCCTAGGCCAAACTAGTTCTGCCTGTATGCGATAAGATAAACCGGTATACAAATCTTTGATTAACGTCTGATTAGAACTCTTCAATAAATAAAACTATATACCAATTTTCAATAAATAAAATTATCGACCAATTTAAACCGGTATAGCCTAGGCCAAACTAGTCTGGCCTAAGCTCGATAGGGCAAACTAGTTTAGCCTAGGCTAAACTAGTATATGTACACTCTAGGATAAACTAGTATGGCCTAGTCCGAACTAATGTTGCCGAATCGAATAGGTTGAGAAAGACAAAGATAGGAAGTGTTTTTTGCAACAGAAGAAAGCTATAAGAATGATCTCGGATGCTGGATTTAGACAGGAATGCAAGCCATTATTTCAGCAATTAAATATTTTGAAATTGCCATGTCAATATCAGCTGTTTAATGATTGTTGAAAATAATATGTACAATTTTAATGATCATACTGTGATTCATAGTCATGAATACTAGTAAAAAGTTAAATCTCTCACAATTACACAATTAATATGCTAAAAAAGTACATACGGACCAAATTTTTATGGTATAAATTTTTTTAATAAATTGCCACCGAAACAAAGATTTTAGAATCAAGAAACTTTAAAAGAAATATAAAGAAACTTTTTTTAGAAAATTGTTTCTACAGCATAAAAGAAATATTTTACTTTCGACATGTAGGTACATTAATTATTGACAATAAACTTTATTATTATTATTTTATAAAATAATGATTATTTCCCAGTATATTACTTATTTTTCCTTGAAATTAGTTCAAACTAGCTGGGCTATACCAGTTTATCCTGGAGTGTACATATTCATATTAGGACAAACTAGTTCAGCCTAGGCTAAACTTATTTGTCCTATCAAGCTTAAGCCAAACCACTTTGGCCTAGGCAAAACTAGTTTGTCCTTAAATCGGATTTGGCCGGTAACATATACCTACATGTACACAAAAAAAACTTAGTTAAAAGTGTTTTTAAATTCCATGTAACTTTTTAATTATGAGGTAAAAAAATAAAATAAACGCAGTTTTGCTATAAAACGTGTATGTGATCTTTCCATTTATGTAAAAAAATTCATTTAAAAAAACAATTGCGGTTGGCGGGGGTTTCGGCCCACCGGAACCTGCCAACCTACCGGGTTTAAGCACGTTAAGAACGTAAACTCCAAAATAAAGTAAACAACATTCTATTCGGAGATGCATAAGATAACCGTCGTTTTTTTCTTTTTTGGTGACCGGAAGTTACACTTTTTTGACGATCCGAACCACTCCAGCCTGCCAACCATTGTATTTTTCTTTTAAGCAGGGTTTAAATTTCTCAAATATCCATGAACTGGCCTATTAGCCTTATGAAATTTAGGTTGTGTATTTGTTTCTATGGAGTTTTTCTCTCTTAAACTCATGGACTACCGTGTGTATAAACAAATAAAAAACATAAATTTCATGAAGCTGTCAAAAAAAAATCATTCAATGCTTTCACTCGCACTCATATGCATGTATAGATAATACCATTGCGTACGTAGGTAAACATGTGTTTTATGTACCTTTAGAACCAGTTACCTCTAAAAGGTATCCGCTTTCAAACTAGCAAATTGGCATACGGTTTTAACTAAATATTGTACATTTACTGATAAAATCTTAGCAGTTATGAAATGACGTAGGTCTGGCGAGTCTGGGATCTTGGTACAGTACGACGTTATCTTGATAAAATATTAAAAATAATCCACAGCACGTGCGAATTATAGACGTTCGTTGGTTCTTCAGATTACGTCACGATTAACGCGCGTTTTAAGTACGTTGTTATTATTGACGACTTTATATTACGTTTGCTCACAAAGAGAAAGCATAGACAGTCACCTCTCCTTCACCCTGATGAAGAGCGTTACGTAGTTTATGGATGACTTTAAAGTAACAAAGCGTTTCTGTTGACTTGACACGTCATCCTACGTTTAGCTTAAGCAACGAATAATTCTAGATGGAAAAGTCGAAAGCAGAACATTTGACTTAGGAACTTTGTTTGGACTAGTTAGGAGATAAACATACTAAAAGTCCTTACCCCTCCGAGGTACGCCCGAAGGGGGGGAGCACAAAGAAGGTCCCGTTTTTCGGTATTTTGCTTTCATCTCGAAAACGGTACGTCGTACGAAATTTTGTTGGAATACATAATGAAAGCTGATAAAATTCTCTACAACTTTAGTTTTCACACTTTTTATCTGTCTCCAATCTTTGCCTAGCTATGAGCTCCGGAAAATGGTCGATTTTCAAAAATGTGTTAAATTCTCTGTAGCACATTGTAACAATACGAATTTGTCAAAATCATTTCGTATCGCTCATCCACACTATTAAAAACACCCACACACTATTAAAAAATAACATAAGCTGGGAGTACCTCCACACAGGGCCCTCTTTCCCACTGGGCACTCTGGCACGTGCCCAGGGCCCCGCGATCGATAGGGACCCCCTAGTTTAATGGTATACTAAGTACCTAAACTGTTTTAAACAAAAATCATCAGTGAACTATTTTTCATATACTTATTTTTTTTGTGTCCTTCATGTTAAAATTGGGAACGTGATCCTTTTAAATATATGCATTTTATATCACATTCCTCGACTTAGAATCTAGATCCTTGTTTATCTATTTTCTTTGTCTATTCTAACAAAATAGTGCTCTGTTAAGGTCATAGGGGCCCCATAATCCTAATGTGCCCAGGGCCTTCAATAGGTTAAAGCTTATGTTATTTTTTAATAGTGTGTGGGTGTTTTTAATAGTTTGGATGAGCGATACGAAATGATTTTGACAAATTCGTATTGTTACAATGTGCTACAGAGAATTTAACACATTTTTGAAAATCGATCATTTTTCGACCATTTTTCGGAGCTCATAGCTAGGCAAAGATTGGAGATAGATAAAAAGTGTGAAAGCTAAAGTTGTAGAGAATTTTATCAGCTTTCATTATGTATTACAACAAAATTTCGTACGACGTACCGTTTTCGAGATGAAAGCAAAAAACCAAAAAACGGGACCTTCTTTGTGCTCCCCCCCTTCGGGCGTACCTCAGAGGGGCAAGGACTTTTAGTATGTTTATCTCCTAACTAGTCCAAACAAAGTTCCTAAGTCAAATGTTCTGCTTTCGACTTTTCCATCTAGATGCCCCTTATGAGCACTCATTGACTAAACTAGTTAGAAATAGAGTCATTCGTCGTTACGATATATTCTTGTCGTCGCGTCGTTATCCATAGCGACATTTCTCGATACAACGCGACAGAGTAAGCTTTAGCGCGACGAATGACTATTTCTAACGTAGGATGACGTGCTGAGAGAGGACTCCGTCTGTGAATTCCTCGTCTGTAACTAATTTAAAATTTTACAATTGACGGCCAGACTACAGACCGTAATAACCTTCGAACTGACATTTGTAACATACCAACCGTCGAATGTATAACCAACAATGTTAATTCGGAAACAGTGAATCAAAACGGTGTGATATCTAACAAACCTGTGAGACCCAACAGCTTAGCGTTACGGTTAAGTGATACGGACATGTATTCAAATTCTACGAAGGAACTATGGAACGAGTCCTGCGGGACACTTTTAAGGACAACGGGAATGTTTAAGAAGAAACACTTCAATACCCTGCAAAGCCGTTCCGGGTCACCTTATGTAAACGAGGTACATAAATATAATCTTTAGTCTAGTGATGTGCCGGATCGTTAAAAATGTATATCCGCGGATACGGATCTGAATACGGATTTTTGGTTTCAAGATCCGCGGATACGGATACGGATCTTAACTTTCTTAGAGTACGCGGCGGTAAATATTGCACATCGACCTTTGCAAAGAGACTATCTGCTGTGGGAAAAAGTTATTAACCTCTTTAAGAGTTAACTCTCATAACAGATTGTCTCTTTCTAAAGATCGATGTGCAATATCTCATTATAAAGATAGTTGATTTAGTACCTTTGAGTTATGTACTATTAGTATGGTACTCACTACGATAAATGTTTGCAATATAAAGGTGCCAAATACGATTTAAAAAAATAAAAAATAATCTGAATGGAATTTAACAGGTTTTCATTATTACCTAATCACCTAATATATAAAATTTCATCTATGAATTGAAAATTAATAAAGTAAAAGATCCGTAAAAGATCCGCCAAAAACTAACGGATACGGATACGGATCTTTCTTCTCCCTCGGATATCCGCGGATACGGATACGGATATCCGGCACATCACTACTTTAGTCATACAAAATTTAACACAATCTTAATAAAGTCCTTTTCCACGACTCATCTACCACAACCCTTCAATTTTCATGAATTCTTATACGAGAACTGATATAAATGTATCAATTAGATTTCCAGTTTATTCTTTAGCTATTGAAACACAATAAATGGAAAATATGAAATAGTTCTAGGCCCAACCAGTCGCGTAGATTGATTTTTGCTGGGGGTGGGGTCGGGGGTTTGATCATTTGGACAATCAATTTAATATAAGTAATAGTACTTACTGCTTGACAAACAAGTTTTAAATTTAAAAAACCTGCTTCTAGTTCAATAATGGCCGATTTTGCTTTATCAATCGATTGTTTATAAATAATATATTTCTTATTAACCATAGATTATCTTTTGTTGAAAAAATAGGTATGCAAAAATGTCTCATTATGAAGTCAAATATCATTAATTTTCAAACTCATGTTACTTTGCGAAAAACGCTGTAAAATTTTTTTGAACCCAACATTTTGACAAAGAAAGTTTCAGCTTTCAGTCCTAAACATTCAATTTCATTTATGACGTTTCTGGCTTACAATCGGATGTTTGGTTGCTCGCGGGTGATTTTTTATGTAACATTTTGGCAGTTTTCGAAAAATTTAACAATTACCGGCGCTCCGTTTTTTGTCCAGCGAAAGTCAAAAGTCTGAACGAAGGGGGTTGGTCGAAGAAAATTTCAGAAAAAATCCAGATCGCCCGGAGGAACCTTTCATCACTGCATCCGAAAAACCACTTCGCGAAACGCGTCGCCCTTCAGGAATTTTTTTCACCGTCAAAATGACCTCAAAGTGTTTCGACTGGATATGTCCAAACCTTGAGAAAGATACAAACAATTTATTTATAATTTTTTAAAGCCAAAATTCATTGCCTTCTGGAAAAATAATCGTTCGGAAATCGTAAAAATGGCTTTTTTTCATATTCTAACCCTCGTATGGTGAAACGGCTACACTTACAGGGCAGTGTCTGTGGAGACTTTTTCATCAGAAGACATCGTGTAACTCATTTAGCAAAATTCTGATTGTCACCAAAATGTGTTAGCCGTTTAGTGGGTACAAAAATAGTCGAATTCAAAAATTTTCCCAAGACTCGGTAGCTGCACCACTTCCTAGCGAACCGTAGAAAAATTGAAAAAAACTGGCAACTTTGAGTGCATCCACGGGTGTGAAAATTTTTTTTCGCAACTTACCTCACCACAGCGTTAGGGATTTTAAGTCGAAGATATGGCGATTTCAAAAAATGCTTACTTATAAAATAACGAACTCTCGTCCTCTTTGTACGTTCTTAAGCTTTTCTTATTTTGTTAACGACAGTCTTGAAAAAGTTTTCGAAATCTCAGAGAAGATTCCGAATCGCAAGCATTGCAAATTGTAACTTTTCTACACTTAGAAGTGGTGCAGCGATGCACAGAAACATCATGAAGGAAAATGTCAGCCACTTTTCCCGTAAAAATGTGTTTAAAAAATGTAAGATTTTTTTTCTCAGTGACATTAAGGTTTTAAAAATGATTGATGATGATGATAAACATTATATTACAAGGACGTACCAATATTATAATAATGGCTGTATAAATAAACGCTTTTCTTTTTGATCTAATGATTGTACCGGCATCAATGGAAAACGATTGAACATTGAGCTTTGCTGCAATACCAGTTTTGTACCCAAATTTAATGTTTAAGGAAATTTGTGCTCAACCACCATTGAGTTAACAAGATTTTTGTAAGATTCTTCGCGCTGAGAGAAAATCTACTTAAAACTATTGTTTCATTGTGGTGAGTGTGAAATTTGACACATTTGCTCATTGAGACAAACTCGACTCTCGCATGCAGTGTTATTCAGTTATCAAAATATCATAAATAATTATTTCTTTACAAAACTTTACCATCGGTTACTGTAAATTAATTGATAAATCAACCAACGCGAATTCGGGAGATTCAGGTTTGAGTTTCGATGGTAGCCAGTTGTATATTTAAAATTTTTCCAAATTGATAATATAACTCAATATTTTCAATTGTGCGTGATTAATAATTCGAAATCACACGTGTACTAACTTCAATCTACAAAATATAATATGTTAAAACGTACGATGGAAATAATCTATAGGTACTAGTATTATAAAGAGGGTGCGAATTTTGTTAGTTTGTGTGTGTGGAACCACTAAACCTATTTGAAAAAAAATTTCTCCACTATTACGTATATAGATAGGCTATATATTATCGCGTTAAAATAAAAGCGCTATGTCAACGTAAAACGGCGGCAACCTACAAATTCGGGCAAACTCGGAGCGGTTCGCTAGTATACTTAACAGATTTTTATACCGGATTAAAATATGTACAGATTAAAAATCCACGTATGTATCTATACGTAGATTAAAGTGCTCATAATTTTCTATTGTTCATTTTACGCAGTGATAAAAGAAATTACTATTCGGTCTTGCTTATATTGTGTAATGGTTTTTATTTTTTTTTTAATTTACTTGTCTAAAATATGATGAATGGATCAGACTTCAAGAAGATTATATTAAAATATATAATATATATTTTCAGATATTTTTATTTTTTAATTACCGTTGTTAGTGGTAATTTGTCAACTTAATAATGATTGATTCACAATGAATTGGCACTTCAGCAATTAAAAATAATTTATAGATAATATCAAAATTAATACGTTTTTCTTATTAAATTTTTCTGTTTTGAATTGTTCTACTGACTGCTTAGCTCACATGTTCATACTAAATGTTTAAATATTGACGATTTATAAAGTAACTATTGTAATTTTTTACGTTAATATAATAATTAATCGTATTTTTATTACTGATACGGGGGTTCAACAATCCCACAAAGTTATTCTTTTGCATGATTTTTGAACACGAGTCCAGCCAACGCACTAAGGGTTATGTGTATGAAAAAACTCGACCAATGTCCGAGATATCAAGTATTTACAAACTAACAAAATTGAGTAGCATAGTAACATAAATGAGTAACATAATAAAAAAAGAACATAATTGAGTAACATAATAAAAAACTATGCAGTTTTTGACAAAATACCGTCGTATATCAGCCATTTTATAAAAAATATTTACAAATTATATACTGAACCCTTTCTCGTTTATCGCTCTTTCTATCCGAAAACCATTTAAATCCGATGCGTGATTTAGAAGAAACGCGTAGAAAAAAACAAATACAGACAGAGACTCTGTTTTGAACTATTATTAAAATGGTTTTCGGTAATAGAAAGGGTGATAAACAAGGAAGGTTTATTTATATAATTTGTAAATATTTTTTACAAAAGGGCTGAAATACGACGGAAATTTGTCAAAAACTGCATAGTTTTTTTTATTATGTTACTCAACTATGTTTTTTTTATTATGCTACTCATTTACGTTACTATGCTACTCAATTTTGTTACTCAACCACATTAAAATCACTGAATGGATTTACATAACGATCAAACTTAAATTTTCGAAAATACAGGTTTTCCATTTTTTGATTTTTTAAGATTTGTGAGTAAACTATATGGCCTACAGACGTCGTTCTCTGCTTCAATTAAAGCTAATTGCATTTTCCACAATATCTTTTCTTATGATTTTACCCTTAAATGAGTATTTTCCCCGATATCGGGGTCGAAAATTGACAAAATCTTAAAATTTCACATTTTTGGAAAAAATTGTCAATTTTTAGAGAGCTGTGTCTCGGCAAGTATTGAACCTACAGAGCTGGTTCTGGTCTCAAAATGTAGCAATTTTAGTCTACTTAAAGACATGTAGAAAATATTTTATAAAAAAACGCATAGTTTAGGACCTATATTGTGAATACTAAAAAAAGTGCGAAAAATTCGCGGTTTTTCCAGTGCTGCAAAGTTAGCACAAGTCTTTCGAAGGTGCAAACTGGGATATACGCTGCTGGTAGTGGCCCTAACAACATATTGAAAAAATATTGTCTGAAGACACAAGTAATTCAAGAATTACAAGGCGCGAAATTATACAAAATATACCCCGGTGTTATGTTTGAAAATTGGTGTATATTTTTAACGACACTTTGACCTTAATAATATAATTTAATTAACTTAATCTAAGAAAAAAATAACAGTTGAAAACACAGAAAGGAAAAAATCATTTTAATAATTTATTAATAATTTAGGTTCATAAATATAAACTCTATGATCGTTTATTAGTCACAACCAACTTTTTTATAATTATTACCCTAAATTATTAAAATAATTATATTTCATTTTTGGTACATTTCAATAAAAACTTTCTTTTTATTAAAATAATAAACCGTTTTAAAAACTATATTATTATTATATAAAACAACTTTATAAGAGATATACTCTTTTACGCATGCGCCGATGTTCCCCAAAAACAATAGGCCACTTCATATTTGCATATCAAACAACCTCCCAAAATTTGGTTTCAATCCGCTCATCCGTGGTGTCGGAATGGTAAGAAATGTCAAAAATGACGTTTGCATCTGTCAAAGTAGGTATTATGTTCTAATAATTAGTTATTCAAATTATTAACTCAGAAGGCGTTGCATTTCACAAATATTTGAAATGCCATCCGTTTTTGAACAAATGCAAACTTTTTATTTTAAGACAGAACAAACGTAATCTTTAAATTACCATATTAAACCGTGCAACAGAGAGAGATAACCGAAAGATGTTTGCCATCGGTTATATCAAATTGAATTTATTTCTATATAAATTTGTATAAAAAAACTGTTTTGGCAAATTCTGTTATACGAAATTTATGTAAAATTTTCTCCTCTTTCGTTTAAGACAAGTTTCGAACCGATCTGATTTAAATTGAGTGAGTTATAAGCGAAAAACTTCGTTTTTTCTTTATTGCTCCCCTCTGGGGTCAAAATTCAAAAATCGGGCGACGTTAGGATTTAAGTTACCCGGAGACGAATAAACAAAAAAAAGTTTTTTTAAAATCGGTTAAGGCGTTTGGGCTGTACGCTGGATACAAAAAGCGTGACTCACAGATTCACAGACAAAGCGAGTACATATAAGGCGCTTTAGCTTACGCTAATCGCGCCTAAAAAGCAGAACTAGCCGTTAGTTTGCGATTTTAATGTTCGATATGACTGGCCTAATGGTTTTATGCCAGGAATCAAAATGTCGACCAAACTTTGACATTTTATATACATATTTTACTTTCGGTTGGTAATAAATTTATCTGAAAACTCGATAACTACATTTCAGATATAAAATTGACAACTTTATTTTTTTACTAAAAATAGCTGTGCCAAGAAATTTAACGGCAACCAAATCAATTTTTCTTTATTAATACATTATATTATCAAATTCCAAATTTCATTAGAAAACTCGATGAGTGAAGATCGAGCCTAATCGGGATCTTGCAAAACTATCGAGCGTGTAACGATGCCGATGTTTATTATTGAGTTTCCATAATTCCTCTGTTACAAACCAAGTTGTAATTTAAGATCTGCTAAAAATATCAATTGCATTTTTATTTTAACATTAAAAAGTGTTCCGTTTGCATTATAATAACGGATTGAAAAAATGGTAAATATTTACAAATGGGGCTCCAGACAAATAGCACTCTATATTCTTTTTTGGGTTGTTTAGGGTCATTTTTGAATGTTCAATAGAGTACTTTCAAGGCGGGGAGGCATTTTTTTCCCATCATAATATGCAACTCATGATGAGTATACATCGGATATAAAACATAGTACCTAGTTTTATTGAAATAGATGATTTTATGTGGTGACTCAAAACAGTGGAAGGTGGGGGAAAGTGTTGTTAAACGGTTGTCTAAATTTTTTACATCCCACCACCTCCACATTCCCCCTTCCATGCTTTTAATGCGGGGAGGCATATTTTTCCCATTTTCCCATCATAAAATGCATTTGTTGATATACGTCGTATATAAAATATTACTTTATTTTGTTGAAATAGATTATTATTATATGAGGGCTCAGAACAGTGAATGGGAGTAGTTGTAAAACGGTTGTCCAAATTTTTAACATCTCCCCTTCGCTCCCCGGGAAAATGTTCCTCACCCTGTTGAAAATACTATTGGAACACTCAGAAATGACCCTGAAAATCAAACATTTTTTTGAAATCTCACAAATACCTATTTACCGAAAATATGCAGTGACACTAGCTCAAATAATCACGGCAGTTTGCGACCATAAAAAGAACGCAATAAAAGTAACAAGTTAATATTTATTTCGAAACCATAGAAATATCATAAATGAGCGAAAGAGATCTGTCATTTTGTAGTTTAAAAAATTGTGAAATGCCATGTAATTGTTTTTTTTTTTTTTTTTTAGTTTGTTTCTATTTTTCTAAATTTTCCTATGGAAGTATTTGTTATTAACTATGAAATCATAATAAATAACTATTATTATCGATTTAATTTTTGTTGTACCGCACAGTGTAATTAGATGTGTCTAATCAATGAAATGTCGGTCAACTGCAGACGAACAAATTAGATCTCTATGAATAGAATTCGTCACAAATGCAACCATTTACGTGAATGCTGTTTTTGTAAGAGAAATATTGTGTCCGCTTCAACCACTGTTGAGGATTTGATTGTTGTCAAAGATAAATCAACTTCGTTTGCTACTCACTTCAGTGATAGTAGTGCGTCATCTGGTAAACACATTAATACATAATATTAAACGTTAAATAAAAACGGAGAAGTACCACTGAATGTTAATAAAGAATAAAAGATATACATATATACATAGATAATTGGTATACTTATGTTTTTTGGTGTGTTGATGACGAATCTGACAGTGAAAATTACCGCAAATGCTTAGTTTTCGAGATATCGTGTCTCGAAAGTCGAAAAATCGACTTCCGAATACCGTCTATGCCCGATTTGACTGAAAATTGGTACACTTATGTTTTTTCATGTGCTGATGGCGAATCTAACAGTGAAAATTACCGCAAATGCTTAGTTTTCAAGATATCTCGTTTCGAAAGTCGAAAAATCGAGTTTTGAGTTTCATCGATTTTCGTAAAGTAAAAGTGATTTCTTATGGATTTGACCACAAAAAACACGAAAAAAATAATTAAAAAATTCCTGTTTGCTTGCTTTTTGAGATGTTACGTTTCGAAAATCAACTCAATTATCGATCGTTTCTCGTACAAGGGTCTGCAAGTACTAACTAAACTTTATCGTTCACCCCAGAATTATTTTTTTTAAAACTCCCCCTTTGCCCCTTCCCGTTTAACTGCGAGACAATTCGCATACCCCTTTATTGTTCACCTCGGAATTACAATTCGCGTACTCCTTTATCGTTCACCCCGGAATTATTTTTTTAAAAACTCCTCATTTGCCTCTCCCGTTTCACTGCGAGACAATTCGCATACCCCTTTATCGTTACCCCGGAATTACAATTCGCATACCCCTTTTTCGTTCACCCCGGAATTATTTTTTTAAAAACTCCCCTTTGCTCTTCCCGTTTCACTGCGAGACAATTCGCATACCCCTTTATCGTTACCCCGGAATTACAATTCGCATACCCCTTTTTCGTTCACCCCGGAATTATTTTTTTAAAAACTCCCCTTTGCTCTTCCCGTTTCACTGCGAGACAATTCGCATACCCCTTTATCGTTACCCCGGAATTACAATTCGCATACCCCTTTTTCGTTCACCCCGGAATTATTTTTGTAAAAACTCCCCTTTGCTCTTCCCGTTTCACTGCGAGACAATTCGCATACCCCTTTATCGTTACCCCGGAATTACAATTCGCATACCCCTTTTTCGTTCACCCCGGAATTATTTTTTTAAAAACTCCCCTTTGCTCTTCCCGTTTCACTGCGAGACAATTCGCATACCCCTTTATCATTCACCTAATATATCGAAAGCGACTGAAAAAAAACACTTGTATACCTACCAAATTTCAGTCAAATCGGAAGTACAGCCAAGTTCGATATCTCGATAAGCACGCAAATGGGAATTTTTTAATTATTTTTTTTCGTGTTTCTCGTGGTCAATTCGATAAGAAATCACTTTTACTTTACGAAAATCGATGAAACTCAAAACTCGATTTTTCAACTTTCGTGACGCGTATCTCAAAAATTTAGCATTTGTGGTAATTTTCACTGTCAGATTCGTCATCAGCACACCAAAAAACACAAGTATACCAATTTTCAGTCAAATCGGGCATGGACGGTATTCGGAAGTACAGCCGTGCTTTTATTATTTTTGCAATAAAAGTTTGGTCCGCGGGGCGAAACTTAGGGAAATGTTTTTTGAATCCAATGGCGTTACCACAAGGTGGCACGTTTGGTAAAAATTCTTTGTTCTCTAGCTTTAGGATGCCTCACGGCACTTAACACGTTGACGTTCTTGCCCTTTTAGAGTCAAGTAATAGATCATTGTTTATTGACGGCGTTCAATTTCATTTTATTATATTAGACCGTTAGACAACGGGGTCTCTCTTTCAAAAACATAAGTTTTGTATGGTTCTTGTCTCCGGGGTCAAGTGTTTAAGCATGCTTTAAAGATAGCTTTGAACCCCGGCGTAAAGAATGCGTTCCAATACTAAATTGACGGTTTCAATAAATTATATAATTGTCATGTTGGTTTCGTTACTGGGATTTAGTCTTCATACTTTTTATTGCACAAATGGTAAGAAAATGAATAGATCCGTACAGAACTAACGTTATTTAAAAATAAGCTCCCTGCATAAATAATGAACGGTTACTTGACCCTGGGGGTAAGAATCGTCATTTAGAAATGACTTAGTACTTTACTTCAGTGGCAAGAACAGTACTAAAAATTTGTTTTTGTAAAATGACTCGCAGTCGCGAGATCAACGTGTTAA
This sequence comes from Xanthostigma xanthostigma, assembly GCA_963575645.1. Taxonomy (NCBI): domain Eukaryota; kingdom Metazoa; phylum Arthropoda; class Insecta; order Raphidioptera; family Raphidiidae; genus Xanthostigma; species Xanthostigma xanthostigma. The sequence goes on from OY754464.1 coordinate 46,330,093, forward strand.
CAATAAATGGGTGTATAAACAACAGTATGCATTTCCTTTCTTCTCTACGCGTCTCGAATGTTAATTGGTGAAATGGAGGTTGACAAACTGAAGTTAATTTTTAAATATATTTAAAAGAGCCTACCATAAAAAATGTGCCAGGAACACTAACTATGTACTTATGCCACTGACAATTTGAATCGAAATAATCAAACACATCCCTGTACGAAACTATAATATGCTACAAGGTGCAGAGAATCTTGATCGGATTTTGAGGTTTGATTGACGCGAAAATAATCATGATGCTGTGTTCATTTTCAACTCTTCTTGGTCATAACAGTACCGAGGACACAACTCGAATACCTCTAAATATACCTTACTATAATATAAACATTAAACGGTAATAATTATTAATTAGAAATCCCATTATTTTGTTTTTGTCTTAGAAATGGTGGATATTTCGATTCAAACAGAAGTCATTCAAAAGAAGAATGCATCAGAACGTCCTCATTCTGGCAGGTTCATGAATTATTTCTTTAAAGTTTTGTTTTTTTTATGATACCTATATCTAATAGGCATGATGACAGTATTAAAAGAATCAAAGAATAAATGATTTTAAAGAAAAATGTATGTTGAAAAGATTCTACATAAAATGACCCAGTGCTAATATAAACATTGAGGTTATTAAGATTTTTATTCGAATAACGTCACGCCTTCTTAAATCAAAGAGAATATAAACAGTTGAAATAAATAATCACCGTATAGCTTGAATTTTTGTTGCGATCATTCATTTATGCATCATTTAATTTAATATATTATATATTAATTTAATATATTATAATTTAATATATTTTCGAACTTTCGACTCCCTTACAAAATATTACCGATATGCACAAATGTACAGGAGAGTTGGAAAATGAATGAACAAAAATTAGTTGAATTAAATATCTATTTAAATATGGCGAACAAATAAATGAAAATAAATACTCGATCAAATAATATTTGATTTTATCAAGTAAATTTTATATACTTATTTTTAATATAATTTCATATTTTTGATAAATTAAAAATCCAGCTGATTCTTTCATCAGTTTTCTGATTAGAGCTGTGGATTTATAAGGAACAAGTGAATATAAAATATTATATTGACTAAACATATATTTATGGCAAAATATAAGCAAGACTTTCGCCATATTTAAACAAATATTTTGTTTGATTGAATAATGCTCCATTTAATTAAGAATGTCGTTTGCTTTTTTTTAGTTTAAAACAAAAGTCATTTACAAAATGGAGCATAATTTTTTTTATCCAAGTGTGTAGGCTTTCACGGCCGGTGTTGATCCAAATCTTCTTGGTTTCCGGGCTTGTAGACATTACCAAAGGCGATGCGGTAGCGGGCGAAGTTTCCTTCTAGGCTGCTAGAAGGAAACTTCGTCCGCTACCGCATCGCCTTTGATAATGTCTACCGCAGTTGTAGACGAAACGTCAGGTAGTAATACCAATGGACCACGGCATACAAGCCCGGAAACCAAGAAGATTTGGATAATTTTTTTTTCCCGGTACGTATTTTCCTAAACTGAAGATTTTTAGTCGATAGCGCAAAGCACGTAGTAGTGGTGATTTTATTCCCATGTTTATCAATTGCGCAATGAAAACACGCGTTATAGAGGAAAGAGACTGGATTCGTGTTTTTATTTTAGTACACCTACTGTGAAAGCAAATAGTTTGATGGCCGATTATTTTTTGAAACCTTCACAATGTGCGACGCAGTTTTCGTCGACGCCAACGATTTCTCAAATGCCGACTTTCCGAAGCACTAGGAGAAAATCGGTATGTTCTAATAATGCTTTTAAAAAAACTATTCAGCTTACAATTTTCATTTTAGTTTAAATTTTGTTTTCAAATATACTGTAGATAGATTGTAAATTACGGAAGCTCAACAGCACGGGTCATCAGCGTCCATGTGTGTATTAGAGAATCCACTATACTGCTAGTACACAAACCAACCGGTGCAAGCTCGGTTCCTGGGAGCGATAATTCCCAAAAAAACATTGGAGTTATGTAATTTTGTAGACCTTTCTTGTTATCGGAATCGAGAAACAAATATAGAAACCAGTTCTGAAACTGCCTGATTCTGTATTGGAGACCCTATTCAATATACATATCCGTTTTTTAAACATACGTGTCATTGCATTGATACATTATATCAGACAAGGCAATGCACACATATACTTCCGTCGACGTGCCAGTTTTTTCCATGCATTTCCTAACGCATGGTAACCGTAGCGCGCGCACACAACGGCCGGTTATACGATAATGTCTATTGAGCGTTGCAGACAAAACGGATTTAGGAGTAGGTACTTAAAATCTGCAAACTACTAAAGATCTGCTAATAATACGGTAGGGGAAAATCTTACATAAGACACCCAGCTCGGATAGTATCGGACTCTTATCCAGTAAAAACCCCTACCTTTCCCCCAGCATCGCGCAATCATCGTCACAGACACACGTCCTCAATTACCGGGCTACATTTTTAATCGGTTGAGCCTCCCCCTTCTCCAGTTCTTTTTTTTGCTGAGGAGGAAATCCATTTTACGGACACCTCAAGATACACCCTTGGTAGTGTGGGACTCGGGCCGTAACTTCTTACCCACTAAAACCCCCTCATCCATGCTCCTTGTATCCCTCTCGCGGCACAGACGCCAGTCATTCCTTCGCGGGAGAAGCGGCTTAATGCCACACCCTACGTGTTGCGAGGTTCGCATCGCCGTATTCTCTTTATTCTTCTTCCTTCAGTGCTTCCATAACTTCCACCATAAATGCACTTCTGGAGTTCCAATCTTCTGTGGATCGCAGCATGATTGTGACATAGTTGTCAACACTTAGTGTTGTCCCTATGCTCCTCTCCAATTTCTCCCGATATTGCGTACAACTTTTCCTCTTCTTCGAGGCACACTGGACATTCCACACTTGCCCCTAATACAAATCTATGCAGATACTGCCTGAACCCGCCATGTCCAGACAGTATCTGGGTCAGGTGGTAGTTGACCTCTCCATAGGCTCTATTTACCCAGGTATGTAGATATGGAATCAATCGGTGAGTTCATCTTCCTTTAGTAAAAGCGTTCCACCGTTTTTGCTCTTTTAACGTGGTTATTATTTCCACAGTTCCGCTTATAATATTTCAGTTCTCGGCGCGCTTAATAGTTGTGCTTACACCCAGAATATACCGCGTTCAGTGCACATAACGGAGCATACAGCCACCTACAACAGAGCATAAGAGAAGCTATAGACTGAGACACATCGAAAAATCTTCTACAGCTGAGCACACATTGACCCTGGAACATCCTCTTCAAAGAAACTCAAATTATAGACAGAACATCGTGTTACCATCCAGGCATATACAAGGAGGCCATAAACATACACAAACACGTTTAGAATTTCATCTGAAAAAACAAAAGCCTAAATCTAAGTAAACTTTGAACACCAGCTCTCAGCCATGCAAAACCACTGAGCAGAATGATCAGCCACAGAAGAAAGAACTACAACCGAACAGAGAACACTAACACGCTGAGCATAAAAGAAGGGACAACACAAGTCGCCGACACACTTATCTGGTGAGCCCGCTGTCACATCGCTTTTGATATAATGTCTACCGCAGTTGTAGACGAAACGTAAGGTGGAAATACCAATGGACTATGGTCTACAAACCCGTAAATAAAGCAGATTTGGATGCGCACATCTGTTTAAAAAACTAAGTGCTGTACACGGACATAGAATTGCTTATGCGTTGTGTTATTTCATCGGTATGTGTGCATCGCTTGCTGAAATCGCGAAGCGCAAACGTATGTTTAAAGTCGGATGTGTGCACCGGACCTTACATAGTTTAGCCTGCGTACACGAATTTAGCTCAGAGACCACCTGCTGAATTCCTGATTTGCTTTACAATTTCGCTCGTCACTTATCTGCAGCAAACAATTCCCCTTCCCCCAATTTATATTCGAATGAATCGGTAAACTATAGCTATATTCACACCGTCCTTTGGGCAGTTGTCGATTTTTTAAAATATATTATATGTGGCCCTCGCCGTAATCGAATCTGAATTTATACGTCTCTTGTAACAACCGGGCAATCGGTAATACAGTATAATAAAAAGTAAAATATAATTTTACTACATTTTCTTCTATACGCTTTTCTCATTTGTTTCAGAAACTACGTGAGGAAAAATGTGGCTTGCTTTTACCGCCAAATCAAGGTCCGCACAAGGTAAGAAAACTTGCATTTGCTTATCTACAACTATAGTCGCTACATCCAGCCAGTAGAAATATTATATACAATTACAGATGGCCAACTAATCGATCCATTTAAACAAAATAGTTTATTAAAACCATTGAGGTAGTATAACAGGAGACGTCATGGCCATTTAATAGAGTGATAAATAACGGTACCAGTAGGTGGAGCTTATAAGTAGCAACAATATGGCGGCTTACCAGAGTCGGACTCATTTTTATTTCAATTTTACCATTCCAAATCCACAAGTGGGGTATAGTACTAATTGTTCAGATTTACTTTTCAAAATTTTAACATTTTTTTTCGTTTTGAGGTCCGCCGAGTTCAAAAAAAATATTTTTGAAAAAAAAATCTCTGTGTCTGTTTGTCTGTGAACACAATACAGGTCAAACGGATTTTTATTGTTCTTTTTATTTTTCCAAGAAAGTTTTGTAAAAAAATTTTTTTTTCTAAATTTCAGTTTCGGAAATATTTTGAAAATAAAAAATCAGTTGTCTTTCGTCCTGAAGACCTGTCAAAAATAAATTAGGTAACTGACAATCATATTATGTAATCATACAAACCAATAGCAAATACTTATAATATTTATTACTAGTAACAAGTTCTGGAAAAATAAATTTGTTGGGGAAGAAAACCAAAACACTTATATTATTTTATTTTAATATGTTTATTTATTTATTTTAATATGTTATGTTTAATGTTTAATACACTATATTTTGTGGGTTGCCAGTCTCCTCTGTTAACAAATTGTACCCAAAGTTGGCGACGTGTCTCATCTTTAGGAAATCTACAAATAATTTGTACACAATAAATAATCAAATCATAGATTAACGTCTGAATAGAAATCTTCAAATAATAGTATATTGTGCGACTAGTGAGAGAAGGAGAAGATTCCATGAGCGTGAAATTTGCCGCACGAGCGCAGCGAGTGCGGTAAAACGCACGCGAGTGGAATATTCTCCTTCGATCAATAGTCGCACATAATACTTTATTCAACTAGCAGGAGTAATATGTAATCGGGGCCCTGATAAAAGAGGGAAAAATAATAAATCACTTCATTGATTGACGTACCCAACGTCAGTGTATAAACACAAGATTGCCTTGACTTTCGCTGAATTGCGATGCTGTTTTCATATATACAATACCGCCTACCACGTTCCTATTGGTCCAGAAGCTGCTTGCAGTTTTTTTCATTATTTAGCGCTTGGGCTTGCTACTGAGTTTCTATTGGTCCAGAAAATTCATTATTACACTAGTGAAGTAATATATTATTTCTCCCACGCCAGAAAATTCATTATTACACTAGTGAAGTAATATATTATTTCTCCCACGTTTAGCAGGGCCCCGAAATTACATATTACTCACGCGTGTTGAATAAATAAAATTATCGACCAATTTTTTCAGACTGTATATTAACAAAAAATTATAATTCAATATCTCAATAAATATTATTAAATAAATTTATTGAGATATATATTAGATATCGTGTCCATCGAGATAATTATTAATAAAAATCGCAGGATTGTGGACAAAAAGTTATTTATTTAGTGTACGACGTTTCGTCTATAAATTTAGACTTTTTCAAGTACAATTAATGTGAAAATTTAAAACAATAATTATTGTGAAAATAAACATTAATTACTAACCATATCAATTAATAAAAGTTAAGGTACATAAGACAAAAACATTGAGATATTGAATTATAATTTTTTGTTAATATATACAGTCTGAAAAAAATGGTCGATTATTTGATTTATTTCACAATAAATAATATGACAAATCTTATAAAAAAATACTTTACAATTTTAACCGAATCTTTTATAGTACGGTCCTGTATAGTGTTGATACTAACTACATCTTAATGATACTAACCTATGAAATGTCACTCCAGATGATTTCTTTTTATCAACGCAGTTTCTGCTACCACAACTACGTACCGCACAAGAAACCATGTTTGTTCTTTTTGAAAAAACAAAAAAAATATAATCAAAAGTCTCTAAACACAATAAAACACTGAAAATAGCCGTCACACGAGAAGATAGCACACGCTTGACAAAAGAGTCCTACCAATATGGCTGACCTGATGCCGCTTTAGTCACGTGATGTCTTCTCCTTATAATACTACCTCAATGATTAAAACAGATTTGACTCTTCTCAGATAAGCTTTGGTACACTCATATCTTAAAGTTATCAAGTTTTAAATATCGCTTAAGGCAATGATTTTAATTTTGATGGTTCAGTTGAAAGTTAGACAGTTAATGAATATGAAGGGGAAATTGTCCAAAGGCATGTTTATATATACAGGCGTACGTAATTACGTTTTTAGTGTTCCGTGCAAAACGGAACGCTTATGGTATTAGTACTATCCGTCCGTCTGTTACAGGCGATTTTGTGTTAAACTATTTGACGTAAAAATTTGAAATTTAGCCCAATTGCAGACGCGAAGTATAAAAATTTGAATTATGATTCTAGAGGTAAATTGGGAGGAAAATGTTTTTTTAAAGGATCGTGTAGGCTTATTGAAACACGAACTCAACTATGTACTTAACGTTTTTTCTTTTTTTTAAATATATTTCGAGAAAAACGGTAAAAAATTGCTATCCTCTAACTTAATCACCAAAAGGATAGTTCAGAATCATTGGAAATACATTGAACGAAAATTATCAGGATTGAAAAATTGTATTTCGATCTATTGCTATAAACAATTTTATTACTAGTTGGGGGCTGATGGCACGAGACACTAATTGTGCAAGGATAGCTTGCATTTGACCGAAGCTTGGATCTCAATATAGTAAATCAAAAAACCACACAGAAACTAGACACTTTTTTTTGTTATACAATTTTTAGAGGCATAATCCAATATTTTCAGTTGTTGATCGTATTCGTGCGAGAGGATGGCGTATCGGATGCGTTTATCCACGCAGCCGAACGAACCGGCTTCGAGGTGACCAAATCACGTGACTACGAAGATGCGCTCGAAGAGTTTCAAGTCAGATCACACGACCTGGTCGTCATTGACACGAGAAGCTCCAAAAATATTGATTTCGATACTTTGTGCAGGTCAGTCAAGGTTTTAATCAATCTATTAATGCTACTTTAAAAAAGACAAATTTTTGTATTAGTCACGCGTAATTTCAGGAACCACAAAACCGATTTGAAAAAAAACTTTCACTTTTTAAAAGATAACCTCTTTCCGAGTAATATAGGCTGTATATTACGCTTAGAAAAAATAGGGATGAGCAATAAGCGAAAAAGTAAAGCAATTCGGAGGTAATAGCGCATAATCTCAAGAACTACCGAATCAACTTGAAACATTTTTTCACTGTTTGTATATTATTATACAGGGACAAAATGGGGATGAGCAGTGAGAGAGAAATATCTGAACTAAATAAGGTATATGAGAAATTGATTTCTCACCATTATTTAGTTGTCAAACTAAAATTTACTTGGGTGAAACCAGGCCGGAAAGTTAGTAGAGTCGCATTATAAGCTATAACATATACATAATTTCCAAATAACAACAGTCTTCCACCGTTCTAATTTTTGTTAATCCATTCGCGCGGCAAATGAAGTTAAAATTCACTTTTCGAAATTTCACTCATAAAAAAGTTATATCTGGGTTAATTTCATACCTATAAGAATTTGATTCCCATTGTTACTCTCTGAAAAGAGAAGATTCTGCTCTATATAAAATGGTATCATGTTTAGACTGCTTCGAGCTCAGAATAATTCTGAAAATTGCAACTGAAAATCGTAAACAGCAGTTGTCGGTCGGTCTGCACGTACGTATACATCCGAACTGTACAGATCGCAATCCAAGACAGATCGCCTTAGTTTATTTAATTATCTAATCAATAGAAGACAAATCTAAATTCCATAATAGTATACATTGAACTAAAAGCAATCATTTGAAAAGCACAGACACTATTTTGGGAGAATCAGAACTAATGGGGACACCTTGAACGTTGAACAGTATTTTATTTCATAATACAAGTGGGGACAGCACAGAAGCACACATGCTGAGAGCTGATGGGGTGCCTAAGGGTAAACATGGAACGCTAGATTTTATAGGTACGCTCTCGTGAAAGTCAATAGAATCCGAGTGAAAGCTTAACTCATCTTCGGTAAAAAATTAGCCGCTAACAGTTTTACCGAAGTCGAATTTTGTATTTATTCAGTAATCGAGTGACTATTGTTTTATTTAAATCACACAACACAACTCTGCAAACAAAGTATATTAAAATAAAAAATGAGAAAAAATTTCTCGTGTTCAGCGTATATTAATATATCGAAATTCAGAAGTCGGGTTTAAGGTAGTCGTGCCTCTACTGCCTTGCATGCAAGCTCGATAGATAGTTTGTATATTATAGACATCCAAGCGTTTACAAATTCATCTTCTTGTGATATGTACCTACTGTAATATATATAGAGTCAACGAAAGCAAACAGAATTTTGACTATGTACACTCACTGTCATATTCAACTAGCCTTTACATGGATATGTGCTCTCTTCGTCCCAAAAAATGTGGCCTGGGCATTTCAGTTTATTGTCTGAAGTTGAGTGAGCTGCTAATCTTTCAGTCTTTAATGCCGCTTGGTTCATGAGCTATTTAAGTAATTTAGGGAATTTTTTCTTATATGATATATAGGCGAAATCTGGATCCATTTTAAGATGGGGGATAAAAAATTTCAAAGGTGAAAAAAGGGTTAAAATTTAAAAAAAAATTGTGTTGCTTTGTAGTGGGTTCTGTTAGAGCCAAATGGCCGGGAAATACCACCAGCAGAAATTTTTTGAACATAGGCACCCCCCAAGCCATTTCTAAAAAAGTGAATTTATGATCATAAATTCATTTTCTTAAGAGTGGTTTGGGGAGGGTGAAATTGATCAAAAATTTCTCCCGCTGGTATTTCCAGAATCTAAAAACAAAGCGGCAGATTTTTTTTAAATTTCAACTCTTTTTTTACCACTTTTGAAATGTTTTATCCCCCCATCTTAAAATGGGTATTTCGCCTATATATCATACTAGCGATCCCGCTTTGTTTCACCCGGGTGCAAAAGAACGATTTGAGGGGGAGGGATATGAGTACGCACATTCATCTTAATATACCGAGATGAATGTTGTGTCCAAATTTCATGATGATCGCAGTTACCGTTCAAAAGTTTTTGTCGGACGGACTTTTGAGTTACATTTTGCAACATTTTTCATTGATGCTCCGCTCCTATTGGTCGTAGCGTGATATTATATAGCTTATATAGTATATAACCTTCCTCGATAAATAGGCTATCCAACAAAAAAAAATTCAATTCGAACCAGTAGTTCCTGAAATTAGCGCGTTCAACCAAACAAACAAACTCTTCAGCTTTATTTATTAGTATAGATATAAGAAAAAATGTTCTAAATCAACTTAAATAGCTCACGTACCAAACAGCAGAAGGTTGAGACGACATGTTTATTTTTGCGCGTCAGCTCCCTAACTATATCTGCTTGTCTGTCCGTGCCATTAAAAAACTAGAATGCTGCCATAAACATACCATCTCTCTTTGAAGTAAAACTACTTTTGGAACGATAGGATTATAATTGATTCATGCGATTGAAAATGTAACAAAACGTTAAATAAACGTACCATTTATTTAGTATAAAATTAAAAACCGACTGTTGGACATAAAGCTGAGATTGCGGCAAGGTTGAATGACGGCCTCGTAACCTAAAGGTCGTAGATTCGATCCTGCATGGCGGTCGGTGCCATTTTATTTTTGCTTTTTTCTACAATTATACCAGTTTTACTTCTGTAGTGTGTAGAGCAAAATAGTGCCTTTTTTGTGAGACGACGGTTAAAAAATAAAAACACACAATATCGTACGTTTAGGAATTCACCTACCCATTTTGCTAAGTTTAAACTGTCATCACCAGACCTTCATCGCGAGCAATGAGCACTCCTTGAAATAGTATGAACACCTTGGGGAAGGACACGTGTAAGGGCTAACTATATTAGGTGACGCACACATGTGAACTTGAGTACGTCGTGTCTATCAATAGCTACGTTGTCTATACTTCTAGACAATATAGACTTGGAGGGAACTGGAAATGATGCATTTGTTTCCAGCGAAGAATAAAGAGCGGGAAATTGAATTTGACAACACGAATGAATCAGTGGCAACATCACTTATCTTTCTTTACCCGGTATTCAATGTTTTATTGATTCTGAAAACATTTTGTGTGTTTTTTTTACGTCTTGTATCCGTAAATTGCACTGTGTGATACAGACCGTTGTAGTTAATTTGTAATTCGAATCTGTTACAACAATGAAATTGATACTGACAGGAAAATTTAAAAGAATATATTGAAAAATAAGGATTTGTTTCGATGCTATTTGGTTTAGGTAACAGAATTATATGAACAATATTTATATTTGAAACACAAGATTTTTCTTTCGAAAATACGAAAGCGATCGTTGCTCAACCGATTTACAATTTGTTTCTATTGAAGCATTTTGTTCACAAATGTACCATCGCTATTTTTCTTTATATAATTATTGCTTATATCAATACTAACTGTTGGACAAAAAATAGACACCTACTTTAAGTATGATGTATAGGTAAACATAGTATACTGAGTGACATCTAAAAGACGACTGCCAAAGTACTAAATCAAAGTCTCTAAAACTAATTTTGTTTACGAAAATAATAAGGCCTATATTATATTCGTAGCAGACAAATAATACTTTTTCTTTTGTACATCATAATCTTTCTTTATTGCGTCATTCTCTGTTTGTTTCGCATTGTATTTATAGATCAGGTTTTTGATTGAAAAGTGATTGAAAAAAAGATAGATGCCATATTTAATTTTCGTATCGTTCTCGAGAACGACGATGGAAATACGTATTGAATCCTCGACAGTATATTATTATGTTGTTCAATTTACTTCTATTTTCAGCGTCTGTCCATAAAATCGTTTAACATTTTCGTCAAGTACTTCTACCCAACCTGCAATATGGTAAATTAAATATATGCTCCGAACTCTTATTTTCTGATAGAACGTCATTTACCGTAGACGAACTAACGAACGCTTAGTTCGTTGATTCATATTTTACCGTCATGATGCAATATCGCTATTCCCTGGACTGCTCGAATCAGTTTACGTCACAACAGATGTCAAAAGTTACTGTTTGTAAATGAACATGAAATTTTAATCTGACATAAAAATGTGATTTTCTTTTGCCTAGCCCTTATCAGGTATATGTTAAATTTATATAGTTGAGTAAATGTTGACACTGACAGGGTTTTATCAGAATCGTGAATTTTAATTATGTAAATTTCCTGTCTATAATTTCGTGTTTAGAGTTTTATCTAATCTCTACCGACGACATTAAAGAACAGCTGTACCGATTTGAATGAAATTTGGTATCAATTGCTATTCAACCTTAAAGTAGGTATAGAATACTTTTTCATCGCCAACTGCGCTCAGGTTAAAACGAGATTTCTGTCAAAGATGCGTGTAAAGGCTAGTTATGATTTATTTTTGCAAAAAAAATCCGTCAAAAACATGTCATGTAAAAACTGTAGCCAAGTCTCACGTCGATATCCCACTTAAAACATAAATATGAAAAAAGAGACCATCCTCTCTATAAAAAGGAATAGAGATCTAAAAGTTTTCACCTACAATTTATTTATTTATTTTTTATGGTGGAATATCAATTCTTTTTGTATAGGATAATACACCAACATAGAAGTTTTTCTTCCGCCGTATGTGCCGCGGTATATGTCTTTTATATCTAGCCCCCCCCCCCTCTGAGTAGTTGGTGGAGGAAAATAACAGATTTTTTAATTGTCTCGTTACTTGAAAGTGGAATTTAGCCTGCATACCAAATTTAACATTTCTAGGATTATGGGAAGTACTCTAAAGGTTTTGATGGTCACAGTGATCAAGAAAACCTTTAGAGTACTTCCCGTAGTCTTAGAAATGTGAAATTTGGTACCACAGATTGAAAAAATTAATGAACTTTGCGTATAATTAAAATCTAAAGTAGCATGGCTATAAAAATAAAATTTGGTATGTTGCTTATGCTTGGTGACTCTATCCTATCGTAAAAATTTCAGGCCCGAAGTGCTAACCGGATCCAATTTACGAGGGTTCGACTTAGTGGATAGACTGCCGTGCACTCGGATATTATAGAGTCAACAATTTTAAGTTTATCACAAATAGAATTGTGTCATTTGTAACCAGTCAACATTTGCTCCAATGTCTTTAAGTACGCCTCCATTCTCCATGTTGAATTTTCTAAACCAATTTATAAATCTGGAGATCCACAGCATATCAATAATTACAGACCAATATCTATTTTATTTTATCTAATATATCTAAAGTGGTAGAGAAACTAGCATTCACAAGTGGCTTCTGAACTTCTTCACAAAGTATAAAATAATCAGTGAGAATCAATATGGTTTTGTACCGAACAAAGATACCAACTTAGCTATTGAAACAATGACTGAAGTACTAAACGAATTAAATAAACACAATAAAGTAATAACAATGTGCTTAGACTTAAGTAAGGCATTTGATTGTGTGAACCATCAGCGTTTTATTAATAAACTCTACCAATATGATGTTAGAGGCAAATCTCTAGATTGGTGTGAATCCTATTTGTCCAATAGACAACAAAAAGTTTTAATAACATCGGCAACTTCAGAATGGGCCATAATTGAAAACGGTGTACCACAAGGAAGTGCTCTTGGGTCCTTTTTTTCATTGTTTACGTGAATGACTTACATTCCGTTCTTAAAACAAAATGTGTACTATACGCTGACGACACAAACATCATTTTCAAGACAATTCATCACGTCCAACCGAATTATCATATAATTATAGACTGGTTCAATCAAAATGCTTTAAAACTAAATGTCGAGAAAACTCAAATAATACAGTTTAGTAAAATAAAACAAGCAAATCAAATTTCAATAAACCTTCCTGGACATAACTTAAAAACTGTAAATAGTGTCAAATTTCTGGGCGTATACATAGACAGTAATTTCTGTCCTGGACCACACACATTGATCATATGCGTAAAAAAGTAAGCACAGCTATTTATCTGCTACGTAATCTAGCTAAAATGACAGATTTGAAAACCACCATCATAGCTTATTATGCATATGTATTTTCTAACGTAAGATATGGTATAACTCTATGGGGCAATGCACCTAACGTCATTGTAATATTTAGAATACAAAAAAAATGTATAAGAGCTATATTTAACCTAAAGAAGACTGACTCCTGTGCTCAATATTTCAAAAATAATATAATTTTAACATTACCATCCATCTACATATATGAATCAGCATTAAATAGTTAAATAATACCCCGAAATGTTTCAGGCGTGTATACATGACCACCAAACCAGACAGTGCCAAAATAAGTATAAACCTTTCACGAATAGAACCTATATCGATAAAAGCGCCCACAATATGGCTATCAAAGTTTATAACCATATACCCATTACCCACTAACATCCGCGAACTGCCATTAATTAAATTTAAAAAAAAAACTTTAAGACTTGATCATTGAAAAGGTGTTTTATAATATTGACGAACTATTTTTATAACTATTTTTAATGTAACTATGTATGACGTTTTAATCACCTCCCTGAGGTTTTATTTAAATAAATGCATTATTATTATTATTATTATTATTATTATTATTATTATTATTATCATTATTATTATTATTATTATATTAAAAAATTATAACAGTAAGGAATACAAATGGATTATAGTATACTATTGTCATTAAAACAAACCCTTCAATCCTCTAATAATTTATCTTTTTTTAGGTGAATATAGGCTGTGCAGGGCGTTTTAACTGTTGCTTAATGACTTGTGAAATTATTTGCCGATTTGTCAAGTAGCTAAATATATATTTTTTTCTGTATTTTTGAATCGATTATTCCATAAGTGCCCTGATATTCAGAAGTGTTGATTTCTAAATAACGAATATTTATTTACCCACGTAGTGACGTAATGTACAAAAGCACGGAGCTAAAGGAAATAAAAAAAATATATTAAATTTTATTTTATGACACTTTCAAGAAGTTGCAATTAAAAAATTATAATTAATGATTTTCTAACTTTGCTAATTAAACTTTATACAGTGAATTTCATTTAAAATGCAATATATACATGAGTTTTGTTGATATGGTAGCTATGAACATCATTAATGCATAATAGAAAACTGCGTACGAACTTCCTTAGGCGCCCGGTCTATGTTGCATTTAATGTGAAACTATTTTCTGTAGTGCATTGCTAATTTCCATATCTATAAAATTCATGTATATGCTGCATTTTAAATGATATTCATTGTATACTCATTATATCTGAAAAATGCAACCTATAGAAATTCGGAATGGGTTAAAAAAATCACTAGTTTTTCTCCCGCGCCTTCGCGCGAGTGATCGATTATTCGAAATGTGTTTTTTTCATAAGAGTCTCAAGTTAGATCTTTTAAATCGCTTGTATCATTGAAATATATATACATATACGCGTTGCCTTTATATAGCTATATATAGAAGTCAAGCTTCGCTAGATCTTGATTATTATTATTATTTTTTTCACTTCGTCATAGTTCTCAGAAGTTTCGCTTTTCTTATGTTGTTTATTATGTTTCGAGGGGAAAATATTTCCGCCGCACGGTGTAGATTTCCTCAGAGATTCAACAAAAGCCCACGATATTTATGCTATTGCTAGCCGGCCGACCACATACTGTTAGAAAACTCTCAGTGAGGAATGTATTGCTTCATACTTGGATAAACAACTAAACAAGTTAGTATTATTGTTTTTGGTTTCGTATTCTTTAAATTACGAAAGTTAAAATTAAATTTTAAGATTAAATTTTTTTAAATTTGTAAACGTGTTTGTTTAAAATCAATGTCCAGTTAAACATCGCGTCTTAAATTAAGGTTCTTCGATTCTATTTAAGGGTCTATTTAAAGGGTACATTGTGTGATGTTTCATTGTTTCGTTGTTCCATTAGGTGAAACGTACTCACTCTCAGTTTTTTCCGAATCGCAGTATTGTTGTGTGACAGATGAATATTTGTCTTGACATTGGCCATTTTAAGAATGATTTGTCAATAATACAATCGGAAACAAAAGTACGAAAAATTTTCACTAAATCAATATCTTTCAATATCTATTTACATAAAGTATTTTAATGAAATATTTGTCACATGTTTGTTTTTGATATCAAATTTTTAATACAATCGAAAATAGTTAACATTTTATTGAATTTTCAATGAAATTTTCAATTATTGTTAGGATCATAGAAAAACTTTTGTCTGTGAATGTACCTTGATTGCCACGTTTCTTTGGTGAATCACACTATAATATCGTAAATGTCACTCATATTTATTATTTTTCTCTATAAATAATATTGAAATGAGTAAATGTTAGTTGCTTATATGCTTTTTGAATATTGACTCATTTACAATTTTGCTCTTTTTTTATTATTTTTTCATTACTATTTTTTTACTACATTTGGCCGCGTGGTGCCGTTTTCATTTAAGTACGTGTAAATTTGCAATAACTAAAAATGTTAGGTATAACTTTTGAAGGGTGTTGTAAAAAAATTCCTATTTTTTCAGGAGACAGAATAATATACATATTTTTCAACGTATTGTCATCACTCATCAGTCATCACTTTTAATATATGTACACTACAAATCATCCTTAAAATGAAAATCACGCTAAGTGATGGAGGGCACCGACCACTCCGAGTAAAATAGCTATAGTACCTATAACGTAGAAATAGATTCCATGTTATGAAATAATTATTTAAAAGCATGCGTTGCAGCTTACGTTAATGTCCATTAATTTTCGTCATGTAAATCAAACAAACAGAGAAGTTTGTTTAGCTTTAAAGATTTTGTGTTGAAAATCTACGAGTAATCAAATGTTTATTTCGTATATATATCTTATTTCTTTTTTTATCATCATGTCGCATTGACAGTGCCTAGTTGGATTCATCGGCGACCATAGCAAGACTCTGATTTTGCCTCCTCAAAATGTTGTTGCTTGATACTTATATTCAAATGAAAACAATCGTAGTCGCATCGCTGTTGCGGCATCCGGGTTTGCGCCCCGGTTACCAGTCCCTAGTTACGGCGCTGGGCATTGAATTAAAATTATATTGGGTTCCTTCAAATGGGTGGAGCTTTAAAACATGGCGACGATGGGGTATCATTTCCCATAGTTGCTATAGTATAGTGCAATTTTGAATTTGTGTAAGTGCAATAAAATGATAAGTATCAGCACAATATGTAATTGAGCTGATACAAATCACCGAAAAAGAAATTTCCTTGCAGGGGGACGCATATTTAATGCCGGCCGTATCATGAAATTAGGCAAAAATTCAACTGAAAGAGAACCTTCAAGTAGGGTGAATTTTAATGCTTTCTGTTTACAAACTTCCGATTTAAAGAGTAATCCACAAGAAATAAAAGTGGTAAATAGAGATACTATATCAATGCGGTGTTGATGAACGTTGCAAACATTATTGAAACATTACTTTATTGCAACAGGTAAGCTCCCAACCTAAAAATAGTCATCTGCCGAAATGTATTTTGAACTTTATTTTTTTTCTATCAAAATTCTTAATGTTATTTAATAATAATAACTGTTCAGTTAATAAATTAAGTTTTCAATATTAAGACTAAGTATAATATCTACTTACTTGATAAAATAACTAATCATCTGCAGTGAAATGACGTGCACGGTACTATTACAACCTTTTACTAACTTTTTATTTGAGTTTGCACGAGGTGAAAACTTCGCAAGTGCCATAAATAATAAGTCATTTATTAATTTATTCAACGCTTTTTAGGCGCGATTAGCGTAAGCTAAAGCGCCTTATATGTACTCGCTTTGTCTGTGAATCTGTGAGTCACGCTTTTTGTATCCAGCGTACAGCCCAAACGCCTTAACCGATTTTAAAAAACTTTTTTTTGTTCGATTCGTCTCCGGGTAACTTAAATCCTAACGTTGCCCGATTTTTGAATTTTGACCCCAGAGGGGAGCAATAAAGAAAAAACGAAGTTTTTTGCTTATAACTCACTCAATTTAAATCAGATCGATTCGAAACCTGTCTTAAACGAAAGAGGAGAAAATTTTACATAAATTTCGTACAACAGAATTTGCCAAAACAGGTTTTTTATACAAATTTATTTAGAAATAAATTCAATTTGATATAATCGATGGCAAACATCTTTCGGTTATCTCTCTCTGTTGCACGGTTTAATATGGTAATTTAAAGATTACGTTTGTTCTGTCTTAAAATAAAACGATTGCATTTGTTCAAAAACGGATGGCATTTCAAATATTTGTGAAATGCAACGCCTTCTGAGTTAACAATTTGAATAACTAATTATTAGAACATAATACTTTGACAGAATGATGCAAACGTCATTTTTGACATTTCTTACCATTCCGACACCACGGATGAGCGGATTGAAACCAAATTTTGGGAGGATGTTTGATATACAAATATGAAGTGGCCTATTGTTTTTTGGGAACATCGGCGCATGCGTAAAAGAGTGTATCTTTTATAATGTTGTTTTATATAATAATAATATAGTTTTTAAAAAGACTTATTATTTTATCTATTTTTACATGAAAGTTGTGTAAATTTTTTGGGGAAAATCGGCGCATGCGCAAAAGAGATATGGGCTATGACGTTGTTTCTTATATAATAATGCTTTACATTTCATCACGGTTGATTATTCTATGTGTTTTACAAGAAAGTTTTGTAATTTATTTTTGGGGAAAATCGGCGCATGCGCAAGAGATATTATGTGCTATAACGTTTTTTATATAACAATGGTATACTTTTCATAGCGGCTTATTATTCTATCTGTTTTACAAGAAATTTTTGTATTTTATTTCGGGAAAAATCGGCGCATGCGCATCAGAGATATATGTTATTACAAGAAAAATAAAATAATAATAAAAAGAAAGTTTTTATTGAAATGTACCAAAATGGAAATATAATTATTTTAATAATTTAGGGTAATAATTATAAAAAAGTTGGTTGTGACTAATTATTAATAAATTATTAAAATGATTTTTTCCTTTCTGTGTTTCAATATTTTCAACTGTAATTTTTTTCGTAGATTAAGTTAATTAAATTATATTATTAAGCTCAAAGTGTCGTTAAAAATATACAACAATTTTCAAACATAACGCCGGGGTATATTTTATAGAATTTCGCGCCTTGTAATTCTTGAATTACTTGTGTCTTCAGACAATATTTTTATTATTATAATAAAAAAAATTAACAATTATCAGTACCGATTCACAGTACGATTCATAATCAGGTTTCTCTGATTATAGTTGTAAGTTTCATCGCCAGATAGAGTATTCCATATTAAGTAGTGTCCGACCGAAATTTCGGTTTCGGTTTCGGCCACTTTCGGCCAAAAAACTGGTTTCGACTTAGTTTCGGTTTCCGCTGCCCATCCGGCCGAAACCGAAACTACATTCGGGAGGTTTCGCGCTGAAATGCGGTGCAGCTGCGTGCGACGAAGTGTCTTTTATGCCTGTGCCCTCTGCGTTTTTTTTTTTTTTTTTAGTTTAAAGAAAACTTTTTTTTGTTTTGATACTTTCGATTGGAGTACAGGGTGGGCCAGAAAGACGTGCGATTTTAAAAACACTCTTGCGTTTGAACCTTATGAGAGGGGGCTGCGCGGGTGGTGGGGTTGAGAAGCTCGGATCTCGGAAATTTAGTCGCGATGGATCGATGATATCGATATTATCGGCTGATCGCTTGCGAGTCGATAGTCCAGGAATACGTTGAACTGAAGCTCTAGCTTGTTCAATTGTGTCTTCCGTTCTTGTTGACCTGAGCGTCCCGCAGGCTTCTGTTTGAGAACCGAACCAGTTGCTTCGAACTTTCTGACCCACGATCGAATCACACTTTCCTTCGGACACTGATTTGGGTCATGTAATCCAAACTCACGCCGAACAATAACGCACGAATCGCCATTTTTGTAATAATATTTAACGCAGAATGCACGTCGCGCTCCGGTGAAGTGATCCATCGCGACTAAATTTCCGAGAACCGAGCTTCTCAACCCCACCACTCGCGCAGCCCCCTCTCATAAGGTTCAAACGCAAGAGTGTTTTTAAAATCGCACGCCTTTCTGGCCCACCCTTTACCTATATTATTTTCATTAAAAATATTTATTTATTTGTTGTATTTGGTAGGTAGGTACTTATTTATTTTAATTTTATTGTAGTTCGTTAACAAGAGTATCATACAAAATGACCAAAGTTTAGAAGAAATAATTTTGTTCTTAAGATGAAAGAGTATTTTCTTTTTTTGTTATTAGGTAAATACTTTTTATTAAAAGTAATTTTGTTTTGTAGCTTTTATTTTATTTCATAGTATTAAAAAAAATATATTTATTTGTGTTTTTGAAATAAGTTAATGTTTAGTTAAAATATCATAGGCTGATGATTAATATGTGATTAATTTAAAAATAAAAAAAAAAATTGGTTGTCTGTAAAGTCGGTTTACGAACGATAGTTTTACGTGATAACGTATTCCGTAATACATAACCTAAACCTCACAAAATTTGGTTTCAATCCGCTTATCCTTGGTGTCGGAATGATAAGAAATGTCAAAAGTGACGTTTGCAACTGTCAAAGTATTATGTTCTAATAATAATTAGTTATTCCAATACTTAACTTAGAAGGCGTTGCATTTCACAAAATACTAATGTCAAAAAATTGAATTAAACATTAGAAATGCAGCCGTTTTCATGTTAAGACAAGACATACGTTATCTTCTAATTTCCATGTACGGCAAACAAAGACGACCGACCGCGTCGCGCCATGCATTAGACAACATTGCATTTATACAGCTATTTTTCTATATAAATTTGTATAAAAAAACTGTTTAGGCAAATTCTGTTATACGAAATCTATGTAAAATGTTCTCCTCTTTCGTTTAAGACTGGTTTCAAACCGATCTGATTTAAATTGAACGAGAAATTAGCAAAAAGCACGCACAGGGTCAGGCGGAACGTTACGCGTTACGAACGTTAGGAACGTTAGGATTTAGGAACGTTACACTTTTTCGTGCATGCAGCCGGTGTTTTATCAATTTATAAGATTGGTGATTCATCAATTTATAAGACGTTATCACGTCAAAAAATAATAAAGTCTGATTATGATTTATGATAATGTTTACTTAATTTTTCCCACGAAAACATTAAATATCGGTTTCGGCCCAAACTGAGAGTGAGGCCGAAATTCGGTTTCGGCTTCGGTTTCGGCCGTAAAACTAGTTTCGGTCGGACACTAATATTAAGGATCCCTATAGTAGATTGTATTCGCACTTGAAACCCAATGTAGATGTCAGCACTTCGAACGAGTATGTGAGGTTTAATCGGCCGCTTTAAAATGACAATGAACACTAGAATAAAAACGACATAACTTATTGTTTAAAATTGAAAAACGAAATATACTGCAAAACTAGACAAATACAACGTAATGCCGTCGTGTATTCGTCAATGCGGTTGCGTATTCTTTCCTTTATTCTTCTTTTTTTTTATGTTCACAAAGCTGGTACACGTGGAAGAACTCTTGGCATATCTAATATACGAATATTATCATATACAGTGGAATCCCGCTAATATGAACTCATTGGGACCGAACCCTTTCCGGATTAGGCGAATAACTTTAATAGGCTATGTCAAAGACTGGTTTATTAGTTTTCTATTTGTAGTACAATTATTACTACGATAAAATCCACATTTTTTGTGGAATTCTTCACGTTTTTAATCGATTTCAAAAGGAAAGAAGTATCATTTCGGCATGCAAAATGTAATATAGAGTGATTTTTAAGTTGATTCTTCTTTTTTAATAGCGTATAGAAATCAAATAGACGAACAAATATATTAAGTAACTGTTTTCTCAAAACTGAAAAATGAGTGAGAAACAGCCTTTCAAAGTTTAATTAATGTTAATTGATTAATTAACACACGCGAAGAAATGGTACACGAATCGGAAATGCATCCGAAATAATTTGCGGAAGGCCTTTATCGCTACTGCAAGCATGTACAGAGAAGCATGGCTACGGCGCACGCATCTTTGTGTCCATCAAAACGGGGACAACTTCTAATAATTACTATGAATACTTGATAATGACATAATATTTTTCCGTAGTGACATAACATAAGACCAGGAACGACCTCAAAATTTGATAAAATTTACTAAAACTTTGAAAGGCTGTTTCTCTCTTATTTTTGAGTTTTGATAAAAAAGTTATTTGAAATGTTTGTTCGTCTATTTGATTTCTATACGCTGTTAAAAAAAGAATCAACTTAAAAATCAACCTGTATATATACACAGGTGTCCCATTTTAAACGGACCGTCTTTATGTTCTTTATGTCTGCACATATTCAGTGTGTCAGTTATTGAACTGTTTGTCCGTCGTTAAAACCGATACCATATGGTTACAATCAGTTGTTCTAACCGATACCATATGGTTACAATAAGTCGTTATAACCGATTTGTCGTTATTACCAAGGTTGTAATAACCAATATATTTTGCACATATTTATTACGGAAATCAAACGGGACTCATGTTTGGTCGTTATACAGCTGACATGTCGTTATACCCGACGTTGTTATAATCGATATTATGTTCTGTACTTGAACGCCTCCGTACAGCTATGGTTCAGTTCAGATATTGTAGGCAGTGACTATAACACTTACAGTTAATGACCCCATTAACTTTTAAAGTTGTCAGGTCGAGAATGTTTTCAAGGTACCTGTTGAATATTTTTATGTTAATTTGGACATAGAAGAGTTTTTTCAACGCGTTATGAATAAGAAAAGGCAGAGCGTCGTATAAATATATAGACGCACTGCAATATGGAATATATTTCGCGGATATTTGTCATTTCCCTCAACGTCGCTAGATGGTTTATGCGAGACATCCACCTCGGGGCATTAGGCGGTTTTGTGTGAGATTTTACAATTTAAAGCTTTTCACATAACCGGCATTATGTTAATATTTGGTAAAGTCTCGGCTTTCTATTTTTATATACTTACATATATATATAAATTTAAAATTTCATATTTTATCCCCACACAAGATAATAAACTCCTCCGTAGAGTACTTTCTTATGGCTTTTAATGCATTATGAATATTCTGTGCCTCGTTTTATATAAGCACAAACGAATACGAAAATAGATTTTGCATTCGCTAAGCGCAAAAGCGTAAAGTTGGTGCATAAGACACTGTGAAAGAAAGCGCTTATTTCGTCTAAGGCTGCACTTACATTGGATTCAAATTTCTCACGATGTCGGACGACATCGGAAGTAGGGAATGCAATCTCGTTCTCGCGAGATCTCGGCCTTTTTTAGCGAGATTGATCTCGGCCAAAAAACTTTCAAAATAATTCGTAATAATGGCGTGCGATGTGAACTGAACAAGCCAAGCCTTTCATTTAATTGGTATATTTTGTTAATTAATCTCTAATTTCTAATAGATCTCCATTGACAACAATAAAAAATGTTTAAATAATTGACCTATAAATTTTTAGCATCGTGAATCCCGTTTTACTGAACAAGATTACATTTACGTCATATAAATATTTGTAATGTATTTAGTTTTGATAACTATTAAATATTAAGTAATATAATATTGGATTATGTAATTAATGATTTTGGTATTAAATTTTATTATAATTTGTGTCAATTGTAACTTGCGATTCAGGGAATAAAGAATTAAATATTTTAGTTAAAAAACGTTATTCTTTAAGTCAAGAACATTACAATATTTAAAAATTATTTATTTTGTTTATTATAAATTAACAACAAATGATAATTTTTTTATTTTTTGTTAACTTGAAAACTCTTTAAGAATCTTTTTTTCTGATTTTGGCTATCACTTATAGTTTTTGAGATATTGGCGTAAAACTTAATGCCTTTTTTCTTTCATCTTAATTTGCTTATAACTTTTGCAATTTCTTATATATGCTAATAATAGTATATTGTGCGACTAGTGAAAGAAGGAGAAGATTCCATGAGCGTGAAATTTGCCGCACTAGCGTAGCGAGTGCGGTAACACGCGAGTGGAATATTCTCCTTCGATCAATGGTCGCACATAATACTTTATTCAACGAGTAATATGTAATCGGAGCCCTGATAAAATAGTGAAAAATAATAAATCACTTGATTGATTGACGTACCCACCGCCCTCGATGCACACAAGATGGCCCTGACTTTCGCTGAATTGCGATTCTGTTTTCATATATACAAATCGCTACCGCGTTCCCATTGGTCCAGAAACTATGCAGTAATACATTATCGTACAGTTTCGGCTCATTATTAGCACTCTACGCGTCAACGTGAAGTAATTTATTATTTCTCCCGAATTTAGCAGGGCCCCTAAATTATATATTACTCACGCGTGTTGAATAAACTATTTTAATACATTTTTCTGGATGTCCTTCCGAATCCAATGAGCAATCGGTCATTTTTGGACGAGCTATTTCAAGCCTTAACACGTTTTTGAACTTGAACCAGACTATGAAATTTCTGCAAGCTTATATTTTAGCAATTCTGGATTTATACTTATGAAAATAATGACTTTCTTAATAAAAATGATAATAAATTACAATCTTTTTGACTTAAACCAAATTAACAATGAGCAATTTTCGCTTACGGTATTATTGTATATAACAATGAAAAATATTAATTATTAATAATAATCAATATCATTAAACTATACCGCATCTTTTTTCACTAAAATAGTGAAAGCATAATAATATTATCGTAATAATATTTTTTTAGAAGGCTTATAGATATACAGTATGGTTTTTTAAAAACCGAACACCCTTTTATTTCTTAGAGGAAGGGTTTTCGAAAAAAAAGTTTCGGACAAAAGTTACAGGGAATCAAGGGGGAAGAACAGTGATGTAGTTTTCTTTCGTTTGGTGGAGGTGTCTCCAAAATATCAAGTTCACCTGCACTTTCTTAAATACGACCCTGTATTTTTTATCTAGGATTATTGTTCTTTGGGAAAAAGAGATCAACTCTTGTACCAAACATTTTTGGATTTGATGCCATCGTTAACCGCTGTTTGATTCTAAATTCATCCCGTTTCCTATTTTAGTGGATTGTGTGAGTCAGAAAAACCCCTGAAAAAGTTTTTCCGACTCACACAATCCACTAAAATAAGAAACGGGATGAATCGAGAATCAAACAGCGGTTCACGATGGCATCAAATCCAAAAAAAAAAAAAACAGCGGTTTACGATGCCATCAAATCCAATAATGTTTGGTACAAGAGTTGATCTCTTTGACCCAAAGAACAATAATCCTAGATAAAAAATACAGGGTCGTATTATAGAAAGTGTAGGTGACCTTGATATTTTGGAGACACCTCCACCAAACGAAAAAAAAACTACATCACTGTTCTTCCCCCTTGATTCCCTGTAACTTTTGTCCGAAACTTTTTTTTCGACAATCCTTCCTCTAAGAAATAAAAGGTTGTTCGGTTTTTAAAAAACCATACTGTGTAAGAAAAAATGTTAAAGTCACTGTCGGGTCAAAAACCCGAAACAACCAATTTCTCGTTGGCTGAGTTTCATCAGTTTCTTAGTTTCTCAAAAATTTGATATTTATCAATCAGAAGTCAGATTTACTGTCAAAAATATTGTTATTTTTGTTATTATTTTCGCATCCGCATCTGCAGATGTTAGTAAAACCAACATCTGTAACATCCCTAGTTCAGAGCCATATTTAATAATTCCGGCCGTCGTTAAAATTTCAACGGCCAGTAAACGTTTGAAGGCACATTTATAATTTACCATAGCGGAAACATAAATGGACATGAAGGATAAATCTTAACCGTGCAGACTGGGAATTATTAAACGCATTTTAGAGTTTGAATAAGTAAAGCTGCTTGGCTAAGTTTTGTTGAACATCACTGTTACGTCTAACGAAAGCTTCACCTTTGTTACACAATGGGGGAGTAAATTCTTATGTTTGAAGTAGTTCGCAGAGCCGTCTTAGAAAAGATTAAACTATCGACAATATGCCAGCAGCTCTCAGAATGTGAGTTGACGTCTTCCAGGAAGTCGCCGTGCTATAGTTAGGGACCGCGAATCGCGATTCTATTAAATGTTAGCGGTGTTGCGACATCACAACGGTAAAACACGAGTACGCTGTTCTACTGCCCTAACCTAAAAGGCATACATACACCTACTGGAATGTGTGTATGGGCTATGTGCACGGAGGCGGAGTTACAAATTTTTCGATGCGAGCGTTTGTGGTGAGCACTAGGGGAACCTTGGAACTCCAATTTTCCGTATGCCAGTGAGCAATGTTTATTAAAAGTGAAAATAATTATAATTTTATGAAGTTTTTTAATTACAAAGAAAACATAGGAAAATTAAGTGATCTGGAAATGCTTGGTGTGTTCCGGGCTGTTGCGCTGATGGCGATTTAAGTAAAATAAAGACCATTGGCGCCCTAATTTGACGTTCCGCTGTCAGTGTAAACAAATTAACATCAGTTTTCCTTATTACATTTTTTTTGACACATCATGGCCAACTAAAGTTTTTGATTTATCACCATAGAAACATGTCGCGATTAGTTAGTTCAATAATTCTCTATTACCCACTAGCGGCGCTAATAGGCTTCGTGCACACAGCATATAAGAGATTTTTAATGTGGAACTATTTGCAACTGTTTAGGTAAAAATACTTCACAGCACACTGCGACAGTTCTTTTAAAAGGTGAAATTTCGCAATATCGCATTCAAGTCGCAATAAACACGAAAATACCATATTTAGGTCTAGGGAACCCTTTATAAAAGTGTTAGTAAATATCCTAAAGAAAGCAATTCGGGCATAAAAACCACCCCGTTGTATTTAACTTTCACAAGTTATACGCGATTTAAGTTAGATAAAAGAAGTACAATATTTTGAACACCCTGTATAGTAAATTATTTTTTTGAATACAAAAATTAATTTGCTCTTTCATTACCTATTGATCTCCAAAATATTAGTTTGATAAAGTTTTTCGTTTGGGCTATCTCGAATTTTAGGTAAAGGTCTGCATATGTCAAACATTTCAAAAAAACTTGAATAACTCAAAAACTGCTAATTTTTCGAGCAACGTTTCCCTTACAGTTTCTATTTACAATTAGGTGCAGAGTTCAAAAATCAAATAAAAACAGGGTGCTGCATTAAGGAAAACATAACTTTGGTCTGCCCCGCTTAAATAAGACAACCTGTATAGTTGAAAATATTTTCCAGCTGTAGAGCAGATCGAACCTAACAACTTTTGTCTGAAACATGTTTCTGTAAGCGTCTTCATTTCCGAAATAAACTTGCCTTTGTTCCTCGCGTGAACACCTGTATATGATAGGTAAAAGATTCCGTGGCATAAGGATCGAAAATTAAGCAATACTGAGATTTTTTAAAATTGCATTTAATGCTGACGTTTCGATACGTTTTGTATCATCTTCAGAGCTTTCAAATGTTGTCAAATGTTATCAGTATTGTTGTTGATGGATTGTGAACATGGTGTCACTCAACTTTTTAATTGTTATTGTTATTTTTTTATATTTTTGTTAAAAGATACTGGTTAATGTTAGATTTTTAAAATTGTTAGTTTCTTTTAAATGTAAAATTATTGTCACGAAATTAAAACAATAATTATTATATATATTTCTTTTGCGCTTGCGCCGATGGTCCTCAAAAACAATAGGCCTCTTCCTATTTGCATATCAAACATCCTACCAAAATTGGGTTTATTCCGCTCATCCGTGGTGTTGGAATGGTAAAAAATGACGTTTTTATCTGTCAAGGTATAGGTAATTAGTTATTCAAATCGTTAACTCAGAAGGCGTTGCATTATAAAAAACACTGACTAATATTTGAAATGACATCCATTTTTTAACAAATGCAATATTTGTATTTTAAGACAGAACATACGCAATCTTTAAATTCCAATATCGCAGTGTGCAACAGACGAAGACAGCTGATCCGTGTACGCTATGTATTAGACAAAATTGAATTTATACAGCTTGTTTTCTGTATAAAGCTGTATAAAAAAAGTGTTTCGGCGAATTCTGTTATACAAAATCTATGCAAAATTTTCTCCTCTTTCGTTTAAAAAACAGGTTTCGAAACGGACTCATTTAAATTGAGCAAATTATAAGCAAAAAACTTAATTTGCTCCTCTTTTGGGAGTTTTGGGGAGTTTTTCATTATTTGTTGTTCTAGCGGAAATAGAAATACACACCCTGTGAAAATTTCAACTTTCTACCTATTACGGTTCTTGAGATACAGCCCGCTGTCAGACAGACGGACGGACGGACAGCGGAGTAATAGGGTTCCGTTAAGCACCCTTCGAGTACGGAACCCTAAAAAGGATTTTTGAAAATTCATCCCCAAAACAAATATTCAAAATGTTTTAAAGTGGTACTGCAATACTTTTGTTGCTGTCGTGTTTCATCTCATCGCGGGCGGAGTCGTGAGTACCTAGCGGCTAGTTTTCTATAAATAATTGGGAAGAACTTTCTGACGATGCTATAGAAAAAAACGAGACATTCTCATGCGTCTTGACGAGAATTCTATTAAAAATGAAATATCTGTAATTTTGCTAACAATTAAATTTGAATAATGAAAGTTTTTACAGTAGAAGTGAAATATCCAATAGAAATTAAAATGGAGATTGTTCAATGGTAGTTTAATTAATTCATTTCAAAGTTATTGTCTGACGATTTATATGTAGGTCTTCCCATCTGACTACAAAGATAAAAGTGAGTTTGGTATCTAATATTCTGCGGTTGTGACAATCAGCATGGCTTCTCAAAATCTCTTCATCCGGTCTATAGGGTGTACAGAAATCAGTGAGATTAATCGATAAAAAAAAGTCAACGAATATCTACCTTCATATTCCGATAAAATTTTAAACGTGCGCACAAATTTATGTTAAATACAGTACAAACACCAAAATTTATTTACATAATTGTGGAAAAGACTTTGAACTTGACGAAAAATCTAACAAGTAAATTTGTGCTTTGAATGTGACGGCTATATTGTGTAAGTTGACTTAGACTACAAACTAGTCAACTCCACTTTTGACCGAATTTTAGATATTAATGACATTTGCTAAAAACAAGTCTATGCATGCTTTCCGTTTTAACTGTCCCTGTAAAATTGATAGTTCTGCAGTTATCAGATTTGTAGTCTAAGTCCAAGATATTGTAACAAAATTGTTTTTCGATGTGGTGGTAAATATTTATTTACAGCAATAAAATGTTGCCAAAACAAATACACAAACTGAAAGTATTTATCTTATATAATGAAAACCAGCCGTTACCCGCGGCTTCGCTGTTTTCTCGATGTAGACCCTCCTAATAAATTTCAAAATTGATGACATTCACGTGATCAACACCCTGACAAACCTTAAAAATGACACCCATGTTGATTTTTAGACTGTTTTCCTCTTTTCACCCTCTGAAGGGGTTGTTTTTGAAAATGCATGAAACACGTGTTTATTTATTTGTTGACAGGAGTAATCCTGTGCATTTTCGAACTGATGCATCTATCTTATAAGATTTCTCCATGCAAATTTTGAACCCCCGTTACACCCTTTTAGGGGTTGAATTTTCAAAAATCCATTCTTAGCGGATGCTTACGTCATAATAACTATCTGTGTGCCAAATTTCAGTCCAGTCCGTCCATTGGTTTGAGCTGTACGTTGATAGATCAGTCAGTCAGTCAATCACGGTTTCTTTTTATATGTTTAGATGAAATAGAAATGATATAACAAACAAAACAACTTCTAAATAATATAAATAAGACAAAGTCACTAGGTACACAGAAATTTATACAAGAAATATTTATCTAAGCGCTCTAGAAATGTATATCCGAACTCAATGATTTATGTCTGGTGAACGATCACTGTATGTTAACACTATGCCGTCTTAACTGTGTCTGACCTGTGAACTGCATACGCGGTCTATTTATATGCGTGGAGTACGTATTCTAGCTTTTTCTCGAATGTTCAAAACCCTTCTCCACGTGCTTCCACAAAAACTCTTTTACCTGCTTCAACTAATTACATTGGCGGCTGGCGTGCGTAACAACATGTTGAATATTATGAAGATGTTTATGTTTTAGGTTCATATGCAGCACACATATCTCCATTCATATATAGTAAACACACGCACGGCATATGCATTGTACAACACTATAGAATAGATAGATACTGAAAAGTTTCTCCCATGGTCACTCAAGGTTCATTGTGCTTCCCCGAAAACTGAGAAGATACCGTCTATATAAGTGGAAGACTTGAATCCGAATCGTCACTATAATTTCATAGTTTTTTTAATCCGATTTTGACGAGCACTGGATTTTTTCTACCACCTCCAGGATGCACTTCGTGACCGTCTGCATTTATTTGACAGCGTAGCTTCCTATTGGTGTTCAAAAGACATAGTAGATTCTCGAATCACGCGTCTAGGAAATAAAGATTTATTTTATTGACTGACTGAATTTTATTTGATTCAAGCGAATTTAAGTTAATATTGACCAAATATGTGTACCTCACATTTCTTCCGTCGTCACGATTTTATTTAATCAGTCGATCTCTTTTTCGCGTCGTGCACCCTCGGAAAGGTATTTTGTGTTTGTGAAATCAATAGAAAGCTAAAACTATTTCAGTGCTATCATTGAGTAAAATGGTTCGACACAACTCTGTACCTCAGAAGCAAAGTATGGTGCGTCCAAAATTTTCAAGAGAGATTAAAAAACAAGCTATCTCAACTGACACAGCGTACTGAAAAGTTATCAAGATAGTTAAAGCCATTTTCGAACAAAACTAATTTTTGCAGTTTTTTGCCGTTCAGATTTTGTGTTCAGGGAACTTGACACCTAAATCACCAAAAACTCAAAATCGATTTTTCCACGATCACAAGACTCAGGAATATGGGAAAGACAAATATAATTTTTTAAAAATGGAAAATACCGATAAGGACGGAAACGTCTAAAAATAGATTTAATTAATATTTGCCTTAGTTTTACAATCATCTCATGCCTAAATCTATATAATATGATACGGGAAGGAAAAACGAGTGTGGTACCGATTTGAATGTGTTAATGCACATTGCGATGAAACATGCATCGTTCTCTTCATTTTAATTAGGGAAAGTGCACAATATATTATATTTCATCACGATGTGTATGAATAATTAACACAGGTGAAATCGATTCAGGAGAAATCAATATAATGACATAAAATAACCTCAATAAGGTTCAAACTTAAAAATGTAATAAATTACGGTCGAATGCCAACCATAGTGGGCGACCACTAGTTCAAATTCAAATCGGTTTTAATGTAGAATGTTGAACGGTTGAAAAATAACAAGAACACGGGAGTTTTCATTTTTTTTTTTTAAGTGTTAAGTGGGCGAGAGTGAGAGAGTTTTACATCTACCGTGTGATCTTAAGCACGCTTATAATTAGCTTGACTGTATGTAGATATGTAAAAGAATCTTTCAGCGTAATTTTCACCAATTTCAAGAAGTCTGATTAACTTGAAAATTTGCACACGTGTCAAGGGCTGATGACAATACAATTTTTTCTTAAAAATACATTTTAATTTAAAGATTTTGAAAAACATTTGAATTTGAATATTTTGAAAAAAATTACTTTTGATGTCGTTTTGAGACTAAAAATTAAGAAAATAAATTAAAGTTTTTTTAAAAAGTAAAAAAACACGCTTTGATTGAAAACCGAACTAAAAAGTAAATAATTATTAACAAAATAATTCAATTAGGTATAGTAAAAAATACGTGGAGTGCCAATTACTATATTTTCATTATAGTACCTAACTCTATTTTTATAAATAGCTACCAATGAAATAATTATAACATTTAATATCAAGCACCCCACGCTTTTTTACTGTAATTTAATTATTTTGTTAATAATTATTTTCTACTTTTTAGTTTGGTTTGCTATTAAAGCGTGTTTTTTTAGTTTTTTGTTCTTTATACAGTCGAACTCTTACGCTGCTCAGCCAATGGAAAAATTAATAGTGTCAAAAATGTCGATTAGACCCCCCAAGTTGAAAGTACATGAGTTCTACTGTATTTCTGTTTTTGAAGTCGTTTAAAAAATTAGCAATATGATTGACACTGAAATAGTAGCTTCCTTGCGTGTATTTTACCACCTGGTATATTAAAAACAGAACTGTGCTTTGTGGTTTAGTTTTGTTTCCATTGTGTCGTGGAAATTAACTTAGTAATTTGTTGGTAACCTGTCGTGAAAACCGTATAAACTTTCGTTTGTATTCCTGACTGCTGGATAACCAACCGAGTGGCGTGAAGTTGGCACAACAAAAGCTACTTCTCGTCTTCTCTACTCTTTGGGTTGCATTATTTAGCAGATGTTTTAGATGGTTTCTTTTTACCAACGTAAAAAGCCAAAGTAATAATTAGGCACCTTCAAAGAAACGATGAAATCTTCAGGATGAATTTTATTGTTTCCTTTTTTTGTGTGATCAAACGTCTAATTCAATGCAATAAAACACATGATTTTTAACTAGTTACATAATTTGTTTTTGTAATACATGCATCATTAAGAGTGCCAAAAGTAAGCGAAAGTTCTACTAGTTTTAAAGAGACGGTGACAGAAATGGTCAAGGAGCACTTGGTGGCAGAAATACTCTCTTTCGTGTAGTCTGAGTCACCCTCTACAAATCCGCTTAGTGGACTATCGCGTTGCGATACGACGCTAAAAAAACGGCAAAATTCAAAATGACTCTACTAAATGGCAGAAAATGACTGAAAAGCATCTGGGGGGACCTCCTAATTTTTCTGGCAATTTGCTCCCTGCAGAGACTTTTAAAATCCTTTCAAAAAATAATAAAAAAAAAACGTCAAAAAAATAAAAATTTGAAGTTGAAACTTGACGGAATGGTTGATTGGGTGGCCCGGAATACGAGTGACCTCACTTCCTTCCGATGATTCTTAAAAATTTGCACAGGCAAAAATTCGAAAAGTCTTCGCTCGGTGGCAGAAATTCTTACCAAGCTCTCTATTAGTACCCAAAAAGTTTGAAAAAAATATTATCTGCCAATTTTGTCACTGCTAGATCACAATCTGCCAAGTTAATTTACTTATCATTAATGCTTTACCTGTGAATACCATGTTAAACTTTCGGCGAACATGGACGCGTTTTTGCAAGGTAGATTTTGAAAAATGTACCTCGAGATTCTCTACAAGAAGACGAACCGTTTGAGCTCGGTTTCACTCTCCGAGCTTTTTGTATTTATTATACTGACAGTCTTTGCAGGAAGTAAATTGGCAGAAAATATTTTTTCTGCAATTAGGAGGACCCTCCAGATGCCTTTCAGTCATTTTTTGCCATTTAGTACAGCAATTTTGTCGTTTTTTTTAAAGTGCCCAAACGTCGTATCGCAACGAGCTAGACTTCATTAAGCAGATTTGTAGAGGGGGACTCAGACTACACGAAAGAGAGCATTTCTGCCACCAAGTGCCCTTTGACCATTTCTGTCACCGTATTTTAACTATACGCTATACTTAAAACTTGTCAAAGATCAATGGAAAGGAAAATGCTCAACATAAAACTAATAGATAAAATTAATTCTAATATCATAAGAAAGAAAACAAAAATAATAGACGTAAAGAAAAAAATAAAATACATGAAATGGACTTGGGCAGGGCATATAGCAAGAATGAGTAACGATAAATGGACAA
Organism: Xanthostigma xanthostigma; assembly: GCA_963575645.1. Classification (NCBI taxonomy): domain Eukaryota; kingdom Metazoa; phylum Arthropoda; class Insecta; order Raphidioptera; family Raphidiidae; genus Xanthostigma; species Xanthostigma xanthostigma. Next base: position 46,363,155 of record OY754464.1, read on the forward strand.
AGATCATAACGGAATGATATCCTAGAGATAGTAAAAGGAAGCAAGGAAGACAGAAGAAAATATGGAAAGATGATATAGAAAAGTTAGCTGGAAAGTATTGGCATCGTACTGCTAAAGACAGGAAGACATGGACAGAACTGGGGGAGGCCTTTGCCCAATAGTGGGATGAAAAAGGCTATATATTATTATTATTATTATTATTATTATTATTGTAAACTATAGATCAACGGTACTGAACCGTCAAGGCGCGGGTTCTGTTGGCACCATAGAGATATTATACTAGAGTACGCAGTGAGCCATGAAAGTGTCTGCAATTCAGAGAGAGAGAAAAGTTCCTTATCTCTGTGGTAACTAATGATACAAAACAATGCTGATTTTTTCTGGACCCGCTGCATCGTTATATCTCTCATCTGAGGACACTTTCACTTATGGCAAGCATACAAACTAGCGAACTCTAGTTACTTATATGGTTGGCACTTGTTCGTATTTTTATAGTTTCTAACCGCAGTGCCCTTGTATTTTTATTTTATTCAACCTACAGCAAAGTGGTTTGCATTTATCCACCTTAAATTAAGACACTCTGTGAGGATTATAAAGACAAAAAAAGCTCCAAGTTTGTAAATAGAACGTAGGTAGATGTGGTACATGAATTCAACCTTACGGGATATCTGATTCATCCCGCGTCGTCATTATTATCACGAATGTCGAGGAATAACGCGAGAGTGGAGAGAGATTACAGAGGGTAAGTTCTGTTAACGGCCGTGGCCTACAGGCTGCTTCGGAAACAAACAACATTATTGCTTGAAGTGCTTATACGGACTGTACAAAAACGTTTCGATTATATTTTTACTTTTCAAATTTCGGAGGATTTAAAATGTTTTGTAGACCTTATCATATCGAAAACGCAAGTTTTAAATGTTCTCTCGTATATGCAAAGACCGGACTGACGCAATGTTTGACGGATTGAAATCAAATTTTATATTTAAGATTTTTAGTAATGGTGAAAAATCAAATTCGAAATTTTAAAGGTATGATTTTTGCAGGATTCCTCATTTTTGGAGTTCCGTACATCCGATGAAAAAACGGAACCCTTACAGAATCACGCCCGTGTTTGTCTGTCTGTCCGTCTGTCGCAGCTTATATTTTCCGAATCTACTGGACGAGAAAGGTTAAAATTTGGTACATATTTACAGTTAGATGACCCAACCACGGACGTATGGAGTAAATAAATGAGTTTCAATTTTGGAGAGCAATTAAAACTTAAAAAATTAATATTTTTCAAGTGCATCATGTAACATATCAAATGAAAGGTCTTGTTATGAGAAATACAAATATTATGAGTCTATAATTAATATGCCACCATTCATTGTCTCGGAAAAATTCAGAAAGGTGAGTTTCCTGATAAACGAGAAAGTCAAAGCAATAACGTCATACCGTTTACACAGTGTTTTTCAACCTTTTTCATGATGCGACCCCCCTGGTATGAAAAAATATTTCGCGACCCCGCGACCTTCCGCTTTTTTATCATGTATGTATGTGTATGTTACAGTGTTACAAATATTCATTCCATACGACGTTTTTATACGTCTCCATAATTAGGATTCGGATAAAAGTACATAATATAAAGGGTTTTCCAATAAGAGGTGTTATTTTGAATAGTCCGCTATTTCAGTAGATGTCACTTTGGGGTTGTCATTTTTTGACATTTGACAAGTAGAAACTACGCCATTAATAAAAATGCAACGATACATGCTTCAACAACGCACTGAAATTATTAAAATTCACTAAAAAAATGGTGAAAATTTGGCAGAGACGGTTCGTAAAACGAACATTTTTGGGTCGTCGTGAAGCACCTTGTCGAACCGCAATACAGAAATTGGTGGAAAAATTCGAGCTGTTGGGACAAGTTAGTGATGTGAAGAATAAAGCCCGTGCACGTCGCTCAAGAACAGCCGAGAATATTGCTGCTGTAGCCGAAAGTGTTGAAGAAATCCCAGGTGAATGGATTGCGCTATCGAGAGATGATTAATGATTTTTTATGGCCGGAATTGGATGGTATTGATCTGGACAACGTTTACTTTCAACAAGATGGCGCTACGTGCCACACAAGCAACGAAACCATTGATCTTTTACGGGAAAAGTTTCCGGACCGCGTTATCTATCGAAGAGGTGATCACAATTAGCCACCGAGATCTTGTGATTTAAGACCTTGCGACTTCTTCCTTTGGGGCCACGTGAAAGAGAAGGTCTACGCCAACAGCCCAGCGTCGATTCAAGATCTCAAAGATGGAATTCGTGAGGCTATAGAGGACATAGGGCAGCCATTTTGCGATTTGGTTATGGAAAATTTCATGAAAAGGATATGGTCCTGTAGGCGTAGTCGTGGTGGTCATTTGGCTGATGTTATTTTCCATTATTAACGGCATACCTTCCTCTTTATAATGAAATAAACATCCGATCATTTATTTCAAAAAATGGCATTTTTCTTTGAATATCAAAATAACACCTCTTATTGGAAAACCCTTTAGTACGTAAAGCACATTATTTTACAATTACATACATCGAATACGTCGCCAATTGATAACTAACTAACGCAATTTACGCACATAGGTAGTATTACTAAAATTCTCTCGATCTCTGGCGACCCCCCTACAGAAGCTTCGCGACCCCCCAGGGGGTCGCGACCCACAGGTTGAAAAACACTGCGTTTACATATTTAAATGTCTAAGCGTCAACTCTACAAAACAGATTTCGCCCGTATACTCTTGATTGTGAATAGTTAATTTTGAGACAGTATAGAAAATTCTTGATTCCAAATCTGAAATATGAAGCCACATAAATAATTTCTTACGTAGATTCAGTTATTTTAATTTGGTCCCTGAATGTGAATACTTCAAGTTTTCTGTTTTATTCTGTCTCATATAGTAGATTTTTGAACTGTCTATATTATGTATATCATTTAGAAATAACAAATGGAACACATCGACCGTAAAAACTTAGTGATTCATATATTTTTGTATGCGAAAATAATTTGTGTACATTTCTCGTAAAAAAACGTACTCAACTTTTGGCAGCCATAGAAAAATTAGCAGACGCATACAACATTTCAATAAACATTTAGAAATTAATTAAACAATTTTGACATTGCGAATATCTGTCGTCGATATTCGCGAATGCGAATCTTCAGTTTTCAAATCTGGCGTCATTTGTACAATGTTACTCCGCAGGTCGCACGTACACATTTGTGGTGGTTCTGGGTACTAAGTTAATTATTAATATTAAGTCTAAAATTGTATTACCCAATGTTAAAGTAAAGGCTGACAAAAGATGTAAATTGCAAGGTTAAGTACCTTAAAAAACGTTATTTTTTAAAAAAGGAGTAAGAAAAAACTTTTCTAAAAAAATGCTTATAAACTAACAGTTTTGTCTTATTTAATTTTATTTTGAGATTAGTAAAAAAAAGTTTTTTTCTGGTATATAATATTCGCGAAATATTCGCTTGAATTTTGCGAATGTGAATTCGAAAGTCAAATGATATGCGAATGCGAATATTCGTTACATCACTAGTACATTTATATTTTGTCCGCTGCTTCGTTCGCGTGAACGTTAACAACCTTCCAGAAAATGAATGCTCAATTGGTTAAGAGTTAAAACATGGTTAAAACTTAATTTAAATCTAAAGTAAGTGTAACCTATAATATTTTGAGTCAAATGTAGACATACTGCGTACCTTCGCTAGCTGTTACCCGCGACTTTGTATACGTAGAGATGGCAGCAAAATTATTAATTAATCGATTATCATATGTGTATCGAACTGTAATAATCAATAACCCGATTAAATTGCCCGAAAATAATCAACTATGTTACGATTGTTTTTGTCAAAATAACAGGTCATTCGAAAAGTTTTGAATTAGAGAGCCCATGACAAAAATTACGCGACTGTTATGTCTATCTTTGTCTGCCATGGTATAGGACTCCACTTCCATATTATGTTTTGGATCGCAGATTATATTTTTATCAATCATAAATCAAAAAATTTTCATACCAATACAGAGCAATCTAGAAAAATTGAAAAAAAAAATAAAACCACACAAATACAATATTTCATACGTTATGAAATTACCAAAGCTACACTTCATTGCGTTATTTATCTTTCATTTTCGCAGTTTATTTAAGATTTCAGTTTTTAATCTCGTAGGTGATAATTGCGATTAATAGGTAAATTGTCGATTATTTTATCAATTAATCGAAACAAAAAGTATCATATTGCAACGAGACGTCACTAAAGACGGCGGCAGTACATTGTTGTCGGATCCGCGTAAACAACAATACGCGCATTGTTATCGGAACCGCATAGAAGAATGCCGACGCAGCAAGCGAACGGGCAGTCAGTATCAGTAAACAGTGAACCGTGCGCTAACGAAATAAATATAGTGACATAAATAATCGTTACAAGATAAATAGAGAACTGTGATATAAATATTCATTACACATAGCAGTTGTTATTGTTGCTTTAGAATTCGTTTGTTTTTCGTTATTCATTTTATTTTTTGCATTGCTATAGAGAAGTACTTTTAGTTTGATATATTAACACTTATTTGTGTAAATAAATATTTTTACCACCAACAAAAAACAGTTTTGTTAGTTTCGTTACAATATGATTAACCAACTAATCGAATCAAAATTGTCGATTATTTCTGCTGTTTGATTAATCGGTACCATCTCTAATCGTACCCGTTAATAAAAACCCTTACGTGCATGTATCAAAGTTAATTAAAATTGAATTAGTGGTTGTTGTTATGGCAGAACTGACACACAGACAGAAAAAAATGATCTGAAAATGATCAGTTATGACTTGATATGTAAAATTATTTTTTTGTATTTTACAAGAAAACTTTTCCTTTACCTACATGTATATTATAATTTGTGTACTGATTAATGTATCAGTAATTCGGTTATTGTCGATCACTGATTCTGAAGATAACCTATCAATATTTCTTACCTATTTTTCAGAACCAGATTTTGAAATTCAGTACTGGATATGTCGATGAGATCAGTATTGTATGCACACGGAAAAATATCATTGTGTGTTTGATATATTTTTACCTTCGGAAAATCTTGCCTTTTACCAGAACTCTCTGTGTAAAGGATTTGTCCCTCTACCATCATACAATTTTTCGTACAAGCTTTATGAACAAACTCCATTACCGGATTCTAGAGTAGGATATTCTTATGTATTATGTTGAACAGAAACTCCCAATTTGTTGTTCTTGTATAGTACGATCGACCAAAGAACTTATGTAACAACGAGAATTGTGCCTAACCGTAGACCGCATGCACATTCTTTCGACGTGCGTATTTTCCTCGGTCACAGTATATTTATGTGTCGTAATATACCGGAAGCGGAACAAATGAACTTTCAGCAAATTCAGCTACATTTCAGAACAACAAATGAGTTTGATCTTTTTGTAACAGTTAATACAATTTTCGCGTATAATATTGTGCTTTTTGAAAAGTCATTTATTAAAGGCGATCAATATTTCAAAGGAGAAAAGTTTATATTATGTCGTTTGAGTTTTTGTCAGTAACTACTGAACCGATTTGAAAATTTCCTTCACTGTTTAAAATCTTACTTCTTCGCGACTCACTTAATCTGTAGTTTGTGCGTATATAAATATAGCTACAATGGGTATAACGTTTATAAATATGGACAAAACAAAATATAGTGGTTATTACGATATTGGCTATAACGACAAATCGGTTATAACGAATTATTATTTTTAGTCATCATATGATATCGGTTTTAAATTTTAATGACGGACGAACATGCACTTCAGTATCGACACGCTGAATACATGCAGAATTAGACCTAGTATAGATACAACTATGCATAGTTTTTGTACCTACTAGTATTTTAATTAATTTAATTTTGGTTATTTTTAAGAGATATCTATTTTTTTCAGAAATAGTTTGTTCTTTTTGCAATACAATGTACCTACACAATAGCATATAGGTCGTTATGGTGTTTTGTAAAAACATAATGACTATGTTTTTACAAAACAAACAACTAATCAAAATGAATTCTAGGCGGATATAATGAATAATAATAAAACAATCCGTAGAGATGTCATTTTGATCAATTGTTTAAAAGTAGTAGCAATGCTTATAACGACAATTAGATATAACGACGTCTTTTATATGATCGAAAACCATCCTTATAACCAACATATACCTACTGTATATTATAAGCTACGATAAAAAGTACAGAAAATGGATGAGCATCGAGCAAAAACGTAAAACGTCAGAGATCCCGTATGTGATTTCTGACGAATGTGGCCAATATAAGACGCATACAGTAAAGTTATATATAAGAGGTTTTCTTCTCTTGATTATTTCGTTGGCAAATCAAAATCTACCCGGGCGAAGAATATATGACAAAATTTTTAGGCATCTCTGACTTTGGTACTACTTTAAATAAAATATGTAGGAGTGTTGAAGTGGAATGGCGATAAAAAAAGTTTGAAAAGTCTGGTGCTGTGTGTCGAACGTGTGTATGTTGTGTGGTGAGGGAATAAATATGGAAGCTTCAAGATGGTCCCGGTCGGTAGTTCAAATACTTCCCCCATACCGTCGACTCGACTCTAACTTGTTGCTCAGCTTTATCGATTATACGTATGCGTTACGTTTCGAACTTCTCCTGCATTTTCATTGTGTTCTGGTCACCGCCACTGATCTCTAATCAATGGATAGCGGATAGACGGTTGATCCCTATACAATGTCTGGAAGTGGCTTAGAACAAGCAGGATTTACGCAAGACTTTTTTAAGGAGAGGGGATATTTGGGTGACAGGAAGATAACGTAAAATTTAAATGATTACTACATGCACTCCACGCTTCATAATACTAGATTGACCCCGTTGAAATTCTCCAATCAGAGAATATTTAAAAAAGTATCTTAGAAAAAAAGAAAACAATGATTTATCTATTCTAATATATAATTTTTTTCCATATTGTGTTTGAATGGATTTAACGTAAAAACTATTTGATGAATTTTTTTTAATGTTTCTCAGAAATTCTATAAATTATTGGCTATGCTTTATTACACTATTTTATCGCAAAGTAATTTAATTTATTTTTTGGCATGTACTTCTCTACAAAAACCTATATAAAACGTGTATAAAAACGTGTTGTCAAAGGCAGACTGGTGGTATTCCCTTTTTTCTCTCACCTGTGTTATATGTTACCAGAAACAGCTAATTGCCAGTCATTCGAAATCTGAATCTCACAACGTGCCAATTCCACCAATTCCCAGATAAAATATGTGAATGTGGGATAGTTTTAGACTGTACCTCGCATTATGCTCTCATAACAGAGGGCTGTTTTTCCCGGACAAAACCGGATAAATACAACTAAATTCCATTAAAAAAATCCGCAGCAACCTAATATGCCTATCTTTAATAGTCAGTTTACAAGTTCAGGCGAGGCCGGAGCGAGCTGCTAGTATTATTATAAGTAGCAATATTGTTTGATTTGGCTTCGCTGAGAGGCTAAATAACGCCCGATTGGCGCTGAACAGGTTAGTTTCATACAGCGGCGGCCATTCGTTATCCATTAATTAGAGACCAGTGGGTACAGCAGGAGCGGACTTGAATCAGATTACAGCATACTACTACAATAGCTTTTATCTGCGGCTACTCAAGGCAACTTGATATCATTATAGATTAGGTACACTACGCCTCAAAAGTTTAAACATTCATTTTACTGGCTGAACATTTTCCTAGTAACTTGTAATCCCTCATTTGTCGCTGTTTAGGCGTGGTAGATAGAAGAAATTCCGCCTGGAAATGGAAAAAGCGTAATGGAAGAAACGATGGGGGTATGGAGAAAGGAATACAACCGCGGTACTAGGTTAAAGGTATTAATGTTAACTCGCTAGCAGATGGCAGTAAAAAAATAAATGAAAAAGCTTTGCCTTCGTTCCAATAAATGGTTCCAGATGGCGCTCAGGCTCACTGAAAAGTTACAATGTCTGACTAATCCCTCTGTTTGCGTAACTAAGGGAGCCCTGGAATCACAATATTTAGAAAGGTTTCTCTATAGGGAATTCGAAAGGAATAACTTATTAACAAAAAAATATGTCTTAACTTTTAAATGACAGTGTACCCTTAGGATATTCAAATAAATTTTCAACAAAAAACCCGTACAAAGAATCGAGCCTGTATAAAAAATGATAAACTTAATACTACCTATAGGTACATTATTTAATTAAATAATAATTAACCAATACCTAGGTATATGAAATGTTTTTATCCGTTCATTATATTATTATCAATATACAATGGTAGTATAATATTGGCTTTCTATTAATATTCCTGAATTAAATCATGGGCATATAGTTCAGTGCATTTAGAAATATTTTATAGGTGTGACCCTAAAATTTTAGATACATTTTTTCCTTTCTTTCTCATTCGAAAGAGTCTTCGATGGAGACCTTAACCCTGAAATGGCGCATTTTTCAAATTACCCCGTCCGCCGCCATCTAGGATTCTGTTTTTTTTTTTTTCAATTACTCATTTCTCGCATTCTGGGGTCGTTGGACTCGTCAGGATTTACTCTTATCAAGTAAAACTTTCCAATGTACTGGAAAAAAGTTATTTGGTCACTATAATGCTATTTTGAAGCGTCTAATACTCGCGCTGCATTTCTCACTTTATAACTGATAAGACGGAAATTAATTAATATCAACGACATATTCGTTAAATCTATCCTAAGAACACGCGTTTTACATTAATTTTTTACTTAAATTTATGACTCAGATCAATTGTGGCGTGTGTGAGTCGGACGAACATGTAAATATTTTGAGCCGGAACGAGATTACCTCCTCCCCCGTTTTCGAGGATGCGAAACACGGTGGTGATATTAAAATTTCTCTTCGGGGTTGCGCAACCCCCAACACGGCCAAAAACCACCTCCGAACGAGGTTTAACGCGGATTACGTTATTCCCTTTCCAAAAAAAATGTTTGTTCTCCATTTTTGATGTTGGTGATCCCGGTGGTAGTGTTGAAAATTGCCGCCAGCTCGGGGAAACGGGGAAATAACCCAATTTTGCTGGTGTTATGAAAAAAAAATTAACCTGTTCCGGGGTTGAGATTTGGCCTGTGGAGGAATTGGTGAGAGTCGGCGGCAATTTACAATACCACCACCGGGCTCAGTATACTCAAAAATGGGAAAGAACATTTTTTGCGCAAAGGATAGCAATTATTACAATAAATTATTATAATTGTATATCGAAATTTTTATTGTACGCAATAGAACTAATAGTATATTATTATAATACTAGCGGCCCTGTACGTGCTTCGCTACGTATAAAGTGAAATAATTAAAAAATCTATCTATCTATTTTATTAATTGCTAGCTATTTTAAAATATACATGTGCGTATATGTGTGTATGTCGAGCACTCCGGCTGCGCCGTCGTGCTCGAAAAAAAATAGCGTAAAGTATTCGTGGATAACTGGTCTTTAAAACACTTGTTCTATTTCGAGGGTAAACTTCGGCTGCGCCGCCGTGCTCGAAAAAAAATAGCGTAAAGTATTCGTGGATAACTGGTCTTTAAAACACTTGCCGGTACTTGTAAAACGCGCTAGCTCTCTTTCACTCTACTTTTAATATTTACCATCTTTAGCAGCCAGCAACCCTTATTTTCGGCCAAATTTAATTAGGCACCCTTATATCGTAATAACGAGAAAAAAATTAGCTTTAATTTGATATATAAATAATAAATGTACGTTATGAACGTAAAAATGTATCACAATAATATACCTGTTTACACCTGGCTGCGAAGAGGTGCGGCCAAGTGCGCAACGGCAACCGTGATTTTTCAGAATCTTTATATATATTGCCGTGAAGTGGACGATATTTTATTTTAAAAACAAGTCAATGAAATTTTATGCGAAAAATTATTTAAAAATAATTTAATTAAAAATACTAGCGGCCACATTTTGATAGGCAACCCAATAGATATATATTCTCCTGATGATAAATATGCGTAAAAATTAGTTTTTTAGCATATACTCGATGAGTACACTATTTCTGCAGTGGGATCTTAGACTAATAGTAGCGGCTCCAATATCTGAGTTCAAAAAATTACTAAATTGTAAAATATACTTATTTCAATATGAATTTTTAGGGTATTCCAAGTTTAAATAATACACTTAAAATTTAGTAATTTTGACCCATATTTTTTAGTAAATGTTATTATATTTTTTTCTCCGTGTACAGTTTGAAAAAATAGTACAAAATTAGCATATCACAGCAAATTAAAACTCTGTTTATTGGACTCATTCAAGCAAAGCTCGGTCTCCCAGATATTTTTATTTCTTATTTTATTTTATTTTTTATTTAAATACACTAGGTATTTATAACTCAAGAACGGCTGGACCGACTTAAATGATCTCTGCGGTTTGTTGGAATCGTCTCCGCCCCGAATAGCAGAATAAATATTATCCTATCGTAAAAATTCACGGAAAAAATTATACAGAACATTAATTTTAAGATAAATTAGCTTTGGATAATAATAATAAATCTATCAACTGTTGCTTAGATGTCGTGGCCATTTTAGCTAATAGTCGCGAAAGACTGTCATTCGTGTTTTTACACATGTTTTATATTCATTTTATTACGTTAATAAAATCCTAAAGTAAGTTTAGCTAAAAGTTAACACGACATTCTTTGACTGTTAGGCGGTACTGAGTTCTCCGGGTCAGCTAGTTGAAAATAAAAAACAGAATCCAAGATGGCGGCGGACGGGGAAATTTGGAGAATGCACAAATTCAGGGTTAAGGTCTCGTTCGAAGACCCTTTCGAATGAGCAACTAAAGAAAAAATGTATCTGAAATTTTTGGGTCAATTACTAAATGCGCTGGGCCAATAGACTGCATCGTTGTATTATAAAACTGGCATTCTATTCTGTTATCAGTGCTCTAGTTTTAAATATTTTGATTAAAATACAAAAATTTAAGAACTGTTAGCATTTTCGGAAAACGTATTCTGAACCGACTAATATATCACTGAATGCAACTAAAAAAGAATAAATTGAATTAAAGTCGGATAAGTTACTGCAAAAAAAATAATTAGAATTGAAAATTTAGTACATATAATAATGTTAACGTATGCGTGATTTTACCATTTTATTTCCCAATTAATATGTTTTTCATGAAACTCAATTTAAATTTTCAAACATAATTTGTACGTTTGTATAATTATTTTAAGTATTAATTTGTTATTCCGTATAAACCCACAAGCCACAGTAATTGATTAAGTAGTATTCGGACAACTTTATCATACGGAAAATAATATTATTAGCTTGGGTAGTATTAACTCTCATCTAGTTGTCATCAATCGTTACTTGTCTTTTCACGAAATTTATTAGTGTTATTGCCAAATGTAAATTATAAACTCTATATAGTGAAATTGAAGAGACTGAGTATTGAAAGAGTTTTCGTTAAACGGAGAGTACAAGAAAACAAATAAACAATATAATTTTACGAATAATCGGTTTTAATTTTGACTAAATTAAGTGAAAAAATTTTGAAAAGATTCTGACCCTGCAGGTCATCTCTGAAACTTCTCGCTATTTTCGAGTTAAAACGCTCAAAAATATATAAAATATAGCAAGAAGTTAATTTTTAGCTCTTCGAGCTCAAAAAAAAAACCTTCTTACGAATTTTTCGTTCACGGAATCTCGTGAATGATTTGATTTTGATGCGGTTTGCGCCAATCGTAGCAGTTTTTTTTAACCTAAGAAAGCAATTTATTACAAAAAAATCGATTGATAAGAATTTTAAGAGTATCTGATTAAAAAAAAACACTTTCTCGCGAATTTTTCGTTCACTATATCTCGTGAACAAATAAGCTGATTTTGATGCGGCTTACGGCAACGGTAGTTTTTTGAGGAGAAGAGCTGATTAGATTTTGGTATTAATCGGCTTAACAGTTTGTAAATATTCCAAAAAACAAATTTCTAAAAATTTTTTAAACTTGTATTTTTGAGATTTCTCAAAATCTATTCGGCGGATTCATTCCAAATTTTCAGGAAATCTAAGTTCAGCAGAGTAACGTTAGATGCCGCAACCGCGTTTCAATCAGATACTCCATTCAAAAGTAATAAGAGGTTTACATAAACACATACAACCCTACGGACATCATCGCCAAAATAGTCAGAATAGCTTCCTAGGACCGCAAAACGTCGAAATTTGACGAAAACTCGATTTTCGAAAATCAGGGTGAAAACAATAAGTTTCCGTTTTTTTTTTAATCATTGATTAATATAGCGAAAAGTTATAAATTGACATAACAAAATTATAATCTTTTACTTTGTTCGTCATTTTACCATTCCAACCTACAAGTGGGGAATGGTACTAGTTTAGGTCAAAAATCACTGTTCAAAATTTTTTTCGTTTGGTGGTCCTCCGAATCCAAAAAACATATTTTTGGAGAAACTGTGTGCGTCTGGTAGTGTTTATCTGTGAGCACGATACAGGTCAAACGGATTGAAACCAAATTTTGAAAAGTTGTTTGATATGCAAATATGAAGTGCCCTATTGTTTTTTATACAACAATGGCAAATTTTTCATATATAGCCCAGTGCATTTAGGAATTGACCCAAAAATTTTTTCTTTTGTTGCTTATTCGAAAGGATCTTCGAAGGAGACCTTAACCCTGAATTTGCGCATTTTCCAAATTGCCCCGTTCGCCGAGAAATGCAGCAGGAAAGCGCGAGTATTAGGTCTCTGCATCAAAATAACACGAAATGAATAGCGCAACTTGGAGCGTGAATTGGCGAGGGAGGAATCAACCGATTATTATTATTTTTTTTAAATACTGGAAATTGAACCTACTTTAAATAGTAAATTGTTGGTGAGGGTCTCAGATGCACTGGAAAGATATGCGCGCGGAAAAACCGGGCGCAAGAACTTTTGGCAAAGAACTTGTAACTTTGGACGCTAATAACTTTTTTCCAGTACATTGGAGAGTTGTATTTGATGACAGACATTCAATTAAAGAGTAAATCCTGACGAGTCAAACGGCCTCAGAACGATTGCTGTGGGATTATTAGAACGCGAGATATGAGCAATTGAAGAAAAAAAACAGAATCCAGGGTGGCGGCGGACGGCGAAATTTGGATAATGCGCAAATTCAGGGTTAAGGTCTCCATCGAAGACCCTTTCGAATGATCACAAAAGAAAAAATTTATCTGAAATTTTTGGGTCACACCTATAAAATATTTCTAAATGCACTGGACTAAAATGCGTATTTTTAATTATTGGAATGAAGTTCCTTATGGGACGTTATAGATATGAATGGAGAGAGCTGGAAAAAGACATAAGAAAATAGCGTAAAGAAGATCTGTAAAGAAAATCTAATCTAATAACCTATTGTATGTCTGTTCGTAGACATAGAAAGTTGAAATTTGGCACACTTATAATATAGGGCATGGAACAGATCCTAACGGAGTCGGATTTTTGAAGTTTGGTCCCAGAGGAGAGCAAATTGAAAACAAAAAAGTTTTTCGCTTATTATTCGATCAATTTAAATCAGATCGGTTCGAAACCTGTCTTAAACGAAAGAGGAGAATATTTTACATACATTTCGTATAACAGAATTCGCGCAAATAGTTTTTTTTACACATAAAAAAGCAGAAATAAACACTGTATATAAATTCGATTTATTGCCTAATACATCGCGCACGTGGATCGGCTATCCTTTTCTCTTACATAGTGTGTTATGGATATTTAAAGATTGCGTATGTTCTGTCTTAAAATAAAAAGATTACATTTGTTCAAAAACGGATATTAGTTAGTTTTTTAACATTAATATTTTGTGAAATCAACGCCTTCTAACTTCACGATTTGTTATTAAACCTATATAAATAGCGATATCTAAGCAAGGTTAATGGTTCAGTGGTAGAATACTCCATGCTGGACAAATCAGTAAAAAAAATATGTTATACATAATAATTAGCGAAAAGAACTTCGTTCCAACCCGGTGTTCCACAACACCTCTTTTTTATTATTTTTTATTTTAATTTTTTTTTCTAAACTTTATAGTTTCGAAAATATTTTTAAAATAAAAAAAATCAGCTCTTCTTTTGTTTTGTAGATCTGTCAGAAATAAACTAGTTAAGCATGCCTTGATTAATTTTTACATGGCGTGAACATATTTTGTAGGTACCCATGGCAAATTTACTAAAATTCTGCTTACGTAATATACTTGAATGGCCCCCTATCTACAAAATGAACAGTCAGATTGAACCGATCTAGTTAGCAGTAATTGGTAGGCGTTCCAAATTTCTACCAACTTAGATCTTTTAAAGCATCCTGATGTGACCTACCCCGAATGTTGCCTGTAGTACCTATACCATAAGTACATAAGTACTAGCATTTCAAAATATTAGTCTTCACAAAATTCTTACAATTTTTGACCACGACATCTTAGACTAATATGGTATGTACATATCAGAGCCCGGAAACATATCAAAAAATTCTGCTGTAACTCTTGTGGATTTAAAAAAATTGGTTGTCTGTAAAGTCGGTTTACGGACGATAGTTTTACGTGATAACGTATTCCGTAATACATAACCTAAACCTCCCAAAATTTGGTTTCAATCCGCTTATCCTTGGTGTCGGAATGATAAGAAATGTCAAAAGTGACGTTTGCAACTTACAAAGTATTATGTTCTAATAATAATTAGTTATTCCAATACTTAACTTAGCAGGCTTTGCAAAACACAAAATACTAATGTCAAAAAATAAACATTAGAAATGCAGCCGTTTTCATGTTAAGACAAGACATACGTTATTTTCTAATTTCCATGTACGGCAAACAAAGACGACCGACCGCGTCGCGCGCGCGCCATGCAATAGACAACAATGCATTTATACAGCTATTTTTCTATATAAATTTGTATAAAATATTTTTCTATATAAATTTGTATAAAAAAACTGTTTAGGCAAATTCTGTTATACGAAATCTATGTAAAATGTTCTCCTCTTTCGTTTAAGACTGGTTTCAAACCGATCTGATTTAAATTGAGCGAGAAATTAGCAAAAAGCACGCACAGGGTCAGGCGGAACGCTACGCGTTATGCGGTATGCGTTACGCGTTACGAACGTTAGGAACGTTACGTTACACTTTTTCGTACATGCAGCCGGTGTTTTATCAATTTATAATATTGGTGATTCATCATAATATTGGTGATTCATCAATTTATAAGGCGTTATCACGTCAAAAGGTTAAAATCGCGAAAATAGTATATTACACCACAAGGACCAAAAGTTTGATATCTTGCACTGCGCGCCATGATACCCGAGGGCATCATGATGCGCTGTGCAAGAATATCAAACTTTCGGCCAGTGTGGTGTATACTATTTTGCTTCATGCCTCGGTCGTAAGTACGCTTATTAAATACCTACATCGATTAATTAATTACTCATTAATTACCTAAAAACACAGATAAATTCCAAGCAAGAAGCTTTGAGATTATACGTAAAAACACAATTGACAGCTGTTTGCGAGTATTAGCTAAAATCTATTAGGGTTGCTATGGAAACGATATCTAAACAACAATTGATAGGCTATATTTCTTTTCTGCCGCCCGAACGTACGTACTTCCCGCATCAGTGTGTGTAATCTCACCAATGCGTAAATGTTAGACTTTCAGCCTTACAATTTAATGCCGAAAGTATGTACCTACCTATACTTTCAATCGAGGTATGAAGAAAAAACAATTTTTGTATATACCCGCTTAAAATTTTACAAATAGTCAACATTTCAAAACAAATACCATATTATGAAAGAGTTCTCGTAAAATTCAGAGAAATAATTTATGAATTGCTCAGGTGACCTTTTACAGTAAATGTTTTTGAACATGTTATTTAAAAATGTACAATTGAGGAGATAATGTCATCGACCTTGTGCCTATATCTCACCTGAAAATTACACTGCTATAATATTTTACTCTTAATATACAAGATGTTTTCTATCATTAGTCAACTGTCAAGTGATTCATTTTATAGAACAAACTAACTGTTACTGCTTATCCTTCCCCTGCAATGGCGTAACAATATGTAAATGCCAATTTACATTAATTTTTTTGACGTGATAACGTCTTATAAATTGATGAATCACCAATATTATAAATTGATAAAACACCGGCTGCATGTACGAAAAAGTGTAATAGTCCGGGAGCTGTCGATCTAAAAAGCCCCCTCATATGTGCATACACTTTTTTTTATGTAAATTAATAGTTTAAAAGTATATAAACAAGAAACGCTTGGTTTGCGTTGATTTAAATAGCCGAAAAAATGTTTAAAAAAATTAATTATAAAAAAATGACATTAATGTTTCTCCTACATCACGGATATTGGTTGCTAGCATCCAATTTTACAAAAAATTTCGTGCTTTTTAAGAAAACATTCGCGCAAACCAATTTTTTTTGCCGAGAGAGTCAGGCAACCCTCTTAAAGTTTGTGATGAGGGAGAAAATTTCACCGTCATTCGTAACATAATTTTTTTTTTTTCATTTTATTCGTTTTAATGTGAATTTTAAGAATATGTAGGTTTGCGGGCTCTAAAATTGCCGGAAATACTCCGCAAACCAGTTTTAAATGCGCTAGCTCCAAGCTTATTTTCCACTAGTAATATTTAAATCAATAAATTTATATTAAAATAAATGTTTTTTGTAGAACTACTGTTGTTCCACAATTATTAGAATCTTGTTTGTTATATTAATATTGATTTTGTTTCTTACAAAATTTAATTTTTCTTTTTTTTTTATACATGATACAGTTGCTGCAGTGGAATAACTTATAGAAATTTTTCTCTTTCTTTCTTCTGTAGTCTGTACGCTTGAAATTTACCTGCATCTGCTATAGGGTATACATAATACTTTAAGACAGAGAGGAGATATATAAGCATTTCTTTTTTTTTGGTAAAGGTAATGGTTGTCCTATAGCATTTTTGAATGTTGCAGCTGACTAGTCCCTTCAGTCTATTGTGTCATGATCATATAATATATCCTTTCATAATTATAAATCTAAAAAAAAAATCAATATTTAATTTTATATAACATTTATTTTAATATAAATTTATTGATTTAAATATTACTAGTGGAAAATAAGCTTGGAGCTAGCGCATTTAAAACTGGTTTGCGGAGTATTTCCGGCAATTTTAGAGCCCGCAAACCTACATATTCTTAAAATTCACATTAAAACGAATAAAATGAAAAAAAAAAAAATTATGTTACGAATGACGGTGAAATTTTCTCCCTCATCACAAACTTTAAGAGGGTTGCCTGACTCTCTCGGCAAAAAAAATTGGTTTGCGCGAATGTTTTCTTAAAAAGCACGAAATTTTTTGTAAAATTGGATGCTAGCAACCAATATCCGTGATGTAGGAGAAACATTAATGTCATTTTTTTATAATTAATTTTTTTAAACATTTTTTCGGCTATTTAAATCAACGCAAACCAAGCGTTTCTTGTTTATATACTTTTAAACTATTAATTTACATAAAAAAAATTGCATGCACAATATGAGGGGGCTTTTTAGATCGACAGCTCCCGGACTATAACGTAACGTTCCTAACGTTCGTAACGCATAACGCGTAACGTTCCGCCTGACCCTGTGCGTGCTTTTTGCTAATTTCTCGCTCAATTTAAATCAGATCGGTTTGAAACCAGTCTTAAACGAAAGAGGAGAACATTTTACATAGATTTCGTATAACAGAATTTGCCTAAACAGTTTTTTTATACAAATTTATATAGAAAAATATTTTATACAAATTTATATAGAAAAATAGCTGTATAAATGCATTGTTGTCTATTGCATGGCGCGCGCGCGACGCGGTCGGTCGTCTTTGTTTGCCGTACATGGAAATTAGAAAATAACGTATGTCTTGTCTTAACATGAAAACGGCTGCATTTCTAATGTTTATTTTTTGACATTAGTATTTTGTGATTTGCAAAGCCTTCTAAGTTAACTATTGGAATAACTAATTATTATTAGAACATAATACTTTGTAAGTTGCAAACGTCACTTTTGACATTTCTTATCATTCCGACACCAAGGATAAGCGGATTGAAACCAAATTTTGGGAGGTTTAGGTTATGTATTACGGAATACGTTATCACGTAAAACTATCGTCCGTAAACCGACTTTACAGACAACCAATTTTTTAACAATGAATAATAACGTACGAGCAGTCCGTTCCATTAACTAATTTTTTTAATCCCTATATTATTAAACGAGCTAATCTTATATCTACCTATGTATCTATGTACCTATGTACCTACCTATGTCCCTAAATATTTTCTCGAAAACGGCCCTAACGATTTGGATGAAATTTACTGAAAAGGGATTTTGGTGGGCAAAAAATCGTTTTAGCTAGATCTCATCTCTCGAAAAAATCGTTTTCTTACAAATTTTATCATTATAAAAATCAAGTTTTTGACGTATGAAAATACTTAAATATTGTAAGTAGGTTTTGGAATTTTATACAAACAATGAAACAAATTATTGTTTTCAAAATATTGACAGTTAATCTTTAATTACTGTCCAAGTGAGACTTAAAATAAATACGTATTTGAATATCAGTATTTTATTTAACTTTCCGAGCAAAGCTCGGTCACCCAGGTACTTAATAAATAATATGAAATAATACTATGCGGTATTCAACCGACCGATAAAAAATGTGATCGGTGAAATCGGGTCCTTGTCTAGTTGGGCGTTTCTTATAATCGGGCATCGCCGAACGTTGATGCAATTACTTACCCGACACCGGTGGAAGAGAAAGAACTTCGTTTGTTTTTAACCGACGAAAAACAAAAACGGAGGAGGTTCTCAAGTCGACGCGTATATTTTTTTTTTTTTATTTTTTTTTTTTTTATTTTTTTTTTTTTTTATGTATGACCACGCATAACTTTTTACAGAGTGGTCCGATTTTGATAAATATTTTTTTGTTTGAAAGGGTATACCCCGAAGTTGATCCCATATAAATTTCGTAAAAAAATTCCAACCCTAAGGGTAGGAAAACAGGGGATGATTGATTGTTCACTCACTGATTGTAATGTATGACCACACATAATTTTTTACAGAGTAGTCCGATTTTGATAATTATTTTTTTATTGGATAGGGTATACATTGAGGTTGGTCTCATATAAATTTGGAAAAAAAAATCCTACCCTAAGGGTGGGAAAATAGGGGTGATTTATTGTTCACTCACAGATTTTCATGCTGAGTTGTGTATTACAATTATAAATTATATAGCCACAAAAAATTATAAAATAAAAACTTTTTAACAAAAAAATTAAACCGCCGAAAAACTGAAAAGCAAAAAATAATAAATCTTTTTATTTAACTAAGTTCTATTTAAGTAGTTGAACGTATGTGACAGTCTAGTATATCTAAGTAATTTTGAGTCGGCGTCAAACAATCAATGAACAAAGATCACTAAAAGAAATAACCAAATCAAATTAACAATGATACGTGAAATCTCCAGCGATAAACATTAACATTATAAAACATGCGCTCTCCATACGACCACTCGCAAAGACGTGTGCCCTCAGTGTGTGCCCGTTCGGGTTGCTCTGTCGCTGACATTAACTTCGTGAACTCTTAGAGATTTCCGGCGAAGGATTGTTGACGCCGACTCAAAATTACTTAGATATACTAGACTGTCACATACGTTCAACTACTTAAATAGAACTTAGTTAAATAAAAAGATTTATTATTTTTTGCTTTTCAGTTTTTCGGCGGTTTAATTTTTTTGTTAAAAAGTTTTTTTGTTTTAAAATGAACACATATCTATCACTTGGTGTATTATTCTCACAAAATCTTCAAACGTCAACTTCTTTCTTTTATTTTTGCTTAGTGTTGTACCTATAAGTTCAATTACCGAATACTCTACTAAACACGTAGTTCGGAGAGGTTTAACCACATGGCTCTATAATCCGGGCAACTCCGATTAATTATTATTAGGCACACCAGTATCCAAAACAAATGTTTGATTACCGTATTACAGCTCTATTTTTAAACATTAAGAATTAAATAACTTAGCAGTCAGTGACGGATTTGGGTTTAAGGAAACTGGACTCCTGGTGGCTCCTGGATAACCGAGTCCGAGCCCTTTACTACAATGTACGTTATGAGCATATTTATGGAGGTTTTTGACAGCTGCCCAGTTTGTTTCAGGTTAATTCAAAAACTACTGAGTTAATTTTGATCGAACTAAATGTAAATCCTGTACCAATTGGTGTAGATATGCTTCCGAGACAATAAAAGGTACTGTTTCGTTTCGAAATTTTCGGCGTTACTTCGGAGACATCCCGTATAGATGACTAGAAAAACATGACTAAAATAAACGATACCTGTTCAGAGACCGAATAATATCATTAAAAACAACATTTTTTTATTGACCATGTTAATAAATCATTGCAGATTTAATATTTACAATTAAGGACAATAAATAATCAACGCGTGTGCTGCAGGAGTGGCCGATACGTCACTGTCGACGGTTTTTCTTCAAAATTGCATAAATATTATACTAACATTCAAAACTATAGATCTTGACAGTACGTACGTATGAATGTCAATTTTTGAATATTAGAGAATGCAAATGCGAATATCTATAATTCCATCAAAAACATAAAATGTAAAAAATGCAAAGTATCACAACGCAGTTCTTCCGCTACAAAAAGTTGTGAGATCTCATGTAAAACCAAGTCAGTTATTTTAGTTAGTGTCTATGGAAGCACATATGTCCAACAACTTTGTTATAAATTGTTACCTAATCAATTGCTTATCAACATTTATAATAGTGACCGTATCAATATTAGACGTCTTTATTTCTATAATAATTATAATGACTTTGCAATTACAGGGCACCATATTCTATTAATTAAAATACTTCATTCTTAAGTGCACTGTTTAGGTTTATTTAGTAATCGAAATAGTAGATTATTCTTTCATAATTATGTTGCCGTGCAATTGCCAAGTCATTATAATTATTATATAAATAAATGTCTAATATTGATACGGTCACTATAAATGTTAGTAGGCAATTGATTAGGTAACAATTTATAACAAAGTTGTTGAACAGGTGCTGCCATAGACACTAACTAAAATAACTGACTTGGTTTTACATGAGATCTCACGTTTTGCAGCGGAAGAACTGCGTTGGGAGACTTGGCATTTTTTTACATTTTAGTTTTTGATGGAATTTCATTTTTTTTTTGTAGATCATCCTAGTTTTTTTTCTCGGGTAATATATCTTATCCGTCAACTACTCTTTTGATTTTTTATAAGATAAACGCTAACTAAAATTCAAAATTTCAAGTTTGTGATACTGCTAGAAGTACCTTAGAATTTTGATGATCGGTGAGTGTGTCAGTGACAAAATTAAAGAACTTTGACTAGCTATAAATTCGTACACTACAAGTAATAATTATTAGATATATTGGCAATATTATAGCCAGTTACAGTAAGTCCTCTTAATCACTAAAAATTCAAACTTCTTGCTTTATCCACAGACCACAACAAAGTTACACGGGGGTCAAAAGTGCCGTGAGTCGCTTCGAGAAAAGGATGGTACGACAGTACTCGACTTAGCCGATATTCGCGAATGTTAATGCGAATATTCAGTTTTCAAATCTGGCGTCATTTATTCAACATTAAAATTTGACAGCTGATTGGGACGCACGCATGTATATTTTAGTGGTTCTTGGTACTAGGTTGATTATTAATGTCAGTGCCGAATTAATCATTAGGCAGAGTAGACAACTGCCTAGGGGCCCCGCATCGACTAGGGGCCCGTGCACGCACCAAGAAAAAAAACTTTTCATTGAACGAACATTTTATTAAAGGGTATAGCCGGATAGATATGGCGAGTTGGCCCCCAAATGGCAACCTATATCGAAACTTATGTTTTAATATCTACTTGATGTACGAACTCTTTTTATATATGTGTTACCCCCGCTCTCCCCTTTGACCTTGAGATATAGAGCAAAAACCAGCCTACCTACGACTATCGTTCAAAGAGACATATCTCGAAAACTAATTGAGCTAAAGAGGTAAAACCAACGCGAGCATTTAGGTAACCTTTAAGAGCACATTTTATATTTTTTTTGAATTTTTGCGAATAATTACACACAATGTTAAAAAATAAATAAAAATATAATTTTCAATTTTTCAGTGTTCTCTGTGACTTACAATCACTGAAATAATATATATTGTGGCACTTGATATGCACTACTACACATACAAATTGCGTTAGAAAAAAGTTGGTGCAACACTTCGAAAAAAAATTTTTTTGACGCGCATCACATCATATAAGGATACAAACTTGACATAGTACACACATATATAAATATTTTATTAATTAAAATTATTGTTAGTATCGATTGAATGAAAATATAAACAATTTTCAGGAAAATATTGATTTCATACGGCGCGGTGCCGGGAATTATACGAGCATATCAATTGATGAAATACTTCATACATAACTAACAAGATAAAATTTAAAATAACTATACGTCACGTCTCATTTGTCTTTCCTGACCCATCAAAAAACCTGGATCATCAATTATCTATAACCTATTTCAATAAAGCTAACGAGTCATGTAAGGCGATGCTGCAGCATCTAGTCAAAGTAATCATGTTGTTACAATATCACATAAGACATTGAAGTAACAGGATGCATGGAGCCGATCATTTGAAAGTTACTCACATCCCTTCATCAACTTGAAAAGACCTGATTGCATTGCCTAGGGGCCCGGACAGGGTTAATCCGGCCCTGATTAATGCTAAGTCGAAAGCTTTATTACCTAACGTTAAATTAAATGCTGATATATGTAAATGCAAGATTACCTTAACGAGAAAACTAAAGTTATTTTTTAAAAAATGATTAAGACAAAAATCTTCTAATAAAAATGCTAAGAAATTAATATTTTTTGGCTTATTTAATATTATGATCACATTTTTTTCTGATATTAATATTCGCATAAATTTGCGAATGCGAATGTCAAAAAATATGCGAATGCGATATCTGAAAACGGTTTTAGAATCCCAAGCAGCATGCGGTGCTAGTGCGACTTGTTAGTGATTTTAGGCCAGAGTTGCTTAAAATTCTCTAGTAATTGGGATAAAATACGTGTAATATTGATCACCCAGAGTCAAACTTTGTAAATACCTACTTTTCTTCTCCATTGTAGTGTTTACTTCATGACTCGACCAGACTATTATTTTATTCTCGCTAGCGTTGCGCTAAAACAAGTCAATAAGTCAACGAGATAGATTTATTTATGTGTTCTTGTTTTGCTTGCAGGTCCATAAGAAACACGAAGGGCAGTCAACACACGGTCGTGGTCGCCATTGTAAAACGCAGGTGAGATGAACAGCTCGACTTACATAATCACAGCAGGTTCTTGATCGAAGACTGCACGGTGTCAGTGCCGGCTTTATTAAATGAAAAATCAGGGCCCCGGTCAATATTTAAAATTGCTGTTATATCTGAAGTTAAGCTTCTTTAGGCGCGGTCGGTGAAAGTGATTCCGATCAGATATGAGGAAAACGTGACGAAAGCAGTGATACGGAGGGATACGGAGAAAGGAATACAACCCTGGCTCTAGTAGAGATAAATTACGAAGCTGTTAAGATGGCAACAAAAAATAAATGAAAAGGCTAATCCTCTACTCCAAAAATTAGGATTGATCTCATCTTTTTTTAACTCATAATAAGTTACATTACTTCATTTGAATTTGACCGTTCTCTGCGATATATTGTTCTCAATTCGAGTGACAACACGCGACACAACTAATAATATAGAAAGCCATTAAAATTTACAGTTGAACAGACGTAAAAATTAACGTAATGTCAATCAACGGCCAATTAAAAAGTTTGACATAGTATATAAATATAGCTTACATTCACGACGATTTACTATAATTACAAATATTATGACGCTCTCTGTCACGGGACATCATGATGGCCGACCAGACGTCGATCAGTCTTGTTTACGACCCCCCGAGCAAAAAATTGAACATGTCGAATTACAAGATATCGTAATAATGTTTTCAGCATTTTTAAAGTTATCCTTATTACGCTGTCATTATTGGTATTTTCGTCAAGTGGAAACTTTCTAATTGTCACATAGATGGCGCTTATACTTGAAAGTTTGCATTGTTTTTTAGTGTATTGTCTCTATCTGTGCTCGCCCAAACCACTGGATCAGTATGATCACACCTCGAAACAAAATCGCAAAATCGACCCTGCAGGCTCAAAGGTGGAAAAGCGTCCTTATGTGAATGAGCTCTTCTGCAGCTGTTAAATCGGTCGATGAAATATAGTTTGTCAATCATTTAGTTCTCTGTGTGGGCGCTGACCATCGATAACTATGAAATTTGATCAATGAAATTAACTAACTACAGACCTCAAATATTGTATTTTCAGCAATGCCGGATTTATAGGCCTGGAGTCCTCGGGGCAACAAAGGAGTGGAGGCCCCCTGACCCCATATTATTTACCAAAAAAATGGACAATTTTTTTCAGTCGAAATTTTTCAATAAATAATTTATTGTGAAACCAAGTATAGTACCACCCCACTCAGCCATTGGGATACTCCCTCAAAATGGGTAGTAAATTGCAAGTGCTTATCAGGGCCATTTGAGATTTTGATATTTTACTGATTGCCTGATTGGAGTGAATAAATATAGATCGATGATTTCTGTTAATATTTAATATAATCATGTTTGTACAAAGTACTGTAGATAAAGGCAAAACACGAAAAAAAATATCAAAGGAAAAGTTGTGGAAAAGTTGTTTACTAGTCTAAATTTGAAATGTTTTTTCCAAAGTCTCTATTGTGGGGGCCCCTTTTTTGTGGAGGGCCCGGGGCTGTAGCCCCGGTTCCCTCCCCTAAATCCGGCCCTGATTTTCAGAGCAGAGCATGTATTGATCTGATTTAATAACAATGTACTGGCATACACCTACTTTTGATTACAATAAAAAGTAAGGAATTCACATGTCGACATTATAAAATTACATGTTTCATGTTTGCATTGTATTTAGACGATAATTTAAAGGCGTAGAATTATATAATGACCCTTTCACCTTTTTATTACACCTTAAAATTTCATATTAAAATATTGAACTGTAATTTTAAACGGGCAAATCCAAAGTTTTCTTAAAAGATGAATGAGTGGCTATACACTTAATAGAGCTGCGAAGCAATAAATCAATGTAAAGGATACCCGTCACACGCATAAACACTGCCGCTTATATTGAAAAGTACTGTGCAGTATATTTATATTAGTCACGGTTAAACACTAGCTGTTACCAAAATCGCTACAGTAGTTTTGCTTATCCTTGAGCATTGTGCGGAATGGTTCTAATTAGAAGCTATTTTGAATGTGGGAAATGCCGTAAAAAGCGCGCGAGATTCAAAAAGATTAAATATTCTATAATA
Source organism: Xanthostigma xanthostigma (assembly GCA_963575645.1). NCBI lineage: Eukaryota > Metazoa > Arthropoda > Insecta > Raphidioptera > Raphidiidae > Xanthostigma > Xanthostigma xanthostigma. Next base: position 46,388,672 of record OY754464.1, read on the forward strand.
TAATGTTATTTATAAACAGTGATATTTCGCTTCAAAACCTATTTTTATATTAAAACGTTTCAAAAATTACAAAACCGAACATAAATATCATGAAAAACCTTAGAAAATTGACAATTTCACACCAAGGTTGGCATGCATCGTATATCATGACGTCACATAAGCCCGCCAACATAACATGGCCGATTGTTTAAGCTGTCTAGTCTTGAATGTGAAATTTAATATTTTTTTCTTATGATAATATTACATTTTTAAATGATTATATCAATTTTTTTCCATGTATGGTTGAATAAATAATCTATTAAAAATATTAAAAAAAACACATGCATAATATGACCTATTGGTAAATCGTGAAAAATTTGTTCATTCCACTGTCGATTTTGTTATACGCAGTGTTTTGGTTTTGGACAGAATTTTTTACACAACAAATAATTTTCAAATATTAATTTTCATGAAAATAAAGTTGAAGCTACATAAAGTAATTAGTATTCACGCATTTTTGAAAAAAAACACCGGTTATTTATGTTCAGTTTTGTAATTTTTGAAACGTTTCAGTATAAAAATAGGTTTTGGAGCCAGGAGCGAAATACCACTGTTTACTGTAAGTTGTCTTGTTTTTCTCAATAAAATCATATTATAGAATATTTAATATTTTTGAATCTCGCGCGCTTTTTGCGGCGTATCCCACATTCAAAATGGCTTCTGTTAGGGACAGGAGGCGCTAGTGTATCCGCAATCTAATATCTATTAAATATATATCTATGTTTTGCTAATTCTAAATTGTGTCACTTTATCGTGACATTGGCGCCAAGTCATGAGGAGCACGGACAAAGTCGGGAATTAAACTAGTGGAATGGATTGGGAACTTCAGTCCGGTGTGTCTAGAATCGAAAAATGTTTCCTACAAAAACTGTAGAGTCGAGCTCCCCCGACTTTTTGGTATAATATGTGATCGCATGTCATAACATAAGAGGGAGACAGTTTATGTAACAATACTTTATTTCGCCCACCAGCAGTTGAGTTTGAGAGAAATTTTTTTTTTCACTTGTCACATAAAAGTAGATAAAAAACGAAAAAAATGGCGTCTGTAGGTCCATATGTCAATTAGAACCAAAGTTATGGAAGATTTAAAAAAATTCGTTTTTCCCCTCTTCTGTCGGTTCTATTTGACCCAGCACTTTCAGCTTCCGGTGCAAAGAAAGGGACTTTAGTACCTTTGTTATAAAAAGAAAATTAAGGTTCTAGCTACAATGGTTTTTTAAAAAATGGCATTCAATTTTGCGCACTAAAATGGCGATATCTTGCGAACGGGTTGTTTGATCAGACCCGGTCTGGAACGAGCTTACGCGGATTTTATTTTCTCTACAACTTTTGTTGGAACATTTTTTCCCCCGATAATAATGACCGAGTTATGGGGCAAAAACGGGTTTTCCGGAACTTTAACTGCCCCTCCGACATGCGCTCACAAACTATACCAAAATGTCGAGGGAGCTCGACTATACAGTTTTTTGTAGGAAACATTTTTCGATTCGAGACACACCGGATTCAAGGCTTTTTTTCCCAATCCACTCCACTAAACTACGTAGTATAAAATTTGCGATCTGTCGAATTATTTAAAAGTAAATAAATAAAAATATCGACCAATCTTTTTTCAGACTAAGTACCTATAGGCTGGTGCCAAAACGAATTTTTAACGCTAAAAAAAAAAAAAAAATAGCAGGCAAGGACCAGGTGGAAAATGTTGTTGAGGCTCCAACTTTAAGGGAAAAAACAATTTAAACACGAAAACATTCAAAATGGTGAAATGGGGGTGCAATTTAGGGGTTGAAGACGGTTTTCTGCGATTTACGACAAAACGTGAGCTCTTAGCGGAAATTGTTCTACACAAAAGTTGTAGATGGTAAAAAAATCTAAAACTTTTGTACCAAACACTTTTCGACATAACCTCAAATGAACCGTCAAAATGGCGAAAAACCGGTTTTTCAGTATTTAATTTTTTTCTCGCGTAAAAATAATTTAATTTGCATGAAAACTTGTGAAAGTATGTCTTTTTTTATCTTAAATAAGCATGATTTTTTTGCAGTTCAGAATACGACTATTTTTGGAGCTATCTACATTTTTCGAAAAAAACACCCTTATTTTCCACGAACAATTGTCTTGATGTTTTTTTGTATTTCGAAGGTCTATAAGTGGTCATTTTAATCTTTGAAATGTCTACTTTAAAATGGTCTATGTAAGTTGGTGGTTTATTTATCGTTAAACTACTTAAAATTGCGAAAAACCGAAAAGTCTTTCTGTCGTGTATATGCTGTGATAAGGTAAATATTTTACAGTAGTATTGTAACTATAGATACTTAACAAATTTAATCGTTTGGTTCAGTCTAGCAAACTGAGATTTGACAACAATTAATACACATGATTTGTTAAGTATCTATAGTTACAGTACTACTCTAAAATATTTACCTTATCACAGCATATACACAACAGAAAGACGTTTTTTCGGTTTTTCGCAATTTTAAGTAGTTTAACGATAAATAAACCACCAACTTACATAGACCATTTTAAAGTAGACATTTCAAAGATTAAAATGAGCACTTATAGAATTTCGAAATACAAAAAAACATCAAGACAATAATTGTTCGTGGAAAATAAGGGTGTTTTTTTCGAAAAATGTACATAACTCCGAAAATAGTCGTATTCTGAACTGCAAAAAAATCATGCTTATTTAAGATAAAAAAAGACATACTTTCACAAATTTTCATGCAAATTAAATTATTTTTACGCGAGAAAAAAATTAAATACTGAAAAATCGGTTTTTCGCCATTTTGACGGTTCATTTGAGGTTATATCGAAAAGTGTTTAGTACAAAAGTTTTAGATTTTTTTACCATCTACAACTTTTGTGTAGAAGAATTTCCGCTAAGAGCTCACGTTTTGTCGTAAATCGCAGAAAACCGTCTTCAACCCTTAAATTGCACCCCCATTTCACCATTTTGAATGTGTTCGTGTTTAAATTGTTTTTTCCCTTAAAGTTGGAGCCTCAACAACATTTTCCACCTGGTCCTTGCCTGCTATTTTTTTTTTTTTTAAAAGTATAGGCATTAGCCTACTATGGATATATTGACAAACATTATAAAATTATAATTCAAATTATTGATTTACGTTTAGGATATCGAAATATTAATTATTAATGAAAAAATAGATAAATCCATGACCACTTATTAAACATTATTTGTTATTATTTTTTCATTAATATTTCGATATTAAAAAAATCAAACTTAATTCTATTAGAAAATAATTACTAATTAATTTTTATATTTTTTCGTTTAATTCTGAAGAAGATGCAAATCCGGACCGAACGTAAATCTATTTGAATTATAATTTTATATTTTTTGGTCGATCATTTTATTTATTTGAAGAGTTCTAATCCGACGTTAATAAAAGATTTAAAAATAAATTTGTTTACAGTGTTTTGGAAAAAGAAGATCAAACTGTCAGTTCACTTTTGGACGCAGGGTTTAATAGGGTAAGTATTTTCTACAAATATTTGTACAAACTTCTCTTACATTAAACAAAAAATGTGTCAATTTTACTCAATCTTACTTACTGTCTTGTACGCAACGCAACGCAGAACAATAAAATAGGTACCAAATTTTTCAGATACACTCAGGGGCGGATCTAGATTTTTCGAGGCACAGTGGGATCCCATTTTTTTTTTTTGACGTGATTACGTCTTATAAATTGATGAATCACCAATCTTATAAATTGATAAAACACCGGCTGCATGCACGAAAAAGTGTAACGTTCCTAAATCGTAACGTTCCTAACGTTCGTAACGCGTAACGTTCCGCCTGACCCTGTGCGTGCTTTTTGCTAACTTCTCGCTCAATTTAAATCAGATCGGTTTGAAACCAGTCTTAAACGAAAGAGGAGAACATTTTACATAGATTTCGTATAACAGAATTTGCCTAAACAGTTTTTTTATACAAATTTATATAGAAAAATAGCTGTATAAATGCAACATGAAAACGGCTGCATTTCTAATGTTTAATTCAATTTTTTGACATTAGTATTTTGTGAAATGCAACGCCTTCTAAGTTAAGTATTGGAATAACTAATTATTATTAGAACATAATACTTTGACAGTTGCAAACGTCACTTTTGACATTTCTTATCATTCCGACACCAAGGATAAGCGGATTGAAACCAAATTTTGGGAGGTTTAGGTTATGTATTACGGAATACGTTATCACGTAAAACTATCGTCCGTAAACCGACTTTACAGACAACCAATTTTTTTTTTGTTAAATTAAGAATCTTTAAGCTAGGACTTCAAAATTAATTTAGATAACATCAAAATAATAATTATTTATAATCAAACAAATAATACTAAAAATGCATCCTAAAACTTGTCAAATTCATTCCAAAAAATTGTCAAAATTTGCTCTAACAATTGTCAAAATTTTTCCCTGAGAATGATAATCATTTATATTAACTGTTTATAAACACTCAATGTTAATAAAAACGTTTTAAAAATGTATGACAATAATTTATTTTGGTGAATCCTTGACACTTGGGGGCCAAGGCCTTAAGCCCTATTAGTCCCTATGTAGATCCGCCCCTGGTCTATACCCAAGGAGTGTTCGTATGTAGACCCCATCTTGATTTGCTATTTGGTTTCAAAATTGCGGTCGTTTAATTATCAGTGGGGTGGTGGGGCTAAACTACTTTTAAACAGTGTTCTTAGGAATATTGCAATCTAAAATTTTCTACGATAATTTTCGAAACTCTGAATAGTGTGAAATACTTTATGAATGTAGGTAATGAATAAAATGAAACCATTCTAAAAGTGTCATCGTAAAATGAAGACCTGAAGTAAATAATGGACTAAGTGCCCGATTTATGATGTATGTGCCAGTCCAGATGTAGTGTATATTGCTCTAAGTGCCAGCTCTACTCTGCTAGTTCAGACAGCTGCTAACAGAATGCGCCAGCTGTAAGTGCCATGCAGCTCAAAGTAAATTATGATCTATGTGCCTCGCGCCAGAACTCATTTAATTGAGGTAAAATACAATATTTCCATTTTCGGCACTTAGATAACCAAAAAATACATATGGCACTTAAGTCGTTATTTACATTTGATAAAATGGACATTGATCTGTTTTGATTTACTGACTTTAAAACTATAAAAGTAATAATTGGATTACATTTTAATAAAGATATCACTTTTACAATGACTATTAGGCTAGTTTTATATAATTTTTTCAATTTAAAGTTTTTACGACTAAAAAAAGTCGCATTCAGAATAAAAACATCATTATCTCAAAACTTTGAAAATGGCACTTAGCGCATTATTTATTTCAGGTCTTCAAATAGTCATTTATGCTACAAATCGGTAAAGTGACGAATTATGGCATGGGGTGGTTACATAATGAGCCGACAGATTGCGATGTATCACAGAAAAACGAGTACGGATTGCCGCCCGAGCAAAGTGAGACTGACAATCTACACTTGTTCTTAGGATTGCAACGATATATCGCTCAACCGATAATATCGAAACGAAAATATCGTTATTTATATCGATATATTTACATTCCCGATATGATATTATCGATATTATGGCATTAAAATATCGAAGGATAAATGCGACTTAAAAAATTTCGAATTTCATGGTTATTTTTTATGTACTGTGCGACTGGAGAGTGTCGTTTAGGGTGACCATTTTGCATTTTGATCGTAACGCAATGCGGGACAAAAAATTTTTGTTCAGTTCGCTGAGAAGAGACTTCCTTTTTTTGGTACCTACCTGAAGTTACTTCTTATAACAAACATCAGCATGCACGAAGACGAATGACCTTTGTATAAGCTCACCCGAAAAAGAATGACCTTTTTTTAGTCTCCTAAATTAAAATAAAAGGTTCTTCGGGCCCGCGCAAGCTGATGTTTGTTAAACTTAAACTGCCTCAAATTCGTTTTCTCGCATGCTGATCTTTGTTATAACTCAGTGACTGCGTTCCTGATAAGTGACACATAATTACAGGAGTAAATTAATATATTCAAATATTGTAAAATTCACGCAGTAATGCGGGACTCTCCCGGAAAGTCCGGGACGGTTGGTCAGCCTAGTGTCGTTACTTGTTTGTTCAATTAATTCACAAAATATCGATATATCGATATTGAAAGGGTCGATATTATCGATTAATTATCGATATCGGTCTGGTGTCGATATAAATATCGATATTAAAATCATCTTGCATCCCTACTCATTTTCCTGTGATACAGCGGAACCTGTCGGCTCGTTCTGTAAATAATGATGATGATGTTGTTCCGTATCTCCTAGGAGACGTTGGAGACCACTTTTTTCCACTCGTATTTCTGGTTCTATTTGTAAGCACGCTTAGACTCAAGCCGGTCCACTGTTTAATATTATCCATCCATGAGATACGTTTTCATCATCTTTGACGTTTCGACTTAAGTTTTCCCATCAGTACCAGTTGTTGAATATAATATTTTTCAGATCTCATAATATGTCCAAATAGTCCAATCAATGAATAGCTCAAACGGGGGTGTAGAGTGCGTGAGCAGGGACCTAAGCGATTTCTTCAGAAACTTGTTCAGGGTGCTTAGGGAGTAAACATGCCAATAGTCCTGACGCTTAGGAGGTGAGCCGGAGGAAGGGGAGCATCAAGAAGGTATCACTTTTGGGGTTTTAGCTTAAGTCTCAAAAACGGTACGTCACATTGGAAAAAGTTCTTATGTCAAATTAAAGCTCATAAAATTTTATATACCTTTCGTTCTATACACTTTTCTCAAATTCTCAACCTTTTTTGAGCTGCACGCCCCAGAAAAGTGACAGTTTTCGAAAAAAAAGACCTACCTCATATTTTTCATCAAATATTCCTTCATGTCGTCTACACTATTCATCTGAGAAAAAAATTTATTACAAGGGAGTTGTAGAGAATTCAATTACCTTCAAGAATATATATACTTTAACATATTCAGTGTGTTGCATCGTTGCTGGGATCCAGTTGTTCCAAAACCTGTATTTGGGAAGAAAGACAAATATCAAAATTAATAGAGCTCAATAGGTGAACAATTATTGTTGATTGTTGGGTCTATTTAACAAATATAGAGGGAATAACCCCCCAAAGGTTTCGGCAACGTTGATATGTTACAAAACAAATGAAAACAACCACTACAAAGTATAAAACAAAGTCGCTGTCTGCTTCTGCCTGTTTCTCCGTCTACTTCTTTTAAACCACGTTCCGCATACCTATTAAAACGGTTTTCACTAATAGAAAGAGCGATAAACGGGGATGGTTTGTATATATAATTTGTAAATATTTTTTGTCAAAGACTACATAGTAAAAAATAGAGTCGCTGTCTGCCTTTGTCTTTTTCTCCACTTACTTCTTCTAAACCACGTTCCGGATTTTGAAACGGTATTAAAGTCTTTTTTTTTAAATTGTCACTTTTCTGGTGCGTGTAGCTCAAAAATGGTTGAGAATTTGAGAAAATTGTATAGAACGAGAACTGTATAAAATTTTATAGGCTTTAATTTGGCATAAGAAATTTTTCCCATTTGACGTACCGTTTTTGAAACCTAAGTTAAAACCCTAAAAGTGGTAACTTCTCGGTACCCCCCCCCTCCCTCCGGCTCACCTCCTAAACGTCAGGACTTTTGGTATGTTTACTCCCTAAATCCCTGACAAGTTTGTGAAGGAATCGCTTAGGTCCCTGCTCACGCACTCTACAACTCCTTTATTGTTTAGACTAAAAATAAGATAATTTATGTTTTTTAATTGATTGTATTAGTGTCTTTTTTTGTTTAATTAGTTTTAAGATTTTGTGGTTAGATGTGTATGTGGACCACTGTATATTTAGCATTTTTCTGTAACACCACATTTCAAAAAAGTTAATTGTAAATACCCAAGCCAAATTGGTCACTTTCCCGACTCGTATAATATTAGTATATTGTGCGACTAGTGAGAGAAGGAGAAGATTCCATGAGCGTGAAATTTGCCGCACGAGCTTAGCGAGTGCGGTAACACGCGAGTGGAATATTCTCCTTCGATCAATGGTCGCACATAATATTTTATTCAACTAACACGAGCAATATGTAATCGGGGCCCTGATAAAAGAGGGAAAAATAATAAATCACTTCATTGATTGACGTACACACCGTCCTCGATGCATACAAGAAGGCCATGACTTTCGTTGAATTGCGATGCTGTTTTCATATATACAATACCGCCTACCACGTTCCTATTGGTCCAGAAGCAGTGCAGTTTTTTTTCATTATTGCACGCTTGGGCTTATTATCGCACAGTACGGCTCATTATTAGCACTCTACGCGTCAACATGAAGTAATTTATTATTTCTCCCGAGTTTAGCAGGGCCCCGAAATTACATATTACTCACGCGTGTTGAATAAAATATTTTATGCAATCCCTACTTTCAAAGTTTTCTTTTAACCATTTACTACAGCAAATAAATCCAGTACCTATATAATAAGTAAAATTTTTATTAATTTTATTAAATAATCGTTTTTGAAAATATACATCGTTGAATAATATATCATTACTACGCCCTGTGCGATAATATAAAGTATAGGTACAGTTTAGTGCTCAGATATTGGTCACTTACGTACGATACGCATCGACATAGAAGTAAACTTTCAGAGCAAGAATTGCATAAAAATTATTTTGTTTGTTTTGACTTTTGACGAATAAACAAAATAATTTTTAGTTGATTTTAATGAAGTATTATCTAGTGATTTTGACATTACATTTTGAATACCTACATATATACCTACACAGATTTTGTTGTTCTCTCGTTGTAAATTACATTAATCTGAGGATGTAACGTTGTTACGAAAGCTGCTTATCATCTGTAATAAATGTTTTTTACGATGGCAATTTTGGAATGGTGTTTTTATTCATTAAATTTGCAAACTATGATTTTCCAAAAATTCTCGACGGACGCAAATCACTTTTTAAAAATTAAAACGATTTGAAAAAAATATTAGAATTTCCCTGAAAAGAGTAAAATATCTATTTCCGTCGATTTACAATCACCTTCCCTAACCTGCATTCAATTAGGTAAATAAATTACTGTATACTGCTTTATTTAATCCTTTTCAGAGACATTCTGATTCCGTTTTTTAGCCGGTTGAATTATAAAAAAAATATTGTTTGATTTGAAGAGTTCTATTCAGACGTTAATCAAAGATTTGAATATTGTTTGATGTACGATACTCTATCTCCTTGCAGTGTGTAGTCGACAGTATCAGTCCAACGGTATACGTAAACGAGTTACTTCAACTGAAAAATAGCGAAATACGACCTTATGCACAGTTTACAACCACGCAAGCCCTTTACGCAGCATTAGAGAAAAGCAGAGAGTTGGTGCACGTTACGGATAACACCAACCGGATACAGTATACCAATAGATCGAGCGAGAAGATTTTGGGATATCGACAAGATGAAGTCATTGGTAAATCGTTTCTTGAAAATGTTGTCGCTGCAGATCACATAGGTAAATATAAAGTTGTTTTTTTTTAAATAAAGTTAGGCTCGCCGTCCGAGAATAACCGAGCGTGCTATGTGTGAGAAATATATTTGCTTTCAAGAACTAGTGAATTACAATCTACACTAGATTATTATAAATCAAAATATTGAAACTCCTATTGAAAGTTTCAAAATACTTGATATACACCTTCCGCGGGACTTGGACCTGAACACTTAACGAGAATTATGTGTGAAAAAATCTTTAAATAACATAATTTCTAGGTACAGTGGCAAACATTACAACTGCTCTTTCGAAGATGCTGGAATGGGAAGGTCAAATATTTGCGAGACGAAAAGGCGCAGAGTCTATCCCAACGTACTGTCGCGCAATACCGATCTGCTGCACAGGGCGAATTCCAACTCACCACGTGTTCGTTCAAGATTACGCAATTTCTGAATCGCCTCTCGTTCCAGCTACAATTGATCGCCCCAGAGGCAGCGTGCATTCATTGCGACGTGGGTCCTACGACATTCGATCTATCGCAAGCGACGGTATCCGTAGAACAAGCATTGCGAAATTACACTCTTTACCGTTAGAGGCACCAATAACCAAGGCCATAGAACTGATAGTCAATCTTCAAGATCAGTTAATGCCACAGCATGCACAAGTTCTCGATAAAGTGATCGATCTGATTCGTATGAACGAACTATATTCGCCGCAAATGAAAGAAGATCATAGAGCGAAAAGTGACGATCCAGTTACGACCGATTTAATAAGTGCTTTGCTGTCTCAGGGACCGACACAAACAGCATCATCCCGAAGGAGTAGTAACGATTCTTCAGCTTTACGATCAAGTCGAATTCCGGGACCAAGACATCGCGCGCCAGCATTGCTCAAAGATCTTCTGGACACTTCACTTCAGTGGGAGTTCGATATATTCCGACTAGAAGAGATTACAAACAGGCGACCGTTGGTTCATTTGGGAATGAATTTGATGTGTCATTACGATGTACCAGGAAGTTTAAATTGTGATGAAAAAACGCTACAGAACTGGTTAACGGTTATCGAATCTAATTACCGAATGTCGAACAGTTACCACAATTCAACTCATGCAGCTGACGTTTTACAAGCCATCGCAGGATATTTAGAAAAGGAAAGAATGAAATCAATAATGGATCCTTTGGACGAAGCGACCAGCCTCATTGCGGCGGCAGCACATGACGTTGATCATCCCGGTAAATCAAGTGCCTTCCTGTGTAATTCTGACAGTCCTTTGGCCATTTTGTATAATGATTTATCTGTACTGGAATCACATCATGCGGCCTTGGCCTTCAAACTGACACTAGGCGATGACAGGGTAAATATATTCAAGAACTTAGATAAAGAACAATACAAAATGGCCAGACACAATGTTATTGACATGATTCTGGCTACTGAGATGACCAAGCATTTTGAACATTTAGCGAAATTTGTTAATGTCTTTTGTACAAAAGCGTCGAGGACAGACGAAATGATGTACAACATAGAGGTAAGTTATAAATTATTGTTTTTTGTATTCTACTTTATTAATCTACTATTTTATTACACAAAATCTTCAACTCATAAATTTAACATTATAGGCTAAAAGCTGGTTACGGAGGGGTAGGGGTGACTCGGTGCTTTGGAAATTTTATCGTTAACAGGTTCGATTGTTACCGACATAGCGTGAGGCGAGTTGCCAGAAGGCACCTTGGAAGAATAACACGAGGGTAGGGGGTTAAATATGCAATTTTTTTACTTAAATTAATTGATAAGGTGCAGTGCTGAAAATACTTACTTGTACTGTCTCCTATATTCTGCAAATTTTCAGCACTGCACCTTATCAATTAATTTACATAAAAAAAATAGCACATTTAACCCCCTACCCTCGCGTTATTCATTGAGGGTGCCTTTTGGCGGCTCCACTCACGCTATATCGGTAACAATTCTGTAAACCTGTAAACAATAAAATTTCCAATACACCGAGTCACCCCTACCCCTCCGTAACCAGCTCTTATAGACTATTAGGATCATGTTTCCGCAAAGACTACCTAGACTGCAGCCTACGGATTCGCGCCACAAAAAACTGTTTAAAAATTTTAACTTTGAATAGTTTACGTATCATCCATTTTAGGAGACAGACTTAGCACCCATTATTATGAAATTTAGGCGCAAACCAATATTATACAATAAGCATTAAGTATTTGACTCTTTCATTTTAATTTAAGATTGCTTGGGAAAGTACTGTATTTGAATTAAATATAGTAATTTGCTTGTTTGCTACATTCCTTTCTTTTTAATCTTGCATTTGCTTAAAATAACGATATGTTATTTTTTAAAGTAACACATTTTGAAGTGAAACTTCTTTAGTGACGTATCCGTTTGAAATTTTCTGTGATGTTAAAAAGAAACTGATTCAACGGCGGGGAAATATAAGAAAAAAAAATTTGAAAAGAAGTTTGACCTTGCAGGCCATCCCTGTAACTTCCCGCGATTTTCGAGTTCAAAACGCTCAAAAATATATAAAATATAGCAAGAAGTTTATTTTTTAGCTCTTCGAGCTCAAAAAAAAAACACTTTGTTAGGAAATTTTCGTTCACGATATCTCATGAACAAATGAACCGATTTTTATGCGATTTGCGACAGTCGACGCAATTTTTTAACCTAAAAAAGTAATTTATTACAGAAAAATCGATCTCATAGGAATTTTACGAGTAATTAAAAAAAAAAAAACACTTTTTTACAAATTTTTCGTTCACTATATCTCGTGAACCAATGAGCCGATTTTGATGCGGTTTGCGGCGATCGACGCAGTTTTTTAACCTAAGAAAGTAAATTATTACAAAAAAATCGATTTGATAAGAATTTTACGAGTAATTTTAAAAAATTACTTTTTTACTAATTTTTCGTTCACGTTATCTCATAAATAAATGAACAAATTTTTATCTGGTTTGCGGCGATCAACGCAGTTTTTAGTGCACACACATACATGCATACATACATACAGCTCTACGGACATCATCGCCAAAATACTTTCAACAGCTTCCTAGGACCTCAAAACGTCGAGATCTGGCGAAAACTCGATTTTCGAAAATTGGGGTAAAACCAATAACTTCCCGATTTTTGAAAAAAAAAATTTTTTTATTTTTATAGCGGGAAGTCAACTAGAGAAATGGAAGATAGTGGAGTGGATTGGGAATTTCAAACCGGAGTGTCTCGAATCAAAAAGTGTTACCTACAAAAACTGTAGAGTCGAGCTCCCCAACATTTTGGTATAGTTTGTGACCGCATTTCGGATGGGGCGCGGCGGGGGATATGCCGCTTTAAAGTTCCGGAAAACTCGTTTTTGCGCCATAACTCGGCCATTATTATCGGGGGGAAAAATGTTCCAATAAAAGTTGTAGAGAAAAAGAATCCGCGTAAGCTCGTTCCAGATCGAGTCTGATCAGACAACCCGTTCGCGAGATATCGCCATTTTAGTGCGCGACATTTTGAAAAATTGAATGCCATTTTTTAAAAAACCATTGCAGCTAGGAGCTTAATTTTCTTTTTTATAGCAAAGGTACTAAAGACCCCTTCTTTGCACCGGAAGCTGGACGCGGTGGGTCAATTAGAACCGGCAGGAGAGGGGGAAACGATTTTTTTAAATCTCCCATAACTTTGGTTCTAACTTCTAATTGACGTATTGACCTAAGCCAGACGCCAATTTTTTCGGTTTTAGGCGCGACCCAAGCTTTAGCTTTAGAACCAAAGTTATGGGAGATTTAAAAAAATCGTTTTGCCCCTCTTCTGCCGGTTCTAATTGACCCACCGCGTCCAGCTTCCGGTGCCAAGAAGGGGTCTTTAGTACCTTTTCTATAAAAAAAGAAAATTAAGCAATGGTTTTTTAAAAAATGGCATTCTATTTTTCAAAATGTCGCGCACTAAAATGGCGATATCTCGCGAACGAGTTGTCTGATCAAACCCGGTTTGGAACAAGCTTACGCGGATTCTTTTTCTCTACAACTTTTATTGGAACATTTTTCCCCCCGATAATAATGGCCGAGTTATGGGGCAAAAACGAGTTTTCCGGAACTTTAAAGCGGCATATCCCCCGCCGCGCCCCATCCGACATGCGGTCATAAACTATACCAAAATGTTGGGGAGCTCGACTCTACAGTTTTTGTAGAAAACATTTTTCGATTCAAAACACATCGGATTCAAGGCTTTTTTTCCCAATCTACTTCACTAAGAGTAGAGTTGTTCTTTTTTATATAACTGTTTGCAAAATCATCAATGTAGATACCTACACTGTGCAGGGTGAAAGGTTCGCTGTTAATAATATTTATTTTTACTCATTTTAGCCTGACAACGATTTATCACCATTTAATTCCCCGGAAAACATTACATTGGTGAAAAGAATGATGATCAAATGTGCCGACGTGTCGAATCCAACACGGCCAATGAGATTGTGCATAGAATGGGGAGCGAGAATCGCTGAAGAATATTTTAATCAGACAGATGAAGAAAAAGCCAACGGTCTTCCAGTTGTCATGCCAATGTTTGATAGATCTTCATGTTCAATACCAAAGTCACAAATCGGATTCATTGACTATATTATAAATGACATGGTGGAAGCGTGGGATGGTACGTACTATTATTTTTACCATTTCAACTCCACGACTGGGAAACGGTACTTATTTAGGTCAAAATTCACTTTTAAAAATTTTACAATATTTTTTCGTTTTGAGGTCCCTCGAGTCCAAAAAACATATTTTTGGAAAAAGTCTGTGCGTCTGTTTGTCTATGAACACGATTCATGTCGAACGGATGAGCGGATTGAAATCAAATTCAAGGGCATAGACTTTATAATAGGAAAAAATTAATAAATAAATTAATAATAAATAATAATAAATTAATAAATAATAAAAACAATCAGCTATGCTTTTATTCAGAAGATCTGTCAATAAGAAATTATCTAAGTAGCTAACCAAGCATGTTTTGGTTAGTTGTAACATGTGGATACCAGCGCTAAACTAAACAGCGTTAAATGAGGTCATACTAACACGTAAATAATTGGGATGCTTGAAACAGCACAGAGAATAAGAATTTTTAACAGTTTTGTTTTTTTTTTATTTTTCGCAACTCCCTAAAACGGCCAAAAACCACCCGCGAACGGGGTTGAACGCGCATTGCGTTATTCCCTTCCCGAAAAAAATGTTTTTTCCCTGTTTTTGAGGATGCTGATCACGGTGGTGGTGTTAAACATTGCCGCCGACCTTCTCAAACTCCCTCCACCGGATAAATCTCACCCGCAAGATGGGTGAATTTTTTTTTTCATATCACCGGCAAAATTGGGTTATCTCCCCGTTTTCGACGATGCTGAGTACGGTAGTGGTGTTAAACATCGCCGCCGACTTTCTCAAACCCCTGCACCGGCCAAATATCACCCCCGAAACGGTCATTTTTTTTTTAATATCAGCGGCTGAATGTATTTGAAGATGCTGTTCATAGAAAAAAATAATGACACAATTTTATTTACGTATAAAAACGATTGATAACATTTATTATGACGCACGCAATTACACTTAACAAAATTGTTACAGTGTCTTTTCTTAAATTACAAAAATACTCAAAGGTAACATTATATTTGACCGGTGGAGAGGTTGGTGAGATTCGGCGGCAATTTTCAATACCACCACCATGCTCAGCATCCTCGAAAACTGGGAGATAACGCAATTTGCCGGCGATATGAAAAAAAAAATCAGCCGTTTAGGGGGTGAGATTTAGTCGGTGAAAGGGTTGGTGAAAGTCGGCGGCAATGTCTAACATCACCACCGTTCTCAGCATCCTCAAAAACAAAGAAAGACATTTGATTCAAAAAAGGAATAACTTAATGCACGTTTAACCCCGTTCGGGGGTGGTTTTTGGCCGTTTTGGAGGGTTGCACAATCCCAAAGAAAAATTTTAATATCACCACCGTGTTCAGCATCACGGAGGGGTAAGATAATCTCGTTCCGGCTCAAAATATTTGCATTTTTCGAAGTTTCTTCCGAGTCACACGTACGCCACTAAAATCCAACCATATACTGACGTCATGATTGCCATAGCGACTGACGTTGGAAGTGCAGGTTTGACAATAGCCTGGGACAATAAATTCTTCATTGTAGTTGTGTGTATGCTACCTTGCTGCGTTTTCTGTTGACGTGTGATGTAGAACGTGGTGCGCTAATTAAACGCTTTATATTAGTTTGGGTTGTAAGTATGTAACGGAATCTTTGAGCATAATTTTCACCAATTTCCCGAAGTCTGATTAATTTGAAACTTTGCATACGTATCAAGGACCGATGACAATGCAATAATTTGATAACAGTTTCCCATTATCCTTATTAGGACCCCCAGGATTAATAAATTCTTTTATAGATCCTCAAACTAAAAAGTGAAAAATAAAATATAGTTTAAAAAAAACTAAAAAACACGCTTTATATCGGACTAAAAAGTAAAAAATAATTGTTTTAAAATAAGCTTAAAAAGCGTGGGGCGCTCGATGTACGAAAATGTGGAACAAAGCGCCCCACGCTTTTTAAGCTTATTTTAAAACAATTATTTTTTACTTTTTAGTCCGATATAAAGCGTGTTTTTTAGTTTTTTTTAAACTATATTTTTTGTAATAATATTACATCTGTTTGCGGAGTATACCTACATTGAACTTACTGCGACTTTTTTAGAATTTAAATTAATTACAAAATTTATTTATTAGGTGTATAAAAAATGTTTATTTATTCGAAACGATCTAAAAGACAGATTAAGATGCACTTCACCTGAATGGCCGCCACCGCGGCACATGATAATCAAAAATTTTATTGGTGTTTTGTTTTTTGCAGCTTTTATCGACATGCCGGAAATAGTAACATACATGCGCCAAAATTATATGAAGTGGAAAGAGTATGATGAACAGGGAATAACAAGTCTCAGCGATATAAAAAAAATTCAACAAAATCCGATGCTATCGCCAATTTTTCAACCATAGGTAACTAATCTGTTTTTAAAATTTTAGAAAGAAAGTACATAGTAATGAAGATTACAGTTGAAAATAAAAAAATGCACTTTGCACAATATGTACAGACATTGATGTACCACAAAGAAAATATTTTATTTTGAATATTTGTCAAATCAATATAAATTAGTCATTATCAGAATCAGTGGCGGATTAAGTCGTTATTAAGCGCAACATGATTTGATTATCGCCCGTTTTTTTTACTAGCAAAATTTGCCTTTAAATTCTTTTTTTTTTTTTTTGAAGCACCTGGAATACAAACCCCGAGCGGCCAGTATTACGCCCACGCGGTAATCTGCCATTGATCATAATTAATTGTTGTATTCTGTTCTACAGTATGGAGCACAATGTTACAGACAAAATTGTTAAGCCGACAAAAATCACTATTTAATTTTAACTGGTAGTTTTTATTTGAATTGTTAAAATACAGTAAAGTAAATTATGTTCGATGTGTAAACGTCTTTACTGCCCTATACCCAATTTTTACTAGTGTCGCGGAAACAGCGCAAAGCTCCACAGTTAGCCTGTCGCCAGAACCTGTCTTAACTAAAAACTTTTAATGTGCAATGTTCGTAAACACATAAGCGCATTTTTTAAATTCAAAATTTATAAATTAATATTAGGGAGGGCATTCAAAAAGGTGTTATAAGGGGGTAATCGAAAACAATTAGAAAATAGAGTGACCTAGTTTATGAACAGTCTACCTGTTACCTGTTTTGTTGGAACGCCGTTATTTATAACAGTAACATATAATAGAAAAATATTATTGAAAAACTTCAATTTCAGTGTTCAAATCGGCCTGATTAATCGTGGCAGCTGGTGATAAAAAAAAATAATTTTATCGGTAACTTTCTGTTACACACTGTTTTCTGTAACTTATTGTACAAATGTGTAATTAAGTCCCAAATCATAAGTGGTTTTTTTATGATATTGATATATTACTACAGAGTGATCGAAAAGTCGCGCAACTCATGAGGTACGTGTTATCCGATGTTTTAATTTTTGTATTATAATCTTAATATAGGAAAGAAGTGTGCTGGCCACACCATTAATTTATTAAAAACAAAAATTTAATAATTTTAGATTTCAAAGTCTGAATAAATGTGACATAATTGTAAAAATACGTTTTCACATAGTAAATATTTTTATCTGCACATTGCTTGAGTATCTGAAAAATTGTTAAAAACTTGTAACTGAATTCGAAAGAAACGCTTGTGTGTGTGTTCCATTTTAATTAACTCGACAACGACTGGACAAACTCCCCAGTTTATTCCATGGAACAGTTGAATTCACGGACTAATTTTAACGAAATTTCGCAATGTTTTATATCAATTTTTTATACAAATTTCAAACCCTACGCTGGCTTAATTAAACAAAATGATATGACTAATGACAGAAGTGGTTGCCACTTTGTATGCATTTTGGTATACCCAGAGATTTATGACATTGTGATACATAATAATTCCATTCGGAACTCAAAGAAATGGTGAGACCTCTGGTGAGAAATGCGCCGAACTGTGCTAAGAGGGGTTTTTGACAGGTAAACATTGATTTAGAAAAGCATGATGACTAGGTTAGCCTCCATCACGCTTTTTCTAAATCAATGTTTACCTGTCAAAAACCCCCCTTAGGACAGTTCGGCGCATTTCTCACCAGAGGTCTCACCATTCCTTTGGGTTCCGAATAGGTTGAAAACAAGGAGGGAGCGATGTTTCTGGATAGAAAAAATTTAATTAAAAAATGAAACGTTTGTTTCAAGTCTGTAGAAAAAAAAAAACTTTGGGGGGTTTTGTGAGTCCTGACACACTTTACTACTTCGTTTTCCGAGCTTCGTCATTCGTTTTTTTTTTAAATCTAGAGTAAGTAAACGACATCTGCAAAATTTTCGAGAGAGATTTGAACCCTGGTGATTAAAAGAAAACGTTGTTAACGATGTTAACAAAAGTGGACGTTTATTGACTCTGAAAAGAACACACACTATGGCGCCATGTTTGCTTGCGATGTTTGTCCATATCGCCCACGTGACAAGATACTGTTTTCTGATTGATTTTTGCTTACAGCCAGCAAATCAAGCACGAAAAATAGACCCGGTTCTTTAGACCGCTGCATACGAGGCTGGGATCGCTGCTGGAACTGCGGACTCCGTCGCCTGATCACAGGCTGGATTTCAAAATTAGAACCGAGGCTATTTTTCGTACTTGATTCTCTGCTAGCTTTGAGCTAATTGGAAGGATGTAATTTTGTCCGGTAGTGAATCATTTTAATTCACAATTTTAAAATTTAACAGTTCATAAGCAATGTGAATAAAACTATTTACTGTAGGTGTTTTGATGTTTTGGTAAAGTATTGTATATATAATGTAAATAATATCACATATTTGTAATTTTTTGTTACTTATTATAAATATATTTTAACTAAATTCTTAATTTTTTACTATCAACAACTCTTTAAATACATATTTAAAAAATGTTATGTAACTAAACAATAATATCGCGCAACAAGTGTGAGACAGTGCCTTTTTCAAAACGAGTTTTAATTACAATCAGCGCGCGATTTTTAAAAAATTGACATCTTCTTACACTTGTCACGCACGATACTTTTTATAACAAGATATGCGTAAAAAGTGACAGCTGTTAGTAAAAAGTAAAAGAAAAGAAAAACCGCAAAAGAACTATAGTTACGGACGGTGCGTAACCACGGAAAACAGAGTTTATCCAAAAATTATTCAGGTATGCATGCACATGAATTTTAGTTACTAATAAGCACTTGTTTCCACCGTTATAAACGTTGTGTTAAATGATGAATTAGTGTTAGCCGGAAGATGACGACCGATTTAGAGTATGTATTTTAGGCAATTAGTGGAAATAATTAAAAAACAGTATTTTATCAATGGGTGAATCTGGAATCGCGAGTCTGCCGCGTTTGCGGTTATTTCGCGTCTGTGCAGCATATGGCATCTGAAAAAAGATATCCTAAAAAAATATGTTTTAGGCGACTTGAATTTTTATAATCTATTAATTCAGCATTTATATAATCCAGAAATAAAAGTACTAAACAATTTTGTCGGTTATAAAGTAGGACCAGACCCCCTCGAATACAGTGTGTCCACGGATTGAGTTCACAATAGGTGAGATTGACCAAAAATTTTCGAATTGGAATTTCATATTTTGGGATTCCGCCCTGCTTGGTCTGAAACTTATTTTTAGTTTACTTTCGATTTTTTTAAATCAAGTAGGCCTTTACAGTAGAGCAAAATCTCTTTTCATTTCAGGTAAAGTACCTTTTCCGTTTAGTACGCAAAAGTGTCACTAAGAAAAGTTGTTCACAATGGAAAATTATGGCGTTATGCAAATTTTCAGAATGATCGGCCTACTTTGATAACAGAAGTAGAAAAATATTTATTATTAACGATTACAGGATAAATCTTAGATGAGAAAACAGGGTGATTAGAAATATTCAAATTAACATTAAAATTTTTAGTTTATCAAAAAAATAAATTAAACTCCAATTACTCTATTTGGCTTCCTCCACGCGATTGTTTTTCAAACAAAACAAAATAAAAGTGGATTTTATCAAAGTAGGCCGATCATTCTGAAAATTTGCATAACGCCATAATTTTCCATTGTGAACAACTTTTCTTAGTGACACTTTTGCGTATTATGAACGGAAAAGGTACTTTACCTGAACCGAAAAGAGGTTTTGCTCAACTGTAAAGGCCTACTTGATTTAAAAAATCGAAAGTAAACTAAAAATAAGTTTCAGGCCAAGCAGGGCGGAATCCCAAAATATGAAATTCCAATTCGAAAATTTTTGGTCAATCTCACCTATTGTGAACTCAATCCGGGGACACACTGTATATTTAATTAATATATGCAATGAGTACGATACAGGTCAATTGAACGGATTGAAACCAAATTTTGGCAGGATATGTCATGCAAATATGAAGAGCCATGTTGTTTTTGGGGAGAATCGGCGCATGCGCAAAAGAGATATATGCTATAACGTTTTTTATATAATAATGATATACTTTTCATAACGGTTTATTATTCTATTTATTTTTTTAAGAAAATTTTGTGAAAAAATTTCTAAACTTCATAGTTTCGAAAATATTTTGAAAATAAAAGATTCAACTGTTCTTTTGTTTGTAAATTTGTCAGAATAACTTGGTATAATTTGTAAAAAAGAAAAAGGTGATAAACTGATTGTATCTAGTGAAGACTGACTACAAAAATACGACACTTTTTAAAAATTCGCCAACAAAACTGCTAACAATTCAAGAGACGTGATTCTACCGACAAATGTAGCCCCGACAAAAGGGTACCATGCTCAGTGCTATAAGAATTTTTCAGCTTTGAAGAAACAACACTTATTACACAAAGTTACTTTATGAAAAGTATATCATTATTATATAAAAAAACAACGTTATAGCATATATCTCTTTTGCGATTGCGCCGATTCTCCCCAAAAACAATAGAGCTCTTCATATTTGCATATCAAACATCCTGCCAAAATTTGGTTTCAATCCGTTCATCCATTGACCTGTATCGTGCTCATTGCATATATTAATTAATATATTCGGGGGTGTCTGGTCCTACCTTATAACCGACAAAATTGTCTGGCATTTTTATTTCTGGATTATATAAATGTTGAACTAAAAGATTATAAAAATTTCTAGTTGCCTAAAACATATTTTTTTGGGATATTTTTTTGCAGATGTTACATGCTGCGCAGACGCGAAATAACCGCAAACGCTCAGGCAGTCCCGCGGTTCCAGATTCACCCATTGATA
Source organism: Xanthostigma xanthostigma (assembly GCA_963575645.1). Lineage (NCBI taxonomy): Eukaryota > Metazoa > Arthropoda > Insecta > Raphidioptera > Raphidiidae > Xanthostigma > Xanthostigma xanthostigma. The sequence continues at coordinate 46,410,021 of OY754464.1, forward strand.
AAATAATGTTTTTTTATTATTTCAACTTGCCTAAAATACATATCCTAAATCGGTCGTCAGCTCTTGCGCTATATGTTTCCTAACTCTGGACATGTCCATCACTGTTTGAACGTGAGTTAAGGGGTCAAATGTTCCCGTCGCAACAATGTTCTTCATTTAACACAAATTTTACGTCTATGGAAACGTAGCTTATATGAGCTATGTAGTGTTGCCATCGACGTACAGAACTGAACTGCTGGTCTGGATTACGCCAGAGAACAGATACGCGAGCTAATTGGTGCAGAAAGAAATGACGATAAAGTTAGGTTGTGGTCTATTTATATCTAATATTCTGAGCAAGATAGAAAATAGAGACACTTTTTACACCGTTGGGGCATGTCGAAGAAGTTTAAAGTCCGCTGGGGCAAATTCCGTTTTCGTTCACCAACAACACAGATAAGTTGGTGGTAAAGAGCCAATAAGAAAACGATAGAAAGTCATCCACATTCCCCATCCTTATCGCCGGTCTTTTTCCTACGCCTTTGGACGCAGTCACAAAACAAAACACACAGTGTTTTGTGGATGCAGTGGTAGAACCATATATACTTTAATACTTCTATACTGAGCACAGGAATAAAATCGCAATTGAACCATTCCGGTGCAAACATATTATACTTCTGTCTTTTTTTACGCGTAAGCACTGGCGTATCCAGGAAGGCAAAACAGGCACGTTTTTGAAACAGAGATACTTTATTAAGATTGAAAGCAAGTACATCAACCAATCCTATCATTGGAGAAATCAGGGAATTACATCGATGAAATAGACGCAGATATATTTTCGATATGCTTTGTTGCTTTCACTCACCGCATGTTGAGTAGATAGACGATTCATATTGTAAATTAATTATTAAATATATGGTTAGAACATTCTCTATCCCATTAACCATCGACTTACACCCTGGACATGCTCTAGCGTTGTAAAAAATGAAATGTGTGATTATTCTCTATCTCCTCAGATCAGTAGAAACCATATAATATCTAATAATTAACTTTATCAAGCTTTGTCTATTTGCTTAATGTGCGGTATCGAAAATTAATCTGCGTCTGTTTTTTCGAAGTAATTCCTTGGCTATTCCGACAGTGTATGAGCATGGAGTATATCTCTCTTTATCAAAAGTTTTGTCTTTATCTATGGCGTTAGCCAATCAAAACTAACGAGGTCTTACGACAAAAAAAGACAAATATAATCTGCACCCTAATCTATATATATAAAAATGAAATGCCACATGTATGCCGTACCATCACTTGAGAACGACTTGACCGATTCGGCTGATTTTTTATTGTTGTGTTCGTAATTATCAGGACAAGGCTAGTATGAAAGAAAATTTTTGGAAAATTCAAATTTTAAGCATTGAAAACTGATATTCAAAAAAGCGATTTTTAAGCTAACAAAATAGATGATATATTATGAGTAGTGATGTGCGGGATATCCCTATCCGCGGATATCCGAGGGAGAAGAAAGATCCGTATCCGTTAGTTTTTGGCGGATCTTTTACCTTATTCATTTTCAATTCATAGATGAAATTTTATATATATATAAGTGATTAGGTAATAATGAAAAACTGTTAAATTCCATTCAGATTATTTTTTATTTTTTAAAATCGTATTTGGCACCTTTATATTGCAAACATTTATCGTAGTGAGTACCATACCCATAGTACATAACTCAAAGGTACTAAAAAACTATCTTTATAATGAGATATTGCACATCGATCTTTGGAAAGAGACAATCTGTTATGAGAGTTACTCTTAAAGAGGTCAATAACTTTTTCCCATAACAGGTAGTCTCTTTCCAAAGGTCGATGTGCAATATTTACCGCCGCGTACTCTAAGAAAGTTAAGATCCGTATCCGTATCCGCGGATCTTGAAACGGTTTATTATTCGATCTATTTTTACAAGAGTTTTGTATATTTTTTTGGGAAAAATCGGCCCATGCGCAAAAGAGATACATGCCTTAGTTGTTTTTTATATAATAATGGTGTACTTTTTATAATGTTTTATTATTCTACTTTACCAGAAAGTTTTGTAAAATGTTTTTTGAGGGAAAGTCGGCGCATGCGCAGAAGAGATACATGCCATAGTTGTTTTTTTATATAATAATGTAGGACTTTTTATAATGTTTTGTTATTCTACTTTACAAGAAAGTTTTGTAAAATGTTTTTTTGAGGGAAAGTCGGCGCATGCGCAGAAAAGGTATAAGTTATAAAGTTGTTTGTATATAACAATTAACAATAGTATACTTTTCATAACGGTTTATTATTCGATCTATTTGTACAAGAGTTTTGTAAATTTTTTTGGGAAAAATAGGCGCATGAGCAAAAGATATTCTTGCCATCGTTGTTTTTTATATAATAATGGTGTAATTTTTATAATGTTTTATTATTCTATTTTAAAGAAAGTTTTGTAAAAAATTCTTTTAGCGAAAGTCGGCGCATATATGCTATAAAGTTGTTTTTATATAATAATTGGGTACATTTCATAACGGTTTATTTTTCTATCTGTTTTTACAAGAAAATTATGAATTTTTTCTAAACTCATAATTTCAGAAATATTTTGAAAAAAAATCTGCTGTTCTTTGTTCTAAAGATGTTAGTTAGGTAGTTCTTTGTTTAATTTTTGCATGACATAATAACAATTATCATAGAGAACCATGAAATTATTAAAATTATTTTTTCCTTTCTGTGTTTCAATATTTTCAACTGTTATTTTTTTTTCAGATTAAGTAAATTAAGTTATATTATTAAGCTCCAAGCGTCGTTAAATATATACACCGATTTTCAAACAAAACACCGGGGTATTAGGCCAGTCATATCTAACTTTAAACTTGCAAACTAACATGTAGTTCTGATTTTTTAATATATTGTTAGGACCACTACCAGTAGCGTATATCCAAGTTTGCAGCTTCGAAAGACCTGTGCTAACTTTGCAGCACTCAAAAAACTGCGAAATTTTCGCACTTTTTTTGGTATTCTCAATATAGGTCTTAAACTATGCATTTTTTTATAAAATATTTTTTATACGTTTTTAAGTAGACTAAAATTGCTACAATCTGAGACAAGAACCAGCTCTGTAGGTTCAATACTTACCGAGATACAGCTTTCCAAAAATTGACCAGTTTTTTCAACAAAGTGAAATTTTAAGATTTGGTCAATTTTTGACCCCGATATCGGGGAAAATACTCATTTTAAGGGAAATATCATAGGAACATATATTGTAGCAAATGTAATTAGCTTTAATTTAAGCAGAGAACGACGTCTGTAGGCCATATAGTTTACTCACAAATTTTAAAAATCCAAAAAATGAGAAAACTGCATTTTCGCAAATTTAAATTTAATACCTAATAATCGTTATGTAAATCCATTCAGTGATTTTAATGTGGTTGAGTAACCAAATTGAGTAGCATAGTAGCATAAACGAGTAACATAATAAAAAAAATAACATAATTGATAACATCATAAAAAAATTATGCAGTTTTTGACAAAATACCGTCGTATTTCAGCCATTTTGTAAAAAATATTTACAAATTATATTCATGAACCTTCCTCGTTTATCGCTCTTTCTATTACCGAAAACAATTTCAAAATCCGGTGCGTGGTTTAGTAGAAGAGAGCGGAGAAAAAGACAGAGACTTTGTTTTTAACTGTGCAGTCTTTGACAAAATACCGTCGTATTTCAACCATTTTGAAAAAATATTTACAAATTGTATACAGAAACCTTCCTCGTATATTGATCTTTCTATTAGCGAAAACCATTTCAAAATCCGGTGCGTGGTTTAGAAGAAATGACCGGTGAAAAAGACAAAGACAGTCAGAGACTCTGATTTTAACTATGTAGGCTTTGCTAAAATTCCGTCGTAGTTCAGTTATTTTGTAGAAAATATTTATAAATTATATACAGAAACCTTCCTCGTTTATTGCTCTTTCTACTATCGAAAACCATTTTTAGGTTCGGCGCAGGGTTTAGAAGAAATGAGCGGAGAAAAAGACAAAGACAGACAGAAGCTCTATTTTTAACTATGCAGTCTGAGCTAAAACAATGTCGTAGTTCAGGCATTTTGTAAAAACTATTTACAAATTCTATACAGAAACCTTCCATGCTTATCGCTCTTTCTATTACCGAAAACCATTTTACGATCCGGCGCATAGTTTAGAAGAACACCGACGTTGTTTTGTCGAAGACTGCATAGTTAAAAACAGTCTCTGTCTGTCTTTGTCTTTTTCTCCGCTCATTTCTTCTAAACCATGCGCCGAACCTAAAAATGGTTTTCGATAGTAGAAAGAGCAATAAACGAGGAAGGTTTCTGTATATAATTTATAAATATTTTTTACAAAATAACTGAACTACGACGGAATTTTAGCAAAGCCTACATAGTTAAAATCAGAGTCTCTGACTGTCTTTGTCTTTTCACCGGTCATTTCTTCTAAACCACGCACCGGATTTTGAAATGGTTTTCGCTAATAGAAAGATCAATATACGAGGAAGGTTTATGTATACAATTTGTAAATATTTTTTCAAAATGGTTGAAATACGACGGTATTTTGTCAAAGACTGCACAGTTAAAAACAAAGTCTCTGTCTTTTTCTCCGCTCTCTTCTACTAAACCACGCACCGGATTTTGAAATTGTTTTCGGTAATAGAAAGAGCGATAAACGAGGAAGGTTCATGAATATAATTTGTAAATATTTTTTACAAAATGGCTGAAATACGACGGTATTTTGTCAAAAACTGCATAATTTTTTTATGATGTTATCAATTATGTTATTTTTTTTATTATGTTACTCGTTTATGCTACTATGCTACTCAATTTGGTTACTCAACCACATTAAAATCACTGAATGGATTTACATAACGATTATTAGGTATTAAATTTAAATTTGCGAAAATGCAGTTTTCTCATTTTTTGGATTTTTAAAATTTGTGAGTAAACTATATGGCCTACAGACGTCGTTCTCTGCTTAAATTAAAGCTAATTACATTTGCTACAATATATGTTCCTATGATATTTCCCTTAAAATGAGTATTTTCCCCGATATCGGGGTCAAAAATTGACCAAATCTTAAAATTTCACTTTGTTGAAAAAACTGGTCAATTTTTGGAAAGCTGTATCTCGGTAAGTATTGAACCTACAGAGCTGGTTCTTGTCTCAGATTGTAGCAATTTTAGTCTACTTAAAAACGTATAAAAAATATTTTATAAAAAAATGCATAGTTTAAGACCTATATTGAGAATACCAAAAAAAGTGCGAAAATTTCGCAGTTTTTTGAGTGCTGCAAAGTTAGCACAGGTCTTTCGAAGCTGCAAACTTGGATATACGCTACTGGTAGTGGTCCTAACAATATATTAAAAAATCAGAACTACATGTTAGTTTGCGAGATTAGCGATTTTTAGTGTAAAATATGACCGGGCTATAATATATGATGTAAAATATCGCGCCTTGTAATTCTTGAATTATATGGGCATATATTCCCACTGGTTGAAAAATATGCTAATCATGTTTACACACCTTATAGTCTATTATAATTAAAACATTTTTGTATTCATTTTATTACGTTAATAAAATCCTAAAGTAAGTTTAGCTAAAAGTTAACACGACATTCTTTGACTGTTAGGCGGTACGAATTGTTCGCCGGGTCAGCTAGTGGTTAATAAAAGTATATGGTAGAAACAAATTACGCCATACTGAAAAACAACTTTACAACGGTATAATATGGGAAAGGCACGTCATGAACGGATATAGCAACAAAACTGCGTGATCAGCTTCTCCTTCTGATTGATCGCTTGAAACTCAACGCAGCAGAAAACAAGAGTAACAACCAATAAGATATTTTCTGCATCCTAACAAAGTATGTATTTGTTTTTGACGTGATAACTATATCTGTTGATGGGAAATACTATATTATAGCAGTTCACAGTTCTGTACGTCTCCTCGATGAGTGTTATAGGCTTATTTTGTTACGGAGCAAAATAACAGAATAAGACACCTTTTAGGATACATACGTCGTATTATATTGTCTTATAGGCACTTTTATGGATCCCAGAAATGATAATTTTTTATGTAATTAACAAAAAACAGCGCTTCTCATTATAAATGGGCTTTGAAATGTCTGCGAAGTCATTGGTGACTCTCCTTTGTTAATAGTAAAATTGTGTATCTAGATTTATAAGTGATGTGACCGTTTATAAAATCTATTTGAAATTATTAACAAAAAATGTATTTTTTTTATATTTGTGTATATAAAAATATAATGCAAAGTACTTAAAAGTATAATATTATATTTAAAAATGAAAATATGAAGTCGTTTTATTTTCTGTATAATAAAAGCCTATACTAATGCTATTCTATTATAAGATCCAGGACGAATATCAGAGCGTACTACAATACAAACAGACAAAATTGAACTTTTATTATATCAGGGAGATCTAAAATTTTCTAAAAAATAAAATGTCTTTTTGCCACTTGTTTTAGCGCCACTGTCTTATTGCCACTGATTTATTTTCTATAAGTCTGCCGTATTTGAATCAGATCCCAGAGATTTGCCAAATTTGTCCAAAAAGACACCAAGGCTTATGGGAAAAAATCTCGTTTTTCGTCGATTTCGGAATTTTCCAAAAACTCGCATTTTAGGTTCACATGGCTTATAGGTACTAACAGGAAATTACACCTAAATAAAAAAATAACCTTAACTTTTAGTTCTGTAGACATTTGACGTGTGTTTAAATAGCAAAGCAGCATTTTAACGTCTCTATCTCCGAAACAGTACTAGATACAGACCTCCGGTGCGCTCATTGAATTTAGCGTGTCGTTTTCTATCAGTGCACCGAATTTAAATGTATCCGATACGTATTCCAGACTTTCCAGAAAAGCACTTTAAACGGGTGTATCTTCGAAACGGTAAGTGATACCAAGCAACGAAGGGGCTTGGTGACTATAGCGTGCTGCGTGCTATTTTCTGTAAGTCTACCGAATTTGAATCAGATCCGAGAAATTTTCCAAAATTATCCAAAAAAACATTAAGAGGTATACAGTGTGTCCCCGAATTGAGTTCACAATAGGTGAAATTGACAAAAAAATTTCGAATTGGAATTTCATATATTGGGATTCCGCCCTGCTTGGTCTGAAACTTATTTTTAGTTTACTTTCGATTTTTTAAATCAAGTAGGCCTAAGGGTACATACGCACTAGGCGGCTCCCCGTAAAGCGGCTAGCTGTCCAGTTGACCGCTAGTAATAAACTATTCGTAAATTCTGTATATATAAAAAATTGCATTCGCACTACGTTCCGGCTGCCCGAAAAACTGCTGCCGCTTCGACGGTTGACCGCACGGTTCGTGTAAGCACTGTGCGGTCAGTTTGCGGTTAACCGTCACCTGTGTAGTCGTGTTTATTGTTGTCTTAGGCCTAGTTTATATGAAAGGCGTTCAACGCGCGTTGGTCTAACGCGCGTTTACAATTTCTATACAATTGTATAGAACTGTTTATATGATAACGCGCGTTCAACGCGCCACCAACGCGCGTTATCATATAAACAGTTCTATACAATTGTATAGAAATTGTAAACTCGCGTTAGACCAACGCGCGTTGAACGCTCTTCATGTGTGCTAGGCCTTACTATGTGCGATACAGAAAAAAATATCATCGAAATCCAGAACCGACAATTACTTTGGAACACAAAATGCTCAGGTTACTCCGACAGAAATATTAAACAAAGAGAATGGGAAGAAGTGGTCAATATTTATATTTATTTTTTTTTTCTTTTTATTTTTTATGTAGCGATTGTATATATAATAAACAGCGACAACTTCTTCAACGTCCATTGCAGAAATGGTTCGTTTTATTTGGTTAAACAAAATCTGTCTGGTTAAATAAGATTCAACCGCAGATTCAACCGTACAATTCGGTCAACCGGACGGCTGGCCGCATTACGGTTAGCCGCATAATGCGTATGCACCCTTACAGTTGAGCAAAATCTCTTTTCGTTTCAGGTAAAGTACCTTTTCCGTTCATAGTACGCAAAATTGTCTCTAAGAAAAGTTGTTCACAATGAAAAATTATGGCGTTATTGCAAATTTTCAGAATGTACGGCCTACATTTACAATTTGGAATTTTTTTTTATATAACATGACAGACAGATAATATTACAATTTTTTTTAGACTGCTCTTAGAGATGAGGGCCCATAGGTAAGAAATACTTAGGGCATCAAGGAGTCTTAATCCGGCACTGATTAGGGTGTAGTAGATAGGGGACAATGGGATCTCAGAAAATAGAATTTACTTAACCCATAGCGCGCTGACAAGGCCGTAACTGGCCCTGGAGCTAGAAGTAAAATTCCCCCCCCCCCTACGTAGAATTTAAAAAGTGCCTTTTTCATTCTTGAGACAATTTCTGGCAGGGCTCTAAAAAGTGTGGACACCTTCGAATCCCTAAAAAGTAGGCAACGAAAAGGGGCTCCTTCGGGGCCCCCTTTCATTAGGGGTCCCGGGGCACCGCCCCGCTTGCCCCATTGACGGTATGGCCCTGCGCGCTGATTTAGTAAATGGCATTATGGCAATTCCAGTTCAATTTTGAGTCAATATTATTATTAACGAGTTTGGTCGATTTTTAGGGAGTCATAATAATTATTACTATTTTTATTTTGCCGGAAATTGAAAATTAGAAATGCCAAGGGATTGTGACAGGATGAATTCTGGCACATCATGATGATATGAAAGTACTTATTTTCTTTTTGTAGTTGATGATACACGAAGACAATCTAAAAAATGACTTTAGTATCTCATGATCCTGCAGAATAAAAATAATAATTGTGTCCCGCTATTAGTCCCAATGCTCATCACACAGACAAATGTCTGCGTATTCGATACATAGGACATTTTACAGTATGGATTATTCGTCTATTATTATAGAAGCTGAAAAAAACGGTCAAAACAAAACAATCAACATTGTGAAAGATGTGATTTTTATTTTCATGCTGAAACAATTGTACATGTTATACCTATATGAATTTCTGAAATAAATACTAGATAAAATTATTTTCTTCAGGTGTGTATATCTATACCATTTTTATTAAATAACTATTTCAATCACAAGCATTTTTTTTCAAAATGTAGTTTGGTCAATTATTGTATAAATATTAGGGTAAAAGCATCAGTTGTGGAACATCTCTCATACCTGCTGGGGTCGACAACTTGTATATATTTATAATTGACAGAATAATTCAAAACACAAGTATGTAAAAATTTGATGGGGTCAAGCTCTGGTATATATCGCAGCGTTTTCCGTACAAATGCGCATTTCTGTAGGCGCTTTAGCAGTTCAGAACTTGCCAACAAACACACACATTCGCGATCAAATTCAAAGTGGTTGACTCATCGACAGAGCCGACCTCTATGGTCGTTAATTGAAATTAATTCGCGGGATGACCTCGAAAAGAAATATGGCCGCTGCTAAGGTAGGAATTAAGGCCGCTGCGCACAAGGCTAGAAACGCTGCTTGAAGTTCTGCTGGCCGGTAGGCTGGGTACGAAGTTGGAAATGACGTCACTGCGGGCTCGCCTGCTAGCTCACAAGATAGGTTTTAAAATTAGAACAGGGGATATTTTCCTTGCTAGGTCCGCTGATAGGTATGCGCAAGAACCAATCAGGAAGCAGTATCTTGTCACGTGGGCGACTTGAACAAACGGCCTCAAACCAACATGGCATCATTCTGCTCAGAATCAGACAACAGACAAGTTTTGCTCCGTGTTTTCTAAATCAATGTTTACCTGTCAAAAACTCCCCTTAGAACAGTTCGGCGCATTTCTCACCAGAGGTCTCACCATTTCTTTGGGTTCTGAATACTTCGGCGATTTTGTCTTTAAGTTTATCTAGATTGTGCCACCATCTCGAATAGATTTCATGATATAAACCATGGTAAAGACCTCTGAATAGAGGGCAAAGCAATCTCTGATCTTAACTAATTTGTACTGAGTACTTTTCCCATATACTTTTATTCTATACTGAGCATAGGAATAAAATCGCAATCAAACCATTAGAGTGCAAACATATACTTCTGTCTTTTTTTACGCCGTAAGCACTGGCGTATCCAGGAGGGCAAAACAAGCCCGGGGGACCCGGCTTAAGAGATTTCTAATTTGCCCCCTCCTGGGCCAAAAGCTGGGTACGCCCATGTTAACGTCATAGGAAAAGACAACGTTTTTGAAACAGAGATACTTTATTAAGATTGAAAGCAAGTATATCAACCAATCCTATCATCGGAGAAATCAGGGAATTACACCGAAGAAAGAGACGCAGATATATTTTCGATAACTTTGTTGCTTTCACTCACCGCACATTGAGTAGACAGACAATGATTCAGTAAATTATTAAATATATTACTTTTCCCTATGTACGGTTTCCTGTGATATACCCTGTATACCTGCTGCCATCTACATTCCGTTTCTCATGTGCCCATCTCCATTATACTGAAAAAAAAAACTTATTTCAAGAAATATATTTTGCTAGCGAGGTCTGTTGTTGTTTAGTTGATTCTGTCAAAACGCAATACCAGAGTGAAATTAGCGTTACTATTATTAAAAAATAATTTTATTTTGTCAACTGTTTAATATATTATAAGTAGTCGATCACAGGTAAGTGTCGAGACTCGATACATTTACTCTATCAACAGAAGGGATCAGTAAAAAATAGGCCAACTGTATCAGAAAACGCACCACTTAAATATTTCTTTAAAAATTCGTAAATTTCACCCAAAAACGAGCTCTCTAGTTCACTTTTGGAAATAGTATTTTCAAGAATGAGTAGAAAACTAAAAGAATGAGTATTCCAAACTATCCGAAATTTTCATTTACAACTGAAATTTTAGGATAGAAAATTTTAATATGAGTCCGCAAAATTTTTCTCTAGGGGTGAAAATGAGACAGTCAATTTTCATTGTCTGATATTTTTATGTAGACTGAAAACTATAACGATCTATGTGATGTTTTTTCATAATAGACGATTTTAAAATTAAAAAAAGGCCTCGTAGGTCTAGAAAACCAAACGAAATGTGTCTGTATATAACTTTTCATCTAATTATATTTTACGAATAAATTACATATTTTTGAAGGTGATAAAATGGGGCCGCCCAGCTAAATGCAAATTCATGTTATAATCTAAGTCAAACTTGACTAAATTAACAGTTTAACATTGTGTGGCTTAGGTAGAAAAAAATTAACTTCATTCCAGGAGCCATAGCTATGATGGCGTCATCATAGTACAAGATATATGAACAACGAATGACATGCGAAATAGGCGTCCGCCAGTTTAACTCGTCTTTCAGGAGCGCTTTTATTATTTCCAATTTTAAATTACGCTTTCTTACAAAAGATATTGACGGTGATATAATTATTACAAGATTCTAGACTATGAGCTCTGATGTAACTATAAAAAATGCAGGACGGTCCCATTGTTAATTTTTGAATGGATCATAATAACCAAACATATTTTGATGAATTATTCTGCAAACATTTGTTTGTCAATTGAACTCTTAGTCCTATTCAATCAAATTAAAACATCTGGAAATAGGACTTTTCATTCATGGACATAGCTATGTCCATGTTTTCATTTAATTAAACGCTACTTCTGCGCATGCTCCTCCGCCATATTAAATAGGCGCGAGTTTGTTTCGGCCAGTTTTGGTACAGTAGTTTTACCTTTACTATTTGCAAAGACAAATTTGATTTCCCAGTGTATCCATCGATGAAACTTCGAGCTGAATTTATGATTGGTGTGCTGAAAACAAATTCATTTGAGATTTGTTTGCTATTATCAGATTTTTAGTTTTGGTACAATTTTTGAAGTACACATTCATTTTTTTTTTAGCAAAACCTTTTTGATAATTAGCGTCAGGAATAATGTAATCTTTTTTGATGCTGCGAATGTTTGAAGCGAGAGTAACTTTTACAAGCAGCATAAATAAGATCTGTTTGATTACTGATTTTTGTTCTCGCTGGATATTAATCATTTTATCAGTCAATTTTTTAAGTCGCAGTGATTACAAATAACAAGAACACAAGAACTGCCAATTTCTTTATTAAATGAGTTTTACATTTACTGCATGGTCAAGCACACTCTTTTTTTTAAAATAACAATTGCAATAATAAAGTTATTATCTTTGCAATACGCTACTTTCGTATTACTTTTACGAATAAATCGAACTGCCAAAACTATCCGAAATTTAGCGGAAAAGAAGTCATAAAGACACGCGCCTAAGCGAAGACTTTTTCACTAAATGAAAAGTCCTAATAGATATTGTTATGCGATGCCTAAACTGCATGCGGGATTTTATTGGAAAATACTAAATTAAAGCAAGTATTTTAACGCAAAATATTATTGTAAATTATTTTTAGTCAATATTTAACTGAGTCACTATAGGCCAAAACTTTTATAATAATGAAAAAAAAAAACAGTTCCCTTTTTTAATAGCCCCACGTTGGTTGCCATTTGTGTATCGTTCACTTCGACATATTAAATAATCAGAAAACTTTAAGGTATGAGTAATAAAGGCCCCTGCATACGAGGCTAGAAACGCTGCTAGGAGTTCTGCTAGCCGGTAGGCTGAGTACGAAGCTGGAAATGACGTCACTGCGGGCTGCCTTGCTAGCTCAGAAGATAGGTTTTAAAATTAGAACAGGGGCTATTTTCCCTGCTAGATTTGTTGCTAGGTGTGAGCAAGAACCAATCAGGAAGCAGTATCTTCACGTGGGCACTTGAACACCCACATGGCATCGTTCTGCCAGACAACAGACACGTTTTGCTCTGTGTTTATATTCGAACTGTCACTGCGCGCGCACCAGATCAATCCACAAAACACGCTTGAAAAATAATCTCGTGTGAAGCGAGCACTTAACAGCAATCAAGAAAACCAGCGCTAGAAAACTAGTAGGCAAATCTAGCAGCGTTTCTAGCCTCATGGCTAGGTGAAGACTTACGTTAACTTTTTCTCATAGATATTTAAAAATTTTTTGATTATTTATTACTACCTCGAAATGAGCGTCGTATCACTTAATAGAACTTAATGTAAAACGGTGCGAGATGATTTTTTATTACAATGAATCACAATATGGCAAGCGTGTCATAAGTTTATTAAAAAATTGTCACAATAACTTTCAAGGGAGACATTCATACATTTTCACAATTCAAAGCAAATAAGTGACAATAATAATTATTATCTAGAAGCGCAAAGCGATTTCCAAAAGCCTACTTGTTTTAGCCCTTGATATATCATGCAAATTGTACAAAAATTGGAATACAAAATTATTTTTTAATATTAATTTTGGGTCACATTTAAAAAAAAACGTAATCTGTAATTTTTCAAATTATTTGCGACAACAGCATTTTTTTAGGGTTTATCAGTGGCGGGTCTAAAAGACTCGAGTAGTAAGAATTTTGTAAAATCAACATACATGTCCATCGTTCAGAAAAACAGAACGAATTATAGTAAATCATAGGCACTCGGCAATTCAGCTGAGTTTTATTTTTCAACAGTAACAAAAAAAAATTTTTTTTGTTTGATCAGTACTGAAAAAAATTTCCATAGTTATTTGGGCCTAGTACCTATATCAATTTATATTTTGAATGCGTTGTTGCTTTTTGATAATAAATTGAAAATCCAATTGATTTCCCAGTTCAAGGAATCTGATGTTGGGAACTGGGGGCTTGTAATAAGTCATTGAAACGCCATATAAATAACTGCGTCGCTACACGCTCAGCTATAGATATATAGCCCTTTTGAAAGTATTCTTTTAAAATTAACTTTAGTAGAGCTAAAAATACATCCAAAAGAGCACCATCTGGACCCAATAGTCTATGCAACGCTTGCCACATTCTAAGTGTCTATTAGATCCGCCACTTCAAGTTTAATTTAATTAAAAGTGATTTCTTTTTATTTTCCTTAGAATAAACATGGAAGAATAAGTAAACCTCACTTATGAACCCGATAGCTACGTCTCTTTTTACATAAATTCTAATATATTAATATAAAATATCTTTTGATTTATTTAAAAATACTTTAAGCATTTTTAATATTTATAAAATAAAAATACTCACTTTTTAGCAATATTTAAAATATACACAATAATAATAAAAATCAATTGTTTATTTATTTATAAGCATAACATTCTATTTATTTTTATTTCAAATTTTTATCAGTTGCCATTATTACTATAAAGTGATGCTATCGATACAACAAAATTAAGAACTATCTCTTAAGGTTACCAAAAAATTTGGAGACGAGGGGGCAGTGGCACAGGTCCAATACTGAAATCATGCTTTACAATAAAACATCAATTTTGGTATTTCCGTTACATGCAGATAGTATTTGAAACAAATGAATTAGGGTAGAAAACAATGGCAGAATATTTGCTAAAAATTTTTAAAACAATGGCTGTCTGTGAATTTCTTTTTTAATCATATAGAATGTCTACTGACAGAGTAACTTCAATGGTCTTAAAAATCATTTACGTTTTAAAGTTAAGCATAACCTCAATTTGAAGAAAAAATTATAACTATATATACGATAAATGATTCTTTTAAAATTTATATCACAATTATATCAGCCAACTAATTGAAATGTTTTCACTGCTGCAATATTTTCAAGCAAAAAGATTTAATATGAATCACGATTTGTTTGGTTATCAAAAACTTAGGTTACAAAAAGTACAGCTATTTATAATACTCAATATAAGTGTATTTTGTAAAATGTAAACCTTTGAAAAATGATTTAATAAGTATTAAAATAATTCCGGTTTATATAATGTGCTTTGGACTCACATTAAATCTTATTAGAAATGTATGAAATATAAAACATGAATGTATTTTGTTCTATAATATTGTTTTCTAATTTATTATTTTACTAGGTATATGGACTATGCACATGTTTTAAAATTATCCAGTAATGTAAAAAGTTAATACAAACCAAAAAAGACTATAGTCTCCTTGGTAAAACCAAACCCGAGATTTATACAATTTTAAAACAAATGAAATGGGTTGAGTTTTGTTTTTTGGTCTTCAACTACACGAATTCAAATAAAAACAAACTAAACAACAATAAATTTGATGCTTGAATGTAATATGATTTTTTTTTTTTTTTTGATATAGTGCTTTTAAAACATACCGTTCATATAATCCAATGTAAATTCAAGATTACATTACTGGACATTTTGTTTCAATTATACAGAAACGTTTTCTATCAGTTCAGTAACATCACTTGAAGATTTAAATTTTTTCAATTATTTTTATATTTTATAATGTTATATTGTTATATTTTTTATTATCACATTTTTAAACATTGCTACAAAATATAAATAGCATATAGGCAATGGGCGTAACATAGAAACATGTTTTGTGATGTCACTGATTTTTAAACTTCATTGATTAAAATGTTATTACTTTATTTATTTTTCGTCCTATTTAACAATAATTAGAATCGCTATTTAATTATTTACGCTATTATGAAAAAAGTACACCATAATCAATTTATATAGCTTGTGCACCTGAAAGAACAATACACTTTATAGCAGTCATTCATGATTCTCATAATATAAAAAAATAATATAAATGCTGATGATGCCCTCTTATTTTACTTACTTTTCAATTTATTGCCTTCGATGGGGCCGGAACAGAAAGTCGAATCCCACAACAAACACAAATCAATAGACTTCAATAAAACAACTAAATTAAAATCCAATTTTACGCCCTCGTTTGTAGGTGTCTTTACTGAAATATTTAACCAAGCATTTTGTTTTCATAAATCCTATATGAATACATTAATTCAAACACTGATCTCTACACAAACTCGATAAACGAACAGAAGGATTCTACATTTGCCACAACTGGAAAGTATTTGTAATAAAGCGAAATTCAATCATTTATTCACACTATTTAGTTAATTAACGTATTGTTTACACAATCTGCGCAAGCGCATAAAGCATTTATAAATTTCTCTTTTCAGTTCCTTGAGACGTACGAATCCTTTTAATGTAAATCATTCATAAGAATTGGCTATCTAGAGAGCACAAAGATCAGTGATGTAAGTATATGCACTTTTTCCATTAACTAAACAAAGTGCAACACAACAAATATTGATTATTTCAGCAGGTTAACCTCAGAAAAGTTGTGCAACAAAACACAATAGGTACTAGAAACACCTTAAAAGATTGTTATCGACATATTCAAATGAAAAATAAAACCTTCGACTCCCGTATTATAACCGCCCTCAACTAGTAAGCAAGAAGAGATACAGGCCGTATAATTGTCAAAATTCGATCAACAATCAGCGCTACTTCTACAACCAGAAGTAATAAAGGATAAGCATCCTTTCTAAGCTTTGTAAATGTCACTGGGATTCGTTTTCGACTGAATCATGAGGCAAAATAATTGTACCCCGGTTTACCCAGAACGTTGAATTAACAATATTACAAATATGTTGACAAAGTTATAAGCTAATGTGATGAGAGATTAATAGCTTGGATTTTTATTATTTAGGTACTTATACTACAATAGAAAGAAAAATGTGATTTTAATTAAACGTTCTGAGTAAGCAATAAAATACCTGCAGCTCTTCTCAACAAACTTAATTATTTATGACATGATTTTTTTTGTCCTTCTTAAAACTTAACAGTGCTTTTAAAATAATATTCGGTAAAAAAGAAATTTAGTTTTCTTTTTTAAAAATACAAATTGTAAAACTACAATACTAATTAAAAAAAGTTATATTTTGCACTGTCAAAAATTAAAATCAAATTATATAAAACAAAAAGCATATTTTAGTTTCATTTACAAATACATAATAATATATTAAATATATAATATTGTAATAATAAATCGCACAATTTAGTTTTTAACTGATAAAATATTTTCTTTTTTACCTCCACTATAAAGTTAGCAAAAAAAAAAATCTTGCACATAGTCTAACTACAATAATAATTTCAATAATATATCTCCATTCGTCTCATAAAATCGTCTGTACAAATAAAGCTAAAATGTAATATGATTTAATTATTAAAAATATAGTTCGAGTGTTGAACCGTTCGCTGGTGCCAGTGGAAAATATTTGAGTCCACAACCTTTTTTTTGCACCAAACCGCCGGTATTGTGTCAAAAAACTGGCAGTCACGAATTGGAGGCGTTTTTTCTTTGTGTGTTCAACTTATTCATAAATGAGGCAGTGTCTGAAATTAAAAAAAAATTCAAAAATTATAAAATGGAAATCGAAGGTCTCGATCATTTTCCACAGTGAAAGAGTATAGCGTCTTATTGCAGTTTGGGTAATTTATTTTTTTGCAATATAAAGTTTCTAAAAAGACCTATTTCTAAAAGATTTTGCATTCAGAGTAAAAATTTGCTTCTGATCAGGCCCGTACTAGCGATTTGTTTGCCCATACTAGCAAGTTGCTTGTATGATTTTCACATTTATTGAAACATTTGTTGTTATACAGCGTGTCCCATTTTAATGTCCCACCCCGGATAACTTTTGTCAGTGACCTTGAATGAAAAATTGTTTGGTACAAAAGTTGTACAACTTGGAGGGGGACATTCGAAGGCACTAATACTTTTGACTTTGGGTATAAGGTTCAAGGTCATTCAAGGTCAACTTTGTTTTTTTAAATGGAACGTCCTATTTTTGACATCGACAATCGATTGTGCGTGAAAAAATATGAGACTTTGGTCTGAAACTTTTTTCGAGAACGGGCAAATTTTCTCAATTAAGTAATTTAGCCTTCAAAATTGAAAATTTTTGAATTTTCAACTCGAGAATGGTGAGGTTTAGAATCGTGTTCACAGACTAACAGACGCACAGAGTTTTGCCCGTTATACCGTTATACCCAAGGTCAAAAGTATTAGTGCCATCGAATGTCCCCCTCCAAGTTGTACAACTTTTGTACCAAACAATTTTTCATTCAAGGTCACTGACAAAAGTTATCCGGGGTGGGACATTAAAATGGGACACGCTGTATAATCTCGCCCGTCCTTTGTTCTTATTTGCCCGTACTACGATTTGAACCTGGCTACGGGCCTGCTTCTGATTTAAAAATGCAAAAATTTATAATTGCAGTAAGTATTGCAAAACACTCGGAAACAAAAGGATTATTAAATTCGCAAGTAAAAGTTTACTTTGTCAGGTTGATGTAATTTTACAAACAAAAAAACAATATAATAAACTTAATTTTTATAACAAATACCTCTATGCTTCAGCCATCTTCTTTTTCTCTTTTTTCTTTTTAAGGAACGAAGGAGTTCGGAGACCTTTTTTCTTTTTCTTATCTTTCTTTGGAGAATCTTCAGAAACAGATAAATCTTTAGTTGGTGATCCCTAAAAACAAACATGTAAAATTATTTTTGACACACAAAAAAAAAATCCTTTTACTCGATCGACATTGTAGATTATAGAGCAAGAAGTCTGACTACGAAGGTCGTTTCAACTGTCTATTTACATTTATGTAATGGAAATTCAGTTTTTATTTAAGTGTATTTAGCAATCCCTAAAAAGGATGAAAAATGTATTAACTCACCTCCTTGCTGCTATGTGAGAAAGTACTCATGTGGGCGTCCGAATGGTCTCCATTGACAGTATTTTCTCCTGCAACATAATTTTAATTCATATCTTGTTTTTTCTTTTGCCTTTTCTACTTATTATTCAATAATAAACGGTTTTATCCTCTTATAACAGTAAGAAAAAAAAACATTAAACAATCACCTGAGATTAATGCACCCTAACAATACAAATAAACAAAACCCACATCCTTCACATGGATTTAATTAAAATATTTAAAACGAAGCAAAAAAGAAAAATATCTGGATTAGGACACACAGAATATGAGCTTTTTAATTTACCGCTGTGATACCAGGTTACGCTTGCGTGTTCAGGTTTATATCTGGAATATTCTAAATTTAATATTCCAGAAGCTAAGGTTCATTAATTCGAACTATACTGGACATTTTTTGACTGTAGTTTGGCAGAAAAAAAAAATTAATTCGGCGATCCCTCAGTTGTAACGTCTGCTTTCTGTATTGGGTTTTGACATGGAGACAAATAGGAATTTGACACGGAGGCATGCTGATCATTTTCCTTTACTGTCATTTTCTGCCGCCAGATGTCACAGGGTCAAATGTCAAATCCCAATAATTAGCGCACATTTATGTGATTCAGCTATCTCATTGAAAATAATATTATTGAAATATAGCTAATAATTAATTATTTGTGTAGCAATGAACATTGAACAATCATATGAGTATGTTCCAACCTCTCTGCGACCAGTAATATTATCGTCACAGTCATGCGCAGTACCTAAAACGATTTGTATCGGGTTTTTTTTGGGCATGCGTCGACTTTCCACTGTTTTGTGGTTTAAAGGACGGTTCGAGAACCGTTCAAATCTCGGTTGGAACACATTTTAGCTACTTACTGCGCATCACTGTGAAGATAATATTACCGTTCGCAGAGAGGATGGAACACAGCTAACATGAACTGTTAAAATTACGATTAAATTTTGAATTTTCAAAAATTAAATAACCATAGGAGCCGATATACATATTTTATTTAAACACTGTTAAAACAACATAATACAAAGGAACCTTTAGGCATGCAGAACATTGTCATATAGGTCACATGGGTTGTACATCTGATATCGGTGCTGATTTAACCTTTTCAAAATAATGCTTAAGTAATGAAATTTTGAATTTTGACATTTACTCAGTGTTACACTACTAAACTAGCCCGTATCCCTTTATAGGACGATTGTTGGAACTTTAAAAATTTTTTAAAATACACGCGCTTTGTCAAATATGGTCAAAGCTCCTTATTTGCGGAGGGATCGTTCCGTAAATATGTTACAAATACAGAAATTGTGAATACAGAATAGTAAATTGTATAAGAATATAAGGGATATGTTCCCATGTAAACGGTCAAGCATTTCTATTTTTTACTAAAGCGGGTGCGGGAACTATTTTTTTTTACTTTTACTTGACTCGCGAACGAAGCAACGAGTTGAAGGGACACGTGTCCAAAGGTTGGGAAGGCGCGTGTAGCCCGTTAGCTTTCGTCAAAGAACGAGTGTTTCCAGCAAGTTGAGGCAACGCGGTGACCAAAGCGGCACTAAGTTAAAACTCATATAGCTAATTAGTAAAGAAAGATGTATGCAATTGTTTTGTTTTTTGCACGTTCTGTAAAAAAAATAGCATATCATTAATTTCGGATCCGTTAATAATGAAATTCTCAGTCGCGGGTGCAAAAAATTGTCACAATTTTTTAACGGTCAATAATGAAAACTCGAATAAAGAAACCGTAAATAAGGAGCTTAGACATTGGCACTGCTTGGAACTGCCGTCCGATGTCGCTAGCATATTCCTGATGAACTTTGCAAGAAATGTTTTTCTAACACAAGTATTTTTAAAATTAGTCGTGTCCTTTTTGAGAGATCTATTCAGTTTTAATCGTTTGTAGGCACAACTTATTTTGAAAATATTCATATAATAGAAAACCATGCTCTTTCAAAGTCTCAAATTTGTAAGCGTACTACAGTGCTACCATCTCTCTGCAACTTAACTTATGCTGGGTTTCTGGTACGACTTTTAATCTTAAAACTAAATTTAAGATTGAAAGTAGTAGGTACCTACCTACCAGAAACAATATTTAACAAGAACATATTTTTCATGCCAACTATTTTAAAGAATTTGCATTTTATCATTACATATTTTATGCCGCAACAACGGGTACACCTCCACCAAGTTTGATTATAGAACTGCCTCGTCCAAATGTTAAAGCGCGAGGAAACGCGAGCGATTATTTGAACGTCACAGTGCACGCTTGAAAAGGTTAAATTTATACAAAACACAACATGAAATACAAAACAATTAGAAACAAACAACGGTGTAAGCTAAAGCAGGAATAAAATTTTATATTAAAATTATATTCTTATTAATATTGTTAAAAAAAATATGATTTTCTCCTACTTTGACAGGAACGCAAAACTACATAATATGCTATGGTAAGCAAAGGTTTCAATCAATTATTGTATTTAAAAAAATAAAATAAATGCTTCATTTAGACGCAATCATTTGTTTACAGTAGCATTTATACTACTACAAATGGTATCAATATGATATATTTATCTATCACTGTGTAAGACTAGAAATTGGTTTAGTCTTCAGTATGAAATGAGGTGTACATGAGTTAACTTAAGTTTTTTTAATTATCATTATTAATGGTGAATTGGATTAGTAATTATTAAATATTTATCTAAAAAAAAGCACATTCTATGATAAAAAACAAACAAACAAATAATATGAAACAACGGAACATGTCATATTAATTTTAGGACAAATTGCATGAAATTAAACAATTGAGTAGTTGTGAGTTGAAAAAAAAATACATATACAATACGAAAAACTAAGTAGGTACTATAATACTATTTAACAAATTATATATATAAAAAAAAACAAACGTATTTTCTTTAAAATCTGTGGCTGAATGCAATCAGGTACAAAAACTACTAAAACTAAAATACTGAAAAGATAAACTGATTTTCACTAAGTATTTATTACAATATTTGCGAAGTTGCTATTTTAATTATAAATAATAAGAAATTTGCATTATTTCTGTTATATTTGGTACAGCTTAAAATATAAGAATACTAAAAATACTACTCGAGTTAAAAGTGCAAGAAATTACGCTATTTTAATCACGAAAGAAAAACGCCACATTAGTTCCTGATTCTCACACCGCAAAACCACTGAACGCCAGGTTATCGCGTGACGTTATGTCGTAACGTAAGTGTTGAAAATAAAAGCAGAAAACAAATATACGATGATTTTTAAGCTCTTCCTTGTTAATTCAAATTAGCACTGACGCATTATGGGTCAATGAGATTGGTTAAACGCGTGCCTGCAGAAACCTCAATTTTATTACTTCATGAAGTTGAATGTAGAATGACGCTACGCGGTTTTGCAGCATCTCCGACGAGTTATAACTCATAAAACATTTAACTGGAGAACTATTTCTTATGAGAAAAGAATTTGGCATGCGCCAATAGTGATAAGGCATTAGGCTAAAGATTTTTGAGGTCACCAAATATGTTTTGGTGTCAGGAAAATTAAATAAAACATAACTCATCTCCTACATACGTCCTTGAGGCGTAAGAACTCAAAAAAAATATAAGCTATAGATATATTTCAGATGCAAATCTACTTAACAACAAAAAAATCATGCAAATTTCCTATTAAATGTGATTTTAAAAAATTAGGAACTATGATATATTAATAGTAAAATATTTCTAAAAAAAAAAAAAAAAAAATGCAATTTATGTATCAAAACATAGTTCATCGACATCAGACTGATCACTCCAAGTGTCAACTGTTAGATAATCAGTAACAGTGTTATAAGAACTGTTGCAGGCAGCTGTTTCAAAGCTAAGCGTAGGAGATGAAAGTGAATCAGCAGCTGTAAAACAGTTATTGATGATGGTATTTAATATTTGGGTCATTATTTTATGACGTTCAGAAACATATGTTTCAAAAATTAACTTGCTGATTATTTCGTCTAGAACTGAATCTACAATTATTGTGTGATTCACGTTATTTAATAAATCATTATTATTATTGTTGATTAAACTTGGTTCATTTAGAATTTCATACTCAAATGACTCTGAATCTTTTACTGTATCGTCATTAAGTTTTTCTAAATTAACAATCCCTCGTTCAATCATGTTCGTTTCTGAAGAAGGATGAACAAAACCAAGAACGACTTTATTTTCGGAAATACAAAGTTTGGTTTCGAAATTTTTAATGTTTATTTTATCTATTTCGTGCCTTTCTTCAACAATTGGAGACAAAGTCCTATTCGATAAATTATCGAAATTACTCGAAGAAAAATACATGTCAACGTCCGTTGTATTTCCTTCATCATAATAGTTCAAAGGTTCGTTAGTTATTTTATTAGTATCGTCAATATTATTAAAAATTATTCTTTTACACCGAGTAATTTTTGGATTTGATACTCTCAAATCTGCATCACCTAATGGTGAATTTGATTTTCTTTTCCTCACGTTAGGAGAGGCAGAAAGGTTCAAATTAAACCAAAATTTTGCATTTCCTGTTTTGCTAGGTGTATGTGAAAATTTCGAAATTGTTGGGTCATCATCGATAAGTTCTTCCAATGGTATTGATTCATAAACAAGTTCGTTTACTTCATTTTCGTTACTGGAAGATATACATTTTCGATTTGATTTCGCAAATGATGCTGAACTTCTGTCTATGGATTCAGAATTCTTACAAATTCCTTCCTCTGATACTTCTACGGACGAATCCGATATACACAGAGCACTAGCCTTATCCGTCGAAACAGAATCGGATTCAGAATCCGATAGATGACTCAAAATTTCCGTGTAGACATTTCCAGACTTTTTTTTATTATTTTCTGTCAACCTACAAACAGTATGCGTTATAAAAAAAACTAAAAGTATATAGTTTTTGCCGTACGAAGCATTTATAAAACTCTCTGATATTTCTTCTTCCAATTTCAGACACAAGATGTGTTTCCTAGAAGCACTTACAGCCGGTTTGCATTTTTGCAAAGTCGATCGATATATATGTTTGTTTATAAATTCTGTCATCATCTGACTTGATAAAAATCGTTTGAAATTCGATGAATAGAGGGCCGATAAGCTCGAAATAAAATTCTCATATTCCGATGTACCGCAAAGTATATTCAAAATATCGATATTATCATTATCGATGTTCTCAAATTCACTTATTATTTTACTGAAAATAAAATTCGACATATTGTTCGAAATAATTGAAATATTAGCCAGATCTTGATCGGTTAACATTATGTCTTCTGAAAATGGTTCGTATGAGGTTACGTCATACTTTTGTGTCTCATAAAAATTACTCACAGTCGTAACTAATGCGTTGACTATACAAGTAACAAGAATGTTGATTTGTTTGTCAAAAGTTGTGAAAACATTCTCAATTAATTCATTGCGAATATCTAAAATAAAATCGAAATTGGCGTTCTGTTTTACCGGAAAATTCTTCGCCATGCTCTGATTTTGTAAATCGAAACAAAACTCACTATATGAATTGGCCGTTTCATTATCACAACATAAATCACATATTGGAAATATATCAACTTTATCTTCATCATAATTTATAAATCGATCAATACCTTCAACTTTATTCAATATCTTCCTATCTGGACATGTAAAAATATTAGCAGACAAAACATTGTTCTGTTTTCTGAATTCAACATTTCTATTAACAATTTCAATTAAGTCGCTTAAAATTACAGTTACAACTAAATCTGTCTTATTTTCAGAACATTCTGTACTCGATTCAAAAAATGACACATCGTCAGTTTTACAGAAAATTTTTTCTTCCGCACTACTGTCGCTCGATAACAATGCGCTTATTTTTTCACTCGTCTCTAAACTCAAATCAACATCGTAAGTTTTATTTGACACTTCAGCTGATGAAATCGATACGTCTGAAGTGTCTTCAAAAACTAAGTCATTATTTTCGCAAACCAAAATATTACTAATCATATTTGTATTATCGATATCATTTGATGAAAGTTTTAACGTTCTATCAGAAGTTTGGATCGTTATTTTTGTGTCATTATCAAAGCATTTAGAAGAAGTTGACATTTCACTAGGATTCGAGTCTTCAGAATAATGGAGTGATTTATTGGAAAAATGTATTTTAGAAATAAAAGGTTCATCATCTCCACAAAAATCACTGTGTACAGTTTCTGATATTAAACCTTCATTATTTTCAAACTTATCACTATCATTTGTTATAATTAAATGCTGCTTTCTTTTATTAAAATTCTCATTATCGCTGTTCGATTCATAGTTATCTGTTTTACCATTACCAAACAGCTCTGTACTGCATTCTTCATTCGATGAAGACTCGATAAATTTTGAAATTTTATCAAAAGATTCCGTTTCAGAGTTTTCCTGCGTCGTCACATTTGCTGATGACTCTTCCGAAAAATCACTGTAATTCAGATCTTCAAAATCAATCGTTTTTGTATTGTCAAATAAGTTCTCCAGACCGTCAAAACACATTTCCGTGTCAACATTTTCTTGACAAGTTTTCTCAGATTCTTTTTTATAAGTTGAATGTTTATATTGGGCATCCTCCGTACAAAATAAATTCGAAATGAATATATCGAAATCATCACCATTCAAATTGCTTCCAATTTCCAACAGTGCTGGTTCAAAATGGCCTGCTACAAAATGTTCTTCTTTAATAGTGAACAATTTTTGTTTTGAAACAGAATTCTTTCTATTGTTTTGTGATGAAATTTCAACTGGAGTGAGTTCACTGGAAATATTCTCTCCTGTTTTGTTGAACGTTTTAAAATCCCTTTTCGAATTTTTTAAACAATCAGTCTCGACATTTAAATCACCAAACAGTGACATTTCCAATGAATCGAAATTTATATAATTCCCTTCTTCAATTGAGCTCACGTCAATTGATTCGCTACTGGAGTCATCGTCATCTGTTTCAGAAAAAATTGTTGACATACCATTACAGTTAAAATCGTCGTTACGTTCATTTTCTAATTCGAATATTTCTTCACGCTCATTTAGCATACTAGTACAATTCTCACAAAACACTTCTTTGGAATATTCTGAGTGCTTTTCCTGAAAATCTTGGATGTCCACTTCTTCATATTTTTCTACTGGCGGTTCTTTTTCATGAGTTAAAATACTTTTAAATTGATTTATTTCAGTCAACAAACTTTCATCTTTTCCACAAACATTCTTCCATTCCTTCAAATCAACAATAGTAATTTCTTCTACCGAACCTTCAACTGAAAAATCCGGTTCGCTGTTAAGAGATTCTTCGCTCGAATATCTCAAAATTTCAAAATCGGTTTCGTCAAACGTTTCTTTTTCAACTGAAACAACCTTTGGCATTTCTATAGCAGAAAAGTCGATACACTTCCTTGCAGACGATTCGTTCTCTCGAATAACATTCTCTCTAACTTTTCCCATATTTATCGGACGCCATGACAAAATTTCACAAGTGTTTTTAAAAAAATTCAAAAAAGGATTGTGCAAAGATAAATCCGAAAACAGTGAATTAATTTGCAAAACAGATAACCCACACAATTTGTATTTATAATCGGGCGATGAAGCACAATCATGAAATTGTTTAGAGCCATTCACCAAACATTGAGGCGTACTCGAAACCAAGCTCGTAGCATTTTCCGAATCGTTAGAAAGCAAACGCAAGCTAGTTTCATTTATCGGAGACTTATCAGGTATTACTGAAATATTTATTTTTAAGGAACCGTTTGTGTTGTCTTCAGTCACAGACGATTCAGAGTCATTATCTTGTTCTAACGAACTTTCAAAAATAACAGAAATTTTAAAATTATTTCTGACTGTTTGTGGATCAGTCGACCACAAATTTTTACTTGTCTGATCACTTTGTAAAATATCATTTTGATCAGTTATATCGAAAACGGAATTCAAATCGTTGGATTCCAACCTTGAAAATTGTAAATCGTTATCTGCGGTCAAATCTGTTTGTGAAAATCTAAATGACGAAATATTTGACTTATCTATATTATGTAAAGAGTCTTTGTTTTGGAAATCACAATAATCAGACGTTTTATTGTTATTTGCAATGACATGATGCGGTGAGCCAGCGTTAGTAAGTTTGACTAAAGCAGGTCTCATTCGAGGAGATGTGTATGTGAAACGAGCAACGTGAAAGTGCACAGGATTGAGTGCCGAGTAAGAGGCGGCTATGGGTCCCTTCAAACCAACCACCGCAGCGGAGCTTCCGCCCCATCTTACTACTTCACTACCTTCAACATCACCAATTGTACCATTAACTGCAAATCAAGCAACAACATCAATTGCACACTAATAACATTATACATGCCGACCGCCATTTTATAACGTTTTGCTAAAAATTAATTTAATTATATCGTTTTAGCTTTAGTGCACTTATGAGTATCTAATAATATAAACTGTCTTCAAAAAAGCTACGATATTATTTTAAGTGAAATAAAAAGCCGTCGTGATACACTTT
Organism: Xanthostigma xanthostigma; assembly: GCA_963575645.1. Taxonomy (NCBI): domain Eukaryota; kingdom Metazoa; phylum Arthropoda; class Insecta; order Raphidioptera; family Raphidiidae; genus Xanthostigma; species Xanthostigma xanthostigma. The sequence continues at coordinate 46,437,139 of OY754464.1, forward strand.
AGAGAAATTAAGGAACAAATCAAAATTAACAAATGACGCACCATATATATGTACTGCACAATGCGTTTGGGTGGCACTGCCATCTATGGTTAAGTAAACAAAGTGTCATTTCTATCATGTCACCTTCAGCATATACTTTATTCGTTTTCAAATATTTTTTTCGCAATGACACTTATGTTACAAAATTGCGGACGTCATTATATTTTTGGTAAATAGATATGATGCATTATAACGAGAAAATTATGAAACAGTTTGTAAGGCCATTACTAAAGCTGTGCTTTATTATTGAACTAAATTAATTAGTTGATCAGTCACAATCATCAATGAATAATTGTTTATATTCACAATCTCACAGCTTTAGTATGGCCTGTAAGTGTTGCAAGAAGATTTGTGTAATTTTGTTGGTGACTTTCATGATGCAATAATAGTTCTATTTCATATGCATGTGCAAAATTCAGCAATTTGGAAGTCGACAATCTATTTGATGTATCATGATTTAGAATAAAACTGAAATCATGTGTACCTATTGGTGTTATGTCAAATTTTTCTGATTAAGCGATCTGCATTTTTTTTATTTGAACTACACAAATAACTTACTAAAGGTTTGGATTCATCAAACACGTTAAAATTTAAATTAATGCAGAGCTGTTTCTTAAAAAAAAAAAAGAAAAATAGACGTTTACCCAAAGTTAAATTGATTACACATTGAAAATCTTAAAAATACTTAAACAGAAATTGGTAAAATAATCATGCTTACAATAAAAAAAAGTTTTTCCGCCCTTTCCAATGGACACCCTTAATAAAAAAATATTTAAAAGCTAATTTAAAGGTAAGCAGCCCACGAAATTTTTAAGAACGGCGTCAGTAGCTACATTATTTAGTATGCAAAAACACAAGACACAAAAAATACTATTTATATCTGAAAATAGACTAAACATTGTGCAAAATACAAAAAAAAAAAACAAAACTCAAAATTTCGCAAATTTAAACGTCTGCTGATATTTTGTTGATTATATAGAAAAAGTTACAACTTAAATTAAATAATTTATTTAAATTAAAAGTCCAAAACAATACATAGTTTATGACTGTAATTGGTATAATTTCACAAATTAATATGAAAACATTTCTCTAAATACAATAATGAAAGTGTGTTATCGTTGCGGTGCAGGTTTAGGTTTTGGCATTTTGCTAAGCAGTCCTTGAATCTCTTTTTTCTCGTCATAAGTTTTCCACAGTTCGTATAAATTTATAACACATCTTGCAATTTCTTGAATCTTTTCAATATCCACATTCAATTCGGCAAACCATACTTTGTGATCTTTTTGTAAAACGACACAAGCGATTTGCAAACAAGCTATCGCGATTTGATACGGTGGATACAGCAAGCAAACGTCGGTACGTAACGAATCGTTTACAATTCTCCATGCTAAAGTTAACAATTGTTCTTCGTGACCCATGTCTTGAACCAGTTGCAAAAGCGGTCTGTACGGTTGATAAACAATAAGACAGCAGTCCAAGTTTTCTAATAAATAAAATTCACATTCTAAAATATGGTTCGTTCGATACGGGAATTCTTGTTGATTGTAAGCATAACTGAATTTATTTTTTAATACTGTTTGGCACGTAGTAATTAATCTAGTGTTCGATATCACACCGAATTCTTCTACTTTCGAAGCTAGAAAAATGCACGTCGGTGCTAAAAGTAAAGGATCGATACACTTCAACGAGTTTCTGGCATAAAATCGTTTGTAGTATACGGTAGCGGTTGCAATAACTTGCTGACGTAGTTTCAGTTGCTCCCCCAGCACTTGAAGCAAATTCGAAAAGAATATAAAGATTTTCTGATATTCTTCCTCTGTTAATATTGCCAAGTCATGTTGTCTTTCTCTGATCAAATCTTGTTTATCTAATAACCACTGCTGATGATGCGAACTTTGCCAAAAATTTCCAGCCATCTTTTCAAGTTATTAAATTGTAATTACGTTTGTTATTCGAGTACTACTTAATTACCGTTTTCACCGGCATTCATTTTCAACAAAATGTCAGTTGACAGGAGTCAGGAACCGTATGTTCGTTTACTGGGCGTGATCAACGCTCTTACTCTGTCTGACACATACAAAGTCAAAGGACATTCGATATCGACGTTAAAGTCATCTGTGTAAACGTAACGAAAACGTCTTTTTAACCTTTATTTTCTCCATAGATGTTTATGTTTAAACATCTATGATTTTCTCCAATTTTATCACAAATTTTTGATGTTTTGTGGCCTCAGGCTTATATCTTCATTAAAATATTTTAAATGTGTTATGAGCTTGAAAACGATATAAAAAATGTTCTTTCTTTGAAAATGTTACACGTCAAACACTTTTTAGGTTATGTTCTGTTCGTTTTTCACGCAAATTCGTTTCCAGATTTTCTTTTGAATCGACAATTTACTTAAAATATGGCACACGAAGTGACGAGATCACGAAACGTATGTTTTAATGAAAAGAAACGTAGTTTACACCAACAAAATATTTTGATTTATGTTGACTAGGCGTTAGCAAGTCCAATACACTTTGTGACGTCATATCCGCTTTGGGAGCGTTCAAGTATCATGAATCGTAAACACCGAAGTACAAAATTCAACACGATGTTTATAGTTATGGCGTCTACGGCATTTATTCTATGTTTATGGTTTAATATTATAAAATAATAATTATTATTATTATTAATTTACAATAGTAATTATAATTACTATTGTAAATTAATGATAAGCCACGGATTAGTAAAAATGAATCTTGTAGACAAGCGTAACTTCAAAATTCATATGAAAATATTTCCAGATCCACAGATTATTGTTGTGTTCCAGATCTTTCGCCTCATTAAGCTATCAACGCTGTTACGACTGAACGCGACCGAAATAATGTTACTCCCGGAAGTATTGTTAAATTCTATGCCCGGCACTTTTAAATATTATTAATAAGTTCATTAATTTGAATTCACATTTTTTTCCACGTCATTTACATTTGTTTTAGATAAATTTTTATGTTCGCTTATAAAATCCGTTTAATTTTATTAAAGTTTACTAATTTCCCATTTGGGTCAAAGCCTTTTTTTGGTTTTAAAATGTTTTTGTACCCATGAAACAAAACATCGATAGTATATCTCGGGAACTGAGCCAAATGATTTTGTATTTTGCACAATATTAGAACGTTTTGAAAAAAGCGGAGTACTTAATCAGTAAAAGAATGCAAATAAATTAGTAAATTACACGCGGGCATTATTATAGAAACAAATCAGCAAAATTACACACAAAATTCTACAACACAAAACACTAAATTGACTTTCTGCCATTCTTCAGTATATATTGTATGCATTATTTTCTTTGTTTTAACAAAAAGGTTTTAAACATCAATATAATTGAGTCAAAAAGTATCTTTCCAAGAATTTGAGTCAACAAAATTACTGTATGAAGATATAACAAGATTTATATTAGGTATCTTGTTTTGGCAGTTCCTTATCAGAGTACTTATCACGTGACGCAAAAAGGATCGAGGTTTCTATTAAAATTAAGTCAAAATCGGAACATTTCAACAGACTATTAAACTCAATATACCTTTAGCAGATGTCTTATTAATTAACTCTGTTGTCCAAGTTTGTTTGAGATCAGAAAGAACGTCTTCTTGTGTCATTATGAACTCTTCCGTGCCGACTACACCGTGCAAAAAAACATGCAAAATAAAAAATATAAACTCGCAATCACATGCGCATGCAAATGGAAAAACAAACGCAAGTCAACGGGCAAAATGTATAAGATAATATAAAAGTCGCAAATTTTTTGTCATTTTTTTTAACTATGAATTTGTAATTCCTGCGAGATGACTTTACAGCCCAGGTTACTAAATATAATGACCGTTTTCACGGTAATAAAACCATGGATGAAACACAAATTCATAAATCTAAAAAAAAAAATTAACAGACAGTAGTTAAAGGACGGTGACAGAAGTGGTCAAGGAACACTTGGTGGCAGAAATTCTCTCTTTCATGTAGTCTGAGTCCCCCTCTACAAATCCGCTTAGTGAAGTAGGGATCTAGCACGTTGGAATACGACGCTGGGGCATTAAAAAAAACAGCAAAATTCAAAATTGCTCTACTAAATGGCAGAAAATGACTGAATGAGATCTGGGGGGTCCTTCTAATTGCAGAAAAAAAATTTCTGCCAATTTACTACCTGCAGAGACTGTCAGTATAATAATAAATAAATACAAACAAGAAAAATTAAAAAAAGCTCAGTGAGTGAAAACGGTTCGTCTTCTTGTAGAGAATCAGGAGGTACACTTTTCTGCCAAAATCGACCTTGCAAAAACGCGTCATGTTTGAGAAAAGTTTAACATGGTATTCAGGTAAAGCATTAATGACAAGTACTTACATTAAATTGGCAGATTGTGATCTAGCAGTGACAAAATTGGAGGATAATATTTTTTTCAAACTTTTTGGGTACTAATAGAGAGCCTGGTAAGAATTTCTGCCACCGAGCGAAGACTTTTCGAATTTTTGCCTATGCAAATTTTAAAGAATTATCGAAAGGAAATGAGGTGACTTGGAGCCACGAAAATTTTATCTCTTGTTCCGGGCCACCCAATCAACCATTTCAAGTTTCAACTTCAAATTTAATTTTTTTTTATTCTTTTGACGTTTTTATGAAAGGATTTTGAAAGTCTGCAAGGAGTAAATTGGAAGAATATTTTTTTTCTGCAATTAGGAAGTCCCCCCAGATCCTTTCAGTCATTTTCTACCATTTAGTAGAGGAATTTTGAATTTTGCACAAGCGCATTGTAAATCTCCTTCACCGACTAATAATAACGAGTGCTAGCAATATAACGGATTCGCTATTATAACGAAAAAAAGCTGAGAATACGCTCCCAATAATAAATTAAAAATATGAATCGATACTACTAGGCCTAGATAAATCTGGGAACTAGTGACCAAGGAAATAAATAAATTAACGTACACTGATGTCAAATACACTTTTTTGCGCCCCGACACCACTTTTTCAAGTCAATATCGCTGCAGTTCACGGTACGGTAATTAGGAATCAGCCGGCCATAACCATGTGAGTATTTATTTTATCAATACAAAACAGCAAAATGGTCGAGGCAGGTATTTCCGTTTTTCGCAAGACTATAATAGGAGTGACTCCAAAAAAATTGGAATGCAAAACTTTTTACCACAATGCTACTCACTCGATACGAGTAAATCGTTGCAATTATGTGACGCAGATGTGTATGTGAATTAAGAAAACACCGAACGGAAAAATGAAAACGAAAACCAAGATAACAAGAACGGAGTTTACCTTTGGATGGGACACGTGCAGATGATTTAGACCTGTCCATTGATGAGATATCAGATGAATCCGCTTTAAACAGAATAAAACATGCAACCAGTCATGCAAATTGCTACTATAAAGACATTACTATTAAAAAGACACACGTGTTTTTTTTAATACATCGTCAGTATAAATAATAACATTGAAGCATAGTTCTTGTGCTAAAAATAATATAATTTTAATACTGGGTTTCTGATACGGTTTTCAGAATGTCACTTGTTATCAACTAAATGGATATCTCTAATTTGATGGAAACTAATGACATTCTTAAAGTTAAAAATGGTATCAGAAATCGAGCGTAAGTCGGTTTTACTTGAAAATCGATACGATTCATAATAAATTTGAATTTCAAATAAATGAAAGAAAATAATATATTATCGATCAAAACCATTAACGTTAATATTGAATTGTAATTATTGGTTTTTTATTTATACTGGCAATACTGCGTAACTAAACATATCGGTGTAGAAAATGCACAAAACAAATGAACTAATCTCAGCAGCACACGTTGAAATTTGGTAATACCATTTATAGAATAGTATTGTTCAGACTAGCAAGGCAGCCTATCTGCGCGGTAGAATATGAACTCGTCTGGCACGAAATACGCGTGTAAAATCTGTTGTATTACGCGCGACCCCTTTAAATTGAATATGAACTCTTCTGAGCTCTAAGTGTGCGCATGTATGACGCTGGTGGTTTCTCTAAATAATACTACTGTACTTGATAGGCACACACTTTTAAAAATTAATATCTTTAATATCTTTCGCGAGTTATCGTTATTTTAGTGCACCAAATTTTGAAAAATTAAATGCTATTTTTAAAAAAAACAATTGCAGCTAGAAGCTTATTTTTTTATTACAAAGGTACTAAATACCCCTTCTTTGCACCGGAGGCTGGACGCGGTGGGTCAATTAGAACTGGCAGGAGGGGGAAAACAATTTTTTTTAAATCTCCCATAACTTCGGTGCTAATTGACTTATGACCTAAACCCGACGCCATTTTTCCGTTTTTTATCTACTTTTATGTGACAAGTGAAAAAATATGTTTCTCCTAAACTTCTTTTCTTTCTGTTGAAGTATATTCAAATAAAAATTGGTAAAAAAAACATTCCTCCCAGACTTCCTTGAGGAATTCCAAAGTCTCAGCTGCACCGAAATGTTTAGTTCAATCTAAACCAGTAGTTCCCAACTTTTTCTCCACGCAGGTCATTTATTTTACACAAATTCTGTTCACCCAACATAATATATCTCAATTAACAAGGAGAAAAACGCAAAATATGATTTATATGATTTGGAAATAGGTAGTTACGCATTTTACGTCAATGCACAATGTTTGTACCGAAATATTAACATTTCAAAACAGGTTTGATTTACGTCACTGTATCAACGGCTCTTTTTGGACAGAGCAAAATGTGTGAATTATAGACGCCCGACAGTTAAAATCGTTAACAGCGAAAAATGTTAAATTATACTGTTGTATCTTAGTATCGTGCAACATTATGCCGAATTATCAAAATATTTTTATGTTTTTGACTTTTTTATTTTCAAACATTTCATAAATTGACGAGTGACAATGCATGGCATACCTATTCAAAATATCTCGCGATTCAAAAAGGTTGGGAACCGATAACCTAAAAAATATGTACCATACCTATAAAAATATTAATTACTCTATACTATTCAATACGTATCATATGCAGAAGTGCACCATTATGACTGACAAGTGCTCAAACTACCCACTAGATCGACCCACTAGCAAAAATAGTAATGTATTATGTATATAGTAATCATGGTTTTGTTTTTATGACAGAAAAAAAGACATGATGAAATATTTGTGTCAAGACCGTCAATGATGAACACTTACCACGATTCCATCATTTTCGTTTATTTTTTACTTGTCAAGTATAAAAAGTGAAAGAAAAAAAAAGTACAAATTACAACTTTGAAGTGGAAAGGAAAGAGAATTTTGAAAGAGACAGGTACTGTTTTGTTTTGTTTCTATATCTAAACAATACACAATTACTAATATTAAAAAGAAAAATTAATTTATTTCGCACTTACCATCGCTAAGCACCACTTCCGGCTGGCTGGGACGAGGCGCAGTTTTTGTTTCTATCCTTAAAACTCTAGGCTCTGGAACAAAAAAAAAAAAAAAGAATTAAAATTAGAGATCAACTGGTTATTCAAGAGTCTGGTTATCAAGGCATGACAATATGTTTAGAAAGAAAGTTTGGTGATTGCGAATCAATGTCATCAGAGAGCAGCTATCATGCGAGTCACAATCGCTGACTTTGCCCGAGTTGCACACAGTACTTTTTGTAATAAGTGCATTGAAAGTACCACATTAAAAGAAAAAAAATCTGTAAATGTCCATTGTAGATTAAGTGAATGTCACATATATTTTACAATCATCGAGTAGGATGGCGCTACTTTTGCTTTAGACATTAGGTTGGCTAATTAACGAGTTTAGTAATTAAATATTGTGTTCTTTTGCTTTCAGTCACGTTCTACTAAAGTGAATACACTTCTAACAAGGCATTTTAATAAAATATTATGTTTTCTTACCATCTTTGCTCTCATCCTCACTGGTCGGGGATCGAACTGCATTTCCATCAGTATGACTTCTGCTCGCATTAAACGATGACAACGGTTCCGACTCACTGTAATCTGTATCGTCTGTAATGAAAAAACACGCTAACTTGTACTTCTTGCTCGTAATTTCAAATCAAGGTCGTATATACAATGTGTTGAACAGGTTTGATAAATATCTGGTTTTACAAAGAAAATTACAGTTAAAATTTTGATTTTTGTTGATTCCACGGCATATAATGTCAAAATGTAATCGTAGGAAAATTCGTTTTATTTTCAAAAAATTCAAATATGAATTGTTTTTTTTTCTTCTTTCTTTCTTATTACAGTTGAAACATATTGTGAATATATTGGAAATGGTAAAAATCAGAAACCTAAACATTTTTTTTATATAAACTTTTTCTCTAGTCAATATTAATACAAAAAATAGTAATAACACATCTGCCTGTTAGTCCTTTTGTATCAGTATAGTTCGTTAGCGGTTAGGCTTATTTTAATGAAATTTGGTACCTCCAGCTCAAAGTATATTAATAAATAAAATTATCGACCAATTTTTCAGACAATTAATTGTCTGAAAAATGTTTTGAAGAGTACCAATCAGATGTTAATCAAAGATTTCAAAGTATATTATTTTCAGATAGGCTTGGGTAACTATAAAGTTTCTGTCAAAACCGATATTAACGCGAGTGAAGCCGCGTGTGAAATTAACTCGGTACACGTTTGAAATAGTACTTACATTCACCCTTGGTTTTCCTTTCGACGACCTTTCTGTATTCGTCTAGTTCTTCATCCGTAATGGCGTCGAATGGATTCTTGGCGTAAGGCGCTTTATACATGGTCGCGTTGTGCTGATAACCGCGCTGAATGATGCCCTTGCTGGCGGCGCCCACCAACACAACATGGTCGCCGGTCTGTGTGACGCCGGCGTCTTGCATTTTACGCGCCTCCTCCCATGTCACACCCTCTAAGATGTGCGACTGTGGTCCTGCAGATATCTTATCTGCTCGTCGATAATCTTTAATCTACAAAGAATGTGTTTCAAACGTTGAAAGAAAACGATAATTTTGAAGTGAAACTTCTATAGCGCCGGTAAGTTCATGAGGAGATGAAATGAAAAAGCGACTTGACAGAGATAGATTAAATGAGAAAGAAATAGTTAGAACACAATATGGCAACAAACAATGACACTATTTTAGATGTTTGTTAGTGAGTTCTAAACTCTCAAATACAGAACTCTTCTTACGCAATTGCGTGTTCGTATCTTCGGACAGTTCTGGCAGTATTAGGAGTTGAAAACTTCAAAAACCAAACTCAAACAGTTCGAGAATTTGACCCACGAAGTATAGATACAAAAAAGGTGAAACGCAATATTAAAAAAGTGGCTTGGATTTGATGGACACATACGAGTAGGCTACTGTGCACGACGTACCCGTTTAAACCAACAATCATTGAGTAAACAGAACGTCCACCAAAGATCGTTGAGTAACGGTACGTCCTGAACATCAGCGCTATCAGTGTCCTAAAAATGATCGATCATGTGGATCCATTTTTAGGCGCGATTAGCGTAAGCTAAAGCGCCTTATATGTACTCGCTTTGTCTGTGAATCTGTGAGTCACGCTTTTTGTATCCAGCGTACAGCCCAAACGCCTTAACCGATTTTAAAAAACTTTTTTTTGCACGATTCGTCTCCAGGTAACTTAAATCCTAACGTCGCCCGATTTTTGAATTTTGACCCCAGAGGGGAGCAATAAAGAAAAAACGAAGTTTTTTGCTTATAACTCACTCAATTTACATCAGATCGGTTCGAAACCTGTCTTAAACGAAAGAGGAGAAAATTTTACATAAATTTCGTACAACAGAATTTGCCAAAACAGGTTTTTTATACAAATTTATTTAGAAATAAATTCAATTTGATATAATCGATGGCAAACATCTTTCGGTTATCTCTCTCTGTTGCACGGTTTAATATCTAATATATAAATCTAATATATAAAATTCTCGTGTCACAGTTTTCGAAGTCATACTCCTCCGAAACGGCTTGACGGATTTTGATGAAATTTTTTGTGCTTATCCGGTATCTATGAGAATCGGCCAACATCTATTTTTCATCCCCCTAAATGTTAGGGGTAGTCCACCCTTAAATTTTTTTTCTTCCTTTGATTATAATTATTATTAAAGACACGATTTTTTTTTTAAATTCGTATCCATGGTTTTAAAATATAAACAGCCTTATGTATGATTTGAAAAAATTCTGTCAAAAATTAAAAAAACATTGATTTATATACTTTTAACATTTTTCATCATTAAATAATTTTCAAGTGATTTTATAACCTCAAAAGTACTCAACACGTGACACGAGCTTCCAATAACAACGGATTTTGTGTTGTAAGTATACTTTTTTTTTATTCATATCGAAAATGTTGTTGATCTTATAAAAATTGGTCGATAATTTATTTATTGAAGAGTACTAATCAGACGTTAATCAAATATTCAAATATCCCCATTCGTTCTTTTGCACCGGGCACGACGGCGCAGCCGGAGTGTTCGACATACACACATATACGTCCATGTATATTTTAAAATAAATAAAATAGATAGATAGATGTTCCAATTATATAGATATATATATATAATACTGTTAGGCGGTACGAAGTTCGCCGGGTCCGCTAGTGGTAATATAAAGATTACGTTTGTTCTGTCTTAAAATAAAACGATTGCATTTGTTCAAAAACGGATGGCATTTCAAATATTTGTGAAATGCAACGCCTTCTGAGTTAACAATTTGAATAACTATTTATTAGAACATAATACTTTGACAGATGCAAACGTCATTTTTGACATTTCTTACCATTCCGACACCACGGATGAGCGGATTGAAACCAAATTTTGGGAGGATGTTTGATATGCAAATATGAAGTGGCCTATTGTTTTTTGGGAACATCGACGCATGCGTAAAAGAGTATATCTTTTATAATGTTGTTTTATATAATAATAATAATATGGTTTTTAAAAAGACTTATTATTTTATCTATTTTTACATGAAAGTTTTGTAAATTTTTTGGGGAAAATCGGCGCATCCGCAAAAGAGATATGGGCTATGACGTTGTTTCTTATATAATAATGCTTTACATTTCATAACGGTTGATTATTCTATCTGTTTTACAAGAAAGTTTTGTAATTTATTTTTGGGGAAAATCGGCGCATGCGCAAGAGATATTATGTGCTATAACGTTTTTTATATAACAATGGTATACTTTTCATAGCGGCTTATTATTCTATCTGTTTTACAAGAAATTTTTGTATTTTATTTCGGGAAAAATCGGCGCATGCGCATCAGAGATATATGTTATTACAAGAAAAATAAAATAATAATAAAAAGAAAGTTTTTGTTGAAATGTACCAGAATGGAAATATAATTATTTTAATAATTTAGGGTAATAATTATAAAAAAGTTGGGTGTGACTAATTATTAATAAATTATTAAAATGATTTTTTCCTTTCTGTGTTTCAATATTTTCAATTGTAATTTTTTTCGTAGATTAAGTTAATTAAATTATATTATTAAAAATATACAACAATTTTCAAACATAACGCCGGGGTATATTTTATAGAATTTCGCGCCTTGTAATTCTTGAATTACTTGTGTCTTCAGACAATATTTTTTTGAATGCAAAAATTATGAAAAAGCCTATGCCGTTTCATCTCTTTTATATTTACACTTGGTGATTTGACCGGCAAATGCTCAATCGTGTCCAAAGAGTCCTGTATTGCCAACACATCTATTTTGTGAGCTATGAAAGAGATAGAGCAAAGTACAAAATGCGTTTAGTTGGTAGTGCCAATATGAGTGAGTTAATGCACTATTTATGAACTACAGTTTTTTTTTTTATAGCAATCAGATATTTATACAGATGTAAAATTATAAAATTTGGTCATCTATCGCATTTAAAAAATAAATAAATGAAAACAAAACACTCACCTGTTGTTGCAGCTGTTTGAATTCCTTAGGATTGGTATTTTTGGGCACAAACTGCAACGCTGAATCAATTTTCACAGGCGTACTAGTCGAATGGGTAGGAGAATCATCCGTGACCCACTGTGGACAGACAAAACCAGCACATCAGTCACTTTATTTCGACAAAGCCGCAAAATAGCTTTCATAGAAGTAAAAAGTAAGCCATATAACAAGTTCAGAAGAAAAAAAAAAAAGAAACACCGTCAACAAACATGTGCCTGTTCATTTCGTTAGTCATTCAAAAACCATGCTCAAGAATCTTAGAAAACAAGCGGTTATACAAACTGACACTAAAGTCCCAATGTACTGGTTTCGTCTTGGTTTTTAACAACCGTGGCACACACACTTCAAGAACTAACAAAAAAAACCAGGCACAAGTTCTAACTAAAAATGATATTCAATGTTGAAAACAAAAACCACAGAATAAACGAAAGTAATAAGTTAAATATTAAAAACGTTTTTTTTATTAGTGTAGTCAAATAAGCTAAACACAAAGGACAACCTCGGTGAGAAAGGGATTCTTTTGGCATTCTAAATGTTTTCTCAAAAGTCTCATAAGATCACGTATGAGCGTCCTTAGATATTCAAGGTCAAAGGTCGCGAAAATCAGTTTTTTGGAATTATCTCGCTTCCTTTGCCTCAAATCGTATTTGCATTGATTATATAAAAGTTGTAGAGAATAAAATTCTCTACAAATTTCATCTCAAACAATTATAATCGTTTTTGAGATAGAGCGCGAAAAGTGTGGAGCGCTCAGCCATACATGCCAAGGTCAATCGCGAATCCCAGTTCATAGTACGGTTTTTTAACTTATTTGTTAAATATTAGTTAATTAACTATTTAATACATTATATTAATTATAATTATATAATGTATATTTATATTTATATGGACTGGGATTCACGATTGACATTGCGATATGACATGTGTGGCTATCTCAAAAACAGTGAAACGTATACAAAATTGGTTAAGACGAAATTTGCAGAGAATCTTATAGTCTATAACTTTTATAGTAAATGAATATACGATTTGAGGCAATGGAAGCGAGAGATTTCCAAAAAACTGATTTTCGCTACCTTTAACCTTGAATATCTAAGGACGCTCATACGTGTCCCCTTATGAGACTTTTGAGACAACATTAAGAATGCTAAAATAAAGGTTTATACAAATATTCAGCTCATTCCATTTCATTCCGAGGTGAAACCCCAAAGTGACTGGACTATATGGATTTCTTATATACTAGATAATAGGATATTTTCCATGTAATTCGTGTTCAACGCATCACAAAACACAGTCAATCATACAAAAAAATATCTATACATCAACATAAATTATACGCATTATCAAATAAATAAAATTGTCAACCAATTTTTTTCAGACCATATATTGACAAAAATAATATAAAAATATAAATCAATATAACAAAAGATGATATTTTTTAGATATTTCTGAAGAAGATCCAAATCCGGATCGAAACGTCATCTTTTGTTATATTATTTTTATATTATTTTTGTCAATATATGGACTGAAAAAAATTGGTCGACAATTTTATTTATTTAAAGAGTTCTATTCAGACGTTAATCAAAGATTTGTATACGCATTATCTACACTAATAATAATTATCAATGCAGATATTGCATATATTTATGTTAATCTACCGTTCTCAACGAAATTATAATTGTCAAGGAGTACGGTAGACCTGATTGACATTTATCGAAAACCATTTAGTATAAAAAAATATTAATTTTATAATCGACAACATATCCGGAAAATTCGAAATCTCACGTTATTACGATAACAAGCCAATACCTATACTCACACTAACTAACTGTATTTTAAAAATTGTATCCATACAAAACTTGACACAAGCGAAGCCCGAATTAAATAATTGCAGTTGGAAATGTGTCTAAAACTGCGAATTGTGACGTCAGAATTCGTTACAGAAATGCAGTTGCTTTATTACTAAACATAACATATTACCATAGTTATCATTAAAATACGAATTGTGACGTCAAAATCCTTTTCCGCGAGAATTTCCTTCATATGTAAACGTTATTATGGTACATAATTTTAATTCTATGTTGTTTTCACATGCTTCTTGAGCAAACCACAAACATGAAAATACCCTATTCACTATTGTATCTAGTATATTGAAAATCACCGCTTTTTGACAACACCACAGAACTCCTAAATATGAAACGTGATTTTAAAAAATCCACATTCCTCGATTTTCACAAATCAATTTAACAAAGTGTTGTCAGCCACAACTGGATCGATTGGATTAATAAAATGTTCCTTTCACAATCTGAATACCATAATAGTTTTTATTTTATATATATTATTTAATATGCTTACATAAAGGTGTGTATATATTACTATTATATTTTAATTATTTGTATAGCTTGGCATAATTATAGCGTTCAAAGCACAATTTTAAAACAACCGCTAAAATGTATTAGACGTGGAATTATGGCTGCATTTAGTTATCAAGAGATGGCAGTAAATACGCTCAAATATATTGACGTTTATTTTCACTGAACCTATTCGGAATCCAAAGGAATGGTGAGACCTCTGGTGAGGGGGGTTTTTGACAGGTAAACATTGATTTAGAAAAGCATTATGGAGGCTAACATAGCCTCCATCATGCTTTTCTAAATCAATATTTACCTTATGCCTCCATAGTTTATCTGTCAAAGACCCCACTTAGGATAGTTCGGCGCATTTCTCACCAGAGGTCTGACCATTCCTTTGGGTTCCGAATTGCAATGTGAAACTGTATATGAACCCAAATCTTCTTGGTTTCTGGACTTGTAGGCCGTGGTTCAATAGTATTTCTACCTGACGTTTCATCTACAATTGTAGACATTTTCAAAGGCAGTGATGCGATAAATAAATCTGTCCTATTCAGTGAAATATGAAGTAAATATCAAATTTATGTCAAAGAATCTAGCAGCCATCCCTTGGCAACTAATCAAACTTAATGAGACACACATCAAATAATGACACTTAATAATTGTTACGGCACATATAAGACTAGAAATTAATCGTTAAAATACACTAACAAAAATTTGTTACATATGGCAAATGATTGCAAATATTTTAGTTTAATTTTCGTATTTGACAATTAAGTATTGAACAGAACCCCAACAATATTTTGACCTTGACAACAATTCATATTTTCAACAACAAAACTTTTATTAAATACAATTTCTTATTGTTTGTGACCAATTTACAAAAACTGACCGAACTGATATGCTAAATTTACAACAGAAGAAAAATTTTAGAAAAACAAAAAAAACGATCCCTCAAAAAACGATGATGTTGGAGTTTAAGTGCCAAAACATATTGAAGATATATAGAATTACAAATTCAAACGCTCAACAATTGAGATCGTTAGCGTCTTAAACATTTTTAAATGTAATATATTCGATAAATACAAATTATTACACGTAAAAAAATACGTATAATCATTCAAGATTGCACGTCATTTTGGCATTAAATTTATACACGAATATTGTATTTATATCAGTGGTTTCCAAACCATGCGTTGTGACACTCCTGGGTTCAAGAATCCCTCTTTTTTCTCAGGAAGGAGATATAAAATATCTACACAGCTACGGAGGTATAGCGTCAAAAAGTTTGAGAACCACCAATCTATGTATTGCAGAGGGTTTCGGACAGAGTTAATGTGAATTGTACTTTCATTTCATACCTCAATATTATTGAGCAGTTACTGTGCAGTGCATCTTTCTTATATCTACTTTAAACTTAAAACACATTATTAACTAATACAGACTATTGCATAGTCAAATTTTTACGTTTGTGTAGCTGTAGATACACATTTATGGCTATTCATGGAGAGCGGATATAATGTCAATTTTCAATAATCTTTTTTCACAGATGTACGGAGTTTCAAATCAATTGCAAATTATTTACCATAAGTATATAAATAAAATGCAAATTAGAGCCATATTATAGTTTATAAACACCCCCCCCCCCCCGGCAAAAAAAAAACCATTGAATATAAAATCGAATAGATTTAAGAAGTGAGCCGTTTTTGAGAATAAATAACGAATTGAACGAATTTGGCGCTACATAGCGTTATGTACACTGTGTTAGCATTTATGCCGGCGATACACGATGCTACCAACACCGTCCAACATACGTTCATCGCATTGTGTGGCCGACGGTCAAACCTACGAGCTTCCAATGTTCGCGTTTGACCGTGTTCCGGCTGTTGTCGGTATTCTTGACCCGAGTCAAAGAAAGTATCCAGCGTTCGAAGGAAAACATTCTTATGCTTTGATGTAAATATTACGTTAATTCGTAGCGTATTGTTAAATACTGTTTGAGTGTTTATACTTTATAAAGATTATTTGTTCTGATTTATTTGTGTTTTAAACACGTACGTTTATTACATTATCATTTGATATTTAGAAACATAAGCTTCCTGTACAAAATCCATTACTTTTTGCGCTATATTTTATTAAAGTATTAACTATAATAATTCCAAGTTAATTTAATATTTTATTGATTGTATTTTGTATTATCAACTTTTCTCAATTCAAGATTTCAAACATTCGACACACCGTGTAGCAAGTACTTTGGCACACCAACTGTCGAACTCAGTTGACTCAAACGTTCTGTCCAACGCTCAATCGAACGTTCGTGTCAACGTTCATAGCATCGTGTAGCGCCGGCTTTAGCATGTGATCAAATATTTTGAAACGACTAGTTAGGCGCTTCATGTTTGCTACTTGAAATTAACATCAAATTCATATGACAACCAGCTGGCAACTAGCAACCGTTCGATAGCATGATCTACCATTATTATTAGGGCTTAAATGACTACAGCTATGTCGTATATAATTTGAACCTACCCAATGACTATGAAGTTATTATTTGTTAGGCTATTTTCTATAGGGCTTGTTTTCTGTCTTCATTGTTTAAGTAAACTGAATATATATATATACTGAATATATATATATTCTATGGAGCATGGTACATAATCATAAATTTAATTTTTTAAATATATATAATAGCTAGCTGTGTTTATAATTTCTGTTGTCTTTTCATTGTTTTGTTATTTAAAAACACAAACTAAAATTAATTTGCATCGTGTGATTTATAGTTAAAAATAAGCAAAAGCAAATTATTAAACGCAGTCATTAATAATAATAATAAAAACAACTTAGGACCTACAAAGGATCAGTGACAAAAATATCAAGAACAAAAAATTCTTGATCCACTAAGCTACTGAACTGATTTGAAAAATTCCTTCCACTGTTTAAAAGCCTACTTCTTTCTATTCATGGGAATTGATTCTAGTACTCTCTGGTGGCAGAAAATAAAAGCTGTATATGCTTCAATCACGTTTATATTATATTTCATCTGACAAGTTAGTTTATTGTAATGAGTGAACTAAAGAAAAATAATTTATTCTTGTTGAGATCTGTGCATGTTATGGTTTCTAATGCATTTATATCATTGCTACAAATAAATTTAAAAAAGGATAGAAATTTAGGATTTAGTTAGGTTAAAAAGGATTTCATAATGACAGTTAACAAATTATCATCATTATGGAATATGGAATAAAAACTTTTTTATTTAATATAAAAAATGAATAAAAAAACAAAAAATAAATTGATGTAGGTATATAAACAGAAAAGAAAAGAACTAACCGATGAAGAAAAATCAAAGTTCCAAAAATGTACTTGCTCCTGACTATAAGTGATTCGCTTTAAACATCTGTTCTGTTTCTACTAGATGTCTTTTAGAATTACCCAAATACTTAATAATATCAGTAATATTTATTTCGAATTTATTATCCATTATAAATAAATTATGTGACGTTTACTTTAGAATTGATTAAAGCATATACAGGTTTTATTTTCTGCCACCAGGGAGCACTAGAATGAGTTCCCATGGCGAATTATTACACTACGCCAAAAGAGGGATAATCTGTGAACGAAAAGTTGGGAAGCGTACTCAAAGCTAATTTGGTGAATGTTGGCTAAATTTTAATAGGTAGTGACGTGATATAAGATATTTCTTTAAACTGAAATCTACTCGGTTGAAGCCGGACCAGAACGCTAGTAGTGCATAAAGCAACGTTCATAATTTAAATGTTAATTTTGTGATCACAATCCTTTGCAGGTTATTTTTTAACATACACTCTATAAATATAAAAAAAACACGCTTTCTATAAAAATATGTGAGTACTTGTTAATAATATCCAATAAAATGTTATAACTTATAATTTTTGCTAACACATTGTTAAAACGACACCTAATACAAATTTCAAAAAAAAAGTTAATTTGAACTTTCAAAACTACAATTTCTCATTTTATAAAATAATTTCAAAAAAACAAAAAAAACAAAAAACAAAATAATAGCACTGGAATGCTTAATAACATTTATATAAGTATTACTTTTAAAAACTGTTCTGATTTGTTCAAAAAAGCAACAAAAAGCAAAACGAATCAACAAAAAAATCCATAACTCAAAAAAATATGCTATCAATGATAAACAATAAACTGATCTAAAAGATCATTTATTTTAAAGTAGCAATTTTCTGCTAGAAAAAGTAACCAGAAAAAATAAATAATTTCAGAACCAGAAAAATTTAGCAACACTGTAAAAATTTTCAACATGTTGTAATGTTAGGACACCTTTTGAAATATGGTTTATTTATTTATTTTTTATCTTCAAATTTAATATATTCTACCTTGGTAATTTTCTTCGGATCCGGTGTGCCAGTTTCCAGTATTTCCACTTTCTGGTATACATTCGGCGAGTTAAGCCATCTTGTGCGATCGTTGCCTCTGCGACCATCGATTCGTTTCCAAATTCTGTAAAATAAAATTATTACATTATAATAATAATACAAAATTATTCATAGAGGGAGTGATGAGTCCTGAGACGCAGAAAACTGAGTTGGGCCGTGGAACAGCTAGAATTAAGTTAAAAGAGTCCGAGAATTTGACCAGTCCGTAGTTTAAACGGTCCAAAGAGTTTTGCAGTGCCAACGCGCGCTTCGGAAGAACCAGTAAAGAACTGCACTAACAAAAAAACTCGGGTCGCAGTGCGAAACCCTGCCGACAATATAGTGTATTTGCTTTTATAAGCAGTGTGGCTCTATTGTATGTACTTAACTTTGTTTTTGGACAAAATAAAAAAAATTACCCCTTAATACACCCCTTAAAAAACATTTTTTTACTTAATTTCAATACTATACCAATTCAACATCTGTACCAAATTATATACACCCTTCAGTATGTAAATCCATATCAATAAACTTGCGTTTTCATAAAATTTGTAAGTCCGGTTCTGTCAGGCCGATTTTATTAAAATTTTAGCAGCACATTTCAATAATTACTAAAGGGTTAAATTTCAAATTTGAAACGATTCTGAGAATTTTTTCGGTATTTTTGGGCCCAAAAACATTTTTCAACCCCTAAATACCCCCCTTAAAATGGCCCGATCGGGCCCATTTTAAATAGGCTTCTTGCGATAATGGATTCCAACATGTGGACCAAATTTCATTTAAATCGATTAAGTCTGTCGAGAGTTATTGTGGTCACACATATATATATATATATATATATAAATATATAAATATATATATATATATATATACATATATATATAAACATTTACAAAAATGGTGCCAAACTTCTTAGAAACTTATGAAACGTCGAGAAATTTTGGTCCGACCCCTAGGTCCCGCCATCCGACCGACGCCAATAGTGTAAGTGCCTTATGGCAAATACACTAAAAACTCTAATTTACAGAACGAAAAATAGTGACGTACCCTTGTTTGTAGAGTTCTTCTTCTTCGAGCAAATAACCAAGAGACGACACGGCCGGAGGAACTTCGACGTCATTCTTAGGTCTCGGTGGATCGCCTTTCACGAGTGGATGACGATACAAATAGCCTGTTCTGAAGCCAGCATTGTCCAGCATACGCATTAGTGCTTCGAATTCAACGCCGCCTGTCATAAAAATGTTATTTTATTAACGCATAGACTTTTATGAGTTGCACAGAAAAAATATATTAGTTATGAATTCGCACTGGAATTAGAAGTTTCGCGCTTGACATTCAATTTTTTTCTTGTTAACTAAGTAAGCGATTTATTTTTTAAGCTGCACTTTACCTGAGGGTTTACCAACAGTTCACAGTATTTAAAACAAAACTCACCGATACGCCATTTGCGTTCAACTTTATCACCGAATACGTGCGGCTGGTCTGGTCTGGGAGTACTATCTGGAGCTTTTCTCGCGGCCTCATACATATGTTTTCTTGCTTCGTCTGACATTAGAACTAAGTTGTCTATACCTACTGGCATTAACTGAAAATGAAAAAAATTGTAGTGATAAATTTCGTTTCAAAATACTTTTTTTCGGAGAAAAAACATTGGCCTCAGTTACTAACAATGAGCTCTAAACGCAGTCTATTTCGAGGTAAGGGTTGAAAATGGCGATCATGGAGTAATAAGCGTTTGTAGCCAAGTGTTTGTTTTACGGATTGTCGATGGTACCAGAAGAAGGGAAGAATATTAAAACGCCCAACATCTTAAATGAACCTTTTCGGAGGCATGCGAATATGCTCACGTTTAGTCATGTAGGTAAAAAATAACTCCTCAGTCCAGAATATGATCCCGACAAGGCGTAAGACGATCAATTCTTAGTGACTAAGTCAGGGCTCATCTACCTACTGCTCTTCTCTAAGGTTCAATTGACATTAATTTTTAAACAAAAATACACATAAGTTATGTAATCAAAAGTAATGTCAGATTTCATTATTTGGTTGTCACAAAAGTCCAAAGTTAAACCCAAAAATAAAATCACTCGATACCTGGTATAAAAATTCTAATAAAAACTGCTTGTGTTAACAAATGCGTGTTTTCAATAACACTGAACAATGTACTATTTAGATTTTCGAAAAATATTTCCTAAGATTTGCAAAAAATATGGCTTATTATCCAAATAGGTATGCCAACCTATGGACTAGCCCATGACAGCGTCAGTGATTTTAAGTACTTAACTATTACCATTCCAACCTATAAGTGGGAAATGGTACTAGTTTAGGTGAAAATTCACTTTTCAAAATTTTACAATATCTTTTCGTTTTGAGGTCCCCTGAATTCAAACAACATTTTTTTGGAAAAACTGTGCGTCTGTTTGTCTGTGAGCATGATACAGGTCAAACAAATGAGCGGATTGAAACAAAATTTTGAGAGGATGTTTGGTGTGCAAATAAAAGAACCCTATTGTTTTTGGGGAAAATCGGCGCATGTGCAGAAGGAATATATGCTATAACGTTGTTTTTTATATAATAATGGTATACTTTTCATAACGGCTTTAAGATAATATATAAGAAGGTATTCCAATCCTGCAATGCATCATGGGAAATGTGTCAAGCGGTGGCGCCACCACGAGTGTGTCAAATACACTAGCCATCCAATCCTGCAATGCATCATGGGAAATGTGTCAAGCCAGTAACTAAAGTATTTTCATCCTAACTCTTGAAATAATAATAAATATTGTTTATTAATTAATTAGCGCCTAAAAAATTTTTTAGGCGCTAATTAATTAATAAACAATATTTATTATTATTTCAAGAGTTAGGATGAAAATACTTTAGTTACTGGCTTGACACATTTCCCTGCATTGCAGGATTGGATGGCTAGTGTATCTGACACACACGTGGAGGCGCCACCGCTTGACACATTTCCCATGATGCATTGCAGGATTGGAATACCTTCTTATATATTATCTTAAACGGCTTATTATTCCATTTATTTTTTCAAGAAAGTTTCGTTAAAAAGTTTTTCTAAACTTTATAGTTTTGGAAATATTTTGAAAATAAAAAAAAAATCAGCTGTTCTTGTTTTGTAGATCTGTCAAAAATAAGCTAGTTAAGCATGCTTTGATTAATTTTTACATGACGTGAACATATTATGTAGGTAACCATGGCAACAAATAGTAAATATGTCATATTGAATACTGGCCATTACCCGCGTCACCGCACGCGGTATCAGAAATGTTATTTTCTTTATTATACTATATCAAATGACATAAAGTTGGAATGGTCCCGTCGCCCAATTGGCTTGATTTTTTTTACTTAAAACAGCGTCATATCGCAAAACTAACCTTAAGTTGCGTTTCGCACGCAAGCACCGTATTATAAACGTTAAAGAAAGCCTCTTCAATTGTTTCGCCACAGCAGACAGCACCGTGATTGGTCAACAGCATGACTTTGTTCATGGCTCCCAAATTGCGAGCGATTTTCTCACGCTCTTCTGGTTCCACAGGGCCACCGACGTAAGGGTGCATGCTGACTTCTCCGATAACAACCGATTCTTGACTGATTGGCAACAGTCCACACTTGAGCGCTGAAACAGCAAGGACGGACGGTGTATGGATGTGGATAATGCATTTCAAGTCCGGCCGCGCTGCGTGTATTGCAGAATGCAACATGAAATTGGAAATGTTCACACCGAAGTTAGTTGTTCCTTGTTCCACTACAGCTCCCTGAAAAAGATTAAAATATTTATTAAGTAGCTTTTACAAGTGGTTTTGCTCGAGTAAAGTATTATTATAGTTTTTGTCCGTGGTTTCTTTTCTATATATGTATTTAATTTAATTTTAATTAAATTTTTTTTAAATTTAATTCAAATCGGATTAGTAGTTTAAAGAGTTATGATTTGTCTTCAGTTTTATTATTATTAGTATTGACTGACTAACCTTGATATAGATATAGATACTTTATTCCTCAAGAGACCTATTACAGGTGTAGAATCGTCAATACAAAAGTAAATACAAAGAATACCCAACAATATAGTTGTACATCATCAATTTTTAAAATTTAAATATTCTGATATGTCATTGTTTACTTATTGTTCGGAAATGACAACCATGCGTTATGAGATATAGCCTATAAAATATTATTAAAAAAAAAAGAATAAAATAAAATATTATCAAACAAAATGTTTTTTAAAGATAAGTCTTTAATAAAATGTTCTAAAAAGGAAAAAATAATTTTTAATAATTTAGGTTCATATTTATAAAAGCGTGAGTCGTGACTAATGAACTATCATAGACTTGACAATCGACGCTTTCATAATTACAAACCTATAAGTAAATTAAAAATAACTTTTTTTTAAAGTACATTCAATAAAAGTTTATCTTTAAAAGTTTTTGAAGTAGGTAATATTTTATTTTGTTCTTTTTAGTCTGACAATTTTTTTCCAAGAAAAGGGTTTTTAATACAATAAAAAAAAATTCATTTCATCAACGCGGGGCTCATATCCTGCGATTAAGTCTCATGTTTTGTTAACTGAGCTATGACCACTGCAGTCACTATCGCTCAATATTACTGTGTACCACTTGCGGGCCCATTCATTAATTAAAAAAATTGGTTGTCTGTAAAGTCGGTTTACGGACGATAGTTTTACGTGATAACGTCATAAAGAAACATTGATGAACTCTCTGACGTCACGCGAGAAGAGAGAGAAATGCGTACAAGCCGACGCTTGGGCCGATCGTGCCTCTCTATCGCTTATACCGCGCTCTCGCTTGCACGCTCAGGCTCAGGCGGAACGTGACACTTTTTCGTGCGTGCAGCCGGTGTTTCATCAATTTATAAGACGTTATCACGTCAAAAAAAAAAACATAAATTTCATACAATTAACATCTAAAAAGATCGTTACAGTGCTTGCAAAATTTCAACCAAATCGAATAGCTTGCAAGACTTGTTACAGACAGACAAAGCAAGTTAAATAAAAGCTTATGAAAATATCTCTATACTTATTCGTGAAAATCACACACAAATCGGTTGAACAATTTCCGAGTTTATTGCGTTTAGACAAACAATGTCTTGTATTGTAGTGATGTAACTATAAATTTACCTGCATATCAATTTTGACCAAACTGGATGCCGTGAGCTCATGATACAACATTCCGAAAGGGTTCACTAGGAAGTGTTCTTCTTCCTGGTTCAGTCTGGCAGTGATTTGACTATTGACACCTTGAGTCCAGCCGTACAAATCCATCAGTCTGAAGACAGCGGCAAGTTTACAGCGCAAAAGTTTTTCACCTTTGGCATAGCCCATACTTTCAACGCCGCGAATATCGTTAATCGGCACGACACAATTCGGGTTCTTGAACATGTTTCCCGAGTTCACCCGTGAACTCGGCACGCCCATCATTTCCGAGATTTGCTGTAAGAGTCCCGTCGGACCAACACCGCCATCTTTTAATTGTCCTGCAAACAAAAAAAAATTGAAAATTTGTTTTTTGACGTGATAACGTCTTATAAATTGATGAATCACCAATCTTATAAATTGATAAAACACCGGCTGCATGCACGAAAAAGTGTAACGTTCCTAACGTTCCGCCTGACCCTGTGCGTGCTTTTCTCGAAAACGGCCCTAACGATTTGGATGAAATTTACTGAAAAGGGATTTTGGGGGGCAAAAAATCTTTTTAGCTAGGTCTCATCTCTCGAAAAAATCGTTTTCTTACAAACTTTATCATTATAAAAATCAATTTTTTGACGTATGAAAATACTTAAATATTGTAAGTAGGTTTTGGAATTTTATATACTTAAACAATAAAACAATTGTTTTCTAAATATTATGACAGTTAATCTTTGAGACTTAAATAAATACGAAAGAAAGAAAGTTAATAAAAAAAATTATTTTTATAGGTGGTGAGTAATTTAATAAATAAAATTAACCTAAATTTGAAGCGAAAGATGCAATATCATAGATTCGAATTATTATATGTAGAATTTAGGTTATGTATTACGGAATACGTTATCACGTAAAACTATCGTCCGTAAACCGACTTTACAGACAACCAATTTTTTTTTTTTTTAAGGGTGAACACGACTTGAACGGCAATATGCTTAGTAAAATTGTGAACCTGGTACAGTTGAAAAACTGAAGTAATGGAGAAAAAATTTGTAACTGTGGTAGTTGTACTTGCATGAAGAATTACGATATTGAGCTTTTTAAATGCTTGTTTGAAGAATTACTTTTCCTATTATCAATATAGTTAATATATCGTCTCTTATTTTTTAAGATCATTTAAAAACCATCAATGTGTTTTGCAAGCATCAAAACGACTGTCGATGTGTATGATTTCTAAAGATTTATTTTAACACTTTGTTTACATTACTTTCATAAGAATTACATTAGATTATTTGTATTTTTTCTATACATTGAGATTCTGGTCTGCAGTTGACAGCTCGATCAAATTTAACCTGCCACCGTTCTCGGTTTCTGTTAGCACAGCATAATAAAATTTACCTGCTGAATCACTCGAAACATAAATTAAGTCTAATTTGCGCACACATGCTGCGCACGCGACCGCCATGTTCTTAGCAGGTACAACTGTCAGTTCGGACTCTACTTTCGTGTCAGTCGTGTAGTAAAAGTAGTTTTTTTTTTTTTAAGTGAAACTTTTATTCTATCGCCCCGAATTTTTCTGGCCGTCTGTTGCATGTCGCATTACAGGCGGCCGCGGAGTAGGGGTAAAGTGAAAGGCGTTCGGAGTAGGCGCTCGGTAGAGCAGCCAAAGCCAATATGGCGGCGCCCATGGTTAGCATCAGCTGACCGTGTAGTATGTATAACACATAGTCAGTCTGCAAGTGCTGTACAGTGTTTACATGTTTTTATTCGTGTATTCATGTGAATATTGTTGTTTATAATTAATCGTGATGGATAAGTGTCTACAATCCAACGCCTACAACCCAATAAAAGTTTCACTTGCGTCGTGGTTTCTTAAAACCACACAAATGTTTTTTTTTTTTAGGAGCATCTTGGATTTGAGATAGTGCGCGCTTTGTCTTAGAAATTGGCTGACAAACATCAAATTACCGACAGTCGAGTGATTTTGTTAGTGTTTCTATATGCGGTGATATTAGCAATGACTTCCATGGCCTAGTGACCACAAGACAATGAGGCGTAAAGAAAAACAAAACACCCACCTTCGATAATACGTTCGAGTTCTTCCCGAAACAATCTGCTGTTCATAATCAATTCGACACGCTTGCGTCTCTCCATTTCGCGCATGTCGGCGTCGATATCTGCCGGTCGTATTTTGGTTCTGTCGTCATCATCCAGGCCGTCGGCCATTACACCGTTGGTCTGCGGTGGCTGCTGCTCCGACTGGCTTATGTCCGTCATCTTGCCTTCTCAACAGCAGCACTCACCGACACACAGTCTGCAACAAAACAAAACAACGATTATAGTAAACGCGTACAGAACGTTGCTGAAAAGTTTTTTGGCTTTACTTTGTTAATAGATTATAGAGTGCAGTATTTTTGTTAATACGTTTTTTTATTTTATACTTTCTAAATAACTTCCAAAACTGAGAAATATTTTGTATCTAAAGATACCGTTTTGTTATACAATGTACATATATTTTTTTAGAAGCAAAAGTTCAAAAACGAATATACCAGCAGGGGCGAACACAAGCTTTCACCATTGTTGATCGACGGTTTTATAAGGGATTATTAATAGATTGTAAATTCTGTTTAAGCCTATTCAAAATTTTGAAAGAAATCGGAGAACATTGTTAAATGTTCCAACTCGGGGACGGGGGTACTGTGACTCAAAAATATCTACCATGTAAGTCACAATTAGTAGATTGTGTATCTAGTGCCGAAATGGGTTTAAAACGAAGGCCCGCGAGTTTTACGTCACATAAGCCGTAATACCATTACGAACGCGGTATATGTGATTTTTGTGCACCTATCTTCTATAAAATAGCCGCTTTTCACTACATTTTCAAACTGTTCGTCAGTTCATGTTTAAACGTCACTTCTTATAGAAGGTTATAAAAAACAACTGACACACAGTGACTTACTATTGAATTGGTACAGCGCAGCCAGTCTTGTAACACCAAATAACTTTGCAACTATTTTGATATACTTAATTAATCAATAAGTATTTAGACTTTTTCATTAATATAATACAATAGTAGGGTTATGTATCTATCAAGTGAGCGAATTAATATTTTATGACGCACAACAAATCATAAAATAATCACGCATGAGATATAGGTATAGGTATGTATTATTTGAATGTACTTCCTATAAAATAGCTAATTTTCACTTCATAATTATACATATAAATATATTCCTGAGATTTGATCTGTTTATGAAGTCAACGTTTTCTATGCGTGTCTCTGTTGCTCATATGGATTTGAATGGTAACTGACAGAGAATTCAGGGTTGCCAACTCCTAAAAACCTTTCTCCCAGCCACAAGTTGAAATATCCCTAAAAAAATTGTTTTACTTTCAAAAAATTTATCGTATCAGGATAGATTGCGCTCGGTTCTGTTACATAACGGAATAGTCAATACCGTCGTCAAAGCAGAAAACTGTTGAAGATAAATTAACAATAAAAAAATATTGTTCTACAGTTACAATAATCGGAATTCATTGTTCTCATTTTCAACAAAGTTTGCCGCTTTTACGACGGTATTCTGCTATCGAAGGAGACCGAGCGCCACATGATGTTACTATAATACTATATTAGTACTTAGTACACAGATATTTAACGATGACTCGGTTTTGTAATTCATCTATGTCTGATAGAAAAATTTTGTTTTTTTGTGTCCCTAAAATTACCCCTAAAAAATCCCATTCTACATCCCCCCCCCCAAAACCCCCAAGTTGGCAACCCTGAGAGAAATTAATATTGGACTGATAAAAGTGCGAAATGGGTCGTTTTACTACCAATACAGGCACGAAAAGCGTTTATTTTGGGTGTACCGAAATATAACCCAGTATACTGACCAGTGCTAATGACGTCATGAATCGACGCCGTACAGTTGATTCGTTCCGAAATATACTGGCCAGCGCGTTGACGTATTATTATTTCGGATTTCTCTCGTCCACCAAAGTAATTTGTTTACTTTGTTGATCAGACATTATTGCAAATAATAAAATAAAAAATCCCACAAAGTCTGATTACACACGTCTGGTTAAATATTTATGCTACGTCAAATTTGTCTCACCAGTACAATATGGTGGCATACCAGTACCGTTATGGCGTCAGATTCATGACGTCATTAGCAATACTGGGCTATATTTCGGAACATACCCTTTATAGGGAGCAGTGCAAAAAGGTATCTTGGATACTCTAACATTCTATTGGATATTCTTACCAGTTCTCGGGAACAGGGTGCTTGCAATAGGGGAACCATTTCAACGCGACATAAAGCCACAACACTCATCTATTCTCAAGCCGTAAAATATACAATATTATTAAACTTACCAAATACTTTCTGAAGTTATAAGTTAAGAGATCAAATCATAAGTTTGCTTATTTCCATTGACACAATCAAAACGATTATTATATTATATACAAATTACGAACCAATCAGAATAGTTTTAAAAATATATTTTTATCTAAAGGATATAAAGAGCACGGTGGGGTTAGCAGCTATAAAAAAACAATTTGGTCACTTCTTTAACCACAACAATTTTGTTATCGGATGTAAATTTTGACGGCTATGCTCGTATCTTCCGCAAAAATTACTAGTTTAGTTCTTGCTGGATAAATTTACATCCAATAATAAAACTGTTGTGGTGGTTTAAGTTCTGCCGAATTTTAAAAATTTTCGCTAACGACCTCAGCTGTTAAGCGTTTATTTTAGATGGAGAGTCGGGCGTGAATCTACAAAGTGAGCTCTCCCGGTCGTCGGTCCTGGATTTCACGAGGCTACCCTACCGCTTCTACTTTCGTCATATTAAACACTTTTTTCCCTGAAAATGTCATTGTTTCAGGATTCGGTTAGTTTATTTGTGCATGCCGATTGGACTATTTGTGTAAGAGCATAAAAAGTCAGTAGCTTAGCAACAAATTAAGAATTATTGCAAGTGTGATTGCGAAAGTGAAGGAAGGAATTTGCTGGTATCAAATATCAAATCTTGCTATGTTTTAATTGAATAATTTTGAAAAATTTGGATTGAAGTACTGTGGTTGAAATCTCGCACGTCAGCAATTTTGGTAACCGAGTCATCAAAAACGAGCCACGATGTTTGCTAAAAGTTGGCGCCCCTGAGCCAAAGTAACTGATACATTACTATCAAAGCCAAATTACAATAGGCAAAGATTTAAAAAAAATATTGAGTCCGTAACGGTACAACCGACAATAAAATTGTTGTTTTATAAAATAGTTTACGCCTATACACCAATACACTTTACACAGTATAAATCTCGGGCGTTTTTTCACAACTAATTAAATTTAAATTGACGAATATGACCATCGTTGTCGGCAAAATGTTTATTAACATTTTATATTTAATCAGAATGACTAAAGCGATATCATATCATCCATAATAAATTGTGTAAACATTATGTTACCTTATCAAAGCGTATTTATATGCACTCAAATTAATATGTATATGCACCTATCTTATCCTTAGAAGTTAATTATTTAATAATACAGTAAAACCTCGTTAACACGAACTCGTAAAAATCAGGCAAAAAGTTCGTGTTATGTGGGAGTTCGTGTAAACCGAGTATGGCATAAAATACAGTCATTTTTTAAGTGTCAAATCATGATTTATTTTAAGTAAACATTGAATAATTATTTATTATAAATTATCTAGTAACATTAATTGTTCTTAAATATTATCTGAGTTTGAAAGTTTGTTTTTATTTGTTTACAAAATACATTTCAATAAATAAGAGGGGAAACATTTTGAGGTATGTTTCTATTTATAGGATTTCGAATGAATTTTTAATCTCTCAGTCCTTTGTCTATTTTTAGAATGTGAGTTAATTACTTTTGTAATCCCTTAAGCGAATCTTTTCTTTTAGTTGTATTGTATATTCATTGACCAAAATGATCAAAATATATGATTTGAGAATTTTTGTAGTTCGTATTATCCGATAATTAACCGTGAAGGGACGAAAAAGTTGTTCGAAGTTCGTATTAACGAGGGTTCGTGTTAACCGAATATAATTACATTAAAGCTTATGTGACCATTGTCGAGAGCAAATTTTTGTTCGCGTTAAACCGAAATTCGTGTTAACCGTGTTCGTGTTAACGAGGGTTTACTGTAATTAATTATTAAACTATTTTGATTGAATTGACAGAATAGTGTTTATTAAATAAAGTAAGTTAAAGAAATGTTTTATGTCAAAAGGTTTCATTGTACAATCGAGTGTACGAAAAGCTAGGAAAGAATTATTGTTCATCATGTCTCGGGCTTTGGTCATATTAAAGTGAGTCTATTTAGTAAAATTAAGATCGAAGAAGGCAGTCGAATTCCAGATATGATTTTCAAGTTTCAATAAAAGATAATTTTTAATTATATGCGCCCAACGATCTTATTTTATTCTGATCAAAGCTCCATAATTATTTTTTAGCTTTTGTTCACTATCGAACGTACAATAAAACTGTTTATTAAAATTGCGATTTACACCTGGCCGAAATCTGAGCCGATCAGCTAGTTACCATAATATTGAATAGTCATCGGAACTACACATGTGTGCATAATTTCAACTCAATCCAATAACCAGAAATCAGTACCAAGATTTGAAACACACGTAGAGAACGTGAAGTTAAAGCGTTGTGTTACGCTACGTGTAAGTAACCATAGATGGCAACAGTGCCGTAGCAGGTAGCTAGGATCATTGGCGCCCAGGGCAAGATTCTGATTTCGCGCCCTCAAAAATTATTTGATTGATGTTATGTTTTTCACACCAAACACGTCGTGTAGCTTATAAATAGTGCGCCAGTTGTTAACTGTGTACCCTATTACTTTTTTTCGATTTATCTTTGTCATGTCATTTTTTCGCTTCATCGGCTCACAAACTTCCCCTCAATAAAAAAAAAGCCTTAGTATGTAGTACTTACACGGTCAAAGTGAAACTTCTTGACTACAATAGGACTCATGTATTTTCAACACCATCTGTTTTCAACTAATTTTACTCAAGTATTTTCAACACCATCTGTTTTCAACTAATTTTACTCAAGTATTTTCAAGTTTCTAGTTCCTACTTCTCACGAACTGTCTCCTTCTACGCTGCTAAGTCAATAGAAAACATATTTTACACCGTTTAACCTCAAATTAATAAAAGTTTTTTTTTTTTCTAATTGGTCTGTGCATATGGATGTTTAAGTCTATGACTGTAACGACGTGAGGATGAAGGAGAAGTTGAACATACACTATTGGACAAAAGTAGAGCAACAAAGTGCTTTTATTTTTTTTCATTCAAAAAATTAATTACATAATTGTGATCCCCAGTTAATTTTTATGAAATATTATCCCCACAATATTGGGAATATTTCACAATATTTTGGTACACTTTAAACAAAATGAAGGTAGAGAAATATTTATTTTTATAAAAATCGACGAAATGAAGTGCGACAAAAGTAAAGCAACAAATGGTGGCAACAGTATTTTATTTTACATATTACGATAAAAAAACCATAAACATATTTAAAAATTACAATAGCTAGAAGTATTATGTTAATAGTTAATAGAATATCCATTATTACTTATTACTTGCCGACAACGTCGCGGCATTGAGGCAATCAATTTTTGAATAGTGCTTTCGGGAAGGTTTGTCCAAACTTCATTGATTTTATTTACCAATGATTGTTTATTTGAAAATAATTGTGTACGAATTCCACGTTCTACTTCTTCCCATAGATTTTCAATGGGGTTAAGGTCTGGGGATTGTGCCGGCCAATGCAAAACCCGAACGTTATTTTCTTGAAACCACTCTTGAACAATTCGTGATGAATGTTTTGGATCGTTATCCTGTTGGAAAATAAAACACAACGGCATTTCCCACTCTGCATAAGGCAACATTACATTTTGCATTATATCTCTGTAGACAAATCGATCCATAGTGTCATTAATGAAGTTTAAAGGACCCACCCCATTCCATGAGAAGCAACCCCATAGGAAAACAGAGCCTTTGCCATGTTTAACTGTAGGTGTAACGTATTTGGGATTAAACCTTGTGTTAATTGGCCGTCTTACACGCTTCATTCCATCAGAATTGAAAAGTTTGTAACGCGTTTCATCGCTAAATAGAACTTTTTTCCATTCGTCTACTGTCCAATTTAAATGTCGACGTGCAAATTCAAGCCTAGCCACTCTATTTCTTGCCGAAATAAGCGGCTTTTTAGCAGGGCGTCTACTAAATAGCTTTGCGTCTACCAACCTTCTCTGAACTGTCCGTGGACTAACCATAATTTCGGGAATTTCAGCAATAATTCTAGGTGCAGACATCCAAGGATCGTTTTGAGAAATTCTTTTAATGCGTCTGTCTGTCCAAATTGTTGTTTTTCTCGGCCTTCCCGATTTCGGTAGATTCTCTAAATGTCCCCTTTCATTGTAATTTGAAATTATTTTGGATACGCTGTATCTGGGTAAAACAAACCGTCTTGAAATTGTGGCTTGTATTGTACCTTCCAAGTGTGCATTCACTACTCTCTGCTTTAAATCTTTCGAAATTGGAATACCTCTTGGCATGATTAATTCAGCACAGAAATATTAATTAAACATAAAATTAGCTCTGCAAAAATATTTTAAGCTTTACTTTCACTAAAACCTTTCTTTTCCAGGAAAATATTAAAATGTTGCTTTACTTTTGACGCATTACAATACTGTATTTGACAGTTAACTTCAATATCAGTTCATTTGTTTTGATTGTTGGAAAAACCTATTGGCGCCGATGAAAGCAGCCTACTTTGATATTTAAAACACAATGTGTTTAATTACGATATCGTGCATTAAATATTATAAAATCGCGATTATTTCATTTTTTGAAAGTGTTGCTTTACTTTTGTCCAATAGTGTACATGAGTCGATTAGTCTCGATAGGTTGAAAATGCACGAGGTCTACTGTGCTTTGAAAACATTAAAATGAAAACTTGTTACCAATTAAAACGTACCGTATGATAATAATTTTATTGATTTGTGTATCTGTTGGATTAATCGTGGGTTAGGCTGCATTTTGAAAAAGACGACTCTAGTGGGATAATTCTTCCATTCGCAGTGCGTAAAGATCAGTTTATCTTTATGCTAATGAATTTTACCTGTGTTTCTATTCAAATAACAAATTACAGATAATTACAGGTTACAAGTGACTCACACGTTAACGAGAATATAATGACAGTGAAACAATCTCAACGCCATGCCGGTATGCATAAAAAAATGTTTTGGGTCTGTATACACATAGACTGGTCCTTGTGTATGGGTTGAATTCTTTAGGCCATCGAAGAAGTCTCTTCGATGTCACTGTTTTCTATCGATTCTGGTGCATGTGGCAAAAGATTGGCTGTACAATTAAATCGAGTATCGTGAGTGCAGTTCTCTCAAAACGCATTGCAATTATTTTCATTTTACACGAACCATTTCGAACTCCTCTATATCCGAGATTAGTCAGAAACGTTAGAGGACTGAATTTTTTCAGGGAGGTTGTTTTCAAAAATAAGCAGTATTCCAAATTAAGTGGAATAGTTCCCAAAATACGAGTGTTCAAAAATCACAAATTTTGGTATTCACTGACCGACCGGTCATCATAATTCACAAGCGTCTGTCGGTGCTATGTTTAGAACGATGTATTGACTACAGCAGAGAAACTAAAATGATTTCAATAGTAAGTCCATTTACTGAACAGAATTCAATCCTGTTTTGGTTCTAATAGAGTGTTAGAATCGTTTCATGACTTGACCAACAACAAATACCTGTTAATTTTTTATAGTTTGCTTTTTTGCTTATAATAAATCTTTACTGAAAAACTGCTGTTTTTCCCGTTTGAATTTCTTAAACCTAACTTACAAACCTTTAAAAATTCGATGATATGTAATCCCAAAAACCTTGAATCACTATTCCGTATTTATTTTAGTTATGAATCGGACATTCGAATGCGCAAATAAACCTTTGCTTATAACGTGTAAACACGCGGTCACAATAAGAGGTTAAAAGATTTTTGTTTTCTGAATTTAATAAATTAGTATAGGTACTGGATTAATATTCGTCTTTTTTGGTGAAATTTTCCTTCAACCATACGCTATTAGTTTTTTTTGCCCGCATCTTACCATTTTTACTTTCGAGCAACGATAATAATGAAGACAGTCTTATAATCGTGCGTATTTTGTTGATGTTAGGAGAATTTTTGTTAGATTCTATTTTAAACTGATTTTAGTCCCGTATTTTCAAAAAACCTTATTTCACACGCAAAATGTCTCCTACGCTGCTGCGTCAATGGAAGAATACGTTCAGCAACCTTCAACCTCAAAATAACAAAGTTTCAGAGCTGAGCAGTGCTGAGAAAGGCTATATTCAACAAAAAAATTCGCGAAGATATAATAATTGGCAATCTATAAATCCGGGTGAAGCCGGACCGGGCTAGGTTTTTAATACAAAACCCTCACCCTCCCGTTCGGGTAGAGTATAATTAAAACATCGCCGAACATGTATGTCTTCATTTTCTAAAGAATTTTTTTCCGAGTTTCACGTTTTCAGCTTAAAGCTATTTCGGGGATAGTGGATATCCTTCATGAAAGTTTCCATCCGTTGTGATACGAATTTTGATAATTTTTCGGACAAAAATCTCTCCGATTTTAACAAAGAATATTCAAGTCAAATTTCGTGTTTCTAACTCAAGCAATTTCAGAAAAAAGACTATTTTTATAACTTCTCTTTTCACTCCCTTAGGGGTTGATTAAAAATAATAATCGAACATGTATTGAATCGTCATTAAAAATAAACAAATACATGTTCGATTATTATTCTTATTGTTCTTATCTCTGAAATGTATTGAATCGTCATTAAAAATAAACAAATACATTTCAGAGATAAGAACAATTTGTCAAAAAGACTGTACACAACATTTGGGGTTGAATTTCAAAAAATCCTTTCTTAGTGGATGCTTACGTCACAAAAGGAACTTACTTCCGCTTCAGCGGTTTGGCTTGTACATCATTCAATAAAACAAGTAGATCGAGAACGCTCTTTATTAAATTGGTATCCGGGCGAAGTCGGACACCGGACAGCTATTACCGAATAAATAATCTAAGGAAATTTGTCAATTCCGCGTAAAATTATTCTACACGATGTCTAAAACGGATTAACTATTTATTTTCTGGGATTGTATCTTGCGTGAATTCAAAATGTCTCGATTAACGACCAACGCGTAGCTATAATTGCATATAATCCAATTGTGCACCAATTTCATTCACTGTGTCACAAGACTCAATGTCGACGTGGGCCGAAATCACGTGAATTCGACGATTCCGTAACTCCTTGCTGACCTATTAGCAGTGGCAGATTATGCATTTGGATGACCTTACAAGTAAGGATGCATCGATACGCCTTTTCGCCGATACGATACCGATATTCTTTTAAAAGTAGAGACATAAGTTAATATTAGATAATTAAAAATTTTAGTAATTAAAATTAACATTGATGAGATTTTTGTTTAAAAAACAAAGTTATCTTAAGATTGCGGAGAAAGGCGATTTCGCAAGTCTGTTTGAATAAGACCTGCACTGGAAAATAGTCTCTCAGATGCGACAGAACTCATTTGGAAACTAAAGTTTCCCCGAGCATTGTTCGTGCCTCGTATGCAACGAAATAGACGCGAGGCCAAAGCGGGCGGGAGATACAAGACACTCACAAGCGCGGGGTTTCCCCGAGCATAGTTCGTGCCTCGTTTGCAACGAAATAGACGAGGCAACACGCTCGTTTACACTACATTTTTAAATTAAAGTATCGTTGAATCGGTCATAAAAATATCGTCGATACCGATATATTATCGGCTAACCCGAAGTATCGCCGATATATCGGTATCGGATGCATCGGTACTTACAAGCAAAATAATGATTTTAAGGCTCTTTTTAATCGACTTCATAAAAAGGAGGAAGTTCTCTATTGACTATTCGATTGAATTTTTTTTATGCCAGTCTGTCGATATTTTCGCCGGCTGTGAAAGTGTGAACCGATTTCGATTATTCTTTTCTTATTCGATAGAGTAACCTCAAATTTTAGCAAAATCAATTCAGGTTTTAAAAGTTATCGATGTTTACTTTAGCAGAAATTGAAAATATTTGAATGGCCATCGCTTCTAAATTAAAAACGAATTATCCTTTAAATACAGAACATCGTTTTTCAAAGATGTGTGGATGAGTGATAATGCGGTGAATTCTCTGCTTTATCGATTCAAAACTTTATTTTTCGGTTGTGGTTTAAATGACATTGTTACTTTTTCTCAGACTATATACCAGTGGCGGCCAATCAAGACAAAACACATTATGACGTACGGCGGGCCGCACTGCACGGTGCAGTCTGCACCGCATCGTATAACAATAATCTTCCTAAAAAGTGAACGGAATATCTAGATCAATATTTTGCCTTTGGACAGTTAAGTTTTATTTTTAAACGCATTTAAAACTGACAACTTATTAAAACCAACAATGTTGAGCTATTGTCGAGGATTTTTTTTATAAATTTGAGTTTAGATCACATATATATCTTCTAAGATGCTTTTACGTCAACTTTGTTGATAGCGCGCAACGTCTAAGTTCAAAAATGTGTTCGCGAGAGTGTATATAGGTACTATATATAATAGAAATGTAGTGTATATTAAATGTTTTATTTAAATGTGTAATTATCCCTGAAGCCTCGGAAAATATGACAAACTAGCAGCTATTATAGTTAACTAAATTTCTGGATTAATTTCGATAAAAGTTGCTAATAAAGTAAATTCATTATGTAGTCTATAATCTATATGATGGGTGCTGACAAAGGGGTTGCTGGTACTTACTACATGACCTGGGGCTTAGGGCGGCTAAGACTGCAAATCCGCCACTAGACTATACAATATGTACTCGAAACAGAACCGATGCTATGAAAATGCTATCTACCGCGCATACACTATTTATTCTCGCAGTTATGACGCCGATGACTTCAGCTGTTTAGCGTCTATAATCCACAATCTGTCCCTCTCTTACACAATTATGTAGCTGCAGGTGCAATATTATTATACTATCTTTTTTAAGGACAAAATAGTTTATGCAGATGAACGATAACGTTAGGTGCTTACCTTTAACTGGAACGAATGTAGATCGTAAATTTCAAAACACAAAACGGATCTAAATTATGTCATGTTTACAGTATTTGTCAAACACCAAAACAAATTACTTCTCAGAAATATATGCAGTGTCGTTCGACATAATTAAGAATGGGCGATTATGTGTAAATAATTAATATTTATAATAAATAATAATGGCAAACAGCAGTCGAATGTTAAAACAAACGATCTGAAAATAATGCATCATAATTTACCAGCGATCAGAATAATTGACTGAAGTTAAATAGGCTAGACGGCGAGGATGTAAAAACATTAAAAAGTGCATTATTCGGGCACAGGCGAGATTATTGTTGGAATCGCTTCGTTTTAGGGTGTAGTTCAACCCCATAAGTTTGCTTACAAATTGTTGGTGTGCTTGATTTTATAGTGGACAATTAGTGACGAAAATAGTGCTTTTTCTCTATTTCCTTCAATATCTCCGTTCCTCTTGACTTTTAGTATAGCATATGCATCGAGAAAGTTGTTCCTTATGAAATTTCCTAAAAAATGAGCACTGACAGAGGTCGTTAAGTGCAATTGTTAACTTGTAAATAGCCCTAAAGTTAAAAAACACTTTCACTAAAAAATTACCGCACATAGATGGCCGAAAATTTTCAAAAATGATGTCTATGTTGACCCAAACATGCATGAATAATTTTAGCGTCATCGGTGAATTACTTCTCGAGTAATTAAAGATCACTTTTTTTTTGTTTCCTTAATTGCACATTGCGCTATTTTTTACACAAACGGGTTTCGCTGGTAGGACCAAGCCAGAAAAATCACAAATCCATTCAATTTTAGTATCCCGTTGGAATTTTTGGAAAAAATTAATTCTAACCGATTTTATTTTATTTTATCACAATTGGGCTTTTGAATTTAAAAAATGTGCTTTTTTAATTTATTTGAAATAATGTGCCATAAATAGTATTGAATACCGAATAAAAATAACATTATAAAGTCATAATGAATAACAAATCAATTAAAATGTATAAAACTTTATAAAATATTACGTGACTCTAAAATGCTCCAGGAATGTTTGCGACGTCATTATGTTAAAAGTTGTGTATTTGTGTATATTAGTGATGTGTCGCTGCTGAGCGAGTCGTTCTCGGAGCGGAGCGAATCGCTCTTTTTTTGTGAATGACACACTATTACGGAGCGCACACAGCTCAGGCCACAGAGGCACTAGTGAATTTTGCACGCATGGAGTTATCTTTGCTGAGTCATATTATGTTAAACGACACACTGTAAGTGTAATGGTACTAAGCTTACAGTGACTTAAACCATTCACATTGACGTCGTTGACAAAGATATAATATTGTAACAATAAACATTATTATTGTTAAGCTTTTATTATATTTTATAGTTTATCTGAAATGCGAATAATATAAGATCACAATCATATTAAAATGAGCTCAGAGCTGAGTGTGTGTATTGTGCTGTGCAATGCTACGTGACTAATGAGCATACATGATGACAGTTCATACCTCTGCAGTCTGCACACTTGTGTAGTGCGTACTGCAAGTGTCGCTCCTTTGAACGACTCGCTCTGAGCGACTCTTTTTAGTGAGCGGAGCGCACGGAGCCAGCTTCCCAATAAAGACACATCACTAATGTGTATTATTATACACGTGCTATCAAAGTAATCATGAATATAAAAACAATATAACGTCACACACGTTTTTGGCGCGTTTTTCGATTTAAATTTAAGAATTATTTGTAAATTAAATATAAGTTCTTAATTAGATATGAACTTAAAAAAGTAGCATTGCTATAAAACATGAATGTGTTATATCAGAGGTTCTCAAACTTTCTTTTCTCATAGACCACTTTCAAAATTTTGCTGGTTCCGGTGGATCCCCTGCAGCTATATTTCGTAGAAATGTAGCTGCACCATATTCCCAAAACTCGACAAAAAATGTGAAGATTAGATCTAACTATGGAAATTTGCATTGCGGCTAAGTTCCAACCACGAATGGGGAGTTTTCTAAATGAAATAAGTGAGAATTGATTGGTTAATTAATTGATTGTGCTGTGAGTGGACGTCAAAAAAGTAAAGTTGGCCAATCAAAAAAGTGATTCCATCCAACTTTACTTTTTAAACGCTTTATATTAGCTTGGGTTGTAACTAACTATGTATGTATGTATGCATGTAACGGAATCTTTGAGCATAATTTTCACCAATTTCCCGAAGTCTGATTAATTTGAAACTTTGCATACGTATCAAGGACCGATGACAATGCAATAATTTGATAACAGTTTCCCATTATCCTTATTAGGACCCCCAGGATTAATAAATTCTTTTATAGATCCTCAAACTAAAAAGTGAAAAATAAAATATAGTTTAAAAAAAACTAAAAAACACGCTTTATATCGAACTAAAAAGTAAAAAATAATTTTTTTAAAATAAGCTTAAAAAGCGTTGGGCGCTCGATGTACGAAAATGTGGAACAAAGCGCCCCACGCTTTTTAAGCTTATTTTAAAAAAATTATTTTTTACTTTTTAGTTCGATATAAAGCGTGTTTTTTAGTTTTTTTTAAACTATATTTTATTTGACATCTACTCACAGCACAAGGAACCAACCAATTCTCACTTATTTCATTTAGAAAACTCCCCACTTGGAGTGGTAAAAATAAAATGAAAAATAGTATATTTTTTTGTGATGTATTTATTCAAATATGTAACAAGTAACAGTCGCTCAGCCTCTTAAAATATTATCTGCCTACATTGATAGGTAAAATCAAGCCAACATTTTAGTTTTTCACTATCGAAAGCAAATACATTCTCGTGGACCCCCGCTTACAAATTGTGAACCCCCATTTTTTTGTCACGCCAACGTAGACCCTCGTCGAGTCTCCCTTGGACCCCTGGGGGCGCACCTGGACCACTTTGGGAACCACAGTGTTATATGATCTTTTCATTTATGTAAAAAAATCATTCAAAAACCCAATTTGATAATACTGAACATTGCATATTATTCCACGTCTGTTAACCTGGCATTGTCAACACAGCGGAATCATTTTTAAATATGCAGGAATTTGTTACACCAAAATCAACTTTGTTGCTCTAGTTAATTCGAAAAAAAAAATGAGCACAATTCCAACTTAAGATAAAGCTAGCATTGTCACATTGTAAATCAGGAAAAAATCAAATTTGAAATAGACAGGAAGTTGTTGCTATTTTGTTTTTATTCTGCTTACAAAAACGTAGTTTTGAGAAAAACGCGTTTAAAGTTTTGATTTCAGATTTCTTACAAAAAAATAAAAATGAATATTTACACTAATCAGCTATGCCTGGTGCATAGTAAACCTTCCGTTTCTTCAAAGGCATCGTTTTCTGCTAATTTTTTTGCTCTACTCTGCGAGAGTATAAAGGTAACGTGATAACAATTGAGAGGTAAGAGCAGGTAAGAGTCTTACCGTAAGACCGTTGCTGCTCTCGACTATATGCTATAGCTTTGTAAATATTTAATATTTCCGTCTAAAATTTTTACAGTATTTTCTCAATATATTATACTTACTAAAAATGTAAAAAAATAAATTCGATTTTCCGACAATTATTGTTATTAAATAATGGTTAGTCAGCGTTACCATGGTAGGTACCCATTCTCATATGTGGCCAAAGTAATCGTTGATTCTAACTAATTAGCACAATGGAGTTTTCCCTATGTACGGTTTTCTGTGATACACCCTGTATAACGCGAACGAATCCGACGTTTCAACTTTCAAGTTAAGGCCGCTGCATACAAGGCTAGAAACGCTGCTAGGAGTTCTGCTAGCTGATAGGCTGGGTACGAAGCTGGAAATGACGTCACTGCGGGCTGGCCTGCTAGCTCACAAGAAAGGTTTTAAAATTAGAACATGGGCTATTTTCCCTGCTATATCTGCTGCTAGGTATGAGCAAGAACCAATCAGGAAGCAGTATCTTGTCACGTGGGCACTTGAACAAACTCCCACAAACCAACATGGCGTCATTCTGCTCAGAGTCAGACATTCGAACTGTCACTGCGCGTGCACCAGATATATTCACAGACAAGCTTGAAAAGTAGTCTCGTGTGAAGCGAGCAATTAACAGCAATCAAGAAAACCAGCGCTAAAAAACTAGTAGGCAAATCTAGCAGCGATTCTAGCCTCGTGCGTGCAGCGGCTTTTAGTTCTATTTAAACAGGTGACCAGCTCTATCTGAAAGTGAATTCTGTAACAAAAAGTATCTGTATCAACTACCCTGCCAGTGGTGATCGTTTGATGCGCGCACGGACAACGCCCTCTTTGTTCAACAGTAACGTTAAATATTGAAGAGCCCCCACGACCTGTTCTACTTAATCTAATGACACTTAACCTTTAACTTCCTTTGCTATACACAAACAGCTGGCCAGACAGACAGACATGACAATGGCGTTCTTTCTTATTGAGGCCGTACGTGATTATATTTTACTTTCCGTCTGTAAAGTTCACAATTAATAACATGATGATTCTTGAACGTATTATTTGATTGACAAATAGTACAGAATGCAAGAAAATTACGTGAACTAGATCAAATTCTTTACAGGCTTACCAAATGTTCCAGGTTGCCGAAGGGAGATCAGAACTGAATGGTTATTGATTTTGATTTTTGTTTTATGAATGTGAAATAGAAAAGGAAAATCTTTAGATGAGTTTAGTTACAGTTAGTAATTATTATAATATACATATTATTTATAGAGTAGCTACTGTTTGCTACAATTGTTAAGAAACACCCATTGTTACAACGCTATCAACATAGAAAACATAGTTTATTTTTCTCAAACAATGTCACCGTCGGGATACGAACCCCGAATCTTTCCACTCTCGCGGCGGACTGAGTTACATTACACCACAGTGACACAACTATCAAACTATCATTCTAATATTTATAGCATTGGTAACTGATTTTTTCACATCATGCGAGAGCCATGTTGATAGCGTTGTAACAATGGGTGTTTCTTAACAATTGTAGCGAACAGTAGCTACTCTATAAAGGAAAATATGTTTTGAACTAATCGATGACGCAGGTTTAATTTTCTGATATACCTACATAAATTTTGAAAATGTATGTCTTTCACACTGCATAGCTTGGGGCATATCTTGTATGGTTAGGAATCGAGAGACGTATCGGTGCGAGCATGAAGGTGGAGAAACTAATTGAATTGTGTTTTATCAAAGTATGCGTGGATTTCACAGTAGTAATGTGTCCATAAAGTCTCCACTCCGCTCACTGCTGCTACTCAGTTTATGCAGTGCCAAACCATGAATAACATTACTATACAACAGAAGCCTAGTTCATTAACAATGTAGTTTAACCTACTTAAATACACGTTTGTTTTGGGAAATAATTCTTTCAATGATCTAATTCTGAATATTATATTTTTATACGTTACTGCCTCACGTGCTTATCACACATTCTCGTTTCGTAATGCTCCACTTAACTCGAAACTAGGGATTCAAGATCAACCGGGAAAGGGTTAAACGATAGTATCTGTATACAAAAATGAAGATCATGTTCTGAAGAAAAATGTTTCTCTGCAAATTTTTCCCATATGACAAAAAAAATGAACGTTTAAAGAGATTAAAACCATTTGAAAAAATATTCTGGGTTCTAAATGGTACCAGCCTTATACAAAGTTTGTACTGCCAGTAGATACTATCTTTTGGGGTATTACTGTTTAGTACCTTGTATTCAGATGCTTGTTTTCATCTTTTTCAGTTCTGAAACATCGTCTCCATTTTGTATTAAACTTCATAAAACGCATTTGAGCACAAAATCGTAAAATCTCAACATACCTAGTCATCAAGAACGTATATTATATGGATTAAGAAGGGCAAAGCCCTAAAGGATAATGCAAGCCACAAAATTCTTTTTTGAATTGTTTGAAGTTTGGCGCAGTAATGCCATTTATGACAGATCTAAATAACGTTCAAAAATAGGTTATGCGGATGGCGTTCCTTTGCTCGGTTATTTTTTTAATTTAAGTTATTTGTGGTTCTAATAAAATCCTTATAAGTAAATAATTACGAAAATTGATGTGATACTGTCGATAAATAACAAGTTGTAAACGATGCGCGCGTATTGAAATAGAGATAGAAAGTTCTCGGTTTCACAAACTTTCCGATTTCAAAATTTTCAGTTGCCTAGAATTGATCATCGGGGGTTCATATATTATACGTTCATGATTTTTGTAGCTGAAATAACACAAAAACATGCTTAATTTATCTTCATAATGACGTTGCATTCCTATTTTTGAATTAAGAACAAAATAATTATCTAATATGCAATAAAGAATTGGAGATTATTTGCAAACTACACTTTATTTTATTAATAAAAGAACTCAATTAAAAATACAATGATTTCATATCAAATAGTAAAAGAAACCTTGTTTTCATCTAAAACACATCTTAGAACAAGGGATCAAATTTTTGCTTCATGCACATAAAAAACAGTGTCGTTTTTCATGTATGTGCAACGGTTGGATTTTTTTTGACATAAAACAACGTTACTTCTAAATGTCCGTTGAAAATAACCCTAAATCTACGAAAATATAGCCACAAAAACAACTAATTAAAAGAAACAAAATTGTTATTATTATAGTTTCATACGTGACACAATGCGCATGACTTAAAAAAAAAGTTGAATGAAAAGAGAAAAAAAAACTTAACATAGCAGCCCGGACACTCGCGAGTTGCTGAAATCTAATCTATGGTTATTATTATTACAGTGCATTGTATTCATTATATCATTATAATAAAAAGTTCCAATTTATCATACAATATAAGTCTTTTTTTAACCACACCCCGCGTCAAAAAGTACAAAAAGATCAATTTTATTCAGCGTTGTAATTTTGTTTTACGTTTAGGATTTTATTTGATCAGAAAACTCGGTCGTATTTTCACACACTTGGTACATTGAAAGTGAATTTTTTTCGAGGCTTTGTAGTCAATCCGAGTTCAAATTTTTGTTGAAATAATCCAGTATGTTATTGTTTTGTTCTATTTCGACTGCGACCTCGATTTCGATCGACTGCGTGACACCGAACGATCACGTGATTTGGATCGGCTGCGTGATTTCGATCTGTCACGCGATACGGAACGGCTCCTCGATTTGGAGCGGCTCGCCGACTTTGATCGGCTGCGTGATTTGGAGCGATCGTCGGTTTTGGAGCGTGCACGCGACTTGCTGCGGCTGCTGCGCTCGACCGACTTGGATTTTGAACGGCTTCTCGTCTTCGAGCGACGCGGCGATTTGGTGCGGCTACGCACTTTCGATTTGGACTTGGTGCGGCTGCGCGCCTTTGACTCGGATCTCGAACGCGACTTGGATTTCTCGGCCGGCGACTTGCTCTTGCTGCGGGACTTGGAGTGGCGGCGGCTGCGTTTGGACCTCGAGCGGGATCGTGACCTAGAGGCTGAGCGGCGTCGAGAGCGTGACCGGGAGCGTGACTTCGATGCCGAACGTGACTTCGAGCGCGATCTTGACGAGCGACGACTCCGCTTCGGACGGTCCTCGACCAGACGTATGCGTCGGCCGTACAGTTCTGTGTCGTCGAGCTTTTCGATGGCGTTCTTCATGTCCGAGTAGCTCGCGAATTCTACAATGCCCTCGCGCAAATAAGGTCGGTGCGCGTCGGCGTACGTGACTTCGCCGGCT
This sequence comes from Xanthostigma xanthostigma, assembly GCA_963575645.1. NCBI lineage: Eukaryota > Metazoa > Arthropoda > Insecta > Raphidioptera > Raphidiidae > Xanthostigma > Xanthostigma xanthostigma. The sequence goes on from OY754464.1 coordinate 46,481,890, forward strand.
TTGCGCAGATAATCTTTCAGATCCTGCCAGCTGCAGCGCGACGACAGATTCTCGACAATAATGCGATGTTCGGTACGCGTGTAGGGTGGCACGCTGCGCTCGTAGCGCGAACGCGACGTTCTCGAACCGCGGTACGGATCGCCGCGATCGCGCGGTATGCCGCGCGCACGCTCCACGGTCACGCGTTCGCCGAATATCCGTTTGCCGTCCAATTCGTACACGGCGTCATCGGCATCACGCTGGTCCTCGAACTCAACAAATCCGTACGGACCTTTCATCAAAATTTCTCTCAGACGACCAAAGCCTCTAAAGAAATGTTCGATGTCCCGCTCTTTTACTCCATAAGGAAGATTTCCCACATAGACCCGAGCCCCACTCATCCTTATTTAACACGAACGCGCCCGCTGAAAACAAATAGGTCAGACTGAATTTCTAATTTAAATAATTCAAAAACGATGCTTGTTTCCCACCCAAACGGGGGAAGGAAATACAGATAGACCGACTGGTGGGGCAAAAACAAAATTATAAATATACTAGTTTCTTTCTCCTCAAAAAAAAAAAAAAAAAATTAATTCAAAAAGATCTCATACCTATAAAAATTGATAAATGTGACTTTGCAAGAAACCTACATAAAATACAATTTGTAGTAATTTTTTTTTTACACTCAACTAGCGCAAAAACAGAGTCTACGATTTTTAAATTTTTTGTTGAGACTAAGGGAAAAAAGTAGGTTCTAAAAGGAATGCAACGTTTTGACACCTTTACATTTACCAAAGTACCTGTAATTGAAAACAACGTTCAATTATAATTATCAAGCAAAATTTAAACATAAATAAATACCAAACAATCCTTTTGAAGTGCACATTTACCAGTAATCTTACAAAATGAACATTATTATCATTCAACCGCTCTTTTAATTTATTGCTAATACAAGTATTTAGCTTTGGTAATAAATAAGGTTAAAAAGCACTAACAGTGTAATTTCTCAAAGAAAAGAATTAATGGACAGGTAAATATCCTGATCAGATAGCGACAACGATAACAAGCATTAATTGACTCTGTTATAAAATATAACACCGGTAATTTAGTTTCAAACTCCCTTTGAACAAAATTAGTTTACTAGTAAATGTCCTGATCAGAAAGGAATATTAGCATGCTTAAATCAGTAGAAATATTTTCCAAATAAAAGCATAATAACTTTACATATTCAGTTTAATAGGTAGGTAAATGTCAAAAATTAAAAGAAATAATATTGTCGTTCACGTGTCACGAAAATATTTAAACAAAAAAGAAGAATTAATGTAAGATTGGAGGATTAATAATTATTCATTGAATTTTTAGGGCATAGTTAAAAAACTGATAACTTGATTAAAAAATGTGTAAATTATATCGAGTTTTCAAATGTACATCTAAGTCTAAATTTCGTGAAACACTCAAAGTTACCGTGTATAACATTTCCATACGAAAATACAATATAATATAGCACATACGTGGATAAACTGTGTATTATAATTAATGATCTACAAGTCACAATTACATAAATAAGCATACCCTTATGTCAAAATTAAAAACTACTGAAACATTCCACTTAAATAAAACTGCTTATAACCACACAGAAACCAACTAACAAAACCTGCACTTCAGCTCCTGCATACAGTGACAGGTATAATTTTGAAAACCAAGTGATAAACTAAATCGATAAAGAATTCAAAAATGAGGAAAATGTTAACCCATCTACCTGTTTAAATAAAAATGAAAAATTCATTAAGTCTCTAAAAACTTGATATTATTAAATATTAAATTTTAACTAATGAAGCTGTTTTGTATGATCTGTGTAATTTACTGCGCTGCTAAATTGTTGTTTCTTTTTACCCGATTGTGGAGGGTAATGTGTTTATCTTTATGAATAAAGGACGCCGCACAAACCTTATGGGATTTGGTTCTTGGTTAAATTAATCGAACATGGTTTTATTTTACTGTTTAAAAGTCACTAAGAAAAAGTGTCCGTGGATGTATAGCCTAAAAACCAATAGATATTTAGCTACAGATAATATATGTTTAGCGAGATTTTAGTAGGGATATCCATCGAACTCTTAGATCGAACAATCTTAAAAAATTCTAAGCTTTAGAAATATGTTATATATTATTTTATACAGGGCGACACCTTCTAACATTACCTAGTTTTCGACTATTTTTCTTTTTCCAAAAACACAGCACAATATAGTTGAACATGGAACAAGTTTGTGAATTCAATGGATATCCCCATATCTAAAATCTCGCTAAACATTTATCTGTAGCTAAAAATCTATTGGTTTTTAGGCTATGCGCCCATGGACTCTTTTCTTACTGACCTTTAAACTATAAACTAAAACCATTTTCGATCAATTTAATCGAGAACCTAATCCCATAAAGTTTGTGCGGGGTCGTTTGTGCCTCAGTGGCACAGAACCAAACAATGAATTGCATATACTTACGTCTATTGAGCGTGGTTTGCATAAAAAAACCTACGAAAACTGTATAGTGACTGAGAAAAATAAGCCTGTCGAAAGAATGTGCATAGTTTATGATTTCGCAGAATTCCCGTTGTTACATGCGGGACTGACTCCATTTCCCCTCAAACGCTCTTTTCTTGGGCGCAGTATGGATAGTTTCAAAAAGACATAATATTATAAATACCCAAGTCTGTTAGAGACGGTAATCAATCAATTGTTAATCGTTCGTCAACAAAGCAACTGTTTCTGTTTTTAGCAACTATCAGTATCTATCAGTAACCAAACGCAAAGAACTTCTTTAACCAACGAACGAAAATAAAGCCTATACACGAACTACAGCACTATCTAATAATATGTTCATTTATTTAAAACCAACGAAATACAAACAGGTTTACGGTCGCAACGGTCCTGTTTATCGTCCTTTGCAGTTATAATGTAAACTAGTAAACAAATACAACTGTTTTTTTTTAACTAGTCGACGTGGAACGCAGGTTAGATTCGTTTCGTTGATGTTAAAATCGTGAACAACCCACCACTACAACCTACACACGCGAAATAAATACCTACGGAACACTGCATATCCGATGCATTATTATGCCAGACAGGATAATGAGTGACGTCACAACATCCTATCAATTGTTCACTTATTAATCGATGACGTCAACTGATCAGTTATCTTAACGATATCACCTCTAGTCATCATATTTTAAACGTACGAGTGCAGATGATCCGAAAACAGTTTTCAATTCACTTTATATGAAAAGCGTACAATTGCGCGTGACGTCACGACGCGACATTTTTATATACTCGATACTCACATAGCGATGCGACAGCGCGCGATCATGTGACGTTTTTCGAAGCGTTGGTTTATGCCGTGTCGCTCCAGTAAGAACCGTTGCATTTGAAAACACGTAAATGTTTACTTTATATATCACTTCTCTCTGAATTTCAATAGTTTTAAACGCTGCTAAATTCAACACTTCGAAGAGCGTTGTGCGCCGCTTTGCGCACTATAAAACATGACCAACAAATTAATTTCATCAAAATATGTTTAGCTGTTTTTTGAAGTTATACTTATTTTGGCGTGTTATGAAAAATGATGAGAGTGAATTTTTACGATTAAGATCAAAATTTAATTGATGTGAAGTTGCTCGCTAAACAAAACGCCTTGAACATTTTGTTACGTTTACCAAAAATTCAACTGATGACGTAGCGATCAAAAATGTAAGTGAATATGACAGACGTCGGGTGATGTTTTATTTCAATGATAATAGAAATTATATGTCTTTATAAATTACTAGCGGTCCTGCAGTGTTTCACCCGGGTGCAAAAGAACGAATAGGGTCGAGACATGAGTACGCGCACATTCATCTTAGTTTACCGAGATGAATGTTGTGTCCAAATTTCATGATGATCGGAGTTATCGTTCAAACGTTTTTGTCGGACGGACAAATTTTGAGTTAAATTTTGCAACATTGACCCAGAATAATCATGAAATTTGGCACGAAAAAAGGTACCGTAGCATAAGTAAAGGCAAAAGTCGCAATAACGAGCTTACGCGGATTATTTTTGTCTACAACTTTTAATGGACCCTCCCCCCCCCGATAATAATGACCGAGTTATGGGGCAAAAACGGGGTTCCGGGAACTTTAAAGCGGCATACCCCCCCCTCCGTAAGTCGGTCACAAACTATACTAAAATGTCGAAGGAGCTCGATTCTACAGTTTTAGTAGGAAACGTTTTTCGATATGAAACATACCAGATTCAAGGCTTTCTTTCCCAATTCACTCCAATAACAACGATACGGAATCCTCAGAGCGCGAGTTTTACTCGCACTTGCCCGTCTTTTTTCCACTCGTTATACACAATATCCGAAAAATAGACACGTAATCGAAGTCCTAGACCCCATAACTACATATGATGATGATTTCGAATTTCAGGTGTTGCGACAGCGCAAATCCGTGCAATTATATCGTTTGCGCAATAACCAATCGTCCGTTCACTTTATAAATCTGAATCACCTGAACACGGCCTCATTAGCAGTCGTGTGCACATGTTGTTTTGAGATGCAATAGGTACCTATATGCAGTAGACAGATGCATCAATTTAACAGTAACACGTTACACGTAACAACCACGTTTGGGCATTATCCGTTGCTGTTGGTCGGGCGCAAGTTATAGAGTGTGGACAACTGAATCGATTGCAGCGTGAGCTGTGGACTTTTTTTTAACAAAATTACCTTTACACAAGTAATTGGCCAGGGCTAAAGTAACGGATTACAAAATCCACATACTGTGAGTTTTTGACGTGATAACGTCTTATAAATTGATGAATCACCAATCTTATAAATTGATAAAACACCGGCTGCATGCACGAAAAAGTGTAACGTTCCTAACGTTCCGCCTGACCCTGTGCGTGCTTTTCTCGAAAACGGCCCTAACGATTTGGATGAAATTTACTGAAAAGGGATTTTGGGGGGCAAAAAATCGTTTTAGCTAGGTCTCATCTCTCGAAAAAATCGTTTTCTTACAAATTTTATCATTATAAAAATCAATTTTTTGACGTATGAAAATACTTAAATATTGTAAGTAGGTTTTGGAATTTTATATAAACAGTGAAACAATTGTTTTATAAATAGTATGACAGTTAATCTTTGAGACTTAAATAAATACGAAAGAAAGAAAGTTAATAAAAAAAATTATTTTTATAGGTGGTGAGTAATTTAATAAATAAAATTTACCTAAATTTGAAGCACAACTCAAACCACTGGCACACAGATAGTTATTATGACGTAGGCATCCGCTAAGAACAGATTTTTGAAAATTTATTTCCTAAAATGGTGTAACGGGGGTTAAAAATTTGCATGGAGAAATTATATAAGATAGATGTATCAATTCGAAAATGCGCAGGATCACTCCTGCCAACAAATAAATAAACACGTGTTTCATGCTTTTTCAAAAACCACCCTTTCAGAGGGTGAAGAGAGGTAGTCTAAAAATCAACATGGGCGTCATTTTCAAGGTTTATCAGAACGTTGATTGCGTGAATGTCACCAGTTTTGAAAATTTATTAGGGGGGGTCTACGTCGAGAAAGGAGTAACTATGCCAAATAATGGGAATGCATCCGTGTTTCGTCTCAATCGCGTGCGAAGCCGCTGGTAATGGCTAGTCTTAAATACTTTTTTTCGGGATGTAATTTTACAAAGTTCTAAATTGGGCCCCATGAAGTACTGATTTGTAAAATTTCATCCCGAAAAAAAATATTTAAGATAATATTAAGTAACCGAATTCAAATTAAGATTTATTCAACTTTGAAACCTTTTAGGGACCCTACAAAGGGGCCCTGAAGTTCAAATTCGAGCTTTAAAGACCTATGAAGTATCGATTAGTGAAATTTCTTCTCAAAACCAATATTTTAGGTAAAAGTTAGTCAATCATTTCCAATTTAGATATTTATTACACATTGTCTATTTTTAGGTCCTTCTTAGGGGCTCTACATAGCCCCCCCCCCTGGATTAAAAAAATACTAAGACGTATTAGTATGTAAAATTTTCTGCAGAATCCGAATATGAAATAACAAAGTATAGTTCAAAGTTGGGCCCAAAATCTAATTTTGCCATTCGATAGATACAGGAAAAAGATATCAAAAAAACCATTTTACATTTTTAGTCCGGCTTACCCGAAAAGAAATATTAAGCCGTTCCAGGACTTTTGAAACACTCTGTATAAGGAACTCCTGCGCAAAATGTCATGATTCTAGATCCACCGGTTTAGGCTGTGTGTTGTCTGCCTGTCAGTCAGTGTCAGTAAAGTTTTATTAAGAAGATAAATAGAAATGATGCAGTTTTATGACAGACGTTCTAATAAAATCAGTACCTACTGACAGAAAAGAATAATTTAATAAAAAAGGAAAAACGCAGAAAAACACGCTTTAAAATTAACGGCAGATTAATATAATTTCTATAGATATTCTCAGAACTACATTCTCCGGCGATGACGTTTTTTCATGCAGACAGAAATTGTTGCATATTTTATCAGTGCTATCAAATTTCTAGTCCATAAACTACAAATCATCAAACGGTAAATAACATAATAGTAAATCAGTACATTTTTAGCATTATGTATACAAAATGTATATCTACATAATATATATCTACATATAAACAATAAAACAGTCTTTTGCAGTATACAGTTATTCAATACTGTTAGAACAAACAATTTGATTCTGAATCGGACAAACAAAACATTATGCAAAATATCGCACAGTCAAAATATTTTACTGTTGCATTGCGTCAGTGCAAGACGAGGTAAAAAATCAGCGCTATTCTTTTTTTTTTATAAAAAAGTTTCCATATTTGCCTATATCTACACTATTATATAAAATTATTCGTATGCACACGTTTATATAAAGTACTAGCGGTCCCGCCCGGTTTCACCCAGGTACAAACAGAGATATTTAATATAAGCAGATCCAACTGTTTACATTTTAACCTGATCATACACCGTTTCTATCAGAATTCAACGTTGACAAACTTCGGCGAGCTGAAGACGAAGGGTATATAACTTATATTAAATGCATCTGTTGGAAAATACATGTGACAACACTGCATGAACGCATGATTCACTTTTCATTCAATGCATTCCTTTTATTGTCATTACGGAAGTTGCAGTGTTGCTATGTGCTTTGTGTGACATTTTGCGAAAATCAAGTATTTTTCATTTTTTTTTATTAGTATTGACAATTTACAATGGTTCGGCAGTGCGTAGTTTGCAAAAAAATGGATTATTCTAATCCCGGATTGATATTTCGGCGGTAAGTAAGATTATGTTTTTTTAAGTTAAGCAGTGGTGTAGACGTAGTTAAAAATTATTTTTATTAAATTATTGCAAAAACAATTTTACATGTGCACTTCTTTAAAAAATATCTTGATGGAGGATTAAAAAAATGATTGTTAAATTCTAAGCTAGATTTCCCATCTTTAAGCTGAATAGATAATTTTGTTGGACTTATTTACTAAACCTAGATTTTTCGAAGGTAAACATTTCGTTTACCTTTTACAGCACATTTTAGCATATTTTAATGTTTATTTATATTGTTGTAGCTTTCCAGTAAATCATGAGCGCAGACAAAGATGGATGATATTTTGGATTTACGAAACCAGCATGTCAAAAAGTTTGCTCAAATTTGTTCAGATTATTTTGATCGGAGCGATATTATGACTACTCAACTAACTGGACGAAGGCAAATAAGACCAGATGCTGATCCCCAATTTAATACCACAGTTTTTACTGATCGTTTATCTTACAGGTAAAACAAATAAACTCAACTTATTTGCAGTAGTCTTTAATTATGCCATTAATAATTATTATATTTAAGACTGATTATTGTCTAAAAATTTCTTGTGATAATATGTAATAAATAATATAAGAAAAATCCGATGTTGTCTTTTATTACCTACTCAAAATAACTAAAAAATATATAGATACGGAAATTGCCCTACCTTAGCGGTCAGGTACAAAAGAAAGAATAAATATTTAATATGTACCGAAATCCTTCACTCCAAAACTACTGAGTCTAAAATTTGGAAAAAATAGCGAATATAGGGCCCCCTCTTATAGTTTACAGGAAAACTAAAACGAAAATCTTAAGTATTAAAGTTTTCACAAAAAACGGAATGGTACATACCCTCTCCTCGCAAGTTCTACTCGCACGTGGCCAGTTTATTATTCTCATTTGTTAGTAAAGGCACATTATGTATTGCATTTAAAATCGTTTAGTAAAATGCCACTTTACTACACAGTGACGTTTGGCAATTAAAATGCTTTGACCACCAGATTATATGCGATAAAACAAATCACGTTAAAATCTTTATGATTCAAATTACATACCAAATTTTATCTTCTAGAGTAAATTATTTTAATAAAACGTAAAATCAGTTTCTATTGCGTCTAGAACCTCTCCAGTATTAATTACTTCTAACTGATATTCAAGTAAATTTTGTTCCTTTTATTAAATAAATATTGTAAAACCTGGCTTTACAATTGTTAGGTATGTTCTAATGTTATATGAATATTCCATTAACACAAAATATATTTTTAATTTACGTTAAAAATTCTTGTTTTTAATAATCCCGAAAAAACCATACGCCCCTGGTTAAGATAATGCTGAAGAAGCTTCCGTTACAACGTTGCCTTTTTAAAGCCATCTCTTTCCAACTTATTTAAAACTGTGAAACTATGTATGATTATAAACAAATCGTGTTTTATGAATGGGATGTTATGTCTCCTTATATTAAATGTCTCTGGGTACAAAAGACCGAATGGGGGGGGGGGGGCATGATTACACACATTCATCTTAGTTTACCGAGATGAATGTTGTGTCCTTTCATAATGATCGGAGTTACCGTTCAAAAGTTTTTGTCGGACGGACAAATTTTGAGTTACATTTTGCAACATTTTTCATTGATGCTCCGCTCCTATTGGTCATAGCGTGATATTATATTACAGTCTATAGCCTTCCTCGATAAATGGGCTATCTAACAAAAAAAATATTTACAATTCGAACCAGTAGTTCCTGAGATTAGCGCGTTCAATCAACCAACCAAACAAACAAACTCTTCAGCTTTATATATTAGTTTAGATAATATAGATTATGTGTTGAACGGGATTTAAATTAAAAACTATTTAACGGATTTTAATGATTTTCGTTTGATGTTCCTTATGATTCCAGAAGTGTCATAGGCCATGTTTTATTTAAATTCTTAAATTATTTTTTCAGTTAATAAATAATAAGTTTCCAATTACTTGAGTCGTCACTAAGACCCATTGCCCCACCATTTATGCATAGTCTTATCGCCCGTAGTGGGATCACGGTTATCGGAGGAGGTAAAGGGGCGTTCAAGTATCACGCAAACAGGCTTAAGGGGCGGGGTGTTCAATTTTTTCTTACTATTGTTGACCAAGAGAATGGGGAAATATTATGAATCTGACGTAAGATAAAAAAAATCTGATAAACGGTTAACTGTAAGTAGCCCTAGAGCTTCCCGTTTTTTTCAAGCTCCTGAAGCTTAAAAACACTATTAATTGATTAAACTCTAAATTTTGATGTTTAATAAAAGTTCTAAAAAAAATTGTACGTATTAGGTTCGTTCCAAGCAGCCAGCAAACGGTTTCGAAACCGTCACCCGCATTCGCAGTAGTTAAAACGAAACTCGTATCGGTTTTCAAACACGTTTTAGCTATCTTCGCATGACGGTGATGGTTTCGAAACCGTTTGCTGGTTGCTTGGAACGAACCTTTTATTATTATTTAGGGGGAGGGGGTTCACGATTTTCTAATTTTTTCTTGTTGGTGGGAGGGGGGTGTCTGTAGGGATCTAAAATATTCTATGTCTAGGCAAACTACAAATTCAAACGAAGCCGAACCGGGCTGCTATAGTTTGTAATAATCAATAGTTTTCCCGCTATACGTTTACTCTTAAAGGAATAAATTGGACTGGAATCATGCTTTTTTTGTCTGCTGAAACCAGAGGTCTTGAAATTATCAGATTACTTTGAATGAGTATGGTCGAAGGTCTGAAAAGTCTTGCTGCTTGCAACTCTGCAGTGCGAACGTCAAATACCTTCACGTAAGTCGGAACACCAAATGATTTCCTTGCCGAGAGATATCTTGGTGTTCTGACAAATGATTAGTTTCGACGCCCGCACAGAGTAGCGTAGATATTGCGGGCAGCAAATCTTCCTCAAGGCTTCCGCCCTACTCGTTCACGACCATCTATGCGATGGTTTCAAGCTTGCCCTTGTTTCGTCAGAAAGCCAAACGCGCTTCTCAATTCAACTATTCCTTCAATACTAAAAATATAGCCAAAAAAAACCCACAAGTTTACATAAATGTAAAACATTATTAATGACAGAACGAAGGTAAGTGCAATGACTTCTGACTAACGCTCTCTGTATAGCATGCAGCTATACCGTTCCAAATCAAATTAAAGCGATTTACTGACAATGAGCTCTATTTATCTATTGTTATCAATTATTGTATTTAACCGTTCTGGTTCAGAACGATTTTGTCCTCTGGCGTTTATTGTTTTTGAAATTAAAAAACAAAGAAAAATACATTTTAAAAACAAAACTTATATCGTTTTAGATGTATTCTTGCACGCCCCTCTATGAAAGAACTTCTTTTCATGCTTGTATAGCGGTAGTAAAATGACCAATTTAACACTAGTGCTGTGAATTAAACCAAACAAATGCTATTTTACCATTTCAACAGCAATTTTCAAAAGCGATTTGTTAGTTACCATACTACACTAAAAGAGTAACGCATTAGGAAAGCAGGTGCAACAACCCAAATAGATCGAAAATGGCTAAGTTGTCGAAAATAATAAAGATGTGAAAATCAGCTATCTTATAGGAAGTGCGTGCAAAGAATGTATAGTATGTATGTAGAACGTAATGCTATTATGACTCGCTTGACTGTTAAAACTCGCTGATTTCTCGTTTTTCCATAATGTCGCAACTCGTATATAATAATTGCATTCACTTTCAGAATATATAAACGACTATTACATTTAAAATTTTTATTTTTTAGCATGCGTGAGCAGTGAGTCATACAGAATACTCGGAAAATCCGCAAGAAAACAAAATTAGACAAGGGTTGAGACTTCTGTTGCCATTTATACCCGACTACAAAAAGGAAAGTTATGATTTTAATACATATTAGTATTTATTAATACTGACCATGGCGGTTCGTTACCACAATAATAATTCTCTTCCTTTTACGAAAAATATATTCTATGTACATTGTACATAAATGTTTACAAAATTTCTATATCTACAGTTGTGTCGTTTTATGTAGGATACACACAAAATGCATGTGACCTCGAAATAAAATTACGCTATCATACAATAACGGTCAAAAGTAGATGTTTTGTTCACAAGGGCGGAAAATCAACATAACACGGAAAAAACAACCTTGGATCCTGCAGCTAATGACAAAAAGCTGGCAAGTTCTTGTGTGCTGCAGTCAAAAAACTTTTTAACAAAAAAATTAAACCGCCGAAAAACTGAAAAGCAAAAAATAATAAATCTTTTTATTTAACTAAGTTCTATCTAAGTAGTTGAACGTATGTGACAGTCTAGTATATCTAAGTAATTTTGAGTCGGCGTCAACAATCCTTCGCCGGAAATCTCTGAGCGTTCACGAAGTTAATATCAGCGACAGAGCAACCCTAACGGGCACACTGAGGGCACACGTCTTTGCGAGTGGTCGTGTGGAGAGCGCATGTTTAGAATGTTAATGTTTATCGCTGGAGATTTCACGTATCATTGTTAATTTGATTTGGTTATTTCTTTTAGTGATCTTTGTTCATTGATGGTTTGACGCCGACTCAAAATTACTTAGATATACTAGACTGTCACATACGTTCAACTACTTAGATAGAACTTAGTTAAATAAAAAGATTTATTATTTTTTCCTTTTCAGTTTTTCGGCGGTTTAATTTTTTTGTTAAAAAGTTTTTATTTAATAATTTTTTGTGGCTATATAATTTATAATTGTAATATACACAACTCAGCATAAAAATCTGTGAGTGAACAATAAATCACCCCTATTTTCCCACCCTTAGGGTAGAAATTTTTTTTCCAAATTTATATGAGACGAACCTCGAGGTATACCCTATCCAATAAAAAAATAATTATCAAAATTGGACCACTCTGTAAAAAGTTATGTGTGGTCATACATTACAATCAGTGAGTGAACAATCAATCATCCCCTGTTTTCCTACCCTTAGGGTTGGAATTTTTCTACCAAATTTATATGGGACCAACTTCGAGGTATACCCTTTCAAACAAAAAAAAAAAATATCAAAATCGGACTACTCTGTAAAAAGTTATGCGTGGTCATACATAAATAAAAAAAAAAAAAAAAATAAAAAAAAAAAAAAAAATATACGCGTCGAATTGAGAACCTCCTCCGTTTTTGTTTTTCGTCGGTTAAAAAATTAGTCACCACGCATAGAATGTTCTCTGGACAGCTAAGTCAACTTATCTACTTCAGCTAATGGAAATTTACTGGTTAGAATTAACAGCCACAGATAAACATATCATTCAGAGTCTTAAAATAGTAAGCTAACACAGCCATTCCGTACGCTCTAGGGCTAGTTGATCAAAAATAGTGTGCCACAGCTAATTTTTTTGGGTGGAGCAGTTAGTATAGTTGTCTGTACGAGATTTACGTTTAGCTGCCTTGCACTAAAATGATGCATATGGCATAGTGTTTTTTTTTTGCTACAGCAGCCAATGAGCAAGCGAAAGGCAGCGAATGAAATTAGCATTTAGTATTTTTTTTTAAATTCGGTATAGTTCGGTCCGCTCGGTTAATATCGCACGATGACTTTGCACAGTTCTTTGCGTCTTTATGCTTTCATAATGTCATTTATTCAATGATCTGTGTCCTGTGAATGCAGAGTTCACTGTTCGAATGCAGGATTTATATTGTGGTATATTAGTAAGAAATATGGATGTCGAAGAAATTCTACGTATTTGGGGATTTGAAAATTTAATAGACGTTTAAAGGTAAGAAAACTATTTTATTTTTAAAATCAATTATTTATATAGTGTCCCGTGGGTACCTATATAGTTATAGCATTGCATCATATTATGTTTAATTCTCAATGTGTATAATAATGAAAAAGTTTCATTTTTAACACAAATTTTGCATTAATTTTTTTAATTATCTCTGTCAAAGTCTTCCAAAATATATGACAGTAAAAACTAAAATTTAGAACATACTATTTTTCTTTCAAATATACATTTTATTTTCCTCTTTGTTAAATAATAATAATTTAATTTTTACAAGATAATATATTTTTATTTGACAATATGAAAATTGATGCAAACTCTTTACGTTTTAAAACAATATCTGTCCTTCGTCTCTGACGCACTCATTACAATTAATTCCTAATTCATTATTTCTAAATTATTTACTTTTGTTTCAGGATATTAGCATATTACATGAAACTTTAGAAGTCAGAAAAACTCGGGCAAACGTTTGTGATAACCAATAATTCTGCTTTCATAATGTCATTAAAATATTCAATGATCTGTGTCCTGTGAATGCAGAGTTCACTGTTCGAATGCGGGATTTATATTGTGGTATATTAGTAAGAAATATGGATGTCGAAGAAATTCTACGTATTTGGGGATTTGAAAATTTAATAGAGACGTTTAAAGGTAAGAAAACTATTTTATTTTTAAAAATCAATTATTTATATAGTGTCCCGTGTGTACCTATATAGTTATAGCATTGCATCATATTATGTTTAATTCTCAATGTGTATAATAATGAAAAAGTTTCATTTTTAACACAAATTTTGCATTATTTTTTTTAATTATCTCTGTCAAAGTCTTCCAAAATATATGACAGTAAAAACTAAAATTTAGAACATACTATTTTTCTTTCAAATACATTTTATTTTCCTCTTTGTTAAATAATAATAATTTAATTTTTACAAGATAATATATTTTTATTTGACAATATGAAAATCGATGCAAACTCTTTACGTTTTAAAAATATCTGTCCTTCGTCTCTGACGCACTCATTTACAATTAATACCTAATTCATTATTTCTAATTTAATTACTTTTGTTTCAGGATATTAGCATATTACATGAAACTTTAGAAGCCAGAAAAACTCGGGCAAACGTTTGTGATAACTAATAAGTCTTACTTTATAAGAATATAATATGTCTGTTTCTTTACTATAATATGTACTAATTAAATAAAACTATTTAATATTATATCACACTTGTTTATATTTGCTGCATTAACTCATAAACCCATTTGCTACAGATAAAAAAAAAATTCTCACAGATTAGAAATACAGCTATTACAGCATTGATATGTAACTGTAGAAGCTAATTGGCACCTGTATCACAAATTATTTAAATAGCTACACAGATATTATAAACTAACTACGGTACTTAATTAAATACCTCCTCCAGTCAGTCGCTGCGTAGCATGATAAAGAATAACTAAAGCTAATTCAGTCAAATTAATCATCTGCCAGTGCAGTAATATTTTGAGAGCCAGCTGCAGTTACTTTCTAAAGTAGCCAATTCAATTGGGTACTAGAGTCAAAAACGTTAGTAGAGCCAACCAATTCGTATTGTGTGGGAACTCATACACTTTGGTAGGTAGCTAATTCATATTATGTACTAGAGTCAAATGCTTTAGCAGTGACAACAGTTTTTCGCTAGGCGAAACAACTTGGCTGCTGTACTTAAAAATCTTTGCTGTGCCGAAATCCATTAGTAATATGGTCTGGCGTAGCCTAAATTTGGGCTGTGGGAACGAATCTTTTTTTTCCGTGAAGTAACACCCATATTCTACATCTATATTTATATGAAATTTAAAATCAAAATGGTCCGTCCGACAAAAACTTTTGAACTAACTCCGATCATCATGAAATTTGGACACAACATTAATCTCGGTAAACTTAAGATGAACTTGCGTACTCATGTTTCCACCCCCACATCCGTTCTTTTGTACCCGGATGACACCGGGACGAGCCCCGCTACTAATTTATAAAACGTAAGTCATTTTCATTTCATGGACCCCCAATTTTTTTCCCGCTGACATGGACCCCTTGCAAGTTGTCGTCGACCCCTGGGGGTCGATATAGACCACTTTGGGAATCACTGACCTAAACGTACGGCGAAACCGACAACAGCCAAATGTTGAAATGAATGGAGCGCTCAGAATTGATTCTTTTTAATAATACTAGCAACCCGACCCGACTTCGCCCGGATCGAAATAATAGAATCAATTAGTTCATCTGGCTAACCTTATACTAATATAAATCGGAAAGTGAAAAATATCTGCATACACGCATGTAAAGACGCTTTTTACAAGCTTTATATTAGCTTCACCTGTATGAATGTATGTAAACACGCTATGTTGTAACCGACTCCTTTGGGCTCGATTTTGACCCACTTTAAACGGACAGATTTTTTATAGGGGGTAGTGCGTATAGTAGGTTATGTTTCTAGCGCACAATATCATCAGAGACACATGTAGTATTTTGTGCACGTATCCCTCTATAAAATAGCTGATTTTCATATTATCTTGAAAACTTTTGACACTTCAATTTTGATCAAGTTTACTTCCAAGTGTAGGCTTCGTTGTATTTTAATACATTTAAGTATGACTACGATTCGCATTTCCATTGCTTTATTTGACGTAGGTTCTATGGCGAAATGATTTTACTACCGCTATACAGGCATTAACATTTCTTTTCCAAATATCCTCGCAGTCCTATGTCGACAGGGTCACTCCAGCCTTTTATAATAAATTCATTGACAGATGCGAACAAATTTTTAAATTACAATACTTTTGACCGATAGTGTTATACACACATAGATAAACCGCGGAGTAACGTATTTTATTATAGGAATGACATAATCCATTGCAGCGAATTTACATCAAAATCAACACAAAAAAAAACAATCATTTCCTAATTAAAGTATGATTACAATTCTGCTGACCGCTGACCAGTGACCGGCTCTACACCACAAAAGCGATATTATAAAAATGCGCGTCGATAAAAATATGCCCAAAATCACGAAACATCATGTGCAGTGAAGTTCGTTTATAATGAAAGTCGAGGAACCGAAGAAGTTTAGTTGTCGGCGATTCCAAAGTACACGCGTGTGCAGCCAAGAACAAATAGCAAGTTGATATACACGCCAACACCCAATGCCGGATTTAAAGGTCTGGAGGCTTCGGGGCAACAAAGGAGTGGAGGCCCCCTGGCCCCAAATTATTTTCCAAAAATATAGACAATTTTTCCCACTCTAGTTTTCCAATAAATAATTTATTTTGAAAAAAAGTATAGATTCTTTTATTATTTAACAAACATTCAAATATAATCGAAAACAAGAATTGTCTGAAATTAAATTTTAGCGTTAACGAACGGAACTTTCTGAGCTTTTTTCGCCGAAAAATATCAAAGGAAAAGTTGTTTACTAGTGTTTACTAGTCTAAATTTGAATTTTTTTTTTCGAAGTCTATTGTGGGGGACCCTCTTTTGTGGAGGCCCCGGGGCTGCAGCCCCGGTTGCCCACCCCTAAATCCGGCCTTTCCAACACCTATTCAAAATTGGTAACCGGACTCCATATCCGCGGACAAAATATCCCCGACAAAATATCCTTGTTAAAATATCCTTGGACAAAATATCCTTGAGACAAAATATCCATGAGACAAAATGTCCTTTGTCAGAATATCCGTGGACAAAAAATGCAAAAAAAAATTGACTTTCTACATATAATTCTTTATAACTGTTTCTGACGTCAATTCCGGGGTGAACGATAAACGGGTATGCGAATTGTAATTCCGGAGTGAACGATAAAGGGGTATGCGAATTGTCTCGCAGTGAAACGGGAAGGGGCAAATGTGGAGTTTTTAAAAAAACAATTCCGGGGTGAACGATAAACGGGTATGCGAATTGTAATTCCGGGGTGAACGATAAACGGGTATGCGAATTGTAATTCCGGGGTGAACGATAAAGGGGTATGCGAATTGTCTCGCAGTGAAACGGGAAGGGGCAAATGTGGAGTTTTTAAAAAAACAATTCCGGGGTGAACGATAAACGGGTATGCGAATTGTAATTCCGGGGTGAACGATAAACGGGTATGCGAATTGTAATTCCGGGGTGAACGATAAAGGGGTATGCGAATTGTCTCGCAGTGAAACGGGAAGGGGCAAATGTGGAGTTTTTAAAAAAACAATTCCGGGGTGAACGATAAACGGGTATGCGAATTGTAATTCCGGGGTGAACGATAAAGGGGTATGCGAATTGTCTCGCAGTGAAACGGGAAGGGGCAAATGTGGAGTTTTTAAAAAAACAATTCCGGGGTGAACGATAAACGGGTATGCGAATTGTAATTCCGGGGTGAACGATAAACGGGTATGCGAATTGTAATTCCGGGGTGAACGATAAAGGGGTATGCGAATTGTCTCGCAGTGAAACGGGAAGGGGCAAATGTGGAGTTTTTAAAAAAACAATTCCGGGGTGAACGATAAACGGGTATGCGAATTGTAATTCCGGGGTGAACGATAAAGGGGTATGCGAATTGTCTCGCAGTGAAACGGGAAGGGGCAAATGTGGAGTTTTTAAAAAAACAATTCCGGGGTGAACGATAAACGGGTATGCGAATTGTAATTCCGGGGTGAACGATAAAGGGGTATGCGAATTGTCTCGCAGTGAAACGGGAAGGGGCAAATGTGGAGTTTTTAAAAAAACAATTCCGGGGTGAACGATAAACGGTCCTGAAGAAGTCAAGAAAATTGCCGAAACGTTGATCAATAAATAATGTTCTAGTGAATAAAAATTGTTTTTTTATTTTAGCCTTGTATCCCGTATAATTTTATCATACCGTGGATATTATGTCCGAAGGATTTTTTGTCTTGAGGATATTTTGTCTGAGGATATTTTGTCCGGGATATTTTGTCCAGGATATTTTGTCCGAGGATATAGAGTCATAGAACCTTCAAAATTAATGCGCCACTCAGTTCTCCTGTCATTTTAACAATAAAGAAATTATATTGAACTGGAAGCACATTTTCTTTTCTGATGAAACCAATGTAAGCGTCCAAATTAGCGTTGGGTGTTCTGGGTAGGAATTTGCTTAACGCCGACGTGGAGTTGCGCACATATTGCAGACAGCAAATCTTTCACCAGGTCTTCACCAAACTCGTTCACGAATATCTAATTTTTCATAGAGGGACAAAAAACATGCTTCCAGTTTAATTATTTTCTTGACACTAAAAATATAGCAGAAAAAACTATTAGTAAAAAAAACCTTTTTATGGACAATCTTACATTGAAATGTACTAAAGAAGGAAATGTATTTTTTTAATAATTTTGATTCATAATTAGAAAAGCGTAGGTAGTTACCTTTATGATCGTTTATTAGTCACAATCTACGCTTTTATAATTATGAACCTAAATAAATTACCCAAAATTATTTTTTTTCTTTTTAGTATACATTTCAATAAAAACTTGTCTATATGTACAAAGTTTTTTTTTCAATAATATTTTATTTTTTTCTTTTCGCTCTTTTGAAGTTCTTACTATTAAAATATTAATTTATTACAATTAATTGATTATAAATTCTAAAAACGATTGAATTAATTATGTATTGTCATCGGAAATATATATTATGCATACAAAATTTCAAATCGATCGGATATATGATGTCCGCCATATTAGATTTACAAAAACGTCGCATCGCTTATTGTATACCACTCGTTAAACTCTTTCATTTGATACCCATATTATATCAAGAAGTTGTCAATTCTATGGTAATCCACTAGTTTAATTATATCTAGCCAAAATTTTGATTGCAAGATTTGACTCAAACTGACATCCTATCAAAAATAGTGGCAAGTTTAAATGAAAACTTGTAAAAAACAAAATTGTGTGTTAATTCTGACCAAGAGTTTAAACTAAATGGTTCCCTTGCAGAAATATTCAGGCGCGGCGGAAGACCTGTGGTGTGTGTTGAGAGCTCACCACACGTGAAAATTTCGTATGGTGAATTCACCATAGGGAATTTTCATAAGATTTGTGGAATATCTGATACAACGGCTATACATAGTCTTCTTTTGGAGTTGCAAACATATGAAGGGTACACGGGAAGAAGGCGATTTGTCAAAAAATGTAAATTGTGCAGGAGAGCATTTTGAAGGGTTTAAGATCGTGCCATTTACTTGCTGATGCATTTCTTTCAACGCTTATGTTATAACTTTTGACCTAGCGTATTCTTGTCTAAAATGAATACACCAACAGAAAGGTACGACTACAAGATGGCATAAAAAAATTAATTTCGAATTTTTACTGACAAATCGCCTTCTTCCCGTGTACCCTTCATATGTGAAAACTAAGATTCGTCACGAGTTTGATAAAAATTAAAAAGTTTCGCAATTTTTGCGTTTATGTATTATTGTATATGACTCTCCAATCTTTTGCGGTTGTTTGATCATTTTTAGGCGCGAATAGCGTAAGCTAAAGCGTCTATTTGTTTATTTTCTGAGATCCCCCCTCCCCTCCCGCCGGTAAGTGATCACACAACTCACTCACCACAGGCTTTAAAAACTTGTCGCCGCGCCTGGACATATTGAAATATTTGGTGCTCGGGGGAGAAATTTTCTTTTCGACGCTCGCCCAGATTTGCAGAGATTTTGCCAACATACTCATTTCACGATCATCTGCGATGCTTTTCTCTTGTTTCATCAGAATACAAAACACACCTCCAGTTCAATCATTCCTTTAAATATAGAAATTTATTTTAATGACATTTTTTGTGCAAAATATTGCCAAATGTTAACCTTATCAGTTGGATCGCGTATTTTAGGCTTTAGCGTACGATAAATAAGCAAACATGATTCGGCCTTCTCGTTTAGCCTTGTGTAAGAGCACTTTAATTATTAGATACGTATGCTAACAATACGATTACACAACGAAAACTACAGTCTGGCACCACATTTTGTTACATTTCTCACATCAAAATGTAAACAATTGAAAATAGTAATTACAATATTTATGTACCTATGTAACGTATAGACTGAACAATGTAAAAATTATGCAGGCGTTTTTCTCATTTCAAAAAGATTGTAGCCGACCTATCATAGGTTTATAAATTTTTGCAAGAGCAATTATTGTTTGTTGTAAGATGAAAGTTCGACAGATTATATTTTTTTCGTGGGAACGGCTGGACGATTTTAATGAGACTTGATACACAAACTAAAAAACCTTTCATTCAGCTACGCTCGGGGATAGGATTCCCGTCAAAATCGACATAAAAGTTAACGAAGTCACGGATATTCATTGTAGACAAAAGGAAGTCTGTATGATTGCATCGGCTAATCTCGAGAACTACTGATTTATTTGATTTGATTGTGGCTTTTACCATTCGATAAATGATAATTCATTTTTTGAGGAAGGTTTTAAGTCTATAGCTGCCCAGTTCGGCCTCATCCGGGTGCAAATCGGACTGATGCCAAGTTGGATCGAAATCAAGTTTATGTAAAAAGCATTGTGAATTATATTAAATATTATTTATTAATACAAATATTAAGAGCACTGTGGTTGAAACAAAAATAAAAAATATAGAATAGTTACTTTTTAACAGTTTTATTAGTGTTTGCTGAAGTTGAGAGCATCTATAGCTCCCGAAATATACATCCGCTAATAAAACTGTTGTGGTAAGAACTAACTATTCTATATTTTTTTATTATTATTTATTAAATTTTGGTATATTTATAAACCTGCAATTATAGCGATTAATGAATTTCATTCAGAACATCCCCGAAATTTCTAACTCCCATAATTTTTCTAAAGGATTGAAAACATACAAAAACACTATCAAGAAATTAGTTCATAAACAAGTTTTCTTTCTTTATTAAACGAGAACCCGAGTTCTTCATCAAGTAAATCTATGATCCCATCGGAAAGTCATATACGAGACAGTTTAAGCTCGGTCAAATCGTATATTCATTTTCTAATATGGGTTAACGTAAATTGCGTAATCTGAAATCAATCTTACGGTACTGTTTATATTACCTGTTGCGCCCACTTCAAATCTTCAAAACTAATTAATATTCTGTACATCAATCAGACACATGTTCGAAAACACATTATTATTACCTTGTAAATAGACAAAATTCCAGTGTATCTATTTTTATCTGACAAAAACATGCCACTCCAGTCATTATTAATTATTATAAACAAATGAAATAATTTTTTTTTTTTTTAATAATTACAAATATTCATAGGATAATTCGTAAGATAAAAGTACAGTTAAATCTAATATTAGAAAAAAATATTTTCAAACAATGTCACCGTCTTAAGGTTACCAACCCGTAGGGTTATTTAGGTAAAGCACCAATAGATAATCAATTTATTTTTGGAAAATAAACTGAAAATACTCTTGATACTTTTACCAGTTCTGGATCGGGGAGCTAGTCTTATAATAGAGCCTAGAGAAGCCAATGGAAACGCCATTTTCCCGATTAGGAGCCACGAGACGTTTCGGTGTGAGTATATGAACGCGAAATGAACCAATTGAATCGTGTTTTATCAAAACATGAGCGAACTGGGTGGGTACTCCGCCCATTGCATTTTACTTGGCGCAGTGGCGTACCATGAACAAACTAACTCCCTAACTATGTTAATATTGTAGTTAATTCAAATAGTTCATCGATTAATTTAAAACTTATCTGTTATTTTTAGTAACTTAAATAAAAAATGTTTTGCGAAATAACTTAAGAAAAATTCTTTCAGAGATATGCTTTATTTTAATTATTATATTTGCATGCGCCACTGGCGGCACATTTTTCATTTTCTAATGTTCCGTGTACCTCCAGAGTAGGGATTCAAGGTCAACCTGGAACGCGGTAACATCGCGTCTTCGTTCAACGTCTTATAACAGTTAGTGAGCAAGAGCTTTGACAGTTGTAACGTGACACGGACACCGGTTTGGTGACATGTAATATTATAAACATCAGACAAGACAGGGGCGTCAACCGCAGGCAGAGATACATTTTCACTATAATACATCACCACCACTCAGCTATGAATAAACAATGATCGTCGCATTTCATATTGAATTAATCAAACCAATATTAACAAGAGGAAAATTTGGATAATTGTTTGCGGCGGATAATATAATCTCAGGAACCACTGGCATATTCCGACGAGCAAACGCGCAACTAGATTCGCACGGTGTTCATTCGTTCATGTTGGACCGCGATGACGTCATAATACTACTATTGGCTGGACAACTCAAATCAGATACGTCACGAGAGGTGTGTCAAGTGTTTTAGTACTATTTGAAACAAGGATGCAATTTTAAGCACACTTAAAATTGTGATTGCCTAATTCTAATCTTTACTTTTGTCCGTTTCCTTTGCTCTTTCCGGATGTGACAAGCAACGACAAATAAAGAAGTAAACAATTAAGTTTGCGATTCAGAGAAACACACCAACTTACGCTATGCAAGTATGTGCAAAAATTTTGTGTGGCATCAGTTAGCAAATTTAAGTCGGTCGACAAAATTTGATAAACATTCGATGGATGGCTCTGCGATTGGCACTTTACCGGGGTTTCCCAGTAAAATCTCCTGACATTAAAATTCCCTGCCATTTCCCTGACCATAGTAAAATTTTCTGACCTTTCCAGGTTGTCTTACAGGATCGCGATGGCGTTGGCGTTCGGACACGTTTTTTTGGTAAATAAGTGAATCCGCACATGGTTACTTGTAACGGTTTTGTCAACGATAAAATTCACAAAGATGGGTCTGGTTGTCAGTGCTATCGAGTAGTTGGGTTCGTTGCTTTAAACTGTATCTAAAGGCCGCTGCACACGAGACTGATTTTGCCGCTAGAACCATTGCTGGGACTTGGGCTGGCTGCCGTGCGACTTACGAATTTGGAAATGACGTCATTGCGGGCTCGCCTGCGAGGGCACAAGATCTATTTCAAAATTAGAACCGGGACTATTTTATTGCTTGTTTGTCTGCTTATTTTGACCGAGAACCAATCAGAAAACAGTATCTTGTCACGTGAACGATATGGACAAACGCCTACAAATACTGCGCCAGTGTGTGTTCTGTTCAGAAATAATAAACGGCCACTTTTGTTAACATTCAAACTACCACTGCTACAAAGCAAGCTCGAATTAATGTCGTGTACTTGAAAACTAGCGGCAAAACCAGCCTCGTGTGCAGCGAACGTAAGAATGACAGCGTTATACCGGAATGGTGAATTGGACACACCTACCGCTAAACTAGCCATATGCTCTATTATCGCTTTGCGCTTCAGAGCTAACTTTCGTTTATACAAGAAGTTATAAATAGGTTAATTTCGCACGAAATCCATTCAAATTGTAGCTTTTCAAACAAGCGGAGATTCTGTGCTATAAAACGGTACCATTTTTAGATTGATTTAGGTTCATAATTAGACCTAAAATTGTAATTGACAATCTCGAATAGCAGTCTGTACGTACGTATGTATGTACGCACGTCCGAGCTCTACAGATCTCAATTTTGGGCGGATCGCCTTGGTTTATATTTTATTCACTTTGTTTACTATCAGAGTAGAACCTTATTTAAATTCAATAAATTCAATATTTTGCACTCAAGCCTGCATAAACATCCATGCAAACGAATCATATGACTAAGAGATGTGCCGGATATCCGTATCCGCGGATATCCGAGGGAGAAGAAAGATCCGTATCCGTATCCGTTAGTTTTATGGCGGATCTTTTACCTTATTAATTTTCAATTCATAGATGAAATTTTATATATATAGGTGATTAGGTAATAATGAAAAACTGTTAAATTCCATTCAGATTATTTTTTATTTCTTAAAATCGTATTTGGCACCTTTACCTATATTGCAAAAATTATCGTAGCATACCATACCAATAGTACATAACTCAAAGGTACCTTATAATGAGATATTGCACATCGATCTTTGGAAAGAGACAATCTGTTATGAGAATTAACTCTTAAAGAAGTCAATAACTTTTTTCCCATAACAGCTGATAGTCTCTTTCCAAAGGTCGATGTGCAATATTTACCGCCGCGTACTCTAAGAAAGTTAAGATCCGTATCCGTATCCGCGGATCTTGAAACTAAATACCCGTATTCAGATCCGTATCCGCGGATATACATTTTTAACGATCCGGCACATCACTACATATGACCAATGTCGACGAAACAGTGTCATCGAGGCGACATACATACAATTCGCTAACACAATGAAGTCTGTATTTATACAACTGTACTGTCGCTAAACAGTACCAGCACTGGACATATCAGTAAAAAATGTACGACTTACAGCGCAAACGAATTCTTAAAATATTTATATAATAATCAGATTTTGCGTGTGACGGTTTTTATTGGAAACTTAACTCGGATTGATTCGAGTAAAAAGTAACACATATTTTTTATTTAAGGGATGTCAACTACGTACCAATTTTTATCAAAATTGGACTAGTAATTTTCACTAGATACGTTTTAGTATCATACTAATTAGAACAAGTTTTCATGTTTTCATATTCATTTGTATTCGCTTCACTAGAAAACGGCTGAACTGATTTTGACGAGCTTGCTGCACTGTTAACCAACATACGTTTTTAAAATAGGCATTATGAGAGCCTATCAACGTTCACGTATGGGAAATATCCGGGAAAAACTAGCAGCATATGAGTAAGTAGTCATAATATAATTGATGTTTTAAATACAAATTATGATCATCTTTTTTCTCTATAATAATTTGACAGCGAAATGATCGATTCACCGTAGGTAAGCATAAATCAATTTTTTATAGTTCTCGTAGTCGTGTATCTTGTGCACATAAAAATGTTTTACGGCAATCTGTTAGATTTAAGTTATTATAACAAAGTGAAACAGTTTCAAATACCATCCTAGCGGAAAATAAAAACACCACACGCAACAAACTTCCTAATATTTTAAAGACATACCCAGACATTTTTATTACAACAGTGAAAGCTAAATTAAAATAGGTAACGTATGAAAAAATATAAATAAGTTCAGTACATAGCAAAGACTTGTCGTGCTCCGATTTACAACGAAAGTAAATTTTCTTACTTAAAATGTCTGGATGTACATATTTCTATGTTTAATATTATCCTGCCCATACAACGCGCATTCTTTATTAAATCGTCCTTTTAGAACAGAAATGCCATCTTAATTCAATGCAATTCGAGAGACATTTTTCTAACATGGTTCTCCTTATCTCCATACTTCAAGATAGATACAAACTTTGACTCCTTATGATGCCAAGCGATTACGAATATAAAAAAAGAGTTTAGAAAAACTACAAAAAAACACGCTTTTATAGCAATGTGGACTAAAATAAAAAAAATCTAGTCTAAAACAAAAAAAAATACTCTTTTCTAGCAACGTGGACTACATATTATATATATTTTTTTTAGCCCACATTGCTATAAAAGCGTGTTTCTTTGTAGTTTTTCTAAACTCTAATTTTATTTAATAAAAGTTAGTAAAAGGGTGTTAAAAAACCTTTTTCCAAGTTTTCCAGTACTTATTTAAAACAAAACTTTTTAATTTAGAAAAAATACTCTTGAAAATGAATTGGTGCTAAGTCATTAGTTGTTCCATGGTCCTAAAAGACAGATAAAAGAAAAGTGCTCAATGCATATTTTTCTCTGATATTTTCTTGATCTATTTAAAAATTCTCTGAATTTTCCCGAGCTTCCAGGTTTGTTTGCCATCCTGTATTATTAGTATTGAGTGAGTACACAAAAAGCATTGCTTTTTACACAGACGCCTCGCCCGGACTATTTTTAGAACACAATAATTCGGCATGAAAGAGTTAACCGAACTTGTTAGTCGTTGTGCAGCGCGAGGTTAAAACACTAGACGCGAATGCATTAGATTATTTATTATACAAACGCAGATGTTCCGTACAAGATACGTAAACACGAACAGAATGCCGTCCAAAAATACCCGTCAGTGAAAATACACACGTACGTTAACATCCAAGTACAAAAAGCTTTCATAAAATGGTCTAATGGAAAATCGCATGAGTCGAAATACAATAGCGCCTAGAACAACTTCCACTCGCTGTCCAAAAGCCAGTGAAGATTTTTCGTATAAAGTGCTTTCACAAAACAATGTAGAATGACGATGCAATAGAGTACCTAAATGAAGAATTAAGCTGTTAAGGACTTGACGGACTTGTTAGGTTCTCAATTTCTCATTTAGAAAGGGAAAGGGAAAAGGTGAGGCTGGCTCTAATGCTATACTTCGTCAGTTAAGCGATTCAATTAACAATACTTAATTTCAAGAGTGTGGTTGGCTTCAAAATACCATACAAAAGGAGACGGGATTCACTTAAAGCTGCAGGGCAAAATTTGGCAGTTGTAGCTTTCAACCCTAATCTTGGCAGTAACGCGGGTAACGGCTAGTTTAAATATTACGGTTTGTTTTCATGGTTATCTATATGTTATGTTATCAGGTCATGTAAGAATTAAGCATATTAAAGATCTACATAACAAAGGAACAGATCTTTTTCAACTTTCAAAATATTTCCCAATTATGAAGTTCAAAAAAAATGTTTTTTGCGTAACTTCCTTGTAAAAAAATAGATAGAATAATAAACCGTCATGAAAAGTGTACCAATATTATACAGTGTGTCAAAAGTCCGGTCTACCCGATAAGAAATATTAAGCCGTTCCGGGACTTTCGAAACACCTGTATAAAAAAAACAATGTTATAGCATGCGCCGATTTCCTCCAAAACAATAGGGCTCTTCATATTTGCATATCAAACATTCTCAAAAAATTTGGTATCAATCAGCTCATCCGTTTGAACCGTATCGTGTGCACAGACAAACAGTATTTTTTTTTCCAAAAATATGTTTTTTTGGATTCGGGGAACTTCAAAACGGAAAAATATTGTATAGGTACTTCTGAAAAGTGAATTTTTACTTAAATTTATACCATTCCAATACTTGTGGTTTTGGAATGGTAAAATTATATCAAAAACTCGACATAAACTATACTGTCTTCTGGGCGTGGTGTAGATATAGTTCATGAGGTTTACGGTACGTTGTTTGTAAGAAGTTCTATGTTCCTGCGCTGACAAAGGAACAGTAGCAGACTTGTTCCGTTCCCCTGGCGGATACTGTAATTACTAATTACAGCGGTACCCTAGTACCAGCCGTTAATATACAATGTAGAGGTAGGGTAAAAGCCGGATAGTTGCCCCACTTTTCAAAGAAGCTCTATTATTAAAAAATATGTACTTATTAAGAATAATGCAACACGTATATCAAAACATAGGTCTTTGATCATTCATAGTAGCCTATTTTTGAAAACATAATTAATATTGGTTTTGAGTAAATTCTGTTTAATTTGACCTCTCAAAAAAGGGATAGTTGCCTACTGTGGCGGATAGTAGCCTAACATTAAAAATGCTTCGAGGGATACTTGCCTCGTGCGGGGATAGAGGCCTCACTATGATATTTTAGATAGAAACAAATTTAGGTATATCAATTTAAGTAATCAGTCTTTATTTTTTACTGAGATCCTTTTTTATGTACTAAAAATACAACAAAAATAGCATCCGAAGTTCTAAGTCAGGGTTTTCAACTTTCCACATCTCATGCAATGATTTTTGAATGTTTTACAAGTTTCATGCAACCACATTTGACTCATCTGACATTGAATCCAATCTGATTTCGATTTTGTAAAATTGTAATTCTCAAAACATTCTGCGCAATAAATATAATCATCAATTGAAACTTTTTTATTCGTATTTTAATATTTTTGAATTAGCGTATTTCTTTTAATACTATCTTTTCAGTGTCTCTTATCGATTTTTCGTCCTTTTTACTTTTGATTGGTAGTCCCTTGGTGGGTTTTCCTTTAGACGTTTTTGAACTTATAACATTTTTCTAATATTCACTGTCAGAACTCTAAATTTCTATTCTTCTCTTCCTTAAAAAAGTCAATAGGGCGACTATCCTTTGTGATACGGATACTTGCCTTTCTTATTTGCGAAATAAATAAAAATTATTCAACAATAAAACGTAATAAACAGTGTAATTTAAACTCTGATGCATGCAAAGAAACAAAAAGTTGACTGAAACCGCAATCAATAATAAAAATATTCAATAGAAATTACTTACCAATATAATTTCGACGCCTGTCAAAGTTTCGTCGCGGAAGATGTTTGCTCATACGCACAAAACGCATGCGTCTACTCCGATGGCTTACATGGCCCTGAGGCCCACGGGAGGGGCACTTCAAAGTGTAGTAAAGCGCAAACCCCATCAACATCTCTAACATAGTGTATTCAAAATCGAGGCATGTATCCCACTGAGGCAACTATCCGGCTTTTACCCTATAGGTCGCGCAAAACAAGACTGACAAGCATCGGGTAATTTCGTGGAAAATCGGAGATTAACAGTGTTCTGTTGTCTTTTTCTAACTGGAAAAAACTTTCAATATGACTCGCGTTGAATTAATGAAATTTGGTTGATTGTAAATTATACACGCTCTACAGCTCAGGATATTAGTGCCTATGAGTATAGATAATTGTAAATTATAAACAGCCTAAAACCGAGATAAAATTTCAAGTGAACACATATTATTGAATTACGCTCTTTTATGATAAAATAAATAAAACAACAAAATTATTGTGTAAAGTCACAGTTATATTGAACTCCAGCTTTTGCTTGCATTGCTTCGCTTGAGTGAAACTTGATTTTTTTCGCAGATTCTCTTGTTTCAAACAGACAAAATGCCCACAAAACCCACAAGAAAACGGAATTGCAGAGATACCACAAACTCAGGTTTTTCTGCTGTGTACCAGTGCATCTATTTATAATTCTAGCGGTCCACCCCGGTTTCAACCAAGTATAAAAGAA
Organism: Xanthostigma xanthostigma; assembly: GCA_963575645.1. Lineage (NCBI taxonomy): Eukaryota > Metazoa > Arthropoda > Insecta > Raphidioptera > Raphidiidae > Xanthostigma > Xanthostigma xanthostigma. Next base: position 46,510,862 of record OY754464.1, read on the forward strand.
CGGATTGGAGGGGGGGGGGTCATGAGTACGCACGTTCATCTTAGTTTACCGAGATGAATGTAGTGTCCAAATTTCATGATGATCGGAGTTACCGTTCAAAAGTTTTTGTCAGACGGACAAATTTGGAGTTATTTTGCAACATTTTTCATTGATGCTCCGCTCCTATTGATGGTAGCGTGATATTATATAGCCTATAGCCTTCCTCGATAAATGGGCTATCCAACAGAAAAAAATTGAAAAGAAGTTTGAACCTGCAGGCCATCCCTGAAACTTCCCGCTATTTTCGAGTTCAAAAGGCACAAAAATATATAAAATATAACAAGATGTTTATTTTTAGCTCTTTGAGCTCAAAAAAAAAACACTTTCTTACGCATGTTTCGTTCACGATATCTCGTGAAAAAATGAACCGATTTTGATGCGGTTTGCGGCAATCGACGCAGTTTTCTTAACTAAAGAAATTAATTTATTACAAAAAATCGATCTGATACGAATTTTAGGTGTAATTTTAGAAAAACACTTTTTTACGAATTTTTCGTTCACGATATCTCGTGAACAAATGAACCGATTTTGATGTTGTTTGCGGCTATCGACGCAGCTTTTTTAACTTAAGAAAGTAATTTCTTAAAAAAATCGATCTGATTAGAATTTTAAGAGTAATTAAAAAAACACTTTCCACGAATTTTTCGTTAACGATATCTCGTGAGCAAATGAACCGATTTTGATGCGGTTTGCGGAAATCGACGCAGTTTTTTAAAAACGCTGAAAAACAAGCACGCAAACGACAAAAATATAAAAATAGAAATTATAATAATTCCGTGAGCGAACAAAATGACCCGGTGTCTAAAATAAAATGTATTTATTATTACCTCAACTACGTAGACCAACATAATGTAGCTTGTTTGGTTACATTTTCAAATGTGAACCATAAACGATTACGACAAATAGACATGCAATGCACGTCTGTCAGAGTCAGAATTCGATAAATCGATCAGTCCAAAACCACAGACATAATAAACTGTCTAAAGATCCACAAAAACAGTTGAATAAAAATTATAGTTTAAATCTTTGATTAACGTCTGATTAGAACTCTTCAATAAATAAATATTGGTCGATAATTTTATTTATTGAAAAACTATAGTTTCATAAAAAAATTACATATACTTTTATTTATTTATTTTCTACCCTTAAGTGCGTTGATATAATCAACGCACTTAAAAGTAGAAAGTAAATTTTATTCTCTTCTAAATAGCGTTTAAAAGCGTGGGTACATTTAATTCGTTGAGTGTCCCACGCTTTTAAACGTTACAGAAGATAAAAAATGTATTTTCTATTTTTAGTGTGTTGGTATTAGATATATGAGCGCCGCGCCGGCGCGCCGTCGCCGCCGACGATTCCCTCCCGCCGCCGTGAAAATGTAACGGCGCGCCGGGCGAAAAGGCATATGTTTAAACGATCAGAAAATGTTGAAAACATATTTTTAAAGACTACTTTATATTTTTTTATGACTTAAAAGAAACATCTTTGTTTTCTCTAAGATTTATTTTCTTGTTAATTGTTATTAGAACTTTATGACAACGTTGATTTTTTTCTGCCAATCGAAGTGTCAAAAATATTTTAGCTCTAGGCTAGAAACCATTTCCTTATAAAAATAATTTGTGTTAAATAAATAATAATTCTGATTGTTAAACTACATGTTTTGTTTTATTGTATACTGCCCATCATTAAAAAATGCTTCTAAGGTCACGCCGCCGACTACGCCGCCGCCGCCGACCTCAAAAAGTCGGCGCGTCGCCGCCGCTCCTTTACCCATCGGCGCTCATATCTAGTTGGTATGTGTGTTATTATTATTATTATTATTATTTACACTACAAATTTTATTTTTAAACTTTTAAACCTTTAATAAATTACAGCTATTATGGCACTAGAGTATACTCTAATTATTTTATATGAAGAAGGTAGCTTTTCATTAGATATATTATGTGCGTCACTATTACAAGGTGGCTTGTTCGTTAAGCTCCATTAAATCTGAAGCTCAATTATTCACACGATGCGTTTTCCCACCACCAGCACCGTTACTTCCACCGTATGTTTTTTTATTTCCATTTTGTCATCAAAACTACACACGACTGCAAAGTTCCGCGTCAACTGGACATTTAGAAGAGAGTGAGAATTGAATTGCAAGATTTTTTAATACACATTCAACAACCAAGTAAAGTTAATGTGTGACTATATCAATGTCTATGTAACTGCGTAAGCTATATAAATATGCGGAAACGAACACTCAAGATGTACAGTGACGCCACCATATTTGATAGTTCATGTCAGTATTTGGTTAGTAAAAGTCCGGCCCTGTACGTGTATTGCGTAGGGTCGGAGGGCCGAGCGATCGGGGAAACCGGAAACACAGCAAGTGCAGTCTTGGGTGCGCGCGATACTATCTGCAATGCATACACGCGCCACAAACGAAATGCATTCGTATAATTACTATGGTAGGTTACAAAACGACATGGTTAATTTATTATATGGCTGTTTTATTACCCAAAAACAGTTCTCTTATATTTCTGCACATTTCCTCCTGGAATTTTGTTAACAATGATTTGTAACAGAATGTCTTGAAGAAGAACGGAACTTTTGATGTGAAGACAATGAACACTAAAGTACCCACAAAATAGTTTTTTTCTTGACGCACGTTTTTATAACCATATTAGCATCATCAGGAGATAATTAAAACTTATCGTACCTACTATAACTAGTTCTAGCCTTCTAATGATACCACGATGAACTGCACGTTAGCATTATCAGGACACGATCATTTTAGTTTTATTTATCTACTGATGACGCGAACACGATTAGCGAAACGTGTGCCGTGTTTTGGTGTTTTGCGAGCAGGTACTTGTTTTAGTATTCAATGCACAAAAGATGAGTCAGCGATAGCCATTATTTACTAAAGTTTACATCCATATTTCGTACGGAAATGAAAGAATGATGACAGGGTTGAAAATTCGTCTGAGATTCAGATCACACTCTGATTGTACCATCTTCAAAACGTAATAATCTTGCGCATGGCGGCTATGCATGCGTGTAATTTCTTTGTGCTCAGTAACTTCTGTCAAAATACGCCGATTTGAATGACTTTTTTTTAATGTTATCTCGATAAGAACTATTGATTTTGCTACCAACCGAATCAACTATTTACGAAATATTCGCAACTTTCCATATTTAAAATTACTTTGAAACATAAATAGCATGCGTAGTTCTTCATAAGATGCTGAATTTTTCACATAAACTCTAGACTCTAACGACTCTAAAAACTGATGGAATTTTAGGAGAAGAAAATAGATGTTGTAGGTCGCGGCGTTTTCCTTCGAGTACCTACAACTCTAAGTTCTAACTCAACATTTTTAACCATAATAAACTAAATGCTTTTTATAGAGAAAATTTACCATGCTTTATAGTTTATACTCCCATGCAACTGTGTATACTATTTCATGTTCAACATGCATTAAACATAATTTATTTTCCCCCAACAGCGCATTTTAATGCCCCTACTTTGACAAATTACCACAAAAAAGGTAGATAATATTATTGGAATATTACACAACTTAATAGCAACTGCAAAAACATACTATTACAGCGCCAATAACGCCTATATTATAGTCGATTTGCTTTCTTTTTCTACCAAAATTATTACCATAAATTCAATAGGTACACACTAATTGATTATATCCACAATGTGTTAGTCACTGTTACATAAAAAAAAAACACGCTCTGTGAATTGACTTGCATAGTGTAGTTCGGAATTTGTTTGGATTTCGTTTCTTCGTCCTGTGTGTTTAGACTTACGATAGGTTATAGCAAAATTTCAATGATTTGACCTACCCTCGACTCTTTTCCTCAAAATATGTTTTCTTTTTCATCTAAAAATTCAGGGAGAAAGTGTAAAAATTCTAAAATATCAAATTATAGCTTCTTTACTAACTAGCTTTCGGGGATGGATTCACCCGAGTAAACTCTAGTTTGGCATCTCTGCACAACTGCCTGTTGTGAGATCTCATTCACTTATAGTACGGCTGGAAAATAATTATCAATGATTCACACACTCATCTTATACATACAATATAAATAAGTATGCAAATCTTTGATTAACGTCTGATTAGAACTCTTCAATAAATAAAATTCTCGACCGATTTTACAGACAATATATTAACAAAAAAATATAAAAATTAATACGTTGACGTTTCGGCCCGGACTTTGGTTCTTCTTCAGATCTGATCTAAAAAATATAAAAAATTAATTAATAATAATTAGAATCTAATTATTAATTATTTTTTTATATTTTTTAGAATTGGGTTGGAAGAATACATTAAAAAAATGCTTCAATGAGCGTGCGTGAGCGCGCCTTCCTGTTTGTCAAATATGTCATATTATCACGACATGGACGCGAAAGCTCATATGGCGCGACCGGAGGTATAAGGAGACGCGCCGAACGAGGGCGGGGGCGCCGCGCGGATATCGATTGCGACGCGGCGCGCACTGTTGCCAGGACTACGAGCGTCGTGACGCCAACCAGACGCGTCACCGGCGCGCGAGTCATACGGTGACCTGAGTGAACAGGAACACACAAAGGTTCATATGATGACGGCGACGATTCCTTCACGCAGCGAATTTCCATTCAAGACAACCGAAAGACAAGTCAACTGAGAATAAACAAATGACTAATCGGTAAATTAGATCAGTCAGTTACCCATTCTCCCGAGCTTCAATCATCAATGTTGGGATATTCCCGCTTAAGCTGCTCTTTGAGAGATGCGTCGTTACTAGTCGTCAACTGTGGCTTCGTTCGCATTATTGTCTGTTTTACCAAAGACATTATCTTAAATCGATGATATCGTAGTCAAATAAAAAAGTATTCTATAGGTATTACACTTAGGCACGTTTTGATAGCATCCGAGTCTCATCAAAATAGGTCCCGACGCTCTCGGGTTACGTCAGATAAAAATTCTAGAAACACGCTTTCTCGTCTAGGTACCATACAAAAAAAAAAAAAAAAACTTCCAAGTTTGGGTGCAATAGACGATGTACCGTCGTACCGAGTTTCATCACAATTGGTCAAGCCATTCTTGATAAATGATAAGTGCTGGTATAAACAGACAAAGAGTAATTCTGGATATCTATATAAGTATCATACAAAATATTCAGAGGAATTAACAATGAGCGAAAATGCAAAGTAAGTCTCGAAATAAAATTGGTGTGCCGCTATCTGATCTATATCGTATAAGAAATATAGTAATGTGAAATATGAGAGAAGATTAGCTGCTTTTAATTATTTCACTGCTAATTTATAATCAACCCGGTCAAAGCCCGGCCGGAAAGCTAGTCAAACTTTGACAGATAGAGAGAAAGAACAGACACAAATATACTATAAATATCCGACAAACGTTGGTAGGAAATTAAAAATTAAGTGAGGTTATTATACATACTGGCATCACTAACGCATTGCTGTCATTAATATTTCATCTATGGGAACTGTGAATTTATGTCAAATGCATTAGTACAATTGGATTCTATATATTATATCTGCAGGTTAAAATGAGCGAACGACACAACAATAAACCTTGGCCTCAATTTGGTTGTTCCTTCCAGTACCAGCGATATGGAACATGCACAGTAGGTAGTTCGGTATGACACCGTCACACCTCCCTCCTGTAGAAACGAGACAGTCCCAGGTCAGGGTCGGGACGTCTGTCTAAAGCATACAGGTAGCTGGCGGATCCGGGAGCGAATTACCTCAAAACAGTAGCTGGTCTGTTACGTCGTCATCGCCTACTACGCGGATCAATTGAAAAATAAAATTCCGACACAACGTCAGGTCCCGTTCTCATTATTTCTTACTAAGTGTCCAGTACGGATGCCAAAGCTATTTTCGATCACTGCTCATCCCCCTTTAGTCTGTTACTTGCCAAGCAAAAGATAGACTTTTATATAGTAAAAAAATCGGTTCAGTGGTAATTTTGCGGATATTTAAAAAACCTATCAATGAATTACTCCTATTTTAAAGTCACGGAATATTGAATATTATTAAAAGTTATTGTTGTTAGTGTATCTTACAATCTATATCTGCAATCCTCTTCGGCGTGCTACTATAACAGTGTCACCCAAGCATCCCCTCCCCCAGTAAAAACATCGTTGCGCGGTATTCCACCGCAGTGCGTGACCCGAGTTCTCAATGGAACATACCCTGTCTAATATAAAGGGGACTTTACTATTGAATTACAAATTCTACACGATGTTTTGAAGAGTTGGTGATTTGATTACTTTGTTAGTCGAATTTTAGAGTCTTCTACACTCTAATAGATCTCACTAACAAACGTAATTCAAACATATGAAAAAGTTATTCGTGAAGTCACTGTCTGCGAAGAAACTGTCCGGGGTCAGCCGTACACGAACTGCTTCAAGCAGTCAGTGGATTATTTTCTATGAAGATTTGTAAAAATATTTCGCTTACTACTTAAAGTAGTTAGTTTCGCCTGTTTGAAGCAATCCATGTACGACCAGCTTAATATTATTATTGTATTGTTACTTAATTTACTAAATCTAATCGTAAGTAGGTACAAATATTATAAAGAGAAAAAGTCTGTATGTTTGTGTGCGGTGGGGAATCTCACAAACCACTGAACCAATTTTTCTTTCGCTATTTACAAGCCAACTTCTTCCTGAATAGAACATGCTATATATTATTACGCTATGAGTTACGAGGAACGACACTTACAAAAAGTGTGATTTACCACACTTGCAGAAAAACAGATTTCAATGAGCACACGTGAATTTCAGTATTTCATTAAATGCGAGTTACGAACGTATCTAAAAAAGGATTTGCCGTTATTCTAAACTTTTAACGTTTTGTTAAACATAAAAAAAAACGATGACGAATTCTCAATTTCGATTGCGCTCGACAGCTATCATAACATGTTCAATACCACACCGATGCAGGACACTTGCTTTATCGAATGTGTTCGGGTGCCCCGCGGGGTTGTTTTTTCTTACGTCATTCACAATGACAATCACCCTCCCTTTCTCTATCTAGCTGACGCAGTACGTGGAGGTTTGTTGTATGTTCATTTCCACCCTTCCACAACGGTTATTGCTATCATTTACATATCTGATTGAGCGACGCGACAGTAAACTCACAACAAACCAAATAGCAAATACACTTTGTACTATTGTCCTTATTGTAACATCTGCACAAGATACTTGAAAAATGTATCTAGATACAAGATACCGAACAAGTGAATATCCCGACTTTGAGTGAAAGAAATTATCCAAATAAAAAAAATCAGTGACTAGCTGAACTTACGTTCGGAAGGTTCTGGGTTCGTATCCCGGCGGGGGAAGAGGTGGCTAGGATTTTTTCCTACGGTATTTGTTGGGGTACTCTAAGGCTTCCCTCAACAATTCCAGATAAATATCGAGATTATTTCATATAGTACAAGGAAACGATCGATCCTAAATGCCTGTCAAAATTCCATGTTCATAAAATCGCCTACCCTATCCTAATTTCCTATAATTGATCCCCTCACAATTGCTACGAATCAAGTTTAAAAATGTAGAAAATATCCAGAAAACAATAAATGGAACGTACGGTGCAAGTGGTATCTGTTATGGCAATTATTTTCCCAGGTTGTTCATCTGTGTTCACAATGTTAGGCAGCAGTCTTACTACAACGCATTAATGCACAACTGGAGAAACTACAATATATTGTACATCTGCTTAAAACAATGACGCGAAAATCACGCAATGGAACTTAATTAACATGCAAAACGAAAACAACAATGCACTTGTCTGTTATTACGAATATCGAGAAGTGAAATGGCGTTGGAATGGCAAAGACGGTGAGGTACCGCGAGGCGAACAACGTCAAGCATTATATGAGTTTTCGATACCGATGGCGCATTCATATTACGGCATATAATACGCACAATAAATTATGAGAATTCTTCACATTCTACTCGGAATATTTCACCGATCGGTTCAATTAAGTATTAATGTGAGGTTATATTCAAATACCGTGTAATTTTTTATTAAGGTTAGCGGCTACAAAACATGGTTCGAGGATACATAGACCGATCAAAATTCAGATTGAATTATTGAAAACAAAAGACGTTTGGCAACTGAGGTCACTAGTGACAACTCAAAGTCAAGTCTGCACTATTGCAAAATTTGTTTTTAGATGAGTTCGGTCAAGAAGTATGATACATCTCACAAAAAACATACATGTGAATAACGGTCCAAGTCCGATAGAAAGAACAGGTGGATTTACCGACTTTTTCGAAAGAAAAGAAGTGATATCTAAGAAGGTGCCGAGTTATCACTTGACAGGTTAAAAAAGATTTATTTACCATATAAAACATAAAAAATTGCCAAGTGAAAACTGGACACTTTCTTAGATCCCATTTCTTTTTTTCGACAAAGCCGGCAAACTCACTTGTTCATTGTGCCCTTTTTTCACAATTATGTTTTTGGTGAGATTCACTTTTCGAGAAACTGCCTCGTAGATCTAAGGTTAACAGTTTGAAACCGCGTTAATCCTTCATCATGTATTATTAACTTGTACCTTACGCAAAGTCAGAACGGTTCAGTTATAACAGAAAAGTAAATTTTAATTTAGCGGGACGGATTCCATTATGTCGCAGCAAAAAAAGCAATTTACGCAGAAAAAATGGTAAATAATTTAGATAGGAAGTGACACAAAAACCAACAGTGCAAACGATCTCTGAAGCGTAACGCGAAATAGCATAATCTAGCCATCTTTGTCTAAACGATTATAATTATTCCATTGTTCATCCGATTTCCGCGAATTGCGTAATGGCTTGAGAACTTTATTAGCGCATTTAGAAGAACAGTAAAATTATTTACATACTCACAGACAAGTCTTGTTTAAACAACGTTTCAAACGGATCTTATTGTAGACCTGATGAGCAATGATGTACTTACTTAGTTGACCATAAACAGTTACAAATGCCAAATGAATTCCGCTATCAATTACACAAATAAAAATGTGACACGCCGAGCGCAAAATAACACACTCGATTAGTGAATTCAACGTTCGTTTTCGGAAAAATCTTCGGCCCGCGAAGTCCGTTAGTTTGTCAAAGGTTCGATTTTTGACCGAATGACGCAGCCTCTAATGGCACTCCTAAACTGTTCTGAGTCGAAATTGACTTATTATTGGGCACAATTACGTTTCTTTTACGGCAACCAACATTCAGGATTATTTGCATTTACTATCAATTGATAGTTTCAATTTGATATTTTCTTTTAATTCAATTGACATTTTTGTTAGTTTCGGATTAGAACCTAGGAACTGGAGGGAATGCTCGTAAAAGAACAAACTGCAAATATCAATTGATTATCATAAAATAAACTAAACAGAATCAAAGAGATCATTTTAAAGCAAAACCGCGGAAAAAATGCGAAATTTTTCGAACTAATAAAAATGAAGCTACATTTTATGCTGCAAGAAAAACAAACAACAGTTCAAGTCAGTTCACATTTTCAACGCTTGTAAGTTAATAAAATAATTATATGCCTGCGGAAAGAACAAAGAAACAACCCGTTAGTTACGCTAGTAAAAACACCTGTCCGAGAAATAAACGTTAACCTATGGCCAAGTAGCAAAAGCGCTTATATCGAATTCGTGATAAAATTAGGGTTTATTCCTATACAGATTTGTCCCTGATTTTTTTCATTAAGTATGCGCCAAATACGACTAGCTAGAAACTAGTTTCAAAATTGTTTGTTGAAACAGATGACACGGTGTTAATAGTACCGTATGAAAAACAAAATACGTAGCCTCAAACGTTTTCGTCGAGCCGCTCTACAAATTCTACCACGATCGCATGAATTACCTACCGCGTATGCCTCTGATTAGATCGCGTACTATCCGCAAACTTTTCTGTCTCTTAAAAATGTATAAATCAGAAAAAGTATGTGAAATTTGTTTCTCTAGAAACAAAAAATTGCCACGTTTTCTAAAATACATAAATTAGAAAGAAAAAGTCCAGTTCTTATAAATCTATACGTATAGCGACTAAATGCTATAACAGAATGAAGTCCGTTTTTAGCAACCAGAAATTACACGGACTTCTTAAAATCTACAAATTAGAAAAAAAAACCGTAACTGTAAATATGGTTATTATATAAAACTAGACGACGATTAAAGATAAAAAGAAATTAAGTCTATATAACTCTAGTCACCAGAAATTACGTTGCTCGAATTATCTATCTTTACTTTATTCCAGATAATCATTATGCCATTATACTGCTACAGTAAAATACTCGTTCAAATCTCACAAAAAAATAATAATAATAATAACTGGACTCACCAATTGTAGTTCAATTGCTCTCCCCTCACCGTTAGGGACAGTTTTGCGCCTGTGACGTTATCTATAAAAAATAGAAATAAAGAGTAAAAACGAGGCTGCTTTAACAAATCAATTTATCTTAAAACAGTCCAACTTGAAATAGAAACATCTAGATTCTAACCCATGAACCGATCGGGCAATAAAAACTGCGTAATTGGTCGCTTGAAACTCAACACAGCAGAACAACCAATTAAATGCTTTGTGTAATCTAGCCAAGCATGTGCTGTTCACGTGATAACTATATATGTTGGCGGGAAAGACTACAGTAGTGTAAGTTCGTGTATAAAAAATTGGAAACGTAACGAAAATTGAAACGTCTATAGTTTTGTTTCAAGCTCTCTGCGAACGGTAACAGAACCGCCACAGCCATGCGTAGTAGCTAAAATGTGTTCTAAAACCCATACAAACAGCTTCGTTTTAGTTGCGCATGACTGTGACGGTTCTGTTACCGTTCGCAGAGAGCTTGAAACAGAGTTTATACCTATTTGCATTTTAGTGCATCAGATGAGAGAGGAATATCGACCGCGTCGCTCTTTACGCACAGTAAAAGACAGGCGTGTTTCAATTTTCGTTACGCTCTCAGACGTAGAAGAGCGGAAGTAAAGTGAGGTTACATTTTTCGTTATGCTGAGAATATTCCGTGTTAGTGCCGATAAAATTTGCTGAGATTAAAATTAACATCACGATCGAAACTGAGGGTAAATGCTAGTACAACGCAAGTAGTAAAACACGAACTGTTGGAACGAATCGATAAACTATTACACCTATGTATATTGTATATAGGGTATTAATTTAATCACTTTTCAACATAAAAGCGGAAGGAGTAGATGAGGTGGTGTTTTCTACCCGTCGTAAGTTCAATGACCGCCGGCGTCGACGACATCGACAGACGAATACATAAAAAGACTATGAAGGCGTCGAAATAAGTTCTATATAGATTATAGTTACAGGTAGTCGTAGGTGCAGGTCGTCCTCTATGCATATATTATACGTGAAAAACCTTTACCTATTTATAGTACCTCTATACCTTTTTCTCCACATAAAGAAATTAAATATGCATCTAGTGAAACTAGAGCAAGCAAGTTCTAAAACAGGCGTCGTACATTTTAGATCATATTTGGCTCGGTAAGTATAGTTTGGCACGATTTCATTGGACGATATTTCTCAATGAGGGAATCTTTCAGCCTTACTATACTTAAGGCCGCTGCACACGAGGCTAGAAACGCTAGATTCCTTGCTAGATTTACCTACTATGGTTTTCTAGCGCTGGTTTTCTTGATTGCTGTTAAGTGCTCGCTTCACACGAGACTACTTTTAAAGCTTAATTGTGGATAGATCTGGTGCGCGCGCAGTGACAGTTCGAATATAAACACAGAGCAAAACGTGTCTGTTGTCTGACTGAACAGAATGTGACACCATGTTGGTTTGTGGGTGTTTGTTCAAGTGCCCACGTGAAGAACTGCTTCCTGATTGGTTCCTACTCATAGTAGCAGCAAATCTAGCAGGGAAAATAGCCCGCGTGTTCTAATTTTAAAACCTATCTTCTGAACTAGCAAGGCAGCCCGCGTGACGTAATTTTCAGCTTCGTACTCAGCCTACCGGCTAGCAGAACTCCTAACAGCGTTTCTAGTCTCGTGTCTTTATAATACTATAGCAGCAAATGGCATTTTGTCACTTTACGTTCATTGTGTTTTTAAAAAACAATTACAGGGATCTTTAAAACATAAATTATACTTTTATGTCCGAAGTCCAGGCGTGATTTTCCTAACTTTTCAAGGTCGTAGGAACTATATTAAAAATCAAATGAATAGTTGAGCGCGTTGTCTCGAATTAAAATACATAATATCTACTCTATGGTGTAAAACAACGTTCATATAACTAAAAACCCCAGTTATTTGAGTGTCAACGATAACCAGAGCATGACTTCCTTTTTCGAGTCGAACTTTTAGGAGCAATAAAATGTAATTTTGGTTTTGTTAGAATTTTCATTTTAACACAATGACAATCCTTTTATTTGCGATTGTGCAGTTTTCGAAAGAAAAAAAAATACTCCCAGCTACACTTGAAGAAAAGATTTAAGACCACGCGCAGGTCCGGATAATTTGGATCTATAGCATCAATTTATATTTCCAATTAATTATTTATGGATAACAAATTGGAAATCCAGTTACCAGATTTTGGATTAGAGCCGGAGGACTAGGGGTCTGTAACAGAGGATCCATATAAAAGTCCTTAACAAGCGCAACGCTGCGCGCTCAGCTATTCTCAAGTCCAAAAGGTTCGTATCACAACTAACATTAACGAGAGCGAAACTGCGAGTAAAAGATTCTAATTAATATTATTATTGATTCCTAAATCCAAGAAAGCGTGTAAACTGTGCAGTTCGCTTTCAATTTGACGAGATTCCCTCCTGGATCACGCAACGGATTTTTCGCATCACTTTCTCGAGTATGTAAATAAATTACACACGTAGCATAGTTACTTAATAATAATTAAAATTATACAATTCACTCGCGGAAAAGGAAACCAATTCTTTTTACTTTCATTTGTGTTATAAAAATATTAATTGTAACAACAGTCGAAAACTCGCTGGCCAAAACGGAAATAAATCATTCGTTAAACACGACCAGTTATCGATCTAAAACATCGATAATTATCGATTATTTATAATTTTAAATCCTTGTTGTGAATAAGTGTTCAATATACGCGGGGTTTCTCCATACATTGCTGGCCAAAATTAATGCGCCACTTAGTTTCTCTGCAATATTTTTGTGTTTTGAACTTGAAGCACGTTTTGTTTTCTGGTGAAATTAGGGTTAGCTCTACTAAAGCATCGGCTGACGGTAGTGCATATACATTTCTGTAAATGATCAACTTCCGATTATGTTCTGAAAATTACATACCTACATGAATAAAAATTAAAGTAGTATTAATGAAATGGAAAACAAAGATATTTGCGATCTAATTTCTAAAAGTACCATCAATTTCTTTAAAAGGCTTCATCTTTGTACAGACTTTCTTAGTGAAAATCTGCAAACTTGGAAAGACATTGATCATCACAAAACCAATTTAAATATCGTTAAAAAATTGAAAGTTGTCAACGATACAGCAGAAAGGGGTGTTAAACTAATAGACGAATATAGTAAAATATTAACAAAAAACGAGGAACAACGCCAGTATGATATGCTTCAAACTAAGTGAATATCGGAAAAAATTGAGAATGTAACTACTAAAGAAACTATTCTTAAACCATTTAAATTTTATGGATTTATTTCTTCTAGATAGTTGTATTTGTATTTATATTATTAACTAGCTGATACCGGCGACTTCGTCCGCGTGGAAATTATTTATTAGTGCGGAATAAAAGTAGCCTAAGTTACTCTTTATAACATCAGCTATCTACCAGTGAAAGTCCTGTCAAAATCCGTCCAGTATTTTCGGAGATTAGCCGATACAAATAGACAGACAAAAATTTTAAAGTGTTTTTTGGTTATAAGTACCGTCTATACTTTCATATGCATTTAGTATAAAAAGAACTAACTCAATAAAAAGTTTAAACAAACCTGCAAATTACCGGTGCATTGAACTTCAACAACCGCCAAAACAGTGCATGTTCAATAGAATGCGCAAGCGTGTTACCAACTGTGCAAAAAATTACCTTTTATTACTGAACTATTAACATAAAAATTCTACTCGATTTTGTCGCTTACACAATATAGTATTACAAAAGAAGATGTTAAAAAATAGACAAAACAAATGTTCATGGTTTCTAAAGGCAATCTCAAACATTCAAAGAACACTGCTCATTTTACTAGAGGATTCAGTTCAAATATTTTTCACGAGTGAATTTCAATGCGTTTCTAATGTTGTTTGATGTATAAATACGGTGGTAGGTATATTTTAAAAATCCGCCCCAGAGTTTTTTATATTTCAACAATAGTAATAAAGGTGAGCTATAATTAATCAATCGATGACGCGGTGTTTCTGTTCCTCTTGAAAGATTAAAACAAAACTTAATCTAGTCAGTCATTGGGTGGTGTGAATAAAACCAAGCAAAAGCTTTTGTTAAGAGTTTTTTAAGTAAATGCTAGCCTTCCGGTGAATAAAAATTTAGTAAAAGCAATTGTTTTGCATTAAAAGCAATTGCTGTACAGTATAAGCAATTGGTGATATATTTTTGGCAAATGAGTGTGAATAAAACATATCTTTTGCTTTTTATTTCCAGCATTTGCTACTTAGTTTTCAGGCATGCCTCCTATTTGCTAAGACTGTGTTGGAGTGTTCACAAGTGTTCGAAATGGCTGAATTTTTGGATTTTCAAAAGGAAAAAATGTTACTGTAACCGTGTTGAGTTTGCAAAAGATAGGTATAAGGTGTTATACCGCTTTACAGAAGGTAATGTTCAGTGGTTAGCCAATTATTTTATCGACGAATGCTCAGAAACTAGAGACAAAGCTTCGACACCAAAACAGAAGATGATGATATGTTTGCGCTTTTTGGGTGATCTTGGTTACCAAAATGGCATTGCTGAAGACATTGGCGTAAATAGATCAACAGCAACAAAAACTATACCTTTTGTTTTGGAAAAAAATTGGTTGTCTGTAAAGTCGGTTTACGGACGATAGTTTTACGTGATAACGTATCATAATAATACCTAATAATACATAACCTAAATTTTAGTAGCTGTCAAACTTGGGCCGAAGCATACTGCGCTCTCGCTTGCACGCACAGGGTAAGGCGGAACGTTACACTTTTTCGTGCGTGCAGCTGGTGTTTCATCAATTTATAAGACGTTATCACGTCAAAATAGTTAACAGATCTAAGTAGTGGATAATATTCCCTACTGGAAGAAAAGTTGATGAAACAAAATCTGATTGGGAAAGTCGCCTCAACTTTCCAACTGCACAAATTGGTTAAAACAACAAGCAATTGCTAAATCATTTCAGCATTTACTTGGTAGCATTAACAAAAGATTATTCACCTCAGTTCTAGTAATTGCCAAAAGCAAAACCTTTTACTTTAAGCAATTGCTTTTACTAAATGCTAGAAGCAATTGCTAGGTTTGTATTCACATCACCCAATTGTCTGAATTTTTCCAGTTCCAGAAGATTAACTAGGTACTACATTATTCTGTGAAATGATTCCGTCTTCATCTATGTAACCTAAGATGGTTGTCCGAGTCCCACATTCGAACACTATATGGGTGGCAGTTTTGTCTATAATTTCGTAAAATCTACATGCTATTGTTCTGATCCTCTTACCAGAAATAATTTTGGAGCAATGCAAAAAGGCAGAATCTCTGCATTCTCACTCCTATTTTTACTTGGCAACATTTGAACCCAAATCAGTGTCCCTTATTTAGGATTATTAGCCTGAATACGTGGCTTCGCATAAAAGTTTAAGATGACAAAGAGAGTGTGTGTAGATTAAAGATTCACAAATTTAGGTACTGTCAATAGCGTGTTTAAGTCAGTGGCGGATTTCCCAACAGATCTGAGTACGCCAGGATCAGGACACTTGCCACCTTTAAGTTGACTTTGGTATCATAGATAAACGTTAACTATAAAATATACATTGGAAACGTCATTAATTATTTTATATCACTTTGTTTTGTTTCTTTAGAGGTGACAGAAATTTAATGACCTACTTCTAAATAAAAAATAGGTAAATTCGCCAGTTGTTTAAAACCATTTAGTTGAATTGAATGGGTTTTCCCTAAGGATTAATACTCGTTGCAGGAGAATTTAAACCATTTAAAAAAAAACGAGACATTTATAATTTGTACTTCAATGAGTTGAAAAGGCTATACTCTACGAGTCTACAGTATCGTTTCTTTGGTAACGTATAAAGTTTCATTTATACAAAAAAAAAGAAAAAAAAACAATCGAAAACAATAGTAAACAAAATAATAAGATCGGGCTTGAATCGTGCACATGTGCTATCCACCAAAACCTGTATAAAAAAAGTACAATATGATCTTTTTGTTAAACGGGGGACGCCCTTGAAATAACTGGTCAGTCTACGACGCATTTTTAAGCACGTCTGCATTTTTCGACAGAAAATCGCCGTTTCAATTTGATAAGATATATATTGTACATTACAAATGCTTGATAAATAAGTCATCACTCATTATGGTCTCGAATTTGACAAAAAAAAGCAGCGACATAGTTCGTCTCCAGGTCTTCCAATCCCGACATATCAAAAGTTCGATTGATTTCTGAAAAAACGAGACTGATGTAGGGAATTTAAATTTACCGCTTTATTTTACGATTATATTCAAAGAATAACTCGGGTGGCCGAGTAAAAAAAAATAATCTTAGCCTAACTTTTTAGTTCCCCAAAAACAGACCAAAATATTTTTGTGATTTCAATTCTTGAACTAGGCGAGGGCACAACGGTTTATAGCCAAATAGGTTAATAGTATATTAGTAGGTACTATACAGTTTCTGAGAAGATCGACTGTGACAGACAGACAGAAGTCTTGCACAAAAGGGTTCTCTTCATAAGTTCATACCTTTTGAGAGTACAATTAATATCGCCCTTGTACTCTTCATATCATTTTTTTCCTCTTAATAAAAAACAGTTACAGTTCTCTCATGCGCAGTGGCGTAGCTATACCGTTTGGGGCCCGTGGCAAATTTTACTAAATGTTGTAATAATAAATGTTAGGATCCCCCTGTGCTCACGGCCATCAAAGGTCTGGGGCCCGTGGCATTTTGCCCGTCCTGTCACCCTATTGTTATGCCACTGTTTATGCGCTATTTTTAAAGCAAAAGGGTTCGGGTAAACGCTAAATGAAGAATCAAGACTCACACTAGATCCTACAGGCAAATCTTTAGAAATAAGTTTTGGTTACATGTGAAAGATTAAAATAATTTATAGATATTTTTTGAGTTGCAAGTTTTTCCCGAATTTTCATTTTCAAAAAATCCGGCTGTACGATCTTGGTCTTTCATTTGGCGCTTACTCGAATCATTTAGCTTTAAACATCGTATCGGGAGAGTTGTAACCGTTTTTTTTTTGGGCAATCGGGAAGGATTTGAAATGAAGAATGCACGGGATATTTGTAGGAATCCGATGCTCTTAATAAAGGTACGGAAACGCAAAATCCGTCATTTCCACTACAAGCGTCACTTTCATATAAAATCCAGACTCACGATCGGGACTGTTATTTCTAATCGTGGAAACATCGGGATTGAAATTCGTCTTTAACTTGATAAAACAAATGCATAACGCGTAACTGCAACAGACACGTAACGTCTGTAGTAATATCGGTGTATATATGTATTATGTACTACGTACAAACTTTCGATTTTATGTCTGAGAATTAACAGCGAGTTCTTCGACTCAGACATTTATTATCATAATGTATCAATTTCACATTCACCACACCTTGTAAATACAATAAAAACTTCACTCGCTTCGACCAGTTTACTTCTTCGTCTCGTCTAAGCACGCGTTTCCACTCGCGCTTTAATAAAATGCAATCGCAAATTGGTTATTTTGCTTACATATAACCATCGTTCAGAATATTCGTAATAGAGGTACTTTTTGGATGAAATTTTTTATGTGTAAATATCTTAGCTCTCGCCCGCTGTACTGGCTTCGTGGGGAGTTCAAGCCATGGAGGTGTGTGAGTTAGAGCGTCAGACGTAAGTCAAGTGGATGTGGCTGCGTTATTTTCTTTTAAATACACATTTGCAAGTGAAGTGACACCAATATGAGCTCACGTGTTTACACTAATGATGAGAATAATCGAGACATTAGTAATCGAATGATTGCCGTAATCGAATGATTGCCATAATCGAAACATTTTACTAATTTAGTAGTTTGCGCATTAGGCGGCAACACCGATTCGAAATAACTGAATTATATTGCTCTCTCTCTCTCCGCTACTATTATCTCTATCTCACGAGTCACAACAGTATCTATCTAGCTCGGTTCCCTGCAGCACAACTTGTGTGTAGTGTAGCTGCTAGCTTTTGATCGGGTACATTGTTCTCTCTCGATTATTAGTAGTGTTTCGTAGTGATCCGTTCCGATACATGCATTCATTCGATTCATTTTAGTAGTACCTAATTCGATTCGGTAGTTTTTAGTAAAACTAATTGTATATTATAATCGATTATCATATCGCGATTTATTTCCATCGCTAGTTTACACGTAAGCGAGTACCGCATCACACTTTTCGCAGAGCGAAAATATGGCCAATAATAATTTGTCCAAAACTCTAAAATGTGAGAAACACTAAACGATTCACTGACGCGCGATAATTTATTAAAATTGATGTGCTGCGTAACTAGAGCCCAAAGCAAGCTTCGATCAGTCACCTTCGGTCATCCTAATTTAACATTCAGCTTTGGCCAAAATCATATTGAAGATTTTGCCGAAGCCAAATGCTGAAATTATTGAAACCGAATGACTAGATATTATTTTATTTAAATAACACAACAATTCCGCAAAAAAAGAATCTTATGAATAAAACTAGGAATTAAAAAAATTAAAACATGCTTTCATGGATTAAAAAAAGCAAAACAATTTCGCAACAAAACTAGTTTTTACAGCTAATTTTGTTGCCAAATTATTTAGCATTTTTTAGTCATAAAAGCGTGCGGTTCTAGTTCTTTTTTATTTTATTTTTATTATCGGAACTAGACATGTGTACAAAATTTCCACCCAATCGGTTACCGGGAAGTAGGTGGAAAATGAATTGAAAATATTAAATTCATACATACAATGATACACGTGAAGCTAATATAGGCGTGTTAAAAATGAAAATAAAGAAATGCTTCCTCAACTTCAACGAAATTGCGTTTAGCTATAAACAATAAGAACTAATTAATCATCCTCGTGTTTCAGCCGAACGAAGGTGAGAAAAAAGTCGACGTTCAACCGAGCCATCGCTCCCCGTTTCGCCGGAAAAAAGGACGTAACCGTCACCTTAAGAATAAAATATATATTTATGCAATGTGGAATCCCAGCTTTATACCGTATTAATAAGTAATGAGAGCCGTTGTGATGTATCACGTTACATATTTATAATCTATATTATGTATATAAACCGATGTTTTGTAATAAATAGCTTCCTGATAAGTATTAGCCGAGACATTTCACTGTCAACTTTTATGAAAAATATCAGATGACACTGCAATTTACGAATAACAACTAAATAGTCTTGTTTCTGGTTCAATCTTTTCTTAATTTTATTAATATAAGCACATTCATCGTCACGCAAATCATTTATTAAATGGATGTAGTTCTTGGTCATAGTTTTATATAAAAACAGATTCGTCGATTTTTGTGGTCCATCATAAACATATACTTTTATTCTATACTGAGCATAGGAATAAAATCGCAATCGAAACATTAGGATGCAAACATATACTTCTGTCTTTTTATTACTCCGTAAGCTCTGGCGTATCCAGGAGGGCAAACTAAGCACAGGGTACTCGACTTAAGATATTTCTAATCTGCCCCCTCCTGGGCCAATAGCTGGGTACGCCAATGTTAACGTCGTAGAAAAAGACAAAGTTTTTGAAACAGAGATACTTTATTCAGATTGAATGCAAGTACATCAACCAATCCTATCATCGGAGAAATCAGGGAATTACATCGAAGAAAGAGACGCAGATATATTTTCGACACGCTTTGTTGCCTTCGCTCACCGCACATTGAGTAGATAGACAATGATTTATATAGTAAATTATTTAATATATGATCATAAATAACTACTATTACTTTTCGATTTATCGAGATATAATGATAGTTGTATATCACAATCAATTTTTCATCAGCGAAACATCAATCATAATTCATCACAAAGCATTGTTAAATTACAGAAGGGTTCACGCACTATACGAAGCACGCGCATGCGTCAGAAAAAGGATGTTAGTTGAAAACGCTTATACACAAATCAAATCAACAGCTCTGTTCCAAGCTGTCTGAGAACGGTAACAGAACTACCACCGTCTTGCGCAGTAGCTAAAACGAAACTGTTTGTATTGGTTTTTGAGCTACTGCGCAAGACTGTGACGGTTCTGTTACCGTCCTCAGACAGCTTGGAACAGAGCTAACGTCATCGTGATCATAATTTACCATCTAAACGCATGTTTAAAATTAACGCACCGCTCAATTTACTTTTGTTGTAGTTTTAATATAGTAGAAATTATTGAAGCACATTTTATATTCTGATAAAATCGGGATAAGGTTTGAAATCACCAGATATGATGAAAACTTGAAAACACATTAATTGCTACCTGCAATATTTCTGGAAGGAACTCGTTTAGTGTTTTGGGAAGCAATTTATTTCAACGCACGCGCAGAGTTGCGAATATATTGCAGGCAGTAAATATTAATTCTTCAGGCCATCTCTGGTCATTCCTAGGTTATCCAGCTTTCATCTGAAAACGCAACATGCTTTCAGTAGAATTATCTCTTCGACACTTTCACGTCACCAATAACTAGCGTTATTCGGAACTAGTAAATTATAACCCAATTGATACTTTAGTTATTTTTCTGATTAGAACCTGGGAACTAGAGGCTAAGTAATACAGAAGTCATTGGAATTTCGTAGAGACAACGGCACTGATATACGCTCGGCTATTCTTAAGCCCTCCCTTCAACACTAAAAATCTTATAGAAAAATCGAGTAGACCGTTAATTTTGATCTGTAATATAATATGTGTACATTTAAAAAACATCATTGTAATAAATTGACTGCTTTGCTTCTGTTACACATTTATAAAACACACCATCAACAAAAAAAAAGTTATTTAGTTGAAACACTGCAACCGTCTACGCCTAAAAAAACAGTTCTTAGGTTATACATTATTTATGCATCCGATATTGCCATATGCAATTCCTTTTTTATGCCATGTTGTTTTTTAATTCAATTAACGAATAATTGCAATTTTCTGTTAAGAATCAATTGAATTCATTCCTAACCTAGTCAAAATTATCGCACTATTTGTTTCTTTTTTCACTATACTTTTAGTGTTACAAATAATTGAACTGTAAATATGTTTTGTTTTTGCTGAAACCAGGCAAGTTTGACATTATCAGATACTCGTGAGTGAGTATGACCAAGGTCTGCAATAACTCTGCAGACCTGTTTGTTGTTTATCAAAAAAACAATGCGTGTGACAGTCATTTTTTTAACAGACACAGCTATCAAATCTTATTCAAACTGTCGTTTCTGTCGTGAAGTAAAATTAAGGATGGGGTTAGCGCGCGCTCAACACAGTTCAAGGTCTTAGAAATCGGCTGTCAAACATCAAAGTGCCGACAGTCGAGTGAATCTGCTGGTGTTTCTAACTTTCTATATATGCTGTGCTGAGAAGTGGTGACTTAAAGAGAAGGTACTGTATTTATTTGGTACAAATGTACATGAAAATGTACAATAAGGAGGGAACGAATTTCTGACCTTGCGACAGTGGCAAGATGCCAGAAAGCAACAGCGGTGTTTAGATTTCGGAACCATACAGTTCACGGGTTTAAAATGTACGTAGGCACCTGTGATGAAAATACAAACAAATAAAGAAGCTGCTACAACCTTCACATGTCGGTTGCCTACTATTAAATTTACAAAAAATCAGAGCTGCTATCCTTTAGTCAGGGCTTGAGAATAAGCGAGCGCGTAGCGATGCCGTTGCTAACCTGAAAATTCGTAAAAGTACTAAGTACTTATGCTGAGTTGCAGAAAGGATTGTCAAAAAAATTGATTTGACAATAACCTTAGATTGTGAACATATAATTACAGTTTTTATACATCATGAGTCTAATGTCGTATTCAAACTCCTTGTCATCTAGAACATCTAGAATATTAGATTGTACTCACAATCAAAAATGCTTGTTCTATTTATAAAAAAAATATAGTTTAAAAAAAACTAAAAAACACGCTTTATATCGGACTAAAAAGTAAAAAATAATTGTTTTAAAATAAGCTTAAAAAGCGTGGGGCGCTTTGTTCCACATTTTCGTACATCGAGCGCCCAACGCTTTTTAAGCTTATTTTAAAACAATTATTTTTTACTTTTTAGTCCGATATAAAGCGTGTTTTTTAGTTTTTTTTAAACTATATTTTATTTTTCACTTTTTAGTGAGGATCTATAAAAGAATTTATTAATCCTGGGGGTCCTAATAAGGATAATGGGAAACTGTTATCAAATTATTGCATTGTCATCGGTCCTTGATACGTATGCAAAGTTTCAAATTAATCAGACTTCGGTAAATTGGTGAAAATTATGCTCAAAGATTCCGTTACGGACATACATACATAGTTACAACCCAAACTAATATAAAGCGTTTAATAATAAGGATAATGGGAAACTGTTATCAAATTATTGCATTGTCATCGGTCCTTGATACGTATGCAAAGTTTCAAATTAATCAGACTTCGGGAAATTGGTGAAAATAAAGCGTTTACTACAGAGGATCTATAAAAGAATTTATTAATCCTGGGGGTCCTAATAAGGATAATGGGAAACTGTTATCAAATTATTGCATTGTCATCGGTCCTTGATACGTATGCAAAGTTTCAAATTAATCAGACTTCGGGAAATTGGTGAAAATTATGCTCAAAGATTCCGTTACGGTAGTTAGTTACATACATACATACATAGTTACTTACAACCCAAGCTAATATAAAGCGTTTAAAAAAAGACCGTTCTTCAAGGTAAATTTTGATCAAAATGCCTACAAATACGTTGTTTCGAAGTGAAAACTGTACAAAAAATGATGCTAAGCACATGTATACAGTTAAAGAAATACCCTTTCCAATAAAAAAAGAATTATCAAAATTGGACTACTCTGTAAAAAGTTATGTGTGGTCATACATTACAATCAGTGAGTGAACAATCAATCATCCCCTGTTTTCCTACCCTTAGGGTTGGAATTTTTTTACAAAATTTATATGGGACCAACTTCGGGGTATACCCTTTCAAATAAAAAAATAATTATCAAAATCGGACTATTCTGTAAAAAGTTATGCGAGGTCATACATAAAAAAAAAATATATACGTGTCGACTTGAGAACCTACTCCGTTTTTTTTTTCGTCGGTTAAAAATATCGTTTCAATCGATCAATTATTTTTCGAGCAGGATCAATTTCAAACTCTACTGTGCTTTTCATATTGAGAAATAGTATGTTTACACTCTAAGGTCGTTGTCAAATCAGATTTTTGATAACACTTTCTGGAACCCAGAATTAGATTTTCAATTTGTAATTGTAAATTCGATATGATTAATCTCTCGTGTAAAGACATTGAATATTATTAAATTATAATCATATCCTGATGATACCAAAATAATAGTTAGCGAAATGTGCGTCGAGAAAAAGTATTTTGTGGTACCTAATACTATAAAAAAAGTTTGGTCACTGTCTTTTTGACAAAACTAATACAAAGACAGTGTGTGCATAAAATCATAAAATATAAATTCATTCACCGCGCACTATTTTCTCCACATACACTAAAAATAATACCAACTGTTAAATAAGAAGAAAACGTCTTTTCATTTTTTTACTCACATCTGTTAGCAAGTTAACTTATTTCTCTAAACTAGTACTACGCTTGTATCCTTCTTTCCTTAGTCCTACCATTACTTTCGTCACGTTTTTTTCCATATTGGAATCACTCCTATCAATCACCGCGTCTAAAAAACGGTCAACTGGGGTAATTTATTGGGATAGAAGAACACGCCTTCTCATTTTTTTACTGATATTTGTTAGCAAGCTAATTTCTGTCTATCGTTACCGCGTTGTATTCCTTTTCCTAGTCCCTACCATTAGTTTCGTCGCGCTTTTCCATATCGGAGTCACTCCTACCAACTGCGCCTACATAAGTTTCACTTAAATTATTTTCTATGGAAATCTAATTTTGTAAATATTTTAACGAATCATAACGACCTACACTTTTAAGTTTCAGTGCACTAATACTTGGATTTGCGCGAACTCGGAGTTATGCGGTTACTTTTTTATCCCTTCCGATTCAGTCCTTGATTTGCACTCGAAGCACTTCGCCCGCATTTCAATGTGTACCCCGTGTTACGCGAATTCGTTTAACGCGATCTTTGTCAATTCCATCTATCGCGTAACTGCTATGTATTACTATATTTAGAAAAAAAAATGTTATGTTTATATTGTGTACACTGTATCGTGCCTACACTACATACATAATATATTTTAAGTTTATTACATACACATGTCTTTTTAAATCGTGACACGATCAGAACACACCAATATTTACCAAGTCATTAGAGAAGATAACAAAATGCTGTCAGTAATAATACTGTTAGATAATAATATCACGACACGTAGAAAGGTGTGACGTGGAACCTCAATGGACTTCCAATTAAGTACTATCACTACCTAAAACTGGTGTTCTGGCCTGGCTTTGTCCGAGTTGACTTTGATTTGGCAGCAGAAACAACGATAATTTTTTTATAAAAAAAAGATCTAGGGTAATTCCGGGGGAGATGGCCTTACGGGAGAGATGGCCAATAGAAAAAAGTCTAACTAAGAGTAAACAAATGGCACTATTTTCAATATAGTTTGCTTCATTTCCCAACAAGTGTTAGTGGATTTGTGTAAAAAAAAAAGAAAGGAAAGTTGAGTAATTTGACTTTGATTTTTTAAGACATGTTTGTTATTAATTAAGGGTTTGACATATTAAGTGATCTTAATGGGGTTTTAAAAGTTTTGTTATTTTTTAGTGCTTTCCTTGTGAGGATAATCATTTTCACGTGTTGTAACCTCAAAATTTATTCAAAAATTTATACGCTGCTTTAATTACCAAATGTAACCATCTCATCCGGACAATCGGGAGAGATGGCCACATTTTTTCTGGGAGAGATGGCCATAAAATGCAATTTCAGCATTCAAGGCAGCAGGAGTTTCTTCCCTAAATCCAGGTGCCATTCCGGAACACGCTTTTAGTAAGTACATTGAGTCACCTAATGAAAGAGATATCGGACATACAGATGGTGGACCAATCAGCACCAACAAAAGCACTGAACAAAGTACCTCCACTGCCTGTAAAACTCAACAAAGTTCGCAAACGAGTCAAGGAAGTAGACATCCTCTTGACGTCTGAAGAACATATTAAAAAACGAAAAATAAAAGAAAAAGAGAAAGAAGAAAAAGAAGAGAAATTTAGAAAACCAAAGATAATCAAAAAAGAAATTAAGACCGACACATTTAAGCAAAAGAAGAAACGTAAGGCTATTCGCAGTATCTCAGATAGCAGTTGCGAAGAAACTCTCATGGATTTCAGTGACACCTCAGAAAGTGAAACTTAAGACAGAGAGGGAGAAAAAAAATAATTGAAGATGGAATTTAGTGCAGTGTTTGTATGTTCTAGCTTCATGAGAATAAGCCAGGTCGAGAACATGTCTTCCAAGTGTGGTAATCAAAAAAAGAAGGAGTTAAAAGCTCTTAAGTGCAAAGGGAAAGGCAAATAAAGTACTGGCCATCTCTTCCGACCACTATGGCCATCACTCCCGGATACTCCGGGAGAGATGGCCAATTCTACTTTTTTTCAAAGTTTAAAATTACTTGTTTTTGTTTATTTAAAAGTAATATTTCGTTAATGTTCTGTAAAAATTATAATTAAAGTTTCGTTTCCCGCAGAATTCAATATTTTATTCATCTTAGTTCCTTCACAATAGCTCTTCAAAGTTAGTAGGGCCATCTCCCCCGGAATTACCCTACCATATATACAGTTCTACAAAATATTAATCATTTAAACAGGGATAGATTTCGAGTGTTGTGCTGTTAGTTTAGACAACTAAACACAATTTTAGTGACTATATACAGACCTCCGCTGGACAATATAGATATATTTTTAAACTTAATTATATAATGTTTGCTTGGAAACAATATTCAAATGTAATCAGAAAATTATAATTTCTGGTGATTTTAAAATTAATTTTATGATTGAGGACAATAATGTTAAAACTTTTAAAAATATGTTATTACCGTTCAATTTAAAATTATTAGTTAGTGAGCTAACTATAGAATCAGTAGGTGATCATCAACCTGTATTGATAATGTTGCAACAAATGTGGAACCCTTCAAGCAGACGTAATAGATACATATTTATTGGATCATAGAGCCATTTTATTTTCAATATCCCTACTGAATGACCCCATATATAAGGAGGCTACAAATTTGAGACTGCTTAAAAAAGAAAATTTAGGTTTTTTTTAAATTCTTATCACAAGAAAATTGGGCTCAAATCTTTAATAGTGATGATGTAAACAAAGTTTACGATAATTTTTTACAAAGGTTTTTAGGGGCATATAATTCATGTATTCCAAAATCAAATAAAGTTACAAATAAAATGGACAAAACGTTTAAAGATTGGGTAACCCCTGACTTACTAAAAATGCCTGAACAAAAAATAAGAGTATTCTTCCAGTTAAAAAATATTAAAATTATCAATTCATTCAACAGTAAAATGTTCTTGTTTGCTGATGACACTGCTGTCATGTGAGGAAAGCGCTTTTAAAAAGTAGATTGGAAAAATGCATGGTAGCAAATGGTTTACAAACAACAGCCGTAAAGTAAACGACACTAAAACAGAAACAATTAAGCTTGGAAATTACTTCATTCCACAATTATTAAGCTTAGACATATTCTCATATAATAAAGAATCCGTTAAATTCCTAGTTTATACATAGACAATAATCTCGACTGGAAACAACATATTGACTACATTTTGCCTAAGTTAAATAAAGCTAAATTCGTTCTTACTTATTTAAAAAAAATACACTAGTACCGACATTCTGCTCAATGTCTATCACGCATATTTCCAATCTATTATTCGTTATGGAATAATCTTATGGGGAAATTCGGTATAATGAAAATCATAATAAACACGAATATACAAGAAATAAAAATAATTTAAAAACTACTAATTGTACATTAATAGTGACTCATAAAGGTGCCCGCAACTATATTATAAGAATAGGCAACAATATACCTACTGAGATAACTGTTGAACATTCCAAGCAAAAGTTCGGGAAGAATAAAAAAAAATACTTATTAGCTAAGGGTCACAACAGATTGGACGAGTTTTTATAATTAATTATTTTGTGTTGACGCTATTAATGTACATGTGTACCAATGAAATAAAGATCTTTATCTATCTATCTAATCAAGACCAACAAATCTACCGTGTATAACACTTTACTAGATCTCTTATACATACTTATTGTAAGATTATAGACGATCGACAACTAAGGTCATTAGTGTCTGATAAACAAATTACATCAAATTTAAACTACATCAAAAAATATTTATGAGCGAAGGTGTGACTCGAACACACGACAGTCTGATCAAAAGATGCTAACCTTCACACCTAACTGTCCCTTGTATCTCTTATAGTTTAGTCAGGGATTTCCGACTTGCTTTACATTTTCACTGACTGCACATTCCCTTTTGTCACTCGACATTCAGCAGGAACGATTTCAAACAGTTGAAGATTTTTTCAATTCGATTCTGGGATCAACTGCCACAAACACACAAACTTTTCTTCTTTATATATGTTTGATAGTAACGGATCATACAGATTTGTCAAGTATTGCATATAATGTATTTTTAGAACAGAATTGCCAGTTTGTGAAACTCGAGACACTATCAAATATGTGTACCCAAAAAAACATAAAGTACTTACTTTTCAATTGATTACGATCGGGTTTTAGCAGCCACTGGCTGAACTAACAGTACAATACCTGAGTCAGTGGCTGTCAGATGTCAGAGATAGTCTAACGCTTTTAAGAATATCTGCTAAACTTCGTTGCTACGATCTGGTATTTATTAAAACCGACATCAACGAGAACGAATCCGCGGGTAAAGACTAGTGCAAGTACAAAAATGGTAATGATGTCACTACGAACCGGCTAGTTTATTAAGCACTCGAATCTTTTCTATGCGCGGCTACAGTGCATTTTCCAATTTATTAATAGCTGCGGGTGCTCCAACTGGACTGCAGTCACGTCTCAGACGGTGGGTATATTTTGGATACATGAAGAACTAAATTATTATTATTGTAATCTGTCAGTAGCTGGAGCAAAACAACATGTAATTAACCAAGTATGTTATTATGTACTAGAACACTGGCCATAGTACGACGTGGTCAGATTTATACGGAAAAAATCCGGCCATTTGGACGACGGGACCATTCCAACTCCAAAAATACAGATATATTAGATAAAATCAAGTTCTGTTAACGTTTGCGATGCCGCGGGTAATTACTAGTAAAAAAATATTGACATTTTCAAGAACGAATTTTGACCCAAATTAGTAGGTGCTCTCCACCTGTGGTTGTAAAATTATATACGCGTATTTACGTTAGAACGATCTTGAAATTTACACAACTACTCAACGCAAAAATATGGTCTGACACAATTGATCGGACAATTAATATCCCCAGCGAGCAAAGGAGCGAACAGCAAAACAGGCACATGTTTTGCACAAAATACCGGCGCTCTAGAGCTTGATAAACGCAATTTCTTGCATATCACAACATCGGAATTTATCTTTAGCATCACAATAGCACGAGACTCCCACGGGGCAATGTTTATTTCTTTACAATGACTAACATTTAAATGCATTGCACAAATGCGGAAGGTAAAATCTAACCATGCGACATTTTTAGACGTATTAAAGAACAACAATTCATTATTGTTATGTTCTCAAACAACGGGTCTGCGACGCATTTTACCATTCCAACTCCTTAAGTGGAGAATGGTTCTAATTTAAGTCAAAATTTACTTGGCACAATTTTTAGTATGAGGTCCCCCGAGTTCAAAAATCATGTTTTGAAAAAGTATGTGCACCTGTTTGTGAACACGATACAAGTCAAACGGATAAGCGGATTGAAACCAAATTTTGGGAGGATGTTTGATATGCAAATATGAAGAGCCCTATTGTATTTGAAGAAAATTGGCGTATGCGTAGAAGATATATATTTCAAACGTTGATTTTTGGAGTTCCGTACCTCAAAAGGAAAAAAGGAATCCTTATAGGATCACTTCCTTGTCCGTCCGTCTTCTCAGAAGTGCGTGGAGGTATCAAGTTGAAATTATTATCAAATATTCAGTTCTACCATGATGATGTAATACTGCTATTGGCTGAGTTGTTCGAATAAAATTGCGTAATAAAAAATAAAGTTATTGTTTGAAAAGAAAAATAAGAAAACAGGAAATCACGATTGCCTTCTCTCTAATCCTTATCACGTAGGTATGTAAAATTACTGTACACTAACAGTGTAAAAACGGTGGACATTTTACGAATGACCCCCTATTAACCATCAACAGTTAGATAATGATAATGACCTCTGTTATCGAGCGACCATGATTAACGAAGTTTAAGAAACGCTGGCGTAATGTTGGGAGAAATTAAACGTAAGTACAAAACTAAAAAGTGACTCCCACATTTATCCGTAATGCAAAAGTTCAACGACTGACAATACATACATATATAATATTAAATTATCTTCTATATACCTATATAGTCGTGATACTTCTGAAATACATTTGGAATGAACCAGCCTTGCACTTTACATAAAATCGCACACAAAAACAGAATATCACGTTTTCACTTTCACACGGAACCGCGAGAACAAAGAGCAATAATGCACTCCATTTGCGTTGCAAAACAAGTTAGACAAATGGCGTCCGCTCTTTGCAAACGAAGAGCTTTAAACTATAGCCTGTACCCGCGGCAGTGTTTTCATTAATGACAGTTTCGACAGAAATCTTATCGTAAATCGATCGTAGCCGGATAAAAAGTATTCAAGTTTGGGTACCACATCGCTTCAATTCGGGTATCAGTATTTTTGTTACGATAATTTCGGGATTGCATATAACTGTCCTGATCTTGGAATCGGGAACAATTAAAGATTATTTTTATTTACTGGTATTTTTTTACTGGTCATTATTTATGCCGAACTAGACGGGGTATCCCGGAAGGACTCTGCCAATCGTCGAAGGTGTATCATTTTAAGCAAAAAAAAAAAAAAAAGAAAACCAATGCAGATTCAATTCGGAAACGTTTTCCATGTGTCGTGTCTAGGTTTGCCAGGTGTCCGGCTTATGGACTCTGCACTTTTAGTTATAGACTTTTTGAAATTGTTATTTTTTAATAAAGATCTTTTCGTTTTTATCCTAAAGAATGAATATACTTTTGATTTGGTTAACGAAAACTTTTAGTTTTTTTATTTTGTTAAAAGAGAGGTAGGTATATTTGTTTGTTTGTTTTTTTTTTTTTTATTTAACTACTACTTAATAGTCTACATTTTTCACTTCATCAATATTCAATATCATAGGTACAAATACCTACAATAATGATGATAAGTATAGGTAGGACTGTTTGTTGAATGTTGTTAATTTTGTAACAAAACAGTGATTCACTATTAAATAATAATTAATAAACAACTTTAACACGAACCTAACAGTTTTTTTTTTATCATAAATGTAATACAGCGCCGAGTCCGGCTATTGTATTTTAGGGTCTGGTAAACCTAGTCGTGTCCGAAAATTTAAAAGTTCAGCGATACTATTAATTAAATACCATTGATCTAAATTCTAAACGGATCAAGATTCAAGAAAAAAAAGTAAACAAAAGTGTTCAACTGAACGAGTGTAACGATTTCGCACACGAGCAGTAAGGCCCGGTTTCTTCACGAAATACTTAACCACCGGTTATCTGCCTTCCAGATACATTTATCTACAAGAATGGTTTTCTTCACAAAATATGATCTATAGGATAGCAAATCGTATAATCTTTTATAACCTCCTTGATTCTCAATTTGTCAACGTTGCAAAAGCCTTTAATCGGCTAGCTTCAAGTTGTAGTTTGACAGCGATTTTGGCGCGGTAGGAAGATTATTTTGAACATGGATGAATTTATTTCTAATCATATTTTTTGTGGAAAGATTTTAATTTTTTTATTATATTAATTATTTTTTGTGAAGTAGAGATTTCTATTTAATTTATTATTTTTTGTTTTATAGAGAGATTTTCATTTATTTTATTATTTTTTGTTTTGTACAGAGGTTTTTATCACATTATTTATTTTATTATAATTTTTTTTATATCTTTGATTAACGTCTGAATAGAACTCTTCAAATTAATAAAATATTTTTATATTATTTTTGTCAATATAGGTATGGTCTGAAAAAAAAAAATGGTCGACAATTTTATTTATTTGAATATTTTTTTTTGTTTTGTGGAGAGAGGCGTTTCGCATCCGTGATACGGTATGACTTCGTTCGTATAACGTATAACCCCATCAAACGAGTCGAACTGACTCCATGTCAGTTCGACTCGTTAGATGCGGTTATGGATACGACAGATGCGAGTAACAAAATGAATTTGTAAGTAACGATTCGTTGCTTCGAGTCAGACGATGTACCCGTTACTCAGTAACGAATACATACGGTTTGTTACAGCTCTAACAGATATTGAGAAGTTTGACCTATATATGTAGCATTACAATTGTTGCAATCAATTTTATAGACTAATTCCGAGTTTTGTAATTTTTCAGTTTGTCTTTGAGTTTAGAAAAAAAGTTTTTATATATAGAATTATGATTTTTGCAAGATATTTGAATGTTTTCTGATCTAAAAATGCATTTTATCTTCTCTGATAACAAGGGAATGAATGGAATTGAGAAAAATGTACAAATTTCATTGGTATTGTTGTTATTATTATTTGTGTTTCTACTATTGTTATTGGTTGTAATTTTGTGAAAGATTTTATTGATTAATGAAGATGGATAATTATATTTGACTAAAAATTGTTTTATAATTTTAAGATTTTTGTGATGGAATTGTGGACTAGAAATATGTGTTGATCTGTAGATGAGGTTTTTTATTACATTGAGTTTATATTGGAACGGACTATCAGAAACAAAGTTCAGATATCGTCCAGAATGTGTAGGCTACAGATCAACACATATTTCTAGTCCACAATTCCATAACAAAAATCTTAAAATTATAAAACAATTTCTAGTCAACAATAATTATCCATCATCATTAATCAATAAAATCTTTCACAAAATTACAACCAATAACAATAGTAGAAACACAAATAATAATAACAACAATTTTTCGATTAGGCCTTTCACGAAAAGTGTATGGACGTCTAATATTATTTTCTTCCCCATCACTGCTTGTATCCGAAAATACATTAATGTCAAACAGAGCGTTCCTCTTGCAGTTATTATAGTGGCTGTGTTCTCTAACCTCTGTGACCACTTTGACAACACCCGAGATAAGAATAAACTTTTGACAGATGCGGCGCATGCGCAGAGATAGTTATGAGATGCGCGCACGTACCTGGCAGATATCTGGTACTTGGACCACCAGCTAAAGTTATCTGGCAGGTAGGAAGTTTTTAGTTGTGAAGAAAACCGAATTTGTTGGTTATCTTCCAGGTGCCTCTACCTAGCAGATAACCAAGAGTGAAGAAACCGGCCATAAGTCAAGTCGAGCGCGCGTCTACCGTCTACGTAATATTGGATAGCGGAGCGAAGCGGCCTGGTCGCCGTGGGGCGCTGCACATAAACAACTTTCCTATCCAAGCGATGAGATCATCGCAGAGTCAGAGATGTAATACAAGTCATACACAACAAGCAGATAGATTGAACTCTAGCTAACTGGAAAAACGATTCTGTGGACGCTATATCTTCATCTTTTCTTTATATACCTATAGTAAAAATTGTAGATTATAGATGCTCGACAACCGAGGTCATTATATTTATATCAGGTACCTACAAACGTAAATTAAATATCAATACTAAAAATTTTCGGAAACTTTCAGAAACATAAATGTATCAGGTAATGATTTAATTTCTTTATTTTTGAGACCTTGAAAGCCTATAGACTAAATTTATTTATCTCTTTGGTTTAATACCTGTAGGTATATAAAAGGTGTGGACTACTGTAGTTTTTGTCAGTAAGTGCCAAGTGGATCTCTGTATGTGGTTCTGAACAGTTCTAGTAGTATTATACTTGCTTTCATTTTTAGTTGTGAGAGATTATAGACGCTAGATAGCTGGTCATCAGCGTCTATTTTTAATTGTGAATTAAAGGTATGTGTTTATATATCATTATATTTTCATTTCAAAATGTCATATATCAATCAAATAGTAACGTAGTCTATAATTGTAACTTTTTAACTAAGTAATTTTAAATGTATCGTTTATATATGACGCACTGTGTAAACTGCTGACCAGACAGTAGACAGCTACTCGGCTTGTCTACTCGTACGCCAGTAGCTCGGCTCGCCTTTGCTGTCTACACGATACGAGTAGCTGCTGTCCAGTCTTGCGAGTTGCCACGATGTCGAGTGAACGTGTTATAAAAAAACGGTGATACGCTCTATGACAACAATACGCAGGCGCAGCACAAAACACGGGTTCCGCTCAGTAAACTATCCCGCTCGCACTGCCGAACGCGTCCAAACGATGCGAGCGACGGCCGAGCTGCTGTCATGTACGAGTTGCTGGCGGGCGAGCATGCGAGTGAAAACAAAAAACGTTGAAGTAACTCGAATGCGAGCTACTGTCTAACTCGCACGTGCGAGTTACTCGTAAGTGACGTCCAATCAGTGCGAGTTACTGCAGTGCAGCTACTCGGCAGGCTGACTCGTACGCACTGTGTAAACTAGCCATTAGTTACTGATAGCGGCAAAGTATAAGTGAATGAATTACTGACAATTATTTTCG
The DNA here is from genome assembly GCA_963575645.1 of Xanthostigma xanthostigma. Lineage (NCBI taxonomy): Eukaryota > Metazoa > Arthropoda > Insecta > Raphidioptera > Raphidiidae > Xanthostigma > Xanthostigma xanthostigma. The sequence goes on from OY754464.1 coordinate 46,545,015, forward strand.
AATCTACTATAGTTTACATTGTACGCGATGAATTGAGAATTGGGTGAGCCTATTTGAAAAATTCTTTCACTGTTTAAAAAGTAAAGTATGGACACGAAAATCGCGATTTGTACCGCAGGCGAATTCTAACTGGGCAGATAATATCATTACATTACATAATTAGTCTTTTATGTGCACGTCACTTTCGACAATTTTTTGACAAGTAGTCCGCCATTGTCCAGTTAGTTTTGATTGTTAACGACCGTACCGTTTACATCAATAGAGTGAAGATTAACTCCTTGAGACCTCTTTTAATGCCACACTAATTTACATTTATTATCTTCATTTGAGATAAGTGTGATTCATATTATTCTCCAGCTTGTTTCGAAAAAGATCACAATTTTTTACGCTGGTCCTATGCAGAAAGTTTTCTATGTGCAAATTCTTAAATATATAAAATAGTATATTGGATCGTTCAGTAATATTGTATTTTGCGTTTATTTCTTTTTTTGAGTAATATTTTATATGGCAAGAGGGGAAAACGATTTTTTGGAATATGTCTGTCTGTATCAACAAAACGCGACAATGGCTAAACCGATTTTACATCAACTCGGTAAACTGTCTATTGATTACAAAAAAATACTTTTTATCCGGCTACACGTATCGACTTTATGTAAAGTTTCCGTCGAAACGAAGTCGAAGCCGTTGCAGAAAAGGCAATAGATACATCTACCTATACTTAGTACGAATTCAGTCAGTGTTTGCTCTATGTGAGAAACAATTTAATGCTCGAATAAAAATTATACAAAGGCACTGCATTCAAAGTTGACTAGTAGATATTAACATTACAAACAGGTAAAATAAAGTGTATTAGTTTCTGTAAAAACACATCGCGAGCGAAGCCGCGGGTAAAGACTAGTAATCAATTAATATAAACACACAAAACATAATGTAATATGACGTGCTATAAAAGTAGGTACGTAACACTAATCTAGCAATTTATTCAATCAGTGGTCAAATTTAGACATGACTCAGGGTCATTTCATAAAACATTTGCAGTTCGAATTTAAAAATACAAAAACATCGACACTTGGTGATAACTAAAAAAACTATTGCATCCTCATCTACGTCCACTTTCAAAATTAACCTCTGATTTTTTCAAGGAAAATAAATAATATGTATTAAACCTGAATTAATTCCCATAAAAAACCTTACACTAAAAACAATAAATCCTCAAAAATTAGAAATATTTCGCACGATTAAAAAAACATCGTTCTACAGGCGATGTTTAAAATTTCAACATTTTTACGCCTCGAGTGATAATTTAAATTTTAAGAATATACTCAACTCGCAATTAAAACAAAATTTGTATTAAAAAAACAGCACAAAATACATACTGATGATTGCAAAGGTGATAATAAAAGTAATCCAACTGTTGTAGCAATTAGCACTTTAAAATCACAAAAATAACGGAACTCAAAAAAACCACCAGGCCATAATATTTATCACAAAAAAACTTTTCAAAATCTTTATAGAAAAATATCCGGCACAATTGCTTTGTATTTTTAATGCGATAAGATAACGCGAACGATTCTCGATTAATCCAACCGCACCAACTGCAGTTACGAACTAAACTAAACTAACTATACCTACTAACTAGGTAGTAGGTAGTCAGTATTCACTATTCAGTAACCACCACACCACTATTCCATTTCTTCATAATCTACTTGCATTACATATTATTCTTGATTGAGAATACGCCGTGATACTGATGTATAATATTTGAATTGTCCACTTGCACTTTGTACAGTCATAATTAAATGATTTATAAATTACACAAAAATATTTTCTTCCCATTTTAGAGTTTTGGCCTCATTCAATATAACATTTTTAATTATTTCAAAGAATTCGTTTTAAGCATTTTAAATATCCACACATAATAACGATTTGGTATGGCATTTTTTTTAATAAGAGAAAATAAGAAAATAACTACTTTTTCATAATATATATAAACTGGAAAAACTATTTTAACAAAATGTGACACGGCTTCAAATAAGCCTAATAAAAAAATGACAATGATTGTATTTCATAGATGTATGTAAAAATATAAGCATAGGATAGATTTTCATGGTACAATAACATATAAGGTAGTAATATTAAAGTACGCTAGAAATTGTAATAAGTCGAATTGAAAAACCGACTGTCGGACATTAAATGTGATCATAAGCACGCCATGCTACTTAAATAAGCGGTTGTCCGGCTGAAGAGAACAAAATGACACACCCCTACCTTTGCTAAATTTCAGATGAAAAATCACAAAAAATACGCTAATGTCGACATGCAAAGTTAAGTTTTCAGAATATATGTACTAAAATCTATAAAAACAAATAAAAATTAGCTTACCTATCAAAATTTACCAGCGATAATTTTCAACGACACAAATGTATCTTTTACCCGCACTCCACGGTACAAGACAAGGAAGTTGATCCGCTAACGATGCGTATGTTATATCGGTACAATCGCACTCTACATAAACGATCAATACTTTTTTTAAAAAGTTTTAAAATGTATAGCTTCAAGACAAAAGCCAAAACTGCTCTAATTCGATGTATTTTTTCCAGTTCATATTTTATTTATATGATTATTTCGTTTCATTTAATCATAATACATTTTAAAAAATAAATTAAGAATAAATATAGTGGCTCCGCCTTTTGATACGTTTTATAAACTGTTTTTCCTACTTATTTTTTGAATTTGCCTGCCATCTATCCCACTCAGTTATAACTATATTATCAATTGAGTTTTCGAGAAAAATGACATTTTTTGTGTTTTTATAGCTGACATTTTAGTAAAAAAATAGCATTTAAAAAAAAACTAAATAAAAAGGTTAGTGAGGAATATTTTTTTTTTACATCAGTATTTTTTTTCTACATTTATTCCTAATTTTTATTTCAGATTTTTTTAATGGGGCGAAGTCGTTCTGTTTCACCAGCACGTCGACGAGAACGTGACAGAGATAGAGGTGATAGACTTGACAGAGAAAGAGATCGAGAGCGACGTAAGAAAAGATCGAGATCTCGGGATAGAAGAAGACGTTCAACAGAAAGAGACCGTAAACATAGACGGGAGTATTCTAGGTCCCGTTCCAGATCTAGAGACAGGAGTAGAGAGAAAGGGAAGAACAAAGTAGCTGTAGCTGAACGTCCTGCTATTACAGAAGCAGATTTAGAGGGGAAGAGCCCTGAAGAACAAGAAATGATGAGAATGATGGGATTTTGTAATTTTGATACAACAAAAGGGAAAAAAGTTTCTGGTAATGACGTTGGTGAAGTGCATGTTATATTAAAAAGAAAATACAGACAGTATATGAATCGAAAAGGCGGGTTTAACAGACCGCTTGATTTTGTTGCTTAAATCAGTTTTGCAGGTTTTTTTACGCCAAGTATGTCTCTATAATAATTTTACTTTCGATAAATCAAAATATTTACACTGAAAAAAAATACTAGGTTTATTCCAACTATAGTTCAGTGCCAGTAACACATATATGGAACTGTCTATCTGTGTTTTTAATATTGAAGTTAAATATTTTAAGTTTTTCAATTGTATGTGTAACTGGCCTAAGGCAGGGAAAAAGGAATAATTAATTACATTCAATCGATTTACATTTGTTGTACAATTAACGCTCGAAACAAAATCGTATTGAGTATAAGAATACGGGTTGCACTTAATTTGGAACAAGCAAAGAAAAACACTAGCATAAAGTATAATTTGCCTTTTACTATATGTTAACACGCTTTTTATTTACTTTTCATTACAAACAAAGCCTTATATTGTTATTAATGCCGACTGATTCATCACCTCACACCTGTATTGCAAAACTGGTCAGAATCGATAAAAAATTGTTCGGTTAGTGCTTACTTTCTGTTAAAAGTGCCAACCCTGGTACCCCAGACAATGCGTTGATGCAGCTATAATAGATTTGAAATAAATGCAGCAATACTTTGAAGTTGCGCGATAGATGGAATGGACAAAAATCGGACTCATATAAGATAATTGAAACGACTTTTTTTAAGAAATTGTAATCAAAATAGGTTTTCGTAACTGTTAAAATAAATATGTTATACAAAAGAAAGTTATTTCGAGTTTGGGAAATGTTGATATGCTCGTAATAAAGTTTAATCGTTCATAGAAATCATTTAGTTCACGTGAAACCGTACAATATCAACAATTTTGCAATACAGGTATATGATTTAACATAACATTACAAAGTAGTATGTATTAAAATTACTACTAAGTACACTTTTTTAATATTTTATCATTGCAAAGAACAATACTTATATTAACTAATTATGTTATAAAATAATGCCAATTATATTTATATCAGAGAACGCCATCCGTTCAATAGTTCTAAGTTTCGTTATGGAGTTTATGTAGAGACTGGTAGCATTGAATTGTTTCTGTATTTTTTTTTTTTAATATATTTGTAATGTATTCGATTTTTTTTAAATTTATTATTTTACACTACTTCAAAACTATCCGATTGACATAATTATTTCAGTGACAAATAGCCCGTACTTTTAAAAGTGGCATAGGCTGCATATTACTATTCTACTACAAAAAGGGTTGACCAGTGAGCGAAAATACAAAAATAATTACAGACATACTATATATTGAAAATTTTAGAAGTCAGTTATACACTTGTTTAAATCTTCAAAAAAAATTAATTATATCTGAAATCTATATAGGTATTATGTATATAATATAGTAGTCCCGTTAATCCAGCGCCTTCCATTCCATCAGATTACTGGAAAGATACAGGAAAATTTACGTTAATTTTCTATCTCTTTCCGGCTAGACTACCACTGACTGGATTAATGAGTTTCTACTATACTTTTGTTTTAAAAAAAAGTAAACGAAACAATGTTAGATTTTACGTTTTTTATTTACAGGAACATTCTCTGCATCACTATCATCGAAAATTACAGAACTATCACTATCGGAATTTTCATTTAAAGCATTTTCAGGCTCTTCGTTGTTAGATACATCATTATCTTCTAATGCATTTGTGTCATTAGTTGTCGCATCACTGTCATTTTTATCATCTAAATCTTCATTACTTTTATCTTTCGAAACATCCGATTCATTATCTTTATCACTATCAACAGTTGCGTTCATAACAGTGTTATTTAAATTTTCCAACGCTTTTTGCAAAGCTGGTGCTTTTATTTTAAAATCCCTCGACGTACCATGCTTCATATATTTCATAAGATCTTCATTTGTTTTCTTTGACAACTGAATCACGCATTTTCCAAACTGTTCAATTTCATAAATTAGTTTTGGTATTAAACGCGTTTCACGTAAAACTTTACTCTTCAATTGTGATGGATCCGAAGACTTTTTCTTCTTTTGTTGCGATGGTTTATCTTCTTGTTGTTGACTCTCCTCGATGTACAATATCATGTTGTACACATTTGTTAACAATTGTTTCCCAGCTAATTTTACAACTCTCTCAAATCTGTAAAAACAATTAAATCAATAGAATTGTAACTTTGTCTCGATAAATGTAATTACCATTCCAACCCACAAGTGAGGAATGGTACTAGTTTAGGTCAAAAATCACTTTTCAAATATTTTACAATATCTTTCCGTTTTGAGGTCCCCCGAATCCAAAAAAACATATTTTTGGAAAATCTCTATGCGTCTGTTTGTCTGTGAACACGATACAGGTCAAACGAATGAGAATATTGAAACCAAATTTTGGGAGGATGTTTGGCATGCAAATATGAAGAGCCCTATTGCTTTTGGGGAAAATCGGCGAATGCGCAGAAGAGATATACGCTAAAACGGTATTTTTTATACAATAATGGTATACTTTTCATAACGGCTTATTATTCTATTTATTTTTTCAAGAAAGTTTCGTTAAAAAATTTTTTTTCTAAACTTTATTGTTTCGGAAATATTTTGAAAATAAAAAAAAATCATCCGCTCTTTTGTTTTATGGATCTGTCTGAAATAAACTAGTTAGGCATGCTTTGATCAATTTTTACATGACGTGGAACATACTATGTAGGTAACCATGGCAACGAATAGTTAATATATTGAATACTAGCCATTACCCGCGTCACCTCACGCGATAACAGAAATTTTATTTTCTTTATTCTAATCAAATGTCAACACTTTTGAAGTTGGAATGGTCCCGTTGCCCAATTGGCTGGAATTTTTTTTTACGTTTCAATTGACGATGTATAGTTTATAGCAGCGATCGACATTGTATATATATGAACAGCCAAAACCATCCTAATCCCTACTTCTACCTAGTCCCTTAAAACTGAATGTCCGACATCTTGATAACATGCCCAAGCAATAATTTTTAGGGTTCCGTACCCGAAGGGTGCTCAAACGGAACCCTATTACTAAGCCTCCGCTGTCCGTCTGTCCGTCTGTCTGTCTGTCAGCGGGCTGTATCTCAAGAACCGTAATAGGTAGAGAGTTGAAATTTTCACAGAGTATGTATTTCTATTGCCGCTAGAACAACAAATAATTAAAAACCCCCCAAAACTCCCAAAAGAGGAGCAAACTAAGTTTTTTGCTTATAATTCGCTCAATTTAAATCAGATCGTTTCGAGACCTGTCTTAAACGAAAGAGGAGAAAATTTTACATAGATTTTGTATAACAGAATTCGTCGAAACACTTTTTTTATACAGCTTTATATAGAAATATAATGTATAAATTCAATTTTGTCTAATCCATAGCATACACGAGGATCGTCTGTCTTCGTTTGTTGCATAGTGTACTATGGGAATTTAAAAATTGCGTATGTTTTGTCTTAAAAAAAAAGATTGCATTTGTTCAAAAATGAATGTCATTTCAAATATTAGTCAGTCTTTTGACATTAGTATTTTATGCAACGCCTTCTGAGTTAACGATTTGAATAACTAATTAATTAATTATTAGAACATATTGCTTTGACAGATGCAAACGTCATTTTTGATATTTTTTACCATTCCAACACCATGGATGAACAGAATGAAACCAAATTTTGGGAGGATTTTTAATATGCAAATATGAAGAGGCCTATTGTTTTTGAGAGACGTCGGCGCAAGCGCAAAAGAAATATATATTATATTGTTGTTTTTATAAGATAATAGTATACTTTTCATAATATTATTTTGTTTTACAGGAGTTTTGTAAAAAAAATGTTTGAAAAAAATCAGCGCATGCGTAGAAGAAATATATACTATAAGGCTGTTTTTTATATAATAACGGCATACTTTTCATAACGGTTTATTATTCTATCTGTGTTTACAAAAGTTTGGAATTTTTTTGGGAAAAATTGGCGCATGCGCAAAAGAAATATATGCAATAGCGTTGTTTTATTTAATGATAGTAGGTATATATTTCATAATGGTTTAAAAGAAAGTTTTGTAAAAAGTTTTAGGGGGAAAGGCGGCGCATGCGCAGAAGAGATATGTGCTATAACATTGTTTTTATATAATAATGGTATATTTTTCATAATGGTTTAATATTCTAAAGTTTTGTATTTTTTTTTTTGGGGAAATCGGCGCATGCGCAACAGAGATATTTGCCATAACGTTGTTATTTGATATGATGGTATATTTATCAAAACTTTATATTATTTTATTCTACAAGAAATTTTTGTAAAAAAAAGTGTTTATAATATAAAAACGCCGGGGTGTATTATATAAAATTTCACGCCTTGAAATTCTTGAACTACTTGCATACTCCCACTGGTTACATATTGTTATAGCGCCTCTCTTGTTTCTTTTAAAAAAGTATTTAAAAAGTACATAGTGTACGGAACCCTTCGTGTGCGAGTCCGACTCACACTTGACCGGTTTTTTTACATAGCGCCGAGGAATTGCATACCCCGAAAAAGGTCGATACAAAATGTCGAATGTTTCAATGTTCCACTTTGGTATCACCAGCCATCTGTGATATTGCCGGAAAAAGTCACAAGGAGCCATCCATAAATTACGTAACGCATGTCATGGGGGAAGGTCTTTTGAATTTGTTTCATTATGTCTAAGGCGGGGGTGGGAGATCTACATTACGGGACAAAACAAAAACTTTAGTTTTGAGTAAAAAAAAAATAATTCCCTATTTCTATACACATTTTTTAAGTTTTTATGTTGCTAAAATTAACTATTTATTTTGTGCAACAAAAAGTATGTTCATGATTTTTTTTTCTTGATTCAGAAAAATGTTATTTAACTTTATATCATAAGGAGGAGAAAAATGTTACATAACTTTATCATAAGGAGGGGAGGGGTTTGATAATTTGTTACAGGTGTGGCCCCCAACATATATAGTGACCGAACAAAAGACCGCTGCACATGAGGCTAGAAACGCTACTAGGAGTTCTGTTAGCTGGTAGACTGGGTACGAAGCTGGAAATGACGTCACTGCGGGCTGGCCTGCTAGCTCACAAGATAGGTTTTAAAATTAGAACAGGGGCTATTTTCCCTGCTAGATCTACTGCTAGGTGTGAGCAAGAACCAATCAGGAAGCAGTATCTTGTCACGTGGGCACTTGAACAAACGCCCACAAACCAACATGGCGTCATTCTGCTCAGAGTCAGGCAACAGACACGTTTTGTTCTGTGTTTATATTCGAACTGTCAATACGCGCGCACCAGATCTATCCTCAAAACAAGCTTGAAAAGTAGCTTCGTATGAAGCTAGCACTTAACAGCAATCAAGAAAGCCAGCGCTAGAAAACTAGTAGGCAAATCTAGCAAGGAATCTAGCCTCGTGTCATTGAGGTAGTATCAATTCCTCGTGTGCAGCGGCCTTAATACCAACCTTGCATGTTGAAACACTAAATTCCCCTTTGAGCTTCTTAGTATAAAATACTTTGTCAGACAAGACATCGTATTGTATAAATGCGTCAAAACTTTCAGTATGTTGTCAGAACTAGTTCCGGTAGGAATTGCTACATTACTCAAAGTTGTAGCGACTTCAACAATTTGACACATGTGACAACATAAGTCGCTTTCGTTCGACTTCAGTTTTTCTTTGCGACTTTCCAAACCGTCGATATCATTATAAACAATCATACTATGATTAGCTTTCAATGTCCATATCACCCAATCAATGTCGTCAAGTTGTGATTTTAATACTGCGCACAATGCTTGCACGGTTGGCAACATTGTGCCTTCATTTATGATTTTCAAACGCACAGGGCAATCGGTTCGTTCCTAAAATGTAGTTAGTTTTTTTTTTATTTATAGGTATTGTCAAACAAATGTATACAAAAAGTGGGGTAGTCATTTACGTGGTCTATAGTGCCCATTAATTTACAGAGTCTTGCGGCTACATTGTCAAATAATGCGCTGCCTTGAGTACTCTTTATTGTATTTGATCGACAGCGCAACTGTGTACTGATTATTAGATTTATAACTGCGATGGCAACCACTCGGTTCAGAGCTTCATGCTCTTCTATATATTTCCTTAGCCAGTCCAATATCTACAACAACAAGATACAGTAATAACATTTTTTAACCGACTTCAACAAAAAGGAGGAGGTTCTATGTTCGTCTGTATACATATATTTTTTTTTATGTATGTTCACCGATTTCTCCGTCAATTATGAACTGATTTTCAAATTTTTTTTTTATTCGAAAGAGTGCACCTTAGAGGTGGTCCCATCGGAACCAAGTCAGGATCTGATGGTGGAATCCGGAAAAATCGAGGGAGACTCTCAAATTTCAAAGGCACGCATAATGTTTTTTATGTATGTTCACCGATTTTTAGTGTTAGATTAACACTAAAAAGAGAAAAATAAAATATTTTTAACAAAAAATTGAACCGACTTCACACTAAAAAGTAAAAAATAATTGCGTATTGAAATGTTTTGGAGTCGGTGTAGTTCTCGGAATAGATTTCATTTTGACTGACACCGACTCCAAAACATTTCAATACGCAATTATTTTTTACTTTTTAGTGTGAAGTCGGTTCAATTTTTTGTTAAAAATATTTTATTTAACAAAGAGTAGGTGAGCTTTATAAGAGACACCGCCATAATCAGTCCCATTGATGCTCAGCATAAAACACTACAATCACTGGATTGACTCGGCACGATTGGCATGTTTTGGTATACATGAAGTTCAATGAATTCCCACCCACTAGTTCGGTACAATCGGCTCCGAACGACTCGGCAACGGCAGATATGTTAGATGGTCGAATGTTCCGACACAATTCAGATATGTCTTGCGGTATATAGTTATTTCAATCAATTTTTTCAATTAAAAAATTGCAGAACATTCGCCCTGCCTGACGAAATTTTAATAAACCATTTTCATTTACCTCAAAGTATTTTCTTCGTTTTATTATTATTTGACATTTGTAGAATGAATGAAACTAAAATTATATGTGAAATGTATTTAATAGTTCAAAAATTTAGACATAAACGTTTGTATACTACACCATACATGTAATAACAAACTGTACTCAGCTGCTGACAGAGGCGGATGGGCTCAACTATTCCGGCCTGGGAACACAACTGTGTCCATTGTGGACAAAACTGTGTCCACCATGGAAAAAACTGTATCCACAGTGAACACAACTGCGTCCACCATGGACAGAACTGTATGCACTGTGGACACAACTGTGTGTGCTGGGGCATGACTGTGTTCACCATGAATATAACTGTTGTGTCCCGGGACAGGAAAAGATTCCTATCCCGTCATGAATACTATTTTTTTTTTTCATACAAAGGGCCAGCGCTAGTTTTTGCCGTCCTGTACAAAGTGAGCGTTCAACTCTCTTTATTCACTGCCACAAAAATTATAGCGCTATTACAACAAAGACAAAAAACGCATTATTAATTTTACCTTAGAAGTATATTCAAGTAAACAAAAAAGATATAAACTAATATAGGCAATCGGCCTACCGGGAAAGCTCCCAAAATCCCCAAGGGCCCATCTGCTCCTGACTGCTGATAATGGAATGCTGCCGATTCAGTGCGCGTATACACTACCATGTCAATTATGTTGAGTCAATCCAGTGCGTGCGGTGCTTAAGGAAGTACCCTCGATAAATGAATTAACAAACAGAAAATTACGAAAATTTGCAAATATATCAAAACCTTTTCAAAAATGACTCAGTTAAATTTTTGTGATTTTTGGTTGACTTTGAAAAAAGATATTGATAATTTTATTTCGCTGCACTTAACATGGAATCTTATGGAAATCTGTGATTTTGACGCACTCCATCATTTATTACGTTGGACTTGACAAACAGATTTTGATAAAATTTTCAGGAAATATAAACGAATATTCTATGAACATTTTTCTTTTTCCAAAACGTATAAAGCTTGCTTATGTTAATAGAAATAACTAAAACAAAGCCGAGCTTTTTAGCAATTCATAAACATGGCAACACCGCAATGTTATAGTTTATGGCGCGTCATTCAAAGGTAAGTTACGAAACTGCAGCAGTTTTGATATCGTAAAAACATACGTAAAATGAGTAAATGCTAAAAGCATAGTATTCCAAAAAAATGATAATATATTATTATTTCCGAAATGACAGGAATAAAGAAAAGCATTTTCATAAATTAATGCGAATTTGACACCGCGTGCTGACTTATGCAGCTGCGTACATAAGCACTTGTAACTATGGCAAGGCATGCGGTGTTGCCAAATTATATACTACATTACTCAAGTAGAAGACCAAAATTCTTTGACTTACTGCGTACCGAGGGTACTTCCTTAAGAATTTTAATGACCTTGAAACGTTCATATTCTTTGTAACGGTGTAGATTTTAAAAATAGTACCGTGAAAATATCAAGCAATTTTTGGAGGAAAATATTATTTACATTTTAGAACATTATTTATCTTAAAATGATACTTTAACGTGTCTCATCATTTTGAAGAATAAACAGCAGAAAAAAATTGGTACTTACCTGTTCTACGTAAGCATTATCCGAAGCCGGGATTTGTGATATGAGAAGCGATAGACAATTAATTAACATTACAGGCATTTTTCTTGTACCTTGTTCGTCATCAGCTTCTTCATCGACATTTTCCAAAATATTTTCAAAACAGTTCACAAACACCACTATTTGTTCCGATAATGTCTCGTCCGAAGATAACGATCCTACAATTCATAATCGTGTATAGAAACAAAATAAGTACGATTATGAATAATGTCAATGCAATTTTTACGAATTAAAAATTTATCAATACATTTCTGAAACAATCAGTCCCCGGTTTTATAAAGGCGCCTACTTTCAAACTTTGATAATAACTGACTTACCGACTTCACACAAAAACTCCAAAAAGTAGTTTTTATAATGTGTGGAAATAAATGTAAGTATGTTATAAAACACTTCAGTGGCTATCGTTGCAGTTTGTCGATCGAAATCAGCAAAATCGTTCAATCTTTGAATGCATCTTTCGTATAAAACTCGAGCCACTTTGGTACAATCTTTTAAATGTGCTTTGTTGTGTTGTAATTCAGCAGGTTTCATCGATTTCAACGTCTGAATTAATTCCAGCGTAACTTGCATCACATAACGATGAAATTCGCGTTTCGATTTTAGCACGGATGTTTGTGCCTTCGTAGTCCACTCTACCGATTCTCTATATGAAAAGAAATTTATAACTTATTTAAGACTAAGCTTAAGTTTATATTGCTGACCGCATTCCTAAACACTACAAACTGGATTGACGCCTTGAGGCGTCGTTGTGGTGAACTGAAAGCTCATTCAGCGCTTTGAAATGGTGCAGAAAGTACCAAATGCCGTGCTAATGGGATTGCGTTGGCACAGTAACCTCCACATACCATTATGGTAGTGCAAGTGCATTAACAAGGCATTCGGTACCTTCAACATAATTTCGAGATGCTGGACAAGTTTTCAATTTGGAATACTTTCACCGTATTTGGCTTATAAGGAGGTTGATCCGTTACAGTCCCAATCAAAAGTAAGTCGAATTCTAAATGGGAACTTTTCCATAATATAAATTTTTACAAAAGGTTATAAGTCGATTATTGTCATAAAGGCATAAATAAATATTTTTTTAATATTAATCAATTATTTCTAACTTTTAAAATTTTTGTACAAAGTTAGGTTAAAAAAAATAAATTTATGTAAATATCTGTATTTTACATATTTTTTGCAGTAAATAATTAAAAAAAGAAATTAGAAGTAATGAAAATTAAAATTAAATCATTAAAAAGTTGAAAATTCAGTTAAAATTGTTAAAATTGTCAAGAATAAAAGTCCATAATCGAAAAGTGCTAATGTTTAATAATTTTTTTATTGATAAAAAGTCTCCTAATTAAATTGGAAAAAATATTAAAATATGCGTAAGACATTGATGCTTTATATAGTTAGTTTTCGGAACTGCTGACATTATTTGGTTATTTGTAAAAAATTAAAATGAACAGTTTGCATGCTAGGTTGACATATTTTCCATAAGACTACATGTAAATGTTTTTTTTAATTTTTAGCTTTATAAATCTCCTAATGATTTTGGATTTTTTACAGAAAATTTTGTCATAAAAAAATCTATTAAAAAAAGTTTATTTCAGATTTTTTTCATTATCTTTGTAAAACGGCTCAACCTCCTTATAAGAACTGTCGATCCAATTAGTTAGAGCAAGGGTCTAGTTGTCAAGAAAATGACATTGAAGACAACGTGACAGGCACCTGCCGAACATACTTCCACCTCTTAGCAGCTAAGCCCAATCAAAGCAGCTGAATCCAACTGAAGCAAATGTACATAATTCCAAGATGTTGCGACTGTTTTAGTTAAACTTACTTGTGTAATAAACATAAAAACTTATGAACAGTCCGCATGTTCAAAACAGTTGAGGGACATTTGAACGCTTGCATTTTGATAGAATGCTGTTTTTTCTGGGTAGAGTCGTCCTTCTTCCGTTTAGTTCCTTCAGCTTTCTTAGGTTTACTTATTGTCTATGAAACATTAATATAATATGTACATAAAGACATTTATAGTGCTTGAATAATTAACAGAAAAGTACTTTAGATCGCAAAAAGGGTGCTGTGTCAAGATCGCCAGAATTAAACTTCCTTTCTTCGAAACAACGTTGTTACCCTACATTTTTAATCGACGAAAAACAAAAACGGAGGAGGTTCTCAAGTCGACGCGTATTTTTTTTTTTTTTTTTTTATTTATGTATGACCACGCATAACTTTTTACAGAGTAGTCCGATTTTGATAATTATTTTTTTGTTTGAAAGGGTATACCCCGAAGTTGGTCCCATATAAATTTGGTAAAAAAATTCCAACCTTAAGGGTAGGGAAACAGGGGATGATTGATTGTTCACTCACTGATTGTAATGTATGACCACACATAACTTTTTACAGAGTAGTCCAATTTTGATAATTATTTTTTTATTGGAAAGGGTATACCCCGAAGTTGGTCCCATATAAATTTGGAAAAAAAATTCTACCCTAAGGATGGGAAAATAGGGGTGATTTTTTGGTCACTCACAGATTTTCATGCTGAGTTGTGTATTACAATAATTGTAAATTATACAGCCACAAAAAATTATAAAATAAAAACTTTTTAACAAAAAAATTAAACCGCCGAAAAACATAAAAGCAAAAAATAATAAATCTTTTTATTTAACTAAGTTCTATCTAAGTAGTTGAACGTATGTGACAGTCTAGTATATCTAAGTAATTTTGAGTCGGCGTCAAACAATCAATGAACAAAGATCACTAAAAGAAATAAACAAATCAAATTAACAATGATACGTGAAATCTCCAGCGATAAACATTAACATTCCAAACATGCGCTCTCCACACGACCACTCGCAAAGACGTATGCCCTCAGTGTGCCCGTTCGGGTTGCTCTGTCGCTGACATTAACTTCGTAAACGCTCAGAGATTTCCGGCGAAAGATTGTTGACGCCGACTCAAAATTACTTAGATATACTAGACTGTCACATACGTTCAACTACTTAGATAGAACTTAGTTAAATAAAAAGATTTATTATTTTTTGCTTTTCAGTTTTTCGGCGGTTTAATTTTTTTGTTAAAAAGTTTTTTTAAAAATTTATGACAGAACAACATAGTAAGAATGACCCAAAGTTTTCGTTCACTAATTAGAATAACCAAGAAACCTTTGCTGTTGAACGCCTACAGTTTGCAAATAACCAAGAAACATGTTAGATAAATATTTATAGAAATACTAGCGGTCCGGTCCGGCTTCGCCCAGATTTGTGGATTACCTATTAAACATTGACATATTATGATGCATCGGACTTTTTTTATATAGGTAATTTTAGCGGACTCGGTAGGCAAACGGTATGAATGAAACGCTCATTATTTATTAAGTAATGAATATACAAAAATTATTGAATTAAAAAATATTGAGGTGCTGGTAGGCTACTGGGATTATATATTTTCTATGTGAGAAATCCAAAAAAATATAAAGAATAAATTTGGTCCAAAAATTAAAAAAATTTACATCTCGACAACAGCGCCACCTACCGGGTATAAGTATAGCTAAGAACCATCCAGGTGACACCATATAAGTACAAAAAAATATTACTTCAAAATCAGTCAACCCGTTTAGGAGGAGGAGAATTATAAACACACGGACGCCGGAATTTTATTTATAAAGATAGCGGCCCGTCCCGGTTTCACCCGGGTGTGATAGATATAATTCTGCAAATTGTAAGTCGTTTGCGACCTGGCATCTGAATTAACAGCTTTGGGCAAATTCTACCAGATTTGCTTCTGAACTAATAGCTTTGAGCGAATTCTGTCAGATGTCGCTACTTGCTAATAAAACAGTTTTTTTTTGTTTGCTTCTGAACTGATAGCTTTGAGTAAATTTTATCAGATGTCGCTACACGTTACTAAAACAGGTTTTTTGAGAAAATACCGTAATTTTGCACAAAATATTTAATAAATACTATCCTATAGCGTAAGTTGCACCAAGCAAGACACATTTACAAAATTTCATTAAAATCTGTTCAGTGGTTTCAAAGATTAGCGCAGTGAAAATTGTGACACGGGAATTTTATACATATATAGATTACCTTCACAAAGTCGGTTATTCTCGTATAAGCTTTAAATAAATTAACCAACTTCTGACCAAAACCTTCCGATCTTTCTGTCCAAGAAAGTATAATAAAACCCATAAGAGCCTCATATACTGTCAAAATTTGTTTCAATTCTAGGTGTCTCTTCTGACATTCTGGTAAAATATCTAAAATATCTGTCCCATCATCCTACAAAAAAAAAAATGAACCCTGTAGTTTCCACCACACAATACAAAAATTAAACTTCTGTATACGTCTCGCAAACAGCGATTCTAGTTAGTTATTTGTTATGTGTTTGTAAGTGGACTGAATTATACAGTTCAGTCGATGACAAATTCAATTCACTCAAGCGTGCGTAAAGAAGTTTCACTTCAAAATCATCATCGGTATATGATTTTCCAGCTGTAATATATTGCGACAGTACAAATGCAAACAGTTACTATAATGCAGTTCTGATATAGTAGAGAGCGGCACATCATTATAGTGCAGTAAAGCATACCCGCTACACGCATAAAAACTGTCACTTATATTGTGAATTATAAGAGTATTAGTTACCATCTCGAATTTACAAACTGAACTGTGCGACTAAAAATAAACTCACCAGCTGGAAATTTAATACTTCACATTTTATCATACGTTTAAGGATCGAATTGAGCATTTCATTTAAACGATTCAGACTCCGAATTGGATTTTCAGTTTGTTCAGACGTTTTGGAAATCACCATTCCAATAGTAAATATTAATTCACCCAATGGTTCCTAAAAATGTATATAAATACTTACTTTATATACGCCAAATAATTTATTTATTTATTTTTGTAAATCTGACTTGTATCCTAACAAGATTAAACAATAAATACTATTTCTATTCTACAATACGCAGATGGCACAATCACAGCTTATTCTTAGCCACTCAAAGTGTAAAATCTAACGCGAGAAAAGAATTAGAAGCACTGATTTAATGAGCAACGATTTAATGATAAAATTGAGTGCTAACTAAAACTTTTGTTATTAGCTTTAAAAAAATTGATGTAGAGAGTCGTTGAGTCACAAAGTCAAGAAGCGTTTATTTAAAACAAATAACATTATCACCTGCAGGATTACATCAGCATCTTTTAAAACTGTGCATTTATCGAAATTTAAGGGTGGTAATGCATCTTCATCTTCTACATAGAACTGTTTAAAATGAGAAAATAATAGATCAATCACTAGAGTGTTTAATTCAGGATTATCACATATCGCCTCATAAAGTCCTAGAAAACAAAATAAAAATTGACAAGCATAATAATTTTTAGTAGAAGTTTTGTTCCAAAAATTTGTATTGAAGGAGATTTATTTGGTTGAGGAACAATAATTTGAAAAATAAGCTTTACCAGAGTATCGCTTGTGGCCAACGTTTCGAAAATTATATTTTCATCCTCAGGGCCTCAATGCAAGTTGAAATAGTAAATTGTGTAAATTATTGTAATATACATGATCATTTAAATTATGAATTTCAACATCTTTTAAATTTAAAAATATCATAAAACAGTTAAAAGATAAAATTGTTCTGTCCAGTGTGAAAATAAACAACAATTTTATCTAAAAAACTGTTTTATATTTTTAAATTTAAAAACTGTTGAAATTCATAATTTAAATGATCATGTATATTACAATAATTTGCACAATTTACCATCTCAACTTGCATTGAGGCCCTGAAGATGAAAATATAATTTTCGAAACGTTGGCCACAAGCGATACTCTGATAAAGCTTATTTTTCAACTGTTCCTCAACCAAATAAATCACGTTCAATAACAATTTTCATAATAATAATCGTTTTTTTCCAATTTCCATTTGATTTTTGAAGTAATTATAAAATTATCTTTTAAGCTGTCACCGTCATCTAACTCAAATATAGAACTAAATACAATTTATAATCTCTAGATTATGCAAACATCGGCTTTGGGGAAAACATTATCTTTAGTAGTTCCTAGCCATATAAAAAGTACACTACACTATAACCAGTAGATTTTGTAACGAGTTTAACCAAAATCAGTCCGATTTTTTTCTAGTGATGTTGATACAGACAGACAGTTCCCGTTACAATTTTATATATTAACATTAATGATTCTGACCTTCATAAAGTTGAGATTTGACTTCAGCTTGTAGCATAAAACATCTTCTTAGCACATTAAGGATTTCGAGGCACAACACTTCATTCGTGTGTCGATTAGCTGCAATCGGAATAGCACCGCGACATTCCATGGATATTTGTGTGAGCACCGAGTGTGCAGAATATGTACTCGAAATTTCGCTCGATTGACTCAACGCAACCAAATTTCGAACTTTTAACGTCTTTATTATTTGCAAAAAACCGAAAACTGCCATCTGACGAGTACCTATGTCCCTATAAAACAATATCCCTCTTATATCAATATTATCAAATATTACAGATAAAAGTAGAAAAATGTGCAGCTTTAGACAGTTTGCATACATTCCTAGAGTAGCAATAGAGTAAGTTCGGTTTTGCTCTCAGATCGATTCGAGTGTTCTAATGGGTTTGAATTTACATCTATTTAACATTGTTTTATATGCTCTGAAAGATATCTATTCTTCGCTTAGATCAAACTGAGTAATGGGCCACTTTACACACCTGTATCCATGCATGTAAAGCAACTATTTTAAAGGACGTAGTACAAAAAGTTACTTAACCAACTGCTTCTCTTCACCAACCTGCGATGGACCATTTTACGACCGGTATGCATGGATGCAAAGAAGCTATTTTACAGGGAGGTGAAAAATTTACCTTGCAAATAATGCTTTCTTCAATGCTAAAACCAATATATCTCGGACACTATTTGATATTTTGACCAAAGGTACAATGACCGCCACTAACAGTTTTGCAACTGTACTCGGCAAATATGCAAACTTGTCTACCATTTGCATTATAATATTTTGATTTTCCACCATCACGAGCGGCACAGTATAGCATAGCTGGTACAGACATTCTGAAATATATATTTTTTTAACCCTTAAATGCATGATTTTTATTACATTTAAAAAAAAGTATGTATGTATGTCTCAGGGTATGGGGATTAATGGAAAAATAATTTAAAAAATATTTTAAAGTTTCAGTCCGTTTAATTCTCCATTTTGTCTCTGTAGGATGCAGCCTACACTATAGTAATTACTTTTTTAAGGCAAAGCCGCAAGATATTTAGCCATTAGAATATATAAGGCTGCATCCTACAATATGAATTTAAGGGTTAATAACATTAATGCGTTTGACGTCAGTTTCTCGGTATTGCAAAATAACACATGCCACTCGCATCATTAATCTCCTACTTACCACTTTCCCCCATTATTTTCTACATTTTTAAACGTCAACATAGTTAATAGTAATGTGCGAGTGGAGGAATTATAAGAAATTAGGACAACTCATAACTAATCGGTAATGGACTTGTATAAGGAACCATCTTGATATTTATTTGTCACTTTTGAGGAAAACCATCAAAAATGTCAACAAGATTGTTGTAAGTAAATAAAGGAAGAGTCCTAGCCACATTTGCCTCCGTCAGGATTCTAACCCAGTAGCCTCAGAACGTGAGTCAACTGCTTTCGACGAAGGCATACAAAAAAATATTCAGATCGTTAACAACTAAAATCATAAGTGTGTTAAGAAAACTATACAGTCAAAAGGGATGCTGAGCCATGGCTAACATACCAAACTAATAAACTATAATCCATTAATACTAATTTCTTGAAACAAAATACATCCATTCTAATTTTTTAAAGACTTTTATAATTAGTTTGAACTTTGCATCATTTTAATTGAAGAAATTGGCAACAGTAGAGTATAGTTCATTAGTTAGGTACGTTAACCAAGGCGCGGCGCCACTATTGTTTAGTTTTCTTGACACACTAGTGATGGCGCCACAACTTGACATAATTCTCTTGATGCATTTACATAATTGGAATACCTATTTATATATTATCATTCTAATCTTTGATTAACGTCTGAATAGAACTCTTCAAGTAAATAAATATTTACTTGAAGTATTATCATTCTAATTATGGATGAACGATTGTAGCGCCATATTAAATAAATTAATGAAATGATACAATAATTACCTGTATACTGCGAAACGACGTGTTCATTGAGCACTTTATCTCTCAACATTTTGAGAACAGTAGGCGCAATATCATTTCTTCTTTTCACCAGTTTCACCAATATTAACTGACCAAGGTACCACTGTTTAGGAATGTACGACTCTCGTCCTAGAACTGTACCGGTCCCGAGCAGAATAAAACCCAAATTAACCAAGCCTTGAGCGACTAAATCTCGATCTCGAAGACTTAAAAATAATAAAAAAATCATTTATATTTAATTTAATTTATAAAGACGTTAAGTTTGTTTGTCGACGTCAACCCCAGAAATTCTTGCACTGTTTAATAGTCTACCTACCTCTTCCCCAGGTAAGGTAAGCTATATGTTATTATGCTACGACAAAAGTGGGATGGTCAAGGAGAGAAAATTGTAAAGCAAATCGGAGATCACACACACGATCTCTGAACTAAATTGGTGTATGCTGATTAAACTATAAGAAATACAGTAGAGTGGTGTATAAGAGATTTGTTGCTCTTATTTAGAGCTGTAACAAACCGTATGTATTCGTTACTGAGTAACGGGTACTTGTTTGTCGACGTCAACCCCAGAAATTCTTGCACTGTTTAATAGTCTACCTACCTCTTCCCCAGGTAAGGTAAGCTATATGTTATTATGCTACGACAAAAGTGGGATGGTCAAGGAGAGAAAATTGTAAAGCAAATCGGAGATCACACACACGATCTCTGAACTAAATTGGTGTATGCTGATTAAACTATAAGAAATACAGTAGAGTGGTGTATAAGAGATTTGTTGCTCTTATTTAGAGCTGTAACAAACCGTATGTATTCGTTACTGAGTAACGGGTACATCGTCTGACTCGAAGTAACGAATCGTTATTTACAAATTAATTTCGTTACTCGCATCTTTCGCATCCATGTCAGTTCGACTCGTTTGATGTGGTTGTACGTTAAACGAACGAAATCATACCGTATCATGAATGCAACGCGCCTTGATGCGATGGTACATGCTTGATGCTGTAAGTGCATGATTGTATGTCATATGAAAAGTAACGAGTAACGTAACGATACGAAAGTAACGGGTACTGGTTCTTTAAGTAACAAACACATACGGGTACACAATTTCTCGTTACTTTTACAGCTCTACTCTTATTATCTCGCTGCCGAACCAAATTTTACCTTGGCGAAGTAGTGTTGGAAATCTAGTGTACTTATATTTTATTAAAGTAGAGAAGACATCAGCGTCATACATGTACCTACACAAACGAATTTAGTGCCGGGCGAGTCTATTTAAAGAGGGCGCGCTTAACACACAACACACTAACCGCGTCTTTCATGTCGGAAGAGCCCAAATTCAACCACTGATATTTTTCCCCACTACTTTTACCGCGCAGATCGGTTATCTCGCTTGTGTATTCTCTAAAAATATTACTCTACCCATATGCATGAAGTCGACTCTATCATTTTGCACTGGCTATGTAATATCAGAGCACATAAATTATATGAACTCTGGCCACTGATTGTATACTTACTTGCTATTCAAAATTTTTCCAAATACCGAGTCCATATCAGTTTTTGACGGAACCATTTCTCTGAACCAAGCTGATTCTAATCTTTTTTGATCTTCATTTACAGACCTCGAAACTGAATATTTGATCAAATCAAATACCTGTTCACTGTACCACGATGTACTTGTACAAGAGATAGACAAAAGAACAATAAGTTGAAATGGCTGAAGAATATATTCGGGTGATTTCGATAGAATTTTTAAAGAGTTTAAATATTCTTTAATGCCTCCGTTTCCAAGTAAAGTTGCTTGATTTATATAAAATAAAATTGTACTTTCAGCTTGGATAGTTTCAAGTTCAGACGCGTCATCTAGAAAAAAATATCACTAAAATTGTGTTAAAAACGTAAAAATACCGGCTTAAAACACATGAAAATATTTTAAATCATTACTAGTTTTGTCTTTCAAAGTACACCATCAGGTGGTTGTTTGAAAACAATATTTTTCAATACAGCCTTAAAGTTGAAAGTCTGTATTGTTTATTTGAAGTCCAATTTTATATCCGTATGTCTATGTTTGTGATTTCAGTTTCGTTTTCATGATTGTATAGCCAATTTTTCTGGGAGTACTTTAGGCTACATGTTATTACGCTAAATCATATAGGGAACGGGTAAAGCCGGGTTTATCTGTTAGTGTTATGCACAAACTGCATACAAGTTACATCGAACAGAATTTGTTATAAGCGCTTAGTTTAAAAATCAGCCGCTATAACGTTAATTTGACATAGGCCCTTTTAAAACAGAGCCCACCCAAGAAATACTTATTTAAAAAAAATTACCTATCGATTCAGAGTCCATGTTAGTACTTTCTGAGTCTGTCATCAGCCGATTGTTTAAATATAAACGCGAATTAAAATAGCTCTGTAAACGAAAGAATACAATCTTCCCATTTTGTTTTCTGCAAAGCAACAGCATCTGATGAACCAA
The DNA here is from genome assembly GCA_963575645.1 of Xanthostigma xanthostigma. Classification (NCBI taxonomy): domain Eukaryota; kingdom Metazoa; phylum Arthropoda; class Insecta; order Raphidioptera; family Raphidiidae; genus Xanthostigma; species Xanthostigma xanthostigma. The sequence continues at coordinate 46,567,635 of OY754464.1, forward strand.
TGGCGGAATTTCTTGAGCAGTTAAGCTATCCATACATTGACCAAGTTTATTTATAACTTTCAAATGTTCTTCCTTTGTTAAATGTATATCACTGCAAATATATTGAATGTTCACTTTTGTAAGTTTTGATATCTTTTATGTATAGTTATTTTTGATGGTAGTATTTAAGCGTACATTATATGAGCAATTAATTTATTAGTTTATATAAAACATTTTTAGTTTTGTGAAATTATACAACATATCTATACTAATATATAAAGCTGCAGAGTTTGTTTGTTTGGTTAAACGCGCTAATCTCAGGAACTAGTGGTTCAAATTAAAAATATTTTTTTGTTGAGGAAGGCTATACGCTATATAATATCACGCTACGGCCAATAAGAGCGGAGCATCAATGAAAAATGTCGCAAAATATAACTCAAAATTTGTCCGTCCGACAAAAACTTTTGAACGGTAGCTTCGATCATCATGAAATTTGGAGACAACATTCATCTCGGTAAACTAAGATGAACGTGCGTACTCATGTCCCTCCCTCCATTCGTTCTTTTGCATCCGGGTGAAACCGGGCGGGACCGCCAGTAAATTATAAGCATTAAAATTACTCTTATGTACAACAACATTTCACGTTTTGTGAATTATCTATATTACATCCCGGCAAATCGATGGATGCATACAATATTAATAAAGCAACAAGCAATATTTATAAATGTATCATGTTTGTTATTTTTTTTTTCGAAAAAACTCTATAACTCTCTCTGGAAGAAAATCCAACAATTTAAAACTATAAAAAGACCAATTCAAGTAGTTAAATGCGCACACGTAAAAAACTGATAATAAAGGGACGATGTACTTAAGAATACTTACATAAACATTGATGCTAATGTAATAATGATATTTGAAGACCATTTCATAACACATAAAGATTTTATTACTTGTGTTTTATATTCAGCTCCTGACATTTCAGTATCGCAATGTTCGACTTGGTCTCTCAAATTCAAGATATTCAAAACTTCAGGTAATAAATCTTTCCAACTACAAAAATATCTTTTCATTAAAGCCACATTAATTATATTTTATTTAAATATCAAATATTTACCATTTTTGACTAACATTTCCGTGTTGAATACATTCGATACAAAATTCTACGATTTTAATCAAATGCGACGATTTAAATTTCGGTAATTCTGTGGTCAATCGGTTGATTATTGAATTAGTTTGCTGATTTGAAATTTCGGTTTCCTGGAGTTGTTTGAGTGTATGCTTAACTATTCTATACCGCTGTTTATGCATGTTTACATTATCCGTAAAACTTTGAAGAAGATAACCCCATAGTTTAATGAAACTTGACTGATGTATTTTAATTGTGACAAATTTACACAACTATATAAAGAAAATCAATTTAATTTTAAAATGTTTGTAACAACTTATAAGAGGCAGTAAAACACATTATATCATATTAAATACCATATAAAAAACATACCTCTTCAGTGTCAACATTGCTAACGAAATCTTGAAGTTCGTCGTATTCTCGTTTCTGACCATGGTTTGTCAATTTTGATTCTATGTCGTCCATTTTCAGCTATTTGGAAATATGAACTGTTGTCACTTTTCTCACGAAAGATATGTTTTCAAACAATTTTGACAAACGTCAAAAATCAAAATTCATAAACTACTAAGCGCGCCAAAAGAATCTATCAAATTACAAGTAAATACATTTCGCTGCTGGCACTGCTGGTAAGTTAGATTCCAATAACAGTACAGATTTGAAAAATACATAGATGGCGCATGCCACTGAAGTGAACGACTTCACAATAGTTATGGACGGTAGAGGTAGGAGAACCATCTCTGTGTATGAAAAAGTGTCCATCAAAATGGGGAGAACCTAAATTGCATACCCACGTACCAGTACGCAGTCTGCGTACCAATCAGCAGTAGCAAAAATGTTTCAATGGACTACCCCATGGCTTTAAAATATCTGCGTACCGGTGATTTTCATCACTTTAAGGTGTATTTTGTTGCGTACCGACTGAAATATTGGATACTGATAATTTATTTATGTCTACAGAGTGATTTCACATCTAGTTCCCACTGAAAATGTCTGCGTACTGGCGATTTTCATCGCTGTAGGGTGTTATACTGTTGCGTACCGACTGAAATCTTAAAAAATGTTCATTTATTTACTTCTACAGGGTGTTTTCACACCTAGTACCCACTGAAAATGTCTGCGTACTGGCGATTTTCATCGCTCTAGGGTGCTATACTGTTGCGTACCGACTGAAATCTTGAAAAATGTTCATTTATTTACTTCTACAGGGTGTTTTCACACCTAGTTCCCACTGAAAATGTCTGCGTTCTGGCGATTTTCATCGCTGTAGGGTGTTATACTGTTGCGTACTGACAGAAATCTTAAAAAATGAACAATTATTTATGTCTACAGGGTGTTTTCACATCTAGTTCCTACTGAAAATGTCTGCGTACTGGCGATTTTCATCGCTCTAGGGTGCTATACTGTTGCGTACCGACTGAAATCTTGAAAAATGTTCATTTATTTACTTCTACAGGGTGTTTTCACATCTAGTTCCCACTGAAAATGTCTGCGTACTGGCGATTTTCATCGCTCTAGGGTGCTATACTGTTGCGTACCGACTGAAATCTTGAAAAATGTTCATTTATTTACTTCTACAGGGTGTTTTCACATCTAGTTCCCACTGAAAATGTCTGCGTACTGGCGATTTTCATCGCTCTAGGGTGCTATACTGTTGCGTACCGACTGAAAGCTTGAAAAATGTTCATTTATTTACTTCTACAGGGTGTTTTCACATCTAGTTCCCACTGAAAATGTCTGCGTACTGGCGATTTTCATCGCTCTAGGGTGCTATACTGTTGCGTACTGACTGAAATCTTGAAAAATGTTCATTTATTTACTTCTACAGGGTGTTTTCACATCTAGTTCCCACTGAAAATGTCTGCGTTCTGGCGATTTTCATCGCTCTAGGGTGCTATACTGTTGCGTACTGACTGAAATCTTAAAAAATGAACAATTATTTATGTCTACAGGGTGTTTTCACATTTAGTTCCCACTGAAAATGTCTGCGTACTGGCGATTTTCATCGCTCTAGGGTGCTATACTGTTGCGTACCGACTGAAATCTTGAAAAATGTTCATTTATTTACTTCTACAGGGTGTTTTCACATCTAGTTCCCACTGAAAATGTGAAACAAGTCTTATACCTCAATTCTATGTTCACGGTGAGCAAAATAAGTGAGATAAATCTTGTTTTGTTTGTCAGTGAAAATTCAAAATAATTTTATATTTTTTGATTTTTCAAATATTCTAAAGTAACAATTCAAAATATGGGTGACAGAAGCCTGAATTACAAAGCTAAGTCATTGCTGTCCCACTTTTTATTGCACAGCACTGTACCTATAAAAGTACGTCTTATTATTTATTATTATTATAGTAATCAACAGGTATAAACCTAATAACAGACTACACTATAACAAATATAAAGAAATATAAAGAAAGCCTTAAATAAGCGTATACAAAAAAGAGATAAAAAATAAAGACAATTTGAGAATATGCAAAATTTAATAATAGTACATAATATTATATAAAAATGATACAGTATTATTATCGAGCCTATTAATTCAGAGTGCCCGTCGAAAAAAATTTTATTGATACATACTCTCCCCAAACTTTGTATATGGCTACATTAGGCCTAGTCTGACATCTATTTCCTCTATGACTTTTCTTGATTTTGGGGCGTTTTCCCTCTAATCTTTCCGAAAGATGTCGTTTTGACGACATGTAAAAAATTATAGATACTGTTTGTTTTTTTAATTGGATAGCTCAAAAACTTCAACCAAAACACTAAAATAATGTTCTCTGACAAATAATATGAACCATTTAAAATGTCTGACACCTCGAATATGGTCGACAAATTCGAAGTGTCAGACATTTTAAATGGTTCATGTTATTTGTCAGAGAACATTATTTTAGATTTTGGTTGAAGCTTTTAAGCTATCCAATTAAAAAAACAAACAGTATCTATAAATTTTTACATGTCGTCAAAACGACATGTTTCGTAAAATTTAGAGGGAAAACGCCCCAAAATCAAGAAAAGTCATAGAGGAAATGGGTGTCAGACTAGGCCTAATGAAGCCATAATATACAAAGTTTGGGGAGAGTATGCATCAATAAAATTTTTGCCGACAGGCACTCTGGCTATAAAGAATTGTTAATAAAAATAATTTTTAAGTCGAAGCTTTTTTTGCGGCACATGATACACAAACATATCGTTTTGGCAACGTTGCAGTAAGGGATAATTGTTCGCAAACTAAATGCATCCAGTGATTACAAACTTCACATAAAAGTAACGGACCCCGTTTGCATGTGCTAGTTTGTAAATAGCACACCGATGAATCTTCATCCCAGTAGTTACTGATGATATCTGACAAATATTTTATAGTATTTCCGTCCATAGATTTGTCCGATGAAGTCAAATATTTTGGTACGGGAGGAATATTTACAACTTGTTTCCGTAAGGTAACGTAGTCCTGGTTGGGGCCTGAAATAACTTTATATCAGTCTCATGTGGTTCGGGGTAGTTAAAATTTTGAAACAATTTCCTACGCTTCATAATTTTTGAATTCCGATTAAGTATGAGAGAATCAATTATTTACTTAAGAGCTGTTAACAATTTTTCAAACATTTATAAGGTCCGGTATTCGGCAATGAGTAGGTATCGAATTTACATTCAAACAGAACGGTCAACCCCAATTGTAAGAAAAGATAGTAAAGTTCAAAATTTGAAAAAAATAGTTCATTAATTTGTATTAAATATAGCCTTTAATTGACTTAAGTATTTATAGTAGAACTAGTGGTGACAACATGGCATCGATAATTATCGGACAAAAGAAAAGAAAATTAACAACGGACCAGTAGGAGCAGATAAAACACAACTTAAGGTGGTCGCTTTAAATTCCGTAATTTTGTTGTTCTACTCTATACGGATGCCAAAGGAGCTCCCTGTTTGAAGTATTATAATGTAATATTATTCGCCTGTGACCAAAAAAAGCGGGATTCCTCAAGTAAATGTGAAACACATTTTGTTTATTTACTTTTGGCTTCCGATGAAATCATTGATCTATAAGTTTAATGTAACTGATGTTCAGTAATTATTTATGTACAAACCTGGAAATGGGTTTTTCATGTAATATTCAATTTTTTCTTTGATGAGAGCTCTATACGTATGCATGTTTTTGAAATATTTTGCGTAATCTAAATTTCTTCGTATCATTAATTCTGCATACAATAGGACGAATGCTCCGCAGTCATAGTCATTGTTCTGTCGTGGAATATCTTCAGGAGAGTACAGCATGAAAGTACTTTCTTCTAAACCATTAAATAGCTCGTAGCCCCGATATAGTTTTAATATAAATTCCAGATGACCAGTTAAAACATTTGAAGACAAACTATCCAAATATAAAATAATATTTTGCTTTCTGAAGACTATAAATAATCTGCAATGTGACTGATATGCTATGGGGAAAATAACAATGTCATATCTGGGAATGGAAAATTGAATAAAATTTTGCAATGCATACTTAAACCCTTCTTCTTCAAACATTATGTTTTGAAGAACTATGGTATCGACAGAAAAAATGGTTACATTATTACAGTTACCTTCCTCTTCGTGAATTAATATTGGAATATATATATCGAATATTGCATCGCCCAGATAAAGGTCAGAAGATTTATAAACAGCTTCTGGTATAAGTGCATTTAAAGCGCTGCTATAAAAAGTTCTATCAAATATTTTGTATAACTGATGGCCAGTGTCGGATTTTTTTTTTGGTGTAGATGTAACAATACTAATTTCGCCTTCACTTATTGCTGTTTCGGTGAACGGTGGTATAAATCTCTTTTTCACAGCTTCGATTTGTCCGAACTTTGTCGGCAATAACAAAGTATTTTTTTGAATAGTTGCGGTGTCTATCATTGCGTCATCAGCTGCTTCCACAATTGTTATGTCCTTTGGACCACGCTTTCGGCCAGAACGGTAGCCTCTCCCTTTGCGCATAATGTTCGATAACTTTGCGTGTTTTTGCTTCTGCTCTTCCATACCAATTGACATTTTCGCAGCTCTTATATGAACACAGTGGTGTTTGGCGTTGCATGAACATATTTGAGTTGGATATAGAGTGACGACAAATTTTTTCTTTAAATCAATAGAGGTAACAATAAAAGCTTGCTGTTCCGGTACCAGCCGAACATGTCCTTCCATCAACAGTGTTTTTGCAATGGAGTAGTTTGTGTAGGGCCTTTCTTCATCTACATTTCTATAAATGTCTTTGTTGTAGAAGACGTATGGGAGATCTTCTAAAGGTAAAACGCCGCTCGGGTATTGTACGTCTGCGGGATCTCGTAGTAGCTTTACGTACTCATTTTTTAATCGATAGTTTCCTAAAATGAAATAATTGTCACTAACCGCGGTAACCGCGCAGAGTAAAATACATTAAATAACTTAGACTTTTGTAACCAAGTAAAAGTGTATTCTAAATGTACACAGGAATCGCAGACTACTGGTTTCGTCCTTATTGGGACTCATCAGTGCGACGCGCCTGTGCACAGATAGAATACATCGAACTCCTTTCATATACTTATTCTTTCGAACAAGATATAAGCAGGAGGTAACTTTTGTGATAATTGTTTCAAAGAGAGGAATGAATCTGGATTGCTCGAACACCTACCCTTCGAGCTAATACCCCGACAGGCGTTGGGACTCATCAGTACGATGCGCCTGTGCTCAGATAGAATATATCGAACTCCTACATATACTTATGTATTCTTCGCACAGGCGCATCGCACCGATGAGTCCCAATACAGAACGAAACCAGTGGTCTGCGATTCCTGTGTACATTTAGTATACACGTTTACTTGGTTTGGCTTAGCGAAGTTAGTTCGCTTTTGTACGTAGAAATGACACACCGATGTCCAATCCCAGCATGGCTTGGGTGACATTATGTGTTGTCTCATAGTACATTTCAGGATTATTTGGATTTAGTTCTATAATTAAACGCCTGTCAGGGTATTAGTCCGAGGAGTAGTTGTTCGAGCTATTCAGATTCATTCCTCTCTTCTAAACAATTTTCTAAAGAAATTTCAACTATTTTTAGGCAATCGTTAGAAAGTTAATAGGTACTAATAGATTATCTTGTAAACATAATATAATACATAGAAACACGTACCCATGTTGCAGAATCCTCTAAGTATTTCTTTTTCATAATACAAATCCAATTTGTATAGCGTAAGGGTTAAAACCTGCAAATTGACCTCCTTGTGTCCTAAACAGTTCTTTAGAACATTATTTAATGATTCTGCAGAGTTATTTGTAATTCCACTGCGCTCTTGATATTTTTTGTACTAAAACATAAATCATACTTCATCCTCCCATCCCAATTCCATCATATTTATAGCAACTTATTTTTGATTTGTATTTATTTTGTGGACTTTTTACAAACCTTATTATTAAGGTTCGTCAGGTTTTACTATTAAAGTCTTTAATATTATCGATCTTGGCTTAAAGTTTTTGGAATATTACTTTTACAATGTTGATGCAAATTGAAGACTACGCTTTTTATTTCAGAATGAAGTCATAGGTCGTAGGTATTCGAAATTCAAAATTTGTTACTTATGGGCTGCGTAATACACGACAGGCTAAGAAAATGAAATAATTCTTAAGGAAATTACCTCTAGCAATATCCATTTTCCACTGGCAACTACAGCATCATAAATATTTTTCTCAAAATAGTTTTTAAACCTTTGGCTCCACTGTTCTGACATGTTGTCGTACTTCTCTTGGAATTCAACAAAACTGTTGCTATCTAACAAGTCCCAAGTGTGATTTACATAAACTGAACTGTCTGAAATTTCTACATTTCTTTGCTTTTTCAGCCAATATCTCACATCTTGTTGAATGTGATTCCAGCAGTAAAAATTTTTAGATTTGGGCAATTCTAGTTTTATTGCGTTGTTTATAGCTTTTTCTCTATCCGTAACAATAGGAATTCCGTTAATTGATGGACAAAATTTACCCATGTAATTAAAAAAACTTTGATGCACCTCTGTAGTTTTTTTATCGTGAATAAGGTATGCTAAGGGAATGACTGGTTCGTTAAGTAGCAAAGGATGCTTGTAATTTAGTGGTGATACATAAAAGTCTCCCAAATTAAATGTTGTGTCGTACGACAACATGGTTTCGTTGTATTTACTCATATCTTCAAAATGAATTTTCGTTGTATTATTACACAATATTATGTGAAAATCTTTCACTAATACCATATGTTGAACAAAAGATTCGATTTCCTGGTGCAAAAAATATACGCCAATAATATCATCATTGGATATTAACTTTTTGCTCCGTTCAAAATACACGGTGTTGGAAACCTGCTTTCTATCTCTCGGAATTAAAACAGGTACTAATGCTGGAGGAACGTCTTGTTGCATCTGTGATTTGTAAACATAATGAGGTGGAGAAGCCAATTTACTCTTCTGATCAATCAATACCGAAGGTGCCGTTCGTACATGCGATTTATCTAAATTATATTTTCTGTTTCCATGCGGTAAACGTGATATGCCTGTTAAAGATCCTCCGTAATGGATTAACGTTTTGGTACCATATCTTTTGTTATTGAAAATATGCAACGCACGTCTATAAAAAATTTTTTCTGATCCAATGCCACTATAATAATGGCACGAAATAAGCGGGTTAATTTTAGGCAGGTGTTTAATGCTATAATCTCGCCACGAAAAACCGTCCGCTTTCCAATCTAATTTCTTGTTTTCGTTTTCGTTGGAGTAAATATACAACTGTCCAGGTTTAGGATTTACTGCAGGATGAGTTATGCATTGAGAAATATCAGATTCTTTTAAAATTTTGTAATATTCTTCAGGACTAAGCCAATTGTAGGATATCTGGTACGGTTCGTCCATAGTGAGAATCCACATTCCAAATTACTAAACAATAATAATTATCACCATGATTTTGGGTTGATTAATACAGGGAGCGAGTTTGAAATACGTGCATTAAATACAATTCTAAATGGAACATGAAATTTTAAGCTGATGAAGTTTTCTAGCTCTTCTATATTTTAAATATTGTGATATGTCATAATAGTCCAAGAACGATCTTCGTGAAATACCTAAAATCTCAAACGGCTAAAAATTTCAGTGATCGTTCTTGGGGTTACAAGAAACTATTCTGACTATGAAAAAGTGTGCTCCGATTTGCAGTTAGGGTAGAAACCGCGCCTTTAAATTTTGTTTTCTAATAGGGAATATGCATGTGGTTTAAATTTACATGATTTTTTTTCCAAGAATCTTTATTGTCCGGACATTATGCCTAAACAATTATTTTACTATTTAGTTCGCTTTTAATTGTAAAAAATATTAATTAAAAAGTGCAAAATAAGCGAGGGAAATTCAATTTTGCGAAACGCATCACTATTGGTCGAAACAAAACGTGACGTCACATGGCACGTCACGTCATCTGATTAATATTTTAATTTAATTTTCGGTAGATGGTATAACTGGAGTATGTTCTCGCGTATGGTTTATCGTTCATTTGTTAATAATATTTTAATTTGACGTTACAAGCTACTCCTGTCAAATTAATAATCAAAAAACTGTCATTTAGACTTCACGTTTCTCGAGTTGTTGATGTTGCCATGGTAACTTTTTTTGATACAGTCTAAATTATTTATAATCAAAAAATAATAATATAACGATAGGTATATGTTTCATAGTTTGAATAAAAATAATAATATTGATTACAAATATCTTTTATTTAAATTTTGTAATTCCCGCCAGTGCCATTTTAACCCATAATAAACCCTCGTCTTTATTATTGGTAGAATAAGTTGCAGCGTAGCCAAATTTGTTAATGTAAATTGTAGTTGCGTCCAAATTATACAGTTATTTAGTCCAAAAAATGTTAAATATAAATTATTTACCTAAATGGTCAATAAATTTAATTTTTTTTATATGTAAATAAAAAGGTTTTTTTAATCTATTACAGTTATTTTTATAAAAAAATCTTTATTTAAACATAAGCAAAAATAGGTTTAAAGACAAATCGTGTACTGATTCTCTATATCTACCATGTTAAATTTCTATTTTTCAAGTATTAATATTTCAAAAACTAAGCGGTCAAAAATTTTCAAAAAATTAATTTAGTTTACATACACTATTATGATTGTATGGAAAAAAATTTATTGAAAAATCTTTATTTTTTTTCATGCGCTAACCTCCTTAAAACTGAAAATTGTTATAAAATAACTGTAAAACTATAGTAACAAACACTGAACTGACAGAACGTGCCATGTGACGTAACACAAGACCCGCGAAAAATGGCGGCGTTCAAACAAGTCGAATTTTATCGATGTTTTAAAATTTATTTTAATAATTAATTTGAACATTTCCAAGAGTGTTTATATTTTTTATGGTGTTATAATGATGTAAAAAGTGAATTAAAAATATAAAAAAAATGAATGCATATACCCTATTATCTCACAAACTATAAGATATATGAAAAAAGGTTTCAACAAAAAATTGTAGATTTTTTTTTTAATTCTGGTTCAGTCAAAACCTTAATTAGTGCCATAAATTATGTTATACGTGCATTTTAATAAGGATAAATTGTTGAATAAAATGGGAAAAAAAGATATCATATCGCAAGTGCTGTGTTGTTGATTGTAAAAATACATCAACTAAAAATCCAGAATTACAATTCCACCGTTTTTCTGGATTTTCTTATGAATTAGAGAGGAAATAATATGTTTATCATTTATGTAGTTTTTTTACTGACATATTGTGTATAAATATTTTTTTATAAGTAAGAATAAAGTTGATTTCCGTGGGTTTGTAAGTTTTTGACTGAACCAGATTTTAAAAAATCAAACACGAGATGGCGCAAAAGTCGCGTGTCAGAGACACTTTCCTAGCGTATAACTGCAAAATACTAATTCGAAGATGCTTGCAGATGTGTACCTGATTTTATTCCAGGAATTAAAATGTCGACCAAACTTTGGCATATTTTATATAGGTACATTCATCCAAACAATTAAAGAAACAGATTTTTTTTAATATTTTCGGTTTTTTTTGTAGAGCTGTAACTATCTTTGTGAAAAATGGTCGTATCGAGATGAACAAAAAACCATTTTAAACAAAAACTATATCCGAGAAAACATTTAGCAATAGAACAAAAATATTATCAATACATACCTGTTTCCAAAATTAGTACGTTGGTTAAACAAAGTTCATACACTGTGTAAACACTAAAAAAATCAACTTCGATAGTTTTTTAAAACAATAACACAAAAATTGAAACACAACAATTTTCAATGTCTATATAGCTTAATTTCAGCTGGAAAATTCACTGCAGGTCACCTAGCTAATTATTACTCGCACCGCATTTAGAGATCTGGAAAGCATATGTAACTTGTTGTAGCTTCAAACAAACTGATGATGCTCAAATATTTATTCCAGATCGAATTTTCTAGAAAAATTCAAATTCATGGTAGGGGGTGGATTTTAATAAGTATAGGTGAAAATATATAATCGTAAATATATTTAGTGACAATAGAGACAATAGGAGTGCTGCATATTTATTTGTCTTGAATTTGTAATCATGAATGGATATATTGTAGTGTTGGTGGTTAATCAGGTTCTTTTAAATTAGTAAAACTATTGAATTTGATATAATGCTTTATTTACTTTACCAACGTCGACCTATGCCAGCTCGCGCTGGCATAGCCACGTGCGTCCACCACCTGACTTCTTCCTTCCTTCCAAATACACATTTATTTATATCATTCAAAATGAAAACGTCGCGTTATTAACAAGAACGATTATTACTAACCGTTTTAAATTAACATATTTTGCAGTTCTACATTTCAAATGATATACGTAACTATAGCCTACTTACTGATGTATCCACTACACCTCCCCCGAAATTTTAAAAATAAAACATATTCGAAGGATGTGTTTTGTTTTTACATACTTATAATACAATATCTTAATTTAAATATACAAAAAAATATAATTACATTACTATTACAATAAAATTTGTTTCATTATTGATATTAACACATATTTTTTTTTTCAATAATCATTAAATTCGTCTTAATCATTTTAATATATATTTCTTCAATAACAAATGTGAATTTTCATACGGTATAGTGCGTACTACTATTTTAATAACTTTAAAGAATAGCTTCTGTTGCTACATTGTTGAAACACCCATTGTTACATGTCTATATTAGAAAAATTTATTTCTCAAACAATGTCACCATCGGGATACGAAAGATTCGGGGTTCGTATCCCGATGGTGACATTGTTTGAGAAATAATTTTTTTTTTTTTTTTTATTTAACACACAAATACAACAAAAAAGGTGCATCGACCATGTGATCATTAGCACTGTAAATAAATTTTTCTAATATAGACATGTAACAATGGGTGTTTCAACAATGTAGCAACAGAAGCTATTCTTTAAAGATATTTCTTCAATATTCATTTTCTTTTATATATAATTGTTACAATTCATTAATATTCGTCTCTTTATTATTTCTTCATTATTCAATTCTTTCTCAATATTTATTTTAATACATATTCCTTCAATTATTCATTTTCTTACATAATTTTTCCAATTATCTCGGCAAAACGACTCGCGTGGTGCCGATCGAGTAAAAGGATTTATTAATTAATCATACAAATTTCCTATTCCTTTCTCATAACAATAATATAACATATATATCTTCCTTTATTCTTGTCAATATAATTTTTCTATGTACTTTTAATAGGTATATGTTCTCAGAAGTATTAATCTTTTCTAAATATATCTTAATAATTATTACTAATTATAATATCCAAAGTATCTATTCAATAACTAACTATTCAAAATTAAAATTTCACTTATCTACAAAATAGAAAATAATAACAATTTAGTCGATTATTTCTTTGAAAATGCAATTATTATATCTTTGAAAAAAATTTGCTGATTGTGAATTTATCTATTGTTATAAACACTAAACTGCCTACGATTGTTTTTGTTAAAATTTCTGTTTGCACTTGTGTATTCTTTATTGCTGAATTGTGCAGAGTTGCCATTTTAAAATACACTCTATGTTACAGTATATCAGGTTTATTTTAAATTACATAATTTAGATTATCTGCAATAAATATTATGTTCATTTTTTCCGCAAAAATTGAAGCAACATTGATTCTAACATAGACGACAGTATTGTTTACATTAAATGAATACACGGAATGTCACACATTAGATGCAAAATATAATATATTTTATGTATCTAATATTAGTTACATATTGTCGTCATGAGTAGTATCAAAGTTGCTGCAATCAAAACCAACAATGTTGATGTATTCAACTTAGTTCATGCGAATGTCACATTATGTTTACAAAAACTATGCATCTAATGCATTCCAAGTTGGGCAGGATATCCTCTATTTGTATATTTAATATATTTTGTATATTTTTATTGAGGAAATAAAATAAATAAAAATAAAAATACAATTAGCTGCATTTTTCCATCATCAAATGTACCTATCATAAATGCTTCAAATTCAATTATGAATGTTGTCTCAATTAAATGACCCAAAAAATTGTTACATTGTTGATACACTATTCATTCAATACTTTTCTACATTTTCGGTGCTTACATTACACTTTTCTGATGATGTCAATTTGATTTAAATCTCTCATATACTAATTTCGTCAAATAAAATACGTTCAATATTCTGTAAAATTTGGATAATTCATTTTCATCATACCCATGAGTCTCATACTTGTCTATCTGGGAAAGTATTAACTATTAAATATTTATAACACAGACATACACCGAGATTTATTTATGTTTCTGTTAACCTTGCCAATATGAACGAGCTATATTTATGTTATCGCTAGCTTACGCGCAGAGTGCACTGTACTAACTGTTGACACCCTGTAGATATAAACAAATGTTCATTTTTGAAGATTTCAGTCAGTACGCAACAGTATAACACCCTAGAGCGATGAAAATCGCCAGTACGCAGACATTTTCAATGGGAACTAGATGTGAAAACACCCTGTAGAAGTAAATAAATGAACATTTTTCAAGATTTCAGTCGGTACGCAACTGTATAGCACCCTAGAGCGATGAAAATCGCCAGTACGCAGACATTTTCAGTGGGAACTAGATGTGAAAACACCCTGTAGACATAAGTAAATGTTCATTTTTTAAGATTTCAGTCAGTACGCAACAGTATAACACCCTACAGCGATGAAAATCGCCAGTACGCAGACATTTTCAGTGGGAACTAGATGTGAAAACACCCTTTAGACATAAATAAATGTTCATTTTTTAAGATTTCAGTCAGTACGCAACAGTATAACACCCTACAGCGATGAATATCGCCAGTACGCAGACATTTTCAGTGGGAACTAGATGTGAAAACACCCTGTAGACATAAATAAATGTTCATTTTTTTAAGATTACAGTCGGTACGCAACTGTATAGCACCCTAGAGCGATGAAAATCGCCAGTACGCAGACATTTTCAGTGGGAACTAGATGTGAAAACACCCTTTAGACATAAATAAATGTTCATTTTTTAAGATTTCAGTCAGTACGCAACAGTATAACACCCTACAGCGATGAAAATCGCCAGTACGCAGACATTTTCAGTGGGAACTAGATGTGAAAACATCCTGTAGACATAAGTAAATGTTCATTTTTTAAGATTTCAGTCAGTACGCAACAGTATAACACCCTACAGCGATGAAAATCGCCAGTACGCAGACATTTTCAGTGGGAACTAGATGTGAAAACACCCTGTAGACATAAATAAATGTTCATTTTTTAAGATTTCAGTCAGTACGCAACAGTATAACACCCTACAGCGATGAATATCGCCAGTACGCAGACATTTTCAGTGGGAACTAGATGTGAAAACACCCTGTAGAAGTAAATAAATTAACATTTTTCAAGATTTCAGTCGGTACGCAACTGTATAGCACCCTAGAGCGATGAAAATCGCCAGTACGCAGATATTTTCAGTGGGAACTAGATGTGAAAACACCCTGTAGACATAAATAAATGTTCATTTTTTAAGATTTCAGTCAGTACGCAACAGTATAATACCCTACAGCGATGAAAATCGCCAGTACGCAGACATTTTCAGTGGGAACTAGATGTGAAAACACCCTTTAGACATAAATAAATGTTCATTTTTTAAGATTTCAGTCAGTACGCAACAGTATAACACCCTACAGCGATGAAAATCGCCAGTACGCAGACATTTTCAGTGGGAACTAGATGTGAAAACACCCTGTAGACATAAGTAAATGTTCATTTTTTAAGATTTCAGTCAGTACGCAACAGTATAACACCCTACAGCGATGAAAATCGCCAGTACGCAGACATTTTCAGTGGGAACTAGATGTGAAAACACCCTGTAGACATAAGTAAATGTTCATTTTTTAAGATTTCAGTCAGTACGCAACAGTATAACACCCTACAGCGATGAAAATCGCCAGTACGCAGACATTTTCAGTGGGAACTAGATGTGAAAACACCCTTTAGACATAAATAAATGTTCATTTTTTAAGATTTCAGTCAGTACGCAACAGTATAACACCCTACAGCGATGAAAATAGCCAGTACGCAGACATTTTCAGTGGGAACTAGATGTGAAAACACCCTGTAGACATAAATAAATGTTCATTTTTTAAGATTTCAGTCAGTACGCAACAGTATAACACCCTACAGCGATGAAAATCGCCAGTACGCAGACATTTTCAGTGGGAACTAGATGTGAAAACACCCTGTAGACATAAGTAAATGTTCATTTTTTAAGATTTCAGTCAGTACGCAACAGTATAACACCCTACAGCGATGAAAATCGCCAGTACGCAGATATTTTCAGTGGGAACTAGATGTGAAAACACCCTGTAGACATAAATAAATGTTCATTTTTTAAGATTTCAGTCAGTACGCAACAGTATAATACCCTACAGCGATGAAAATCGCCAGTACGCAGACATTTTCAGTGGGAACTAGATGTGAAAACACCCTGTAGAAGTAAATAAATTAACATTTTTCAAGATTTCAGTCGGTACGCAACTGTATAGCACCCTAGAGCGATGAAAATCGCCAGTACGCAGACATTTTCAGTGGGAACTAGATGTGAAAACACCCTTTAGACATAAATAAATGTTCATTTTTTAAGATTTCAGTCAGTACGCAACAGTATAACACCCTACAGCGATGAAAATCGCCAGTACGCAGACATTTTCAGTGGGAACTAGATGTGAAAACACCCTGTAGACATAAGTAAATGTTCATTTTTTAAGATTTCAGTCAGTACGCAACAGTATAACACCCTACAGCGATGAAAATCGCCAGTACGCAGACATTTTCAGTGGGAACTAGATGTGAAAACACCCTGTAGACATAAGTAAATGTTCATTTTTTAAGATTTCAGTCAGTACGCAACAGTATAACACCCTACAGCGATGAAAATCGCCAGTACGCAGACATTTTCAGTGGGAACTAGATGTGAAAACACCCTGTAGAAGTAGATAAATGAACATTTTTCAAGATTTCAGTCGGTACGCAACTGTATAGCACCCTAGAGCGATGAAAATCGCCGGTACGCAGACATTTTCAGTGGGAACTAGATGTGAAAACACCCTGTAGACATAAATAAATGTTCATTTTTTAAGATTTCAGTCGGTACGCAACAGTATAACACCCTACAGCGATGAAAATCGCCAGTACGCAGACATTTTCAGTGGGAACTAGATGTGAAAACACCCTATAGACATAAATAAATGTTCATTTTTTAAGATTTCAGTCAGTACGCAACAGTATAACACCCTAGAGCGATGAAAATCGCCAGTACGCAGACATTTTCAGTGGGAACTAGTTGTGAAAACACCCTGTAAACATAAATAAATTATCAGTATCAAATATTTCAGTCGGTACGCAACAATATACACCTTAAAGTGATGAAAATCACCGGTACGCAGATATTTTAAAGCCACGGGGTAGTCCATTGAAACATTTTTGCTACTGCTGATTGGTACGCAGACTGCGTACTGGTACGTGGGTATGCAATTTAGGTACTCCCATCAAAATGCCATAAATTAGGGGACCGCCACTGTTGCAAAAGGGTAAATTTTAAAGTATAGAGGATATTTTAAAGCAAGCGTATGGAGCATAGAATGGAGGGCAAAAATGATTAGAGTAAGATAGATAAGTAAACGAAGAAAGAAGAATTTTCGCTTTTTCATGGCGCACTTTTCGAAAGTAAAACAAAAATAAGAAAACAATAATATGATATAAAATTAATTTTTGAAATGAAAACTTCTTTAGCGGCGTTGTACACTTTTTTTGTAATGGGTAAAAAATGTTAAAGTTAAACTCGCGTCAGGCCTGACGTGTCAGTTGTAGTGAAAACTTCTTTAGCGGCGTTGTATACTTTTTTTGTAATGGGTAAAAAATGTTAAACTCGCGTCAGGCCTAACGCGTCAGAAAGTGTTGCCAATAAATAAACAATGCTTCTAAATGCAAAGAATTAAGACGTTAATATTCAAGTTTTCAAGTTTTAAGAGTATAAAATGACTAAAAAATTCTCACAGCATTATATACGATTCTAATCACTACAAATACTGTATTGTCTCTGACCAGAGAACATGTCTCTGACAAATACCCCCGTGCCGCACTAGCGCCATTCCGGACGATTTTTGAACTGTTATTTAGTACATTTTGATGGACACTTTTTCAACTTATCTCCCATATAAGATTGTGCTCCTTACCTCCACCCTCCATAACAATAGTTATAAACTTATAAATTTGACGTATTAGGCCAAGCTCCCATGACAGAAAAAGTTACCCCTACGAACACCTCAAAATTATAAAGTGAAAATGGCTGAAAAACATGTAAGAAACATGTTACGCCCGCCAGACTAATACAAATTTGTTAATTGTTATTTTTTATGAATTTTTGAATTTAAAAAAAACATGATTTTTTTTCAAAACACCTGCTTGAAATTTATAAAGGGATCTACCGTATTAATTTAGAATAAAATTTTTTTTTTTCTAGTTAGCAACGATTATACCATATTTTTTCATTAAAAAATGTGGTCTCATTTAATGAAAAAATATGGTATAATCGTTGCTAACTAGAAAAATTTTTTTTTTTCATTAAATGCGACCACATTTTTTAATGAAAAAATATGGTATAATCGTTTCTAACTAGAATTTTTTTTATTCTAAATCAATACGGTAGATCCCTTTTATATACTTTAATACATCTTTCATCAAAATATTGTTTTTTACCATGTCAGATTCAATTTTTAAGCACCGTGACAACGTTTTTTAACCGACGAAAAACAAAAACGGAGGAGGTTCTCAAGTCGACGCGTATATTTTTTTTTTATTTTATTTATTTTTTTTTTTTATTTATGTATGACATAACTTTTTACAGAGTAGTCCGATTTTGATAATTTTTTTTTGTTTGAAAGGGTATACCCCGAAGCTGGTCCCATATAAATTTGGTAAAAAAATTCCAACCCTAAGGGTAGGAAAACAGGGGATAATTGATTGTTCACTCACTGATTGTAAACACATAACTTTTTACCGAGTAGTCCAATTTTGATAATTCTTTTTTTATTGGAAAGGGTATACCCCGAAGTTAGTCCCATACAAATTTGGAAAAAAAATTTCAACCCTAAGGGTAGGAAAACGGGATTATTGATTGTTCACTCACAGATTGTAATGTATGACTACGCATAACTTTTTACAGAGTTGTCCGATTTTGATAATTATTTTTTTATTGGATAGGGTATACCTCGAGGTTGGTCTCATATAAATTTGGAAAAAAATCCTACCCTAAGGATGGGAAAATAGGGGTGATTTATTGTTCACTCACAGATTTTCATGCTGAGTTGTGTTCGTGAACGCTCGGAGATTTTCGGCGAAGGATTGTTGACGCCGACTCAAAATTACTTAGATATACTAGACTGTCACATACGTTCAACAACTTAGATAGAACTTAGTTAAATAAAAAGATTTATTATTTTTTGCTTTTCAGTTTTTCGGCGGTTTAATTTTTTTGTTAAAAAGTTTTTATTCATAAACAAATCAGCTTTTACAAGGGCCGTGTCAAAACACCACCTTAATTCTTTTCTGAAATTGGACTACGGAGCCTTTCCAACTAATAAATTATAATATTGACATATAATAACAAAAAAAAATAAAATTTCCGTTAACGCGGGCAGTAACGCGGGTAACGGTTACCACTAAACATTATAAAATTTGCTATTCGTTTTCATGGTTTTCTATATGTTATCACGTTATGTTAAAATTAAACAAAGCATGCTTGTCAAATACCTAACTAACATCTACAGAACAATAATAGATTTTTTATTTCCAAAATATTTCTGAATCTACAAATTTAGAAAAACACATTTTTTCATAACTATCCTGTAAAAATATACACACTAATTAACCATTATAATATAAAAACAACATTAAATGGTAGGTATATATTTTCTCCGCATGCGCTGATTTTCCCCAAAAATTGTTTTTACAAAACTTGTAAAATAGAATAATAAACCGTTTTGATAAGTGCCTATACCATCATTACATAAAAAAACTACGTTGTAACATATATCTCTGATGCGCATGCGTCGATTTTCCCCAAAAATAAATCATAAAACTTTCTTTAAAACATAGAATAATAAACCGGTATGAAAAGTATACGATTATTATATAAAAAACAATATTATAATATATATCTCCTGCGCATGCGCCGACTTTCCACAAAAAATGTACAAAACTTTCATGTAAAAATAGATAAAATAATAATCCGTTATGAAATGTAAACCATTATAATATAAGAAACGTCATAGCCTATATCTCTTTTGCGCATGCGCCGATTTTCCCCAAAAAATTTACAAAAATTTCCAGTAAAAATAGATAGAATATTATACCGTTTTAAAAACTATATTATTATTATATAAAACAACATTATAAGAGATATATTCTTTTACGCATGCGCCGATGTTACCCAAAAACAATTGGCCACTTCATATTTGCATATCAAACATCCTCCCAAAATTTGGTTTCAATTCGCTCATCCGTTGTGTCGGAATGTAAAGAAATGTCAAAAGTGACGTTGGCATTTGTCAAAGTAGGTATGTTCTAATAATAATTAGTTATTCAAATTGTTAACTTAGAAGGCGTTGCATTTCACAAATATTTGAAATTGCATCCGTTTTTGAACAAATGCTATCTTTTTAGCTAAAGCGCCTATATGTACTCGCTTTGTCTGTACGTCTGTGAATCTGTACGTCCCACTTTTTTGTGTCACGCGTACAGCCCAAACACCTTATCCGATTTAAAACAAACTTTTTTTTGATCGATTCGTCTCCGGGTAACTTAGATCCTAACGTCGCCCGATTTTTGAATTTTAGCCCCAGAGGGGAGAAATTTAAGAAAAACGAAGTATTTTGCTTATAGCTCGCTCATTTTAAATCAGATCGGCTCGAAACCTGTCTTAAACGAAAGAGGAGAAAATTTTACATAAATTTCGTACAACAGAATTTGCCCAGTCAGTTTTTTTATATAGATTTATATAGAAATAAATTCAATTTGATATAACCGATGGCAAACATCTTTCGGTTATCTCTCTCTGTTGCACGGTTTAACATGGCAATTTAAAAATTGCGTATGTTCTGTCTTAAAATAAAATTGGTCGATAATTTTATTTATTACAATAATAAAACTAAAAGATAGCATTTGTTCAAAAACGGATGCCATTTGAAATATTTGTGAAATGCAACGCCTTCTAAGTTAACAATTTGAATAACTAATTATTAGAACTTAATACTTTGACAGATGCAAACGTCATTTTTGATATTTTTTACCATTCCGACACCACGGATGAGCGGATTGAAACTAAATTTTGGGAGGATGTTTGATATGCAAATATGAAGTGCCCTATTGTTTTTGGGGATACTTAGCGCATGTGTAGAAGATATAATATATACTATAAGGTTGTTTTTAGTGTATTTGCCATAAGGCACTTACACTATTGGCGTCGGTCGGATGGCGGGACCTAGGGGTCGGACCAAAATTTCTCGACGTTTCATAAGTTTCTAAGAAGTTTGGCACCATTTTTGGAAAAGTATGTTTATATGTATATGTATATATATATATATATATATATATTATATATATATATATATATATATATATATATATATATATATATATATATATATATATATATATATTTATATATATATATATATATATATATATATATATATATATATATATAGGTGCGGGCAATAACTTTCGAAGGAGTTAATTGATTTTAACGAAATTTGGACCACATGTTAAAATCCATCACCGCACGAAGCCTATTTAAAATGGGCCCGATCGGGCCACTTTAAGGGGGGCATTTAGGGGTTGAAAAATGTTTTTGGGCCCAAAAATACCGAAAAAATTCTCAGAATCGTTTCAAATTTGAAATTTAACCCTTTAGTAATTATTGAAATGTGCTGCTAAAATTTTAATAAAATCGGCCCGACAGGACCGGACTTACAAATTTTATGAAAACGCAAGTTTATTGATATGGATTTGCATACTGAAGGGTGTAGTATATAATTTGATACAGATCTTGAATTGGTATATAGTATTGAAATTAAGAAAAAAATGTTGTTTTAAGGGGTGTATTAAGGGATAATTTTTTTCTTTTGTCCAAAAACAAAGTTAAGTTCATACAATAGAGCCACACTGCTTATAAAAGCAAATACACTATATTGTCGGCAGGGTTTCGCACTGCGACCCGAGTTTTTATATAATAATGGTATATTTTTCATACCGGTTTATTATACTATTTTTACGAGTTTTGTAAATTTTTTTTGGAGAAAATCGGCGACTGCGCAAAAGAGATTCATGGCTTAGTTGTTTTTTATATAATAATGGTGTACTTTTTATAATGTTTTATTATACTACTTAACAAAAAGTTTTGTAAAATGTTTTTTTGAGAGAAAGTCGGCGCATACGCAGAAGAGGTATATGCTATAAAGTTGTTTTCATATAATAATGGTGTATATTTCATAACGGCTTATTATACTATCTATTTTTGCGAGCATTGTAAATTTTTTTAGAGAAAATTGGCGCATGCGCAAAAGAGATATATGCCGTCGTTGTTTTTTTTTTTTTATATAATAGTGGTACACTTTTAATAATGGTTTATTCTACTTGACAAGAAAGTTTTGTAAAATGTTTTTTGAGGGAAAATCGGCGCATGCGCAAAATACATGCCATAGTTGTTTTTTTATATAATAATGGTGTACTTTTTATAATGTTTTATTATACTACTTGACAAAAAAGTTTTGTAAAATGTTTTTTGAGTGAAAGTCGGCGCATGCGCAGAAAAGGTATAAGTTATAAAGTTGTTTGTGTATAACAATGGTATACTTTTCAAAACGGTTTACTATTCGATCTGTTTTTACAAGAGTTTTGTAATTTTTTTGGGAAAAATCGGCGCATGCGCAAAAGAGATTCATGCCATCGTTGTTTTTCATATAATAATGGTGTACTTTTTATAATGTTTTATTATTCTACTTTACAAGGAAGTTTTGTAAAATGTTTTTTTGAGTGAAAGTCGGCGCATGCGCAGAAAAGGTATAAGTTATAAAGCTGTTTGTGTATAACAATGGTATACTTTTCATAACGGTTTATTATTCGATCTATGTGTACAAGAGTTTTGTAATTTTTTTGGGAAAAATCGGCGCATGCGCAAAATAGATTCATGTCATCGTTGTTTTTTATATAATAATGGTGTACTTTTTATAATGTTTTATTATTCTATTTTAAATAAAGTTTTGTAAAAAATTCTTTGAGCGAAAGTCGGCGCATATAGGTATGCTATAAAGTTGTTTTTATGTAATAATTGGGTACTTTTCATAACGGTTTATTTTTCTATCTGTTTTTACAAGAAAGTTATGAATTTTTTTTTCTAAACTCATAATTTCAGATATATTTTGAAAAAAAAATCTGTTGTTCTTTTGTTCTGAAGATGTTAGTTAGGTAGTTCTTTGTTTAATTTTTGCATGACATAATAACATATTACATAGAGAACCATGAAATTATTAAAATTATTTTTTCCTTTCTGTATTTCAATATTTTCAACTGTTATTTTTTCCTGAGATTAATTAAGTAAATTAAGTTATATTATTAAGCTCCAAGTGTTGTTAAATATATAAACCGATTTTCAAACATAACACCGAGGTAGTATATGATATAAAATTTCGCGCCTTGTAATTCTTGAATTACTTGAGCATATACTCCCACTGGTTTTGTTTTATTATTGTAATAAATAAAATTATCGACCAATTTTATTTTAAGACAGAACATACGCAATTTTTAAATTGCCATGTTAAACCGTGCAACAGAGAGAGATATCCGAAAGATGTTTGCCATCGGTTATATCAAATTGAATTTATTTCTATATAAATCTATATAAAAAACTGATTGGGCAAATTCTGTCGTACGAAATTTATGTAAAATTTTCTCCTCTTTCGTTTAAGACAGGTTTCGAGCCGATCCGATTTAAAATGAGCGAGCTATAAGCAAAAAACTTCGTTTTTCCTAAATTTCTCCCCTCTGCGGCCAAAATTCAAAAATCGGACGACGTTAGGATCTAAGTTACCCGAAGACGAATCGATCAAAAAAAAGTTTTTTAAAATCGATTAAGGCGTTTGGGCTGTACGCGTGACACAAAAAAGTGGGACGTACAGATTCACAGACGTACAGACAAAGCGAGTACATATAGGCGCTTTAGCTTACGCTATTCGCGCCTAAAAATGATAGCGATAACTTAATTAATTTTTCAAAAAAACTTACTTATCTTTTACTTTTAAAAATATTCTTGTAGGTAAAAAAATCTTTATTAAACATGACAGCTGATAGGCATTTCATATAATTATAATTTATTATTTTTAAAATACAGAAGTGAATGCTTAAGTATAAATATCTAGTTTTCAATTAATTTAAAATCTGCAGAACTAATTAATGTTTAATTTTGCCATATTATATATTTTTTATTTTATAAATATTAATTAAGATAGGTTGATAACTTTAAATAACTCAAAGAGTAATTATGTATATCGAAATAATACAGACACAGCCATTATATTAATATTTCTTTTAAAAGTTTAAAATAAAATCAACATTTCTATCATGAAGGATAAAGATAGTCGATACTAATATCGTCAGGCTACATTGAGACGTGCATATCCCAAAAATAGATGACGTTAAGGGTTTGCAAAATCTTTACCCATGGCATTTTAGCTCTAAGGCCCCGAGGCTCTATTAACGAAACCACTGCAACGTGGCATTATTTACTGTCAGTTTTTAGGTATGTGAACAATTTATGGATTTATTCGATTATTAGTTCAGTTTATGAATTATTATATTTTCTACTTTAAATAAGTGATTTTCAAATCGTCCGGTTACCCACTCTACTTGGGGGTCTAATGGCGTTTTCGGCATTGGTTAAAGAAATTTGTTAATTGTTTACATATAATTATTTAGTCAATAGTTACCCATTCGGCCTGCCCTGCCCCGGGATAATTCTGCCGAAAATACCATAATATAGTTTCTGCGTCTCTGTCGTCCTCTTATTTTCATGTTATGGACAACGGCGAATGCATGAAGATTAGTCTCCTTTCTCTCTATCCTCTATGATTATATAATACATACATATAATACATTTAAATCCATGCTTATACATATTCTTAATAATAGTATTGATAAATAGTGTTATGGTCCCTAATATCATTTGAACTGGACGGATAATAATAGATATAAATCACAATATTTTAATAACTAAAAAACTTCGTACCTATTTCTTGTAATCTTTCCACATTTTCCCGAAATGTTGATGTTTAGTCTTAATTTAAAATACTTAATAATTTATTAACTGAAAATTGGAAAAAAATAACTTCAAACACAATTTTCTTATACAGTAGAGCCTTGATTATACGAGTGGACCGACCGTAAAAAAGTCTACTACATACCTATTTCTGCAACAAAATCAATATTTATTGCCATCAAACAAAAACACTTGCTATGCTAGAATAACTCAGATTCAAATACGCGCGACGCTAAAATTAGATTAGATGAACCTAAATCTCGGTAAATCGCCAACTCGGTTTAAATCAGGTTCCACTAGAATTATATTATGCTGATACCTTGTAAACTGTTACTTGAAACGTAATAAATATTAAATCTGATATTTTGCTTGCAAAGAGTAGCCAATCATAATATACTGGGTGAGCAATTCACACGAAAAAGAAGTTTTTTATAAACAAATGGTGGCAGTTTTACTAAAAATAAATTTGATAAAACTGGTTTAGAATGAAATTTTTGGATTTTAACTACAGTGTTATAAATGAGTTTTGACTGATTTCGGATTTTCATTCAAGTTAAATTTATAGTCAATCCTGAAATAGTATAGATTAATAAATTATTTTGATTTGATGTTATTGACAGATTCCTGCGCCACCATAGAATAGGTACCGAGCTTTCTTTTAAATCATTCCCAAATTCCGGTGAAAACTTCAGTCTTTAAACTTTAATACTGCTCCGAACGTTGTCTACCTATTTATTACAATATTTGTAATAATAGGTAGGTACTAGCGACCTGGTCCGGCTTCCCCCGGATTTGCTAATTACCTATTGAAGATAGACATTTTGCTGCAGCGGATTTTCTTAAAGAATAATATTATTAAAAGCAGTATTTGTCCAGTGGTGTCTTTCTTATTATTACTAATTAATTAATTTTTTTATTATCAAATAAATTAATAAATAATTTATTAATAGATAGATATAGGTATATAATCAAAATTAAATAATTTTGTAAATTCTCATTAAAAAAATCGCATTTATAGAATGCCCGTTCGTGAGTTTATATTCGCAGACCGTGCGATCACGTCAGTATTACAGAATACAGACGTAAGCTCAGTTTTTCCCACTTATTACCATACCCCCCTCCGACCAATTACCTTGAACCCTCTACAAGCGATCGGAATATGCATAAATGATGGCGCAATGGGTCTAGTGAGTAGTGACGCGGCTCAAACAAGAGGAATCCCATATAAATGTGATAATTAATTTATGAACTCAAAAATTAATTTAAATACTACAAGAAAACATAGTTTATAGCACTTCTGAAATCATAAGAAAAATTTCGAAAAACGTTTTACTAAAGGTCGTCAAACAGATTTTAAGTTAAATCTGTTCAAACAAACATACAACGAATTTTATATAATAGTATTATAATATAAAAATACAATCTTTACCTATTTTTGAGGATGGCTTAAAAGAAGGCTAGGTACCTACTTTATGGTACCATTGGAATCTGTCAAAAACTTCAAACCAAACTAATGTATTACTCTGCAAAATTTCAGAATAGACCATTGCATATTGTATATTCTTTTCTGCGAAATTTGTCCGTACTTTGAACCTATATATGCAAATTCTGCTTACAAGCGAAGCAAAATTGATCGACCGCAACCAGCATTGTTATTTGTTAATGTTATGTAATGCCTAATTCAACTTAATTAAGGTTGTCTGCACATTTGCAAATCCGTTGTGCTTTGCTCTGTTGTTTTCTTGAGAAGAAGCATTTGTCGCAGCGACGACGCCTCTTCTCTTAGGGTCAGTATTTGTGCTCGAAGAATTGCATTCTCGTGTTCTAGCATAGTCGCTCGTAAGGCAATCTGTAAATACAAATTTTCTATAATTTTTAATTCTCAACTGATTCTGTTGTTGGTTTTACAGAACTCCTCGAACGGTCGTTTTTTGTTCGAATTCTCGGACTCTTCGGACTGTGTGAACTTGGTTCTAGCAGTTTTATGTCTTAAGTTAGTACTCTTGCAGGGCTGATTATCCCCACAAGTCCCAAGAAGTAAAAATTAATGTGTTATTTTTAAACATAATCTTTTGACAACACCCGCAGCACTGGTTTTAGCAATAAATTCGTTATAATTGTAGGAAAACATACTTCTAACTACTGTTTGAACAATTTATTTATCTGATAAATTTTTATTTTTGTTAAATAGACATTGTTTACTGAACAAATACATTTAGAATATTTAGTTTTTCTCAAAATAATAATAATAAGACATCAAAATGTTCTCACATCTGTAAAAAAATATATATTTTACTGATTACATATGCCACATACTTGATCTTCCCGAATTTTTCTAGCATCGCGTGACTTTTTTGCTGCTTGGTTGTTTCTTTTCCGTCGTTCAAAATATTTTTCATCTTTTTGATCTTCTGGTATAGGTTTTTTCTCGCCCCTCTGTCTTTTCGAATTTCCTCCTGTGCAGCCGGAACCGCTCGCGCAACTATTAGCCGACAAAGATCGATGAAGAATCGGACCTTCAAATTTATTTACAAATTAGGTTTATTTTACATCAACTTAGAATCTAGAGTCAGGTCTTTTAGAACTCATTATACATAATAAGTCGGCTATAGATCTTCGATTTTAAATACACTGTGGATTTAGTGTCGTCAATGATGGATGGTATCTTTTCAGTGTCTGCAGGTAAGTAGTATTATATTTAAAATAAATCAAAACTGCTAAATACTCTGTATATATCTACCTACATCCCTTACCAATTGCCATACGGTGGTTTACTCAAAGACATCGTGTGTCAAAATTCGAAATTTAAACTATTATTTCTCAAATGGGGTATGTGAATTATTGTTGTTTTACCATTCCAATCCACAAGTGTGGAATGGTACTAGTTTAGGTCAAAAATCACTTTTCAAAAATTTTACAACATCTTTCCGTTTTGAGGTCCCCCGAATCCAAAAAACATATTTTTGGAAAAACTCTGTCCGTCTGTTAGTCTGATTGTCTGTGAACACGATACAGGTCAAACGGATGAGCGGATTGAAGCCAAATTTTGGGAGGATGTTTGGTATGCAAATATGAAGAGCCCTATTGTTTTTAGGGAAAATCGGCGCATGCGCAGAAGATATATATGCTATAACGGTGTTTTTTATATGATAATGGTATACTTTGCATAACGGCTTATTATTCTATTTATTTTTTCAAGAAAGTTTTGTTAAAAAAAATTTATCTAAACTTTATAGTTTCGAAAATATTTTGAATATAAAAAAATAAGCCGCTCTTTTGTTTTATGGACCTGTCAGAAATAAACTAGTTAGTCATGCTTTGATTAATTACCATTCCAACCCACAAGTGGGGAATGATACTAGTTTAGGTCAATAATCACTTTTCAAAAATTTTACAATATCTTTCCGTTTTGAGGTCCCTCGAATCCAAAAAACATATTTTTGGAAAAACTCTGTGCGTCTGTTTGTCTGTTAATCTGTTTGTCTAACACGATACGGGTCAAACGGATGAGCGGCTTGAAACCAAATTTTGGGAGGATATTTGGTATGCAAATATGAAGAGCCCTATTGTTTTTGGGGGAAATCGGCGCATGCGCAGAAGAGATATATGTTATAACGGTGTTTTTTTATATAATAATGGTATACTTTTCATAACGGCTTATTATTCTATTTATTTTTTCAAGAAAGTTTCGTTAAGAAATTTTTTTCTAAACTTTATAGTTTCGGAAATATTTGAAAATAAAAAAGAACAGCCGCTCTTTTGTTTTATGGATCTGTCAGAAATAAACTAGTTCGGCATGCTTTGATTAATTTTACATGACGTGGAACATATTTTGTAGGTAACCATGGCAACGAATAGCAAATAGCATATTGAATACTAGCCATTACCCGCGTCACCTCACGCGATATTAGAAATTTTATTTTCATTATTATAATCAAACGTCAACAATGGTAGTAGTTTAGGTCAAAAATCACTTTTCAAAAATTTTACAATATCTTCGTTTTGAGGTTCCCCGAATTCAAAAAACATATTTTTGGAAAAACTCTGTGCGTCTGTTAGTTGGTTAGTCTGTGAACACGATACAGGTCAAACGGATGAGCGGATTGAAACCAAATTTTGGGAGGATGTTTGATATGAAAATGTGAAGAGCCCTATTGTTTTTGAGGAAAATCGGCGCATGCGCGAAGGATATATCTGCTATAACGTTGTTTTTTCTCATATTTTTAAATGACGTGGAACATATTAAGTAGTAGGTAACAATGGTAACGAATAGCAAATATCATATTGAATACTAGCCATTACCCGCGTCACCTCACGCGATATCAGAAATTTTATTTTCTTTATTATAATCAAATGTCAACATTTTTGAAGTTAGAATGATCCCGTCGCCCAATTGGCTGGGATTTATTTTTTGTAAAAAATTATTTTAAAAATAATAAACAGGAAAAGCATATTAAAACTGTGCTAATATTTGAACGGTTCAGAACCAGTATCTGTCATTATTATTAGGCATATAAAAATTCAGTAGACGTAGACTGCAGACAAATGACGTTCCGCTTTGTTCAATAAGTGGTCAATTTTTAATTAGCTGTACCTACTTAACTTTCTTATTTGTTGATACTTACTTTAAAAAATTAATAAATACGTATAAATTATTTTTCCCAGTTAATCTATTTCAATAATCAGTGAAAAAAAAACAAAATTAAAAATTTTGAATTAACCCACGACGAAATTAAATGTTGTAATAAAAAAAAGAATTAAATAAAATTCTAAAATCCCCCGACTTAAAACAGGCAAGTAAGCAAGGAAAATCCGTCGGTGGCTGCCATTCGTTACCTTGAAATGATTTAAAATCCTGCAATTTTAGAGCATGTGGCTGATTGAAATCACGTTTGATACGTAATTAACTATAGTCTAATTTAAATTCTTCTATGCTTAATTCAGGGCAGCGAATGGCAGCCCCCGACGGATTTTCCTTGCTTAAGTACTTACCTGTTTTAAGTCGGGGGATTTTGGAATTTTATTTAATTCTTTTTCTATTACAACATTTAATTTCGTCGTGGGTTCTTTCAAAATTTTTAATTTAATCTTTATTTATTTTAAACTTTTTAGAGATTTCATAAAAGTGCGTTTGGGTGGTCTAGCCGAAATAGCGTAAGTAGTGTAGCTATATCTGATACTCTAGCTGTCGAATCGCGTTATGTGCGAGAGTGCTCATAATTGTGTTTTTAATAAATGTTTAAGTGTATTGCTGTAAAAAGCACTACTAACGGACGCTTATTAGATCTGTTCATGCGTAGCACTTTTGTTATGGTTTTTGCAACTAATTTTTTGTGCAATGCAGCGCCCCCTGGAACGTTACCATCGTAATATCTATCTATGAACCATCGGAGATGAATTACAAACCGTTTACAGAAAACCGCATCTGAATTAATCAAACCGTTTTCCAGATAAATGGCGACATTTGAGTGCACAAACACACAAACAACCTCTCAGGCTAAACGCATATACCTGCTCCGTTCCGTCGTGGGTAAAAAATGGAACAATGCCCAAATATAAAAGTTCAGTGGCATTGTAACGAATGTGCATAGTGAATATAGTTTAACTATTATCAATTATTCAATTAGGAACCTTATTACTTATCAACCGCTACATTAATTTAACTTAAAAATTCCAGCCAATTGGGCGACGGGACCATTCCAACTTCAAAAATGTTGACATTTGATTATAATAAAGAAAATACAATAAATTATATCGCGTGAGGTGACGCGGGTAATGTCTAGTATTCAATATGATATTTGCTATTCTTTGCCATGGTTACCTACATAATATATTCACGTCATGTAAAGATTAATCAAAGCATGCCGAACTAGTCTATTTCTGACAGATCCATAAAACAAAAGAGCGACTGATTTTTTTTATTTTCAAAATATTTCCGAAACTATAAAGTTTAGAAAAAAAATGTTTTAACAAAACTTTCTTGAAAAAATAAATATAATAATAAGCCGTTATGAAAAGTATACCATTATTATATTAAAAACACCGTTTTAGCATATATCTCTTCTGCGCATGCGTCGATTTTCCCCAAAAACAATAGGGCTTTTCATATTTGTATACCAAACATCCCCCCAAAATTTAGTTTCAATCCGCTCATCCGTTTGACCTGTATCGTGTTCACAGATTAACAAACTAACAGACACACAGAGTTTCTTCAAAAATATGTTTTTCGGATTCGGGGGACCTCAAAACGGAAAGATATTGTAAAATTTTTGAAAAGTGATTTTTGACCTAAACTAGTAGTACCATTTCCCACTTGTGGCTTGGAATGGTAAAATTAAAATAGTGATAAGATCAAAGCATTGTTGATTAGCAAGTGATTTTTGTCGCGCACCACGCATATACAAGAAAAATTGAATGACTAACTTGTCTTCGCCTCTGATGAAGCGTAGAGGTTCGGATGATATCCTGCGGCAAGAAGCCCATGCGAAGCAATGAAAGCGGCCGACGGCAGCGATCCAAACGGTGCCATTGTAGCGCCTACGTCCACTGCCACTGGAGACGCAGTTGTCACGCCACCAGACGACACAGCGCGTCCCAAAAGGAAGTCGTTCGAGTTAACCAACTGCTGGTAGCGATGATTGTCTAGATGAAAAGCAAATACTTTATAATATGCTATAGTGGTCAGAGATATACAAGATACCTTATAAAAAGTATCTGAAATTTCAAGTACAAGATACTTCTAAGAATTAGTATTTGAGATATCAGATACTTTTGGAAATTATATTTGAAATACTAGATACAAAATACGTATCTTCTAAATGCTTTTTTTAAATAAGATACTTTTTGAAAACATATTTTTATTATTCTTAAGTAAAACTTCCGGTTTATTTAGCTTATTAATTACATACATTTTTTATCTAACGTTTCGGCCTCCTTTCGGCGATCGCCTTCAAGAATGAAAATTCTTAACTAATCCGCGACAATTAATAGCCGTAAAAAGTAGCTTTGTGATTAAATATAATCCAAAATCCATAAACCAAAAAACACTTCGTGATCTTAAGCTCTCTTAAACAAAAATTATTGTACATGACACCTAAAAAATTAAACATGTAGGTACCAAATAAAGAAATATAACCGATTTTATTATAAATATAAGAAAATATTATATTACTTTTATTATATTATAGTAGACTTTAGATACAATATTTTGATAAATTGATAAATTCAAACTTTAGGGTGCGTTCAGTTTTGTCTTTATGATGCCGCAACGTAAAAAATGTATAGGTAAATAGTAAAAGTATCTTAGTATTTACAAAATACTAAGATACCAAAATAATGTATCTAAATAGAAGATACAAAATACTAGATTAAAAAAGTATTTCAGATTCAAGATGAAAATACGTATTTTGTATCTTGTACCCGTATTTCAAATACTTGTATCTAAGATAAGTCACATCTCTGATAGTGGTGTCATTAATTTGGTTGAGTTGAGAATAGTGCCAAGTGAGGAATTTTTAGAGACGGCATGAATATCTATTTTTAGTTTTAATCCACTCTGTAGTTTTTGCAAAACATGACCACATGACTTACACCAAACTTGGTAAAATGTTTGGGGTAAATCCGTCCTTGCTCCAGATTTGTGGTTTTTATACTTCAAGTTTTTTTTTTTAATTTTATTTTATCAGATCGAACAACATTAACTAGAAGAACCTAAATGGTTTAAGAGTTAGTAATAGGAAATTGACCTGTTGCACATCCTCCTATTAAATAGTTGATTTTCATGTCTGTATAATACACAGACATTTAACACTTGTGCGTTAAGAAAAACAAAAGTACACGATCTTATCAATTCAACAGTAATTTTCAGAAACCACCTAAGCCTATCATTAGAAGGTAGGTAAACTAACAGCCGACGCGACAACCTAATAGACCTGAAGTTTTTCAATGGAACCGTCAAAAATGTTTCAATTATACTGAAAATGAAGTGAAAACCATATAAGGGGTACGTGTAAAAAATGTAGTATAATATATCTCAAACGTAAAAATATTTTAGCTTGTGTGATTGTTAAAACTCGCTAAACTTGTTTTAACATATCACATACTCGCAGAAAATAACCTATATTTACATCCTAGATACATAAACTGCTGTTTAATTACGTGTGGGGGGAGGGTGATTTGGAGTCTTAGAATGGAAGATCCCGACCTTTGGAAACCGATGCCGATTATTCTAGATTATAATACCTAGAGGTCAACTATGATAGTGAAATTCCGGATGACGGATGCTGTGTAAACAAAACGTGTTGAAACATTTTACAATAACGTTGTTTGTAGACAATATCACAACATATTAAGGCAGCTGTTGAATCGTTTCATTTCTGACCACAGTTCACTTTCTCTTTCCTTATGTAGTTCTGTGGTATTAAGGCCGCTGCAGACGAGGCTGGTTTTGTCGCTGAATTGGCTGCTTGAACTTGTGCTAGCTGTCGTGCTGGCTGAGAGGATAGAAATGATGTCATTGCAAGCTCCGATGGGTGGTTACAAGCTGGATTTCAAAACTATAGCCAGGGTTATTTTTCGTGTTTGACTCTCTGCCGGCTTGGAGCAAGAACCAGTCAGAAAACAATATCTTGTCTTGTCACGTGGGCGACATGAGCAAACGTCATATAAATAAACACGGCGTCATAGTATGTGTTCAATTTAAGTTAAAGCTAAACATTTCAATTTGATACAGACGATATCTAAGTATAAAGGCTTGTTATTCTTTGATGACAATGGGGAATCTAATTCTATATTTAAAATTACATAGCAAAAAAAGTCACTTTTGGGAATTCTTATATCGTAAAAAAAGACGGGTTGCCCTCCGGGATTGCCGCAGAAGTGAAAACTTGAATATTAACGTCTTACGAATTTTCGATCAGGTCACATGTCCTGACGCGAGTTTAACATTTTTTACCCATTACAAAAAAAGTGTACAACGCCGCTAAAGAAGTTTTTACTTCAAAAATTTCAAAAACATTATTTTGTAATAAATTTTTTGTTTTTGAGAATTTTTCGGAAGTATTTTTTACGATATAAAAGTTCCCAAAAGTTACATTTTTCTATGTAATTTTAAACATAGATAGAATTATGCCGCTACATACATTTAAATTCTAATCATCCCTATAACTCGAGCTTTAGACGGTCGGTTTTCTGGAATTTTAACTAACAATTAGACAGCGCTATTTATTTTGTGCATTAGAAATTTAAAAAAATTCTGTTGACAACAACTACCTTAATAATTGTTATATGTCTACTCTGAAGAAATAAAACCTATTTTATTCTATTTCTGCATAGCGGATACATAATCCTTTCCTTACCAGAAGGTAGTAACAAATTGTTGTAACTTCTCAGAAGATGCAGAGCTGAAAATGTTGACATCGTATCCGCAGAAGGCATCGAGTTACACTGATAATGTCCATGGGCGTTCATGTTTCCTTAACATGTTCTTTTTGCATTGTTTATATCATCCGTAAAAAAATCACTTGTTTTTCAGAGCAAAATAATAGTATCAGGTTTATGTTGATTATAATATGAAAGCTATCATTATTAGTGTTTATTTTCGACAAACTAATTGGACGGAATGAGACAGATGAGTTTAAGATAAAACATCGGACGTTCTGTTATTAAATAGTGTAGACCCCAAACTTTTTTGATCGCGGCCCGGTACGAGGTTATTAAAATTTCGCGACTCAGCTTTTGAAAAAAAGATTTATTTACAAAATTTATTTTATTTTTTAATATAAATCAAGTTATTTGTTTACTTATTTCATACACAAAAATTGCAAAATAATTATATAAGAAAAATATAATATGTAATTAAAAAATTAACAATTATATTCAATTTTTTCGCAGCCCGGCAAAATTTTTCTACGACCCGGTGCCGGGTTGCGACCCACACTTTGGGAAACGAATATATCGCTTTGGTTTGTAGGCTTTGACAGATTTCTGCGGTAACATAGAATACGTACCTATAACCCTCCTTTTAAATCATTCGCAAATTCAAGTAAATACTTAATAAACTTTAAGACTGTTCTGATTAGGTATATTACACTAGCTTTTACCCATGACTTCGTTTACGTGGAATCAGTGTATATGTCGCCGGGATATTGTCAAATCCGTGATTTAGTAATTTCACTAGTGAAATTACAATATCACGATTGACAAAGATTCGTGATATTATAATTTCACTAAGTGAAATTATAATATCACTAAGTGAAATTATAATATCACGGGTTTGACAATATCCCGGCGACATATACAATTGATATAATTGATTAAAAAATGCATCATTTCAAGCAAGACTAATTTAAAACGGCCCTATAAACAATGTTTTATTTTTTACCATCTTCTGCAAAAACTTAAAGATTTTGTAGATTCGATACAGGTGAGTAAACCACATACAGCTGGCCGCACGAAAAACATGGTTTATCTCAAGTATATATGGTTTTTCTAAATGAACACCAGCTACCTTAAATGTTTGCCCCTGACCTATGTTTATAGTTATTCCCTGGGGTTCAAACTATCCCCATATTAAATTTCATCATAACATCCAAATTGGTTTAGCAGTTTAGCTGTGAGTGTAACAAATAGACATACAAATCTATACTTGGTATGTAACCTTTATATAATACACCTACCGTATTTCGTGCCTCTAAGTTCAAGAAAGTTCTCAAGCGAAAAAAAATGAACTTCTACTTGACAGATTTCGATAAAAAAAAAATGTATGGGATTTGTGAGGTATACTCACTTTCATTGATAAAAAATTATACAAATCGATCTACAAACGGCGAAGATATCGCAAACATATACACACACAAAAATACGATTGAATTGAGAGCCTCCACCTTTTTAAGTCGGTTGAGAGTTGAAATAAATTATACCTCTTTCACACAATATTACAACCCCCAGTTAACCGCCCGGGGGGTTAATTAAAAAAAAAGTTGTTTATGCCCTTCCCCAGAGTTTAAACTATCTCCATTTTAAATTTCATTACAATCGGTCCAGCGGTCTGGCCGTGAAAGCATCACTTCATACAATATTACAACCACCACTTCAACCCCATAGAGGTTGAATTTAAAAAAAGCTAGCCTATACGTTCTTTCACAGGCTTCAAACTATACCTATATTAAATTTCATATCGTGATTAAGTCTTTATTATCTAATGTATTTGGGAAAAGAAAGCACAGTACTTAGTGTATGTTAGTCTATGGTATCACTGAAATCTGTCGAATATTTCAAACTAAAATGAATTATTACTCTACATTACTGTCTAGTTCACAAGTTCAAAAAAGGTGTTAATTCTTGAAATAGCTCATTGGATTCAGAATGACGTCTAGAAAAATGTATTAAATTGTTTTATTAACACATAAAAAATGCAAGAGTTATAAAACAAATTAAGATAAAAGAAAAAAGCATTTAGTTTTTCGCTAATATCTCAAAAACTATAAGCGATAGCAAAAATCAGAAAAATAGTTTCTTAAAGAGGTGGAAATTTCCAATAAAAAAGTCCCAGCTCCCGAAACTCTATCTCCGTTGTATATAACTTCAAATTAACACTGAAAATAGGTCTCCGCGTGGCCGTTACGGGGTGCGCGCGTTGCCTGGAAGAGTATGTCACGTAAAATATTTTTTTAAGTATTAAATATTGATTTAAAAATTTCAATAAATTATGGTGAATTCTTAACACTTAAAAGAATAAGGTCTCGTTGGAAAAAAATGTTAATTTTTCAATTTAGTTAGGCAATTGCAGACAAAAAATGTTTAAATAATTGGTCTTAAAACTTTTACTTTTTGGAGCTCCTTTTATATATAGGTATATTTGACAATATCACGTTATAAAAGTTTTCAAAAATTGTTTATTTTGTTTATTATAATTTTTTAAAGTTAACAAAAAATTATATTTTTTAAATTTTGTTGTTAACTTAAAAAAAATTACCTGTATTAAGCTAAATGTATATATTTTAATATTTTTATATCTTTGATGATAACACTTCTTTAAGTTTACTGTTTAAAAAAATATCGGTTCCTGGAGACCGGAGGAATGTTACGAAATGTTCTCAAAAAGGATTTGTATTTAGGTATTTAATTTTTTAATACATATTTTTTTACACTTCTTGATCACTGTTTCACAATATACTGTACTATATTAATTTAAATTTTCGAACTTGACAAATTATTTGATTATGAAAAAAAAGTGTAATATCCTGTTTGATAACTCTGAATTATTGGAGCTAAGTTTTGAATGGTTTAATTATTGCGAAACTACAAGAAATACAATAATTTTCCATAATTTTTAATATTTTTAAACAGTTAAATACCGATAAAAAGAAATTTCAAAGACATACTATAATAATATTTTAACACTAATATAATATGTATGGACAAAAATGTAGGTAAATATGAAATCGGCGCGAAGCAAACATTGAAACTAACAAAAGAAAAGCTAATTTTCCAGTGAACATGTAATATTATATTATGATTCCCTCCCTTCGTTCCGCGCGTCCCGTTCAACCCCAGGGCACAACAGTTTGGTGTTACACAAATAACAAACACGCATTCATCCCCGTTTAAAGGGGATGGTTAAATGTAGCAATAATACTAGAATAGTGAATACACCTCGCATCGTACAGCTCGCTTTCGACAAGTGAAAACAATTTTGAAACGTACTTCCACCATAATCGCTACGTACTTCCACCATAATCGCTATGTACTTCCACCACATTTACTTTAACGGCCGCGCGGAACTCTATTTTCAATGTTAAATTAAAACTATAAATAATAGACAAATCTTTGATTAACGTCTCACTAGAACTCTGCAATAAAAAAAATTATCAACCAATTTTTTCAGACAAATGACAAAAATAAAATTATAAATCAATATTATAAAAAATGATGTTTCGATCTGGGTTTAGATCTTCTTCAGAAATATCTAAAAATTTTTAGATATTTCTGAAGATCTAAAAAAATAAAAAAAATTAAATTATAATATCGATTTATAATTTTATTTTTGTCAATATATTATAGTTTGAAAAAAATTGGTCGACAATTTTATTTATTTGAAGAGTTGTATTCAGACGTTAATCAAATATTTGAATTTTTCAGACAATTATATTAACAAAAATATATAATTATAATTCAGTACATTAACGTTTCGGTCCGGGTTGGGATTTTCTTCAGAATATATTTAAAAAATATAAAAACTAATTAATAATTTGATTTAATAAGTTTTAATTTTTTATTATATAATATCGAAATTTTATTAGAAACTAATTATTAATTAATTTTTATATTTTTTAGATCAATTCTGAAGAAACTCCAAATCCGGACCGAAACGTTAATGTACTGAATTATCATTATAAATTTTTGTTATATAATTGTATGAAAAATTGGTCGATAATTTTATTTATTTGAAGAGTTGTATTCAGACGTTAATCAAATATTTGAATTTTTCAGACAATTATATTAACAAAAATATATAATTATAATTCAGTACATTAACGTTTCGGTCCGGGTTGGGATTTTCTTCAGAATATATTTAAAAAATATAAAAACTAATTAATAATTTGATTTAATAAGTTTTAATTTTTTATTATATAATATCGAAATTTTATTAGAAACTAATTATTAATTAATTTTTATATTTTTTAGATCAATTCTGAAGAAACTCCAAATCCGGACCGAAACGTTAATGTACTGAATTATCATTATAAATTTTTGTTATATAATTGTATGAAAAATTGGTCGATAATTTTATTTATTAGAGATAGAGCTCCGGCAGTGGGACTTTATTATTGGAAATTTTCTCCTCTTTAAGAATCTTTTTTTTCAATTTCTGCTATCGCTTATAGTTTTTGAGTAATTGCCAAAAATCTGAGGGGCGTTTTTTGTCCGTAGTTTTTTTTAATAACAAGAGCAATTTTTGTCGGCGAAAAAAATAAAAAAACGTCTGTATTGGAATATTTTTCCGTATCGAATAAGCTATTGATCAAATTTTTTGGAGACTTGGATCTATTTTTCTCATAAACTCACTTCTTGACTAGGCTAAAGATGCATTCGAAGTATCTAAGCTACTTTTGAAGTATATAAAATACTTTTAAAAGTAATTAAGATATTTAAAAAAAATATCAAAAAAATATGTTCCTTAAAAATAATAGTGCTCTTCATATATACATGTCAAACATTTTACCAAAATTTGGTTTTGATCCGCTCAACCGTTTGACATACATCGCGTTCAATGACAAAGTGAAAAGCAGATAAACGGACGAACAGACTTTTTCCAAAAATATGTTTTTTGGACTCAGGCTCTCAAAACGAAAAAAAAATTATAAAATTTTGAAAAGTAAATTTTGACCTAAATAGTACCATCTCTCTTGTGAAGTTGGAATGGTAAAATTGAAAAAATACCTATATAAATAAAAATTGGAAAATCACCTGTCCACTTCCCTGTGATTTTCCAATTCTTATATAAATAAATATAAGTAAGAATATGAAATAATTGTAAAAAAAAAACAAACAAAAATGTAGGCGTAGACCCTATCGTTCCAAAAAAAAAAAATTTTACTTCAAAAAGTCGTTTATAGGCACACTGTAGCTGCTACCTGCGGGTCCGCATGCGATTGACAACAGTAGTGGAGCCTTCGATTCCACCGTATTGCAGTACCACTTTAAACACAATGTTTATACCTTTAGTACTTTGATTTTTTTCTAGAAGCCTTATACTTACATGTTAATTTAAAAACCATCCCCTATTTTACCCCCTTGAGGGAAACGCTTAAACACGTAATTCTTTGTTTCTTACCAAAAGCTTAAATATGACTTTTGATATCTCTAGCCTGAGAAAAGATGGGCTCTCCACACAAACTTTCATCCCCTATTTC
The DNA here is from genome assembly GCA_963575645.1 of Xanthostigma xanthostigma. Taxonomy (NCBI): domain Eukaryota; kingdom Metazoa; phylum Arthropoda; class Insecta; order Raphidioptera; family Raphidiidae; genus Xanthostigma; species Xanthostigma xanthostigma. Next base: position 46,607,559 of record OY754464.1, read on the forward strand.
ATCCCTTTCAGGGTTTTTTAAAGACATAATGTAGCCTATGTCCTTCCTCGGGGTACAATTTATCTCTTCGCCAATTTTTTCGTAATCTGTTCAGCGGTTTAGGCGTGAAAAGGTAACAGGCAGACAGAGTTGCTTCCTCATTTATAATACATATTAGTATGGATTACCTTTCATTTAAACGTAAACGTGCTGTAGATATATTTATAAGGGTGAAATGACTGGTAAAACAACCCACAAACACCTACACAAAGGCAACTCAGGTTATGTGAGAGCAGCACATAAGTGTGTTACAAGCGACGTTGTGGGCCGGCAGTTGTCGTTTGCGATAATCGTTAAACGGTCTGATCTCATAGGTCAGTCCGATAGCCGTGCGGCCGCCTCTAGCGTCGCGACGCACGATTACAGACGTCCTCATTGGACGTTGGCAGCGAATAATAACCACTACGTAACACCGTTGCGATCGTCAAAACGGCGTTTCGTAACAAATTTAATGTTATAATGAGCTCATTCTTATCCAATATATCTATTGAATATTATGCATCTATGCATATTAGTACATAAAAAGGAAGTGCTAAGTGTCTGTTTGTCTGTACTGGCTAATCTCGCGACTGCTGAACGAATTTGAATGCTGTTTATAACATTCAATAGCTTATTTCTTTAGGAAGGTTTAAGACTCTACTAACTGTTCGACTTATTGTGAAATAATTATTGTACTTTGTAGATTTGTATCTTGTATTGAGCAATGCAAGACGTGTAATGCTGGGTAACACAAAAAATTGATATGACCTTCGATTGTGATCCATATATCTATATTAAGAGTATTCGTCCCTGCAAACACCCTCTGCACCCTTCATCTCAAATCTTTTCCCCTCGCCTAAAAACGGTTCGCGCTCTCCCGACGCTATTTTTGAAGCTAGAGGGTTCTGGTAAACGCCAAATGAAAGACAAAGAATCAGACTACAGATCCTTCAGGCGAATTTTTTGAAAAAAAGTTTCGTCTACGTGTGAAATATTACTTAACTTATTATTTTTTTCAAAAGGTTGTAAGTTTTTTCAGGAATTTTTTTTCAAAAAATTCGCCTGAAGGATCTGTAGTCTGATTCTTTGTCTTTCATTTGGCGTTTACCAAAACCCTCTAGCTTCAAAAATAGCGTCGGGAGAGTGCGAACCGTTTTTAGGCGAGGGGAAAAGATTTGAGTTGAAGGGTGCAGGGGGTATTTGCAGGGACGAATACTCTTAAGTAACTATATGAATCATTGCCTATCTACTCAATGTGCGGTAAGTGAACGCAACAAAGCTTATCGAAAATATATCTGCGTCTCTTTCTTCGATGTAATTCCCCGATTTCTTCGATAATAGGATTGGTTGATGTACTTGCATTCAATATGAATAAAGTATCTCTGTTTCAAAAACTTTATCTTTTTTTATGACGTTAACATGGGCGTACCCAGCTTTTAGCCCAGGAGGGGCAAATTAGAAATTTCTTAAGCCGGGTCTCCCGTGCTTGTTTTGCCCTCCTGGATACGCTAGTGCTTACGGCGTAAAAAAAAGACAGAAGTATATGTTTGCATCCTAATGATTCATTTGCGATTATATTCCTATGCTCAGTAAAGAATAAAAGTATATGCTGTGATCAAATAATTACAGTTTTCATACATACAGGAGCAATCTAATGTCGTATTCAAACTCCCTGTCATGTACATTAGATTGTTCTCACATTAAAACAAATGCTTGATCTATATAGAAAACGATCGCTAACTAAATTTTAATCAAAAATTGTAGTAAAATGTCATTTCAAAGTGAAAATTATACAAAAAAAAAAACAAAAAACCATGTTCAATACATGTATACATATATACAGTTTAAAAAAATACCGTTTCAATCGATCAATTATTATTTTTCGAGCAGAATCTGTTTAAAATTCTACAATGTTTATTATTATTTCTATTCCGTTTGATAAAAAACAATGAACCTATTTACTTAACCATTAGGCTGTTAAAGCGTTTAAATCCTTATCAGATTAGGTCTACTACTTTTGAAATTCCACCACGTATCACATCTAATTTAAAAAAATCATTTTCATATTTAGCCCAATTATTAAATGACCTTTATTTAATAATTCCTTGTCATGAAAGAAATATTAATGTGTTTCGCAAATTCACAACTTTTTATTTAATGAGCAAGTAAATCATCAGCAATTTCTTTAACTGCCATAATATTAATTACTATTGCCTGATTTGTTACTTCTATGTAAGTAGGTATATATTTTTGATTTTAGACAGATGGGAGATCATTCCTAGGATTGAATCTGGTCCTATAGCTTTGACAATAATTAATATCTATTATTGTTATTATTATTATTATTATTATTATTATTATTATTATTATTATTATTATTATTATTATTATTATTATTATTATTATTATTATTATTATGTGAAGGATAAATTCCTTAAAGAATTTTGCATCCACAAGCCCCCTAAACTTCGGGTTCGTCACCGTCACACAAGGGATACTTGCGGAGCAAGTTGAAACCATAACCGCGTCTCAAACCATGAAATGAGTTTGGGTCGTGCGCACGGAGTACACGGAGCGACCCAATAAGCACAGCCTTCTGCATGCGGCAGACTAGTGATTCAGCATTGCGCTGACATGCCGGAATAGCTTTCATACTTGCCAACAGTGACGGTTTGGCTCCTCCAAGAACACCAATTATAAGGACAATTAATTTGACAGAATACTCTGGGTACTGCTTCCTGAGCTCAAAAAGTAGGTCTTGATATTTTGTCCGTTTGTCAGTCTCCTTCGCGGCTATGTTCGTTTCAGCAGGAGCTGAGAACTCGATGACATACATAGATCGCGCAGATTTATCAAGGAGAACTATATCAGGCTTTGTAGCTGAAAGTTGCCTGGTAGTACTGAATGAATAGTTCCAGAAAATTTTACATGATTCATTCTCTACAACGGACTCAATATCTCCAGGAACATAAGGCAGAACGGGAGTTTTATCAATACCGTAATGATGCCTTAGGTGATAGTATAAGACTCTTAGAGCAGCATTGTGGCGATGGATGTAGGCACAGCTTGCGTAATAACTGCATGCCGATAAGAGATGCATGAGCGTCTCTGGATGCGATCGACATGCTCTGCAAGAAGTATCTATTACTTCCGCATCCATAATTAAACGGCGGTACACAAGAGTGTTTATAACGCCGTCTTGACACGCCAAAACAAATCCCTCAGTTTCAGACTTCAGCCCAGCTGACCGCAAGAAGGCAAACGTCAGATCCTTTGATAAACCACATGTATCGATGTTCTTATAATAAATTCCATGCATCGGTTTATCGGTATGTTGTTTGAGCAGGAATTTTTGCTCTGCCTTCTTTATTGTATGCCTTGCCTGATCTGGCGTTAGAGATGCAAACGATGCATCTTGACGTTTTCTAGCGGAACTGAAGTCAAAATCAAGGCTGAGTTCATTTGCTGCTCTGTTTGCTGCCTGAAACAGAAACGCCCCAACACCCGCATATTCGTGATCACGCACGAGCTGTAAAAGCGGGTCTGAACTGTTACAAACCGCAATAGCAGTACCCAGTACAATTCTATTATGAAGACACTCCAAGCTGAGTAATCCTCTCCCTTCGAGATGACGCGGGAGGTACAAACGAGGAACGGACGATTTGGGGTGAAGACTCCTATAGATGGTCATCATTTTTCTGGTGCCCCTATCAAGCTGTTGCAACTCGTTAACCGTCCATTTGAATGCCCCAAAAGTGTAGAGCAGGACTGGAACAGCAAGCATGTTCGTAGCAGCGACTTTGTTCTTCCCCGACAACTCTGAACTCCAGATTTGCCGCAGGATCCGTCGATACTTGCTGCGGAGAGCCTCTTTGACGACTTTTACGTCCTGAACGTGACTCTCACTCACACCCAGATACGTGTAGGACTCTCCGGCGTCAAGATGGTGAACGACGCTTCCATCAACAAGTTGCACGTCTTCCCCGTAGTCCCCATTTCGTCCTTTTTTAATATGCAGAACCGCACACTTATCTAATCCGAATGTCATGCCGATATCCTCACTGTATACTTGTACGATGTTGAGCGCGAGCGTTAGATCTGTGGCGCTCGAGGCGTAAAGTTTTAAGTCATCCATATAAAATAAATGGGTGACTTTATGCCTACGATTGGATGGGACACCGCACATATACCCACGGCCACGCCTCAACGAGATGGAGATAGGCAATAGTGAGATGCAGAAAAGGAGGGGACTCAAGCTGTCACCTTGAAACACCCCCCGGTGGTATGATACCAAATCTGTTGTCACAACGCGCTTACCGGGTGTTATGATAAAACGCGTCCTCCAGAGTGGAAGTAGGTGTTCTATACATCTCACTATATCAGGGTGGACCTTCAGACACTTAAGTAAAATGATCAAAAGATCATGCGATGTAGTGTCAAACGCTTTTCTATAGTCCACCCAAGCCATTGACAGGTTGCGTTTGTATTGGACAGCATCTTGACAGATGCATCTGTCAATCAGCAAATTGTCCCTACAACCTGCAACGCCGCGTTTAGAGCCTCTTTGCTCATAAACGTCTCTCCAAATCGGCTCGATATGTCGCAGGATGCGTTCATTGAGGATGGAAGTGAACGCTTTGTATACAGTGTTAAGACAGGTTATCGGACGATAATTTTTCGGATCAGATAAGTTTCCCTTCTTGGGGATGAGAACAGTGCGGCCTTCTGTCAGCCAAGTTGGTATAGGCTCCATATTTGTTACCAAAGATGTGAAGATGCGAGCTAGATGCTTGTGTGTGGATGGGAACTTTTTCCACCAAAAGTTGTTAACAGCATCTATCCCAGGAGCTGAAAAACTCTTTTTGCCTGAAAAGGCATTCTTCACATCTGCCTCGCTGACTGACAATGGCGCTTCATCATCCACCAGGTGTCGGTTGCAGTACTGACTAAATAAATGGATAGCTGGAGTATCTTCATTAAATGGAGGTTTGGTCTCATAGAGTCCCTTCCAGAAACTCTCAACCTCTCTAGCAGTTGGCGGTGTATAAGCAAGTGGCGGACTTGTCTTAAAGACACGGGAAGGGCATGAATTAAAGGTGGCGTTCTCCTTTATGGCCCTGTTACGCCTTACTAACTTCTTCTTGGCAGAAGTTAGCGCCCGTATCTTGTCCAGGCCATGCTGCTTGATGGTCTGCAACGTGATTTTATTCAGTGTGTGATACTGTGCCCTAAGAGAGCGCGCAATGCGTCGGACTTTGGCTGTAAACTTACGGCCCGATAATAAATACTCTGTCACACACTGAATCCTGGACACCAACTGCCTTGCTGACTTTATCTTTGCGTCCAGCTGTTTTATACGCTGCCCAGACTTATCTCCTGCATGTCTGGAAAGTGCAGGGGTGGCTAAAACATTAGCTGCAGCGTAAACGGCGCAATCTACAGTCCAGAGGTCAGAATCATCTGCAAGGAACTCATCCAAAACTCCATCCATTTCGGCCAGATGGGCGGGCCGCAGCGATAATTTGTGGTGGACTGATCGCTGTCTGTCCTTCAAGTCAACATTGGTGCTCATAATGGTTAGGAACCGCGTCTTAAAATCATTATCAACAATGACAGCTGGAGACCATGGTGCGACACTGTTGGCCGCTTGTGGACTCGGCGGCGTAGCTGCCACTGGATTAGGCGGTTCCGGGTCAAATCCTGTTCTTCGCAAATGGTTGACATGGTCTCGAAGATTTTGGGCCGAGAAATTTGCAAGTTCTGGATGCATCTCGCACCAAACAGAATGCATCCGTGCCATGTACCCTCTTTGCGAAGGGTCACTGTTGGCGTGACATGCCAAAAGGTCACGCTTTAGGTCGTCCGTCCACACCATGCGGACGGCCGCGTTTTGTGTGCCACTCCCAACTCTACTAGGGCCTCCATCCGAGACAGGCCGGTTGTGGGTGGCTTTATTAAATTTCCGTTTAGGAACCAATGTTTCTGCACAGGGGTGGTTGGCCCCTTGTGCAGACGGCAGCATTTGTCAGATTAAATCTGTCCAGGGCACGCCACGAGGAGGCTGCTGATCCGATTTGTGCCCCTTATTATTATTATTATTATTATTATTATTATTATTATTATTATTATTATTATTATTATTATTATTATTATTATTATTATTATTATTATTATTATTATTATTATTATTATTATTATTATTATTATTATTATTATTATTATTATTATTATTATTATTATTATTATTATTATTATTATTATATTGTATCCATAGTTGTTTGAAAATACATCTCTTTAAATCAGAATAGGGGTGTCCCGTATTTTTTTAGGCGCATAGACTACAATCTCTCTCCCCTTCTTTTTTAAGCGCGTATTGTATTTTCACGGTAAAGTCAGACCGTTATAGTTTAAGCTCCCATGACACAAAAAGTTACCCCAAAGAACACCTCAAAATTATAAAGTGAAAATGGCTGAAAAACATGTCAGAAACATGTTGCGCCCGCCAGACAAGTAAAAATTTGTTAATTGTTATTTTTTATGAATTTTTGAAATTTAAAAAAAAACATGATTTTACTTTCCAAAACACCTGCTTGAAATTTATACAATTTGTAGTAAATAATGTACCATTTTTGAAAAAATCGGTCTGGCTGACAATTTTTGTTAATAAGCTAGCCAGACTTCATTTGTTATAAACTATTTTTTTTATGAAAATACATTTCATAACACCTCCTTGAATTTTTTTTTTAATAAAGTTTAAGATCTCTTCTATCTAATACAACTGGTCTGGCTGACAATTTTTGTTAATAAATTGGTCAGACTTCATTTGTTATAAAATTTTTTGTTTATGAAGTCTGTCATAGTAAAAAACATTTTTTCGCTGACAGACCAATTCTTTATAAGTTTCACTTCAACCGCGCGTATATAAAAATTTAGAGTAGGTAGGTACTTAATTATCCTTTGACATATTATAAAAATAAATAAACCCTTGAAACAAAAGCAGATATCATCTAATTATAAAAAAGTAAATTATAATGGTAATTAGTAATTTCTTTGATAAATATTTCATACATTTTTATGCATAACCTCAATTGATGTTAATAAACGATTCGTTAATTGTAATGATCACGAATTCAGTAAACAATACATTAGTTAATATATATCATACAGAATATCCACAAAATATTCACATGTTTATAAAACTTAAACAATTGATTATTTTAGGAACTATCCACAAATTATACGTACCTATGTACCTATTTTGAAAATATTTTATTGGAATGTGGATTCCTATAAGGTAGAAAAAAAATTTGAAATAAAGTTTGACCCTGCAGGCCATCCCTGCAACTTCCCGCTATTTTCGAGTTCAAAACGCTCAAAAATATATAAAATATAGGGAGAAGTTTATTTTTTACCTCTACGAGCTCAAAAAAATAAACACTTTCTTACGAATTTTTCGTTCACCAATCTCTTGAACAACTAAACCGATTTTTTTATGCGGTTTGCGGTAAACGACGCAGTTTTTTGAGGAGAAGATCTGATTAAATTTTGAAATTAATCGGTTTAGTAGTTTAGAAAATATTCCAAAAAAACAAAATTCTAAAAATTTAAGAAACTTGTATTTTTGAGATTTCTCAAAATCTAATGGGACGAACCATCCCAAATTATCAGGAAATCTAAGTTCAGCAAAGTCATGTCAGATGCCGCAAACTGCGTTTCAATCGGACACTCCGTTCAAAAGTAATAAGACATTTACATACACACACACGCACACACACAAAACGAGATCTGACGAAAACTCGATTTTCGAAAATCGGAGTGAAAACAATAACTTCCCGATTTTTTTGAAGATCACTAATTTTTATGGCGGGTTAAGTTAAAAATCCAGCCAATTGGGTGACAGGACCTTTTTAACTTCAAAAATAATGCCATTTAACGTATTATAATAAAGAAAAAAATATCTGTTAACGCGTGCGGTGACGCCGATAACAGCTAGTATTAATATTATGATATTTTTTATTCGTTTGCATGGTTACATCATATTGTATCACGTGTAAAAATTAACCAATGGATATAATATAATTATGTCAGCTACATAAATAATTTTATTTGACAGATTTTCAGAACAAAAGATAGTTGATTTTTTTTAATTTCAAAATATTTCCAAAACTAGAATATTTCGAAAAACATTTTTTACTAAACTTTCTTGGAAAAATAATTAGAATAATAAACCATTATGAAAAGTATACCCTTATAAAAGAAAAAAAACAACGTTGTAGCTGCGCCCATGTCTTCAACGCATGCGTTGATTTTCCCTAAAAAAATAATCCGCCATTTCATACTTACATGTCAAACATCTTACCAAAATACGGTTCGCTTAGCCGTTTGACCTGTATTGTGCTCACAGACAAAAAAAACAATTTTTTTCAAAACATTTTTTTTTTTGGATTCGAGGCACCTTAAAACGAAAAAATATTGTAAAATTTTAGGAAGTCATCAACTGCCAGAGTTATTTGGACCTAATATTAATTTGATTTTTAGTTTTTTAATAATAAATTGAATAGCTAATTGACACCAGTCCTACACAATAAAATGCTTAATAAAAATTTGGACTGCATAACGATTTAAGACAAATCTGAAAAGAATCTACCTGAAAAGTACATCCAAATTTTAAGGACGAATTTCAAAGGAAAACAAAACAATCAGCACTTAATTATAGTAAATTAATTTATTCATTGTTTTATTTATTCCTAAAGCTTTATTTATTAAAAATTGTATATTTCATACAGAAAAAATACTAATAATGATTCTACTCTACAAAGATAAAAATTATAATTTTAATTTTGATATTTTAATGAAATTAATAATAAATCAACGTAAAATTATCATGGACATAGATCTATTCCTATGTCCATGAAAATTATACATGAAAAAAACATACAGGTGTCCCACAGTTGAGTCAAAATATGAATTTCCAGATAAAATAATTGAAACTATTGTCTTGCTTTTTTGACAAGAATGACTTCAGACTATCGATGCTAGAGCTTCACACGAGACGAGAGTAGACGAGACTATCAAAAATCTCGTCTCGGTCTCGTCAATCCCTAGAAAATTCAGTCTCGTTCAAGTCTCGGTCTCGTCTCGTTACCAGATGTCTCGTCTCGTCTCGCTTAATTTTAAATAATGATAATATATATTATATAAACTAAATAATAAATAATAATAAGTAGTTTTTTAAAGCTATATTTATTACGTTATTATATAGAAATATTTGAACATATACATAATTTTTTTTATTTTACACACTCAGATTTTATATTTTGTAAAATATATTGTTTTTTATTTCGACCTTTTCTAATTTTTCCAATAAAAACTTTATAAAAAAAAATTTAACGAGACCATAAACGAGACTCTCGGGTTGCACTGTATGTGGTCTCGGTATCGTCCAAAATATTTACCAAAACGTATCGTCTCGTCTCGTCTCGCTTTTCCGAGACGAGAACGAGACGAGACGAGAAAAATCTCGCTCTCGTGTGAAGCCCTAATCGATGCTCAGTTCTTTTTTTATCTATATCAATATCTGGGTTAGAGTTAAGTCAACTGTAGGATACACCGTAAAATTTTGAATTTAAATTAATAAAACAATACACAAATCTATAACGCATTATTGTTTTTTTTAAATACTTTTTCTATATTTATTTACGATTTTTATTGATCAAGATAAAAAGTTTGTGTTCCATTGTTTGAAATACTTTTTAAACTAAGCCTTAGTTTTATGAAAAGCAATCTTTTTCCAATTTTACAGGTTTAGAGCCTTGTCATACACAGAATTACATTAATAATATTATACTTATAACATTATTATTAATACATAATTTCTTAGGTACCTACGCTTAAAAAAAATATGCACAAGTTTTTCGTACTAAAGTGGTATTTTAAAACACATCCGCTATTAAAAAGTTGAAAGTGAAAACAAATGATTAAAACACAAAAAAAAAACACAAAAAAATTAATTTACTGGTAGAATAAAATTTTAAATATTTTTATATATTTATATTAAAAAAGACAAAAAATACAAAATTTAATGAAAATTACTCTATCATGAAAAAAAAGTATATAATTGCTATACATAATTTATACGTGAAAAATTATACAAAACTTTTTTAATGTCTATTTTCATTGCACTAATTATTTTTTTTTATTTCATTACTGACCACGGATTACAAAAATATTTTTACATATACGCCAAACGGGAGGCGTAAATAAACTACAGTTTACGATCCTCAATAAAATATTCAGAACTGTTTTGATGCAAAACTGCAAAAAAAATTGAAAACAACAAAATAAAACTAGATCAAATTTTTTGAAGCGATAATTATAAATGTAAATAATTAAATAATTTGACAGTGTCATTCCCCAGAAAAAAATGGTGGGAATATTTTTGAATTTCTTTTCGCACCGAGTAAAACTTTAACAATAAAAAATAGACTGTATATTTTACACTACACACTACAGAAATAAAACTGGTATAATTATTTAAAAAAAATGTACCGACTACCGGGAACTAATCTACTGCCTTTAGATGAGGAGTCAGTCGTTCTACGTCGCCGCCAGCTTAGCTTAATGTTCTATAGCCGGTTTTTATAGTATACGGTATACGCATACTGCAACGTTTCATTACAATACAATCTCATTAAAAAATTTTCCCTATCATGCCAAAAGAAGTTTTATTTAAGAAAAAATCAAATCTTTCGCATCATGTAGGTATAAGTATCTATATAATATTTCAATGATACTATGAAGTCTGTTACAGGTATAACAACTGATTTAATAAGTTAATAAATATAGCTACTATTAAAACACTGTAACCGATAATGGAAATTTTAGTAATTTAATGAATTTCAATCAGCATTTCCGATTTGTAGTCAAACTGACTACCGTTCGATGATTTTGCAAACACGTAACGATTTTGATTATCGTGTTTTTCATCCGTCACATAAATGACGTCGCCAAAAGCGACACTTCTAATTACACACGTCTTGTCACCACTAGGTTCCAAAAAGAAGTTTTTGTTGTAACCTAAATTGTTATAATAATTGTATACAAACTTTTCTTGGCTCGTTTCATCAGAATAATTGTATTCACTGTCGAGTCGTTCAACTATTCTTTCTTGTGGAATAGTACTTATTAATCTCTTTGTACCATCATAAAACGGATTTAAGGCGTACATGTATTCTTCATATCTTTTGTTTTTGAACATCACGAACTGGCCACTTTCACTAAAACTGACAATCCAAACTTTTTCAAGAGTATGGGAAAAATCATATCTTGGAATCCATGCAAAAATTCTCCGAATATTGTCGTCCTTTTGGTGTTTTGTTCTGGAAGCGTACAGGAATTCATCATAATAAGCTGATTTGATGTAAACTTCGCCAGATGAAAACATCACATTTCGGATGCAAGTAGGAAATAACTGTTTTACATCATGAGCATCTTTTTTGTATTGATAATCGTAATATGTGTAGTAACTTTCGTTCAGTACGGTTTTATTATAATGATAGGCTATTTGTAATAACGAAATATCATTATTTTTATAATTTTCAATTTTTTCTAACAGCAGTTTATAAGCGATGATTTTCATATAAACAAAGTCAATCGAATCAATTTCTTTTAAAAGATATTTGTTATTAACGTGGTACAAATTGTTGATTAAAGAGCGTAAACTTTTATAAAACAATTTTTTTAGAAAATATTCAGTCGTTGACAACATTGGAGAATTAATTAATTTACTTTGGATTTTCTTGACGTTTTCAAATGTAATTTGATCGGCGTTTGACATTTCATAGTACAATGATTCGAATGCAATCACGGCTTGTTCGTCGTTTGTGACACTTTGGCAAAAATCAAAAACGTTAGGAAAATTATTATAATTATTTTCATAAGCACGATTAATAATTAATTTGATTTTATTGTTATTTTTTAATGAATTAACAACTTTAATTGCTTCATCAATATCACGACTTCGTATTAAATCCACACATTTATTCGGTAAATTTAATTTGTATTCTTCGTCACGAAATTTGTTAAACGCGGCACTAACCCCGTTTATTACAAGATAATTGAGTAGACTCAGTTCCAAGTCTTTTGAAACACTTTCTTTTACATCGCCATTTGACATCGATTTCAAATATGATTCCAAATTTATCTCTACATCGGAGTTATCAAGTGTCACGTATTTATTTTTTGTTGATTTAAAATGATTTTTTAATATATTTCGAATTTTATTTTCTTCCAATGATTCATTGGAAGAAGATACATCGTCCCAGCTACTGTCTTCTTTCGAGGACTGAGAAAATGATTCAAAAGATGCTGCTGTATAAATTATATTAATTAAAAATACAATAATTGTAATTATTGTAATTAAACGCTTGGACATTTTGGATTGAATTCTTTTTGCGCGACTCAATTTGAAAAGACAATGAAATGATAAATCTGAATTGTGTCCAGTTTTATGTAGGTACACGTTGTGAATGCCAGTTTCTTACCCGTCTATAATATTATCAGCGACATTGTGCTGATAATCTGAAATTTGAGACGGCAATTTAAATAAAATAGCAAACAACGCACTGCTTATTCCATTCTGCAACCTTTTGAAATTTGCTATCTTAAAAATTCCACTGCGGTTTCCTTTCTAATTTTTATAATTATTTGATTTCCATTCGAAGATTCCTATACTTTGGCACAGTTGAACGAATGGTATAACTGATAAACTGATTACACACAGAATGTCTCTAAAAACGACCGATTTCGCCTTAGGGCTATACAGCTCTTAATAAGCGTATACGCATGGGTCTATACTATGGGATTGGATAATCGCCCAAAAAATGTGTCCGTTTCATAAAAGAGACAGAGCGAACGTGCGGCCTATAATTCTATATTTATCTCTCTCAACACAGTGTCGTAGTCACGGGTGACAAGAATACAGATTGGCCGCACGCACGTTCTATCTCTCTCACTATGTGTGGCCACTTGTGAAAATACGGATAGCTCAGTTCAAAGATGCATGTCTAATGATCGGCGCATACGGAGATAACCTACCATTTAATGTTGTTTTTAATATAATAACTAGTAGTTAAGCCTGTCTCCGTCAGGCGTAATCAAAGTTCAAATATTCATATAATATAGAAGTTAACATATATTTTAGAAGAAGACCTCCCACTTGTTTCTGTCCCTGGGGAGTAAATCTATAATCCCGCTCAACATAAGATTTGGTGCCGTGTTCTTTACTATAAGTCTTTCAATCTCCTAGGTCAACTGGGACCTTGTGGAGGGTCTGAAAAGACAGACAGACAGATATACAGATAGTTCGACGGACAGATAGACAAACAGACAGACGGATGGACAGACGAGCATACGAACATCCGGCACACATTAGAAAATTATATATAGATGAGTTAAATTCTTTGCGGGGTCTTGGGTTCAAGTTTAATGGAGTTTCGGAAACCGATTTTTGACATGCATTTTAAGGGTTGAAGGAGGCATCGGGTAAAAAAATGTTTCAGACAAATGTTGCATATTTTTTCTAGAAAAATCATAATTTATGATAAAAAATAGGTATTTCTATTAAAAAAGTCACCCTCATCCCTGCGTAGAGGATGAGAGTAAGGGGTGGTATTTGTCTTTATACTTTTGCCTGAAACTTTTTTCGAAATAATCGAGTCCAACCGAGATATTAGCTTGTCTCAAGATAAACGCCCCACCCTGTATATTACAATTTATTGAAAAATGAAGAGAAAATATCAAGAGAAAAAAGTAATGTTTTGACGATAACTTTGTCAATTTTTCAGATATCTTAATTTTTCAAAAAGCATTTTGTAGGTACGTTCCGGGGCTACAGAACCTGTAGAGATGAACTGTTTTAAAGCTTTTGTTTTTAAGATGTCTGAGCTTAAAGGACTTCCAAAAGGTGCCTTTTGCGCTGTAAGACGAAGTTCTTACGAATATATCTCAACAAACGTAAGTCCTAAAAGAAAAAAAAAATACTAACATTTTCTGTAGACGAAGGCCTAAATTTTTAGTATCTTGCATATTACGCGTATGTCCCTTTGTTTAAACGTAATCGGCAACAGAAAGATATTTTTTTCGGTATTCGGAAAAAAAGTTCAAGGTTAAATCGATTTTTTTTTCAAAACTAAGCATCCAAATACATGTTGTTAGTACCCAAAAGAAGTAGATCGTAAGTGGAGTACGTTTAAATTACATTTTTTCAGTTAAGCCATCGGTTTTATTATCGACCTTTGCTTCAATAAAACCTGTATGACCATCTCATTTTCGCCGTAACTCGGTCAATTTAAATGATGATAACATTTAGAAAAGCTCATTTTGAAGGGTTTTTTAAGCTGTGTAAATGAACCATTTAATATTTTTTACCAAAACGCTGTTGTCTCCTTGTAAATGGCGTTGAAAGGAATGAATAATTTTGTTAGCGAACAAACTTTTATGTTTAAACGGTCATAACTTTGTTTCTATTGTACGTACATAAATTTAAAAAATATGGAATCGATTCGTTATTTAATAAGCTTAATTTTTGCTATTTTCAGTATTTTGATAGAGCGCATAGTTTTTGAGTTATTCGTAAAATAGCGTTCGAAAACGTCCGTATTTCAATAAAAAATCGAGATTTGGACACAACATTCATCTTAGTAAACTAAGATGAATGTGGGTGCTCATGTCCCTTCCTTCCCTATTCGTTCTTTTGCACCCGGGTGAAACCGGGCGGGACCGCTAGTTTAATTATATTTTTAAGCTCAAAGTGTCGTTAAAAATTTACACCAATTTTCAAACATAATGCCGGGGTATATTATGTAAAATTTCGCGCCCTGTAATTCTTGAATTACTTGCGCATATACTCCCACTGGTTTTTTCTTATAATTATATACGATATTCAAAACGGAAGTCATTTTCCAGAAATTTTGTTTGTCTGTTTGTACCAGCGGCTGGAACAGTTTTAATCAAACTTATTGCACTCTAGTACCTGCAAATTACAAGTAAGTATACGGTGTTTTTGTTGTCTGATCTAAATCAGTTCAGTAGTTTTTGAATTAACCGAAACAAACAAACTGACATAAAAATTATGAAAATTACCAATTCGGTCTCGGTACCTTATGAACTCTTACAAGCGGTACAGTGTACATATTCTGTCGAAATTTTGTTAAAAACGTTCAATTAACAGACAAAGTTACGATTTTATTTATTTACTATTTAGTATTAATAGTTAGTGTTTTTAGTGCTTCCTGCAACTTCCAGAGGTGTCACGATCCACAAAATGTAATATGTAACGTACATGGGTGCCGGCAAAATTGATTCCAAGAGGGGTGCAAAATAGGTACTAACTGTGCCGTGGAATGCAAACAGTTCACTATTTTAATTAATACTGGCGTAAAAGTCTTCTATTTACTCAAATGAATTCCTTCTCTCGGATTTTCTATTTACACGTGCCTCAGTCAGGTGGGTGCACCTCCCTCGCGGCGCCCACAGTAACGTCCAAGGTTTTCAGACGCGATGCCCTGTTTTGGTTATATCTAATTGCAGCAGGCAATGCGGCAAAGCTAACTGATTAGTGATTATAGGGATTAAATAAGCGATTGCACGTGTCTGTTCTCACGTACGACCCCTTGGCTTTTAGCGCTATGACCATTGAAATAAAAATATTGGGCATTTTAAAATTAAATAAAACACAGCGTTGTATCTATTTACACTTATAGAAAGAAACTTAATTTTATAACAACGGGATCGTTCCACATTTTTTTTTGTTGCAATCGGCATTACAAATAGCTGATGTTACTATTTCTTGAGAATTTTTTGGACGCTTTTTCGTTATTAAAGATAATTCCAAATGTGTGTATTTATGCTGCTACAGAAATGACGTAAATAACATTCAGTCTGATTAGATCTATACTGTGACACCCCCACTGATCTGTTAAACTAAAAGCAAATCGCGAGGAACATTTCTTTCTATAGATAAAGAAGTGTGACTAGTCATCTACGGCATAGTTTCTCAACCGGTGGTTCGCGGAGATTTTTGGGTGGTCCGCGAAGATTTTTGGAATGTTGTATTTTATGAATTTTTAAACTATATTTTTTGTTACTGTCTGTTTTAATATATTTAAATAAATAATGTTATATCAGCATACGGTGTTACAAAATTAATTGTTTTGAATAAAAAGTCAATTATATAAATATTTATTATTTTATTCTAATGTTGATGGTTCCCAAAACATTTTTGTATTTTTTGGTGGTCTGCGGATGTAAAAAGGTTGAGAAACTATGATCTACGGTATGTTCTATGGCATCGTATGGTGATTTTGCCCAGCGTTTACAATGAACGAAATGATCGACGGACGGTCGTTGTTGGTTGCTGGTTGCAGGTGCTGGTTTAATGTGCGCTACTTCGTTAAATATCATTGGTACCTTTACAAACAGGCGTTTCTCCGTGCTGTGCTGGTCTATGCTTGATAAGTGTGTGCGATCTTTTATAAGTAGAAAACAGCACGCGACGTTCATCCCCTAAATATTGCCGTAATGTTACATGCACATAGATCAAAATATAAGGTACTTAGTACTGCCAGATATTTACACCCCTTTTATGCCTGACTGATGCGTAAAACTTTAATGATGAGACTAAATACCTAACAGTAACAGGTATTTTGATTTTGGGGCGTTTTCCCTCTAAATTTTCCGAAACATGTCGTTTTGACAACCTGTAAAAATTTATAGATAGGTACTGTTTGTTTTTTTAATTGGATAGCTTAAAAACTTCAACCAAAACGCTAAAATAATGTTCTCTGACAAATCACATGAACCATTTAAAATGTCTGACACCTCGAATATTTATGTCGAACATATTCGAGGTGTCAGACATTTTAAATGGTTCATATTATTTGTACATATTAACATATTTGACATATTAACTCTGACATAGCTACAATACGTACTCAATACTCAATATGTTCGCACCCGCGAACCTCTTTAATCTATGAAAATATAGTACTCAGTAGGAAAACCCCTTAGGGTACCTACCTTTGCGTCTGGAAATGCTGACGCACCATCACACATATGATTACACAGATTAATCGCAATTATTATTAAAATATAACACATTTTCAATAGAAAGATATTCAAATACAAGCACAGTACAATTACTCTTCACTCTTATAAGATCATCACAGAAATGGCTTCTCTTATTGAATCTTTGTCAACTTCTACATAAATCTACCCAACTACGAAGTGGTTCTAATTTATTAGTTATAACTTTTGTGCGACCAAATGCAAAGTCCTGTCTTATATCTCTCAACGACTACCCTTATATTATCTATAGTTTGTTATTTTAACCCAGTGGCGGATCCACGGGGGGGGTTCGGGTCCAAACCCCCCCCTTCCAGAGAATCAAAAATCCCAAATTAAAATCTTACTGCGTGATGAAAAAAAAGCTTTTCATGTTTTTCATGAAATCTCCGCAAAAAGAGTAAAAATTTTTCAAGACCCCCCCCCCCCCCTTGCCGTAATCCTGGATCCGCCACTGTTTTAACCTCTTTTTTTGTGAGGATACAATATTTTTAAGTAAAATATCAATTTTACATACACCCAAAAATAATATTTCTTACATAGTGTAACAAAACTGCTGTAGTCTTACAATGTTAACTGTTTAACAAACAGTAAAAACACACAAACGAAAGCGTATAACGTTAACAGAAATAAAACTAATAGTTCTAGGGCTAAGTAACAGAGAATAAAGAATTATGTACAAAGAAATATTTACAACACACAACACAGAGTTTATCAGCGCAATTGTCTATTCACTATAAGTTATTTATTGTAAAACCACTCACTAGAGTTATATTTATTTTATTAGATTAACGGAATTTATGTTGTAATGCCAGAGCAAGCACAATTTATGTAACACAGTTATCTGTACGTCCACTCACTGTTAACACGCTGTAACTGACTGTACTGAACTGACTAAACTCAACCAAACCTCTGGCCGCCTTATATAGATTTTGGTCTATGTTCCAGAACGTTCGAATTGAGATTTCCTGTCCTCTCTACTCGTTCGGGTCTCTACGGCTTGGTGCCGGCTACCTGCATTCATTGTTGCTTGTCGTTACATGCGTGGGCGCCTCTAACGGTCGGATGTCCGTTACCTGCGTTCATTGTTTGTCCGTTGACCTTCGAGCGTTTCGTAGACTTTTCTAGAAATTCCATAGGCGTAACATTGTGGGGTAAAAATGCGCAACAATACCAATAGTTGGTTTTCCTTCTTAACGGTCGAGTAGTCAATTGTACACGAGCTTCGTGAACGTCAAGACGAATGAAATTTATTCACCATCGTACATTTTAAATCTAAATAAACTCGAACGTTAGGATTTTAGTTTGTTTATACACAAAATGTTGTATATTTAGGTGAGACTATATAATAAAATAATAATATAGGTTTACTAGGTACACAACTAACTACTTTACAACGTAGGTTACAGTTTGTTAAATACATATAATTTTATTTGACGTTTACACAGACATGTCTAAATCGAATATTTATTTATACAGGGCAGATATGTGAAGTTTAAGCTTGCGGATCTATTCTGTACCACTGTATCTTTTGGATTTAGAAATTACGTCCATTTAAAACTTAACAAAAATCATAATAGTAAATTGTATATCTATAGTGTCGTAACTCGTAACGAATTATATTACGGCGAGAGCTGAAGGATGACATTATGTTACAAATAATAGATAGTCCAGGTGGTAGGGAGATTTTCTCTGTGCTAAGCTGAAAACGTACTCTACCTCGCTGAATTTTTGCATACGCTTTTAGGCACTTCTTAATCCACAAAAGTCTACAATTTTTGCGTTACGAGGGGGCAGGAGGGTCCTAAAAGGTGCAACATTTGTTTTCTAATTTTCTCGGCTTGTACCTATTACCTATAGCTACGACAAAAATAATTATACCAATGTAGAGAGCGCTCCGAGCACTTTCGTCGTAACTGCAACGGTTACCGATTTATATCAGACATTTTGAACGATGTTTTGAGATATTTTTAGAATAACAACATTTAATTTTCCTGCGTAGCTAAGGAAAAGTAATTTTGAGAATATTACATGAGAGAGAGAGAGAGGAAGTTGATGTAACAATACTTGCTACAATACTTTTGAATTCGTAGAACCGTTGCAGTTACGACGGAAGTCATGAGAGGCAAACTTGTAGTGCTCGGAGCGCCCTCTACATTGGTATAATTAATTATTTTTGTCATAGCTATAGGTAATACAAGCCGAAAATATTAGAAAACAAATTTTGCACCTTTCAGCTCCCCCCGTAACGCAAAAATTGTAGACTTATGTGCATTTGGGACACTGAGAGGAGCCTAAAAGCGTACGTAAAAATTCAGCAAGGTAGAGTATGTTTCCAGCTCAAACTCCCTACCGCCTGAACTATAAGCAAGTTTTACAGTCACACAAGGCGTTAAGCTATTATACGAACGAGATATACAGTTCACTTTAAATAATTGACTATAAAAAAGTACCTGATATACAAACAGTGATATACTGTGGAATTGGTAGGTATAGCGCAACCAGTTTTGTTTAACTTTACCGCACTAGTACGTATTGAGTCACTTTACATGCCTGTATCATGCATGTGAAGTAGCTATCTTATGGGGGTAAATAGTGTAAAAAAAAACTTTGGAGTATCTGAACCAACGTTTGGAAAAGTTCTAGTTGGTTTCCATTTTTCATAAGATTCTGAAAAAATCTTAAAAGTCAAAATTGTCCTATTTTTTTAATTTTTATTTCAATGAGCATAAGCAAACGTCTGTGCTGTATATTGGCTTTGAATTTATGATCATTCAACGATTATATTGCCATTTTTGGAAACTTTTATGTTTTGGTTTGAAAGGACTCGCCTGTATAAGAATATTCACACAGTCTCATAATATATAAATATATATAAAGATCACCTCAAACTATTCATGACAGTGAAAGAGTAATTAAATTATTGATTAAACAATAAATAATAACACAGAAAACTGGAAACCGTGAACATGCGTCCCCAACACATATAAAAAATATAAAACAATGTATTATAACGTAGTTACAAGTAGGTATACAGTCAGGGCCGGCTTAAGAGCGCTCTCTCACTAATTACGATAATTAAAAGTGAAAAATAGTTACGTTCACCGTTTACAGTCTCCTAAATTATATATAGGCTACCTACAATTAACTTCCTCTGGACTCTTTATTTCAATCATTTTACCTCGCCTAAAATAGTGCTCTTTCGAAGCTATTTTTAAAGCTAAAGAGTTCGAGTAAATGTCAAACAGTCCTTCAGGCGATTTTTTTAAAGTTTTGGTTAAGTGTGATTGGGTAATTTATATACAGTGTAAACTCTTTATAACGTCCTTCGTTATAACGAAAAACTCCCTATAACGTCGAAATTTTTACGATTTGGTTGGTTTACCTTAAAACCTATACATTAATACCCTCTTTATAACGCAACAGCCATTCTCTATTACTTAATAAATAAGAATAATTCGCACAGGTCACACTAGTTTTTTAAAAACGTTTTAGAAACGTTGGCCACACGTGATACTCTGGTAAGCCCCCCCCCCCCACCTCTACGTGAGATTGGGTGATGTTCGGCTCGACGCCCTCCCCCTTAAACGCCTCACGCAATTTTTGAACGCCTCCTAATCTAAAATTATCATTATTAATCTGTTAATATAAAAATGTTAAATCCTAGAATTTTTTATTTAGGCGTCAGCAAATGTTTACAGACATAAAGAGGACCATTCTGAACCATCACCATCTATTCAACAAGCACTTGATGACGCCAAACTTATCGAAAAATTCCTATTATTTAATGAAGATTATTCCACCACATCCCAAGGCATGCATAAGATACTTAAAATACAAAACAAATATTGGCATAGCGAAAAACGTCAGGCAAAGGACCCCGCACGGAACATATGGGAATCGGCCCTCGGTTAAAATCTTCCATACTCGGGGATATTATCCAAAAATCGACGCTGATCAAAAGTCTCCATGGGCACGAAGTCCGGAAATGCGATCTAGTGAAATTACAATATCACGATTAACAAAGATTCGTGATATTATAATTTCACTAAGTGAAATTATAATATCACGGGTTTGACAATATCCCGGCGACATATATACTGTATATGATATATCTATGTGATGTAGATATGTCTATAATAGAATATCACAAGGAGACGGGTGCATTTGCTCATTTTCCCTATTTTGATTGCAATAAAAGTATACTTTTATTGCAATCAAAATAATAATAACTCCTCGGGATCGCATTTCGGGACTTCGTGCCCATGGAGACTCTTGATCAGCGTCGATTTTTGGATAATATCCCCGAGTATGGAAGATTTTAACCGAGGGCCGATTCCCATATGTTCCGTGCGGGGTCCTTTAACAAACTATAGGTATATGTGTTTGGAATAAATTAATTTTGTGAAAATTGGTTATTTTTCTTTCTTCCCTCCATATAACGAAAATTCTTTATAACGAAAAAAATGTTCGGTCCCTTAAAATTCGTTATAAAGAGATTATACAGTACATTGAAGATTATTGTTAATTTGGTTGTTTTTCTTTCTTCACTCCATATAACGGTAACTCTCTATAACGATAAAAAATGCTCGGTCCCTTGAGTTTCGTTATAAAGAGTTTATACTGTATATTTTTCACACGACAACTTTTTTAAATAAATTTCTTCGCCTGTAGGATCTGTAGTTGTGATTCTTGATCTTTCATATTATGCCGTTCACCCGAATCCCCTTAGCTTTCAAAATAGTATCGAGAGAGTTGTAACCGTTTTTAGACGAGGGACAAGGATTTGAGATGAAGAGTGCATAGAGTACCTATTTGTAGGTTTTAAGGCGCCTTTATTATTTACGGCTTTTAATTAGGTACGGTTTCTCACTAAATAAGAATTCGATAGGTTTATAGCTTTTACAATATTCTAGTTTGAGTATTAACTCTCTTATGATAAGAAATAATAAAAATAAACTTTTTAAAGAGAAGATTTTATTGCAGCGTACTAAAAAGAAAAAAAAATATAAACTTATTAGATAGGTACATAAATATAAAAACGTGGGTTGTAAGCTCAATGATAGTTCATTAGTTATCATTATGAATCTAAATTACGTATAAACATTATTTTTTTCTTTTTTAGTACTTACACTGCAATACAATCAAAGTTTCTTTTTTCTAATATTTTATTTTCAAATTTTTAGTTACATCTTAACCTATGCATTTCTCATTATGGAAGAACAAGGTAATCCGCCATATTGGGGCGTCTATCATATTGAGTTTAGAATGACGTCACATAGATTATCGTTTTCTATTTGTCAAACTCTTTTATTTGAGTTTCATGTCAAGAGTTGAGAAGAAACAAATAGTCCGCCATATTAGATAAACGATATTGCATTGTCACCGAACAACACGTGCGAAAAATGTCAAAGGTTTAGCTTAATCAGAACTAGTCGAAGTTCTGATTGCAAGTTTTTGAACCAAATTGACTGACAAGCATGCCAAATTGAATAAAAACTTGTAAAAATGCGCGATTGCGGCCCCATTCTGTAGAGTTCCCTGAATTTCATACTTTATCAATTATTTAAACTCGACGCCGCTCACCGCACAACGGAAAAGTCATTTTCTGTTTTGTCTAATAGTAACTGTTATATGCGTGTTACAAAGTTATTTTCTACCTTAAGTTGCGTTCAACATAATCATCAGTCCACCATAAAACAACGTCATGTACCCTGTTTTGTTTTAATCAATTTTACGATCATTTTTTCTCAATTAATCCATTAATAACGAGCCTTTACCGGCAAATTCGCTAGTGTCGATTTTAGCAAAAAAAAAATTCTTACCTGTTCGTAGCAAATGCAGGCGACCTTTAAGGATATTATGGAAGAAAATGGTATAAACCGAAAAATGTCCCTCTCTGACGGTTTATCTGTAAATTCTGAAGCTCTCAAAGAAATTACAAATCAATTCACTATAGATAAATAAAAAGTTAGAAGAAAACGAATCATGTCTTCATTCAATTTGGTTAAATATATAGAAAAAAATCCAGCCAATTGAACGACGGGACCATTCCAACTTCAAAATGTTGACATTTGATATAATATATTAAAGAAAATAAAATGTCTGATATCGCGTGAGGTGACACAGGTAATGGCTAGTATTCAATATGATATTTGCTATTCGTTGCCATGGTTACCTATACATAATATGTTCACGTCAGAACAGCTGACTCTTTTTAACCGACTTCAAAAAAGGAGGAGGTTATAATATGTTCGTCTGTATATTTTTTTATGTATGTTCACCGATTTCTCCGTCAATTATGGACCGATTTTCAATTTTTTTTTATTCGAAATGTGCACTTCCGAGGTGGTCCCATCGGAACCAAGTCAGGATCTGATGGTGGAATCCGGAGAAATCGAGGAAAACTCGCAAATTTCAAAGGCACGCATAATGTTTTTTTTATGTTTCACCGATTTCTCCGTCAAATATCTAACACTAAAAAGAGAAAAATAAAATATATTTTACAAAAAAATTGAACCGACTTCAAAATATGCACTAAAAAGTAAAAAATAATTGCGTATTGAAATGTTTTGGGGTCGGTGCCACATCGGAATTCGAAAGTAGCAATTTAAATCTTACATGTCTCTAGTTCTCGGAATAGATTTCATTTTGGCTGACACCGACTCCAAAACATTTCAATACGCAATTATTTTTTACTTTATAGTGCATATTTTGAAGTCGGTTCAATTTTTTTGTTAGAAATATTTTATTTACTTTCAAAATATTAATTCCAAAACTATAAAGTTAAGAAAAAAAATTTTGAACGAAACAATAAATAGAATAATAAGTCGTTATAAAAAGTATACCTACCCTTATTATATAAAAAAACAACGTTATAACATATATCTCTTCTGCGCATGCGCCGATTTTTCCCAAAAACAATAGGGCCCTTCATATTTTAATACCAAACATCCTCTCAAAATTTGGTTTCAATCCGCTCATCCGCTTGACCTGTATCGTGCTCACAGACAAACAGACGTACAGAGTTTTCCAAAAATATGTTTTTTGGATTCAGGGGACCTCAAAACGAAAAAATATTGTAAAATTTTGAAAAGTGAATTTTGACCTAAGATAGTACCATTCCCCACTTGTGGATTGGAATAGTAAAATGCTACCAGAAATTTGAATTTGATTCACAAATCTCTGGAAGAGCGATGGAAGTTTTGATGTTAGGAGACTGAATATAAAAATTAATTACACACGGCAGAAGTGACTACTTCTTATAAAAACAAAAATATAATATGGCTAATGGAAGATCAAGCTCGCAACCTCCGCGTTAAAAATACGACGCTTTAACCGGCTGAGCATATCGGACAGTTTTTAACTGACAGAATCTCACGACGCTAAATAACTAAGAGTAAACTGTATATAAATAATAGCCGAATAAAAATGGCCGGGTTATAAATTTTACTTTAACGGGACGATCCATTTGAAAAATATAATTTTTATACACACCCTTATAAAATTGCTGCTTAAAATGACTAATTTAACACTAGTGCTCTGTAGGTACTAAAACAAATAAATGCTATCTCCCAAACCAACAGTAATTTACAAAAGTCATGTCAATTAGCATTCAATAATATAAGAGGAACAGAGAAAGCAAAGTAGGCGTAGTTTTTGTAAACAACCCAAATAGATTGAAAATGACTACACAGACAGCTCTCAAAAATATTAAAGGTTTACTTTGTACGACGTGTAAATCAGCTATTTTACAGGAGGCAAGTGCAAAACAATTTTACGTATCTCGAACGTAATGCTATTATGACTCGTGTGACTGCTAAAACTCACTAATCACTCGTTTTTACATTTTGTCACGAGCTGCATTCATGTACTAGAAACATAAACTACTATTTCGTACAACTGAAATTGTTGAGTTTTAAATCTTGTGAATGCTGCTTTAATTGGCCAACTTTGGCTTACGTTAATTCAGCCGCCATTACATAGAGCGTTCCAACTTTTGCTACATGAGTTAAAAGTTGAAATTTAATATCTGACTAGTTTACGAATTTTATGAAACTTTTGTCACTGTATTTACGTTTATTTGACAAGTTTCTGTAACTGTAACTCGGTTGGGGCGTGTTAGTTTGGGGACTGTTGTATCCGTTGAAGTTAATTAACAGTAGCGTAGAACTAACAAAATCTATTCTTTTATGATGTGCTACAGGTAGCGCTGCGTTCGAATTTAACCGGACATGTTTGGTTTTTATGGTCATGTCCGGCCAAATATTTACAAGTCCGGTTTTTAATAAGCTTTTTGTCAATGAGATTTCAAAGAAAATGCCATTTTTGATAAAGTAGTTTAAATTTCAAATATTCATACTAGCCTAGTCAAGAACTGTGACTATTGAGAAAAATAGACCCAAGTCTCCAAAAAATATGAGCAATAGCTTATAGTCAGAGTGCCTGTCGGCAAAAACTTTACTGACACATTATACTCTCCCCAAACTTTGTATATGGCTTCATTAGGCTTAGTCTGACACCTATTTCCTCTATGACTTTTCTTGATTTTGGGGCGTTTTCCCTCTAAATTTTCTAAAAGATGTCGTTTTGACGACATGTAAAAAATTATAGATACTGTTTGTTTTTTTAATTGGATAGCTTAAAAACTTTAACCAAAACGCTAAAATAATGTTCTCTGACAAATAACATGAACCATTTAAAATGTCCGACACCTCGAATATGTTCGACATATTCGAGGTTTTAAGCTATCCAATTAAAAAAACAAACAGTATCTATAAATTTGTACATGTCGTCAAAACGACATCTTTCGGAAAATTTAGAGGGAAAACGCCTCAAAATCAAGAAAAGTCATAGAGGAAACAGGTGTCAGACTAAGCCTAATGAAGCCATATACAAAGTTTGTATGTGTCAGTAAAATTTTTGAACCAATATGGTGTCAGCTAGTGGGTAACGCACACACGTTCGTAGCTTACATGTGTGTAGTGTCTGTGAAGTTAAATAACTTTGGTAACTATGGCGAAAACAGGTGGAAAGAACCGAAGTTTTCCCTGCAGGTAGTGATAACAGTGCCATCTCGCGTGCGCCAGAAAACGGTCCGTCTCAAAACACAGCAGGCATACGAAGCTAGATCTCCTGGTAACAGACTTCGAGGGTAAGTACATACAAGCTAGTAAAACTTTATTTATTTATTAAACGTATTTATCCTTGGTATATTAGTTTACGAAACCGTCTTCCATGATGCGAAATCAATAAAATACGGGATAGAAGTCTATAAACGAGAAATAATTTGAAAGAACTTCAAAATAACACATAGCTAGTAAACATGAAATCAACAGAGATGATCGTAAACGAGTATGAAGCAAGCAGACGTCGAAGCAAATTTCTCCTTAGACCATCAAAATATTGCATCTAGCAAATCCTCTCCACGTTTTCGTCATTCTCGTCCACAAAGAACTGGTGACTTCAAAGCTTACCCTTGTTTCATCAGAAAGTAAAATGTGCTTCTAATCCAATAAATTGAAGATTTGAATTGATACTAAGTTCAAATATCCCTAGCTGTTGCCTGTTGGGGCGCTCTGGTTTTTTAAACGCTACTGAGTCTGGTCGAAGGTACGGGGTTCGAAGGGAATGTGTGCGATCGGTTCATATAACATAGGAGACCAACCGATTGACCCCGCGACCGTGATGGCGTGGCCGTAATGGTGGCACCGTGGGACTCCACCGGCTGTTCGGTTTCCTATCTGCTGTGTTATGGAAACATTACCAAAATAATCATTATTGGGTTTACGGAGACGTTAATCTCTATACACGAATGTAGATTGGTGCAATCTACAGTCGCAGGCTTGGTCAATCAAAATCGTTTTGGGGGTCGCTCATATAGCAGGGAGGGTTAGACGCTGATGGCTTAACTATTGAGCGTCTATAATCTTCAACCTATCTATAATAACGGGAATGTTACGGAGCTCCGATTTGAATTCCGACAACCCGATACTTTTTCGAAATTAGACCATGTTAAACGTCGGTGCCATCGATAGCTGCTTGTGGTGAATCCCACCCGTTACGCATATTTCTCTCGTGCATAACTATTGTTTATTCAACTCATGCGCGTTATTCATGTTTTATCATGCCTAAAAACCGAACCCTAAATAGCCATTTACCGACTGGTGACAATTACTTGTCATAACTCAATGAAGATTCCTACTAGCTCGGCCATTGTGGAGTAATGAAAATAAACGTAACTATTTTCTGGGTCGTAACGAAATAGTAGGTAACAACAACTCCGTTGTTACCCATTGAGGCTAAGATTGAGAGGGCGAATGTTTTCGACATGGAGTTTATTCATAACCGGCTAACCTCAAACCAAAACATTGAATCGTGCTGTTTGGTGCTGTTAGTATTGACAGTTTTTTTTTATAAAGAAATAAATAGATATTTACAACATCTCATTAATAACAATAAATAAAAATCAAATCTTTACTTGAACAATAAATAAAACATGAATAACGCGCAATTGTTGAATAAAATTATGGGCGTAACTTGTAGGCTAAGTCATGACACGCCATGAATGACTTAGACTACTAGTTACGCCAATAACTATTATTGACTATTGTACACACGCGTAATTGTCTTCTTTTGTCAGCTGAGTCGTGTCAAAATGAGATCAAAATTTTAAATTCGAACATGATAAAATCCATAAAATCATCAGACAACAGACTCTGATATAAGACGTAACATCTCT
Source organism: Xanthostigma xanthostigma (assembly GCA_963575645.1). Lineage (NCBI taxonomy): Eukaryota > Metazoa > Arthropoda > Insecta > Raphidioptera > Raphidiidae > Xanthostigma > Xanthostigma xanthostigma. Next base: position 46,635,439 of record OY754464.1, read on the forward strand.
AATCATTTATTTTTTATATTTATTTATTATCTACTCTTATTCGTTGCAGTCTTGTCAATGATTGGCTTAAAAGGGGATGTAGAGTGCGTGGCAGGGATCTAAGCGATTCCTTTAGAAACTTGTTCAGGAGGTGTTTAGGAGGTGAGCCGGACGGAGGGAGGCACAAAGAACGTACCATTTTTGGGTTTTTAGCTTGTATTTCGGACACAGTACTTTGTAGGGAAAAAAATTCCGTTTCCGAGATACCTATAAGCTAAAAACCCAAACAGAAGTATTGTTACATCATATTATTAATTTTTATAATAATTAATTATTAAAGTTTTCCTACCCAACTTGACGTTTTAAAAATGTTTTATTCGTCGTTCATCTTCACTCGTGTCGATTGAGTGTCTCAGTCTCACACAATGGGGCTGTCTGACATTTTTGGAAGTGATACTTCTTTACGTACGGTATAGAGTGAATTGAATGCATACAGTAGAACATGTAATAAAAAGATCTGACGAAATCACCACGACTCCCCTCCCGCTGGGCACTGTTGACAAAGAATGGCGTGCGTATGTGTGTGTGTGTACAGTTGACGCGAATGGAACCCCACCATACTTGTACTTGTAAAAACGACTCAACACCACGACACACGCTCGGCTATTCTCACACAAAACAATATCATGATTGTCACTTCCCTATCTTGTTCTTTTGCATGGCTGGTATGGGATCCCAGTAGAGTGTAACGTCTCGCATTTGACCCGCTGGCCGTAGGTTAACCAGACCTGATCTGCACCTACACCTTACTTCGGTGTGGGCTGGTGGCAAGTATTTATATACAGATTGTACATGAAACATTATAGTGTGGCCGTACGACAAAATCGCGTGCCGATTTTTTTGGTAATTTTTCACACACCATTTTAACTCCACAAGGAGGCATGGTTCCAATTTAGGTCAAAATTCACTTTTCAAGATATTACAAAATTTTTTCGTTTTAAGGTCCTCCGAATCCAAGAAAGCATATATTTTTGGAAAAAGTCTTATCGTCTGCTTTTCTGTATGAAATTGCAGATCAAATGGATGAGTGGCTTAAAACAAAATTTAGAGAAGATATTTGATATACAAAGAGTCCTATTGTTTTGGGGGGAAATCGACGCATGTGCAGGAGAGATATATACTATATAAAAGACGCTGTTTTTTTTACAAGCTTTTATTTAGTTTCACCTATCCCGGTGTCTGTCGGAAATCAAACCTTGCAAGTTAAATTTGACCCACTTCCCGGTTTCCGATTGAGCTGAAATTTTGCATACGTGTGTAGTTCCGATGTCAATACAATATTATAATAACTAACTGACCGATCCGGCTTTCCTCTGGATGAAAATTACACTTTTAATGAAGCACACTAAAAACTTAAAAATGAAATAGGTAAAAAAGCTTCTTAACTTTAAATTAAATCAAAACCAATCATTTATTACATTATACAATTTATATAATATAAAAGCTTGTCGCGAGATCTTCTTGTGTGAATAAACAAGAATACAATATATAACTTGATCTTGACACGTCAAGTAATTCTAAGAAAAAATGTATATATTTCATAAAATTTTACACAGGAAAATCTCGCGACAAGCTCCTATATTATATAAATTACATAATGTAAAGAATTAATGATTGGATTTGATTTAATTTAAAGTTTATTTTCTGCTTTTTAGTGCATTTAAATAAAAAAAAATTATACTAGTAATTTTATTATATAAGTAATCTTTTCATTAGGGTTTCTTATTCTATTTATTTTTCTAAGAAATGTTTGTAAAGGAAATTTTTTCTTAAACTTTATAATAGATTTGTAAAGGAAATTTTTTCCTAAACTTTAAAATAGATTCAGAAATATTTTGAAAATAAAAAAATCAGCTCTTCTTTTGTTCTGAAGAGCTGTCAAAAAGAAATTAGGCTGCTTTGGTTAATTGTTATGTGTGAAATCTTATTATGTGGACAGACAGCAAAGTTTTTTTTTTTTTATTCTGAGATACGGAACCCTAAAAATGTAAACAACGCAGTTTTTGACAAGTTTGTACTTACGATTCCTTCGTTTCGCCGTTAAATTATTGTTGATGATGTCGCAAAAAGTTTCGTGGATTTAATGTTCAAACAAAAAATAAATTCTTCATCAGCGAGCGAAAACTACTGTCTGAACTTACATAAGTGAGAGCCTGTGAAGTGTGAATACTTCTTGAACCTGAGCTCTGGATAAGTGACAATAAACTGGAAAAGTGAGATACCTCTCTAAGTACGACTAGCGTGGCGTTTCTTGAGACTCACTTAATCGGGTTCAACTGTAATATCTTTTCAAGCAAGTTGATGTTTTTGTATTTATCAATAAGAATAGGTATTGTTACACTTATTAAGCAAAATATGACAAAATATAATATCATAATTCACAATACCATGTATAATAATATTATGTATCACAATTTCATAATATACAGTGCGAAGATTTAAATTGAGATCGTTATAATTTATTTGTGCACTATGAAAAAAATCACCGCTCTCTATAGATGTGCATTAAATATTCAAATTCGAATACGGTGGCAATTTCAAGACATTTTGCATGGACCGAAGCCAAGTATCAGTATGGGCTCAGTGTTTACTGTCTTTCATCAGCGACTGTTTCGTGTATTGTATTGAGAAACGTATTATTATAATTTATAGTCTTTTAGTAAAACTATGTAAGTAATTAATCTATTTACGGTTTGGCAAGATACTCTGACCTGTAAAGTTAAGGCTAAGCGACACATTATACATACATAATGCATTTACGATGGAAGTCATAAGCCGTGGGATTGTATCGAACGTGTCCAGGTGTCGAACTCCTGACACGTAAGGCCGCGATCTAACTCTCTTACTTATTATAAAATCAACCACCGCCATTGTAGGATTATAATGTAAGTGTAAATAGTACAGTCCGAGACAGAAAAATAATATTTTGTCATATTCATTTAAAAACACATTTGAACATAGACTGTAAGCTCTTGACTTACGTAAGTGAACCATCTCGAGACACCTTATCCACGGCTACATAAGTCGGATTCCCATCAGTCATTGCTATAACTTTTAACAGATAAAAATAAAAAACAAAATTAAAATTTTTGAAAAAAAACCACGACGGATATAAACATTGTAATTGAAAAAGTATTAAATAAAATTTTAAAACCCCCGACTAAGAGGAGATAAGTAACCAAAGAAAATCCGCCGGGGGCTGTCATTCGCTGCCCTGAATTAATAATAGGAAAATATCAATTGAAGACTACGATTATTTATCTACCCAACGTGATTTCAATCAGTCACATAGTCTAAAGTTGCAATATTTTGGTTAATTTCAGGGCAGCGAATGGCATCCCCCGACGGATTTTCTTTCGTTACTTACATCCTTTTAGTCGGGGGTTTTAAAATTTTATTTAATCCTTTTTCAATTACAACGTTTAAATCCGTCTGGGTTTTAACAAAATTTTTAATTTTGGTCTTATTTTATTTTGAACTTTTTAGAGATTTCTTGCGCTAAGAACCATCGCAGATGAATTACAAACCATTTACAGAAAACCGCATCTGAATTGATCAAACCGTTTTCGAGATAAATGGCAACATTCGAGTGCACAAACAAACAAACACACAAACAAACAATCTCTCACCCTAAACGCATATACCTGCTTCGTCCCGTCGTAGGCAAAAATGCCGGTGAGATTTTTTCCCTGCCGGGATGAGAAGAATGTATTCTAAACTGAAGGAAATATACAAGCTGGAAACATGTTCGAATCTGCTGGTCAAATGCTGATGACCGCATTTTGTGCGCGTTGCGTAAAAAACGCCAGTAACTCAATACATTCTCTATTACGCATGTGGTTACACGAGCGACAAGTAAAGACACTATATCAGTTAGGTAATCTAGGTGACCAGGGGAAGAAATATGAAATATTTTCGAAGTAAAAAAAAATCATGTTGGTTAAAGAATGTCGATAGCGACAAACGTACAGAGTAGCGATTGTCTATAGACTCAAGTAAAAAATGATTGTAGACACCTGTTGAAAAAATCTCCGTACTCAAATTTTCCTACAGAAGTGTAGCCAGGTCCCGCAGTAATATTTTTTAAACTAATAAAAATACAGAAATGCGAATGATCGATATCGAGTCAACGTGATATTTTCTGTAAGTATATCAAAGGCACCAGAAAGCGTTTAATGTCAAAGAATAGCCGATTTACAAAACGCATGAAAACGCGAAAAGAATTGTGAATTAAAGACAAGAGGCTCCCGCTAAGTCAGCGTTTTCTGCCTCTACAATACTGTAGGTAGTGACCTAAAGAAAATTTATTGTTCTGTGAATTTTTACTGCGTATATCACCAAGAGCTTCTATCTATATATCTATACTAATATTATATAAAGCACACACTCAGGCCGTTATCTGAATTTTAACTCACAAAGTCCGTGGCATCAAAAAGTTAATATAATTCAGAATTTAGTCCACCGAATGAAAAAGATATCTCATCCAAGGTTTTGGGATGATAATTTTCGCATTATCGAACAATTTCTAAAAAACAACTCCTATCCAAAACCAATATACAGAAACATCATTCAAAAATTAAATAACAAAACAACAAACTACACACATACAACAACTACTACTAACTTAAACACAACACCAATTCAAGCTACGTCACTATATAATAAAACACACACAAACACAAATAAATCGTATAACAATGATAACAACAACACTATAATAGAAGGATATTTTTCAATTCCATACATCACAGAACTGTCTGAAAAATTAAATAAAGTATTTAAACAGAATATTAAATTAACATATAGAAATTGTAATCGTATTGCAGATCATTTCTTCTCAAAAACAAAATTTAAACACTCAAAAATGTTAGAATCAAATCTGGTATATAGTTTAGAATGTAATAATTGTAATGCCATTTATGTTGGACAAACTTCTCAATACTTAAAAAATCGTGTTTATCAACACAAAAATGATGTAAAGAAATCCTTAGGAAAACCATGTGACATTAATAATCATTCAGCACTGGTTCATCACTCCATCTCCAATGATCACAATTTTAACTTTAATGAACCAAAAATACTACATAAAGAAGTGAATTTACAAAAAAGACTTTTCTTGGAGATGTGTTACATCAAAAAAACTTCAAACACTGTCAATAAGAGAACGGACATAGATGGGTTAAATAACATTTATGGCAATATAATTAATTAACAAAATTCAACAAATTCTAACTTGTAAACAAAATGCAGTTTGTATAGAGATAGCATTTCTTATACATCAGTACAATATTATTTGCACTAATGACAGAACAATTTTATAAGAAAACTGTTTTAGATATTTTTAAATTTAAAAAACTGTCGAAATTCATAATAAATTGATCATGTATATTAAAATTATTTTCACAATTTACCATTTCAACTTGCATTGAGGTATGTAATAATGTATAGTTTAATCTGATCTATAATGTGTATACTGTAATTTAGAAATCGAAATAATATTAAATGTAACGATATTATACATGTTCATAGGCCCTGATGATGAAAATATATTTTTCGAAACGTTGGCCACAAGCGATACACTGGTAAAGCTTATTTTAAATTGTTCCTCAACCAAATAAATCTCCTTCAATAAAGCAGAAGAGTTTGTTTGTTTGAACGCACTAATCTCAGGAACTACTGGTTCGAATTGAAAAAAAAAAATTGTTGGATAGCCCATTTATCGAGGAAGGCTATAGGCTATATAATATCACGCTACGACTAATAGGAGCGGAAAATCAATGAAAAATGTTCCAGAATATCAGTCAACATTTTTCACCATATTATACTTATATTCAGGTGAAATGCCTTAACTGAATATCCCAATATTAGCGCCGCACATACCAGCTCGGTTAGCTCAGTCGGTAGAGTGCGCGACTCTTAATCTCAGGGTCGTGGGTTCGAGCCCCACAATGGTCGAATATGTTTTTAATGTTTTTTTTTATTTTCTACATTGCTTCTTCTAAGGCTTACATTTCAATTTTTAAAATTTTATTACGACTAATTAAAATTAAATAAATCTAATTAATAGCTCATTTGAAAACTGTTACAACTATAATCACCTATTTAAAAAAAAAAAAATTGGTTGTCTGTAAAGTCGGTTTACGGACGATAGTTTTACGTGATAACGTATTCCGTAATACATAACCTAAATTTATATAATAATTATAATAATTCGAATCTATGATATTGCATCTTTCGCTTCAAATTTAGGTAAATTTTATTAAGTAGAATAATAAAACACTATAAAAAGTATACTATTATTATATAAAAAACAACTATGGCATGTATCTCTTTTGCGCATGCGCCGATTTTCCCCAAAAAATTTACAAAAATTTCTAGTAAAAATAGATAGAGTAAAAACCGTTTTAAAAACTATATTATTATTATATAAAACATCATTATAAGAGATATATTCTTTTACGCATGCGCCGATGTTCCCCAAAAACAATAGGCCACTTCATATTTGCATATCAAACATCCTCCCAAAATTTGGTTTCAATCCGCTTATCCTTGGTGTCGGAATGATAAGAAATGTCAAAAGTGACGTTTGCAACTGTCAAAGTATTATGTTCTAATAATAATTAGTTATTCCAATACTTAACTTAGAAGGCGTTACATTTCACAAAATACTAATGTCAAAAAATTGAATTAAACATTAGAAATGCAGCCGTTTTCATGTTAAGACAAGACATACGTTATCTTCTAATTTCCATGTACGGCAAACAAAGACGACCGACCGCGTCGCGCCATGCATTAGACAACATTGCATTTATACAGCTATTTTTCTATATAAATTTGTATAAAAAAACTGTTTAGGCAAATTCTGTTATACGAAATCTATGTAAAATGTTCTCCTCTTTCGTTTAAGACTGGTTTCAAACCGATCTGATTTAAATTGAGCGAGAAATTAGCAAAAAGCACGCACAGGGTCAGGCGGAACGTTACGCGTTAGGAACGTTACGCGTTACGAACGTTAGGAACGTTACACTTTTTCGTGCATGCAGCCGGTGTTTTATCAATTTATAAGATTGGTGATTCATCAATTTATAAGACGTTATCACGTCAAAAAATTTCTTTCAGTGTTTTTAATTAAATATTTATTATATTAAAAGAATTTTATTACTTTAAAAAAGTATAAATACCGCTTTTTAACGACAAAAACTTTTGAACGGTAACGCCGATCATTATGAAGTTTGGACACAACATTCATCTCGGTAAACTAAGATGAATGTGCGTACTCTGGTCCCTTCCTTCCCCATTCGTTATTTTGCACCCGGGTGAAACCGGGCGGAACCGCTAGTGATAATATAATTGTATGATCTATTGCTTCAAAATAATCCTTGATGGAAATTAAAGTACATTTATAACCGTCGCAGGTTAACTACTAAATAAATATAGTTTATGAGGCAAGTTGTCATAAAACAATCCGTACATAATAATTTGTACCACATATATCGTATTCTAAACATACGCTGCATGCTTATTGCTCATTTACAATAGAAGTTACTAAAGCTTCTATATTATTAATCTATAATTTAAAATCCACGTCGTGTCTACCTGTCTGTTTTTGATGTGTAAACATCTTAGTTCTTGCTCCGCGGTACGAATTTCATGTATGCGTGACACACAACCACGATACACCGATTGCTATGGGTATAAGCGCAGATTACGACATTAGCAGTTTAAAAATGATCGTACAGAAATGATCTTAAATTAAACTTTTAAGTTAGAATGACTAAATGTTCCTTGGTTCAACTAGTTAAATTTTGAAAATATTAAAACCAGTGCGACTCCACATTTTCTTGAAACGAAACCAATATGAGTTCATATGTTTACACATCAACGAGAATCGCGTCATTGACACATTTTTATTTTTCTTTAATGGCATAGAAAACTATCCTTATGAAGCTGAATCTGGAATTTTCAGACCTCGTGCACGTAGGGCGGTGTGAGAAGTGAGACCATGGTTTTCACAGCACTCTGCAGCATGCTGATTACGACAATTTTATATAAATTAATAGAGATTTCAAAAATGTAAAACTGTATGTTGCCATTTGAAAAAAATAAATACATGTACACTTCCGGTTGAGTATGAAGTACAAAAAAATATACCCCAGCAATTTCTGATAGTAAATTTCGAGTTGAATGAAAAAACTATTCAAACTTTTTTTTGTATCTAGTCGGACACAAGAATTATTCACTGTTAGTACTACTATTCGTGAGCACACTGCATAATGTGTAGAATGTAGATACCCGAAAATTTTGTTACCTAGGTACGTTATTCTTTTACTTTCCTCTTTGTTAATGTCTAATTACAAATTGGATACAAATGTATGTTTTTAAATAAAATATGTCTGCTATAAAAAAGGGTTATAGCTAATTACAAAGCAGAATAGCTTAGAGATAACGTGATTATATAGCTCATATCATTATTATATTAACGTGCAGCAATTAATATATTGTTGTGTAATTATGCGTTAAACGAAACAACGATCAGCATTTTTAATTGACTTCAAAGAAGGAGGTTCTTTAACCGACATTCGACTGTATTTTAAAGTGAAACTTTTATTTTTTTATGTGCGATACCACATATTACATAGGTATATCTTCCGCATTTGTGAGCCGATTTCGATTTTTTTTTTCCTATTTAATAAGGCATATCTTCAGGGTGGTCCCACAGAAATTTGACTTAAACCAGTTCAGTAATTTTTTCTAGTTTATTAACCAAAAATAGTGTCCGAAGGAAACTAGTTTCACGGCCGAAACCGAAACCGAATTTCGGCCTCAGTCTCAGTTTGGGCCGAAACCGAAACCGAAACTTTTTTTTTCGTGGGAAAAATAATGTAAACATTATCATCATCAGGCTTAATTATTATTTTTTTTTAATTAATCATATATTAATCATTCAGCCTACGATATTTTAACTAATCATTAACTTATCATATCATATTATTACCCCCCTTATTGCAAAAACAAATAAATATACTTTTTTAAATATATTATGAAATAAAATAAAAGCAAAATTATTTTTTAATAAAAAGTATTTACCTAATAGTAGTAGGTACACACAACAAAAAAAAAGGAAAACACTCTTTCATCTTAAGAACAAAATTATTTCTTCTAAACTTTGGTCATTTTGTTTGGTACTCTTGTTAACGAACTACAATAAAATTAAAATTAACCTACCAAATACAACTAAATAAATATTTTTAATGCAAATAATATAGGTATCAAAATAAAAAGTTTTCTTTCAAACTAAAAAAAAACGCGGAGCGCGCAGGTAAAAGACACTTCGTCGCTCGCAGCTGCACCGCATTTCAGCGCGAAGCCTCCCGAATGTAGTTTCGGTTTCGGCCGGATGAGCAGCCGAAACCGAAATTAAGCCGAAACCAGTTTTTTGGCCGAAAGTGGCCGAAACCGAAACCGAAATTTCGGTCGGACACTAACCAAAAAGAAATCAGTATAAACACATACAAATATATAAAAAACGACCGTAAACCAAAAGAGATACAGTGATTTGATTGGTCGAAATCGATTAAGCGTCACTTTTTTTATAAGAATGTTTTCATTTTCAAACCATATTTACGCTAAGTCTCATAAAAATCATTTTCAGCTTTTAGAATCATAAATCTGTCTCTAACATCAATAATTAATATAAACGAGCACAACATTACCGACAATAACACCGGATATACCGTAAACACCGACTTTTACGATCGTACATTTTCATAATTTTTATATAAACTTAATTTATTATTTATCATGAATGTTTATTGTCCTCTCATTTACTGGAAACATTAATTCTAAAGTAATGTACAGGCCTGGGCTCTATTAGGAATTATTTATTTTTACTTAAATATCACTCTGATAGTCAACTTTTCGTTCTCGCAATTGATTCTTTATTTTTATTAGTCTGTTTGCTGAGATGAACCTATTAGTCTAAACTTAGGGGCCGGGCCGTCCATAAGCCACCTGGTTCTATTTAGTCAACTTTTTGTAATGTTCAGCTTCGACGGGGGTGCAACTCAAAATGATTCCAAGATTAATTGAAATCAAGTTTATATCAAAAGCGCTGTGAAATATAATATTACACCGAATAATAATAATAATATCACAAACAGTTAGCTATAATTAATTAGAACGTACGAGCGTAGCAAGTGACTACTGTACTAATTAATTATTACAAATCCCATCAAAACATTTCATGTCAAAAATGTAGCCAAGTCTCTTGTTGATAATTGATATCTCACTAAAAACATAAATGTGTAAAAATGAACCATGCTCTGTAGAATTGAGATCTAAAAGGATGCCAAGTTTTCACTTGGCGAATTTTCAAGTTTTATATTAAGTTTTATACCTATACTTCATATTTTTATGTGTGAAAACTAGTAAAGTGAAAACTTGGTACCCTTTCGGCTGTGTATGGCGCGACATAATATTATGTCTTTTCGATACCCATAGAAATCTAAAGCTCTATCTTTGAAGGCTTGGAGGAGGATAATCAAAAATATTTTTAATTTTCTCGTTTACTTGCACGCGAAATCCAGTCTTCATACTAAATTTCAGCTTTCTAGGACTGCGCGGTAAGTAATCTAAAGGAAGTGCGTGACGAAATCAGTGAATTTTGCGTGTTAATAAAATCCAAAGTAGCACGGATATAAAAATGAAATTTGATGCGGTGCATAAGCTTGGTTACTCCATCCTATCCCGAATATTAATTCAGCCTCAAAGTATTATCCAGACCGAAGTTACGAGGGTTCTAAAATACGCCAAATCGCTTCGAGAAAATGAATGTGCGCGACTTGGCATTCGAGCAAACGAGCTAAATGAGTGAGTAATGTATTAAAATTGAGTGCACCCGGGCGAAACCTGACAAGGCACTATAATAGTGTTATTATGCAATGGATCTTTTATCTTTTCTCAATTCAAAACACTATAGCCTAACCCCTTTTACAAAGCTAAAGGGAAAGGGGGGGGGGGGTGTTTGATGTACCTGCATTAAAAACATGTGAAGCTCTTCGCACGTGGCCGCCGCGTGTGAAGCACGTGACTCATCGCCACCTGCACCGTTCGTCACTATGACCTGTATTTAAAACGATATTATTTAATAGTATTCGCGACAGGTATCGATGAAGCAGTGGTAATAGGTAAATAAATTAATAATAGCTTAAATTGTATATCTAACCCCACTTATGCCATACTTCCATTCATAATATGTATGACATATTATTGCTTTGAACTTCGACATCAATTGAGGAATTTCGATTCTAGTCTTCTTTCCCACAGGGTACAGGCATGAGTTTTTTACCGTATTTTTAGGAGACAGCATGGAAATACTCGTCAATTTGAATCGAAATAATTGACGACGAAACGACTTTTAAAGGGGGTAGGGTAGTTATAGGTCCGCGATCAGTAAGGAAAACGTAAATTGTAAAGTGTTGTTCTGTCGTATAAAAAAAACCGCAAGAAATCATTTCACTCATAATTGAAGAGAACGCATTTTTTGTACATCGAATTCCAAAAATACTTAAGAAATCCGCAGGAGAACAAAATTACAGACAAAAATTCTGCTGCTGGTAGTATTGTTAATATTTTTTCTAATTTACAGTGTAGGCTAACAGACTAAACCGAAATAGCGGCGCTGACGAACGAGCTGTGGTGTCCGAGTGGTTAAGGAGATGGACTTGAAATCCATTGGGTTCTACCCGCGCAGGTTCGAATCCTGTCCGCAGCGTCGAGTAATTTTTGACTTTTTTTATATTATAGAAAAATTTTATCTGTATTTTTTATTGAATATGAATCAATAATTGACGTTAAAGTATTAATAATTATTATTTAATTATAAATGAGTATCTATGTGATTAGAAGGTCAAAACTATTAAAAAAAATCATTATTTAATTTTTATTTATTTATTTTCAGTTGAATTCTAAAACGCTTAGTGCCTACTTATAATACACTCGCTTTGCCTGTACTTCCGTGAGTCGGTCACGCTTTTTGTGTCACGCATACAACTCAAACGGCATACCCGATTAAAAAAAGAACTTTTTGTTCGATTCGTCTCGAAATTTACTTGATCCTAACGTCGTCCGATTTTTGAATTTTGGTACCACAGGGGAGTAAATTAAAAAAAGGGTTTTTGTTTATTATTCGCTCAATTAAAGTAAGATGATGGCGTCAGTTTTTTTTTTAACATTATGTTTGAATTCGCAGCCTACTGGGTTCAAATTTTATATAACTTCATTATTTTTATAAACTTTTATTTCACTATCCGGTGACCAGTAAAATGATATAGGGAAAAAAATGCAAACTAAAGTTGACCTTAAAAAGTACATAAAATAAATGAAGTATTTTATACGAACTATTAAAAATGTAACAAAAAAAAAAATTGGTTGTCTGTAAAGTCGGTTTACGGACGATAGTTTTACGTGATAACGTATTCCCTAATACATAACCTAAACCTCCCAAAATTTGGTTTCAATCCGCTTATCCTTGGTGTCGGAATGATAAGAAATGTCAAAAGTGACGTTTGCAACTGTCAAAGTATTATGTTCTAATAATAATTAGTTATTCCAATAGTTAACTTAGAAGGCGTTGCATTTCACAAAATACTAATGTCAAAAAATTGAATTAAACATTAGAAATGCAACCGTTTTCATGTTAAGACAAGACATACGTTATTTTCTAATTTCCATGTACGGCAAACAAAGACGACCGACCGCGTCGCGTCATGCAATAGACAACAATGCATTTATACAGCTATTTTTCTATATAAATTTGTATAAAATATTTTTCTATATAAATTTGTATAAAAAAACTGTTTAGGCAAATTCTGTTATACGAAATCTATGTAAAATGTTCTCCTCTTTCGTTTAAGACTGGTTTCAAACCGATCTTTTTTAAATTGAGCGAGAAATTAGCAAAAAGCACGCACAGGGTCAGACGGAACGTTACGCGTTATGCGTTATGCGTTACGCGTTACGAACGTTAGGAACGTTAGGAACGTTACGTTACACTTTTTCGTACATGCAGCCGGTGTTTTATCAATTTATAATATTGGTGATTCATCAATTTATAAGACGTTATCACGTCAAAAAGTTCGTTCCAAAAGTAATGGCACATTCTGGGAAAATAATATAAAATTAACGTCTCACAAGATAATATTATGTACCTACCTATGGTACTATTAAAAAAAGATAAATGTGAGTCAAGGATTCATCCGCCAATATTTCATTTTTACTTCTCAACTTAGGTATAAGTAACGATATGAATATCGCACCTTGTAATTCTTGAATTACTTCTTTACTCCAAAAAAAAAATGTTTTATACAGCTACACCAACTGCCAGATTTTTCTGGGCTCAATCATAAATTAAAACTGCAATTAAGATTTTTATTAATTCTAGGAATAAAACCTGGGTGCTGGGGGGTTTGTAATAGATAAGCCGAGAGTTATTCTCAAAACGAAATAATGTTCTAGAATTGACACAAATATGCAGGGCCCGATGCAGCTATTTCGCCGCTCCGGGCAAAATAATAATGGCCGCCTTTTACCCATGCGTTGTTCCATACATGGTGTAATTTTTTTTTGTTTAAGCGTCTTTCAAATTTTCGCCGCCGTCGCCGCGCCGCCTTCAATTTTGCCGCCCCGGGCAATTGCCCGGTTTGCCCCCCCCTAGATCGGGCCCTGCAAATATGAATACATTTTTAAATACTGAACTCTGAAGTGCCGCAATACATAAAAATCTGAAAACCTCGGAACCCGGTTCCACTGAATGGATTTTCGTTCCGCTTTCAATTTCAACAATATATTACAACAATTAATTGAGAAAGAAGAAAATAAAAACTGTTCATAAGAACGGCAAGTAGTGTTTTCACGATAACTGTCAATTTTTCAAAAAGCATTTTGTAGGTACGTTCCGGGGCTACAGAACCTATAGAGATGAACTTTTTTAAGGCTTTCGTTTTTAAGATATCTGAGTTTAAAGGACTCCGAAAAGGAGTATCTTGCGCTGTAAGGCGAAGTTCTTACGAATATATCTCAACAAAAAGAAAAACTCAACTAAAAGTTAAACAACAAATACTAAAATTTTCTAGAGACAAAGGTCTACATTTTTTGTATCTTGCATATTTTGCGTATGTCCCTTGTTTAAGCGTAATCTGCAACAGAAAGATATTTTTTTCAGTATTGCGAAAAAAAAGTTCAATGTTAAATCGATTTTTTTTCCAAAACTAAGCATCCAAATTGGTGCAAACTCTCGATACATGTTGTTGGTACTCAAATGAAGTATATCGTAAGTGGAGTACGTTTAAATTATATTTTTGCAATTAATTGGTTTTATTATCGATCTTTGCTTCAAAAAAACCTGTATGACCCTGTCATTTGCGCCGTAGCTCGGTAACTTTAAATGATGATAACATTAGTAAAGTTCATTTTCAAGGGTTTTTCAAGCTATATAAAAATCAACTTTCATGTCGGCCACAACTTTGTTTGTACGTACAAAAATAGAAAAAATGGAGTCGATTCGTTATTTAATAAGCTTTTTCTTTGCCATTTTCAGTATTTTGATAGAGCGCATAGTTTTTGAGTTATTTGTGAAATAGCGCTCGAAAATGTCCATATTTCAATGAAAAATCGAGATTTTCAATCGTAAATAACTTGATAAATATCGAACCAAATAAAAAACGTCATAGAACATTTTTTGCTTAAAATTCAATAGTGTATCGATTCCTAGGATTACTTTTACTATATACATTATACATATATCAAAAGCGGCAATAATAAATGGGTAAACATTTTAGTATTTAGCGTTAAAACACATTCCAAAAGTTTTTACAAAAATCGGTCCAGCGGACCCGGATTCCGAGATATAAACCTTACGACACTCCACTACAGTTGATAAATTCTGATAATTTTTTTCGAAACTCTGTTATTGATTATGTATTCATTAAAAAAGTGTCCCTTCTTTAAAGTATCATGAATGATACAATCTGGAACATAATTACTAATGAATGAATAATGATATATTTGTTCACGTAAAAAAAGTTCGAATTGTGTAAGTATAGTGATATCAATCGACCAGATCTCGTGTATATAAATATCAATTGTCATAAGTTCATAACATTTTATGTAAGTAAACAATAATGTTATTCATCTACCATCAACTTGTTTACATTTGCCTAATGTGTTTTACGTAAATTCATCTAATTATAATATGTCGTGAGTTTTTAAAATCCAAGTTCATTTTCACTCTGAAAAACCATTTCCAACCAAAAAGAGTCTTAGACTCAGCGAAAAAAAATTGATATTTACGAATATAGGTACGAATATTTCATAAACTAAACACTATAGGCGTAGCAACGATTTTATCCTAGGGGAGGGGGCCAATTTTCAACACTGCCTATTACATTACCAGCTGCCACTTACTATACATAATTTGAAAACTGTTCATAGAAGCGAAATTGATCAACACGACTTTCTGGAAAAATTTCACAACAAAGAAAATAATACGTAGATTATTGTAGATTTATCTTGTTATTTGTACGTGAACAATTAATAGTCTAGGCTACACCAGGAGGATTTTAGGGGGACCAGGCCTACCTGCCCCCCCCCCCCTCTTGCTACGCCAATGCTAAACACAAAGTCTGCGCTTGTTAAATAGCCAAGGAATCACACCTTTATTTTACGACTCATGTTTTGAAACAGCCTGTATAGGTACCTATATAGTTTATACACTATACCACAGAACATACTGTTCTGTGCACTATACAGAATTTCCAAACAATTGAGGCGCGCCTCCAGGGGGGCGTAGAGTAGACATGCGACTCGAGTAGAATTTTGTGACTCAGGTCACTCGAGTTGTACTCCAGTTTTTGAATAACTCGAGTTCACTATTTACAGTCCCGGCAACTCGAGTGAAAGTGATCATTCGAGTTGAAAGTTTCGATTACTTTAGTTAAATTTTTTAAGTAGGTGCCTTTATTAAATATATAAGTATTATGTGATAATATGGAATAAAATACAAACATTTATTATTCATTTATTTAATCAATTGCGAAAGAAAAATAAAATGACTTCGTAAGATTAGGTAATTAAGTTTCCATGTAAGGAAGGATGACTATCTATATCTATTAATTTACCAAATTTACTGAGTGCGCAGAGTTGATTTGTATTCGAGTAATTTTTATTCGAGTACTGAGTTAGACAAATTCACTCGAGTGAAAACATGGCTCGAGTCGCATGACTATAGCGTAGAGAGATAGCAACGGGGACAAAGAATGGTTTGAATTTTCGAAAGAAAAATCAATTTAAATCATTTATTTGACAATACTATAGTAATAAAAGAAAAATCTATTCTTCGTTTCGTTAAAGATTGTAGTTTACTTTGTATAATAGCCCAGTGCATTTAGGAATTGACCCAAAAATTTCAGGTACATTTTTTCTTTTGTTGCTCATTCGAAAGAGTCTTCGATGGAGACCTTAACCCTGAATTTGCGCATTCCTCAAATTGCCCCGTCCGCCGCCACCTTGGATTCTGTTTTTTTCTTCAATTGCTCATATCTCCAGTTCTAATAATCTCACAGCAACCGTTCTGAAGTCGTTGGACTCGTCAGGATTTACTCTTTAATTAAATTTCTATCAAGTAAAACTCTCCAATGTACTGGAAAAAAGTTATTAGCGTCCAAAGTTACAAGTTTTTTCCAAAAGTTCTTGCGCTCGGTTTTTCCGCGCGCAGCTCTTCCGGTGCATCTGAGAACCCCATCGATAGTTTACTATTTAAACTAGACTCAATTTCCAGTATTTTGAAAAAAAAATCATCCCGATCGGTTGATTCCTCGCCCGCCAATCCACGCTCGAAGTTGCGCTTTTTACAATCGTGCTATTTTGAAGCCTCTTATACTCGCGCGTCGCGTTTTACTTTAATTTTGAGGTATTCAGGTATATAATTTATTCAGAGGAATAGGATCAGGAAATCAGTTAAAACTGCATGCTTACTCGCGACGTTTCGGCTTTAATTAAGCCTTCCTCAGACGTTCTGAAAATACATCACAACATATATAGACAGAGAAATCCAAGGTGGCGGCGGACGGGGCAATTTAAGGAATGCGCAAATTCAGGGTTAAGGTCTCCATCGAAGACCCTTTCGAATGAGCAACAAAAGAAAAAATGTAACTTTAATTTTTGGGTCACACCTATAAAATATTTCAAAGTGCACTGGACTATAAATTAAACTTGTAATTGACAAATAAATGAATTGTTTAAATAATGTGCGTTTATTTTTTGTCACGAAAAAAATAAAGGGAGGCATAAAACTATTATTTATTATCCGGGGAGACTCGACACAAAAAAGGTTGGGAAGCCCTACTTTATATTAACTACACTATCTAATATATAAATATTATATAAAATTCTTTGTATAGATCAGTGATTCCCTAAGTGGTCTATATCGATCCCCAGGGGTCGACGACAACTTGCAAGGGGTCCATGTCAGCGAAAAAAAAATTAGGGGTCCATAAAATGAAAATGGGGGTCAACGATAGTGGATCTCCTAACAAAAAAAGAACAAAAACTGGACATCGTTAACCGAGGGGATTTAAGATTAAACCTAACTAAATTGATGCCAAATGTTGAAAATTTATTATTAAAGCATCAGTTTATCCCTCATATAAAACTTAACTTGTGTTTTTCTAAGTATTGCACACTACATTTTAATACCGTTATAAATTTAAATCTTTCAAAGTGAGTAGCACTATATACCGGCTGTCAAAAATACATTTGAATTTGCAAAAAATCAATACCAGGTAAGCAGGAGGTCTACCTAAAACCAAAAAACATGGCAAGTTGTCTACGAGACAAAAAAGTTTGGGGACCTCTGGCATATTAACTTAAAAACGTTTTTTGAAATATTTCTTATGATTTCAAAAATACTATAGGCTATGTTTTAGTTTGCTATTTACATTAATTTTTGAGTTAATAAATTATTTACGTAATTAGGAATCAGGTGAAAAGACCAATACATTTTGACTCATTTATTCATAATAAGACGTTTAAATTATTTAGATTTCAATGGGCTTTCAATTACTTCAGTCGTCACTAAAACCCATTGCCCCAGCTCTTATGCATATTCCGATCGCCATAGTTGGATCAAGATTATTGTTGGAAGGGCGGTTATAAGTGGGAGAAAGGGAGGAGAAAGGGGGAGATAAGTTTGTAATGCATCCTATGCGGACCTCTACTATTATGAATGTGAAATTTTTGCTTTTAGAGAATTTCCAAAGCAATTTAATTTTGTTTATATAATTATCTATTAATAAATTAATTATTAATTTATTTAATCTATATAAAACTCAAAATCAAAATTTTTCTGTGCGACAAAAACTTTTGAACTCCGATCATCATGAAATTTGAACACAACATTCATCTCGGTAAACTAAGATGAATGTGCGTACTCGTGTTCCCACCCCCACATCCGTTTATTTGCACCCGGGTGAAACCGGGATGGACTGCTATAGTAATAAATAAAAACTACGCCGAGTTAATACTTAATAATTATTCTATAGGAATAAGGAAAGTCCGCTGCAGCATAATATGTCTATATCTTTTAAATACGCAATCTACAAATCCAGACAAAGTCAGACCGACCTGCAATTAAAATATACAGGATAATTCAGGAGGAAATGTCAATATTTAAGGTACGTATTCGGGGACCCAAAATAAACATAAAAGTTCCTATAAACATGGCTCTATTTTCAACCGTTACAGAGATACAGGGGTAAACAAAATATTCAAATTAAAAATTTTATTAAATTATTAATTATAACACCACTCTACTGCGAGCGCGCGCTCGGCCGTTTTTCGCGAACTTTACGAGTGTTTTGAGCATGCTTCCAGGCATCTGATCGAAAAACTGAAATCTACGTTTTGTAGTGCACGATGTCAACTTTTCAAAACTTTTTTTGAAATTATTATCGGACTTACGGTAACACGTACAGGTCTGCCGGAAAAAGCGCACTGCAAACTTTCAATCGCGATTTCGCGAATTTAATAATCCGACAGCACCCACCTTTGGCACATATAAAGAACATTATAATCCCTACTTTCTTTCAAAATTTTAGCACTCCAGCTCAAAATATGACGGAGCTATGAATTTTCGAAAAAACGCCTAATTTTCTGGTTTTTCCTAAATTTTTCAGGACCTAATTATCCGATTGAGACGTTCGACCCCTCATTTTGTAGATATTTTATTTCTCTACAAACCATTTCATTGGGGCATTCCGATTGCTCCATTAGATCCCAAGTTACAAGCAAAACAAGACAAAAATCGCGTTTTTTTGCAATAAATTGTTGATAACTAACAATTGGACCGGAAACTCGAGTGAAAAATACATACCTATTCATCTGCTTATTATCATTTATATCATCGCGCAATCGGTTTGCTAGTTGCTACTAGTCTTTATGTCAAGCAAAAATGCTCTACAGCTTGGCCTAATAGTAGTTTGAACATACATACTGACAGAGCCAGTGTAAATATACGTAATTGTTGGCATACTTTCTCACGTTGCATCTTTTATTAGAAAAATTATATTATATAGCTTTGGAGTTTCATGGGGGGGGGGTTAACCCCTCTAACCCCCCTGGGTACGGCCCTGGTTAAAAATAATATTTTATTTTGAAAAATGAAAACGATTTTTTTAACTTTAAAGTTTTGTAACTTTTTTCAATTAATAGGTCATATGCATGAGACTCAAAATTGGTTTATATAATTTTTATTTAGAAATATATTTTAGTTCCTGATTCTATCGTAATGGATATTTTATTAATCTAATCACTGAAAAAAAATACAAATAATAAAAAAGAAATGTAGAAAATATGCGCTATTTTCGAATTTTCAAAACGCAGCGTGACGTCAGAGTATATATCAACAACAGTTTCCATGACGACTGTGTCGTCTCACAGTAAGATTATGTCAGTATTCAGAGAAAACAACAAATAAACTTCATTTAGAACATTAACAATTTGACATCAAGGTTGACATGCATCATATATCATGACGTCACATAAGCCCGCCAACATGGCCGATTGTTTAAACTGTCTAATTTTGAATGTGAAATTTAATATTTTTTTTCTTATGATAATATTACATTTTTAAATGATTAGCAATTTTTTTCCGTATTATGGTTGACTAAATAATCTATTAAAAATATAAAAAAAATACATGCATATGATTGTATAAAAATGTCTAAAGACCGATTTTGTAGACAGTCAAATTTTCAAAGAGAGCAGTGCTTGTAAAATTCAATCATTTCCCTAAAATTCTATGAGTTTTAACTTTTTTCTATCAATTTTAAACTTATGACATTCACATTTTGAAAAAAATATGTATGCCTTTTACCCATGCGTTGTTCCATAGATGGTGTAATTTTTTTTGTTTATCCATCTTTAAAATTTTCGCCGCCGAAGCCGCACCGCCCTCAGTTTTGCCGCCCCGGACAATTGCCCGGTTTGCCCTCCCCTAGATCGGGCCCTGGACATTGGATATTAAAAAGTACTAGATATTTGCTTCAATGTACTAGCATACAGAAAATGACAAAAAAGTACTGGATCTCAACTCTAAAGTCGATTTTTCTACCGCGAGTCAAAGGAACCGAGCGGCGAGTACGAGAATAGTCAGACACATTCGTCACCTGGTGCAGCGAATTTAAATGTACTTAAGTTGTCATTTTTAATGATAAAAAAATTATGGCAAACTGGACCAATGACACAGCATAAGGATAAAAAAACAGATTGAGTAAAATTTTGTAATTGCCAATTTTAGTATTGAAAAAAAAAGATTCTCTTATGGCGACATTTCGAAGTCATCTTCTAAAAATTGTCTTCATCCACCATCTTCTTGACTTCCACGACTTATTTTTTTGATTAAATAAATAAATATATTTGTAATAGCTATATGAACAATAAGCTTCAATAGCAGCAACACAAACAACATCCAGATCCGAGCCACACCGACACACAGACACATTCGTAGACGCTCGCTTTACCTAATCTAATTCACAATGTTTATCTTCGAATAATCAATGTATTATTGCATATAAAACGTCTGTCTGTTCTAACGCGATTAACTTCGACACAATTCAACAAGCAGGGAAAATATTTTTACGATATTAGCACTAGGGATGTAACGGAGCTTCGACTCCGACTCCGATATGTCGGAACTTCCGATTGATCTTACACCTCCGGTTCCGACTTCGGTTCCGATACTTTTAAATCGGAGGTTTTAATCGGAGCTCGAAGCATGCAGCTGCGGTCAACATGTTTATCCATGTGCATGTGCTGTTCCCACATGCACATTGCACATTACAACAAATACAAAATTCCAATCCCTTAAACCGATTGCCCTCCAATATTTGTCATGTCCACCAGGTTCAGTAGCAAGCCAACAACTTTTTAGTGGTGCTGGCCTAATCTACGACCCGTTAAGAAATAGATTGGACGGATACAAAGCTGCAAAGCTGCTGTTTATTAAATATAATTTGCTACTTCTAGAGTCAATTAATTTGATTTAACTTCTTGTTATAAAAATGTGATTATATATATAAGTTTATCATTTTTTAATTGAAATTAAAGAGGCTGACTGATTAATGTTAGTAGTATTTGTACTATTTTATTTTATTGCCTGTCCTTAATACATCTTTCTTCTGTTACCATCTCCGATTCCAACTCCGGTTCCGATTTCGGTGCCGACTCCGATTCCGGTTCCGACTCCGAAAAACCAAATTTAAAAACTCCGACTCCGGTTCCGATAAAACCACCTCCGTAACATCCCTAATTAGCACTAGTGTCCGTCAACTTTCGGTTTCAGCATTTAATTTATTGGAGTTTCGGTCACGGCAGAAAATCTGCCGAAAACTAGAACCGAAATCGAAAACTAGGTTCGTGGGCTTCCGTTCGGCGTTCGGAAGTGATCGACGTAGTGCGGAGCCTCATCCCATATCAAATAGAATAGATAGGTACTTAGATTTTTTAAGTTAGAGCAAATTATCCATTAATTTATTAAATAATTGCTTCTATGATCACAAAAGGCGTTTTCACATTTACACCGACACGACACCGGCACGACATCAGCAAAGCACCGATACCGGCACGACAAATTAGGTAGCATATTCACATTAGACGACACGACACAAGTTGCCGTGTTGACGTCCGAACAAAAAGCGTCATGGCGGGAGTTAACAAATTGCGTTTGCTATATTTGTTATAATATTTGAGGTGCAAAAAACTAAGGTGACCAACTATACTCATTTACTGAGTTTTGTACTCTTTTTTCGCAAACCGTACTCTTTTCAAATCCTGTACTCTGAAAGTACTCATTTGTCCCACATGAAAATTTAAAAGTTTTAATAGAAATTTCCTTATGTTGTTCAGGCACTAATGCTGCTGTAGAAAGAGTATTTTCACTAGGGAATGATTATTGGAGCAGTGAGAAGTCGCAACTTTCTGTAAAAACATTACTTATCTGCCGTCTTAACAGTCAAATTTAATATGCAAAATGAAAGTTGTTCGGATGTGGCTACATTATTAGACGAACATCCTCATTTAGCAAAAAAATCCACTCCGAAGAAAAATATGTTTTTAAAAGAAAATAAAGTTTTTATCGTTTTTTCTTCTTTTTTTCACCTATGAAGAAATACTTGCAAAGTGTACTCTTTTTGAACAAAAAATAGTTGGTCACCTTAAAAAAACGAAAAACACAAAGGCAGTTATGGGATGCATCCAATTTTAAAAATGAGATATTTAGAGGGTACCTATTTTATTTTTTTCATTAGTTTTATCCCAAATACAGGGCTTAAATTCCACTAGTTCAATCAATGTTACTATATCGTATTTACGGGCCATTTTTGTTAGTTTCAACAAAAAAAAATTAACACCACTCACAAAAATCAAATAAGAATTTTAAATAATCGTCGACGACACGAGTGGATTGACTGCTGCCCGCCGACATGTCGTTGTCGGCACCGACACGATGCCGACATATCGGCAAGTGGGAAACCATTCCGTTTCTTTACACGAGATTACACGTCCACCGGCATCGTTGTCGTTGCCGCGCCGGTGTCGTGTCGGTAAGTGTGAAAACGCCCAAAAAACACGTTATTTGCAACAGCTAAAGTGAACAGAAGCTTAAAAGATTTTCACCAGAAATTCCATTGTTGTAAGTTTCAGCCGAAACTGAAACCGAAATTCGGTTTCGGTTGCAAAAACTAGTTTCGGTCGGACACTAATTAGCATAGGCGTGCGCAGAATTTTTTATTATTAGGTATCAGGAATAATAAATTAATGACGTCATAAAAACGTGCGGATAGTAGGCATCGGGCGATGTCTGTCGCTCAGTGGCTGCATGTTTTTCCTTCATTGCCTGCGGCCGACAGGCAACGAAAGAAAAATCTTCCTCGAATTTCGTCACGTATAAATAGAATTAAACGGAGAAAACATAATTCAGTCGTGGGCCCACGGGCAGCCACCGTGCGCACGACTATGAATATATTTCATTTCGATATTATAATAATGGGGTTAAACAATAAACGAACGAATAACACTGCTAAGAGAAAAGTGCTTTTTTCTCCCCGAAGGAGTCAAAGGCGTTGACTTTAGAAAAGTCTACTGTTCTAGACTGAAAAGTAAATAAAGGTTTTCATTTTTATTTAAATCCAATCATCATTAATGATTATTAAAACGCCTACTACACACTGTAAATACAGAAAAAGCAGTTACAAAAAATGTAAACATATTATGTGATGTTATCTAAAAAAAAAACTCGTGTAGACAAATATTGAAACAAGAAAATTAATGTAGGTACGTAACTGTTATATCTACTACACAAATGCAATTAATATAAAATATACGCCAAGAATTGTAAAGAAAAAATCTTTGTGAAATACCGAATCGAAAAGTCCTCAGCATTTTTATTTTGTCTCCCAAATTAATTACTAATTTATTTTTTAGGGCCGCGACCTCCAAAGTCTAGATCAGTGATTCCCAAAGTGTTCTATATCGACCCCCAGGGGTCGACGACAACTTGCAAGGGGTCCATGTCAGCGGGAAAAAAATTGGGGGTCCATGAAATGAAAATGTGGTTCAACGATAGTGAATCTCCTAACAAAAAAAGAAACAAACTGGACATCGTTAACCGCGGTTAACGATGTCCAGTCGCGAAGAGATTTACGATTAAATCTAACTAAATTGATGCCAAATGTTGAAAATTTATTATTAAAGCATCAGGTTCATCCTTCACACTAAAAGCATTTATTTTTTGCTTAGTTATTTTATGTAACAGAAAGTAAATTTTAATTTGATTCGTTTAATTTGAATCTAATCAATAAATGTATAAAACTAAACATTTCACACTACATTTCACTACCGTTATAAATTTAAATCGTTCAAAGTGAGTAGCACTATACCGGTTGTCAAAAATACCTGCATTTGAAATTAATGAATTTGCAAAAAATCAATATCAGATAAGCAGGGGGTCTACCCAAAACCGAAAAACATGGCAAGTGGTCTACGAGACAAAAAAGTTTGGGAACCTCTGGTCTAGATGTTTTTTCAATGCTCAATTAGATACAGAAAATTTAAGTAATATATTATATAATATTATATTGAAATAATTTTTGTTATTAATAATTTTTCTTTCTTTTTTAGGTACTCACAAATTATTATTTCCATGACTACTTAATAAAAAATTGTTTGTTATTATTTTTTCATTATTTTGACAATCATAATTAATTTTGAAAAAATCTATAAAAAGCGAATTATATTTAATTATTAATTATTTTTATATTTTTTAGATCAATTCTGAAGAAGGTCCAAATCCGGATTGAAACGTTAATGTATTAATTTTATATTGTTTGTTAATATATTGTCTGAAAAATTGGTCGATAATTTTATTTATTCTAGATGTTTTTTGTTTATGGTCACCAACATCTAGGGTTATATTATGTGCCTGTTAAACTTTCAATTTAATACTGACTAATAATGAATTGAAAATTCAATTAATTCTTTTACCAGTTCTCGGATTAGAACCAGGGAACTGAAGGCGCAATGGAAACGCCACATAAGCACTATTTTTAAGTCCTTCAGTCACTAGGGAAAATATTGTAGATTATAGACGTTGTCTATCTATGTACATTGTACAAGTAGGTGGAGCTAAGCTGTTTCCGAATGTCACGCTCGTGGTAGCAAAATAAGAAAACTTGTGCACATGTTTCTTCTGTAACATCACATTTAATTTAAATTTACGAGAATGTAAAAAGTGACTCATAAAATAACATTTGAATTAAAAAATTAAGAAAACTTATGTTAAAAATATCAAGAGGCTGCATAAATAAGTCGTTTACCTTTTTTCTCTTCATTCAATATCGTACCTATAATAGAAATTGCGAAAATTTTCAAATAGAATTAGCCACACGGCGAGTTTCACATAGCCCACATGCGTCCGATAAGCTTAACTCCTGATCAAAATTTATGCGTCACTGATTTTTATGCTGTATTTTTAAAAAACAGTACGACTTGAAATATGTTTTGCTTTCTTATGAAGCCAGGATAAAGAAACCAACTGTTATGAGATAGTCGTGAACCAACATTATGAAGGCTTGGAGAATGTTTACCGCCTGCAATAAGTATGTCTGAGCAGCAAAGTGTTTCCTTGCTGAGGATATTGCATCAAGCAAATCATATCTAGGTTTTCGTCATTCTCGGCTACAAACATCAAATGATTTCAAAGCTGATCCTAGTTACATTAAAAAGCCTAACGTACTTTTAGTGTTTCAATATATTACAATATTAACTGCAAATAAAACGGGCGCCTTAATTTTGATCAGGAGTGATATCAATTTGTTTTTACTTTGATGAAAAAGTTAGATATTCAATATTAATCGACGTGATTTAATTTACATGCATTTAACTCTCGGATTTTATAGAATTTTCTCCTAACATAGAACAAATTTTACATTTGAAGACATCATGATTTTGATTACCATTATTATCACTTAAAGATTTAGGACTAGTGTTGCATACTGGAGTATTCGGTCTGCTTGATTCAGGTTCACTCTTAATTTTGATAGGACCATTTTTAATCAAAGCATTTTGATATTCAGATATTCTTAGCGCTGTTGGAGGTTTACTATTAATCCGTTTATTTTCTTGCTTATACGTGAAATAGTACGAACGACCACGTTTTTTAACGATACCTTCACTGAGTCCATATTCTAGAGCAGCGTGAACGATTTTAGCTGCTTGCCGCCTCCCAGTTTCATAGCTTGACGTAAAATATTTACAGAATGCATCTAAAGAATCTGAATTCTTTAACCTAATTGGGTCGTCTTCGCGCTCGACCTTTTTGAAAACGCGTTCTTTTCTGTTATCGGCATTCAGTTGTTTAAAACGCTGCGCTGCTGTCAGTTTCTGACCATTGGAAGGTGGATGGCGACCTTTAGACGGCATTACGTTTCTCCATTTTGAACATAAACTTTTAAGCAGCTTAAAGTATTTTAAAATAGAATGTTCCCACATTCTTACTCTGCTGATTTTTTTTAAACAAGGTTTCAATGGCAATCTTGAAGTTTTCGATCGCCATCTCTTTTTAGAGTGCAAGTTCCTTGAGAATTTTACGCGACGCCTAAAATCTTCTTTTTTTATATGCGGCACCATTTCTATTCTGTACAACAATTTTTCCTTCTGAATTTTTAAATTTTGATACTTAAAGAAATTAAACAAAAAACGTTTATTTTTTTCCAAAGATCACTTCAAAAATACACGGACAGTAACTAAAACTACTTACTTATTGTCAAGATCACACAATTTGTTTTTAACACCTGAGCCACAAAAAGAGAGGTATTAATACCTCAATAGGTGGATCAATTTTGATGCAATTTTCTTTATACAATAGAACATTTTTGCGGATGGATTAGACAATACAATTGAGGTAGAGAAACAAACAAAAAAAAAAAATGATTCGCCTTTTCTTATACATTGTTGTCACTTAGGTAACTATGGTATAATGTGATGCGTTGAGTAATAAAATAAAAATTAAAAAAATAATTAAAAAACCCGACATTCAATTTCAGGTTTTATTGAAAAACAAAAAATTACAAACTCGACTACTGTTTGTGTTTATAAAAAATCATTATCGTCCTAATATTCTGTTGACGAGCAAGTGGATTCCTCTTCCGGTTCTGGGCAAATGCATTCACCCGAATCACTTATCTGATCTTTACAAGAATCCAGAGATTTAAACCATCGGTTAACTTTATGACAGGACTTTTTTTTCTTTGTTTTACAACAATCATCTACTATTTCACAATTCGATCTAGATCTCTTACCGTAAAGTATTTCCATGACACCCCGAATTTGACACTGTCGTTGTTTCGAATTGTACGGTGCTGACATTACGTCCGCCATTGCTCCAATAAAATAATATCGGTTTTTACAATCTTTATATAAAATACCATTGTAACAACCTTGTTGAAGTACAATTTGTATCTGTGTTTTAATATCGCCATCAAAAATATAATTGCTGATTATATATTTAATGATATTTTGTAAAGATGGCTGGCGGTTAGTGATTTCAAACATGTTTAAAGCCTCTGCAACTTTTAAAATCAAATTATCACTTGTTAGGACACACAACTTCTTGCAACATTTCTGATTATCTTGCATTTTTACAAAGAAATTTTTACGTTTATGACAATTCAAAAAAATATAATAACAAGACAGTTGGGTTCAGCATATTTGGATTTGCGGGAACCAAGATAGTTGGCATAGATAAGAGTATGACAGATGGAACGTCATTGTTTATACGGCGTTTCCATGGCTAATTCGTTAAGAATAAGAATACCGAGTTCATTCCCAACAGGATAACATTTTTAGGAATAGTCAGAAAATTAGTTTCAGAATCGTCGATCAGACCAAATAATTCCTGTAGTTTTGAAAGTTGGTACAGTTATTTCTTAAGGTGTCCAGATGAGTATATTAAAAGCCCCCGAGGGAGGGACTCGAGCCGGCGGTGGGGGAGGGGGGGAAAGGTCTCTTTTTCAAGGTTTTTGCTTGTGACTCGAAAACTATTTATAATATCTCTTTAGTGACTTCTACATTAATTATCTACATTAAATTTCCTATAAATTATGTCTAAACATTTTTACTGTACGATCAATACTTTAGGAGATACAGAGTATTAAAGGTGATAAAAATAAGAAGCTAAATCGTTTTACAAATTTTAGTTCTGAAAAATTAAACAAATTTTTTTGCACGAGTATGCCGACTTATCAATCAAATTGTGTTTCATCTTCGTCATCTTTATCATTAACATCGATGGGGGCTCCATTAGTATAAGCGCCTAGGCAGCCGTTACAGATAAGACTACACTTAATGCCCGCTTTTCGGCAACTGCATTTTCCAGAACAACCACTTTTGCATCGGCAAAAAATTGAACTTAACAACGCGTCAAGAGCAGGAGGATCCAGGGTCGTGATTGGTTCTAAGTTTCCATCGACTCCTCGCTTCCAACCCCATATTTCAGGAGGCAGTTGGTTTCCAAGCCACTCCTGTACTTGATGGAATACTTTGTTTTATCGAAATCCGACACTAATGTAAATTTGAAAACTAGTGCGACGGTTATTGATGGTGGCTTTCTTTTGCACCGTACCAAGTGGCAATTGGGCTCCTCTTACTCAGATATATGTGATCAGTACATAAATTATGTAAAATGTCATTACGGGCCATCTTCTACCGTAGTGTTTGATGGATACGATGACGTAAAAAATAGCACAAAAACATCTGAACAAAGAAGGAGGGCGGTGAAATCGTCTGTTGAATAAACATCAATCTCTCGATAAAGGTCACTGTTCAGCAAGAGAATTTTCTATCAAATACAAAAAAACAAGTCCCAACTGATTAAACTTCTGACAGAAAAAATGCAGGCTGCAAACATAGAAACACAAATAGTTGCAAGTGATGCTGACTGCACAATTATTCGCACTGCAATTGATAAAGCTGTAGACAATCTTGTGGTCACTGTTATTGGAGAAGATGTTGATCTTGTAGTCCTTCTAATGGCTCTTACTCCTCCTGAAAAAGAAATATTTTTTGTCAAACCGGGAAGAGGAAAAGTGGAAACCAAAATATTTTCCTCCCAAGAACTCCAAAAACATTCATTTTGCGGTTCTATTCTCTTTCTGCATAGTTTCAGTGGGTGTGATACAACCTCAGCTATGTACAGGAAGGGCAAAACATCAATTATCAAGATTTTTGATCAAAAGCCATTACTAAAGGAAATAGCAACTGTATTTTATGACCCAACATCAACTCCGGATGTTATAGCAGAAGCCGGAGAAAAAATGTTTCTTGAAGTATACCGAGCGCCCTGTACTCAGTCTGAGATTAACAGACATCGATTCACAGTTTTTCTGAAATCTTGTGCCAAGTCCAAACCGGACCTTTCAGTTTCTTCCCTCCCCCCTACCAAAGGGTCAGCGAAATATCACGCTTACAGAGTATTCCATCAAGTACAGGAGTGGCTTGGGAACCAACTGCCTCCTGAAATATGGGGTTGGAAGCGAGGAGTCGATGGAAACTTAGAACCAATCACGACCTTGGATCCTCCTGCTCTTGACGCGTTGTTAAGTTCAATTTTTTGCCGATGTAAAAGTGGTTGTTCTGGAAAATGCAGTTGCCGAAAAGCGGGCATTAAGTGTAGTCTTATCTGTAACGGCTGCCTAGGCGCTTATACTAATGGAGCCCCCATCGATGTTAATGATAAAGATGACGAAGATAAAACACAATTTGATTGATAAGTCGGCATACTCGTGCAAAAAAATTTGTTTAATTTTTCAGAACTAAAATTTGTAAAACGATTTAGCTTCTTATTTTTATCACCTTTAATACTCTGTATCTCCTAAAGTATTGATCGTACAGTAAAAATGTTCAGACATAATTTATAGGAAATTTAATGTAGATAATTAATGTAGAAGTCACTAAAGAGATATTATAAATAGTTTTCGAGTCACAAGCAAAAACCTTGAAAAAGAGACCTTTCCTCCCCTCCCCCACCGCCGGCTCGTGTCCCTCCCTCGGGGGCTTTTAGTATATTCATCTGGACACCTTTAGGAATAACTGTAGCAACTTCCAAAACTACATGAATTATTTGGTCTGAATTTCTTAATTTTCCCAGGCTAGAAAGTTTTTATTATGACAAAGAACAAGCGCAATGATTGCCTTGTAAAATCCTGATTAGCCACTCCCAGTGCGAAATTCATATACTTATAATCAGTGACTAACGTATTATAATAATACGTTAACCAATGTTATAACTATTTTTTTTCTAAAAATTTTATCGCATCATAAATAGTCTTATAGTATTCTTATGCTTCCCGCTAAGGCTATTTTGTTTATCAACATACCAGACAGACGAAAATTCTAGAAACGCGTTTTCCCGCCTAGGACATATCAAGTAAAATTCCCAAAAAAAAATTCGCAAGAAAATAAAATTATATAGAGATTTCGTTACAAAACTCCTGGTCAAAATTAAACCACTCGGTTTTTCTGCTAGATTTTTAGTGTTAAAGGAATAATCGTACTCATTTCAGAAAATCAGGAATCGATTAACTATAATGTACATATAAAATAACTTATTTCACATAATGTTAAAAGTGCGTAATAGATATATTTTTATTCAAAAATAAATATCGTAAACTCAGTAAAGGGCTAAAATTAAAAACATTTCTATTTACAAGAGGTTCAAGCGAAACAGTGTCTAATTTTTGTTACTGTTTTAAGTTTAAGAATTGTTATGAAAATTAATTATAATTAAAGTTTAAGTTAACATAAATATAACAAACTTGAAAATCTGTAGTTAATTTTTATTCAAGTAAAAAAGTATTGAAATTACTTTGGTACAAGTTTTTTCTAATTTATTTGTACGGAAAGTAGGTATTCTAAACCTATCAACTACATATTTTAGAAGTTTTCAGTTTTATTACACTTAAAACAGAAACGCTTGAACCTCAACAACAATATAAAGAGCAAAATTATAAATACTGGCATTAAAATCTTTCCATTGTAAAATAATTGTACAAGAACAAATGAATATAATAGAATCATAATAAATCAACATACAATAAAAATTTATTTAGTTCATTTTTATAATCCTCTTCAGATTTATATGAAAATTCAGATATAATTTGATGTAATTCGACATCTCCGTCCGCAGTGCTGATTGCCTGTCAAAAATGATACAATATTATTAAAGTTGTGCGACAATAAAGTCATGCGATATCAAAATATTTACAGAACAAATTCGAGTGAACATAGTAACCAAATCTGCATATCATCGCGCAGGCACAAGAAGAAGTGCACAATTGAAAACATAAAAGGATTTTAAAAAATTGAAACGAAAATTAGATTTTTTTAAAGTAGAACTTGTTATGTCACGGCATATTCGTAAGGAAAGTAACGAAAAGTGAAACGGCTATACTCGCCTCTCACTGTTCGTGAAAGGCAGGAGAGAAAAGAATAACAATCGCCCTACTCCTTATGAAATAAAATCGCTAGTAAAGTAAGACGGGCGCGTTTCAATTTTCGTTATGCTATCACAAAAAAAACTTAAAAGTTTTACTTCCAACGCACATGATGGTCACGCACCCATCTTTTTTATGAATATCTATCAATAAGCAGGGCCCTAACTAGCACCTAGGGGGCCCTGGCGAAAGAAGTAAAATTGGGGCTCTCTACGTAGAATTTCTGAGGGCCCGGGGCAGCACCCCGCTTGCTCCATTGTCGGTACGGCCCTGTCAATAAGATTAAAGATGAAGTTGGCAATATCATAAGACGTGAAATTGGTAACTTATTTAATTACCACTTTGTTTTAATTTTGATGTCCCCTGTTAATCGATAATGCTTCTATAGATGCAGTGTCTACGTTCAACTTTCTTTAAGTGTGTATTCGTTTTGGGCGCTTACACGCTTTCAGCGCTGTCAAGCGGTGTATTTGCTTATGGTTGAGCTCAAACGATCGACACCCACGCTTACAGATGCTTTACCTCTCAGGTAGCGCAGTTATGCGTTACTTGCATTGAAAGTACTTGGTAAAATAACTAATCATCTGCATTGAAATGACGTGGTACTATTACAACCTTTTACTAACTTTTTATTTGTGTTTGCACAAGGTGAAAACTTCGCAGGTTCCATCATAAGTCATTTATTAATTTATTCAACGCTTTTTATTATTATAATAATAAAAAAAATCACAATAGGGACCGTGCGTGAAACATAGAGGCAGCCAGGCAATGCTCACTTAGTATACTTCTATTAGAATTTCTAATTTAACTCTTCCTCAGGTCGCGGCAAGGCGCATCGATCGATTTTTTTATTTTATTTTTAATTATAGGTAAATGATCCAGAGTTCACTAACTGTCATTTCAAAAATTCATTTGTGTTTTCCTGTCATTTTTTCATGCATAGATAACGATTTTGTGTTCAAGCGATCAATGTTAACAAAATTTATTATTTTTATAGTAATTTTTATAGTTAATAATAATATTTACTACTGAAAAGTGTTTTGGATTATCTGTGGAAAAACCTAAAGTGAGATTCTACACTTTTTTTCTGGTAATCACAAGGTAAGAAATCTGTTTTTATTAATTTAATATTCCCTTCAGTAAATATCCAAACAACAATGTTCTCATGTAATAGGTATACCGAGTATTTTATATAAATATAATATCCAAAAAAATATGCATTTAATATTTTTAGATACATTTCTTAACAATTCTTGTTGACTTGAAACCAAATTATTATAATTTTGTCCAATATGCAACCCATTTTAATACAAGTTTTTCTCAGTATTCGCTTTAATCTTCTGATTTTGTTGCAGGTTCACGTTATGAATATTAGAATATGCAACAGCTGTAGATGGAACTAATTCACAGGCCCCGGTTCGAATTTATATGTCTGCGAAATTTAAATCACTGGATAATTTTTTTCGT
The DNA here is from genome assembly GCA_963575645.1 of Xanthostigma xanthostigma. Taxonomy (NCBI): domain Eukaryota; kingdom Metazoa; phylum Arthropoda; class Insecta; order Raphidioptera; family Raphidiidae; genus Xanthostigma; species Xanthostigma xanthostigma. The sequence continues at coordinate 46,668,543 of OY754464.1, forward strand.
GTTTGAGATCAAATATTTCTTTTTTATAAATGGACTTCCGTAACTAATATTTTAAAAAAGATGAAATATTTACCATAAATAAAGTTAAAAATTTGTAAATTAATATTCAATTGATAATGAAACTGTAAATAAGAAATTAGTCTAAATAAATCATCATTTTGAAGAGAAGTAAGAATTTATATTATTCTAAACTTACAAATATTATCCTTTCAGGTGTCTATTCAATTTATTTTTTTATAATGAATTGAAAATCCAATTGATAATTTTAATAATTATCAGTTTTGTACCTGGGAATAGGGGGCTTGTAATAGTCTAAAAGAGGAGCCATGGAAACGCTAGTAGCATCAGTAACGCCATTAGCCTCAGTGACCTAAGGAAGAACTAAAAACTAAATTTGACCTTGAACGTCAAGTGAACTATCTATAAAACTATGTAATCTATGGAGGCAGCACTACTGCCGAAGTTGGCGTTCTGAGGCTCTCTAGTATCTAATTAATGAAGTAAATGGGATCATATTATGTAGTGTTTGGAAAGTACAGTTTCACTGTACTTTAGAATTTGATTATTTTGATATATTATGTAATAGATGGTGTCAGTTACCTAATAACTAAAATATGCTTTGTGTTAAAATTGTATTGAAATTATTCTCTATTTTAATCACTTAATTTCTGAACTTTAATAAAGAAACATTATTATTAAAAAGGCGTTCAATTATTTTATCTCAATACATTACATTTTATGGCGACGAGGATTAAAATTAAAAAGAAACAATTTAACGTTATAATTTTGCAAAGTATAGTAAGACAAAATTAAGATTATAAAAATTGTTAAAAGTGAAATCATGCCTGCAGAAACTCCACCTTCGTATTCTGGCCACGTGACAGAATTTAATCACTCTACATCAGAATTCTACATTTTTAAAAATAAACTGCAGAATTTTTTCTCAATTAATCGAGTAACTGACGATGCAGAGTTGAAGCGTGCGTTTTTTTTGAATGCCTTAACTGAAAATACATACAAGTTGCTAGAAACTTTATGTATACCGTCAAAACCGGAGAATAAGCCGTTTGCGGAACTGGTAAAGTTATTGGAAGATCATTTAACTCCAGTCAGATCCTACTTTGCTGCTAAGATTGCGTTCTATGGAGCACGACAAATGGATGCAGAGTCAATCGCAGTTTGGATGGTTAGACTACAAAGTTTAGCTACACCGTGTGGATTCGACGCTGTTAATTTGAAGGCAGCATTACGCGATATTTTTGTCGTTGGAATGAAGCCCGGTCCAATCAAAGATCGCTTGTTGGAGGAAGATGGTACTACTTGCGAGTTGGCCAAGCTGAAAGAAATCGCGCTAGCCAAGGAGTCTTCAATGAAGGAGAAGTTATCGTTAGCGTCTGGTTCCACAGTTAAGAATGCGCCGACCGAAGTTTATCATACACAGGTAAAAGATAAAAAGAATTGTCGAGTATGCGGTAAAAGTAATCATAAATCATTTAATTGTAAATTCAAAGAGTATTATTGTAATATTTGTAATAAGCAGGGACATCTTGCTAACGTGTGTAGGAAAAAAAAAGAATTTTTGAAAAATAAAACTGAAAAAGTCGAACCAAATCAAAGAAATTCTAGAAATAATTATGTAACAGAAAATGATTCAAGTAATTGTAATTACGTAAGCGAAAATACTGAATATTTTAGTTCATTTTTTAATTTAGACTCTAAAATGGATAGTGATGATCATAAATTTAATTTAACATTAGAAGTTGAAAATAAGCTCATTAATTTCCAAATTGACACTGGATCAGCATTTTCAATAATTTCTGAAAAATTTTATAAAAACAATTTCGCACATATTCAAAGTAAGAAATCTAAAGTTATTTTGAGTGATTACGCTGGCATTAAAATTTTCCCTGTTGGCGAAATCATTTTGCATGCTAATTATAAAAATAAAACTTTTGAAATGATTATTTTAATTATTAAAAATGGGGGACCGCCGTTGTTAGGTAGACGAGACTTAGTTAAATTAAACAAGAATGTTACGTTCTCAGAATTGTTTTACACTAAAGATGGGACGCAGTTGTTACAAAACTTAATTGAAAAGTATAGCCTTGTTTTTGCTGATGGTATCGGTACTTATAATAATGGAAAAATTAATTTAACTTTAAAACCAAATACAGTGCCTAAGTTTTTAAAAGCCAGGCCGATTGCTTTTGCTTTAAAAACAAAAGTTGAGAGTGAACTTAACAGACTGGTCAAAGCGGGTATATTAATTGCTGTCGAAAATTCGGAATGGGCTACTCCGATAGTGCCTGTTTTGAAAGAAAATGGACAAATACGCATTTGCGGAGACTTTAAATGCACATTAAATCCAGCACTAGAGCAACAGTATTACCCACTACCAAGAATTGAATATTTATTCACTCAACTGCATAACGGAAAAATATTTTCAAAGATTGACCTAAAGGATGCTTATCAGCAAGTGTTATTAACTGATGAAGCTAGTCAATTAACTGTGATCACGACTCACAAAGGTTTGTTCAAATATACACGGTTGCCATTTGGTATATCGGTAGCTCCGTCTGTTTTTCAACGTATTATGGAACAATTAATAATTGATATACCTGGAGTTGCTTGTTTCTTAGACGATATTATCGTCTCTGCTCCAGACGTAGAAACACATCTAGAGAGATTAAAATTATTATTTAATAGATTAATGGTAGCTGGTTTGCGGATAAAAAAAGAAAAGTGCAATTTTTTTCAAAAATCAGCTATTTAGGTCATATAATTGATCAATACGGTTTTCACACGTCCAAAGACAATGTTAATGCGATTGTTAAAGTTCGTGAACCCAAAAATGTCTCAGAATTGAAATCTTTTATCGGTATGGTAAATTTTTATTACAAATTTTTACCAAACTGTGCAAGCTTGTTAAGTCCACTGTACAACTTGTTAAAAAAGGAGGTTAAATGGATATGGAATGAACCATGCAAAAAAGCATTTAATGATGTCAAAAATTTGTTATCATCTTCTGATGTGCTAGTTCACTTTAACCCTGATCTCCCGATTAAGCTAACGGTGGATGCTTCCAGTACCGGTATAAGTGCTATTTTATCACATATTTTTAGTGAAGGTGAAAGAGTGGTAGCGAATCAGAGTAGAGTACTGTCAAAGGCTGAGAAAAATTATGGTCAAGTGGAAAAAGAGGCCCTTGCGATAATTTTTGGCGTTCAGAAATTTTATCAGTATCTCTACGGTCAGAAATTCATAATTGCCACTGATCACAAACCCTTATTATCGATATTTAGCCCCAAAAAAGGATTACCCAGTATGGCAGCAAGCAGACTGCAGAGATGGGCTAGTTTTTTATCACAATTTAATTTTGAAATTGTGTATATAAAATCAGAAAAAAATTACGCTGACTGGTTATCCAGAGCAACAATAATTAACGAGCTTAACGAAACTAAAGATAATTCTGTATTTTTAAATTATTTTACTGAAGCAAATATTTTTGACTTAGCAACTATAAAAAAAGAAACTCAAAAAGATAATATTTTAATCAAGGTTGTAAATTACACTTTAAATGGTTGGCCGACTGGTGAAGTTTCTCCTGATTTTAAACCGTTTGAAAGTCGTAAAAATGAGTTATCTGTGGAACAAGGTATTCTTTTGTGGGGATATCGGGTAATAATTCCTGCAACTTTGAGAAATATTATTTTAAAAAATTTACATTTAACCCATTTAGGGGTTGTTAAGTCGAAATCTTTGGCGCGCAGCTATTTTTGGTGGCCTTCATTAGACCAACAAATTGAAGAATTTGTCAAAAGTTGTGTTGCATGCAGTTTTTATCGAAATGCGCCGCAATGTTCAGAATTGTCACCATGGCCGTGGCCATCTGAACCTTGGACGCGCATCCATATTGATTTTTTTGGTCCGTTTATAAATAAGTATTTTTTGGTAATTGTTGATGCCACAACCAAGTGGATTGAGTGTTTTGAAGTTTCAAATATGCATGCAAATACGACTATTGAAAAATTACGAGAAACATTCGCTAGGTTTGGATTGCCAAAATATTTATGCAGTGACAATCAAACAACATTTTTATCGGACGAATTTCAATCGTATCTTAAAATGAATGGTATCATACATAAAACTGGAGCCCCATTTCATCCACAAACTAATGGATTGGCAGAAAATGCGGTGAAAACAATGAAAAATGCTATTCGTAAAGCTAAATATATGGACAAAAGTGTCTCAATTTCTACAGTTATTAATCGCTTTTTATTTGACTATAGAAACACTGCTCATTTGACTACAAATGAGAGTCCGGCAAAAATGATGTTTGGTCGCAATTTAAAATGTCGTTTTAATTTGATTATTCCGTCAGTGAAAAATACTGTCGAAACTAAACAAGATAAACAAATACAAAATTATAGAGGGAAAAGAATAGTGAAATTTGATGAAAATGAATTAGTTCTTGTGAGAGATTATCGTGGACAGAAACCGTCTTGGATTGACGCAACTATTGTTAAGCCAATTGGTACAAAATTATATCTTTGCAAAACTGTTGAGGATAAGATTTGGCGTAGACACACAAATCAGATCCTTAAAAAAGAATCAACAGATTCAGTTCTTCCTTCCACCCAGATGATTCCACGATCATCTCTCGACATCACCAATGAAAACATGAACCCTGATAATCTAGAAAATAATAATGATGATGTAAGAGTTCTGCGACGGCGAAGTCAATTGCGACAACCCGTTCGCTTTCCCGAAGGATTGTGATTTATTTAATTATTGGTATTTCAATTTTTTTTTATTATTTTCTTGATTGGGGGAAGATATTGTAGTGTTTGGAAAGTACAGTTTCACTGTACTTTAGAATTTGATTATTTTGATATATTATGTAATAGATGGTGTCAGTTACCTAATAACTAAAATATGCTTTGTGTTAAAATTGTATTGAAATTATTCTCTATTTTAATCACTTAATTTCTGAACTTTAATAAAGAAACATTATTATTAAAAAGGCGTTCAATTATTTTATCTCAATACATTACATTTTATAATAGTAAACAATGAAAATTATTTGAAAAAATGGAAAAAAATAAAAAGTACGTATTTCAGCCTGTAATTAATACTCGTGTATAGGACAGAATAGCTCAAAAGGCGAAAAATTATATAATTATTCTGGTCATGTATATGATGTTGCAGAACGTAATTTAAATGGGCAAGTTGTCATAACCAGAGATATATTAAATATCTCTGGTCATAACCGCAAAGCTGTACCACAAACAACTGTGTCTAAAGTGTATAATGTAAAAATTACGCTATGTATAAATAATTTCTTCTTTATAATATAATATTTTGTATAATACTAGTATTTTACTTTGTAATTTACTTATATTTTCGATAAATGAAAAGCAAATTGCAGTTTTTTTATTCAAAGCCTGCTCATAATATATCATTATATTTTGAATAAATGCTCCCATAAAATTAACACTTTTACCACCAGTTGGCGTAAAAGTCATAAAGCTTAGTCCCCATTATCAGTACCGATTCACAGTACGGTTCATAATCATGTTTCTCTGATTATAGTTGTAAGTTTCGCCGCCAGACAGAGTAGTCCACATAAAGTATCCCTATATGTACATTGTTTATTTTAAGATTTTTTAAATCTTACTTTTATTAACAAAATAACAATTATGATATTGTTCCTGTATTTAATAATGATTACAGACGTAAAATAAAATTTAATTAACCTTGACGACGTACTGCTGCAATCCAATTTTTTCCTCTGTAATTCATAAAAAAATCCAGGAAAACGGTGGATTTGTAATTCTGGATTTTTATCTTTACAATCAACAACACAGTACTTCCGAATTGATAGCTTTTTTCCCCATTTTATTCAACTATTAATCCTTATTAATATTATAACATATAACACTAGGTTTGGACTGAACCAAAATTAAAAAAAAAAAAAAACACGAGGGCGCAAAAGTCGCGTATCAAAAGATACTTTCCTAGTGTATAACAAAAATCTAAATATGCCCCGCACCATTCTCATGACATTTCATTATCACTTTCTTTGAGTTCTTCAAAATCATCATCACTATCATTTATATCATTATTAACTATTTCAAAATTCTATTGCTTGAAAAATTCCTAAATTCTCTCATCCGCCATAATGATGCCAAATGATCCCAAAGCGAACAGTATTTTAAAGAGTAACGTTAACGTTCAAAAGCCAAGACAAATGTCAATAAATCGCGCTTATAAGCGTAAGCGCTGAAAGCCTGTAAGCGCCCAAAACGAATACACCCTAAGTCACCTTAGACAAACATCGTGCTTGGAAACAACAGGTCGTCAAAATATGCTTCAAATTATCTAAACTTAAATATCTAATTTTCCTTCTTCGCATTATAAGCGACATTTCAAGTTGCCTAACTGCATACTACACCTGTGTCTGTCCTTTACTAAACTACGGGATTATGTGCTGGGGGAAATCTCCTGATATTAATTAAAAGGAAGTTTATAATGCAGAAAAAAATACTCAGAATCGTATTCCATCTAAACCCTACTGATTTCTGTAAGTCCGTATTCATTAAGCACAGAATTATGCCAATATATTAGGTAAATATGCTAAAATCAGTTTGTTTTCTGTTAAGAAACAAGCATCTTTTTCACCGATATTTGCCAGATCACAATTACGATACGCGAGATTGTTTAAAACACAGTATACCAGATCATCACCCCATTACTCTGCTGTCGAGATATTTGACAGCTTAACTGCTGAAATTATAAGCATCAAAAGCTAAACACAATTTAAAAAAATTTGAAAAGAAGTTTGACCCTGCAGGCCATCCCTGTAACTTCCCGCTATTTTCGAGTTCAAAACGCTCAAAAATATATAAAATATAGCAAGAAGTTTATTTTTTAGCTCTTCGAGCTCAAAAAAAAAACACTTTGTTACGAAATTTTCGTTCACTATATCTCATGAACAAATGAGCCGATTTTGATGCGGTTTGCGTCGATCGACGCAGTTTTTTTAACCTAAGAAAGTAAATTATTACAAAAAAATCGATTTGATAAGAATTTTACGAGTAATTATAAAAAATTACTTTTTTCCTAATGTTTCGTTCACGTTATCTCATGAACAAATGAACCAATTTTGATCTGGTTTGCAGCGATCGACGCAGTTTTCTTAACCTAAGAAAGTAAATTATTACAAAAAAATCGATTTGATAAGAATTTTACGAGTAATTATAAAAAATTACTTTTCTCCTAATTTTTCGTTCACGTTATCTCATGAACAAATGAACCAATTTTGATCTGGTTTGCGGCGATCGACGCAGTTTTTTTAGCCTAAGAAAGTAATTTATTACAAAAAAATCGATCTGATAACAATTTTAAGAATCATTTTAAAAAAACACTTTCTTACGATTTTTTCGTTCACGGTATCTCGTGAACAAATGAACCGATTTTGATGCGGTTTGCGGAAATCGACGCAGTTTATTAAGGAGAAGAGCTGATTAGATTTTGGAATTATTCGGTTTAGTAGTTTAGAAAATATTTTACAAAAACAAATTTAAAAAAATTTTTGAAACTTGTTTTTTTAAGATTTCTCAAAATTTTGTGGGCCGAATCGTTTCAAATTTTCAGGAAGTCTAAGTTCACCAAGATCACGTTAGATGCCGCAAACCGCGTTTCAGTCGGACACTCCGTTCAAAAGATATAAAAGGTTTACATACATACATACACACACACACACACACACACACACACACACACATACATACAGCCCTACGGACATCATCGCCAAAATAGTTTTAATAGCTTCCTAGGACCTCAAAACGTCGAGATCTGGCGAAAACTCGATTTTCAAAAATCGGGGTGAAACCAATAACTTCCCGATTTTTGAAAAAAAAAAAATTTTTTTTTTTTTTTTTTAAAGCGGGAAGTTAAAAAAAATGTAAAATATCTTATAGACAAGTGCATGTACCAAATCTGCTTACTGTTATCTGACATCACATTTTATGTTGTACTTTCTGACTGACGCATTCTTTGTGTTTGAGACATTTTATTGAATAAAGTATCTACTCTATTCTATTCTATAAAAGCTTCTTGGAACACTGAACATATTTCATATATGTATTGATTTACTGTCAAACCAAACAACCCGTCAAAAAATTCACTCATCATTATGGCGCTGCAATGATTGATTGCATGCAATCGTCGCAATTTGCTATTTATTAAGTAGAGAAAAAAAGTGAGATTGTGTACGCTTGACAAATCATTAATTAGAGACCAGTGGGATAGCTAGTAAGACACTAAAAGCAAGGTTTCTATTACTTACCATAAAACTTTCCTTATTAATCAAATGTGGCGACAGCTGCAGTGAAGTGATATTTTTCTGGTACGGCACAGAATACATCGGATATATGTCGCTTTGTTGTAAATCCCAAATATGTATTGTATTTCTGTTATCGACAAGATAAAACATGCACGGCCGATGTCGAGACCATTGAATTATTTTTATTTGATTATCTGACTGACCGGATCCGGTTTCATCCATTCCATATAAAGTTATTAACGAATTCTTGACATGTCGCGAATGCAAACGTATGCTGCCATCTGCACATCCAACAAGAAAGTAGGGTTGCTTGTGAGGGCACGTCTCTATGCACGTTGCAAACGATGGATTTTCTGCATTAAAAAACACCAATACAAACAAACAGAATCAAAACTCCACAACTTCGTGCAGTTACACCAGTGTTCAACAGTAGTGTTCATTTTTTCCCCTTATTAAATTAACAATGATTCCAGAGTTTTATATCAATGAATTTGTACAGAAGTTAGTTCAATCAATGCAAATAAATAAAATTGTATCGCAGTTACATTTGTACGTTAGTTTACTTATAACTTCAGAACTACTGAGTCAATTTCGAAAAAAATTATTATTAATTATTAGCTTAGTGCAAGCCCGTAACGAGGCTTGTACAGGCGGTGCAGTGCACCGGGACCCCCGGCTATTTTTTTTTAGAAGTCAATTTTTAACAGGAAGGGTCCCCGACAGTTTTTGCACTGGGGCCTCTAAGCTCGGCGATATGGCCCTGTCTAACTTAAGGCAGCTACACACGGTCAGTTAAACTGTCAATTATAACTGTACAGTTAAAACTGTTTAATTAAATCGCAGCGTGTGTATCAGTTTTTTTAAACTGAACAGTTGAACTGATGAAATAACAGCTCATTTGATAAAACTGCGAACTGTTCAGTTAAATCTAAACGTGTATACCGAGTTGAGTCAGTTTGTCTTGAGAAGTGCACCGAACTCAGTGGTTACAAATTACAATCATTAATTATATTTTACTGTCATGCTTCACGCGCACCAAAACAATGTCAACACAGTCGAGGGGTCAATGAGAGTGGTTTGAGGAATTTGCAGAAATTTATTGAAACGAATATTGTCTCTGGAAAATAAAGTCTATACCACGACTGTGCGAAAAGAGATGCTGCATATTCAAAATTAATTGGTAAATTAAGGGAAAAAGAACCCCAGGCGAACTTAGAAACAGTAAAAAAAACCTCTCATGTGGAGGGATAGCATTTCGCGTGACAATTATCTTTCTTTTTAATAAATGGTGTAACTAAAGAAAGAAGATTTAGATAGGTATCCTCATCCATTCTTAGATAATTATGCCAATCTTTGGGAGTAAATCTCAATTCATTTAACAAATTCACATGTGAATAGTGCTCCTTTTTGTTTAACCACTCTTTGCACCATTATGCTGCGTCGTTTGTTATGAGTCGTTTTCATGGCAAATATTAATCCGACCACCGCTGGAACGTCGTCTGTAGTTGAGGCCATATTATCGAAAACTGTAGGTAAGGGACTGACAGATTTATCTCAGTGTGTGTAGGCTCTACATCGATACAATTTAACTGAACAGTTTTAACTGTACAGTTATAACTGACAGTTTAACGGACCGTGTGTAGCTGCCTTTAAAATTTAAGTTCAGGTCATCAGAAAGTAGCAGAATCTCGTTATGTATGAATAAATTGAGGGCAAGTGAAGTCGCGGGTACAGCCAATAAATAAATAAAATAGTAACTTAATAATTGTAAATTTTTTACGAAATATCGACATAAGATGTACAGTTCGTCCACACCTAATTTGAATTCTTTAAAATTTTCTGTCTGTGTGTGTTCCGAGGTGACACCTAAACTACTGAAACGATTTCGATTGGACTTTCACTAGAGTCTTTCCCACAGAGAGAGATTGTAGATTATAGACGTGCAACAACTGTGATCAGCTTAGCAAAACCGTGGCTAAAAATTAGTTTTAATAAATTGGATACCTTCCATGACAGAATTGGTACCTATAATTGAAGCACGGGACATTTTTTGTCCAGCTTTGCCATTCCGGTTGCAATGATGTTTCAGTCATAAATTACATTATCGCGAACGAAACCGTTCGAAGAAATAATACAATAATTCAAATGACAGTTAGTGACTGCTACTTATCAAGGATAAATTAACGCATTTACATGCAATTTTAAGGTCATTAGTTACGAAATTTAGTATAATAAAATACCTTCATTAGACGAATATTCCATAGGCCTTGGTGTGGAACCAGACTTTAAACAATGGAGCACATAACCCGAATTCGTTGCTATATAAAGATGGGTCTGATCACTCCCGTCCACATGCATATCGTGACAGATTAAGTTTGCTCCCAGTTCGGGTATCGAGTTATGCAAACTTATCGATTGACTACGAGTCAACCGAATTCTGCCCCAATGTGCCAATCCTTGATCTTGAGACAATAGTCCAGGTGGTTTGTATGCTTGTATCACGCTCCAGATAATTAAAATGCCATTTTCTTCCAATGAACATAACTGAAATTCAATAATAGAAAATCATGTTCAATTTAAAAAACTGGACAAGTGCACAAGACGATAAATTTATCAGATTGCCAAATCCAGAATTCTTGTCAAGTTCAAATTTTGACACTGCTGTTTTAAAAATAATATTCTTTTAATAAATTGTTCTAGCCGTTGTGTCAAAACGTTAAATTTTTTTTAACTTTTTTCGTTGTCCACCACCTGTCAGGTTTATTTGGCTTCAGTGCTAATTCATATTTTCAATTATCTTTTAATAACAAAATTTAAGGTCCAATAGATACTTTTACCAGTTCTCGAATTAGAACCTCAGTATTGTACGCTTGTGACAGAGCCGCGGTATCACTTTATAAACATCCGCCTAGTTATTCCAGATTGCAACTCAATGAGGGCTACCATTTTTTTTTGTCGTCAGATGACGTTAGTGATAAGTAAGGTATCTGTCACCATTTAGAAATTAACGATTTGTGTTCAGTCAATTCCTCTATTGGTTAAATATCAAATACAGTGGATTTTGGTTATAGTGACAATGAAGAGACCGCATAATTGCGTCTCTATATCCGGAGGTCGCTATATCCATAAGTCGCTATATCGAAAGAAAAGTATACTTTAAATTTAAGATACTTAACCTTCAAGCGGGCGCGCGTAGTCGAATCGACCACGCTTAGTACATTTTCGTTCATATTATTATTATTATTACCCATCACATTTATTTCTCATTTCTAGTAGCCTGTCGCTATGTCATTGGGAGTAAAATAAAGAATAAACCGTCGCTTGGGGCGCTCCCCCCACTCCACAGATCGCTATTGTTTTAGTCCTGGTGTCATACAAAATTTATTTGCAATCAATGTTATATATGGACAAAGAAACTGATTCTGATGAAAACTAAACCAAAGTTCATTAATTTTTATTCTTATTTTGTAATTTTTAATATTAGTCTGAGATATGTAAAAGGGTTTTGTGTTCCTAATTTTTGTTTTAATTCAAAGAATATTTGAGTTATGTTAATTAATTAAATAATTGTTTCTTTTTCATAATTGTAATTACTGTTTTTGACAAATCAGTCTTTAAAGACAATGATAATATATCTGAGTACAAATAAATAAATAAACATTGAATAAATAATGCTTTATTTCTCTTATTCATCCCATAGGTTTTTTCGGTTACGCGCGCCCGCTCCCGTTACAAATGACCGCGCGCCCGCTTGAAGGTTAAATGTTACTTCGCTATAACCGAAAAGTTGTTACAACCAAGGTCATTATAAATGAAATCCACTGTATGTTAATAATTAGACAAATACAAAACTGTGTTAGCTGTTACTGAACATTTGAATGACAGATACATCTCAGTTGCTAGTGGCTCCATCAGGTGGCAGAAAAAAGTCCGGTAGCCTCTCATTAAAAACACAGTAGGTATGTTAGGAAAAACAAAATGCATGTAGTAATACATTTTTGAATGAAAATGAATGCTTTTCAAAACTAAACAAGTGATAACACACCTGAGATGGAACTAAATCGTTGATATTGAAGAGGTGCAAATCATCAGATTGCGATTCATTCAAACATTTCACAGAGACAACTCGACTTTCATGTCCTTCGCTGAACTTTTCCGGATTGGAAATATAAGTAGGTGAACGGACGTCCAACACAAGTCCGCTTTCTGTTTTCACTTTTTGATGATGCGAAGCCGGTTCCCGTAAGTCCCAAATACACAATCCACTACAGATTTAAAAATGACAAATTATTTTTTTTTCTTAAATATGATCAAAACTAATACACAAATGACTAATGAGATTTATGTCACTTTTTAATTTTTTTAAAGTTTTTTGAACGTATGATAAGAAAAAGTTTTCCCAGAATGTTTGTTTGTTCAATCACTCATCTGTCTCACCGGTACCAAAAGTTAAAGTACAGGATAAATTTTACCTCAAATCTTTGATTAACGTCTGAATAGAACTCTTCAAGTAAATAAAATTGTCGACCAATTTTTCTCAGACCATACGATATATTATTATTATTTATTATTTATTATTTTTTGTCAATATATCGTATGGTCTGAGAAAAATTGGTCGACAATTTTATTTACTTGAATAAATTTTACCCCGTTTCTATCAAAATCATCATAAGGCTGAGAGTAACATAAAATAATACCTTACCCATTTTGGAATCCTGCAAAAACTAAACTGGATGAATCAGCATCAAAACAGCAGGCAGTGATATCGTCTGAAGCTATGAGTAATTTTTGTGGAGCCGACGGTTCCAAAATATTCCACACGCAAATTAATGATCGAGAGAAAATCTGTGTTTCTGCATCTTGGGGTGTATCGGAAGTATTTTTATGAATGGTCAATAATAAATCGTGTTGTTTTTCAGACCAACACACTTTTGTAACCGGTCCATGAGTCAAAATAGATACATTTGCAAATTTTAGGGTTACATGTCCCGAACTAAACGGTATATTTTTTTGAGAGTTATCAAATTTTCCTGAAGTCCTGCTAAATGATTCTTCAAGTAAAATCAACATAATTTGTCCAGCAGATTCGATGAACTTATTTAAATGCAACAAATCAAATTTACTTTTTTTATTCCATTTTTCAAGGTCAGGCTTAATATCTACATCGTTTTCAACGCCAAAATGTTCGTGCATAAATATATGTACGTCATTTACGTTCGAATCAATATGATTTGAAACTAGCGTATATTTAACCGGATGTTGTGTCCATTTCTGAGAAACTTCTAAGTCGTCCGTTTGAGTTTCCTCTGATAAAGCATCATCGTTTGTTTGCGAAGATACTTGCATTGCATCTCGTTGACCATAACTTTGCATAAAAATTTCATACGGAACCGGCATCATTTCAAATAAAGGAACATATATCGTATCGAACGTAATCATACTTAAGATATCTTGAGCACGTTTTTTGTTACTTTTCAAGTTTTTAATTTTCTGCTCTTTTTTACAAGCTTTTGAAAAATTTATAAAAGGACTATTATTTAACTGTATAGATTTTGAGGCACCTTCTTCGAAGCCTTCATCTGAAAGTGAAGTTTCATTTCGTTCTTTAGCCGCAGAATTTGGTTTACTATTAAGCAAAGAATTTTCTTTCTCGATAGCTTCTTCGATTTCGCGTAACATTTTCGCACGTTTTGCTTCCCTTAAATCGTAATTTCCAGAATCCAATTTTTTTTCTTCTTCAAATATACTGCTCCGTTTTTGAATCGTATTTTCTATATTTGGTACTTTTGTTCCAACTGCTTCGTAATTAGATTTATCTACAGCGGCATTTTTACGAAGCGAGTTAACTGCCGAGACTTTTATCACAGGTAAAGGTTCAATAATTTCATCCGATTCACTCGACGATGAACTAGACGGATCGTCTGTCAACGATTCAACAGACGGAGTTCCATTACTATCACTTTTAGAACTTTTACTCGAAGAATATTCTTCAAAATCTGATTCGTACGACTCAAAGTCATCATCATAATTATAGCTACTGTTTGATGTTTGATCTTCGTTATCACTACTTACTTTATGTTTGGTGTTTTTCATTTCGATATCTTTATTTACTGTTTTAGATTTCACTGCGACATCTGAAGAAGAAGAAGAAGAATAGGCTACATCGACAGCATTTGCTGGATCTGAAAGTACTCTGATTTCATCAGGATGTAAAGTTCTCGACCTTGATCTTATAACGTGAACTTTTTTCTCCAGATCAGTTCTAGTACTTTCTCGTGGAGATCTACTCTTTGAAATTAAGTTGCTTCTTCCAGTTAATGACAGTTTTGCTTTGGAGCTCTTTTCTAATGACTTAACTTCTTTAACGTTTCCTACCCTAGAATTTAAACCTGTAGATGGCAAGTCTTTACTTTTCCCAGGAAAATATTGCGTCACACTGACCCTACTACTCAATTTTTCGTTTGAAGCTGTTTTTATTTTTAGTTTATCCGTTGTACTTTTTATAACCGGTTTAGACATATTTTTTCGGGGAGTACTCTTATTCAAAGCTACATTACTTCTTGTTGTACTTTGATGGGAATTATTAGCGACTGTATCTCGACCAGTTGAATTTGTAACGCTTGAGGAACGCGAAACTCCAATTGATTTACCAGATATTAATTTTTCTGTGCTTACTTTATTTTTATTTGAGATTTTACCGTCTTCTTTTCTAGAAGTAGTTGACTTTTGATCTTTTGATAACGACAATCTATCATTACTCGAATCGCGTTTCTGTACATTTTTTGGTTCTTTTAGTACAGAATTAGAATATATTTTCTTAGTAAGTTGCAGTTTCGTAGCCGCTGGTTGCTTCTTAACTGCTCCCTGCAGAGTAGATATTACTGATATTAATGACTTAACAGTCTCATAAGTGTAGTTTTAACACTAGAAGACAAGTTATGCTCACTAGTAGATTAGGTGCTGTGCTGAGTGAAAGTGTATTTCATGTAAAAAAATCATTGCAAATTGGAAAAAGTGCCGTGTCGAAAGTGACGATGTTTCACATTACATTGCTGGATTAAACGAACGTAAGTATAGTACCTTATTTGATTGCATGGCAAAGAAAAACTATGTTTTTATATTGCTTTTGACAACATTTAAGTTGAAGGAATTACAAACAAAACTATTTTGGTGTATTTTCCTACCAACCGAAGTAGCAGGGTTGCCAGAAAAATTTCTATCGAATCCCCACCTGTGTAAAAAGGAGCCTTTTAGGCTATATTCCCACAAACACGGAAAACTGTCAGAAAACACGCGGATTAAAACGACGGAAATATCACAGAAATGCTTGACGGGGGTAACCCATAGATATATATATATTAATAGATAGCGGATGCCTATCCTTGAGCATTGTGCGGAATGGTTCCAATTAGAAGCTATTTTGTATGTGGAATACGCCATAAAAAGCGCGCGAGATTCAAAAAGATATTCTATAATATGATGTTAATGGGAAAAACAATAAAACTTGCAGTAAACACTGATATTTCGTTACAAAACCTATTTTTATATTGAAACGTTTCAGTATAAAAATAGGTTTTGGAGCGAAATATCATTGTTTACTGTAAGTTTTGTTGTTTTTCTCAATAAAATCATATTATAGAATAATTAATATTTTTGAATCTTGCACGCTTTTTACGGCGTTTTCCACATCCAAAATGGCTTCTAAAACGGACAGGCGACGAGGAGACGCTAGTGTATCCGTAATTTATTAAATATATATCTATAGAGTAACCTATCAAAATCGTTTCAGAATATAATATATGCCTGGCATGTACATCGATGCATGTATATATGCTTGGTGTACCAAGGAGGATTTTTAAAAGTAATCCCCTTGGTTTGTAAATTGCTATTTTCTTAAAATAATTATTGAATTTTTATCTGTTTGGTAGTGAAATGAGGATGGACACTGCCGAACTTGACCGCTAGAGGCGCCAGCTATATAACCACCTTCATTTGTAAACTATTCATAGTACTGTGTACAAAATAAGTTTATTTTATATAATAAATCATTGACAATGCCAATGTGTTGTGTTTATCAATGTTCAAATTATAAAAAAAAATGTATTTTCAAAGGATTTAAAACTGAAAAAAATAAGTTCAAAAGCTAAAACCCGACTACTGAAAAGTATGAAACAAGAAAATATTCTCATCCGAGGATACCCGTGATCATATGCCACCTATCCTAAAAAACATTACATTTTAACAGTAGTAAGCTAAGCGATCATAAGCTCTAGGGAAAAGTACATCACGCTATACATTTAGCGGCTGAGGAGTCTCATATATTATATGAGATGGCATACGAACACGCCTATCATCAGCTGAAAATATTTTCTTGTTTCATAATTTTCAGGGTTTTAGTTTTTTAACTTATTTTTTTACTTATATATTTTTTTGAACTTATTTTTTTTTATTTGTTTTCAATTTGTTCCCCTCTGGGACCAAAACTCAAAAATAAATGTAGCCTATGTTACCCGGGCCGTAATAATGAATAATTACTTATACCATCGAATGAATAGTTAAATATATCTATCTATGGTGTGAACCCACGTCAAAAAGTGGAAGGGAAGACTTCTGTCAACCCGCTGGTCTGTGGGGAGCCAGCGGAATGGTATGGCGGGAAATTTTAAATTTAAAAAAAAATGGTTGTCTGTAAAGTCGGTTTACGGACGATAGTTTTACGTGATAACGTATTCCGCTCGAATATCATATTTAATAATACATAACCTAAATTTTAGTAGCTGTCAGGCGGAACGTGACACATTTCGGAACGTGACACTTTTTCGTGCATGCAGCCGGTGTTTCATCAATTTATAAGACGTCATGTAATAAAGACAGATGAAACATTATTAATATTATTAAAGTACTTACTTTTTAATTTTACTCAGCTTTTTAAATTTTAACTACCAAATGAATTTAAATCACTTAAATTCAGAGAGATTTTAAATTAATCCCTTTTAGAGCTAATAAAGTTTAGACTATAGATATTAGATACTGCATATTAAAAGTTGGTTAATGGATAATGGTAGTAACTCCATGGATCGACAAATGACAACACGTCTAAAGTTTGAATATTAGTAAACGATTTTTATTGGTTACCCCCACCCTCACTTTCTGTGATCTTTCCATCGTTTTAACCTGTGTGTTTTCTGACAGTTTTCCGTATTCATGTGACTCTATCTCATCACAGAAGTACTCAGCGCATACTGTACAGTCAGTAGAGGAAGTTGTATTGTTAGAAGTGGATGGCGTATCGTAATGTGTGTATGTGGTAAACAAATTATTTTTTTACTGTGTTCATTATTATGTTTATTAACTTGAAAAAATTGTACAAAATACAGGTGTAAAAGCGACGATTGTAAAGTTTAGTTGAAAAAACGGAAACATAAGAAGCTAAACAAATTATCATTGATTGGGATAGTTCCTTTGTTTGGAATCGCATCACCTCCATCTTGTTCAACTTTTACGTCGTAGTTATTCACGGTTATTTATAACCGACAGCTGTTGTGATAAAACGTTATTTGCAAACAAACTGAAAACGCTTGTGTTTGTTCTGTGATAGACGTTTTAAAAAGACCACCATAGGTGTGTCAAGCTCTGATTTCGGAGCAAAAGAAATATTGAGTTCACCAGTGATCAATAATATTGTCACCACGACATCACTGCGGTGGAAAATTAAGTTATATCAAATGACTAATTCCACAAATAAGATGATTGGAAGGAACTTAGAACGAAGAAGTACTGGGGGCCCACCTCGTTCGGAGCGAAAGGTACGAACTCCTAAGATACATAGTGTGACATACTTTAGCACCATCGCGACGCCTCTGAGAACGAGGTCAAGCGGGCTGCATTCGGATGCAGAGAACAGAGCTGCTATGCGGTTGAGTTCAGGATCACCGTCCCACTCGCCACGCACTTCTCCTGGTTTGATGGCGGGTCATTTTGCCGGGGGCAAATGGAGCGAGCCCCCCTCGCCAGCAGCACTGCCCAAGCCCCCTCAACAGTGGACTGAGTTTATGTTAGCCTCAAAGTGTAGCGGTAAACAAGTGGACATTACTAATCATCTAAAACTCTTGCTCAATGTGCAGGCTTGACCTGGGACTCAAATCAAACAAAACTATTTTTACAACTTCAACCAGAATTGGACAGATCATTATAGAATTTATACTTATATACTTTATACATAAGAAAATGATAACAGTAAAGTATTCCTGATTGGTACGAGTGAGCACGACAATGGGTGTTTTACCAGCAAAGACTGTTAATTTGCCATACTTGATCAAAATTTCAGTGATAGGTTTCTGCGTGAGGGTATGTTTCAGTTGTATTATAGCATTATAGATATTGGCATTGTCCTGCTCAGCCGCACTACGTCGCTGCGCAACTCCATCGGAACTGCGCTATGGTTTTGACCTTAGTTATTTAGCGTTTTCTTGATAAGTTAGCTGTAAGTACGTATATTGATGTGATTTTATTTTAAATTTTTTAAAAATTCAAAATTGCAATGTTCAAAATAATATTACTTTTCAAGAATCCAATTAAGTATCTGCTTATTGAATATTTCAAAAATGTATGTTTAGAACAGTTTTTAGCTTATTAATGGCACAATGTGCAGAGCGGGTGTCACGAAGACGGAGGGTGATGGCTCAGAGCAATTAGTCTCCGTCTCTGTGACCGTGCATGCCATGTTAGTGTTTCACTCGAGTTAGGTAAGATGACTAGCCAGATATGTATTGCACGTACAATGTTCGATCTAGTCAACGGGTCTTACATTTCAATAATCCTTGTTTTTGTTTTAATTTTTTTTTTTTAATACTTTAAAGAGACGTTTTTCTATAGTAATTGTACATTGTAATGTAGATATTTTTCAAATTATTGTCTGTGATATTTGAAAGAGGCCTGTAAACTTTAATTATGTATATATTGATTTTTTAGAATGCGTGCTAATATAAGGTACTTCTCAGGCCTAGGTGTTCCTTCCATAAAAATATTTAAAATCGAACGAGACGAATTGAATTATGTGATTTTGCCTCACATTTATATTATATATCTATATTATGTGTGTGTAAATAGATGTATGTGTGTATATTAATATAAGTCTATAATATACACACATATATGTATATAAACACGACGTAAAAAAAAAACAAACAAATCTGGCCATTTATCTTTTATTCTGTATTTTATTATTATTATTATTTTGTTATCGAAATAGTGGTGTAAATTTGTTAAATTTTATTTTTTTATTTCTTTATCGCAAGCGCATAATATTGGACAAATGAGAACTTGTTCAGACACATTATGTACAACAGACTAGTCAAGAGTATGTGCAGTATTGTGTTGTGTTTGAGTGATGAGAACAGTGTAAGTGTTCTTTACAAATGGGACTTTGGACCAAGAAAAGAAAAATATAACATGAAGAGACTGATATCTAATTGATAATAATACAGTAACATTTCCATGCGACACACTGTTCTGAGAAGAACTTCAAAACGGCACTCGCATCCTTCTCATAGCATAAGAACGATAGACGGAAGTGCTGGTGTCCTTTATTTCATTACGACTTCATTTATTCATACCAGTGCTCACATTCCAATCGTTGTCTATATGTATAATATAATTATAAATTGCATGTTATGCGGACGTTTTTACATATTATAATAAATTGTATCATTTTACATCATTTGAGTTTACACGTAACTTTCAAATACATACGTATAAATCGTGAAACACTAACTGGTATTACATTATCGACGTATAATTCAATACACTTTATACATGTATAGAAATCAATTTGTAACAGTACAAATATTATTTTTAATTGTTGTATAAGATTCAGACTATAATTTCGAAAATTATTTTATTGTGATATTCAAACCGAATCTCGTTTTTTATTAAATTTTGTTTTGGAATAATGTCGAAATTTTGTTTTTTGATATGAAATGTTTATAAAACATTTCCAAGTATTTTTTTTATAAATTATATATATATATAAAAAAAAGAATAACCTGTTCTCTTTGGAAAATATATTAAGTTAATTGTTGACAGATTCTGTTTGGATATACTGTTGGGTATCATTTTGGCATCTATAGTCATCGCTAAAAGTAGAAAGGCAATTTTCTAAAATAAATAAAATTATTGTCTTCCGAAGATGCCCAAGTGACCTAATAAGCGTTACAATGTGCAATAAGTATCATTCGTAACAAATTACTATTTAATTTAGGATAACAATTACTATTTAATTTTCTGTATGTAATGTTTCAGTTCAACTTTTATAACCGTAAATTCCCAGATCTCAATCCTAAGTCCTTATTTTTTTTTGTCTATAAACCTGCTTTCCCACCCTTTATCTGTGATACCTTGAAAAAAAAATATATATATCTAATATGATAAATCTAAATCCCTTACCTACCTAAAATAAACCAAATTTTAAAAGCCTTCCCAAAAACCTACATTATCCAATCCTATATCCTTTCTATCCAAGGGCCTCACGGCCCGCATTTTTTTTAAAAGAGAGTTCGCAACAAATTTATGAGTTTTGACAAAACTAATAACAAATTAACAGGTACAAACGACGGAAGAAACGTTTTTACAGCATGGTCGATTGGAACATGGAAGATGGTAACGAACGATGGACACGAACATGGACTGTAAAATCCAAAACGAACAACAGAGAGGGTATGCATATTTTGTTTTCCTTCTTCGTTTGTTATTATCTGCGATATTTATGTATATGGTATAGGCTTAGAAATAAATTTAAAAAAATTCAAACAGTAAATTTTAAATGGTCGACGACAGATCATAAGTAACGACAGATTCAAATTCTTTCAAAAAACGAAACGTTTTTAAATATTCTTAATAATATTCAGCATGGATTATAGTTTCAGAGCATGTGGTTTTGTATTTTTGTAGTATTTTGACTAATGATTAACAGAATACCAAGCTAATCGTTAACAGAAACGATCGAATCCGAAAATAGTAAGTTACAGGTAATAGTTATATGTTAGTGTTCAATCAAAAGCGTGTTTTTTCTTTCAACAAACCAAAACTTCGGCTCCAAACTTCTTTAGCGTAATTTCTATACGGGGTGTATCACAGGAAACCGAACATAGGGAAAAGTGCACAGTACAAATTAGTTAAAATCAGAGACTGCTTTGGCCTCTATTCGGAGGTCGTTACCATGGTGTCCGTACATGGCAGTAGGCAGGGTGGGTTGGGGGTTCAAACCCCCCCGAAATGCTTTAGCCAATCCACCGTTTTATACATAACTTAAATATTATTTTCGACTCTTTTTTCGGATCTGTGGATTCCACGTTTTTCGGCATCCATCTTGAAATGTAACAATGAAGGATGAGTGACAGAAATGCTCCATCTCTCTCACTCATCTTTTATTGTTAAATTTCATATTATATATGCCGCTTTAGCGTTGATCGCAAGTAAGTACAAGGTTAAATAAGTTTTTTCGTGACTAACAATTACATTTACAAATAATACGGATACGTGAAAGTGTTTGGTAAACCTGTCAAATCAAACGAGTTTCGAAGAGGAGCTATCGGTGTGAGGAGCGAAGTGATCAAAAATAGTTGCTGCGGAATGGCCCACTACACCACTAGAAGCGCTGGACAGCTGTTAACGCAGTAATGTTTCCCTTGAGTCACAAGCTACTGTCAATATTCGTGACGCTACCTGTGTCGACGGCGACACCAGAGCGTACTTTTTCCTCGTTGAGGAGGCTAAAAACATTTTTGAGAAACAGCATGGGACAGTCACGACTGACTGGATTAGCCTTGATGAGCGTTCATCATGATGTCGAGATCAGTTCAGAGATTGTTGTCCCGCGTTTTATTTCTGGTGACAAACCGCGTCGGTTGCCTTTTAATTACACCTTTTATTTATGTTAAATTATACTGCAATAAGCATAATATATTATAATTTTACATAAATAAAGTTGTTACTTATTGTCTCTGGTCCAGAGCTCGAGCCCCCCCCCCCCCCCCCCCCCAAGTGAATTCCTGACTACGGCCTTGTGTACGTATACAGTAACAAATGCATATTGAAGAATTTATTTTAATTGATTTTTCTAATTATTCATTATTAGCTATTATTAATTATAGATTATCGGATACTTGGACCAGTTAAATAAATAGATATTAGTTTTTCAAATGTTGCAACGTTTTCAACTTCTTAAGGCAATATATTATTCAGAGGCGGATTTGTAGTCTTAGCCGCCCTAGGCCCCAGACCATATAGTAAGTACCAGCCGCCCCTTTCTCAGCACCCATCATATAGAGTATAGACTACATAATGAATTTACTTTATTGCCAACTTTTATCGAAATCGATTAAGAAATTTAGTTAAGTATAATAGCTGCTACTTTGTAATATTTTCCGAAGGTTTGAGGGATAATGCACATATTATACACTCTCGCGAACTCATTTTTGCGCGCTATCAACAAAGCTGACGTAAAATCATCTTAGAAGAGCGTTATGTGACCTAAACTCAAATTTACAAAAAAAATTCTCCACAATAGCTCAGCATTGTTGGTTTTAATAATTTTCCTGTTTTAAATGAATTTAAAAAAAACTCAACTGTCCAAAATATTGATCTAAATTAGATATTCCGATCACTTTTGACGTGATAACGTCTTATAAATTGATGAATCACCAATCTTATAAATTGATAAAACACCGGCTGCATGTACGAAAAAGTGTAACGTTCCTAACGGTCGTAACGTTCCTAACGTAACGTTCCTAACGCGTAACGTTCCGCCTGACCCTGTGCGTGCTTTTTGCTAATTTCTCGCTCAATTTAAATCAGATCGGTTTGAAACCAGTCTTAAACGAAAGAGGAGAACATTTTACATAGATTTCGTATAACAGAATTTGCTTAAACAGTTTTTTTATACAAATTTATATAGAAAAATAGCTGTATAAATGCAATGTTGTCTAATGCATGACGCGACGCGGTCGGTCGTCTTTGTTTGCCGTACATGGAAATTAGAAAATAACGTATGTCTTGTCTTAACATGAAAACGGTTGCATTTCTAATGTTTAATTCAATTTTTTGACATTAGTATTTTGTGAAATGCAACGCCTTCTAAGTTAACTATTGGAATAACTAATTATTATTAGAACATAATACTTTGACAGTTGCAAACGTCACTTTTGACATTTCTTATCATTCCGACACCAAGGATAAGCGGATTGAAACCAAATTTTGGGAGGTTTAGGTTATGTATTACGGAATACGTTATCACGTAAAACTATCGTCCGTAAACCGACTTTACAGACAACCAATTTTTTAGGAAGATTATTGTTATACGATGCGGTGCAGACTGCACTGTGCAATCCGGCGCCATACGCCATAATGTGTTTTGTCACGATTGGCCGCCCTAGGCCCGGGCCTTAGAGCAAATCCGCCGCTGGCAATATTTGATGTTAATATCATTAGTAAATCGATGATAAACCACTTTACTATAAATGTTTCATATAATTTTTATATGAATATTTACCCATTTCAAATAAAAATATATTTTTTTTAGCCTAAATTAGTACCATTCCCCGTTTGTAGAGTTAGAATGGTAAAATAATCTTTATCAAGTAGAACCCTAATGAGACGACAGAGACACTGTATGAAATTTATTTCAGAAATTATGCTCCAAACTTAATTTTTCGAATTTGGCAACGTTTTAAATTTCTATTGGTGGTCGAACAAGCTAATATAGTACAGAATCACTGTAATTTTGCTAAACGGGGGCGAATAGTAGTAAAAAAACGCGAGTACAGCTAATGTATATAAAAATATCGCAAAGAATAATCATAAACTGATAAAAGAATAATATTGTAAAAATATGTTTATGCAAATGTGAAAAAAATATAGATAATTGCTAAGTTGTGACGTCAATGGCCAACTTATTAACATCTGCTAATCAGGCGCGGTCGCAGCCTGAAATTTTGGAGGGGGTCACTCACTACACTAATAAAAAATAGGTATCTGGAATAAAATAAACATTATTGCACAAGACACAATTTTATTTTATACATTACCTACCTATAAAACAAATGGAAACTATAAATTTATCGCTGTTAGGGGATAGCTAAAAATTTCCTTGTATTATTTGGCAAATTTTTGAGATTTTTCAATTTGACCTTAGATTTTGGGGGGGGTCATGTCCCCTGTGACCCCCCCCTTCGGACCGCGCCTGCTGCTAATCGGTATACATTCATTAATCGATACCTGATAGATACACTTTTTACCAGAAAAAAATAGTGATTTCAAATCTATCATGTGGGGCATGAAGACTTGTGGGATATCAATTATAAGGATTTTCAAAACAAATTTAAAATGGACAGGGTGTCTTTGAAAACAACCGACAACGCTTTACAGTAGGCTCGTGGGACATTATGTCGATTAAAACCAAAATCTTTCTAAAAAATTCCAGCCAATTGGGTAACAGGACTATTCCATCATCAAAATATAGACATTTAACATAAAGGTCGTTCCAAGCAGCGAGTAAACGGTAACGATACCGTCACCCGCATGCGCAGTAGGTAAAACGAAGCTGTTAGTGGCGATTTTTGAACACGTTTTAGCTACTGCGCGTGTGGGTGACGGTTTCGAAACCATTTGCTGACTACTTGGACGAACCTATTACTCGTACATAAAAAAAAAAAAAAAATTCTGTTAACGCGTGCGGTGACACGGGTAACGGCTAGTATTAAATACCTCGATAAGTTAAAAACCTCTGTAACTTAAATTTTTTTTGAATTCCTTTCCCCTCAAAGTCTAAAGCCTCCATTACTTAAGCATAAAACCTCGGTAACTTAAAATAATATTTTGGTGACCTCCATAATTTAAAGTATTATCAGAAAGTCATCGTGAATAAGTATACAAACAAAAGGTTTTGCCAAGAACTTTATTAATTTTCACTTCAGTCTTTCACTAAATTGCTGTTCGTATTGCTGTGCGCATGAAATAGTAATTAACGAGTGATAAAAATACACTCATATTCTGAACAATTGAACCTTGAACTTCCAAAATCTCTCTAACTGCAACTCTTGATGAGTAAAAAACTCGATAACTTAAATTTTTCAACGTTTCCCTTGAACTTTAACTTATTGAGGTTCTACTATATTATGATTATCATGGTTACCACATAATATTGTAACAAAACTGTTGTAGTCCGTGGCGGAAATTATTTATTTACAATAATAAATGTTTAACAAAGCAGTAAAACACACAAACGAAAGCGTACTTCTTTAACTTAACGAAATAATAACGTTAACAGAAATAAAACTAATAGTTCTAAATTATAAAATAAAAGACTAAGTAACAGAGAATAAAGAGTCACTAAATTATGTACAAATAAATATTTACAACACACAGGAACACAATACAAAGTTTATCAGCACACTTGTCTATTAACTATAAGTCATTTATTTAAAACCGGATTTATAATTGCACTCACTAGAGTTAATTTATTTCCACAGTAAAATTTATGTCGTAATGCCAGAGCACTGTATCAACACAACTCGCGAACAACTCGAATAACTAACTGACCGCCTTGCTCACTCAGTTCGCCTTTTATAGTTTTCAGTCCATGCTCTAGAATGTTCTCCACGCATCGAGATCCTTTCCTTTACATGTGTTGGCATCTCTCCAAGAGATTGTCTGCAGGTCGGATGTTTTGACCTGTTTCCATTGTTGTTGTTTCTAGTAGTTTCTACCGAATTCCATAGTCGTCCCATCAAGGGCACGCAACAATATGTTATCAAGTCATGTATAAAAATTAACCTAAGCATACTCATCAGCTACTTAACTAATTATTTTTTTATACATCCACAGAACAAAAGAACAGCTGATTTTATTTAAATTAAATAAAATTTAAAAAAAACTTAATTTAACTTTGAAAGCCTGTTTCTCTTTTATTTTTGAGTTTTGCTAAAATGTTACATGAAATATTTGTTCATATATTTCATTTCTACACGCTGTTAAAAAAAAGAATTAATTTAAAAATTACTCTATATTTATAAAAATCAATTACCGGTCGTTAGTTTCGCAAAAACTCGAAAGTGACTCAACCGATTTGAATAATTTTTTTTTGCCGTATTCACGAAAAATCGAAAATATCGAATTCGAATAAGATTTTTGAGGAAAGGAAAAACTGGAAAAGTTGCTCGAAATACTGTCGTTGTTGCCGAACGGGGCACAGCCCCGAGATGCAAGATTAAAATACGGTGGAGCCGAAGGCTCCACTACTGTTGTCACTGTCGTATTTCGTCTCAATCACGTGCGAACCCGTGGGTAATGGATATTATTAATAAATATATGACAACGCTCTAGAAATACAGTAATCTATATCTATATACAGCGTGTCCCATTTTAATGTCCCACCCCGGATAACTTTTGTCAGTGACCTTGAATGAAAAATTGTTTGGTACAAAAGTTGTACAACTTGGAGGGGGACATTCGATGGCACTAATACTTTTGACCTTGGGTATAAGGTTCAAGGTTATTCAAGGTCAACTTTGCTTTTTTTAATGGAACGTCCTATTTTTGACATCGGCAATCGATTGCGCGTGAAAAAATATGAGACTTTTGTCTGAAACTTTTTTCGAGAACGGGCAAAACTCTGTGCGTCTGTTAGTCTGTTAGTCGGTTATTCGGTTAGTCTGTGAACACTATACAGGTCAAACGGATGAACGGATTGAAACAAAATTTTGGGAGGATGTTTGGTATGCAAATATGAAAAGCCCTATTGTTTTTGAAGAAAATGTCACCATTCTCGAGTTGAAAATTCAAAAATTTTCAATTTTGAAGGCTAAATTAATTGAGAAAATTTGCCCGTTCTCGAAAAAAGTTTCAGACAAAAGTCTCATATTTTTTCACGCGCAATCGATTGCCGATGTCAAAAATAGGACGTTCCATAAAAAAAAACAAAGTTGACCTCGAATGACCTTGAACCTTATACCCAAGGTCAAAGGTATTAGTGCCATCAAATGTCCCCCTCCAAGTTGTACAACTTTTGTACCAAACAATTTTTCATTCAAGGTCACTGACAAAAGTTATCCGGGGTGGGACATTAAAATGGGACACGCTGTATATAAAAATCTCGTGTCACAGTGTTTGTTATCGAACTCCTCCGAAACGGCTTGACCGATTTTTATGAAATTTTTTGTGTATACTTGGTAGGTCTGAGAATAGGTCGTAGGCTATTTTTTATACCCCTAGGTGATAAGGGTGGTAATGGTATTTTTACTTTCATCCACAGCTGATGCGCAATAGGGTTGCAAGATGGCAATATAAAGGTAAATTTATAACGGTAGATTTTTATTTAACCCAGTGAAAACAGAAAGTGCGACTGTTATGTGGTCGATAACTTATCAATTATCAATCGATCAGTTATCCCCGCCAGGCGTCTATATGTGTCACTTCTGGTGATATCTGTTAGAACTTGTTGAAAGCTGTTAGTTCAAACGCCTGGCCGCAAACGAAATAACTTTTGCAGAATTTTATATTTCGCACCCGGTGAAATCGAGACGGACCGCTATAATATTATAATAAAGAGGTAAAGTTTGTATGTTTGGATGTAGGAGGCAATCTCCGAAACTACTCATCCGATTTCAAATATTTTTCACCAATATTTAAAATGGACCTTCAGGATGGATACAGGCTATATATTATTGCGTTTAAATAAAAGCGCTTTTCGTGGAGACCAATTTTGCAACTCAAGTCGATGAAAAAACGGCGACAATCTGCAAATTCGGGCGAAGCCGAACTGGGCCGCTAGTTATTCTATAAAATATATCTTTATAGCCAATCTACAAATCCAGGCGAAGCCAGACCGGACCACTAGTATATTATAAATTATTATTATTAGAGTCCTACCGGCTACTGAAGCTTCGGACATGTTCGGTCAAAAATTTAACTTTCGGCAAAATAATCGCTTTACAATAAGTATTTTATCCTCATATTTTCCCTATACCAACTGACATTACAATATTTGTTTCGGCTGAATGTGAGAGTAAACTGTAAAACTGAAGTTTAACTTCGGCCAAAAATCTGGCCTTTTTTTGGACTCGAATATATTTTCTAAACAGCAGCATGGACATATTATATGTCCATGAACAGCAGTATGGCGGATCACGGATGTAATTTTATAACGAATGTAGACCCAGGTACGTTGAAATATCTTTAAGTTTTTAGTGTTTTTACCGTTTTTTCCAAAAATTTCAAAGTTTTGTTTAATAAATAAAAAGACAACAAAAGTCTAATTATGTTGTCTGAACTCTGAATAACCGTTTGGCAACTTCAAGCAAAAAATTGGCGCCATGTCTCCGCTGGAAAAAATATTCCTAGAACATCAAAACTAGAAAGCCATTAGATTTAGAATCATGAATATTGAACATTTAAGAATATGTATGTCGAGTTTCAGTCGCTTCGGAATTTTTTTGTTAAGAATTAAATCTTGTTTACTTGAGAAAGGTGCCATGTAAGTACGACAAAAACCGTAATAATTCCAGGCAAAGTTGCATGTTAAAATCAAAGGTTGTATCAAAAACATCTATAAATAGTGTTTGTTTACTTCGTATAAAAACATGAACGCGTGACTTCATACGTCATGGATTGTTATGTACATTCATACAGTAAAAGTGAAAACAATACGTGTCCCCAATCACGTCACACAGAACAAGGATGTCCAATGATTAAACTTTAAGGTATCTCAAATAATCCAAAACTGAATGATATTTTGTCAACTTATTTCTTAACATGTCTGCAATAAGTAGCCAAATTTCAGAACGATTTAATAAATTGTTTATATGTTATCTCTGTTATTTTATATTTATGAAATGACCATGAGTTCTTGTGGG
The DNA here is from genome assembly GCA_963575645.1 of Xanthostigma xanthostigma. Taxonomy (NCBI): domain Eukaryota; kingdom Metazoa; phylum Arthropoda; class Insecta; order Raphidioptera; family Raphidiidae; genus Xanthostigma; species Xanthostigma xanthostigma. The sequence goes on from OY754464.1 coordinate 46,697,796, forward strand.
AAATCGCACGATCGTAGTCACAATAGGAAGCACAGTGCATCTGAACTGTGGTAATATAAGGTGACCAACTATACTCATTTACTGAGTTTTGCACTCTTTTTTTGCAAACTGTACTCTTTTCAAATCCTGTACTCTGAAAGTATTCATTTGTCCCACATGAAAATTTTAAAAGTTTTAATAGAAATTTCCTTATGTTGTCCAGGCACTAATGCTGCTGTAGAAAGGGTATTTTCACTAGGGAATGAATATTGGAGCAGTGAGAAGTCGCAACTTTCTGTAAAAACATTATCTGCCCTCTTAACAGTCAAATTTAATATGCAAAATGAAAGTTGTTCGGATGTGGTTACATTATTAGACGAACATCCTCATTTAGCAAAAAAAAATCCACTCCGAAGAAAAATATGTTTTTAAAATAAAATAAAGTTTTTATCGTTTTTTCTTCTTTTTTTTCACCTATGAAATACTTGCAAAGTGTACTCTTTTTGAACAAAAAATAGTTGGTCACCTTAGGTAATATCATCGAGAAAAAAATGTAATTTTACAAGCTTTTATTTAGTTTAGAGGCTCCCAAACTTTTTTTTCTCATAGACCACTTTCAAAATTTAGCTGGTTCCGGTGGACCCCCTGCAGCTACATTTCTACCATATACCCAAAATCGACAAAAAATATGAAGATTAGATCTAACTATGGAAATTTGCGTTGGGACTGCGAGTTCCAGCCACGAATGGGGAGTTTTCTAAATGAAATAAGTGAGAATTGATTGATTAATTAATTAATTGATTGTGCTGTGAGTGGATGTCAAAAAAGTGATTCCATCCAACTTTACTTTTTTGACATCTACTTACAGCACAAGGAACCAACCAAACCAATTCTCACTTATTTCATTTAGAAAACTCCCCATTCGGGGTGGTAACCATGAATATGGAATATGCAAGTTTTTAGTTTTTACAAGTAACAGTCGCTGAGCTTCTTAAAATATTACCTATCGGCATTGGCTAACGTATTATTAGTACAATCAATCTGGCGAAAAAAAATCATTTTAGTATCAAAACCACCCAAAAAGGTGAAACTTGGTGAGTCGTTAGAGAATGATGAAAAAAAGGTTACCTGGCAATGGCCACCTGGTACCTGTTCAAATAGTCAAAAAAAAACTCAAAAATATTTTGAAATGCATTTTTCTCAAAAACTATGCATTTTACAGAAAAAATTATTGAACAAAAAATGTAGAGGGCATCGTTATCTACAATTAATGTCATTGGTGCTATGTTGTACAACAAAAAATGTGCGCAGTAGGTGGCGCTAAAGTGCCAAAAAAAGTGTTTTTCCACTTTTTTGCCCTGAAATTTTCATTTTTCAGTTACGATTCAAATGGAAAAATAGTTCCTTTTTATTTTATAAACAACTTTTATTTCAACATTTTTTTCATACAACTTATTTTCACTTCAACAAGCTGCAGCTCTGAAACGGTAAGTTGTATGAAAAAAATGTTGAAATAAAAGTTGTTTATAAAATAAAATGGAACAATTTTTCCACTTGAATCGTAACTGAAAAATGAAAATTTCAGGGCAAAAAAGTGGAAAAACACTTTTTTTGGCACTTAAGCGCCACCTACTGCGCACATTTTTTGTTGTACAACATAGCACCAATGACATTAATTGTAGATAACGATGCCCTCTACATTTTTTGTTCAATAAATTTTTCTGTAAAATGGATAGTTTTCGAGAAAAATGCATTTCAAAATATTTTTGAGTTTTTTTTTACTATTTAAACAGGTATTTGAACAGGTACCAGGTGGCCATTGCCAGGTAACCTTTTTTTTCATCATTCTCTAACGACTCACCAAGTTTCACCTTTTTGGGTGGTTTTGTTGAGGTTTTTGCCAGATTGACTGTACTATATAACGTTTATCTATGCTATCGGATAGAGTTGAAATTTTACATACAATGCAATATTATAATAAATAATTGACCGTTCCGGCTTTCGTCCGGATGCATATCGCATTTTTAATAAAGCACACTAAAAACTTAAAAATAAATAAACGAGAAATTTTTTTTGAAAACAAGCTTTTATTAGTTGTTAAAAAAATGAACTGAAAGTTAAAAATAATTTTATTTCGATTAGAAATAAGTCGTTTTATACGTACTTATCACAGTCTTAAGTTTTCAAATAAAAGTGTGGCACATTTTAATAGCAAGAGAGAAAAAAATACGGTAGGTATAACACGCTTTTATTTGAAAACTTGGGACTGTAATAAGTACGTATAAAAGGACTTACCTATTTCTAATCGAAATAAAATTATTTTTAACTTTTTAGTTCATTTTAATTAACAACTAATAAAAGCTTGTTTTAAAAAAAAATTTTTTTCGTTTATTTATGTTAGTTACGTATCTAACAAGTTTTGTTCAAAATTATTTTGCCTACCCCCTATAATAGCTATTTTACAATATGCAATTATACCGACATAGGAGAAGTTAGCCCCCTAACCAAGCAATACCTTATAACCACCTATAACTTCCAAACCTTTATGGAGGTTCTCTGATTCAGTGATTACGGAGAGAAAGTAAATCAAAACTGATTTCGTTAAACGAATAAATTACTGTTTGTTTGCTATTGTTTTGAGGGTTCCATACCTACCTTAGATTGAAAAAAATTTGGAGCATACAAGTAATTCAAGAATTACAAGGCGCGAAATTGTACATAATACACCTCGGCGGTAAATTTTGAAAATCGGTGCATATTTTTTGAGATTTATAATATAATTTAATTTACTTAATTTACGAAAAATAACAATTGAAATAATCGATAGGTAATAATGCGACAACTAAAAATTTGTAAAAAATTAAATAAAATATATTAGTAAAAATGAAACTTTTTAAAGACAGGCTTTCATTAAAATATATAAAAATGGAAAGAAAATATTTTTTAATAATTTAGGCTCATAAATAAAAACGTTGGCTGTACACTTTATGATCGTTTATTAGTCATAACTAGTGATGTGCCGGATCGTTAAAAATGTATATCCGCGGATACGGATCTGAATACGGATATTTGGTTTCAAGATCCGCGGATACGGATCTTAACTTTTTTAGAGTACGCGGCGGTAAATATTGCACATCGACCTTTGGAAAGAGACTATCTGTTATTGACTTCTTTAAGAGTTAACTCTCATAACAGATTGTCTCTTTCCACAGATCGATGTGCAATATCTCATTATAAAGATAGTTTTTTAGTACCTTTGAGTTATGTACTATTGGTATGGTACTCACTACGATAAATGTTTGCAATATAAAGGTGCCAAATACAATTTTAAAAAATAAAAAATAATCTGAATGTAATTTAACAGTTTTTCATTATTACCTAATCACCTATATAAAAAAAAAATCATCTATGAATTGAAAATTAATAAGGTAAAAGATCCGCCAAAAACTAACGGATACGGATACGAAAACGGTTCTTTCTTCTCCTTCGGATATCCGCCGATATGGATATCCGGCACATCACTAGTCATAACCCACGTTTTTATAATTATGAACCTAAGTTATTAAAAATTATTTTTCCCTTTTTAGTACATTTCTACAGGGTCGAATTGGGACCTGAAACCGACCCGTGCATTTTAGACGGTCGGCCCCTATCCCCACAAGAAACAAAAACTACAAATGCAAATTTTGAATCATTTATTTTCTTAATTTTTAACAATCTTTTGGAAAATTCCGGGCCTGGCAATAGGACTATCATAAACATTCATTTGAAACAATACTTAGTTCTCTTTGAAAAATCAGGCATTCACACGGCAGATGTTTATTCAGTCAACGCCGAATGGCCATACTGGTCCATTTGCCCTATATGACCAGTCTGGGCCTGAATTTCAATAAAAGCTTGCCCTTAAAACGTTTTTTTCTAAATAATATTTGTTTTGCGTTTTTTACTTATTCAAAATTTAGTAAAATTCTACTGGATGGCCACATGCGAAAACGATAACGGGGTACCGTTGATGCGATGGTGTTTTTGTTGTGCAGTGAAAAGGGAGTTCCTAAAAAAACAATACTGGGGTGCTGTTGATGTGAAAAGAATATAATTTTGATTATAATAAATAATTTGTTTTTTTAATTGTTCATGTAGTGTTTACACGAACAATTTACACGAAATTTGTCTACACTGTACTCTGTAGACAGTTTCCTGTAAATTGTAGGTATTCAGAATGTTACCCAAAAGTTTTACTATTATGACAATAATTTATTAATTAAACTTTATTGATTATTTAATAATTCTAAAAATGATTCAATCATGTATTGTCATTGTGTATATAAAATTTTAAGTCCCGGAAAGCTGCTTAATATTTCTTATCGGGTAAGCCGGACTAAACTCATAGAACATAAAATCAATAATTATATAAAATAAATTACTATAAATTTTAAGAACATCTTAGGAACCTAAGTGGCAGAGTACCCGAGCGTTGTTAGCAAGTGTGTAACTCGAGCGCAGGCTGCCGCATCACTGTGATAACGCCACTATTCCCTCCCGCATTCCTTTAACTCCAGCTACTCAAAACAACAAAACTTTTGAATAACTAAATAAAAAACAGGCATAAAAGCAACAGGGTGGGTATATCATACTCATGATCCAGGTGTTGAGCATCTATAATCTACAATCTATCTCAAAAAGAAACACACAATTTGTTTTAAAAGTTTTATTAAATTTTGCGTACGAAAATTTTTATCAAGTTATTAAATACTTAAACATAGGTACAATTATTATAAGCTGTTAGTGATTGATGGAATACTAATAATAAATTAATATTGCAGTTAAAGCAATATTATTGTTATTTGCTGTTAATTATATTATTTCATTTATTCTTAATATAAACGATGCATGTGAATATTAAATAAAAATTTAATAATGAACAATGAGATTTTACATCGAATATAACAAATTACATCGGTGGTCTGCCCATGCCACGCCCTGGCATTTGCGGTTGATCTCCACCTGATTTAGGACTTTTGATTGTTTCGTCCACTGACAAGATGAGAGATGCAGCTTCGCATGCGGCAGTTAGTGCGTTGATTTTGACGATTGATGGTTCCCAAACACAAGCTTCAAAGTTGTCACTAATATCTTCTTTGTTTATATCAACGCCATACCAACAATGACCTTGAGCGTGCTTTTGACGTAGTTTATTCAATATGTTTGTTGCGTCAAAGCCGGCATTGTCACACAGTTGGCGCGGAATTACTTCAAGAGCTTTTGCAAGTGCTCCAATAAGAAGCTGTCTTTTGCCTGAGAACATACAATTTTACTATTAGGCTGATCGCAAATTGATCTGAAAACGTTCTTATTGTTGCATTCAGAAACATTTTGTTTACCCTACGTTCCCACGGTCGTCCAGTTCTGCGGGTGCAGCTTTTAACTGAATCCCGCCAAACTGACTGGCATGTTCACACACAGATTTTGCATCCTGTTTTTCGCGGGATAGAACACGCAGACATTTATCAAAATTCAGATGTGATGGACGTGAACACTCTTGTAGATGAGTCTAAATTTTACAATTACTTCAGGATGACCACGCCCACATTTGACAAATCTTTTAGAAAGAGTGAAGAAAAACTTGAAAAAATTCAGCAAAAAACCGAATGTAGGGCGGCTGTGTGAATACTTTCATTGAAATAGATGTGTCATTAAACAGAATCCTGTTTTTTTACTGGACAGTATTATTCAGTTTTTAGTGACAAAACCAAATAGCAAAATTTACCGGATCGGCTTTTTGCTGGATACCGCAAAACAGATACTGTTGTGAACGCAATATATGAAACACGTCCACCACTAAACGGGATCCTGTAAAAAAACTGTATGCCGCCGTGGGAACGAAGCCTTATTTTTGAAACGCAGTGTGGACCGATAATGATATGTTTGATACAAAATGTTTGATTTCATTAATTAGGTTTTCTAAACACTGTTTTATTAACTTCACCTGCATGTATATATGTATGTATCTATCTATGTGACGGGATCTTTCAAATTAATATTTTTTCTATTAGCACCCGTTGTATTAAAGTCGAACCTCAATAAGTCGAAAACCTTCAAAACTCGAAAAAATATTTTGACCCCTTCCCTTCAAACCCCAAAATCTCCATTGCTAACCCCCTATATGTCGAAATAATCAGTGAGTCCCTACAAGCCATTTCGGTACATATTTTCCCTCCATAACTCGATAAAATAAATTGGACCTCTGTATCTCGAACCTAGCAACTCACAATTAGTTAGAATGAATCTTAACCTCTACAAGTCGAATTTTTCCTTACAACATCCGCCTTAGTCGTAAACTTTATAACTCGAATTTCCCTTGAAGGTCGACTTACAGAGGTTCTACTGTATAATATGTAGCAGGTAAGTGTACAATATCATTAAAATACCATTTCATTGATTTTCAGCGACATTTCCAGGCTTCTCAATATGGTTAATTATTGACACGCTGTTTTTAAACAATACGTCCACTAAGATTTTAAGTCATTGTACACTACATATTGAGATGCCTGAAGAGTCAATAAAAGAATCGAAACGTTGCTGAATTAATGAAACGGTGTTTTAATGATATTGTCCACTTTTCTGCTACACGTTACACATTTTCAAATTAATTTTCACCCACTTCCAGATGTCTGAATAATTTGAAATTTTGCACACATAAAAAGAACCCATATGACAATACAACTTGAAAATTACTGTAAGCAGCTAACAAGCCGTACAGCGACGTATGTTGCGTTGCCTACTCCACAGTCATTTAATTCAAAAGTCCCGAACAGCTTATTTCTTATCGGGTTAACCGGACTAAAAATGTTAGAATGTTTTTTTTTTTTTTTTTAACAACTTTTTCCTGTCTATCGAATGGCAAAATTAGATTTTGTTCAACAGTGATAGGAAGTCCCCCAACTCGATATAATTTAATTTTTTTAATAAACCATTTTCAAGAGACTATTTCATGTACCTGCAATAGTTCGTGAGTAGTCCCGTAAAACTTTAGACAGTTCCATTTCGATAGCTCCACCTCCTGCGACAACAGAATCATTTTTAATTGTTCGCCGCACGATCATGATAGCATCATGAAGAGATCTTTCAGTTTCCTCAAGGAACTGTTCAGCTCCGCCGCGCAATAGAAAAGTGCAGGTTTTCGCATTAGGACAGCCAGTAAAGAAGTTGTAACGTTCGCCGCCAATTTGTTTCTCTTCAAATAGGGCGCAAGTGCCAAGCGCAGACTCCTGCAAGTCGTGCACAGTCGTCATTACAGCACCGCCGCAGGCTTTCATTGTGCGTTTCAAATCTTCATCGGGAACGCGGCCGGCGCAAAACATGTCTCTATAGAATTAAACAATTAAACTTCATGTCAAGATATGTGGAATACTGACTGATATACAGGGTGTTTCATAAACATTGCGCCAAATTTATAGAGGTTATAGAAGGCATCAAAATAAGCAATTTTGGTCAATAAACCCCTGTCCGAAAATGTACCATTTTGGCTCTAAAGGAAATCAAAGATTTTTTGTTTCTTTTACACATCAACGGAGTTTGTATTTTGTTAAGTAGCGTATTTCAATCAAGAGCGCCTTGAAACAATTGACAAGATGTCAGTTGCATTAACAATTAAGTATAGTGAATTAATTTGTTATCGACATGGCCCAATTTTCTTATGCCGAACTCGCCGACATGCATTTTATTTACGGAAAAGCTGAGGGAAATGGAAGACGAGCCGAACGGTTGTATGCCGCGAGATTTCCAGCACGTCGCCATTCTGATCGTGGCATCTTTAACAGGATTCATCTTCGTCTTTCCGGACCTCACCGCACTTGCCTTTTTCCTCTGGGGCCATGTTAAAAGTTTGGTGTATGAGACACCCATTCCCAACGCTGAAGAGCTGCTGGGCAGGGTGATGGCCGCTTGCGCACATGTTCAAGATATGCCTGGGATATTTCACAAGGTTCGGACATCAATGAACAACCGTGCCCAGCTGTGCATGGAGCAAAATGGACGCCATATTGAGCCGTTGATGTTGTAGTTTGCATTAATAAATTAATAGAACCTTAAATTTATCATTTAACCTACCGCCAAAACGGCACATTTCCGGACAGGGGTTTATTGACCAAAATTGCTTATTTTTCTGCCCTCTGAAACCTCTATAAGTTTGGCGCAATGTTTATGAAACACCCTGTATATCGTTTGATTATCGCTATTATCAATATACATATTACACAGTGCACGTTTGAAGTGTCTCCACCCTGTCTTAACTTTTGAACGAATTGAGTCAAGGTTTCGGACAAAAACGAGATAAAATCTTATCCCATAAATTGTCTTTAGAAAAAAAAATTATTTTATGCCGTGCATACATGTGTTGTGTCGAAACACAACATGAACAGAATCTCCTCTTTTCCAAAAGCTATAATTTGAACGGATTTCATGTGAAATTAACCTAAATATAACTTTTTGTATGAATGAAACTCTTATTTGATGCGCAAAGCGATAATATAGCACAATCGCCAGCAGTCTAGTAATGTCTGCAATACATTAAACTACCACAGATAAAGTTGTTTAGCCTAGAAAATGTTTTCATCTCAGATTACATTAACTAATGATTATCTACCGTTTGAACAGAAAATTAACAGTAATTTTACGTCGCATTAGTAATGGATTTTTAACATCAATAGGTCAGTTTCCTGCTATTTCAGTTCTTATTTTCTCGAGTGTGGACAATACAATTAGAAATGCTTTCGTTTTTATTACGCATCGACTGCTTTGTACCTTGATTTATGAAACAGGAATAACATATATCACATAACTTTTAATTTAGTGAATAATAAATAAAATGTTACTACTCCTGTTGCAGATAGAGTTTTCATAAGCGTCGGGATAGGGGTTCCAGGTTTTTTATTTGAAATTTAAAATCAATTTTTAAAACATGCTAACGTGTTCTCTTAGACGCCATTATACCTACGTTTTTTTTGCTTCTATTTCTGAATCATCTGTATATTATGTTGTATTGTAAAACATAATAAAAAGTTAAATGATTTATGGACTATATATTATTATCTGTCTATTTTTGATATCCGCCACCCTCACGACTCCGATTTCTGACGGATAATCAAAGTTTCACTGTAATTTAATGTGCCATTTCAATGAAATGTAACAAATAGAAAGAAATACGCATCAAATGCCATGTAATATGCTACACTGCAATAAAACGTAACTGAGGAACATCTGGTCACTAATAGCTGTAAATTTTTACCTGTCAGCAAAGTACTGGGTTGCAACATCACCGATAGGCAGCTTAGACAAGACAACTTGAGCTCCAGATTCATGAATTTTAGCCAATTTATTATACAAAATTTTCCATTCAGCATCAACAATTTTCTGATATTCGTCAACACTGTTAATTCTAACTTCAGCATTATCTCTTTCAGCTTTTAATTCAAGCTCAATATTCAGCATTGCAATTTTGCAATTTTTGTAGGTTTTTGGTTGCATTTCAAAACCAGCGTATGAAAACGTCTTCTTAAAAGCCACACCAGCAATCAACTGAGAATCCTCCAAAGCTCCGCCGGTCACTTTTTTTATTCCAATCATATTAAGGGGCAGTAATGTATCTAATATCAAAACTGCATCAACGACCATTTTTGAAAAAAAATCTTTTTGCTGGTGAATAAGTTTCGAACTTAATGCAGTTGCGGCACATTTCTCTAAGAGACTCCTCTGTTCTTCAAGATTTTTATTATCGATTTTTACGGCAAGTTCATTAATTTTTTGCATACAAATATCCAAAGATTCACGAACAGCTTTTATTATAATTCTTGGATGAACTCCCTCTTCAACAAACGGTTTGAGCTGAAAACAAATGCAAAAAGTTAACTCAAAAAATATGAAAACACAATGAACATAGCAACGATTTTTCTATGAATAGAAGGATATGTATTTTCACAAAGTAATTTCTAAGGTTCAAAAACATTCCCTGTAAATATAAAATTAATTGGATTGAAGGATTGTCGCGAAAGTAAAGTATTGTAATAAAATGACCATAATGTTCTTTATGACAAATGGTTAGGCTAGGTTTACATTGGAGGCGTTAAACGCGCGTTTACAATTTCAATTGCATATAACTGTACATATGATAACGCGCGTTGATGGGCGACGCGCCTTCAACGCCACGATAACGCAAACACCCTGTCTACGCGCATTTAGACCATGTCTAACTAAACATTGATTAGCCTCTCATGTAAACCTAGCCTAATAGGCCCCACTCACGATCAAACTTCATGCCACAGTTCAGTGTTCAGTGAAGTTGGACCGATTAATCGAAAGACTGACTGGTACCACACACAGTTCATGCAAACTGCTCATTTTTTTAAATTTTTTGTGTTCAGTTTGGTTCAGTTGTTGGCATACACTCGTCGAGTATAGATATATAAAATATATATTATATACATACTATAATATTATACTATAGATAATTAATAAGAACTAAATGAGTTATTTAAATTGTGAGGATTGGCTGTTCATAGCTATGGGATTGTATTTAAAACAGGGAAATAAGAAAAAAAAGAAGAATATGGGTGAAAAATTTGTTAGAAATGCGTGAGTCAAGAAGTCATGTTTATTTGATTAATGAATATTGAACCGTTTGATTGGAATAATTATTTACGAATGGATGAATTAACTTACAATTATTTATTGAAATTAGTTACCCTATTTATTAAGAACCAGGACACAAATATGCGAAAATCTATTTCTGTACAAGAAAGACTTGCAACAACATTGAGATTTTTGACTTCTGGTTGTACAAAACACAGAACTCTAAAAACTGAACTGAAAAAACCCACACACACAGCAGTTTACTTGAACACTGAAGTCGTTCAAAAATCAAGATGCATTTGATGAGTTCATGCTTGACTTCAGTGTTGGTTTCAGTGTTTATTTGTTCCACACATTATCATGCTTCACTGAACTCTAAGTTTGAACACTGAACTGTGGCATGAAGTTTGATCGTGAGTGGGGCCTATAAGAGTCATTAAGGCGTTCTTGATTATTTAAGGTTCGAGCGTTAGACAACTTTAATGAAAAAATGTAAAATAATTTTTTTGATAGACTAATTAATTAAAAAAATTTGAAAAAAAAAAATCCTGAAAAAACTTACAACCTTTTGAAAAAAATAATAAGTTACGTAATATTTCACACGTAGGCGAAACTGTTTTTCAAAAAATTCGCCTGAAGGATCTGTAGTCTGATTCTTTGTCTTTCATTTGGCGTTTACCAGAACCCCCTAGCTTTAAAAATAGCGTCGGGAGAGCGCGAACCGTTTTTAGGCGAGGGGGAAAGATTTGAGACGAAGGGTGCAGGGGGTATTTGCAGGGACGAATACTCTTAAGCTATGATAACATACCTGCTTCAGGAATTCACCAGCCAACAAGACAACGCTTGTAGTTCCATCTCCAACTTCAGCATCTTGCGACTTGGCAATATCAACTAATGTCCTTGCAGCTGGATGAACAATGTCAAGTAATTTCATAATAGTTGCTCCGTCGTTGGAAATAGTCGCCTTGGAATTCTTGTCAACTATTAATTTGTCCATTCCCCGAGGACCCAATGTTGTTCGCACTGCATCCACAACCATTTGACAAGCGTTAATGTTTGAAATGAGTTGCGGGGTTCCTTGAGAATCATCTGTCCCTTCTTTTAATAATACTATTTGTGGTTGCTATAAGTAAAAAACGCATTATTGTTATTATCACGTATATAAACCTTTCATTAGAAGTTTTCAAAAGTTTTAATCGGTGCTGACACTTCACAATCGCATTAATGCAGAAAAATTAATGTACTACAATAAAAAGAATAATTTGCGAAACAGGTGTATATCGATTTAGATACAAAAAAATGAAAAAAAAAAATTAAACACAATAATCATGCTTTACATAGGCCCAAAAATACCAATTACTAGGGCGGTATCAATGCAATTTTAAAATTGTCATTTAATTAGGATGTTTTTTTTTTTTTTCTTTTACATTATATACAATCTCTGTCTAAGTAATAAATATCCAATAAATATTGCAGGTTAGAAAAGTAAATATTAAAAGTATTGTATTTATTGGAGTTTTAAATAAAAAATCCAATGCTTCAGAATAAATATTAATTGGTGATCATTACAATATAAAAAGATTTTACAAACCATTCTGAATATTCTATTTGATATGACAACTTATTTTGGAAAAAATTCGTGATTCAATTCCACAAAACTAGTGAACTATTTTATCGACATTACGCAAGTATGGAGCTCAGAGAAGTTGAGAACATACGGAGCTCTTCTCTATGGTATGGAGTTTATGTGCAAAACAGAGTGCTAAATGTATTTTATATAAAAAATATAAAAAATGGGATTTTTAAAAATGACCTGGGTTTTAATTAAGATGCTTTGATATTTTTTTATATTTCAGAACACAGATTATAGAACATTTATATCAATTTTTGAAAACCGTGACAAATAGAGTATTTATTTAAATTTGTATTGGCAACACTGATAACATTAAGGAAATAAAAAAAGGAAACAAAACTAAAAATACTTATTTTAAGATGCCTATTTTTCGAAAAAACGTATACGTTGTCTTGTTATTATATCAGAAATAAATCACCATTAAAAGTGCAATAGAAATACGTGTATTACTGTGAGTGAGCCACATTGTAAATTAATGAAACTAAGTTTCATTTTAAATGTATCAGAAGAAACCGGCGCATATAACCTCAATATTTACGGCAGCCTTAATTTGTAATTATTCACAATAATGATTTGCAAAATTATTTTTTTTTATTGCCTTGTAACTTCGCTCTCTAAATTGACAAACTGTTTGGAAAAAGAAATGACAATAACTGTTGATGCTGGGAAGGAAAGCTGTTTTTATCACAACGTGAAGGAAGGACAAGTAATCGATGTTGAATATCAAGTAATCGATGGAAATCATGGAGATTTAGATATCAATTTTCAATTGGTTGAACCTACAAATAGAATTATCTACGCAGATTTCAAAAAATCAGAAAACGTACACAGAGTAGAGACGAAAATACCCGGCGATTACAAATTCTGTTGGGATAATACATTCAGTTCATATAACACTAAAACCGTGTTTTTTGAAATTATAATAGAAGGCGATGATGATAGTGAAGTGGATAATGGTTTCAATTCTGACATTTTTGAGGGACTTACGCCTGACGAATTTTATGACGTAAAACTCCAAGATATTCAAGATGCTATTGCAAGAGTGAAAAACAAGTTAAACAAAGTCCGACATCTTCAAGATACATTGCGTTCATTTGAAGCAAGAGACAGAAATATTGCCGAAGAAAATTTTTTTAAAGTAAATACATGGTCGTTTATTCAAATTGTCGTAATGGTGTCCGTCGGTATTATACAAGTTATTATGGTGAGAAGTTTGTTTGACGACAGTTCCAAAGTTTATAAATTGCTGAAAACTTTCAATTGATTTTTGTGTGCCATTTTTTACAAACCTCTGTGGTAATTAAATGCTACTTATATATCACAAATAAAACGAGTATGTATCCAAAGAAATAAAGGTGTATTGCCTAGTCACAATGAACATTATGTAAGATGTTAGTAATAATTATTTTATATCAACAAATGTGACAAAAATGTCAATTATTATTAATAGCAATATAACATTACTACAAGAAGTTTTTGATTAAGACCCTTTATTCTTCGTATCCATTTTATAGTGTGCTCTTTCAAATTTCTTGACTTTCGCTTTCTTTCTCATTCGCAGTTTCGTAACTTCTAGAACACTGCGTTTCTGAAGACTCGTAAATCTATCTTTTAACAAATTTCCCTCGCTTTTCAAATTTCTTAAATTTCCAGAAATGTCTTCGCCCATGTTAAATTCTAAATCCGGTTCCTCAAACTTGTTTGCGTTTAATTTCTTCGGTTGAGAACTTTTTAAAGCTTTAACTCTTTCGCGTTTGTCGCGTAAACGTTTTTGTTTCTCCTCTTTCTTTGTCAAATGTTTTTCTAAAAATCGCAACTTATGTATATCTGCAATTTTCTTTTTTTCAACTTTAGCTTTCTGGCGTTCTTGCTCCAACAATAACTGCTCCTTTTGTTTTCGTCTTTGTTTCCGGTCTTTTTTCTTATTTTGCGCTGGAGGATTAACTGTACTGTATTCATTGTCGTCATTATCAGAGTCTGATTTTTCAAGTTTTTTTTGGGTTGGTAAACCTTGTGACATTTCCTCTAGCCACGATTTCTAAAAAAAAAAAAAAACAAATTAGTGTCCGACCGAAATTTTGGTTTCGGACTACTTTCGGCCAAAAAACTGGTTTTGGCTGCCCACCCGGCCGAAACCGAAACTACATTCGGGAGGTTTCGCGCCGAAATGCGGTGGAGCTGCGAGAGACGAAGTGTGTTTTATGTTTGCGCGCTCTGCTTTTTTTTCAGTTTGAGAAAAAACTTTTTTATTTTGATACTTTCCATTAAAAAATTATTTGCAACAAAAAATTATTTAGTTGTATTTGGTAGGTAGGTACTTATTAATTTTAATTTTATTGTAGTTCGTTAACAAGAGTACCATACAAAATGACCAAAGTTTAGAAGAAATTTTGTTTTTAAGATGAAAGTGTTTTCTTTTTTTTTGTTGTGTGTACCTAGCTAAACATATTTGTTAGGTAAATACTTTTTACTAAAAAGTAATGTTGTTTTGTAGCTTTTATTTTATTTCATAATATTAACCGAGCGGGGTGGCGTGGCGGTGAGAGCACTAGACTTGCATTCTGGAGGTACCGGGTTCGAATCCCGGCGGGGGCAGTGTGGCTGGGACTTTTTCCTACTACCTCTCGCCGAGAAACGGTAATTCCTGTACCGGCCATTTTGTTGAGGTTTTCCCATGGTTTCCCTCAATAATTCCGGATAAATATCGAGATGGTTCTTTATTCAAGGCCCTGGCCGATTATCTGTCAAACTCTTATGCTCAAAATTTGCCTACCTTATCCTAATTTCCTAAAAAATCCTTCATTCGCCCATTGCTATTAATTAAGTTGAAGTTTAAAAATTGTAGAAAATAAAAGGAAGTGTGGTAAAAAAAAATAGTAATGGTGCGAATGGCGCCTGTTATGACAAAGTCGAGAAACGGACGTTAAACGCATTATTATTATTGTTATTATATTTCATAATACTTATTAAAAAAAAATTATATTTATTTGTGCTTTTGGCGTAATGAATATATGACAAATTAACGATTAGTTAAAATATTAGAGGCTGAATGATTAATATGTGATTAATAAAAAATAAAAATAAAGACTAATTATGATAATGATAAGGTGCGTTCATAGTGTGCCGCTGTATGATAATTGGCAAGGCCGGTTAACAAAACTAAGTGGAAATCAAAATAAAAAACCGGTCAAGTGTGAGTCGGACTCGCACACGAAGGGTTCCGTACACTATGTACTTTTTAAAGACTTTTGTAAAAGAAACAAGAGAGGCGCTATAACAATATGTAACCAGTGGGAGTATGCAAGTAGTTCAAGAATTTCAAGGCGTGAAATTTTACAATACACCCCGGCGTTTTTATATTATAAACACTTTTTTTACAAAAATTTCTTGTAGAATAAAATAATATAAAATTTTGATAAATATACCATTATATCAAATAACAACGTTATGGCAAATATCTCTGTTGCGCATACGCCGATTTCCCCAAAAAAAAAAAAATATACAAAACTTTAGAATATTAAACCATTATGAAAAATATACCATTATTATATAAAAACAATGTTATAGCACATATCTCTTCTGCGCATGCGCCGCCTTTCCCCCTAAAACTTTTTACAAAACTTTCTTTTAAACCATTATGAAATATATACTATTATTATATAAAACAACTTTATTGCATATATTTCTTTTGCGCATGCGCCAATTTTTCCCAAAAAATTTACAAAACTTTTGTAAACATAGATAGAATAATAAACCGTTATGAAAAGTATGCCGTTATTATATAAAAACCAGCCTTATAGTATATATTTCTTCTACGCATGCGCCGATTTTTTTCAAAAATTTATTTTACAAAACTCCTGTAAAACAAAATAATAAGCCGTTATGAAAAGTATACTATTATCTTATAAAAACAACATTATAATATATATTTCTTTTGCGCTTGCGCCGACGTCTCTCAAAAACAATAGGCCTCTTCATATTTGCATATCAAATATCCTCCCAAAATTTGGTTTCATTCCGCTCATCCATGGTGTTGGAATGGTAAAAAATGTCAAAAATGACGTTTGCATCTGTCAAAGCAATATGTTCTAATAATTAAAATTAGTTATTCAAATCGTTAACTCAGAAGGCGTTGCACTAATGTCAAAAGATTTGAAATGACATTCGTTTTTGAACAAATGCAATCTTTTTTTTAAGACAAAACATACGCAATTTTTAAATTCCCATAGTACAGTATGCAACAAACGAAGACAGACGATCCCCGTGTATGCTATGGATTAGACAAAATTGAATTTATACATTTTATTTCTATATAAAGCTGTATAAAAAAAGTGTTTCGACGAATTCTGTTATACAAAATCTATGTAAAATTTTCTGCTCTTTCGTTTAAGACAGGTCTCAAAACGATCTGATTTAAATTGAGCGACTTATAAGCAAAAAACTGAATTTGCTCCTCTTTGGGGAGTTTTGGGTTTTTTTTAATTATTTGTTGTTCTAGCGGCAATAGAAATACATACTCTGTGAAAATTTCAACTCTCTACCTATTACGGTTCTTGAGATACAGCCCGCTGACAGACAGACGGACAGACAGACGGACAGCGGAGGCTTAGTAATAGGGTCCCGCTTGACCTTCGGGTACGGAACCCTAAAAACGTCGAAATCTGCGTTGGCATTTACTCGCACTATGTTCACTGGGAAGGATTTACTAACCACAACCGAAGCCGCATCAGGTCAGTGTATCTGTATACGCTCTCATCTTTTGTTCCGATTGGCTTTCTTTGAAGTAGACCAACACCCAAACAATTTGGGTTGGCATGTCGCACAGCGGCATGATATCGAGACACTTTAATAATAGCAAGAGTTCATAAAAAAAATAAATACCTCTTGTTTATGACGAGGAACCTTAGAAAATCTATCTGTTGTGACTCGTTTCAAATGTTGTTCTTTTCTGATTTCTTCTTTTTCTTTTTCGGCAATTGCAGTTAACAACTTCTGATGATCTTCGAGGCTTGGATTATATGACATACCAGGGTGAGGCGGCTCTACAGCAGGAATAACGTAATTTTTCTTTTGTATGGACTTTGGAATTGTTTTCCGTGTTATTCCTTCGACCACTAGGTTATGTCGTACAGTGTTATTTTCAAGCCATTCATCAGTAGTAATACTTTCATTTTCAGGTTGTATAGCTGAAAATTATTGACATTTTTTACAAAAATGGTAAAATAACAATCCTTATGGTGAGACTTTGTCCATCTGTATTAGGGATGTAACGAATATTTGCATTCGCAAAGACAAGTAAGTATTTTATACAAGAAAAAAATCATGAAAAATGTGATCAATTTTGAAGAAAAGAATAATATACATTTGTAACATTAATATAGTCCTTGCAATCAATGATTTATTTCTTTTCATTTCTATTTGATTTCCCATTATTTTAATTAAAAAAGGCATTTATATGCGAGTTTTAGGGTTTTGTGGCTAAATGGCAAAAAAAGAAATTCTTATAATTTCGTCAAGTTTGCCCGTCCGTTTGTCTATCTGTCTGCCTTATGATTCCGCCACCAATACATCGATTCGGATGAAATTTTACAGGCAGATGTCTTGAGTGAACCACCATACAACCGTGTAATGAAATTATAAAAAAAAAATAGTTTAAGGGTAGCTTTCCATACATAGAACTGAGGGGTGAAAATTAGTTTAGTCGAGCACCCTGTTGCCTGGGGTATCATTGGACAGATCTTTAACAATAGAATTAAAATCGTTAATAGTGTATGCCTCTCCTCTAACTTTGCTACCATGTGATTAATAAATATGAAAAAAAAAATCACGAGAGCAGCACTTCATAAATACACTAGCGGCCAGGTACGGCTTAGCTCAAATTTGAAATTTGCAGATTGCCACCGTTTTTTCGTCGACTTTCGTTGCAAAATTGATAGCCACAAAAAGCGCTTAACATTAAAACAGGTATAGTAGGCTATTCTTAAAAGATAGACATATATCATCCCGGCATTTTCTGTAGACCTATAAAAGAGGAACAATTCCACCATGCATTGTTTTGTTATAGGTATCTCAAAAACATTAATGACTTATACACATAAACCTTTCTTTTGAATCACTCCGTTCATTGGTGAAAACCGTATGAAAATCCGTTTGGTAGTTTTTGATTTTATTGCGTTCAGACAGACAGACGCGGCGGGGGACTTTATTTTAAATATGTTGTGACTAGTAATAGTGATTCAACGAATATTATTTTGAAGAAAATATATTAACAAGTTGTAGGAGTACAGCTGATATTTTTTTACAGTATTTTTTTTATATGGCTGACATATTTTATATAGCGGAATTAAAAAAGTTAAAAAAACCGTCCTATGTGACTAGTGTATGTCAATATGTATGCTTACTGTATGCTAAAACAAATAGTGAAAGTTATAATATCCATTCAAATTTACATGAGCATGCAACACGGAATAGGCACCATTTAATCATTGACTATCTAGACTAAAAAAATCAGCATTCGCGATTAATTATTTTGCATTCAAATTGTATAATAAAGTTCCAGATTTTATTAAAGGTATGGAAATAAAAACCTTCAAAAAGGCCATAAAAAATACTTAATCGAAAGAGCCTTTTACAATGTTGAAGAATTTTTTAATTTATAATTTTATTTGTTAAATATAGAGATCGTTTTCGTGTTTGTTTAAGTCAAACTTCTTTAATTAGAATAATTTATTTATTATGTCTAACGCTTGATGCTTAAATTTTTTAAAGCAGTTTAGTAAGTGCTCAATGCTTTTAAAATATGTTATTATATTGGTTATATATTTTATGTATTGTTGACGAATTTAAACCCTACACTGGGTCCATAATAATAAATCTATTTTTATTTCTATTAAGAATACTTGGTTTTGGAACGGTCGCAAAGTGATTTTACTGGTGCAAATAATAAGTCATTCTTTTAATAATCTACAGGTAGGGGTATGATATTTGTCAAGCAACGATTGTGGTCCATAAATACGTCATATGAATACAGAAACCTATCATGTAACACGCATTATTGACCATTTTTTTTATTATAAAAACCTATTCACAATATTGAGAAAAAAATCTGCCATCCAAACTTTCCATGTTAATATGCGCATTTGTGACGACCTTCGAGTTGCAACGTTTTTTTGGAGTAAAGTCGCAGTGATTTCATAAAAAAATATTAATTTTATAACAATATTTGGTGTAATTTGAAAGTCAAATTATTACTTAAAATTTTTCATGACGTGTGTTTGTTAGTTTATTTTGAATACAATTTTAAAAATATCGAAAAATGGATATATTGAAATGCTCTTTTCAGAAGACGTAGCCCTACGGAAAACACGGTTCAAACAGAACTGAATCCATCCGATTTTTTAAATTCAGTGTAAACATTCTGTTCTATTCTAATATAAAGTGTACGTCACTTTTACTAACTACAGATTTATACAAACTTTGAAGTAACTTACAACCGGTAGACCAAATATCTCGAGTATATTCTCCTCTCTTGCGTTTTTGTAATTTATTCTTAAGATCACGTTTTCTATTTATTTTAGCGATTTTATCTTTCGTTTTGACAATTCCTAATAACTTCTTTTGCTCATCTTTCTTTTTTGCAATTGGATGTCTGCGTTCTTCTTTAGTTCGAACACGATTTCTTATAACAAGTGAATCATTTTTATTATAATGCAAATGATTATTGCCCAAGAGCCGGATATATAAATATTCTATGAATATAAAAGAGTTTGCGTTGGTAAGAAAGTACTATCATAGACCTAAAGTGGCCCATCTTTATGTAAGCTAATTTTGCCCGCGTCATAGAATTTCGACACCGCTTCCGGTTATGATTTTTTATGTTTTCGTAAGTAATAAAATACATTAATAAAATGTACGACAAAATGTATGATTATAGTGGGACGTCAGGCTAATTTACCTGCTTATGATTTTATTATATTATGTAAACAAAATCAAACCAATTGGCCAACAGACCCGTTCCAACATAAAAAATATTGACATTTGACATAAAATAAAATTTCTATTTATAAATTTAATTAAACGTTGACTCCATTTTCATTTCGTACCCGTTTTTCAGTGGCTTCCTCCATTAGCAGTGCATTCCATCCTAGTAGAAGAGCTAGTGAACCACCCGAGTAACCCGTTTCCCACAAAGCTAGAAAATTTTTAAATGATATTTTATTATCCGTCATTTAAGAAAATACCGTTCTGGCAGGCATCTCGCGGTTGCGTCATCATCCCTTAAATGTTTGAAAACGTCAAAAAAAAATTTTTATTAACCTACTCCCACAAGGCTACAATTTTAATATGTTGTAATTTACATATGTTTAAGTGTAAAAAAAAAATGACAGACTATTTTGAGGGTTGCAAGTATGTGCCAGACAATAGCAAAGTTGTCATCGGGATAGTAATTCGTAACCTGCTCCCACAAGGCTAAAATTTTGAGGGCATGTTCTTTAAATTGTTTAAAAAATATATGTAAAAAGCCAGAACATTCTAGCGGTTGCAGGTGTCTGCCAGACAAGTATTTAATAGTCATGACTCTCGATGGGAGTGCGAGCGCAACAGACTTATACGAGTTCCAATGTTAGAAAGAGAGAATACATCTATTGTACTGCAGACTGTAGAGGGATTCTAACGTTATTTTAACGGAAAAAGTGAGCGCGCATGAGGGGCTGGGGCGTATATGTCTGACTGTATAAAAAAAATCGAGTATTTTTTTTAAATGGACCACTAAAATATTATTCTAAACGACGGAAAAAAAGGCTGTCGAAGTTTCAGCTCGTAATATTAATTTTAAGATGTGCTTCTCGCGATTTTCTATTTCCCATTTAAATTACATATAGAAAACAAATCTTTTTAACTTTGGAGTTTTATAATATGTCCACGGATTGGCTTTTCGATAAAACTAACACCTACAAATTTCTGTCGGAAATTGAATGCTCTATAAAAAAGGGTCTCTTATTATTTTATGATAAATCTACTCTTTCAAAAGTTATTCGCGGTTAAAATTGAATTTTATGAATTTTCTACTTTTAAAATTATCGTAAAATTTTGTAGAACTTTTTTTGAAAAAATTGCTATTAAATAAATAATTAAAATTTTTAAGTGAATTGGTATATGATTTTCTTTATGAATGATTTTCAATGGAAAAAATTGATATTTCCATGTCCAAATAATAGCAATTTTTGCAAAAAAAAAACTACAAAATTTTACGATAATTTTAAAAATAGAAAATTCATGAAATTAAAATTTAACCGCGAATAACTTTTGAAAGAGTAGATTTATCATGAAATAATAAGAAACCCGTTTTTATAGGGCATTCAATTTCCGACAAAAATTTGTATTAGTTTTATCCGTTGACATAGGTATTATAAAACAAAAACACTAAAGCTAAAAAGATTTTTTTTTCTGTTATTTAATGGGAAATAAAAAATCGCGATGAGAGGCACCTCTTAATATTAATATTAAGAGCTGAAACTTCGAGAGCCTTTTGTCCGTTATTTAGAATAATATTTCGGTGGTCCATTTAAAAAAAATATTTGATTTTTTTTATACAGTCTATTACATATACGCCTCAGCCGCTCATGCGCGCTCACTTTTTCCGTTAAAATAACGTTAGAATCCCTCTCCAGTCTGCAGTTCAATAGATGTATTCTCTCTTTCTAACATTGGAACTCGTATAAGTCTGTTGCGCTCGCACTCCCATCGAGAGTCATGACTATTAAATACTTGTCTGGCAGACACCCGCAACCGCTAGAATGTTCTGGCTTTTTACATATATTTTTTAAACACTTTAAAGAACATGCCCTCAAAATTTTAGCCTTGTGGGAGTACCTAGGTTAAAAAAATTTTTTTTGATTTTTTCAAAAATTTAAGGGATGATGACGCAACCGCGAGATGCCTGCCAGAACGGTATTTTCTTAAATGAGGGATAATAAAACATCATTTAAAAATTCTCTAGCTTTGTGGGAAACGGGTTACTCAGATGGTTCACTAGCTCTTAGACTATCCTTATAATTTCTAGATTCATGTATATTTGTTATTCATTGCATGGTTACATAAGGATTCATGGTTGTCATTTTACTAATCTTCAGAACAAAAAAACAGCTGATTTTTTTATTTTCAAAAATTTTCGAAACTAAAGATTTAAAACTCTCTTGGAAAAATAAATACATAATATGTAGTTACGAAAAGTATATAATTATGACAGAAATATATATATGTTATTCGCAATAGCCGAAATCGGCCACTGCCCGAAATTTTTGCCCACAACGCGTTGCGGGTAAGGAAATATACTCATAAAGCGTTTTCTGTTAGTTTTTGCGGGGCATGGGTAAAATTAAACGCCCACAACGCGTTGGGGGTGAATGTCCGTACCCACTACACGAATTAAAAGTTTTTGAAGCGTCGCATCGGTTTGTGGGCATTCCAATCTACCCACGTCGCGTTGTGGGCGTCTCTTCTTACACACGATGCGTTGAACCTGCTATGGTTTCCTCGGGATCAAAACAAGGATTTCTTCACTGCCAGTGTTTTAAAGCATGCAGAACAAAGGCATGTTCTTGTGTCAGGAAAAATGTTAAGTGCTACTCAAAATGTCACAAAAGCAATCCGTGCAAGAATAAGTAGAGCGTAGAAGAAAAACTGTTGTGAATTTTTTAATACATACTCTCATATTTAAAAAATAAACTCAGTGTTTATTAGGTATTTAGATACTATACATGTTTTTTGGAGTTAAAACTTTATTTTTATTATAATATATTATATTAATGGTATTATTAAAAGCTATTAGAAAAATTGTTTTTATTATTATTATTAAAACACATCGTGTGTAAAGAGACGCGCACAACGCGACGTGGGTAGATTGGAATGCTCACAAACCGATGCGATGCTTCAAAAACTTTTAATTCGTGTAGTGGGTACGAGCATTTACCCACAACGCGTTGTGAGCGTTTAATTTTACCCATGCCCCGCAAAAACTAACAGAAAACGCTTTGTGAGTATATTTCCTTACCCGCAACGCGTTGTAGGCAAAAATTTCGGGCAGTGGCCGATTTCGGCTATTGCGAATAACATATACATAACATATATCTCTACTGCGCATGCGCTGATTTTCCCTAAAAACAATAGGGCTCTTCATATTTACTATGGAGGCCTCCATATTACCATCTCATCAAAAGATTTTGATCCAAACAGCCGTTTGACCTGTATTGTGGTCACTGACAAAAATATAAGGTAGCCAGGAGGATGTGGGCAAAAAAGAATTGGCACTCTCCTTTTATTGAATAAATACATGGTTACACTTTCATTTTAAAAAAATGTCACCGATGTATTCAATGACTTAAGAAAACACAAAAAAAAGACAACTTTTACCAAGGCTGCCCTGGGGTTGCGGGCAAATTAGAACTGGCAACTTACTACAATCTTATAGTATACCTGCATTTTGACGTAAATTTTAATTATTTTTTTACAACTTAAGGTAACATTATACAGAATGGACATCTATACGATTTACACGAAACTGTCTAAAGTCTAGACGAACAATTGAAATAACAAATTATTTATTATGAACAAAATTATATTCTTTTCGAATCAACAGCATCCAGAATCGTTTTTTTAGGAACTCCCCTTACCCCCTCCCTTTTCAATGCACAACATTAAGAAGATTTATATAAAAAGTGGCTTCCTTTATGTCTGTGGTAGTACTTGCTCACACAAAATCTTTCATGTATCTTACTTCATAGGAATTGTGGACTGCCGGCTTTCCTGCTATTATATCAAATCAAATAAACTTACCTCTTTATAACTGGATCTTGTACACTTGATTTCGGTTCTAAATTCTGAAAACATTTTACTGGTTTCAAAGCTATCTGTATTCTTTTCTTATGCTTAGATAGTATTTCCTTTTCACTAGATTTCTGTGTATCAACCACAAATGCAGCATCTGATTTACTATCAGCACTTAATCTAAAAATATGGTAAATTGTAATTAGAATAATTGCATATCAAAGTCATTATTGTGACAATCATATTAATGAAACAAATTACCCAAATCGTTCATCCAGACGTTTATTTTCCAAAAATTCTTCAACATCTTTAACCTTAGTATGCTTACGCCACGATAACTTTGACTTTTTAGAAACACGTTTCTTTTTTTTACTTGTGGTATTGGTTGTAACCATTTTAAATAAACTCTAAATAATCCTTAAAAACACACTGTAAAATCCATGTGACAACCGAATTCACGTGCAAATTGAGGTTATAGCTGACCTATGGTTATGGAGGGTAAGATATCTTAATGGAGGGTACCTATGGTTCTGTGATCCACCTATGGAGGGTACCTCCACCCTATAGATCCACCCTCCATATTCTGTGGTTCAAGCGTTAGTAGTGCCAACTATAAATAAAATAAATACTTATTATAAATTTCGAATTCTCATTACCGACTCGAAGCAAGCACTACTTATAGATGGTAGCATAAGTAACGTTCAATTTGGGAATGCATGTCTTACGAAAATCGAATATCACAAAACTCGATGTCGCTCTTTAAAAACGGAGCTCTAAAGGAATAAAACTTTCCATGGTGACTGCTCCGTAAGTGTACTCACGGCCGATCTGAAAATTTTAAGGTACATTTAGTTAGGACCGCGGTGACAAAAGTGCCTTGCAACTCCCAAACGGATGAGAAGCACGTTTTTGTATAGTTCGAGTGTCGTTCTCGAAATCCGTGTTGTCGAGTAGGGGTCTGGCGTTCGGCGTTGAGCGGCTATAGTATTTTTTCCGAATTTTGCCCAGCGGTTCCAAAAATCATTTCCCAAACGGATGAAAATTACTGGAGGGCATCTACGCAAACCCCCAATTACCGGAAAAATATTTTCATCCGATTTGATATTTGCAAAGAGCTCTTCCAGAAGCTCTTAAAATAATGGAAAAAAGGGGGGGAAAAATTTCCTCATTTGAACTTGAAATTTGGCAGGGAGATATAGTTCGTGTCTGAGAATATGCAAAAAAAATTTTTTTTGCTCTATGTATCGCGATCGCTTTGTAACAATTTTCCAAAATTTAAATGGGCCAAATTTGATAAAGTAATTCCAAAATGGATGAAAATTTGCCCACAGGTTCTTTGACACCTACAGAACATCGAAAAATTATTTTCATCCAAATTTGTTGCGGTCAAGTCCAGATCATCCATAATAATGCTCCGATATATTCATTATCACGGGAAACTGCAGGATCTGAATGTTCAATCTTTAATGTGGAAAGGCCGATTACAATCAAATTGTGTATTATTATCCTAAACATTGATGAGACTATTTTCCTCTGATTTGACGATTATGAAGGGAACACTCCGACTTTTGGACCGTGTGAACGCTCCAAGCGCATACTTCATCCACAAATTAGCTAGTATCTCTTTACTAGCGTTTGACTCGCTTTGCTCGTGAATTAAATTTGGTTATTATATAGGCCGATTGATACCAAAGTATATATTATGTACCTATAGCCACATATTATCAGAGGAAAGTTCTGATGAAGTTCGGTACCATTCCTATGGAAACTGTGAAATTGGCAGCCGGAAAACGTGCTGCTGAGCGCACAACTGATTGATCATAAATCGACGGAAAAAAAATCCTAAATGAAAACTGGTTGCTCCAAATGGCATCAACTTTTGGAATCATGTTTCTGGATATCAGAAGAAGGTTTTTAGCCTGTTTGGTGCCATTCCGATGGTAACTCTGCTTCTAGCTGCAGGTTCATTGGAATTTCAACTCTCGTCGCGCTTACATCCAAGCGCCTCTAGTTCCTCCTCTCGGGAGCATATCATTTTTTAAAAATATTTTTAAACCAGAGACAAAGAAGTTTATGAAACTTCCATCTAAATCTCGTAGAAAATTTACGGAGGACTCCGGGATCAAAATCACGCGCGCTGGCGGGGTTTTTTGTTATTTGGCATAGTTTAGCCAGGCGCATTTTGGATGAAAACTTTTTTTTCTAATAACATAAATCATAACCATTCATATCAGTCCGGTTGCATGCATGCGGCTGATGATTTTTTTTCATTTCGGAGTCTGGGTCCATTTAATTGTACTGCAGGCTACCGGCTACGGCAAGGATCAAATCGGATGAAAATATTTTTCCGGTAATTGGGGGTTTGCGTAGATGCCCTCCAGTAATTTTCATCCGTTTGGGAAATGATTTTTGGAACCGCTGGGCAAAATTCGGAAAAAATACTATAGCCGCTCAACGCCGAACGCCAGACCCCTACTCGACAACACGGATTTCGAGAACGACACTCGAACTATACAAAAACGTGCTTCTCATCCGTTTGGGAGTTGCAAGGCACTTTTGTCACCGCGGTCCTAACTAATTATCTTATCCCCAAATTACGATTCTAGAACAGGGGTGGCGAACCTTTCTACACCTACGTGCCAATTTTTTCAAAAATGTTGAATGAACTCGTGACGTGCCAACAAACAGTCAAAGAAATTTAGTTGTCGAAAAATCAATCAAACATAGATGAATATACAATAATTTCGATAATTCATTGAACCCCATGGAACTCTTTCGTATTTATTATTTGCCGATAGTCAATTTTTTTCGACATCTAGCATATTTTTAATTATTTTGATTTTGTGCCTTAATCTGTCGCGTGCCACCTGTGGCACGCGACAGATTAAGGCACAAAATCGCCACCCCTACTCTAGAAGATCCCGGGCGCCCGTAAAAAAATAATAAGTAACTTGTCGGCGCCCGACGAAAGATCCGATCGAGAACGGAAAAGTTTGGTTGTAACGTCGAATCACGTTATGTAGTCAGGCCGAATAAACTCGATCTAAAATGTTCCGATCTCAAAAAATGTTAAAAAATTGGTTGTCTGTAAAGTCGGTTTACGGACGATAGTCTTACGTGATAACGTATTCCGTAATACATAACCTAAATTTATAAAATAATTATAATAATTCGAATCTATGATATTGCATCTTTCGCTTCAAATTTAGGTTAATTTTTTTAATTTAAATTACTCACCATATAATATAATTGTTTTTTTTAACTTTCTTTCGTATTTATTTTAAGTCTCAAAGATTAGCTGTCATAATATTTATAAAACAATTGTTTCACTGTTTATAATATAAATTCCAAAACCTACTTACAATATTTAAGTATTTTCATACGTCAAAAAATTGATTTTTATAATGATAAAATTTGTAAGAAAACGATTTTTTCGAGAGATGAGACCTAGCTAAAACGATTTTTTGCCCCCCAAAATCCCTTTTCAGTAAATTTCATCCAAATCGTTTGGGGCGTTTTCGAGAAAAGCACGCACAGGGTCAGGCGGAACGTTACGCGTTACGAACGTTAGGAACGTTACGCGTTAGGAACGTTACGCGTTAGGAACGTTAACTTTTTCGTGCATGCAGCCGGTGTTTTATCAATTTATAAGATTGGTGATTCATCAATTTATAAGACGTTATCACGTCAAAATGTCGTGATATAAATTTTTTTTAAGAAATATTTTCAAAAACTTTTGAGCTCTCGTCAAAAGTTTTTGAAAATGTTTCTTGAAAAAATTCGAAAACTTTGAAAAAACAATTTTTTTGCTCGAATCGCCGAAATATTTGCCCGATGGAAATCGATCAGAGACTCGGAGATCTTCGAATCGCTCGAATTTTTTGAAAAAAGAAATAAAAGAAGCGCAGCGTTATTCTTATAAGAACCGAAGGTTTTCCAAGTTCTGACCAGAGTAGCATAGCTGTTCTGAGCCAAAACTTTACTGTAGAACATACTTATTGATGCTTTAATTATGTTGCAAAACAGATTTTCTTGGAGTCAGTCGACTGATTTCATTGAAATACAATCAATTTGCCATTCTTAAACTAGCAGCTTAACATTGCCGAATAATAAAAATATTGGAATGAGAATTAAGAACTATTTTGGTTGAAACAAAAATAAAAAATAAAGAATAGTTACTTCTTTCCACAACAGTTTTATTAGCGGATGTACATTTCGGGAGCTATGCTCTCATCTTTAGCTGAAATGTACATCCGCTAATAAAACTGTTGTGGTAAGAAGTAACTATTCTTTATTTTTTTATAACTATTTAAGGGCTTTTATGCAAAATTTGTAGGATTGCTAGTTTAGTAAATATAAGCAGCCGCACAGAGCCGAACGATAAAAATGATGATACGAGATTTCAGAGCTATTTAAGCGCTTATTTAATGCTCTATTTTAAATTTAAGACTCTTGTCCTTATACCGACTTTGTTGGTTTGAAACGTCTATTAAATAAGTTTAACATCAAAAACATTTCATGTGGCCAAGTCTTGCGTTGATATTCCACTAAAACATAAATGTCAAATTAATTATTTTTAAAAACAAGAAACCCGACTGCACACAAATTAAATTAATAACTAACAAGATAAAAACAAGTCGGAAAATCCCAACATGCAGCCGATATCATTTCAATTTTAGCAGCACATTTTTATCTTCACCAAAGGGTTAAATTTCAAATTTAAAGTGATTTTCAGAATATTTACGGTATTTTTGGGCCCAAAAACTTAATTTCTAAATACCACCCTTACAATGGTTCGATTAGGCCAATTTTAAATAGGTTTCGTGCGATAAGAGGTTCTAACATATGGCTCAAATTTAGTTTAAATCGATTGAGTCTTCGAGAGTTATCGTGTTATATCCAAATATATTTATATTTCTAAAAAAACCGGTCAAGTGTGAGTCGGACTCGCACACGAAGGGTTCCGTACACTATGTACCTAGTTTTTAAATACCTACTTTTGTAAAAGAAACAAGAGAGGCGCTATAACAATATGTAACCAGTGGGAGTATGCAAGTAGTTAAAAAATTTCAAGGCGTGAAATTTTACATAATACACCCCGGCGTTTTTATATTATAAACACTTTTTTACAAAAATTTCTTGTAGAATAAAATAATATAAAGTTTTGATAAATAGTATACCATTATATCAAATGACAACGTTATGGCAAATATCTCTGTAGCGCATGCGCCGATTTCCCCCAAAAAAAGTTACAAAACTTTAGAATAATAAACCATTATGAAAAATATACCATTATTATATAAAAACAATGTTATAGCACATATATCTTCTGCGCATGCGCCGCCTTTCCCCCTAAAACTTTTTACAAAACTCTTTTAAAATAGAATAATAAGCAGCCATAGCATTTCCATGGTACAGTATGCAACAAACGAAGACAGACGATTCGTGTAGTATGCTATGTATTAGACAAAATTGAATTTATACAGTTTGTTTTCTATTTAAAGCTGTATAAAAAAAGTGTTTGGACGAATTCTATTATGCAAAATCTATGTAAAATTTTCTCCTCTTTCGTTTAAGACAGGTCTCGAAACGATCTGATTTAAATTGAGCGAATTATAAGCAAAAAACTTAGTTTGCTCCTCTTTTGGGAGTTTTGGAGGTTTTTTGATTACCTATTTGTTGTTCTAGCGGCAATAGAAATACACACTTTGTGAAAATTTCAACTCTCTACCTATTACGGTTCTTGAGATATAGCCCGCTGACAGACAGACGGACGGACAGCGGAGGCTTAGCAATAGGGTACTGTTGAGCACCCTTCTGGTACGGAACCCTAAAAATGGTGCCAAATATCGAGAAATTTTGGTTCGGCCCCTAGGTCTCGCTATTGACCGATGCAGTTATGGAAAATACACTAAAAATCATGACTTAGATGTTTAGAATAATTAGTTCATACAAAAAATCAAAAATCAACAAAAATTTAACGATGAGCAAATATTAACATCATAATTCCGTGTTAAAAACCTATATCTCAAATACTGTGGAAAAACTCTTTATCTATGGGACACACTATGTATTAGATATAATATTATAGGTGTTATAAAGGTACCCTTTGACACTTTGATGCTAACCAGGGCTGGCCTTAGCTATCCGGGAACCTTGGGTGAGATATTTTTTAGCGCCCTTTATTTATTATTATTAACTGGCATTTTGCCCATGACTCGTGGAGAAAATCAGTGTTTTCCAGCCAAGAAAAAGGCGCCTATCTGGCTCGTAAAATTATCGTACGTTAGTAAAAATACTCGTACCTTTTACAATCGATATACCTACATGTTGAGCGGTAATTGCCTGTATTCCTCTCGGGAGAAGAAACTGTGACTAATTTGGAATGATTTAACGCCTATCACTTGAGGGTAGGAAATGCGTCATTTTTTAAGATAATGATACTTCTGATAAGAATTTTTATTTTATTTTTTTATTTATTGTAAGTTCTAACACAACACAAAATCTAACAGTAAATTTCGTGGTTTTTAGCTTTAGGAAGATTGGCCAATTAGTAAGCTATGAAATCAGGGAAAAATTCAGGTCAAAGAGTGAGAATATCTTTCTTTTAATATTTCACTCCCAATATTCGGATTTTTGTAAAAAGAAAACCGAGGTAGATTTTTTCGAAAGTGACGCATTTCTGATCCCCAAGTCATAGAAGTTTAATAATTCTAGATTAGTCATAGTTTCTTCTTCTGAGAGGAATACGAGCAATTACCGGTCAGCCAAAACTCAAAATTGAAATTTGTCTGTCCGACAAAAACTTTTGAACGGTAACTCCGATCATCATGAAATTTGGACATAACATTCATCTCGGTAAACTAAGAATTTGCGTACTCATGTTCTTAGCCCCACATCCGATCTTTTGCATCCGGGTGAAACCGGGACGGACCGCTAGTTAATTATAAATATAAAATGTTCCGTGTATTATATATAAGTACATAATAATAAAATTAGGTATATAATTAAACATAATTAGAGAGAATTGAACTTTGAATTTAAACTACAGAATAGTTATTTGATAAAAAATAATGAAAACAAGCTGTGGGGTTGATCGTGTATTACGACCCTTGACATTCCAGTTTGATGAAAATTGAATATAATGAATGAGTATTAATAATAATAATAAATAACATAGAAAAGTAAGCATTTTGATCATAAAAAAAATATTAATTTATTTTTATTCATACATCTATGTACAATCTACGTAAAATATAATTTCCTGGTGTACGTCTGGATGTCGGTCTGCCTTTTCACGCCCCTAGTTGACTTAGAATACTGAAACTTGTCACACTTATGTAGTATAGAACTCGAGATAGAACAAAATGGAGCCGAATTTTCGATATATTCCCCCGGGAAAGAAATAAGGAGGTTTTTCGAAAAAAAAACCTGTTGAACTAAGAAATTCAAACTTTGCACAATTTTGCACGGGACAGAGTCTAACCAAGTCAGATTTTCGATTTTTTCTCATTTTTTTTTTAAGGAATACGTTAACAACAAACACTTGAAATTGTTGCAATTTTAATTTAATTTTGACACTCAAAGGCTTAATTATTGTACACAAATTCTCTGCTTTCCACTCGAAGATTTAAAACACAAGAGTGGTTGCCGAGTGATCGAAATTCGACCGTAATTCACTTTGCACTTACTCCACTATTTTTTTACATTCTACGTACGTATGTTATATTTTAATTAATTAATAAGATTAACTTATACAAATGATCTGGATTGTCAACACGGTTTTAGACCTAACAGATTAACTGAATCTGCGGCAACTGAATTAATTAATTTTATAAATGAACACCTTGATAATAATTTTTATGTAGTAGGCCCATTTTTTGATCTAACAAAGGCGTTTGATTGTATAGATTTCAGATTTTTAGCAGATAAATTATATAGCGTAGGGTTAGAGGCTCACTAAATGACTGGTTAATATCATTTGTTGAGGGGAGGAAATTGTTAGTATCTGTCGAGAACTGCAACTCTGACGAACTTGGCTGTGTTTTAGGCATCCCTCAGGGTTCGGTACTAGCTCCTCTTCTATTCAGCATCTGTATTAACGACCTACTGCAATATATCTCACAAGGCAATATAATTCTTTTTGCTGACGATACAACAATTGTGATTACTTTTCCAGATATAAATGACCTTAAAAAAAAATTAAAACAATCCTAGAGGAATTCTCAGTTTGGTGTAGCAAAAATAAATTGATCTTAAACACTGGAAAAACCTTCTGTTTTTTTTCACAAAAATAAAAACGTTATACCTTTGAACATTGCATTAAATGGAGAAAAAATAAAAAATGTAAATTTTTAGGTATAATGGTAGATGATAAATGGAATTGGGAATCACATTTGGATTACATTTGCAAAAGAATTAATAAAGCATATTTCGCTATAAAACAGTTAAAAAAAATTCTTACTCGAGACCACCTTGTTAACACTTACTTTACACTGGTTTATCCGCATATTAGTTATAATATTTTAATATGGGGTCAAGCATGTCAAATCAATAGACTATTTGTACTGCAGAAAAGAGTAATCAGACTAATATTCGACCTAAAATATAACGAATCATGTAAAACGACATTTAAAACAAATAATATTTTAACGATTACAAGTATTTATATTTTAAAGCTCTTACTGTATGTCAAAAATAATGAAAATGTGTTCACAATGAACTCTTATTATATTCATGAGTATAGTACCAGACAAAGCTCTAAAATTCATTCAGGCAAATATAATCTCACCTTTTATAAAAAGTCACCAAAATGTGCTGGGGCTATCTTATTTAACGCTTTGCCCTTAAAACTAAGAAATCAGTCCAACATAAATAAATTCAAAGCTAATTTAAAACAACATTTAATAGAACGGTGTATATACAAGCTAAACGAATTTTAATTACCCGAAATGCTGCTAGTGTGATTGTTCAGTTTTTAATTTAGGTATTTTTTTATTGTATTGTTATATGTACCGTAAAATGGGGTGACTTTGACCAATTTTTAGGTTTGAACTAAAATTTCTATGTGAAGACTACAAAAATTCAGGGATATTGTTTTTTGACAATATGGGTATTAGGTAGTACTAGCGTTAAGGGAAAGTAGTATCTTTAGTTTGTTTACCATTATCAAGAAAAAAAATAAAATGGCGTAATAGTCAACTTCACCCCAAATGGGGTGAAGTTGACCACAGCTTTAATTTTCATTCTAATTGTTTATTTTAGCTAGTTGGGGTTAGTTTGTCCACAGGAATATGAAAAGAACATTTTATGAAACATTTATTTAAAAAAAAAAACGAACATTAAAGTCCGAACAACCTAAATAATGCAAAAAAGTAGAAATTAAACAGTTTACTTTAAATCAGATTGAAATTAAGCAGTTTACGTCAGCAAAAATGTATATAAATATCACTAAAACTACTTTCAAATATAAAAAAACATTTTAGCTAAAATTAAACGCCGAAAGGTCCAAATTAAACAAAAATTCCCCTCTGCGACCGGTTTTGGGTTCGTACAATTAATATTAATTAATATGTATTTATTAATATTTTTTTAGAAGCCTGAGTTGCACTTATCTTTCCTTCTAAAACCTCTTCTAAGCATTTTTCTAATGTTTCTTCACTATAATCTTTAAAAACTCGAGCACCTAAATATATTCTCGGCATATCGTCAAATTACACTTTTAAATAATTAAGAACTCAATTTTACAACCACTCACATTCATTCATCAGAACAAACCGCGTTGCTAGAACAGTACAGACACACAAGACTGCAAGTTTTTGCAAGACTCTGCAAGCTAGTCAACTTCACCCAGGCGGTCAAGTTAACCCCAAAATCGTAAAAATATTGTCAAAGTTGAATATTTAGAATACTGCGATCCAGTTATTAAAGTTATGTAAAATATGATAATAAAGTGTTGACACAGAAAAATCACGTTATTAAAATAACGAAACATATTAGTCGTAAAGTTTCTGGTTTTGCAAATATTAATGATAGTTTGAGCACTACGAATTTTCATTAACTTTCATATATGACTTTGGCTTCGTATGTATCATGTATAGATAAAAATTAAAACATTTTGTTTACATGAAAACTTTTGACAATATATTAGCTTAATATTTAAGCAATAAAACTTCCGAATAATTATATCAATACGGAAAATATTTAGCACTGAAACATTTTTTTAGTTTTTGGTCAACTTCACCCCAGTGGTCAAAGCCACCCCATTTTACGGTACTATATATATAGTTTGCCTGTTGACTGTTCACATCTGTACATACAGCATGAATGAATGAATGAATAAATTAGGGGTTATGGCTTAATAGCCCGTTATGCACGTCATCCTAGAAGAATTTTTGTGCTCCCCCTTGACTTGGATCTAGTCCTCCAATAATTTGGATCTTCTCATGAGCTCCAGAAGGTTGGTGACTAGATTGTCCTGAGTAATTATTCCATTCTCATCAATGTATCCAAAGATGGTTGTTCTCCTGTAGGCTAGAGCCTCGCATTCGAACAGTAGATGGTTGGCTGTTCCGTCGTCCATTTCGCAGTATCTACTTTGTGTCGATTCCTGACGTATCCGCATCGTGTGTAGATGTTTTCTCAGGAGTGCATGACCGGTTAAGAGTCCAACCACCTGCCTGAGTTTAGGTCTACTGAGTTTGATCAAGTCCTCTGTAAGCCTGTTTGAAGGGCCCACAAACATTCTTTTCCCATGTAAGTTTCTTGGATTCGAGCTACAGTCAGTGGTTTGCTGATTGCGGGTCCAGCTTTTGACAGTTTGTTGAATATTCGTGTAAGTAATTCCGCAAACAGGCTCTGGTCCAATGAACTTCGCAGAGGCTTCTTGTCGAGCAAGGCTATCCGCCATTTCATTGCCCCAGATTCCTTCATGACCTGGTACCCACATTAAACACACTTTGTTCTTAGTTCCCAGGTCATTGAATGAACGATGGCACTTCCATACCAGCTTTGAACTGAATTTGTGGGATTGCAATGATGATTTCTGCCTGGCTGTCAGAGAGAATATGGATGAGTTGGTTTTGATAGCCCTTCTGAATGTTCTCCTGCGCACATACAGTAATTGCCATTACTTCAGCTTGAAATACAGTGGCATGCGTACCTAGGCTCAGATTAATATCTCTCCTTGGTCTCTCCCCATATATTCCAGCTCCAACTCCACTTGTCATCTTTGAGCCATCCGTGTACCAGATGAGGCCTTTCGATAATTGTGGAATTAACTTCTTCAGCTTCTCTATATCTAAAATAATAGTGGTGTAGTTGTAGACTGGGTTCATATGGTCGGATATCATGTTTAATATGTCTCCACCTATGGTGTCAGTGATGTGAGTATGGCCAGTTCTTGTGTCTCGCCACTGCCCTGTTATCTGTAACCGGGACGCTTCCAGCCTCGCTTCTTCCATTACACGTATGTGCAATGCAGGGAGGTTTAGAAAGACATCCAGAGCTGCAGATAAGGTGCTTCGCATGGCACCTGTTATGCCTAGAGCTGCTAGACGTTGCAGACTTGCTAGTTTATTTTTAGCTGTAGTCTGTTGGATTTTTGGCCACCGCATTAGTGCCCCGTACATAAGTCCAGGTCTAACCACTGCAGTATATAGCCATTTTGTAAGCTCGGGGTTTAGTCCCCATGATTTACTAAAAGAGCGTCGTGCCATCATCAGGGATGTTTTAGCTCTCGTTATTACTTTTTCCAGATGTTTGTTCCAGGTAAGTGTCGAGTCTAGAATCAAGCCCAGATACTTCATGTCTTTGGACATCTGTAGTTCTCCATCAAAGAGATAAAGAGTTTTATTAAACTCCAGATTTATTTTCCTTGAGAATGGAACAATTACGATCTTTTGGGGGTTGACGTTTAAGTTTTCCCTCTCGCACCATATTTGAACTGAAGTTCAAATATGCAAACAGCATTAACTGAAGTTAATGCTGTTTGCATGAGATCTAAGCAAATATTTTAATATTTACCCTGGATCATGATGACAACGTCATCAGCTTATCCTTGGGTGTACATCCCCATCTGGTTGAGTTTTGTTAGAAGGTTGTCCACTACAAGGTTCCACAATAGGGGTGACAATATTCCCCCCTGTGGACAGCCTCGGGCGGCTATTACCTCCAACGTGTCCTCAAATAGGGTAGCTTGTATTCTCCTGCTTCGCAGCATGTTTCCTATCCATTTACATAGGATTGGCGAGCATTTCTTTTCATGGAGGGCTGACTCTATAGACACAAATGATGTGTTGTCGAATGCCCCTTCAATGTCGAGAAATTCAACTAGAGCAATCTCTGGCAGAATTGAGAATTCACTAGAGGCAAAAGAGATTGCTCTAGTTGAATTTCTCCAGCAGCTGATTGGCAGAATTGAGAATTCACTAGAGACAAAAATTAGCTGCTGGAGTGCCGTTTGAGAGGATTTTCCTGATTAATAGGCATGTTGATATTTCGAGAGGATAGGGTTGTTTAGCCCATGTTCACGAATGTGTCTATCAATTAATTTTTCCATCATCTTTAGGATAAAAGACGAGAGACTGATGGGTCTGTATGATTTTGCCTGGGTATAGGTAGTCTTGCCCGACCGGATTTATGGAATCCTTTGATAGGATCTTGTTTAATTGTGAGCAAACTGCTGTGCTCTCAATTTCTTGGCAGAATTCTCTCCAGGATTTTCTCTTGACCTTACGAATGGCCTGATTGTATAATGTGAGGGTTTCATGATATTTGTTCCATACATTGGTTTTCTTCGCTTTATTGAATAAAGTGCGAGTGAGTTTCCTCAAATTCGTAAATTTTTCACTCCACCATCTTACCTTACGATTAGAGGTGTTCCTACTTTCAGGGAAATTATAGCTTCTCGCAAGCGATTGGCTGTCTCCTCAATACCGTCAGCTCCCCTGTTAGGAACTCCAACCTCCTCCAATTTGACCTTTAGGATTTCTTTGTATAGTGTACAGTCGGTTTTCTTTGGATTTCTGTAGGTGGTCTTATCTTCCATAACACCTGAGATATGGAAGAGTATGTGTCTGTGGTCTGACAGGGATGGTTCTGTCGAAACATGCCATCCTCTCACTTGTGAGCTGATGAATGGTGTTGCCAAAGTGATGTGATACAGCAACGTGAATAAATATTATTATTATTGTTATTATTATTATTATTATTATTATTATTATTAATATATTTAAAAGAACCGATTGCTACCAGAACAAATTAGATTTGACAAATCTTTTTCAAGACGGTACTGTCTTTAACGCTGGCAGTAAATTATGACCTACATTTAAAAAAGAAATATCAAACGCGGTTTTAATATTAAAATATTTTTTGTGAATTTCGATAGGGTTTATGATTTACTGCGACAGCTAAAAATTATATTGGTATTTCAGATAAATATTATCATTTAGTTATCTGTAATGACACTTCTTTCCATTGCTAGATTTATGAACAAACAAATCAGAAGTACATACATATTGTTATATGCGTTTTTTTACCCGACTGCGGCGTAGCCAAAAGGAAGGGTTATGAGTTTAGCAGTCTATGTATGTTTGTATTTACGGATGTTCCACCGCAGCGCCTGAACTATTCATTCGGTTTTAATAAGTAAGGTGTCAATCCATTCGTTATTATGGCCCGGGTAACATAGGCTACATTTGAGCAAATTGAAAACAAATAAAAAATAAGTTCAATAACTAAAATCTGACTACTAAAAAGTATGAAAAGACTACATTTATTTTTTTTTAAATTTTGATTCCAGGGGTGAGCAAATTGAAAACAAATAAAAAATAAGTTCAAAAACTGAAATCCGACTACTGAAAAGTATGAAAAGGCTACTTTTATTTTTGTATATTGGTCCCAGGGGTGAGCAAATTGAAAACATATAAAGAATAGGTTCGAAAAAATATTTTAAATAAAAAATAAGTTCAAAAACTAAAACCCGACTACTGACAAGTATGAAACAAGAAAATATTCTCATCTAAGGATAGCCGTGGTCGTATGCCATCTCATATACAGTTGAACCTCGATAAGTTAAACCTCGATAAATGAAAAACCTCTGTAACTTAAACATTTTTTGAATTCCCTTCCCCTCAAAGCCTACAGCCTCCATTACTTAAAGCACAAAACCTCTCGGTAACATAAAAAAATATTTTGAGCGTTGGCCCTCGATAACTTAAAATAATATTTTTATGACCTCAATAACTTAAAGTATTATCAGTAAGTCATTGTGAATAAGTATACAAATAAAAGGTTTTGCCAAGAACTTTATTAATCTTCACTATTAGAACAGTTGAACCTCGTTAAGTTAAAAATTGAACTTCCCAAACCTCTCTAACTTCAACTCTCGATAAGTAAAAAACTCGATAACTTAAATTTTTCAACGTTTCCCTTGAACTTTAACTTATAGAGGTTCTACTGTATATAAGACCTCTCTAGATGTATAGCGTGATGAGAATATTTTTTAGTTTCATTACTTTTCAGTAGTCGGGTTTTAGTTTTTGAACTTATTTTTTATTTTAAAATACACCCGTGGCAAATTCATCGGATGGGGCCCTCCCTTAATATAAATTAGTTTAACGTTGTAGTTTCATCTTTACAAATCACGAAGTAAAGTGGATATTTGTAAAATTCGTGTATAATACCTAACTTAAATTGATCAAATACAAAATTAATATTTTCTACCAAATTTTGTAATAAATGTTAGATTCTTCCAGTCCTAACTGCCTTTCGGGCCGGGGCCTCCTTCAGGCCATAAAGCAAAAAAATCAATAGTTTTTAAGTTTTATTAATACCACAGAAGAATACTCACGAAGGAAAATATTTATTCCTGCAAACTAATTTTACAAATTCGTCACATTATGTTACAAAATAACCTGTTGCAATCTTGTCTAAATTTTATTTTTTAGGTATTCGTAATATTTTCAGTTTTATTTTTTATTATTATGGTCCGGGGGGAAGGGGCGTAAGAACCTCCTTTACCCTCCATATCTACGCCTTTGGTGACAATAAATAACTTTTATTGAAATCCAATGAAAGAAAAAAAAATGTTAATAATTCATTATTAACAATTAAGTTCATAATTATAAAAGCGTGGGCAGTAAACTCTGTTATCGTTATCAGATTGTATAATGAAAAGTGTATTGACTGACCCTCGTATGTTTGGTGTTCTCGTCTTTAGCATCCCCAAGTGTGACGTTGATTCGTCAAAGGTGACGTGCAGCAAGGGGAATGTTAAGTAGGTGTGCGACGCAATAGATAAGGTGATGCATCGGTCTGATCGGACGGCATATCAACCGCCGCGACGCTCTTGTTGAGACGTCGACATTCACACCTGTTGCTAGAAGTTTGTTTAATTGTTGTTACACATCGCACCAACGTTGTTAAAAACTCTTCTTAGTGCTTTAGTAAAGCATAATAATTGAAACTGCGAGGCTGCTATTTTGAACTTTGGGTAAGTTATTTTCATAATAATTTGACGTGTTTCACAACAGTCTTCCGAGACGGCTGATCTAAACTAACTTATGCATGTTGGTTTAAATTTTTCAATAGTGAACGATTTGAAAATACTCTGATAGCACAAAATGATTAATATGACACTGATTTTGGGGAAGAAATACCGCTGCTTGTGTGTCGCTGCCATAACTATTACAATAATTACTAGAGGTGCTAGGCTTATATAAATCTGGTTGTTGGTGACGTTAAAGATATTCATTTTTATATATAGAATTCCGGTGTCCGTATGCTCATAGTTCTTCTCCTCCTACACGGCTTGATCGATTTTGATGATTTTTTACCATTCTAACCCACTAGTGGGGAATGGTAGGTACTAGTTTAGGTCAAAAATCACTTTTCAAAAATTTTACAATATCTTTCCGTTTTGAGGTTCCCCGATCCACAAAAAACATATTTTTGGAAAAACTCTGTGTGTCAGTCTGTTTGTCTGTTAGTATGTTTGCCTGTTAGTCTGGTAGTCTGTGAACACGATACAGGTCAAACGAATGAGCGGATTGAAACCAAATTTTGGGAGGATGTTTGGTATGCAAATATGAAGAGCCCTATTGCTTTTGGGGAAAATTGGCGCATGCGCAGAAGAGATATATGCTATAACGGTGTTTTTTATATAATAATGGTATACTTTTTATAACGGCTTTTTATTCTATTTATTTTTTCAAGAAAGTTCCGTTAAACATTTTTTTTAAACTTTATAGTTTCGGAAATATTTTGAAAATAAAAAAAAATCAGCCGCTCTTTTGTTTTATGGATCTGTCAGAAATAAACTAGTTAGGCATGCTTTGATTAATTTTTACATAACGTGGAACATATTATGTAGGTGACCATGGCAACGAATAGCAAATATCATATTGAATACTAGCCATTACCCGCGTCACCTCACGCGATATCCGAAATTTTATTTTCTTTATTATAATCAAATGTCAACATTTTTGAAGTTGGAATGGTCCCGTCGCCCAATCGGCTGGAATTTTTTTGTACTTATAGGGTCATCTGGATAATTCTTAACTATAGTTGGACCCGGTAGGTGGCGCTGTTGTCGCGATCCAGAAATTATTTTTCTAATTTTCCAACCAAATTTTTTCTTATATATCTTTTTTTTTTTGACTTCTCACATAAAAAAACATCTGATCCTAAATTTTCTGCCTCCTAGCACCTCTTAATATTTTTTAATTCAATATTTTTTTTATATTCATGACATTAAATAATGAGCGTTTCATTCATAACGTGTATTGTAATTTTGAAAAGAAGTCGACGAAAAAACGATGGCAATTCGGGCGAAGCCGGACCGGGCCATTAGTATTTTGGTAAATTGCAGGGAATGAATGAAAGCAACTATAATTAAATGCCAAGAATCACAATTTTTTTTAATTTACTTATAGAATTTTCTATTATACAGAGTGACATAAAACAAACTTAGTCGCATAGCATCACGCGATAGAGGACCAAAAAATAATTAAAAAAAATTTATACACTAATGCCCGATCGCTTTTTGTTTTCAAGTTACAGGTTGTTAAGTTTTTTTTTGTTAAATGATTTTAATACATCTAGAAAGCAGGCTCCCCCAGGGGAAACATTGGGATATAGTTTGCATTGCAACGTTTTATGGGATTAGCGTTCCAGGGACCTGAGCTCACACCAGTCGGTCTGTGTATGCCGGCTAGCTGATTCTAATACAAAACTAGACGCTAATGATCAAAGTTGCCATGATTTCATGATGTAGTTAATTATTAATACGAAGATTGGAAATGTGTATCCAAGAACAAGGTCATCAAATCGAACACCTTCTGTAGAATACCTTAAATTTTTTAAATGTTGCTGTATTTAATAAAATATTCAAAGCAATGGCACGTCAATCCGGTGTCGGAGAGGCAACCGGATGGCGAGTGGTAATCTGGGCCTTTGAGTGGTACAGAGCCCCCTGGTAGCGGCCAAAGTGACCCCAAATGGACAGGGGCGGCGATATGGGGGTGGGGAAAAATCGAAAAATTTTTGAAAAGGCAACCGGATAAAAATGCGGTTGCATTGAAGGAAATACCCTAATTATATAATACATTTTTTTTGCCAGCCGAAACACGCGAGCCGTTTTTGCACTAGCGAATAAAAAAAAATAAAAAAAAACTGAAAAGGCAACCGCTTCAAAATTAGTGAGCATACTTATTGACAACCACCAAACGTTGGAAAA
Source organism: Xanthostigma xanthostigma (assembly GCA_963575645.1). Taxonomy (NCBI): domain Eukaryota; kingdom Metazoa; phylum Arthropoda; class Insecta; order Raphidioptera; family Raphidiidae; genus Xanthostigma; species Xanthostigma xanthostigma. Next base: position 46,739,597 of record OY754464.1, read on the forward strand.
AAATTATCATCCGATCCTGATGGGCAGTTTCGGAGAAACAACCTCTCAAAGTCGCCGAAAAACCCTTTTTTTTCGATTTTTTCAACAATAAGTAAAAAAAACAGACTAAAAATTGTTCAAATCGGATGGCATTCGAAATTTATACTGTACTAAGTACAAATAGTAGTGTGTATCAATGCCATCCGATTTCGATTAAATTTACCCCTATTTAGCCACCCCCCAAAACTCAATAACAATAACAATATTGCAATACGCTGCATAAAATTGTTATTTTCATGAGTTGGCAAAAAAATTTTATTATATAATTAGGGTATTTCCTTCAATGCAACCGCATTTTTATCCGGTTGCCTTTTCAAAATTTTTCGATTTTGTCCCACCCCCATATCGCCGCCCCTGTCCATTTGGGGTCACTTTGGCCGCTACCAGGGGGCTCTGTACCACTCAAAGGCCCAGATTACCACTCGCTATCCGGTTGCCTCTCCGACACCGGATTGACGTGCCATTGCTTTGAATAAAAGCCTTCTTAATGAATTAAAATTATTAAAAAAAAAACGTAACAGCCTGTAACTTGAAAGCAAAAAGCGATCGGACATTAGTGTATAGGAATTTCTTAAATTATTTTTTGGTATTCTATTGCGCGGTGCTATGCAATGTAGTTTATTCTATGTCACTCTGTATATTTAATTATTTTTATTACATGCGCAATTTTGAGAGTATTTTGTACCTATAATGGTTCTTGTTCTGAACAAGTTAACAACTTCTGAAAAAATGCACCAATTTTAATGTTTAATTCGATAAATAATCCAAACCTATACCTACTGATTTTGGTGACAATGGAATTTATGGTTTAGCAAATTCTTATGTTGTTCATATTATCTAAAAGTGATATTATGATAATATGGAAGTCGTCTATAATGTGTTTGATAAATATTTGTTACATTATGAATTTTACATGTTTTTCGTTCATATGGTCAAATGGATCGTTGAATTTTTTATGTGGAGAATTCACTAGCTGCATTCCCAGTATTTTTTGGTAAATCTATTTCATTTTTAAAATAAATAATTTTTAGGAAGAAAATCTACACAGACGTGTTTTCTTGAGACATAATGCAGACAACAACATTCATAACGTTTTTAATACTTGGTAAGTGGAAATTAAAATCACGTTTTATATTTATACAATTTCAGAACTTTTATTTTGTAGTATATTGTACTTTAGAGTTTAGATGGTAGTACAAGAACGATCTTCGGGAAATGCCTAAAATCTCAAACGGCTAAAAATTTGAGTGATCGTTCTAGGGGTTGCAAGAAACTATTCTGACTATGAAAAAGTGTGCTCCGATTTGCAGTTAGGGTAGAAACCACCCCTTTAAACTTTGTTTTCTAATTATCTCACAAACTATAGGATATATGAAAGAAGATTTTAATAAAAAATTGTAAATTTTTATATTTGCTATAAAAAGTGCTCCACCTTCTTACCCCTATCTGCAATAGTTTATCCGTAAACCGCCCCTAAATGTGAAAAAATTAAAAATCTCTTTTTTTCCCGGCAAATTCGTTTTTTTTGTGACATTTTAAGAAGACAATACTCTTGATGTTTTTTTCGAAAAATGAATATTATAGTCTAGTGCATTTAGAAATATTTTATAGGTGCAGTGACCCAAAAATTTCCGATACATTTTTTCTTTTGTGCTCATTCGAAAGGGTTTTCGATGGAGACCTTAACCCTGAATTTGCGCATTCTACAAATTGCCCCGTCTGTTTTATTTCTTCAATTACTCGATCTCGCGTTCTAATAATCTCATAGCAATCATTCTAGGGTCGTTAGCTTGTCAGGATTTACTCTTTAATTAAATGTCTATCAAGTAAAACTCTCCAATGTACTGGAAAAAAGTTATTAGCGTCCAAAGTTAAAAATTCTTTGCCTAAAGTTCTTGCGCCCGGTTTTTCCGTGCGCAGCTCTTTCCAGTGCAGCTGAGACCCCCACCGACAATTTACTATTTAAAGTAGACTCAATTTCCACTACCTATTTAAAAAAAAAAATGCGCGTAAGCTAAACTGCCTATATGTACTCGCTTTGTCTGTGAATCTGTATGTCATGCTTTTTTGTGTCCCGCGTACATCCCAAACGCGTTAACCGATCTTAAAAAACTTTTTTTTTGATCGATTCGTTTCCGCGTAACTTAGCTTGTAAATTTTGACCCCAGAGGTGAGCAATTTGAAAAAAAACAAAGTTTTTCGCTTATTACTCGCTCAATTCCAATCAGATCGCCTCGAAACCTGTCTTAAACGAAAGAGGAGAAAATTTTACATAAATTTTGCATACCCATAACAGTCCATGGTGACGAATTCGGATCGTCGTTTTTCAACAAAACGCTCATTAAAAAAAATCATTATTAGCGATTTGCAAAAAAAAAAACTGAAAGAAAAATTTTAAAAAAGTTTCAGACAAAAGATAGACCAGTGCAGTTAGCTTTTGACAAGGACAAAATTAATAACAGAAAACGAATGATGAGGAAGGGAAGAAACTGCCGTCAGAAATACAGAAATCAAAAATTCAAATGCGTAAGAGGCCGGAGGGATGTGGGGGGCGAGTTTTAGTGGTCATGCGGTTTTTCGTTATTTCCGGCGAAAATTGACCTCCAATCGAAAAATATTGCATGGCAATGTTGTAGGTATTAAAAGGATCTACAACTTTTATAAATATAATTTTTTCACATAACCTTAAAGATTCAGAGAAATATAAAAAAAATCGTGTTTTTCGTTTTTAATTTTTTTCTCCTGCAAAAACGATTTTTTTTCATGAAATTTTCAGGAGACTTACCTTTCTATGTCCTTAATAAGCTGTAATTTTTTCGAATAAAAAAATTTATTTGCCACTGCAATATTAACAAAAAACCGAAAAAATACCCCTAACTTCAACCTAAAAAAGTAATGTAAAAATTTCAGATTTTCAAAAATCGTAGTATGGGGTTTCCTTCGTTAAAATGTCTACTTTCAGATGGTGTATTACATTTGTTAATGTAACATTGAATTTCCCTTTTATGAATGATTTTAACTGTATATAATTGCCAAATTTGAACAATATTCAAATTCAATTTTGGCAATTATATATGAAAATGTACAGTTAAAATCATTCATAAAAGGGGAATTCAATGTTACATTAACAAATGTAATACACCATCTGAAAGTAGATATTTTAACGAAGAAAACCCCATACTACGATTTTTGAAAATCTGAAATTTTTACATTACTTTTTTAGGTTGAAGTTAGGGGTAATTTTTCGGTTTTTTGTTAATATTGCATTGGAAAATTAATTTTTTTATTCGAAAAAATTACAGCTTATTAAGGACATAGAAAGGTAAGTCTCCTGAAAATTTCAAGAAAAAAAAATCATTTTTGCAGGAGAAAAAAATTAAAAACGAAAAACACGGTTTTTTCGATATTTCTCTGAATCTTTAAGGTTATGTGAAAAAATTATATTTATAAAAGTTGTAGATCCTTTTAATACCTACAACATTGCCATGCAATATTTTTCGATTGGAATTCAACTTTCGCTGGAAATAACGAAAAACCGCGTTTGACCCCTAAAACGCGCCCCCCGGCCCCTCCGGCCTTTTAAGCATTTGAATTTTTGACTACTGTATTTCCGACGGCAGTTTCTTCCCTTCCTCATCATTCGTTTTCTGTTATTAATTTTGTCCCTTTTCACTTGATTTTGGGCTAACTGTACTGGTCTAAGATGTTCATTTTCACATACAAAATAAAATTCGTTTTGTGAAAATACTATTGTATCAGCTTTTTTCGAATCTATTTTATTCATCCACTTCTCTATAGATAGATTATATTGTTCAGAATATGCCAACAAACCTCTTTAAAGACAAGAAAACTATACACGCTGTAAAAAATATATAAAATCCTATTTTGTTTCTTGCATGCGCACTTATAATTCACTTTAAAATAGAGGTTTTGATAAATCATGCCTGACATATTATGTCTAGATATAACAAAAATGTCATTCGTAAAGGGATTTAAACACAACTTGATTTTTACTAAGGTGGTTTCTACGCATTAAAAACATAAAGGTGAAAAAAAATACCAAGCTCGGTATCTGGAAAGAACTGCTTCTCCGAAAAAAGAATTGCTATCTAAATGGGTGCCAAGTTTTCTCTTGGCAAGTTTTCATGTTTTATATGATAAATAAATATAACGATTTTGTGAAAACTTGCCACTTGCACCCATTTAGATCTCAATTCTTTTTTCGGCGAAACTTTTTTTGCTAGGTACTGAGCGTAGTCCCTTTTTTACACTTATGTTTTTGATGAGATATCAATACTTTTTGTAATGTTTCATTCTGCATGTAATTGTATACAGGGTGAGTCAGACCACTCGTATCGGTCGTTTTTTTCGAAAACGATTAATCGTAGAGAGTTGTGTCAAAAATCTGTATTATAAAAGCCTAATGAAGAATCGAATGGTGATATTTTTTCCCCCCGGAAAGGTCGGCTTCCATGTTAGTTTGCTCCGGAATGTTCAGAACGATAGGTCGAAAGTGGTACTGTTGAAAAGATCTTTAAAAAATAAGCAAGTTTTGTAGGACATTTTTTTTTGTTACTGCCAAACCCTGTTAAGTAATATTCGTTTGAAATTATTAAATTAACATGTCATAATAACGAACTTAATTTTAAAAGTTTGCATTTAAAATCTAGTTCCCTAATAAAACAATAATAAATGTCACAATAAGTTTTCAATAATTGCAATTGTTTTTTTTTTTGTCGGAAAATACTTAGAGGTACACATAGCATATCTAGAAGAGCTCATCAGTGTTTAGAAGTAAATGGAAAACAGTTTAAACATTTATGGCATTGTTTAATTAGGTAACTAGATTTTAAATGGCGACTTTTAAAATTAAATTCATGTTTTTTTTATAATATATAAATGTTTAGCATCAAAGGCTATATGCACTATAAAAAAATATTCAATATGGGGTAATATGTGGTATAGGTAAGTATGATTATATGTGTACACTTACACATGACACTCTCATTCATACTTCACGCATACATTCCTACATATCCAATATCCTTACATACATATATAATATATTATATAAGTATGACATGTTAATTTAATAATTTCAAACGAATATTACTTAACAAGGGTGGCAGTAACAAAAAAAAATGTCCTACAAAACTTGCTTATTTTTTAAAGATCTTTTCAACAATACCACTTTCGACCTATCGTGCCATTTAATATTCCGGAGTTCTGAACATTCTGGAGCAAACTAATAGGGAAGCCGACCTTTCCGGGGAAAAAAAATTATCACCATTAAATTCTTCATTAGGGCTTTTATAATACAGATTTTTGACACAACTCTCTACGACTAACCGGTTTCGAAAAAAACGAACGGTACTGGTGGTCTGACTCACTCTGTATACATTATACATATTATATCGGTTGATTTTTTTTAATTTTGGACGTTTTTTTATCATCGATTTTTTTTATGTGAAAATGAACATCTTTTGTCTTTTTTTTTAAATTTAGCTAGTTTATTTTTTTTGCAAATCACTAATAAAGTTTTTATGAGCGTTTTGGTAAAAAACTACGAGCAGAATTAATGAAAAGTTCAGACAAGAATGTTTTTTTTTCACAAAAAAACAGTATCCGACGATAAAAATGGAAGTTCCCATTTAAAAAACAAAGGTCACACCCCCCTTTTAAGGAGTGAGGTGGTGGGGGTGGGTATTGTGTCCAAACGATAGCTCCCTCAAAACCCAACAACTTTCGTTCGATTTTTTTTTTATTCAACCTGTTATTTTTTAAAGAAAAACATCCAAAGTTTCCAAAAAAATACCCAGTGTAATATTATATAGTTAAAATTGTCGACCAATTTTTCTCAGACCAATATATTGACAAAATAAAAAATAACAAATCAATACAACATAAGATGATGTTTTGATCCGGCTTTCAAACATCATCATTCGTGTAATTAGATAATAATTAATAAAAACTCGGGTCGCAGTGCGAAACCCTGCCGACAATATAGTGTATTTGCTTTTATAAGCAGTGTGGCTCTATTGTATGAACTTAACTTTGTTTTTGGACAAAATAAAAAAAATTACCCTCTAATACACCCCTTTAAACAACATTTTTTTACTTAATTTCAATACTACATACCAATTCAACATCTGTACCAAATTATATACACCCTTCAGTATGTAAATCCATATCAGTAAACTTGCGTTTTCATAAAATTTGTAAGTCCGGTCCTGTCGGGCCGATTTTATTTAAATTTTAGCAGCACATTTCAATAATTACTAAAGGGTTAAATTTCAAATTTGAAGTGATTCTGAAAATTTTTTCCGTATTTTTGGGCCCAAAAACATTTTTCAACCCCTAAATACCCCCCTTAAAATGGCCCGATCGGGCCCATTTTAAATAGGCTTCTTGCGATGATGGATTCCAACATGTGGACCAAATTTCGTTTAAATCGATTAAGTCTGTCGAGAGTTATCGTGGTCACACATATATATATTGTCAGGTCTTCCCCTTCGGGCTTTGGCCGGGACCTTAATTCAGGCTAGCTCCTTTTTAGCGGCGCTGGGGTAAGTTCGCGAGATTACTGCTCAAATTACAAAAAAACAAAAAAAACGGTAGTGACGTGGCTATGGACCGAACTTACCAGGATTTTGGCTAGAATTGTTAACATCAAGGACGAGCTGCTTTAAGCGGTGTTAAGCTCAAATTGAAATTCTATGGGCGCCTGACCAATCCTCTTGTTAGCACTGTTGACAGATGTTGGTCTCACCTGTCAAGAAACTGGAGTGGTTCGGATCCAATTAAACGCGAAATTTTAGTTTCAAAAAATTTAATTTTCCTTTTTTTTTTTTTTTTAAAAAATTAAAACAAGTATTGTGGTGAAATATTACTTGTGGTTGTACAAAATTGAAATTTTATAACAAAAAATGGCAAGATGAGTCATTGTGACTGTAACTACCTACTAGCGATAAAATTACTACAAAAACAAGCCTAAAAATAGCTAGCAATAATAATGATAAATGGTACACAAGTAAATTCACTATATTATAAACCTGAAAATTTTCAGCAACTATAGGCAGAACGAACGCTACCATATAACTTAAATAGAAATAACAATTAAACTAAATTAGGTACAATTAAACTAAAATAGGTACAATAGTTATGGCGTTAGCAGGTACAGGACAGTGATCCAATTCGCAATAGATAAATTATCTTTTAAAAATGAAAACAGTGAGCTGCAACAAAAATTTAGAACCAACAACTTCACTAACATACAACACGATCTGAAATAACTTTATTACTAAAAGCTAGCCCTAACGATTGTACCTATACACACGTACACGACACAGCGCATTTTAATAATAATAAAAACAGAACGAAATCACAGTTCCTATATTATAGGATCAAGAATACAAAAAGCGATAAACAAATTAAAATAGTTTTCACCGCGTTATGAATATTATTATTTTTTTTTTTTGTTTGCATTTAACATACGAACTACTAAAAACAGTCATTTGCTAGTTTAAGCAAGCTACAGCCGATGACCTCAGTGAACGTCACACTATGTAGATTAATATTATTTGTAAGACGTTAATAGATGCAAATTTTTATAAACAATTAATAGTTAAAATCAAAATCAAAAGTACGCTAACGTGTGCACCACAACTTACGCAAGATTAGAATCTCACAGACTAATTTGATTCACTGAACTTTTGTATTGACTCACTATGAAGTAAAATTGAAAACAAAATACCTGTAGGTAATTTTGCTCGTGCGGTAAGTAGATAAGCTTTGCAGCTCAATCCGACTCCTTCCAGGTGAGACCACCAAAAGTCTGGATGTCCGACAAAGATGAAAGCACCAACCGGAACTCTTGAAATAAATATGTTGAAATCGATCCAGTAGATAAAGAAAAGTGATTGGCACACGTTGGCCACGAAGATACACTCACAAAACTTTAGAATTGCAAAGCAAAATTAAACATTTTCGAGTAGGAACCGCAACACGTGCCCTTCAAATGACATCGCAATACTTTCCAGAAAATGGCGTTCAAATTAGACAAATGACTACGCTTTAATTTTTAAGACGAATTAATTATCAACGAGATCAAGCGTTATCAACTCACAATAATCAATCGATAGCGGTAAAAACTAAAAACTTTTACACGACACGGTAAACGGCACTTAGACGAAATTCGCTACTTTTTTTATTCCGAAATTATATTCGGCTCGCAAGCGTGATGTTCACTCTCCTAAATTCACAGTCGCAGTCCTCTCGTTTTCGATTTTTTTTTCTAAAAAACATCTTATCATACAAAAGCCCAAGCTAATGGACCGCATTCGCCACCTGTTCGGCACATTATCAACTATTAGCAATTATCGAATTATCATTACAGGATTCTGTAAATTATTTGACAAAACCAAAAAACAAGTTAGGTCATAGCGCGGTTTCAAAAAAATATAGATGTCCATACAGAGTGTCAAAGAAAAAGTTACCGAAACGGAAAATTTAAAAAAATGAATTTCAAAAGGAGATTTAATTAAGAATATTCGGGGTTGGTCCTGGGGTCCTTCGGGGGGCTAATTTGACCATATTACAATATATATATATATATATATAAATATATATATATATATATACATATATATATAAACATTTCCAAAAATGGTGCCAAACTTCTTAGAAACTTATGAAACGTCGAGAAATTTTGGTCCGACCCCTAGGTCCCGCCATCCGACCGACGCCAATAGTGTAAGTGCCTTATGGCAAATACACTAATTAATACTAATTAATTTTTATATTTTTTGATTTTTCTGAAGAAGATCCAAAGCCGGATCGAAACATCATCTTATGTTGTATTGATTTGTTATTTTTTATTTTGTCAATATATTGGTCTGAGAAAAATTGGTCGACAATTTTATTTATTTGAAGAGTTCTATTCAGACTTTAATCAAAGATTTTAATATTATATAGTGTCCACCGATAGTGATAACAGTGAATAGTTTTTGTATTCTACTAGATACAAAAAAAATTGAATAGTTTTTTATTCAACTCGAAGTTTGCTATCGGAAACAGCTGATATTCCTTTGTACTTCAAACTCAACCGGAGGTGTACAGTGTACCTACATGCATTTTTAGGCGCGACCCAAGCAATAGCTGGAAGCGCCTATAATGTACTCGCTTTGTCTGTAAATCTATGAGTCACGCTTTTTGTATTCAGCGTACAGCCCAAACGCCTGAACCGATTTTAAAAAACTTTTTTTGTTCGATTCGTCTCCGGGTAACTTAGATCCTAACGTTGCCCGATTTTTGAATTTTTTTTCTAGATGAATAGTTTAGACCAGGGGTTCCCAATCTTTTTGTACTCTAGAGCACATTCTAAAATTTCGGTAGGGTGGCGGGCACCACCTATTTTTAATCAACAAACTCCTTCCATAACTTCTCATTTTCCCATACTTTATTTTCTTATATTCATAATTTATTAATAAATAATAAACAAGTTGCGACAAGTACTGTCAGCAAAGGAACTACTCATACATGCAATATCGCAAACATACGAACGCATTTAAATAAACCTAGGCACTCAAAAAAATTAAAATTCTAATAAATAAATAAAAATAATTCACATTTTTAATTAATGTTTATGAAAAAATTCTGTCTCTGTCGAATAGTGGTGGGCACATACGAATCGTTCCGCGAGCGCCATGGTGCCCGCGGGCACGGGGTTGGGAAGCCCTAGTTTAGACCATAGTTTGAGCTAAAAACCCAAAAGTGGTACCTTCCTTGTATCTCCCTACTTCCGGCTCACCTCCTAAACGTCTGGACTTTTAATATGTTCACTCCCTAAGCACCCTGATCAAGTTTCTGAAGGAAGCACTTAGGATCCTGCTCACGCACTTTGCACCAGGCAATGCTCACTCAGTATACTTCTTCAGAATTTCTAATTTAACTCTTCCTCAGGTCACGGCAAGGCGTTTCGATCGATTTTTTTATTTTAATTTTAATTATAAATGATCCAGAGTTCACTGACTGTCATTTCAAAAATTCATTTTTGTTTTCCTGTCATTTTTTCATGCATAGATAACGATTCTGTGTTCAAGTGATCAATGTTAACAAAATTTATTATTTTTATAGTAATTTTTATAAGTAGTTGATAATAATATTTACTTCTGAAAAGTGTTTTGGATTGTCTGTGGAAAAACCTAAAGTGAGATTCTACACTTTTTTTCTGGTAAACACAAGGTAAGAAATCTGTTTTTATTAATTTAATATTCCCTTCACTAAATATCTAAACAACAATATTCCCATGTAATATTCCGAGTATTTTATATAAATATAATATCCAAAAAAATACGCATTTAATATTTTTAGATACATTTCTTAAAAATTTGTGTTGACTTGAAACCAAATTATTATAATTTTGTCCAATATGCAACCCATTTTAATACAAGTTTTTCTCAGTATTCGATTTAATCTTCTGATTTTGTTGCAGGTTCACGTTATGAATATTATAATATGCAACAGTTGTAGATGGAACTAATTCACAGGCCCCGGTTCGAATTTATATGTCTGCGAAATTTAAATCACTGGATAATTTTTTTCGTGTTTGAAATCAAATATTTCTTTTTTATAAATGGACTTCCATCACTAATATTTTAAAAAAGATTAATTATTTATCATAAATAAAGTTAAAAATTTGTACATTAATATTCAATTGATAATGAAACTGTAAATAAGAAATTAGTCTAAATAAATCATCATTTTGAAGAGAAGTAAGAATTTATATTATTCTAAACCTACAAATATTATCCTTTCAGGTGTCTATTCAATTAATTTTTTTATAATGAATTGAAAATCCAATTGATAATTTTAATAATTATCAGTTTAGTACCTGGTTATTGGCTATGTGCGCGATGCCAGCGCCAACCAACTGAAATAATTATTATGGACTGTCATTTTTGACATTTATGCGCAATACTATAAATACACAAAATAATATTAAAATTACATATTAAAAGTATTGAGTGATAATATTCATGTAATTTAGAACACAATATATGTTTGTATATGTTGGATAAACGCTGGAATGTAACAAAAGTAAGTATAATAGATTTAAGATTTTGACTTTTGTTTAGAAAAACTAAGATACAAAATATCAATTAAATGACCGTTATGTGAATAATTATTATTAAAAAATGATTTTTTTTCAATTTTTAGCAATATGTGAACGTAATAAAAACTAGAACTGGCTTCAAAACTGTAAGTCATGAAATTACTTTCCAGCCTCAAAGTAGATCAGAGTCGTCTGTAACAAAGGATACGTGAATTATTTTTGACAGTTTATTAAATACATAAATTATTTATCGATTACGCAATGTGTATATAATAATATGTAAATCATGAATATAATAGGTAATAAAAACTGGATGTGAGACCATAAGGCACAATAAGTATTAATTTTCAACCTCAAACTGTGGCAAAAGGGAATAAATTAGTTTTAGCGCAGCATGTGAGAAATGTTGAAGAATTGAGAGCTAATGGCCAAAGCTACTTAATACGAGCCAAGATAATAAGACAAACTGCCGTAACATTAACACCATAGGTACGAGACATCTTTGTAATGACTTTTCGGAGTATCAGTTTCCACGAGTTCATTAAGCCACTCAGTTTTAAATGCATTAACTGTTCTTTTTCTTTTTTTCGAACTCATTTTTAACCTTAAATTAAAAACATATTTTTAAAACACTTATTTTTACAAAATTATATCACTGAAACACATTATATTAAATGATACCGCGCTCGGTTTGCAGAATAGTGAATACCATTGTCAAAGCGACCAATTTTGTTGGAGATACGTTAACAATGAAAACTGATTGTTCTACAGTTACAATAATTGGAATTCATTGTTATCTCATCTTCAACAAAGTCTTCCGCTTAGGATATTATGCAGGTGCAATCTTATTTTCTGTACGAAAAAAAATATTTTGTGCGCGCGAATACATTTCATGTGCCCTCTCACTCGTAGCCTGTCACCCGCGAAATATACACATATTTTGTCGAACATTCGCCCGCTCGGCGCTTCTGCCGAGAAGGTGGCCGAATATTTGGAATTCGGCAAAATCACTATTCGTGATTCGTGGCATCACTAATAACTTTAAGAAATTTTAAAAAAACCACATACATAGGTATCTATCTTAAACTTGAATAATCGTAAAATATATTTTAACTGTTATTGATGTGATATTGCAAATAATTAATTAATATTTTTTAATATTATTTATCGAAAGTTTAATACAACGTTACACTGTTAGTAATATTCCATTTAGACAATAACAAATGTAAAATGTACATTTTTCTATAAATTATACCAAAATAAAACAATAAAAAAGCAGCTTGTCTCAATCAAGACACGTTACTTTTTTGACTGTTTTATTTTATTCATTATAGTTTATAGAAAAACGTTCACTTTACATTTATTACTTTAATGAAATAAAGAACTGATTTGAAAATAAAATTGTGTATATTATTTATAAATGCTGTTTATTGTTAGAAAAAATTGGAGGCTGTAAATTTACTAAAACACAGCATACGTGTACAATGTCTTTAATACAATTAAATAAATTATGAGGAATTTTATCAAGAATATGGTAGACTACATATTATGTTTTGTGATCAGTATTACAGCCTTTATCCGTTTTTCTGTAAGTACTAGCCGGAACAATTCTTGAAGTTGTTGCTATTTCCACTTGAATATCAGCATGGCAGTAATTATTATAAATGTATCTGTTGCAAGTAAATGTAGTTTCCTTTAACTCGACCTCGGGGAATATAATTACTTGAGATCCTCGATCGACCATAGAAGGTAGAGCTGTATTCACTTCACTTATATCTTCAATGAATTATGCACTTTGATTTGGTATGGTAACTGAAACATTCGGCTTCCTTCGTATCACGGCACGTTTATATCTTGCTGAAATCTGTAATTCATCAACCTTTTTTGTACGATATATTGAAGGGAATATTGTCGGAATGTAGCTTGGACTCGCTTGCTCAAATGATTTTTTGCCTCCAATAAAGTGTGCACTACATATTGAATCCAGAGGTTTTGGGGTCCACGGGGATCCATCAACACTAAAATAATATAAAAATAGATATTATCACATAATTAAACTATTCCGAAAATATAATGAATAAAATTACTTACTTTCTCCTTTTTACAGCAGCAATCCATTTCTGTCTTTGCTCTAATTTCCAGCTCACTTTACGAAAAGTGTAAAATTTACACGTACAATTTTTTTCATTATTTTTACAATTTACTACACAACAACATCTGTGACCCATTTCAAAAATAAATATTATAATAATATTTAATCAAATGTCAAAGAAAATTTGACACAGCTATCCATAATTGTTTCACATTTTTGTCACCATGGGCACTACGATCATATTGACTGTCCCCACCACCTACTTCGCACATAGCCAATAGGGGGCTTGTAATAGTCTAATAGAGGAGCCATGGAAACGTCAGGCACTGCTAGTAGCATCAGTAACGCCATTAGCATCAGTGACCTGAGGAAGAACTAAAACCTAAATTTGACTTTGGACGTCAAGTGAACTATCTATAAAACTATATAATCTATGCTCTACACCCCCTTTTGAGCCATTCATTGACTGGACGAATGAGGCAGAAAAGGTCAGATTTTCCCCTGTTTATGGTGTTGTCGCTTAGGTAACTATGAGAAATGTTTATCTGGGATTAAATTTGACAGTTCGTAATAACTAATTATGAACACATATTCAATATTACACCTGCAATGATCGCAAATGTATGCTCTAAATTTTATAACAGACCGTTTAACTTGCCAACGGAATACAATTTGAGCTTTTAAGTTTTTGCGTACATACCTATTTATTTTTATATAATATTTTGTAAAAATACTTTACGATTTAGCCCAGTGCATTTAGGAATTGACCAAAAAATTTCAGATACATTTTTTCTTTTGTTGCTCATTCGCAAGGGTCTTCGATAGAGACCTTAACCCTGAATTTGGGCATTCTCCAAATTGCCCCATCCACCGCCATTTTGGATTTAGTTTTTTTTCTTCAATTGCTCATATCTCGCGTTTTAATAACCCGACAGCAATCGTTCTAGGGTCGTTGGACTCGTTAGGATTTACTCTTTAATTGAATGCCTATCGAGTAAAACTCTCCAATGTACTGGAAAAAAGTTATTAGCGTCCAAAGTTCAAGTTCTTTGCCAAAAGTTCATGCGTCCGGTTTTTCCGCGCGCATCTCTGTCCAGTGCATCTGACACCCCCACCGACAGTTTACTATTTAAAGTAGACTCAATTTCCAGTATTCTAAAAAAAAATTCATCCCGATCGGTTGATCCCTCGGCCACCAATCCACGCTCGAAGTTGCGCTTTTCATTTCGTGCTATTTTGAAGCCTCTAATACTCGCACTTCGCGCTGCATTTCTCGCTTTTGTAACTAATATAATGCAAATTAATTAAGACCAACGACATTTTCGTTTAATCTGTGCCAAGAACACGCGGTTTACATTAATTTTTTACTTACATATAACTCAGATCAATAGTAGAGTGTGCGAGTCGGACGAAAATGTAAATATTTTGAGCCGAAACGGGATTCCCCCCCATTTTCTAGGATGCGGGACACGGTGGTGATATTAAAATTTTAGTTTAGGGTTGAGCAACCCTTTAAAACGGCCAAAACCACCCTCAAACGGGGTTAAACGCGCATTACGTTATTCCCTTTCCGAAATAAATGTTTTTCCCCTATTTTCGAGGATTCTGAGCATGGTCCTGGTGTTGAAAATTGCCGTCGATTCTCACCTACCCCTTCACCTCTCATCCCCAAAACTGGTGAATTTTTTTTCATATCACCAGCAAAATTGGGTTATCTCCCCGTTTCAGAGGATTCTGTGATTTGGCCGGCGGAGGGGTTGGTGAAAGTCGAATGCAATTTTCAACAACTCCACCGTGCTCATCATTCTCAAAAACAGGGAAAAAAACATTTTTTGGAAAGGGAATAACGTAATGCGCGTTTAACCCCGTTCGGGGGTGGTTTTTAGCCGTTTTGGGGGGTTGCGCAGCCCCAAAGAGAAATTTTAATATTACCACCGTGTTCCGCATCCTCGAAAAAGGGGGTGGGGGTAATCTCGTTTCGGCTCAAAATATTTACATGTTCGTCCGACTCACACACGCTACTATTGATCTGAGTTATAAATTTAAGTAAAAAATTAATGTAAACCGCGTGTTCTTAGCACAGATTTAACGAAAATGTTGTTGGTCTTAATTAATTTGCATTATATTAATTACAAAAGCGATAAATGCAGCACGAAGCGCGAGTATTAGAGGCTTCAAAATAGCATGAAATGAATAGCGCAACTTCGAGCGTGGATTCGTGGGCGAGGGATCAGCCGATCGGGATGATTTTTTTTAAATACTGGAAATTGAGTCTACTTTAAATAGTAAACTGTCGGAGGGGGTGTCAGATGCACTGGAAAGAGATGCACGCGGAAAAACCGGGCGCAAGAACTTTTGGCAAAGAACTTAATGATAAATTTTTCCCAGTACATTGGAGAGTTTTACTTGATTGACATTCAATTAAAGAGTAAATCCTAACGAGTCCAACGACCCCAGAACGATTTCTGTGGGATTATTAGAACGCGAGATATGAGCAATTAAAGAAAAAAAACAAAATTCAAGATGGCTGTGGACAGGGCAATTTGGAGAATGCGCAAATTCAGGGTTAAGGTCTCCATCGAAGAGCCTTTCGAATGAGCAACAAAAGAAAAAATGTATCTGAAATTTTTGGGTCACACCTATAAAATATTTCCAAATGCACTGGACTAATTAATAAAAAACGGCGTGCCATATGTTAATTGCTATGGTTAGTAATTAATGTTGATTTTAATAATTATTGTTTTTAATTTTGTCCGCTGCCACATCAATGATATAATAGGACAAGCGCCGACAATCGCGCTATCTCTCTCACTCCAGTGCAAAGGGGCATCGTCTTATTGTAATTTCTATAATTAGCCGAGTGCATTTAGAAATTGACCCAAAAATTTCAGACACATTTTTTTTGTTGCTCATTCAAAAGGGTCTTCAATGGAGACCTTAACCCCGAATTTTCGCATTATCCAAAATGCCCCGCCCGCCGCCATCTTGGATTCTGTTTGTTTTCTTCAATTGCTCATATCTCGCGTTCTAATAATCCCATAGCAATAATTCTAGGGTGTTGGACTCGTCAGGATTTACTCTTTAATTGAATGTCTCCAATGTACTGGAAAAAAGTTATTAGCGTCCAAAGTTAAAAATTCTCTGCCAAAAGTTCTTGCGCCCGGTTTTTCCGAGCACAGCTCTTCCCAGTGCATCTGAGACCCCCACCGACAATTTACTATTAATTAAAGTAGACTTAATTTCCAGTATTTAAAAAAAATCATCTTGATCGGTTGATTCTCGCCCGCCAATCCACGCTCGAAGTTGCGCTGTTCGTTTCGTGCAAATAACGAATCGATTGACGCCTCATTTATCAAAATCGGATGAATAGTTTAGGCGCTACGATGGAACATCCGTAAATACAAACATACATACATAGATTGCTAAACTCAGGCCTCTTCTTAACAACGGATAAAGGCCTGATTTTTGTGACGGGCGACGGGCCGACGCGCAGTGTTCAATAGGTTAGTTATGGGTGTTTGTTAACGCGACGGGCATGTAACGTTGCAACAAAACTCAACGGATACATGCGCGACGGCGGCCGGTAGGATGCAGTGGACCACGTTATTTCATAGAAGTCTGTTGACGACGACGGATCTGCGGGCAGGTTTTTATACTTTATACCTATACTAACCTACCTTATGCTGCTCAATTATGGAGAAAAGAGATATTGATATGGATTTATTAATTAGCCTTGTTCATAATAGGCCAGTGTTATGGGACAAGACTTTAGAAAATTACAAAAATAAACAAGCAAATTTTGCGGCATGGAAAGATATCTGTATAATGCTAAATGAAGAATTTGAGACATTATCTGATAAAGGAAAAAGAATGAACCTATAGCTTCTTCATTTTTTTTCGTAGGTGCTGTTTTTTGTATAAATGGTAGGCTAGAATAAGCGTTTTCTTTGCACTCGACATAACGTACTTGCATTTCTTACAACGGACGCGCTCACGTTATATTAGCGGATTGTGTACAAAGGTAACCGTTTCGCGTCGGCCCGTTACCCGTTGACAACCCAACCCTTCCTTTTGGTTTCGCCGCAGTCGGGTAAAACACAAATACATCAATCGCAAATTGTACAAAAGCATTATTGACGAAAAAATTTATCAACAAAAATTGATTATTTGAATTTTTTTTATAAATTTCAATCAAGTCTATCGTATCCCTCGACTAAATTTTTAATAAAAGAGATGTATACCTATTTGCCGTTAAAAATAACGATAATGACAATTTATACTTTAGGTAAAAATAACAATTTCAATCCAGTGTGCACAAAGAATGCAAAACCTTCATCAATCATCGATGCTTATAATTTACCTAATTAAATTATTGGAGATTGATCTTATGTTTACGCATATAGCCCTAGTTGCTGAGTAGCTTAAGCAACGAATAATTCTAGATGGAAAAGTCGAAAGCAGAACATTTGACTTAGGAACTTTGTTTGGACTAGTTAGGAGATAAACATACTAAAAGTCCTTACCCCTCCGAGGTACGCCCGAAGGGGGGGAGCACAAAGAAGGTCCCGTTTTTTGGTATTTTGCTTTCATCTCGAAAACGGTACGTCGCACGAAATTTTGTTGGAATACATAATGAAAGCTGATAAAATTCTCTACAACTTTAGCTTTCACACTTTTTATCTATCTCCAATCTTTGCCTAGCTATGAACTCCGAAAAATGGTCGATTTTCAAAAATGTGTTAAATTCTCTGTAGCACATTGTAACAATACGAATTTGTCAAAATCATTTCGTATTGCTCATCCACACTATTAAAAACACCCACACACTATTAAAAAATAACATAAGCTGGGAGTACCTCCACGCAGAGTCCTCTTTCTCACTGGGCACTCTGGCACGTGCCCAGGGCCCCGCGATCGATAGGGACCCCCTAGGTTAATGGTATACTAAGTACCTAAACTGTTTAAAACAAAAATCATCAGTGAACTAGTTTTTTATATACTTATTTTTTTTGTGTCCTTCATGTTAAAATTGGGAACGTGATCCTTTTAAATATATGTATTTTTTATCACATTCCTCGACCTAGAATCTAGAACCTTGTTTATCTATTTTCTTTGTCTATTCTAACAAAATAGTGCTCTGTTAAGGTCATAGGGGCCCCATAATCCTAATGTGCCCAGGGCTTCCAATAGATTAAAGCTTATGTTATTTTTTAATAGTGTGTGGGTGTTTTTAATAGTGTGGATGAGCGATACGAAATGATTTTGACAAATTCGTATTGTTACAATGTGCTACAGAGAATTTAACACATTTTTGAAAATCGACCATTTTTCGGAGCTCATAGCTAGGCAAAGATTGGAGATATATAAAAAGTGTGAAAGCTAAAGTTGTAGAGAATTTTATCAGCTTTCATTATGTATTACAACAAAATTTCGTACGACGTACCGTTTTCGAGATGAAAGCAAAAAACAAAAAAACGGGACCTTCTTTGTGCTCCCCCCCTTCGGGCGTACCTCAGAGGGGCAAGGACTTTTAGTATGTTTATCTCCTAACTAGTCCAAACAAAGTTCCTAAGTCAAAAGTTCTGCTTTCGACTTTTCCATCTAGATGCCCCTTATGAGCACTCATTGACCAAACTAGAGCGTTTTATATTTAAATTAAAAAAAAAAATATTGGAGAGTGAAAGGGAGCGAGTATAAGGGGGAGTTTTCCAAAAAAACGAACTTGGAGGCTAAACGTATCATACCGTGGCAAATTGGGAAATTTCGAGAATGAAGCCCCTGACAACGGCTTGTAGATGGCAGACACATGTCATAAGAGCGAAGAGTAGGGCTGATCATGTCGAGATATAAGTTGACTAGTATAGCCAAGTTAAAGGATTGAAATTTCCGATTAATTATACATGCTAAAACTTATAGCTCCACAGAATCGTGGTTCTGCGTAGCTTTAGCAGTTGAACTAAAACATTTCACTTTTATATTTGTATGCATAGATGAGTTTTGAATTCATTAAAAAGTTTTAAACTTATGCATACTTATGTTGCAAACTATGTTGCTAAAAAGTCTGCTCTGTTTGATAATATATTGATTACTTTTGCAATTTTCAATCAAGTGTAAAGATTAAATTTATTTATGTAACATAAGCAAGATAGAATACTTTAAAACTTAACTTTGAATTAAGGATAATATATACGGCACCCTGTTTCTTGACCGTTATAAGGGTAAATTTGCTGTTTGTAATTACACAGATTATACAACGAACTAAAGGTAGATTTTGTTTAGGAAGTACTATTTTCTTTAAAGTTCATTTAGGAGCAAAATTGTGCAGACACTAGAGAAGGCCGTTATTTTAAGTTGCACAAACAGCGGTTGACAATATTTAGAATTTCATATTCCACAAGAGAGTGAAAAAGATCGAAATTTGCTATACGGGCTACATCAGTTGGTACTGAGTTTGTTTCGCTGTATAGTGTAGTTTTAACTAGCTTACTAGCAGTACTTGCGTCTTGTGGACTCCGTACCGTTAGAACAATTTTATATAGTTTGTTTACAATCAGTACGTAGGATGTCGTTACTTTCGATTATCTAGATACTTTCAACTAGGGATGCATCGATACGCCTTTTCGCCGATACGATACCGATACCGATACTCTCATAAAAATATTGGCGATACCGATACCGATACGCTTATTGTGAATTCAAAAATGAAGGTATAATAAATAAATCACAAGTCAGATTTTTTTTTTATTAATATAAAAAGTAGAGACATAGGTTAATATTAGATAATTAAAAATTTTAGTAATTAAAATTAACATTGATAAGATTTTTGTTTAAAAACCAAAGTATTCTTAAGTTTTGCGGAGAAAGGCGATTTCGCAAGTCTTTTTAAATAAGACCTGCGCTGGAAAATAGTCTCTCAGATGCGACAGAACTCATTTGGAAACTAAAGTACTTCTGCGCAATTTTTTTCAAATTTGGGTATAAGACGTCATTGCGTCAGAAAACGAATGGATCTGCATCTCTCGATAAATTGGGAGACCTTAGGTATCTCTCGACTTCTTCTTTGAGAGAATTACAGCTCAGAGTAGACAGGGGCTCATCTTCCTCGGACTCTTTAATAATGTCTTCACAAACGCTCCAAAGCCCGCCACTCGTAGGCATCTCAGGACTTACAGTTGCAGTACTAGGTGTAGATGTGACCGTGTCTGAAATAGTTTCGGAGAAACAAGACACTCACAAGCGCGGGGTTTCCCCGAGCATAGTTCGTGCCTCGTTTGCAACGAAATAGACGAGACAACACGCTCGTTTACACTACATTTTTAAATTAAAAAGTATCGTTGAATCGGTCATAAAAATATCGTCGATACCGATATATCGGCTAACCCGAAGTATTGCCTCGGTATCGGATGCATCGCTACTTTCAACGATGCACGTATTACAAAAATTAATGATTTAATTAAAGGCTGGATATTTTTACTGCATTGAGCTAGAAGCTTGATTTTTTAAACGACTATGGGGTTTTTGCTATTTGATATTAATTTTAACTTGATACTTCTATCCGTTCCTAAGAAAAAGGGTCTTAACGGAACTCTTAAAACAAGATTCCCACGTGACAATTCCACATAGAATTAGAAATTAATGCTTTTCGAATGCTTCCCTTAATTGTGATATGAGATCTTACTCCGTGCCAAACTCAAAGATTTTAGGTCAATCTGAATTTCTCTACAGATAAATAAATTAAGTTCAAAAACTAAAACCCGACTATTGAAAAGTATGAAACAAGAAAATATTCTGATCTGAGGATAGCCGTGGTCATATGCCACCTATATCTTGAGGACGCCATATGAGCATATATATGAGGATATATATGCTCATATGGTGCCCTGTAGATGTATAAGTGTGATGCACTTTATCCTAAAGCTTATGATCGCTTACTATTGTTTAAATGTATTGTTTTATAAAGGTAGGTGGCATACGACCACGGCTATCCTCAGATGAGAATATTTTCGTGTTTTATACTTTTCAATAGTCGGGTTTTAGTTTTTGTACTTATTTTTTATTTAAGGTAGTTTGGTAGCCAAATGACTTAAACTTGACTCTATATTTTTTTATATTTATTCAAAAGATTATAATTAAAGACATCTACAGAAAAAGAATCAGATTTTTTTACCACACCGTTTAAGAGATGTAATTAAGTAAAGTTATGCAGAAATACATGAGCCGTTATGAGTGACCTTGTTCAATAACTCCGGAAATTGAGGGTTTGTAAAAATTGACAAACTTGACCCCACAAAAAGAGCTTTTTAATGGATAGAACGTTGTCTGAAATACACACTGCAAAAATTTCAGAATAATTTACGACGTACTTTTGATTTTATTAATTTTTTAATACTGACATGTGGCATCTATCTCTGTTGTTGTAGTGACAGTGACTAGTGACAGCTGAATACTAATCAATTAATATTTTATTAATTACATTACTATAAATTATTATTTAATTATAATTCGCATTAAATTAAATCAAATAAATTTTTATGTGAATTTCTATTAATTATTATAGCATGATTTGGGTAATTATTTGAGGAAAAAAAAGCCATTATTTGACTTGAGATGCGGCTCCCAAACTACCTTAAATTATTTTTTTTTTTAATTTATTTTTTGTTTTTAATTTGCTCATCCCTGGGACCAAAATTCAAAAATAAATGTAGCTTTTCATACTTTTCAGTAGTCGGGTTTTACTTTTTGAACTTATTTTTTATTTATATTATTTTTTTATATATTTTTTATTTGTTTCCGATTTGCTCACCCCTGGGACCAAAATTCAAAAATAAATGTAGCCTATGCTACCCGTACCATATTAATATCGATTCAAATTTGCTCTTACAACACCTGTTGATTGCGTGTTTTCACCATCGGGCAAATGACTATTATATGTGAATTTTACCTACGATTCCAACCCACAAATGGGGAATGGAAATGGAATTTTACAATATCTTTCCGTTTTAATGTCCCCCGAATCCAAAAAACATATTTTTGGAAAAACTCTGTGCGTCTGTTAATCTGTGAACACGATACAGGTCAAACGGATGAGCGGATCGAAACCAAATTTTGGGAGGATGTTTGGTACACAAATATGAAAAGCCCTATTGTTTTTGGGGAAAATCGGCGCATGCGCAGAAGAGATATTTGCTATAACGGTGTTTTTTTATATAATAATGGTATACTTTATTCATAACAGGTTATTACTCTATTTATTTTTTCAAGAAAGTTTCGTTAAATTTTTTTTTTCAAAACTTTATATAGTTTCGGAAATATTTTGAAAATTAAAAAAATCAGCCACTGTTTTGTTTTATGGATCTGTCAGAAATAAACTAGTTAGGCATGCTTTGATTATTTTTTACATGACGTGGAACATATTATGTAGTTAACCATGGCAACGAATAGCAAATATCATATTGAATACTAGCCATTACCCGCGTCGCCTCACGCGATATCAGAAATGTTATTTTTTTTATTATAATCAAATGTCAACATTTTTGAACTTGGATTGGTCCCGTTGCCCAATTGGCTGGAATTTTTTAGTGCAAGACACTTTAATCTGGAAAAAAATCAAAATTGATTAAGTTTAAGTTATCGCAAAGAAAAGTTCGGTCTATTAAAGCTGTCATATTTCTTAATATTGTATTGAAAAAAAGTTGCATTAGTAAGTTTTCTCGATTTTAGAGTATTAATTTTAAAACTTCATCAGCATTTAGTGCCTAATGACATCTTTCGATTATATTTTTGTAATGAAATATTTATTTATTTTTTGTCGTAATAATTTAACATTCAAGGAGTCGTTCTTTGGGGAGCTTGCACATGGTCAACAGCTTTGTCGTGCGACTCGTGCGGTCGAGAATGCGCTTCCGCTTGCGGCACGCGCCACTTCCGGACTTGCTGTTTCAACTATCTGCGAAAACGTGATTCGCCACCTGGTCCTTCAGGATTACGTCTCGAGCTCTGGCTCGCCAAATCAAAAGCGTCGCAAATCCATGGTAAATTGATAATTTTGTTTGGAAAGTGCAGACTTTTCTGGTCTCTATCCTAAATGAAAAATATTTATAAATATTTTGTTTTCGAACATTATCAGATAAGATTATTGATAAAAATCTACTATATTTTTTAATAGATCATTGATAGAAAGAAAGCTCTGATGACGTCAGGTGTTGAACGTCTACAATCTACAATCTATCTATCTGAAGTCACGCGACACAAAATTAATACTAACTAGTGGGGAGCCGGCTTCGCTCGGGTCAAATCTGTGCGGATTTCAATCAAACTTATTGTACTTCCCGACGAAGTTATTAGTCTAGACGACGTTATTTGTTTATTATAGGTTTACGAGACTTATTTGACAAAAATAAAAATTCTTCATTTAAAATTCATTAAAATAAAAACATTCAGTCAAATATCCTCTTGCCGTAATTTATACACCAAAGTGTAATTATTGCACTGATGTCATTTATTATAAATATTGTAATTGTCATTATTATTTGGTACATTGTGTATTGTGTAAATATAATAATTTGTTAATCTATTTAACTGTTAATACAGGTAATCCGATATTAAGTAAACGTTCAAATGAGCCATTTTCACCTGCAAATGAACCAAAGCAAATTCTTGCTAAGTCAGAATTATCAGCTTTAAGCAATGTTCAATCTGAGGTGATCCAAGGACATGAAGATGCAGCGCGACAACAAAATGAGCTTGTCGATGTCGTTGATTTGGATGGTGTGCCAGTAGTCGAACCTGACAACAGAAGACTGCAACTGATTTATGACGCATGACTGACACATTTGTGGAATCATCTTTATCGCTACTAAACGAACCATAAAATATTCAATAATTTCAGTTTTTGTAAAAAAAAATTACCTCGGACCTATTTTATGTTTTTATACTATAACTAACCTTTTCTAATGTCAGTGAAGTATTATTTTGGAGATGCTAAAATGAATAACTACTGTAATTAATATAATAAATCACCTCAGTATCAACAGAAACGTTTTTAAATTACTATTAATGTCCAAAATATTGTACATAGATCATAAATGAGGAATCTGCATAAATCAACCCAGCTAAACTTGGCACAAAAATGTCGTATGACAAAATTCTTGGCATGAAAATTAAGGGCTCTTTAAGGGCCAATTTAGTGCTTCATTTTTTTTTAGAGCTTTTATCCTTTTAGGCAAAACATATGAAGCTGCTAGCCTTAGAAAAAGTGCCACTGAGCCGAATAATAAAAATAATAGTATAAAATTTAAAGGTTATTTAAGGGCTAATTTAGTGACCTATTTTAAATTTAGGGCTCTTGTTTTTCGGCAAAATCTTTAAATAACTTATATACGGTGGAAGTACGGATCACATATGGTGGAGGAGCGGGTCAACCTTCAGGGCAACAATGCGGAATCATGTTAACGATTGCATGTTTAAGAAATATTTAAGGACAAATTTAATGCTCTATTTTTAAATTTAGTGTCCTTCATTTTATTTCGTTAAAATCTTTGATTATCTTCTATTCGATGGTTGTACGGATTCCCTATGGTGGATATGCAAACGTCAGTACAATATTATAGCGTAAAAATATAAACGAAACAAAATAGGTCATATACATGAGACTCCAAATTGGTTTAAATTTTTATTTCGAAATATATTTTAGTTCCTGATCATACCGATATTTTATTAATTTAAACACTGAAAAAAAAAATTGGTTGTCTGTAAAGTCGGTTTACGGACGATAGTTTTACGTGATAACGTATTCCGTAATACATAACCTAAATTTTAGTAGCTGTCAAACTTGGGCCGAAGCATACTGCGCTCTCGATTGCACGCACAGGGTCAGGCGGAACGTTAGGAACGTTGCACTTTTTCGTGCGTGCAGCTGGTGTTTCATCAATTTATAAGACGTTATCACGTCAAAAATATAAATAATAAAAAAGAAATGTAGAAAATACGGGCTATTTTCGAATTTTCAAAACGCAGCGTGACGTCAGAGTATATATTAACAACAGTTTCCATGACGCCTGTGTCGTCTCACAGTAAGATTATGTCAGTATTTAAAAATAAAAAGTAAAAAATAGGATTTTTTGCATTTTCTCGGAAGTTTTGAGGTTATGTTATATAGTAACCTGTAGTTGCAGATTTTTTCATGATCTACAACTTTTGTTTTGGATATTTTTTTATTCTATGACAAAAAAAAGATTATTTTGCTTACTTATGTGAAGCTTTATTATTCTAATTTAATGTTTATAACATTACTGCGAAAAAATTAGGTTTCCGGTCAAACAATGAAAGATAGTTTCTTTTGTATATTTGTACGTACAATTGTACGGTGTAATCCGTTTTTCAATTTTCTTAAAAATTTAAACAAATTATCAACAATTACTGAAAAGTGACCCCTATGAAAGTTGTAGATCTTTTTATGTTCTACAACTGTCCTGTAGAACATTTTTTTATAGAACATTAACTTTCGCTGGAAAACGCTATAAGATATTCTGCCCCCCTTTTTAACCCCCCCGAATTAACCCTTTACTACCCCTGGCCGGGCATTTTTATTTTTTACGTTCATTATAAGCCCCTTTACCTTTTCCAATGGTAAAAGTTCTGTCTACAAATTATTAATGTTGGTCTTGGCTTCTAAATATGTTAATTTGCCTGCATTAATTTGGGCGAAACGTTAATATTACCTTATTTTATATAAATATTTTAATAAACTGATGACAAATGGAATCATTTCTCCTAATCATTGGTACCTACTTATTTTGAAGGCTCTAATATAACGGAAAACCAATCACATTACATAATATTGCACATACCGCTAAACTAGCGGTATGTGCTCTATTATCGCTTTACGCTGCAGAGCTGACTTTCGTTCATACAACAAGTTTATTTTGGTTAATTTTCACGAAATCCATTCAAATTGTAGTTTTTTAAAAAGAGGAGATTCTGTTCTATAAAACGGAACCATTTTTAAATTGATTCAGGTTCATAATTAGTCCTAAAATTGTGATTGAAAATCTCGAATACCAGTTGTCGGTTGATCTCTCTACAGATCGCAATTTTGGTCGGATCGCCTTGGTTTATATTTTATTCACTTTGTTTACTATCAAAGTAGAACCCTATTTAAATTCAATGAAATGCGTTCAGTAGTTTAATTTTTATAAACAGTTTTTATTTTATTACTTTTTGACAGCTAATAGTTTGAAAATATAACAATTACTGTGTAAATTACTACAAAATAAGTGCTACACTTCTATACCATAATAACACCGGCACATCCAGAAAGCTTCGTGGCGTAGTGGTTAAGCCATTAGATCAGCAAGGGCAAGGTCCTGGGGTTCAATTCCTGCCGAAATAATTGATTTTTATTTTTTTCCATTTTATTCCACTTGATATTTATATATTATTATAATAAATATTTCTTATATGTATATATTTTTTTATTTTTTCAAACTTAAAAAATATTTTTTTTGTTTTTTTTTTTCAATTTTTAATTCTTTATTTCTTTAAATTTTTTAATCTTTTAAAATTTTTTTAAAATATTTATTCAATTGTTTTTTTTTTATTATTATCATACAGTGGATTTTTATTATTATTTTTTAATTATGTACCTATTGTGACATTTTACGGTATTGCAAATATTACTTGTTTAATATTTCATATCCTTGTAACTGAAGTTATTGATTAATAATAATAATAATATCTTAATATAGCAAATATTACCAAGATCAGAGGTTTTATATTTTGTGTGATTCGCGGTGAATATAACTGACTTAGCGAGTTTAAGTCAGCTGTGTTCATTTGACAAATAAATATGGAACAATTAGTAACGTTTCAACTGAGATATGGACAGTTGTTGGACGGTTCTTGTTACGCCACCTTGATTATTTCAAAATATCGATTCTTTTAGGGTGTAGATGAATTGTTTTTACCTTTGAGAATATTTTAAGCGTTTAATTATTCCAAAACTCAAAATATTACCGAAGTTATTGCAATAACAAGTTCATATTAGTTATAGAGCATTCAATCAGTTATAGGCGGGGAGCCGGTAACAGTAAAACTGCACTTATACGGATTCTGAAATGTAGCATAGAAATGAAAAGTATTTAATCATAGGTACAACATAGGCCCGGTGTGCCAGGGCTTATCCTGGCAGAAATATTTTTTATAAATTTTTATTTTTTTAATAATCATAAGTAATTTGCACTTTTAAGGAAATTAATTTCTCAAAGACCATTTTATTGCAAATTTTATGAATTTTCAAAATAAAAAATGGTGTGCCAAGGTGTATCCTGGCAGAAAAGTCTGTCACACCACTTTATATATCAAAGCCTTCACATGGAGTGACTACACTGCAGCGTTCGTACGTAAAGGAAAAATAAAGGCGTATAATCTTTTAACTCAAAGTAAAGAATACCAACATGTTTTTCAACATCTCACAGATCCAGACGATATTTATAATAAAGAAAAAACAGATATACTACAAAAATTTACTAATGAACTTTATAAAGTCAACAATAACAGTGTTAATAAGCGAGATTCGAATTATTTATAAAATTTTTCGCTAGTGCCAGCAACAATGATAGATTTTATCAGGGCATAATAAATTTTAATTCCAGCAATATTCCTCCCTGTTGGAAATCATTATCACAAAAAATTTTAAGAACAACGTTTATAAATGCAATGTGGCAAAATGCAACCGAACAATCGTGCATTACATTAGACCCGACAGCGTGTGGTTGGCAACTTAATGAGAAAAATAAACTAGAACCATTATGGTATATTGGCCAGGCAGCTCCTCTTACTGTTGAAGAATTGTTCAAAATTGTCAGGATGGAGAGAAAAATGAGGAGGAAGATCTAGCATCTCAAAATATTATGCATGTGATAATATAGATGATTTTGACTAATTGTAATAATATATGATGTTTGTATGTGGCTTAATCGTATGATCATTATTTTTTATTTCTCTTGTTCCTGCATTTATTAAATAACTAATGTATAGAAATTGACAACATTATAAATAAATGCAATGCTGCATTTTATAAATAAATAATGTTTTCCAGCAATACATTTAAATCAATGACCTTTACTTTCCTTCCTGGTATTAGTTTTTAGGGTTGAAGCTATAATATGTAAAGTGGTAAAGTGGTGTGACAGACTTTTCTGCCAGGATAAACCTTGGCACACCAATTTTTTTTGAAAATACATAAAATTTGCAATAAAATGGTCTTTGAAAAATTAATTTCCATAAAGTGCAAATTACTTATGATTATTAAAAAAACAAAAATTTATAAAAAATTTTCTGCCAGGATAAACCTTGGCACACCTATGGCCTATGTTGTACCTATGATTAAATACTTTTCATTCCTATAATACATTTCAGAATCCGTATAAGTGCAGTTTTACTGTTACCGGCTCCCGGACTTTAAGCTACCAGATCATAGAAAAGTTCAGGCCCAAAAGTTAAATTTATATTTTTTTAAATTTTTAATTACTAAAATTCGGATTTTTGTAAAAAGACAACCGAAGTAGATTTTCTCGAAAATGACGCACTTCCAAATCCCAAGACATAGACGTTAAATCATTCCAAATTTTGGGAGGATGTTTGGTATTCAAATATGAAGAGTCCTATTGTTTTTGGGGAAAATCGGCGCATGCGCAGAAGAGATATATGCTATAACGGTGTTTTTTATATAATAATAATATACTTTTCATAACGGCTTATGATTCTATTTATTTTTTCAAGAAAGTTTTGTTTAAAATATTTTTTCTAAACTTTATAGTTTCGGAAATATTTTGAAAAAAAAAATCAGCCGCTCTTTTGTTTTATGGATCTGTCAGAAATAAACTAGCTAGGCACGCTTTGATTAATTTTTACATGGCGTGAACATATTGTGTTGGTAACCATGGCAATGAATAGCAAATATCATATTGAATACTAGCCATTACCCGCGTCACCTCACGCGGTATCAGAAATTTTATTTTCTTTATTATAATCAAATGTCATTATTTTTGAAGTTAGAATGCTCCCGTCGCCTAATTGGCTGGAGTTTTTTTTAATCTATTTTCTCAATTTTTTTCATTATAATAAACTAGCGGAAACAATTCAAGTGGCTGTATTTCCCTTAAAAATTGTCGTACTGGAATTTTAAAAAAAAGGATTTTAAAGCTCGAAGTTTCTAGTTTTGAGATCTTATGATGAAAAATTTTTTCAAGCAACGTGTTCGGCTCAATCCTAATGAATACCGAAGAAAAAAAATTTTCGAAATTTTTTCGGTTCTTTTTTTTGGTCTACGAACTTGGAAAAAATTTTTCCAACTTAACCACTATATGGATCGGCTAACTTGTTCATTCAGCTTTAATTTGCTTTTTTGAAAAGTTCGATACGACCACTTCTCGCTAAGATATCGATCTTTGAATGGAAAAGGATCTCTTTGTCTTTAACCTTCAATATCTCAGCAACCACTAATCGCAGAAGAAAATTAAGGAGGGTTTTGAAATCTTGAATAAATTTCCCACAAAAATCAGCTGCGGTTTTTTGAAAAAAAAATTTTTTTCTATTTTTTACATTAATTTGAAAAATCGAGGAAAAAAGGGCTTTTGGTGGCTTTTGGGATAATCAGGCGCTAAGTTGGAAATATCGAGAAAGCCAGTAATGTTGAGTGTGCCTTTTACAGTTCAATATGCCCTCAAAAACCTCACAAAGTTTCGATTCAATCCATCGAGCCGTTTTTTTGTTTTATTTGATCGAATTTTTGAAAAAAAATTAAAGGATCACGATTTTAACTTTAAATAATCTTTAACAAAATGCAAAAAAAAATGTTTTTTTCAGTTTTTTTATGCATTTTTATTGGTCAAAATGTTTAAATTTATGAGAAATTTATGCATTAGAGCGTGCACTTCTGCAAATTTTTTTTCGCATAAATTTAAACATTTTGACCAATAAAAATGCATAAAAAAACTGAAAAAAACATTTTTTTTCTTCGGTATTCATTAGGATTGAGCTGAACACGTTGCTTGAAAAAATTTTTCATCATAAGATCTCAAAACTAGAAACTTCGAGCTTTAAAATCCTTTTTTTAAAATTCCAGTACGACAATTTTTAAGGAAAAACAGCCACTAGAAAAACCTCGAAAAATTTGGAAATTTTTTTTGATCCTTTAATTGTTTCCGCTAGTGTATGTACAGTGGAAAACTTGCGGTATGTGCACTTTTGGTTTTGCCAACTATTTTTAATTTTTGGTCACTGTACGCTGGCAGCTTGACCCGTTCCTCCACCATATGCAACCCGTACTTTCACCATATATTATTGCCATTTTTCTACAAATTACAAAAGAAACACATGCCATTTTGATAGGATTATTGTTTTTGTATTAAATCGCATGCGGTGTGCGGGTATTGGCTAGTATTAAATACGATATTTGCTATTCATTGGCATGGTAACCTACATAATATGTTCCAATTAATCAAAACATGCTTAGATGATCTCTTTCAATCAAACACTTTTTTTGACATACATTTTTGGGCGCATTACTTGTATGTGCAGTACCTGTAGTACCACAGTAAGTCAGGCAAACATATTTTTTAACTTCCCGCTTTAAAAAAAAAAAAAAAAATTTTTTTTTTTTCAAAAATCGGGAAGTTATTGGTTTCACCCCGATTTTCGAAAATCGAGTTTTCGCCAGATCTCGACGTTTTGAGGTCCTAGGAAGCTATTGAAACTATTTTGGCGATGATGTCCGTAGGGCTGTATGTATGTGTGTGTGTGTGTGTGTGTGTGTGTGTATGTATGTATGTAAACCTTTTATATCTTTTGAACGGAGTGTTCGACTGAAACGCGGTTTGCGGCATCTGACGTGATCTTGGTGAACTTAGACGTCCTGAAAATTTGAAACGATTCGGCCCAAAAAATTTTGAGAAATCTTAAAAAACCCAGTTTCAAAAATTTTTAAAAATTTGTTTTTGTAAAATATTTTCTAAACTACTAAACCGATTAATTACAAAAACTAATCAGCTCTTCTCCTTAACAAACTGCGTCGATTTCCGCAAACCGCATCAAAATCGGTTCATTTGTTCACGAGATACCGTGAACGAAAAAATCGTAAAAAAGTGTTTTTTTAAAATGACTCTTAAAATTGTTATCAGATTGATTTTTTTGTAATAAATTACTTTCTTAGGCTAAAAAAACTGCGTCGATCGCCGCAAACCATATCAAAATTGGTTCATTTGTTCGTGAGATAACGTGAACGAAAAATTAGGAAAAAAGTAATTTTTTAAAATTACTCGTAAAATTCTTATCAAATCGATTTTTTTGTAATAATTTACTTTCTTAGGTTAAAAAAACTGCGTCGATTGCAGCAAACCGCATCAAAATCGGCTCATTTGTTCACGAGATATCGTGAACGAAAAATTTTTAAAAAACTGTTTTTTTTAATTGCTCGTAAAATTCCTATGAGATCGATTTTTCTGTATTAAATTACTTTTTTAGGTTAAAAAATTGCGTCGACTGCCGCAAATCGCATCAAAATCGGTTCATTTGTTCATGAGATATCGTGAACGAAAATTTCGTAACAAAGTGTTTTTTTTTGAGCTCGAAGAGCTAAAAAATAAACTTCTTGCTATATTTTATATATTTTTGAGCGTTTTGAACTCGAAAATAGCGGGAAGTTACAGGGATGGCCTGCAGGGTCAAACTTCTTTTCAAATTTTTCTTGTTCATTTAATTCTAATCTATCTGTACCACTGGTCAAAATTTCTACGTGAATCAAACATTTCTTGAAAAGTGGTGCGTGGGCTTCCAGCTATAGTTCACATAGACATTTTTTTTTTTTGTATTTTTAGATTTAGATCGAAATAAGTCACTAGTCGTGTCGTTACGAATGATTTGTCCTATATGACTGATTTTCTATTGCGCCGTGAACGAACAAGCTCTTTATTTTAAAATGATATCGAGTAATTTTTTTTTTCAATTATTTTATACTAGTGGTTAAGCCTGTCTCCAAATATTCAGAACAGTATCTTTCTTTTAGAAATAATATAGAAGTTAACATATATTTTAGAAGACCTCCCCCTGTTTCTGTCACTGGGGAGAAAATTTATAATTTGGGGTCTTGAAAAGGGCCTGGAAAACAGACAGGCGGACGGACATACAGGCATACATTGGAAAACGACATATGTAGATTATTTTTTTCTTTTCTAATACTGCTTTTAAATTGTATTTAGCTTTCCAGTACATTAAGTTTATTAGAGACCTAAAGTTAAACTGAAGGGATTATAAAAATTTCCAGAGTTTAATTAATGTCGAATTAGGCCTGTTCCGAGGTAGTGTTAAGAATGGTAGCTTCAGTTATTAAAATCTTTGATTAACGTCTGATTAGAACTCTTCAATAAATAAAATTATCGACCAATTTTTCAGACAATATATTAACAAACAATATAAAATTAATACATTAACGTTTCAATCCGGATTTGGACCTTCTTCAGAATTGATCTAAAAAATATAATTTTATATTGTTTGTTAATATATTGTCTGAAAAATTGGTCGATAATTTTATTTATTGTTCAGTTATTAATACAACGAAAAGTCTTCGAAAAAATGTTGAAACATAATTTATTAAAACGCTTGTAGATATTTCAACAGACTATGAATATTAACTTTATAGTTTTACTTCTACTAAGATATTTGCCTTGTCAAAGCTTCTAGTGGATTTTAAACTTGATAAACAATTAACATAGGTATTAATTAATTTTTTGGCTTAACTATCCTCAATGCTTAGTATTCAATTGTAAAAATGGTATGAATTTTTGCATCTTTTAAGTGACAAGTAAAGCAAAGGCGGAAAAAAATTCAAGACAAAAATACATAACATATATTTTTGTATTTTATCTGCAATACACGTCGTTATTAAAATTTACAAAGAAAACGATGCCTTAGAAATTATTTACACTTAGAAAAGCAAATCAGAATATTCGAAAAAAATATGAGAACCACATCAAGGTCTAAATTATGAGTTAATTTTGAAAAATAATTATTCTGAATGCACTAAGAATTAAAAAAAAACATGTCCTTGTCAGATCGCTTTTATTATGTCAAAAATTATATTAGGTAAACATTCACATTCGATCATTCAAATCTTCATTTTGATAATATGATAATTCTACTTGTAGGTATATATTTTTATGAAAAATATGTCATGTGGAATAACTAATAATATTTAAATAAAATGGTTATTAATATGGTCGTTTGTGCGGGTGCTCAACCAAGTCATTTCATGGAGTGTTGAATGTTTTAAAAATACATATTATACAAAAATATAACAATTCAGTGACCTAATCCTGTTTTTATTTAATAATTATTCTGGAATAATATATAAAAATAAATTAGTAAATAATAACTACACTTACAAGGAAAGAGGTAAAACTTTACACAAAAACAGCCCATACGTAGGTTGTGACAGGTGACCCTATTAAAAGATAACTAAAATGCTATAGTTTTTTTTTAATCTGTTGTTGGAAAAAAAGGGTGTTTGTACGTTTTCTTTGGTAAAATAGGTGTACTTTTTAGGTTAAACAAAGTATGTTGTTAATTTAATATAAATAAAATGTTTACGGAAAATAGTTATAATATTAGATTATACAGAAACCTAGACGCGGTTCCATATGTTAACAAAATAACAGAGAATGACAAATAAAGTTCCAAATTTAAATGAAACAGGTAGACGATCCACATTTGCCACCTGCTCCAAACCCAGCGAGCGCGTTGCCTTCTTCAGCGGCATCTTGACGTCGTCTTATTAATTCTTGGTTTGCTTCTTGAATTGCTTCCCAAAGCTTAGCTTCCGACATGATTTGACGTGATAAATCTTCTACGGCAGGTTCAGAATTCAGTTCCACAAGTGTGGAGATCGAATCTTCACCTTTTACATCGTCCATTTGCAAATTTGATTCCAGAGGAGGAATTACTGAGCGTTTCCTACCACAGCCTATAAAATAATAGCAATATTTTGAAATTAATAGTCTCTATTACAGTCGGTTGTGAAGTTATTTGAAAGTCATTCATTATCAGCATTATCAGACTATACATACACACATTCACACACACCAATCCCCAAAAATCATTGCTAAAATATTTAGAATAGCCTCAATAGACCTCAAAACGACGAGATCTGACGAAAACTAGATTTTCTTAAATCGGGGTGAAAACAATAACTTCCCGATTGTTTTAAAAATCATTGATTTATAAAGCGGGAAGTTAATATTGTATCATAAAATATTACACACACAAGAAATGTTTATGTATATTATTTGAAATGAAGACATGTTTTTTACAAAAACAATTAATATTGCAAAAATAGTAATATATTGTAACAAAACTGTTTGCTGTTGCGTTAAAAATATTTATTTAACAAAAAACAATATAGCTTTGACAACTCTCGATAAACTACAAATTTTAATGTAGAGTGTGATCTTTTTTTTTTGTCAAAATGAGATCAAGTTAGCGGAACACCTAACTAAAAATAAATGAAATTGAATATGTGACTATGTTCCTATGTTATTAATTGTGGCAATTTTTGGGCTCCACAATTTTTTTTTGTTATACGATTTTCCGTCAAAATGATTCAAGTTAGCGGAAAACCTAATCAAAATTGAGCGGAATTGAAAATTTGAGATTACGTGTTGCTAATAGATATGCTTGTAACTTATATTTAGTTCAAATATTATTTTTTTCCCTCCTTACTGTTGCCCCGCAGCAAAAACTGATCGTCTACTACTGTATCCCCTTAACGAAATAGTTATAAAAGATATCTTTAATCAAACAAATTGAATATATATAGGTACTACCTACGTACCTAACGAGTTTGTTCGAAATCAGGGAGGGTCATAATAATTAAATCTGATTATGCATTCTTCGGAGACACTATATAAATTATTAATACATTTTTTAGGGTTTTAAAAATATCACTGACCTGCAAACGCGTTGCAAAATGGCCGCTTCTGTGAATCCATTTGCTCTTTCCTTAGTAATGATTGGCTAAACTGAAATCAGATAGGTACATACATTGTTTATTTTTCCATTTAATTCTGTCATGAAGAAATGCTGTAAGTACTGTACTAAATTGTAGTCTAAAGTTTGAATAAAATTGTAATTAAATAATACCCCCACGCACTCCATATTTTGCAAAACGAAAACACGTATTGAATCTATTTCCCATAAAGATATATTATGTTAAAATTAGAGGTTACGTTCTCATAATTTAAAACGTATAATTGTGCTCTTTCTTGCACAATTCTATGCCGAAGAGAAGGATGAAATCAGAAAAAAAACGATATATAGATAAGTGCTCCTCTCAAGGAATCAGTAATCAAAGAGTTAAGGTCGCTTCACATGTGGCTGGTATTGGCGCTAGAATCACTCCTGGGAGTTGTGCTCGCTGGCTTTCGGGCCACGAGGATAGAAATGACGTCACTGTGGGATCGCGTGTGAGGTCACAAAACGTATTTGAAAATTAGAACCGCAGCGGCTTTTTTTCTTGCTTGTTCGTCTGCTTGTCTTCAACAAGAACCAATCAGGAAACAGTATCTTTTCACGTGGGCGACATGGTCAAACGCCTACAAATAAACACTGCGTCATAGTGCGTGTGTTTTGTTCAGAGAAAAAAACGACCACTTTCATTCGAACTATCTCATTGAACACTGTGAACTCAGTGAACACATAAAAGCCATCACCAAAACCAGCACCACAGCGTGCTTGAAATGTAGCTGCCAAATGTAGCAGAAATCTAGCGACAAAACCAGTCTCGTGTGCAGCGACCTTTAGTCATCCCCCTGCACCGCTCTGTTGTAAGAGTTCAAGGTTATGTTGACGTGAGGATTTTCGTTGGCACCCGGAAATGTCGTCTTTCTCATTATACTTTCTACTCATGGGTTTATATTGAAATTTATATTGCTGTGGTCATGTAACTCAATGATATCATTATCAAGAGGCGTTAACATTAATTGGGCGTGAATTAATTAACAAAGATCAGTTTTTTTTTTGTTTGACAGTATTTACTATATTTTTTTAAACAAAAATATGCTATTACACGATGTGTGCCAATGTATGACATTTTCATCGTTTTGTGAAATCTATTTTTCACGTTTTGTATCAGTGGCTTATTTAGGTTCGATGCCGCCCTTTTTGCTCTATGTGGAATTAATTATCAAAATCAAACATCTAATTTTCAAATATTTTAATTATTACGTATTGTATTTTATTATTTAAATATATTTTTTCAAAGATAAATAATAAATACATTTTTTTAACTATTACTTATGACATTAATTTCTCTTCTTGGCTTTAGTTCGCGCGAAAACGTCGATTATATCTTAATAATGCAAAAACATTAGGTAAATCTATTTTGGCTCATACTTGCACGTAAATAGCATTTTGCCCTTTTCAGGGTAGAAAAACATCTTTCTCTCGAACAATTTATAGCTGGGATGCAATGTCTACATTAGGGTAAGCATCGCGAATATTCCATGAATGTATTATAATTGCTATATTTTGTGCAGAGAGCACATCTTCAGTATTTTCTAACGAATCTTTGAGTTGATTAATTGCCTAAAATTTTGCCGCCTCTAAAATCATGTCGCCCTAGGCCCGGGCGTCACAGGTTTAGGCGTAAATCTATCACTGTATAATGCAAAAAAAAATAACGATTTATATAAGTGAAAGTAAATTAAACTAAATTGAAGAGAATTATTAGAAAATTATGGAGACGATATGGAATAATAGTATATCTATATGTAAAATAGGGTGTTTTTTGAGGATCAAGGTGAGGATAGTTTTGTAAAAACAAATATGCACCATTACAATATTTATGATTCGTATTCTACTGTAAAATATACAATAAAATTCATTGATTTTTTCTAGCTGAAAGTAAAATGTTTCGTAGGTAGGAGTAGCTCTATCGCCTTGGTATTGCTTTCAATCGATTCGGCATTTAAAGAAAAAAAAAACAACAGAAACTGACCCCTTAGTACTTAAATGATGCAATTTGGCTTTTACAAAAATTTCCTCAGCTATATTTCCAAAAACACTTTCCGCCCTTGAATTTTTATGAATTCTTTGGATTCTTCATTCCTATCCTAAAAGGGATTTATAACCAAAATTCCATAAATGGAAGGATTCTTTGTTTTTAAGGTAAATTTTTGCTTTATTTTACCCCGCTTTAGAAGTGTGAAATCTATATTTGAAAAATAATTTAATAATAATAAAATTATAATAGGTACTGCTGTCATAATACAAAATAATGATAAAACAAACAGTGATGTTAATTTTTTTTATTTTCAAGAGCGGCCTTAATCGATTAATATGTATTGCTAATAGTTCCATATTTAAGAAAAATTAGAGACTAGCATCGAAGAAATAAAATTAGATAAATGAATTCCAACAGTAACAAAAAATATATTTATAAGACCAATAATGAAATTTATTTCAGCTTTAATTTTTTTAATTTAATATATTATTATTTACCCTTCGATCTGCTAATACGGCTGTGGAAATAAGAATGGCTGCTGACACAAGAATGACGAAAACAAATCCAGTTGAAGTCATTTTCTGAAAAATAAGAACTTAAATAGTTTTTTGATACATACTATTATACAAAGCTGGCCAAAGTACCGAGTGCTTAAAGCATCGATCATTGAGAACTTTCGATTTATTCAAGCGACAAGCACTTTCATTTTCAAAAATGCTTAAAAATACCAAACACTTACCAAGGTCTTAAAAAAATTAAGCATTGAGCATTTTAAAGTACCTTTTTAAATCTTAACTTACAACATTCAGTTATTATGTAAATTTTGGACATGAACAATATTTCTAATTGATTGGAAAGTTCCGGCTTCAACAAATAAGAAATTGACCCCGAACAAAAATTATAAAAGATAAACGAAATATGAAAATGCTTATTAAGCATTCTTAATGCTTAATGAACTTGTTGAATGCTACGTGCTCAATAATAATTAGCAAGTCTTTATGCAAGTACTCTAAACAGCGATAATCTGTTTATGCTTTAATGCTTTAAGCTGTAACGTGATGTTATTTGTTACTTTATTTTTGAGTAAAAAAATAAAATATACTCTTCAACCCAAAAAAATGTGATGTTTATTTATATTAAATATGTGATTGAGTCCCAATTCGTCCGCTATATGGCTCGCAGCCGTAATTTTGATTAGTTTTAAAAATAAGATAAATTAATATTACTATTCTCAAAGCAAATATTTTTGTTTTTTTTTATATATATAGGTGTCAAAATTAATAAAATAAAATTGTTTATGAAAATTAAACTACTGAACACATTTAAGTGAATTTAAATAGGGTTCTGGTCTGATAGTAAACAAAGTGAATAAAATATAACCCAAGGCATTCCGACCAAAATTGCGATCTATAGAGCTAGGACTGCCATACATACGTACAGACCAACCGACAACTGGTGTTCATAATTTTCAATTACAATTTTAGTAGTACTTATGAACTCGAATGGATTTAAAAATGGTTCTGTTTTTTGATTAGAATCTCTTTTTTTCAAAAAGCTTCAATTTGAATGGATTTTGTGTGAAATTAACTTAGATATAACTTCTTATATGAACGAAAGTCAGCTCTGACGCGCAAAGCGATAATAAAGCACATACCGCTAGGTTAGTGCTTTTTAGCGTGTAAAAGAAGATTATGCAATTTAGCATCTATGGCCATTAAATTAATTTTAATTTATACATGTTCACGTAATCAATAAGACATATTAAGTCAATCGTTGTAGAAAGTAGGCATTACAGTATTCAGTGACTAGAAAGTGACGCATGCATAGTGACGACTCCCCGCCGATTACTACAGTGAAAGCCTCTTTGCTTCCAACAGCGCATTCAACAAGCTTAATACGCTTCTGTTAAATTCACGTAGGAAAATGTGATATGTGCATATTATAGACGTCTTTTTCTTAATTAAGCTATTATAGTAGAGTTCTCTTCAACTACAAAGTACTATAATATTTGTAACTGGTAAGCATTACAATAATACAAACAAAATAAAACAATGATTGAAAATATAGTATCTCTAAATAAAAGAACTATCACTATTCACTAATAATGCTGATTAGTAATAATGCATGCTGAGTTTAACAAAGAAATTGAGACACTTTTTAGTTTATCGATGAGGCTAAAGACTTAACTTATATAGTACCTAAGTAACGAAACTTCAAGGGCGCGATTTAATTACTTTGTTTTGACTCGGATAAAATAAGGTTGACCCGTTTTCAATTTAAAACTCAGCAGTCATTTATAATCATTAATAGTACTGAGTAGCTAGGTATCAATTTTTTTGTCCTCTAATAAATTTGTACCTACCCCCGGAAATTTCACACACCCACCACCATTTTGAAATTATAGATTCCGCAAAACCATTTTTCAAAGATATCAGAAATTATCTAATAATAATACCTACATCTTCTTAAAAATAATTAGGGTAGTACGAGCACCAAGGCAGTTTTAAATAAAAGGCTTGATTTTTTTTATATGAAGTTGGACTAAGCTTAAACCAATTCTAAAAGTTTTAGGGGGGTTGCCCGATTATTTAAATAAATAAATGATTTCAAAAGTAGGCATATTTAACATTGGCTTTATGGTAAAACGTTAGATGGATGATATGTTTTCATTGATTTCTCCAAAACTAGTCGGTGGAAATTAAAAAAAATTATTTTTTTTTTTTTTATTTCTACCGACTAGTTTTGGAGAAATCAATGAAAACATATTATCCATCTACCGTTTTACCATAAAGCGAATGTTAAATATAAAAAATCAAGCCTTTTATTTAAAATTGCCTTGGTGCTCGTACTACCTTAAGTTCCAGAAGTTCTAAACCAGAAAGTGAATAATTTATAGATGACGTTGTCAACTGTGAAATAAATTGGTGAATGATATTATAGTCTAGACTCTAGAGTCTAAGACCCTAAGGGAATTAGACAAAATAATGGCATTTAGTAGAAATATCAGGTAACAAACGAGATACTTAAAGTTCAACCTTTCACCCCATCTGAGACATTATTTTGGAAACGCAAAACTATCTCCAAAAGTAGGTTTTGCAAAACTCTCTAAAGCTAGTAAATTAATACATTTCATATAGTATCTTACATATTTTCATCTATGCTGGAAAGATATTGTCGTAGATTAAGCTCACAATGTACAACAAAGCTAAAATTTTATTATTAAATTTAACAGATATTGATATGATATCAAATACAAAGTTGGTGGTAGACTAGCTCAATTTTTTATCATTTTTTGTTGCCTGCTTTGAACATTTTTGTTGAATACCTGGCACCATAGAGATATTAAGACTAGAGTACGCGAGTGAGCCGTAAAAGTGTCTGCAATTCAGACAGAGAACAGTTCCCTTATCTCTATGGTAACTAATGATACAAAACAATGCTGATTTGAACAAATATCTGCTTTTCTGTGTTTTCTGCAGCGTTCTCTCTCTCAACTGAGGACACTTTCACTTATAAAAAGCATACAAACTAGCGTACTCTTTTACTTATATCTCTATGCCTGGCACACCTCTTTCCAAATGGATATATTTTAGTCGAAGTCTGCTATGCAAGCAAAAAACATTGTACGGCAGACGACAATTACTGCAAACAATTGATTTTTGTTTATAATCTTGTACATTCATTCTCTAGTTATAAGCGTTATATGAATAGATTTCAAACAGTATAAAATTCAATCAGATCAAACATTTTAAGGAAACAGAAAAAAATTATTTAAAAAATCAAATTACGGCTACTGAAATTACAAAACAAGCTTTCAATATGAAAAGTACTCAAGAAAAAATATTAAAAGTTTTAGTGTACTAGTACTGAGATGATATTAAAAATATTTTTAAGGCCACTATAGCTAAGGTTATTTGGGCTTTATAGTGCAGAGCATAGTAGCGTAAGTTTGCAAAACTAATGCAACAATTTTTTGGTGTCTTCTCTGAGTAAAAAAGCGATGGGTACATAGAGATATTACAATAGAGTACCTACCTACGCGAGAGAGCAGTGAAAATGTCTTCAATTAAGAGAGAGAAAAGTTTCTTATTTCATACCTACTAAGTGTGAGGCGTGAGTTTGGCCGCTCCTTGGCCGCAACAACCGTTGTGGTCAAGGGGCGTCTGGGCTCACGTCTCATAATTGATATTCATATCATACTTGCATTTATGACACTTACCTTTTTGATCTTATGTTTACGCATATAGCCCTAGTTGCTGCGCGTTTTATATTTAAATTAAAAAAAAAAAAAAAAAAAAAAAAAAAAGTTTCTTATCTCTATGGTAACTAATGATGCAAAACAATGCTGATTTGAGTAAACAAATTTCTGGTTTTCTGTAGCGTTCTTTCTCTTAACTGAGGACACTTTCACTTATGAGTTATGGCAAGCATACCCGCTAGCGTACTCAAGTTACTTATATCTCTATGGTTATGGGTAATAGTTTGATATTAAATAGTTTGATACTAAACAAAAAAAAATCCATTCACAAATTCGGGAGATATGAGGTGACATATTATATAAAAAAATCTCCTGTTTTAGTAAGTTAAAAACGACGGAACCGATTTTTATAAAAATTTTATGATACAAATCAGTAAATATTCTGAACAAAATGGCGTCTAAATTTTTCTAATCGGTTAACCTCTCAAAAAAAAAGGCTGAACAAACAAAAAAATCCCTTTTTTCAGTCAAAAAAAAAAACTAAACGATTTTTATAAAAATACATAAAAAATACGCATAGATCATACAAAATTAATTTTTTGAAGTCGGTTCAAAAATAGTTAAAATCAATGTGATGGTCAAATTTTGCTATACGACCCACAGTTCCATTTAATTAAGCAGAAGTCAAGTTGTCAGATCAGAGATTAAAATTTTAACTTAATTTTGAAAAATAGTATTCACAAGTTATTTATTCATTAAAACTTTTAATGGGCTTAATAGACACATCTTGTCTACAGATATGCATTATTATAAACGATATCTTGCAACAAATAGCCTAATTTATTTTTCATCTACTAATAAATCAAGAATGAATAGAACTTACCCAATCAGGAGGTTTGTAGCTAAACTGTTTCACTGATACTGTGTTGCGTTAATGTGTCTCCAAGTAAAAACTGACTGTTGGCAGTCTAGGATACGTTCATTTTATACTCAGTTTGGTACCACTCTCGTTTATTTACTAGACAAGCTCTACCCCCTAGGGCATTAAAGTTACCTTCACAATATTAAGTTTACCTAATGCTGTGTCCACAAGTGCTTGAAATTAATTAAATCAAGTTCTATAATTTTATTTCTCACCTATATGGTTTTTTAATAAAATAATTTTAAAGAACTCCTTTTAAAAACAATGGTTTTCTTTTGCACTAAAAATAAAAAAAATATTTGAAACAGAACCATTGAGCGATCATAAAATATTACTGTCGCTGCTCTCATGAGCGTTCAATGATCCTCTTTTTATGAAATATGTTGAAAATTAATATTTCGAATAAAATTATTTTCTACTCTTTAGTCAAAAGAAAAAAAATGTTTTTTAAAAGTACTTTTTAGGCGCGAATGACGTAAGCTAAAGCGTCTATATACACTAGCTTCGTCTGCACGTCTGTGAATTTGTGAACTCTGTTTCATTATGCCAGGAATACAATCCAAACGAGTGAACCGATTTTGAAAAACTTTTTTT
The DNA here is from genome assembly GCA_963575645.1 of Xanthostigma xanthostigma. Classification (NCBI taxonomy): domain Eukaryota; kingdom Metazoa; phylum Arthropoda; class Insecta; order Raphidioptera; family Raphidiidae; genus Xanthostigma; species Xanthostigma xanthostigma. Next base: position 46,782,607 of record OY754464.1, read on the forward strand.
TTGTACAAATCGTCTCGAGGTAGTCTATTTGATTGTGAAATTTTTGAATTTTGATCACCTTCAAATAAAATAAAAGTAGTTTTTTGCTTATAAATAGGAATCAAAAAATAGATTGTTTAAAGAGAAAAATATATATTACGTTGAAAAGATTCTAAAAAAATGACTCAGTGTTAATATAAACATTGAGAATAATAAGATTTTTAATAAAATAAACATAATCAGTATGTTAGGGATATGACCGATGTGTCAATTGAGAGCCCTAAAAAACAGTGCTTAATTAGGAAAATAATTTTGTTTCGTTTTTATTTTTACGTCATAATATTGTACCGTTTGCACGAGTGACCCGCATCTCCACCATATGGAACCCGTTCTACCACCGTATAAAAGATAATCAAAGATTTTAACAAAAAATCAAGAGCACTAAATTTAAAAAAAGACATTGAATTAGCCCTTAGTTATCGTTGATATGACTTGATATTGTGGCGCCGCCAGCTTGACCCGATCCTTCACCATATGTAAATCGGAAGATTTTGCCTAAAAAAACAAGAGATATATTATAATTTAGCTATCATACTTTCATAATAAAGTAATAAATTGAGGAAAAATTAATCAGTTTATCTAGCTATTATGTATAATATCTAGTAGGACTTAGATAAAGTAATAAAACAAAAAAAAATCGTTTATTTTATATTGCAAAAGCACACACGCATGTAAAGTTTTATCGTAAGATATCTTTGTAAAATACAAACTGTCATTTCCAAAAATGGTGCCAAAGTTCTCAGGAGGTTTCATTACCGACCCAATAATGTAAGTGCAATATAAAAGAGCCAACGTAAGTACTTTAAACTGCGTGATCAGTATACGAATATATTGCATTTAACAAGGTTTTATAATAGTATAAGAGCCAGTGATCGGCTACCAGTATGTATTTGACCAGACCTGATTTTTTACACAGAGAGTCTCCTATACCTACCATACATGGAATGGGGACTCACTAAGTCCGGAGTGGCCGCCGCGGCCCGTACTCAGGTGCGACAGGTACAAAATTTGACAAATTTTCAAAGTATTTGACCACGTCTGCCATTTGGAAATTTAATAATATATTATTATTGCTATTGAAAAATAACAATGGCAGACCATTATCGCGCGACAATCATCGTGGCAGACAATTTTTTAAGTACTAAAAAATATGAAATTTTGAAAGGTATATTTTTCATCACGGATTATTGTTCTATTTATTATTTCAAGCAAGTTTCGTAAATAAAATTTTTTTCTAAACTTTATAGTTCCGGAAATATTTAGAAAATTAAAAAAAAATCAGCTGCTCTTTTCTCTTGTTGATCTGTCAGAAATAAACTAGTTAAGCATGCTTTGATTAATTTTTACATGACGTGGAACATATTATGTAGGTGACCAAGTCGACGACTAGCAAATATCATATTGAATACTAGCCATTACCCGCGTCACCTCACGCGATATCAGAAATGTTATTTTCTTTATTTTACTATATCAAATGTCAATATTTTTGAAGTTGGAATGGTCCCGTCGCCCAATTGGTTGGAATTTTTTATTTGTTCCAAAACAAAAATAAAAAATGTCAAGAGAATATAAAAAAATATTTATGCCTATACCTATAAACAATATTTTTATTCTCACTTGACACTTTTTAATTTTGTTTTGGAACAAATAAAAAATTCCAACCAATTGGGCGACGGGACCATTCCAACTTCAAAAATATTGACATTTGATATAGTAAAATAAAGAAAATAACATTTCTGATATCGCGTGAGGTGACGCGGGTAATGGCTAGTATTCAATATGATATTTGCTAGTCGTCGACTTGGTCACCTACATAATATGTTCCACGTCATGTAAAAATTAATCAAAGCATGCTTAAGAGCCCGTTTCCCCTGGTTTTCTCAATGCAATACAGTGGTCTGCGGTCCCGTATAAATCTGATCGTAAAACGAAAGATAAAATTATGAAAAATTATTTTTATGGAGATTAAGGATCAATCTATGTCCCTATTGTACCATTTTTTTAATTTTTTAAGCAGAAAAATTTTTATAAAAATTTTAAAAACCGTAAAAAGTGTCTTTTAAAAGCATTCGCCATTAATTAACAAAGTAAAAAATGAAAAATTTGTTACAATACGGACATAGATTGATCCTTAATATAACTAGAAAAAAATATGCCGTAGCCTGTTTTCCAAAATTACGACCCAGTTTATACGGGAAGCCGTAGCTCTGCAATGAAAAAATATCGTAATATGTTGAATTGACTGGTGCTGTAACTACGGAAAGAACGGGTGTTTTTGAAATTATCATCTGTGCTGGCATGTGCCGTTAAAATTTAGGGCTGGGTTGTATACTATATAGTGGTTTGATATATTCGTTGCAACGATTTTAATTTAAAGTTCGCTGCATACGAGGCTGGATTTGCCGCTAGATTTCACTACTAGTTTTCTTAATTGCTATTATGTGCTCGCTTCACACAAGGGCGTAGATATTTTTTTTCTGGGGGGCGGGGTATAAAGCTAAAGAAATCAATATTTTTAAGTTTTATTAATAGGAACACCAAAACCAAACGACTAAACTAAAAAACTTTGTTTTGGGTAGAATTTGAAGAGCCAAAAAAAAGTCTTTTTCATATAGCCACACGGGTCTCGTAAAATTCACGTAATAATGCGGGACATTTCCTATAATACGGGACACGGAACTTTAATGCAGGACTGACCAGGGGTATGAAACTCAATGCTATTCGAGCTTCTCTTATTTGTCTGAAGGAATAATTTTAATGCCAACATGATAGCATGAAAATAATGAAAATGTACTTTTGACGAACTTTTTTCAGTCATTGGCATCGCTGAAATGGCGCCAGCTCACCAAAGCGCATCAAAGCGGGAGTTTCAAAATTGTCTACTTATGTTATGAACAATATTATTTAATAAAAAAGGATAAAAAACTGTTCAATTCTTACAAAATTACAATTATAAGAGGAAATGTATTTTAAACATCAACCATTTTGTTCGAAACGTGCTTGTTGTGACAACACCATTCCCAGGGCAGCTACGACACACACACCATTTTACACAGTTGGTATTAAAATCATTCCTTGTCATTTAAGAGGTCACCTTGCCATCACACGAGACATCTTTACAAACACACACTATGTCATAATGTTTGTTTGTGGGCCTTTGTTCATGTCACCCACGTTACAAGATACCGTTTCCAGATTGGTTCTTGCTCAGAGCCAGCAGATGACCTTGAAAGAACAATAGCCCCTGTACTTATTGTAATTTTGTGAGCTAGCAGGCGAGCCCACAGTGACTTCATTTCCAGCTTTGTACCAACAGAAGTCCAGCGTTTCAACATGGATTATCGCCGTGGAAAATAAACAAGATTACCTTTGTCAGCAGTACGTAAGAAAAAATGTAACATTGCCAAATATAATAGGTAAATATGTTATCTATCATACTTATTTTATTGATTTATATTGATATTTAACTTCCAATAGGAAGTTATTGTATTTAATAGTAGAAGAAAAATTATCTGAAAAGTCAAAACAGAAAAAAAATTTTGTCACAGCATAATTAAAATGGAAGAGATTAATTTTACATCTATACACATAGAATATATTGAGAATTTTAATTATGAAGAGATAATAAAATAAATATGAATTCAAATAAAATTATGTACCTACATAATAAAAATTCAGAATTAATGACAAAATAAGAATTTTGAATTAAATTATTATGTAAATAATAAAACTGTTTTAATTACTATGGCACTAGTACAGGTAATAGAGAATTTTTTTCTGCATTATCCTACAACTTTTTTTGTTTTCTTAAATAGGTTCAGTATCACGTACTGACCCTAAGTGCACAAAATCCTTACAAATTAGGAGGGCGGAAGTGCCGCCATTATGACAAAAACCGTTTCAGCCTATATCTCCCTAACCGTGCACTTGAGGCGAAAAAAGGTAATAACCTTTATTGTAGATAAATAAATTTACTATCTTTTTTGTTCAATACTTTTTTTTGTATCACTTACCGTTTACGACTTATTCAACTATTACGATTTGTTTATTGACTTTTGGATCCATATCTCTTCTAATAATTGTTTAAACAATAAAATGCTAATGACTTAAGTTTTAAATCTACAAATTTTCTACAGCTTTTAATTCAAACTTTTTTTCTAAAATTAATATTTTTTAAGTTATAACGCGTTAATGTCAAAAAACCTGTGCCTAGGCGCATGAGTGGACATAATAAAATAAGAATGAATTGTAATAAAATTATGTACATAATAAAAATTCAGAATTAAAAAACCAAAAAAATAAAGTGTGCATTCATTTTTTTAATTGATTTCTAGTAAATTAACTGATTTATTATTAACTTCCCGCTTAAAAAAAAAAAAAAATTTTTTTTTCAAAAATCGGGAAGTTATTGGTTTCACCCCGATTTTCGAAAATCGAGTTTTCGCCAGATATCGACGTTTTGAGGTCCTAGGAAGCTATTGAAACTATTTTGGCGATGATGTCCGTAGGTCTGTATGTGTGCGTGTGTGTGTGTGTGTGTATGTATGTATGTAAACCTTTTATATCTTTTGAATGGAGTGTCCGACTGAAACGCGGCATCTGACGTGAACTTGGTGAACTTAGACTTCCTGAAAATTTGAAACGATTCGGCCCAAAAAATTTTGAGAAATCTTAAAAAAACAAGTTTCAAAAATTTTTTAAAATTTGTTTTTGTAAAATATTTTCTAAACTACTAAACCGATTAATTCCAAAATCTAATCAGCTCTTCTCCTTAACAAACTGCGTCGATTTCCGCAAACCGCATCAAAATCGGTTCATTTGTTCACGAGATACCGTGAACGAAAAAATCGTAAAAAAGTGTTTTTTAAAATGACTCTTAAAATTGTTATCAGATCGATTTTTTTGTAATAAATTACTTTCTTAGGCTAAAAAAACTGCGTCGATCGCCGCAAACCAGATCAAAATTGGTTCATTTGTTCATGAGATAACGTGAACGAAAAATTAGGAAAAAAGTAATTTTTTATAATTACTCGTGAAATTCTTATCAAATCGATTTTTTTGTAATAATTTACTTTCTTAAGTTAAAAAACTGAGTCGATCGCCGCAAACCGCATCAAAATCGGCTCATTTGTTCACGAGATATCATGAACGAAAAATTTGTAAAAAAGTGTTTTTTTTTTAAATTGCTCGTAAAATTCCTATGAGATCGATTTTTCTGTAATAAATTACTTTTTTAGGTTAAAAAATTGCGTCGACTACCGCAAATCGCATCAAAATCGGTTCATTTGTTCATGAGATATCGTGAACGAAAATTTCGTAACAAAGTGTTTTTTTTTTTTTGGGCTCGAAGAGCTAAAAAATAAACTTCTTGCTATATTTTATATATTTTTGAGCGTTTTGTACTCGAAAATAGCGGGAAGTTACAGGGATGGCCTGCAGGGTCAAACTTCTTTTCAAATTTTTATTTATGCAACTGTATTAGATTCCATAGCTCATTCATTAGCTCATAAGTTGGCTAATAGTTGTGTCACTGTGGAGTAAAGAAACTCAGTCATAAATTAAATAATTAAATAAATAATATATAAAACAAATAATGAAAGTCCTATATTTTTGCAACTTTAAAAAAATACTTTTTTTTTCGAAAAAAAGGTGGCAACCCTAATTGTAACAAACAGTACCTACTGTATTATAGTTATTATTATGAATATACAATACATTTTTTTCCATATTTTTGTGACATTTAACATAATTCTATTTTTTGTAAACTATTTCTTTGCAGATAAATTATATGTTGTAAAGTTTTGTAATTCTGGATATAAAATGAATATAGCACATCCCTATTTGATATCTGCAGTCTATACGTGTCTGTGTTAGTATACTAACACATATAATAGTATGTATATCACTATAACGAGGCATATAATAATTCGGTTCTCTTTGTCAATCCTTCTCACATGTGTGAAAGATAGAGAGAGAGCATTCAATTCTCATAGACCACAATAATTAGGTGTACTATTATGAATGGAATGTTTCAAAATGTTTCCTCACCACACGCCGCAAAATACAGCTTCCCCTCTGTGATCGGCAAACGGGCTCTTAACTAGTTTATTTCTGACAGATCAACAAGAGAAAAGAGCAGCTGATTTTTTTTTAATTTTCTAAATATTTCCGGAACTATAAAGTTTAGAAAAAAATTTTATTTACGAAACTTGCTTGAAATAATAAATAGAACAATAATCCGTGATGAAAAATATACCTTTCAAAATTTCATATTTTTTAGTACTTAAAAAATTGTCTGCCACGATGATTGTCGCGCGATAATGGTCTGCCATTGTTATTTTTCAATAGCAATAATAATATATTATTAAATTTCCAAATGGCAGACGTGGTCAAATACTTTGAAAATTTGTCAAATTTTGTACCTGTCGCACCTGAGTACGGGCCGCGGCGGCCACTCCGGACTTAGTGAGTCCCCATTCCATGTATGGTAGGTATAGGAGACTCTCTGTGTAAAAAATCAGGTCTGGTCAAATACATACTGGTAGCCGATCACTGGCTCTTATACTATAAGAATTGATCAACGTCTGCCTTAAATTCTCTCTAATTGTTGTCAACAAAAAAAACCCTTTAACTTTTGTACTTTATCACGCAACACGCATATGTCACAAATCGTCTGCACTTGGAATAATAGCCTTTATTAGGGGCGGAGTTCAGCTAAGCTGTTCTTCCACTCAACCCATTAAAAATTCAAACATAACAAAAACAAATATGTCTTACAAATCAAGAGCGATTTATGAATATGCAGCGTGTATTTAGCCAGTTGAGGTATCCTTGATGATATCGGGTGTTTTTTTAGACTGATAGAACTTTCGATCGGGATAACTGTGATTTGACAGAAGGTAGAAGCCATGCTGTTTTGACATTTCTGTTCAGTAAGCATTGACAAATTATCATGGAAACACGCACGTCGCAACAACGTTTAGAAATTGTTGAAATTTATTTTCAAAATTAGGGTTATATTCGCCAAACTTATAGAGCACTTCGTGAAATTTATGATTTACGTAATCGTCCATCAGAGCAGCTTATTCGTCGAACTATCGGTAGATTTCGGACAACATTTCTCTACTTGATGCAGCAACCACAACAACAACAACATGACAAAGAACTGTACGTACAGAGGAAAATATCGGTTCTGTAAGTGCTAGTGTTAATGAGATCCAAATTTGTATATTCGTCGACGTTCACAGCAAGTTGGACTCTGTGCATTCACCACATGGCAAATTTTGCGTAAAGATCTTGGTCTACATCCATACAAGATCCAACTCGTCCAAGAACTAAAGTCACTTGACCATAGCAAGCGTCGTTTGTTTGCTGATTGAGCCCTAGAACAGTTTGAAGTTGATCCACTTTTTTCTCGAAAAATTGTGTTTAGTGATGAAGCTCATTTCTGGTTGAATGGCTACGTAAATATGAGCAAAATTGCCGTATATTATGGATTATTTTTTGCGGTTATGTGAAGTCATTGGTTTATGCTAATCAACCAGAAACAACAGACGTTTTGCAAGCCAACATAACTGGTGTTATTGATGAAATAAGGCTTGAATTACTCGAAAAAGTGGCCCAAAATTGATCTGATTGAATGCGGTTCCTCAAAGCTGTTCGTGGTGGACATATGTCGGAAATTATTTTTTAAACTTAAATGTCATAAAATAATCTTTCAAATAAAAAAAATTGACTTCAATCTTAATTTAATTAAATGTTTATTTCAATTTAAAGTTCTATCATTCTAAAAAGACATCCATTATAACTTCAAGCATTTTTCTGGCAGCACAACTAGTTGCACAGTGCACTGTCATGGCAGCCCGGTAAGACAGGTCCCTACATATTTACTTCCTAGTGTATGTTGTCGTGTCAGGAGCTAATCAAGTATATAAATTTTGCATCGAAAGTGAGTTCCCTCCCGTTGTTTCATTAGGATTGCTACAATAAATTTAATCTTCCCTAAAAATATCATCCTGCCAGATATGAGCTTAGTATGTATTCTTACTTTCAACGCTTCACATATTATAGCCAAGGTAAGTTTGTTTCAACATGACTGGGAGTTGTTGTATTGTTGTAACTTTATAACAGTTAAGTGTGAAAGTGACTTTCCTATCTCTGACTTTGTGCTGATTCTTTAGTTGAGTATTGATACGTGGTAATTGCAACTTTTGTGTGAGTCAAGTGTGAAAGTGACTTTTTAACTCCCCTACCGTTTAGACGTAATATTCTTACTACACATTTGCGTTGATCGCTGCTCAAAACCAACTGCCATATAATTATTTCGTTACAAGACATGTCAACAACATTATTTTAGCTGTGCCTATTATTTCCTCAATAACCCTACAATATTTGGAAAGATTAATTACTTATACTCTTAATTACATATAAATGGCAGTTTCAATCAAATCTATAGGTGTTATTAACATATATGTATAACTAAATATACCTAGATATAAATCGAGAGGAAGTTTAACTTAAAATTTGAAATTAAAACTGACCACAAAATAAATATATTCAAAAAATTCGTTGTCTGTAAAGTCGGTTTACGGACGATAGTTTTACGTGATAACGTATTCCGCTCGAATATCATATTTAATAATACATAACCTAAATTTTAGTAGCTGTCAAACTATATTTTTACCGACTAATAATTTGATCAGCCAAAGCAAAATACATATTTTTAAGCAATTATAAAAGACATTTAAAAGAATGTATATGTATTATATATTTGTTAACAAACCGTATAATTTATCTGCTGTTATGAAATACAGATATCTCCCAAGATTTGTTTTTGATACAAAATGTAGCTGCGTTTGTGTACAAACTATCAATTGATGAATACATTTCCATTCGTTGTGAATAATATCATATTTTATTCATAATGACGGCAATCAGTTATTTTTAATAAAATGACATTTATTAATTATTATTAGCGCCATATTGCCATTATCGTGCGTTCAGTTATACTTTGGCTTGGATGAATCGGTAATAATTATATGACACAAAAAATATCCGTGCAAAAACGAACAAATAACGATGTATTATCTGAAAAATTGCTTTAAAAATTCGATAATTTATGACATTTTTATTAGATATCTTGATTTTAAGTCTTAATTTCCACGGTTTATAAAACAAAGGCCATCTGTCAAATGTAGCTTTCGCTGGAACAGCCGAAAAAAATGTTGAACGCACACTACTCTCTGACGTCACGCGAGAAGAGTGAGAAATGCGTACAAGCCGACGCCGATCGTGCTTCACTATCGCTTATACTGTGCTCTCGCTTGCACGCACAGGGTCAGGCGGAACGTTACGGCGTTACACTTTTGCGTGCGTGCAGCTGGTGTTTCATCAATTTATAAGACGTTATCACGTCAAAAATTACTCTACGCTCACAATTGAAATCTTGGTATTTTGGAATATCGTAGTATGTTCTTTTTGATACAAATATCTGTAAGTACACCAACAATAATAAACGGAATTGAAACCCTTCTGTATATTATATAGTGAGATTTTTATGAAAAAAAAAATGAAATTAGAAAAACTTCCAGCGCAAAAATTGTGGATGCCGGATCAGATGCAGTTGAAATAAATTATTTCTGTTGTTTTGTAATTAAATTGTTATTTCATACTTTTTTAATTACCTGATCAAAAACTAAATAATTAGGCTCAAACTCAAAGTTTTTAGCTGTACAAAAAATCCTGAATTTGTGCCCTTCTAACAAGGTCTACTAATCTCCCGAATGAACGAAAATCAGATTTTACCAGATTCCGAGCTTTTTACGGCAAAAACAGTAAAATAAATAAAGAAAACTTTACTGAAACCCCTAAAAAATGTTCAATAAATATACCTATATTTTTGTCAGATTCGTTTTCTGCAAAATTTTCAGTGTTTCGTGGACCCTAAATAATGTTTTAAGACTTGTAACCACGACTGGGGATTACATAATCACTCCTTTTTTCGAAAAAAAACAGCCTTATAGGCCCCACTCACGATCAAACTTCATGCCACAGTTCAGTGTTCAAACTTATAGTTCAGTGAAGCATGATAATGTGTGGGACAAATAAACACTGAAACCAACACTGAAGTCAAGCATGAACTCATCAAATGCATCTTGATTTTTGAACGACTTCAGTGTTCAGTGTTCAAGTAAACTGCTGTGTGTGTGGGTTTTTCAGTTCAGTTTTTGGAGTTCTGTGTTTTGTACAACCAGAAGCCAAAAATCTCAATGTTGCTGCCTTTCTTGTGCAGAAATAGATTTTCGCATATTTGTGTCTTGGTTCTTAATAAATAGGGTAACTAATTCCAGTAAATAGTTGTAAGTTAATTCATCCATTCGTAAATAATTATTCCAATCAAGCGGCTCAAGATGTAATTCATTAATCAAATAAACATGACTTCTTGAATCACGCATTTCTAACCAATTTTTCACCCATATTCTTCTTTTTTTTTTCTTATTTCTCTGTTTTAAATACAATCCCATAGCTATGAACAGCCAATCCTCACTATTTAAATTACTCATTTAGTTCTTATTAATGAACTATACTCTATAGTATAATATTATAGTGTGTATATAATATAATATATCTTATGTATCTATACTCGACGAGTGTATGCCAACATCTGAACCAAACTGAACACAAAAAATTTAAAAAAATGAGCAGTTTGCATGAACTGTGTATGGTGCCAGTCAGTCTTTCGATTAATCGGTCCAACTTCACTGAACACTGCTCATATGAAGCTCACAACGCGCGTTAGCCTAACGCGCGTTTACAATTTCTATACAATTGTATATAACTGTTTATATGATAACGCGCGTTGGTGGCGATCCTTCGATTTAACACGCCAAATGCATGGGAAACTTTCGTAAAGTGCAATAAAATAGGTTAGAAACTTCCGAGAACATTTCGGAAGGTCAGCCATCGTCGCGTGATTAGGAAAAACTGAGGAACAAAACGAATCGGAAAACGGAGCAAGCGTCCACATGCACCGAGTTGTCCGCACAGGTCATGGATTTCAAAGCTCATTTGCTCAGTTATCGCTGCAACTGTACCGTCTTCCCGCCGGACTCAAAACTGCGCAGTTTTCCGATCCACACGCAACGTTTTATCTGCAACGTGTTGAACTGCGCAGACAAAAGGTTGTGCAAAACGTAGCGTGTGGACCAGCCTTTAAATATATAGATATAAACATTATATAACTTCAAAGTTATCAAATCATCTATATTTGCAAATTTGTCAAATATTCTAGCACATTTGACTCATAAAAATATATTACACCGTGTTTTATACCAATAGGCGATATTAATTAATCGAGTTGGTGTTCTGTGTATCATCATCATTCATTATTACATAGTATAAAAGAAAGTCGCCAATTCCCTCTGTCTGTTTGTCCACGTTATTCTTTCAAACCACGCAACGGATTTTGAAAGGGTTTTCACTAATAGAAAGAGCGATAAGCCAGGAAGGTTTGTATATATAATTTGTAAATATTTTGTACAAAATATGACTGAACTAAGAGAATGTTTTGTCAAAAAGCACTATCATTACATAGTGTAGAAAAAAAGTTGCTGTCTGTTTCTCCGCTTACTTCTTCTAAAGCACGCAACGGATTTTGAAACGGTTTTCAGTAACAGAAAGAGCGATAAACGAGGACGGATTGTGTATATAATTTGTAAATATTTTGTACAAAATATGGCTGAACTATGACGGTGTTTTGTCATCACTACATACTATTAGAGACAAATTACCATTTAAATTAACAAATGCTAAACAGTTTTGTATTGAGATGAACTTTGAGTGCGTGGCTATAAAAACTAAACTTAACGGAAAAAATGTTATAATACTGACTATATACCGGAGCAACAAAGGTGAAATTAACATTTTTTTAAATCAACTTGAATGTGTACTGACAGAATTATATAGTAAATGTGATAAATTAATTCTATGTGGTGATTTAAATATAAACTATCTATGTAATACTCCTGTTAGAAAAAGACTCTTTGATACTCTAGATGGATTTAATTTAATAATGAAAGCTAAACAACCGACAAGAGTAAACAGTGGGCTGGACTATATTGCAACAAATCTTGAATATACAATTCTTATAGATGACCCTAACATATCTGATCATGCTGCCCAAATATGCGACATTGAGATTGGTAAAGAAACTAATGTAAAAAGATACTATTGGAGTAGGCCACGAAATGATAACAATATTGCGCACTTCATTTCGATAATTTCTGTAATAAACTGGAATGAGGTTTATGACTTATGTTACTAACAATGTGGATGAAGCTTTTGAAAACTTTTGGGATCTGTTCTCATGGTGTTTAGATTTGACCTGCCCCAAAAAAAAAAATATTCGAAAAAAATCTGCTGCATAAAAAAAGTTGGTTAACTGATAAAATTATCTGTGATTCAAAAAATCTCAACAGCCTATATCACCCAAGTAAAATTTCCAATGATCAAAATTTAATGGAATACTACAAATTCATGAAAAAAATGCACACAAAAACTATTTATGATGCAAAAAAGTGCTACTTTCAAAATAAATTAAACAACAAAAATAATAGTAATCGTCAATTATGGCAAATAGTGAATCAGATTACAGAAAAAAAATACAAAGAAAGGGGATGACTTGTGCTTAAACTATAATGGTAATATAATTAACACCGAATCTAGTATTTCTAATTCATTTGCAGAATATTTCTCTTCGATTGCAGAACATACAGTTCAAAGCTCGAAGCTGAATCTAAATTGTAATGAATGTACAACACTTAAAGAGACTGTAAACAGTATGTACATTGCTGAAATTACTGATAATGATATTATCACGGCTATTAATGATCTAAGTAATTCCAGTTCATCTGGAATTGATGAAGTTCCCAGAAGATTAGTAAAACTGGCTCACATTTTTATTATAAAACCACTTTCTTATATCATAAACCTATCTCTAAAGACTGGTTGGTTCCCGCAACGTTTAAAAAATAGTTTGATTAAGCCGATATTCAAAAAAGGTGATCAAATGAACATTGAAATTGAAAATTATAGACCTATATCGCTCTTATCAGTATTTTCAACAATTATTGAAAAATGTGTTAGCACTCGTATAATGAATTATGTACTAAAATATAATTTACTTGCTCCAGAACAGCATGGTTTTAGACAGGAACACTCAACTGAAACTGCTGTACCTATTTTCATTGATTATTTACTAAAAGAGTTAGACAGTGGAAAACATGTTGCTGGAATGTTCTTTGATCTCAGCCGTGCGTTTGACTGTGTTAATCCTGAATTTTTAAAAATTAAACTAAATGCTATAGGAATTCGTAGTAATATTTGTTCTTGGATAATATCATTTATGTCAAACAGAACCATTAGAGTTAATGTAAATAATAATATGTCTCATGAATTTCCAACTGTATTAGGTGTACCTCAAGGCTCGGTCCTTGGCCCATTACTGTTTTCATTATTTATAAATGACATGCCTCAACACATAAACCTGGGTAAGATTATTATTTATGCGGACGATACGTCTATTGCAATATCAGCTAATACAATAGATGAATTGGAAATTAAAATCAATCAAATATTTAAGGAATTTGAAACATGGTGTTTCAAAAACTCTTTGGTACTAAATGCAAATAAAACAAAATGTATTTACTTTCATAAAAAGCGCATTATCCCTAAGCTTACCCTAACTCTTAAAGGTGATTATGTAGAACTTTCTGAAAAAACTAGTTTCTTGGGAGTAATTATTGACCAAAATTTAAGGTGGACTTCTCACATTGATGCTCTCTGTTCTGATTTAAACAAATATTACTATTTAATTAAGACGTTAAGTAACTATCTAAATGTTAAACAGCTTCTGAACATTTACTATGCCTTGATTTATTCAAAATTAAGTTTTAATATCATTGTTTGGGGTCAAGCTTGTGACATTCAAAGAGTTTTTGTGATACAAAAAAGAATTATTAGAACAATATTTAAATTAAAATATAACGAGACATGCAGACCAATTTTCAAATCTAATCGTATATTAACTGTTACCTTCATTTATCTGTTTAAGATCTTGCTCTATGTTAAAAAAAAATATCTCTCATCTCGACTGTGTTTCTGAAGTGCATCATTATGAAACTAGGCAAAAAAATTTAATATATAATGACTTTTTTACAAATTCTTTTTTTACTAAATCTCCAAGATATGCTGGTGGTAAATTATATAATCATTTGCCAAAAGAAATTAGAGGTATACAGAATTACAAAAAATTTATGCACACTTTAAAATTTTATCTTACTGACAAATGTATATACAACATTCAAGAATTTATTGATATCAAACTATTTTTATGTTTGACGCTATTTATACTGTGTATACAGTCTTTAATAAAGTCTTATTATTATTATTATTATTATTATTATTATTATTATTATTATTATTATTATTATTATTATTATTATTAATACCAAGTTGCGGTTTCCCTCTGTCCATGGTATCCGCGTACTCCTTCTAAACAACGCAATGGATATTGAAACGGTTTTCACTAATAGAAAGAGCGTTAAACGGGGATGGTTTGTATGTATAATTTGTAAATATTTTAAATTAAATATGACTGAACTATGAGGATGTTTTGTTAAAAAACACTATTACTACATAATATAGAAAAAAAATTTCTGCCTGCCTTTGTCTGTTTGTCCGCTTACTTCTTCTAAACCACGCAACGGATTTTGAAACGGTTTTCACTAACAGAAAGATCGATAAATTAGAAAGGTTTGTGTATATAATTTGTAATTATTTTGTACAAAATATGACTGAACTATGACGGTGTTTTGTCATCACTGCATACTATTAATACCAAGTTGTCGTTTCCCTCTGTCCATGGTATCCGCGTACTTCTTCTAAACAACGCAATGGATTTTGAAACGGTTTTCACTGATAGAAAGAGCGTTAAACGGGGAAGGTTTGTATATATAATTTGTAAATATTTCGTACTAAAAATCGCTGCAATATGACGGTGATTTGTCAAAAATCACTATCACTACATCTATATATTTAAGCGGTACACTGGCAAAAATTCGAAAATGACTCGACTGATTTGAATACTTTTTTTATTTTGTTCGCCCGAATACAGGGGTGGTTTATAAAAAAAATAAAATTCCAAAGGAACAGCCGAAAAATGGAATAAATCGATTTTTTTTTTATATGTTCATGATAGTCCCAATAAGATTTTTGTGGAAAGAAAAGCTCGAATATAAACACAGAATATGGTGGAGCCGTAGGCTCCACTAACTACCATTGTCACTGCTGATCGGGGCGCAGCCCCGTGAAGCGAGACTGTAACATGGATTACGGTGGAGCCGTAGGCTCCACTACTGTTATTGCTGCCGACCGGGACACAGCCCTGTGAGACAATAGTGTTTCGTCTTAATCGCGTGCGAAATATATGACAATGTTCTGCAAATACGGCTATTATTCCATAATAATCTATCTTTTATAGACAATCTACAAATCCACGCGAAGCTGGATCGGGCCACTAGTAATTATACAATGTTTAGATGCGCTTATCGGCATGTTCAATATTCATGCATAAACTGTTATGTTGTAAGCCTGTGTAATCCATTTGGACATCATTAAATTCGTAGCTTAATTATACTTATTCTCGGCAACATGCTCTGTGACTGTAGTTCTAACTAGCCCAATGTATACAAGGTGTTCATTAGACATTGTTAATAAATGTTACCAAAGGTGTAGATATATGTTTTCTCTTTAAAGCAAAAAAGTCAATATTTTTTAAGTTTTATTAATATCACACAAGAATACTCACGAAGAAAGGTGTCAAGCAAAATATTAATTCCCAAACAAATTTTACAGATTCGCCGCATTATGAAATAAAATACGCTGTTGCAATCTTGTCTAAATTTTGTTTTTTAGTTAGGTATCCGTAATATTTTCAGTTTTATTTTTAATTATTATGGTCCTAAGGAGGGGGTAATTACCCCCTTTGCCCTCCATATCTAGATACGCCCTTGAATGTTACATCGTTAATAGGTTCTCCATAACAAACATAACCTTAATGTAGTTGATCAAAATGTTATTCTCTCTTTTCAAGCTAATACAACTAGTTCAAAAAACTATTATAACTAATGGCGTTTTCGGCATCGAGAACTGCCCCGGTGAAGGGCAGTACGAATGGGTAACTATTGGTTCAAAAAAATTGTTTATTGTTTACATATAATTATTTAACCAATAGTTATCCGTTCGGTTTGTACTGCTCCGGGGCAGTTCTCGATGCCGAAAACGCCATAAGCCAGTTATTACAGTTACTTGAAATAAGTAGTTATTACTATTAAACATAAATAAAACAGGTAAAAAAACTTTTTGAATAAAACAGTTTCATTGTACAATCGATGATTATGGAGCAGCTAGCTGATTGCTTTGACTGCTCTTCAGGCATCGCATAGTGTGCGTATCCCAGCCACTCTCATATTCACTGAAGAGAGGTGGAACCACTGTCCGATTTTGTTGGATTTCCAGTCACATTTCAAGCCTTTACTTCTATAGTAATTTGAAAGTGAGAAGGCTTTGATAACGTTAATAGACTAGACAATTCCAAAATTGCGTTTTTTTAAACCAATCAGATAACATTTTAAGTACTTTAACAATTATATATGTAGCTCTACATTGGTCCACTGCGTAGGTTTTCAATTATTTGACAAAATTCGATGAGACATAAACAATTTAAAAAAAAAAGAAAAAATACTTGGATAGTTTACTTAAAGAGCTTATCTAAAACGCGTCTTCATCCAAAAAAAATAGAAAAATTTATTTTTGGAAATCTAGAGATTTGATTGTCAATATTGCAACTTTAAAATGTGATATTGATTATTGATATTTTATCAAGCTTAACATATTATGTACCTACCTATTATAAGTTACAATTAGGTATTCATTGTGCACTATATAGGTATACGTTTTAATAGGTTTTTTATTCAACTAAGACGATTTTAACATTTTCGAATGAAAACAACGAAAAATCGCGTGTAAAAAAGTTAAATAACTTAGAAGAAAATAATTTTTTGGCGCTCCCACCCTATATAGGTGGTAACTTTGTTGTAAATGTGTAGGTATATTTTTGAAACCGCACGTTGATAATTTTTTTTTTACGCTTATATACATTATACAGGGTGGGGCATTTACAGTGTTATTGAGCAATAGCCCTTGAACTATTGATGATATCCAAAATTGTTTGAGATAAAAGTTATATTGTTCTAGAAAGCCGTCATACTGGACCATCCTATTTTTTTTTTCGGTGGAAGCGCCGAAGCTACATTAAGGTCAACTACACTTTTTTAACTAGAAACCCATATTTTTTGTCTTGGATTATAATAAGATCGAAAAATGTTTGGAACAAAAGTTATTTTCTTTGACCCAAAAAACAATAATTCGAGACAAAAATTATAGATTTCTAGTTAAAAAAGTGGAGTTGATCTTGATGTAGCTTCAGCGCCTCCACCGATAAAAAAATAGGATGGTCCAATATCACGGCCTTCTAGAACAATATAACTTTCATCTGAAACATTTTTTGATCTCAATAATAGTTTAAGAGCTATTGCTCTGTAACAGTTTAAATGCCCCACCCTGTATATGTTTATAATCATATATACTGACAAATAAGCCATTCATAATTTCAAAAATTTGACTTCATATTTGTGTTCAGCATAGTCAAAAACGTTAGTATACAGATTTTCTTAACTTTTTATCGATTTATACTCGAGATATTCCATTTTACAGCTTATTTATCAGTTATTCGTTAAAATAAAAAATAGAGAATAGTTACTTCTTACCACAACAAGTTTATTAGTGGATGTACATTTCGAGAGCTATGCTCTCATCTTCAGCAATACACTAAACTCGTTTAAACTAGTTTAGTGTATTGCTGAAGATGAGAGCATAGCTCTCGAAATGTACATCCACTAATAAACTTGTTGTGGTAAGAAGTAACTATTCTCTATTTTTTATTAGATTCAAACCACAGTGCTCCTAATATTTTTGTTATCAGTTATTCGTTAATAAAAAAAAATAAATTTCCGAAAAAATTGAAGGTGGCATTTTTTGTTAACACAGTTTGGAGGATAATACAATTGGTTTCTTCAAAAAATATGTAGGGGAGAATTATTCCGAATATAAGGCACGTTTTCGGCTAATTTGACTCCATTAAATGGATAATGAACAATTTGAAATATATATTACTGATATTATTACGTTTTTGGGTAATTATAAAAGTCCTCTAGTAGAGGGAGTTGGTTCTTTTCTTTTCTATTTATATACTTATTAGTGATGTGCCGGATATCCGTATCCGCATCCGTTAGTTTTTGGCGGATCTTTTACGGATCTTTTACCTTATTAATTTTCAATGCATAGATGAAATTATATATATACCTAGGTGATTAGGTAATAATGAAAAACCGTTAAATTCCATTCAGATTATTTTTTATTTTTTTAAATCGTATTTGGCACCTTTATATTGCAAACATTTATCGTAGTGAGTACCATACCAATAGTACATAACTCAAAGGTATTAAAAAACGATCTTTATAATGAGATTTTGCACATCGATCTTTGGAAAGAGACAATCTGTTATGAGAGTTAACTCATAAAAAGGTCAATAACTTTTTCTCATAACAGATAATCTCTTTCCAAAGGTCGATGTGCAATATTTACCGTTGCGTACTCTAAGAAAGTTAAGATCCGTATCCGTATCCGCGGATCTTGAAACCAAATATCCGTATTCAGATCCGTATCCGCGGATATACATTTTTAACGATCCGACACATCACTAATAGGTCAATCAATCAATAGGTTTTTTCCATAATGATGAAAATTTGTTAATTGTCATTATGAATTTCTTTCTATTCTAACTTAATCCTAAATTTCTATCCCTTTTTTTTCGGCAAGAGAAGAAAATTTTTGTGAATCGTGCGGGCGTGAAAGTGTTAAGGGGGAGTGGCCCTTAACACTTTCACGTCCGCACGATTCACAAAAATTTTCGTCCCTAGTTGCCGAAAAAAAAGGGATAGAAATTTCGGATTAAGTTAAGGTTTGTAAACTTTTTTTGCATTTTTTCAAGAATTTTTTAGACAATACCGGTAATGCTGTTTTTTTTTAATTTAATTTCCATATAATAATACATCTGAGCTACATTTTCTTAAAATTCTATAGCAAAATATTGATAAATAAACCGTTGGAAGCAAATATCCGCGGGCGCCTCGAAAAAAAGTTGTGTTACGCTGTACGCTGTAACTCTATTGCACCTATTCGTTGGAAATTTTGTATACCTACTATTTCAACTTACAACTTTTATGAAAACACTAGTTTGCGGATATGAATTAGCTTACCGAAGGGTGCGTATTTAATTTGGTGCAGATGTTGGATTGATATTAGTATTGAAATTATTAAGTAATATGTAGTTTATTAGATAAAAAGACGGTTTTAAATTAAAACCCTTTATTTATTAAATTGCAACGTTTCGTCCTATATTTCGGACTTCTTCAAGCACTAGAAAACGATATACAAAAATAAAATTCTTTTATTAATACTGGTTAAGTTAATTGTTAAATTTATATTAGAATTTTAAAATTATTGTCACAATAATGGTAACCTTTCTAGATTTATATTATGAATAATATAAATATAGAAATGTTACAATCATTGTTTTAATTTGTGACAATATAATTTTATAATTCTGAAATAAACTTAACAATTTTAAAAATTAACTTAACCATTATAAATAAAACAATAATTTTAACAAGTATCGTTTATTAGTGAGACCATGTTCACAGCTCTCATACGACAAAATACTGATATGATTTGACAGCATTTGACACTCTGAAGATGGTACGAAGTGTACCTAAACGTCAGTTATAAATGCAATTTTAATAATTCACTATTACTTTATTTGATCCCTTTGTCACGGATTCTTCCAAAACCTGCTCCAATGTATTTTATATGTATCTTATATTAACTAAGTAAAAAATTGGTTAATAATTTATAATTAAATTATATTAGTACCTACACTAAACATGCCAATACCACGAAACACGAATCTATCAAGATAAAATACGTTATGCCGGGTCATAAATTACCTGAAGTATATGCAAAATTTAATCCATTAAATTAAAAACTGATATAACTCGAGCGAATTCACCATTAAAAGCTAGTGTAAATATATACATCTTATTTGTTAGGTATATGAAAATGTCAAATTGGAACTTTCTTTTGCAAAATGCCTTGTCCCCAAGTTAATATGTAATAATTATCTATTGTGTGTACGGTTTTCACCTCACACCCTGTACCTATACACGGACAACGACGTTATTGTAGGTGCCTATTCAGTAAACTAATCAATAACCTCTCTGAAGCTACTTGTGTAACCGTTACTCACTTAATAGTGCTTTACGCCGACAAAGCCCTGTTTAGAATAGCTGATGTCGTTAACTTAAGTTTATTACTCTTCTTAAAACAAATTAAATAATAGTATATTACATCACAAGGGCCGAAAGTTGAATTTTCAAATCTCGGCCCTGCGCGTCATGATGCCCTCGGCGAGATTTCAACTTTTAAGGCCGGTATGGTGTAGGTATACGATTTTTCTTCATATCCGTTCGAAAGTACATACTTTCGTCGGCAGGGACGAAAAATTGAGAAAAGTGAGAACGGCGGGAGGAAAAAATTTCTCATGCGTATTTATACTCGTAACTAGGGTTACCGCTGTTATTTAATATAATAAATAACAGGGAGTAAATGTCAAACTTTCGATCGAGGTATAAAGAAACATAATTTTATTCCTTAATTCCATGGGTACTTAGTGCAGTCTTAGAGAAGGACAAAGTCAAACTCTGTAGACAAATCCCACCAGGACAGAGGCTGGACGACAAAGCTTTCTCTATTAATAATAAACAATTACTACAATAACTAAATAAAAACTATCTTTATACAGGGTGAGTCAGACCACCCGTATCAGTCGTTTTTTTCGAAAACGATTAGTCGTAGTGAGTTGTCTCAAAAATCTGTATTATAAAAGCCCTAATTAAGAATCGAATGGTGATATTTTTTCCCCCCGGAAAGGTCGGCTTCCAGAATGTTCAGAACTCCGGAATGTTAAATGGCACGATAGGTCGAAAGTGGTATTGTTGAAAAGATCTTTAAAAAATAAGCAAGTTTTGTAGGACATTTTTTTTTGTTACTGCCACCCCTGTTAAGTAATATTCGTTTGAAATTATTAAACTAACATGTCAGAATAACAAAAAAGTCGGCATTTAAAATCTAGTTACCTAATTAAACAATGTCACAATAAGTTTTCAATAATTGCAATTGTTTTTTTTTTGTCGGAAAATACTTCCAGGTACTCATAACATATCTAGAAGAGCTCTGCAGTGTTTAGAAGTAAATTGAAGACAGTTTGAACATTTGTGACATTGTTTAATTAGGTAACTAGATTTTAAATGCCAACTTTTAAAATTAAGTTTGTTATTCTTACATGTTAATTTAATAATTTCAAACGAATATTACTTAACAGGGGTGGCAGTAACAAAAAAAAATGTCCTACATAACTTGCTTATTTTTTAAAGATCTTTTCAACAATACCACTTTCGACCTATCGTGCCATTTAACATTCCGGAGTTCTGAACATTCCGGAGCAAACTAACAGGGCAGCCGACCTTTCCGGGGGGAAAAAATATCACCATTCGATTCTTCATTAGGGCTTTTATAATACAGATTTTTGACACAACTCTCTACGACTAACCGTTTTCGAAAAAAACGACTGATACGGGTGGTCTGACTCACCCTGTATACAAAATTCGGGTATACGCGTGTTCCTAATTATTTTCCTTCTAGACGGCTTGACCGATTTTAATGATCTTTTTTTGTACTTATGGATTCACCTAGAATAGATGGTTCTTAGCTAACCCGGTAGGTGGTGCTGTTGATGTTGTCAAAATTCTGATTTTTTTTTATTCGCGACTAAATTTTTTTCATTTTCATTTTATTTATCACATAAAAAAAACATATAATCCCAAACTTTAAGCTTCCCAACACCTCTTATTATTCTAAAAATCTAAAAGAAATAATTAGTTTTTATAATTTACCCATATAGCAAATAAGGTTTGAATGTCCTGAATTGTTTATTATACCCTTGCTCCATATGCAGCAAAAAGTCTTCACAGAAGGGAAAGGTGTCTGATCCGTATGTTTTGTCAGTTTTTCGAAAAAAACTCGTAAACCATCCAACGCAGAGCTTAAAATTACCCTAAATAAAATTAAAGTTCAATAAATTTCCCATAAAATGTTCCAAGTTCCAATACATTTTTAGGCGCGAATAGCGTAAGCTAAAGCGCCTATATGTACTCGCTTTTTTATGCTGCGCTTAATAATTTCGGTGACGCGGAGGGGTGCATTATAGGTATTTTTTTTCATTCGGAATTTATACACGTTTTTTGAAATTTTGATAATACACGAAGTACTTTAATGTGAATAGTGTTCAATAAATATTAATTTCTATATATAGGTATATTGATTATACAGGTGAGTCAAATCACCCGTTTCGGTCGTTTTTTTCGAAAGCGGTTAGTCATAGAGAGTTGTGTCAAAAATCTGTATTATAAAAGCCCTAATGAAGAATCGAATAGTGATATTTTTTTTTCCCCCGGAAAGGTCGGCTTCCCTATTAATTTTCTCCGGAATGTTCAGAACTCTGGAATTTTAAATGGCACGATAGGTCGAAAGTGGTATTGTTGAAAAGATATTTAAAAAATAAGCACATTTTGTAGGACATTTTTGTTTGTTACTGCTACCCTTCTTAAGTAATATTCGTTTGAAATTATTAAATTAACATGTCATAATAACGAATTTTTTAAATGTTGGTATTTAAAATCTAGTTACCTAATTAAACAATTTGAGTAATCGATAAATCTATAGATACTGTATTTCTTGTTTGTACGATCAATTAAATTTTGAAAATATTTAGGTGTATAGTATAAAAAAAACATTGCCATCCTACAGCATTTTATGGATTTATAAAATATATACTAATAAAGATATGAGTTTTACAACCGCAGTTTTAAATTTCAATAAACATTGTTATTATTTGTATACTTCTATCAAATATAAAAGAATAATATTTGTATGTTTACGAGTTGATATAATAAAAGTGAACAATGCAATGAAATAATGCATCATATATAGCGCAGCGTGAGTCGTATAGGATGAGTTTCGCTTGTCTTAATAAATGACAGTTCACTCGGCACATCTATTGGACGTCGCCGTCGTCTGTTGATTTTATTACATTTTCCAACAGTTTATGAAGTACTTTACGTCCTATAGTATTGCGCACGTACGCAATAATGTTCAGTTTGTGATGTTTGTAATTACATCCACTTACCCTCACATAAAATATGATATAAATTATTAAACAGAACGACTGTTAAGGATTGGAAATAGTAGTTCATACATTTAGGGTGAAATTTCAGTTTATTACTGACAAAATGTGACAGTCACACGAGTCATAACATCATTTCGCCCAAAATAACATGAACTATATTTTTTCACGTGTTTTCTCTATAATAGCTGGTCTTTACTTAATTATTTTCAGTATATTTTGAAATGCTTTGACAGTTCATTTTTCATTACCAAATTTTTGCTCAATGAAAATAATATCCTCAGTACTTTGACTGTTTTGAAATGGAGAGTTGTATAGTTGCATCTCCTTTTCCTAGAGTAGCAATGTAAAACGATAGTCGGCAACATCTTTCAACTTTTTTGTTACATTGGGCGTCATCAAACGTTCCAAACAAGCGGGAGTTATGAAATTTTATAGTTCGTTTTTTTGTGTGAGATACCAGATCTATATTATATGGTTACTGTTTTGTTGTAGCTGAGTATTTAATTGAAAATTAGATTTACTTTGAAATTTATGTGGGCTGAAGTTAAACTTTAGTGATTTTAAAAAATGGATCTATCAGAAATATGACAATAACTTGGTGTTTAAAAATTTGACATACTATCTTACATAAAAAATAGACTATAATAATTTACCAACCGCTGTTTATACGATGTTATATTTAAAAGTTTTAGTTCTTACTTTGGCCGTCGCTGGAACATCATGTCGCTAGAAGTCTTGACAATAAGTGTGAAGTTAGCTTCGCTAGTCCATAGTAAAATAAAAAAATAGTCAGAGTCCCAGTAAATACACTGACACAATTGAAAGAGACAGGAACAAATGGCATAAGAGTTTCATCTTCGTCACACTCTTTAGGCCCTATAAAGTGCCACAGTGTGCAATGTACTTACTAAAACCTGCAAAGCAAGAAATCATACTATGTGAGCGTATAGCTTAACGTCGGTGCAGGTTTTTGCGCCGTCTATCAGCAGTTACAAAGGCAAGCCCGGTCGAATCCCGAACGCTTTTAATATTTTTTTTTAATTTTATTTATTAAATAATGAACTATTTTTGAAATTACTTTTAAATTACGTTCGAGATCGAAATAATTTGTTATCCTTTATATTTTCATTATTTAATAATATTATAAAAAATGACCTTGATTTTCCTTGTGGAATTAACAAATTATAGCACATAATTCTCCATAATACTTTCCAAAAATCTACAAAAATGATCTCGTTTGGTTTTCCAGTTTATTTTACTAAGCAAATTCCATAAACGTCCCATCCTTATTCTGTTGGGTGGAGCTTATATATTTAATATAATTTGAGAATAATAATATAGATGTAACAAATATAAGAAGAATGTTATGGAAGCGGTTTTCGCGTTGTCCTTTTTTATCATTGGGTCGATAATATTTTCTGTTCTTGTTAGGTATCATAGCAAACACAGACGATTTTCTATTCACAAGTTCACAAAGCAGAAATATTACAAAGAAAACACCTAAATTTAAAATCAACAGTGTATGATCATTATAGGTGGTTGAAAAAGCTATAATGGTATTGCACAGGAGCTTCCAAGCTTTTATGGACTAGGGAGTTATTTTCAATTTGTACGATAATCAATCCTGTCCCGAATACTGTAAAATGTTTATTTGAATAGTAATTTGTTTGTGATGTTAAAATCGCAAGAAATTGAACAATTTAAAGAAAATAAGAATTAACACCTTTTCGTGCATATAGCCAAAGTTGCTGAGCACGTAATTTAAGTAAAAAAAAAAAAAAAAAAAAAAAAAAAGAATTAACACTGATTAATTTGTGTTTAATTCAATAAGATTATACTTAGACTCGAATATACTAACACAATTTGTTTTTGTTTTTTAGTAACTAGGTGCCCGGTACGGTTTCGCTTGTATAGATTTAATCTGTCTTAAACTCGCTTATAAGCTCTTGAAATGTGAAATCATTCATTCGTCGTTCGTTCAATTGAGATTAATATTCTACTCACTCGCTTAGTTCGCTCGCTCTATTAAATTTCAACAATTTTATATTATTTTTAAAGTTAATATGAAACAAATGCGTAACTATGGAAAGGTCCAACGAATCTTTACTTCATCATCTGTCTTTCCAACACCTACTAATAGATATGCAAGGTACTATTAATAATTTATAATAAGTGCGATTTATAGCCGAACGAAGTAGCCGGTAAGCTAGTTGGTCCGACAATATCTATAAATAAAAAAAAAATACATTATGTAAAAACTACCAGTGGTTCTCGAGTTATAAGTGTGCAAACAGACAGACAGCAAGCAGAGAAACGCGTTATTTAATATAATATAGTGATATTTTCGTGTAGACAAGTTTCCAAAAGCATCTTTTCCGTAAAAGCATTTTTGGTACGTACTTATATCTTATATTTATATACCTATATATATTTTTTTAAGGTCTATACCCTGAAATAGAGTATAGGTAGTAATAACCCGTTGTTTTTGGCAAATTCCAGTGATATACCACAGTCAATAAAGTTATAGATTTCCAAATCTAGGCAAAGACTTAATAGCATAGATATATATTATATATATTTAATAGATTGCGGATACACTAGCACCTCCTGTCCCTTTTAGAAGCCATTTTATATGTGGAATACGTCGTTAAAAGCGCGCGAGATTCAAAAAGATTAAATATTCTATAATATGATGTTAATGGAAAAACAATAAAACTCGCAGTAAACAGTGATATTTCGCCCCAAAACGTATTTTTATATTGAAACGTTTAAAAAATTACAAAACTAAGCATAAATATAATATAAAAGCTTAGAATATTTTACATTGTCAATTTGGCATCAATGCTTGTCAACCTTGATGCCAAATTGACAATGTAAAATATTAATAATATAATAATTGTCTTGGGGATCATTTCTCCACTTTAAAATTCATTTATAAATGATCAAAAAAATTTTAAAAGTGTAAAAATGGAAGTCGGGTGGTGGTATTCCTAACTCCTTATTTGTTATGGTTGGATACGGATTCAAAACTATGATTTTTTGAAGATGTACTATTGAATACTATTACCTGAAATGAAAGATTTGTGAAATGTACTATCCACACTAAATATAATCAATGTAGCTTTTATTTGTGTATATAGATATACCTAACGTGTTTATTTTAGTGACATCTTGACATTGATTCTTAGAAATTCAAGTCATAAAAGTAAAAAATTTCGAATCGTCCGTATTGTTATAGAACTCTAAATCAAGAGAGACTCATATAGACAAAGCCCAACCCTCTGGTGGTCACGAACATGCGCATTACGACGCGGATGATACATCGGCACCCCCACGCTAGAGGGCGGGAACATCCCCTAACATCTGCTATCTATCTCACTTACGTAATTGCTATGTCAGATCTATATCCTTCCTGTGTGTGTGTGTACCGATGCGCGTGTTGTTAAGGACAATACATTGTTGTGCGGTAACTTTGATATAACCGCAAAGTTCACCTCAAGAACAGAAGCAGCTCCTTTCTTCCTTCATTCGTAGTCACAACCCTATACCGCACGCGTATGTGTATGTCTTCTTCACGTTACCTTACCCTCAATCCTTAATAATGTCATTTGTCGGCGTCTTATCCTGCATTATATTATGAAGCTCCTTTGTGGTTCTCTGTAATTTAGCTCTGAGTAAATTCCATTGTGGCTTTCGGCAGTAATACTGATTTAGTCGATACTCCTTTATTCAAGCTTATCAGGTTCATTGATTTCATTTTATTCAATAAGCAAACATTGAAATAATGTTTCATTTTTTATTTAGTAAAAAACGTAATAAACCAAAACAGATCAAAAGATTGAAAATATTTGTTCTCTGACTACTTAAATTTTTAATTTAATTCTATTATATAAAATTAAACTAATAAGGAAGCTGTTACTGACAGCTACACCAAAAGACAGTTTTTTTTCGAACCAACTAGAAATAGAAATATAGTTTATTATTATGGACCCTATGTAGGGTATAAATTCGTCCAAGAAAAATACACACCTATATAAATTATAAAATAGTCACTTTAGCAACATATTTTTTTTAATTTAAAATTGGTACATATAATAGTCTAGTATTAATGTGCTATAAGCACATTGCATTGAGCACTTTTATAAACATTTTTTTAAAAGCAGCGCGAGCTCTTACTAAAATGCTTAAAAAATGTAAGCATCAAGCGTTAGCCATTTTAAAAAATGATTCTAATTAAAAAAGGTTGACTTAACCGAACAAGAAATCGATCTCTATATTTAAACAAATAAAATTATAAATTTAAAAATTCCTGAGCATTATAGAAGGTTCTTTCAATTAAGAGTTTTTATTTTCTTTTTGAAGGTTTTTATTTCCATACATTTAATAAAATCTAGAATTGCATTATTATACAATTTAGGTGCAAAGTAATTAATCGCGAACGCTGATTTTTTTAGTCTTAAAAAGTCAATAATTAAATGGTGCCTATCCCATCCATGGTCATGTAAATTTGAATGGATATTACAATTTTCACTATTTCTTAGCATACAATACTAGCATTCGTAAATATACCTACAGGGGAGAGTCATAAATGTTGTACTTACTACGAGATTTATGTATATTTCTTTCAATATCTATAGGTATATAGGTACCTACTAGTGATGTGCCGGAATGTTAAAAATGTATACCGAGGATACGGATCTGAATACGGATTTTTGGTTTCAAGATCCGCGAATACGGATACGGATCTTAACTTTCTTAGAGTACGTGGCGGTAAATATTGCACATCGACCTTTGGAAAGAAACTATCTGTTATGGGAAAAAGTTTTTGACCTCTTTAAAAGTTAACTCTCATAACAGATTGTCTCTTTCCAAAGATCGATGTGCAATATCTCATTAAAAAGATAGTTGATTTAGTACCTTTGAGTTATGTACTATTAGTATGGTATACTCACTACGATAAATGTTTACAATATAAAGGTGCCAAATACGATTTAAAAAAATAAAAAATAATCTGAATAGAATTTAACAGGTTTTCATTATTACCTAATCACCTATCTATATAAAATTTCATCTATGAACTGAAAATTAATAAGGTAAAAGATCCGTAAAAGATCCGCAAAAAAAACTAACGGATACGGATCTTTCTTCTCCCTCGGATATCCGCGGATACGGATACGGATATCCGGCACATCACTAGTACCTACTGTCCACCTATTTTTCTGAAATATAGCTGTATCAAACGATTCATCTCGATATCTTAGGTGACAAAAGCACCTGAAGATATAGTTATTTGAATATAAATCCAACCAAATGAACCTCGGAACCATTCCAACATCAAAAATATTGACATTGACATATAATATAGAAATTAAAATTCTGTTAACGCGTGTGGCGACGCGGGCAACGGTTAGTATTAAATATTATGATATTCGTTACTCATTTTCATGGTTATCTATATAATATGTTATCGCGTCATGTATGCTTAGCTAATTTCTTTCTGACATATACAGAACAAAAGAACAGCTGATTTTTTTTATTTTCAAAATATTGCCAACACTATAAAGCTTACAAAAAGCTTTTTACAAAAATTTCTTGTAAAAATTGGTAGAATAATAAATCATTGTAAAAATTATACCATTATTATATAAAAAAAACAACGTTATAGCATATATCTCTTTTGCTTATGCGCCAATTTTCCCCAAAAATAATAGGACTCTTCATATATGCATATCAAACATCATTCCAAAATTTCGTTTCAATCCGCTCACCCGCTTGACCTGTATCGTGTATACAGACAAACAGACGCATAGAGTTTTTCCAAAGATATGCTTTTTGAATTCGATGGACCTTAAAACGAAAAAATATTGAAACATTATGAAAAGTGAATTTTGACCTAAATTAGTACCATTCCATATTTATGGTTTTGGAATGGTAAAATAATTATATAACAAACGGTAGATGCCATTTTTCTCAATTCGTAAAATAAAACTTTTTCCAAACTACCATATACTAGGTATCGTTCACATTGGGTATACTGGCCAGCGCTTATGACGTCTTGAATCGACGCCATACTGTTGATTCGCTCTGAAATATACTGGCCAGCGCGTTGACGTAATATTATTTCCCTCGTCCACCAAAAGTAATTGTTTACTTTGTTGAGCAGACATTAATGCAATTATAACAAATAATAAAATAAAAAAGTCCAGTTAAATATTTATGCTTCGTCACCTCTGTCTCACCAAATACAATATAGTGGCACACCAGTACAAATTATGACGTTGGATTCATGACGTCATTAGCACTGGCCAGTATACTGGGTTATAATATATATCGGAACATATTCAACTACATTTTCGTAGCAACGCATCATTAATAACAGTGTGTAATAATCATGAACAAGTATACCCAAAAACTTAAAATATAAATGGATTTATCGCTCTCTATACGTGAGTTATTATAGCCTAGTCAAGAAGTGAGATTCATGAGAAAAATAGATCCAAGTCTCCAAAAAATATAAGCAATAGCTTATTCGATTCGGAAAAATATTCCGAAAAAGGCGTTTTTTTTTTCGCCGACAAAAATTTAATTTGTTATTAACAAAAAACGAAAAGACAAAAAAAGCTCCTCAGATTTTTGGCAATTACTCAAAAACTATAAGCGATAGCGGAAATTGAAAAAAAGATTCTTAAAGGGGAAAAAATTTCCAATAATAAAGTCCCAGTCTCGGAACTCCATCTTTATTATTCATAGTTTTAATTTAACGTTGAAAATAGGGTTTCGCGCGGCCCTTGCAGCTCGAACGCAACGCCCTGCTGAGAATAAAAATTTGAATAAATTATGGTGTCATCTTAACACTTGAAAGAATGAAGTTCCATTGAAAAATTAAAAAAAAAATGTTTTTAAAGTAGTTTGGGAGCCGCAGTCCCAAGTCAAATAAATGACTTTTTTTTCCTCAACTAATTACCCAAATCATGCTATAATAATTAATAGAAATTCACATAAAAATTTATTTGATATCATTTAATTCGAATTATAATTAATTGTACTCAGCTGTCACTAGTCACTGTCACTACGGTCGCGCGCATTTGTAAACATAACCTCAAGCTGTCAACTTGATGTTATATCGTCAAATCTTTGAGCTTATTTTTTTAAAAATTGATGTTTATGAATTAAAATGAAGCGGTCAAGATTATCTGGAAGATTTGTAAAAAAATAAAAAATTCCAGCCAATTGGGCGACGGGACCATTCCAACTTCAAAAATGTTGACATTTGATTATTATAAAGAAAATTAAATTTCTGATATCGTGTGAGGTGACGCGGGTAATGGCTAGTATTCAATATGATATTTGCTATTCGTTGCCATGGTTACCTAGATATGTTCCACGACATGTAAAAATTAATCAAAGCATGCTGAATTAGTTTATTTCTTACAGATACATAAAACAAAAGAGCGGCTTATTTTTTTTTATTTTCAAAATATTTCCGAAATTATAAAGTTTAGAAAACATTTTTTTTAACAAAACTTTCTTGAAACAATAAATATATAATAATAATCCGTTATGAAAAGCATACCATTATTATACAGTATGGTTTTTTAAAAACCGAACACCCTTTTATTTCTTAGAGGAAGGGTTTTCGAAAAAAAGTTTCGAACAAAAGTTACAGGGAATCAAGGGGGAAGAACAGTGATGTAGTTTTTTATTCGTTTGGTGGAGGTGTCTCCAAAATATCAAGGTCACCTACACTTTCTTAAATACGACCCTGTATTTTTTATCTAGGATTATTGTTCTTTGGGTCAAAGAGATCAACTCTTGTACCAAACATTTTTGGATTTGATGCCATCGTGAACCGCTGTTTGATTCTCAATTCATCCCGTTTCCTATTTTAGTGGATTGTGTGAGTCGGAAAAACTTTTTCAGGGGTTTTTCCGACTCACACAATCCAAGTGCACTGATTTTTCGCAACATTAGCGCCTTCTGGCGGCTCTTTATCTTCCGCCTAGCCTTCTGGCAATTTTTTCCCTACTTACTTGTAATATCTCCTATTATTCTGCAAATTTTCAGCTCTGCACCGAGTCACCCATTTTCTCCGTAGCCAGCTTTCCGTCTATAAGTCATTTATTAATTTATCAACGTTTTTTTATTATTATTATAAAAAAACTCACGATTAACAGTAGGTATTCATTGACAGTACGATTCATACACTTAAGTTTCTCACATGTTAGTTAGTAAGTTTCGCCGCCAGATAGAGTAGTCCATATCGCGGATCCCCATACCCTGAAAAATTTTTGAGAATCGATTTTCAAACAAACTGGATAATTTTTTTCAAAGGTTTGATTCTAAAGATATTTTGTCAATATGCCATTTTTGGATTCGGCTGCCATTAAATTATGAGTTCCTTTCTTTTTAGTTGTTAGTTTCATTTTAGTGTTGTTAGAGTGATCCAAAAATTTGTGTCCGATTTTATTTTCATTTGGTGTTCTCGATATTATATCATTTTTCGGTCCAGAATGCTTTTGTTTGATTTTCAATGTAGTTTTTTGTACTTGTTAGTTTTTTGGTATGTTTTTTAAAATTAAATTAGGCTATAGACTTAAGAGCAAACAGTTCTGCTGAAAATATGCTGACAAGTTTAATTTCTATTGGTTTCTTATTGACAACAAATGCTCATGCAGTTCCCGATTCTGATGTTGCACCTTCTGTACATCAGTAATGTATGGTTTCCAATTCAACTTAACATCAAAGACGATAATTGTGCAATGTTTATTGAGGGTTTTATGATACGTTTGCATTTTGAGAACAAAATACATTTGGTTTTGTCAGTTGAAAATTTAGAGCCAGTAGATGTCACCATTTTTCAAGCTATTGTAGAGTTCCTTTTGAAGTAGTTTGAGATTTTTGTTAACATATTACACTACCTCATCATCGGTGTATAAGGCGATTTTTATAGGGAAAGCTATTTTATTTGTTATTTTGTCGACGGCTATCAAAAAAAGAGTGACTCCAAGAACCGAGCCTTGGGGGATGCTATTTTCCTTGATTATATTTATTTGATAGTGTATTACCAATTCTGACTTTGAATTTGCGTTTTAATATAAGATTTTGTATGAATAAAGCCATGTTATACACTATTTTGTATTCTTTTAGAGTTCCAAGAATATTCTTGTGCCACGTTGTGTCGTAGGCCTATTGTATGCCTACGAAGACTACTAAGAGATAATTATTATTTCGTTTGATGCTATAGAGATCAATTTCTTGTTTGTTTAAGCCCAAAAATTCCTACCAATTAGAAATATTGTTCATGCAAAAAGTTAATATAATAACTTAATGTTGGAAGCTTAATGCTTGATACTTAATTTTTTAAGCACTTTAGTAAGTACTCGATACTTTTAAGAGTTTTGAAAACCAAAATACTCATCGCTTGAATAAATCGAACATTTATGATGATGCTCGATGCTCGGTGCACTTAGGTTCGTTGCTTTTCCCTGTACAGCTTACAACCATACTTTAAATGTTGTTACATTATAAGAAATAAAAATAGCATTTCTACACATTATGAGAAATAAGATGAGCATGTATTATGTTAACCTGATGATAACTGATAATGACAAAATAAGTGATGTGAGATATTGGAGGTGTGTCTGCGGTAAATACATAAACCACAATCATCCCTCTAATGTGAGCTCCACCTCCATAACTTTATAAGTAAACACCCTCTGCGGCATCCCGATATGTTTGTATGTGTAACAAATACAACACATTCATCCCCCCAAGGGAATAATAAGCGAGAAAATAAACGATACCTGAAATTCAATTACAGCTGGCCTCCAAAAATCTAAAACAATACAAAATTGATAGTGTCTTGTCATGAATTAAAAAATCTCGTCGTACAACAATAATTTAACCACATCAATATAATCCTGAAATTATAATACTGTAAGTAGGTTCAAACCTGAAACTCCCAATTTCGCGAAAATGAGAACTTCAAGTTTGAATTCACCAATTAAACAAAATAGCTTTATGCGAAAACGTCCATGCATAATTGTGTAAACATGATTTTTTACCAACCATTCAAAGGGGGCTATCACTCATCAATACAACAAAAAGTATAAAGCAGCTTTAAGCGAGTTTGCACATTTTTTTTTTTTTTGATGATCAAACACGTTTATGAATTAAACAAAACGCTTTTATACAGATTTACGCATAATCCGGCAAAAAATTATCGCATTATGTGGGTGCTACTACAGTATACGAAAACGTTTTTGTTTATTTGATGTGCGCCACCCTTAGTGCATTTTTCTTAAACCAAATATATATTCTTTTCAATGAACTTCTAGTGAACACTCATTGGCTGAAGATTTTTTAGAGTATGTAATTAGTACCCAAAATTTTGACCTGTTCGCTAGCCCCTGCAAGCAAAACCAAATCCAAAAGCGAGACTCAGTGCAAGGTTTTTATGCGATCGACATTGACTACAAGGGATACGCGTGGAACGAGTTATAATCCATACGTCGGTTTAATATAAAAAATGGACGATAATATGACCATGAACGGGGAGCACCGCGGTAAACATTATTCAGGATGGCGTGACTGGGCTACGAATATTACACTGTAAAAATGACAGACACCGTGAACAAATGAACATCCTATGGTGTTTCATTCGCTTTTCGTCAGTCGTCTTATCCCGTGTATATAGAATTGCCTGCTCTAAACGCGGTTATGTGATAGGAGACAGCGAGTTTAGTGTGTTTCAACAACCCCCTCGAATCAGTATCACGTCGGTACCGCCGTCGGCTTATACACTGAAAGAGGCTTACGGGTGGGGGTCAACCCTTGA
This sequence comes from Xanthostigma xanthostigma, assembly GCA_963575645.1. Classification (NCBI taxonomy): domain Eukaryota; kingdom Metazoa; phylum Arthropoda; class Insecta; order Raphidioptera; family Raphidiidae; genus Xanthostigma; species Xanthostigma xanthostigma. The sequence goes on from OY754464.1 coordinate 46,816,962, forward strand.
TCTGACTCTATCCATCCCTTGCCACCGCGGTTGAAGTTTACCTTGGTCCATTCGGAGGGGGTTATTAACAAGCATCATCATCATTATCATCATGTCTCTTTCTACGTGTTCGTGCGTGTGTGTGTGTTTGTGATGTACCCGCGACAAATGAGTTCACAAAACGAGTTAGTTATATTGTTGTTACATTGTTGAATGGCCGTGATTATTGTACCTGCACTGACTGGATTGAATCGTTTGTTTGTTTGTGACTTGTGCTATATAACTAACTGTGCTACTGGACTCAACGCCACACAACCAATTATAGTTATTTAAACAATGAACTCATTCGCCAAACGGATTTGTGTGAATTTAAATCATTGCTCTTTGGATAATGTTCAATTATAATAATTTAGCGACGGTAATGTATGTGATGCTCGTTTTTTGTTCTTGTTTCCAAATAATACCTACTATTGCAATATTCATTTTTTTTGTTTTTACAATATTTTGGATTTTTAAAGTGATTCATTTTTTGTCGCGAAAAAGTGTGTGTATTTTTTTATATAATACTTATATTGAAGAAAAAATATCATGTGCCGAATATTTCGGAGACATCAATTAAAATGAAGTTTCTTAATACTTAATACTTAATTTACCTGGATCAGTTAATTTTTATTTTTTATATTATTTTAATAGTTCGCATAGGTATTGTATATTTCTTGTCAATATGTACCTACGCCGCCGTTTAGTATATTATACATAGCCTCACAAATAAATTGACTATCATCTATTATCTGGTATAGGCCGATACAGCTGTATTCGGTCGGATGTCAAGCCAAATATATTTCAAATTTGGTTAATTTCACTGTGCTTAAATTTTTATAGGTACATACATACTTGTTATATTACTGCCTAACTCAAATAAAACATTACATATTTAGCTTAAGGAGAATGTTGATTACTAATTTAATTTTTATTACAATATTTTGATTTTTTTCCATTTATTGCTAACAAAAATTGCATCTTGTGAAAATTGGCGCGAATTTCTAGGATATTTGATTTAATTTGTAGTATTTGCATCTAATTGCCGGATATATCTGACGAAATGTGCTCGGCCAGATTTTCCAGTATTCTGTAACAAAAACTATCCAGTATCCGGTCAATTGACTATTCAGTGCATCCTTAAAAAAGACTGATAGAAAAGTAGATTGATTTTTATAATACATTTTCAACGTTTTTTCTGGAATTTCTAAATCATGTTCCGAATACATTTTGACAAATATACAAACATATAATATAGGAAAATCATGACAGTAAGAATTGTGTATAATATTTAGGGATTACTAAAATTAGCCCAGTGAAACCGTCCGAAAATAGGACTTTGCTGTGCAAAAAGTCAGGTAGTTTTGATTTTTTGATGTATTGTTAATGTTGGACCTGTATACTCTAAAATCCAAGTTTGAGAGCTTGGCGCGCCACCACGTGCCACTTAGTGTCAAAAAACATGTTTGACAAGGTTTATGTTTTTTCAAAATATCTCCTGAACGATTGACTTTATAAACAAAATTTTCGTATAAAAAAACTATAATAAATCTACCTACTGAGCTTCAAGTCAGCTCGGTAGCTTAGTTAATATTAACTGAGAAAGAGACTTGAAAAAAACATATGATTTTCTGAAAACAATGCGAAAATTCTAATATATTATTGATTTTTGTTGAATTTCTCCCAAACTGACCATCTGGATTAATTTTGAAAGCTGAGTTTAAAGAGTTACGCCACCTTGAGATTTTCAAAAAATCGTTTTTTTTAGGGTATAGATGAATTGTTTTTACCTTTGAGAATATTTTAAGCTTGCAACTATTTCAAAATTCAAACTATTACCGAAGTTATAGCAACAACTAGTTCATATTAGTCATAGTGCAGTCAATCAGTTAGTTTTTTTTTGCGTTTTTCTCGAAACTACATTTTTGAAAACGGTGTACACGATATCTCAAGATCTACTCAACCGATTTGATTAAAATTTACAACACTTATTTTTTATAATATTATCTACAATGTCACGTAGGTATAGGATTTTTTTGATCGAGTACCGTGTTCAAAAGTTATAAATTATTCAACTTAAAATTTCGATGAAAATACGAGTTTTTTTTAAAACAGCTGTCATATGTAGTGCAAAAAAATTTCAAAATTTTTATCCTACGTCCCTTTGTAGCTATTTTCCTTTTAAATAAGGAAAAAAAATTGTATGTTCCTGACATTGCCTAATAGAGAAGTCGTGTACACCATCAGCAAGGATTTTCAAAAGATGGTCCTACTTATCGGCTCATATCTCCGCCATTTTTTTATTTTTTTTAATAAGTCAATATTGCAAATTGTTCATAAAACTACTATAGATATATGTGTAAAATAAGGATCACTTTATATACTTAACGGCAGCGCCAAAAAAAAGTTTCTTTTTATACCTAGTTTTCCGAGCGCCAAGGTGGCCTAACCCCTTAACAAAGCACAATAGGGCTTTTCTATGACAAATATTTTAAAATATACAGGTTCAAAAATTATCGTGTTTCTAATAGTGAGTATAAAAAAGTTCACTCTTAAAAATTGCCGCTTTTGGACAATTTAACTTTTTTTTAAACACAGAAATTTCAATTTCTTCAAATTGAAGAAATATTTGACGAAATGTAATAATAACTCTATAGTACTTTAGGGATTTTGAAGTCGCTGATTATGAATTTGTTGTCAAAAATAAAAAATCGGTCGAAATAACTAAAACATATTCTGTTCTACTGTTAAAATCACTTATAACACTTTGAAATTTTGGAAATAAAGCCTTTACGCGAAATGTTCTAGTATGAAATGTGTTAAAAAAATATTGAGTTCCCATGTAGGAACCCATGGGCTATATAACTGTGTCAAAAGTTTCTAAAATTTGTTTGCGGTGACCCTACAAAAGTATTTTTTTTAAATATAGCACTTTTCTACTAAAAATAAAAACACTTGACGCAGTTTGCTGTAGTAGGAGCTATGTTTATATTAAATTCCCATACCGACTTTATAGACGTATCTGTAAGCTCAGTCAGTCAAAAAATTTTGAAAATCTGGAAACTAAAGCAATTTACTTGAAATTGTATTTTTTTGGTAAAAAAGAAAGATTTCTGAAAAGTTGCATTTGTAAGGTAAATTTTTAATGGAGAACTTTTTTATATCGGGTGTTTTTTTTAGAGTGATATAACTTTAAATTGAAATAAAACACATTTAGTTGAAAGATTGAAGCCAATTTTTTTTTTAAGATCATTTTATGACATTTAAGTTTTAAAAATAATTTCCGGCACATGTCCACCACGACTAGCTCTGAGGAACCGCATTCGATCAGACTAATTTTGGACCACTTTTTCGAGTAATTCAGGCTTTATTTCATCAATAACACGAGTTATGTTTGCTTCCGAAGCGTCTATTGTTTCTGGTTTATCAGCATAAACCAATGACTTCACATAACCCCAAAGAAAATAATCCAGTGACGCTATGTCGCATGATCTTGGAGGCCAATTAATTGGACCATTTCTCGAAATAATGTTATCACCAAATCTTTCTTTCAATTAATAAATTGTTACGTTAGCAGTATGAGGTATAGCACCATCTTGGAACCAAAACACTTCCGGGTCGTTACAATTAAAATTATGAAAGAAAAAATCATTGATCATCGATCTGTAACGAGCACAATTCACTGTAACATTAGCTCCAGCATTGTTTTTAAATAAATATGGACCGATGATGGCTTCAGTATGTAAACCATACGGTGCATTTTTCAGAATGCAATGGAACCTGCAGAGCTTCTTGAGGATTGTTTTTGCATATACGGTAATTTTGCTTGTTTAAGTAGTCATTCAATCAGAAATGAGCTTCATCACTAAACACAATTTTTCGAGAAAGAAGTGGATCAACTTCAAGTTGTTCTAGGGCCCAATCAGCAAACAACGACGCTTCTTATGGTCAAGTGGCTTTAGTTCTTGAACCAGTTGGATCTTGTATGGATGTAGACCAGAATCTTTACCCAAAATTTTCCATGTGGTGGATGCAACTTGTTGTGAACGTCGACGAATAGACAAATTTGGATCTTTATTAACACTAGCACTTACAGCACCGATATTTTCTTCTGTACTTACAGTTCTTTGTCTTCTTGCTCACAGAAGAGTTATCACATTTAAATCACAGTTATTCCTATCGAAAGTTCTATCACTCTATAAAAAAAAAACACCCGATACTAATTGCACTATTAGAAACTGAATGCAAAAAAGATCACTAAAATGCATTCACTATTACTGGGTTCCGAGGAAAAAAGCTAACATTACTTCACAATATTGTTTTTAACTTCTTTCTTTGAACTCTAATTTATTTATTTTCTCAAGCAACAAGTCTAACTGAATATCATTAATAATAAAAATATAAAAAGGCAACGAGAAGAAGGTTCCAAAATTGAAGAAACCCATATTTTTGAGTTTATATAATGAAGTATTTTTTCTCTCAGAGAGTCTTGCTCATGGAACATATTTCCGTGCAAAAATATTGATGAATTATTTCTATGTTTACTTTCTTCTTCCACTAGTTCTCTGATTATTTTTTTCATGATCATTTGAAATCACCGATTTTAAATAAATTTCACAACAAAAAATTGTGATAGGTAATTTAAAAAAAAAAATGTAATAATCGGTTGAGTGGGGATTGCTGGCGGATTGTGTATAGAAATATGATTTGTGTTTCAAATATATAGATAATTAATTTGTTATTATGCTTACTATAGGCCTGTTGCGTATCTTTGGTGGCGCCGCTTAGCTGGGAAAATAGTACGTGAACAAGTTTGATTCTACGTCAGTGTGAAACAGTTAATGTCGTTACGAACATATTTTGTTCGTTTTTTTCAGTGAATATTTTTCACGGTAGCTATAGAAATTATTAATGCATTACAGAAAATATTTCCGCATAGAAAGCAACATAGACCGGGCGCCCAAGGAGGTTCAAATGCAAACTGTGAGATCTGAATTCTGGCATTTGATGGTTCCAGATAGGGTTTCCAACTGTAAAAAATAATTTTCCGGGATTTCTTGAATGTATAAGTGGGACACAAAGTTATTTCTCAGGGCATAATCACGTATGCAAAAATATTTATATGTAAATATTTTATTACACATTTATACACAATTGGGCTTTTGAATGAAATTTTTTTTTGTCATAAATGGAAAGATCGTATATAAGTTTTATAACAAAACTATTTTTCTTTCTTTTATTTTCGTTATAATTCAAAAGTTATATCAAATTAAAAATAAATTTTTGCACCCAGTTCCGAGAACGCGCCGACATTTCCCGAACATAATGTGACGTCATAATGGTAATTTATATTATTATAATAATACATGTAGAAGCCATTGATAGTATACTGCGTATTATACATTTTAACATTATGACGTCACAACTGTCAAAAACAATTTTAGTGCGTTTGCAGTCACGTGATTTTTTTAAATATTTTATCAATTTTAAATTACTTATAATTAATTTAAAAAAAGTTTTTTGAAAGCTTTTCGCATCGATTATCAATATTATTTATAATAAAGTTTTAAAATACAATAAAAAAATCGATAACTATTTTTTTTTCAAAAGCCTAATTCTGACTAGTGATGCCGATAAGAGATTTCTTACATGATTTTATGTTTCATGCACATACGGATACTGAATGTCGTACCTACTCGTTTCTTAACAATGAAAATATTAGAATATGTTTATGAAGTATTATGGAGGGTCAAAAAACCAATTCCCCATTAAAAATACAGTACAATCAAACAAAAAAATTAAATCAAAAGAAAAAACAAGCGCTTGAGTGTCACAAATGGTTTATTTCCCTTTGCTCTAAATATGGTATTTAGCAGAAAGATTGTCGGTTTTGGAAAGAAGGAAGGTGTCAGACCCGTATATTTTCTTAGTTTTTCCCAAAAATCTCAGAGAACAACCAACGTAGAGCTTACATTATCCTACACAAAATTACGGTTCGTTGAATAGGTCATATGCATGAGACTTCAAATTGCTTAAAATTTTTATTTCGAAATATATTTTAGTTCCTGATCATATCGTAATGGTTATTTTATTAATCTAATCATTGAAAAAAATACAATTAATTAATAAAAAGAAAAGTAGAAAATACGCGCTATTTTTGAATTTTCAAAGCGCAGCGTGACATCAGAGTATATTATATGAACAACAGTTTCCATGACGACTGTGTCGTCTCACAGTAAAATTATGTCATTATTTAGAGATAACAACAAATATTAAACTTCATTTAGAACATTGACAATTTGACATCAAGGTTGACATGCATCGTATATCATGACGTCACATAAGCCCGCCAACATAGCCGATTGTTTAAACTGTCTATTTTTCAATGTGAAATTTAATATTTTATTTCTTATGATAATATTACGTTTTTAAATGATTATCAATTTTTTTCCGTATTATGGTAGACTAAATAATCTATTAAAAATATAAAAAAAAACGTGAATATGACCTATTATACCCATAAAATGACTCAATACGTTTTCCTGCTACGCTCAATAGTTTCGGAGACAGATAGATGGGTGAAATATAGGTATATTTTCATTCAGCATAATTTCTGATAAAAAATGGAGACACTTGACGCGAAGTTCTCTAGTAGGAAGGGTGTTCATTAAATATTAAATTTCCATGAAAGAACTATAAACATATCCATGGGCTAAATAACTGTGTCAAAAAATTTGGAAAATTTGTGTGCGGCCACCCTACAGAAGCAAGTTTTTTTCAAGAGATAGTAAGTTCTTTCCGACTATAAATGGAAACACTTGACACGAAGTTCTCTGGAAAAAATGGCGCTCATTAAATATGAATTTCCCATCTAGAACTTATAGACGTATTCATAGACGAATTGCGTCAAAACAATTGGAAAGTATTTATATGTGAATATTCATACGATAAGGACGCATAACTACCAATTAAGATACAGGTGTAGCCACCGTTCGCTACATTGTTAAGAAACACCCATTGTTACATTGCATATTAGAAAAATTTATTTCTCAAACAATGTCACCATCGGGATACGAACCCCGAATCTTTCCACTATCGCGGCGGACTGAGTTACATTACTCCACAGTGACACAACAAGATCAATTCATCATTCTAATATATAGCAATTTGTAACTGTTTATTTCACATCATGCGAGAGCGTTACCTAAAATAAAATTAGCTCTCGCATGATGTGAAATAAACAGTTACAAATTGCTATATATTAGAATGATGAATTGATCTTGTTGTGTCACTGTGGAGTAATGTAACTCAGTCCGCCGCGATAGTGGAAAGATTCGGGGTTCGTATCCCGATGGTGACATTGTTTGAGAAATAAATTTTTCTAATATGCAATGTAACAATTGGAAAGTATGTTCGCGGCCATCCTACAGAAGTAATATTTTTCAAGATGAACTTTTCGGTTAAATATGGAAACATTTGAAGTCAACTTGTCTAGTTAGAAAGGCGCTCATTAAATATTATATTCCCATATGCGGTTATGGACATCATACTCATTCGAAAATTTTAAAAATTCGAAAAGTAAAAATGTAAAATCCCTAGAAAATTGCTTTTTTAAAGACCGCTTTCAGATTTTACAAATTTTTTAACTCACCTAGCCCCTGGATTGTCTATAAACCATGCATGGACATTTAAGATTTCTTGAATACTCTTCTTACTAAAGCACTCTATCAAGTGTTTCAATTATTTTACTCAAAAAGTACTATCTTGAAAAAAATACTTCTGTGGGTGGCCATTTATACATTTTTCAAAATGTTTCGACACACTTAGATATAGGTCTATTAATCCCTACATGGGAGTTTTATATTTTACTAGCGGTCCCGCCCGGTTTTACCCAGGTGGAAAAGAACGAATGGAGGAGGGGGAAGGACATGAGTACGCATATTCATCTTAGTTTACCGAGATGAATGGTGTCCAAATTTCATGATGATCGGAGTTACTGTTCAAAAGTTTTTGTTGGACGGACTTTTGAGTTACATTTTGCAACATTTTTCATTGATTCTCCACTCCTATTGGTCGTAGCGTGATATTATATAGCCTATAGCCTTCCTCGATAAATGGGCTATCCAACAAAACATTTTTTTTTTCAATTCAAACTAGTAGTTCCTGAAGTTATCGCGTTCAACCAAACAAACAAGCAAACTCTTCAGCTTTGTATATTAGTATAGATGAACATGAACACCCTTCTTACTAGAGAACTTCCGTCTTGTGTTTCCATTTTTAACCGAAAAGTTATACCTTGAAGATAATTACATACTTCTGTAGGGAGGCCGAAAACAAACTTCCCAAAATTTTTGACATGGATAACTCTATAATTCCTGCATGGAAATTTGCCACTTTCTTGAATAATAACTTCATTCACGTACAAGATACTTTTATTAAATTGTTGCCGCCCTCAAAATTTAATTATTTTTCTATTTAATGTGGTTTTTAAGGAGGTTCAATTTTTTAAACGTACGTGGAGAATCAATACCGCATTTTTATGTCGATTAAATAGTTATTTAGTATGGCTTTTTTATATAAGAAATAAATTATTATAAAGTGAACAAATTGCTAGACTGCCAGGATCAGGACCAAAACTAAGTTTTGTGGTGAAAATTAAGATCAAGATCGACTGTGCAAGACTAAGAACAAGACAATGGTAGTCTTGGTCTTGCTTTTGCTGATTACTAACTCACTAGTTCAGCTCTTACCCTTAGAGCTTGTAAATGTGAGTTGGTGATAGTCTCAACATATGATGTGAAAACATGCATATAACAATTTTTGACAGCTGACCAACAAGGAGAGAATATAATATTAAATATACACTCTAAATTAGATAGGGTTCATTTCTGCTATACACTTTCATGGTATTTAATCGAGCTAGCAAACATTTAAAAAAATATGTTTATTGTTTACATTGTTTACTCACAGAAATGTAGTTCGACCTGTTTTCCTCGGATAACTGCTATCTGTGTCGTTAATTTTTTATTTTCCTTCAACTAAAATGCAATATCCAGTAGGAATCAAAATAATGTTCTAGCGATCTTAATTTACCAATACATTTTTTTTTTATTCAGAGCGCGTAAAAGGTACTTCAGAAAACAGCTGCTGCTGTGAAAATAATTATCTACACGCCAATTTGGGCTAATTATTGAACTCTTAAGTTATTACTGAATGATTTTGATAAAATAAGAATAAAAAAATGAAAACTATTTTTAAAAATCACAAAAAACCGTATAAAGTAGTGATCCGCTATAGTGACTAGTGACTAATATATTATAGTGATGAATAATGTTAAAAAAACGGTAGCACATTCAGTGAAGGAACTCTCACAAAATAATTGTTTTAATAAAAATGTTCGTCTTCATCGTTTTGGTAATGAAACTAACGAACTGATGAGAAATAATAAATAACAGGAGCGAAGAAACATCAAAATGCTTCATCAGTTTAATTACGCAACACCATTATCACATTTCCTGAATCTCCATCAACTGCAACAACAATCTGTCCAACAGTCCCAACATTGTTCGAATGATTCATCCAACAACAGTGTGTTGAGTCCAACCGGCTCATTATGCGACGATCCCAACAGTTCCTTGTTGGATCCACGCTACAACGGGAAAGATCTCAGTGCGGCCAGCGTGAGCAAATCATCATTCACGATAGCGGCCATTTTGGGTCTAAGCAACGAAATGGCTGTCAACGCTAAAGAGACAGCGGCAGATGTCATGCCAACAGATCTGAGTGCAGTCATGAACTTAAGTATTCATAACCCGGAGGAAAACGGCGGCGGTGGTGACGGAGGGGGTCCAGGTCGTGTTACAGATTTCAGCAGACTGTCACATCCTGGACATCCGGGTCTTGGTTCGTCGTCACAGTGCGTATCGTCGTCTAACGCCATCCACCACCATAACGGTCATCAACAGCAATTGTTCAACACTCCGTCCGCCGCCGTTGCAAGTAGATCTGTCAATGCGTGCACTCAAAGAACAACAGGTACAGTTACACTGACTTAATTTCACAATTACAGGCTGCATCATAATGCTAGCGTGTACACTGTACCAGTGGTTCAAACTGTTTCAGACGGCGGAAAAACATGATACCTAATTTTTAAATCATGTATATTATATTACACTTATTTAAAACTTGTTGAACCTTCGATTCTTGGAAGAAGCTTTGCCGACAACAATGAAGGAGTCTTCGGCTCCACCATTTTATAAATTTTTACAGTACTTGTGCTTAATTAACCCTCAATAACCAAATAATATTTTCTTAAACGGCAAATAACATTATCTTACTTTTACTTACAATTAAAAGATTATTACCAATTATTATCCAATTTTTAGAACAGAAAGTTTTTAGATGTTTAACATTAGGTATAATTTTTAATCGGAACTATTTATAAAAATACAAATGTTCATTAATAGGTAGGGATATTTTTTGCAGAATATTGAGCATTGGTAAATGAAAATATTATATACCTATACTTAGTTTGCATGACTCTCTAGCTTATAGTTCTTATGCAGAGTTTCTGAATAATAAACAGTTAATGACTAAATGGAGAACTGGCGATCCGTCTTGGCTTCATCTGCGTACAAAACTGTATGATTTATAATTACATAGCCTCTCTCTACCCCCCATCCATTTTCTTCTCTCTCTCTGTCCAGAAATATATTGACCTTCCCATCTACACAACCATCCACACCCACATACGTAACAACTCACATCCATAGTAGGTGAAAAATCTGTTTTGAATAGGATTTGAGAAAAATCCGTTTTGAATAGGATTTGAGTAAAATCCGTTCTTAATGGGTGTCTACGTTGGGCTATGCCAAATTTCAAGTCAATCGGGCGTATAGTTTTGAAGATCTCGTGATGGGTCAGTGAATCAGTATCTAAATCAGTGAGTTAGTAGGTGGTATTTTGCTTATATATATATAAATTATCACAAAAGGTGATTCCACCAAGAAGTTTAACTCCACGCGCACGCATTTTAAAATGAATTTTTTATCACCTTTAATGTCTAATTGAAATTTTGTTAGAATTTGTTTCTCAAAATTTCTTTTATTTTTTTACCTGACTGCGGCAAAGCCAAAAGGAAAGGTTATAAGTTTAGCAGTCTATATAGGTATATGCTTGTATTTACGGATATTCCACTATAGCGCCTAAAGTATACATCCGATTTTGATAAATAAGCTGTCAACCGATTCGTTATTTTGCCTGGGTAACATAGGCTAAAAAAAAAGCAAGCACTCTGGGAGTGCCGGCAGAAGTGAAAACTTGAATATTACCTCTACTCTCCATCCGTCTTACGAATTTTCGATCAGGTCACGTGTCCTGACGCGAGTTTAACATTTTTTACCCATTACAAAAAAAGTGTACAACGCCGCTAAAGAAGTTTTCACTTCAAAAAGTTATTCTAAATAAAAAATAAGTTCAAAAACTAAAACCTGACTGCTAAAAAGTATGAAACAAGAAAATATTCTCTTCTGAGGATAGCCGTGGTCGTACGTCCATTCTGGATGTATAGCGTGATGCACTTTGCCCTATAGAGCTTATGATGGCTTACTACTGTTAAAATGTAATGTTTTGTTAGGGTAGCTGGCATATGACCATGACTATCCTCAGATGAGAATATTTTATTTTACTTTTCAGTAGTCGGGTTTTAGTTTTTGAACTTATTTTTTAATTTAACAAGTAGACATAACTACAATCTATTTTAATTATATTGTGTTACATCTTGTAACTTTATTTTTCTTGAGTATTCGCATTTCGTTTAAATAAAATTACTAGATAAAAATATAGCACTCTCGGTCTGGCAAACACATTATTTGATTTCGAAGTATATTCTGTCCCAATTGAATATATATGCATTACGCAACTTTCTCCCGACTCCCCTATCCATCGGCTCTCATATATCAATGCTTATATTTTAATATTGACTGCACGTGTCACTGACTACACCAAAGGAGTCCTCTTTTTAAAATTTTTTTTCCAAAACTCAGTGCAGTTCATAGCGAGACAGCTAAATCACTCGAAGAGCAAAACTTACTAATTTGTGCATGCTCTATTGCAAGCTGCTATATGTCGATAGCGCGTTTCTTAAAAAAATCGACATGCTCGTTACAAAATCTAACTCACTGTATAAATTGAGTAATATTTTGTAAAAAGCATGTCACAAATTTTGAAACACGCTTTCAACTCACTTTTGTACATATTAAGTTCAATAATATTAATATTTCATATTACTCCGGCTAACCTGCAATCTTGTGTACAGGTATACAATACAGATAACACGCCACGCTCTACCGACAATGTCGCGTACATCTATGCGTGTAAGTTGTGACAAAAAGACTAGATACTTACACATAGTGTTTGCTAGACATGTGAAAAGTCAAATTTAGGGAATGAATGCTGAAAATGTTGAAAATACTAGAAATGTATACAAAAGCCACTACTTTGCTGGGTTCAAAAATATAATGTGTATCCAGTGCGTAATGTAATTTTGACCAGTATATGTAACGTTTGTACAACGAGCGTCAGATACACAATCTAATATTACCAGCGCCCCGGCCTGTGGTCGAAATTCGACTGTAATTCAGTCCGCATTTACTGACTAATTTTTTACGGTATATGAACGTAAACAATGAAATTTTTTACAGTGTATGAACGTATGTTTTATTTTATATTATTTTATGTATTTGTAACACATATTATATTAAACACAATTTTTATCTTTCTCCTCTCCTTCTCCGTATGAACTTTAACTATGCCAAATTTCACACTACTCCGTGCACGCAATATGCTCAAAAAGGAGTACACAGTTTTTCTTCACGTATTAATATACAGGGTGTATCACAGGAAACCGTACATAGGGAAAATACACAGTACAAATTACTAATTAGTTAAAATTTGAGATTGTTTTGCCCTCTATTCAGAGATCGTTACCATTGTTAACATGGTGCATGTATACAGTAATAAATGCATATTTCTGTTCATTTGACAGTTTAGTAATGTTAGACAAAGCGAGAGAAAGTTTTTATAACCGATTAAGCCACTGCTTATTTCAAAATGGAGGTTTATCTATTTGAACATTTATTTTAATAGTTTGTATCGTTTAATTATTATTAATAAAAAAATATTTTCTTGATAAAAACTTGTTTCATTAATAAAAATAAATTCATTTAATATTGAAGAATTTATTATTCATTATTAACTATCATTGTTATTAAATAATGGTTAGTCAGCGTTACCATGATACCCATTCTCATATGTGGCCAAAGTAATCGTTGATCCTATAACTAATTTGCACAATTGAGCTTTCCCTGTGTTCGGTTTTCTGTTATACATCCTGTATAGATACTCGTTTAACGTTTTGTATACAGTTCGTGGAGTTTTCTTGTTAAAAAAAATTGGTTGTCTGTAAAGTCGGTTTACGGACGATAGTTTTACGTGATAACGTATTCCGTAATACATAACCTAAACCTCCCAAAATTTGGTTTCAATCCGCTTATGCTTGGTGTCGGAATGATAAGAAATGTCAAAAGTGACGTTTGCAACTGTCAAAGTATTATGTTCTAATAATAATTAGTTATTCCAATACTTAACTTAGAAGGCGTTGCATTTCACAAAATACTAATGTCAAAAAATTGAATTAAACATTAGAAATGCAGCCGTTTTCATGTTAAGACAAGACATACGTTATTTTCTAATTTCCATGTACGGCAAACAAAGACGACCGACCGCGTCGCGCCATGCATTAGACAACATTGCATTTATATTTTATACAGCTATTTTTCTATATAAATTTGTATAAAAAAACTGTTTAGGCAAATTCTGTTATACGAAATCTATGTAAAATGTTCTCCTCTTTCGTTTAAGACTGGTTTCAAACCGATCTGATTTAAATTGAGCGAGAAATTAGCAAAAAGCACGCACAGGGTCAGGCGGAACGTTACGCGTTAGGAACGTTACGACCGTTAGGAACGTTACACTTTTTCGTGCATGCAGCCGGTGTTTTATCAATTTATAAGATTGGTGATTCATCAATTTATAAGACGTTATCACGTCAAAAAAATGTTGATCTTATGGTATAATATTGTGTGATGTTATTCTATCTATCAACACGTTTAGCAACAAGCAAATACGAGTAGGTATATATGAAAAAAATAAATTATACAAAACTATTGTCTGAAAAATTGGTCGATAGTTTTATTTATTGAAAAATAAATTATAGACCACACTGAGAATCGATTCCAATATCTAACGCTGTCCTGGGTTTGATTCCCCGTTTGATGGATAATTTTTTGTCACAAATGTTTTTGTTTATTTAAATGTGCATTAAATCTAGATAAATTATAGTTTTGCACCGAACTAGGTATAGCTACGACACGTATACATATAATTAATTTATTATTACCCTTACGCATATATACAGAATGATTCCAAAGTTGACGTTATCCTTTTACCAGCGAATAGGGTTTCAACAAATAAGATTTTTTTCTTTGGCGCTTTTTCGAAATATCAACATCAACGGGGATACAGGGTGTCAAAGTTTTATTTAAAAAATTAAAATTTCTTAATAACTGCCAAACCACTTGAGATATTTAAGAAAAATTTTGTAGGTGCCAATAGCTACGTGGGAGGGAAATTCTTCATAGAATAACATATTTTTGGGTTGACCAGTGGCGCGCGCATAGAAGAGTTGTTTAATGTTTTTAAGAAAAAAAATGGTACGCCACTGATTTTTTTTAAAATAAAAATTGTTATTGAATTATATTAATATTACACGAAGATCAGCTGCATCCTTTTCACGTCCAATCTGTAGGTACAGGCGCTACAACCTGCAGTGTATCCGCGCCGAATTCAATTCTGTGAATGGCTGCTACAAAAACATCAGGCAAATGACAAGAACTTCACTAAAACACGCACTTTGGTCTATTGAAAACCCACATGCTATTAAGCGAACAAATTTTTAACATCGTATGGGCAGGTCTTGTGAATGCAATGCTCATTGGACCCCATATTTTACCAGACCGTTTAACTAGCGAAAGTTATTTAAGCTTTTTACGAATCATCTGCCGGTTTTGCTAGATGAATTGCTGTTAAATATTTGGCAAACCATGTGGCTTTTGCAAGACGGGGCACCACCCCATTTTAGTAGTGAAGTGCGATTGTTTTTGAACGAAACTTTTCCAAATAGATGGATTGGCCGAAATGGTCCAGTGCGGTGGCGTCCGAGGTCACCGGATCTCACTCCATGTGACTTCTTCCAAACTAAATATTATTAAAATGACCCAAGCTTGAATGTTTGCCGTATGTTTAGTAAACATTCTGTATACTTTATTTGTAGATATATCAAGTAACGAACACTACTTATTAAAAAAAATGTTTTTTGAATAATGGTATCATCTTTTTAATGAATAGAGAGCACTTAAAGCCTTACTCGACCATATTAATTACACGTTCACAGATATGTGCGTAAAACCTTTAATACCGCATTAATGTATCACATTTCTTATTTAACAATAACTTTGTATCGTGTAGCTTGTCTCAGTTTTCGAGTTTAAATAGGGAATGTCACAAACCACAACAACTGTATACTAACATCTTTATTTAAATTTTGTTAAATGAAATTCAAACAAATCCGTCAAAAATACTGACATTAACTGACACAATATTATCTAATATAAAATTATATTTTTAAAACTTGAAAAAACACGCTTTATAGCTACGTGCACTAAAAAGTAAAAAGTATTTTTTAAATATAAGTAATGGTTTTGTTCAACAGCGATAGGATGTCCTCCAATTCGATACAATTTATTAAGAATGAAATATTCAAAAAATTAAAACATTATTTATCTTACTTTTAGAGTGTCGAAAACAGGATTTTGGCATTTTTCAATTTTTAACAACTAATAACATTTAAAAAATCAGCTTTTTGAAAAAAAAATTTTAAAAATATTCAATTGAATTTTTTTCTGTTTATTGTTATAAAAAAATTGTTTTAAACAAAATTAGATCAGGTTACCATATGATACCATGGGCTTTCATAATCAGTACGGTCTCCTGAAAATATTTCAGCAAAAAACTTGAATCCGAATTGAATTCAGAACGGCAGCGCCAATTATTCCACCTGGTCTAACAGGATCATTCCAAGTTAAAAAATTCCAGCCAATTGGGCAATGGGACCATTCCAACTTCAAAACTTGGTAAGAGTACGATAACTTGCTATGCAAAATATCCACTGGAAATTCACAATTATTGTTTTATATAACATATAACAGCGTTATTGGTCGTTTTAAGTGCGGAAAATTAATTTTTATAAATTAATTTAAAAAAATTTAATATGGTATAGTAAATTGATTTGGAGTATATTATTTACTATAGCGATCGCTATCTTGTCTCATATAGTGATAAGAAAAGAGAAAGTTATATATACCTGTATCTATGATAAACAAAGATAGAAATATCAATTGGTTGGAATGAAATTCAATTGAACGTTCAGGGCAGAGTCGTATTTGGAAATTTTAATTTATAAAACGAATTTTAAATTTAAAACACATTTTCATGGAGATTGAAAACTATCGCTTTTTTTGATAAAGGGGTATGCGAATTGTCTCGCAGTGAAACGGGAAGGGGAAAATGTGGAATAATTTAAAAAAACAATTCCGGGGTGAACGATAAACGGGTATGCGAATTGTAATTCTGGGGTGAACGATAAAGGGGTATGCGAATTGTCTCGCAGTGAAACGGGAAGGGGCAAATGTGGAGTTTTTAAAAAAACAATTCCGGGGTGAACGATAAACGGGTATGCGAATTGTAATTCTGGGGTGAACGATAAAGGGGTATGCGAATTGTCTCGCAGTGAAACGGGAAGGGGCAAATGTGGAGTTTTTAAAAAAACAATTCCGGGGTGAACGATAAACGGGTATGCGAATTGTAATTCTGGGGTGAACGATAAAGGGGTATGCGAATTGTCTCGCAGTGAAACGGGAAGGGGCAAATGTTGAGTTTTTAAAAAAACAATTCCGGGGTGAACGATAAACGGGTATGCGAATCTAAATACGACCCTGCTTCCATAACACAATCGAAAGCTGCATACAAAGTGAGATAGTTGGGTCCAGTACGATAACACTATGCACCCAAATTTTGAAAAAAATGTTTTAAAGTCATAGAAAACGCTAAATTTTGACGTTCAAAAAAAAAACTTTGCGGATTATTCACAAATTTCCTCAAAAATACGTGAAAAAAATGGAACTACTTTTCGTCTTTCACTGTCATTTTTTGAATCTAACCAATCAAAAATCACAAATGCACGTCATAGCAACTGGTGTAGAATTATTGTATAACTATCTCACTTTGAATGCAGCTTTCGATTGTGTTATGGAAGCAGGGTCGTATTTAGATTCGCATACCCGTTTATCGTTCACCCCGGAATTGTTTTTTTAAAAACTCAACATTTGCCCCTTCCCGTTTCACTGCGAGACAATTCGCATACCCCTTTATCAAAAAAAGCGGTGGTTTTCAATCTTCATGAAAATGTGAGTTTTAAATTTAAAATTCGTTTTATAAATTAAAATTTCCAAATACGACTCTGCCCTGAACGTTCAATTGTATTTCATTCCAACCAATTGATATTTCTATCTTTGTTTATCATAGGTACAGGTATATATAACTTTCTCTTTTCTTATCACTATATAAGACAAGATAGCGATCGCTATAGTAAATAATATATTTACTATACCATATTTAATTTTTTTAAATTAATTTATAAAAATTAATTTTCCGCACTTAAAACGACCAATAACGCTGTTATATGTTATATAAAACAATAATTGTGAATTTCCAGTGGATATTTTGCATAGCAAGTTATCGTACTCTTACCATAATTTGGTTTCGATTCGCTTGACCTTTTGACTTATGTCGTGTTCACCAAATACGTTAAAATATAAAAATGAACCTAGCGTTCCCTATAGGCCTATAGTGATGCCAACATCCAATATGAGAAAGAAGCGCTCGTTTTTTTCTAAAAACGGATAATATTATATAAGTGTACCGTTTTGAAAGATAGGTATAAAAACGACAACTAATGAGGCTTATAAATTTTTGATAAAAACATACTTTAGATTTGTTCAATCAAATTTAACTGACAAAAAATTTTATTTGTCAAAAACATAGGTATTGTACACCTGAGGTGTCACATTTAGGTACTTACCGGTGACATGACACATTAGGATAAAAATCTCGTGATTTACATGGCCCTACTAACAAGCTTTAATATTCTTAAAAATCGTGAACAGTTCGAAATTAAAAAAAAAAAACATTTATTTATTCACAGCAAAATTGCAAAATAGTAGTTTGAGAGACGGTGACAGAAGTGGTCAAGGAGCACTTGGTGGCAGAAATGCTCTCTTTCGTGAGTCCCTCTCTACAAATCCGCTTAGTGAAGTAGGGGTCTAGCGCGTTGCGATACGACGCTGGGGCACTTTGAAAAAAAGACGGCAAAATTCATAATTCCTCTACAAAATGGGAGAAAATGACTGAATGGCATCTGGGGGGACCTCCTAATTGCAGAAAAGATATTTTCTGCCCATTTATTCCCTGCAGAGACTTTCAAAATCCTTTAAAAATCGCAAAAAAAACGTTAAAAAAATAAAAAAAATTGAAGTTGAAACTTGACGGAATGGTTGATTGGGTGACCCGGAATACGAGAAAAAATTTTCATGGCTCCAAGTGACCTCACTTCCTTTCGATGATTCTTCAAAATTTTCACAGGCAGAAATTCTTACCAGGCTCTCTATTAGCATCCAAAAAGTCTACTATCTACTGAGTGCAGCGAACCGGGGCTTTTATACTAGCTGTGACGTCACAGTTAGTCGACATAATCTGTCTTTTCAAAATTGTCCGATACACTAGGGGTACTGTAACAATATGTTAAAACGTGACATTCGAAAAAATACCTTTCTTAGAAAATAAATAAATACATGTTAGATAGTCTTTTGATCAAACCACTCGAATAGATTGGGGATGGGTTTTATATAAAATAAGCGTCATAAAACATGCAGTAATATTATTATCTCAATTCTAGATAAGATGACTATCGAGTTCCTAACATATTTTCTTTGCTGTGTTAGATCGAGGAGGTGGCGTGGGTGGTTTAAAACATTTGACCAACGCCGTTTTGCACGGCGGTTGCAAGAAAACGGCAAAGAGCAAGCGTGTGCGCACTATCTTCACGCCGGAACAACTGGAGCGCTTGGAGGCCGAATTCGAAAGACAACAGTACATGGTCGGGCCGGAGAGACTCTATCTGGCGCACACGTTGCAACTCACAGAAGCACAGGTATTGTGGAAACACTTTTAGATTTTAAATCCAGAATTTTTTGTCAAGTACCTATACAAACCTTATAAATAAATAAATCAATTATTTGTAGGCTTCAAATTGAAAAACTATAACATGCTAATGCTGGATTTTAGTTTGGTCAATGAGTGCTCATAAGGGGAATGTAGATGGAAAAGTCGAAAGCAGAACGTTTGACTTAGGAACTTTGTTTGGACTAGTTAGGAGATAAACATACTAAAAGTCCTTACCCATCCGAGGTACGCCCGAAGGGGAGGAGCACAAAGAAGGTCCCGTTTTTTGGTTTTTTGCTTTCATCTGGAAAACGGTACGTCGTACGAAATTTTGTTGTAATACATATTGAAAGATGATAAAATTCTCTACAACTTTAGCTTTCACAATTTTTATCTATCTTCAACTTAGTATACCATTAAATTGCAGTTTTATATATTTAAATTTACCTAAACATGCTGAAATCGAAAAGCCTGATTTTCGGGCGAGAATAGAGTAGCGTCGCGCATACAAAAGCTAATAAGCAAATAGGTGTTCTAGTCAGTCATTCGAAATAAATATGTTTTTCGGTAATGAATATCGATTATCGTTTGGTGATCTGGCAGGAACTAGGGGATGCCTATCGATCGCGTGGCCCTGGGCACGTGCCCAGAGTGCCCAGTGGGAAAGAGGGCCCTGCGTGGAGGTACTCCCAGCTTATGTTATTTTTTAATAGTGTGTGGGTGTTTTTAATAGTGTGGATGAGCAATACGAAATGATTTTGACAAATTCGTATTGTTACAATGTGCTAAAGAGAATTTAACACATTTTTGAAAATTGACCATTTTTCGGAGCTCATAGCTAGGCATAGATTGGAGATAGATAAAAAGTGTGAAAGCTAAAGTTGTAGAGAATTTTATCAGCTTTCATTACGTATTACAACAAAATTTCGTACGACGTACCGTTTTCGAGATGAAAGCAAAAAACCAAAAACGGGACCTTCTTTGTGCTCCCCCCCCCTTCGGGCGTACCTCGGAGGGGTAAGGACTTTTAATATGTTTATCTCCTAACTAGTACAAACAAAGTTCCTAAGTCAAATGTTCTGCTTTCAACTTTTCCATCTAGAAATTATTTCTGGTGCGTTCTGTGTTTTAAATCTAGATTTGAGGTAAAAGTCGTACCTAAAACAGCTTTAAAAATCCATTTTTCAGAACGTAACATTTTTATCTTTACACTCTCGGACTCGATCCCAAACAAATCCAGTCATTTCGCCTAGTCTACTAAGAAAATTTTGGGTATTTGACACTATAAAAAATAAATTATTATATTATATGAATACGACAGTTTATAGAATAAGAAATAATAAATTTTCGGTTTGTGTTCTCAAAAGCACGAAGTTGGTTTATTATTACAATTTTAAAATTGCATATTTTTAGCAGAGGTATCAGAAAACGCTGTCCGCCATTATGGTTTGACGTTTGACGTCAAACATGCAGTAAACTCAGTTCTATACATATATTTCTTAATGTATGTCAGTCACTCCTTCTAGAAGGTCCTCGTTGACTTAGGAAGATGAAATTTTGCACACTCATTCTATAGGACACGGGACAGAACCTAACGGTGTCCGAATTTTGACTTTTTACCCGTGAACAGAAATAGAGGGGGATAGGGGTTCAAAAAGGTCTTCGTTGACCTAAAAAGCTGAAACTATTCTATTAATTTTTTCCAGAAAAAAATAGTTTCGTAAATATTTTTGAATATTAAAAAATCAGCTCCTCTTTTATTCTGAAAATGACACCTAATTATGCCAAAAAGTTAGGTATAAATGACAAGCATATTTTGGTTTATTTTTACATGTGAAACAAATATCATCATTATGGTTAGAATTTTTGTATTATAGATCTTATTAAAATATGAATTTAACAAAACATGGAAAATATTATTAATTAATAAATAGTGTGAATTGTCATTACAGTAGCGTTAAACTAAGATAATTTATAGACTATTTTTCGTGTATAAGCTCTTAAAAAAATGTTAATTATAAAAATAAAGCAGTTTTTGATAATTTAATTAGGTAGTTATAAACATTGATTTATGATTGATGAAGTAAATTTTGCATATCTTAACTTCTTTGTTATTTTTACCTACAGTAC
The DNA here is from genome assembly GCA_963575645.1 of Xanthostigma xanthostigma. NCBI lineage: Eukaryota > Metazoa > Arthropoda > Insecta > Raphidioptera > Raphidiidae > Xanthostigma > Xanthostigma xanthostigma. Next base: position 46,838,505 of record OY754464.1, read on the forward strand.
AAATTAGATGAAAATGACAAAGAAATCCTTTCCAAAAATGTTTATTTTCAATTAATTAATTAAGCGCTTTCGGACAATTATTAGTCCATCTTCAGAAAAGTTTTTTTTATAAAAATCATTAAAATTATCAAAACTAAAAAACTATCACTAAAAAGGAATTCAAGACTGGCTGCCCATAACGAATTGATTGATAAAATGCGCTTAATTAATTAATTGAAAATAAACATTTTTGGAAAGGATTTCTTTGTCATTTTCATCTAAATTTTTCCAAATTTATGTGCGTATTGAATAATTACAGTACAAATTAATTGAAATTATTAAAAATAAAAAATATTAATGTAGAATCGACAACATAATATTATATTCGCAAAATTCAAATACTCATGTTATTAAACAAATATAATCTTGCTTGTACCACAGTTCAAATGCATTGGTGTTCTATGCTGTGCAAATACACTACGAGAATGACGTCACAGTAGGTAAACATGGCGGACCGTGTTTTTATCCCGGATAGAATAAATATATCCCATTTGGTTTCAATGCGATCATCCGTTTGACCTGTATCGCGCCCACAGACAAACAGACTAACAGACGCACAGTTTTTCCAACAATGTTTTTTGAATTCGGGGGACCTCTGCAAAACGAAGAAATATAGTAAAATTTTGAAAAGTGAATTTTGACCTAAATTATTACCATTCTTCACATGTAGTGTTGGAATAGTAAAAATGGTTTCAAAATATTGTCGATGAGTAACTATTTTTTTTGCGAGATCGCGATCGTATTAACGTAAAAAAAATTGAAAAATTATTTTTGGGTGACGGCTTCTAGATTTTACAACTGTTTTGACTCAGTTCGATAGTCCATGAAAGTACATGCGGGAATTTAAATTTTTTTAAAATACCCTTCTTACTAGAGCATCCCGCGTCAAGCGTTTCCATTTTTACGAGAACCACTATCTTAAAAAAATATTTACTTAGAGTGGCCGCGCACAAATTTTTCAAAAGATACTGATGATTTCAGTTGCTGAATATCAATAATCTGCTTTCAATTGATGAAACCAAAGACTTAATAGTAATTATTATATGGACCTAGCACTCCCTAATCCCTATATTAGTTAATAAAATTTAGTAATGACAAAATCCAACATGAGAGAGAAGCGCTCATCTTCTTCTAAATATTGATGACATATAGGTGTGCAATTTTAAAGGACATATTAAACAACAATTAATGAGGGTTACAAATCTTATATTTTCATAAAAATATATTCTAGTGGTCTCCATGGTAATTTGGTTGCTACAGATAGTTAATGTCGACTCAGAGAAAAAGGAAAATACTAAAGTTTCAGATGCAAACTGGCTCTGCCCATTTTAAATTTTATTTTATCTATATTCTATATCATTGATAACATAATTTACAACTGACTTGAATGTGTCATTTCTATTAATCTAAGATTTATCAATTATATCATTCAATCAGTTCAGGGCCCGATTTACAATTTGGCCGCCCCTAGGCAGAGTAAATTGTGCCGCCCCTCTAATAGGCAATAAATTCAAGTTTATACGGAGACAAATGAATAACTGAGGACTAGCCTACAATAAAAGCTGCAGCTAGCTGTGGCAACTAACCTTTTCTGCTGTACATTTTTGAACCCATCATATTTTAAATATTCATTTAGATTATAAATACACATTCAGATTTTATTAAAGGCAGTGAAATCAAGTTTATTTTGGAATCTACCTACTGATTGAGGTCTCACTGAGTTTTTTTTCATGTCAGTTGCATGGAGGTTAGTATTAAACTAATTCTCAGCGGTAAATTCAAATTGAAAATTGGAAAAAAATCAGTATTTGCTTGAAAAAATTTAGTTAATTAAATTACGTGATCGCAAAAAAAAAATTTGACTTGACTTCATATTTTTTTAAACATATATATTTTTTTCAACTCTGATTTTTGCCGCCCCTAAAAAATTTGCCGCCCTAGGCGCGAGCCTGCATTGCCTTATGGGAAATACGGCCCTGATTCAGTTGCAGTTTGACAACATTTATGTAGATTTGTTTTTACCGAGTTCGTTTAAAATGTGATTAGTTGCGGGCTGCAAAAAATTTGAGCAAAGCTATTCAATTATATTTATTCAACTCATGCGCGTTATTCATGTTTTATCATGCCTAAAAACCGAACCCTAATATAGCCATTTACCGACTGGTGACAATTACTTGTCATAACTCAATGAAGATTCCTACTAGCTCGGCCATTGTGGAGTAATGAAAATAAACGTAACCCATTGAGGCTAAAATTGAGAGGCCGAATGTTTTCGACATGGAGTTTATTCATAACCGGCTAACCTCAAACCAAAACATTGAATCGTGCTGTTTGGTGCTGTTAGTATTGACAGTTTTTTTTTTATAAAGAAATAAATAGATATTTACAACATCTCATTAATAACAATAAATAAAACATGAATAACGCGCAATTGTTGAATAAAATTATGGGCGTAACTTGTAGGCTAAGTCATGACCTGTCAGCGCGATGAATGACTTAGACTACTAGTTACGCCAATAACTATTATCTGAGTATGAAACAGAACGCATCCGTTGTTTATGTGGCGTTTATGGTTCATCGCGTGCAAACGTCCAGTTCCCAGATTATAATTTGAGAACTGGCCAGAATTTCAATTGGATTTACGATAATAAATTAATAGCATGACTTAGTGTCAGGCCTAGGTAACCTGAGCAATTATAATACATTTATAAAATGCATATGTCTTATAGGTTAAAGTTTGGTTTCAAAATCGACGGATCAAATGGCGTAAGCACCATTTAGAGCTGACGCACCAACGTCTGGCGGCTATTAAACAGCAACAGCAGCAGATGCATCAACAACTGTTGTCTGAAGAACCGGCCGACACGTTTGACAGTTCGAGTGGTGCCGAACAAGATCAGGATCAGTGCACGTGAGACACTCGGTACAATGCACGCTTGTATAGTTTTTTATTTAGGATTGTTTATTATGAATGAACAATGTCGTCAGTGGTTGTAAAATAAAATGCATTGTTTAATAAATGTGGCGGAAGTGTAGATACAAATGGTGGAAGGACGGGCCTACTGTTTAAACTGTATTTTTCCAAGTGTTATAAAATATATAAACTGACTCGTTTAAAAATAAAAAATGACTACTAAAAGCTGTAAGCGTTTGGAAACCGTTTGAATTAAATAACGACTATTATCAAGCAACTCTATAATAGACATTAAGTGATGAAGCATTGTTAATCCGTGATAATGTGTATAATATATATGACGTTAGTTAATGGCCATGTTGTCCTACAGCCTTGTAAAAGTCTGTTTGATTTTTTTTTCTATAAAAAATTAAAAAACAAAAACAAATGTAACAAACTTAGTCTATTGCAAGCAACAAATTATAGTCTTGATTATTTGTGTTTCAGTTGTACCTAATATAAATTTGTTATTTCCTGAGGTCATTTGTTGTAAGTTCTTTTAGTAATACGATGAAATTACACGCCAATCTGCAGAGATTAAAGATAAAATCTAGTATATTTTTAAAAATAATTTGTTACTTGCAATTCTTTCAGTATCAAATTTTGACAGGACAAAAACAAAATTTTGTCAAATTAGTTTGAAATTAGACGTTTTATATGGAATAAAATATTACTTATAACCTAAACTTTATTACAGTAACTATTTATTTTTGTGTGAATCTTTTACATCCTTTGGAAATTGAATTTATGTATCTTGAAGAATTTTGACCAGAAAACGAGATAGTATGTATATTGTACATACAAGTTTTGTATTTTTTCATAATTTTAATTTTAGCAACACATTTTTTTGAAAAGTGAGAAGAAATTATAACTGCATCGTACACAAGACAGAATCAATTTTTTACCAGTTTTTGTATGCAAAGTTGTATAATATCACGTTTCCACATTAAAACTGCTATAAGTGCAAAAAAATATGCAATTGAGTGAAAAAACGTCACAACTGCAATAGTAAGGTAAAAGCCGTAATAATAAAACTAGTTATGGTTTTAAAGTCATAGGCGTGCTGTGGGTGCCCGTGCAACCACAAATGAGGTGAATTGAAGAATGTTTTCTGTTTTCTCTTTTTTCCCTATTTAATTCCATTTGTACCATACGCGCATATCCATGTTATAAATTAATTATAAATTTATAATTTGGATAAATGTGCGTGTATATATAGATAGACTTAAATCGAAAGAAAAAAGAGAATAAAGAAAAAATCTCTTCGTCGATTTATTTGTGTAGATCATGATATCCGTAGAGAAAATTAGGTATATGATTTTGTTACAAATAAAAATATAGCTTTACCGAAATGTCAGTTTTTTCTTGCTCAATTACTATTGTTGTTATTATCATGATTATGTTTGTTATGATTATATTATTATAATTACCAGTGATCACCAAGTGGTTGAAATTCGACCGTAATTCATTAAATTTTTGAACGTTATTGAGGTTCTTTTGTCATTATATGAATTTCTTCTTAATCGATTTTACCTGTGTAATTCGTACAAATCACAATGCGTGCGAATTAACACATTCAAATCGGTCCCACAACTATTTTCCTTCCCGTATTTATATAATATGATTATCTCTGGCATCTACAAATAAAAAGTCCTGGGTAAGTTTTAATAGCAGATTGTATACGAAGGTAGTATCGTAATGGTTTGTATTACAAAAAGGGATGATATGTTTAAAATGAAAAATAGCGAGTTTTCTGTCACACGAGTCCTAATACCATTACGCACGAGGTATATATGATAATTTTTGGACGTACCTGCTCTAAAATAGCTGGGTTAACTTTATTTACGATATTTTTCACAGTTTACTTTTGAGCAAATGTGACTTCTAATACTAGGTCATAAAAAAAACTTACCTATTGACAAACATCGATTTTCTATGGTATTGATATAGAGCGACCAGTTTTACTTTACACTACTAGTGCTGTAAAGTAAAACCAATCCCATAGTTAATAACTGTCCATAAGTTGTTTTTTTATACCTAACCTACAATAGTTTTTTGCTTTGACACAGTTGGTTTACGAATATACTGTACTTTCCCGAATTATTTAAATATAAAGTACGGCCGTATAATTTAATAATTATTTTTTTAACAATCGCGACAAAAACATAAGTAAGATACTTTAATTTAAAAATTGAAAATTGTCTTTATTTCCAATTAATCCGGTCGTTCGCTCAGTTTTTCTAAATTATTTTAGTGAGTAGTACATCCATAAACCGACATATTATACTTTTTATCAATCTGTATTGTATAACAAGACTGAAACCAAAAAGACTATGAAACTCGATTTTAATTGCGATTTGGCAATAAAAGAATGTGATGTACGTAAAGTCGTAATACATATATGAATTTATACGTAACTTCGCAAAGGCTATTTTAATTTCAGCATTTTTTCTACCACTGTGTGTAGATTGATTTTTACAGCTAATGGACAGTATTGAACGTGAATTAAATATGAACTAGTTTTTACAAACGATAACGAATTTCGGTTTCTCTTTCAGTTTCAGCCGAAACCGAAACTTACTTCGAGGACAATTATTATCGTGTAAATTTTTTAAGCTTTTGTTCATTTTAACTGTTGCAAATATTGTGTTTGTGTTCATAAGTAGAAGCAATTATTTGTTAAATTTATAATCTAGTAGAAGCCGACAGTGACACTAACACCCTTCGCCACCGCTTCAACAACGTCGATCGCTCCCGAACGCCGCACGACAGTCTACGAACTTAGTTTCGGTTCTAGTTTCGACAGATTTTCTGTCGACACCTAAACTAAAAAAATTGGTTGTCTGTAAAGTCGGTTTACGGACGATAGTTTTACGTGATAACGTATTCCGTAATACATAACCTAAATTTATATAATAATTATAATAATTCAATCTATGATATTGCATCTTTCGCTTCAAATTTAGGTAAATTTTATTAAGTAGAATAATAAAACACTATAAAAAGTACACTATTATTATATAAAAAACAACTATGGCATGTATCTCTTTTGCGCATGCGCCGATTTTCCCCAAAAAATTTACAAAAATTTCTAATAAAAATAGATAGAGTAAAAACCGTTTTAAAAACTATATTCTTTTACGCATGCGCCGATGTTCCCCAAAAACAATAGGCCACTTCATATTTGCATATCAAACATCCTCCCAAAATTTGGTTTCAATCCGCTTATCCTTGGTGTCGGAATGATAAGAAATGTCAAAAGTGACGTTTGCAACTGTCAAAGTATTATGTTCTAATAATAATTAGTTATTCCAATACTAAACTTAGAAGGCGTTGCATTTCACAAAATACTAATGTCAAAAAATTGAATTAAACATTAGAAATGCAGCCGTTTTCATGTTAAGACAAGACATACGTTCTCTTCTAATTTCCATGTACGGCAAACAAAGACGACCGACCGCGTCGCGCCATGCATTAGACAACATTGCATTTATACAGCTATTTTTCTATATAAATTTGTATAAAAAAACTGTTTAGGCAAATTCTGTTATACGAAATCTATGTAAAATGTTCTCCTCTTTCGTTTAAGACTGGTTTCAAACCGATCTGATTTAAATTGAGCGAGAAATTAGCAAAAAGCACGCACAGGGTCAGGCGGAACGTTACGCGTTAGGAACGTTAGGAACGTTAGGAACGTTACGCGTTACGAACGCTAGGAACGTTACGCGTTAGGAACGTTACACTTTTTCGTGCATGCAGCCGGTGTTTTATCAATTTATAAGATTGGTGATTCATCAATTTATAAGACGTTATCACGTCAAAAACTATCCGAAACCGAAACAGAAAATTCGATCGGACACTACATGGTATATCCTTTCTGCGGATCAAATTATTTCTAGTTTAATTAGGTTAAAAATGTGCATTGATGAATTCATTGTGTTTTTCTTGGCACTCGCTATACTCGTATTGTAGGAAACTACCTTGACAGCGCTGTCTCTTTTCATTGCAAAGAGAAATAGACAGCTGATTCAGTCACTAGTTATCTCATTTTACCACATGTACCTAAACAATTTTACATTTTAGCCACAGATTTATATTGAATAGAACAAAGATCAATACTCACAGTTCTTTTTTCTTTAATCCGATTTAATGGAATAATTTCATAACATATACTGAAATAAATCAAAATATTGACACGGGCAGCAGCAAATTATTATGAGGTAAAAAAAGTCAACCAATATGCAATCTGTGATTATGTGTTAGTTAATTACAAAAAAAATAAAAAAATTTATTGTTCAAAAAAACAAGAGGGTCAGTACGATAACACTATGCACCCAAATTTTGAAATTTTTTTTTTAAGTCATAGAAAACGCTAAATTTTGACGTTCAAAAAAAAAAAACTTTGCGGATTATTCACAAATTTCCTCAAAAATACGTGAAAAAAATGGAACTACTTTTCGTCTTTCACTGTCATTTTTTGAATCTAACCAATCAAAAATCACAAATACACGTCATAGCAACTGGTGTAGAATTATTGTATAACTATCTCACTTTGAATGCAGCTTTCGATTGTGTTATGGAAGCAGGGTCGTATTTAGATTCGCATACCCGTTTATCGTTCACCCCGGAATTGTTTTTTTAAAAACTCAACATTTGCCCCTTCCCGTTTCACTGCGAGACAATTCGCATACCCCTTTATCGTTCACCCCAGAATTACAATTCGCATACCCGTTTATCGTTCACCCCGGAATTGTTTTTTTAAAAACTCCACATTTGCTCCTTCCCGTTTCACTGCGAGACAATTCGCATACCCCTTTATCGTTCACCCCAGAATTACAATTCGCATACCCGTTTATCGTTCACCCCGTAATTGTTTTTTTAAAAACTCCACATTTGCCCCTTCCCGTTTCACTGCGAGACAATTCGCATACCCCTTTATCAAAAAAAGCAGTGGTTTTCAATCTTCATGAAAATGTGAGTTTTAAATTTAAAATTCCTTTTATAAATTAAAATTTCCAAATACGACTCTGCCCTGAACGTTCAATTGTATTTCATTCCAACCAATTGATATTTCTATCTTTGTTTATCATAGGTACAGGTATATATAACTTTCTCTTTTCTTATCACTATATAAGACAAGATAGCGATCGCTATAGTAAATAATATACTTACTATACCATATTTAATTTTTTTAAATTAATTTATAAAAATTAATTTTCCGCACTTAAAACGACCAATAACGCTGTTATATGTTATATAAAACAATAATTGTGAATTTCCAGTGGATATTTTGCATAGCAAGTTATCGTACTCTTACCAAAACAAGAAACCCGACTGCACATTAAATGAAATTAACAACTAAAAAGAGGAAAACAAGTCGAAAAATCTCAACATGCAGCAGCTGTGGAGATCTATTTGTCTCTTTCTTTATTTTTGAATGGGTCTCCACCTGCTGCATGTTGAGATTTTCCTCTTTTCGGTTATTAATTTTATTCTTGTGCAGTCGGGTTTCTTATTTTTTTAATAATTAATTTTTATTTTCTTCTTTTTTTTGTTAGTCATTTTTATGCATTCCAGAATTTTTTAACTATTTTTTTGTAGTTCGGTCAAAATGGTAGCTAAAAGTATTTGTATATATTATATTTGGAATTGGCTATTTACTAGCTGTTATTTGATATCCATATTGTAATAATAACCATTTTTTTATTCCTCTCTTTTTTTATTTGCTGACGTCATTTTTAAATATTGAACCCTATGTCACTCGCACAATTAAGACGAAACTAACGACACCTCATATGTTAAAATCCATCGAGCCATTTAGGCTGTAGAGCGTGCCAAAGAAATGGACATACATACCCACATACAAACACATATAGACAAACACCATCACGCGCAATCGGATAAAAAAACAAAATTAAAAACTTTGAAAAAACCCACGATGGATTCACGTTATAATTGAAGACGGATTAAATAAAATTTTAAAACCCCCCGACTAAAAGGAGATAAGTAACCAAAGAAAATCCGTTGGAGGCTGCCATTCGCTGCCCTGAATTAAGAATAGGAAAATATCAATTGAAGACTACAATTATTTACGTACCCAACGTGATTTCAATCAGTCACCTACTCTAAAATTGCAATATTTTAGTTCATTTCAGGGCAGGGAATGCCAGCCTCCGACGGATTTTTTTTGGTAATTTACCTCCTTTTAGTCGGGGGGGGGGGGATTTTATTTAATCATTTTTCAGTTACATACAACGTTTACCTCGGCCGTGAGTTTTTTCAAAATTTTTAATTTTTTTTAAATTTTATTTTAAACTTTTTAGAAATTTCCTGCACTAAGAACCATCGCAGATGAATTACAAACCCTTTGCAGAAAATTGCATCTGAGTTGATCAAACCGTTTTCGAGATAAATGGCGACATTCTAAACTCATATACCTCCTCCGTTCCGTCGTGGGTAAAAATACGACAACACGCAGAATATTACCTCTAAGAAATTTGCATTTTTCAAAAAGAAATTAATTAATATTTAGCTATTTTCCTTTCATTATAAGATACCTACCGACCTATTTTTTTATATTTTCTGTAAAAATCGTCTGTCATTTCGTTATTAAAAGTTTGTTTCATAAATTTAATATATCTAAGCTATTGTTTTGTAATTAGTAATTACAAATCTGCTGTAAAAAATGTATGTGAAAATCTGTAAAAAATTAATGAGATTTTTTGAAATTAATTTTTTGCGTTACTTTAATTAAAAGCCTTCCATTGACATTACGTCGCTAATTAGTTTGAGAATAACAAAACACAGTAGTGTCACAGTGTTTTGATAATTTTAAACTGGGTTTAAATAATTTTATTTTTGCTTTCAATTCACAGACAAATAATGTACTACATCCATAAACGAAGTAAATATAGGTACAAAGCGTGACCTAGAGTTTTTGGCGAGGGGGTGAAGCCGATTTGCAAAACGCGACGAGATAAAAATTGTATGAATTTTTCACTGACTGGCACACTACGCATGCTTAGTGGCGTGAAATTCAAATGTATTAATCATTTTACCACGTTTTATTTACTTCGCTTTTTTGTATGTCTGTCCGGGTGGATATGCACATAACAATCACTGGTCTATGGCTCAGTTGGTTAGAGCGTCGTGCTAATAACGCGAAGGTCGCGGGTTCTATCCCCCATTGGACATACATATTATATTTTTATATGTATTTTTGTTTTTTTTTTTTTATTAAAAAGTATAAACATAACAAAAGAAATAAAAAAATTGAATATACCACGTTTTTAAAGTGAACTAAAAAGTATAAAATAATTTATTTACAGACAGATTTTTAACTTGTACGACTTGAAACGAAAACGTAGGGCGCATGCGACAATTATATAAGAAGTGTAGGGAAAAACTGTCAATGAAAACATCTATTTATGAGATAAAACGAATAATGCGCCCCACCCGTTTTTGCCCCATAACTCGGCCATTATAATCGAAGGGAAAGAATAGTTCCAATAATAGTTGTAGAGAAAAAGAATTCGCGTAAACCGGGTCGAATCGGACAACCTCTTCGCGAGATATCGCCATTTCAGTGCGCGAAATTTTGAAAAATTAAATGTCATTTTTAAAAATAATTGCAGCTAGCAGCTTATTCTTTTTTGTTACAAAGGTACTAAAGACCTCTTCTTTGCATCGAAGGCTAGACGCGCTGGGTCAATTAGAATCGGCAGGAGAGGGGGAAAACGATTTTTTTTAAAATCTCCCATAACTTTGGTTCTAATTGACTAATCGACCTAAACTGGACGCCATTTATTTCTTTTTTTATCTACTTTTATGTGACAAGTGAAAAAAACATTTTCTCCCAAACTCAACTGCTGGTGGGCAAAATAAAGTATAGTTACATTAACTCTCTCTCTCTCTCTCTCTCTCTCTCTCTCTCTCTCTCATGTAATATTGTCAAAATTACTTTTTTCCTGCGTAACTAAGGAAAAGTAATTTTGACAATATTACATAATATTACAAATATTTACAAAACTTTCTTGTAAAAATAAATAAATAAAATTATACCATTATTATATACCTAAATAACAACGTTATATCATATATTCTATCTGCGCATCCGCCGATTTCCCCACAAAACAATAGGGCTCTTGATATTTGTATATCAAACATCCTCCCAAAATTTAGTTTCAATCCGCTTGACCTGTATCGTGCTCACAGACAAACAGACGCACAAACTTTTTCTAAAAATATGTTTTTTGGATTCGGGGTCCTCACAACAAAAAATATTGTAAAATTTTGAACAGTGATGTTTGACCTAAATTAGTGCCATTCCCCGCTTGTGGTGTTGGAATGCTAAAACAACATCTACTACTGTTTTTACTATAGAGTCTACAACATCAAATATTTAGGACTAATAACAGACAATAGATTAAAATGGGGCGCGCATATACATGACCTGACAAAAAAAATTGGTTGTCTGTAAAGTCGGTTTACGGACGATAGTTTTACGTGATAACGTATTCCGCTCGAATATCATATTTAATAATACATAACCTAAATTTTAGTAGCTGTCAAACTATATTTTTACCGACTAATAATTTGATCAACCAAAGCAAAATACATATTTTTAAGCAATTATAAAAGACATTTAATAGAATGTATATATATATTATATATTTGTTAACAAACCGTATAATTTATCTGGCCATCTGTCAGATGTAGCTTTCGCTGGAACAGCCGAAAAAAATGTTGACGCACACTACTCTCTGACGTCACGCGAGAAGAGAGAGACTATCGCTTATATCGCGCTCTCGCTTGCGGAACGTTACTCTTTTTCGTGCGTGCAGCCGGTGTTTCATCAATTTATAAGACGTTATCACGTCAAAAAAAACGCAGACCAATTTGTATATTTATATCGTTACGACACATACTGACAGTGACATTAATTAAAAATGTTTATTATGCCCTTTGCCAATCCTTGCGGTATTACCGTATGGGGTGGTGCTTTTGAAGTGACCCTGGTTCCGATAAAAAACCCTCTAAAACTGATCCTCATAGTCATAGCCAGAAAAAATCCAATGTTTCCGACAGCACAGCTGTTAAAAAATTCAAATTCTGGATATCTCACAACTATAGATACCTAAAATCCACATTAATCCTCATGATACTAAATTTCAGATTCAAAATTATCTGCAACCACCGAAAATGACGTATAACTTTAGCCAGAGACATATAATATATCTAGCCCTAAAAATATACAACTAAGTTTCCATTGAAATCAAATCTGGTATTTGACCAAATGGCTAGTAAGTATCATGAGAATATGATGAGCGTTTCATGCTATGATTTCATTTTTTTATCGTCACTATTCTCTTTTCTTCTTCTTTTTTCAATTTACTCATACTTATGTTTACATTCTTCGAAATATTTATCATACGGACAGACACAAAAAAAAAACACACATAGACCCTCTCTTCTCCATTCCCTAAATATACACATCCAACAGACATAACCCCGATAAAGCTGTCAGCGCCAAAATTTAGTGTGATAAAATTATTGGAATGAGAATTAAGGGCTAATTTAGTGCCTTATTTTTAAATTTAGGGCTCTTGTTTTTTTTAGGCAAAATCTTTGAATAACTTCTATATGGTGGAAGTACGGGTCACATATGGTGAAGGAGCGCGTCGACCTGGCAGCGCTACAATGAAGAATCATGTTGACGATTGCATGAGATTTAAGGATTAACTTAGTGCCTCATTTTTAAACTTAAGGCTTTTGTTTTTTCAGGCAAAATATTTCATTATCTTCTATAGAGTTGTAGTACGAGTTCCATATGGTGTATAGATGCGGGTCACTCAATGGTGGCACGCGTCCAATTCCAAATTTATCACGAAATGCACATGATCATAAAGGAAAAGCATAGACAACGCCAATGCTTTATAAATGCTGGAAGAAAATAAGCCTTGTCTTTATCTTTATTTTTCTTTGAACGTAACCTACGAACATCTTCATTGATTGTCTGTGCCCATTTCGTCCAGTAATTGGATGGTTTGCCTTTCTTTTTACGCATGACGACTTTCATAAAATCCTTACCTTGTTCAAAATTCTCCTCTTTTGCGTTTTTTTACGTCATAATGTTGTACATGACATTTACACCATGAGTGACCCGCATCTCCACCATATGGAACTCGTACTACTACCGTATAGAAGATATTAAAAGATTTTGCTTAAGAAAACAAAAGGCCTAAATTTAAAAATGAGGCATTTAATTAGCCCTTAAATATCCTTTAAATCTTAGACTATTCTTTTTATCATTCGACTCTGTGGCGATGCTAACTTTTTCTAAAGCTAGCAGCGCCACTAGTGTTGCCTAAAAGGATAAGAGCCCTAAAATTAAAAATGGGATACTAAATTTGCCCTTAAATAGCCTTTAATTATCTTGCCAATAATTTTATCATGCGCTGTTTTGGTGCGACAAATAAAGACAAACACATCCAAAACCGTTTTTAGTATTTTTCAAGAAAAATGTATTTAATAAACAATGGAATCTATTGTCTATCTCTAGAATGACAAATATCGCATGTGTCGTACCGACTGGTATAAGAAAAGGGCGCCAGGACAAAAAGACCATACGAGGCAACACAAAAGATTGTGTTCGAGAAAAAGATTCTAGAAATCCTTTCCAACAAATTAACCCTAAAACCAAATTTCAGACAAAACACAAAATTGAATCATCTAAGAAAATACCCCATAAACTTAATCCAACTATAAAGCTGACAATTCAATTCCTACAATAAAGTACGCTTACAGGTAACACATTAAAATCAGCGGTGTCATCCACGCCAAAAGACAAGCCCGCCACTGGCAGCACCGTGAGATATTTTTAATAATTATTTAAAGATCCGTGAAATAATTATTCTTATCTTAAATTTCGACTAAGAAGTCAAAAATTACAACCATCAGCCAAACCAAACTCCAACGAAATCCGACAACCAAAAAAATCAAATATCAAATCCAAAATAGACAAATCGTCATTCAAAACGACCTGTCCAAATCCAACACTCCAAAACAAAATGCCAAAATATCAAACCGCCAACCAAAAACGTCCAATTCAAGCGCAATCCACAAAAATCTTTTTCCAATCTCAAAACATAATCGCGTATCTAGCATACATGTGGCCGCTGTCTGCCCTCCAGACCAGATCGCGACAGAATCTGACAACAACGTACTCACTTGCACACATCACAGTCGACTGGCCTTCTCGCTTGCACTCATTTACCAGCGCGTAGTCCGTTTTCAAACATGATCAGCTATGTCGTCTGGCGCTCGTCAATACTACACTGTAACAGTATTCAAAGTAGTGATGTGCCGGATATCCGTATCCGTATCCGTGGATATCCGAGGGAGAAGAAAGATCCGTATCCGTATTCGTTAGTTTTTTTCGGATCCTTTACGGATCTTTTACCTTATTAATTTTCAATTCATAGATAAATTTTATATATATAGGTGATTAATGAATATAGGTAATAATGAAAACCTGTTAAATTCCATTCAGATTATTTTTTATTTTTTTAAATCGTATTTGGCACCTTTATATTGCAAACATTTATCGTAGTGAAAACCATACTAATAGTACAAAACTCAAAGGTACTAAATCGACTATCTTTATAATGAGATATTGCACATCGATCTTTGGAAAGAGATAATCTGTTATGAGAAAGGTCGATCTGCAATATTTACCGCCACGTACTCTAAGAAAGTTAAGATCCGTATTCGTATCCGCGGATCTTGAAACCAAAAATCCGTATTCCGATCCGTATCCGCGGATATACATTTTTAACGTTCCGGCACATCACTAATTCAAAGCCAGATTTTGACTTTTTTGTAACATAGGCTCGATATAACTTTTTTCCGGAGGCCACCAATTGTAAACCGTTACAGAACATATCCAGATATGTTAAGATTCTCGTGAGATTACTTAAAAAAACGTACTAGTGGTTCGGGTCTTAGTTGGTAACAAATGTCTATAAATAATATATAGCCTGCCAAACACAATACCACACCATTTGACTTTTGAATATGATGGGTTAAAAATGATAGACACAGTCACGTTTGCGTAATATTCTTTACAATCCTGTAGAAAAAAGCTGATTTGGAGATACCGAATTGCAAACGATCTCGGATAGGTATAACTTACTGGATTAATGCAGAAACGTCAAAATTAAACCAGCGATACAGAATTTGGTAAGAAGAACCAACTTTAAGGAGGTATGTTGAAGCAGGTTACGGCATGTCGGGGGAAAACGGTAAGTCAATAGTTTGATTATTTTCTGTATTAAAGTACTTTCATTTGTAAGTACAGAGTATGTGTATTGTAGCAAAACTGTCTCTTCAGTGGCTTTAAAATATTCATTTACAATAATATAAAAAAATAAAACAAAATGCAATTCTGACAAAGAAAAACAACTAAAACAAATAAATCTCTTAATGAAAATTAACAGTTACTGTTTACAAGGTTCTATTTACAACCCAACACTACACAGTCTTAAATACAGTTAACTTATAACTGACAGCCCGTAACTAACAATCAAACCCTATGGATCTCCGAATAGACCAGTTGACAGATATTTTGGAAATTTAAACTCTGCTTAAAAGAAATATACAATGGTTGGCAAGCTGGAGTGGACCGGACCGTGAAAAATGGGTAACTTCCATGTCACTCGAAAAAAAAACGGTTATCCTATGCATCTTCGAATATAATGTTGTTTACTTTATTTTGAAGTTTACGTTTTTAACGTGCTACAAACTCGGTAGGTTGGCGGGTTCCCGTGAGCCGACGCCCCGGCCGCCAACCGTAAGTGAATTTTTGAATGAAATCTTTTTATTACATAAATGGAAAGATCACATACAAGACTTATAGCAAAACTACGTTTATTTTATTTTTTTTACCTCATGATTAAAAAGTTATAAGGAATTAAAAAATACTTTTTAACTGAGTTTATTTTGTGTATGTATATTTCAAACTAAATTTAATCCTTCAAACGAGTTTGGGCGTTGTATGATTTTTGTGTTTAGTCGCAAAGTTTTCAGAAAAATCAAACATTCTCATATTTGAATCTTAGATTAACGTCTGAATAGAAAACGTCAAATAAATAAATTAATTTTCAAAAATTATGAAAAAAAATTCAGTCTTAATTCTATTGTAAAAAAAGTCGACACTAATTCATTTTTATATTTTTTGGATTACATATTTCTGAAGAAGGTCTAAATCCCAACCGAAACGTCATTTATTTGAGATATTGAATTATTTTTTTACAATTTTTTGTCAATATACAGTTTGAAAATATTGGTCGATAATTTTGTTTATCCTCTTATTTGGTATTTATCGACATTTAGTAATACTATAAACCATAAACACTAAAAAATTATATAGGCCAGTAAAATGACGAACTCCACTAATTCGAAAATTAGAACTTTTCTATGGTTACATATTATGTTACATTACAATATTCAATTTTGACAAGATACAAGCAAAAAACTGATAAAACAGTTTTTTAAGTCTTTTTTAACGTTTTTTAACAAGTTCCAGTTATCACACGAAGGTGCAATTTGGACAGACTTGTGTATCATACTTAAATGTTAAATGATCCCTCAAATTTACACTCTTTTGAGATTTTGTGGAAATGTTTAAGGTCAAATCATCTTCGTTTTACCGGCCTATATAAGACAAAATCTACTAATTTATTAATTTCCTATTCATGTGTTCTTAGATTTAGAATTTAGAAAAAAACTATAGCACTGTTATTAGCAAGGGCGATTGGTCTATTTCCAGTGTGTCGTTTTTCTCCAAATTTCGTATTTATAGCTTTCCATAAGTAACAAACGAGTTTTCAAAATTAAAGATCGTGTCTAAAAACGGTCCTCACAATATAAAAAATGAATTTTGGAAGCTCCCAACTTTACAAAGCTGCATTTCTAAAAGGATGCACTTTTGTATAATATAGATAAATTGGTCTCAAACCAAAAAAAAAAAAATTTGAAAAGAAGTTTGACCCTGCAGGCCATCCCTGTAACTTCCCGCTATTTTCGAGTTCAAAACGCTCAAAAATATATAAAATATAGCAAGAAGTTTATTTTTTAGCTCTTCGAGCTCAAAAAAAACACACTTTGTTACGAAATTTTCGTTCACGATATCTCATGAACAAATGAACCGATTTTGATGCGATTTGCGGCAGTCGACGCAATTTTTAACCTAAAAAGTAATTTATTACAGAAAAATCGATCTCATAGGAATTTTACGAGCAATTAAAAAAAAACTTTTTACAAATTTTTCATTCACGATATCTCGTAAACAAATGAGCCGATTTTGATGCGGTTTGCGTCGATCGACGCAGTTTTTTTAACCTAAGAAAGTAAATTATTACAAAAAAATCGATTTGATAAGAATTTTACGAGTAATTATAAAAAATTACTTTTTTCCTAATTTTTCGTTCACGTTATCTCATGAACAAATGAACCAATTTTGATCTGGTTTGCGGCGATCGACGCAGTTTTTTAAACCTAATAAAGTAAATTATTACAAAAAAATCGATTTGATAAGAATTTTACGAGTAATTATAAAAAATTACTTTTCTCCTAATTTTTCGTTCACGTTATCTCATGAACAAATGAACCAATTTTGATCTGGTTTGCGGCGATCGACGCAGTTTTTTTAGCCTAAGAAAGTAATTTATTACAAAAAAATCGATCTGATAACAATTTTAAGATTCATTTAAAAAAAACACTTTTTTACGATTTTTTCGTTCACGGTATCTCGTGAACAAATGAACCGATTTTGATGCGGTTTGCGGAAATCGAAGCAGTTTGTTAAGGAGAAGAGCTGATTAGATTTTGGAATTATTCGGTTTAGTAGTTTAGAAAATATTTTACAAAAACAAATTTTTAAAAATTTTTGAAACTTGTTTTTTTAAGATTTCTCAAAATTTTTTGGGCCGAATCGTTTCAAATTTTCAGGAAGTCTAAGTTCACTAAGATCACGTCAGATGCCGCAAACCGCGTTTCAGTCGGACACTCCGTTCAAAAGATATAAAAGGTTTACATACATACATACACACACACACACACACACACACACACACACATACATACAGCCCTACGGACATCATCGCCAAAATAGTTTTAATAGCTTCCTAGGACCTCAAAACGTCGAGATCTGGCGAAAACTCGATTTTCGAAAATCGGGGTGAAACCAATAACTTCCCGATTTTTGAAAAAAAAAATTTTTTTTCTTTTTTTTAAAGCGGGAAGTTAAAAACTCGGGTCGCAGTATCAAACTCTGCTGACAATATAGTGTACTTGCTAATACAGGAATTGTAACTTAATGTAACTTAAAACTATATAGAGTTATTTAATGTTAATGTTTCAAAAAGAAGAAAAATAAGAAAATACAGAACGCCACTGTGTCTGTGGATATTTACATATTATCCGAGAATATTACATTATATAATAAAAATAACATAACGCCGAGCATTTTGTGCGGAATTCGCACAATGCTTTGTGCAAAGCCGCATACGTCATGTATAGTGCATAAGTACCTACATCTATTTGCCTACTGCATACATCCTCTACACATATTTGTTCGTCCTTCTCGCACTCCAGTAATTCCCACTTACAACTGTCCTTCTCCCTCGTCGGCCGTCGTCTCGGTACTCATGTAGCGCATGATGTGATAATACATAAATATTATGATAGTCCAAGCGGCACACGTAAATAAACTAACCGATTCGTAAAGGATGTAAATTTCAAGGAAGGTAGTATTTATTGTGACAAATGGAAGCACTAGGGTAACCACGTGAAGTTCACGGTGGACACTTTTATGTTTACGGTGGACATTTTTGTGTTCATGGTGGGCACTTTTATGTCCAAGGTGGGCACTATTATGTCCACGGTGAACAATTTTTAGTACACGGTGGACACTTTTTGTTCACGGTTTCCCACAGTCAATAAATATTTCTTAATTTTGTTAGGTACATATATTAATTTTATGCCATTGTTACCTAAAAAAGACATAAGCAATCGTTGGTAACATTTTTTGGCATATTGACATACAATATAAAACTATTTATGATAGCAATATGAAAAAAATAACATAAATTTTTACAAGTTGTAAATGAATATCGTATGAAAAAAATTTTTTTTACATAAATGGCATAAATATTGTATAAACAATACAAATAATTCCGTCCCTTCTCCAAATGGTTTCTGGTTTTAAATAATATAAAAAACAAAATTAAAAAAATCTTCAAAATCGGAGCTGTTCTTGAAGACTTCAAAGTAAAAGGCTTCATTAACGCGACTATAAAGCTCTGTCACCGACGAAAATCACAAGAAAAAAATTATTATTTCTGAAAAGTATCAAACGAACAGGCTGCTTTATTAAATGTGTGTCCACACTTGATAACAGCGCACTCAAGGGTATATAGTTTATAGACATTTTTACCATAACTACCGCTTACTTTTGACAACTAACCAATAATATTAAAAGATTTAATTGTTCAAATGAGACGCTATCACGATATTTCAGTCATACGTATACTAATATCTATCAAGCAAACCGTACTGTGCTGTACTGTAGAATCTTGATTTTTCTACAGGAATATAGAGCTGAAGACCTAGTATTTAATACAATTTCCCAACTCACAAAAACTTGCTACTTAATAAAGAAGCTCAAGACACGTAAGTATTGATGTTGTCATGCAGGCTTACTTCGGAAATTTTCAATCCCGGCTTATCCGATATCATATTTTGGGGAAACTCGACGTCGGCAATTCAAGTTTTTAGGCTACAAAAAAAAAATACTGTAAGGATTCTGAGTTAAGTTGGACGATTGGAGCCTTGTAGGGAGCTCTTCAAGTTTTTTAGAATTGTCACTCTAACATCGCTTTTTATCTTACAGTGCGCTTTATTTGTCAAAGAATTAGTTTTTTATTTACTCTTCTGTATACCTTTTTATAATACTAGGCAAACTGAAAATACTTTTCAGTCATTCAGTACTACATTAAGCAGTAATAGGCCTAGACATGTGTGTAAAAGGATATGCAATAACTTACCTTCGAATATACGACAGATTGACAGTGTCAATAAATTTAAAAGTTCTTTAAAGTTCTATTTAATTGAACAGGCTTATTACTGTCTCGATGAATTCTTTGGAAATTCCGGTTAATTATTATATTTGACACTATTTGTTATTTCTTGTTATAACAAATAAATAGAAATATTATGATTATTATTAATATCAACTTGATACCTCTAGCCGCTATTGAAAAAAAAAATGGTTTTGACGGACAGTGGTTCTATAAGGATTTATTTTTTTTTATTCTGGAGTACAAAACCTTTATTGACATTTATCATTATCAAACTACAATACTTTTTATGCTTATATTAATATACATATTATGTATATGTTACCGGCCAAACCCGATTTCAGGACAAACTAGTTTGGCCTAGGCCAAACTAGTTCCTAAAACCAGTTTAGCCTAGGCCGAACTAGTTTGTCCTAGTAAGAATAGTAGGCCAAACTAGTTTGTCCTGAAATCGGGTTTGGCCGGTAACATATATAAGTTATAAAAAATAATTTAAGGCATTTTGGAATGTTACCATTTATATTTGTTTATTTTTCCCTTGGGCGGTCATCTTTCATGAGCAGACAAAATAATATCTATACAAGCAATATTTAAACTATAAATACAATAGCCGTTCAATTATTAAAAAAAAAAACGAAGTAAAGAATTTCGGAATTTTCAACACGAACTATTATTGCGTCAGTTATATAAGTAGGTACTATGACGAGCAACCTATTTGCGTCTATGTGTTGTGTTTATACGCATGTGTCTGTACGCAGGGATGCTATACCTATAAAGGAAGCAATAATGTCAAAGAGATGTCTATGACATGATTGACTATGTTAATATCATTTGTCGGCGCATTTGATAGCTCGAGTGGCGAACAATGTTGTACACGTATAAAATATATTGCGATCATCGCATTGTCGAAGACTACGGTCTGAGTATACAGTGCAAATGTATGTATGTGTAGCGCGCGTTTTATAAAGGGGATGAGGGCCATCGAGGGGTGGCGTCGTTGACGCTGCCGCGCGCACGAGCGGTTATATTGTAGCTAGTTACATGGACAACTAGGTACCTCTGTGGAAAACAGTGCCGGCTCAAAATAATTATTCTATTTGAACATATCTGTAGCTAAAAACCTATTGGTTTTTAGGCTATGTGCTCATGGACACTTTTTCTTAGTGACCTTTAAACTAAAAAATAAAACCATTTTCCCAATTCCCTTAAGGTTTGTGCGGGATCCTTTATTTTAAACTAGCGCCCGTATTTGTAGATTGCCTATTAAAGATAGATATATAACGTTGCATCGGACTTTCTTACAGAATATTCTATAGCTGTATTTGCAGGGCATTGCCATATATTTATTAATAATAGCCGTTATCCGCGGCTTCGCACGCGATTAAGACGAGACACGGCAGCGACAACAGAAGTAGAGCATTCAGATCCATCATATTGCAGTCTTGCTTTACGGGACTGCACTCCGCTCGACAGCGACAACAGTAGTGAAGACTTCGATTCCATCGTATTTCGGACAACTTTTCCAATTTTTCTTTTCCCAAAAGCCTTATTCGGATTTTTATGAACATTTAAAAAAAAATTCCAAATCGGTTTAACCGTTCTCTAGTGATGTGCTTACCAGCGAACAGCATTTAATTTTTACAAGCTTTTATTTAGTTTCACCTGTCCCGGTGTCTGTCTGTCTGAAATCAAATCTTGCAAGTTAAATTTCACCCACTTCCCGTTATCTGAGCTGAATCCCGTTATTTGAGCTAAAATTTTGCATACGTATGTAGTTCCGATGACAATGTTATAATAACTAACTGATCATTCCGGCTTTATCCCGGTTGCAAATCGCACTTTTAACTACTTCCCGTTATCCGATGGAGTTGAAGTTATGCATACGTACGTAGTTTCGATAACAATACAATATTATAATAACTAACTGACCGGTCCGGCTTTCATCCGAATGCAAATCGCATTTTTAATAAAGCACAGTAAAAAACTTAAAAACAAATAAGCTTTCATTAGTTTTTAATAAAAATGAACTGAAAAGTCTAAAATAATTTTATTTCGAGTACAACTTATCACAGTCTCAAGTTTTCAAATAAAAGCGTGTTACATTTTAATAGCAAGAGAGAAAAAAGACGGGTGACACGCTTTTATTTGAAAACTTGAGACTGTGATAAGCCCGTATAGAACTACTTATTTCTACTCGAAATAAAATTATTTTTAACTTTTTAGTTCATTTTTATTAACAACTAATAAAATCTTGTTTTTAATTTTCTTATTTCGTTTATTTATTATTTAATAGCTTTTAAAATAGAACATTTAAATTTATATCATGGTAAGAATTATTTTTAGAGAATTACTGGTGTATAAATTAAAAGTAATATAATTTTTATTTGTGTCGACAAGTATACAAATAATAAATATTAAAGCTCGGTCCATCAAAGCTAGCTGCTCCTAGTCCTTCTTTCGCGTTATTAAGCTATGGCTTACAGTCAAACGGATGCCTTCCGCACTGCGATCGTTTATCGAGAAATCGTTCTCACTTGACGTCGACGCCGGTCAGCTATCGCTTTATACATAATACATCTGCTATTTAAATTTATTAGTAAATGATGTAATAAAGTAATGCTGCTGTCATCTTAACTGATTCTTTCTTGATTACATCAGTAACTAGTATTTTTCTCTAAATAAAAATTGCATTTATAGCGATTAAAAATATATGGTAAGATTTCATGCGTTTTGTACACTAAATATATGCATGTATTATTGGCGTCTTCTAACTAAATTTTAAGTCATTTTAAAGTTTAAAATTAGTGTTTATTAAGTATATCGTGTCTTCAAAATTGCTTCTGGTTAAGTTACAGCTGCATGATGCATATAATATCGGAAATTATGTATCCTTTAATTTAATATAATTGAGTTAATATTATTCTCAAATTATACAAGACGCTATTAAATATAATTTTAGTTAAGAAACCAGAGTTGGATAATATCTCGTCTCATTACAATACCTGAAAAATATCCGACTGTGTGCTATACTCGTCATCCGCCGTAATGATGACCACCAATCGTTTGCATAACTAATGTCTTTCAGTCCTTTCTAACAGCTCCGTCTCAGGAACATCATCATAACTGACATTCCAAAGTGTTGGTCCTAGAACTGATCCATCTGGTACACCCGCTTTTACTAATGAATAATACTCTGTCTTTAAGCTAGCCTACCTATAATTAGTGTAACAAGATAATTTTAGATCCGTGTCTTTTGCAGTTTGCCAATTATCACACTGTGCGAAATAGCGTTAAATATTTTTTGACATTATATATAATCAACAAGCACTATCTGCTTAAAGTAATCTCCGCTTTTTCCAGTACCACGTCCACCGCTTATATAGTTAATAGCTACTTTCTGAATCCAATTTGCCTATACGGCAACCCTTTCTTATCTTCGAGTTTTCTCTCCAATCGGAGCCGTATTAAGACTTCAAAAAGTTTTCATAAGGTCTCAAGTAAACTGATAGCCGACGGGTGGTCTATATATTTGTTGGGTTTGGACACCAGCACAAATCTAGGCATCTTTCATACTGGATCATTCTGGATCTTCTAGTGATCGTTCATTATTCCGATAATCCAGTTAGAGTTAACTTCTATCACCTTCTTCACTACCTCAGCCGGGGTCCCGTCAAAGCCGAATGCCTTACCATTCTCCATAGTACCCACGACTTTATGAAGCTCATCTGCTTCGAAGAATCTTACCTCATTACTAACTTCCAGGGCTACCCAGTTTGTTATTCTCCTTGATAAGAACCAATTGGTAACCTCTTTTCTTTTATCACTCTCGAGTATATACGACATTTGATTGGTTTTACTCATAACTGTTTTATATCCATCACCCCATATTATATCGTTCTCGAGCTGTTCACTTATGGCTTGCCGATGTAGACACTTCGAAATTTCAATTAACTTCCTCAGTCCAATTCTGTCGCACCTAGTCGCAATTCACCATTTCCTTTGCTCAATTACGATCTTCCATCAATAAAATCTTCTAACTCCACCCTCATTGCTTCTTTTTGTGTCGACTAAGAAGGAATTTTTCGAAATTCAGTCTCTAAGGGGGTCACAATGGAGTATGGGTTTCTTGACTCAATCAACACCCAAACTAAAGCTATAAACTTTTTTTGATCGTTGGTTCCTTTTATGACGTAATTGTCTACAAAAACGGATTTTATTAAGATTTCAACCTAAAGGAACCAAAACGGAACGTGTGTTTATTGACACAAACAACGTCCAGGCCAAAACGCTGATACTAAAAACTTGAAATTTGGATAGTAGATTCCTTTTGTAACGTGAGCACCTATTCATACGGAATTTTTTGATCGAAATATAACCTCTAAAGGAGTCTAAACAGAATGTAACTTTTTTTACACAGGCCAAACCACTGAAGCTATCAGGTTTCTTTCGTGACGTGATCATCCATTAAGAACGATTTTTTTTAATTTAAATCTTAAGAGGGTCAAGGCGGTGTGTAGTTTTTTTTTACTCAAAAAACGCCCAGGCCAAATCGCTGTAGCTAGAAACTTGACATTTAGACAGAATTTTCCCTTTATAACGTAATCACCTACTAATAAGGATTTTTTTAATTAAGCCCCTAAGGAGGCTATAAGAGAGATCTTTGACAAAATGTTCATATCTCATAAATCGTTAAAGTAAGAGGTTTTGACTTCAACATCTTCGCCCGAATTTGTAAATTTACACCGATTTTTCGACAACTTAAGTTGCAAAATTGGTCTCCACGAAAAGCACTTTTATTTTAATGCGATAAAATATAGCCTATGTTCATCCTAAAGGTCCACTCATTCTAAATATTGATGAAAAAAATTTGAAATCGGATGAGTATTTTCGAAGATTACCTCCTGTATTCAAACTTACAAATTTTACCTCTTTATAATATTAGTATAGATAAGCAAACGCGTGTTCGAGGAAATTTTTAAATTCAACCCCTAAGGTCAAACCACTGAAGCTAGAAACTTAAATTTGAACATTAGATTCCCTTTGTGAGAGATTTTTCGAAATTCGACCCCTAAAGTTGTCAACAGAGAGTGTAGAGTTTTCTGAAAAAAAGTTCATATCTCACAAACCCACAAAATGAAAAGTATTGAATTAACATACGAAATCTTCATTAAAAATATGTTTGTTTTTTTAATCAACGCTTAAAGTGGTGAAAAGGAAACTGCTTGAGTTATAGACGTTTAACTAGAGGATTCTTCGTTAAAATCGGTGTTTATCAATTTATCGAAATCGTATCTCAAGGGGATGAAAATAGGGATGGAAACAATTATAAAGGATACACTTAATCTAAAAACGTGAGACTCGGAAAAAACACTCTCCATAAAAAATACATAAATACGTGTTCACCTGTCTTTTAAACAAACTACCCGACGGAGTAGAGGTGGGTTTTAAAATATATCATCTATACCACGCGTGGGAAATCGCGGCTAACCGACAGTACCTATATTCGAGTCGTTACGAAGTTACGAAAAATGGTATTTTTCGGTGATTTCAAGTATTTTAGGCTAAACTTTGATTCACCAAAGCTTCTAAACGAATTAACGTGACCAATAATTTTATTACCTTACATTTGTAATTTTATAAAAAACGGAAAGTTATTCCACATTTTTGTTGAATTTCGCGATAAAGCGCAAAACGTAACAAATGAAACCTATTTGTGATTTTACAAGCTTTTATTTAGTTTCACATGTCCCGGTGTCTGTCTGTCGGTCTGTCTGTCTGTCTGAAATCAAATCTTGCAAGTTAAATTTGACCCACTTCCCGTTATCCGATTCAGCTGAAACTTTGCATACGTATGTACTTCCGATGACAATACAATATTATAATAACTAACTGATCGTTCCGGCTTTAGCCCGGTTGCAAATAAACTTTTAACTACTTCCCGTTATCCAATGGAGTTGAAATTTTGCATATCTACTTATGTAGTTCCGATAACAATGCAATATTATAATAACTAACTGAGCGTTCCGGCTTTCGCCCGGATGCAAATCACACTTTTAACTACTTCCCGTTATCCGATGGAGTTGAAATTTTGCATACGTATGCAGTTCCGATAACAATACCATATTATAATAACTAACTGACCGTTCCGGGTTTCGCTCGGTTGAAATCGCATTTTTACCTACTTCCCGTTATCCGATGGAGATGAAATTTTGCATACGTATGTAGTTCCGATAACAATACACTATTATAATAACTAACTGAGCGGTCCGGCTTTCATCGGGATGCAAATCGCACTTTTAATAAAGCACACTAAAAACTTAAAAATAAATAAACGAAAAAAAATGTTTTAATTGTTAATAAAAATGAACTAAAAAGATTAAAATAATTTTATTTCGAGTAGAAATAAGTCGTTTTATACGTACTTATCACAGTCTCAAGTTTTCAAATAACAGCGTGTTACATTTTAATAGCAATTTTTATTAACAACTAATAAAAGCTTGTTTTTTAAAAAAAAATTCATATATTTATATCCATTGGTTTCCGCTCAGAACCTAGTCTAAAGTATAAATTAAAGCTTTTATTTAACTCTATGGACTGGTCTAGTTATTTTGGATATGGTTTTACTATAATCCCTACTTCAGCAGTAATTGTTATCGTAACGGTATTGCACAAGTTTAATAATAATTGTATTTAATATTATGTTTGTTTGTCACTATTAAAAGTTTAAACATACAATATTGCATTCAAACGTTATACACTCTTGAACTTTATAAATAATACGCTAAATATATAAAACAAAGAGAGACAAATATATTCGTTCACATTATGTATTAACATGTATATATTATGTATTGAGTGTAAAAAGCAAAAAGGCAACATGAGTATAATATAGAGTAGGTGGGGGAATAAAATCATCATTCGCTTCGCTTTTATTAAAAGTCAGCGTGCGCATAATGCCCCCGACTTCCCAGACTTATCTATCTGTATACCAGAGAGTATGTACATGTAGGGAGCTACACCTATCCGCCTGAATGTGTATGCCGATGTACCACACTCGCTAGGGCGACACCGCCAGCGTTGGACTGACATTTCTTTTTGTCGACGAAACAAAATACCACGCCGGCATTACCCAAAAAAATGTAGCAGACGGTTAGTGAAGAAGAGTATTATCATACAATATACACCCACGAGGGAAAATTGATCTAGTTATCTCACCTACGACACTTCCAGAATCCTATTATTGTACGGTGTGTAAATTTTGTCTGGAATAATCCGTATAGAAAAATCCTAGATCATCTGCGATCAAAACCTCGGACGCGTTTTATACTTTTAATAGTTGTCTTTTTTTATTCCCAACTCGTTACACAACTACGTCATAACTTTTTTTAATGCCCCCCCCCCCCTCTCAATTATTTGATGATTCGGGTAGGTTATCAAAGTCTGCTAGCAATATGTCGTTATTCGATATTTACGGCGACAGTATATTAGTTTCCTCTGTATAGGCAAACAGTTTTTGGCCGCTCGTGCAGTCTCCTTCGCGACTATGTTCGTTTCAGCAGGAGCTGAGAACTCAATGACATAACAATAATTTATTTGCTGGGTCCATAGTGGATACAAATGGTCAATTGTGAGTTCATCAAGGACGTTAGTAGGTCCATCAAGGACACAGTCATTATGATTCAACAGAAATGTATCTAATTTATAGAAAGAGCTTGTTAGCAAAAATTCATTCAAATATTTTTTAAATTTCGACAGTTCTTCACATTCTTTACATAACTCGCGTGGTTTTACCAAGAAAAACTATATCAGGCTTTTCAAAACATTTTATATGATTCTGACCTCAAGTAAGAAACATGATTTTGATCGCGCGGAATAGCGGGCCAGTACTGGACTGGATTTAGGAATGCTAGGTATTTCAATTAATCCCACGAATCAAAAGAGACGAGCGACGCTTTATGTAACTTCACAGGCAGACGGAGAAAGAGTGGGTCTGGGTACCTATACACTCCGTTCTGTAGCTACTTCAGCTACCTAAAGCTATGCGCCGCGCCGCTTCCACGTTCCAAAAATACAGACAGATATATTATGTAATGAATAAATATAATAGGACTATTCTACGGACGAATACTTGGGAATTCGTTTGATTTTTTGCGGTAAATAGAGGTAAGATTATTGTATTAGGTACAGTTCTTTCAATTATAAAATCAAAAGTTTTTTTTTCAAAATTCAATTGTATCTTGATGTGAAATTACTACGAATGTTCCACAGAATGTTAATGAAGATAATGTATTTTTTTCTCTTCTCTGTTCTTATTTACACATCAGAGCGAAAAATATATTGCGCAACCGAAAAAACTAAATGACATCAGTGCTGCACAATCATTGTTTCATTATTCATGCTCAACAGAGCTTTTCTGAAACGAATAAAATTATTATTATTATTGTTATTATTATTATTATTATCATTCGAAGAACCATTTAAGAAAAATGTATTTTTTTCAAGTTTTTTTTTTAATTTTTGTTTTTTTAAGTTTTTGAGTGAATACTTCTTTAAAAACGGGGATAAACTTGTTTCCTATGTAACGAAACTTATGTAACTAAATTTGTTACAAAATTTTACTTAGTAAACAATAATCCTTAGCAAGCATCCGTAGCTCAGTCGTAGAATCCCGGACTGCCACGCGGCCGGTCCGAGTTCGATTACCACCAGAGGTGCGCGTAACAATTTGTAATTTTTATTTTTTTTAGAGTAGCAAATCATACGATTAACTCTATTATATGTATATAACATTTTTTTTCATTTAAAAAAAAATATACGAATAATTTTTCAACACAGAGTTATTTATTATTTGCATTAAACCTGCAAAATGCAAAATGAAAACGTATTACGAGAACGCATTACAGAAGTGAAACTTCTAGTTGCAATCATACGATTGCATTTGGACAAGTGGAAAAAATGTGTTACGAGATAGTTTCACGTTCAAATTAACTTGTACAGACGAAAAATCTGAACGTGAAACTATCTCAAAACATATTTTTTCCACTTGTCCAAATGCAATCGTATGATTTGCAACTAGCACTTCTGTATTGCGTTCTCGTAACACATTTTTAATTTTTTTAATATTCTTTAATTGTTTTTTTTTTATTTTTATTTTTTTCAATTTTTATCATACAGTGGAAAACATACAGTATGTTCGCTTTTGGTTTCCAAAATTGGCTTTCTATTCATAATATGCAATATTTATTATTATTATTATTGACAATAATATCTCAATTAATAGAAAATATTGTTTTCACCTCGATTTGCATATTATACTGCAGTAAGTTTTTATTATAATTCTGACCATTAAAAAGTACCGAAATCATAATGAACTACTAATAAATGCTATAACTTCTGTGCAAAAATGTCATTTTTTTAATGGGAAGTCTAATAACCTGCATACTTCTAAGAAAAAAGTAATCTCTTTTTGTGGGGCGCCCTCTGTGGTGATGCCCTAGGCCAGTGCCCAGTGTGCCTTATTATAAATCCAACAAAGTATGTCAGTCTTTCCTTATGTCAGAAACTGAAAATATTATAGAGCTAACAAGCTATTATGCCATCTATTCTAATTCACCTTTGCTTCCACCATATACCACCCAATACGTCCACCGTATCGATAACTACACTTTTCGAAGTACATGCAATTTGCCTTTTATAATTATTATAAAAATCATATATATATTTATTATTGTCTAGTAATTATTTACTTAAATATACTTACGGAAAGCATAGAAAAATAAACAAAAATAAATAGCAAATATAGATTGAAACTGCATCTCGTTAGAGTTATGCAATCTTCATTAAAATACAAAAATCAGTTGATCTAATTAATATTAGTCCGCTTAACGATAGCATTAAGTTCGTTTAGTTAACAGACAGAGGACAGCTAATATTATCTGTGAGCCGATTATCTCCACTTGAACCATTATATATGTACAATGCATGTCCGTTTCGCGATTAACCGTGTCTCTACTCTCTACATACATAATATCAGGTTGGCAGCATTGTTGAGCGAATATTGCTACATACTATCCACTCACAATCAGGGGTGCCACCGCTATGGTGGGTTATAACCGCGCATTAAGACTCCCCTTTAATAAATGTTTTTTGACAGTGGCGGAGCTAAATTTTTATAAAAAGATTGCTGGAACAGTATTTATTGTAATATTTTTTTTTAACGATCAATTTTACTACTTCATTAATATTGATGATTCCGAATCATCTTTAAGAAATATCTGCAACAACGCACATATATTAAAAATAACGTCACAGATGTTAGCAAAGAAAAAGATGAAAACTATACTAAAAAGCGTTTACAAAAATTTAAAAATAAGTATCTATACTGCGCATAAGGAAAGGCGTCGAAGCAGAAGAGGAATAGGTGTGTATGTTACAGCTAGAATTCTACGCACATTCTTTTGGCCGGCGTTCTTTCAACGGTCAGCATATAATATCGTATAAACATAAAAGTCAATACTACAATTTCCTTTCTTAAAGTTTTTCCTTCAGGCCGTTTATGATATACTTAAACAAATAAACGCGTCAAAACTATACTTGATATTGACCATCTTTTATAATATGTACGTCTACTGACTCAATGGGTCTACTTTGAGGTTAAACTGAATCATGAATAAGACATTTTTTTATTTTAGAGGCATTGATTTGGTATGCAAATATGAAGAGCCCTATTGCTTTTGGGGAAAATTGGCGCATGCGCAGAAGAGATATATGCTAAAAAGATGTTTTTTATATAATAATGGTATACTTTTCATAACGGCTTATTATTCTATTTATTTTTTCAAGAAAATTTTTGTAAAAAATTTTTTTTCCTAAACTTTATAGTTTCAGAAATATTTTGAAAATAAAAAAAAATCAATCGCTCTTTTGTTTTATGGATCTGTCAGAAATAAACAGTTCGGCATGCTTTGATTAATGTTTACATGACGTGGAGCATATTATGTAGGTAACTATGGCAACGAATAGCAAATATATTGAATACTAGAGATTACCCGACTCACCTCACACGATATCAAAAATTTTATTAACTTTATTATAATCAAATGTCAACATTTTTGAAGTTGGAATGGTCCCGTCGCCCAATTGGCTGGAATTTTTTTGTTCTGTGTTACTAAGTAAAAAGATACTTTTCAGTTATTGCTCGTTAAAAGGACTTTTCCCATTTTAGTGTAGGGTTCTATTTCAATGTGTAATGCCTGCAGGGCACATTCGCCGAGAGATACAGAGACTAAGCGAATGCGAATGTGTACTGGAAACGCTCGCCTGAGCTTGTAGCGCACTGTTTCGCCTCGCCAGCGCTCCGTATAAAGTTGGTTTTTCTACCGCAAGTCAAAAAACCGAGCGGCGAGTACGAGCACAGTCAGTACACGCGCCGTTATGGACAGTGAAGTCGAGTCACGCCGAGTGTGTACACTGTACACATACACATTCGTAGACGCTCGCTTTATATACCTAATCTCTCGGCGAGACCTCTCGGCGAGCGCGCTCGGCGAATGTGTACTGCAGGCATTACTAGTGTTGTCTGAAGCGAAAATAATTATGAAACTTTGCTTTAACATTAATATTATCAATTCAAGGCTGTAGTGAATTAATTCTAGTGAAATGTCAAATGTATTGTTATTTCTTGTATACGTATGATAAGAATTTCAATTGAGAATAAAAATTGGGAGGTCATCTTCTGCAAAAAATATGTAATATTTAACACTTAATTTTAACACGAAATTTTTATAACATGACCCTGTCGCGCCACCATTGTGTATGCGTACACGTTATATAACAGGCATGTACTGTATACTATGCAAGTGTAGGCAGTTAGTGTAGCTAATGCGGACCCTGTTCCGCGGACCCTTTCTCACGGCCGCAATTAGGGAATGCAATCTCGTTCTCGCGAGATCTCGATCTCGCGAGATCTCGGCCCTTTTTTGCGAGATTAATCTCGGTCAAAAAATGGGCGAGATCTCGCGAGATTAGCGAGATTGAACTCGAGCATGAAAACATCCTATTCGACGCGCAGCAGCGCGCGAACTGACACAGACGGAGCGCTTGTTATATCTAAGAAACCCAGCTAAATACCAAGAAGATAAAGAAGAGTTTGCGAGGGATGAAAATGAAACCTTTAAATTACTCCCGAAAAGTGTAGTTCGAACTGAACTTAAAACACTAATACAGCGCCTGCATCCGCGGCATGGTATGACATAGACTGAGTCAATCACAACAACATCACCTATGCCTGCTGCCACTGCCACCCCTGATGAGGATGATGAGCCCCTCTCATCCCTTTCCCAGAGACTGAATGAGGCAGGCAATCTTTCTTTGCAAGCAGAACTGGAGGAAGCAATCACTGCCTGCAAAGACCCTAGGAAAGTAACGATTTCGCTGGACTCATTGTTAAAGAAAGAAATGAATCTATACGAGTCCGGGGGGTCAAAAGGAGAACTTTTGCAGTTCAGTGATAACTGTCTTACAACTATAGTTCCGACTAGTGTAGAATCGGAAAGGGCGTTCTCAGCGGCTGGCTATCTAGCCTGCAAAATAAGATGTAGGTTAGGTGACGACACTCTAGACAACTTGTGCTTTCTAAGAAGCTACTTCCAAAATAGTTTGTAGTATGGAAATGTTTCCAATTTGATTGTTTTTCACTTCTCAATTCTATTCTATTTATCATTGTAGTTTGGCGAAATGAGCCTTTAACTTGATTGATCTCAAATGTTATTATTTTTGTGTGACACTTTAATTGATCTTTTTGATTTCGTATGTAAAATACATAAAAGTATATAGAACTATATTCGTAAAAATAAATGTTGATTTCAAAATACCTTGGTTCTTTTAATGTTTTTCTATGTCAATTTTATTAGTGTAATTATTTGCAAAAATTTATACACATAACTACCAATCTCGCGAGATCTCGAAATTGCCGAGATCTCGCGAGATTCATTTTCATAATCTCGCGAGATCTCGTCCGATCCCCAATCTCGCGAGATTGCATTCCCTAGCCGCAATTCCCATTCGTTGTTCCTGGAACACGCTCCGCACAGAGATTAAAAAGTTAATAAATAAAGTTTTAACATGATTATTAAAATACCTGTGCTGAGTTGCACAATACAGATTTTTCCTCCTATTTATGTACATATTATATAACATTATGTGAAATTGTACACACCTTAATTGAAATTTATAATTTTAACTTCTCGATATTTAACATTTTCAAAAAAACAAAAAGACGAGAGGTGTCGTGAACACCCGGTTGAAACGAAGTTCTTTCCGCAATTTATTATGACGTATCATATAATTTTTTTACCAATTTGTCTACAAATTATTCGAAAATTTTATTTATAATATAATATGATTATTAAAAAAAATTAATCGTTGTATTTTCAACCCTAAAAAATAAAAATAAGATTTGTAGAGCATCTGTTGGGAATCTAACTTGGTACACCCGTATGGAAGATGAGTAATCTACCACTGAACCATTGAGGTTGCTTAGATATTGCTATTTATATAGGTTTAATAACAAATCGTGAAGTTAGAAAGCGTTGCATTTCACAAAATATTAATATAAAAAACTAACTAATATTTGAAATGGCATCCGTTTTTGAACAAATGCTGTCTTTTTATTTTAAGACAGAACATACGCAATCTTTACATGTTCATAATAGACTGTGTAAGAGAAAAGGATAACCGATCCGCGTGCGCGATGTATTTAGGCATAATCGAATTTATACATTGTTTATTATGCATTTTTATGTATAAAAAACTATTTACGCGAATTCTGTTATAGGAAATCTATGTAAAATGTTCTCCTTTGTTGTTTGAGACAGGTTTCGAACCGATCTGATTTAAATTGAGCGAATTATAAGCAAAAAACTTTTTTGTTTTAATTTGCTCCTCTCTGGGACCAAAATTCAAAAATCCCACTCCGTCAGGTTCTATCCCATGCCCTATATTATAAGTATGCCAAATTTCAACTTTCTATGTCTACGGACAGATATTATACAATAGGTAATCAGATTAGATTTTCGTTACAGATTTTCTTTACGCCTTTTCTTTACGTTTTTAACTTCCCGCTATAAAAAAAATTCAAAAAATCGGAGTTATTGTTTTCACCCCGATTTTCTAAAATCGAGTTTTCGTCAGATCTCGACGTTTTAAGGTCCTGGGACGCTATTCTGACTATTTTGGCGATGATGTTCGTAGGGCTGTATGTATGTGTGTGTGTGTGTGTGTGCGGGTGTGTGGGGGTGTGTGGGGGTGTGTGTATTGGTGTGTGTGTATGTATATGTATGTTTGTATGTGCAATTGTAAACCTCTTATTACTTTTGAAAGGAGTGTACTGAATTTATATTTCCAAAAAATTGAAAATGATTCGGCCTATAAATTTTGAGAAATCTCAAAAATAAGTTTCAAAAATGTTTAGAAATTTGTTTTTTTTAAATATTTTCTAAACTAGTAACCCGATTAAATTTAAAATCTAATCAGCTCTTCTTCTTAATAAACTGCGTCGATTTACGCAAACCGAATCAAAATCGATTCATTTGTTTGAGAGAATTATCGTGAATTAAAAATTCGTAAAAAAGTGTTTTTTTAAATTACTCGTAAAATTCGTATCAGATCGATTTTTTTGTAATAAATTACTTTCTTAGGTTAAAAAACTGCGTCGATCACCGCAAACCGCATCAAAATCGGTTCATTTGTTCAAGAGATATCGTGAATAAAAAATTCGTAAAAAAGTGTTTTTTTAAATTACTCGTAAAATTCTCATCAGATCGATTTTTTTGTAATAAAATACTTTCTTAGGTTAAAAAACTGCGTTGATTGCTGCAAATTGCATCAAAATCGGTTTTTTTGTTCCCGAGATATCGTGAACGAAACATTCGTAAGAAAGTGTTTTTTTTTTTAGGTAAAAAATAAACTTCTTGCTACATTTTACATATTTTTGAACTCGAAAATAGCGGGAACTTTTAGGGATGGCCTACAGGGTCAAACTTCTTTTCAAATTTTTTTCTAGCCCTCTCCATTCATATCTATGACGTCCCATAAGGAACTTCGTTCCAAAAATAGTTAAAAATTTCTGAATCACAAGGAAAAACATTTTTACTTTTTATAGGCTTTTTTAAATTTTTCGCTTATAAGTCGCTCAATTTAAATCAGATCGGTTCGAAACCTGTCCTAAACGAAAAAGAAGAACATTTTACATAGATTTCGTATAACAGAATTCGCGCAAATAGTTTTTTTATAGTTGGCAAAACCAAAATTGTACATCCCGCAAGTTTTCCACTGTACATATATGTATAATGAAAAAAATTGAGAAAATAGATTAAAAAACAATTAAAAAAATTAATGTAGTACGAGCACCAAGGCAATTTTAAATAAAAAGCCTGATTTTTTTTATATGAAGTTGGACTAAGTCTAAACCAATTCTGAAAATTTTAGGGGGATTGCCCGATTATTTAAATAAACAAATGACTTCAAAAGTAGGCATATTTAACATTGGCTTTATGGTAAAACGGTATATGGATGATATGTTTTCATTGATTTCTCCAAAATTAGTCGGTGGAAATTTAAAAAAAACTATTTTAAATTAAAGTTAAAACCTTAATGAATTATTGAAAACATAAAAACCCGTTGTGCCGACTAATTAAAAAGATATTTAATTAAAAAGATTTTAATTAGTCGGGCACAACGGGTTTTTTTGTTTTCAATAATTTATTAAGAGCCCGTTTCCCCTGGTTTTCTCAATGCAATACAGTGGTCTGCGGTCCCGTATAAATCTGATCGTAAAACGAAAGATAAAATTATGAAAAATTATTTTTATGGAGATTAAGGATCAATCTATGTCCCTATTGTACCATTTTTTTAATTTTTTAAGCAGAAAAATTTTTATAAAAATTTTAAAAACCGTAAAAAGTGTCTTTTAAAAGCATTCGCCATTAATTAACAAAGTAAAAAATGAAAAATTTGTTACAATACGGACATAGATTGATCCTTAATATAACTAGAAAAAAATATGCCGTAGCCTGTTTTCCAAAATTACGACCCAGTTTATACGGGAAGCCGTAGCTCTGCAATGAAAAAATATCGTAATATGTTGAATTGACTGGTGCTGTAACTACGGAAAGAACGGGTGTTTTTGAAATTATCATCTGTGCTGGCATGTGCCGTTAAAATTTAGGGCTGGGTTGTATACTATATAGTGGTTTGATATATTCGTTGCAACGATTTTAATTTAAAGTTCGCTGCATACGAGGCTGGATTTGCCGCTAGATTTCACTACTAGTTTTCTTAATTGCTATTATGTGCTCGCTTCACACAAGGGCGTAGATATTTTTTTTCTGGGGGGCGGGGTATAAAGCTAAAGAAATCAATATTTTTAAGTTTTATTAATAGGAACACCAAAACCAAACGACTAAACTAAAAAACTTTGTTTTGGGTAGAATTTGAAGAGCCAAAAAAAAGTCTTTTTCATATAGCCACACGGGTCTCGTAAAATTCACGTAATAATGCGGGACATTTCCTATAATACGGGACACGGAACTTTAATGCAGGACTGACCAGGGGTATGAAACTCAATGCTATTCGAGCTTCTCTTATTTGTCTGAAGGAATAATTTTAATGCCAACATGATAGCATGAAAATAATGAAAATGTACTTTTGACGAACTTTTTTCAGTCATTGGCATCGCTGAAATGGCGCCAGCTCACCAAAGCGCATCAAAGCGGGAGTTTCAAAATTGTCTACTTATGTTATGAACAATATTATTTAATAAAAAAGGATAAAAAACTGTTCAATTCTTACAAAATTACAATTATAAGAGGAAATGTATTTTAAACATCAACCATTTTGTTCGAAACGTGCTTGTTGTGACAACACCATTCCCAGGGCAGCTACGACACACACACCATTTTACACAGTTGGTATTAAAATCATTCCTTGTCATTTAAGAGGTCACCTTGCCATCACACGAGACATCTTTACAAACACACACTATGTCATAATGTTTGTTTGTGGGCCTTTGTTCATGTCACCCACGTTACAAGATACCGTTTCCAGATTGGTTCTTGCTCAGAGCCAGCAGATGACCTTGAAAGAACAATAGCCCCTGTACTTATTGTAATTTTGTGAGCTAGCAGGCGAGCCCACAGTGACTTCATTTCCAGCTTTGTACCAACAGAAGTCCAGCGTTTCAACATGGATTATCGCCGTGGAAAATAAACAAGATTACCTTTGTCAGCAGTACGTAAGAAAAAATGTAACATTGCCAAATATAATAGGTAAATATGTTATCTATCATACTTATTTTATTGATTTATATTGATATTTAACTTCCAATAGGAAGTTATTGTATTTAATAGTAGAAGAAAAATTATCTGAAAAGTCAAAACAGAAAAAAAATTTTGTCACAGCATAATTAAAATGGAAGAGATTAATTTTACATCTATACACATAGAATATATTGAGAATTTTAATTATGAAGAGATAATAAAATAAATATGAATTCAAATAAAATTATGTACCTACATAATAAAAATTCAGAATTAATGACAAAATAAGAATTTTGAATTAAATTATTATGTAAATAATAAAACTGTTTTAATTACTATGGCACTAGTACAGGTAATAGAGAATTTTTTTCTGCATTATCCTACAACTTTTTTTGTTTTCTTAAATAGGTTCAGTATCACGTACTGACCCTAAGTGCACAAAATCCTTACAAATTAGGAGGGCGGAAGTGCCGCCATTATGACAAAAACCGTTTCAGCCTATATCTCCCTAACCGTGCACTTGAGGCGAAAAAAGGTAATAACCTTTATTGTAGATAAATAAATTTACTATCTTTTTTGTTCAATACTTTTTTTTGTATCACTTACCGTTTACGACTTATTCAACTATTACGATTTGTTTATTGACTTTTGGATCCATATCTCTTCTAATAATTGTTTAAACAATAAAATGCTAATGACTTAAGTTTTAAATCTACAAATTTTCTACAGCTTTTAATTCAAACTTTTTTTCTAAAATTAATATTTTTTAAGTTATAACGCGTTAATGTCAAAAAACCTGTGCCTAGGCGCATGAGTGGACATAATAAAATAAGAATGAATTGTAATAAAATTATGTACATAATAAAAATTCAGAATTAAAAAACCAAAAAAA
This sequence comes from Xanthostigma xanthostigma, assembly GCA_963575645.1. Taxonomy (NCBI): domain Eukaryota; kingdom Metazoa; phylum Arthropoda; class Insecta; order Raphidioptera; family Raphidiidae; genus Xanthostigma; species Xanthostigma xanthostigma. The sequence goes on from OY754464.1 coordinate 46,876,842, forward strand.
TAAAGTGTGCATTCATTTTTTTAATTGATTTCTAGTAAATTAACTGATTTATTATTAACTTCCCGCTTAAAAAAAAAAAAAAATTTTTTTTTCAAAAATCGGGAAGTTATTGGTTTCACCCCGATTTTCGAAAATCGAGTTTTCGCCAGATATCGACGTTTTGAGGTCCTAGGAAGCTATTGAAACTATTTTGGCGATGATGTCCGTAGGTCTGTATGTGTGCGTGTGTGTGTGTGTGTGTATGTATGTATGTAAACCTTTTATATCTTTTGAATGGAGTGTCCGACTGAAACGCGGCATCTGACGTGAACTTGGTGAACTTAGACTTCCTGAAAATTTGAAACGATTCGGCCCAAAAAATTTTGAGAAATCTTAAAAAAACAAGTTTCAAAAATTTTTTAAAATTTGTTTTTGTAAAATATTTTCTAAACTACTAAACCGATTAATTCCAAAATCTAATCAGCTCTTCTCCTTAACAAACTGCGTCGATTTCCGCAAACCGCATCAAAATCGGTTCATTTGTTCACGAGATACCGTGAACGAAAAAATCGTAAAAAAGTGTTTTTTAAAATGACTCTTAAAATTGTTATCAGATCGATTTTTTTGTAATAAATTACTTTCTTAGGCTAAAAAAACTGCGTCGATCGCCGCAAACCAGATCAAAATTGGTTCATTTGTTCATGAGATAACGTGAACGAAAAATTAGGAAAAAAGTAATTTTTTATAATTACTCGTGAAATTCTTATCAAATCGATTTTTTTGTAATAATTTACTTTCTTAAGTTAAAAAACTGAGTCGATCGCCGCAAACCGCATCAAAATCGGCTCATTTGTTCACGAGATATCATGAACGAAAAATTTGTAAAAAAGTGTTTTTTTTTTAAATTGCTCGTAAAATTCCTATGAGATCGATTTTTCTGTAATAAATTACTTTTTTAGGTTAAAAAATTGCGTCGACTACCGCAAATCGCATCAAAATCGGTTCATTTGTTCATGAGATATCGTGAACGAAAATTTCGTAACAAAGTGTTTTTTTTTTTTTGGGCTCGAAGAGCTAAAAAATAAACTTCTTGCTATATTTTATATATTTTTGAGCGTTTTGTACTCGAAAATAGCGGGAAGTTACAGGGATGGCCTGCAGGGTCAAACTTCTTTTCAAATTTTTATTTATGCAACTGTATTAGATTCCATAGCTCATTCATTAGCTCATAAGTTGGCTAATAGTTGTGTCACTGTGGAGTAAAGAAACTCAGTCATAAATTAAATAATTAAATAAATAATATATAAAACAAATAATGAAAGTCCTATATTTTTGCAACTTTAAAAAAATACTTTTTTTTTCGAAAAAAAGGTGGCAACCCTAATTGTAACAAACAGTACCTACTGTATTATAGTTATTATTATGAATATACAATACATTTTTTTCCATATTTTTGTGACATTTAACATAATTCTATTTTTTGTAAACTATTTCTTTGCAGATAAATTATATGTTGTAAAGTTTTGTAATTCTGGATATAAAATGAATATAGCACATCCCTATTTGATATCTGCAGTCTATACGTGTCTGTGTTAGTATACTAACACATATAATAGTATGTATATCACTATAACGAGGCATATAATAATTCGGTTCTCTTTGTCAATCCTTCTCACATGTGTGAAAGATAGAGAGAGAGCATTCAATTCTCATAGACCACAATAATTAGGTGTACTATTATGAATGGAATGTTTCAAAATGTTTCCTCACCACACGCCGCAAAATACAGCTTCCCCTCTGTGATCGGCAAACGGGCTCTTAAGGTTTTACTTTAATTTAAATAGTTTTTTTTTAATTTCCACCTCCTAGTTTTGGAGAAATCAATGAAAACATATCATCCATCTACCGAAATATAAAAAAAAATCAAGTCTTTTGTTTAAAGTTGCCTTGGTGCTCGTACTACCTTAAAAAAAATTAAAATTTAAAAATAAAAATAAAAATATATGAAAAATATATTATATATAATATTTAACTATCAAATGGAAATAAAATTGAATAAAAAAATTTTTTTTCCAATGATGCTAGCGGGAATCTAACCCGACACCATGCCATTACTGGCCGCCTTAACAAAACAATAGAAAGCGATCATAAGCTTTAGGGTAAAGAGCATAACGCTATACATCTAGAGGGCGCCATATGACCATAAATATGAGATGGCATACGACCACGGCTATCCTCAGATGAAAATATTTTCTTGTTTCATACTTTTCAGTAGTCGGGTTTTAGTTTTTTAACTTAATTTTTATATTTTATTGAAATAGAGACGGAATAATAAGCTTAATTATTTCTGTTATTTTTTTTTAATATGCTTTAGATATTTCGCTATAGTAGGTAGAAGTAACCAAAAGTGTAGTCATAAAAATATTTATCATTGTTAATAAAAATTCACTCCCTTGGGTGTGTTTTTTTTTTTTAATATTTAATTTTGCTTTTTATAAATTCCAGAATGAATTCACATTGCGAAAATAATAGATATTGTTGAAAACACGCTATCATTTTTTAATTATAAACAAAATGTATTTTTTGAAGTACAAAAGATGAAATTTAAAAATAAAAATTAATTACATGACGTACGTTAAAGGTTTTTATGCAGATAGAGAAAAACTACACTGAATTTTTTTAATAAAAATTTGTAAAACACCACATAGTTACGCATTGTTGCAAAAAAATTAATTGCTATTTTTATATACCTACACATTTGCTATTATCAGACTCTTTTATTCATTTACAAAGGGAGCACAAAGCTTTTAATCAATGTACATAATGTAAAATAACCGCTTTGGTGCCGAACCTTACTTGTCCATATTAGATCAAAATAAAATCATGTTTTATAGAAATTTTAAATGATCGATTTCAATTTGAAATCAAAGAAAGAAATAAGATCTGTAATATTATGTCGGTTAAATAACCAGTATGCTAGAATTTATTATTTACACTAAAAAAGAGATTTATAATTTTTAAGAACGTATTATTATAATACTGACTTAAATGACTAAAAAGAAGTCTAGGGACGTGAGGTCAGGAACCAAGTGATTTAACTGATTTTCATATTAAACTTCATGAAGCGACTAATAAATAGCAATAAAGAAGTATCTCAATTTCTTTTCACATTGTAGTACAACGTCAATTTGCATATATAGTGTAAATTCTATATAGCGACACTCAAGGGACTGTGCACTTTGTGGCGTTATTGAGAGTTGTCGTTAAACGGAGAGAAGAAATAATTCATTAATATATATTTTTTTTACTATAATATGTAGGTATTTACTCATAATATATAAAATTTACAACTGACCCGCCTCTATTGCGCGAATTAATAAAACTTTTTCGTCTATACACAAAGATTTTCTTTTACTCGCCATGTTCACAGTTTTCAAGTTTGTGGGCAACTAAGAATAATATGATAACTTATCGATAAGAAGCTGAGCTAAACATATAATAATCCCAACAAACTAAAGAACGAATTTCTTAGAATCTTCGGTACGCATGATGCCGACAACAAAGCAACAAAATAACAAACAAGTACTGTTTATTGCTTAATGATGAAGTATTGTTGTCGTTATTTAGAGTGGATGTGTTGTTATTTAGAGTGCATCGTCTGAGAAGCAAGGTAAACCAACTAGAGTTAAGTAATTTCGACGTTTTAAGGAGTTTGTCGTTATATCGAGTCACGTTAAATGGAGTTTACACTGTATATATTAGGTCATCCATCACATAATATGTAAATATCGTTTTGTTACTCGACTGTGCTCTATAAAAAATACCGCATCAAAAGTAAAAAAACATGTTTGGGTTGCTTTCGATCCAAGGATATTTTTCTTCCAGCATTTTTGTATGTCTGTCTATCATATCAATGTAAGTCAAGAACGTCTGAATTGATTTTTATTAAGCTTGATACTACCGATATTCATAACCAAATTTAAAATATTACCTGGCTACTCCCGGTTCAAAGTTAATATCAAAACCGATAGCTCTCTAAGCGAATAACTTAATAATAAAAAAGACGATATTTACAGGAAACCATATTTAAGGTAGTACGAGCACCAAGGCAATTTTAAATAAAAGGCTTGATTTTTTTTTTATATTTCGGTAGATGGATGATATGTTTTCATTGATTTCTCCAAAACTAGTCGGTGGAAATTAAAAAAAACTATTTAAATTTAAGTTAAAACCTTAATAAATTATTGAAAACAAAAAAAAACCGTTGTTCCCGATTAATTAAAACGATATTTAATGTTTTTATTTAAATATCTTTTTAATTGGTCGGCCACAACGGGTTTTTTTTGTTTTCAATAATTTATTAAGGTTTTAACTTAAATTTAAATAGTTTTTTTTTTTAATTTCCACCGACTAGTTTTGGAGAAATCAATAAAAACATATCATCCATCTACCGTCTTACCATAGAGCCAATGTTAAATATGCCTACTTTTGAAGTCATTTATTTATTTAAATAATCGGCAACCCCCCCTAAAATTTCATATAAAAAAGTCAAGCCTTTTATTTAAAATTGCCTTGGTGCTCGTACTACCTTAAGAAATATAAAATTTAATTTTACGATTTGATTGGGTTACATAACATTTGAAACGATATATTCGGGATTGAAGTGGGAACTAACATTGGATCATACACATATTAATATTATAAAATTAATAATCCGCCACCTAACCCTTCCCTGAGCGGTGCCACCGCCCCACGTTTGTTCTGTAAGCCGCATATAAAGTCATAAACTATACACGGCCCGGCTTCACTGCAGCAACACAAAACTCACGGGTGAATCATTTGAAACAGCTGACAAAAAAATAGTGTGCATTTGCAATATGACTATTAATTTTTCTGAAATTTTTACTAATAATAATAAATCAAAATGAAAAATTGTGTGTTTCTCGATCACATCTTAGTCTTAAGGAGGTTGAGCCGTTTTACAAAGATAATGAAAAACATTTGAAATAAAGTTTTTTTAATAGATTTTTTTATAACAAAATTTTCTGTAAAAAATCCAAAATCATTAGGAGATTTATAAAGTTAAAAATTAAAAAAAATTGGTTGTCTGTAAAGTCGGTTTACGGACGATAGTTTTACGTGATAACGTATTCCGTAATACATAACCTAAATTTATATAATAATTATAATAATTCGAATCTATGATATTGCATCTTTCGCTTCAAATTTAGGTAAATTTTATTAAGTAGAATAATAAAACACTATAAAAAGTATACTATTATTATATAAAAAACAACTATGGCATGTATCTCTTTTGCGCATGCGCCGATTTTCCCCAAAAAATTTACAAAAATTTCTAGTAAAAATAGATAGAGTAAAAACCGTTTAAAAAACTATATTATTATTATATAAAACATCATTATAAGAGATATATTCTTTTACGCATGCGCCGATGTTCCCCAAAAACAATAGGCCACTTCATATTTGCATATCAAACATCCTCCCAAAATTTGGTTTCAATCCGCTTATCCTTGGTGTCGGAATGATAAGAAATGTCAAAAGTGACGTTTGCAACTGTCAAAGTATTATGTTCTAATAATAATTAGTTATTCCAATAGTTAACTTAGAAGGCGTTGCATTTCACAAAATACTAATGTCAAAAAATTGAATTAAACATTAGAAATGCAGCCGTTTTCATGTTAAGACAAGACATACGTTATTTTCTAATTTCCATGTACGGTAAACAAAGACGACCGACCGCGTCGCGCCATGCATTAGACAACATTGCATTTATACAGCTATTTTTCTATATAAATTTGTATAAAAAAATTGGTTGTCTGTAAAGTCGGTTTACGGACGATAGTTTTACGTGATAACGTATTCTGTAATACATAACCTAAACCTCCCAAAATTTGGTTTCAATCCGCTTATCGTTGGTGTCGGAATGATAAGAAATGTCAAAAGTGACGTTTGCAACTTACAAAGTATTATGTTCTAATAATAATTGGTTATTCCAATACTTAACTTAGAAGGCTTTGCATTTCACAATATACTAATGTCAAAAAATTGAATTAAACATTAGAAATGCAGCTGTTTTCATGTTAAGACAAGACATACGTTTGCTTCTAATTTCCATGTACGGCAAACAAAGACAACCGACCGCGTCGCGCCATGCATTACACAACATTGCATTTATACAGCTATTTTTCTATATAAATTTGTATAAAAAAATTGGTTGTCTGTAAAGTCGGTTTACGGACGATAGTTTTACGTGATAACGTATTCTGTAATACATAACCTAAACCTCCCAAAATTTGGTTTCAATCCGCTTATCCTTGGTGTCGGAATGATAAGAAATGTCAAAAGTGACGTTTGCAACTTACAAAATATTATGTTCTAATAATAATTAGTTATTCCAATACTTAACTTAGAAGGCTTTGCATTTCACAATATACTAATGTCAAAAAATTGAATTAAACATTAGAAATGCAGCTGTTTTCATGTTAAGACAAGACATACGTTTGCTTCTAATTTCCATGTACGGCAAACAAAGACAACCGACCGCGTCGCGCCATGCATTACACAACATTGCATTTATACAGCTATTTTTCTATATAAATTTGTATAAAATATTTTTCTATATAAATTTGTATAAAAAAACTGTTTAGGCAAATTCTGTTATACGAAATCTATGTAAAATGTTCTCCTCTTTCGTTTAAGACTGGTTTCAAACCGATCTGATTTAAATTGAGCGAGAAATTAGCAAAAAGCACGCACAGGGTCAGGCGGAACGTTACGCGTTAGGAACGTTAGGAACGTTAGGGACGTTAGGAACGTTACGTTACACTTTTTCGAACATGCAGCCGGTGTTTTATCAATTTATAAGATTGGTGATTCATCAATTTATAAGATGTTATCACGTCAAAAACTGTTTAGGCAAATTCTGTTATACGAAATCTATGTAAAATGTTCTCCTCTTTCGTTTAAGACTGGTTTCAAAACGATCTGATTTAAATTGAGCAAGAAATTAGCAAAAAGCACGCACAGGGTCAGGCGGAACGTCACGCGTTACGCGTTACGAACGTTAGGAACGTTACGTTACACTTTTTCGTGCATGCAGTCGGTGTTTTATCAATTTATAAGATTGGTGATTCATCAATTTATAAGACGTTATCACGTCAAAAACTTTTACATGTAGTTTTATGGAAAATATGTCAACCTAGCATGCAAACGGTACACTTCATTTTTTTGCAAATAACCAAATAATGTCAGCAGTTCCGAAAACTAACTATGTAAAGAATCGATGTCTTACGCATATTTTAATATTTTTTCAAATTTAATTAGGAGACTTTTAATCAATAAAAAAAATTATTAAACCTTAGCACTTTTCGATTATGGACTTTTATTCTTGATAATTTTAACAATTTTAACTGAATTTTCAACTCTTTAATGATTTAATTTGAATTTTTATTACTTTTAATTTCTGTTTTTAATTATTTACTGCAAAAAATATGTAAAATACAGATATTTATATAAATTTATTTTTTAAACCTAACTTTGTACAAAAAATTCAAAAGTTAGTCCGTTAAGTAATATACTGAAATAATTAATTAATATTTAAAAAATATTTATTTATGTATTTATGACAATAATTTATTGGTATCATCGACTTATAACCTTTTGTAAAAATTTATTATGGAAAAGTTCCTATTTAGAATTCGACTTACTTTTGATTGGGACTGTAACGGATCAACCTCCTTAACTGAACAGACTTGAATTATAGGCGTTAAATATTTTATGTCTTATTTGGTTTTTTTATATGTCGGAACTCCAGACGTATTCTCTGAAAGATTTCAAGAATACATAAATTTATTTAAATAAATTTAATTGAAATTATAATATCACGGGTTTGACAATATCCCGGCGACATATATATATATATATATACAAGGTGTCCCAACGAAAACTTGTACTCCCATAAAACTCGGCAAAATAAACGTTTTGGCAAAAATCCAAAAGCACGTCGATTTTTATATCAAAGGGGACCAATTTTTATGCAAAAATCATTACTGCAGCTCTAGTACTGTGCAGGGGGTGGCAAGACCCTCCAAATTTTTTAATGGGACGGGGGTCAAATAATCCCTAATTTGGAAGGATTTTTCATTACTTACACAACCGTATTTGTTTTTTTTTTTTAATTCGATCGATTTGCTACCGAGAAATTGCTTCTTGAATTTTCGAAGTCAAAAAAACTGATAAAAGCACAAAAAGGTTTAAACATGTTTAATATTTATATTAGATATCGTGTCCATCGAGATAATTATAAATAAAAAAAAGTTAAAAGTGATAATAAGACCGCGTTGTCATCTCATCATTTCGACACTGGACATAAATTTCTATTTAACGAAGTTCAAATACTAGATAAAGTGTCAAATTGGAAGAAACGTAATATCAGTGAAATGTTTTTTATTAGAAAAAACAATTCTATTAATTATAGAACAGACACTCAAAATTTAAGTGGTCAGTACAACTATATTATGAAATTGAACTAACTTTCGAATTTTTAATCTATTTTTATTTTTATTGTTTAAAAAAATTTATACATTACTTGTTGCCATGTTTTTGTCTTATGTACCTTAACTTTTGTTAATTGCTATGGTTAGTAATTAATGTTTATTTTCATAATTATTGTTTTAATAATTTTCAACTTGTACTTGAAAAAGTCTAAATTTTATAGACGAAACGTCGTACAATTAATAAATCTAATATTTGTCCACAATCCTGCGATTTTTTATTTATAATGTTTAATATTATTTAAAATTATTAGAAAATAACATTGACCCAATAATAACGGAAATTTTAGAAAATGACAATAACCTTTTAGAAGATCAGATAACTTTTCAACAAGATGGTGCACCCCTAGCCCCACATTATGCTGTTCAGGTTCGAGAGTTTTTGAATGAGCGTTTTTACCGAACGATGGATTGCTCGGAGAGGTGCAATAGAATGGCCAGCTAGATCCCTAGATTTCAACCCCCTAGATATCTTTCTCTAGGATCATCTGAAATCAACCGTTTACGTCATTACGTCACTCAACCCGAAAATACACAAGAACTCTGACAAAGAATTATCGCCGAATACCGGCTAATAACTTCTGAGGTCTTGAGAAATGTAAGATCTGGATTTGAATCAAAATGTATTATTGTATGGCAATTGGTGGAGGTCATTTCGAGCAATACATTTGGTAGTTTAAACCTTTTTGTGCTTCATTAGTTTTTTAACTTCGAAAATTCAAGAAGCAATTTCTCGATAACAAATCGATCGAATTGAAAAAAAAACAAATACAATTGTGTAAGTAATGAAAAACCATTCCAAATTAGGGATCATTTGACTCCCCATCCAATTAAAAAATTTTCAGAGGATTGCTACCCCCCGCACAGGGTAGAGTTGTAGGAATTATTTTTGTATAAAAATTGTTCCCCTTTGATCTAAAAATCGACGTATTTTTGGATTTTTGTCAAAACGTTTATTTTGCCGAGTTTTATAGGGGTACAAGTTTTCGTTGGAACGCCGTGTTTCCGTGTATATAATACTATTTATTATTATAGTACGGTTTGTTTCACAGAACAGTAATAGTTCTGTGGTTTGTTTAATGGACGGACAACGAAGCATTGAAACAGTGTGAAAATATACCCTCGGTCCACGCATAAAAACTGTACCGCTTATAATATGTTGTGATAAATCATGATGTATTCACTACCTAAAATAAGCAATCATAGGTGTCAGGTGGAAGAATGATTTTAAGCACTTGCAGCTGCAAATGCTTCTCCTTAGGATTGAAAAAAAAATAATATTTTGTAGACTCCAAATACTAATTATTTTTGTCAGGACCAGAAATTAATAATTTATTATTATAATAATATGTAGTGAAAACTTTATGAACACTTCTTCTCTGTTGCATTATTTCTTTTTTCATTTTTTAATTACATCTCCCCTAAAAATTGCATTCCGTACTGCAAATAACTTTGTCAATTTTATTTTAACCGGGTCACCGCGCGTATATTGTAAAGCAAGCAAGCAACAACGAGGCGGTCGTCCTCATCCCTCAACCCTCACATCTCCCTGAAGCCGCCACAAATATGATATTATTATTTGAATTGTACGCGGTGTGAAGTGTATAATATTCCTATACCGACACAGACAGTGATTCTAAACAGTTCACATTGAGTTTTGTTTAACGCTTCTCCTAACTGAAATCGTAATTATACTATGAAATTTTTTTAATCAATCAAGTTGACTCGTAAAGATAAGATAAGATAAGATAAGATAGCATTTATTGTCAGTAGAGATACAAATGATCTATGTGACACGTCAAAAAAATTTTTGGAAAACAAAAATATTATTTAAAATAATCTATGAATTCATTTACATTATAAAATGCATTTTCCAGTAAAAAATTCTTTAACTTTTTCTTGAAAACCTTTAATTCATTAATTTTAAAACTCACAGGTAGTTTATTATAAAGAGCTGCTGCGAAATTCAGTGGGCAAAACTTGAAAATATCAATACTTGCCATAGGTAATTTTATGTAATTTTTAAGACGAGTATCATGATCATGACCATCCTCTGCTAAAGAATAATGGGATTTGTTATGGTGTGCATAAATTAACGCATGGAAAATAAAGATGCAAGGTATTGTCATAATTTTTTCTCTGACAAAAAATTGTTTACAAGAGTCATATTTTTTTATTTTGAACATTGCACGTATAATGGCCTTCTGTTTAATAAAAACCCGTATAAAAGAAGCGTTATATCCCCATACAACAATACCATACCTTAACAGAGGATAGACATGACCATAATAAATCGACTTTAAAATATCTTTATTAGAAAATGAATGTTGAGCTTTTCTCATGACATACACATATCGAGACAGTTTTTTGCATATATTTGTATAGCATCATCTTTGTTTTCTAGGAACTCTAACACTATTCTTAATCTTTTACAAAAAAATCTAACTGATAAGAATTTTAAGAGTAATTTAAAAAAACCATTTTGTACGACTTTTTCATTTACGATATCTCGTGAACAAATGAACCGATTTTGATAAGGTTTGCGGCGATCGACGCATCTTTTTTAATCTAAGAAAGTATTTTATTAAAAAAATCGATCTGATAGGAATTTTAAAAGTAATTTAAAAAAAAACTCTTTGTTACGATTTTTTCGTTCACGGTATCTCGTGAACAAATGAACCGATTTTGATGCAGTTTGCGGAAATCGACGCAGTTTGTTAAGGAGAAGAGTTGATTAGATTTTAGAATTAATCGGTTTAGTAGTTTAGAAAATATTCTAAAGAAACAAATTTCTAAAAATTTTTGAAACTTGTAATATTGATATTTCTCAAAATTTATTGAGCCGAATCATTCCAAATTTTAAGGAAATGTAAGTTCAGCAAGGTCACATCAGATGCCGTTTCAATAGAATACTCCGTTCAAAAGATATAAGAGGTTTACATACATACATACACACACACACACACACACGCGCACATACGGACATCATCGCCAAAATAGTCAGAATAGCTTCCTAGGACCTCAAAACGCGTCGAGATCTGGCGAAAACTCGATTTTCGAAAATCGGGGTGAGAACAATAACTTCCCGATTTTTATGAAAAAAAATAGATTTTTTTTATTGCGGGAGGTTAAAAAAGTGTCAATATTGAGTCCATTCATAAACGTGCAAATTATTTTCGCAGCGTGAAAAATTAAAGGCTTAGTTTTCAATCCAGCTACTGAAAATTGACCTACAATTTTTTTACTCGACAACGGCGAAAAAGTAGGTTTCGACAACAAAATTTAGGTAGGCTTTTAAAACGTGGTAACTACACATGAGACAAAACAACGAGAAAAATCTAAAAAGTATACAAAAGGTATGTTTCAAGCAGCCAGCAAACGGACGATAACCGTCACCGCCATGCGCAGGTAGCTGAAAGGTGCGCCAAAATCGATGCAAACAGTTTAGTTTTAGCTACTGCGCATGCTGATGATGGTTTCGTGTTCGTTTGCTGGCTGCTTGGAACATGCCTAAAGGAAGTAGACACAATGCAACTTTGCCGGAAATATTTATAAGCTTTTTTAAATCACCATATTGTCGAGTCAAAAATTATTTTGTCGGCAAGATTTAACTAGGACCCAGTTTTTAATTGCTTTTCTCGGAGTGAGTGACCGTTTGTTTAGTACTACTGGAACGAAGCAACAAATATGTTACCCTTTCATGCTAACCACATCACTGGGAAATGATATCGTGGTGCTGGCAATGCGCACACAACACACACATAATACACACACATAGCAAGCATACACCGGGTAACGGAGTAACTTTTAACACAAGTAACAACAAAATATTGTTGCAATCGTGATATAATAATAATGCAGCAGCTAATATAAAACACTTCACTGATTTCAATGAATACTTTGCTCTATATAATACATATTCATTCATTATCTGCCAATTTAATAGGTATATATGATTTAATTTAATGTCAAATTTTATATTTTCAACTCATTGAATATCGTTATATTGAGGTTGAAATTTTAAAATGTTAATTTATAACCCCCTACTGTTAGATGAGTAAAAAGTAATATGTCATTTTATATTAACACATGATTTAACATACGAACGGAAACGGATTCAACTTTCATCTTTTAAATGGTATGAACAGACAAATTAAAAAATGTTTGTAAATTTTTTTTATTAACAAGAAAAACAAAAAAAGCGATTTGGCATCTGTGGCCATTATTATCGCTACAAAAGTGACATCTATACTAATATATAAAGCTGAAGAGTTTGTTTGTTTGTTCGTTTGTTTGTTTGTTTGAGCGCGCTAATCTTCAAATTGAATAAAAATTTTTTTGTTGGATAGCTCATTTACCGAGGAAGGCTATAGGCTATATAATATTACGCTACGACGATTAGGAGCGGAGCTTTAATGAAAAATGTTGCAAAAAGTATCTCAAAAATAAGCTTCTATTCATGTGAAATGCACTAACTAGATATACTCATATTAGTGATGAAAGAACACAAACTCTGGTAGATCAATCGGTAGCGCATGCCGCTGTCAATATCAGGGTCGTGGGTTCGAGCATAGAACTGTTCTATGGGTTCGAGCCCCACGTTGGGTGAATATATTTTTATTTTTTTTTTATTTTTTACATTGCTTTCTTCTAAGGCTTACATTTTAATTTATTTTAATTTTATTTAATTCATTTAAAAAAAATATTCGTTAAAAAAAGTTTAAATACTGCTCTTTATCGACAAAAAGTTTTGAACGGTAACTCCGATCATCATGAAATTTGGACACAACATTCATCTCGGTAATCTAAGATGAATAACAAATAAAAAATTCCAACCAATTGGGTGACGGGACCATTCCAACTTCAAAAATATTGACATTTGATATAGTTAAATAAAGAAAATAACATTTCTGATATCGCGTGATTTGACGCGGGTAATGGCTAGTATTCAATATGATATTTGCTATTCGTTGTCTTGGTCACCTACAAAATATGTTCCACGTCATGTAAAAATTAATCAAAGCTTGCTTAACTAGTTTATTTCTGACAGATCTACAAGACAAAAGAGCAGCTGATTTTTTTTTAATTTTCTAAATATTTTCGGAACTATAAAGTTTGGAAAAAAATTTTATTAACGAAACTTGCTTGAAATAATAAATAGAATAATAATCCGTAATGAAAAATATACCTTTCAAAATTTCATATTTTTTAGTACTTAAAAAATTGTCTTCCACGATGATTGTCGCGCGATAATGGTCTGCCATTGTTATTTTTCAATAGCAATAATAATATATTATTAAATTTCCAAATGGCAGACGTGGTCAAATACTTTGAAAATTAGTCAAATTTTGTACCTGTCGCACCTGAGTACGGGCCGCGGCGGCCACTCCGGGCTTAGTGAGTCCCCACTCCATGTATGGTAGGTATAGGAGACTCACTGTGTAAAAATTCAGGTCTGGTCAAATACATACTGGTAGCCGATCACTGGCTCTTATACTAATACATTCGATTAGAAGATGGTAGACTGTGAGCGGGGTATTGCAGATTTCGCATATTGTGGATTTTCTTTTTTCATAATGTATTAAGTAAGTGTGTGTTATTCTTGGATGATCCCACAGTAATCGCTCTAAAGTCGTTGGACTCGTCAGGATTTACTCTTTAATTGAATATCTATCAAGTAAAACTCTCCAATGTACTGGAAAAAAGTTATTAGCGTCCAAAGTTACAAGCTTTTTCCTAAAAGTTCTTGCGCCCGGTTTTTCCGCGCGCAGCTCTTTCCAGTGCATCTGAGACCCCCGCCGACAGTTTACTATTTAAACTAGACTCAATTTCCAGTATTTCAAAAGAAATCGTCCCGATCGGTTAATTCCTCGCCCGCCAATCCACGCTCGAAGTTGCGCTGTTCATTATCGTGCTATTTTTGAAGCACTTCGCGCTGCATTTCTCGCTTTTGTAACTAATATAACGCAAATTAATTAAGATCAACAACATATTCGTTAAATCTATGCTAAAGCACGCGTTTTACATTAATTTTTTATTTAAATTTTTAACTCCGATCAATAGTGACATGTGCGTGAGTCGGACGAACATGTAAATATTTGGACCCCAACAAAATTACCTACCCCCCCGTTTTCGAGGATGCGGCATACGGTAGAATTATTAAAATTTCTCTTTTGGGTTGCGCAACCATCCAAAACGGCCAAAAACCACCCCCGAACGGGGTGACACGCGCATTACGTTAATCCCTTTTCGCAAAAAATGTTTTTTCCCTGTTTTTGAGGATGCTGAGCACGGTGGTGGTATTGAAAATTGCCGCCGACTTTCAGAAACCTCGAAACGGGTGAATTTTTTCATATCACCAGCAAAATTGGGTTATCTCTCCGTTTCAGGGGATTCTAAGATTTGGCCGGTGGAGGGATTGGTGAGAGTCGGTGGCAATTTTCAACACCACCATCGTACTCAGCATCTTCAAAAACAGGGAACAAATTTTTTTTCGGAAAGGGAATAACGTAATGCGCGTTTAACACGGTTCGGGGGTAGTTTCTGGCCTTTTTGGGGGGTTGCGCAACCCCAAAAAGAAATTTTAATACTTTTGCCGTACGCCGCATCTTCGAAAACGGGGAGGGGTAGGTAATTTCGTTCCGGCTCAAAATATTTGCATGTTCGTCCGACTCCACACGCCACTATTGATCTGAGTTAGGCCTAGTTTATATGAGAGGCGTTCAACGCGCGTTGGCCCAACGCGCGTTTACAGTTTCTATACAATTATATAGAACTGTTTATATGATAACGCGCGTTGGTGGCGCGTTGAACGCGCGTTATCATATAAACAGTTCTATACAAAAAAAAAAATTTTCAATTCGAACCAGTAGTTTCTGAGATTAGCGCGTTCAAACAAACAAACACACTCTTCAGCTTTATATATTAGTAATTATAGATATAGTCCAATCGGTGGAGATAAAAAGCTCCAGAAATTAGCAAACAGGCTGAATTTTTTTTTTAATAAGTAGTTTAAAGTGTACTGATTGAAATAAAAAAAAGTTCATTCGTCTATCGATTTCCCAAAATTAAAAAAAAAATTGAAAATCATTTTGATTTTCAAAATTCTTTGATATTTTGAAATAAAAAAAAGATAGGAAGAAATAAAAAATACCACGTTGTAGAAGACGTTTTTTTCTATAAAAAAGATATCTTATACTTTTTTCGTTCGATAAACTATGTATCTATTTTACGTGCAGGATGCTCGGCTAGCCATGCGAGAACCTACTTTTTCATGTCCGGCGTATTGAATTATAATATTTTACATACTTTTAGAGTAATAAAATAAAAATTCAAATAGCCTATCTTCAAGTAGAAAATCTGAACTTTTCAATGGTGTAGTTAATTATTTTTTTTGAATAAAATATCATGTATAAAAATGCAAGTATAGATATATTTTTGAATCGAAAATCGAACGTTGCAATAATATTTTTTTTTAAACATAGGAAAAGTCGTAAATTTTTTTTAACCTGGTAAACTATTCTTTAGATGTTCTTTTTCATAAATAAAAACTCCTGACCATAAATCTTATCTCGTTATTAAATACGGCCCTTGTTACTATATTCAATTTTTTCGGAATCTTGAATTTACTGGAAAAAATATTTTTAAACCTCTGTAACACAATGAAAACTTAACGGATTTCAATGTATATTTTTTTAAATCGTAGGTATAATTAAGTGTATTAAGAATCACTAAGTATAAATTTGTTAAGTTTTCAAAATTTTTTAATATTAACGATTTTTCATCCATAAAGAGAAAACAGACATTTTTCTGGTTTTTCGTTTGTATCTTTTTATATCGTTGAATATAAAATTTCATACTATTACATTACGAAGATAAATACTCAAGGAATAGAATGTGATATGTGGCTAGGTAAGAAAGTATCTAGGTAAAAAATACAATGGAAATTAAAACAGGTAAACAAATCTTTGATTAACGTCTGATTAGAACTTTTCAATAAATAAAATTATCGACCAATTTTTCCATGACTACTTAATAAAAAATTGTTTGTTATTATTTTTTCATTATTTTGATAATCATTAATAATTTTGAAAGATTTTATAAAAAGCTAATTAGAATTAATATCTCAAAAATGGTGCATTTTATAGGAAAAGCATACGAGACCTTTTTTCTTTAGAATTGTCCAAAAAACCTAAAAAAATTGGTTCCGACGCCAAAAACAAAAAAAATTTATTTTCCGAAAATTTTTTGCAAATTTTGAATTTTTTTTTGAAAATTTTGTTTTTTTTTTAATTTTTTATTTGGAATATTTAGAATATGCATTTCTAGACAAATAGTGTTATAAACATTTTAGTAAAATTTAATGATTCTTGCTTCTGCAAAGTGATTTATTTGCTTGTTTGCCGACGCAAGATGACTTACTAACTTTCCGAATTTTTTCCAGGTAAACTATAGCTTTGACGAAAAAAGTACAAGATATCTTTTTTATAGAAAAAAATGTCCCCTACAAGGCAGTATTTTTTATTTATCTCTATCTTTATCCCAGCTTAAAATATTCAATAATTTTGAAAATAAAAATGTTTTTCAAAAATTGGGAAATCGATAGACGAATGAACTTTTTTCTATTTCAATCAGTACACTTTAAACTACTCATAAAAAAAATTTGAGTCTGTTTGCGAATTTCTGGAGCTTTTGGTTTAAAATTGTTTCCACCGACTGGACTAATATAGATTGAAAAATTCTTTCATTATCTGTGTTCTTAACGTTAAAAATTTTATTTTCCCTTTTAAACTAGAATTAAATTATCAAAATATATTAGAGGAGGAATGTTATGGACAACAGCTCCTTTCCCAAAACTTGTTATTCGAATCGATTTTTTTCTACCTAGTCTCTCTATAATCCCAGATTCATCAGCGTCACTACGTATCGGGTAGCTTAGCACTTCTTTATTGTAAACTATCAGATTATCGACGCTCGACAGCTAAGGTCATCAATTATTGTACATATAGCTGCTCAGTACGACTTCGTCCTTATTAATTTAATTTTGTAAATTCATCACATTAAGTTAATATTTTTTCACTCGCTTTGCTCGTTTGCTCAAATCTAAAATACATTATCACTCGCTTCGCTCATTTGCTCTAATGAAACACAAAAATATTATTTTGACAGTTAAAATTATTGTAATGCTGTTTTCATGGTACCCGTATGTATCAAAGACCTAAAAGGTTGTCCCAAAGACGTAATAATCTTCTTAATATATAAAAGGAAACCGTGACTGACTGAGTGACCGACTGATCTATCAACGCGCAGCTCAAACCACTGGACGAATTGAGCTGAAATTTGGCACACAGCTAGTTATTATGAAGTAGGCATCCACTAAGAACGAACTTTTGAAAATTCAATCCCTAAAAGGATGTAACGGGGATTCAAAATTTGCATGGAGAAATCATATAAGATAGATATGTATCAATTCGAAAATGCGCAGGATTTATCCTGTCAACAAATAAATATACACGTGTTTCGTGCTTTTTCAAAAACAACCCCTTCAGGGGGTGAAAACAGGTAAATAATGTAAAAATCAACATGGGTGTTGTTTTCGAGGATTGTCGGGACGTTGGTCACGTGAATGTCATCAATTTTGAAATTTATTGCACTTGAACAACAAAAAAAAATCTAAAAAGTCATAATCTGTAAATATAAAAGGAAACCGTGACTGACTAGCTAACTGATCTATCAACATCAAACTTGGCGCGAGCGAGGCCGCGGGCAAAAGCTAGTCTTGTATATAAATGGACCTAGCATCCCTTATAATTAGTCAATACAATGCAGTGATGACAACATTCAATATGAGAGAGAAGTGCTCGTTTTTTTCTAAATACTGATAACATTATAGGTGAGCAGTTTTGAAGAATATAAAAACGCCAATAAATGAGGTTTACAAAACTTATATATTGTTGAAAAAATATATTATAGATTCCAAATTTAACTGATAAAAGCTTGTCAAAAACACAGTCTACGCCTAAGGCAAAATGTTGTATTTACTTACCGATGAAATGACAGGTTGGGTTAATTATTCCGTGATTTCTTATATACATATTATTTTAATGAGAGGGAAATCCCTTTAAGGACGTCCGCAACCGCAGCTAGTGTGGGGCTCACCTACAGCAATACTTATTAAAATTCCCTGATCTGCCTTCCTGTCGGCCTGGAACCGTTACATAGCACCGCTTAACCATCTTTAAATAATCTTAAAAATCGTTAATAATTCTAAATTCACCAGAAAAATCGCAAAAATGTGGCTCTATAAGATAATACCTACTCATATATGCTCTCCGTGGTAATTTGGCTGCTACAGATTGACAAATTTGCAACGTTAACAAATGTCGACTTGTCGAAAATTGAAAAGCAATAAAGTGTCGTGTACAAACTGGCTTTGCTCATTGATAACATCATATTAGTGTATCTAATTTTGAATGCATAATACTTAAAGTCGAAATATCACTGAATATGAAGTATTGAATTTTAAATCATGCATATAATAACTATTATGATCACCGGTCGCGTGTCCATCGTTAACAACGGCACGTGTTTCCACTTCCCCTACAATATATATTAACAACTCTGATAGTGCATTATATGGTACATGTCGGATGTGTATGCGGTGTTTTAGTTATGGAGGGTAGAGGTTAAGGAGAACCATCTCTGTGTACGAAAAAGTGTCCATCAAAAAGCGTTAAATTAGGGGACCGCCACTGTCGCAAAAGGGTAAATTTTAAAGCAAGCGTATGGAGGGCAAAAATTATTAGAGTAGGATAGAAAAATAAACGAGGAAAGAAGAAATTCCGCTTTTTTATGGCGCACTTTTCGAAAGTAAAACAAAAAATAAAAAACAATATGATATAAAATTTATTTTTGATTTAAATGGTATTTTTAAACGTGCTATTATGCATTTAGTAGTAAATAAACGATTATGCTGATATGAATAAACTATAAAATGACTAAAAAATATTAGTAAAAGCTAACAAAAATTAAATCTCTCTCGATACTATCTCACAGCAGGTTTTTAGGTTATATTTATAAAATTATTTTGGACTACGTAAACAGTTTAGATTTTATTTACTGCAGTATTATTAACAACTCTAATCATTAAAAATACTAAATTTTCCAACTCAGCGCACTTCAATTCGTGTATAACTACTATGGAGGGTAAACAACTGCTAAATTCATTTTATACTCGGATGCAGTGCTAGCGTCATTCCGGACGATTTTTGAACTGTTATTTACAGCATTTAGATGGACACTTTTTCAACTTATCTCCCATATAAGATAGTCCTCCTTACCTCTACCCTCCATAGTTGTAGTGCAAAACTGTTCAGCCAGTGGCCATGCAGTCAAGTTAAATATTTGTATTACCTTTTGAAAATTTAAATCATCTCACTAAATGGATTTATTTAAGATTAAGTGTTCCGTGCAAACGATACACAATCATGGAATCACTTAGATGTCCGTCCGTCCGTCTGTTGCAGAAGACTTTTCTCTCAAACTATTTGAAGTAAAAATTTGAAATTTAGCACAGAGATAGAGTGTGCTGGTCCAATCACAAACGTGAAGTTGAATTTTGATTCAAGGGGCTTCTTTCAAGAAGTGAATTGTAAATTGAAAAAAAAAAATTGGTTGTCTGTAAAGTCGGTTTACGGACGATAGTTTTACGTGATAACGTATTCCGTAATACATAACCTAAATTTATATAATAATTATAATAATTCGAATCTATGATATTGCATCTTTCGCTTCAAATTTAGGTTAATTTTATTTATTTAAATTACTCACCACCTATAATATAATTGTTTTTTTAACTTTCTTTCTTTCGTATTTATTTTAAGTCTCAAATATTAGCTGTCATAATATTTTGAAAACAATTGTTTCACTGTTTATATAAAATTCCAAAACCTACTTACAATATTTAAGTATTTTCATACGTCAAAAAATTGATTTTTATAATGATAAAATTTGTATGAAAACGATTTTTTCGAGAGATGAGACCTTGCTAAAACGATTTTTTGCCCCCCAAAATCCCTTTTCAGTAAATTTCATCCAAATCGTTAGGGCCGTTTTCGAGAAAAGCACGCACAGGGTCAGGCGGAACGTTAGGAACGTTACACTTTTTCGTGCATGCAGCCGGTGTTTTATCAATTTATGAGATGGTGATTCATCAATTTATAAGACGTTATCACGTCAAAAACACTATATTATAGACACAGTTTAGCATTGCGACCCGAGTTTTATTATTTTGATATATAATTGACTGGTGAATTGTTGAAATCGTGCGAACTTCATGGACAGCTTTAACCGTATGTAAGTATTTTAAACTGAACAAGATGGCCGCTTGTGTTCTCTAATTAATTACTATGGCCTTTGTTATATCTGCAGGAATCCTGAAGGATATTATAAGCGCGCAAGGATCAGAGCAGGTACGCCAGCGGTAACTTCGTAGGTAAGTAATTTCACAAAGTTTCTATACCGTAACTTTATATAGCATGTTCAACACACTTTTATACCCTGACATTATATTTCTCAATAAAAGTATTTCAGGAATAACAAGGCGCGATATAAATTCCAAAAATTGTATCCAGCATAAAGAGAGGTAAAATTAATTCTAAAAATGTCCAATCCTCATGGACTTGAAAACCAACCCCTTCAACATGTCGCAGCTGAAAGTCGCTCACATCACTGATGGAGTTGCTTTGCAGATTCATGTTGTATAGGCTTTTTCATTTACGTCAGTACTGACCGTCGTAAGAACCTCCGGCCTCCTTTTTTACACCTTACATATTAAAGAAACTAAAATTGTGTACCTAATTTAAATTTAATTTAAATCATAGAATAATTTTTAAGACTACTCTACTTTTGGGAAAGGTCTTATTTGGAGAATTAATTTCCCTGAGTCTCTATGATCAAAATTCAAGAATTAAATCCAACCGCTAATACCACTGTGCCGAAACGACCGTGAATATGATATAATTGTACGATCGATCGATCGATTGTTTCGCTCGAAGAGACCACTAAGTCGTACACGATCTTTCTACACAGATGGCACCACAATTCAGATAAAGTAAGAACAGCCCTGTGCTATTTCTCGTTACGATATGTCATATGTTCAAAGTGAATACGAGTTGAAGAGATCACGGGTGGTAAATCCTGATTATCCTTTCCTTAACCTAATAGACCTGCAAACACTTGGGTTGAGGGTGATCTTTTCAAGCGAAATAATCGATATAATTATGATCTTTCGGCGGGCTTGCTCGTTCATACAATTATATCTCATGTTTCGCTCGCAAGATCACTAAATAGAATGTTTAGAGCTATCTAAAACACATATGAGAAAAAAACAAAACAATGTTTGATAAATATCAAAACAGGACTGTTAATCATCAAAAAGTAAATTATAAAAAAATCACTTTGAAAAACACTTTTTTGGTGAAAAAGGTTAATACGGAAAAACGCGTCTGAACTCTGAGCGCACAAAGAACATTATGACATATCGTAACGAGAAATTGCACAGGGCTGTTTCTTTCTTACTTTATTTTGAGCGCGAAACATAATATATAATATAAGTAGATATACTTACTCATTCTAGAAAAAATGCGATCTGTGATTTTGAAAAAAATGTTATTTGATTCCTATCGAGATCTACTTGTATGCCAAAAGCTTTATTTTTAAATTTTTGGCCCCAAAAGGGGGGAAGAAACTTTGCTCATTGGAACTAATTATAAGCATATATTTTTGCAAAACAGCTTGTAAACTATTACACTCGTGTGCATAATATAAACACCGTAAAATTTTACGCAAGGAAGGTATTTAACTAAGAATTTCTTCTTTATTCACGTATACCTTTGTGTACCTACGTTAGCGTAGTGTATAAGACAGAAGGTTGGTGATGGAAGGCAAGAGGGCGATAATTAGGACACACTGAAATGCGAGTACGGAGTACAGAATGTAGCTCTCTATATCTCCATGGATTCAGGTACCTACAGTGTACGTAATAATAACTAGCCTCGACCATGCTGCCAATTGAAATTGCTTTTTATGAAGTTCCAGACGTCTATACCACTAAAGTTGCTCTGCGGTTAAAAAAAAAAAACAAAAATATTTTTTACAAGTATAAGTAATTGTTTACTCATATGTTCTCCCTCACTTAACAATCTACTAATATAATAAAGAGGTAAAGTTTGGATGTAGGAGGTAATCTCCGAAACTACTCATCGGATTTCAAAAATGTTTTTACCAATATTTAGAATGGTCCCTCAGGATGGACATATAGATTGCATATTATCGCGTTAAAATAATTGTGCTTTTCGTGGCAATCTACAAATTCTGGTGAAGCCAGACCAGGCCGCTAGTGATTAATAAAGTGAGTGAAAATTAAAAATACATTTAAAAAATTTAAGACAAGCTCTTTTAAAATTGATAGATATTGAAGGTTACAGATTTAAATTCATTAACTATGTCAAAATTAATTCACATTCAACATGTATAAGTTCTTCCAAAACTCCTCACCGTATCTTTCAAACAAAAGAGCAGCTGATTTTGTTTTTATTTTCAAAATACTTCTGAAACTATAGAGTTTAGAAAAAAAATTTAACGAAACTTTCTTGAAAAGATAAATAGAATAATAAGCCGAAAAGTATACGATTATTATACAGATTGTATCAAATCAAAACGGTCCATAGGACATTCTGTGTGTAAGACAAAGACGGTATATAAAGATCTAAAGCAGTAAGTAAGAATGAGATAAATGATCGCTAATATAGTTACTGTGGTTACGTAAATAAATAATTACGTACACTGTAAATCTTTTTACCAATTTATCAATTAAAACAACTACAATTAAATTTATTATGTTGGCGGTTGAATTACCACCATAAAACCATTTAATTATTTGGATTTTTTCCCGAACAGTATAAATAGCCATTTTATCAATAATTTCACTAGTGAATACTGACATTTGATAAAATTGTGATTTTTACTGTAGAAAACAAAGACGATACTATCAGATTGCATAACCACAGTAACTATTAGCGATCATTTATCTCATTCTTACTTACTACTTTAGTGCTTTATATAATATCGTCTCTGTCTTACACACAGAATGTTCTATGGACTGTTTTGAATTGATACAATCTGTATATAAAACAACGTTATACCATATATTTCTTCTGCGCATGCACCGATTTTCTCCAAAAACAGTAAGGCTCTTCATATTTGCACACCAAACATCCTCTCAAAATTTGGTTTCAGTCCGTCCATCCGTTTGACCTGTATCGTGCTCACAAACAAACAAACGGACGCACAGACTATTTTAAAAAAATTGTTTTTTAGATTCGGGGGACCTTAAAACGGAAAAAATGTTGTAAAATTTTCGAAAATGATTTTTGCCCTAAACTAGTATCATTCCCCACTTGTGAGTTGAAATGGTAAAAGAATCACAGGGGCAGTATTAAGTATTAAATTAATTTGTTTTTCAATCTTAAAAGCTCTTTTATTGACTTGCGCGTCAGAGCTGAATTTCGTGCATACAAGAAGTTATATCTAGGTTTTCATCTAGGTTTTCATCTAGGTAATTCCAAATGAAATCCATCAAATTGTCGCTTTTTGAAAAGGGAAAATTCTTTTCTATAAACTGGAACCATTTCTAGGTTGATTCGAGTTCATAATCAGTTTTAAAATCTTATGTGAAAATTGCGAACAGCAGTAATTGTCCGTTGGTGTGTGCGTACGTACTTACGTCCAAACTCTACAGGTCGCAAACCTAGACGAATCGCCTTGAATTAATTTTTATTCGCTCTATTTACTATCAAGGTAGATTAGATTATATAGAGGGTATGAGGCATCCTTCGTCAACACCGAGACCTTGGTAGATCTATTATTTAACCCTGATTTGTTTATTCCTGTGTGAGGTTAAGGCTTTTAAAAAAGCCTAGAATTGTTCTGGAATCTGTATCCCAAACTTAATCAGGAGTTGGGAATAGATTGTTGAGGGGCTGGAGTCTTCGTATTATGCTCCGATGTTTCAGAAGCCTCCAAACAGAAGCGGCATGACATTGTGTCCTTTACACCAATTTTGTTAAGGTGATACCTCAATGAGCAGTGACCTGAGAAGTGCCCGGAAATAAATCTGAGCTCAGTTTTCCTTAAGCGTAAAATTTTTTCCGCTTTATCATTATTGATTTTAATAAAGGTTTTCGCTTGGCGAAGACCTTGCGTATTCTTCCAGACCGGGGAGTGTTGTTTCTTTTCCCATGAGGCAAGAGCAGTTTTAATATAGCATTTTGATGTGCCGCAGTAAGGCTCCGCTCCTATAAAGGGCGTTTTTTAACCCTTTTTAGCTAAGCTATCGGCAATTTCATTGCCTAAATGGCCCTCGTGCCCGGGATCCATCTAAGTGTAACTTTGTTACTTTCTGACAATTGCCTTAGCGATTGTATGCATTCCCAAACAACCATAGACTCTATTCTGAATCCTCCGTTGAGTGCTTTGAGGGCTGCTTGACTGTCTGAGAGTATGTGTATTGTAGAGCCTTTTACAGCTTTGCCAATACAGATTTGGACGCATTCTTCAATGGCTAGCACTTCTGCTTGAAATACAGTAGGTGACCTTCCAAATGCTTTCGAGATCCGACACTTATGACCAAATACGTCTAGTCCCATACCTTCATTTGTTTTGGATCCAAAACAAATGAAGGTATCAATGGTGTGGTATACGGCGTATACCACACCATTGATCCTTGACAGATGGATGGTTCTCTAGGCCATTGCTGGCGATCACCTATGATCACGTCAAATGACTTAGCGAAAAAAATAATGATAGATTATAAAAACTATTACGTTTGGAAGCTATTTTTCAAATTATAAGTACCCAACAATGTCTCAGAGGGTATCCCACTATACCCCTATAGCGGGGCAAGTGCCATTTTTCATTTGTGTATTCACATATCGTAGATTTCTTATCGTTATCGAGAAAAATATATCCATAATAATAATAATAATATTTTATTGGTCACATTGACACAGGGTATATGACAAGTCAATAATGTAAACATTTAAATTTCATAATTAAAAAATTCATTAAAATTATAGAATTCTCCGTTTACCAGATGACTCTTTAAGGTAGTTTGGTAGCCAAATGACTTAAATTTGACCCTACATTTTTTTATATTTATTCAAATGATTATAATTAAAGACATCTACAGAAAAAGAATCAGATTTTTTTACCACACCGTATAAGAGATATAATTAATTAAAGTTATGCAAAGATACACGAGCCGTTATGAGTGTCCTTGTTCAATAACTCCGGAAATTAAGGGTTTATAAAAAATTGACAAACTTGACCCCACAAAAAAACTTTTTAATGGATAGAACGATGTCTGAAATACACACTGCAAAAATTTAATTATAATTAATAAAATCAAAAGTACGTGGCAAAATTTTTCTAAGGCCTGCGATGGATTTCCCCTTAAAAACTAATTAGCAATTTGGGTAGGTATTAGGTACTCAAGGTACTAAAAATTGAAATGTAAGCCTTAAAAGAAAGCCATGTAGAAAATAAAAAAAATAAAAATATATTCGCCGACGTGGGGCTTGAACCCTAGACCCTGGCATTAAGAGTCTTAATGGACTAATTTTGAGATATATCTTGCAACATTTTTCATTAATGTTCCGCTCCAATTGGTCGTAGAGTGATATTATATAGCCTATAGCCTTCCTCGATAAATGGGCTATCCAACAAAAAAAAATTTCAATTCGAACCAGTAGTTTCTGAGATTAGCACGTTCAAACAAACTAACGAACTCTTCAGCTTTATATATTAGTACAGATTAAGAAAATACTGTAAAAATTTTAGACCGAAATATTAAATATTTACAAAGCTATAGCATATAGTCGAGAGCAGCAACGGTCTTACGGTTAGACTCTTACCTCTCAATTGTTATCACGTTACCCTTATACTCTCGCAGAGTAGAGCAAAAAAATTAGCAGAAAACGATGCCTTTGAAGAAACGGAAGGTTTACTATACACCAGGCATAGCTGATTTTTATTTTTTTGTAAGAAATCTGAAATCGAAACTTTAAACACGTTTTTCTCAAAACTATGTTTGTGTAAGCGGCGCGGTTGATTAAAACAATTGTATACAACCGATTGCTTTCAATTTTGCACAGAATATTCTACACAATAATAGCTCCGTCCGGTACTAGAATTAATTATAAAAATTATTTCTATTTTTTTAACCGATTTTCAACGACAAAATCACGATTTTCTCGTTGTTTTTTTTAAACCCGCCATTTTGTTATTTATCAATAAAAATGTTTATTTCTAGTACGGGATAGAGCCACGAGCCTACGAAACAATAGCAAATTTAATTTTTATAATTCAGATGACTCCAAGTGACGTTATCACCCGCGCTACCCACCTACCTCCATTTAAAGTTGTCTACTTTAGGTTAAAAAAACAATTATAAAAAGACGTAAAATTAAGCAAAAAAAAATTTTTTTCTTAGTTTACGATATCAGTAAAAACATGTACCAAAATTGAAATGATTATACATTATTTTGTTATTAAAAAAAAATCTGAAATAAGGGTTGAAAACAAGCCTGAACATAGGACTACGTCCTTAAACAATGTCATACCAGGTTACCGCCTGGTAACATGTGGGTTTTCATAATCAGTGCGGTCTCCTGAACAGATTCTAACAAAAAAATTTAATCCGAATTGAACGAGAATTTTTTATTATAGTATAGTATATATGTTACGGTTAATACAAGAAAGTAGTTTATTCGCGAATTAACCGGCTAATACCCGAATTAACCAAACGTCAAGGATTGTTAATTCGGGTATTAGCCGGTTAATTCGCGAATTAACTACTTTCTTGTATTAACCGTAACATATAGATAATATAGTAATGATTTGACCTTATCTAAATACTTGTTTTAAGACAATGACGATTGTGCTATGCACATAGTTCGGTACCTGACCTAATATAATACAGAGTTACAATATAAAAGCGTAAAGGTGTGAGTAGCTGTATAGACAACAACCCCGTCCTCTCTTCTTACATAATCATTTAGTGTCAGGTAGGATAATTAGATTTTGCATGAATTCATTAAAGCCTTTAAACGCCCTTCTAATTGTCTACGTATATCTATACACCAGCTGTTTAACTTTTATTAGTGTTCAAATTAATTATTAACTACAGCCAATTATCTATTTAAATTTAATTAAACACAAATATAGGTACTGTAAATTAAAAGATTGTGTATTCTTAAAATGACGTCAAGGCTTATTGTTGTCTCTGAAGAAGGCATCTGCTTTAAAAATTTGATTCGAAGTAATATAGTAATATTTTTTTCTGAAATAATAATAATCATTCGTTAATATTTTTGAAGTTGGAATGGTCTCGTCATCAAATTGGCTGGAATTTTCTACATAATTTACTTGCTCTATAAACTTTAGTTCGTTACCCATTATGGCACCTATAAGAACATAATATAGTGAAGTGGATTGGGAAAATAAAACCTTGAATCCGGTGTGTCTCGAATCGAAAAATGTTTCCTACAAGAACTGTAGAGTCGAGCTTCCCTGACATTTTGGTATAGTTTGTGACCGCATCTCGGAGGGGGTGGCGGGGGCTATGCCGCTTTAAAGAAAACCCGTTTTTGCCCCATAACTCGGCCATTATTATCGGGGGGGGGGGGGAATGTTCCAACAAGAGTTGTAGAGAATGGGAATCCGCGTAAATCGTTCTAGACAGGGTCTGATCAGACAACCCGTTCGCGAGATATCGTCATTTTAGTGCGTGAAATTTTGAAAAAATGAATGCCATTTTTTAAAAAACCATTGCAGCTAGGAGCTTAATTTTTTAAAGACCCCTTCTTTGCATCGGAGGCTGGACGCGGTGGGTCAATTAGAACCGGCAGGAAAGGGGGAAAGCGATTTTTTTTAAATCTCCCATAACTTTGACGTATCGACCTAAACCAGACGCCATTTTTTTCGTTTTTTATCTACCTACTTTTATGTGACAATTGAAAAAGAAAATTTCTCTCAAACTCAACTTCTGGTGGGCGAAATAAAGTAAATTTTGCTGCGTAGCTAAGGAAAAGTACTTTTGACGACATTACAATATAAGAGAGAGACAGTTTATGTAACAATACTTTATTTCAACCGCCAGCAGTTGAATTTGTGAGAATTTTTTTTTTTTTGTATCCAATTTGTCAAAATTTCGCGCACTAAAATGGCGATATCTCGCGAACGGGTTATCTGATTAGACCCGGTCTGGAACGAGCCTCCGCGGATTCTTTTTGTCTATACAACTTTTGTAGGAACATTTTTTTTCCCGATAATAATGCTCGAGTTATGGGGCAAAAGCGGGTTTTCCGGAACTTTAAAGCGGCATTGCCTCCGCCGCCCTCTCCGACATGCGGATACAAAGTATACCAAAATGTCGGGGGAGCTCGACTCTACAGTTTTTGTATTGGAAACATTTTTCTATTCGAGAAACACCGGATTGAAATGCCCAATCCACTCCACTAATAATGCTTTTTCTGATTTCAACACAATTACATCGGTACTCTCTCTCTCTCTGGTAGTAATTTCTTATGTTGTACAGTGGAACCTCGGTGTACGACCTTAATCCTGATGGTTGGCCTTATACCGAATAGGACGTATACCAAACCAACCTTTCCAATAAGAAGTAATGTAAAAACATAAGTATAAGTATGTAATTATATAATATATATATATTGTCGGAATAGCCAAGAAATTACTTCTAAAAAAGAGAGGCAGATATATTTTCGATATGCTTTGTTGACCTCGCTCACCGCACATTGAGTAAATAAACAATACTTCATATAGTAATTATTATATGTATGCATAATATATTAGCATGGAGTATATACTATATCTCTCTTTAAAATTTAAAGACATTAATCCTGTACCTAATTAAAGGCAATAACAAAAAAAAAATAAATAAAAAAATCTTTAAGCCTCAGGTGGCTGTGAAAGCCATTTATAGTCTAAAAAATTTACGTAAGAGCCTTCGACGATTGGATCTATGGACTAATCATCATCTATAAGTATAAAACATAATAAAAAATTTGAAAAGTAGTTTGACCCTGCAGGCCATCCCTGTAACTTCCCGCTATTTTCGAGTTCAAAACGCTCAAAAATATATCAAATATAGCAAGAAGTTTATTTTTTAGCTCTTCGAGCTCAAAAAAAAACACTTTGTTACGAAATTTTCGTTCACGATATCTCATGAACAAATGAACCGATTTTGATGCGATTTGCGGCAGTCGACGCAATTTTTTAACCTTAAAAAGTAATTTAATACAGAAAAATCGATCTCATAGGAATTTTACGAGCAATTTAAAAAAAAAACACTTAAAAAATTTTTCGTTCACGATATCTCGTGAACAAATGAGCCGATTTTGATGCGGTTTGCTGCAATCGACGCAGTTTTTTTAACCTAAGAAAGTAAATTATTACAAAAAAATCGATTTGATAAGATTTTTACGAGTAATTTTAAAAAATTACTTTTTTCCTAATTTTTCGTTCACGTTATCTCATGAACAAATGAACCAATTTTGATATGGTTTGCGGCGATCGACGCAGTTTTTTTAGCTTAAGAAAGTAATTTATTACAAAAAAAACAATCTGATAACAATTTTAAGAGTCATTTTAAAAAAACACTTTTTTACGATTTTTTCGTTCACGGTTTCTCGTGAACAAATGAACCGATTTTGATGCGGTTTGCGGAAATCGACGCATTTTGTTAAGGAGAAGAGCTGATTAGTTTTTGGGATTAATCGGTTTAGTAGTTTAGAAAATTTTTTACAAAAACAAATTTTTAAAAATTTTTGAAACTTGTTTTTTTAAGATTCCTCAAAATTTTTTGGGCCGAATCGTTTCAAATTTTCAGGAAGTCTAAGTTCACCAAGATCACGTCAGATGCCGCAAACCGCGTTTCAGTCGGACACTCCGTTCAAAAGATATAAAAGGTTTACATACATACATACACACACACACACCCCTGTTTGGCAATAGGTATTTGTCGGGACTATGTTTGGTATACGACATGTGAGGACTCACTTTTCTAGACTATTTAGAACATTAATAGCTAAGTACCACCTATAAGGAGTCCTCTGTCGACACATAGGTTTACTCGGAATTAACCAATTTTTACCAGAAGAGTCAAAAAGTTATCGGTTCAAAAC
The DNA here is from genome assembly GCA_963575645.1 of Xanthostigma xanthostigma. NCBI lineage: Eukaryota > Metazoa > Arthropoda > Insecta > Raphidioptera > Raphidiidae > Xanthostigma > Xanthostigma xanthostigma. Next base: position 46,907,656 of record OY754464.1, read on the forward strand.
CCGCATTACAAGGACTCTCAAAAGTGTAAAAAACTGAGAACTTTTAAAAGTCCTCTAAATTTAATACACACGAGTCCTGTAATTTTTACACATATGTCCTCATTTTTTATACACAGTCCTCATTTTTTATACACAGTCCTCATTTTTTTATACACAGTCCTCATGTTTTTCACACACGTCTTGTATTTTTTTTACATATAAAATCTATTTTTATACATCGAACTGTTTTCGCTAATATAAGAAATAATAAGCTGAAAATAAAATTTTATCATTGTTTATGGCTTAATAATGAGATAATACAACTCAATAAGGACAGTTGGTCAATTTTTTTGTTATTAAAAACTCACCGTCTAATGTAGTTCAAAATATTACATTTAACCTTTAAATACATCAGACTGTGAGTTTACAAAATTAAAAAAATTACCCAAAAAATCATCAATTGAGTTTAATTAGCCCAAACATAATCCAAAAAAAATTATATAAATTTTATTGAACTTCCGATTTGCTTATAATAGCGTAAACAATTTTTTTAAACAAATCTTCTACGCATCATATTTTGTTGCTATTATAAGAAAATAATAGCTGAAAATAGAATTTTATCATTTTTTATGGCTTAATAATGAGATAATACAACTCAATAAGGAGACATTTGGTCAATTTTTTTGTTATTAAAAATTCACCGTCTAATGTAGTTAACAATATTACATTTAACCTTAAAAAACATCAGACTGTGAGTTTACAAAATTAAAAAAACGACCCAAAAAATCATCAATTGAGTTTAATTAGCCCAAACATAATCCAAAAAAAATTATATAAATTTTGTTGAACTTTCGATTTGCTTAAAATAGCGTAAACAGTTTTTTTAAAACAAATCTTCTACTCATCATATTTTGTTACTATTATAAGAAAATAATAGCTGAAAATAGAATTTTTTCATTTTTAATGGCTTAAAAATAAGATAATACAGCTCGTAAAGAACATTTGGTTAATTTTTTTATTACTTCACATTCTAATGTCAACATCGGTTAGAATTAATATCATAGACGGTACTTAGGCGGTGAATTCTTTGTCACCGTCGTGTATCAACGCATTCGTCCATAAGAACATAATATAATGTTATACAAGCGGGAAATTTGGACACAAAAGTTAGGCAATTTTATAGTCTTGTAATTATGTTAATTGCTAATCAATTAACACGATATTTATATAGGTTGGCATCAAATATTGCGGCAGAACAGTTAATTATGTCATAAACATGTATTTTGAATAATTTTCATGTTAATTCTGGATGAATTTTATGAAAACGAAAATTATACAATATCTAACAAAATGTGTAGCAACATAATGATGTTTATATGGATTATTTTTAGAAATTCGTGAATTTTGTAATAATTTTAATACATTATTGTTTACTGTTAGGAAAATGAACAGGGGAGGACCAACATAAGCAGTTGCCAAAGGTGGCAAATTTTAGGGGCGACCATTTTTTATGAGTGATTTTTTCTCTTGTTTTTTACCTTTTTTTTTACTGATTTTGAAAAAAAGATGTTCAAAAAAAATTAAGCTACTTCAAAAAAAGTCACCAAATTTTTTGGGAAACCTACCCCAAAATTTTTAAAGTATTTTATCACAAATTATAAATAATGTAGACGCTGCTCAACAACTGATGTACATAAATGTCTACAATTTTATTACTAAGTTTGATAATAGCTCGCTTCCTGCAACTTCTATAATATGGCAGCAATCGAAAAAGGGAGGGGGGGGGGTTAAAAAAAGGTCATTTTTACGGGTTCACGAGATATTTGAGTTTAAAGTAATCGTAAAGATGACGGCTAACGTCATTTCATAACGCCTTTTCACTCGGGCGAAGCCGGGCCGGACAATTGTATAATTCAGAAACCTTCGCGAGCGTGTGCACAACAACTCGCCAAAGTTTCATCGTAATCGGATGAGTAGTTTCTGAGAACACTTTTTTCACTCGGGCTAAGCCGGACCGGTCATTTATTATAATTCAGAAACCTTCGCGGGCGAGCGCTCAACATTGCGATGAAATTTTTGTGACTTGTTGTGCATTGATATATAAACATTTTTAAAAATGGTGCCAAGTGTTTCAGAAAGATGTGAAACGTCGAGAAATTTTGGTCCGACCCCTAGGTCCCGCCATCAGACCGACGTCAATAGTGTATGTGCCATATGGCAAATACACTAAAAATAATTGGAACTTACCGGGATGTTGAAGCAGTGTTGCCACTAGCGTCAGGAGACATTTTACAAAAAATGAAGTAAATTTAGATAAAAGCGGAGTAGCCCGCTGCCATGGGTAAGAAGAGGTTAGAATAAGAGTTCGGACTTCGGGTTCGGAACTGTTCGGAACCCGTTCCCAACAAATCAAATAAAGAAAAAGTGAAAGATTTAATAAATATGACTATTAAAAAAATAAAAAGTAGAAATAAAGGTTTCTTATAAATCAAGAAAACAAAAACAATATTCTAAAATTAATCATTGCACATAGGTAAAAAAAGTATAACCTCCTTCACAAAAGCCACTAAAGTATAAGAGGAAAATAATAACATTTTGAGGTCGACGCCAATTTAATTGCTAAAACTTTTATATATCTACTAGGTACTTCCATGTCTTTGTCTTCTGTATTTTTTTTGTACAGGTACACTTATTATTTGTGACTAATTTTTTTTTAGCACAACTATTTTAATAACGAAAATTCTATTGTGGAGTAGAATTCGAATCATTTGGAGCAAAGTAGTAAATTTTTATCTAATGGAGTAGATCTACTCCGAATGGAGTAACTTCGGCAACACTGTGTTGAAGTGATTGCAGTTAGCAATAAACTTATAAAACTCATAATATGCATTTAAAATAGTTTACAGATGTAAGACAAGATAAGCATTATTATAAAGATAGATAGGTATAGAGATTTGTTTGTCCTTGACTTAGCAGTGCGAGAAAGTCCTAATTTGTGCGGTAGATTTCTTTTGGCGTGTGTAAGTGTGTAAAAACCGATTAAAGCGCCGCCCTGGTGGGATACACAATCATACACGCCATAGGTTCTGAGAGCGAAATATGAGGCCACATGTGTTTTTGATGTTATATATACGAAAATGATCAGGGGGGAGAGGAGATTACGAATCTGCAAAAAACGAAGTGAGGACCGTATTTTAAGTCCTCACTTTGAAAATAGGTCCTCACAGTACGGTGTGTATTCCATTGTAAGTCCTAAGAAGTACCTATAAACAAACACACACACACACACACATCCATACATACAGCCCTACGGACATCATCGCCAAAATAGTTTCAATAGCTTCCTAGGACCTCAAAACGTCGAGATCTGGCGAAAACTCGATTTTCGAAAATCGGGGTGAAACCAATAACTTCCCGATTTTTGAAAAAAAAAAAAATTTTTTTTTTTTAAAGCGGGAAGTTAAAAATATATGGATAGGTTAAAAATTAACTATAATTTAGTTTAAAATATTAATATATCATATTGAATAACATTTTATTAATAAAATGTGGGTGTCAATAACTACATTTAATTTAGACGCATGCCTTAGTTTGTGACACTCAAATTCTAACATATAAAAAAGGAGGTTATTTGTTTTTGACATCTATGGTTGACATCTCCAAAAGGAGGTTATTTGTTTGTTGACATCATAAAAAGTTAAAAAATTTATATTTATAATGATTGTTTATCATCTTATATTATTTTTTATAATCAATATGATAAATTAACATTTGATATTTATTTAAATGAACAAAAAATCATATTTATTGTATATAAAACTCGCATCTCCCGGAACTCTATCTCCATTGTTTTTAGCTTTAAATTAACACTGAAAGTAGGGCTCCAACGGGACCTTATTCTTTAAAGTGTTGACAATACCCCATAATTTATTCAAATTTTTAAATTAATATTTAGGTAATATTGTAAAAAAAATATTTTATGTGATATACCTACTCTCCTCAGACGCGACGAGTGCATCCCGTAATAGCCATGCGGAGCCCTATTTTCAGTGTTAATTTAAAGTTATAAATAATGGAGATAGTGTTCCGGGAGTTTTTTATTGGAAATTTTCTCCTCTTTAAGAATCTTTTTTCCGATTTAGTTCTTGAGATATTAGCGAAAAACTAAATGCCTTTTCTCTTTAATCTCATATTGTTTTATGTTTATAACAATTTTAATTGTTTAGGTGTTAATAAAACATTTTTTTAGACGTCATTCCGAATCCAATGAGCAATCGTTCATATTTTTAGGAGCTATTTTAAGCATTAACACCTTTTTGGACTTGAGAACTTTACTAGACTATTAGTGGGAATTGGTTTGTTTACGTCAATATTTACTTATTTATGTGTTAAAAATTAATGTTTTATTTATAATAAATATTTAATTTCTTGTTTAAGGGATTACACTACCCAGGCGCGTCAAAAAAATAAGCTTTTTTAGTAAAATTTTTTACGAGTTCTAGGTGGCGGATATATTAAAGTTCTCAAAAACTTTGAAAATTTCATATAAGAAATACGTTTTCAATATCTCAATAACTATTTTTTAAATAAATTTATTGAGATATAATATATTAGATATCGTGTCCATCGAGATAATTATTAATAAAAATCGCAGGATTGTGGACAAAAAGTTATTTATTTAGTGTACGACGTTTCGTCTATAAATTTAGACTTTTTCAAGTACAATTAATGTGAAAATTTAAAACAATAATTATTATGAAAAAAAATATTAATTACTAACCATATAGCAATTAACAAAAGTTAAGGTACATAAGACAAAAACATTGAGATATTGAATTATAATTTTATAATTTTTTGATAATATACAGTCTGAAAAAATTGGTCGATTATTTGATTTATTTCACAATAAATAATATGATAAATCTTATAAAAAAATACTTTACAATTTTAACCGAATCGAAAACTTTTTATAGTACGGTCCTGTATAGTGTTGATACTAACTACATCTTAATGATACTAACCTATGAAATGTCACTCCAGATGATTTCTTTTTATCAACGCAGTTTCTGCTACCACAACTACGTACCGCACAAGAAACCATGTTTGTTCTTTTTGAAAAAACAAAAAAAAAATATAATCAAAAGTCTCTAAACACAATAAAACACTGAAAATAGCCATCACACGAGAAGATAGCACACGCTTGACAAAAGAGTCCTACCAATATGGCTGACCTGATGCCGCTTTAGTCACGTGATGTCTTCTCCTTATAATACTACCTCAATGTTTGATACCCATATTGTAGGAAAGCATAATAAAATTAGTCCGCCATCTTTAGAAGTCCGCCATATTGGATTTAGAGTGACGTCACTTTATTTTTCCAGTTATTCTCAGCAAGCCCTTTCATTTGATACCCATATTGTAGGAAAGCATAATAAAATTAGTCCGCCATCTTTAGAAGTCCGCCATATTGGATTTAGAGTGACGTCACTATATTTTTCGAGTTATTCTCAGCAAGCCCTTTCATTTGATACCCATATTGTAGGAAAGCATAATAAAATTAGTCCGCCATCTTTAGAAGTCCGCCATATTGGATTTAGAGTGACGTCACTTTATTTTTCGAGTTATTCTCAACAAGCCCTTTCATGTGATACCCATATTGTAGGAAAGCATAATAAAATTAGTCCGCCATCTTTAGAAGTCCGCCATATTGGATTTAGAGTGACGTCACTTTATTTTTCGAGTTATTCTCAGCAAGCCCTTTCATTTGATACCCATATTGTAGGAAAGCATAATAAAATTAGTCCGCCATCTTTAGAAGTCCGCCATATTTGATTTAGAGTGACGTCACACAGCTAACCATGCATTGTCATTCAAACTAAACCTGTATACAAATTTTCATCTCAATCGGTTGATGATATCTGCTTCAAAATTACCGAAGGCATTTCCGCCATCTTTAGAAGTCCGCCATATTGGATTTAGAGTGACGTCATACAGCTAACCATGCATTGTCATTCAAACTAAACGTGTATACAAATTTTCATCTCAATCGGTTGATGATATCTGCCGCTCGAATATCATATTTAAGTCAGGCGGAACGTGACACATTTCGGAACGGGACAGATTTTGGAACGGTACAGATTTCGGAACGGGACAGATTTCGGAACGTGACACTTTTTCGTACATGCAGCCGGTGTTTTATCAATTTATAAGATTGGTGTTTCATCAATTTATAAGACGTTATCACGTCAAAAAAGAAAAAAAAATATTTTTTGTTCCTGATGGTACATCAGGACTTCTACAGTGTACACCGTTTTTCAACTAAAAAAATTGTCTGTTTTTTATACTACCACGACGCCATTTTGTTATACAGGGTGTCCCATAAGTCGCCGTCCAAACGAAGAGAGGTGATGGAGGAGGTCATTTCCTATCAAAATAACCATAAATGTGGTTATCCAATTGTTTACGGTTCGAAAGTTATTTCAATTTTTGTATTTTTCTCTGAAATCGTGTAGTGCTTATACTAAAAAATTAATTTAAAAAAATCTATGAGTTGTTTGGTTGATTTTTTAGGCGCGAATAGCGTAAGCTAAAGCGCCTATATGTACTCGCTTTGTCTGTGAATCTGTGAATCTGTATGTCACGCTTTTTTGTGGATTGTGTACAGCTCAAACGTCTTAACCGATTTTAAAAAACTTTTTTTTGTTCGATTCGTCTCCGGGTAACTTAGATCCTAACGTCGACCGATTTTTGAATTTTTGCTCCAGAGGGGAGCAATTTAGAAAAAACGAAGTTTTTCGCTTATAACTCGCTCAATTTAAATCAGATCGGTTCGAAACCTGTCTTAAACGAAAGAGGAGAAAATTTTACATAAATTTCGTACAACAGAATTTGCCTAATCAGTTTTTTTATACACATTTATATAGAAATAAATTCAATCTGATATAACCGATGGCAAACATCTTTCGGTTATCTCTCTCTGTTGCACGGTTTAACATGGCAATTTAAAAATTACGTATGTTCTGTCTTCAAATAAAATTGGTCGATAATATTATTTACTAGCCGCTACCCGCGGCTACGCCCGCGATTGAGATGGAAATCGACTTTTGACATGCATATCAGGGGTTGAGGTATTGCACATATTTTGACAAACAATTTTCTTATTTTTCGTAAAAAATTTTTATTTTTTTTTAATAAAAAGTATCCTATGTTACTTCTAATAACTTCAAGAGTGTATGTGCAAAGTTTCATGATGATCGGTTAAGTAGTTTTTGCGTGAAAGCGTAACAAACAAACTTACATTCGCATTTATAATATTTCGTTTTCATAAAATTTGTAAGTCCGGTCCTGTCGGGCCGATTTTAATGAAATTTTAATAGCACATTTTAATCATTACTAAAGGGTTAAATTTCAATTTTGAAACGATTCGGAGAAATTTTTCGGTATTTTTGGGCCCAAAAAATGTTTTCAACCCTTTCTTATTTTTCGTAAAAAATTTTTATTTTTTTTTAATAAAAAGTATCCTATGTTACTTCTAATACCTTCAAGAGTGTATGTGCAAAGTTTCATGATGATCGGTTAAGTAGTTTTTGCGTTAATATGATTACAATAATGAAATTAAATAAAAGATAGCATTTGTTCAATAACGGATGCCGTTTCGAATATTTGTGAAATGCAACGCCTTCTGGGTTAACAATTTGAATAACTAATTATTAGAACATAATACATACTTTGACATAATATGCAAACGTCACTTTTGACATTTCTTACCATTGCTGAGAATAACTCGAAAAATAAAGTGACGTCACTCTAAATCCAATATGGCGGACTTCTAAAGATGGCGGACTAATTTTATTATGCTTTCCTACAATATGGGTATCAAATGAAAGGGCTTGCTGAGAATAACTCGAAAAATAAAGTGACGTCACTCTAAATCCAATATGGCGGACTTCTAAAAATGGCGTACTAATTTTATTATGCTTTCCTACAATATGGGTATCAAATGAAAGGGCTTTCTGAGAATAACTCGAAAAATAAAGTGACGTCACTCTAAATCCAATATGGCGGACTTCTAAAAATGGCATACTAATTTTATTATGCTTTCCTACAATATGGGCATCAAATGAAAGGGCTTGCTGTAAATACCTCGAAAAATAAAGTGACGTCACTCTTAATCCAATATGGCGGACTTCTAAAGATGGCGGACTTATTTTATTATGCTTTCCTACAATATGGGTATCAAATGAAAGGGCTTGCTGAGAATAACTCGAAAAATAAAGTGACGTCACTCTAAATCCAATATGGCGGACTTCTAAAGATGGCGGACTAAGTTTTTTATGCTTTCCTACAATATGGGTATCAAATGAAAGGGCTTGCTGAGAATAACTCGAAAAATAAAGTGACGTCACTCTAAATCCAATATGGCGGACTTCTAAAAATGGCGGACTAATATTATTATGCTTTCCTACAATATGGGTATCAAATGAAAGGGTTTGCTGAAAATAACTCGAAAAATAAAGTTACGTCACTCTAAATCCAATATGGCGGACTTCTAAAGATGGCGGACTAAGTTTATTATGCTTTCCTACAATATGAGTATCAAATGAAAGGGTTTGTTGAGAATAACTCGAAAAATAAAGTGACGTCAGTCTAAATCTAATATGGCGGACTTCTAATGATGGCGGACTAAGTTTCTTATGCTTTCCTACAATATGGGTATCAAATGAAAGGGCTTGCTAAGAATAACTCGAAAAATAAAGTGACGTTACTCTAAATCCAATATGGCTGACTTCTAAAGATGGCGGACTAATTTTATTATGCTTTCCTACAATATGGGTATCAAATGAAAGGGCTTGCTGAGAATAATTAGAAAAATAAAGTGACGTCACTCTAAATCCAATATGGCAGACTTCTAAAGATGGTGACTAATTTTATTATGCTTTTCTACAATATGGGTATCAAATGAAAGGGCTTGCTGAGAATAACTCGAAAAATAAAGTGACGTCACTCTAAATTCAATATGGCGAACTTCTAAAGAAGGCGGACTAAGCTTTTTTTGTTAAAGGGGTATCCGAATTGTCTCGCAGTGAAACGCGATGATGCAGAGGTGGAGTTTTTAAAAAAATAATTCCGGGGTGAACGATAAACGGGTATGCGAATTGTAATTCCGGGGTGAACGATAAAGGAGTAAGCGAATTGTCTCGCAGTGAAACGGGAAGGGGAAAATGTGGAGTTTTTAAAAAAACAATTCCGGGGTGAACGATAAATATACACCGATTTTCAAACAAAACACCGGGGTGTATGATGTAAAATTTCGCGCCTTGTAATTCTTGAATTACTTGGGCATATACTCCCACTGGTTTTTAATAGGATCCTGAAGGGTCTGCCTTTCCAAAAAAAATAATTTTCATGAGCTCTCTTATCATCTGTCAAATAAAAAAAATGGTTTTGTAAACACTTTTCGGTGGCAAGAAAAATATAATATTTGATTTTAAATTCACGTTTACAGGAAAAAACTGTTATAAAAAAAACTGGCCACTTATCAGAAAAACTTGTCCATTTAATAGAGATTCTAACGCGGTATAATACAACCCGTTATTCAGGACAGTTTTTTTTATAACAATTTTTTTACATGCAAGTCGTATTTGTTAAAAAATACATTTTCGAAAATTTCAATATCTAAGTTGGCTGGAACGACTTAAACAAATGAATACGTTCTTCTGTCATTCGCTACTTCTAATGTATGCTCGCTATTCGTTTTATTACTAGTAAGCCTCCGACTTGACTTTTCATTTTGTACTTTGATATTTGGACCTGCGCTTGGTAATTTGAATTTCGAATGAGCAAAGAGCTGGAAGACCTAGACTTGACATCGACGAAGATGAAATAATTGGAATGGTGACAGAGGACCCATCTACAAGTGTTCGTCGTTTGTCAAGACGTTCGGGAGTTTCGAGGTCCACAGTGCACCGTATTTTAAAAAGGGATCATTTACATCCATACCATGTGCAACGTGTGCAAGCACTTTTACCCGCTGACTATAACAAAAGGGTGCAATTTTGCCGAGAAATGCTACCGCTACGTCGGAACAGGGAAGATCCTCAGTTTTTTAATAACATTTTGTGGGGTGACGAATCGAGCTTTTGAAGGACGGGAGTATTCAACATCCATAATTTTCACTCTTGGGATTATGTAAACCCTAAAGCTATAAGAAACGACCATTTTCAACATCAGTTTAGGGTCAACATGTGGGCGGGAATTGTTGAAGGTAAAATGACTGGGCCCCTTGAGCTACCCAGAAGGATCGGGGGCGATGAATATCTTTATTTTTTGCAAAATGATTTGGGCGGCTTACTGAAACGCGTGTCGCTAGAAACACGCCGAAACATGTGGTTGCAGCACGATGGGGCTCCTTGTCACTATGCTCTAGTAGTGAGACGATACCTCAACACCGAATACACAAATCGCTGGATTGGAAGGGAAGGAACCATCCAGTGGCCACTGCGGTCACTTGACCTAAACCCCCTAAACTTCTTTTTATGGTGTTATTTCAAAGTACTGGTCTACGCGACAGAAAACCAAAACGAACATCAGCTGCGGCAAAAAATAAGAATTGCAAACAATACAATACAAAATAACGAACGGGCGTTTCGACTAATTAAAAGAAATTTTATCCGACGATGCTAATTATGTATTAGGGCACGCAGTAGAAATTTCGAACATTTGTTGTAACTTTAAATAAAATTTGGTTCATTTGTGTTAGACCAGCCAACTTAGATATTGAAATTTTCGAAAATGTATTTTTTAACAAACACGACTTGCATGTAAAAAAATTGTTATAAAAAAAAACTGTCCTGAATAACGGGTTGTATTTGGCATCAAGGTTGACAAGCATCGTATACTATTAATCGTATACTTATGCTTGTCAACCTTGATGCCAAATTGACAATGTAAAATGTTCTAAGCTTTTATATTATATTTTATGCTCAGTTTTGTAATTTTTTAAACGTTTCAATATAAAAATAGGTTTTGGAGCGAAATATCAGTTTACTGCGAGTTTTATTGCTTTTCCCATTAACATCATATTATAGACTATAATAATATTTAATCTTTTTGAATCTCGCGCGCTTTTTACGGCGTATTCCACATACAAGAACCATTCCGCACAATGGTCAAAGATAGGCATCCGCTATCTTTAATATATATACCTATATCTATAGCTGTATCAGACTTATGTTGTCCACACTCATAATATATAGTATATAGTATATACCTTCCATAGCTCTGTTCTAAGCTGTCTGATGGAACAGACAGAACCCTCATAATCTTGCGCATTAGCTAAAACGAAACCGTTTGTATCGGTTTTTGAGTTACTATACATACTACTGTGCAAAACTGTGACGGTTTTTTGCCGTTCTCAGACTACTGGAACAAAGCTCAGGCATGGAGTAATGTAAGTAGTATCAGAGATGTAGCAGAGGCCAGAGATAACCATGTAGTGTGTACCCACCCTAAATTAAATTTACAGAGCTGTACCTGACATCTATGTGCGGAAATAGATATTCAGGAATTTTATTTTTCGATGTCTCTGACTGAACGAAATAAGCGTGGTTTGGTTTAAAACATTAATTTGCAGAAGAGATACATACGTACAGTCCGTGTCATTAGTCATTTCCATTCCGTGTTTTTTTTTACAGCTGGGCGTTCGCTTAAATAACTTTTTAAATAAATTCATTTTAAAATCTGCAGTTATAACCATATACATATTTTCATTTTTATAAAATTTGGAAAGGTACGGAAGTATTTACTTATAAGTTCAGTTCCTATAGTGTCATTTAAAAATATAAAAATTGACCCTGAATTTATATCATTCAAATTAAACAAATTGATTAATACTACAAGGTTAATAAAATTAAAAATATTGTATAAAAAGAATATAACTTTTCTTTTTATTAAAGCTCTGTGATAATTTGTTAAGGTGAGCGTATCATTTTAAACTTAACCTAACATTTGTTTATATGCCTTCTTGTTTGACAATTGAAAAAAATATTTTGTTGTTCCTGTAAACAATTACATACTAATTAAATTTCAGTGTCAATTAAATATTTGACGACAAAGTATTTTTGGAATCACTATTTTTTTCAAAATTTTATTTTGTAGCGATCCTGAGTCAGGCGACACGACTGACCTCTTGATTCAACCATGCCTCGCAGTAAACGTCGGGCTGCCAATGAATTGGGCCCCGGTGATGACGATAGACATTTTTCCAAAAGACTGAGACACACATCTAGGTATGTTAAAGAAAACTAAATTCGTTTTAAGATATTTCTGATTGTTTTGTTTCCAGTCATTGGGACGACGTTTAATTGTTCATAAAATATGTGCAAATACTTGCGTTCTAAGTGTAACGCCAATATTGCACGAGCTAGTCAAGTATACGTACGAGACTCCTCTCAATACAAAAGTAGGCATCGATAAACTGCGTAATGTGTTCTATTTTTAAGTAATATATAGAATACTTAAAAATGAATTCGAAGTAGTTAATAGACGCACACAAATTCTCTATTTTTTTTTGTCGATAAAAGAGAACTTAAAGTTGATAATTCTAAGAAGAAATGTATAGATTTTTTTTAATGCATTTTACATAAGAAGAACATGAAATTATACTAATAATTCCATGACTCTTGAACGTATGTGAATAATATAATCAAATCTTTGATTAACGTCTGATTAGAATTCTTCAATAAATAAAATTATTGACCAATTTTTTAGACAAATATATTAACAAAAAATAATAATTAATACATTGACGTTTCGGTCCAGATTTGAACCTTTGTCAATGTATTAATTATTATTTTTTGTTAATATATTTGTCTGAAAAATTGGTCGATAGTTTTATTTATTGATTAATAATATACAGTAGAACGCCGATTATCCGAATTAATTGGGACCGGGGTCGATTTGGATAATCGGACATGTAGTGTCTTGCCTCTAGCTTTCAACCATAACAGCTGAAATATATCTGGACTCCAGCGAGTTCCAACTTTGACGTGTGCTGATACCATTGTAGCGTCTACACGGCAATTGTCACTAGCATTTTTGTATTCTTGCGTTCCCACAAAACTTGTTTTTATTGAAAAATTACTTGGTTTTAATTTTTTATATTACGCTTAGGACCGATTCGGTTAATAGGCGTTCGGATAATCGGCGTTCTACTGTAATAGTAAAAATTGTGTCTGTTAACCAGAATACTCGTTTAGTTCGTGATATGTAGAGGGTTTGCCAGATAAGTTTGTTAAAAATACCGAACACCGTTTCCATAATGAAAAGAAGTGTGTATGAAATTGAGGGTATATTTTTGTTAAACTACACACGGAAACATATTTGTATCGCTCATATGGACGATCAAGCAAGGTGTAATTCTGCGAGGATTACTACATTAGAATATAATACCGGAAGTTTCATTTTCCGGCTCTCTTTATTTTCCATTCGAACTCTTTTTATTATCCGTAAATACCAGACTGTGCGGTTAAATATTTGACATCTGGCAGTTCTAGATAATGTAGCATAGTACTATCATAATTCTTTAAATACAGTATTAACAATTCATACATCATTAGAGTTGAGTATAAAATTGAATTTAAAATTTAAACTGGGTGCTTCGTGTTTACCTTTATCTAAACTGAGTAATTCGGCGTAGTACTATTCCGTTCGGCAAACATGAAACTGAGTAATACTCGGTACTCGTAACTTGTACTCGGCGTATCTTTATTACATATAAATATTTATAACTAGCCGCTGCCCTCACCGTTTAACTTTTTTTTTTATTATAATATGTCATCGTTAATATTTTAGAGTTGCCAAATGTTCCCTCATTCAATTGACTGAAATTTGATTTTACTTAACTTAAGGATTTTATTCGAATATATAAATGGGTAGTCTAATATAAGAAACCCTCTATAAATAAAAAAATCTCTCGATTAATATTAGCATTACGAATGGGCTTGAGAAAAATTGAGTTTATAATTACATATTAAACCTGGCAATAAATGTTAAAGAAACGAATTGCGTATTGTGTCTTTTTATTCAGTAACTAGCTGTCCGGTCCAGCGGCGCCCGAATTTATTGATTGCCACTGTTTTTTACTGACTTACGTTGCAAAATTGGTCTCCATAAATGGCACTTTTTTAACGCGATAATATATAGCCTATGGCCATCCTGAAGATCCATTCTAAATATTAGTGAAAACATTTTTTTAAATCGTATGAGTAGTTTCGGTGATTACCTCCTAGATCCCAACTTACAAACTTTACCTCTCACAAACCTTTTAAATTTATATAACTGCATCGGAGAATGTAAATTGTTATTTCCCAGCCTAAAATTATTTTTCAATGTACCGTTTTAATTTTTAACATCTTAATGTCACTGAGAGTTGGAAACGGTGACAGTGTTGTTGAGGTTTCAAATGTTCAAGCTGTTCGACATCTTAGTTTTTTTTTTTTATATTATCTCATTTCTAAATGGAAACATTCGGTTTACTATAGAATCATAACTAAAATCTGGGAAACATTGAAAAATTCGCAGCAGCGCAATATAATATTAACTTTTAGTTATTACTAGACTGACCCTGACGAAATTCGACAAAGTGAGAATATTTAAAAAAATACCTTAGAAGAAAAATCAGTAGTTTATTTGTTTTACTATAAAAAAACAATTCTGAACGCTCATTTTAAACATACTTGACTGCTTGCTTTCAGTTTCGCTGAGCAGTTTTCAAAACCTAATTCTTACATGTTTGTTCGGCTGAAAAAAATAATTTTTAGAGTACCTTTTAACTTTGAAGCATTAACACCAATTATTTTATTAAATTAAATTATATTAAAATCTCATCTCTCGACGGTGATTTTTGGACGTGGCGAGGCCTTAGCCCGTCATTTATTCCACGTTAATAAAAATACACCGAGAAAGAAAGCTGTACAGTTAATTTTTAAAATCAAAAGCTACGACACATTGGTCATTACATCCATCCACGAATGAGAAAGTACAATAATTATTGTAATTTGTGTGAAAATAAAAAAAAAGTGAACTTGTCTTCGTCTCTATATTATCTCCTTCAATTGCTCGGATTTGATCCCGCCTTTTAATAAGCGGGAAAATTTATAGCAACTCTCTTTGAGAGATATGTTATAGTTTTTATGTAACAAATTTGGTAAAATTTTACTGAATTAACGCTTCCGATTTTGGCGTTTCGGGGGACTTTCTTATAACGGGGTGGTGTCGATACAATGGCGTTTTTTTTTTTTTTGCGCAAGGAAAGGGCGTTTCGGGGGAGTTCCTTAAAACAACGATAACGGGGTGGTTTTTGTGTTTTAAAATTCGCCAAAATCGGAAGCGGTAATTTATTAGATAAACTATTACCATAATTTCGCAGAATTTTCCAATAACACAAAATATACGTTATCTATTCCATCTGGGTGAAACTAATAAACTATTGAAGTTAATAATTTTTTTTAATCTATTTTATTACGTTAATAAAATCCTAAAGTAAGTTTAGCTAAAAGTTAACACGACATTCATTGACTGTTAGGCGGTACGAAGTTCGCCCGGTCAGCTAGTTTAGAATGTAAGCAACCTTTATTAATTATTGCGCTTCAACAAACCGTCTACGTTTCTCAGATTTTCGATTTTTATTCAAATCGACATATTATATTCTCGTTCTGTATAACAATAATATCAAATATAGTTTAAAAAGCATAGATGAGATTTTGAGAATAATAATTTGAGCCAACAAATAAGAAAAGAAAAAATAGTTGACAATCCATTGACAATTGATTGTATAATGGGGATGGGCACTGCCAAACTTGAGCGCTAGAGAGGCCAGCTATATTATAACCTCCATGATTTGTGGACCATTCATAGTATAAAATAAATTTATTTAAAATAATAAATCATTGACAATACCGATATCTTGTGTTTATCAATGTTCAAATTATGAAGGTTTTGTATTTCCAAAGGATTTGGAACTGAAAAAGAAGAGGTTGCATGCTATCAGAAGGGAAAAAGCGCGTTTTCCTATAAAAACCAATCATAACTTAGGTAGCTACTAGCTATATACGTGCCTGCTGCCATCTATATTACGTTTCTCATGTGCCCATCTCCATTACAAAAAGTCTAGAAGTGAATATTACTGTGTTGTTTTTACCGACCGATCATAGATATACTATGCGACCGATACGCATATTTATAAAAACAACAGATTTTGATTTTCTCGCCTAAACTTGACACTATTATAGTAGGGAGCTCTAAAAATAAATATAGAAATTAGAAATATCAAGAGAGGGAAATACTCTGTCAGTCTGCTCTGTCCTTGGACTAGCTTTCTTATTGACTGTACAAATAAAGTGCACATTTCAAACGTTTCTTCAACTCATAAAAAAATAAAACTAAACAAACTGTTTTTCTGTTGTATGGGGGACACAGAGTGAGATTTTTTTTGTGTGCTATGCAGTTTTATTTTTACAATAACTATCACTTAAAAAAGAATTTTTTCGCAATATTATTTCGTGAATGTTTAGTACTTTGGTATTTTATGTTACTATTTTTGAAATGTGGTAACATTCAATTTAATCTTTAATTCACATAATATTACAGTTTTGAATAGCTTAGTTTAATTAAAAGTAAGTCATAAAATCTAATTAAAAGACATTCCATGTCAAGTTTCAAGAAATGAAAATAATAAGTATGTCAGATTTCCATGAATACCTGCTTTATTTTTAAATAAATGTTTTGATAATTTTTATCAGTATTTTGTTTTTTGCATATTATAATACATTTGGTCCGTCATTATATTCAAAGCAATGGCACGTCAATCCGGTGTCGGAGAGGCAACCGGATGGCGAGTGGTAATCTGGGCCTATGAGTGGTGCAGAACCCCCTGGTAGCGGCCAAAGTGACCCCAAATGGACGGGGGCGGCGATATGGGGGTGGGGCAAAATCGAAAAATGTTTGAAAACGCAACCGGATAAAAATGCGGTTGCATTGAAGGAAATACCCTAATTATATAATAAAATTTTTTTGCCATCCGAAACACGCGGGCCGTTTTTGCACTAGCGAATAAAAAAAAATAAAAAAAAAACTGAAAAGGCAAGCGCTTCAAAATTAGTGAGCATACTTATTGACACCACCAAACGTTGAAAAAAAATTGCCATCCGATCCTGATGGGCAGTTTCGGAGAAACAACCCCTCAAAGTCGCCGAAAAACCCTTTTTTTTCGATTTTTTCAACAATAGGTAAAAAAACACTAAAAATTGTTCAAATCGGATGGCATTCGAAATTTATACTGTCCTAAGTACAAATAATATTGTGTATCAATGCCATCCGATTTCGATTAAATTTACCCCTATTTAGCCAACCCCCAAAACTCATGAAAATAACAATTTTATGCAGCGTATGGCATTATTTTTATTGTTATTGAGTTTTGGGGGTTGGCTAAATAGGGGTAAATTTAATCGAAATCGGATGGCATTGATACACAATATTATTTGTACTTAGGACAGTATAAATTTCGAATGCCATCCGATTTGAACAATTTTTAGTGTGTTTTTTTACTTATTGTTGAAAAAATCGAAAAAAAAGGGTTTTTCGGCGACTTTGAGGGGTTGTTTCTCCGAAACTGCCCATCAGGATCGGATGTATGCTCACTAATTTTGAAGCGGTTGCCTTTTCAGTTTTTTTTTAAATTTTTTTTTTATTCGCTAGTGCAAAAACGGCCCGCGTGTTTCGGATGGCAAAAAAATTTTATTATATAATTAGGGTATTTCCTTCAATGCAACCGCATTTTTATCCGGTTGCCTTTTCAAACATTTTTCGATTTTGCCCCACCCCCATATCGCCGCCCCCGTCCATTTGGGGTCACTTTGGCCGCTACCAGGGGGTTCTGCACCACTCATAGGCCCAGATTACCACTCGCCATCCGGTTGCCTCTCCGACACCGGATTGACGTGCCATTGCTTTGAATATTACTAATAAGCCATTTATATATTTACACATTTTAATTAATGTTAAGTAGGTATTTTGTTTTTAATGGACATTTTGTGTTATTTTTATTATCACCGTATAAGCTTTTATTTGTAGCTAGTATATGTGTGTATTAAAGTGTATATAGTGTTGGATTTTTTCTGGCTATTCTAATATAAAATCAAAAATCTATGGGGAAGTATTTAATTATTTAATAAATTTATACGTAATTAGAAGGACTTGAGACCAAAAGTCGAAGAGGTTCATTAGACATAATATTAAGAGAATATCATTAAATTAAATGTAATGTGAAATCGGTGAAAATAATTAAAGGAAAACGAGCTGTCACTACGAACACACGAACCCAAATTTAAAATTAATGATTTTCAAATCGCCCTATCTCCGCGAAGCTTGATAAAATTTCGAGAAATGGACTTTTAGAACTTTGTACTTTTGTTTAATCAATTTTTTTTATCATTCCCTGCCATGTGCAAAAGGCCCGGTTTCACAATTTCTGACCAAAATTCTGTAACTTTCAGAATCAACCATTGCTTATAGTTAGAGATCGGTGACAGAATTGGCCAAGGAGCACTTGGTGACAAAAACGTTCTCTTTCGTGTAGTCTGAGTCCCCCTCTACAAAACCGCTTAGTGGAGTAGGGGTCTGACGCGTTGCGATTTATAAAAAAATATAAAAATTAATTAATAATTAGTTTTTAAAACTAATTATTAATTAATTTTTATATTTTTTAGATCAGTTCTGAAGAAGATCCAAATCCGGACCGAAACGTTAATGTATTGAATTTATATATTTTTTGTTAATATATTTGTTTAAAAAATTGGTCGATAATTTTATTTTTTAATAGAAAAATACTAAGAAAAATGTTTCGACAACATTTAGGTAGATGTAACCAAATCTAATAAATTCAATGTAAAAATCATAGAGAAAAATTATTACAGCAAAAATGGGCAAGAAATTTTTCTACTAATCGATACAATAAACCTTAAGCTACATTTTTATGTAAAAATTTAAGCCGGAAGCTGCTGGAAGTCTTACTTTAACTCAAGTCGAAATTTAATTTTCATTTTTTGCTGTGTGATTTAACACGTTAACTTTAGCGGCTGATTTCTACACACTGAAATGATCAAATCGCTTAAAATTATAAATCAAAACCAAGTACACTGGATTATGTCCTCCATACGTACTTTTTCAATAACTTCAATACAAAGTCTGTAGAAAATGGTCAAGTGGGTCACAATTTGGCTCACTTGCGAGGAATTTTAACGACTAAGTTTGGCTATTTTGGCCACATTTAAAGGAATCGGGCCATCTGTGCAATACCAGGAAAATTTAAAAAAGAAGGAGCAAAGTGACCCCTTATTTTTTGAGAAATACAATGATTTGTATGGACTTCAAAAATTTTTTTGACAAAATTCAAGTAACGCATTTTGAAACTATTTTCTCCTTCAAAATAAGTTTTGAAGAAGAAAATCTCTAGTGCTAGTCACATCGTAAAATGTGCCGGAATCATTGTTACAAGCTGTAGTGATAAAGCTGACTGTTGCTTTCAGCATGCAAACATCAAATTTGAAAGAGAGACCGCATGAAATCAATCAGTGTATAATCAGCTAACGGCTTTCAGTTTTTAATAATATAATAATAATAATAATTTGATATCAATATTTACACTTGATCTACTAACATAATTAGGTACTGCGCAACACATATCATGCTTCTTCTTCGATTTTTCAATGATATGAGTAACTTCTATAATTGTACCTAATCAATAAATATTTACAAAAATACCGATTACAATAACTTCCAAATGCACTGGGAAGTCAATAAAGAAAAATTTCATCCTTGATTCATTCTTAGAAGTAGCTCTTGATTGAGTGAAGTTTCAGATTCATCAATGACTAAAAATTAGGTTGCGAAGTATGCAAATATGCTTTATTATAAGAAAGATTGATCGCTTAGATATATCATTATAGAGTAAATGATAACCTTTCCGCCGCGATAGTGGAATTTCGAACTGGAGTCAATTGACAGTGACATTGTTTGAAAATATTTTTTCTGTCTAATATATATTTCATTGTAACTGTATCAATGGGTGTTTCAGCAATTCAAACTAATGCTATATAATATGTCATTTTTAAAATCACTAAGTACTGCAGTGTTGTAATCGTTTCAGACTTGATTTTATATTTATTTAAAATAACACCTTTTGATATCCAAAGAATCCTATATCAATTCTTGAAGACAATTTTTTTAAAAAACATTATGGAAGCCTTCTACTATGAATAATTTGCGCTTTGTCTTTAGTCGCGTCAATGAATACATAAAACAGGCAAAACATCGAACTCCGCAAGAACAGCTCCGATTTTGATGTTTTTTTAATATTATTGAAAATCAGAAACATTTTGGGGCGAGGAACGAATTATTTATATTGTTTAAGGAGCTATGGGCAGTCCGAGGCCTGAAAAAATTAAAAGATAATTTTTTTCGACAAAATTTAATTTATTTTATAAAGCTAATAATATTTCAACTTGACTTAACTAAATTTTCAAAAAAAAAAAATAATTTTGGACAAAGTTACCTATAATAGCCATTTGTTGGACCCTTCTCACAAGTAGGTAATGCTTTGCGGTGACCATCATATGCTGGTTCATCCAAAATCGATAAAACAAGGAAAAGTCTTTAGTTTAATAGTAAATCTAGGACTTAATCGATTTTTTTTTTTGAAATTAATAAAATGGCGGCATCTAAAAGCTTACACCCGAATTTGCAAGGACAGATTGTTATAAAAGCCGAAGTTTTCAACCAAAACAAAAATCCTTTGATCAAGTCCTTGTTTTTTATGCCTTCAATAAGCTGTAAAAAATTCATTTAAATCCATCAAGTGGCTCTTTAATTTCCCCCCTAGCCCCTTAAACAATATAAATAATTCGTTCTCTGCCCCAAAATGTTTCTGATTTTCAATAATATAAAAAACTAAATTTTAAAAAAAATCATCAAAATCGGAGCTGTTTTTGCGAAGTTCGAAGTAAAAGGCTTCATTGACGCGACTACTTGTAAATAAATGGAAGTTGAAATGCAAGACTTTTTAAAAAAGAATTACAAACAATTAGCTTTAAGATTTGACCAGTCAAAACGTTTGTGCAATACTTTTTTAACGTTGATTTTACAGTAAAAAAAGTCTTGGGTCGCAGTGCATAGCCATGCCGACAAAATAGTGTATTTGCTAATACATTCAGCGTAATAAAATTTTAAGATCGCATTTTAAAGATGAGCAGGCTGAATATGACCGCTAGAGACGCCAGCTATATAACCATCTCGGTCTGTGGGCAATTCATAATAATTGTGTGTACAGAGAATAAGTTTATTTAAAATTAAAAATCATCGACAATGCCGATGAGATGTGTTTACCAACGTTCAAATCGTAGAGGTTCTATATTTCCAAATGATTCAGCGTAAGCACGGGAATGACGTCAGCTGGCGGACCACTCATATTTTTATCAGCCTATAATAATAATATCAAAAGTGTCAGGGCTATGTAAACATCTTACTTTAAAAATTCAATTTATTGCAGATATTATCAATATTCTGTCGTGATTTATTTTACATTAATTGTTAAATTCTACTGCCGTTAAAGTTTTTAAACAACAATCGTCGCCACACAATCGATTGACAGATCCGCCGGATGACGTCATCGTCGTCGTCCCCATTACTATCCAACGGAACGAGGAAGCCTCTGTACTCTTATAGCCTTGTTTTCTTGCTATCAGAAAGCAAGAAACGTCATCTCGCGTATTTTTCTATATAGAAACCAGTGATAACTTGGGTGGCTGTATACTTACCTGCTGCAATCTATATTACGTTGCACATGTACCCATCTCTATTTGGTTAATTTTTTAGATATTTTTCTTTCAAACATTTTTTTCTCAACCTATAAATACAACCATTGAAATAAAAGCCCGTTTCAAGTACACTGATAATAGATTACAATATGTGTATAAAATAATTGTGTTAATTGTGATAATAGATTACAATATGTGTATAAAATAATTGTGTTTAAATCGACTCAGTTTTAAAAGTTGTTGCGCGAACGCAAATGATCTGAAACGTCGGGACCCATAGGTCTCGATACACCTATCCCCCGATTTACACGGTAGATACGTTCCTGAGAAAAACGTGTAAATCGAAAATTAAAAATTTTCAAGTCAAAACCGTGTAAATCGAAAAGCTTGCAGAAAATGCATAATTTTGCTATTTAACAGTTGTGATTTTTTTCAATATTTTTAGGTGTACACAGAAATAAAAATAAAATGCATTGACAGGTTAAAATATGTAATATATTACGGAAACACTGTTTTTTTATTTAATTACAATACATTAAACAGAAGAACAAAAAATAAAACCAAAGGTGTTTTATTATCATTCATCACTGTCAGAAATAACTCTCATTCTTTTTTTCGGAATCGAAGGTTCGAATTCACTTTCATCACTCGAAGTTATTTGTGCCGATTCGATGTTTGAAGCAGAAATATTTACATTATGAGAGATGGTAATAAAATCGGTTATTAACAATTGCTTCGAATTCCCCGTGAGATGTGTACACAGCGCACGTGTTCACTCACAGTAGCATTTAGTAGAGTGCGATAAAAACAAAAAAAAACTTATTTGGAAAACCGTGTAAAAGCGAAAACGTGTAAAACAAGTACCGTGTAAATCGGGGGATGGGTGTATTTGACTGTCGCCAATAGAGCATGTATCATATGTTACATATGTACTACTAGTGAGATGCATTAACCTACATAACATATTTTGTTGTTACAGTTCTAGACGCTATGCAAAATCGGATGATGGCGGCTCCACTTTTTCCGCAAAACGGTGTCTGACGTGGTTTCGAGAATACACGACACCCGATGATCCTGATACACTGGGACCTGAAGGAATGGAAAAATTCTGTGAAGACATAGGAGTAGAACCTGAGAATGTTGTGATGCTTGTTTTAGCTTATAAGATGCAAGCACGCCAAATGGGTTTCTTCACACAGACTGAGTGGATACGAGGTCTCACCGATCTTCAGTGTGATTCAATAACAAGGCTTCAGTCGAAATTAGATCAACTACGAAGTATGCTTAATGACCACTTAGTGTTCAAGCAAATATATAGATACGCTTATGATTTTGCTAGGGTGCGTATTACAAGTTATTATAATAGTTAGATGCTTTTGAGAGATTACAAGTTCGGTAACTCGGTTTCAATTTTTCACAACTTACTGTGTCTTGAGACTTTATTTAATAATCTGAGAAAGTTAGAAAAGAACAAAATAAAATTGAATGTAACAATGAGAGGTGGCAGAGCACTTCCCTCAGAGATTATAGTGTATTAAAAATATATGTTGCGATGTTTTACAGAAGAAGAAAAAAACAGTAAAATACACCTGCATCCAATGAATGATTAAAAAATCAGTCTACTTTGATAGATAAATAGTAAATTATAGACGCTGGGTAGCTGAATTTATTTATAACAATGAATAATATTAATTATTAATAATCAATATGATTAGATTCCTACACCGCATCTTTTTCACTGAAATATTAAATGCATAATAATATTAAACGAATATCGTCATATTATTTTTTTAGAGGGCTTATACTTGTGTTTCAAAAGTTCCAGAACGGCTTAATATTCTGTATCGGGTAAGCCCGACTAAAAATGTTAATTTTTTTTTTATATAATTTTTTACTATCTATCGAATGGCACAATTATATTTTGGGCCTGAGGGCCTTAAAAGGGGCCATAGGGCCCAACTTTGCAATTTTAACTGGGAACTATACTTTTTTTTATTTCATATTCAGATTCTGCGAAAAATTTTACGTACGAATACGTCTTAGTATTTTTTTAATGCTCGGGCCCTTCGTAGAGCCCCTAAGTAAGACCTAAAAATAAGCCCTGTACAATAAAATATATCTAAATTTGAAATGAATAACTTACTTTTACCTAAAATATTCGTTTTGAGGAGAAATTTCACTAATCGATACTTTATAGGTTGCTAAAGCTCGATTTTGAATCTTAAGGCTCCTTTGTAGGGCCCCTAAAAGGATCTAAAAGGGTCCTGAGTTGAATAAATCTTAATTTAAATTCGGTTACTTAATAATATCTTAAATACTTTTTTCGGGATGAAATAATATAAAATTTTATTGAAACAAATGGTTAATTTCTATAAATTATCGACTTTCATTCAAAATTAGCCAATTTTTGACATTTTTGTATATTTTTGTTAGCATACAATATATAATACCAGCGGTCCCGCCCGGTTTCACCTGGGTGCAAAAAAACGAATGGTGGGGGGAGGGACATGAGTACGCACGTTCATCTTAGTTTACCGAGATGAATGTTGTGTCCATATTTCATGATGATCGGAGTTACCGTTCACAAGTTTTTGTCGGACGGACAAATTTTGAGTTATAGTTTGTAACATTTTTCATTGATGCTCCGCTCCTATTGGTCGTAGCGTGATATTATATAGCCTATATCCTTCCTCGATAAATGGACTATCCAACAAATAAAATATTTCAATTCAAACCAGTAGTTCCTGAGATTAGCGCGGTCAACCAAACAAACAAACTCTTTAGCTTTACATATTAGTATATATTAACAAAATTTCAGTAAACATTAAGCTAACTATTTATACAACATCCTAAATGTTGTATTGTAATTTTAATGAAATTATTGTAGGATAAAGATCAACGAAGTATGGACATGGAAACAGCTAAGGCAATGTTACAGTTGTTACTTGGAAAACACTGGTCGTTATACTCACAGTTCAGCCAGTTCCTCGAGCATTCGAAGTACAAAGTTATTAACAAGGACCAGTGGTGTAATATACTAGAATTCTCAAGGACTATAACCAATGATTTGACAAATTACGATGTTGATGGAGCATGTAAGTAACATTTATTTAACTAGATAAATATCCTTGTTTGAAATGCGGTCAGTTACTACCAGAGCTGGCATGCTACTCAGGGCACAGAAACCTAAGAAACAGCTAACACCTAGATCTATCTCCTGTTGCACCTAGGTGTAGCTGTAAAATACTATATAAAAATAAACATCTCCAAAAATAGTGTCAAATTATTCAGAATTGGTAAACACCGACATTTTGTAGTCCGACTCTTAGGTACCGCCATCCAACTGACGCCAATCTAAGTATATATGTTACGGTTAATACAAGAAAGTAGTTAATTCGCGATTTAATCGGCTAATTACCCGAATTAACCAATCCTTGACGTAGGTTAATTCGGGTATTAGCCGGTTAATTCGCGAATAAACTACTTTCTTGTATTAACCGTAACATATAAACTATAATATATTCTTTAAATCCGGTTACTGTGAATTATTACCAGTAAATATAAATAATTACCTAGATATTTCGTAAAGGTGATACAGAGACCTATTTTATTACATTCAGTTGAATTTGGTTGATGTAATAAAAATCGGTTTGGTGTTTGAGTAATCATTTACTCAGACATAATCATTTACATTTTGAAGAATAAATAATTATGCAATAAGAAATAATAGGTTCGTTCTAAGCAGCCAGCAAACGGTACCGAAACCGTCACCCGCATGCGCAGTAGCTAAAACGTGTTCTAAAATCGCCACTAACAGCTTCCTTTTACCTACTGCACATGCGGGTGACGGTTTCGGTACCGTTTGCTGGCTGCTTGGAACGAACTTATTATTAATTTAAAAGAGTAGTTTTCTTAGTTGAATCAAATTTGAATGTCTAATAACAATCACACAATTTTTTTTAAGAAATTAGGAAGAAATCTCCCTTATGTTTGTTATCAAATCATTGTTAATTAAATAATGTACATTTTTACCATTATCACTAATTACTTATATAAAAGTGGCATCAGACATATCCAATAGAACATCCATAGAACAATTTTCACCAGAAAATAAAATATTCTCTAATCCACCCAAAGCTCGTTTTTTTGACATGTAGGAACCCTGAAATGTCTAAATCAGTGGCGTAACTATACCGTTTGAGACCCGTGGCAAATTCATTGGATGAGGCACTCTCTCAATGTAATGAAGCTCAACCAATGTTGTAATATTAAATGCTAGGATCATCCTGTGTTCACGGACTTCTGTGGCCAAGGGCCTGTGGCATTTTACCCGTTACGCTACCCTGTTGTTACGCCACTGAGTCTAAATCTTTTTTTTTTTTGCCACAACAAAACTTTCATCCCTGAGCTTGCTCGGAACGATAAAAATATTTGAACGTAAAATGGTTCTAACATCAACAATGCGGTGAGTGGTCCAACGCAATACAACTGCTCCTCTCAGGAACCATTTTATCGAAATTAATAACTTTTACCAATAAACAGTGCGAATTGTTAATAACAACCAGTCAGTTTGATGAATCTTCTTAAACGTATCACTTTAAGTGAATGTTTTAGTTATTATTCATAATAACCAGTAATTATTAATAGTTGCCAACTAATCACACTGACCGTAACATATATAACATACAGAATAGACAAATACAGTAATAAGTGAATTTTAAATTATACAGAAATTTATACATGTCCACTGTCTGTGGAATAGTGGCGTGTGCTCAATTATCATGAAGTCGTTTAAATTTTAGTATGGTTATAAGTGTTTTTTCCCTTAATATTTTATTCTCGATTTTGATTTCTTAACTCGTTTAAGGTTAAAGTGCTTTCCTGGTAAAAGTTGGTAATTTTTATGTTATTTACGGATATCTCATACACTCAGCCAAGTAAAAAAAATAGTTTTCAAGTAATTGTCAAAAATTTGATTTTTTATATAGTGATAGACAGACTCACCAGATAAGCCCATGTGTAGTAAAATAAACCATAATTGGCTCCAGACAAAATTCCGAATAAGTGATTATTCGAAAGTTTGACTCTTTTCGATAATGTAAGAATTAAAAAAAAAAATTGATTGTCTGTAAAGTCGGTTTATGGACGATAGTTTTACGTGATAACGTATTCCGCTCGGATATCATATTTAATAATACATAACCTAAATTTTAGTAGCTGTCAAACTTGGGCCGGTCAGGCGGAACGTGACACATTTCGGAACGTTACACTTTTTCGTGCATGCAGCCGGTGTTTCATCAATTTATGACGTTATCACGTCAAAAAATAAACTTTCACTCATAGTTTTGGGGAAATAATACTTAACAACATAACTGTCAAACTGACTGTCAGGCATGTTTGAACTATATCTGTCGAATTCTTAAATATTAGAAAATTCAACTATGCTGGCGAAACCAGATTTTTGATAACTTCATTAAAAGTTTTTTTTTCCATATTTTTGACAAATGTTTGTTATCCTATGTTGATCGAAACAAATACAAATTAACAGCACGTAAGCCTTTCCAAATGCGAATTGCAATACTATAGCGTAATTATAAATTCATTTACAGGGCCAGTAATGTTAGATGAGTTTGTTGAATGGCTGAACGCGTCAAGAGAAGGAGCAAGAAGTAGCTGAGATCCAAAGCACTGTACAATTAAACAAGAGGTGTGTAGTGCTTAGAGAGCAACCTGCTGTGTTAATTGACACACTACACCCATCCGAACCCTTCCCAGTTTGCGTCATTTCCTCTGTCTACTAAAATTAATAGTGAAATAATACCCAAGTCCTTAGATGTGTAATATTAGTTACATACTTTGATATAATAATACCAGGAAAATGTTGTATGTTTTGCACTGAATTTGTTGTTTTTATTTTGTTTTTTTTTTTTTTATTATTATACCGACGTATTATGGATTTAATCACTCGATCACTAAGATTGTACCGTTGACTTTGAGCATGGACTGCGCACTCCCTATTTCTATAATTTGTTAAAAATGACCACTGTTTTGTGAGAAGGAAAAAATGGAGTGACTGCCTATCTATGTCTCTTTCTAAGAACGTTATTAATTGTTTTCGGTTGTCTACGCTGGATTGTACTTACCAGAAAAATTACCAGAACGCATTCTGTTTATTATAGTGTAGTCATTTTAGGCAAATTAGGAATGTCGCACAGTAGGCGAAAACACAATCAGAATTATAAATAACAGTGCATTCAATAAGATACGGGTTTGCATACTCTGTAACATGGAAAAAATTAAAATTTAATTTGTATGTTAATGGAGTTTCCTCGATTCGAATCAATAGAGGAGCACATATTAACTTCATTAATAAAATTAAACTAATGAATTCGGACAATAAATATTATTGATAATAAATTTTATTCTTTCCTTTCTTCTGTGTTCCAACATCGTGCTGACACTTATTAGTTATTACAATAAACCAACAATAAAAACTGATCTCTCATCATAATTATAATAAGAAGTCTGGTATTATTGTTGTTGTATTATTTTTATTTCTTTGTGTTATTTAGTTATGCAACAGTATATTTTTAATATGCTTTTCAAGTGACCGCTTGTACAAATTTTGTTTAACTAATTGCGAAGTTTTGAACTAAAATGACTGCACTATTAGGAAGGAGTTCATAATAGTAGATGTGCTTTGTTCTTATAGTAATCTACGATTTTTTTATACAGTATCAAACAAAACTAGCGATGTTACAACAAATAGCTTAGAACGATTACATTTGGAAACAAATATTAACTTTAAAAAATCTTATTCCAATGATTATTTCCACGGGCTTGTCAATAGACCTATTTACGTATCTATGACAGGCGACGAAAGCGACGTATTGTGAATAAAAACTAAGGAAATGAGTAGTTTCGAAATTATGGATATAAGAAAACAAATTTGAAATTCGTGTTAATTAAATGCCCTTTACACGACCACTAATGTTGACAGTACTTGATGCTGTCAGTATTTTGAAATTCACTGTACTCAATTAGTGTTAATATTGGCATTTTGACTCTCCTCAAATATTTTCAGGATCGCGAAAATCTCTTCAGACTTCGTGCAGAAAGGCGGGGCTTACTGAAATTGGACTACTAGCAATCACAGCGGCAAATCAGTAACTTATGGTTGTAATATTTACACCGTAACAGTGCAAATTAATTATTAGTGATGCAACAATTCCTGTTTTCATGATTACGATTAACAAACCAATAATCTCATTAAATAATATACAAATCAATATATAAAAAGTAATTCATGAAAATTCAAAACATTAATACTCAAATCAATTCTATGAAAAGTAAAAAAAAAATTAAACATTACACATGGCTAAAGCCTAATATCTCCATGTTTGTAATAGGCAAATTCTTATTTGGAAAGCAATAAATTTACTAATTCTGCGAGCTTAATCTGTTTCGTTTAGGGCTTTGCTGTAGAAAATAGTCTTTCCGAATTCACAGACGAGGGCTTGTATGATAAATATTTTGCTGCTAATACCTTTAGCAGCTGTTGCACTGTTGACAATTAATCATTAAATAATCGTAGAATTGTAATAATTGTGAATTAATCGCAATGGTAATCTTAATTGTTGCATCATTACAAATAATGATTTTAATAACCTGAAAATGTCAAATGGGTAAAATATCTAACGCTAACACTACAAAACACCCAACGAAATTTTCTGAATTTTGCCACGCTGGAGCCTACAGTCATTCTACACGGAGTCTTTACTGGTAGTCCTTCGGTATTTGCCCTCACGCGGTCAGTGATATTGACAGTGTATTGTCAATATTTCTGATCGTGTGAGGAGCGTTTTACTCACAAAGTCTGTAAACAAGAGAACCAGCTCGAGCGTAGTGGTGTACCGATATCTATCGCATGAACCAATATGGCGTCAGCTACTGGGTAACGCACACACGTTCATGGCTTACATGTGTGTAGTGTCTGTGAAGTTAAACAACTTTGGTAACTATGGCGAAAACAAGTGGAAATAACCGAAGTTTTCCCAGGTAGTGATGACAGCGCCATCTCGCGCGCACTAGAAAACGGTCCGTCTCGAAACACAGCAAGCATAGGAAGTTAGGTCTCCTAGTTACAGACTTCGTGGTTTCACTGAAAGAATCAACAAAATTGTTCATAAACATGGATACCATAGAAACATTAATATTTTTACTTTTTACATGCAAAATAGCAGCGCCACTAACGATATGCAATTAGAGTATGCAGTAGGCCTAGACTCGTGTTACGCAATTAATGTTCATGCGGACATAACTCATAGCATGAGTACTAACACAAAAGTACAAAACAAGATTCCAATATGAAAAGTATAACCAAAATGGGCGAAAAATCACTATTATATCAGTAAAATTTTTGAGCAATCTGTTAGTTACTAAAATTATTAATAAAAAAATGACACGTTTTATTAGAAATTCAGATTTAATATTTCAAGACCTCTTATAGTTTATTGGGGTATTTATTTAGATGTATTGTTTTTAATCGTTTAACGCAAAAAAAATTTGACAGCAACTGTGTTTTTAAAGTTGTTTTTTTATGTTAAGTATTACCCACTTCATGGTATTACTTCTTTTATAAATCAAATCCCTTCTTATTTTACTCGATTTAAAAACGAATATTTCAATGTTTAACTTTAAATTTTTAGAGCAAAATTATTGTAGGCAGTAGGCACATTAGTTATAACATTGAGAAACTATTTTTTAAAACTCATACTAGAGATGTTATGGATATAAAATTTCGGATCTAGATACGGATACGGACATAGGAATAATATCATACCGGTTTCAGATAAGGTTACGGATATAAAATAATTTCGAAGTATCCATTAGTTTCGGATAGTTTTGGATTCAAATTCAAATGCTTCGCGTTATGAATATGAAGAGCGCAATATCTGCTTAAATGTTCCGATTTGGTGTAGAACGCCTCAAACATACATTATTAACACATAATAACGGGTGGTTTAATTTTAAGGGCCGATGTTGATTTTGAATAAAACACAAATTATTTAGGAAATTATTGTCATTTCTTTTAATTATGATAATATGGTATGGTTCAATTATGTATGGAACAAAATATCGGCCAAATGGCCGCCGCGACCTCGGCGGCACACCTCCATCCGATGGTCCAAATTTTCGATGACGCTGAGGCATAATTGAGGTTCTATGCCGTTAATGTGCCGAATTATTTCATCCTTTAGCTCTTGAATTGTTGCTGGCTTATCGACGTACACCTTTTCTTTCAAATAACCCCAAAAAAAGAAGTCCAACGGTGTCAAATCACATGATCTTGGCGGCCAATTGACATCGCCACCACGTGCCATTGAATTTTCACATGTCCTACAGACCCGGTTTGCTCAAATTTTTGCACGATTTTTCCGATTGTACGCACATTTGGACGATTAAATTGACCGAAAAAATCACGAAGTGTACGATATGCATTTTGATTTGAACGCCCATTTTCATAATAAGCCTGAATAACTTTAACGCGTTGCTCGATTGTGTATCTTTCCAATGGTTCAAATTGAGTTAGTCTGAAATTGAGAAATGTCAAATGAAATGCAGAAAAAAACTTGACGTTTAGGTGTGGTTCACATTCAACATCGGCCCTTAAAATTTAACCACCCTTTACATATCATTTAAACTTCGCCTCTATCCAAAATTATTCGAAATTTTTATATTGGATTCAGTTACAGTTACGGATAGATTTGTATATTGGATATCCAATAGTTTCAGTTACAGGTACGGAGCTCCCTAACATCCCTAACTCATACACTGACAACTCTTATTGACAATAATTTATTCGAAAAATGTTGTTTTGCTGTTAAATTTTTACTTTTCAATTTCTAAGTAGGCGTTTTTCTGTATATTTTTGCTCTATTTTACGAAAACACATTTTTGTTAATTTTATTCCATATTTTTGTGCTTTGTTTTTTCTAACAATTTTGAGTTGGAAGAACAAACCGAAATAATGGTTTTTATATCTAGGGTGTAACGAAGTATATTATCGGCGAGGCGTGACAAGTTAACCGTCTGAGACATAAACTATATTTTTTACAAGTGCCCCTTATAAATAGTTGCTTGTCACTTCATTTACAGTATATTTTGAAAATGTTTATAGTCATTTGTGTGACAAACTCCACTACTAAATCAAAATAACATCCTCAGAAGGAACGCTGACACAATATAGTACAAACCAAAGTAAATGAACACTAAATAACTTACCTAGTAACTATTTTGTTAAAATGCATATTTTTTCATTTATATTATATAAACTTGCAACGCGATCCGGCTTCGTCTGGATTTGTAGATTCAAGATATACACACTATACTGTCGCGACTTCTTTGTTGAATATAGCCGTATTTGCCCAGTGTTGTTTTTATTTATTATTAATTAATTAAGTTATTTATTTATAAATGAAATTAAACTTCTTTGGAATGCTCATAAAGAAAAAATCACGCATTCATAGAAGAGGTCCGCATAGGATGCCTGTTCGCGATTATATCCCCGCGCCTGCATTACAGACGTAGCTCTGCTTCTCCCACTTATTACTATACCGCTACGACCGACCGGAATATGCATAAGTGACGGGACAATGGATCTTAGTGATGGCTCAAGTAATACGAAACCCATAAAAATGAAATTAATTTAATAACTCAAAAATTAATTTAAATAGTGAAATAAAGCATAGCATTTCTGGAGTCAAAAGAAACATTTCAAAAAAGTTTAATCAAAAGTCGTCGAATTGTTTTTATAGTTGCAGGTTGTAGTTAGTTATGAGCGTAAAATTCAACGTATATTAAAAGTAAATAACCAATTTAGTTTTACTTTAAGCACTAGTGTGAAATGACTCATTTTACGACCGCCATAGATGCAAGAAAAACAGCTATTTTATAGGGGGAAATGCAAACAAATAATAAACTTTAAAATATTTAGTTCTGCTAACATGAGTCAGTTACTTAGTGTGTACGTAAATATGGATTTTAGTATTGGGATTTGATATTGTGGGCGGAGTTTGTCCAAATGTAATGTTCAATAAAGGTCATTTTTTATATACCGGGGTGAGGCAAAAGTCCCGGAACGGTTGAATATCTCGCATACTACGCATCATATAAAAAAAAAATACGTGTCAAATATTTTTCGCAAAACCATTTTTTGATACCACACATGACTCCCCACCCCCCACCCAAGTTGGTGGGGGGAGGGGCAACTTAAAAATTTTAAATAAAATTTTAAATAGGAACCCCTATTTTTTATTGCAGATTCGGATTCTACGGGAAAAATTACATACAATTGATGTAATTACATACAATTGATGTAATTTTTCCCGTGGGTTTTAGGGGTTGAAAAATATTTTTGGGCCCGAAAATACCGAAAAATTTCTCCGAATCGTTTCAAAATTGAAATTTAACCCTTTAGTAATGATTAAAATGTGCTACCAAAATTTTATTAAAATCGGCCCGACAGGACCAGACTTAAAAATTTAATGAAAACGTTAGTTTGTAGATATGGATTTATTTAGTGAAGGGTGAATTTAATTTGTTGTATTGATAGTAATATTAAAATAAAAAAAAATTACATACAATTGATGTAATTTTTCCCGTAGAATCTGAATCTGCAATAAAAAATAGGGGTTCCTATTTAAAATTTTAAAGTTGCCCCTCCCCCCCACCAACTGGGTGGGGGGTGGGGAGTCATGTCTGGTATCAAAAAATAGTTTTGCGAAAAATATTTGACACGTATTTTTTTTTTTTTTTGATACGATGCGTAGTATGCGAGATATTCAACCGTTCCGGAACTTTTGCCTCACCCGGTATATAGTAATACTA
Source organism: Xanthostigma xanthostigma (assembly GCA_963575645.1). Taxonomy (NCBI): domain Eukaryota; kingdom Metazoa; phylum Arthropoda; class Insecta; order Raphidioptera; family Raphidiidae; genus Xanthostigma; species Xanthostigma xanthostigma. The sequence continues at coordinate 46,941,393 of OY754464.1, forward strand.
ACAGCATGTAAAATATTACGTACCTATGGTTTAAATTTCAATCCCCAGATGTTATATTGTTTTTTTTGTTAAAATAGACGAGTAGCTTACTAAAGTTTGCATTCTAATACCGAAATTACACTAAAACTAGTATCTTATTGTCAGGTTGATTTTCAAATTCGAAGGTTGTTTTGTACTTTTTTGTTAGCTGTAGTCGGGAGTTTTTTGTTTTAATTTATTAAAAACGTTTAAAAAATCTAAAAAAACCGTTCTTAATAGAACATTCACTATAATATTGAAGTAGTAACAGAGAGAAAATTGTCGCTCGGAATGAACTGACAAGGATAAAACTTTAGTTGTGTCTTGTCCATTATGCGGATGTGTTATATATAATTGTTGGCTCACTGTTAATGTATGATCGACAGTCACGAAAATTAACGTTATGTTTCCGCTGAAATTATCCATCGTATACAGACCTGAGCCCAACTAAAACACCCGCTTTGTCAGTTTAATTAATATTTATTGTATTGTCCTCCTTGTTAATCCGTTCTATTACTTATAGTTAAATGTACATATTATTATCTTTAATGGAACGACCTCTATCCAGTACTAAGGATAATGTATGTTCTAAATCACACATCTGTTAAAAAATGTCACCTGCCGTCCGTCATCTTGTTTTTATAAGTATATTATTAAAATGATTATAATCAAGAAGACAACAGACCAGGAGAAGAAACCCAAGTGGAGTGGATGAGACGAAATACGTCGCACACATTTGTGGACGTCCATCGTGTCGTCTCTGCGATATCATGTATTATGCGACACTGCGAATGCATTTGTTGTATAGTTTTTAGTGATGTGCCGGATATCCGCAGATCCGTATCCGTTAGTTTTTGGCGGATCTTTTACCTTATTAATTTTCAATTCATTGATGAAATTTTATATATATAGGTGATTACTTAATAATGAAAAACTGTTAAATTCCATTCAGATTATTTTTTAAAATCGATTTGGCACCTTTATATTGCAAACATTTATCGTAGTGAGTACCATACCAATAGTACATAACTCAAAGGTACTAAAAAACTATCTTTATAATGAGATATTGCACATCGATCTTTGGAAAGAGACAATCTGTTATGAGAGTTAACTCTTAAAGAGGTCAATAACTTTTTCCCATAACAGATAGTCTCTTTCCAAAGGTCGATGTGCAATATTTACCGCCGCGTACTCTAAAAAAGTTAAGATCCGTATCCGCGGATCTTGAAACCAAATATCCGTATTCAGATCCGTATCCGCGGATATACATTTTTAACGATCCGGCACATCACTAAGTTTTCACACTTCCATTAAGAGAGAAAGTACTAAATTAAAAAGTAAAATCTATCCGGTATTTTTCGTCTCTTCAGTTCACACGAAATATGGCAATATGACAGTGCCGCCGCCTGGTGTGCGACATATAACTAATACATAACTCGGTATAGCAAGTTTTATCTCCTGTCTCAGTTAGTATTTTTTATTGTATTATCTATTTGAAATCTTTGAAAGTGCTTTCATGCAATATGATAAATTTTAAACAACTTTTATATTTCACATTGAAAAAAATGGCGTCAAATTTCCACAATATTTTTTTTTTTTTTTTTTTTTGAAAAATTAAATGGCAGGTGCTACATGATTCGTTTGACACATTTGTTTGTTCAGTTTATTTCATAGAGATACAAGTAACTAGAGTTCGCTAGTTCGTATGCTTGCCATAAGTGAAAGTGTCCTCAGTTAAGAGAGAGAACGCTGCAGCGGGTCCAGAAAACCAGATATATGTTTACTCAAATCAGCATTGTTTTGTATCATTAGTTACCACAGAGATAAGGAACTTTTCTCTCTCTGAATTGCAGACACTTACACGGCTCACTCGCGTACTCTAGTATAATATTATCTCTATGGTTTATTTGGGCTGTATATGGATACAAACAAAATTACATACAGACTATTGAACGCATTGATTTAACATACAGTTTTACATGTAAACTTAATATCGTTCTATTTTTTCTTTCCTATTGCCTTAGACTTTAGAAAAAAAGTTTATTGAAAAAAAATGTAATTCCTATTTCTACTTGTTTTGGTATGTCCTCGATAGGTTTAAGTTTTAATATTGAAGAAAATTGCAGTTCAAATTTCAAACTTTTGCGAATTTTCATACAGAAAAGAGGTTTAAGTAATTTGACAAATAATATCATAAAACATTTGCTGTATTTTCATAATAGTCTCTTTCTGTATAAAAATAAACAATTTTAAATTGGAATTGTAATTTTCTTTCTTATTACAACTAAAACCTATTCATCACAAAAATAATGGAAATCAGAATTCTAAAAATTTTTTTTTTATGAGAATTGTTTATAAAACATCTTTTAACACAGTATCCTTCCTTTAAAAGCTGAAGTCGGTTAAAAGACGTAAAGAGTGCATCTACTACTGTGTATCTCCTTTCATTGCGGAATAGTTTTTCGTACTTGTTGCGCAATCCATTATCTGAGTCAATGGATTATACCGGTTTCTCAGTACTAACAAAAACCAATTGAAAATGTGGTTTTAACTGCGGTACTATTTTAAAAAAGTAGTTGGAAATTTTATTCTTTTTTTATAATTTAAATTGATAATACAATCCCAATCAAATAGAATTATAATGATATTTTAATTTGATATTAATAATGGGTTTAAAATCAGACATTTAAATTGAAAATAGTGTATATTTGACTTGCAACGAATATTCGGAAACTATTCGGTATTCGACCACTTTTCTGCTATTCAGCGGAATACCGAATAGTAAGGCATTATTCGACTCGATACCGAATACTTTTGTTAAATTATTTTTATGTATCAAATTTGTAAGATTCCCTAAAATAAAACACGCTAATTTATTTTTTAGTTTATTTTATAAATATTACTTTATTACTAAGTGTTATTGCAATAATTAATTTGATCAATGCTTGAAAGAAATGAAAAAAGATTTATATAAATTAAAATATCAGCATATTGTACTTTCTCAGTGGTTTTTGTTTAAATACTTATTGATTAAAGTCGATCAAATCAAAGAAGTTTTAATAAATAAAAGTTAAATAGTTCTTTAACCTAATCAACACAAGAAGTGTGTGTGGTTATAGAAGCAACAATCAAGCTGCTCGTGCGATTGGTACAGCCAATTGCAGTAAAGAACGCGCCCGCACAAATTACTAGCACCAAAACAGCCGAACATTTTTGCCATTTATTCGCGTATTCGGCCAGAAAATTCTTCGAATAATCGGCTATTCGGTTAGGAGATGCACCGAACATTCGACCTAAGGCTGAATAATATACTATTCGTTGCACGTCTAGTAATACAATTATTGTATCTGTTTTTGGGGCTGAAGCGATTTTAGTAATTGGGAGTATTAAATAAAGTGAATCAGTGTATGTTGCAATTTAAAAATGTAAATTACAAAAATACATATGGTTAATAAATATTAAAAACAAAAATTGTGACAACACATGATAAAAATATGTGTATGATAAGTGATTATTTTAAATTTGTAACGTCATAATATACGAATTCAACAAAAAAATGTAGTTCATAAATTATTTTTCCTGTTTAGCTGATATCATTTGGATAAAATATCTCCGTTAAAACTGTATAAAAAATATATTGAATAATCAATTTATTATTATTTGTTTGAAGTAAGTTAAAATCCTACCAAAAACTTAAATGTGAAAAGGGGCTAAGTTAGACACAAAGAACAAGTGGGTTGCCGGTTTTTTTTTTTTTTTTTCAAAAAAAAAATGGAATCTTTCGCTTGACTAGTTTACAAACACGACTCATTAATAAAAACTTGGCACCTTCTTATAACTTACTTTGAAAAAAAGAATATTTTTTTTAGCTAAATTAAAAAATTTATAAACAATAATTAACCAATTTTTACTAGTCTTATGGGCATAACATGAGTTTTACGTTTTGCAACCATTTTCACTCTTTTAAATATGAGGTGTTTGATGGGGTACGTTTTTTTGCAATGGGAGCTTGCACTAAATGATATAGGTAGATAAAATAAAATCAAATTTGAAATGAGCCGAACCAGTTCCTTACGCAAACCTATATATTTGAATACAGCTCTTCGAGCTCTATAATTAGGCGTTAATTGTATTGTTGAGCGAAGAGAATAAGTATTTTGTACTGGAAGTGGGCTCCTCCCAGGCGTCATACCCGGGTTTCACATGGCAACCCTAGCGCTTTCTCTTTGCCATAATAAATACTACCTTGCCTAAAAATTTTAATCCTTTCAGTAATGGGTTAGCAAATTCTTACCTGGCTCTTCAACTAGCAGTTCGTGCATGTGATTCAAGGATCAAGTGTCCAAGTCATATAAAAATTTTCTATATGAATCGAATCATTGTCTATCTACTCAATGTGCGGTGAGCGAAGGCAACAAAGCGTATCGAAAATATATCTGCGTCTCTTTCTTCGATGTAATTCCCTGATTTCTCCGATGATAGGATTGGTTGATATACTTGCATTCAATCTGAATAAAGTATCTCTGTTTCAAAAACTTTGTCTTTTTCTATGACGTTAACATGGACGTACCCAGCTTTTGGCCCAGGAGGGAACAAATTAGAAATTCTTAAGCCGGATCCCCTGTGCTTGTTTTGTTGCGATTTTATTCCTATGCTCAGTATAAAATAAAAGTATATGGTCCAAGCAGTCAAAATATTCTCTATAGACTGTGCGCGCGAAGCCTACTAGCGCCGCTAGTAGGTAACAGCGAATTATTGAACTCACTTTTTTTATGGAACTTGCAGCATGTTTCTATGGTGATAAGTCAAAAATTTTAGTTGGCCATGATGTGTCAAAAAAATGTAATAAGGAAAACTTTTATACAGGTGTCCCAGAAGTCACGCACTTCCTCGTAGGGATCGAAAGAGAAAATTATTCTGAGACGAAAAGTCCTTAGCCATTTTTTAATCAGACGCATAGATAATTAATTATTAATTAATGAAAGTGACCAATCAGGAGTTATTTGATTTGTTTTCCGATTTTTAAATCTTATTTTTGTTAGCAAAATAACAATTATGATATTTTCCATGTATTTAATTAATAATGTTTAGACGTAAAATAAAATTTAATTACACTTGACGACGAACTGCTGCAATCCACTTTTTTCCTCTCTAATTCATAAGAAAATCTAGGAAAACGGTGGATTTTTAGTTGGTGTATTTTTACAATCAACAAAACAGCACTTTCGATTTGATAGCTTTTTTCCCATTTTATTCAACAATTAATCCTTATTAAAATGCACGTATAACATATGACATTAATAGCCGAAGAGCTCACGTACCACTTTTCACGAAGTGTTTGATGCACGTAGAAATTTTGACCAGTGGTACAGATAGGATAAATGAACAAGAAAAAATATGTTTGCCTGACTTACCGTGATACTACAGGTACTGCGCATACAAGTAAAAGTAATGCGCTTAAAAATGTATGTCAAAAAAAGTGTCTGATTGAAAGAAATCATCTAAGCATGCTTTAATTAATTGGAACATATTATGTAGGTAACCATGCCAAAGAATAGCAAATATCGTATTTAATACTAGCCATTACCCGCACACCGCACGCGATTTAATACAAAAACAATAATCCGATCAAAATGGAATGTGTTTCTTTTGTAATTTGTAGAAAAATGTCAATAATATCGGCAAGATTATAATTTAAGGTACAGTGATGTGGTTATATACCATTAAATGTGTCTCCTACTAAAGGCTGTCATCGATAATGTTATACAAATTTCACAAGTTTAAAGCAACAGTACAGGAAGAGCTTATCAACAAATTCTAGCCGAATCTCCTATATTCTTCAGGTATTGTACAACATTAAAATCTCTCTACTGTTAATAATATGCACGACGTTGACTTTTTTAAACGTCTGATTAGAACTCTTCAATAAATAAAATTATCGACCAATTTTTCAGACAATATAAAAAAATATAATTAATACATTAACGTTTCGATCCGGATTTGGATCTTAATCAGAACGGATATAAAGAATAATTAATATTTAATTAAAAGAAATTAAATATTAATTATTTTTTATATTTTTTAGATCCGTTCTGAAGAAGTCCAAATCCGGATCGAAACGTTAATGTATTAATTATATTTTTTGTTAATATATTGTTTGAAAAATTGGTTGATAATTTTATTTATTGAAGAGTTCCTATGTTCCTATTAATTAAAGCAGCTTAGATGATTTTTTTCAATCAGACACTTTTTTTGACATACATTTTTGGGCGCATTCCTTGTATCACGGGTCAGGCAAACATATTTTTTCTTACCAGAATAAAAAAAAAAAGACGAGGGCGCAAAAGTCGTGTGTCAAAAGATACTTTCCTAGCCTATAGGAATACTACAAATCTCCATAGAAATAAATCACTGACAGCTTGAACTACTATCTGACTATTAAATATATATCAGTTCTAGCTAATTTTATAATAATTTTGATTTCCTGTAGGATATATAATGTCAGGATACGAGTCATAGACTTACAATTCTTTACACATTAAGGTTTAGTTAGCCTCTATTACTCTAGACGCGTGTACATCAAAATTCAATATTATTGAGACTATCGATTTGAACTTTAATTATGTAAATTTAATAAAAAATAAACGTCAATACACAATAAGTCTATTGTTATAGACAAATAGTCAAAAAATTATTTAATTAAAACCTGTATAATACATAATAATATAAACACATCGGAATATTATTTGCAATATCTGTCTGCTTTCATTTTACTTCTTCGATCCAGCATGGTTTCATGAAAAATACCGTCTTCTTTTGCTTTTTCAAGTAGATTTTTATCTTCCGGATTGATTCGTAAACGCTTATCTTGAAATTTTTGAAATTTTTTTCTAAAATAAATAGAAACCTTTATTATTATATTAACGTTCATGTAAAAATCACTTTTCAATAAATTAATGACAGACAAGTTTATTTATAAAAAATGTATTAAGTAGTCAAAATTTTCTCAAATATGATGTGGATGCCCTTTTCCAAATAACAATGTCAATATATAAATACAAAAATCAGAAAGTTAAAATTAAATTTAAGACTGATTTAAAAAAAAATAATAACCATTAGGTTATTAAAATTTTCAACATTCAGATATATTTAAAAGAGCCACCACGATACCTGAGACTGATAAGTTTTACATTAATCATTCTGTCTGTTGAGCTCTTCATTAATTTATTGAGAATGAAACAGGTTTTCTCCGAGTATTTTATTTGAAATCATAGCAGATCAAAAATTGAAGGGCTACTGATCAAGATTATTTATCTCAACAATTTGTGTTGGGGTAAATCCACCGCTCTAACAAGCGCATTTATATTGCAAAAAAAAATATTAAGAATTATATTTCATCTTAAGTTTGCTGAGTCATGTAAGCCAGCTTTCATCAGGAACAGAATCTTGACAATATACGCCATTTACATACTAAGGTCTGTTTGCTTTCTTTTCAAAAACAAGCCATTATTTTACCAGCATTTGCCGGATCATGATTACAATACAAGGGGACGTCTTAATCACGGTGTACCGGAGCACCGCCTCGCCCTGTATACCAAAGGACCTCGTTACTCTGCCATTAAATTTTATGAAATTCTTCCACCAGAGGTTACGAACGTGGGAAGTTACAATATGTTTAAGAAAAAAGTCACAGAGTACCTAATAGAAAAATGCCCGTATGACCTTTCTTTTATTTAATTATTGTACTATGTAATTTACTGACGCTTTCTTTGCCATAAGGCAATTTCGAATAAAGAATTATTATTATTATTATTATTCATAATAGGTATATCACTGATATTTTATTATTACATATGGTTGATAAAAGAATAAAAAGTTCTATCACAACAACTAAAATATATCTATGATCTTATTAAAAAAAAAAAAAAAACGGCCAAGCGCGCGTTGGGCACACACGATAGGGTTCCGTAGTAGATTCGTATGATGTATTAAGGATGGCAATCGTCATGGTTATTTATTGATACTGTTTTATAAATTATTAATTAAAAAGAAGTTGAATATCCATGAGTTATTCTTTGCACTATTAAAATCACTTTAGGGCCTCAAGTAGTTCTAATAAATATTGACACGTACACAATGGCATTTTTTTTTTTTAAAATGTTGTTTGGCCTGACTTGTCTTTGGCCAGTAGCCGAAACATAATGGCATTAGGCGACATTTTTTTTTGAAAGTTCATATAACAGTAGTTCTTGTTCCCCTTATACAATAGAAATATGACAGTCATGCAAAAATACTGTAAGAAAATATCAGCTGAACTCCTACAACTTTGTTATTATATCTTGTTTAAAATAATATTTGTTGAAAGTATTTATAAAGTGCTACTCTTTTGATTTTTTGGATATTTTAATAACATTGTTGCGAAGTTAGAGGGGGACACACATTATTAACAACTTCAGGAGCTTATATCTCGGGAAATATTCACCTAAGAAAAAAAGTCACTTATTTTTAAACCTGTCCAATGATATCCCATGCAATGGAGTGCACGAAAAAAAGAAAATCAACCCTCAATTCTATGTATGGAAAGCTACTCCTAAAGTAATTTATTTTATAATTTCATTACACGATTGTATGGCGGTTTACGTAAGACACTCACCTGTAAAATTTTTATCCAAATCAATGGAAAGATAGCGGAATTATAAGCATGTGACATGGACAGAGAGACGGACGGACATGAATTATAAGGGTTTTTTTTGCCATTTGGCTACGAAACCCTAAAAATGGTTGTTGTTCTGGTCTATAAAGGTTCTGGTCTATAAAGAGATATCGTCGATGATTTATTGACATCTAGTAAATAACTTTACCCAATTTATGAACATATAGACTAGTCTTTGATGGAGTTATCTTAAAAAATAACCAAGATACAAGCCTGGATAAATATGTGTGTGCTTGGCACAGTGTGACAGTTGGTAGATATATTTAGTGTAGTCTACTCACAGTCAGTAGCATTAGTTCTATAAAACCAATTCAAATCTACGTAAGTTTGTGCCTGGCTTTAATCTGTCTAGAATAAAATATATTCCAGTTCAACTGCAATATGTTGAAAAATTAATTGTTTGTTCTGTGCGAACTCACTTTTATCGCATATTTAAATACACTTACACATAATTTACTTCGATTTCAGCTATACTGCCTTTTTCCTCCACTGGTACTTCTTTTGTAACAATTTCACGTTTGGCTTGAGAGCGTATTTGCACCACCTGTTCTTCTCCAACTCGTTCGCTGAGCGCAACCAATGCGTCATCCTCTAGATCAATTGACATAAAGCGCTCATTATATCCAAGGATAGCAGATTTCCCATCCTATAAAGAAACCCCATAAAATAGCTATTTACTATTGCAACGTTGCCAGTATACAGTATAGCAATTTATTTATTATATTATACAGTTATACACACTTGAAATACAGGTTCCCATTGTTCCATAGCTCCGATAGCATCTGACCGTCCAGTAACGACTCCGTCTTTATCGATTTTCAAATATTTTCCATAACCAGATTTTAAAGCAATTTTTCTTTCGTTTACAGGAATAGCTGTAAGTATTTCTTCCGGAGACGGTCCCTCATTTTCATTATGTGGTGCTCCCAATGTAAACAAACCATTGTCTAGTGCTTTAACATAAGTACGATCACCAAATTCTAGAGATACAGCACCATGAATATCTTCTATTCCAGATACTTTCCACCACCCACCATGTACTACAGCATCATTATCCACAACTTCTTCCCTTCTTTCGTGTCGATCTCTCTTGTGTTTACGTTTTTTGCTCCTAAATAATATAGTTCAATATTCTGTTTTGGAATTTATATAGGTACAACTAACCTTTTTTTTTTTAACGTTAAACTTACTTAGGTTTTTCTCCTTTTAATACTAGTTTCCCTTTTCGCACCTGATCATATTCAGACATTTTGTTTGGTTAAAAAACGAATTTACTTTTTAATAAAATAAAAACAAACTTAAGTCACCATCACCTGTCAAACCTAATTCACCTGAAGGCCGCGATTGCGAGGAAAGATGTATAGTCCCTAGCGTCCCTAGTTCGTCTATTTATTTGTAAACACTCACTAGATCTAAGCTGGCAACACGTAAGAAATGTCAAAATTACAGTTCATCTTTGACTATTTAATACATGGACTATAAGTATATACTAGTGATGTGCCGGATCGTTAAAAATGTATATCCGCGGATACGGATCTGAATACGGATATTTGGTTTCAAGATCCGCGGATACGGATCTTAACTTTCTATGAGTACGCGGCGGTAAATATTGCACATCGACCTTTGGAAAGAGACTATCTGTTATTGTCTCTTTCCAAAGATCGATGTGCAATATCTCATTATAAAGATAGTTTTTTAGTACCTTTGAGCTATGTACTATTGGTATGGTACTCACTACGATAAATGTTTGCAATATAAAGGTGCCAAATACGATTTTAAAAAATAAAAAATAATCTGAATGGAATTCAACAGTTTTTCATTATTACCTAATCACCTATACCTATATATAAAATTTCATCTATGAATTGAAAATAAATAAGGTAAAAGATCCACCAAAAACTAACGGATACGGATCTCTCTTCTCCCTCGGATATCCGCGGATACGGATACGGATATCCGGCACATCACTAGTATATATGTCACCGTAAAATTGTTAATACCGTTAGGTTGTAATCTGTCTCGCGAGATTGTGAACTGTCGAAGATTGTGAACCTCAACGTACTGCTTACAATTTAACGTATTATTATTCGGTAGATTGCAATTTATCGAAGTGAAACCGTCAAATTGTGAAACGGAACGCATCTCGCGCGCTGATTGGTTGAACGGCATATGCCCCGCGCCACCATATTTGTTGGTTGAACGGCATATGCCCCGCGCCACCATATTTGTTTGTTAATTCGTTTGTTGTCGAATGTAAACAAACAGTGTTTTGGTGAATGTAAATTGATGTCGTGTTAAAAGTAACTCACAGCTTTATAATTAGTTATATGAAATTGTTGTGGAAGTAAAACTAATCTGTGATTGACCAAAGAAGTGCAGTTTGAACGATAACTAAGTTAGTGTTGGTCTCCAAACATAGTCTAAATTACATACATTTTCCGTGTTTTAATATTTTTATGCGCGTGAACCTATGTGATCTCATTTGATAACATTTACAATGTCGTATATTGAGCCTGTCGATCAACAAAACTCAGAAATATTAGGTATTGTTAATCAGGATGAATTTACCATAGAGTTACAAAACTATTACAGCGGGCATAATGAAAATAGTAAAAAATTACAATGGACAAATCAAAGAATACAAAGTGTGATAAAGTTGTTAGACGAGTACAACACAATAAAATCTCAAGGTAGGCGACCAACAAACAAGCATTACCATCATGCAAGGAAATACGATGTAATGAATATTGGTAACCAGAAAGTTCTAATAATGAAGAGAAAGGATATTTCAGATCCTGTTGTACAAATAATTCCAACGGAAGAGTATTATCAAAAGATACTCGACGCACATATTGCCACTGGACATGGACGTCGAGACAAAATTGTTCATGCCTTGAAAGATAAATATGTGGTGCCAATATTTGCGGTTTCAATATTCCTAAATTTGTGTAAAACATGTCTATCAAAGAAAAGCTTTCCAAAAAAAGGCATTGTCGTAAAACCGTTGATTTCTGACGACTTCAATCGAAGGGGACAAATGGATCTTGTAGACTTCCAAACATCTCCAGATGAAGAGTATAAATGGTTATTACAATATCAGGATCATTTAACAAAATTCTGTTTTTTGCGACCATTGAAAAGCAAACAGGCTAAAGAAGTGGCAATCGAAATTCTTAAGATTTTTTTGGAAATTGGGTGTCCTCACATCCTCCAAAGTGATAATGGACGCGAGTTCACAGCATCTGTGCTGAAAGAAATAGCCAGTTTGTGGCCTGCTTGTAAAATAGTTAATGGAAGACCGAGATATCCGCAAAGCCAAGGAAGTATAGAACGTTCAAATCAAGACGTAAAAAATATGATTCGAGCCTGGATGACAGATAATAAATCTACTAATTGGTCCATTGGATGCTATTTCGTTCAGTTCCAGAAAAATTCATCTTACCATTCAACAATTGCTCGAACTCCATATAAAGCCTTGTTTGGCGAGGATCCAAAACTTGGACTCTCATCCACCTACTTATCTAACAATATAATACCCAAACTAGAAAATGAAGAAGATTTGCAAAAATTGCTGTTCTTTCCTGTCCAAATGCAGAACTACTAGGTGACATTCCAGAGGTCAGTATTAATTAGGGTTACCAGACGTCCCGGTTTTCCGGGACATGTCCCGTTTTCGCCCTCCTGTCCCGGTGTCCCGGATTTTTTTCAAAATCTATGCAAATGTCCCGGATTGATGTGTTATGAACAAACAAACATACTGACCACTATAATTAAGTCTCTTTTTTCACTATATTTCTATCCTCAAATTATTCAAAATCGTGTTCGTCTCATATAGTACGAGAGCCCACGACCAAAACCATGTATCATCGTTTTACGGCCAAAACCGTATGAAGTCGTTAGATTAGATGATCCTGAACCCTACTAGGTGAGGGGTAACGGTCAGAAGTGTAGCAACTGCGTGGGAGGCCATTTCTGCTATGTCAAAAAAAATAGGCAGACAGTATTATCGTATTACGTCTGATATTGAAAATGTACATAGATTTTGTCATTTTATGACGAAAATGTTTGTTTTCAGACATTTTGCGCGTAGCATATGGCCTGAGCGCATTTTTGAAAATGTCAAAAAATTTAGCCGAACTGTATTATAGCAACCCGGTTCAATTTTTTTTTAAACTTTTTGTATGGCTTCCGGGATTGCTAAAATACTGTTTTCAGACATTTCCGATGTCGCCTATAATCCCAAAAACGAAAAGAACGTTCCGGAAATGGGGTGAAATGAAGGTGATGAATGGGGATATAAGAATTGTCGATAAAAAAATTAGAACTGGAAAATTACCGTTATACAATTAAAACCAGGGACAACCCATAATTTTGCCGAAAATTTACTATGTAGAATGTAAATGTAATCTAAATGTTCGGATTATCGAAAAGTTGTCTGATTAGTAAGGTGCTACACTGAATTTGTCTGATATAAATTTTTTCTATATCTGGACAACTTATTTTATCACGTCTAACAATTTTCAGACGAATTGCTATGTTACCGATCGGTAAAATTTCTTAACGTTTTCAAAACGGTCTTAAAATTTAATGTGCTCACATTTTCTTCTGAAAAATGATTCTTTCGCATAAACTGACCCAAATTCACTCGTGAAAAGGATTTTCAGACGTTTTGCTATGATAATTTTTTTTTGTCTCATTTCTAATTTTTTTAAGTGGTCTCCCGGGTACACGCTACGCTAGTGGCGTCTGAAAAACGTGTTTTCCATATCTTAGAGCTATCATTCAACTACATTCTGAAAATCAGACGGATTGCTATGATACAGTTTGGTAAAATTTATTGACATTTTTGAAAATTTGGTTAGGTCTGACGATACACGGAAAATTTCTGATATTGCGATTTTCGGGTTCAGGATAATCGAATCTATCAATTTGATGCGGTTTTCGTCGTATTGCTATGAGACAAAAATTTTGATCGTGGGCTTCGTACTAATATTAAATTACACGATTTCGATAGATATCGATTGTGGATTGATACACACAGCACACTTCGATGTTTCATCAATTTTTGTGTGAAGAAGGGTTTTTTAAAATTATTATTAGGGTCGGAGGATTTTTCGTTCCTGACAGTTGCTCGGTTGGTACTGAGATAGAAGTGTAAATAGATAGGAATAAAAAAAAAAAAAAATTTACAACAAATTTTTTTAGATTTCAGAAATTTCAAAAATATTTTTTCATTCTTCAATTATCAATAGGGGGGGGGTGGCTGTAAAATGTCCCGTTTTTTCATTCAGACCATCTGGTAACCCTAGTATTAATTTACTTTTTAATGTTACCGTAAAATACATTTTAAGAATATAATATATTATAGGTATTTGTTGGTTTGGCACTTCAAACTGGAACATTGAGATTTACCTCATTTTTATTTCAGGTTACATTACCGTTGAGAACTGTTGCATCAATGTCTTCATCATTTGGCGGGCAAGGAATGAAACAATGTAATTGCAAAAAAATAAAAAATGGACAATGCGTTTCGAAGAAGTGTAATTGCAAGAAAGCTAATGTTCTTTGTAACTCCAGGTGCCACAGCTCGTTGACGTGCAACAATAAGTGAACATTTTTATTGGTGCAATTTACTTTCATATTTTTTATCTAATAGATAATTTTGTTACGTTTTCATATATTTTTTTCATATGATTTGCTTTTTTTTCAAATTTTGATTGATCGTTTTTTGACGTGATAACGTCTTATAAATTGATGAATCACGTCAAAATAAAAAGATGAAACACCGGCTGCATGCACGAAAAAGTGTAACGTTCCTGACGTTACTAAGTGAGCGACTAGAATGCCTTCGGTAATTTTGAAGCAGATATCATCAACCGATTGAGATGAAAATTTGTATACACGTTTAGTTTGAATGACAATGCATGGTTAGCTGTATGACGTCACTCTAAATCCAATATGGCGGACTTCAAAAGATGGCGGACTAATTTTATTATGCTTTCCTACAATATGGGTATCAAATGAAAGGGCTTGCTGAGAATAACTCGAAAAATAAAGTGACGTCACTCTAAATCCAATATGGCGGACTTCTAAAGATGGCGGACTAAGTTTTTGACGTGATAACGTCTTATAAATTGATGAAACACCAGCTGCACGCACAAAAAAGTGTAACGTTCCGCCTGACCCTGTGCGTGCACGCGAGAGCGCAGTAATGTATTATTAAATATGATATTCGAGCGGAATACGTTAACACGTAAAACTATCGTCCGTAAACCGACTTTACAACCAATTTTTTTTCTTAAAGAAAATTTCATTACTTTTTCAATTTTAATTTGTGTTTGAGGAGAAAATATTGTTACGTTTCTGATTTTTTTATTTTGATAAAAAAAATTCTTACCATGTAATGTCAGAATTATTGATTACTTACCAAGTAAAGAATAAATACTTGATGTCACAATTCTTGAAGTGCATTCATTTTATTTGACTGATACCCGTGTTTCATTCCTAACTCTATGGACACAGAACGGTCTACTATAAAGCCGACCAATCAGGGACAGCCTTCGGACAGTTGACAATATGACAATTTTAAAATTGTAATTTGACGGTTTCACTTCGATAGATTGTAATCTATTGAATAATAATAAGTTAATAAATAAAATTATCGACCAATTTTTCAGACAATATATTAACAAAATATAATTAATACATTAACGTTTCGATCCCGATTTGGATCTTCTTCAGAATGGATCTAAAAATATAAAAAATAATTAATACTTATTTAGTTTCTCTTTAACGAAATTCGTGAAAGATTTTTTTATAATTGTAAGCAGTATGTTAAGGTTCACAATCTTTCGACAGTTCACTATCTCGCGAGACAGATTACAACCTAACGGTATTTACAATTTTACGGTGACATATACAGCTTTTCCCATAGTAAAAACGTAAAAAATGTAAAACGATCGTCTGCAATATCTTTAAACTTTTTTGGTACATTGGGCATCCCTCAACGTTCCACGATAGCGGGAGTTATAAAGTTGCATAGAATATATTCAAAGTAAGATGTGTGCACGAAGCCTATTAGCGCCGCTGTGGGTAATAGAGAATTATTGAACTCACTTTTTATGGAAATCGCGACATGTTTGTAAGGTGATAAGCCAAAAACTTTAGTTGGCCATGATGTGTCAAAAAAAAATGTAATAACGAAAAATTATGTTAATTTGTTTACACTGACAGCGGAACGTCAAATTAGGGCGCCAAAAGTCTTTATTTTACTTAAATCGCCATCAACGCAACAGCCCGGAACACAACAAGCATTGCCAGATCGCTTGGTTTTCCTATATGTTTTCTTTGTAATTAAAAATCCTATTAAAATTATAACTACTTTCACTTTTTAATAAACATTGCTCACTGACATATGGAAAATTTGAGTTTGAAGTTTCCTCTAGTGCTCACCACAAACGCTCGCATCGAAAAATTTGTAACTCCGCCTCTCTGCACATAGCCCATAGTCGGTTTTTCTCTGTGTGAGATACCCATCGAGCTTAGAACTAGCGATGTGCCGGATATCTGTATCCGAGGGAAAAGAAAGATCCGTATCCGTTAGTTTTTTTGCGGATCTTTTACCTTATTAATTTTCAATTCATAGATGAAATTTTATATATATAGGTGATTAGGTAATAATAAAAACCTGTTAAATTCCATTCACATTATTTTTTATTTTTTTAAATCGTATTTGGCACCTTTATATTGCAAACATTTATCGTAGTGAGTACCATACCAATTGTACATAACTCAAAGGTACTAAAAAACTATCTTAAAGTGGTCAATAACTTTTTCCCATAACAGATAGTCTCTTTCCAAAGGTCGATGTGCAATATTTACCGTCCTTGAATGCAACGCGTTTTGCAGCAACACCTTCAGCATAGATAAGGGGCTTCAGGCATTATGATCCTGGCCTGTGGTATTAAACACGTCATCACGTTGCTGTACCAAATCGAACATGATGGAACACTCAACGAGGAATCTGAAGACGTCACTAGCAATAATGGGTCGCACTTGTGCCAATGACAATCATAAGAAATGGGATAAATTATGTTTACTCTTATTTCAATATTCTCATAGCTCTAATGTTTCAGATGTCAGTCAGCTGTCTCCAGCTAGCGTTTTCTTCGAACTTAGACCTCTAAATTGCCAGTGGCACATTGAGTGTGACCACTGGCGACCTTCAAGATTTTCGATACCTTCAACAGGGAAGATAGAAACATCATTAGAAGAATCTACTTTGTCAGTTTTTATAAAATTACTTACAAAGTTCACTGGCTCTTGGCTTATAATTACAAGTACAGTGGATTTCATTTCTGTTTGTAGACAGACAAATGATTAAATAACGACCTCGGTTGTAAGACTTTTTGGTTATAGCAACGTAACACTAAGTCCCTTGAATTTAAAGTTTACTTTTAGAGGAAAATAATTTGGCTATAGCGACTTCGGATGTAACGCCGATTTCAGGTATAGCTATTAGTTTTGATGAGTCATTTGTGACAAGTTCCTAGAAATCTCATGCAGATATTGCAACCGAGTCTACGCACACAGAGTACATTTGGTGAAGGTAAGGAAATATAGACATTTATGAAAATGGAACACACATCGTACGTTAGCACAGAAATCTAAACTGAAACAATGCAATATTACATACAGATTTTTTTTTAAATACCCATGTGTAAAATATGTGTATTGTGTATTAGACGGAGAGCTAGCTACGGAAATAGGTTTGCAATTTATAGAGCAACGAAATCCCTCTAGTTAGTGTGCCATACTATAATTATTAATTAATCCGGGCGCCTGGCAGCTATTCAGCGGTGGGTGTGAGAGTGGATGGGCAACAAAGGGGTTGTAAAATCAATTGAAGGTAAGCAATTTATAGAGCTCTGTGTTTGGTGTGATATTATAGCTAATTATGTATTTAATTCGAATATAACATTGCCAGGCGTTTTAATTGGGGGAAAAGTAGTGCCAGGTAACATCCAAGGTGCGGGAAAAAGTGCCAAAGTCGTCTCATTTATAGAGGACTGGGCCTATACTTTTTCATTAGAGTGGACCTTCAGAATCGTGTGTGCAAAAATACAGGCGCGAATATTCAGTCGATCACCCCGCCAGGCGACGACAAAGAGCAACTGGCTCCAACTCGCGCCGCCCGGGTTACACGCGACGTCTGCGCTACCCCCGCCCACATTAATTCTCTCTCTCACTCTTATGTGATTTTTGTCAAAATTAGTTTTCCTTAGCTATGTAGGAAAAATGAATGTTGTTATTAATTCTGAAAAAATCATTATTCTCATTACATCTTGAGAAACAATTTATTATTGTTAATATTCAAGTTTTAGTGTTTTTATTTAATTTTTTAAGAACTTTATTCCCCCAATTAAAACGCCTGGCATTGTTATATTCGAATTAAATACATAATTAGCTATAATATCACACCAAACACAGAGCTCTATAAATTGCACACCTTCAATTGATTTTACAACCCCTTTGTTGCCCATCCACTCTCACACCCACCGCTGAACAGCTGCCAGGCGCCCGGATTAATTAATAATGATAGTATGGCGTACTAACTAGAGGGATTTCGTTGCTCTATAAATTGCAAACCTATTTCCGTAGCTAGCTCTTGGACTATATGTGTATTTTGTCTGGCAATAAATATTGTTTTCTTTCTTTCTATACAGCGACTCCCGGATATAGCAACGGAATTATAGTGGTCCCTTCATCGTCGTTATAATCGAAATCCACATATTTCTACCGTTTCACATTAATTTTGATTCAATAAAAATAATGAATAACACATTATGAAAAAATTATAATTATTGCACTATCCACATATTTAAATAATCTGTACATGTACGTAAGATTCTTTAAATTGAAATAAAAAATATATTTTCTTATAAAGAGATTTGTATAGGCACTTAGAGCTTATTATAATCATAAAATGAGATATTATATTCTATATAAATCTCTAACAAACTAAAAAATTATCACGTTTGGAATACAAAAAAAAAAAAATACAAAAAGTCACGCTATTTCAACAGTACTCCATTTCACTTATATAGAAACCTTAAAAACTTTCCGATTCCTGTAACATTACATTTTGCCTTCGTTCTCTTGATCCAATCGCTAAAAAAAGAAGGAATCATTGAAATCATTGTACATGGGGCCGTAAACGAGACTAATCAGCATCTGGTTTGAAACATCTATTACTTATTTGCAAGCAAAAGTAGATACAAGTTTACAGATTTCTTACACTTCTGCGAGCATACGGATGTATTAAAAATTTTCACAACTGGACTAATTTTAAAATGGGAATTACATTAAGTCATTGAGACGCAGATAATGTCGGTATTAACTGGTAGTATTATATAAAAACAAATTTTTTCTTTCAAATGTTTTGAAAAAACTTACTTTTGACTGACTTATTACAAAAATGAAGTACGCTCACAAAACTTTATCATCTTCTGAATTTCTGATCTTTTTTTTTACTTATCGTTCTATACACGACGATTACCTTATAAATTATTAATGAGAACAAAAATATGTGTTTACTTACTATGCACGTAACATACTTCTGCATCAGCTCCAATCGATTTTAAATAGTGCAGCCATAATATTTGTTGAGGCGACAAAGTATCTTTCTCACCTTTTACTTCAACAAATTTGCACTGAAAAAATAATAAAATAAAATAAACTATGTAAAAATTTTTAAATCATATTTCACAAACAGTACACTCTCAATTATCCTGAATAATAACCGTGGGTGGGTAAATGAATAATGCAAAACTTGTACCATCTATCACTAATAAGTAATCACTATACTACTTAAGTGGATGATGAAAAAAATTAGTTCAAAAACTAAAACCCAACTACTGAAAAGTATGAAACAAGAAAATATTCTCATCTGAGGATAGCCGTGGTCATATGCCACCTACCCTAACAAAACATTACATTTTAACAGTAGTAAGCGATTATAAGTTCTAGGACCTAGGTCAAAGTGCATCACGCTATACATCTAGAAGGGCCTCATATATATAACTGAGTATGTCATAATCGCTTTGTACTAGAAACACACTGGCAGTTTATACTGTTTATACCATGTACGCAGGCGCACGACTTTTCGCAGGAAGTAAGATTAGTGTATGGAGACGCTTGTATTTATAAAAAAATTGAATGAATAGTTTAGGCGCTACGGCGGAACATCCGTAAATACAAACATACATAGACTGCTAAACTCATAATCCTTCCTTTTGGCCTCGCCGTAGTCAGGTAAAAATACAAAGTTTGATTCAATAATAAAAACAAAACATGACTTCATGCTCAACGTGTGCAATGTCTCAATAATCATATACACACATGCACATGTCGGCACTATTATTAACCTGCATGCATACATACGCACATACATACATGCCTACACGGATAAACAGCAAACGAGTCAATTGGCTCCCGAATAATCGAGTCTACGTTAATTAATATTTGTTCTGACAAAAATATGAGCTGGGAGCTGGCTACATGTTTTTACAGAGACTCGTTACAAGGAAGTTTCTATCTGGAAAGATTCAAATACTATTGCCATTCACGAAAAGACATTTCTGCCCTGCCAGTCCAGAAGACGGTCGCGAGTTTGGGTGGTGAAACATTAAAATGTTCTCATTTGATAATGTGTTAAGATGCAAGATTGCAGCTTTGTATGCAGCATATTATGATGACAGATAGGTAGCGTAAAAAAATTGGCAGAAATGAAAATGGAGGATAAAGTGTCAGTAGAAGGAGTGAAAACTGCGGAAAATTTATGAAAATTAACGACACTTGCTGCATAACTGAAATTTGATTTACATATTGTGATCCGAAAATGATACCCAAAATGAGAGACATCAGAATGGTGAATAAGCTGCCATATTCTTTAAGGAGGTTGATCCGTTACAGTCCCAATCAAAAGTAAGTCGAATTCTAAATGGGGACTTTTCCATAATACATTTTTACAAAAGGGTGTAAGTTGATGATACCAATAAATTATTGTCATAATAAATAATTTTTTTTTCAATATTATTAATTATTTCAGTATTTTACTTAATTTGTACAAAGTTAGGTTAGAAAAATAAATTTATGTAAATATTTGTATTTTACATATTATTTGCAGTAAATAATTTAAAAAAGAAATTAGAAATAATAAAAATTAAAATTAAATCATTAAAAAGTTGAAAATTCA
The DNA here is from genome assembly GCA_963575645.1 of Xanthostigma xanthostigma. Lineage (NCBI taxonomy): Eukaryota > Metazoa > Arthropoda > Insecta > Raphidioptera > Raphidiidae > Xanthostigma > Xanthostigma xanthostigma. Next base: position 46,962,380 of record OY754464.1, read on the forward strand.
GTAAAAATTGTCAAGAATAGAAGTCCATAATTGAAAAGTGCTGAGGGAATAATTTTTTTTATTGATTAAAAGTCTCCTAATTAAATTGAAAAAAATATTAAAATATGCGTAAGACATCAATGCTTTACATAGTTAGTTTTTGGAACTGCTGACATTATTTGGTTATTTGCAAAAAATTAAAATGTACCGTTTGCATGCTAGATTTACATATTTTCCATAAGACTACATGTAAAAGTTTTTTTTAAATTTTGACTTTATAAATCTCCTAATGATTTTGGATTTTTCACAGAAAATTTTGTTATAAAAAAATCTATTAAAAAAACTTTATTTCAGATTTTTTTCTTTATCTTCGTAAAACGGCTCAACCTCCTTAATACTGTTGCGTAGACTTATCACTGAACGTGATAACATGCATTTCGGAAATATTCTGCTCACTTATTCGTCATGCATTGAGTTAACTGTAATATGAAAAATGGCATCCGAAAAAATGGAAACAACTTGTCACCAGACGTTCATTAAATACGCGCGACTCTAAGCGGTCAGTTGACACTAGCGAATCTTTTTTAGTGTAATTGCCTACATAAATAGCAGAAACATACCTTATTTTCATTAGGAGACCACAGTAATATATCAGGAAATCCAGATCTGTACATTCCAAAATGTTTTGTCAAACGCTCGCAAATTTTACTTATTACCCTATTTCCCATGCACCTAGCAATTTCCTCAAAATGTTGACTAGAATGATAGTCAGTCAAATTTAAGATGGACTGTTCATGTTTGTGCGAATTGTAACTGTGACGTATACGTTCACAAATTTCTTCAATGGTCCATACATTTTCAAGCTTATATAACCGCTCATCAATTGCACATCTACGATTCCTGTAGAAATCTTTGTACGAAAGATCCAATGGTCGAATTTGCATAGTTGTGATAAACGTGTTCGGAATATATTTCTCATAAATGATATCATAAAACAGTAAACCAAACAAATTTACAACTCGATCACCTTCACAGTGAATACCTAAAAATAAAATGCAAAATTTGATAATTATTCAGTGCCTTCTAATTAATTCAGTAACTAAATACTTTACCTTCTGAAAATTTTTGATGTAATTTGTAATTATCGATGGCGACCTCTTCTACTGGCATATAAATAACCTGACCCTCGTCGCGAATAATATAAAAACGCTTTTGGCCCGGGCCAGTTCTAAAATCATAAAAACAATAGATAGGTACCTACTTCAGAATAATCATGGGACACAATAATTATAATCAGCTTATCTATAAGACAATAATATTTAAAATGTAACTCACCCAGATTGAGCTTCAGCTAATATTTGAATGCTCCTTATTTCTTCCTTTGTCTCTCGTTGTGTCAGTTTAGTTAATTGTGAACTAATTTGTTCAGGTAATTTGTTTTTCTTTTTATTAATGGCACAAGCTCGTTTTGTTAATATTATACGATGAATTTCAGATATCAAATCTGAACTGAGTGCTGTTATTAACACTGTGGCACACTGAAAATAACACATTATTCAAAAATATTATCAGACTGCTGGGTTTAAGATAAATTACTATGTTCTTTTTAGGCGCGATCGTGCCCTCGTTCTGAATGCTGATGATAAAGCCAATCAAAAAACTTATTTGAAATAAAAATAAATAAAAAAAATTAATTAAACGTTTTTTTTACAGTCGATAATGTACTAAAAACTAGAATAAATTATGAGTCACCATAGGGGGCTTTGATTAAACTAAAATAAAACCGTGGGGAACATTTAGTAGAAAACCTTCATTCGTTTGAGATTGGAAATTATATTTAGCTTTTGAGTGTCTTGCTCGACCATAATGTAACTATAAATGCCCCCCACGATTTTATTTTAGTTTAATCAAAGGCCCTTATGGTGACTCATAAGTATTTTCTAGTTCTTAATACATTATCAATTATACGATAAAACCGTTTAACTTAAGTTTTTCGTGTACTTTATGCGATTTACATCTGAACGAAAGCCAGACTGGTCAATTAGTTATTATAATTTGTATTGTTATCAGAACTTAATATGTATGCAAATTTTCAACTTAAATGGATAACGGGAAGTAGTTGAAAAAGCTGTTGCAAAATTTGAAACATAGTCATAAACAAACAAACATATAAACAAATATACCAGAGTCAAGCTAAATAAAACCGTTTAAAAATACTTCAAATAGCTCTGTAACTTATGAGGTCATCTATTGATAATTTGTAATATTAATGGGCGTCAACTTAGAGTCACCGTAAGGCATCAATGACTTCCAAGCAACTCATGAATGTTCACAAAAAAGTTTACTTGTATTTTACTATCAAGGTGAAATTCTAATCCAAGAGTGTAAAACACATTTCTATACTACATTGTAGCTCGAATCCAAAAAGAGTCAGCAATGTGTGATCAGGAAATGAAAAAAATATTTGTGAACAAGCATGTATTTTATTCAATTTGTAACTATATGAAAAATATTGAATGAAAAATACCTGTTCAGTGTTTTTTAAATGCTTGTCATATATCATTGCTAATTGATCGTATAGATAACCACGTTTATGCAATCTATATTCTTGTAAATCTAACAATGTAATGATTATAGAGCAAATATGTTCGTATTTTAATTTATTCTCTTTAAACAATTCATATGTTAATGTCCTTTCACTTGAACCGTTGTTTTCAGATTTATTACTGGATGCTTCTCTTTTAAGAACATCTAAACCATTCATTATAATTCTAACATAAATCGTACCAGCAAGAAAATGACGCAAATATTCAGGTATCTCTTTAATATCTCTGAAATATAAAAATATTAAATAAATACATACCTAGGTAAAAAGAAATATAATGCTAAAATATTTCAATTTTTTTTCTAAAACGTATTGCGTTATAGCTAAGGAGGTGAATGCAATTTCGGTAATGATTTGCTCGTCATTAGAAATTGTAAGTAATAGAGTTTTGAAGCTTATGAAAATAGTAATCAAGATGACAAGGTCAGGTGTCGCTTTTTCAATAAAATATTTTTTTAAATTGCACAAAATCTCTCCTAAATGATTTGCTCGTGTCTGATAAGCGATCAAGTACACTTTTGTTAATGTTTACAATTACCTTTGTTTTTCGGAGTTTTTCGATATATCCAATAAGTTTTTATACGCCTTGAGAATGATTCCTAATGAATTTTTCTTATTTTCAGTTGCTTTTTCAAAATCTTTGAGCAAATAATAAGCAACTTCAAATCTAAAAAAAAAGTGCATGTAAAAGTAAGTTAATTTATGCGGAGAGATAATTTTTATTTCATTATAAAACAAAATAGAATTAAAATATTTCTCGTGTTTTGAAAATTTAAACCCATGTAGTGTTGTGCGATGACGAGATGTTTTAGTCGATTGTCTCGATTGTTCAAACATCTCGATGATTCTCGATGATTGTCACTTGGACTCGATTGTTTCATAGTTCATCGAGACCGAGTGAATCGTAGTCGTGCAGTGTCAAGAGCCACATACAATCGTTCATCACACAACAAATGTCATCGAGTCCCATGGTCGCGATTGTACAATGTACACTGACTCGACTCACTGCATTGTAGTGACGTAGTCGATTGTGAATTAACCGTGTGGCGCATGCTCTTCAAATGTATTTCTTTACACTTTACAGTACCTACTCTACTTGGAAATGAATAAAATGAATAAAAATAGTTATTCGTCTGTTTGATTTCTACACGTTAAAAAAAATAAATGAACTTAAAAATCAGTCTGTATATTATACGTTTGAATCACGACTATAATAATATTATCATTATAATATGTTTTCGCATTCGATGCTATTGCTATAACCTATGTGGCAAATAATCGACTTGAACAATCGAACATCTCGATTGTAAAATCAAACTCCGAGTCGATTGTGGACTCGATTGTTATTATGAACGATTGCGATTGTTTCGATTGTAAAAACATCTCGGATTCGCGCATCTCTAAACCCATGTTTACTCATAGGTTCTTTCGATAACTAACATTACGAACTAGGACGAAAGAATAAATTTTCTGAACTGCCGAATAACAGATAATAATTTTTGATACAGAATACCGGATAATCCGGACTAGATATCTGACAACCATATTACAAAATAAATTCGTGTCATTTTTCATAAGATGCATTCTTTGTTGTCATTCTGGAGGGGCGCTGAGAATTCTCAGAGGGCAAAAACGAATATTGAGGTTAATATTTCATATGCCTTATAGAGAACTGTAGGTCGATTTTTATGCAACATCAAGTTACGACTGTCTATGGTATTAAAATTAAAAAAAAATTACAGGGCTACAAAATACATAAAAGGGCCTATTTATAATGCAGCCCAAATTAAATCCACAATAGCGACAACAAAAAATTGAAAAAGAGATCAAGAAATATATTCTACAAAAATATCCATACTCATAACTTGCAGAATCATATTTTATTAGATTTTATAAATTAACTTATTTTATTTTATAAGTAAGTACTATCCGAATGTTTTATCTTAATTTATAAAGAATAGCTTCTGTTGCTACATTGTTAAAACACCCATTGTTACATGTCTATATTAGAATTAGTAACAATGGGTGTTTTAACAATGTAGCAACAGAAGCTATTCTTTAAAAATTATTAAATAGTAGTACGCACTATACCCTATTAAAAATTCACGTTTTATCTTAATATTTTAGAAAAATAGCTACAGATCATCAAACAAATTTCCAAGTTATACCTATTTGATATTCAGTCTCTTCACACCAAAGGTTTCATCATTCTTCAAAAGATTCATGGGATGATAATAAACAAATTATAAATTATAAGTGAGATTGTAAGGCTCCCTTATACATTCATCTGGGGTAGCACTAACGGATAGGAGGATATTATTACCATAGCATAGAAGCATCTGAATTCTGAACTGCGTAGATTTGTTCACGTGGTAAAAAGAAAGTGCGCTTTCGACATTACGCGGAACACTTCAAGATTAAAAAAAAAACACACACACAAACAAATAAATGTTTCAATGAAGATTAAACACATTTTAGAAAATAATAAGAAAAAAATACCTTTGAAAAGAATCAATATCTTTGAAAAGTTGCGATTCTTCCATCTTGTAATTTGGATATCTCACGGTTTTGTCATCTATGGTTACAATGTGAGTATATAAATCAACTGGCAACTTGAACTCTAAATTATTTATGGAATATAATAACTGCGCTTTGATTAAAATCCGTCTAAATATCTCATTGATTTTTATACACGTTTTTAACTGTTCACCAATTTGTTTCAATAAAATTGATTCAGACGTTCTAGAGGAGATTAAAGTTGCTTGTTGTTTTCGATTTGTTAATAAAGTTTCTACCATAAGTTTTTTATTTTTTTGAACAGATTTTGGCAATTTTAGAAAATTGCATATGTTTTTCAGTTCTGATAATCCTAGCAAGTTAATTAATGTCTCTATGTCGTCCTTAGAATAATCTAGAAAAAATAAATAGGTAAATTAAGAAATGTTTGCGACCGAAGATTTTCAGAGTAATTTTTCTGTGAATTTTCAAATCAAAAAGTAATTTATAGCTGTTGTTACTTGTCTATATAAAGTGTAACTAAAGTACAAATGCTATTCGTAGAAAGGATTTCATATTTGTGGTTAATAATATAATATCTCACGAGTTGTTATCTCAGAAATCAGTGGGAAACAAGACAATATATTTTCGATCACTTTCCATTTACTCATAAATACAGAACATTTTTAGATGTCAATTTTCGAGATAAAATAGAAACCTGCACTTTTTAATGAGGTGTATATTTGCATTTCATCTTATTTTTTCCCATCCACATGGTATACATAGGTTCCAGACATGACTCCCCAGGCCTATATCTTGACTCAACAAAAAGGAGGAGGTTCTATGTTCGTCTGTATATTTTTTTTTTATGTATGTTCACCGATTTCTCCGTCAATTATGGACCGATTTTCAAATTTTTATTTTATTCGAAAGAGTGCACCTCAGAGGTGGTCCCATCGGAACCAAGTCAGGATCTGATGGTGGAGTCCGGAGAAATCGAGGGAAACTCTCAAATTTCAAAGGCACGCATAATGTTTTTTATGTATGTTCGCCGATTTTTAGTGTTAGATTAACACTAAAAAGAAAAAAATAAAATATTTTTAACAAAAAAATTGAACCGACTTCACACTAAAAAGTAAAAAATAATTGCGTATTGAAATGTTTTGGAGTCGGTGTAGTTCTCGGAATAGATTTCATTTTGGCTGACACCGATTCCAAAACATTTCAATACGCAATTATTTTTTACTTTTTAGTGTGAAGTCGGTTCAATTTTTTTGTTAAAAATATTTTATTGAAGATAACCTCATCAAAACCGATATATTCATAAATGGGATGAAATTGTTTACAAGATGGCAACATTTTTGTACAGCTCAAGGTCAGTTCCCATGGTGTGTGATTTTACGGACGACACAACACACCACAGACGACCGCGGACGATCACGTACCGCACAAGCGGTCTTCCCACGGTGCGTGTTAGTCTGTGCAGATATAAGGTGTGGGACGCTTCGTTCACAAGTTTTACCTTTTTAAAATGCCTAATGAAAGAGAACGTATTACTGCAACTGTAGTCATTGTTGTACTATTTAGTCATCATTACTAATTGACCAAAAAGTACATCTTAATTCGATTCCAAGAATTAAATGCATTGTTTTTATGCTCTGCTGTCGTTGAGTTATATCATGGTAGCTCGTTTGATACAGACTTGAAAATTCAAAAATTAAATCGTTCCACCAATTCACATTAGTATCTACTGTATTGAGTCGTTGGTTTGCGCTGACACAGACGACCCAAGATAAGCCCGCACCGTACCTTTTATCTTACGACTTGCTGTGAATCGGACGCACAGCCCCAGGAACGTGTGCGTCACTACAGACAACGCCCTTTTCACACTGCATTAATGCTGACTTCTCTGCGAAATCGCGCACCGTGGGAACTGACCATCAAAGAGGCAGCAGTCGTTTTTTTTTTTTTTAAATAAGACCATAGGCAATTTGTTAGCTATTCTAATAGATTTTTATTCTGTATTCAACCAATCTTGCATTATAAAATTTTTTGAGATAAACGCAATTAAATATTACATGCAATAAATAGGTCCGTATACATTCGGAACAAAATTATGTCATATTTTTTTATAATCAGTTAACCCCTCAAAAACTTATAGCTGAACATAAAAAAATAAAAAAAGATATACATATATTGTACACATATATGGCGAATTGAAATCCTCTTTATTTTTAGTCGGTTAATTTAAATCAGGCATGTCAAACTCATATGATATTGCGGGCCACATTATCTATTTTGTACTAAGTTGGGGGCCGCATGTTTTTAATGTTAAAAAATATTAATAAAATACGATTGTTAAAATGATTATATTATAAGACTCAATGTATATATTGGCGTGCCACGTGTTTGACATCACTGATTTAGTTATTTTTTTTTTTAACTAAAAGTGCCATTTTTTTAGTTTATTCAGATTCATTGGGCGTGTTTGGCCGAAGTAAGTACTTACTAAACTTAGTAAGCCAGTTAGCATAAAAAAATTAAAATCTTACAAACTGACTATAGCGCTTTTCGGCCAGGACAGACTTACTGGCTTGACATAACTCAAAGCACTGGTTTACGTTATATCCTGTACACAACCTCATAGACTGAATATAATTGACAGTACTAAATTTATCAATATAATTTAATTCATGTAAATAGTTGGCAACATGGCGTCTTATATTAAGCCATGCTTACTGCGTTAGCACTTATTTTGTGTTCCGGCCGAAAATTTTGTAAGTATAGTGAGTGACTTACTAAATTTAGTAAGTAGTTACTTCGGCTAAACACGCCCATTGCCTTTCGTTTTGATTGAAAAAATAACCTTTGATCGAATTCATAAATCATTTTATAACAAAAATTGAAAAAATGTAGCTTACCCATTAAAATAAAATTTCTAGATGCCAGTTCATGAACCATTTCTTCCATTTCATTATCAGATAAATTCATTGCAATGTCATTAGAAAGTTTTCCCAGTTTAGTCCACGTAAATTTTCTATAAAATAAGCGTATTAACAATTTCTTCTTATTGTTATTCAAGCTCATAAAATCAGAAATTAGGCTTTGTTCACCAATATTAAAAAGCTGTTTATTATACTTGTGCGACATAACATTATGAAGTATTTTTACAGTGACTCTGGTATGTCTGTCTGGTATAACCATGATATCTTCAATTTGTTCAACATGTCCACTTAATACATTATCCATATTGTCATCTAACAAACTACTGTAGTCAAAATCTGTGCTCGTTTCTTTTTTTACATTTTCTATTATTTTACTATCGTTTTTTTCAATGTTATTATTTTGCAACGGACTATTTCTTGTTTGCGTTTGCTGTGCAATCTTTATTGATGAAGATATTTTATAATCCAAATACTCCATTACTTTTATTTCAGTAAGATCTTTCTCTGCATAATCATCATTATACGCAATTGCTAGATATTCACTTTCAAAATCAAATCCTGGATCAATTGAATTAACCATAGCATATTCCTCGTATTCAATATAAGCATCAATCTCGTTGTAAACACCGTAGGTTTGGTTATTAACTAAGGAATTTGTCTGATCTGGCCAATAACTACAACCAGGCAGCTGAAAATCAATGCTTGCACTGTCTTTATTGGTCTGTTCTTTTATTTTAGGTCTATTAACGCATAACACATTTGCATTAGGCATTTCTGTTTTGTTTTTTTCTACTTGATTTACAGTTAAATCGATTATAGTCAATTGATTACTTTTTTTGTTTGAATCAGCAATTTTTTGCTTTTTTTCAGATGGCTGTTCAATTATGTCTGTCGATTCTGCATGTGATTTTAATGTTCTTGTATCATGCCGTATTAATGACAATCTATTTTTTTTCTTCATTTTATTTAATTGTGAATTCTGTCTCAGCGAAATATCTTCTTCCTCGTTGTCTGAAAATATATCCAGACTGTTCTTGAGACCAAGTGTTTTTAATGATGAATTTTGACCGCATTTTAGAGACTCATTTTTGAATGCGACAAAATTATTATAATCAAAATTCTGGGTTTCATCATCTTCCAAATCTGTTGAAAATATTTCCATGCTATTTGCAAGACCCTGCTCTTTTAAAGACATGCAATTTTTTTTGCTATCTTCATTTGGATTCACTGGAGATATACCAAATTTTGCATTGTCTTTCAAATTATTATCGACTAGTCCTAAAGTACATTGAGTTTGATGTTCATTTTCACGATCAGTCTTTTGCGTCGAACAATGTACACCGATTTCTTGGTTATTATTTATTTTACTATTTTCTACAGCAGCAGTTAATTTCGATTTTGTTTTTGTGCATGAAATTGGGGGTTCATTAGCACCGGTTTTCTTATTGTATAATATAGGTTTCACCTTCTTTCGAGATGGAAAATGATCACCCATATCATTATCGGAATCATTATTTTTACGCCTCGACCTTTTTATTGAAGTCACACTCTTATTTTTTTTAATCTGTTTTAGTTTTACTCGAGGAGAACAATTTTCTTCTTCAGATGATACATATATTACATCTGACTCAGCCATTATTTCTACTTTAGGGACTATATTTCGTTCCCTCTTTACAACTTGAAAATAGTTCTTTATAGGTGTTTGTTTTTTCATCTAGAACAAAATTATAATTATTTTCATATTTATACAGTTTTCATTACAACACAAACTGAGGTTTAAGTCATTATCACCTAAAACTATATTTTTTTTATAATACATAAATATGTACCACGCATTATGTCTCCGTTTTGTCCAGGTGGGGTTTAGAATTTCAGCTAGGTATAATAATTTCCAAATAGTGCTCATAGCTCAAAAAACTTATGCAAGTAATTTCAATTTGAGAATTAAAATTACCAATATATAATTGTTATTCGATTTCGAATTAACACTATCATTAGATAATGATATTCATATTTATTAAACCATTAAAAACCCATATGATACAATTCGTTATAACTAGAGTTGGATAGTTCCAGCTAAATTTCAGATTGAACACGTAACGATTCCAGAGCTCAAAAGAACTTTATTGAGTTAAAAGCAGAGTTCATTGGTTGAATTTTTTTTATATATATTATAGCATTCAGATGATGATGGTCGAAATTGATAAAAAATTGTTAGGGTGTTGATAACCGGGCCACTAGTAAACTTCACCAATTCACCAATGTGAACTATTATTGGCAGTTAACCGAATTTAATCGGCGCGACTAGCTTCAGTTGGTGCGGGGCCATGGATTGAAATTACGGTGAAGCAGTAAAAAGAAAAAATCAATAATTGCCCAAAAAAGAAAAAAATCTGTCAAATTAAATTGTATCAACCACAGCCTCAAAAGGCTGCTAAAAAATCCTCCACGTACCACTCGACATAAAAACAATACAATAACAGAATTTAGAAATAATTCACACAAGTCGGAAATCATTAACCCTTAGACAGGGTAGCTGCTAAAAAATCCTAAGAAAACAATAACAGATAGTATGCCAGATCCCAATCAAGATCACCAACAAGCTCACATATCCGCCGACTGAGAGTTACCTAGGCGCCAGGACGCAGAATCACAAGCAGCCATTCCTGGATAGTCCAGACCAGGAGGCTTAAACAGGATTCTGGCAACTAAAATCCACCAAAGCAAAAGTCAAACACAAAAGTATCAAAACAAAACGAAAACACATTAAAATCTGAGTCGTGTTTAGTAGCGGATGCCGGAGAGTACAGGACACTCATGAACAATGTATGATGACACCCGGTATATTGATCCCGTGACGTCACTGAACTCGTGAACAGTTGCAACAAAAAACTTAAAATCTTCATAAGAGACGACACGTAAAATGTTCACTTTCAGAAAAAATCCACAAATTATTCAGGGTAGGTAAGATTATTCCTGAAAATTCCAGTTTTATTTTTCAGGAACAGGCAAAAACTCCATCCAGAAATTATCTCGACATTGCCTAACGAAAGAACACAATGTAAGCTGGTTATGCATCAAAATAAAAAATTGATCGGGATAAGTTGACTTTATCCAGAAATTCTAGATTGTTCCCAAAAAAGAAAAACAAGAAAAAAACTCCTAACAGATGGATAGGGTTGTAACGCACGGTAATCTTAATCCCTAAACACAAAACGCTCTTAATCCAGGTAAAATGGGGTATCACGGATAGCCTAGCCTAGCAACAATCAGTCAACAATCAAATATCCTGATTTTCCAAGCAAAAATAAGAGCTTCGCAAAAACGCAAAAAAACAATAGGAAGAGAACGGGACAATAGATCGAAATTCGTGAGCGGGAACATTACATCTCCGGTAGGTCCTCCAGAAAATAGCGTCGAATATTCCAAAACTTAAATGTTTTATCTCCAAACCAAAATATAATCCACAAAATTTGATTGTTAACAGAATTCTAATCCTAATCTAAATGTTGTAAAGCTTAAAATTCTGAGTAAAATGAGTATCCAACTAACCACACTTTATATTTTCACTGAATATTAAGCTCACAACTCTATTACAAAGTCTGCCTGTAAATCAATCGCTTGAAGTCAGAACGATCCAAATTGCTTCCAATACACGGTGTCCTATTTTAAACGATATTCTAAATTTTCTCAAAATGGATGAGGCATAGAAAAAAAATTCTCAGATGTCTAAAAATTTTCGATAGATGGCGCCACCTTCGAGATACGAATATCTGTTCATTTGAGAGAACACTATCCAAATGTGCATTCGACAAAAAATAGAAAATAAAACAAAAAAAACGAAATAGAGACCAACTGCTTAAAATATGGACAAAACAGAACGCAGTCAGGATGAGGCAGATCATCAAAAAACTAAACCTGTCCAGGCCGAATCAGGACCCATACAGTTGGTCACTTTAGTATAAATTAGTACAGTAAACCCTCGTTAACACGAACACGGTTAACACGAATTTCGGTTTAACGCGAACAAAAATTTGCTCTCGACAATGGTCACATAAGCTTTAATGTAATTATGTTCGGTTAACACGAACCCTCGTTAATACGAACTTCGAACAACTTTTTCGTCCCTTCACGGTTAATTATCGGATAATACGAACTACAAAAATTCTCAAATCATATATTTTGATCATTTTGGTCAATGAATATACAATACAACTAAAAGAAAAGATTCGCTTAAGGGATTACAAAAGTAATTAACTCACATATAAATAGAAACATACCTCAAAATTTTTCCTCTCTTATTTATTGAAATGTATTTTGTAAACAAATAAAAACAAACTTTCAAACTCAGATAATATTTAAGAACAATTAATGTTATTAGATAATTTATAATAAATAATTATTCAATGTTTACTTAAAATAAATCATGATTTGACACTTAAAAAATGACTGTATTTTATGCCATACTCGGTTTACACGAACTCCCACATAACACGAACTTTTTGCCTGATTTTTACGAGTTCGTGTTAACGAGGTTTTACTGTATTATCTAAATTAGTAACAAAGTGTTTTATTTACCCCAACTGTCCACTGTCATAACATTCCCTCTTTTCCTGGACTACACCAATAGGCTAGACGGCGAGGAGGTAAAAACATTAAAAAGTGTATTATTCGGGCACAGGCGAGATTATTGTTGGAATCGCTTCGTTTTAGGGTGTAGTTCAACCCCCTAAGTTTGCTTACAAATTGTTGGTGTGCTTGATTTTATAATTACCAATTAGTGACGAAAATAGTGTTTTTTTTCTCTATTTCCTTTAATATCTCCGTTCCTCTTGACTTTTAGTATAGCATGCATATGCATTGGAAAGTTGTTCCTTATGAAATTTCCTAAAAAATGAGCACTGACAGAGGTCGCTAAGTACAATTGTTAACTTGCAAATAGCCCCGAAAGTTAAAAAAACACGTTTTTTTCACTATTTTTCTACTAAAAAATAACTGCACATAGATGGCTGAAAATTCTCAAAAATGATGTCTATGTTGATCCAAACATGCATGAACAATTTTAGCGTCATCGGTCAATTACTTCTCGAGTAATTAACGATCACTTTTTTTTTGTTTCCTTAATTGCAAATTGCGCCATTTTTTCACAAACGGGTTTCGCTGGTCGAACCAAGCCAGAAAAATCACAAATCCATTCAACTTTAGCATCCCGTTGGAATTTTTGGAAAAAATTAATTCTAACCGATTTTATCGTTAATTACTCGAGAAGTAATTGACCGATAACGCTAAAATTATTCATGCATGTTTGGGTCAACATAGACATCATTTTTGAGAATTTTCAGCCATCTATGTGCGGTCATTTTTTAGTAAAAAAATAGTGAAAAAAACGTGTTTTTTTAACTTTCGGGGCTATTTGCAAGTTAACAATTGCACTTAGCGACCTCTGTCAGTGATCATTTTTTAGGAAATTTCATAAGGAACAACTTTTTCAATGCATATGCTATACTAAAAGTCAAGAGGAACGAAGATATTAAAGGAAATAGAGAAAAAAACACTATTTTCGTCACTAATTGTTAATTAAAAAATCAAGCACAGCGACAATTTGTAAGCAAACTTAGGGGGTTGAACTACACCCTAAAACGAAGCGATTCCAACAATAATCTCGCCTGTGCCCGAAAAATACACCCAAAACTCCTCGCCGTCTAGCCTAAAGAATTACTTTTGAATAATACAATAGTACTAACCTCTCAACTCTCAAGTGAACACAAAATCATTTCATTTTTTTATCTTGTAGATAAATTTATCTGGTTAGATAAGTATTTTATGAAGAAATCGGGCAATACATTAAATAAGCGGGAAATTAATAATTACCGCTAAAATAACAAGACGTCACAAAAAAGCATAATACTTATGTACATCGTTAAGTCATCAAGTGTGAAAAATTTAAGTACCTTAAATATCCAAATATGTTTTACCGTTTCTTTTTAACTGGATCTTTAACAAAACATTTATTTTTTAATTCTGGGGGAACTGGGATGTAACCAGTTCTAAATTTTTTTATTGTTTTTTGGCCTTGACGCAGAGTGCTTTGACTCTTGGTGCTCTTGGTAACCTGTTCTCTGATGTGACAGTTGCACGGTTGCACGCATATTATTAATTATTCAAATACTTCTATATCTCTGCTTCTATGTTATTATTATATTAAATATATGGCTGCACGATACTATAGCCGCAGACAACAGCGCACAGTGTCTGTGCAAAACCTCTCTTCTCTATGTCTGTGCACCAATCTTTGACTGTTTGACAGTGTATGTTCTCTGTCTTTGACTATTTAACTATGGATAATGGATTTACAAAGCTAACGAACCAATCTATTCGGAACCCAAAGGAATGGTGAGACCTCTGGTGAGAAATGACTGCCCCAAAGGGGGTTTTTGACTACATGTTCATAAGTTGCCGATGAAGACCAAGATAATAATATTTTGTTCGTCGATTAAAAAATAAAATAGATCTAAATTTTGTTTATTAATAAACATTTAAAATTAAATGACGTTTTATTTGAGATTGAAAAATGTTAGCATAAATTTTATATTAGTCTTGTTGGCAACACTGTTTGGAACATACTCAAGTTTCAACTGTTGGTGACACTGATGTCACATGGCGTTATTGGCCAGAGAAAGTACGTTATTCAGTTTGACATTTTGATTTCCATAGTCATTTGGCGCCTAAAGCTGTCAATTTTTATAGTTTAAAATTAATGAGTAGGAATAGAAGTTAGAACTAATCCACATTTAATAATGGGTGATAATGTACATGGAACGTTTATATGTGAAAAACCTTATAAAATTAGATGGAAACCTGAAGAATTTTTTGAATCTCAATCTTTTTTGACTGGTAGTTGGGATAACCAGATTAACTTCGTGAAATTGTGGACATACACTACAAATGAAGACGATCCTGACATTTATCCCTTTGTTCTTGATTCATTGCCTTGTATTGGCGATGTAACAGAAATACTTGTAAGTGAAATGTAATGACTAATGACATTTCCAGTTAATAATTAATAATATGGTTGCAATAACATATTTAATTACAGTTTTTCAAACAAGAAACTGCTGTTGTGTCATCATCAGCGGGATATATCAAGCTTTTAAACGTGAAAAATGATCAAAATGGAAAATCAGAGTTGTCGGAAATTACAACTTGGGATAAATTGCATTATTTTAATGATCAGGAGGCGAGCCCATGCACTGCAATGTCAGTCTACGATGATGATATTGTAACTGTCGGAGAAGATGGTCGCATCAACTTGTTAACAGCAAAGGAAAAAAAACCAGTACATACTATACGTAAGTACAAACTGTTGTACAGATATGTTTGAAATTGTTTTCGTAATTAATATTTGAACGTAATTTTTCCAGACAATGCTGATAGTTGCTCTTTGCATTGTGTAACTTTTTTGAAGCATAATGAAGCCCTTACGGGAAATTTACGAGGTCAAATGAAAATATGGGATTTGCGTAGTACTGGAGACCAACCTATGAGCACTTTCATGCTTAGTGGGGAACAAATTGGCGCTTCCTGTTTAACAATTCATCCAACTCAACATCATATCGTTTTGGCAGGTGGAGAAGATGGCTCTTTAACGATTTGGGATCTTCGACAGAACACATATCCAGTAACCCTTCTAAATGCCCATTCAGACACAGTTTCGGAAATAAAATTTCATCCACATCACCCTGAAAAGCTTTTTAGTTGCTCAATTAGTGGAGAATTGTGGCATTGGAAATCAAATGTGCAACGAACATCGAACAAGCTTTTAAATTTAGAAGATACTGAAGAATGCTTATGGCTTAATAGTGATGCTGTGAAAAATAGGCTGGAAGTATTTTCTTTAATGCCAAAACTACATAAACCTATTAATTCATTAGATATAAGCAGAGATAAAGTCTTATGTGGTTGTGATAATGAAGCTCTTTATGTTATAAATAATATTGATTTAATAAAAAATTAAGTTTTATAAATTAACAGTTTTTGGAAATTTGATCAACCAAGCAATCCGGCCAGAGAAAAATAATCATGGAAGATAGCCAAATTTTATTTGACTTTAATTCTGGTTCACTTTGACACTTTTTAATTTAATTTGGCGATTTTTAGTAAACTGAAAATTTTAACATCTAAAACTAAACCAAAAATAAAAGGTATTTTTGATTGGGCTTGATACGCCGATAATTGATTTAATTTTGTTTTCATTAACCATGAAACTTTTCGTTTCAATTAATCGATTCTTTACTTATTAATCGTCGTTTTTATAGCACTAATACGAGATTCAAGACAAATTATAAATAAACTGCAAAACAGAAAGCTAACTAACGCCCGGAACGGCTTAATATTTATTATCAGGTAAGTCGAACTAAAAATGTTAAAATGGTTATTTTAATAATTTTTTCCTGTCTATCAAATGGCAAAATTAGATTTTGGGTCCGACGACCCTAAAAGGGTCTCGTAGGGCTTAACTTTGAATTTTTAAATGGGAATCATACTTTTTTTTTCATATTCGGATTCTGCGGAAAATTTTACATACAAATACGTTTTAGTATTTTTTTTTTGACTCGGGTCCTTTGTAGAGCCCCTAAAAATATGCCATGTGGCATGTACAACAAATATCTAAATTTGAAATGATTGATTTCCTTTTACCTAAAATATTCGTTTTGAGGAGAAATTTCACTAATCAATACTTATGGGACCTATGAGTAGTGAAATTTCTTTTCAAAATAAACATTTGAGGTAAAAGTAAGTCAATACCAGGCGGCAATCAAATCATTGCAATCCCACAAATTCAGTTTAAAGCTGATATAGGATTGCCATCGTTCACTCAGTGACCAGGGAACTAAGAACAAAGTATGTTTAATGTGGCGTACCGGGTCATGAAGGAATCTGGGGCAAAGAGATAGCGGATAGCCTTGCTCGACAAGGAGCCTCTGCGAAATTCATTGGACCAGAACCGTCTTGTAGAATTACACAAATATTCAACAAACTGTCAAAAGCTGGAACCGCTTACAGAGGACTTGATCAAACTTAGTAGGACCTAAACTCGAGTGTGTATTTCTATTGTCGCTAGAACAACAAATAATTAAAAACTCCCAAAAGAGGAGCAAACTAAGTTATTTGCTTATAATTCGCTCAATTTAAATCAGATTGTTTCGAGACCTGTCTTAAACGAAAGAGGAGAAAATTTTACATAGATTTTGTATAATATCGTCGAAACACTTTTTTTATACAGCTTTATATTTTGTCTAATACATAGCATACACGAATCGTTTATCTTCGTTTGTTGCATACTTGTACTATGGGAATTTAAAGATAGCGTATGTTCTGTCTTAAAATAAAAAGATTGCAATTGTTCAAAAACGAATGTCATTTCAAATATTAGTCAGTCTTTTGACCTTAGTATTTTGTGAAATGCAACGCCTTCTGGTTTAACGATTTGAATAACTAATTAATTATTAGAACATATTACTTTGACAGATGCAAACGTCATTTTTGACATTTTTTACCATTCCAACACCATGGATGAGCAGAATGAACCCAAATGTTGGGAGGATGTTTGATATGCAAATATGAAGAGGCCTATTGTTTTTGAGAGACGTCGGTGCAAGCGCAAAAGAAATATTTATTATAATGTTGTTTTTATAAGATAATAGTATACTTTTCATAACGGTTTATTGTTTTGTTTTACTGGAGTTTTGTAAAATAAATTTTTGAAAAAAATCGGCGCATGCGTAGAAGAAATATATACTATAAGACTGTTTTTTATATAATAACGGTATACTTTTCATCACGGTTTATTATTATATCTATGTTTACAAAAGTTTTGTAAATTTTTTGGGAAAAGTTGGCGCATGCGCAAAAGAATAATATGCAGTGACGTTGTTTTATATAATAATAGTATATAATATTTCATAATGGTTTATTATTCTATTTTAAAAGAAAGTTTTGTAAAAAGTTTTAGGGGGAAAGGCAGCGCATGCGCAGAAGAGATATGTGCTATAACATTGTTTTTATATAATAATGGTATAACATTCTAAAGTTTTGTTTTTTTTTTTTTTTGGGAAATCGGCGCATGCGCAACAGAGATATTTGCCATAACGTTGTTATTTGATATAATGGTATATTTATCAAAACTTTATATTATTTTATTCTACAAGAAATTTTTGTAAAAAAAGTGTTTTTAATATAAAAACGCCGGGGTGAATTATGTAAAATTTCACGCCTTGAAAATAATCTTGAACTACTTACATTCTCTTACTGGTTACATATTGTTATAGCGCCTCTCTTGTTTCTTTTACAAAAGTATTTAAAAAGTATATAGTGTACGGAACCCTTCGTGTGCGAGTCCGACTCATACTTGACCGGTTTTTTTCTTTTTATATCCATTACATTGTATATAGGGATGCAAAATGATTTTAATATCGATAAATATATCGACATCAGATTGATATGGATAATATCGATCCTTTCAATATCGATATTTTGTTAATTAATTGAACAAACAAAGAAACAAGCACGTAAAGGTCGCTGCACACGAGGCTGGAAACACCAGAGATATTATATCTCTGGGAAACACTCTGCTTGACTTTTTCTGGCCGGCAGGCTGGGTCCGAGGCTGGAAATGACGTCACTCCAAGCTCGCCTGCTAGCTCGCAAGATAGATTTTAAAATTAAAACAGGGGCTATTTTTCTTGCTAGGTCCTCTGCTTGCTCTGAGCAAGAACCGAACAGGAAACAGCATCTTGTTACGTGGGCGACATGAACAAACGCCCACAAACCAACGTAGCGTCATTCTGCTCAGCTCAGAGTCACAACCATAGATAATATACATATCTATGGTCACAACAGACACGATTTGCTCTGTGTTTATATTTGAACAGTCACTGCGCGCGCACCAGATGTATCCACAAAGCCAACTTGAAAAGACGGCTCGTGTGAAGCGAGCACATACAGTCTATTAAAAAAACCAGCGCTAGAAAACTAGTAGTTAAATCTAGCAAAGAATCTAGCGGCAAATTCAGCCTCGCGTGCAGAGGCCTCAAATACTTATTACTTATAATTTCTATGATCGCACCACTTTTCAGCCTTTTACCAACACAAAAAAATAGCCGCGAAATTCGAAATTCTTTGTCACATTTACCCTCTGATATTTTTATGTCATAATATCGATTATATCATATTGGGAATGTAAGTATATCGATATTTTTGTTTCGATATTATCGATGATATTGGTCGACTGATATATCGTTACAACCTTAGTTGAATATATTTTCCATAAAAACCAATAACAACTTTTCCCTGTTGGCTTTTGGTGGATCCATACACTTCTGTTCTGCAGAGAAGTGAGAACTTTTCTGTCTGTGACAGCTGAAGTTACAGCGGTTTGAGGTTATAAAATGTTTTGATTGTCAATTGTAATAAACAAAAAGTGTACCTAATTTTTCAGGTGTTCCAGTGGCTCTATTGCTAATACTTATGAGACTAATGCAATGCAAAATACAAACCGTTTTATATACATTTAGTTTTTTCTTAGGATGCATTTTGACAATAATCATAACCTCATTAAACAAGAATCAAAATATAGAAAAAGTATATTCGCAATATGAAGAATATGCTAAACCACAATCTGGCGATTATGATCTTGTAATATTTATTTTATCTGCCCCACATAATGGTGATAGACGCGCAGTAATACGAGAAACGTGGTTAAAATTATTGAATAATATTCAGTATGACAACGAACTTGAAAATTTTAGAGTAAAATACTACTTTTTGATAGGAAGTCTACAGTTAACGTCTGATACAATATTACACTTAAGTAATGAGCAATCATTGCACAGCGATTTGCTTTTTCTCAACGTTAAAGATGAGTATTCTTTGCTAACATTAAAAGTATTAAAAAGTTTTGTTTGGCTGAATAAACAAGTGAATAAAAACAATTTTGTTTTCAAATATCTTTTAAAATGTGATGATGATACGTTTGTACGCATAGATGATTTATCAAAAGAAATCGTAAATGTTTACAATGAACAATTTAATAGTAATTTGAAGAAAAGCGTTTATAAACATTTGTATTGGGGATACTTTAATGGTAATGCAAGGATAAAAAGAAACGGTAAATGGAAAGAAGACAATTGGATATTGTGTGATAATTACTTACCATATGCTCTCGGTGGAGGATATATATTGTCGAATGGCTTAATAGCATTTATAGCCAATAACTCTGAGCATTTAAGGTAAAAGAGCCGAATTTGTATGCAATTTAAACATTTTCAAAACATAAGTAAAAATTACATTGATTTTTTAGTTTGTACAACGCAGAAGACGTTAGTTTAGGAGTTTGGTTAGCACCCGTAAATGGTATTTATCGAAAACATGATGTCCGTTTTGACACAGAATGGACTTCTCGAGGTTGCAAAAATAGCTTTTTAGTAACGCACAAACACACTGCCGAAGAAATGAAAAAAATGTATAAAAACATTATGACTTCAAATAAACTTTGTCTCAGTGAAAACACAAATCGATATACGTACGAATATAATTGGAACGTTTTGCCTAGTAAATGCTGTAACAGAGACGAAAGTATTGTATAACTGTCGAAAATAATTACCAATATATTAAATAGTTTTAATTTTGAACTTTTATTTTATAAAGATGAATAAAGAAAAAAAAACTAATCTAATAAAAACTGAATTATTTTAATTGTACCTTTGTCAAAAAAAACAATTGCTGTTTCTTTTTGTAAGTTTTTTTATTGTATATTAGAATAAATTACAATTTACTGTATAAAAAGCGATACGGTTTATTTTAAAATTAAACTTTCTCAATTATTTTTATTGAGTATCAGAACGAGACTTACACTAACTAGCTTTTACACTCATAAAAAAAATAACGCGTTTAGTTTGTACTCAATGAAAAATCTACAATCTACATTACACTGTATTTGAAGCGTGTTACAAAAAAATGTTCTCATTAGTAAAAAGAACACCCTAATACGATCAATATCGTTGAGCATGGCAGTATTTGTCTAAGCCATTAAGACACTAATGACCTCGACTGCTTAGTGTCTATAATTTAAACTGGACTGATAATTTTGTGTGAGATCACTTGGTAGCACAAATCAGAGATCTGAGCAGTTTTAGTTCAAATTGTAATACCATTAAATTCAAAATAAACAGAATAGGGTATTTGACTCAAAAAAAATGTATTGTATTAACAGAGCACTAAATTTTTAGCAAAATTTTTTTGTGCGCATTACTTGTATGCTCAGTACCCGTTGTACCACGGTAACTCAGGCACACATATTTCTTGTCCATTATCCTATCTGTACCACTGTGCAAAATTTCTACGTGAATCAAACACTTCATGAATAATGGGTCATGAGCTCTTGGGCTATAATAAATGTTGAAAAATATTATTTTGTATCTACGTTTCTATGGTTAAAATTTAATAAATACAAACACTTGAAACTGACGCAACGCGACCATAGAACGCGATGCTCAAAGTCACGTGACAATTTTGTAGATTGCCACCGTTTTTCGTGAACCTACATTGCAATATTGATATCCACGAAAAGTGCTTAACATTAAAATGGGTATAAATATAAGTTATCCTTAAAAGATACACATATGCCATCGTGAACTTTTCTGTAGATCTATAAAAGAGGAACAAGTCCACCATACATTGCTTTGTTATATCTCAAAAGGAATTCGGCAGCGATTTCAATGAAAGCTTGATTTTTTCCGACATCTTCAACAATCATTGTCACATTTCAACCAATTTACACAAAACATTAATGAATATGCACACAAATCTTTCTCTTGAATCACTCAGTCCATTGTTGAAAACCGTATGAAAATCCCTCTTCGGTAGTTTTTAAATTTATCGCATTCAGACAGACAGACAGACGCGGCGGGGGAACTTTGTTTTATATGTAGTGATTTAAATACGTTTACAAAACTTATATAACAAAAATAATATTCCTAAAAAATATTTTAGAGCATAAAATTTAATAATACAAAAAAAAATTCAGTCATTACGGAATATTACAGCAAAAACAAAAGATATAACCTACTTAACTAAGAACAGAATTCTTTTGTGTGTGTTTTTTTAATTGAACACATTTAAATAACTAAGGTATTGTCAGCAGGGTCCCACTGTGCTTTTTTAATCTTTTTTCCGTTTAAATTTGTTGACGGAGGAGTATTTTCACATTGTACACCCTTCTTTTTAATTAAGATTTTCCGTTGATCTTTTTTGTACACAGGTATTTTAGTAACTGCATAATTTGTCAATCGTTTTGGATCGTCATTTTCTTTCAAACGACCATTGGCCGATTTCGATCGGCAGTGAGACTTGTTAGAATTTCGAACACTCAGCGGAGTACGATTACTATTAATTGATGTTCTTTTCGGTGTAACATTTTTAGACGGAATGTCTTCATAAATTCGGTTTAAAACTGAATTTGCATTTTGAGTTTTTACATTTTGGTCCCTATCGATATTTGATAAATCTGGAGTTGATTTTGTTAAATTTAATTTGTTTATTATTTCTTCAGGTTCTTCAAATTCAATTTCCTCCCCATTATCAAAAGAAAACGAATCAATTTTTTCCATAACTTGTTGAATGTCAGCAACGCTTTCAGTTGGTATATCTGATAAATTATGTTTATCTTCCTTTTCTGCACTATTATCGCTATCTGATTCAACATTGTTCAAATCGATTTCTCCTATTTTACGTACTACTTGTATTGGAGTTCTAGCAAATTCAACTGTCGGTGATCTAGGATCTACATCTACTGTTTCTAGGACCTGAATTGGGGTCCTATTTATAGCACTGGGAGACCTAGGATCTAATATTTGATCTAAAGATAAACCTTCGGGAGCAATAATAGCGTCCTCCTCTTTTTGAACATCTTTATTTTCAGTTTCATAAAGACTGGAATATTTAGCACGTAGTATATCTTTAGGTGCTGTTAAATTATTAATTCTTTTAACAGGCGTCATAGACGATTTTTTTGATTGGAAAACTGCATCGATATCAGTCTCAATGTAATCTAAATTTGTTTCAAGTACACCTACGTACGATCTCCTTTTTTCGCATACTTTTTTTATGGGTGAACTTTCGAGTAACTTGGGAGTTTGTGGTAATTCCGCAGCAATATTATCATCTGATTTGTGAAACTCCGAAATTTCAATCTGTTTCAGTTCCGGTTTATCAATTTTAGTTTCATCTAATACAATTTCATTGTTTGAGTGAGACTTTATGATATTTTTCATTGGATTTAACTTATTAAATATGTGCATCCTCATTGTGCCATTTTTCTTAAGCTGATTTTGGTTATTTTTAACAATAATTGGCGTGCGAGTGATTTCACACGAAGGCGATCTTGGATCTAACTCAAGAACATTGAAACCAGGAATGGCCGAAGACATTCTTTTAGCATCATCTACATGGCTGTTTTCAAATATCATCGAAATTGTCTGAAAACAGTAATTTACTTTAATATTTTTGTGGTGAACGAATTATAATTTTGTATTGAACGAAATTAATTTCCTCGTGCGTGCACCGAATATGAAAAAAGTTCTTGATTCACTCGATCTGAAGATATTGTGGATCACGTTGACATTTTGTGAAAAATTTGACTGACAAAAAACGTCTCAAAAAAAGCAAGCTGCTGCAGAATTCTAGTTTAGAAAACGTGCTTCTAAACATCATTCTTCGTACTTACCTGGGGCTGAATCGGTGTTCGGGAAAACTCATTAGTTGGTGAACGAGGGTCCCATTCTTTTTGTTGTCTTTCTGGTGTCATTATCGGACTTGAAGGTTCCAAAGTCGCAGAACTATACACATTCTCAACAGTCAGTGCCTTGCTCAGTGGATTACCCATCTATTATATTTTAATAACGATTATTTTCTCACAAAAATGTACAAAATAAAAAAATGACATAATAACATTAATTTGCGTACATACCTTAAATAAAAATAATATGCAAATTTATTATTAGTTTGAAAACAGTTATTATCTATCAATTAACTCCTTCTTTGCAGTTAAAACATTCAAATATTTTATTGAAAACCAAACAGCAAACTAAAACATAACCAAACTGACTAAACTACATCCAAACTTTTCTTAACGACAATTTGACACATTTCAGTTACAAACAAAATTATTTTAAAAAATCATAGACATTAAATCTATGGTAAATTATATGGTTTAAGTCATGAAGTATAGGTTTATATCTTCGGAACTAAAGGCCGATGCACACGAGGCTAGAAACGCTGCTAGATTCCTTGCTAGAGTTGTCTACTAGTTTTCTTGATTGCTGTTAACTGTTAAGTGCTCGCTTCACAGGAGACTATTTTTCAAGCGTGTTTTGTGGATAGATTTGGTGCGCGCGCAGTGACAGTTCGAATATAAACACAAAGCAAAACGTGTCTGTTGTCTGGCAGAATGACGCCATGTGGGCGTTTGTTCAAGTGCCCACGTGAAGATACTGCTTCCTGATTGGTTCTTGCTCATACCTAGCAACAAATCTAGGAGGGAAAATAGCCCCTGTTCTAATTTTAAAACTTATCTTCTGAGTTAGCAAGGCAGCCCGCAGTGACGTCATTTCCAGCTTTGTACCCAGCCTACCGGCTAGCAGAACTCCTAGCAGCGTTTCTAGCCACGTGTGAAGCCGGCTTTGTTTGAAATACGATAAGTAGGTTTACACTAATATGTCCATGACTATTTATTAAAATTATTCCGGTGGGTCGAAACCCCCGCCAACCGCAATTGAATTTTTAAAGGAAATTTTTTTATTACAAACATTTTTTAACCTCATAATTAAAAAGTTATATGGATTTAAAAATATTTTTAACTAAATTTAATTTGTGTACATGTCCATCATGGACGTCCATGATGTCCATAGATAATATATGTATCTATGGTACTATCAAACTCACCATAGAGACAATAGCCATAAAAACATTACATCATCGGAACTTACCTAAAAAGTATTTTTAAATTCCATTACTTTAAATTATGAGATAAAAAAAATAATGTAAACGTATAGTTTTGCTATAAAACTTGTATGTGCGAAACGATTTTAAAGTTAAATGTCATTTCAACCTATTCGGTTATGATGTAAGAATACCTATTTTCGAATCAACTTTAGACGCGGTTGGTGGGGGCTTCGGCCCATGGGAACCCGCCAACCATGAGTTTGAGCACGTTAAAAACGTAAACTTCGAAATAAAGTAAACAACATTCTATTCGAAGATGCATAGGATAACCGTTTTTTTGGGTGACTGGAAGTTACCCCTTTTTCACGGTCCGGCCCTCTCCAGCTTGCAAAACATTGTATTTTTTTTGTTAAGGTTTAAATTTCCCAAATATCCGGGAACTCGCCTATTCGAAGATCCATAGGGTTTTAGTGTTACGGGCTCTTGCGCTATAATGTACTGAATTATATTTATATATTTTTAGGCGCGACCCAAGCTTTAGCTGGATCACCTATGTACTCGCTTTGTGTGAATCTGTGTCACGTTTTTTTGTGTCATGCGTACAGCCCAAACACCTTAACCGATTTTAAAAAACTGTTTTCTGTTCGATTCGTCTCCGCGTAACTTAGCTCGTTACGTCGTCCGATTCTTGAATTTTAACCCCAGAGGGGAGCAATAAGGAAAAAACGAAGTTTTTCGCTTATAACTCCCTCAATTCAAATCAGATCGGTTCGAAACCTGTTTTAAACGAAAGAGGAGGAAATGTTACATAAATTTTCGTACAACAGAATATGCCCAAACAGTTTTTTTATACAGATTTATATAGAAATAAATTCAATTTGATATAACCGTTGGCAAACATCTTTCGGTTATCTCTCTCTGTTGCACGGTTTAACATGGCAATTTAAAAATTGCGTATGTTCTGTCTTAAAATAAAATTGGTTGATAATTTTATTTATATTAAATTTGAATAACTAAATATTAGAACATAATACTTTGACAGATGCAAACGTCATTTTTGATATTTTTTACCATTCCGACACCACGGATGAGCGGATTAAAACGAAATTTTGAAAGGATGTTTGATATGCAAATATGAAGTGCCCTATTGTTTTTGGGAATACTTAGCGCATGTGTAGAAGATACATATACTATAAGGTTGTTTTTTATATAATAATGGTATATTTTTCATACCGGTTTATTATACTATTTTTACGAGTTTTGTAAATTTTTTTGGAGAAAATTGGCGCATGTGCAAAAGAGATATATGCCGTCGTTGTTTTTTTTTTATATAATAGTGGTGTACTTTTAATAATGGTTTTTTATTCTATTTTACAAGAAAGTTTTGTAAAATGTTTTTTTAAGGGAAAGTCGGCGCATGCGCAGAAGAGGTATAAGTTAGTTGTTTGTATATAACAATGGTATACTTTTCATAACGGTTTATTATTATATCTATTTTTAAAGAGTTTTGTATATTTTTTTGGGACAAATCTGCGCATGCGCAAAAGAGATACATGCCTTAGTTGTTTTTTATATAATAATGGTGTACTTTTTATGTTTTATTATTCTACTTTACAAGAAAGTTTTGTAAAATGTTTTTTTGAGGGAAAGTCGGCGCATGCACAGAAGAGATATAAGTATATGCTATAAAGTTGTTTTTATATAATAATGGTGTATATTTCATAACGGTTTATTATACTATCTATTTTTGCGAGCTTTGTAAATTTTTTTTAGAGAAAATTGGCGCATGCGCAAAAGGGATATATTACCTATGCCGTCGTTTTTTTTTTATATATAATAGTGGTGTACTTTTAATAATGGTTTATTATTCTACTTTACAAGAAAGTTTTGTAAAATGTTTTTTGAGGAAAAGTCGGCGCATGCGCAAAGAGGTATAAGTTATAAAGTTGTTTGTATATAGGAATGGTATACTTTTCATAACGGTTTTTTGCACATACCGCTAAACTAGCGGTATGTGCTTTATTATCGCTTTGTGCGTCAGAGCTGACTTTCGTTCATATAAGAAGTTATATCTAAGTTAATTTCACACGAAATCCATTCAAATTGAAGCTTTTTGAAAAGAGGAGATTCTAATCTATAAAAAAGAACCATTTTTAAATCAATTCGAGTTCATAAATACTATTAAAATTGTAATTGAAAATCACAAACAGCAGTTGTCGGTTGGTCTGTACGTATGTACGTACGTCACGACTCTACAGATCGCAATTTTGGTCGGATTGCCTTGGGTTATATTTTATTCACTTTGTTTACTATCAGACCAGAACCCTATTTAAATTCACTAAAATGTGTTCAGTAGTTTAATTTTTCTAAACAGTTTTATTTTATTATTTTTGACAGCTAATAGTTAAAAAAAAAACAATATAATAATTGCTGTGTAAATATAGTGTAATCCATAAAACAAGTTCTACACTTCTATACCGTGATAACACCACTACACTTAGTAGGCTTCGTAGTGTAATGGTTATGCCGTTGGATCCCCAAGGGCATGGTCCTGGGTTCGATTCTTTACGAAATAATTGATTTTTTTCTTTTTATTTTGTTTTATTTTATTCCACTTGATATTAATTATATATTATATTATGTATAGTTCTTAATTTTTTTTATTTTTGCAAACTTAAAAAAAATATTTTTTCAATTTTTAATTATTTATTTCTTTAAATTTTTAAATCTTTTTAAATTTATTAAAAATATTTTTTAATTGTTATTTTTTTATCATACAGTGGAAAACTTGCGGGATGTGCACTTTTGGTTTTGCCAACTATTATTCGATCTATTTTCACAAGTTAAGTATATTTTTTGGGAAAAATCGGCGCATGCGCAAAAGTGATACATGCCATAGTTGTTTTTTATATAATAACGATGTACCGTTTATAACGTTTTATTATTCTACTTTACAAGAAAGTTTTGTAAAATATTTTTTTGAGGAAAAGTCGGCGCATGCGCAGAAAAGGTATAAGTTATAAAGTTATTTGTATACCTATAACAATGGTATACTTTTCATAACGGTTTATTATTCGACCTATTTGTACAAGTTTTGTAAAATTTTTTGGGATAAATCGGCGCATGCGCAAAAGAGATTCATGCCATCGTTGTTTTTTATATAATAATGGTGTACTTTTTTAATGTTTTATTATTCTATTTTAAAGAAAATTTTGTAAAAAATTCTTTGAGCGAAAGTCAGCGCATATACCTATGCTATAAAGTGGTTTTTATATAATAAATTGGGTACTTTTCATAACGGTTTATTTTTCTATCTGTTTTTACAAGAAAGTTATGATTTTTTTTTCTAAACTCATAATTTCAGAAATATTTTGAAAAAAAATCTGTTTTTCTTTTGTTCTGAAGATGTTAGGTAGTTGACAAACATTCTTTGTTTAATTTTTGCATGACATAATAACATATATTACATAGAGAACCATGAAATTATTAAAATTATTTTTTCCTTTCTGTGTTTCAATATTTTCAACTGTTATTTTTTTCTCAGATTAAGTAAATTAAGTTATATTATTAAGCTCCAAGTGTCGTTAAATATATACACCGATTTTCAAACAACACACCGGGGTATATGATGTAAAATTTCGCGCCTTGTAATTCTCAAATTACTTGGGTATATACTCCCACTGATTGTTAATATAATTGTCAGAAAAATTTGTGGATAATTTTATTTATATTGAAGAATTCTAATCAAACACTAATCAAAGCTTTGGACAACATAAAAAGCATCAAAATCAAAAATGTTTCTAACTAAATACAACTAAATTATCAAATTTCCTCTTAGTTCCACTCACTAAAAAAATCCGACTGTACAAAAACATTTCTTTTGAATACGAAAATAAAATAAAAGAATTACATTTATTGAGTTTTTTTATTTATTAAAAATACTATTTTTTTTGAAGTATTTGGATTGCAGTTAATGGAACTATTTGATTCTGATAAATTTAAAACTTTTGGCTTATCATTAACACTATTATCACTTTTCACAAGATTATCAGGTACACTAGGGCCATACATACACTTATTTTTGTTAAAGACATTTTGATTTTTTATTTCAAAATGTTTTTTAATAGAATAATTCTTTTTGGTAGGATTACAATCATTGTTTTTATTATTTCGAGGATCAATCTCTGGAGGTATTCCTTTCCAAACATCTTGATTTACATTTTTCAACCGATCCTCCGATATCATTATAGCCGGATGTTTTCGTTTACGATTCTTATTTTTAAATACATCTTTATAACTACTGTTTGTACCAGATATCTTACTGACTTCATTAATTTTTACACCATTAAAATCTTGCAGATTAGGAGTTCTTGTAGTCGTGCTTTCTTCTAAAACATCATCAAATTCAGAGACGTTTCCTGCCTGATCTCGTGAATTTGTTTCTACCCGTTCAATTCTTTGTAATCTAAACGCAACATCTTTTTGCCGCTGTCGCAATTTAGAACGAGTTTCCTGTATACTTTCATATTCTGGACCATAACATACATGCAATACACCTCCATAGAATGATTTTGTATCCAAAAAACGTTTAGCGATACGAGCTGATTGTATTCTTTCAAAAGTGACCCGATAGCATTCGGTGAACATTTCAGTTTTTAAATTAGGCATTAAAGCCATCAATTTGATTCTTCCATATTTCATACAGAGTGATTTGAGTTCTGGTCGCAAATTAATTTTTGGGACACCGTAAACTAGAATATGATTTGATTCATTGTTTACTGTGTAAACCTGCGAACAAAAATGCATTTTGACGAGAAAAAAATACAAAAATAACATTAAATTTACAAGACCTTACCTTTACCGCTGTTAATTTACGACCTTGCCGATACAGAGGTCTTGTAGTAGAAAGTGGTTGTTGCTTATGGTGTTCTAATTCGATGGTCTCACTACTTTCCATTATAATAAACTAATTAAAGAGCTGTAAAGAGTAAAAAATATCATCACTAATCGGTTAAAAATTTGAGGTTATCTTTTATATATGTCACAATGACATTTCGAAGAATGCAAAAATAAAAGTAAAAATGTATAGCTTTTTCATGTTGTCCTTGTATAAATGATAAAAAGAGTAATTTACCGAAAAATATTTCAGGGATACGTTTTGTTTCTAATCTTGAACGTACCGTTTCTGTTTCTTCTCTAGTTTCTCTAACCCAGAATTTTCAATTTAGTGAGGTTACGGCGAGAGTTACGTGAAAACCTCTCTTCTCTATGGTTACGTGTCTGTTGAACTCTACCTCTGCTGTATGGAGGGCCCATGGACATATATTCCTATGTCCATGGGAGGGCCATACTCTGCTGGTTACCAACGTTACTGGTTACTTTGGTGTTTTGTGTGCAGAATCCAATCATGCAGAGGAAGACAAAATCCAGTATCTATGGTTACAGACTTTACAGTAAAGAAAATACATTTTGCAACAAAATCGGACCGGACCCATATAAACAGAATCTGTAGTTTTAATCGGTTTGTAAACAATTTTGTTTACAAGCTTTTCATATAATGAGATTCAAAACACGTTTGGGAGTTTGATTAAATAAAAGAAGCACAGCAAAGAAATCATTTTTCGTCTGCAAACAAAAGTATTATAAAAGTATTATAAAATGGTTTCTCAAAAAATAGAAAATATAAAAAATGTTATGAAAAATAGTACGTAATATTTTTATTACAATTTTGTAACAGCAATATTAACATAAAAAAACATTTATTTTTATAGGGATAGATTTTAAGATTAAATTAAATTGTAGATTATAGATTTTTCAGAACTGAGGTCATTGGCGCGTATATAATAAATTTTTGAATGTCGATAATCAAAATTAAAAAAATAAACGAAAAAAAACCTAGTTGTTAATAAAATTGAACTAAAAAGTCAAAAATAGTTATATTCCGATTAGAAATAAGTCGTTTTATACGTACTTATCAGTCTCAAGTTTTCAAATAAAAGCGTGTTACACCGTCTTTTTGTTCTCTCTTGTTATTAAAGTGTAACAGGCTTTTATTTGAAAATTTGAGACTGCGATAAGTACGTATAAAACGACTTATTTCTAATCGGAATAAAATTATTTTTAACTTTTTAGTTCATTTTTATTAACAACTAATAAAAGCTTGTTTTTAAAAAATGTTTTTTCGTTTATTTATTTTTAAGTTTTTAATGTGCTTTATTAAAAGTGCGATTTGCTTCCGGACAAAATCTGGACCGGTCAGTTAGTTATTATAATATTGTATTGTTATCACTGAAATATAGTTATAATTCAGTGATTGTTATCGAATTCGAAACCACATATGTAGGTATGCAAAAATTCAACTCCATCGGATAACGGGAAATAGTTAAGAGTGCAATTTGCAACCGGGCGAAAGCCGGAACGGTCAGTTAGTTATTATAATATTGTATTGATATCGGAACTAAATACTTACATATGCAAAATTTCAACTGCATCGGACAACAGGGAGTAGTTAAAAGTGTAATTTGCAACCGGGCGAAAACCGAAACGGTATAAGTTTTTTTTTTTTTTTTAATAGTTTGTGGCCTGACTCTATGTCTTTGGCCAGTAGCCGTATGTATGAGCTTTATTCCGATTTTCGTTTCTTTCGTTTCTATTCTTTTATTCGGCACTCTTTCAAGTATGAATAGATTGCTTTATAGGAGGAGTAGTCTTGTTCGGATAGGATGTTGATTACATCGTCCCAATTAGTACATTTTTGAATGTTATTAACATTGAATAGGATATATCTTAGGTGTAAGAATTTTGGACACTGGAAAAGTATATGATATGTGTCCCCTTCACCTGTTTCACATACACACATAGGGCTTTGAATTACTCTTATCCTGTTCAAATGTGAGTAACTGCTGCAGTGTCCCATGCGGATCCTGTTAAATGTATTTATAAAACCTCTATTTTCCTCAAATTGTTTATACCATGGATTTAGACTAATTTTGGGTTTGATTCTGTTTAACTGTGTTCCTGTGAGCTGCTTGTGAGTGTTCCAAGTGTTCTGCCATATCTGTAAACATTTATTTTTGGAGTTAGTATACCTATATATCAGTGTATGGTAAGAAATTAGTGTTACTTGGTGTTTTTTCTGTTGCGCTTTTGGCTAGATAGTCAGCTAGATTGTTTCCTTGTATAGAGTTGTGTGATGGTATCCAGGTTATTGTTACTGTGTTCCCTGTTTTTTCTATGTTGTAAAGGAGTTGTTTTATCAAAAGTATTACATTTGATGTATTGCTGGTTGTATTATTTGTTTCTAGTGTATTTACTACACTCTGCGAATCCGACAATATTATCGAGTTATGTAATTTGTGGTTCAATATGTACAGTAATACTTCGTATATTGCGTATGCCTCTGCCGTATATATTGAAGCGTGATTGTGTAGTCCGAAGGTGCGGTGAGATTTTAGAGTTGGAGAGTACCACGCAAATCCCGTGTTACCCGTTTCATTATTCTTTGAGCCGTCCGTGAAAAATATCGTGTGATCTTTGTAATTTTCGATGATTTCTGCCTGTAGAAGAATGGGATTGATTAGTGCTGAAGTGTATACCTGTTTACTAATAAAACTAATATTGATGATGTTTGGGGGTGTATTAGGGCCTCGTATTCTATTTTGTATATCGGGAGATTGCTTGTACTGCTTATGATTTCTTCCTCTTGAAGATATCTGTATCTTTCCAAACTATCCACTATTATTGGCAGGGTTTTGTGAGCCCAATAATTTTTGATTGTGATATATTTGCTTAATAAATTTAATTTTATTACGATTTTGTTGTTGCCGCGAGATAGAGATTTTATTATGTACCTATCTGATAAATATCTTCGTCGTATTGACAGTGGGGTGATGCATGAGTCTACCTCCATTGCTATTATAGGTGAAGATTTCATATAGCCCATTACTAATCTGATTGCCTGATTCTGTACAGTATCCAGTTTTTTAGGCGCGAATAGCGTAAGCTAAAGCGCCTATATGTACTCGCTTTGTCTGTGAATCTGTGAATCTGTGTGTCACGTTTTTTTGTGTCACGCGTACAGCCCAAACGCCTTAACCGATTTTAAAAAACTTTTTTTTGTTCGATTCGTCTCCGCGTAACTTAGCTCGTAACGTCGGCCGATTTTTGAATTTTGACCCCAGAGGGGAGCAATAAGGAAAAAACGAAGTTTTTCGCTTATAACTCGCTCAATTTAAATCAGATCGGTTCGAAACCTGTCTTAAACGAAAGAGGAGAAAATTTTACATAAGATTCGTACAACAGAAAATGCCCAAACAGTTTTTTTATACACATTTATATAGAAATAAATTAAATTTGATATAACCGATGGCAAACATCTTTCGGTTATCTCTCTCTGTTGCACGGTTTAACATAGCAATTTAAAAATTGCGTATGTTCTGTCTTAAAATAAAATTGGTCGATAATATTATTTATTACAATAATGAAATAAAAAGGTAGCATTTGTTCAAAAACGGATGCCGTTTCGAATATTTGTGAAATGCAAAGCCTTCTGAGTTAACAATTTGAATAACTAATTAACATAATACTTTGACAGATGCAAACGTCATTTTTGACATTTCTTACCATTCCGACACCACGGATGAGCGGATTGAAACCAAATTTTGGGACGATGTTTGATATGCAAATATGAAATGGCCTATTGTTTTTGGGGAAAATCGGCGCATGCGTAAAAGAATATATCTCTTATAATGTTGTTTTATATAATAATAATAGGGGAATTATAAAACGGTTGAATAAAGAAAAACTTGGTGACTGATGATGAGATACTGTTTTAATAACTTGAGATATTAAAATAATAGTTGGGTGACTAAATTAATAAGTGAGCGACTAAATTACTAAGTGAGCGACTAGAATGCCTTCGGTAATTTTGAAGCAGATATCTTCAACCGATTGAGATGAAAATTTGTATACACGTTTAGTTTGGATGACAATGCATGGTTAGCTGTGTGACGTCACTCTAAATCCAATATGGCGGACTTCTAAATATGGCGAACTAATTTTATTATGCTTTCCTACAATATGGGTATCAAATGAAAGGGCTGGCTGAGAATAACTCGAAAAATATAGTGACGTCACTCTAAAAACAATATGGCGGACTTCTAAAGATGGCGGACTAAATTTTTTATGCTTTCCTACAATATGGGTATCAAATGAAAGGGCTTGCTGAAAATAACTCGAAAAAAAAAAGTGACTTCACTCTAAATCCAATATGGCGGACTTCTAAAGATGGCGGACTAATTTTATTATGCTTTCCTACAATATGGGTATCAAATGAAAGGGCTTGCTGAAAATAACTCGAAAAATAAAGTGACGTCACTCTAAATCCAATATGGCGGACTTCTAAAGATGGCGGACTAATTTTATTATGCTTTCCTACAATATGGGTATCAAATGAAAGGGCTTGCTGAGAATAACTCGAAAAATAAAGTGACGTCAGTCAAAATCTAATATGGCGGACTTCTAAAGATGGCGGACTAAGTTTATTATGCTTTCCTACAATATGGGTATCAAATGAAAGGGCTTTCTGAAAATAACTCGAAAAAAAAGTGACGTCACTCCAAATCCAATATGGCGGACTTCTAAAGATGGCGGACTAAGTTTTTTATGCTTTCCTACAATATGGGTATCAAATGAAAGGGCTTGCTGAAAATAACTCGAAAAATAAGGTTACGTCACTCTAAATCCAATATGGCGGACTTCTAAAGATGGCGGAATAAGTTTATTTAGCTTTCCTACAATATGGGTATCAAATGAAAGGGCTTGCTGAGAATAACTCGAAAAATAAAGTGACGTCACTCTAAATCCAATATGGCGGATTTCTAAAGATGACGGACTAATTTTATTATGCTTTCCTTCAATATGGATATCATATGAAAGGGCTTGCTGAGAATAACTCGAAAAATAAAGTGACGTCACTCTAAAACCAATATGGCGGACTTCTAAAGATGGCGGACTAAGTTTTTTATGCTTTCCTACAATATGGGTATCAAATGAAAGGGCTTGCTGAAATTAACTCGAAAAATAAAGTGACGTTACTCTAAATCCGATATGGCGGACTTCTAAAGATGGCGGACTAATTTTATTATGCTTTCCTACAATATGGGTATCAAATGAAAGGGCTTGCTGAGAATAACTCGAAAAATAAAGTGACGTCACTCTAAAACCAATATGGCGAACTTCTAAAGATGGCGGACTAAGTTTTTTATGCTTTCCTACAATATGGGTATCAAATGAAAGGGCTTGCTGTAAATAACTCGAAAAATAAAGTGACGTTACTCTAAATCCAATATGGCGGACTTCTAAAGATGGCGGACTAATTTTATTATGCTTTCCTACAATATGGGATCAAATGAAAGGGCTTGCTGAGAATGACTCGAAAAATAAAGTGACGTCACTATAAATTCAATATGGCGGACTTCTAAAGAGG
The DNA here is from genome assembly GCA_963575645.1 of Xanthostigma xanthostigma. Lineage (NCBI taxonomy): Eukaryota > Metazoa > Arthropoda > Insecta > Raphidioptera > Raphidiidae > Xanthostigma > Xanthostigma xanthostigma. Next base: position 46,997,889 of record OY754464.1, read on the forward strand.
GCGGACTAACCTTTTTTTGATAAAGGGGTATGCGAATTGTTTCGCAGTGAAACGCGATGGGGCAGAGGTGGAGTTTTTAAAAAAATATTTCCGGGGAAACGATAAGTATGCGAATTGTAATTCCGGGGTGAACGATAAAGGGGTATGCGAATTGTCTCGCAGTGAAACGGGAAGGGGCAAATGTGGAGTTTTTAAACAAACAATTTCGGGGTGTACGATAAACGGGTATGCGAATTGTCTCGTAGTGAAACGGGAAAGGGCAAATGTGGAGTTTTTAATAAAACAATACCGGGCTGGACGATAAATATACACCGATTTTCAAACAAAACACCGGGGTATATGATGTAAAATTTCGCGCCTTGTAATTCTTGAATTACTTGGGCATATACTCCCACTGGTTAAGTGTTGTTTTACTAACATTGGAGTACAGAAAGCAACCATAATCTAGTCTAGATCTTATTATTGCTTTATAAACTATGGTCATAACTGTGGGGTGTGCTCCCCACCAAGTGCGAGATATTGTTCTCATTATGTTAAGGTATTGAAAACTGCTACTAGAAAGATGTTCAATATGTTTATTCCATTTTAACTTAGTGTCTAGGTACATGCCTAAAAATTTATGATTGGATTTAGTGGGTATGATCTTGTTTGCTAGTTTTGTCTGTATGTTCGGAATTATTCTTTTGTTAGTAAATGGTACCGTGACACTTTTTTCTGGGGTGATTGTTAAGTGTAATTCAGATAGGTATTGATTTAGTTGATCGAGTCCCGTATTAATGTCCCTAGTACAAGTATTGAGATCTTGGTGCTGTTTGTATATGACAATATCATCTGCATATTGGAGTACTCTGCACACATTGTTTACTGACAAGCCCAGTTTAATTGTGTATAAGTTAAACAATATTGGGCTAAGAACTCCACCTTGTGGAAGACCTTTGATACTGTCCTGGGGCTTTTTGTGTAGTTTTGGAATCTAATAGTAACGGTTCTTTTTGATATGAGTTTATGTATGATTTTAATTAGTTTTGGTGGAATGTTTAACGAGTATAATATGTCTATAAGAGTTGGTATGTGTACGTTGTCATAAGCTGATTTGATGTCTATAAAGGTGGCGACAACCGATTCTTTTCGGGAGAATGATAGAAGTATGTCCGTGACTAGAGTAGTTAAGTTGTCTGTTGTACTTTTGCCTTTTCTAAATCCAAATTGATAGTCAGTCGTTATTTTATTTGTTTCTGTCCAGTGCTCTAATCTTGTTTTTATAATGGTCTCAAATATTTTACCTAGGCATGATGATAATGCAATTGGTCTATATGACGTGTGCTCGTTTGGGTTTTTGTTATGTTTTAATATTGGGATTATAATTTGATCTTTCCATTCGGAGGGGGGATTGTCTGTGTTGAGTACATGATTATAAACTTTGAGTAATTTATTTTTTAAAAGTGGAGTTAATTGCTGAATCATGCTATAGGTAATGTTATCTTTTCCGGGTGCCGATTCTTTTTTATTTTTTAGACCATAGTTTAATTCACTGATTGTAATTGGGTTTGTTAGCTTATGGTTTGTATTCTGTGTTGTGATTGTGATTTCAGTCTCGTTGAGTTCTGGTACATGGTCCGGGATAAGGTTTCTCGTAAATTTCTCTAGCCATATGGATGGGTCTTTATTGTACTGTGGAATTTCGCTATTAATGTTTTTGAATATTTTAATCGTTTTCCAAATACTGGTGGAAGGGGTATTAATATTCAACTTTTCACAGTACCTTCTCCAAGACTCCCTTTTCTTTGTCTTGAAGGTATTTTTAATTGTGGCTTGTAAATTATTGTATCTATTGTAGAGGCTCAGGGTGCAGCTTTTATAGAATTCTTTTAATGTTTTTTTTCTATCCTGTACTAACCTGGTACATTCGTCATCCCACCAAGGGGGGCTACTTCTTTTATGTTTGAAACCTACAGTTTTAGGTATGGTAATATCCCTAGCCTCGGTTATACAATCTACTATATCATCATATTTTTCTATTGTTTTTGCTTTACAGAATTTATTTATTTGTTCCCTATATGCTTCCCAATCTGCTTTTTTGGTCTTGTATTTCCCATGTGTGTGTTTATTAATTTGTGTGATGTTGTCATTGATTATTAAGATGCATGGGAAGTGATCACTTCCTAAGGTTTCATCGTACCTGTACCATTTTACTTTAGTGGCGATATTTCCAGATGTTAATGCTAGATCGATTATGCTTTTGGTATTGGTTGAGGGTCTAATTCTAGTCGGTGATTGGTCGGTGTTTACTATAAGGTTGTTATGGTCTATTGCTGCTTTGAGATTTCTGCCCGATGTGTTTATTGTATCACAACCCCAAGCTGGGTTGTGAGCATTGAAATCTCCACATATTATTATATCTTTATATTTTAATTTGCACAGTTCATCGATGAATTCTTTGTTAACAATTGTTCTAGGGGGAATGTATGTTGAAACTATAATTGTTTCTTTAATTTTTATTGCACAACAGTTGATATCTTTGGGAGTGATGTCAAGTAAGTCTATATTTTGGAATATAACTGTTTTTTTAACAAGGATGGCAGACCCGCCCCAACCATCACAACGGTCAGATCGGACTGCTATGTAGTTATTGATTTTAACTGACTGGCTATATTTTAAATGCGTTTCTGCTATTATTATTATTTCTGGGTTATGTTCGTTAATTAGTGTATACAAGTCATGTCTGTTATTATAGAGTCCTCTTATGTTCCAGTGAATAATGGTAAACGCGTGTCGGTTGAATGTTGGTTATTATACGAGTATTTATCTTTAAATTAGCTGGGTCAAAATTTTGCTATGCATATTTGGTGTAGCATTTCGGGCTTCATTTTCGTATTGTTCTATTATCTTGTTCATTTCTGTGTTTATGACGTTTCTACTTGGATGATTATAAACTGGCCCTGTGCTAATATTGGGTCTCCTAATTATCTCATTATACTCTTCTCGTTCGATACGTTGTCTTTCTGTCTGAGGTTCATACATCCTTCGTTTACGTATTGTTGTGTTACTTGTTGTGTTTGCATATGTTCTCCTGTTTGTTGTGTTTGTGTTATTGTAGTCTGTAGCCTGTTGTGTATAATGTGTGTTTGTAGTGTTGTTTGTTGTGTTAAGAACTGGGAATGATCTTAAGTTTAATGTATTGTTCATATTTCGGTTTGTTGTGTACTCTATGGGAACCTTTTCTGCTGTTTCAAAGAACGTGAGATTATTTGACGCCATTAACTGCTTGATTCGAATTTGTCTAGATCTTTCAGGGCATATGATATGTGTAGCTAAGTGTGGGCCTTTGCATACTGCACAAGTAAATTCTGAAACGGTGCAGGTGTTTGAGTCGTGTTCTTGTGTGCATTTGATACATCTTTGTTTGCCTTTGCAATTTGCAAAACTATGTCTGTATCTCAAGCATTTGTAACATTGACGTACCGGATATATAATAATAATAATAATAATATTCTTTATTTGGGTACAGAACTGCAGCCGAAGCTGATTTCAATCTGCCCCATCGATAATAAATGTACATATAAACTTACAAAGAAAAGATTAGTAAAAAGTAGCGTAATAAATACAAAATAGTGTAATTGGTACAAAGTAGCGTAATATAGGTAGGTATATATGCATATAAAATATAAGAAAAGTAAAATATTGTTAGTAGTTTTCGAGTATTAAGTCTTTAGTGGTCTTAACAAATGATTTGACACTTTTTAAACCTCTTATATTAGGGTCGACACTGTTCCACAATCTTGGACCAATAACTGAAAAACTTGTTGCACCGATTAGCGTTTTACTCTTAGGAATATAAAGTTCAGTACTGTTTTTGGTGTCATATGAGTGGAAACTAGACAACGGTATTAATAATTCACTTAAGTAATTACGGTTTCTGTTATAAAAAATCGTATGAATCAAACTCAGTAAATGTACATATCTAGAATCCTTAAGATCTAGCTGTTTCAGTTCTTTTAAGTACGGATGAATGCGTTCAGAACGTTTCGAATTACATATAAACCTAATGCAACAGTTCTGTATACGTTGAAGTTTTCCACTGAGTGTTTGATTTAAACAATAGTAGACACAATCACAGTAGTTTATCATGGACATAATTAGAGAATTTACAAGTTTTAATTTTACCGATTGACACAATGAATATTTAAACCGACATAAAGACTTAAGTTTGAAGTAAGTTTTTTGGCATAATGTTGACACATGGTATTCCCAAGAAAGCGAGGAATCAAAAATAACCCCCAAGTTTTTAGCACGTGTAGAACAAGGGATTGGTAAATCACAATGTGATAAGTTACAGGATACCTAATATAAAACAGCGAAATTGAGGAGGGAAGTATTTGTCCTAAGAAGGTTACCGATATGGTTTGTGTGGGAACATATTCAGATTCTCCATTCTCATTAACTTTCCTTCTACTGAGTCTTCTGACTCCAACTATTTTTCTAATACTTCTTGCGTGTTCAATAATTGTGTCATCGCTAACCGAGAGATCAATTCCTCTAATGATCCATGTTCTTACCGCTCTGAACGTAGGGACAAATGCATGCAAATGATAAGGTTTTAGGATTTCTGAATCTATAAAGTCGTTTGTCGCTTTAGCTGTATTAAATTGTATGGTTACTTTGTTTCTACCGGCTTTTTTAACTTCAGTAACGTTTTTGATATTTTTAGAAACTAGTATTTGACCTACCTTGATGGGGTGAAGGCCCACTACCTCCCTATCAGTTGCTGTTGATTCGATATGGACCATATATGGCCCTATATCGTCTATTTCATATTTGTACTTGGTTAATTGTCTTTCTGTTGTAGTTGTGCTTTTTCCGGTAATTGTTTGATTTGTTTGGTTATTGGTAATATTTTTGTTTTTATCTGTTGAGTGATTTAAATTGTCTGAGTCTAATTCCATAGTCATATTTCTGTTTACATTTCCATCCTCTCTCGACCCACCCGGGTCGGGAGGTTTTGGTTGGGGCCCGCTGGCCATAATAAATTATGGCCCGCGTGGTCCCTCCCTATGAGGTTTCCCTAACCTCTATGTTATTACTATTGTATGATTGTATACTTAGATATAATACAGGGTGTCCCATTAAGAATGGGACATAGAACAACCGCAGATTCTCCAATTCAAAACAAAACGATTAAGCGAAATATGCTTAGATAAAATGTTACTCGCTCTACCAGTGGCGTACGGCAGGAGTAAGTAATGTTTGTACCCCTTCTAAATGTTACGCCGCTGTCTAAATTTTAATTTTGACTATAATTTTAATTTTTTTGATATTTTCTAAGTCAATAATGTACAATTGTTAGTTTGTTGTAAAGTCATTGGTTTTCGAGATATTCGCAGTTAAAGATAGATAGACATGTACTTTTTATTTGTATTATTATTAATAATATTCATTTTTACAATTTTGTCTTAAAAAAACTGCGAATATCTCGAAAACCAATGACTTTAGAACAAACTAACAAGTGTACATTATTGACTTAGAAAATATCAAAAAAATTAAAATTATAGTCAAAATTAAAATTTAGACAGCGGCGTAACATTTAGAAGGGGTACAAGCATTACTTACTCCTGCCGTACGCCACTGGTAGAGCGTACTGAACTAATTTTTTTATTGTTAGGTGCATTTTATGATATTTAACAAGTGTGCCGATTTGAGTAAAATTATACGTTGTATTAAAAAAATTATGGACATAAATAATTTTTCAGTTTTCAACTTCCGTATTTCGGAAACGAGTAACATTTTATCTAAGCATATTTCGCTTAATCGTTTTATTTTGAATTGGAGAATCTGTAGTTGTTCTATGTCCCATTCTTAATGGGACACCCTGTATATAATTAGTATAAATTTTGTTACCTGTTGGTATCAAACGTCACAAAACACAAAAAAGACAACACAAAGTATTAACACTGTCAGTTTTTAAAGGAATTACTGGATGAGAAGGATTACGCTTAAATTTCACGTGTGTTTCCTATGAAAGCTCAACCGGAAGTCCACGGTATAAGTTAGTTATTATAAAGTTCGTTCCAAGTAGCCAGCAAACGGTTTCGAAACCGTCACCCGCATGCGCAGTAGGTAAAACGAAGCTGTTAGTGGCGATTTTAGAACAAGTTTTAGCTACTGCGCATGCGGCTGACGGTTTCGAAACCGTTTGCTGGATGCTTAAAACGAACCTATAATATTGTATTGTTATTGGAACTACATACGTATGCAAAATTTCAACTCCGTCGAATAACGGGAAGTAGTTAAAAGTACGATTTGCAACCGAGTGAAAGCCGGAACGGTCAGTTAGTTATTATAATATTGTATTGTCATCGGAACTACATACCTATGCAAAATTTCAGCTCAATCGGATAACTGGAAGTGGGTCAAATTTAATTTGCAAGATTCGATTTCAGACAAACAGACACACCGGGACAGGTGAAACTAAATAAAAACTTGTAAAAAATGAGGACGTTTATATCTTGTGTTGACAATTGTTCTGTATACACTAGCTAATTTTTTGTTAATATTATTTTTCTGCTAGTGGACATTGATCCAGCAAAAGATCAAGAAGAATATATTCTAGCCATGGAAATGTCTTCTGTTAATGATTCCTGTGAATGGAAAGAGCGTGTGCCGATTCTCACAAGTGAAATTGATCGTCGAGGAACAATAACTTCCAACTCTTCTGATGATCACCACACTAAAATATGCGCCTCATTAGTACCTGATGAAATTATTTACAATATTGATGATTTCAGTATTAGAAATTACTCTGCTGCTCTTTTATTTGCCGATGTTTCAGGTATATTACATTTTTTTAAAACAATTTTTATAGTATCTATTAAGTTAGAATAGAATTTATGTTCATTTATTTATAAGTAACAAGATAATTTAAAAACATTTTTATCATATAATTTTATTGTAAAAACTTATTGCTTACAGTTTTTTTTTGTATAAATAGCAACTTATAATAATCTAATTATTGTTACTTTAAAATTCTTAGAAACGATTGTTGTCATTACATGCGCGTCTCGCCTTACAGTTCAACAAAGGATGTCAATCCAGCATTATTATGTAGTTAAGATTTCTTAATTTTCAGGGTTCGGTAACCAAATGGCAAAAAAAGGAACCCTTCTAATTTCGTCATGTCTGTCTATACGTATGTCACAGCCTTATAACTCAACCATCTTTCCATTGATTCGGATGAAATTTTACAAATGTGAAATTAAATTATAAAAAATATTTTGGTCATACCGTGAAATATTAAAGCCATAACTTTCAATCCAGCATAAGCTTTTTCAAATCGCCATACCTTCGAGTTAAAATGTCGTAGTTTTTGACTCAATGGACTGGCGATAAAAGTAGTTTATTTTTGGGGTAAAGTTTCATTGTTCTGTCCGCTTTGTTTACTTTTTTTAGATTTTTCGTTTTTTCGTTGCCTTCGATTCCAGAATGTCCCGGCACCCACAGTAAAGTTACTTTGTTGTGTTCTGCCAGAACTCTAAGTTATCTTATGTATTCCCAAGCCAGCTTTGATGTCACTTTTGAGTTAGCAATGGCCTTCTGTGACGCCTGACTGTCCGATACAATATGGCTCCGTTTATTTTTGTATTTCCTCCTATTGTTTTCATTTGCACATTGCAATATAGCATATACCTCTGCCTGAAAGACTGTAGTATATTGTTCAAGTGGAATGCTGAATTGATAATTCCTCATTTCACTATATATACCGGCTCCAGTTCCCTGCTCGGTTCTGGATCCATATGTATACCAATTGATCTCCTCAAACGTGTCCAGGTAATTCGGATTATTTCATTCTCTTCGATCCGTGAGTTTTGCCTCAAAGTTCCTGTTAAATGTCTATTAGGGGATCATGTGGTCCGCTTCCATTTCTAGTAGCCCTTCATGGTCCCTTACTTTGTTATGGCCCATTTCGGTATTCCTGCCACTTGGTAATTTTTGCAGTCTGAAAAGTCCCATTTTTGCCTTTGCCTCTATAACTACGTACATAGGTGGGAGATCTAGGAGAGTATCCATTGCTGCTGTGAGTGTTGTCTTCATTGCCCCTGTTATCGCTAAATATGCAAGCCTTTGAATCTTGATAATAGCAATAGCGGTTCTTTGCGGGACCGTTGGCCACCACACCAGTGATGCATATGTTATCATAGGTCTGACCACTGTGCAATAAAGCAGTGTACCATTTTTGGTTTTAGTCCCCAGGATTTTCCCATGTGTCCGTCTGACATAACTAACTGAGTTTACGAAAGCTGGTTTGTTTCCAACATTTAATGTCTAAATTGTTTGCATAATAAATTGTAGTAATGACTCACCTCTCTCGTTGATGTTTGTACTGCCCCAGGTCACATCGTGTACATTCGCGTCACAGCCGATGATGAGTTGTGATCCGGTCCCTCTGCAGGTCATCACCAGCTCCTGCATTTCCTTGGTTAATGGTGGGTCAAGGTCATCATAAGGTAAATATGCCGACCCGAGAATTAACTCCCTCGGTATATCCTTGCTCCGTGACCTTATTTTGATTGCCACTAAATTCCTAGAACAGAAATCAGTTAGCGGCAATATCTTTAGATTTTTCTTTATTAGTATACAGGATCTGGGTGCATCGGCAGATCTGCTGTAGACTAGTTCTCCTACTCCCCCTAGACCTCTTATCTTACCCCTGTTTATCCAACGTTCTTGTATGAGGACTACCTCATAATCCCTCATTACCATAGCGAGGACTGCCGAAGCTGCCATACTGTGCTTGTATCACCGGTTTACTTGTATCACCCTTATGGTCATCTAAACCTTTCAATATTTTAAAATTGACCCTTCCGAGCTTGTAAAACGCCCGGAACTGGGTTTCTTTCAGAACTTCAAAGGAGTGTTCATCGATGGAGAAGGCCCAGAACGTGCCATCCTTCTCTGTTGTTTTTTTTTTTTTTTGCTAAGAGCCAGCCTCTCACTCGTAGTCCACGATTTTTCCTCTCCAGTCGTGGTTTGACTGCTTCTTCCTTGCCCTGGGATGAATACCAGTACCCTGGGTCTTTTTGGAAGGTCCTTGGCTTTGACAGCTGCCAATTCCGCGCCCTCCCAAAGGTTTCTCAGGGCAGCTACTATCCTCTTTACCCAGGCCTATAAGGCTATAGGCTATATAATATCACGCTACGACCAATTGGAGCGGAACATCAATGAAAAATGCTGCAAGATGTATCTCAAAATTAGTCCGTCTGACAAATATTATAAATGGGCTATCCAACAAAAAAAAAATTTTTTTATTCGAACCAGTAGTTTCTGAGATCAGCGCGTTCAACCAAACAAACAAACTCTTCAGCTTTATATATATTTTCTTTGGAGATTTGTAGTTCGCCATGCTGTCCGTATACAACTGGCCTTACATCTCTATACCAGCATCATTCGAGAACGAATGAACCGACTTTAATTAAACTTGGTACTTTTTATCTAGCTACGCTATAGTAAAGATAAAGTTTTAATAAAAACCTATATTAACTCGAGCGAAGCCGCCACAGTAAAGGTTAACCATTAAGTTTGTATACTGGGTGTTCTACGATTCGTCCTTAGGCAATTTCAAGTCGAAAATACTTTATACATATATGTCCAAAACTCAATATTAACGGAATTATCGGCGATATTAAATCTAAACTGCAAACATGTGATATTGTGCATTTGTTTTTATTAATGAAACTTTACGTATTATGCGTTTTCTATGTTTGCTCTTTAATAATAATAATAATAATTCCGCTTATTTTGAATTTTTAATATATCTGTAAACGGTATGTTCGATTTTAAATTGCCTAAGGAATACCCGTAAGCAATGTAAATCATGTTTGTGTAATTAAATTATGACTATCAAGGTGCATACGACAGATTAGGTCACTAGACGGACAGACAACGCATAGAGTTCCATAAGAGTTTCCAAAATCTGAAGAGTACGGACTTGTTATCGGGGTGATTTTCGATTTTAAAATTTTCCTTACAGGTTTCACTGATCTGTCGGAAAGATACAATCATACGGGTAAAGGGGGGCCGTCGCGTTTGACACAAGTTCTGAACGCCTACATAGGTTCGATGGTGCAAGAAATCTTGTCTTATAAAGGAGACATTCTTAAATTTAGTGGAGATGCTCTTCTCTGCATGTGGAAATGCAGTGTTAATGAATCGATGGAAGACGTTGTACACAGTATTGTAGATTGTGCCATTAACATTCAAAAGTTTTACGGAACGTACGTCACTGATGTTGGAGTTACGCTTCGAGGTATTTCAGAACGTTCAACATACAGTTAACTGTCAATTATTTCAAAAACTGATTTCCGCCATTGTCAATTAGTGACTATAATTTACTCTCTCCTTCTATCTAACTTATCTACACATTAGCTCTTGACATTAGACAGAGCTTAGGTAGGCTTTCCCTTTCAGCAGGACAGTACTGTTTTTATTTTGCTATATGCAAATCGTATTTTTTTTTTTAATAGATAGATAGTTTATTCATCATAGCGTCAAAATATAGTTTGAATTTTGAATACGTGTAACATAACCTATAATAATTATTGATCCGTAGACATGATCATAGGCTATATGTATAGTATAAACGTATTACAGAAAATCGTCCTTTTAAAATGCAACATACCTATACCGAAAGAAAACATACTTGACAAATAAAAATTTAATCAAAAAAATGGAAATTACAAGTTTTCAAAAATATCACCATTAACGGCTAAACAGTATCCTAAACAGTTGTTAAAATTCCTTAAAACAAAATTAACCATCTGCGGGATAAAATTATGTGAACAATCCGTTATTAGCATATATTAAATATTTGCCATGTATAAGGCACTTTAAACACTATTGGCGTCGGTCAGATGGCGGAACCTAGAGGTCGAACCAAAATTTCTCGACGTCTCACAGCCTCCTAAATATTTAGGCACCATTTTTGAAAATCTTTATGTGTGTGTGGACACGGTAATTCTCGACAGACTTAATCGATTTAAGGACGAAGTCTGGTGTTCATATTGAGAAATTACTGTAAAAATTTTAGACCGAAATATTAAATATTTACAAAGATATAGCATATAGTCTAGAGCAGCAATGGTCTTACGGTAAGACTCTTAGCTGTTCTTACCTCTCAATTGTTATCACGTTACCCTTATACTCTCGCAGAGTAGAGCAAAACAATTAGCAGAAAACGATGCCTTTGAAGAAACGGAAGGTTTACTATACACCAGGCATAGCTGATTAGTGTAAATATTCATTTTTACTTTTTTGTAAGAAATCTGAAATCAAAACTTTAAACGCGTCTTTCTCAAAACTACGTTTTTGTAAGCGGCGCGGGTGATTGAAACAATTGTATACAACCGATTGCTTTCAATTTTGCATAGGGTATCCTACACAACAATAGCTCCGTCCGGTACTAGAATTGCTTAATTATAATTATAAAAATTATTTCTATTTTTTTAACCGATCTTCAACGACAAAATCACGATTTTCTCGTTGTTTTTTTTTAAACCCGTCATTTTGTTATTTATCAATAAAAATGTTTATTTCTAGTACGGGATAGAGCCACAAGCCTACGAAACAATAACCAATTTAATTTTTATAATTCAGATGACTTCCAAGTGACGTTATCACCCGCGCTACCCACCTACCTCCATTTAAAGTTGTCTACTTTAGGTTAAAAAAACAATTATAAAATGGCGTAAAATTAAGCAAAAAAATTTTTTTTCTTAGTTTACGATGTCAGTAAAAACATGTAACAAAATTGAAATGATTGTACATTATTTTGTTATTAAAAAAAAATCTGAAAAAAGGGTTGAAAACGAGCCTGAACATAGGACTACGTCCTTAAACGAAATTCGGTCTAAGTGTTAGAATCACCGCAAGAAGCCTTCTTAAAATGCGCCCGGTCGGACCATTTTAAGGGTGGTGTTTTGGGCTTGAAAAAAGTTTTCGAGTCCAAAAATACTGAATAAATTCTCAGAATCGTTTCAAATTTGAAATTTAACCATTTATATGGACTGCTATAGTGTTATACGGACATTCAGTGTTTTCAGTGTGATAGTGTATAAGGAACTTTCAGTCGTGTTTAGCATAATATATGAACTTTCATTAGTGACGTGTTTTGTGTATAATATGTAAAAATCTAGTCTATATAGTAGTGAAATGTTTTTGTGTACATAGACAAAGACAAAGTTGTGGACATTTTTTGAGCACTAACGAAACAATTTTGGAACTAAGCAGCACTAACGATTGGCATAAAAATATTCAAAAATCCATCGTGGGCATTTTGACTTCACGCCAAGTAAAATTGTTCATACATATAATAAAAATCTATAATCTATTTTCGAGCACTAACGGCGAATTTTTGGGGTTTTGCAGCACTAACGAATGACATAAATAAAAGTTCAAAATAAGTGTTGATACCCGTGGGCAATCTAACTTGACGTCAAGTTAGATTGTTAGATGTCCAGTACTTTGACATTTTTTGAGTACTAACGAAACAATTTTGGGATTTAGCAGCACTAACGAAGCACTAACGATTGGCATAAAAAAAATTTAAAAATCTGTCATGGGCAATCTAACTTGTCGTACGTCACCTGGTGCCAGGGCCCTCGTAAGGCCTCATGCCGCCCGCGTGCGGATTCATAATTGACGTCCCTTATTGGGGATAAACTCACTAGACGATATTATGTCAAATTGAAAAACGTTAAAAATCCTAAATAACTAATACTGTAAGTGCAATTAATAGAAACTTTATTATCGAAAACTGCGCGCGAAATATTTCGAATTCGAATTTCATTAAAAAATAAATAACTACTCGTAAGAGTTTTCACGCAGGCTTGAGTATGCAAATAAAATTGATAATATCAGTTATATATTTTTTCTATACCAGTACAAAAAACATAACACAACTAGGCCATTTTCCGCTCCTTGAATGTGCCGCCCGCGTGCATCGCACACATCGCACTCTGGGGCGCGAGGGCCCTGCCTGCGGTGCGGTAATTCATGGTATCACTCCATTCATATTAATTTTTAGACGTCGATTTTTATTTTTTTGTTCTTCACTTGCAAAAGTAAAAATTGTAGGTAATACAAAAAGGAGATGTAAACTTTTTAAAAGATTTTAAAAGTGAGAAACAAAAAATAAGCAGTTTTTAACCATCGTTTCCCCTGCCTTTCCAAGTGACACCACTGACTTAGTGACCCACGAACTAATAGTAAAGAAAATAAAAAAATATCCTCTCGTACATAGGCAAAACTATATTGTTCTGAAATCGGGTTTGACCGGTAACATACATAATATTATATAATATCTAATTTTCGCAGATTAAAAGTTATTTGTAACTAATGGTCGATTTCCTCATAACTTCAGATTGTTGTCTCAGATAAAGATATCTAACAGATAAAATAATTAAAAAACAAGTTATGACAAACCTTTTTTCGCAATTTTACACGTTGACGTTTTGAATTTCTGACCACAGTTGTTTTTAGTGATTTAAAGTAAAATTTACACGATACACCATCTTATAAAACTTTATATGAGATATGAGAAAAAAGCTATAAATCACATCTGCTTTCGCCGAGATTGGAACCCGGTACCTTTTAAATGCTAGTCTAATCAGAGATAACCCGTTGTCTAATGAATATTCCCGTCACTGCTCACTTGGTTTGGTTCTAAGAATCAATAAAACTACTATAACAATAGTGTACAATGTGTGGAAAGCCAAAAAAAGACCTTTGATTTTAGTATGTGTAGCTCTTAAGGCTCATGGAGATGCTTTAATAACCATGCAATGAAGTAAAAATTCGACATTGTATATTTTTCAGTGAAGTTAGCAATATCGGCCGGCGATGTAGTATTTTCCCTGCTTGGAAGAGATACAGTCATACATTACATAGTGTTAGGGCAACCGGTGACAGACGTGAAAAACGCAGAGTACATGTGTACCGCCGGTGATATTATGGTGACACCGAGTGCATGGCAATATATAAATCCCTCCGAATACCACACTAAATTACTAGAAGACGGACAGCATGTAAAAGTATTTGGAGTTACCGCAAGTTGGCGAGCTATCGAAAGAGCTCTTATCAGCAGAAGCCTTGGTTAGAATATTATTCAATATATGTGTATATATATACTAGCCGCTACCCGCGGCTACGCCCGCGATTGAGATGGAAATCGACTTTTGACATGCATATTAAGGGTTGAGGGAGGCATCGAGTAAAAAAATCTTTCAGGCAAATATTGCACATGTTTTCCCGAAAAGTTATAATTTTTGTGATAAAAATAGGTGTTCCTAAAAATGTCCAAGTCACCCTTATTCCTGTGCAGGAGTTGGGGGTGGGGGTGATATTTATATCCAAAGAATGTCCTCTTCAAACAACAACAACATAAAACCCCTTCTTAACGGGTGCTTACGTCATAAAAGGAAACTACTGTCACATTTTATCGTGATCCATCTTAATCGCGGGAAAAAAATTGTTATTTAAATCAATACAAATTATGACTTTTTAGAATTTTTCTGTTCAAGTGTAATAAATTGCAAAATTGATGACATTCACGTGATCAACGCCCCGACAAACCTTGAAAATGACACCCATGTTGATTTTTAGACTATTTACCTTTTTTCACCCTCTGACGGGGTTGTTTTTAAAAAAACTCGGAATACGTGTTTATTTATTTGTTGACAGGAGTAATCCTGCGCATTTTCGAATTGATACATCTATCTTATATGATTTCTCCATGCAAATTTTGAATCCCCGTTACACCCTTTTAGGGGTTGAATTTTCAAAAATCCGTTCTTAGCGGATGCCTACGTCATAACAACTATCTGTGTGTCAAATTTTAGCCCACTCCCTCCAGTGGTTTCAATCGAATAACTTAAAAAACGGAAAGTTTCATACTAACTTTGCACCGCCTTTTTACCCCCTTAGGGGATAAATTTCCAAAAATCCTTTCTTAGTGCACCCCTAGACCTCATAAGGAACCTGTGTGCCAAATTTGGAGTCTCTAGATCCAGCGGTTTGCGCTGTTATTTCATCCCATTTTTTTCACGTTTTGTCACCCCATTTCCCCTTTTAGGGGTTGAATTTTGAAAAATCCTGAAACACGTATTTACTCATTTAGCGCCGGGAGTATTCCTGCAAAGTTTCGAATAAAATGGTCTAACTAATCTTGTTTCTCCATACAAACTTTGCACCCCCGTTTTACCCCCTTAGGGGATGAATTTCCAAAAATCCTTTCTTAGTGCTCCCCTACGTTATAAAAGGAACCCCTGTACAAAATTTCAAGTTTCTAACCCTTATAGTTTAGGCCCTGCGTTGATATGCCAGTCAGTCCGTCAGTCAGCTTCTCCTTTTATATATATATAGAAGATATATAAATACTGGGAGGAAAAAAGGGTGTGGTACCGATTTGAGTGTGTTAATTCGCACACATTGTGATGACACATACATCCTAGTTAATGAGAGAAAGTGCACAATATATGCACAATATATGTTTCATCACAATGCGTACAAAATGACACAGGTAAAACCGATTCAGGAGAAATCCATGCAATGCGCATGCGTTTGTTATAATATATTATATTCGTATTGTAAATAGAGACTACATAACCAGTTTAATAACAAATTATTTTAGGAGATCTATACAAAATAAGTCAGACTACCCATACCGGTCGTTTTTTTCGAAAATGATGATATTTTTTTCCCCGGAAAGGTTGGCTTCCCTATTAGTCTTTTCCAGAATGTTCAGAGCTCCGGATTTTTAAATGGCACGATAGGTCGAAAGTGGTATTGTTGAAAAGATCTTTAAAAAATAAGTAGGACATTTTTTTTTTGTTACTGCCACACCTGTTAAGTAATATTCGTTTGAAATTATTAAATTAACATATCATAATAACGAACTCAATTTTAAAAGTTGGCATTTAAAATCTAGTTTCCTAATTAAACAATGCCACAAATGTTAAAACTGTCTTCCATTTACTTCTAAACACTGCTGAGCTCTTCTAGATATGCTATGAGTACCTCTAAGTATTTTCCGACAAAAAAAAAAACAATTGCGATTATTAAAATCTTATTGTGACATTGTTTAATTAGGTAACTAGATTTTAAATGTCGACTTTTAAAATTAAGTTCGTTATTATGACATGTTAATTTAATAATTTTAAACGAATATTACTTAACAGGGGTGGCAGTAACAAAAAAAAATGTCCTACAAAACATGCTTATTTTTTAACCGACGAAAAACAAAAACGGAGGAGGTTCTCAATTCGACGCGTATATTTTTTTTTTTTTTTTATTTTTTTTTTTTTTTTTATTTATGTATGACCACGCATAACTTTTTACAGAGTAGTCCGATTTTGATAATTATTTTTTTGTTTGAAAGGGTATACCCCGAAGTTGGTCCCATATAAATTTCGTAGAAAAATTCCAACCCTAAGGGTAGGAAAACAGGGGATGATTGATTGTTCACTCACTGATTGTAATGTATGACCACACATAACTTTTTACAGAGTGGTCCAATTTTGATAATTATTTTTTTATTGGAAAGGGTATACCCCGAAGTTGGTCCCATATAAATTTGGAAAAAAAATTCCTACCCTAAGGGTGGGAAAATAGGGGTGATTTATTGTTCACTCACAGATTTTCATGCTGAGTTGTGTATTACAATTTTAAATTATATAGCCACAAAAAATTATAAAATAAAAACTTTTTAACAAAAAAATTAAACCGCCGAAAAACTGAAAAGCAAAAAATATTAAACTTTTTATTTAACTAAGTTCTATCTAAGTAGTTGAACGTATGTGACAGTCTAGTATATCTAAGTAATTTTGAGTCGGCGTCAAACCATCAATGAACAAAGATCACTAAAAGAAATAACCAAATCAAATTAACAATGATACGTGAAATCTCCAGCGATAAACATTAACATTAAACATGCGCTCTCCACACGACCACTCGCAAAGACGTGTGCCCGTTAGGGTTGCTCTGTCGCTGATATTAACTTCGTGAACGCTCAGAGATTTCCGGCGAAGGATTGTTGACGCCGACTCAAAATTACTTAGATATACTAGACTGTCACATACGTTCAACTACTTAGATAGAACTTAGTTAAATAAAAAGATTTATTATTTTTTGCTTTTCAGTTTTTCGGCGGTTTAATTTTTTTGTTAAAAAGTTTTTATTAAAGATCTTTTCAACAATACTACTTTTGACCTATTGTGCCATTTAAAATTCCGGAGTTCTGAACATTCTGGAGCAAACTAATAGGGAAGCCGACCTTTCCGGGGAAAAAAAATATCACCATTCGATTCTTCATTAGGGCTTTTATAATACAGATTTTTGACACAACTCTCTACGAATAACCGTTTCCGAAAAAAACGACCGGTACGGGTGGTCTGACTCACCTGTATATTAATACTTGCAGAAAAAACTGTGTACTCCTTTTTAAGCACATTGCGCGCACGAAAGAGTGAGATTTTGCATAGTTAAACTTCATAATTATAAAGATAAAATTTAAATAATATAATATGTGTTGCAAATACATTAAAGTAAACAAATAAAACATTCATTGTTTACGTTCATATACTGTAAAAAATTAGCGGAGTAAGTGCGGGGTGAATTACGGTTGAATTTCGACCACAGAGCGACCACTAATAATAACAAATTTACATCATTACCTGATTTGTTCTACTTACTGACTATAGTATTTGCTGACTATACATATACATAGTACATAACTACATACACATAAGTCGTATTTTACCATGTGACACAATTAGGGTTTCTGCTCGAGGACTCTCGAGAAATGTATCTTTAGTTGAGACGGGAAAAAAAACTCAACGCCTCGAGAACTCGAAAAATCAATTCCATGCACTATAAGTAACTAAAAAAAACACGCATATAACAGTTCACTACGCTAGTAATTTAGTTGATTTAATTTTACTAATTATTTTTTATTTAATTAAAGACTGTTGTACATTTGTGAACTGGTAGGAACCCAATAATTATAAAAAAGTTAAGTACTGCCCTACACTTTACTTTTTATATAGACCAGTCGAGTAGGTATATCTTAGTTTGTTTAATTCAGAGATATATTAAATATCTCTGGTTTAATTCATTGTTTGTTGTTGATTTGTAAATTAATAAGTGCAATTTATGGTAACTAAAAATTTACCGAAGGAGATTTATTTGGTTGAGGAACAATTTAAAATAAGCTTTACCAATGTATCGCTTGTGGCCAACGTTTCGAAAAATATATTTTCATCATCAGGGCCTCAATGCAAGTTCATAATAAATTGATCATGTATATTAAATTTATTTTCACAATTTACCTTTTCAACTTGCATTGAGGCCCTGATGATGAAAATATATTTTTCGAAACGTTGGCCACAAGCGATACATTGGTAAAGCTTATTTTAAATTGTTCCTCAACCAAATAAATCTCCTTCAATACATATTTTGGAACAAAAATTCTACTAAAAATTTACCATTTGATTTAATTGATCTTATCTATCAGTCATATTTGTAATAAAGCAAAAATTTGAAAATACCATCGTGTTTTATTAAAAATTTCAAAATTTCTCGAGATACTCGAGAAATCTTGGTCGAGAATTCTCGTGCCTCGAGAAATGAAAAAAGTCGAGGAACCAGAAACCCTAGACACAATACATTGACGAATTCAGAACGCGTTAATTAAACATGCCAACATTAAGCCAACAAAAAATTGCGATTTTCTTCTTCTTTATCCTTATCAAAATCATGATTTCAGAAACTCCTTATAAGAATGCTGAAATTTTCAAACCACTTTTTGAGGAAACTGGCGATGAAGACAGCGATATACAATTTGACAACATGAGTCAAGATGTTCCGCTACTGATGAATCTCTGCGGAGAAAATATTGTATCGGAAAATATTGATGAAGATGAATTTACATGTAATTTTGTTATACCAAATATATATAAAAATGTTTCCTCTTTCCTTCAAGATAAGTTTCGAACCGATTTGATTTTAATTGAGCGAATTATAAACAAAATCAGTTTTCTTTATTTGCTACCCTGATTCATTCATATAAAAACTGAGACGTACAGTTTGTATACATTGTGGTGTAACCAGTAACAGGAAACTGTGGAATCGAGATTTTATTAATTATTTGCATTGATTGTACAATTATTTCATAATTTTAGTGCGTCCGAGCGTTAATGAGGCAGCTAAACGCAATATGAAAGAAAAACTTCGCCCTTTTATGATTTTGCCTGTAATGAGAGGTATAGACCTTGGAGAACCACTTGAATACTTAACGGAAATGCGACATGTAGTTATCGTGTTTGTCAATATCACTTATCAAACCGTAAGTTATGATTTAATGGTTAAATTGGTTGAAACTGTTTTTCAAAAAGTTGTCAGGTACTTATAATAACGTTTTTTATGTTGAAATATTATTCGTAATCCCAAAATAGATTTGCGTAGCATTTTGACTGGATGCAAAAATTATTCAAAACAGATCCCAAGTAACCTAAAGTCGACTTTCGATATAAAAAGTGATAGCAGATAAGACTTAAGCCAGCCATAACACTATCACTCAAAGAATAACTGAATTCCGTCAGCACATTTAAATTTACGTGCGTCGCCAGGAAAGAATGCACAGCATCCCGCAGAGCCACCTTTACTTTTACCTACCGGGGGCGAGTATTGGTCGGTGGAGGGGTTGTTAGCGGTAGGACGCGATATTCAGTTCCACCACCATGCTCAGCATCCTCGAAAACGGGAGGAGAACATGTATTTGCCGCTGATAATGGGAAAAAAATCACCCCTTTCGGTGGTAAGTATTGGCCGGTGGAGAGGTTGATAGAGGTCGGACGCGATATCCAGCCCCACCACCGTGCTCAGCATCCTCGAAAACGGTGGCAAAGTACTTCTTTCTGCAGGGAAACCTTGTAAATTGCGTTTAACCCCTCTTGGGGGTGGTTTTTAGCCGGTTTGAGGGGTTAGGCCACCCCAACGAAAAATTCTGACGCCGCCATCGTGTTCAGCATCCTTGAAAATGGGAGGGGAAGGTTTTTTCATTCCGGCTCAAAATATTTACCAGTCTTCCGACTCACACACGCCACTATCAGTCCTCATTCGTTTTATAGTATTTAGTTCACTGATAACGTCTACTTGTTTATAGTGCCGGATTAAGACTCCTTGATGCCCTAAGCAATAAGTATTTCCTGCCTATGGGCCCCGATCTCTAATAGCAATCTAAAAAATTCTAATATTATCTATCTTATGTTCAGTTTATAACAAAAATGTCAATTTGATATATGGCACGCCGTTTTACTATTTAAAGTAAAATATTTTTATAAAAATTATAAAAATATTTAACAATTTTAATTTCAGAAAAAAAAATTTGAGTGAATTTTTTTTATGTGGTGACATAATAAAAATACAATATTATTATGTCATGAAATAATTGTATATTGTGCGGCTAGTGAGAGAAGGAGAAGATTCCATGGGCGCGTTTGCCACACGAGCGTAGCGAGTGCGGTAGCACGTGAGTGGGATATTCTCCTTCGATCAATATACATATCCCAAATTAGAATGAATTCGTAAAGCTGGCTACTCACGAGTCACAATTCAGCGCTGCACTACGATTTCGTTGGATACGACAACATCGGGCAATCAAGCACTATCAGGGTTCCTACTTCAGATTTTGACCGTTTGATTTAGCTGTGTTGTTGTGAGATTTATCTGGCTACCATATTTTTAGCCTAATGTACGAAATAAGATATTGTAACAAAACTGTTGTGGTCCGTGGCGGAAATTTTTTATTTGCAATAATAAATGTTTAACAAAACAGTAAAACACACAAACGAAAGCGTACTTCTTTAACTTAACAGAAATAATAACGTTAACAGAAACAAAACTAATAGTTCTAGATAATAAAATAAAGACTAAGTAACAGAGAATAAAGAGTCACTAATATTTACTAGTGATGTGCCGGATCGTTAAAAATGTATATCCGCGGATACGGATCCACGGGAACGGATACGGATCTTAACTTTCTTAGAGTACGCGGAGGTAAATATTGCACATCGACCTTTGGAAAGAGACTATCTGTTATGGGAAAAAGTTATTGACTTCTTTAAGAGTTAACTCTCATAACAGATTGTCTCTTTCCAAAGATCGATGTGCAATATCTCATTATAAAGATAGTTTTTTATTAGTACCTTTGAGTTATGTACTATTGGTATGGTACTCACTACGATAAATTTTTGCAATATAAAGGTGCCAAATACGATTTTAAGAAATAAAAAATAATCTGAATGGAATTTAACAGTTTTTCATTATTGCCTAATCACCTATATATATAAAATTTCATCTATGAATTGAAAATTAATAAGGTAAAAGATCCGTAAAAGATCCGCCATAAAACTAACGGATACGGATCTTTCTTCTCCCTCGGATATTCGCGGATACAGATACGGATACGGATATCCGGCACATCACTAATATTTACTACAACACAGGAACACAACACAAAGTTTATCAGCACACTTGTCTATTAACTATAAATCATTTACGTAAAACCACTCACCAAAGTTTATTTATTTTCACAGTAAATGCCAGAGCACTGTGTCAACACATGAATAACACGAATAACTGACTAACTAACTTGCCCACTCTGCTCGTCTTTTATAGTTTCGGCCCACGCTCAGTCGAACGTTCTAGAAGAACCTTTTTCTTTTCCAGGCAAATTCTCAGAAGGTCGGTTCAGAACCTTTTCTTTACATGCATTGTTCTCTCCAAGCGATTGTCTAGAGGTCGGGTGTTTTTACCTTTTTCCAATTTTGTCGTTTCTAGTAGTTTCTACTGATTCCATAGTCGTCCCATCAAGGGGCACGCAACAATATATATTTGAAATCGAAAAACATTACATTGAAAGGCATATACTGGACCAGGTGAAGTCGACGCTGTAGTTCCAAAATCAAATGGGTTCAATTTTTTGACTAGAATCAATTCAGGAAATCGTACTGATTATGAAATCCCATCTTACCAGGAGGTAACCTGGGGTGATATTGTTAAAATTATTTTTTTTATGGCAATAAGAAGAAAAAATTGTTTTTTTTACATTACAAAATTTATATTTACATCTTTAGATTTTGCATATTAGCTTCAAGCCGGTAACGGACTGAGAGCGATAATATAATATATATTATAGCTCTGTAATGAGATATAATATAATATTATATGTTGAGTGCTGCGGACTAATTTTTTATATTTTGCAAGTTTAAACTTTTTATTTCCTAGTGTATGTGCATATTTTTTTTTCAAAATGGCTCTTAATAGCAATGTATTGTTGGATACCATCGATAGCTCATCGGAGGATGAATCAAATGCCGCATGTGATGATATTTTAATGATTGCTACTGTCCAAAATGAAAAACCAAGATTTTGAATATCTGAGCATATAAAATTTAGAAAAGAACGGGGTGAAAATACGCTTTATAATGACTTGAGTGACGAAAAATTCACAAATTATTTTCGAATGGAGAGAAAAACATTTTTTGAACTTCATGATTTAATTAAAGATGATATAAAGAAGAAAAATACAAATTTTCGGGAAAGAATTAGTTCTTTAGAGCGACTAGCAATTACTTTAAGGTTTGTATATCGGTGATTTGAAATAGAAAAGCTGCCAAAAAGCATATGTAGTCTATAGAGAACAAAGTGACCGACGGCAGCAGGACATCTGCGGGCGACAAGACGCAAGAGGAAGGTGAGATATAATGCAAAATATCGCTCGGAAAGCATATTTGTACTTTCATGAAATATACTGCTTGGATATAGATATATATTATAGCGTCAATGCGCGGCGTTTTGTACTTTTTAATCACAAGCGATATTTTTGTAATATGTAAGATATAATATATATTATATTATCGCTCTCAGTCCGTTACCGGCTTCAAAAAAAAAAAATGTTGACGATTTTTAAATTTTTATATATTATTCAAAATTGATTTGTTTATTTCCTCATTGCCTTAGGGGCATCATGGAATTTCTGTTCTTTAGGTATCAACAGACATCAACAAAAATACGAATCTGTTGATTATGTATTTACAGTGATCATGATTTTGATCGTGTGTTTGCCGTTCGACCAATTCGATACGATTTGATCGCAGACAAATATGTCAATCTGCAAAAGTAGAATCCTGTTGGTTGGATCGTTTATTCGATCGTTTTTTGTGAATTTCAATTTTATTGTATGATTTTGGTACTGCAAAACAATAAAAACAACCTATTTTTTCTTTTCGGATATACAAAACGCTATAGTCGCTAAAAGTATATTTTCATTTGACATACTTACTGTTTGAAAGCAAAACTTGTACTGTAAGATCGTCACCCGATCAGTGTGACCTGATTAAATTTTACAAAAAAACCAACTTGCACAGGGAAAATATACCAATAAAAATACTGATTTTCAAACCATGTTTATTATTAGTTTATTAGTCATTATCACAATAAATGTTAGAAACTTAGAATTGTATTTTAACATTCTATTTGAAGGATAAAAATTAACAAAACCTCCTTCATCTTTTACACCTTGCTTTGTTTTTAAAACTGCAGATACATTTTTGTTTATAAATCTGTTTCTTTGTTCTGTTTTTATTAAATTTATCTGTGAAAATATACGCTCTCATGCAGCATTTTTTTACTGGTATACCTACATAACAGAGATTTACTGAAACTAGATATATACTTGTATTTTAATGTACCATAGCTGTTAGAAATTTTCCCAACTTCCACCCAAAATTGTTCACTAGAAAGGGGTGATGTTATGTCCTCTCTGTAACTTACTGATCTTTACTCTTGAATAAAATTATATAGACTAAATCCGGGAAATCCTCTGTACATCAATGTTTGTGCCAGTTCGCGGAGACGATCGCTAGAGTGTTGGCATAACTTTTTATGATTTTATCCAAAATATACCCAAAAATATCGACTTCCGCCAATATACCTAAATAAATACTGGTAATCGGAAAAGTCAATAGAATATACCTAAAAAGTATTAAAATACTGAATCTGGTCACACTGCACCCGATTTCCAACAAAATGATATTTCAATCGCATTCGACATAATCGAACTGGAGCGTTGGATCGTGAGTAGCGAAGAAAGCACCACTAAGTTTAAGGAATGCTGTTATAGTTTTAGCAACTGTTACTGCAGGTGTTTTCTTTAAGAAGTTTACGCATAGTATGAGAGTACGGGACAATTATATTTTTTAGTATAGTGACACTTATGCATGGAACAGTAAATAAGCTGTCTATGTTCGACAAAGATCTGATGTTTCTGATAATATTTGGTCTCCGTGGGTTTAAATGTGAACTCGAGAGTCAACGAGGCTTGAGATGCGCCAGCGATATAAAAGAAGCCATTTCGACTGTTAAATATGTCACACAAGTGTCGATTGGAGTTACGACAGGTGACAGCCCTGTAAACACTATTTAGAAATGAATTTGTTTTGACAATTCAACTATTCGTTTCATGTTTAAGTAGGCATGACATACTGCGGGGTCGTGGGGCATATGCTACGACGAGAGTACACTGTGATCAGTATAACGGTAAACAAGGGTGCTCGACTGATGTGTGCCTATCGCGGAAAAGTTACCTGTGACAGAGACACTTTTCTGCATAGCAAACTGGAAGCAAGGAATTTTATTTTGCAAGAACATAAAGTACTCAAAGGACTACATAACATCGGACCTATTTATGAATTTAAAGAAGAAAGCACGTATGTTGAGCAAAATTTACAAATCAGTGAATTATTTATTGTGGAAAATGTAGAGTTTCGTAAATTCCAAAAATACACTTTATTAATTTTCTTACTATATATTTTACTGGCTGTATGACCTTATAATATGGCACCCCGGCCCTGATTCACCCGAGTATAAATCGGATTAAATGCTTTAGTAAAAGTACATTTCAAATCGGTTCAGTAATTTTAGAGATCAGCGTCTATATGTAATCAAACACACTTGCTTCTTTAAATATAAAGTTCTAATCAATTTCGAAAATGTTTGGGAATCTCGACTCGCTTTACGTTTTTACTCACTACTTATTACTCCCTTTTGTCTTATCGTAGTAATCTATTACAGCCTATATTACTCGGGAAGACGCAGGATTTTGATCAGTGATAGAAAACTTCAAATCGATTCAGTAGTTTCTAAGATTACTTGCGTCAAAGTCAAAATCATAAACAGTGGATGGTCGAAATTGTTTCAGTCTAACTTTTCTATATAAATATCAATGTTAAATGTACCAAAAATCGCTTGGTTGTTAAAAAACATGAAAAGAAATAGTGCAATATATTAGAAAATATAAAAATAGCTCAGAATTACTTCTGATTAACGTGTCTTATAGAAAAAATACGGTTTATCGTTTGAACTCAAGCGGAAATCCGTGTTTTTTTTTTTTTTGTTTGAAAGTTATGACGGTTTAAATTGTAAAAAATGAGAACAACTTATTTCCCAGACTAAAAAAATACAACCCTAAATTTCGGTAAAAACTTGAGATTACGATTTTATTTATCATGCATTCGTCATAGGACCCAAACTATAACGACCTCAGTGAATCCGTATCCCTTATTGGGCCATAATCGTGAAATTGAGATTTATCAAAAACTTATTGAAGCGCTACAACACAAGGATCAAAATAAATCAAAAGTGATATTATCCAATATGTTGATTATAAAAGGTGATGCAAGACAAGGAAAAACACGTCTACTAGATGAAATTGTTTACCTTTTACCTGAAAATATCCCAGTAGAGAGATTTTCGCTCTGTGTCAGTGATCTTAAAGTATTTATCACGAATCACGATATTATTAATAGTCAAAGCTGTTAGATTACACATGCATTAGGCTTGCGCAAAACAGTTCCAAAAATGGAATAAACATGAAACGCTTCTTTTACCTATTGAACGAAACTAGTTCGAGTATCTGCGAAAGGATCTAATTTCAACAGTTTCACTGGCAAGAAAAAAGAGGATTGAAATCTTTCCTAATCTTTCTATACCTAGTTCTATTAAGTTAACGTATATGTATTTCCATACATAATATATGAACACGCGAAATTGCATTCTAGAGAAAGATAGGAAATGTTGCCGACATAGGATATAGTTCCTGGAACTATACAAGTAGGGAACTACGTCTACCCTAAGTCTAACACTCTCAGATCACCATTTTGTTACTCTTTGACTGGCCACAATTCGATTTTTTATAACAATTTTGTACAAAAAGTTCGTAACGCCTATACTAATTCAGTGTTTTTATTTTTTGACGACTTCTTGACTTTGTAGGACACCAGCTCACCAGGAATTTGCCCGATTCCCGCCAGTTGAATATGAGCCCGAACTTGCTGATAAATGTTTGGTGCCTTAATATCCAAGCTATCTTATGCAGTTGCGTAGCTAGCCGGGGGCGAAGCGGGCCCTCGCGCACAGCCTCGCGCTTATGGGGACCTTGCGTGCTGACTTGAGGCCAAATTCCATGCACTATATTATACCTATCTACGCTAAATAGGTAGTACGATCAGCACCCTAAAAGACCCTACTAAATATAACCTACATACAAATATGGTAGGATCACTGGATTGATCTTGGGAATAGGTACCTACTGAAAGAAACGGGCCTCGCTGATGCGACTTCACCCACGTCTAAATTAGTCCACGCTACGCCACTGATCTTGCGTGTCGTCTATTAATGTGCAAACTAACAGCTTTGACTTATATAACATTAAATTTTAATTTTAAATTAAATGTAAGATTCGTTAGTTTAGCTGGCGCTGATTCATAACGCCCCAGCCCCCAAAAGAAATATAACTCCAAAATGAGAGTATATGCTTAAAACGCGTTCTGTAGTTCATAAACAACGCGTCCGTTTTTTCATTATGCTCTATTTCTTTCGTTTTCAATCTATCTAAATCTAGAGTGTCGCTTTTTTGTTTCATCGACTCACAAACCCTCACTTAAAAGAAAATTTTATTTCTTTTTTTATTTTACAGGTTCCGTATCAAACAATTCGTTTATTGTTTACATTGCCGCTCGGTTTAAAAACGTTCCATGATAAGAAGGACGTCGAAGATAAACTCGTGGCTCATTTAAAGCCATTCGAATTACAGGATCAGTTGTGTTGCCTGAACACATTATTCAGTGTAAACTTTCCTCTAACAAAAAAGTATTTGAAATTTAGGGAGCAGCAGAAGAAAGATATCCAATTAAATGTTTTTCGAAAACTGTGTAACGCTGTACGTTTTTGGTTTTTAAAATTTGTTTTCTGTTTAATTTAGAGGGGTGAAGGAGAGTTATGAGAGTAAAGAAAATTTGACTGTAATTAGATCATAATCAATAGTCCAAACATTCTAAGTGCAATTAAGGAAATTTTCAGCCGCCAAAGCTCAATAACGCGAAATAAATTCAATTAGCTTAAGTAAACTATCAAATTTCACACTTTATTTAATTGTTCGAGATTTCATTTCTTGTGGGCATAGATCTTAAAAAAATTACAACCGGTTTTGATGAAATTTCATATTCGCAATGCTAAAAGTGTATATTATATATTATAGTTCGACAAATTCGATTATCCGACACCGCCTTGCAAAACGTTTGTCGGATTTAGCGCGGGTCAACTGCATGGTATTGTAACAACACTGTTTTACTCCGTGGTGGAAATTATTTATTTTCAATAATGAACGTTTAACAAAACAGTTAAAGATACACAGAAATAATAACCTTAACAGAAACAAAACTAATAGTTCTAAATAATAAAATAGAAAACTAAGTAACAGAAGAATATAAAGTCCTAATTATGTACACAAAATATTTAAAACACACAAACAAACCGAAGTTTATCTAATGCACTTATTCGCACCATTATTTACAAAAAGTCATTTATGTAAAACCAGATTTATATATTTGCATTCAATGGTTTACACACACCAAGGTTTACACAGCATGATTTATGTCGCAACGCCAGAGCACTTGTTTCAACGCATGAACAACTCACGGACAACTGACTGACTGACTACTCCGCTCGCATTTTATAGCTTCGTCCCACGCCTGTCGAATGTTCTAGAAGTTCTACAGAAGCCATAGTCATCCCAACAGGGGGCACGCAACAGTATTTTGTATTGTAAGCAAATGCATCGAAATGCGTAAGCTTGTTTGGATCTATCTATATTTGTGAACAAACGTTTTCAATTATGAAAATAAACAAAACGAAAACTCGAAACCGCTTAATAAACGAAAATGTGGAAACAATTTTACGTTCGGCGACTGGCGATAAGTAATTGGGAAGCGAATATCAAAACAATTGTTAGCGCGATGCAATACCCACCTTTAGCTTAAAATCTGTCCAAGTGACCCCTGGTCCCAATAAGTTTCTGCTTCCCTGCATTACACATTACTGTTAAACGTGTCATTTTACGACCGGAATGCATGCGTGAAATGTAACTATTTTATGGACGGGTAGGACAAAAAAGTAATTTTGTTCTGAAACTCAATTTCAGTGCTTTTCAACGTTGTGGCTGATCGCTATAGACAATGCAGAATTCATAGACGATGAATCATGGGAATTTGTTACTGAGCTTGCAGATTTAAATATTGTTTTTTACGCCATGACGTTAGGCGGAAGACGACCTTTGCCTATGATAGTTGAAAATTGGATGAAAAAGTCCAATATTTACAAAATGCAACTTGAACCAATACCTAAATGGTTTCATGCTGGACTCGCTTGTCAAATACTTGACGTTTTTGCTATACCTCCTGAACTTGAAAGGTAAAATATTTCATATTTAGAACCTCTGAATTATAAACAGTGCCATACCTAGAAGTCCTGGCGTCCCTGGCGTAGGGAGGACTTCGTGCTTCTCGCCCTGGTTACGTTTGGTTTTGCGCTTAGACCGATCCAAGAGATGCATTCGAATTTAACTTTTATGTTTTTTTAATATTTAGGCAAAGTAGTAGATCTAAATTTGTTTTAAAAGGACAAAATAACGCGATTTGGGCATACGGCTTGTAAATGCCTAAGCACTGTTTGCTTGCATTTTGCAATAATATAGATTTGACTATGACTTCCGGCGTCCTTGGTTGAGATGGGCCATCTACACCCTTCTCTAGATACGGCACAAATTATATGAGACAAAATCTATTGATTTTTAAACTTCACACTACCATAAAATCGTGTGCTCAATTTTATGATTTAGTGAACGATAAAAAATATTCCACTGTTAGTATCATGAGTGCCGTGATTGAAATGACCGGTTACTCGTGCTTCCATTCGCCAACGCATCAGTGGAGAGGAAGTTCAGTGATTTAAAAAATATTAAAACAGTGAACAGAAACAGACTACCTACACACAGACACGATAGTCTCCTTATTGTCTACTAGAGACACAATAAAAAAAACAGGGTGGTATTGTCAAATTTATATTACCCAAAAAAATGTTAAATTGTAAGATATGGCAAAAGCCCTAATAAATATAAATAAAAACTGCATGAATTTTACATTTTTTCCTTTATTTCTATAATTGGGGAATTTGTGGGGAATTGGGATAATTTTCTCCCCGAATTTGGGGAATTTCGCTTTGATTTTTGGGGAATTAGGAAAATAGGCATTGGCAGCGCTGAATATGAAATGCGGTATACTTTGCGCAGCAATATGAAGCCCGACCACATTTCAAAATATAAGCACATGCCCGCAACATGCGCAAATTGCTCTAAACCAGTGACTCCCAAAGTGGTCTATATCGACCCCCAGGGGTCGACGACAACTTGCAAGGGGTCCATGTCAGCGGGAAAAAAATTGGGGGCCTCTGAAATGACAATGGGGGTCAACGATAGTGAATCTTCTAACAAAAAAAAAAAAAAAACAAACTGGACATCGTTAACCGAAGATGCCAAATGTTGAAAATTTATTATTAATTTTTTGCTTAGTTATTTTATGTAACAGAAAGTAAATTTTAATTTGAATCTAATTAGTAAATGTATAAAACTAAACATTTCACACTACATTTCACTACCGTTATAAATTTAAATCGTTTAAAGTGAGTAGCACTATACCGATTGTCAAAACTACATTTGAAATTAATGAATTTGCAAAAAATCAACATCAGATAAGCAGGGGGTCTATCCAAAACCGAAAAACTGGCAAGTGGTCTACGAGAAAAAAAAGTTTGGGACCTCTGCTCTAAATAGTTTTAACAGTTTTCCGTGCACGTTCGAGTACACTCGCAGCTCCCCTCTTGTATTGGGATTTTATTTCGACCATTTTTTAAAAATCATGGAAGTTACACTCGTCATTGACAAATTAAAATAAAAGCATGATATGTGTTTTGCGGTACCTAATTGTGCTAGTAGATCAAATGTAAAAGTTGATGTCCAATTATTAAATTGAAAAGACAGCTGTCCGCCGATTATACACAGTTGATTTCATGCAATTTCTCTTTCAAATTTGACGTTTTCTTCATTCTTGCAGAAAACTACAAAGTTACCTTATCAGTACAGCTTGCATCAATTATTTTGCCACATTTTACGATGTGACCAGTACTCAGGATTTTTTAGGTCTGTGAACCGAAAAGAGATAGACGGGGGCGTGGAATGGCTCAATCGTTTGACAATCTTAGGACCATGTTTGACGATGCATCATTTTTGTTTAACCACCTATTGTTATCTTTTAATTGACGAATTAATTTTCCGGGGCCAGCTTCTCACAGCCTCGAAAAATTTGCAAAATGAAATTTTAAGCGGTGCAATCGTTGCCAAAAAAACTTTTTTTCATTTTCCACGTAGAGGTTTGACCATCGAAAATTATCGTTCGACCACCCTTGGATAAAAGGTATTTCAAAAAATCTATTTTTCTTGATTTCTCACTAGGGCCAAGTTTACAAGGCTCTAAAATTTAGTGAGATGTTACCGTTTGACCAACCTCCGCAGGAGTTTGACCACCGAAAATTATCGTTTGACCACCCTTGGGAAGAAAGGTATTTCAAAAAATTGAATTTTCTTAAATCTCACCAGAGGCCAGTTCACAGAACTCTAAAATTCAGGGAGTGAGTTTTTCGGGGACGTTAACGTTTTACCATGTTTGACCAGCCCCAGCAGAAGTTTATCCACCGAAAATTATCGTTTGACCACCCTTAGAAAAAAAAGGAATTCCAACATATCAATTTTTCTTAATTTCTCACCAGGCTCTAATATTCAGTCAAGCTTGGTAAAACGTTTGCATCCCCGAAAACCTCACCCCCTGAATTTTGAGCTCTGTGAACTTGGCCCTGGTGAGAAATTAAGAAAAATAGCTTTTTTGAAATACCTTTTTTCCAAGGGTGGTCAAACGATAACTTTCGGTGGTTAAAGTTCTGCTGGGTTTTCCTAGGGGTTGTAAACCGAAATTTAAAGGGTGGTCAAACCCCTTCGGTGGATGGTCAAACGTGGCAAAATGTACCCGACCCCCAAAAACTCACCCAGTGAACGTGGAATTTGAAAACAAAAATTTTTTTTATAACAACTTTTTTCCAAAGGGTGCTCTAACGATAATGTTTGGTGGTCTAACATGGTTAAACGATGGTCTAACGATTGCGCTGCTTAAAATTTAATTTTGCAAATTTTTCGGGGCTGTGTGAAGTTGACCCCGGAAAATTAATTCGTCAATTAGAAGATAACAATAAGTGGTTAAACAAAAATGATGCATGGTCATACATGGTCCTAAGATGGTCAAACGTTTGAGCCATGCCACGCCTCCGTCTCTCACTTTTCGGGGCTAAGTTCACAGACCTCGATTTTTTCCCTTCAATATAATTACGTATTGAATAATTTGTATCACTCCAACGACAAATTTTTCCCTGGGAAATATACATTTTAAATATAAATATAAACTTCGTATACAGTCCCTGTAAACTCTTCGCATAGGGCAGCCATATTGAATATTTTACTCCGCCTCCAAGTAAAATCCCAATACCGCCGAATTTTCTTTCGACTTAAAGTTAGGATGCACATTTAATAAAAATATCTACAGACTACAACCATTATTTTCAATTTATTAGAGTAATTCAGAGGAGAAGCAATGGGAACCCAGGATGGATTGAAAGTTTCTTGATCAGTCTTATCCAATCAAACGGCTTGGCAATAAAAGAAATGACCATCGCAGAGATCGAATCAATGGGTCTGGTGTTACCACCAATCACAATGATGAGAAGGTAGTTTTTTATTACAGAGGTTGTCAATAATAATAATAATTGACGATATACTGGTCGATCGCGTAATGATTTTAGATCGATCAGTAAATATCATCATCAAATATTATATTAATGTGGTGACGTTAATAATATTCCTTGTTGAGGGACTATCAAAGTGATCGTTAAATCGCCAAGTTCATGAGACAGGCGATCTACTAAAAAGTAAAAAGTCTTATTTACTGACATTTTTCATTTTTAGAGAGATAGCGCTGCTGTGCTCATTTTTACAAATTATATAGTATCTACTAAATAAATGAATATTTTTTTTATATTTTAACAAAACTGGCAATAATTTATTCAAAAAAATGCAAATATTATAATATATTATACCAATAAAACAAAAAAGAGTGCTATAAAAAAAATTAATATACAGGGTGTCCCTAAAAGGTCTTTACAAAAGTCTACCACATATTCTTCAGGCCAAAACAACTCGATACAAGCAAACTTACCTCAGTACAAAGTTGCTTAGTTTGGGTGCTAGACGGCTCTTAAGTTACAATTTTCAAATCGTTTTTGCTTTATAACTTTGAAACGGCTCATGAGATTTTACTCAAATTTGGTACGTTGGCATAGCTTTATTGGGCAATAAAACCCATATCATAATAATGATGTATATCATTCCATGGGCGTAGAACTTAATTTTTTCGATAATTAAACATCTAAAACTTCTACGCCAATGGAAAAAAATCAGTTTGAGTATGAAATCTGGATCACGCGACTCATTTACTACAAAAAAGGTGCTCTTAATAAAATTCGATTACTCTCATAGTTTCGACAAAATTTTAATTTTAGTAATTTAATAGAGCATAATTAAATATTAAAACTCAACTGCAACAAAGGTTGGGTGGCTGGGTACGCGACAGTGATATTCATACCCAGCCACCCAACCTTTGCTGCAGTTGAGTTTCAATATTTAATTATGCTCTAATTACTAAAATTAAAATTACTAATATTTATACAAATAGTACGCTGATAACCTCAGTTGACAAGCGTCCATAATCTATAACGATCTAATATTTCTTTGTAAATATTATCTATAGACTGTACGGCAACAAAAAAATGAAAAGCCATTGTTCTAACGAGAAGTGTATACATGGAGCTAGCTGGAAGATATATAAGCATACATTTAGGGTTTGTAATTTAATGCTTTTAAGTCTTATAGTTCAGCTCAGAGATCCTGTGCAGGATTCCCGATTTGCTTTTAATTGTTGCTCATTGCTCATCCCCCGTTGGTCATAGCGTAAAATATATAGCGTTTTTTGCTCTGAAAGAAGTGGGATTTTAAACTATGAAAGAATTTTTCAAATCGGTTCAATCGTTACTGAGATGACTCGCAAACACGCATTTTTCCTTTTTAAGAGTAGATATAATATATTAGTCAATACTTATAAGTATTTTGAATTAGCAGAAATAATGTTCATCCATACAAGTGTGTTTCAATCAAAGAAAGAGACCGTATATTTTACATTGAGCCAGCATACACTATCACTCAAAGAATGACAATCAGCTGGATTGACAGTTTGACTGATGATGAACATACACTTACAGTCAATGATTATTGAAAACTGACAATCCTCATTCGTTTTATATAGTACTGAGTTCACTGATAACGTCTAATTGTTTGTAGTGTCGGATTAAGACTCCTTGATACCCTAAGCATTTCTTGCCTATGGCCCCCCATCCCTAACAGCAGTCTAAAAAATTATATTATCTTTCTTATGTTCAGTTTATAAAAAAAAATCTAACTGATAGAAAAAAGTTAAAAAAGCATTGAATTTTAGGAAAAAAATTGAATTTTACTTTTAATCCGGTACTGCTTGTTTGACTGATACGGTATCAATCCATTAGGTACATAATATGTCATAATTATACTATCCACTCATGAGTGACAATCTGCATGATTGATAAACAAAAATCAAACTTGTGGAAATGCATCAGTCAGATTGGCAAGCATGTCAACCATTATCATTCAAACCAATATACAATCAATCTTGACTGTCAATCAAGAAGATTGTCATGCAAAATTCATAGTGTATGGTATGTGTAGTACTTAACATAGATGTTCACCTACACAAGTTTTACTTCAAAGTGTTAATTTTATTTTTTTTATTTATTTATTTATTCCTCAAATGAATAAAAAGAAAATGTTAACTATTATTTTATCTACTTAAAGGAAAGTCAAATATTTCTGATGAATCAGAAGTCTTATAAATGCGGTGGAACAATCCCGGTTTGTGTCACAGTCCCAGATTTCAATATAGAAGATGTTGATTCTGAAGTCAGCATGGATGGTATAATACTTATAGTTTTGAAATTCGCACAGACAATCTGTTGGATGGTGTTGTCGATAAAAATCGAACAAAAAGCCTCACTACGATTTTTAGATCAGACCGATATGTTTTTTTTTTTTAATATGTTTTACATGTTTTAATAATTTTCACCCAAAATAGTCGAAGAAAATGAAAAAAAAACTATCTAATTAAAAGTTAAGACATTAATAAAGAAATAAAAAAAAAATAAAAAACCGTCGTGCCAAACTAGATTAAAAGATGTTTGATAAAAAAAAATTGGTTGTTTAGTTTTACGTGATAACGTATTCCGTAATACATAACCTAAACCTCCCAAAATTTGGTTTCAATCCGCTTATCCTTGGTGTCGGAATGATAAGAAATGTCAAAAGTGACGTTTGCAACTTACAAAGTATTATGTTCTAATAATAATTAGTTATTCCAATACTTAACTTAGAAGGCGTTGCATTTCACAAAATACTAATGTCAAAAAATTGAATTAAACATTAGAAATGCAGCCGTTTTCATGTTAAGACAAGACATACGTTATCTTCTAATTTCCATGTACGGCAAAGACGACCGACCGCGTCGCGCCATGCATTAGACAACATTGCATTTATACAGCTATTTTTCTGTATAAATTTGTATAAAAAAACTGTTTAGGCAAATTCTGTTATACGAAATCTATGTAAAATGTTCTCCTCTTTCGTTTAAGACTGGTTTCAAACCGAAATTGAGCGAGAAATTAGCAAAAAGCACGCACAGGGTCAGGCGGAACGTTACGCGTTACGCGTTACGAACGTTAGGATTTAGGAACGTTACACTTTTTCGTGCATGCAGCCGGTGTTTTATCAATTTATAAGATTGGTGATTCATCAATTTATAAGACGTTATCACGTCAAAAGATCAGCTTTTCAGGAAAATTGGCTTGCATTTGGTCTGCAGTATTGCCGGTTCGTTTCAGAGATCAAAAACGCAAGCTAATTTTCCTGAATTATTATTAAATATCTTTTAATATAGTCGGACACTACGGTTTTTAATTTTTCAATTTTTTATTAATGTCTTAATTTTTATTAGATAGTTTTTTTTTCATTTTCTTCGACAAATTTGGGTGAAAATTATTAAAACATGTCGAGTTGTCATAAGATCAATGATACGCTTCCTTTTGAAGTCAATTATTCATTTTAATAATCGGATAACCCCCCCCCCCAAATTTTCAGAATTTATTTAGACGTATTTAAACTTCATATAAAAAAATCAAGTCTTTTTTGGTATCGTGCTCGTACTTCCTTAATGTGAACAAGTTAAAATTAATCCATGGCAAATATTGGAAAACAGAAGATAGTTAAAAACAATTCAAATGTCAAAACAAAAGACAGTTCAAAACAATTCAAATATGACAAAACAAAACAGTTTGTTGTATCACGTTTTACATTTGTAATTTGACAACGAATAATATCGTGTAATATTGCAATCAATCAATGTTTATAAAAAATAGCTGATAATTATTGTAATCAAGAATATTTGCTGGTTTTCAAAACCGCAGTAACTCGAAAAGTATTGATTCGATAAAAATAGTAAAAGAACTTTTTGTCGTTACATCCCACTGAGTGTGCGAATTTCGAAACATCCGGCAGTATATTCATAAAATCGTTTTTATTTTTGATTTTGACATTGTTCATTAAAGTTTATTTGGACCTATTTCCATAGCTATGTTAATGAAAACCTTTGATTCATTATCGTCATTCGAAAAATTATTGTTAAAATGCAGTGCAGTACTTGGAGAAATGTTTTCTAGAACAATGCTCATTTATTTGATGAGTATAGAAGATGGTAGAAGAATTGGAGAAGGTAAGCGCACTATTTAAGTCTTTGCAATTCTTTTATATTCAAAATTTATTCTTTTTTAGCGATACAAAGATTGTTTGAAATTCGTGTTCTGGGTTGTGCTCAAGGAAATTTTAAGGATGGCGGTTCATATATTGTAGTTAGACATCGTTTATCAGATCCTAATCTGAATTTAGGAATACGGTGTGATTGCATCGGAATACAAGTACCCGGTACGTGACAAAAAATTGTGCAGCGAGAGTTCGATATTATCAACACGCAATGGTGAAATTTGTTATTATTAACATTTTTTTTATAAAATTAGGTTCCCTGATTGCTAAAGTCGTATTTCAAACAGTGTATAGAAATCTTTGACTATTTAATCATTAAATAGTTATTGCTACTATAGGAAAAGGAGGTGCAACTAGCTATCCAGTTCTTATTCTCTCTGGTTCTATTAAATTTTAATAGAACTGAATATAGCTAATTGCACCTCCTTTTCCCGTAATAGCAATAACGGTCATCGGCAGCATCTCTTGACTTTTTTCGTTCCAAAGAACCGAGACAGGGCCGGATTTAGGGGGGGGGGGCAACCGGGGCTGAAGCCTCGGGGCCTCCACAAGAGTGGGGCCTCCACAATATAAATTTCTAGGTAAAATTTTCTAACAAATAACGAATAATATGCAAAATTATATAAAACAAGAGGGTGCGTGAAAAGTCACGCGGTACAAGTGAAACTTCTATGTGATGTTTAAAAGATGTTTAAGACACTTAACTTCTCAATGTCAGTACGTAAAATCGAAATGGTCAATGTTGTTTAAATTTTGAGAATAGGTACACGAAGTGTTCGTATACAAAATTTCAAAAACTCAAGTCCGAAAGTTGGATTCATAAAAAGTTTGGAAAATAATTAAGGGTCCCCACTCCTTCGTTGCCCCAGGGCCTCCATACTTTTAAATCCGGCCCTGAACCGAGATATAAAGTTGTATAGTCCGTTTTTTTCTGTGTGAGATACCACATCTGGTTATTTTGGTTAGTGTTTTGTTGTAAGTGAGTATTTTTTGAAAATCAGATTTACTTTGAAATTTATGTGGGTTATAAGTTGAATTTCTGTGATTTTAAAAATTGCATCTATCAAAAATAACAATTACTTGACGTTTCAAAATTTGACAATAACGTTCTCTTACATTAATAAAAATAAAAAAGAACAGACTATAATAATTTACCAACCGCTGTTTACATTGCGTTCTCATAGCAACACCTTTATATTTAAAAGCTTTAGTTCTTAGCGTGGCTGCAACGGGAACATCGTGTCGCTAGAGGTCTTGACTACAAGTGTGAGGTTAGCGTTCTGACCCATTGCTAAATAGTCAAACTAGTCCATTACTCGTATTATTACTGTTGTGTTACTCATATATTGAATACCCTCTATATTACTAGCAAAGATTGGGAGAAAGACTTAAACACTACGGTGCAGCCATATATACATCTGTCTCACTTATACTCTGAGTCTCATGCTCATGTCCAAGAATGGAGCATGCGCGTCAGTTGCAGCGTCAGTTTGCATATGCACATGGAACTAAGCTGTGAAAGGGAGGTGGCTTGCTCTATTCCACTTACTAATGCCCCACTACAGACGCGACACTTGCGCACAACGGGTCAAGTAAAAAGAAAGAGATAGAAAACAGTAATTTGCTGTCTCACTTTATAGGCCGCGCTTCCACTTACGGGCCTTACGGCCACTAGCAATATAGAAGTTATTAAATATAAGGTGTTACTAGCGTAACTAGAGCATTCGCTCGTGTGGCGCATGTCACACTTGTTGCAAACGTCAACTTTCTGTTCAAGCAACACACAGTACATTTTGTAATCAGTTCATTGAAAGGACAACATTAAATAATTACAAAAACACCGCAAATATGTATTGTTAGGCGAATTCTCAGATATAGTTTACAATCATTGCGTGGGATGGCCCTGCTTTCACTTATTTTCGTCATGTAAGTAATTTCCCAAGGCACTAAAACACTACTTTTGATTTGCGTATGCGCGACCGCCACTGCTATTCCACTACATGCAGTCGAAGGAATTAATAACTGCCACCACTGATTGCTTGTCTCGAGGTCAAACAAATTTTTGACCGAACATGAAACAGAGGACTAATTCCACTATAATATTTATGTATTCGTTGTACTTAACAATGAATTACGCCAGAGTGTGTTGATATTTGAAATAAAAAAAATCTAAAATTGTCGATTTTTTTAAAAATTCAGATGGGTGCTCAGATATGCAACCTTATGCTTTTTGTGGTTACTTACGATTTCAAACATTGCTATTCCGAGAAATCATATATAATTTATTAACCGATAATCAGAAAAAAGATTTTCATAATCGAGCTGTACATATTCTGAAAAACAGTACAAGGCGGTGCAGATCGTGTGGAAATGGATTTTTCGTTAAAATGCTTGGCATGCGAGCAGATGATGTAACGTATAATATCTTTTATCACACATGTTCACAATTGTTTAGCTGATATTTGCTCTAGAACACGCAGGCCAGTACCACTTGTGTTAATCGATAATGAAATACCTATAATTTTTTTTTAATTTCATTTAAGGGTTTTCACAACATATCTAATCGATCGCATCCTAAAAATATTGAAAATATAGCCGGTACATTGGAAGCCACCGACAGCTATCACAGCCACAATGAACATATGGGAACAAAAGCTGATATAGGAAAAATAGACTGTGATATCAAAAGTAAATTGATATTTTTAATTAACCTGCTTATTTTTTTTTTTATTTATTCATCACAAGCAAAGATGTAAATAGAGTTGATGACGTCCAAAGCAATTAAAAAAAACTCCGGGTCGCAGTGCCAAACCCTGCCGACAATATAGTGTATTTGCTTTTGTAGGTAGTGTGGCTCTATTGTATGAACTTAAATTTGTTTTTGGACAAAATCAAAAAAATTACCCCTTAATATACCCCTTAAAACAACATTTTTTTTACTTAATTTCAATACTACATATCAATTCAACATCTGTAACAAATTATATACAGTATACACCCTTCAGTATGTAATTCTATATCAGTAAACTTGTACCAATCTTTGATTAACGTCTGCTTAGAACTCTTCAATAAATAAAATTTTCGACCAATTTTTCGGACAATATATATTTGTAAATTGTACCCCCTATCACATCATTTAAATAGGTTTGCGGGACCTTTCCGGCTAAAAAACATTGGTCGGCCGGATTTTTTCTGAATAAGTACCAAATTTTGCATAAAATTACCTATAAGATCAAATCCACGATTACAGGGAAACATTAAAGACATTTAACAATATATAATTTATTTAAAACATTTTCGGCTAATAAAATCCACGCCGACCAAGCGCATCTAGGGCTAGCTCACATGAAGATCGTTAATCGCGCGTTGACATTTATACCACTGTTCACATGGTTACCGATTTTACGCGTTAAGATTTTATAGTTTATACGCTAGTCGAGTGTTGTATTCTGTCGAAGATGCAGGACGTTGCAGATGCAATCTGTATATGGATGCTATATCGAAGAAGACAGCGTCATAGAAATAAAAACTTTTTAACAAAAAAATTAAACCGCCGAAAAACTGAAAAGCAAAAAATAATAAATCTTTTTATTTAACTAAGTTCTATCTGAGTAGTTGAACGTATGTGAAAGTCTAGTATATCTAAGTAATTTTGAGTCGGCGTCAACAATCCTTCGCCGGAAATCTCTGAGCGTTCACGAAGTTAATATCAGCGACAGAGCAACCCTAACGGGCACACGTCTTTGCGAGTGGTCGTGTGGAGAGCGCATGTTTAATGTTAATGTTTATCGCTGGAGATTTCACGTATCATTGTTAATTTGATTTGGTTATTTCTTTTAGTGATCTTTGTTCATTGATGGTTTGACGCCGACTCAAAATTACTTAGATATACTAGACTGTCACATACGTTCAACTACTTAGATAGAACTTAGTTAAATAAAAAGATTTATTATTTTTTGCTTTTCAGTTTTTCGGCGGTTTAATTTTATGTTAAAAAGTTTTTATTTAATAATTTTTTGTGGCTATATAATTTATAATTGTAATATACACAACTCAGCATGAAAATCTGTGAGTGAACAATAAATCACCCCTATTTTCCCACCCTTAGGGTAGGAATTTTTTTCCAAATTTATATGAGACGAACCTCGAGGTATACCCTATCCAATAAAAAAATAATTATCAAAATTGGACCACTCTGTAAAAAGTTATGTGTGGTCATACATTACAATCAGTGAGTGAACAATCAATCATCCCCTGTTTTCCTACCCTTAGGGTTGGAATTTTTCTACGAAATTTATATGGGACCAACTTCGGGGTATACCCTTTCAAACAAAAAAATAATTATCAAAATCGGACTACTCTGTAAAAAGTTATGCGTGGTCATACATAAATAAAAAAAAAAATAAAAAATAAAAAAAAAAAAATATATACGCGTCGAATTGAGAACCTCCTCCGTTTTTGTTTT
Source organism: Xanthostigma xanthostigma (assembly GCA_963575645.1). Taxonomy (NCBI): domain Eukaryota; kingdom Metazoa; phylum Arthropoda; class Insecta; order Raphidioptera; family Raphidiidae; genus Xanthostigma; species Xanthostigma xanthostigma. Next base: position 47,038,844 of record OY754464.1, read on the forward strand.
TCGTCGGTTAAAAATCGAAAATATTGGGTTCATCCTATTTTACAAAATAGACTTACCTCAAGCTTGTACATTACACTTTATCCCAAATGGAGGGCCTTTTTTTCTATTTCGTCGATGAATAGATCATAATCAAATTCTTCTCCATCCATTTTTTATTTTAAAGAAAACTTTAAAAAAAAAAACTCGGGTCGCAGTGCAAAACCCTGCCGACAATATAGTGTATTTGCTTTTATAAGCAGTGTGGCTCTATTGTATGAACTTAACTTTGTTTTTGGACAAAATAAAAAAAATACACCTTAATACACCCCTTAAAACAAAATTTGCATACCTAACTTCAATACTACATATCAATCCAACATCTGCACCAAATTAAATACACCATTCAATATGTAAATCCATACCCACAAACTAGCGTTTTCATAAAATTTGTAAGTCCGGTCCTGTCAGGCCGATTTTAATAAAATTTGGGTAGCACATTTTAATCATTACTAAAGGGTTAAATTTCAATTTTGAAACAATTCGGAGAAATTTTTCGGTATTTTTGGACCCAAAAATATTTTTCAACCCCTAAAACCCACCCCTTAAGTGGCCCGATCGGGCCCATTTTAAATAGGCTTCGTGCGGTGATGGATTTCAACATGTGGTCCAAATTTCGTTAAAATTAATTAACTCCTTCGAAAGTTATAGCCCGCACACATATATATATAAATATATATATATATATATATATATATATATATATATATATACATATATAAACATACTTTTCCAAAAATGGTGCCAAACTTCTTAGAAAGTTATGAAACGTCGAGAAATTTTGGTCCGACCCCTAGGTCCCGCCATCCGACCGACGCCAATAGTGTAAGTGCCTTATGGCAAATACACTAATAATATACAATATTGGACAGCAGGAACCTATCGCTTCAAATCGCGCGTTGCAACTGATCAATGCTAATCAATGTTTATTTAGACATGATCTAAACGCGCGTTGACGCGCGTAGACAGGGTATTTGCGTTATCGTGGCGTTGAACGTGCGTCGCCCACCAACGCGCGTTATCATATGTACAGTTATATGCAACTGTATTGTAATATTGTAAACGCGCGTTTGGCTAACGCGCGTTTAACGCCTTTCATGTAAACCTCGCCTTATTCGTCTAAGTGTAAACTTTCAATTTTCATTAAAAATTGTATTATCCTTAATCACGGAGCTTTCAGGATTGCTGGCTCCCGGAGATATATCGCGATATATAGTGCATTCCTAGTTACCTATACGCTATATAAGTTCCACTTCAACCGTGCGTATAAAGTTATGCTCCCCACTTTTTATTGTTTTGTTTATATTTTCTCGAGCGAAAGGTATATTAAATATATTTATTTTAGTTGGACTTTGTGGTTTAAAATCGAAACATAGAAAAAACTTAATACGTCCATCAACTTTGGGAAGTTTTGCAATGGCTGAATTCAATAACTGCCAATGCGCTCTCATTTTGATTACTATGTATACAATGACTCTAGAACACTGCAAAGGAGCCGGTAATATATCAATTATTATAATATGGCTAAATACTAAAGACAGAGCACGATGGTGTTAAACATTGCCGCCGACTCTCAATAACCTCTCCACCGGCCAAATCTCACCCTCGAAACGAGTGATTTTTTTCATATACCGGGCAAAATTCACCTGTTTCGAGGGTGAGATTTGGCCGGTGGAGGGGTTGGTGAGAGTCGGCGGCAATGTTTACATGTTCGTCCGACTCACACAAGATAAAGAAGCGCTCGCTAGTCATGAAATAATTTGCTTTCTATTTGATGAGAGAGCGGGATATAACTGAACTGTGATTGGCTCAACATGACAATTCGCGTCACTTCTCAAGTATCATTATCTCTGCCTAAAATAACTTTTTTATTGCACAACAAGCTTCCAAAATTTGTCAAAAAACTGCTCATAGCTTATTTGTAATGTAGATTTTAACCGTCAAAGAAAATAAAAAATGTGGAACGACCCCATTCTAAACATCTGTCTCCGTATCATCACAGGTGGTTTCACTTTCAACGATCCATTTTATCACTCAGTAACGCTCTCTACGTCCCGGGACAATAGCCCAGTGCATTTAGGAATTGACCCAAAAATGTCAGGTACATTTTTTCTTTTGTTGCTCATTCGAAAGAGTCTTCGATGGAGACCTTAACCCTGAATTTGCGCATTCCTCAAATTGCCCCGTCCGCCGCCACCTTGGATTCTGTTTTTTTTTTCTTCAATTGCTCATATCTCGAATTCTAATAATCTCACAGCAACCGTTCTGAGGTCGTTGGACTCGTCAGGATTTACTCTTTAATTAAATGTCTATCAAGTAAAACTCTCCAATGTACTGGAAAAAAGTTATTAGCGTCCAAAGTTACAAGTTTTTTTCCAAAAGTTCTTGCGCCCGGTTTTTCCGCGCGCAGCTCTTCCGGTGCATCTGAGACCCCCGTCGATAGTTTACTATTTAAACTAGACTCAATTTCCAGTATTTTGAAAAAAAAAACATCCCGATCGGTTGATTCCTCGCCCGCCAAACCACGCTCTAAGTTGCGCTTTTTACAATCGTGCTATTTTGTAACCTCTTATACTCGCGCGTCGCGTTTTACTTTAATTTTGAGGTATTCAGGTATATAATTTAATAAAAATCAGAGACAGCACAAGTAAGTAGGGAAAAAATTGCCAGAAGGCTAGGCGGAAGATTAAGAGCCGCCAGAAGGCACTAATGTTGCGAAATGTATGCCCTTATAACTATGTAATGTGTAATATATATTATATAATACGATCTGGTTTTGAATTGCAGAATGGGTATGGAAATTGCCGGAGGTGCACTGATTTTTCGCAACATTAGTGCCTTCTGGCGGCTCTTTATCTTCCGTCTAGCCTTCTGGCAATTTTTTCCCTACTTACTTGTGCTGTCTCCTATTGTTCTGCAGGTTTTCGGCTCTGCGCCGAGTCACCCATTTTCTCCGTAGCCAGCTCTCCGTCTATATGTTGTGGTGTATTTTCAGAACGCCTGAGGAAGGCTTAATTAAAGCCGAAACGTCGCGAGTAAGCATGAAGTTTTAACTGATTTCCTGATCCTATTCCTCTGATTTTTATTAAATTATATACCTGAATACCTCAAAATTAAAGTAAAACGCGTGTTCTTAACATAAATTTAACGAATATGTTGTTGACCTTAATTAATTTGTGTCATATTAGTTACAAAAGCGAGAATTGCAGTGCGAACCGCATACGCGTCAAAACGCGACGCGCGAGTATAAGAGGCTTCAAAATAGCACGATTGTAAAAAGCGCATCTTAGAGCGTGGTTTGGCGGGCGAGGAATCAACCGATCGGGATGGTTTTTTTTTCAAAATACTGGAAATTGAGTCTAGTTTAAATAGTAAACTATCGACGGCGGTCTCAGATGCACCGGAAGAGCTGCGCGCGGAAAAACCGGGCGCAAGAACTTTTGGAAAAAACTTGTAACTTTGGACGCTAATAACTTTTTTCCAGTACATTGGAGAGTTTTACTTGATAGACATTTAATTAAAGAGTAAATCCTGACGAGTCCAACGACCTCAGAACGGTTGCTGTGAGATTATTAGAACTCGAGATATGAGCAATTGAAGAAAATAAAACAGAATCCAAGGTGGCCGCGGACGGGGCAATTTGAGGAATGCGCACCTATAAAATATTTCTAAGTGCACTGGACTACAAGTAAAATTTACAAATGACGCGACGTTTTGAACATCCAAATATTTTTAGGAAAACTGGAGACAATGATGAATGCAATGTTAGAGTGCGCAGATGTCTGCATTCATCAAAGCAACGTACCGCAAGCCCTAAGTCTATTAGAAGATGCGGCGAATCTCTTAGAGGTAACCATTGAAGACTAGATGGCATTTTTCTTTATGTTAAATAAGTATAGGACGCGGGGATTTTTTAAACAAAAGATAAAATAACAACGAGGTTTAGGTATGGAGTGCTGATGTACGACTGCAGATAGGCATGAGAAGATGTTGAACACGGTGCCTGTATATTATCTCTTTCTGGCCTGTGTGTTTTTTGTTGTTAAACAATGACGGAATGTCTACCGCAATTATCGTTTCCTCTTTCTGCCATTTGGTTCGCGTGACCCAGACTTGAATTCCATACTATATAATAGCCTTGATATAAAAAACTGGATTACTTTGGAACAAAATAACATTTTCATTCAAATACTTTGCGAATTAATCATGCAGCATGCTTAGGTATAGAAAAAGATAAAGCTGATTTCAACGGGCGCACAAGACACTTCTGAGAATAAGAAGAAAAAATGTGGACAAAAATATATTAGATAGATTTATTTATCGAAAAAGTCTAAATAGGTATATAGACCAAACGTCGTACTTTAAATAAATCTATCCAATATATTTTTGTCTACATCCACAATTTTTTCTTATTATTATTATCACGATGGACACAATATTTAATATAAATTAAAAAACATTGTTTGAATACCCATAGCTCTTTATACGAAGGTATTGGAAGTTTATTTTGCTTATTGTTACCTACTATGTAAAAAAATAGAATTTTCATAGACAGTTTCACTCTTCAATATTGCGTCTGAGATGTGTTATTTTTTGTCCTGGCTCCTAAAATAAAATAGCCGCTTTTATCTCATTTCCAGTATGTTTTCCAATTTTTTTTAGAGAGTAGGTTTATGTTGGGTTCGCGCAGGCAATAAAAGAATTCACTACTATATGATTTTACTTTACCGCACTCGTGTGTAATTGATCATTTTACATGAATACATTACATGCGTGCAAAGCAGCTATTTTATAGAGGGTAGAACAAAAAAAATGAACAGACTATTTGTATGTTAGTTATGTATTAAAAATTCTTACTTTTACAGACAACACCATTGACCGAAGATGATGATCCGGCTTGGAGAATCCCAGTTTTAAGAGGAACTATTCAAACGCTTACTGGGCATGCGCGTCTGGAGCTAGGCCAGGTACGCTGAAGCTTATGGCGTTTTTCCTCAGATAAATAAATGTAAGGAATACACCTTTGCGCACATTTTTTGCTGTCTGCATCTAATCACATTCTAAACGAACTCGGTGAAAGCAAATCTATATCAATGTTACTGGTATTTAGGAAAAGACGAGCGCATCTCTCTCATATTGGATTAACTAATACGGGGATTGCTAAGTCCATTTATATTTTACGCCTTTAGGCTTTATGTTTTTCATTATAGATAGATATGGCTTTTATTTCTTAAATTACAAAAGTATATTCTAGACAGTAGTTCATACACTCAATATAATTACCTAAGCGGCACAGTTTGTATACATTCTTTACATTATTTCATTGCTTCGCCGCTCTATTAAGCGAACCGTACTATAATGATGAGTCAATCAGTACCGCAGTATAGGCTGCACTCGGTGCGTATCAATGTGGAGTAAATATTCAAATAATTAATAGGTACATACAAAATAATTGACCTTATGCATTGTTTTTTGAAGAGAAACTTCTTTACGCACGGTGTTACTATGGAGTAAATTAGATTCATGCAGCTAAATAGATAACGAAACGATTTTATTACCCACGACGGAACGGAATAGATATATGCGTTTAGGGTGAGAGATTGTTTGTTTGTGCAGTCGAATGTTGCAATTTATCTCGAAAACGGTTTGATCAATTTAGATGCGGTTTTCTGTAAAGGGTTTGTAATTCATCTGCGATGGTTCTTAGTGCAAGAAATCTCCAAAAATATTAAAATAAAATAACCAGTGGGAGTATATGCCCAAGTAATTCAAGAATTACAAGGCGCGAAATTTTACGTCATATACCCCGGTGTTTTGCTTGAAAATCGGTGTATATATTTAACGACACTTGGAGAATAATATAGTATAACGTAATTTACTTATTCTAAGTAAAAAATATAACAGTTGAAAATAATTAAACACAGAAAGGAAAATATAATTTTAATAAATTCATAGTTCTCTATGTAATATGTTATTGTGTCATTCAAAAATTAAACATAACTAACATCTTCAGAACAAAAGAATAACAGCTTTGTTTTCAAAATATTTCTGAAATTATGAGTTTAGAAAAAAAAATTCATAACTTTCTTGTAAAAACAGATAGAAAAATAAACCGTTATGAAAAGTACCCAATTATTATATAAAAACAACTTTATAACATATATGTGCCGACTTTAGCTCAAAGAATTTTTTACAAAACTTTCTTTAAAATAGAATAATAAAACATTATAAAAAGTACACCATTATTATATAAAAAACAACGATGGCATGTATCTCTTTTGCGCATGCGCCGATTTTTCCCAAAAATTATACAAAACTCTTGTAAAAATAGATCGAATAATAAACTGTTATGAGAAGTATACCATTGTTATATACAAACAACTTTATAACTTATACCTCTTCTGCGCATGCGCCGACTTTCCCTCAAAAAACATTTTACAAAACTTTCTTGTAAAGTAGAATAATAAAACATTATAAAAAGTACACCATTATTATATAAAAAACAACTATGGCTTGTATCTCTTTTGCGCATGCGCCGATTTTTCCCAAAAATTATACAAAACTCTTGTAAAAATAAATCGAATAATAAACTGTTATGAAAAGTATACCGTTGTTATATACAAACAACTTTATAACTTATACCTCTTCTGCGCATGCGCCGACTTTCACTCAAAAAACATTTTAGAAAACTTTCTTGTAAAGTAGAATAATAAAACATTATAAAAAGTACACCATTATTATATAAAAAAATTGGTTGTCTGTAAAGTCGGTTTACGGACGATAGTTTTACGTGATAACGTATTCCGCTCGAATATCATATTTAATAATACATTACTGCGCTCTCGCTTACACGAACAGGGTCAGGGTTATGGAACGTTACACTTTTTCGTGCGTGCAGCTAATGTTTCATCAATTTATAAGACGTTATCACGTCAAAAACTTAGTCACCATCTTTAGAAGTCCGCCATATTGGATTTAGAGTGACGTCACTTTATTTTTCGAGTTATTCTCAGCAAGCCCTTTCATTTGATACCCATATTGTTGGAAAGCATAATAAAATTAGTCCGCCATCTTTAGAAGTCCGCCATATTGGATTTAGAGTAATGTCACTTTATTTTTCGAGTTATTCTCAGCAAGCCCTTTCATTTGATACCCATATTGTAGGAAAACATAATAAAATTAGTCCGCCATCTTTAGAAGTCCGCCATATTGGATTTAGAGTAATGTCACTTTATTTTTCGAGTTATTCTCAGCAAGCCCTTTCATTTGATACCCATATTGTAGGAAAACATAATAAAATTAGTCCGCCATCTTTAGAAGTCCGCCATATTGGATGTAGAGTGACGTCACTTTATTTTTCGAGTTATTCTCAGCAAGCCCTTTCATTTGATACCCATATTGTAGGAAAGCATAATAAAATTAGTCCGCCATCTTTAGAAGTCCGCCATATTGGATTTAGAGTGACGTCACTTTATTTTTCGAGTTATTCTCAGCAAGTCCTTTCATTTGATACCCATATTGTAGGAAAACATAATAAAATTAGTCCGCCATCTTTAGAAGTCCGCCATATTGGATGTAGAGTGACGTCACTTTATTTTTCGAGTTATTCTCAGCAAGCCCTATCTTTTGATACCCATATTGTAGGAAAGCATATTAAAATTAGTCCGCCATCTTTAGAAGTCCGCCATATTGGATTTAGCGTAATGTCACTTTATTTTTCGAGTTATTCTCAGCAAGCCCTTTCATTTGATACCCATATTGTAGGAAAACATAATAAAATTAGTCCGCCATCTTTAGAAGTCCGCCATATTGGATTTAGAGTGACGTCACTTTATTTTTCGAGTTATTCTCAGCAAGCCCTTTCATTTGATACCCATATTGTTGGAAAGCATAATAAAATTAGTCCGCCATCTTTAGAAGTCCGCCATATTGGATTTAGAGTAATGTCACTTTATTTTTCGAGTTATTCTCAGCAAGCCCTTTCATTTGATACCCATATTGTAGGAAAACATAATAAAATTAGTCCGCCATCTTTAAAAGTCCGCCATATTGGATGTAGAGTGACGTCACTTTATTTTTCGAGTTATTCTCAGCAAGCCCTTTCATTTGATACCCATATTGTAGGAAAGCATAATAAAATTAGTCCGCCATCTTTAGAAGTCCGCCATATTGGATTTAGAGTGACGTCATTTTATTTTTCGAGTTATTCTCAGCAAGCCCTTTCATTTGATACCCATATTGTAAGAAAACATAATAAAATTAGTCCGCCATCTTTAGAAGTCCGCCATATTGGATGTAGAGTGACGTCACTTTATTTTTCGAGTTATTCTCAGCAAGCCCTTTCATTTTATACCCATATTGTAGGAAAGCATAATAAAATTAGTCCGCCATCTTTAGAAGTCCGCCATATTAGATTTAGCGTAATGTCACTTTATTTTTCGAGTTATTCTCAGCAAGCCCTTTCATTTGATACCCATATTGTAGAAAAACATTATAAAATTAGTCCGCCATCTTTAGAAGTCCGCCATATTGGATTTAGAGTGACGTCACTTTATTTTTCGAGTTATTCTCAGCAAGCCCTTTCATTTGATACCCATATTGTAGGAAAGCATAATAAAATTAGTCCGCCATCTTTAGAAATCCGCCATATTGGATTTAGAGTGACGTCACTTTATGTTTCGAGTTACTCTCAGCAAGCCCTTTCATTTGATACCCATATTGTAGGAAAGCATAATAAAATTAGGCCGCCATCTTTAGAAGTCCGCCATATTGGATTTAGAGTGACGTCACTTTATTTTTCGAGTTATTCTTAGCAACCCCTTTCATTTGATACCCATATTGTAGGAAAGCATAATAAAATTAGTCCGCCATCTTTAGAAGTCCGCCATATTGGATTTAGAGTGACGTCACTTTATTTTTCGAGTTATTCACAGCAAGCCCTTTCATTTGATACCCATATTGTTGGAAAGCATAATAAAATTAGTCCGCCATCTTTAGAAGTCCGCCATATTGGATTTAGAGTAATGTCACTTTATTTTTCGAGTTATTCTCAGCAAGCCCTTTCATTTGATACCCATATTGTAGGAAAACATAATAAAATTAGTCCGCCATCTTTAGAAGTCCGCCATATTGGATTTAGAGTAATGTCACTTTATTTTTCGAGTTATTCTCAGCAAGCCCTTTCATTTGATACCCATATTGTAGGAAAACATAATAAAATTAGTCCGCCATCTTTAGAAGTCCGCCATATTGGATGTAGAGTGACGTCACTTTATTTTTCGAGTTATTCTCAGCAAGCCCTTTCATTTGATACCCATATTGTAGGAAAGCATAATAAAATTAGTCCGCCATCTTTAGAAGTCCGCCATATTGGATTTAGAGTTACGTCACTTTATTTTTCGAGTTATTCTCAGCAAGTCCTTTCATTTGATACCCATATTGTAGGAAAACATAATAAAATTAGTCCGCCATCTTTAGAAGTCCGCCATATTGGATGTAGAGTGACGTCACTTTATTTTTCGAGTTATTCTCAGCAAGCCCTTTCATTTGATACCCATATTGTAGGAAAGCATAATAAAATTAGTCCGCCATCTTTAGAAGTCCGCCATATTGGATTTAGAGTGACGTCACTTTATTTTTCGAGTTATTCTCAGCAAGTCCTTTCATTTGATACCCATATTGTAGGAAAACATAATAAAATTAGTCCGCCATCTTTAGAAGTCCGCCATATTGGATGTAGAGTGACGTCACTTTATTTTTCGAGTTATTCTCAGCAAGCCCTTTCTTTTGATACCCATATTGTAGGAAAGCATATTAAAATTAGTCCGCCATATTTAGAAGTCCGCCATATTGGATTTAGCGTAATGTCACTTTATTTTTCGAGTTATTCTCAGCAAGCCCTTTTATTTCATACCCATATTGTAGGAAAACATAATAAAATTAGTCCGCCATCTTTAGAAGTCCGCCATATTGGATTTAGAGTGACGTCACTTTATTTTTCGAGTTATTCTCAGCAAGCCCTTTCATTTGATACCCATATTGTAGGAAAGCATAATAAAATTAGTCCGCCATATTTAGAAGTCCGCCATATTGGATTTAGAGTGACGTCACCGATTTTCCCCAAAAGATTTACAAAAATTTCTAGTAAAAATAGATAGAGTAAAAACCGTTTTAAAAACTATATTATTATTATATAAAACAACATTATAAGAGATATATTCTTTTACGCATGCGCCGATGTTCCCCAAAAACAATAGGCCACTTCATATTTGCATATCAAACATCCTCCCAAAATTTGGTTTCAATCCGCTCTTCCTTGATGTCGGAATGATAAGAAATGTCAAAAGTGACGTTTGCATCAGCTGTCAAAGTATTAAGTTCTAATAATTAGTTATTCAAATTGTTAACTTAGAAGGCGTTGCATTTGATAAATATTTCAAATGGCATCCGTTTTTGAACAAATGCTATCTCCTTTGTTTTATTATTGTCATAAATAAAATTATCGACCAATTTTATTTTAAGACAGAACATACGCAATAATTAAATTACCATGTTATACCGTGCAACAGAGAGAGATAACCGAAAGATGTTTGCTATCGGTTATATCAGATTGAATTTATTTCTATATAAATGTGTATAAGAAAAGTGATTGGGCGAATTCTGTTGTACGAAATTTATGTAAAATTTTCTCCTCTTTCGTTTAAGACAGGTTTCGAACCGATCTGATTTAAATTGAGCGAGTTATAAGCGAAAAACTTCGTTTTTTCTAAATTGCTCCCCTCTGGAGCAAAAATTCAAAAATCGGGCGACGTTAGGATTTAAGTTACCCGGAGACAAATCGAACAAAAAAAAGTTTTTTAAAATCGGTTAAGTCGTTTGGGCTGTACGCTGGATACAAAAAGCGTGACTCACAGATTCACAGATTCACAGATTCACAGATTCACAGATTCACAGACAAAGCGAGTACATATAGGCGCTTTAGCTTACGCTATTCGCGCCTAAAAAACAAAATAAAAAATGTTGAAAAAACCCTCGACGGATGTAAACGTTGTAATTGAAAAACATTAAATAAAATTTTAAAACCCCCCGACTAAAAGGAGGTAAGTAACCAAAGAAAATTCGTCGGGGGCTGCCATTTGCTCCCCTGAAATGAACTAAAATATTGCAAAATTAGAATAGGTATGTGACTGATTGAAATCACGTTGGGTACGTAAATAATTGTAGTCTTCAATAATTGATATTTTCCTATTCTTAATTCAGGGCAGCAAATGGCAGCCCCCGACGGATTTTCTTTGGTTACTTACATTCTTTTAGTCAGGAGGTTTTAAAATTAAAATAGTTTTGTTTTTTATTTTATACTACTTAAATGCTGCACCGCAACTTCGCGTTGTTAACGTATGGATGTGTGTGTGTGTGTCTATACAGTCGACGCGAGTAGAAGTTTCGCTACTGTCGCGCGTAGTTTAAATACACAATCCTTTTTTTATTTTTAGACAGAAGAAGCTTTTGACTTGTTACATGAAGCTATGAGAAATTTCGGTATGCCATTCCCTCAAAGTCATACAAAAGTCAAATTGTTGATGTTTACTGGATCACTCCAGCAAACAATGGCGTTCGAGTTTTTCCATGGACTGAGTACCATCACAAACCTGGACGACGATGATGCAGAATTCTACAACATGATTTCTTATTGCCTGTCGCTTCTCTGTAGATTGTACAAAGTAAATTAAAATACTATTGCGACTCATGTGACTGTTAAAATTCGTTAACCTGGTTTTAAACAAAGTCACAACTCGTTGTAATATAACCCATCATGAGTACACTAGTGCTGAGCTGCTGAAAACATTGTCAGAAAATCTGATTTGACAATGACCTTAGATTGTGGCCAGATAAATTTGTCACGGAATGTACTGTACAATTTCCTACTCAAAAAATAATTGATTGATTGAACAAAATTTTTTTAAACTGTGTGTCTGTATATTTAACAGTTTTTTGCACAATTTCCAATTTAAAGCATCATTTTTCTACGCATTTTGATCAAAATTTAACTAAGCGATCTTTTTCTATATATACAGAATGAGTTAGACCACTCGAACCGGTTGTTTTTTTTAAATAACGGTTAGTCGTAGAGAGTTGTGTCAAAAATCTGTATTATAAAAGCCCTAATAAAGAATCGAATGGTGATTTGTTATTCCCTCGGAAAGGTCGACTTCTCTATTAGTTTGCTCCGGAATGTTCAGAACTCCGGAATTTTAAATGGCACGATAGGTCGAAACTGGTATTGTTGAATAGATCTTCAAAAACATTTTTTTTTGTTACTGCCACCCCTGTTAAGTAATATTCATTTGAAATTATTAAATTAACATGTCATAATAACGAACTTAATTTTAAAAGTCGGCATTTAAAATCTATACCTAATTAAACAATGTCACATGTTTAAACTGTTTTCCATTTACTTCTAAACACTGCTGAGCTCTTCTAGATATTCTATGTGTACCTCTAAGTATTTTCCAAAAAAAAAAAAACAATTGCAATTATTGAAAACTTATTGTGACATTGTTTAATTAGGTAACTATAGATTTTAAATGCTAACTTTTAAAATTAAGTTCGTTATTATGGCATGTTATTTAATAATTTCAAACAAATATTACTTAACAGAGGTGGCAGTAACAAAAAAAGAATGTCCTACAAAACTTGCTTAGTTTTTAAAGATCTTTTCAACAATACCACTTTCGACCTATCGTGCCATTTAAAATTCCGGAGTTCTGAACATTCCGGAGCAAACTAATAGGTAAGCAGACCTTTCCGGGGGAAAAAATATCACAAATCGATTCTTTATTAGGGCTTTTTAACCGACGAAAAACAAAAACGGAGGAGGTTCTCAAGTCGACGCGTATATTTTTTTTTTTTTTTTATGTATGACCACGCATAACTTTTTACAGAGTAGTCCGATTTTGATAAATATTTTTTTGTTTGAAAGGGTATACCCCGAAGTTGGTCCCATATAAATTTGGTAAAAAAATTCCAACCCTAAGGGTAGGAAAACAGGGGATGATTGATTGTTCACTCACTGATTGTAATGTATGACCATACATAACTTTTTACAGAGTAGTCCGATTTTGATAATTATTTTTTTGTTTGAAAGGGTATACCCCGAAGTTGGTCCCATATAAATTTGGTAAAAAAATTCCAACCCTAAGGGTAGGAAAACAGGGGATGATTGATTGTTTACTCACTGCTTGTAATGTATGACCACACATAACTTTTTACAGAGTAGTCCGATTTTGATAATTATTTTTTTATTGGATAGGGTATACCTCGAGGTTGGTCTCATATAAATTTGGAAAAAAAATTCCTACCCTAAGGGTGGGAAAATAGGGGTGATTTATTGTTCACTCACAGATTTTCATGCTGAGTTGTGTATTACAATAATTATAAATTATATAGCCACAAAAAATTATAAAATAAAAACTTTTTAACAAAAAAATTAAACCGCCGAAAAACTGAAAAGCAAAAAATAATAAATCTTTTTATTTAACTAAGTTCTATTTAAGTAGTTGAACGTATGTGACAGTCTAGTATATCTAAGTAATTTTGAGTCGGCGTCAAACAATCAATGAACAAAGATCACTAAAAGAAATAACCAAATCAAATTAACAATGATACGTGAAATCTCTAGCGATAAACATTAACATTCTAAACATGCGCTCTCCACACGACCACTCGCAAAGACGTGTGCCCTCAGTGTGCGCCCGTTCGGGCTGCTCTGTCGCTGACATTAACTTCGTGAACTCTCAGAGATTTTCGGCGAAGGATTGTTGACGCCGACTCAAAATTACTTAGATATACTAGACTGTCACATACGTTCAACTACTTAAATAGAACTTAGTTAAATAAAAAGATTTATTATTTTTTGCTTTTCAGTTTTTCGGCGGTTTAATTTTTTTGTTAAAAAGTTTTTTATAATACAGATTTTTGACACAACTCTCTACGACTAGCCGTTTTTCCGTGAGTACATTTTAATGTTCCACATGACAGGAAGTTTCAAAACCTATAAGAACTGTAACTATGTTATGATTACAATCTAAGTTTATTTCCAAATCAAATTTTTGGCCAATGCTTTCTGTAACCCAGTAGGGATCAGTTCAAAATTTGGAATTAACGAGACTACTAATTACAGAATGACTGCTACATACAGCTATCTTCTTAGTTGCACGTTCATACATTTTCAATTATTAATGCACTCAGTCAAGGTCGTCAACGATCCTTAAAAAAATAATGACTACTAGTCTTGTTTGTGACGACTTTTGTAACAGAAAGAAGCAAAATTTCCAGACTTTTCTACAAAAAGTGTCCTTTGTTTTAGAAATGATTTTATTGGTCTCAGGTAAAAAATTCGAATTATCGAAGCTCGGATTAAGGAGGTTTTACTGTATTACAATTTAAGCTTTCATAAGGAATCAAAGAAAAAGTTGTTCCGCGCCCAGCGGTTGTACCCATAGATTCAAAAACTTGTTTATATAATCCAGATTCCAGAGTGATATAAAACACCTAAATTATTTTATGAACGGGAACAAGCGTTTTAGAAATTTTATAAAAGGTTATCTTGAAAACCCTGACGTTTTTACTGGGTTCATATTTTGTTATTTTGATGACAAATGAGTAAGTCATACATAAGATTGTCTGGAGACCTTGTGTATAATCACATTCTAATAATATGCTTTAAAATAATATATATTATGATAATAACATGCTTTAAAAAATAGTTCATTGAAATGCACCATAAATTACTATTCAATTTTCACAGTCTTTGAATCTCTGGGATATGGCAGAATTGGCAGCACTGTGGGGATTGAAGAAAGCTATTCAAAGTAATCTGGATTTTTACGCACTGTGTATGGCTTATGCAAATTCAATCGAGTTAGCGTGCCACTTTGGGAAATTTGAAACTTCAAGACGGCTCGAGAGATTCGCATTAATGTTGTGCACTCGGAAAACTACTTCGATAGAGTTTCAAGAACTCATCGCTGTCACCAAACTTTACACTGCCATATTTATATCTAGGTCAGTGGCAACTTATTAAAAGTTCAGAAGTAAAAACAAAAAAAAAACAGTTGTGTGGTTTTAAGAAACCACGACGCAAGTGAAACTTTTATTGGATTGTAGGCGTTGGATTGTAGACACTTATCCATCACGATTAATTATAAACAACAATATTCACATGAATACAAGAATAAAAACATGTAAACACTGTACAGCACTTGCCCGCATGACAGACTGACTATGTGTTTACATACTACACGGTCAGCTGATGCTAACCATGGGCGCCGCCATATTGGTCTTGGCTGCTCTACCGAGCGCCTACTCCGAACGCCTTTCACTTTACCCCTACTCCGCGGCCGCCTGTAATGCGACATGCAACAGACGGCCAGAAAAATTCGGGGCGATAGAGTAAAAGTTTCACTTAAAAAAAAAAAAAACAGCAAGTACAAGTAGAACTTGCTCCCTGAGAGTTCCGTATCATTACAATCACTTTGTTGAGGCTAACAAGTGACAAACCAAATAAAAATTAAGTTTGTCATGTGATAATTCCACTAATACCCATGTTGCAGAAAGCATTGTCTGAAAATCGTATTTGACAGTGACCGTAGAATGTAGGCATACATATTTCTCCATATGAAAAGCATAGTAGTCATAGAGCTGTAACAAACTGTATGTACTCGTTACTGAGTAACGGGTACATCGTCTGACTCGAAGTAACGAATCGTTACTTACAAATTCATTTCGTTACTCGTATCTTTCGTATCCATGTCAGTTCGACTCGTTTGATGCGGTTATACGCTATACGAAGCCATACCGTATCACGTATGCGACGCGCCTCGATGCGATGGTACATGCTTGATGCTGATTGTATGTCGTATGAAAAGTAACGAGTAACGTAACTATACGAAAGTAACGGGTACTGGTTCTTTAAGTAACGAATACATACGGGTACACAATTTTTCGTTACTTTTACAGCTCGTTTTTCATGTAGAACAATTATTTGTTTTGTGTGAGTACAATATAATGTTCCAAACAACAGGGAATTTGAATGGGTCATAGGACATTAGACTGCTCCTGATGTATGGGAACTGTAATTAATTATAGGATCACCATCTAAGGTCATTGTCAAATCAAATTTTTTGACAATCCTTTCTGCAACCCGGCATTAGAATTAGAAATTCATGCTGTTTGATTTTTTTCCTTTACTTGTGCCGTTAAATTTTATTTTGTGCCAAATTTTAATAATCACGAAATAGGTACGTGTTTTTTTTCAAATTTTTTTATTGAATTGTTAGACGCTTGAATATTTACAGGGCAATGGGGTTTTAGACCTTAATATTTTACATTAGTTTCAACTTGATGCCTATATAGTCGCTCTTGACGAACAACAACGTGATTATATTAGGATTCCATTTTTTTTATTCTGAAAAATGGAACCCTAAAAATGGGAGCGTGTAACCTTTACACGTGGTTGAAGTGAAGTGCAAAACAAATACACTCAAACTAGAAAATATGACATAGCATTTATAGGCGCAAGTTCTTTTCACTAAGAATAGGTAGTAAAACAATTAAATCCAATGCCGGATTTAGAGGCCTGGAGGCCTCGGGGCAACAAAGGAGTGGAGGCCCCCTGGCCCCAAATTATTTTCCAAATAAAATGGAACATTTTTTTCAGTCGAGTTTTTCAATAAATAATTTATTGTGAAACCAAGTATAGTACCACCCCACTCAGCCATTGGGATATTCCCTCAAGATGGGTAATAAATTGCAAGTACTTATCAGGGCCATTTAAGATTTTGATGTTTTACTGATTACCTGATTGGAGTGAACAAATATAGATCGATGATTTCTGTTAATATTTAATATTTTTTGTGGAGACCCCGGGGCTGTAGCCCCGGTTGCCCTCCCCTAAATCCGGCCCTGATTAAATCACAACAGAAACACTTGAAATGCAAGTATGTAGGCTTTCACGGCCGGTGTTGATCAAAATCTTCTTGGTTTCCGGGCTTGTATGCCGTGCTCCATTGGTATTTCTACCTGACGTTTCGTCTACAACTGCAGTAGACATTATAAAAGGCGACGAAGTGTCCTTCTAGGCTGCTCACAGGTAAGTGACTCTTACCTGTGAGCAACCTAGAAGGACATTTTGCCCGCTACCACATCGCCTTTGATAATGTCTACCGCAGTTGTAGACGAAACATCAGGTAGAAATACCAATGGAACACGGCATACAAGCCCGGAAACCAAGAAGATTTGGAACACTTGAAATGTATTGTAACATACGCGTCCCGGCCTTGACTTCTGTCGGTGTCAATCTAACAATACCACAGAACGGCGGCATGAGGTTTTGTTGTACAAGTGGGAAGTCAAATTTCTTTGTATTGCCGGAAGAACACAATGCCGATAAAGACAGGTTTGCAACACAAAAGTGTCAGTGGAATTGCATGGAAAGAATATCGCGGCCGGAAATATTTGACCCACGCAACGGAGAGGATATAAATAGAATGCGTCTATAGACAGTAAAGCAGGCGCGATTTGGACACGGTGTCGTGAAGACGTGGATTATGAAATAAATAAAGCTGTGTGGCTATTAGACCATTAAGTATAGGTATAAATTAGAGTGCTACAGATAAAATTTGTGTATATATAGACATTCACTCTTGTTATCGTGTATAGTGTATAAGGATTTTTATAGTGCCTTGGTGTATATGGACTTTTATAGTTACTTTATTACTTAGTTGTTTTTCTGTTACAGTAGTGTTTTATTTTATTTCTTAAGAAAAGTACTTTTAGTTTTCTCATTTGTTATCTGTTTTGTAAACGTTTTTATAAGTGTAAATAAATATTCTCCACCACAGAAAAAACAGTTTTGTTACAATATTCTCAAACACGATTGCAATTGAAGTTTCGTAATTAATGAAATAATTAGTCATTCATTAAAGCATTACATGAAATAATACATTTGCGTTCTAATATAAACAATAAAATTACTACTATCTCGACTATTCTCAAGAACAAAAAACTGCCCTTCGGTGTGCCCCCCCTAAATCCGGAGCTGCAAACAAACGCCATCTCGCGAGAAAGTCTGCCCCTGCGAGAATGTTCGCATATTTTCAAGGCTCCTCACTTCTACATATATGTTACGCTCAAAGATCGAAAACGCTCATTGAGCGAAAAAATAGCTCACAACGCGTTGTGGTCATAGTAAAACATCCAAATTCGTGTTATGGCTCTAATAAGATAATATATAAGAAGGTATTCCAATCCTGCAATGCATCATGGGAAATGTGTCAAGCGGTGGCGCCACCACGTGTGTGTCAGATACACTAGCCATCCAATCCTGCAATGCATCATGGGAAATGTGTCAAGCCTAAAAAGTTTTTTAGGCGCTAATTAATTAATAAACAATATTTATTATTATTTCAAGAGTTAGGATGAAAATACTTTAGTTACTGGCTTGACACATTTCCCATGATGCATTGCAGGATTGGATGGCTAGTGTATCTGACACACACGTGGTGGCGCCACCGCTTGACACATTTCCCATGATGCATTGCAGGATTGGAATACCTTCTTATATATTATCTTAGGCTCTAATAAAAACGCGCACGACGCGTTGTGGCAATCACAGAAAGACCAAATAGCGAAATTCGTGTCGTGGCTGACATGCTATTCGATCTCAACGCGTTGTGGCAATGGAGAAAAGCCATGACGCATATGGAATATTATTTGATTACGACGCACACTACTTTCCGATATGGATCCTACTAGCCCTAGGCTGGAAACGTTTTGGTAGATGTCCTTAGGAAATATTTTTTATTTTATAAAATCACTGCATAACGTGTTTGTCATTATTAAATATGTTATATAATTATATAAATTAAAATAAAACGATATTTGTCAGGGCAGTACCCAGGATTTTTGTAAAAGGGGGGTTTTAAAAGAGCGTGTATGGGTCCCCAGATTTTTTTATTACATTTCTAAAATAAAAATGAAATGATAGTTCAAAATTAAGAAGTAAATGGGAAAATTCAAAAACACACATTAAAAAATACCTTTAACAGCTCAAATGGATTCCTCAAATCAATATTTTCTTTTGTCAAAAAATTCTGCCATAAATGGAGGCTACCTAAGAGCTCATCCTCAGAACAATTAAGAAGAGGAGAATACAGGTCATACAATTTTTTAGCACCTTTTTCAAGAATATCATTGTTTTCTGAAGGAAAAACAAAATTTGATCACATGTTATTAAGTAAACCAAGTTCTCACACCGAAACAAATTTACTGTACATCATATTCATAAGGTTCACCTTTTTTTGTTTAAACAAAATTTCAAATGATTCTAATATTTCTTGATACTTAGAAAACCTATCAGTCAAATGGGTAATGAATGTGTCCAAAAATGGTAAATAAATCGATATTCTATAGTAATCTTCTACTTCGGTTGTCATATAACATTACTACGATGTAGGTACTTGTTTTTTAGCTAATCTAGGTTTTCTTATTTCGATTTCGTAGTCTATGCAAAATGTAAAGACTGTTGAAAAAATTTTTTGGAAATGCAATTCAGACGACTCTTATTTTTCAAGAGTGTTTCGAGCACAATTTGCTAAATCTACTGCTGAAGATAAATCGAGTTCATCATCTTGCAATAATCGACTTAGAGGAATCACGATTCACGATGCTGTGGACAGTGGACACTAGCCATTATTTGACACGAAATCTATATTTTGTTGGCATACTTTCTTACGTTGCATCTTTTATTAGAAAAATTATATATAGCTTTGGAGTTTGATGGGGGGTGGGTAGAGTAACCCCCCTGGGTAGAGCCCTGATATTTGTTATTTATTGAGATTACTTGATATTTAAAAAAATCAACGTATTAAGTAATAAATTACTGAACACAAAATATTAATCATTATTTTGTAAATTACTTATAATTCACTTAAAATAATTAGGGATTTTAATTTTCATACAGGACATTATTTATACTCGATATTTTTCATACAGGACATTATTTATGCTGGATATTTTTCATGCTGGAGATTTTATTACTGGATATTTTTACTGGATATTATGGTACTGGATATTGATACCGGTAACCTTTTCTCTGTGTATACCCTTAAAGTCATAGTTCTGATTCTGCCGGTCGTGATATGGTTAAAACAATGAATGCTCAGAACGCGTCATGGCTTTTCTTCATTGCCACAACGCGTTGAGATCGAATAGCATGTCGCCACGACACGAATTTCGCTATTTGGTCTTTCTGTAATTGCCACAACGCATCGTGCGCGTTTTTATTAGAGCCATAACACGACTTTCGCGATGTGGATGTTTTACTGTGACCACAACGCGTTGTGAGCTATTTTTTCGCTCACTGAGCGTTTTCGATCTTTGAGCGTAACATATACATCTTCTTGCTACTTAATTTGAACGCGATCATTTTGTCTTTTATTATAGATACGAACGGTCCGAGCTAGCCCATGCGGTTGGTATCGGTTTTATAACATTACGTATGAGTTCAGCAGTAATGATATTTGGATTGAGTTTACATATATTGCCGAAAATTGCCAGCTCACTGATTTTGCTGCACAGGTAATTTTTATAACGACTGTCAACCCAATTCCTGTAGTTTAAAATAGAAACAAACATTTTTATAAATACAGGTTTAGAAATGCTTCATTCCAATTGATTTTTCGGAATTTCAGTTTTAATTTTTTATCATCCAGTAATATTACTGAAATAACAAACGTTTTCGATAGATTGCCTGAGACAGTCACGATGCTGCACGAACTCGATTATCTTTCTGAAGAAGATACTGACTGTTCAGGACGAACGTGGTTTTTTGCGCTCTGCGTCGAAATTCACAATTTGACGGGATACGTCGTTCTTTCGTTTAAAAAATGTGAGCAATTTTTTTACGAAGAAGGTGAAGAGATGGTTTCAGGTAGAGATCCGGACGCTGAACGAAGATACTACACGAATATGTGGCTATGGTAATTCAATTCCAGAAATTCAAGATGATTTTTTACAAAAGGTCGTCTTCGATGCCTGTTCAACTCCTATAAGCTCATAAATTGCCTACCACATTCTCTGACACTGTTGAAATATAAAAATGTAAAAGTAACCACAAAAGTAGGGTAACCAACCGTCCCGGATTTAACGTTTTCAATGACTTAAAAAAAAGTCAAAATTTGGGCACATCGAGCTATCGAGCTGAACCCTTTCTATTTTATCCTAAAAACTTAACTTAAATTCACATAACAAAGCCACAATGCCTGTCAGCAAATACACTATATTGTCGACAGGGATTGGCACTGCGATCTGCGATCCTAGTTTTTTTTTATTATATTGTTAACAGTTAGCACCGTATACTAATGCAAGAGTGACAGAGACGGTCATGGGCGTACCCAGGGGAGGGCAGAGGGGTGTAGCTGCCCCCCTGGATTGTGGAAGACGTCATAAATCGTTTTGCTGGAGATCCTCGAAAATTATTTTTAAAATAGATGTCTAATTTAAATTAAATAAATGTATATTTAATATGTAGGGGAGGGAGGGGGAATGGCGCTCACTGGGTAATGGCGTTCACCTCTGTAACTCTGTCAAAAAGAAACGAAGCGACACGTCACGTCGCGTGAAGCGCGAGGGGAGGGGGCCTCTAATAGACAGCGTTGCAAACGGACAGTCAGCTCGCGTCATGTGACCGTGAAGAGCGTTTCTTCGTTTGCGGCCCCACTGATCTAATTTTTAATTAGGTGTTTTTTGTCGGTAAGTCCAAAACTTTAATGCTTATTTAATTACTAATTTTACTTTTCTGCCAATAAACTATTCTATTTTGTGATATTGCAGTCAATTTTCAACGTGTATGATTTTTTTAAAATTTCAAATTAATTACAAAACGACCGGTTGGGGTTATACCGCTCATCTGAGCGCCATTACCCCTTAGTGACTTATTTTTTTATTGTTTTAGATAGATATGCCAAGAAATCGTCAAAGGACCACCGCTAAAGCGGCTTGGACCGAAGAAGTCCGTTTTCCACCCAACAGCAAGAAACTGAAATTGCTGAACAAGTTAAGTTGCTGGGCTCGCTATATTATGGACTCAATGTTGCAGATTTGCGTAAACTTGTTTATAAATTTGCTGAGCGCAACAATATCAAAAACAATTTTGATCAAAGCAGCAAAACAGCCAGATTGGATTGGGTACACTTCTTTATGAGACCCTGAGCGGCATTACCCAAAGTCAGGGGCAATGCCGCTCAAACATGTTTTTTTAATAATGTTTTCCTACTACTAGTAGGTGAAAGATATATGCTTTAGTTGTTAAATTGTTGGTTACTCGATAATTAAAGACTTTGTTACTCTTGTTAATTTTGATTCATAATAAATAATTTAAAAAATACACCATGTTTTCCTTAAGGATGTTTTGTAGGTATATTGAAAATGATGAGAATACGTTGAAATTTTAATAGATTATTCTAACAAGTCTTCTGAAGCTTCTATAAAATTTAAGGATTTTTTTACAAGCCCGTTCAAAAGTTATAGCATTTTTTAGGTGTAACAAATTTACACGTACTTAAATGGAAAACGCGCTATCAGGCCAATTCAAGTTCAAAAATAATAGTGAAAACATGATGAGAAAAATTTGTAAAATTGCAAACTAGTAGATTATATATCTAAAAATCATATAAGCAAGTAAAATTTAGTGGTTTCAATACTATTTACAGAGAAAAACTATAAAAATGAGTAATATTTACGATACTATTTGAATGCAATGTGTGACTCACAGATAAACATGGCAACCTCGTAAACAACTACAGCTATGTTCGCGATGCTAGCTGTCATTTTAATTATTTAAGCAATACAAAAGGACACAAGAAATATTAAAAATACATATTAAAAGTATTCAGTGATAATATTCATGTAATTTAGAACACAGTGTATATGTTGAATAAATGCTGGAATACAAAAAAGTAAGTAACAGATTTGAGATTTTGTTATTTTGAGATATAATAAAAATAATCGTTATGTTTATTGTAATTTTATATCTAAAAAAAGTGATTTTCTTTCTATTTTCAGCAATATTATATGCGCGCAATAATAATTATAACCGGCTTCTAAACTGTCACTCATGAAATTGGGCTTTAACCTCGAAGTATATAAAAGGTGAAAAGAAAACCATACAATTGAAAATATGTAACCTTTTTGTCTATTCTGCAATAAAACACGGCACTGTAACGGGAAAACATATTTGTAATTTATTTAATAATTAATTAAACTGTAATAAAAGAAAATGATTAAGTATATTTTTTTTTTATTAGTAAATAAAAGATTATAATTATATACTTCTTTTTAGAAAAAAATGGAATTTATATAAATTATAGAAACAAAAAACTGATTTGAAATTTACAAATATGTGTATGATTTATATCGTAGTGGAATCTGTGATTCTCAACCTTTGTATGATATATTGAAGGGAATATTGTTGTAAGTCCTAACGTAGATAGGGCTCACTTGCTCAACTGATTTTTTACATCCAATAAAGTATACTCTGAAAAATGCACATCACGGTACCTAATATTTAATAACATTAATAAAATCTCCATCTTCCAAATTGGGCGACCGAATTTTGCTCGGAAGTGTTCAATAAACATAGCATTAATTTGCTGTGATTTTGTACTATATTTTAAACTGTATCATTCCGAAACGATTATTTGACAGATAGTAAAGAGTTTAATTTTAGTTTAGTTTGAAGTTGCAGCAAATTATAACTACCAACTATTAAAAAGTCGCGGTGTTGACACGTTTGACTGGATAAAAATTACATCTTATTTTGTTTGATTCATTTGAATAAAATCAAATTTTTCATTTTCTGGGGTATATGCCGGGCTACTAATTTTTTTTTAAGTATATTGCGATAATTTTTATCAGTGATTTGTAATATAAAAAATGTATTAATTTTATTTTTTAAAGTTGAATTCAAGGTACACTCACTAACAAACGTCATTTTGTAATTTTTACAAATATTGAAAATATTATTTAAAAATGAATTAAACGCAAACTAATTTCTATTTTATTAGAAATTTTATATTGAAAACAAGCTCGTGAAGAAAAAATATATCGTTTAAATACCGTATTTTAAAAAATATTGAAAGATATTGGTTTAGTGAAAATTTTACATACTTTTGTCTCCGATTGTATCTACAAATCATCCTTAAGTGAACGCCATTCCCCCGTCCTACCTATGTTAATTTATTTGACTACCTTTAAAACAGAATCTCCCGCAGGCGTTTCCCCTACATACTACATACACCTAATGTTTCGTGTAGGTGTCTTCATAAAGTGTGTAGAGGACCCGGCTTAAAAAAATCTGATTTGCCCCCCCCCCCCCCGAGCCAAAATCTGGGTACGCCCATGGAGACGGTTCTCCTTGCCCTCTATCCTCTATTATATGGACACGTACTGTCAACTTTAAACCCGCTGCTCATCTGAACTAATTAAATGCAAAATTTTATTATCGAAAGGTGCGTACGTAATGAAGATTGGGAAGAAGCTGTTATCTGGCATTTGAAAGCAAAGGATTGTCTGGCCGTACAAGAATTTGAAACGCCGAGTCATGTGATATCGGCAATGTATTACATAGAAGGACTCATTATTTATTTAATTGGTAAAATAAACATGCGAAATATTACTGAAGTAAAATCTACGTATCAAGAAATACAAAAATTTATGAAGCTAACCAAAAGCGGAATGAAAATTACAAAGTTCGCTTATCCTAGGTCAGTTGCGTTTTGAAAAGTTATTAACTTCAAATTACAGAAGATCCTCAATTTACTAATGTGTCTAATGTCTTCAAATATTATACCAAAATAATTAGCTAAAATACAGTTTAAAGCGGCCCATAGACGATCAATACCTATTATTGCGCAATATTTGGATTTGTGCAATATAAAATTGACCGTGTGTAGACGAGATTGAAAGGTTGCGCAATATATTGTGTGATCTTGAAATATATATTGCACAAACTGGGAAATATTGTGCCGTCTGTTGTCAAGATTGCGCAATATCCCGTCAGTTGATCTCAAGTAGTGGTCGTTTCAACAAGTCGTCTCAACTACACCTCATCATGGGTGACAAGAAAGCCGAAAGACAATTTATTGTTGAATTTATCGAGGTGTATCGTGGTCTTCCGGCTCTGTGGGATGTGAAATCCAAAGACTATAGTAATCGTGACAACATGGTGACTGAAGTTCTGGTGGGGACTGTTTGCACAATGTGGCTGTACCGTCTGTAGTCGCAATTGAGCAATATATTGCACAATATTCAATATCGCCTCCATACAGTACTTTTTTTGCACAAACCAAAATATTGTACAATTGTACAATAATATTGATCGTCTAGGGGCCGCCGTCAAAATATTGTGCAGCCCACATTACACAATAATATTGAGCACCTATGGGTCGCTTAATATAGGTTTGTCCAAGCAGCCAAAGAACGGTAACAGAATCGTCACAGTCTTGCTACTGCCCAGGACTGCCATCCACAGTAGCTCAAAATTGATAAAAACAGTTTCGTTTTAGCTACTGCGCATGACGGTGGCGGTTTTGTTACCGTTTTCTGGCTGGTTGGAATGAACCTTATACATGATAAGGGTTAGGTAGAAAATCACAATAAGTTTGTGAGATTAAAATTAGCACCAGGGCCCGATCCAGCAATTTCGCCGCTCCGGGCAAAATAATATTTGCCGCCGTTTACCCATACGTTGTTCCAATTCCTGATTTTATTTTTATAATCTACTAAATATGATGTGAAATTTCAGTTATGTCAATAATTATATATTCTAACTTTTGTGTAGGGTGTGGTTTTTTTTTGTTGAACCATCTTTCAAATTTTCGCCGCCGACGCCGCGCCACCCTCAATTTTGCCGTCCCGGGCAATTGCCCGGTTTGCCCCCCCCCCCCTAGATCGAGCCCTGATTAGCACGTCATGTTTATTTTGACGCATTCTGACTTCAGTCACACGTTAATAAGATACAGTTATCAACCGTTCCGGATTTTCCGGGACAATCCCGCACATTAATTTATGTTCCGGAAAATTCCCGCATTATTATGTGAATCTTAAAATATTTGATTATATTATAAGTCGAGTGCAATTAGTCATTATAAATGCAAAATGACGGAACCCAGTTATAGTGAACGGATTTGAATAAATTTTTTTTTATTGGATTACTTATGCCATAAACTAAAAAGTTTACCCATTTAAAATTGCCGCAATTTTGGAAATCCATAAAGGAGGGGGGTCAATAGGGCCGGTTTTTGATCCACCTTATTTTTGAGCAAAAAAATGGATTTTTGAAGTGAAAACTTCTTTAGCGGCGTTGAACACTTTTTTTTGTAATGGGTAAAAAATCTTTAAACTCGCGTCAGGCGTCAGAACACGTGACCTGAACTTTTATTTATACAACGTTAGACATCTAGCGTTGAAATATCGTACATAAAAAAATGCAATCTATGATACAAACCATTTTGATCGAAAATTCGTAAGACGGTTAATATTCAAGTTTTCACTTTCGCTGGCACTCCCGGAGTGCAAACCTTTTTTTTTTCTTTTTTAATATCTACTATCAATAACAAATAAATTTTACCTAAACGAACCATCCTCAATCCTCCCTAATATCCCTGCCGCGGGTTAAAGGGGGTAATTTTACTATTTATTCGAGCGCGGTGCACATAAATACAAAAATATCTAAACTTGATCAGCCGATTTGGCCAGGGTATCTTAGGGTTTTTGGGTTCGCTGATTCCGAATCTGAGTTCCGCTGACCCCTATCACATCATGTTCAAGGTCATTTGGAGGAATAATTATTGCCATGTACCAATACTGCCTCGCACATGATTGATCAATTATTTTCCAAATAAAAACGTTCATCTACTTAAAGTTTCGATATTACAAAGTTTAGATATTTTTGTATTTATGTGCACCGCGCTCGAATAAATAGTAAAATCACCCCCTTTAACCTCCGGCAGGGGTACTAGGGAGGATTGAGGATGGTTCGTTTAGGTAAAATTGACTTATTATTGTTGGTAGATTTTAAAAAAGAAAAAAAATCCGTTGTTCTGCTCAAAAATAAAGTGGATCAAAAACCGGCTCTATTGACCCTCCTCCGTTATGGATTTCCGAAATTGCGGCAATTTTAAATCGGTATACTTTTTAGTTTATGGCATAAGTAATCCAATAAAAAAATCATTCAAATCCATTCACTATAGCTGGGTTCCGAGGTATCCTAAAGCTAATTGCACTGGACTAATACTCGTGTCACTATGTGATCATTGACTGCCCTAGGCTATACCTATAGAACTAGTTTGGCCTAGATCAGGGGTAGGCAACTTTTTTCATCATCGGGCCAATTTTCAATTTTCATATGACGATGCGGGCCAGAACAAATTTAATGATTTAACCCTTGTGTTACCAAGCGGCATATATCATATAGGTATCCCACAAAATTTTTCGTGAAAATCAATTAATATTCTGGGGTAAGAGAGATACTTGCCGTTATAATAGTGAGACTGTCAATGATTGGTCCGTCCGTCAGAACCGTAATATAAAAACGCCGCCGCATCAACACGACCCCGTAATTGTTTCTTAAAGAACTCCCCCAAACGCCCTGTCTATTACTTTGTAACTCTATTTTTTCACTATGTAACGGCCTTGCACATCCAGTGATATTGTCAAAATATTACTGATGCCTTGCAGTATCACTGGGTGGGTCTAGTTGAATTATATGCCACTGAAATGAGCCCGTGAAATTGTAAGAAACAAAGGCGACTGACAAAGTTTCATGCAATAATTTATAATTTCACTAGTTACATTATAAAATCACGGATTTGACAATATACCTGCGACATATATAAGTGTACGGGCAATAACTTTCGAATAAGTTAATTGATTTTAACGAAATTTGGTCCACATGTTGAAATTTATCACCACACCAAGCTTATTTAAAAAGGGCCCAATTGGACTATTTTAAGGGTAGTTCCTAGGGGTTGAAAAATGTTTTTGGATCCAAAAATACAGAAAAAATTTTCCGAATCGTTTCAAAATTGAAATTTTACCCTTTAGTAATGATTAAAATGAGCTACCAAAATTTTAATAAAATCGGCTCGAAAGGGCCGGACTTACAAATTTTATGAAAATACTAGTTTGCCGATAGAGATTCGGCATGAATATTGAAATTAAGTAAAAAAATATCATTTTTAAGATGTATTAAGGGGTTAAATTTTGTATTTTGTCCAAAAAGAAAGTTTAAGTTCACATAATAATAAAGCCACACTGCCTGTATTAACAAATACATTATATTGGCGGCAGGATTTGGCACTGCGATCCGAGTTTTTTTTTTTTTTAATTTATAGTTTACTTACTACGCAGTTATACTTCACGAGTATACATGTTATTTAATACATGTTATTTAATATACATGTTATTTAAAATAACAATACTAGTTTCGTTATGGAATCAGAACCAAAGGATACAAATAGATAGCTATAGTTTGTTATTATGTTATGAAATATCCGTTGGCGTAGCAAGAGAGCGGGGGGAGCAGGTGGGCCTGGCCCACCCTACAATATTTATTGTTCACGTACAAATAACAAGATAAATCTACAATAATTTCTACGTTTTCTTTGTCGTGAAATTTCTCTAGAAAGTCGTGTTAATCAATTTCACTTTTATGAACAGTTTTCAAATTATGTATAAGTAGCAGCTGGTAATGGTAGGTAGAGTTGAAAATTTGGCCTCCCCTAGGATAAAATCGTTGCTACGCCTATGGAAATATCCATTGTTGATGTTACCAGAGAACAGAGATGTTACAATGCAATATTAGAAGAAAATTATTATTCAATGTCACTGCCGGAACCCAAACCCGAATCTTCCACCATTGCGGCGGATATCAATAGGACTTTTTCATCGTTTTCATGCGCAAGTGTCGCTCGCTGTCATGGTTACGATCACGGTATTCAAAAGTTTCGGGCATTTTGTGACGCAGTTGCTGACCCAGTAACGTTTTTCAGTGTCAATTTAGATGAAAATAATTATATATTATTGATGATGCTAAATTTGTGCCACGAACGGAAAAACTTATGGCAATAAACAAAAACTGACTGAAAGGTTACAGTTCTACCTGTCATATATCGTTGATTGTGAAAAGTTTATCTTATATTTTATATCTTTATATTTTTCGGTAGTGTATATAGCTTCTATAAATATTCAGTAGGTATTTAATTACTATTTACTTTTTTCAAAATCAATCACTTTTCACCTGTCAAAATGAAAAATGGCCGAAAAATATGGCGGAAGTTGAGGCATGTTCACAAAAAATGTTCAACTATGAAAAGGTTTAATGCTCTACAATGACATATCTAAACAATCAATCCTCACCCGGGCGCCAAACATAGCATCAAAGATTTGCACACTTCTTTGAAGACTTTGCAAAGCTTTGAAAACACATTTGAACACATATTGACGCAACCTGCCAGACATGCTTCGCAAAACACTTTTCTCTACAATATACTGGTAGACAGGTGACAACAAACAAGATGAATGACGATTTCGTGGGCGCAGTGTGCCTATATTATTTATGCGCATGTAATTATTTTTAGTAGAATCCTTTATTTTCTTTAAACAGTCCCTGTACCTATTGCGTCAGCAAAGTATTTCTTTTCTTCTTTAACTCTTCAATAGAACAAGGCACGGAAAAAATATTTTTTATTCTGACCCACGCGTCATTCACCAAGTTTTAATTTTTGTGCTTTTGATTTTGTGGGTTCCATATACATGGTTCCCCTTGCATCAATTCAACAAATTCAAGGACGCACTCCGTTGCTCCAGTCCATTTTGAACAATCAAGGACGTATTTACGTGCACTCAATGTCTCAGACAACCGTTCCGCTCAACAACGCTCGCGCAACTGGACTTTGCACTTTGCAGTTTGCGCGAGTATGGCAGTCTACGCAAACATTTGAACACATTCGACTTTGAACGCTTTGATGTTCGCTAAAAAACCGATACCGCATGGCAAAGTGCAAATCTTTGTCCAAACTTTGAACACATACCTATTCAAAGTCTCGTGCCACACATAGCAATCAAACAAGTGTTCAAACAAGTGAAGGTATATATCTGGCGATACTAAAGCATATTTGCAACTGTATTTCACGTCATACTCCCACTGCCGGATTAACTTATAAGCAAATTAAGCAATTGCTTAGGGCATCATGTCTCAGGGGGAGGGGGCACCAAGAAGCACCACTCAGAAATGAAAAGTACCTCACTAAACCATGTCAACAATTTTTTTTCTTTTTGTCATGTTCTCAAAAATTTTATCTATACTGGTATGTCTTTAGAAGTATAAAAGTTAAAAATAAATAACAATTTATTTTTGAAAATGAAAACGAAAAATATTATTTCTTAAGGGTTCAATTTTCTAATTTTAAAGTTTTGAAACTTTTTTCTATTAATTGTATAAAAATGCCTATGGTCCGATTTTATAGGCAGCCAAATTTTCAATGAGAGCATTGATTGTAAAATTCATTTTTTTTCCTAAAAATCTATGCCTTTTAACTTTTTTCTATCAATTTGATTTTTTTTCATAAGCTGAACATATTAGAGATGGGGCTCATAAGCAAGAAATGCTTAGGGCATCAAGGAGTCTTAATCCGGCACTGCATACTTCAAGAACTCTTTTTTTTCATTAGGCATCGTTGAATATAAACATCCACTCATAACATTATCAATCTAATTGTATATTTAAAAAAAACGTTTATTTTTAAGGTACCTGTTTTTAAAAGCATATCTTAGACAAGTAGAATATCGTGACAAGAAAGCTAACACTCTTTTAACTAAAGCGAAATTCCAATCCCAAAAATACGGAAATATTCTTTTGACATTATGGCTAGAACATATTGAAAAGGTTTGATACTCTTTATTTTATTATAACTGTTGAGATCAGTAGCGGCTCGTATACTTTGCAAATATAAATAAAATATTAATGTTTTTAAAAATACGCATTTTGAATTAACTGGATACTATACTATACAATTTTTTTTAATGCTACTATCATTAGACCGCCTTTAAAAACATTTTTTTTTTGTATTTCATCCGACAATAATATTTTCTGCATAATATGTATATTTTAGTGTTGGAATGGGATCCTTCCTACTGTAGTAAGAGACCTGTGGCTAGAACACTGTGTTCCTGAAAAACAACTCGATTGGCACGAGGAAGAAATTAACAACGGTCGATTAATATTTTATTCACCGCCACTTCCAAAACAACCCATTTATCGTTAAATGAGTTTTTAAGTATACATTGTAGGTATATATGTTTCAATAAATGAAAATAAAACATTTAAGGATTTTTTTTTATTTGAAGCCAACTGTCATGCAATTTTTGATTAACAAAGAAAATGTAGGATTGAATATTGATTACTTATTTGTTTCTTGGCGATAATTGACATATCTAATAAATTAATAAATAAAATTATCGACCATTTTTTCAGACAATTATATATTGCCAAAATACATAGGTATATAATTAATTCAATACATTTACGTTTCGGCCCGGATATATGTATATTTTTGTCTGAAAAATTGCTCGATAATTTTATTTATTGAAGAGTACTACTTAATCAGACGTTAATCAAAGATTTGGATAATTGATATGGGGACCGTGCGTAAAACATAGAGGCAGCACTACTGGCGAAGTTGGCGCTCTCTAGTATCTAATTAATGAAGTAAATGGGGTCATTTTTGAATGGTAAACAATGAAAATTATTTGAAAAAATGGAAAAAATAAGAAGTATCATTTCAACATGCAATTAATACTCGTGCACATGGACAGAATAGCTCAAAAGGCGAAAAATTATATAATTCTGGTAATGTATAATATGATGGTGTAGAAGTTTAGAATGTTATTTAAATGGGCAAGATGTCATAACCGCAAAGTTGTACTACAAACAACTGAACAGTGTTTAAAGAGTATAATGTAAAAATTACGCTATGTATAAATAATTTATAATCTAATATTTTGTGTAACATTAGTATTTTACTTTGTAATTTACTTATATTTTCGATAACTGAAAAGCAAACTGTCACTAATTTACATATAAATGCATTTTTTTTATCCAAAGCCTGCTCATAATATATCATTATATTTTGAATAAATGCTCCCATAAAATGAACATTTTTACCACCAGTTGGCGTGAAAATCACAAAGCTCGGTCCCCATAATATCTACTATTTATTTTTTTTCTCTGGGTAAATAGTCGAAGGGCTACAGCTTTGCTGATTGTCTTGGGATTATTAGGGATTTTTAGTTCCGGTAGTGTACTCTCTGTCAAATGTTGACATATTCATAATATTTCAGATCGGGTGGAAAGTTTGAGGTTATAAAATGTTGCCCATTTACAATGATTGTGCTAAGATTTACTGATATATATTTTAATTTTTAATTTGTATATTTCAAAGTCAATAAAAGAATATCAGGTAAGTCCATTACGCATCGTTTAATACTTTTTTATTAACGAACATTTCTGGTATTGATTGGAATACAAAAAGTAAGAATTTTAACAGAATGTGAAGCATTTATCAGTCAGTTTTATGCAAAGTGTTTGTACTTTATTTATTTTAAAACTACTTAGAAAATCGTATTTTGTAGATATTTGGACGATAGTTATCACGAAATAATTAAAAAATGACATTTTTACTAACTGCGCATTTTGATATCACAATATTGTGGCGACAATAATGTAAATATTTATGTCCATGTATTTTTCATGTTTATAACATATTACCTATTCTTTTCATTAAACATCGTTAAAAAATCGAAGTTAATAGCCACCAGAAACGAATACATAATTAGCCTTATTCACTATTTATATTTGGGAAATAATCTAATGAACTTCGGCCAGCGAGGAGAATTCGAAAAAATAATTTACAAACGCTATTTTCTCCTCTTATTTTATCAAAAAGAGTAATAATAGCAATCAACGGTAAAGGTAGTATCAGGCATCGAACCTTTCAAGCGCGATACCTATTCACATTATGAGGCACAAATGCTAGTAGAACAGGTGTGACACAAAATTGCAAAAAAAATCAGTGGTTTTAAAAATAGTTTATGTTTAATTACATAATTGTTTGATGAGAATGCTTATTATTGACCGAAACAGAAGAAAATCTGCCATTCGCGAAATGTAAATAAAGCGGAAAACCAAAGGAGAATAATGAACAAGGATGTACGACGATTCTGAATACATAATTACACTCAAAACTCTCTATAAAGAAACTCATGGAACTGTGCAGTTTCTTTCGATATAAGGTTTAAAGAGTGAGTATCGGTTTTTATGGAAGCCCGAGTAGGTTTGAGTGATATTTACTTTGTAGAGAGTTTTTTGTAACAGAGTTTTGGCTAATTTAATTCACCAAACCATGCTATTAGACAAAATTTAGTTTTTACCTTTGTATTTCGGCGGCGTGTCATATAGATGTATATTTAACTGACTAAATAATTATTGTATCATCCTTGGACTTGAGTCGAATGATAGGCACTTTCAAATTAAAGAAAATACTAGAAATTGTATAATTGTTAGAGACGGTGACAGAAATGGTCATTGGTCAAGAAGCACTTGGTGGCAGAAATGCTCTCTTTCGTGTAGTCTGAGTCCCCCTCTACAAATCCGCTTAGTAGAGTAGGGGTCTAGCGCGTTGCAATACGATGCTGGGGCACTTAAAAAAACGGCAAAATTCAAAATTCCTCCACTAAATGGCAGAGAATGACTAAAAGACTTCTGGGGGACCTCCTAATTGCAGAAAAAATATTTTCTGTCAATTTACTCCCTCGGTGAGTGAAACCGAGCTCAAACGGTTCGTCTTCTTGTAGAGAATCCCGAGGCACAGTTTTCTGCCGAAATCGACCTTTCGCGAAAAATTTAACATGGTATTCAGGTAAATCATTAATGACAAATACATTAAATTGGCAGATTATGATGTAGCAGTGACAAAATTGGCAGATATTACTAATAGAGAGCCCGGTAAGAATTGCTGTCACCGAGCGAAAATTTTTCGAATTTTTGCGTGTGCAAATTTTGTAAAAATCATCGAAAGGAAGTGAGGTCACTTGGAGCCACGAAAAATTTTTCTCGTATTCTGTGCCACCGAATCAACCATTCCGCCAAGTTTCAACTTCAAATTCAATTTTTTTTTCGTTTTTTTTTGACGTTTCTTTTTCGATTTTTTGAAAGGATTTTTAAAGTCTCTGCAAAGAGTAAATTGGCAGAAAATATTTTTTCTGCAATTAGGAGGTCCCCCCAGATGCCTTTCAGTCATTTTCTGCCATTTAGTAGAGGAATTTTAAATTTTGCCCCAGCGTCGTATCGCAACGCGCTAGACCCTACTCCACTGCGGATTTGTAGAGGGGGACTCAGACTACACGAAAGAGAGCATTTCTGCCAGCGAGTGCTTCTTGACCATTTCTGTCACCGTCTCTTTAATTATAAGGGTGGACGTCGGTTCTAAATATATAGCTTAATTCATTAAAATATTAGATGTCATGACTACTTACCTTTCCTATCATGCTATGATGCCAGTCGAATGATAACTGAACTGATATAATTCACATTTCACGATCAATGTTCCTGTCGTGTCGGTAAAATATTCTAGACAGTGTCGGCTAAAACCGTAAACATACCCGATTTGATACATTCTCCGATACATGAATACTAAACAATTTTTTACGAAACCGGATCTTCCGCGCCTGAAATGTTCGATATCTGACAATATGTATCTACTGTTTAATATTGCGTAAAGGCGGTTTTGTACTATGGGTCTTTTTTCGCATATTATGCCTTTTTTTGTTGACCTGTGGCCGACTCATAAACAAGCTTGGCGACAATAGTTTGCCGTGTATCGACCGCATGTTAAACATTGTCGATTAAGCGTTCGTCTGAAAATAGACTATTCCCATTACGATAATTGTTGATACCTGTAAACGGGCGACAGTCAACCATACAGGAATAACTTATTTTTGTGTTTTGATTTCGGCTACAGAAAAACATTCATATAAAAAGATCCTATCCTGGTCTTAAACCCACTTCTTGAGTTATGGGAATTGTAATTTTAAAATCAACCCCTCAAAAAGCATTTTAATTTGTGAGATATACTTGAAATACAACACATACTATTTTTAAGATAACTCCAGACTCAAGGAGACAATTTCCTGGATATTTAGTGTACTTTTTTATTGAGAATTCTTCGACCGCCTTAGCCTAAAAATGTACCGTTTTTCTGCAGAGATCTTTTTCAAGGCAAATTCCATTTTTCATCGAATATTATATATTACTAGCGGCCCTGTACGTGCTTCGCTACGTATAAAGTGAAATAATAAAACAATTTAATTGGAACATCTATCTATCTATTTTATTTATTTTAAAATATACATGGACGTATATGTGTGTATGTCGAGCACTCCGGCTGCGCCGTCGTGCCCGGTGCAAAAGAACGAATGGGGAAGGAAGAAAAAAAATTTAGGGGTGGACTACCCCTAACATTTAGGGGGATGAAAAATAGATGTTGGCCGATTCTCATAGATACCGGATAAGCACAAAAAATTTCATCAAAATCGGTCAAGCCGTTTCGGAGGAGTATGGCAACGAAAACTGTGACACGAGAATTTTATATATTAGATATATTAGTTGGCAGGAATTGAGCTTTAGAACAAAAGAAAATGTGACATTTTTATGTGGGCAATCTAACTTGACGTCAAGTTAGATTGCCCACGGGTACCGACACTTATTTTGGACTTTTATTTATGCCAATCGTTAGTGCTTCGTTAGTGCTGCTAAAGCCCAAAATTATTTCGTTAGTGCTCAAAAAATGTGAAAGTAGTGGGCATTTTTATGTGGGCAATCTTACTTGACGTCAAGTATGATTGCCCACATAAAATTGTTCACATCTTTGATATTTTTTAAGCACTAACGACGAAATTTTGGGGTTTTACAGCACTAACGGAGCACTAACGATTGGCATAAATAAAAGTCCAAAATAAGTGTCGGTACCCGTGGGCAATCTAACTTGACGTCAAGTTAGATTGCCCACATAAAAATGTCCACAACTTTGACATTTTTTGAGCACTAACGAAATAATTTTGGGCTTTAGCAGCACTAACGAAGCACTAACGATTGGCATAAAAAATATTCAAAAATCCATTTTTATGTGGGCAATCTAACTTGACGTCAAATAAGATTGCCCACAAAAAATTGTTCACATCTTTGACATTTTTTGAGCACTAACGACGAAATTTTGGGGTTTTACAGCACTAACGATTGGCATAAATAAAAGTCCAAAATAAGTGTCGGTACCCGTGGGCAATCTAACTTGACGTCAAGTTAGATTGCCCACATAAAAATGTCCACAACTTTGACATTTTTTGAGCACTAACGAAATAATTTTGGGATTTAGCAGCACTAACGAAGCACTAACGATTGGCATAAAAAAAAATTCAAAATTCTATCATGGGCAATCTAACTTGACGTACGTTTAAAAAACTCAATTGTTGAAGAAGTTCCTGAAATTCTTCTAAATTGAGGAAGCCAAAATTCTTATGTACACTTTTTTCTCGGAGAATTACCCCCTCGTCCAAACGAATGTCATTGATTAAAATATTATACCTTACTCAATGCTAATGTATTTCTGTCTTAAGAAAATCATGGACCTTTTGTCAGCTCAGACACTTATTCTTGATACGCTTCATCACGCTTCAAGCCAAAACCCAGAGATTCTTAAACCTGCTGAAGCAAAATTACAAGAATGGGAAATACAACCTAATTTCTATACTATTCTTTTTGTAAGTATATAATAATTTCTTTTTTATACTTGTGGAATTTATTTTAAGTTATCGGTAAATTTTTGTTTGAATTTTAAAAGTTTTGTACTATTTGTCAAGAAAAAGAATCAAGTACTAAAAATTTCTGCTAATTTCAATAGCTAGCACCAATAGAGTATAAAACAAAAATGGATAGATAGATTGTGTGTTATAGACGTGTTATAAACAACTGATGTCATTAGCGTCTAAAACAAAAATGTCTATTAATAATATATATTATGATTTCAGAATATTATTTCAAATCATTCTATTGATTTGCATGTTCGATGGATGGCAGTTCTGTATTTTAAAAACGGTGTTGACAAATATTGGCGCAAAAATGCCCCTAAGTAAGTTTTAGAAAACGCAGAGCCATCTAGATCACAAAACAACTGCTTTCTACAATACGGTTTGTTCCCGATGGGTGGCATAAAAGCATGTGTTTCTTAATGTTTTCTCTATTACTGACATTATACAAACATATGAAAGCAGTTGTGTGATTTAGGCTGCTGAGATTTTTATATATTATTTGAAGTTATAAAACGATTTTTACCTTACAGTGCTATATCAGAACAAGAAAAGACATCGTTAAGAAAAGGTTTGGTGGCAAACTTTCACGAGCCCGTAAACCAAATAGCCGTACAGTTGGCTGTACTAGTATCAAAAGTGGCACGGTTCGACTGTCCAAGAGAATGGCCCGAACTAATACCAACCTTGCTTTCCGCAATTGAGACCAGCGATTCGGTTACGCAACATCGAGCCTTACTCGTATTACATCATGTCATCAAAGCTTTGTCATCGAAAAAATTACCGGGAGATAAGAAATTATTCCAGGAAATGACTGCCAATGTTTATAGTTTTATTTTAAATCTTTGGAATGGATATACCGAAACTTTTCTACTACAGATTTCACAAAACGCGACGACAGAAGTGATAACGGAAAGCTTAGAAAAAGCCTTATTGACGCTGAGAGTTTTAAGGAAACTGACTGTTCACGGACTTAAAAAACCGCACGAATCAGAGCACGCCGTTTTGTTTTTAAAAGTCGTGTTCGATCGCGCTAGAGCAACACTCGAATGCAGTACGTTAATCAGGTTGTTTCTTTTTGGGCGAAATTCATTCGACTTTAAAAGATCAGATCCACCTTGCGCTATTTTAATTTCGTCGTTTGATTTCAGTTCAAAAATGGAGCAAACTCCTGTAGTCACTTCCACTTGCGTTATAATTACTAATTATGTACAATGTACATAATATAAAGTTATTAAAGTAATCGGTTTTCTATTATTGACTCATTTTACCATTCCGAAACCATAAGTGAGTAGTGCTACTAATTTGGGTCAAAATTCATTTTTCAAAATTTTACATTATTTCTTTTTGAAATCACCTGAATCCAAAGAACATATTTTTTGAAAAGTCTGTGCGTCTGTTTGTTTGTATACGCGATACAGGTCAAACGGATGAGCGGATTGAAACCAAATTTTAGGATGATGTTTGATATGCAAATATGAAGAGCTTTATTGTTTTTGGGGGAAATCAGCGCATGCGCAAAATATAATATATATGCTATAACGTTGTTTTTTTTTTTTTTTTAATATAATTTTTAGTATACGTTTCATAACGGTTTATTATTCTATTTATTTTAACAGGAAGGTTTTGTAAAAAAAATTCATTCTGAACTTCATAGTTTCGGAAATATTTAAAAAATAAAAAAAATCAGCTGTTCATTTGTTCTGTAGAAATAAATTAGTTACGCATGCTTTGGTTAATTTTTACACGATTTTATGTAGGTAACCATGCAAACGAATAGCAAATATCATTATATTTAATACTAACCGTTATCCGCGTCACCATACGCGATAACAGAAAATGTATTTTCTTTATTATACTATATCAAATGTCAATATTTTTGAAGTTGGAATGGTCCTGTCATCCAATTGGCTGGAACTTTTAATGTACATTAATTTAAAAAATTCAAGTAAATAAAATTGTCGACCAATTTTTCTCAGACCAAACGATATATTGACAAAAAATTTTTTGTTAATATATCGTTTGGTCTGAGAAAAATTGGTCGACAATTTTATTTACTTGAAGAGTTTTATTCAGACGTTAATCAAAGATTTTAATTTAAAAAAGTTTTTTGGAAATTAAATGAGTTAATCTAATTGCCTACAATTAAAATTGTAACTGTTAGGTTAGCTGTCATTTACTTTTCAAAAAACCTACTAGATAGTAGAAGCTGATCTTTTTAATGTCGTTTGAAGACGCCCTTGGTATTGCAGCAAAGATAACAATGGGTAACTTTTTTTTTCAGGAAAACAATTAAGAGGAAAAGGCATTTATCTATTGGAATTGTGTGAAAAATTCATAATACATTTAACAAAAATTTTATTGGCCGTTTTAGAGTTTCATCCATATTCATTTGTTGATTTAATTCAACCAACCCTAGAATTCTCAGTATTTTATTTGTTTTCACCTGAAGGAGCGCATTTTTTATATGAAAGGTTTATTATACAATGTTTTAACTTAATCAAAGGTATTTTGCTTTGCGTTGAATATAAACCGATTAAAATGAGAGGAATAGCTGAACATCCAGAATCTATAAGAGCTTACGAAATTAAAATAGCTTTCTTTCAACCTAACGTTTTGACAGAAATGTGCAGAAAACTTGTTTCGCATTATTTTCTATTAAAACAAGACGATTTAGAAATGTGGGATGCTGATCCAGAAACTTTTGCCACAGATGAAGGCGGTGAGAGTTGGAAATACAGTTTAAGGGTAAGCTTTTGAAAAACCGCAATTTTTAACAAAATTAAAAACAGAACGTAAATACAGAAATATGAACTGATAGTTTTTTTTGCTTTTATTTTCATAGCCAAGTACAGAAAGAGTTTTTGTAACATTGTTCCATGAATTTGGCCGTGTATTGTCGCCGATTTTACTGGAAATGATTAGCGCAACACATGAATTAGTTCCACCGAACGATTTAGCTGCCATTTTACAAAAAGACGCCATGTATAGTGCAGCTGGTCTCGCTGCATTTCATCTTTATGATGAGGTATAAACATTCATTTGATATAATATCCTAAGATATTGTTTGTTCGCATATGTAACGCGTTGAGCTTATATTAGCGACATTGGGTCGAAGTTACAAGCAGCATCGGTACCGTAGCTGCAGAATTGCATAAATTCTGTCAGATTTCGCTAATGATCTATCGTATATTTTACAAACCGCTCGAAGAAACACTACCACTTGGGCGGTATAAAAGCTACTAAGCATGCGCGATTTTCGCTATTTAGATAGATAGATATTTTTTTATTTACATAGCCGGTAATCCGGGTGTAATACGTCAAAAAACAATTGAAAAATATAAAACATTTAAAAATGATTAGCTATAAACTTATGTAGTAAAATTACAGTCATATGGACAACTGCTTAATAATAATAACCTAACCTTTTTTTTGAAAGTATCTATGCTCTGTATATTTTTGATCTCAGGAGGCAACTTGTTATAGAAATCTGCACCTCGGCAAAGAGGACTATTGCTAAATCTTGTGGTTCTGTATCGTTCAATGTATATATTATTATTATTACGTATGTTGTGAGATTTTTAGGATCAATATTCACATGGGGAAATTTAAAACTCCGGAAACTTATTCATCGCATAAAATACATAACGGATTTTTTATTTTCAAATTTACTTATGTATCCTGTTGTATGCTCAGTTTTATTTATTCTTTTTAGATTAATTTTGATCAATGGTTTACAACAACATTGACGCAAGAATTGAAGGTCAAAGATAACAACTATCGAATAATCCGACGGAGGGTTACATGGCTAATTGGCATCTGGATAGGCATAAAACTGTCGCCAGAACTGCGGCCGGCCCTTTATTCGATGATACTAACGCTATTGCAGCCAGATGAAGACATGGCGGTCAGATTAACGGCTTCGAGCACTCTCAGGAATGCAATTGATGATTTCGAATTCAACTGTGAACAGTTTTCATCATATTTGGAACCTACTTTTAGTCTCCTGTTCACATTATTGAAGGAGGCTCATGAATGCGACACTAAGGTTTTGTTATTTTTATTTTTACCTTAAAATATTTTCTTGTGTCTATGCTCAGTTGCAGAAAGCATTGTCAGAAAATTTGATTTGACAATGACCTTAGATTGTGAACATACATATTACTTCATATAAAAAGCATTGTAGAGTTTTAAATCGATCCTACTTGAAAAATAATTGATCGATTGAAATGATATTTTTCTTAAACTGTATTTACATGTATTTAGCATTGTTTTTTTTTTTTTTTTTTTTGTATAGTTTCTACTTCAAAACAACGTTTTTCTACATATTTTGATCAAAATTTAGCTTGAAAAGTGGGCTTTTTGGTGTAGAACAATTATTTGTTTTGTGTGAGTACAATCTAATGTTCTAGATGACAGAGAGTTTGAATACGACAGTAGCCCGCTCCTGGTGTATGGGAACTGTAATTATATGATCACAATCAATTTTTTTGACAATCCTTTCTGCAACCCAGCACTAGTGTTGTAATGGGCTGACGAGTGGTGACATTATGTTTAAAATGATTAATACTAGTATACACGAGCCATATTATATGGTATTTTTGCACGCACCTCCTATATAATACCTGGTTTTCACTTTATTTGCAAAATCTTTGACAGTTCACTTTAGAACAAACGTCACTTCTAATAGTACCTAGCTTATATAGAAACAAAAAAACAGTTGTCCAATTTTATTTTACTTCCTGAATTGGGTCAATTTACATGGGAAGCAGCTATTTTTAGTGATGTGGGGAGAAACATTTTTCAAAATGGAAAATTTTCCGCTATGTTTTTCCGAAAAAATTTAAATATAGTGTAACCTCTTTATAACGAATCTCAAGGGACCGAGCATTTTTTTTCGTTATAAAGAGTTTTTGTTATATGGAGGGAAGAAAGAAAAATAACCAAATTTAACCTAATTAATTTATTCCAAACACATACCTATAGTCTGTTAACTTTGCGGGACGATTTTTCCTTTGCCAATATTTGTTTTTTATCTTATGCATGGAATATTTGGTGATGGTTCAGAATCGTCCTCTTTACGTCTGTAAATATTTGCTGACACCTAAATAATGTGAACATATTTATTCGTAATAGAGAATGACTGTTAAGCTATAAAGAGGGTATTAATGTATGGGTTTTAAAGTAAACCAACCAAATTGTAAAAATTTCTACGTTATAGGGAGTTTTTCGTTATAACGAAGGACGTCATAAAAAGTTACACTGTTCAATAAATAAAATTATCGACCAATTTTTCAGACAATATATTAACAAACAATATAAAATTAATACATTAACGTTTCAATCCGGATTTGGACCTTCTTCAGAATTGATCTAAAAAATATAAAAATAATTAATAATTAAATATAATTCGCTTTTTTATAGATTTTTTCAAAATTAAATTATTATGATTATCAAAAATGTCTGAAAAATTGGTC
Organism: Xanthostigma xanthostigma; assembly: GCA_963575645.1. Taxonomy (NCBI): domain Eukaryota; kingdom Metazoa; phylum Arthropoda; class Insecta; order Raphidioptera; family Raphidiidae; genus Xanthostigma; species Xanthostigma xanthostigma. The sequence continues at coordinate 47,081,332 of OY754464.1, forward strand.
GATAATTTTATTTATTGAAGAGTTCTAATCAGACGTTAATCAAAGATTTGAAAAGTTACACTGTATAAAAAAGAAAATTTTTTAGTAAATTTTTTATAGAACATATTTGAACTTTCCATGTTTTCTTTTATTAGTCAAATTTCTGTACCATTTAAAAAAAAACTACAAGGTGTAGTTCTAACTTTGTAATTCACATGAATAAAATTAAGCTTGATTCTGTTTTACTTAAAGATTTGTCATATTGTCTGGGTCGGTCTGGGACCTAAAAAATTACCGGGAAAATTGTCAAACGCCTCTACTTGACCGTGCAACTAAGAAAAGAAAGATCCAGACCGGTTCACCGGGAAAAGTCCCGGTATTCCCTGGGGCCAGACCAACGCTGCATATTGTTTAATTTGCAACTCATAACAAGTCAATTCATCCTATTTCATAACAAAAGAGCACACAGAAAATGAATCACCCATTTCTCTTGTTATTTGATAAACAATTAAATGTGGCAGAGGCCAGAAGATAGCACCACTGTACCTGGCTGCTTTAGTTATAAAGGGAATTTTCCTCATGTAAACAGCACTAGATTAACATAAAAAAAAACATTCTCTCCTCTCTGTTAGGAATAATGGATAACCATAAAAAAACAAGTGCGTGGAAACATTCTGTTGAAGTTTTACAGTACCTTAATTTTCCGGAAAACCAACAACTCTAGCTATTTTATTCGCTGTGAGAATTGATCGACGCGACATCTCTTGCTTTAGGGGTTGTAAATAAAGTGACAGAAGCAAATGTAAACAAAAGTTTATTTATTAAATTCAAGTTATATAAATATCATTATAATGTTGTACTCAGAAAAATATGTACAAATTAAGATTTTTTAATATTTGTCATATTGAAAATATTTGAAAATAAAAAGAACTAATAAATCCGGAGGGAGTAATTCCTACAAGCAATTTTGCTGTGAAAGTTTTCTTGCGAGAAACAAAATACTCTATTTTCAATACTGGCAGGCACTTCCATCCTAAATTCAGTACAGTCAATAATGACTCTTGTACTACTGTACAGTGGATGAAAACACTCTGGCATGCATCCTTGAACAGTGTCTTTATCTGGCCAAAATACAAAATTTACTGTTGCGGCACAAAGTTCTTGCAAAGTGGAGTGAAGAATGTTTGACACTGAATTTCTATGTATTGAGAACAGAACACTTATGACAGGAAAAGTTAATCCAGTCTTTAATTTAATTAAAAAAATAAGTAGCCTATTTCTCTGATTGATTTTACTCCTATCTGACGTAGGCTTCATAAATTTTATAAAATATCAAAATTTTCTCTAGTTATACCTGCCAAGTCTTATAATTGTTCGTCGTCTTTTATAGACTCGTACCCTCTAAAAAAACAGTTTTTAAGATCACTTTTATTTTCACAAAACTCAAAATTAGGTCCAACAGCTTCATCTGTAAATTCTTTATGCGGCGTATTACACCCTTTATTTTTATCACTTTCTGACTCGGAATAGGTATAATACCTTCAAAAATGTCTGAATTGCAACATCACAAGTATCTGGAAATTTATATAACGCACAGTCACTGTTATACGATTTATTTTTACAAGTAACAACACAACAGTTGCACTTCTCATTTTTATTAATTTACCTATTGATTATTTATTATTAAATTGATAAATAATAAATGTCAGCAATGTTTAGCAAGGAAACTTTTTTTCACTTTATTTCTCGACTCGCTCACTATGGGCGCTGCAAAACTTTTTTGTATCCCCTCCCAACTCATTCTCACAGCCAATAGGTGGTTGTGCAAAAATGGATATTTCCTGTTTATATAACAATTCTTATCATCTCTGGTAAACTGTATGTTAGCCAAGTAAGAATGATTAAGATACATTAAAAACGTGAATTTTTATTCAGCAGGAAGGCCCCATTCGAATTTCTAATATCCCATATTGGGAATTTTCGTTTATGCAACCATTTTGTCATTATTTTTTCAGATGCACGTGCTTTACGTTTTATCTTTAATCGTGGAGCGTGTAGGTGTCGCAATAAGACCTCACGTAGAGTCGCTGGTAGCATATCTTCCTTTATTATGGGCTGAGTCCGAAGAACACAACATGTTACGATGTGCAATTGTCTCGACTTTAGTGCAGCTCGTAAAAGCGCTAGGATCGTCCAGCATTGCGTTATGGAGTTTCTTGCTTCCGGTGATTCGTCTCGGAACCGATTTGAATCAGAACGCTTACGTTTATCTGCTCGAAGATAGTTTGGAATTATGGCTCGCTGTCTTAGAAAATTCATCGACGATGACTGAAGACTTGTTTTATTTATTCGATAATATGCCAGCTTTATTAGGCAAGTAACGGTAAAACAATATTAACTTTTTTTTTATCAGCGTTCTCAAGACCAATCGAATGAATATGCCTGTAAATTCTAAACGATTAGTTGTTGAAAGTTGAAATTTGGTATGCAGATAGACTGACGTATTTTGGAGATACAATAAAATTAATTTTCATTGATCTTTAGATCATTCAACGGAAAATCTTCGCGTCGAGTTGAACATAGTCCAAGCTCACTTCTTGCTGGCACCTGAACGATCGTTGACGACTCAAGGTCCTGCCGTTGTCGCGGTCTGCGATTCACTACTGTCCGATATGCGATCTGAGGGGACAATGATGATGATGAGACTTGTGGAAACCTGTTTACGAGGCGTACCTTCAATTGCTGTCGAAATAATTAAACCCATGCTACCAAGAATATTTGGGTGAGTGATTAACACAATCAAAACAAAAATTTGATTTATCTATTTTGTGTGACATTTTATAGAACCGTAGTCTACAAACTCAGCCGCGCCCCCGTTTAAAATTATTTTAGTGATGTCGAAAAAGTCACTATGAGTACTTGTTACCCAAGGATACCGGAAATAGCGATTATTAATCCAAGAAAAGAATTGATACTTGATTACTTTTTTTGTAAAATAGTGGTCTAGTTATTGGCGAATAGATGTAATTGTTCTCTCATATTCAACCAGAAAGATAGTTACCCGCAATCTAGAGGATATAAATATAGCCCGAAGCAATATTTTGCGTCATTTCACTAAACTCTAAACGTGTTATAATGTTTGAATATTTTGTGCAATATTTGGTATTTGGATGAAATATTGAAAAGTTTTTATACCGTTTAAAAAGTCGTTTTATTATAATAAAATATTATATTCTTTTCCCTTCGCCGCAAATAGTTAAAAAAGTGTAATATCGATGAATCAATCAATACCTAGTGAATAAGCATCATTGACTTAACATACATTGGCAACGAGAATATTCGCATTAGTGTCTCTATCGGCCGACAACAATGCATTTGGCTTGCGGTTAGGCGTCATCAAACACAATTGTTATTTCACAAATGCAAAACTAATGTCCTTGACTCGCCAGTTCCACAACTGACCAACAGAGGCATTCATGTGAATCTTCTCATTGCCAATAAATTGAACATGAGAATTGATTACTGAATACTAGAGTTACCAAGTTGTGACGATTACTTAAAAGTAACAAAAAATTAATTTTTCAGTGCGGTGTACAAAGGTGAAGAACAACCGATGTTGATGTCAATGTACCTTTCAGTATTGTCTCGAGTGCTTCTTTGTGCTCCCAACACGTTTAGTTTAGCTGTCAATCAATTAGCACAGAATATTGGGGAATCTCCTGAAACAGCTTTGTGCAAATTATTAACGATATGGACGCACAAAATGTCAGAAGTGTCGCAACTTGAACGCCGAAAATTGCTATGTAAGTCAATAAGCAGATTTTTAAAGGGAAACTTTTATTCTATCGCCCCGAATTTTTCTGGCCGTCTGTTGCATGTCGCATTACAGGCGGCCGCGGAGTAGGGGTAAAGTGAAAGGCGCTCGGAGTAGGCGCTCGGTAAAGCAGCCAAGGCCAATATGGCGGCGCCCATGGTTAGTATCAGCTGACCGTGTAGTATGTATAACACATAGTCAGTCTGTCATGCGGGCAAGTGCTGTACAGTGTTTACCAGAGCCGGATTAAGAAGCGAAGGGGCCCGTAGGCGGGACCCTGGAGGAGGGGGCCTATCGCCTATGTAAGGGGACGAAAATCAATTGAAATAAGAATAGCATTTGAAAATGAACTTTTGAAATAATATGAAAAATTATTAATTTATTTATACTATTTTTTTTTCTCAATTTTTTCACTTTGGTGGGGCCCTAAGATTTGGGGGGCCTATAGGCGCCGCCTATAACGCCTACACAGTAAATCCGGCTCTGGTGTTTACATGTTTTTATTCGTGTATTCATGTGAATATTGTTGTTTATAATTAATCGTGATGGATAAGTGTCTACAATCCAACGCCTACAATCCAATAAAAGTTTCACTTGTGTCGTGGTTTCTTAAAACCACACAACTGTTTTTTTTATTATATACACCGTTTATATGCATTGTTTAACGGCTACGTCTCAGTTTTGTATTTATTTAATTGTTTACTTCTGAATAATGGATGAATGAAGAATGACTGAACACAAACCGCTGATCTCTAAATATTTGACACTTACCTTACCACTAACGTCATCCGACGAATAAAAAATATAAACGTTTGACACATACCTTACATGCCGCTAGCGCCATCTGACGAATGAAAAATGTAAACGTTTGGCACATACCTTACTTGTCACTTGCCCCGTCTGACAAATAAAATAAAATTGGCTCTCATTCATCGCGCCATGAGGCTCTGTGCATATAACGAATATTAGGATGTTGAGAAATGAATGTTACAGGTATTGTTAAAATTTCTAGCATTGGCATTGGTCAGTTTATTAACGGCACAGAGTCAAGCAGTTTTCGAATGTTTTGACAATATAATCACGAACATAGTTGAGACGCTGAATGACGTACAGCGTACAGACGAACGTTGCGTAACAATAGATTCGCTCGTTGTCAGTGACGACTCTGGACCGAGATCGGACGAAATGTGTGTTGCTATAGATTCACTCGTCATCAGTGAAAACGTTAGCCCCAGTGCATTCCAAGATGACGTCGACTATGAAACAGAACACGATCATCGCCGAAAACAGTTAACAACTAGCGATCCCGTTTACACTATTGTATTGAAAGATTATTTCCAAGCTAAGGTAAGAACGGAAAATACAGTATTTATAGTAGTGTTAAAATTGTAAGAGGACTTTGTTTGCACCAAGAAAGATGTAACACATAGGCTACTTGCCATGACCGATTTTTTTATATTTAATTTTCAAATATTGTTAACAAGCAATTTTAGACTATCTTGTTAATTCAGTAATATAATTTCTTGACGGTGGTGGTGTATTTTTACTGCCAGAAGTAGATTAAGGAGGTTGAGCCGTTTTACGAAGATAATGAAAAAAATATGATATAAAGTTTTTTTAATAGATTTTTTTATGACAAAATTTTCTGTAAAAAATCCAAAATCATTAGGAGATTTATAAAGTTAAAAATTAATAAAAACTTTTACATGTAGTCTTATGGGAAATATGTCAACCTAGCATACAAACTGTTCATTTTAATTTTTTGCAAATAACCAAATAATGTCAGCAGTTCCGAAAACTAACTATGTAAAGCAGAGGTCCCCAAACTTTTTTGTCTTGTAGACCACTTGCCATATTTTTCGGTTTTGGGTAGACCCCCTGCTTATCTGATATTGATTTTTTGCATATTAATTAATTTCAAATGTATTTTTGACAACCGGTATAGTGCTACTCACTTTTTAAATTTATATATATATAATATAATATATATAGGTATAAAATTTATAACGGCAGTGAAATGTAGTGTGAAATGTTTAGTTTTATACATTTATTAATTAGATTCAAATTAAACGAATCAAATTAAAATTTACTTTCTGTTACATAAAATAACTAAGCAAAAAATAAATGCTTTTAGTGTGAGGGATGAACCTGATGCTTTAATAATAAATTTTCATCATTTGGCATCAATTTAGTTAGATTTAATCTTAAATCTCTTCGGTTAACGATGTCCAGTTTGTTTCTTTTTTTGTTAGGAGATTCACTATCGTTGACCCCCATTTTCATTTCATGGACTCCCAATTTTTTTCCTCCTGACATGGACCCCTTGCAAGTTGTCGTCGACCCCTGGGGGTCGATATAGACCACTTTGGGAATCACTGATGTAAAGCAACGATGTCTTACGCATATTTTAATATTTTTTCCAATTTAATTAGGAGACTTTTAATCAATAAAAAAACTATTAAACATTAGCACTTTTCGATTATGGACTTGTATTCTTGACAATTTTAACTGAATTTTCAACTTTTTAATGATTTAATTTTAATTTTTATTACTTCTAATTTCTTTTTTTAATTATTTACTGCAAAAAATATGTAAAATACAGATATTTACATAAATTTATTTTTTTTAACCTAACTGTACAAAAAATTCAAAAGTTAGAAATAATTAATTAATATTAAAAAAAAAATTTATTTATGCCTTTATGGCAATAATTTATTGCTATCATCGACTTATAACATTTTGTAAAAATTTATTATGGAAAAGTTCCCATTTAGAATTCGACTTACTTTTGATTGGGACTGTAACGGATCAACCTCCTTAAGTGAAAATTAAACCAGAACTGAAATTTTTAAATACAATTTATATAAAATTGTTAATATAATAAAAAAGGACACGAATAGAAAAGACATGTATACTAATGAAACAAAAAATATATATTACATGCATTAAACAATGTATGTTAGAAAATTATAATATTTATCAACTAACCGTTACAACACATTGAATGTAAACAAGAGATACAAGCAGAATCGAAGTCCTCATTAGTGAATTTTAAATGTTTTTGGTCATTACTGTTGCTTTTTTGAAGCCACACCATAGCCCTTTTCAGTATAAATATGACTCAAAAGTTTGTCAAAGGTAGAATAATGCAATATTAATAATATTCTATGATTTTTTCTAATGTGATTTCATCTGTTGAGACACAATGTGTAGAAATGGACGTTTCACGAATTATTATTATTATTTAATATACTCATAAACACAGTGTAATGTGTCAAGAATGTGTTAAAATAATTTACCCCTACTTAATTAAGTGTATCAAGTAGCCGACTATACACTATTTCGTAGAATGTGCAGCGCCATCTTTCGGTTGTGGATTAAATCACTTTAGAAACAGTTATTGAACACATGTGTAAGCACAGTAGGTCTGTTCCAAGCTGTCTGAAAACGGTAACAAAACCGTTACAGTATTTCTACTGCGCAAGACTGTTATGCGCAGTAGCTCAAAAATCGATATATATACAGTTTCGTTTTAGCAAGACGGTGATGGTTTTGTTACCGTTCTCGGACTGCTTGGAGCAGACCTAGTAAGAAATTCTGACATGAATTTATTTCAGATGCACGAACTTCGAAATCAAATTGGCCAAGTGCAGTTTAATGAACATCTGTCAAGAGTCGACCCCTATGTGCTGGAACAAGTCCGTGATTATATAATGAACTAAAATGGCCTCTTCCATTAATAATATTATTGACTGATATTATGTTATATTATTTTTGTGCAGGAGTGTCTTCTATTATGTTATTTGATGTTATTTGTTCAACATCTTTTTTTTTTCGAAAAAAAGATGCATTGTATTTATGGATACACGACGGCTTATGAGAAGTGAAAAGTTCGATAAATTTTAGCATTTTTTTCTTAGCACTGAAATGATAGCATCCCTGTATTTACGCGGAAGTAACAACTGTTTTTTTATATACATAATATATAAAAAGAAAAACATTCCTTTTTTGTGTTTTAAAATTACTAAAGGAAGTTTTACACAATTACGTAAATTTTGTGAGAGTTTTTGAATAATTTTAACCCTTGACAAAAGCGTAGTTAAAGCACAGATTTAATCTTACTTGAGAGTTTATAATGTAAAACATGCGTCAGTTTAGAAATTTGAGTAACTTGTGGATAGCAATGAAATGAAATAAACTATATTAAAGAAAAGAGAAGTTACTTATTGAATGATCAGCAGTAGACACCGAGGGTAGTACCTTACAGGTAGCGCATTAAATTTGGTCGAACTGTCAACTACAGGCCAGAACTGCAACTATAACAATTTAAAAATACAAATGACTTGACACTAATTTTTAAACAGTGGGTTTGAAACATAAATCTTTAAAAATCACACTAATTGACAGTGTTTTTTTAAACTTTGCAAAACAAATGACTGTTTTTAAATAATTTAATGGAACTGTCACAAATTTGCACTCTAGCTCTTTTTTTCAATGTCAGGGAACGCTGTGCTCACTCTTATCGGTGCCTATAGAGCAGAACATATTTTAAGCGATTTTCACAAGCAACATTACGGCTCGAGTGCTACATGGGTGGTAGGTTTACTACGCCAAACGTGTCGAAGAGACGAGGATAATTTAAACATTGCCATATTAAACCTAAAATCAATCCAGAAATAAATACACTTGAGATAAAGTAAACAGAAACTTAAATAAGGTTAATAATAGTGAGCAACGGGACACAAAAAATAAAAATAATTATTTTGGTTAACCTACAATACTAATTTTAACACAAAGGACATAAAATTTGCAAGCCGTTATTATTTTGTGACTTAGTACTTCGATTTTGCCTTAACCGGTAAAATAGTAAAAAGTAATAACATCGCCCAGAAAACGGTTGTTCTTCTCTGCTACGGGAAGGCGCGAGCAGAATCACAGGACAGCACAAACTCCCGTTAATACTCACTAGTATCGCGTACCTTAAATGTTATTTTATGCACGGGTATAATAGAGAGAGTGCTTTAATACATCGGTTCTCATGGGAAACAGTTCAAGTGCAACTAGTGTTTACTTTATAGAGTTTTAATCGTTGTATTTAAAAATTTTGAATGCATCTCAAATAGACTATTGATACACGGCTGTAAGATTTTAGTTTTCATCGCCTAATTTTTCGGTATTTTTTCTATAAGCGTATTTGAATAATAGCTTCAGCTTTTTTTTGGGTTTAGTCGACACTCCGAATCTAACTATTACACTTAAATAAAAGATTATTTTATTTATTGTATGTTACGTACCATAAAAATGTCAATCTTTTAATCGACAGTAAGATGAAGTGAAACAATATTTAGTGACGTATCACAGTATTCACTTTATTTCACCGTCGATCAAAAATTGACATGAAAGTCATTGTAAAAAAATTTGTTATTTATCATATGTATATGTTTAAAATAAAGATATAATTTTTTTTTTAATTACATTGAAAATTTCAAAGATCTACACTGTTTCATGAACAGATCCAGACAGGTCATGGGATTTCTTATTGGTCAAAGAAGTAATGAAACAATACTTTGCTTGCGAAGTATTCCGTTCCACCCCCCACCACTCAATTTCAGTCAAATTCGGTCTCCTCTTTAGTTTTCTTGGTCTTAACTCTAAGTTTTAACTTCTTATTTGTGGAAATCATTTCACACGTGGATCTTTTTTGACCCTTAACTCTTTGCGAAGATGAACATAGTGAACATTTTTTCTCAGGATCAATTGAACAGATCGAACATATTGTAGAATTTTTGTTTTTTTCTTTTGTTAAACTGAAAACGTCATCAATCAGAATAGGTACATCATTTATGTCCAGTGGTTCAGTTTTTATATTTTCACTATAATGTTGTTCTTCGTTATTGTCAATTGTTTCGTCAACGGTTACTACTTCAAGACTGTTATTTATATCTTCGAACTCATCGTCAGTTTCTTTTAATTCCGTTTTGTTCGGTAATGCATCGTAAAGCATTTCTAATGTGGGTACGGAAGTAATCGATTCAAGAGATAAATTAGTAGAATTTAACCCAGCTTTGAATTCTACTCCAAAAAGTGCCTTGTATGGAGAATACCCTAATACCGTATGATAAGAAGAGTTCTTTTGCCATTGTACATAATAACATCCTAGCGACCAATTTTGGCTATTGTTATCTTTAATCCAAGACCTCAACAAGTTCTCTATATCTTCATTGCTTTTTTTTTCGCTTGTTTGAGGATGTTGAGATTGCCCATTAATTATTCTACATTCAGGCCATTTTGAAACTAAATCTTTTATAATAGCATCAACAAATTCCTTATCATTGTCGCTCTGTAAAATCTGAGGCGCCCCAAATTCTAGAAAAATTTTTAGTAATTCGAGTGAAACTTCTTCAACATGCTTGCTTCTTAACGGTCTTAGATGAATAAATTTAGTTAAATTATCTTCATAACTTAATAACCATTTATATTCCCCATCGGGTGTTGATTGGAAATCTATAAGGTCAACCTGACCTTTGTGGTTCCAATCCGTACCTAAAATGTGTCTCACAACTACCCCTTTACGAGACTGACTTTTTTTCTCAGCACATTGTTTGCAACATTTCAAAAATATTTCAATACAAGTACGATGAATGTAAAATTTCTGACTCAATGCTATTTTCATTTTGTCCCTTCCTCCATGCCCCGTACTTAGATGGAAATCTATTAATTTATCATAAATTTCTTCGTATGGAACTAGAAAAATAACTGGATCATTTTTGTTCTTTCGTTTTTTTATTACTTTTTTGATACCATCAAGTTCAGTAACATCATAATGATTTCCAAAGTAATAGTGTTCATTTGTTCGTTTGATTTTATTCTGAATTGCTTGTTTACTATCAATAATTATTTGTATTACTTCACTATGACGTTGCGATGACCATGGTTTCTTTAGTTTGTTCTTTTGACCTGAAAGGAATATTTTATGTAGATGTAAGCAAAGCAAAGAGTAAAGTACTAAATATACAGTGGAATCTCGATTATCCTTCAGGAGTCAACCTGATGAAAAGGGTGGGTGCTATATTTTATACAGTGCGTCCCCGGATTGAGTTCACAATAGGTGAGATTGACCAAAAATTTTCGAATTGAAATTTCATATTTTGGGATTCCGCCCTGCTTGGTCTGAAACTTATTTTTACTTTACTTTCGATTTTTTTTTAAATCAAGTAGGCCTTTACAGTTGAGCAAAACCTCTTTTCGTTTCAGGTAAAGTACCTTTTCCGTTCATAGTACGCAAAAGTGTCACTAAGAAAAGTTGTTCACAATAAAAAATTATGGCGTTATGCAAATTTTCAGAATGATCGGCCTACTTTGATAATAGAAGTAGAAAATAGGATAAAAATATTTATTATTAACGATTACATGATAACTCTAGATGAGAAAACAGGGTGTTTAGAATTAATGTTCAAATTATAAAATTCAAATTTTTACAGTTTATCAAAAAAATAAATTTAACTCCAATTACTCTATTTGGCTTCCTCCACGCGATTGTTTTTTAAACAAAACAAAACAAAAGCGGATTTTATCAAAGTAGGCCGATCATTCTGAAAATTTGCACAACGCCATAATTTTTCATTGTGTACAACTTTTTTTAGTGACTTTTTTGCGTAATATGATTGGAAAAGGTACTTTACCTGAAACGAAAAGAGGTTTTGCTCAGCTGTAAAGGCCTACATGATTTTAAAAAAATCGAAAGTAAACTAAAAATAAGTTTCAGACCAAGCAGGGCGGAATCCCAAAATATGAAATTCCAATTCGAAAATTTTTGGTCAATCTCATCTATTGTGAACTCAATCCTGTATATACATATAAATAAATAAACGAAAAAAAAATTTTAACCAAGCTTTTATTAGTTGTTAATAAAAATGAACTAAAAAAGAAAAATAATTTTATTCTGATTAGAAATAAGTCTTTTTATACGTACTTATCACAGTCTCAAGTTTTCAAATAAAAGCGCGTTACACCCTCTTTTTACCTGACTGCGGCGCAGCCAAAAAGGAAGGGTTATAAGTATAGCAGTCTATGTAAGTTTGTTTTTACAGATGTTCCACCGTAGCGCCTAAACTATTCATCCGATTTTGATAAATAATGTGTCAATCGATTCGTTATTATGGTCTGGGCAGAGATAACGTCTGGGTAACATAGGCTACATTTATTTGTGAATTTTGGTCCCAGGGATGAGCAAATTGGAAACAAATAATAATTGTTCTCTCTTGCTATTAAAATGTAACACGCTTTTATTTGAAAACTTGAAACTGTGATAAGTACCTATAAAACGTTTTATTTCTAATCGGAATAATTTTTTTTTTAACTTTTTAGTTCATTTTTATTAAAAACTAATAAAAGCTGTTTTTTTAAAAAAAATTTCGTTTATTTATTTTTAAGTTTTTAGTGTGCTTTATTAAAGTGCGATCTGCATCCCGATGAAAGCCAGTCCGGTCAGTTAGTTATTATTATATTGTATTCTTATCGGAACTACAGAGGTATGGAAAAGTTCAACTTCATTAGATAACGGGAAGTAATTAAGAGTGCGATTTGCAACTGGGCGAAAGCCGGAACGGTCAGTTAGTTATTATAATATTGTATTGTTATTGGAACTACATACGTATGCAAAATTTCAACTCCGTCGAATAACGGGAAGTAGTTAAAAGTACGATTTGCAGCCGGGTGAAAGCCGGAACGATCAGTTAGTTATTATAATGTATTGTCATCGGAACTACATAATTATGCAAAATTTCAGCTCAATCGGATAACGGGAAGTGGGTCAAATTTAATTTGCAAGATTCGATTTCAGACAGACACCGGGAGTATTTTTTTCTTTTTTTATTCATTGTGAAAATTAAAAATGGGTTGTTTTTAAATTGTTATTTAATTTATATATTAGATATCGTGTCCATCGAGATAATTATTAATAAAAATCGCAGGATTGTGGACAAAAAGTTATTAATTTAGTGTACGACGTTTCGTCTATAGATTTAGACTTTTTCAAGTAAGTCTAAATCTAAATTAAAAACTTTTTGTCCACAATCCTGCGATTTTTATTAAGAGTTATTTAATTTGTTAAATTGCAGTTGTCCGACCGACGTCTATAATCCACAATGTCCCTATTTGCGCAAGATAACGTACGTATTTGACAGGCTATATTTTTTAAAAACGTTACATGCGACACATTTCTTATGTTTGCTCTTTAACTCCATAAATATATAATTGAGTTCTGGACTTTGTCTAAGGAATACACCTTTTAGCAATGTCACTCGAATCGCGGGATACACTGTATATTTCGGGACATGTAATTACTTAAATTTTGTAAATACTTCTATAAATATTCCAATTATAATGTTTAGGTACCTACTACGCCCTTATTGTAGCCAGTTCTTCAAATATTTGAGCGGTAAGTATCTGCCTGTATGCATAATGCTAGTATTTTGAATAATAAATAAACGTTTAGATTTTAGTTTCTCAAAATAGTTATATAAGAAACTAAACTAGGTACAAAATACAAATGTAGGTACTAATTAGAATTTTTAGGTTATGTCACACTTACCCGAATAAAACTCATCCAGTTGGGTATAAAAATAATTTTTATCCACAGGAGCAGTATTAGGAGTGAATTCCATATTTGGTACTTGTAGGTATTTGATGATTATTTTGTATGCATAAACAAATCAAAAACAATCATTCTACACACACGTTTGACAATGTGGCGGCCACATTATAATCTGGCTAGCGGGATTATAATACAAAATACAAATACGACTGAATTTATATTCTGACATTTTATTACATTGTACAAAATACATAGTATAAAAAATATAAGAGTTTAAATAAAATATATTTACATTATGCCTATAAAGAAAACCAGATCGCCTTATGAACTGTAAATCACATACATATTATTATACAGATTGTATCAAATCAAAACAGTCCATAGAACTTCTGTGTGTAAGACAGAGACGATATTATATAAAGCACTAAAGCAGTAAGTAAGAATGAGATAAATGATCGCTAATAGCTAGTTACTGTGGTTATACAATCTGATAGTATCGGCCTTGTTTTCTATACAGTAAAAATCACAATTTTATCAAATGTCAGTATTCACTAGTGAAATTATTGATAAAATTGCTATTTATACTGTTCGGGAAAAAATCCAAATAATTAAATGGTTTTATGGTGGTAATTCAACCGCCAACATAATAAATTTATTTGTAGTTGTTTTAATTGATAAATTGGTAAAAAGATTTACAGTGTACGTAATTATTTATTTACGTAACCACAGTAACTATATTAGCGATCATTTATCTCGCTCTTACTTACTGCTTTTATAGATCTTTATATATCGTCTCTGTCTTACACACAGAATGTCCTATGGACCGTTTTGATTTGATACAATCTGTATAATACCTATAGTTATACTTTTGAAAAATAAAATGGCTGGAATATATTATTATGTATTGTTACCTTAAATTTTTATTTTTCAAAATATTTGTTCGCGATTCTGATATCAATTCGAAATCAAAAAGCGAGCCCAATTATGGCACCAAAAAATTTATAGTACATATCTGCTAGTAGGTATAGTTATATAAAAATCATGTATTCACCTCATTAAATCATAAATTATTTGTAAAATAATTTTCTTTTCGATTGTATAAGTTGAGCATTTGTCACGTATTTTAAGTAATAAAGAATAGGTACCCTAATAAATAGCACTTATAGACAGGGTTGTCTGAAGTCAAGTGGAGGCTCGTGGATTTTTAGGATTTTAACAAAAATAAACAACATTCCAGTTATAATAATGTTATTTTGTCGCAGATGCTAGGAGACCTCATGGATCGTGGGATCTTGGGCTCACGCCTAGCGAGCTCATGCGGAAAGATGGACCTGCTAATAGAATCTTCACATGCAAAAAAATATTAACGATCAAGTTAATATAATGACTGCATAATATCGGTTCGCAACTAATTATGGGTGCGTTCCGATATACACTGGGAGCACTGTACAGTGTGACGTCAATTCAGTATACTGTGAAGCCGTTCCTTTATAGCCAGTAATACTGGTTACTATTTAAAACGGAACGCACTCCAGTATACTGTCAGCATCGTTTTTTGACGCAGTTTTCAAATGAGCGTATTAAAGATTTCTAATTAAATAAGCTCAATTTTTGCAAATTTTCCATTATTTTCAGAAGTCCAAAATAATTTCAGAATTTTTAATGTCAACTGTTTAGCACTCAAGCGGCTTTGACTGATCACGTGATCAAAGTACTGGCGAGTACCTTACCTCGAAAACGCCAGTGCTCGCAGTAGAAATATATGGTTATTTATGACGTCATATATTTCCCTAGGGTACTGCGGCAGTATACTGGCGTTCATAACGGAACGAATTTTTCTACAGTAAGAGCACTGGGCAGTGCTCCCAGTGTATATCGGAACGCACCCTATAACCAATACGAATAGATAAAATCAAAACGTTACCTGTAATAATGTAAGTTTTTAGCCACCTGAATAGAATTAGCCATTTTCATTAATCATTGTTGTCTGTTTATTTCGGGTTCTCAAAAACTATTGAATCAAACTTTCACTATAGAGTTTGTTATACACCAGGGAATAAGATAGGTTACATGTCACCACGGTACAGGGGGCAGTAACAAAAAATCCACACGAACACGAGCGTTAAGTCGCGAGTAGTCATTTAATTTAATTATAATGAAGCAATATTCAGTCAGACTTTTATTATAATTATTATTATACGGCTCATTGATAATATCGTGGATAATTTAATGTTTTGAAGCCCTTCGTAAAGTTGCAGCCCGCACTTCGAGCATCACCGGTCTTTCTCTAGTTGCTGGCATGAAAGATTGTGCACGGCGAATTCTGTCACCTTCCCTTGCTAACGGAGCAGCGGCCTACAAAAAAAAGAAAGAAAGAAAGAAAGAAAATTAAAATATTCCCCAGGATTATTTTTGTAATGTTAAATTGCACGAAACAGTTAAATACAAATTTAGAGGTCGTGTCATTTGCATAGAGATAAGTAACTAGAGCACGCTAGTTCATATGCTTGCCATAAGTGAAAGAAGTGTTCTCAGTTGAGAGAGAGAACGCTGCAGAAAGCCCAGAAAACCAGATACTTGTTTACTCAAATCAGCATTGTTTTGTATCATTAGTTACCATAGAGATAAGGAACTGTTCTCTGTCTGAATTGCAGACACTTTCACGGCTCACTCGCGTACTCTAGTCTAATATGTCTATGATCATTTGGCGTTTTGGTATTTAATAGATCATCGTTTCTCAACCTTTTTAGTGTCGTGACCCACTAAATATCCAAAAAGTTAAGTAAAAAAAGTTGCGACCCCCTCATTAGAATTCGTTGATTTGACGTTTATTAATGTTTTACATCTTTTTAAAGTATATATAAAATAAGATATCTCGAAATCATAGTCTTGTTGGGGCTCGGAAGCTTTCAAGAAAAAAAAGTGATTTTTTTTTATTTCAAAATTTTTACCTTTAATCGTGCTTCAAGTACTTCTCGCGATTCTTCCGACCTGGTAATTCGTTCATGCGCTGCTTTCAATTTTCTATCTAAACTCTGCCTTTCTTCATTAAGTTTACGCAAACGCTGCTCGGCTTCGTACTGTCTTGTCTCTAACTCAGTTCTCTTGGCTCGTTCTCGTTGCAGCAATTCTGTCTGCTCCTGTTGTATACGTTCGAGTTCATCGCGCCGTTCCCATTCCTCGGCTAGTACTCGTGCCTGAAGTGCCCGTACAGTCTCTTCGTCTCGTTTAGCTTGCATTTCCTCCTCCAACAAACGTTCCAATGTAGTTCGAACTTCTTCTAATTCAGCAGCACGTCTCGATTCATCACGCACTGCAACTTCCAACTCACCCGCGCGGCCTGTTTACAAAAATATTTGTGTTACTGAAGCAAAGTCGACGTTCACTCACACAAAATCTAACGTTAAGACATAAATAGCAGAGATATTACGGATGATATTGGATTTGGAGTTTTTAATGGATAAAATCAGACTCAGGTTTAAAATGGCGTATTTACAAAATTTTTCCTTTGCTATATTTTTATTTTATAAGGTCATTACTAAATAAAAGTAGTATTTAAAAAAAAATTACGCATTTATTTTGTTTAAAACACGGACCGACCTATAGCAAAACATGACTATGCGGCGCGATAGTGTACAGCAAAACAATAGTTGTACGCAGGAATGGAAATACGCGCAGTGGGCGGGATTCACCGCAAGCAATGATTGACGGGATCAATGTTTACCATACATTATAATATTTCAGATGCGAAATCAAATATGAGTGTATCGGAATCGGATTTTCGTAACATATTTCTGATAAATAGGATACCTTCAGCAGCTCGCCTTGCAGCACGTTCTTCTAGCAATTGTTGTTCCCTTTCACGTTCTGCTGCTGCTCTAATTGCTCGTTGATTTCTGCGACGAGCAGCTAGTGCTCTTTGATACCCAGCCGCACTTCCTGAATAGTCTACAGCTAGTTTAAGAGCCGCGAGCCATTGTTGGCGCGACATATGGTCGTTTGATGCCAATTCAAAAGTGCCCTTGCCTGTGATCAAGGAAAAACGTTGACCACCTTCTGATACGTCTATTCTGCTTGCTGGATCCAAATTTAATGTACCACATCTGCAAAAAATTTTAGAGAAATGTTTAGAATGCCAGAATTAAAGGAAAATGCCTGGTGAGTCGAGGATCTTTGTCTTACGTGGCCACCAGAAAAAAGTATAAAATTTAAGATTTTTTTATTAATGATGAAAACATCAAACATGTTTGATTACCTAGTGAAATTTTAATTTATTATTATAGTTACCTGTCTTTTTCGTTACGCGATTTATAATAAGTTAATTCACTTGGTTGTAGCACAAACCAATATTCTCTAAATGTTGGCAACAAATAACCACGTTTCAATAAATAACCCTTTTTAATAACGTCTTGAATTAGCGTACGGTACATATCGTTGATTGCTTCATCAGCGCTTACTGAATCAGTCGCTTCTCCTAAACATCGACCTTCAAGTAACGCAACTAGAAGCGCAAATCTACAAACATTCAATATAATGTTTTAATGTTAGAACCCTGAAAGAAATGAATAACTGAAAATTAAATAGTTTGTGTATAATTTAGTTGAATCTGTGTGCGCTGACTTTTGATCGGCCGACCAAATAATTAGGAAGTTTCGCGTATTTTTTTTTTTAATTTTGTTTTAGTTCTAAAAATTATAAAATTAATGGCGAAAGAATTTTTATAATATCGTTAAAAATAATAAAGTTATGCTGCTTCAAATTTTAAGTTTGACAATTCTCCACACTATGCCGTTCTCACACGGGTGACGTCACGCGGCACAAATGTTATATGTGTAGTGACTAAGAACAGAGCAAATCATGAAGACAACAGACACAATTAACATTTGAATAGATGTGATGTAAAAATTAATCTAATAGACGGAGAGCTGACTACAGAGGGGTAGGGGTCACTCGATGCAAAGCTGTAAATTTGCAGAATAATAGGAGATAGTACAAGTAAGTAGGGAAAAAACTGCCAGAAGGCTAGGCGGAAGAAAAAGAGCCGCCAGAAGGCGCTAATGTTGCGAAAAATTTTGCAATAATTTTGTGACTCAGTGCACTTCTGGCAATTTCTATACTTATTCTGTAATTCAAAACTAGATTATATATTATATATATTATACATTATATAGTTATAAGGGCAATTCAAACGTAATATAATAATTACATTCGACAAATATTCAAAATTATTAATGTCATTTTGATAGAAATAAAATTAATCGTCATATATTTTCATTAATAAAATATATGACGATAAATTTTATTTCTATCAAAATGACTTTAATAATTTTGAATATTTGTCGAATGTAATTATTATTTGGACGCTAATAACTTTTTTCCAGTACATTTGAGACTTTTACTTGATATACATTCAATTAAAGAGTAAATCCTGACGAGTCCAACGAGTTCAGAATGATTGCTGTGGGATTATTAGAACGCAAGATATGAGCAATTGAAAATAAAAAACAGAATCCAAGATGGCGGCGGACAGGGCAATTTGGAGAATGCGCCAATTCCAGGTTAAGGTCTCCATCGAAGATCCTTTCGAATGAGCAACAAAAGAAAAAATGTATCTAAAATTTTTCCTAAATGCACTGGACTATTATTAGTTATTATAACTTAATAGTACGACGCGTTGTGCCACAGAGCGTTATCATGGCCGACAGGGCGTCGATCAATCTCGTTTGCGACCCCACGTACAAAAAATTGAATACCTCTTCTGAATTTAAAGATATCAAAATAATGTTTACAGTGTTTTTAAAATTATCCTTATTCTAATGATGTGACACTATATCATTATTAGTATTATCGTCAAGTGGAAACTTCCTGATTGCATCAGGTCTAAAAGTGTAAAAAGTGAAAAACAACAGCAAATAAAATTCAATATTATTACTTCATCATCCCAGCTGAATCCGTAAGCAGTCTCCAATCTTCTTCGTCCCATGGCGTGCCTAAAGAAGCAGCCAATGTCCTTGCTAACCAAGCCGCTTCTGAAGGATGCATTCGAACTTCGTCTCCATATGTGTTCTTATCCGTCTCGGCCAAAAGGCAAAATATTCTAAACAATTGGTAAACCGAATCGTCGCTGAAAATGCGATGGTCTCTTGTTAAATACTTTTTTCTGCAAACTAGCCAACAGACTTCGGCAATTTTCGATTCGTAAACCCGTACTTCGGATACAGTTAAAGTGCTAGGCAATGACCCAAAGACTTCAAAACGTAAATAATAAATAAAATGTTCAAAGGCTAGAGAGCTTGTACTGCGAAAATGATCCAGTCCACGTTCAACTCCGTACAAATCTAATAAACAACCAATATTTGCGGTGAGTACCTGAAATACAAAAATGAAACGTTTAGGGTACTCATTTTTCCCGACTAAAAATGACTTTTTCTGAAACATCGTACAATTTCAATCATCTTTTTAAATATTATATGGCTACTACTATACTATATGGTTCAAGATTTATATTTTTTAACATTTATAACCATTTTTTTTTACTTCCCGCTATTGATAATTTAAAAAAATGGAAGTTATATGGTTTCGATTCGATTTTCGAAAATGAGTTTTCATAAAATCTCGCCGTTTTGGAGTCCTAGGAAGCTATTCTGACTATTTTGGGATAGACGTTCGTACGTGTGTGCGTAAACAAATTTTTGTCGTACGATATCTTTAAAGCGAATCAAGCGATTGAGACCGAGTTTGTGGCATTCAAAAGGCTTTATTGAGCGACTTATGGCGTTTTTGGCATCGAGAACTGCCCCGGGGCAGGACAGGTCGAATAGGTAACTATTGGTGAAATAAATTTGTTTATTTAATTAACCAATAGTTACCCATTCGGCTTGCTCTGCCCTGGGACAGTTATCGATACTGAAAACGCCATTAGATCTGATTAGATTTTGGAGTCAATCAGTCAAGTAGTTTCAAAATTCAAAGAATTTAAGAAAAATAATATTTTTTGTCGCATATCTCCTAATTTACTTGTTAATACGGTGATCAGAAACTTAAAATAGTTTAAATATAAAAATCTACAAAAAAATGTTGATTTTTAAAACTTTGTTTTAGAGTTTCCACATTTTTCAAATCGCCATAACATAATTAATACTTCGTAGACTTATAATACTTCGTCATATAAAAATAAAATAGAAAAAAAAATTAAGATTTTAGCTTCATATTAAAATTTATCTTTTACTTCCTTTCCATAATATAGGTATTTAGTAAACAAGATAAGATTACGAGTGGAAAATCATACAATTTTATATATTTACTTACTAGCGGTCCCGCCCGGTTTCACCCGGGTCCAAAAAAACGAATAGGGAAGGAAGGAACATGAATACGCACATGCATCTTAAGTTTACCGAGATGAATGTTGTGTCCAAACTTCATAATGATCGGAGTTTTTGTCGTTAAAAAGCAGTACCTATTTATACTTTTTTTTTAAGTAATAAATTTCTTTTAATATAATAAACTAGCTGACCCGGCGAACTTCGTACCACCTAACAGTCAATGAATGTCGTGTTAACTTACTTTAGGATTTCATTAACTTATAAAATGAATAAAAAAATTTATTAAGTTCAATACCTAGTTTATTAGTTTCACCCGGATGCGATAGATAACGTATATTTTGTGTTATTGGAAAGTTCTACAAAATTGATGGTAACAGTTTACTAAATTAAAGCTTTGCTTTTGGCGAATTTTAAAACGCAAAAACCACCCCGTTATCGTTGTTTTAAGGAACTCCCCCGAAACGCCCTTCCCTTTTCATTGCGCAAAAAAAACGCCATCGTATCGACACCACCCCGTTAAGTCCCCCGAAACGCCAAAATCGGAAGCGTTAATTCAGTAAAATGTTACCAAATTTATTACATAAAAACACCCAAAAAACTTTCTTGTAAAACAAAATAATAAGTCATTATAAAACGTTCTCATTATTAAAACAACTATGACATAAATCCACTTTGCGCATGCGCAGATTTTCCCCAAAAAATGTACAAAACTCTTGTAAAAGTAGATAGAATAACAAAGCGTTATGAAAAGTATACCATTATTACTTATTATATGCAAACAACTTTATGAAATATGTCTCTTCTGCGCATGCGTCGACTTTCCCCAAAAGCTTTTTCGAAAACTTTCTTGTAAAATAGAATAATAAACCATTATAAAAAATACACCATTATTATATAAAAAAACAATGATGGCATAAATGTCTCTTGCGCATGCGCCGATTTTCCCCCAAAAAATTACAAAACTCTTGTTAATGTAGACAGAATAATAAACCGTTATGAAAAGTGTACCATTATTATATAAAAACAATTTTTAACATAATATACATCTTCTGCGCATGCACCGACTTTCCCTAGTTTCAATCCGCTCATCCGTGGTGTTGGAATTGTAAAAAATGTCAAAAATAACGTTTGCATCTGTCAAAGTATTATGTTCTAATAATTACTTATTCAAATTGTTAACTTAGAAGGCGTTGCATTTCATGAAATACTAATGTCAAAAAATTGAATTACTATGTTAAAAATAGCAGCCGTTTTCATTTTAAGACCGGACATACGCAATCTTCTAATATCCATGTTACATTGTGTGGCAGACAAAGACGACTGATTCGCGGTGCGCGATGTATTAGACAAAATTGAATTTATATAGCTATTTTTTTCAGTTTCAGGAAAACCGTTATTTCAAACGCTGATCATATTGTTAAGATTTTTTATTGGTAATAAAGTTCCTGTTCAATTGTTTATTTACATATTTCACAATCATTTGTTATCACAATAAACAGTCGAAAGTCTGTATTATTATAATTTTATTTTTCAAAAATATTTTCAGGCATAAAAAGGTGAAACTTCTAAACAGAATTATTTTGATGTAAAAGTGTAAAATATATATTACGGTAATTATTATCAATGTCATAGGCGTGTTCAATAACGCAAAGATTGTACATACATGGGAATAATTAGTCATCTGTGAGTAATAGTATATCTCGTCTTACTATACAAGGCAATTTTTAAAAAATAACATCCCACCTGTTGTACTTGATATATATAAACAATGATCAATAAATGTTTGTCTGTTTAAATAATTGAAAAATTAAATTTACCACTGACAAATTACTTACCTTTAATTTAGATTTTTGCACAAATAATGTTTCCGAATGTTGTAAAGCAGAAAATGCATGCCAGATGCAGTTTAGTGAGTTCTCCAGTAACACAGCCATACTTATCCTGAGTACATACGGGTACTGCCGGGGGTCACTCGCACTCCTCTGTCAGATCTCCCCACCAACAATCAAGTTTTGATGGTAGCGGATTTGTTAACATTTTCAATAATATGAATAAATGCTGATTCGCACTGCAAAGTGCAAACATTGTTAAAATTATTAATCTGTGTATAGTAAATTGACGCAAAACTAAACAACGAATTACGAAAATACATGAAATAAAAAATATACCTAACGGCTGGTATATAACATATTTAAATCTTTGATTTAAATAATTTGCAATAAAAAATTTGCATATTTAGCGCCATTTTTAAAGTCATTTAAAGTTTTTTTTTTCTTTAAGTTGATCTCTATTGATAACATGTTGACAGCTGATAGTTTCATAACATTCGGTCAAAAAACGTTTTTAGGTTAGGTTATCAGATTGTTTTCACAAAAATGAATACAAATATTATTATACATAAGTGTTACGGAAGTCTATTTAGAAACTTAAAAAAGTCAAAATTATGTACAGTTAAACATGCTTTTTCCACAAAGGCCATCGAGAAAGCGGATCAACCAGATTCGTATCAACCTGTCAGTGTAAAACCGGGATTTGTTTCCACAAAAATTGTTCGTAAAAAACAACCTCAGAAGCCGCCTTTTGCGAAAAATTTGTTTTTAGGAATATTTGACACAGACATTTTAACGTACCCAGAGGCTCTTAATAAGGATCAATTAGCCGAATTGGAGAAAAAACTGGAACCGATCAAGGAATATTTTTATGCCGTAGACTTTTCAGCTTTTGATGAGGCTGGTAAAATTCCAGAATCAATTTGTAAAGAACTAAGTGCGTTCGGTTTATTTGGCCAAGAAGCTTCCCCCTTTTATGGAGGCTTAGAATTAAATGTGACGGAAGCAGCTAAATTGTTTGAAGTGATTTCGAAAAGTGGTTCGCTTGCTTCAATTTTACATTCTCAAAGAACAGCTGGGATAGTTGCTTTAGACAAATTTGGAAGCGAAACACAAAAAAATAAATATTTCCCAAAATTAGTAGATGGCATAGTCAGAGCCGCGTTCTGTTTGCAAGAGACAACAGCTGCAAGTGTACAGGCCTTAAGAACGAAAGCAGTTCAGAGTGAAACTGATGACACATGGGTAAGGTTGTAATACAATACTATTTCCTTAATAAAACAGTCGTGTTTTGAATGCTTTCAATTTACACACTCTGTGGCAGCTTCGTCTCTTTTTGCGAAAAAACTGATGGCGCCTGATTCGTCGAGAAAGGTAGACGAGCCTGGATTTTCCGACGGCCCATTGTTTTCGCAATTCAGGTTATTTTTTACCGAAATATTCTATTCAAATCTGTAAGGGGCGTCATTCCGCAAAGTGGCGGATTCAAAAAAAAAAGATGCGCGTTTAGAAAATAAAATCGACATGTCCGAGGATTTTGGCCGCAGATCATTGGATGATCGGAGATTTTTTTGTGTTGATTGTTCCAAGACTAAACTTAGACTTTGCGTATTCTTATTTTGTCACGATAATTGCAAATTGGATTGATTTATGTTTGTTGTAACTAGATACTAAATGGAGAAAAAAATTTCATACTTAATGGAAACAGTGCAGACTTTTTCCTGGTGTTTGCTTTGACCGATCAGGAAGATCATGTTTCGAGACCCATAGAAACTTTAACAGCATTTTTGGTCGATCGCAGTTGTGGAGGTATTACTAGCACGCCAATAGATACGATTGGAATTAAAGCTTCCGATGTTAGCCATGTGAAATTCAAAGACTGTGTGATACCTTCAGGTAATTAGTAGTAAACATTTTTATTATCTTTAAAATAAAATATTCTATTGAAGAGTGTGATATTTGAAACTCTTCACGTTCTGATAATTTAAAAAATATATATCAAAATATATTATGTTGAAAGCAATCATTTCAATAAGTATAGTGGAAACTATAACTCAATCCTTGTTATATCAAAATCCTCCTAATACTGGGTTGTACGAAGCTTTGTTAGAAAATCTGATTTGAAAATGCCCTTAGATTGTGATCACACATAATATGTCTCCCAGGGGCGGATCTAGGTTTTTCGGGGCCCAGGGCTTATTGAAGTCCGATGGGGGAAGCCCATCTTTTCTTAGATCAAGAATCGTTAAATTGGGGTTTAAATTCATTTTTAATGACATCAAAATCAGAGTTCCAACTTGATGACCTGACAAAACAAATAAAATATACATTGATCCAAAAAAATGTCAAAAATCCAAAAAAATTTCATAATTTACCCAAAAAATTGTCAAAATTCATCCGAAAAATTGTAAAACTTTACCCAAAAACGGGCAAATTTCGCTAAAAAATTGTCGAAATTTACCCAAAAAATTCTCAAAATTCACCCATGGTACTGATAAAATCTTTAATCTCGATTACTTTTTACTGTACGATAAGTGCTTATTGCTAATAAAAAAGTATTAAAAATGTATAAGTATTCAGTTTTTGTGGGCCCTTGATACTTGGGGGCCCAGGGCTTAAGCCCTACTAGTTCCTATATAGATCCGCCCCTGATGTCTCCATAAGAAAAGCATTACGTTATTAGTAATAGTAGCCACATCTAACGATTTTCAAGTGACTTAATCGAAAATCGCGCGACAAATAGTAATTTGTGTGCGTGGCCATAAGTCAAAGTTTATTGTCTCTAATTCAAAGTATGTACCTATATAGGTATTAGGTATGCATTATAATAAAATCTTAGATACATAAGTCAAAAACTCTATAATTCGAAATTTTTAACATTTCCCTTAAGTTTAACTTACTTTTTACTGTACATTATACTAACTACAACTGACATAATTATCTTAAATAATTATTTACAGAAAATGTGTTGGGAAAAGTAGGTGGAGGTATAGATATTTTGTTTTCATGCCTGCTAACAAGTCGTGAATTAGTCGGTGCAGAATGTACAACAGTATTGAAAATGGCTCTTGAACACGTATCACATTTAATTATTAATGCAGGAACATCCGAAAGAAGAATGCACGATCTTGAATGGGTTCAGATTAAAGTCGCTAAGGTAAACAAAATTGCTAGCTCTCTAGGTTTTATATTGCATCAATGCACCACTTTCCAAGTTTCCATTTTATATGTTTTTTTTTTAAATGAGTTTTATATACATTATTTTAAATCAATTTACCAAAAAAAAAAAACATGTAATTTCCCCAAAAGCTAAAAATTTTAAACCTCTGAAACAAGGTTTAAAAATAATAATTTAAAAGCTACTCATTATAATTATTTTTTTTTAGTAGAAAATAATAGGTAATTTAAATAATTTGTAATATTGTCAGACAATAATCCACCAACAAAAAATACGGTATCATTAATAAAAAAAAATAATTCGTAGATGAATATATTATGGGGTTAATCATTAAAAAAATAATCCGCAATGTAAATATCGGAGTTATTATTTTTTTTGAAAATTATCCCTTACTAGCGATCCTGCCCGGTTTCACCAGGTTGCAAAAGAACGAATGGGGGGGAGGGACATGAGTACACACAATTCATCTTAGTTTATTGGGATAAATGTTGTGTCCAAATTTCATGATGATCGGAGTTACCGTTCAAAAGTTTTTGTCGGACGAACAAATTTTGAGTTACATTTTGCAACATTTTTCATTGATGATCCGCTCCTATTGGTCGTAGCGTGGTATTATATTGCCTATAGCCTTCCTCGATAAATGGGCTATCCAACAAAAAAAAAAAAAATGTTTCAATTCGAACCAGTAGTTCCTGAGACTAGCGCGTTCAACCAAACAAACAAACAAACAAACTCTTCAGCTTTATATATTAGTATAGATTGCAAATTTCAGGACTATTAAAATTAAAAATACACGGGATGTTACACTACACACTACATCAGTAAAACTGGTATAATTGCAAAAAAATCATAATTGAACCTATGACCTTTAGGTTATGAAGCAGCACCTATACCTCTCACCCACTATAGCACAACATTGTATGGCCGGTTTTTACTGTGTACGTTTATTGCAACGTTTCGTTACACTTTAAAACTTATGAATCGATTTTACCCTACCGTGCCATGAAGTTTTACTTCAAAAAAAATGATAATACCGAAGTAATCTAGTGCAGGGGTCAGCAACCTTTTGAGACTAAGAGCCAAAAGTTACAATTTACAAAATTTCCCAGTTTTTAAAGAGCCACTAAACATTTTCGTTTTAGTATTATAGTATTTGTATATATACCTAGGTATAATATATATATCCAAGGACGACACGTCGCGACGGGGGCGATGCGGGTGAGACGCGAGTGGAAATGGCTAGAGATAGACAATAGACATGGTGCTCAATCATGGATCAATTGAACGATTTTTAAGGGTTTATAATAAAAAAAATAATTATTTTTTGCGTATGGAACTGGAGAGCCGCAACTTTACATCAAAAGAGCCGCATGCGGCTCGCGTGCCTCAGGTTGCCGACCCCTTGATCTAGTGTATTCCCCATATTTGTAAGCTGTTTTCGAGAATTTTTTTGGGGATTGGTTAAAAGACACAAGGTTGAATTTTTTTGGAGATATTTATTCATTTTTGAAGAATATTCATGAATATTTTGACGTCGATATATCAACTAGAATCGATATTGCAGCCTCTTGATGACAAGATAAAAAAAAATAGGTAGGCGGAGGACCATAATCGTGACTGTTCTGCTCGTCCGAAATCAAAGAAAAGAAATGCATTTTAATCGAGACTCGTGGGGCTATAGCCAGAACTAAAATCAAGTCAAAATATTCAAATATAAATCTTTGCCGAAGTTACAAAAACAGTCACAAATTTTGTTTTTTTTCATCTTCTTAACCTTGTAAAAACAAAATATTTGAGATTTCACTAAAATGCCTCTGGGTATGTGGTCAAAATTTTATCGAATTCAGTTCAGTACATCTTGAAATATCATAGGCACCAGATTAAAAATTGGTGATATGGCAAAAACGGGTTAGATTGTTTGGATGTATATTACAAGTGGATTACTCGACTTATCATCAATCTGAAATGCCTGCACCGTACAATAGAATAGAAGCCTTGGAGAAGCAAATAGTATTACAGACATCAAGAATACAAATCGTTGCAGGTAGATCCGTATACAAAAGACGGAACACTAGAGCCACTGTCGCCGAGCACATGCTCCGCTCAGACTCCAAGGCTCCATAAAGACCGAAAGAGTTCGAATCTTGAAAGAACTTCTTACAATCCCTTTAGAGTTTAGACCTTTTAGAATTGATCTTTGATAAACATTTTTTTTTTGAACTGTTATACTAGACGACCCCCTTAAAAGTAATGAATATTTGCAACCCTGCACTGAAGCAATCCGAAACAGAGAGCTTCTAGTTAAAAAGAACTTTTCAGTTAATGATTGTCTATTAAATTATCGCATGTTTATAGATAACAATGTGGACATACGCAATGGAAAGTATGATGTATTTAACGCTCGGCTTAAAAGACATGTATGAAGATCAAAATGTAGACTTAGAAACAGCAATTACAAAGGTTAGTCGTGTATGATATACATTAAACTTATCAAAACATATTTTGAATGCAAATTGCGCGCTGACTTCATCCTAAGCTGTATTACATCACAAAAAGGTAGTGTTTTAAAAAACCTACTTAGAGTCGCATTGTAGAAGTGAAACTCCATCACTGATTTGCCTACCCAATCCAACAAATTATGTAGCTCATAGATCTGTTCCAAGCAGTCGGAGAACGGTTAACAGAACTGTCACCGTCTTGCGCAGCAGCTAAAACGAAACGGTTTGTATATGAAGGGTAGAGGGTAAGGAGAACAATCTCTGTTATGAAAAGTGTCCGTCAAAAAGAGTGAAATTAAGATGGCGCCACCATAGGAAGAGTGTCAATTTTTTCAGATGATTTTATAGGTTATATTTACCAAATAATGTTTGACTACGAAAGTTATAGAGGTTGTATTTACTGTGAATATATTATTATATTATCTACTCTAGTCGCCAAAAATATTAAATATCTCTTTCAGCACACTTTACTTCCTTTTCAACTGAAAAGTTTATATTAAACACTTTTTTCTACACTTGCGCCATTCTGGTCACTTTTTAAACTGTTATTTGAAGACGAACATGGTTCTGACAGGTTGGAACCACAGATATTTATGCTTGGAACAGACCTCATAAACACATCCTAAATTTGATTGTGCTCTACCTTTTTTCTTTCTCAATCTACATACCTATCTCTATCACGTCGCTTTTTACAGGCTGAACAGCTTTTCATGTGTAGATAGGGATTTAACATGTAATTTTTTATAGAATAGAAAAGGGAAGAAGAGGCGGCTAGTGGATTACTAGCATGGTGAAGTGCTAGGAGAAGATTTGTTCTTAAACTAGGGCACAAGCGGAAATTTTATTAAAAAGGGGCTGGTATACAAAAATTACAAACGCGGAAATTTACTTAATTTTATGGCATTATGTTTTTAACTTTAATCCCTCCCTCTGGCTACGTCCTTGCAACTTATACATCATACCTTACAATAATCATTATCTGTTCCAAATATCGTTTTTGTGCTAAAAACAATCAGGCCAACAATTTTTTTTTTTTAATTTTGTATTGTGTTGTGGCCTGCCGCTTTTTTAACTTCCTTCGTTAGTTTCGATCTTTTTTATAGTCGTCTTTCCATTGAGATAACTGTCAGAATCAGATTACATAGGACGTCATTGATCGGATTTATTATTGATATTTTATGGGTATAGCTGAAGCAAACAGCTATCAATTGAGCACTGCATGCGTAAGTGCGTTCAACATATTACCATTGGCTAACGTATTATAATACGTTAATCAATGATATTACCGTCTAGCTGTGAACAATCGAAATACAACCAACAACACGCTTTACTAGGTGGTTGATGTTATGGCTGCCATAGTAACGGACGTTACAAGAGCATATTATACATGTGTCTTGCAGAGTAGAGCTGTAAAAGTAACGAGAAATTGTGTACCCGTATGTATTCGTTACTTAAAAAACCAGTACTCGTTACTTTCTTATTGTTACGTTACTCGTTACTTTTCATACGACATACAATTAGCATCAAGCATGTACCATCGCATCGAGGCGCGTCGCATACGTGATACGGTATGACTTCGTTCGTATAACGTATAACCGCCGCATCAAACGAGTCGAACTGACATGGATACGACAAATGCGAGTAACGAAATGAATTTGTAAGTAACGATTCGTTACTTCGAGTCAGATGATTTACCCGTTACTCAATAACGAATACATACGGTTTGTTACAGCTCTATTGCAGAGCTCTTCACCCTCTTCACCGTAGTGTGTATCTTACGGCGGGCTATACTTGCTGCGTTTTCTGTGTTGAGAGATGTAATTTTGTGATAAAATTACATTTGATTGCACGGTATACGTTGAACTTAATGCTATCTAACTAGAATGTGAATTTAAATACAAAATTTATTTATTATTTTTATTAGATGTATAAAAAATATTTTTTTATGGGAAACGATATAAAAGAAGGGTGAAGATGCATTTCATCTGAATTGCCGCTACTGAGAGAGGATTTATTACAATTTTAGTTTTTCACAAATTGCTAACACTAGAATCATGTCACTTGTAACCAATCATCTTCTGCTCCGTTAGCAGTTCAAGTCTATAACGTACGTATTATATAGCTACTTTAATTTCACAGGTATTCAGTTCGGAATTCTGTGTAAGAGGACTAGAAGAATGTGCATCCATTATAGGTGCTGAAAGTTATCAAACCGATAACATAGTGAATAAATTGATGAACGACGCTAAAAGGCATTTGCTGTTTGATGAACTCAATAGCACCCTTAAATTGTCCATTGCAATGACCGGTTTACAGCATGCTGGGGTATTTTTCTTTTCCATTTTTTTTATTAGCATAATGGGATCATCCTACATACTGCAATTTTGAATATGGGCAGCTAAATTAGAACATTATCTTAAGACTGGGGCCGCACACGTGCCAAGCCTGGCCGAGTACTCATTGGCAAATATTTGCTTCCAATGTTTGTCTCCTCTTACTTCAGTAGCATACGTTGGCTATACACGGGTTCAATCTGATCCAATGTTTTTTTTATTATGCAATTATGTTATTAAAACATCATCGATGAATGTGTGGCCAGACTCATTGGAGTTTGTGAATCAGGGCGACTCCTTTGACTCAGGCTGGAATCCAGTTAGTATTTGCCGTTCTCTTTGAACAGTCTTCTAATACGTTCCAGCCTCAAACATTTGATGATTATTGTTACTGGTGAAGCGACTACATAATCGTTATTGGACGATATTGGGCCAGACTCACCATGTGTATAGCCTCTGCTTAATGAAAGACTGAACAAAAATTATATCTCAAATGTACGACGTCAAAACAATGTTTAAAATATGTGTGAAAAAAAAAATCCGGCATTTATGGCGTTAAAGCGCCTTGTCTTGCGCATGCACGTGGGGTTTAATAGCGATTGTATAATATGATCGAGTGTGCCTTAATCTTTACATCAATTTTGGATTCAGGCATCAGCTGATGTTTAATTAAAGTTATATTTAGCTGGAATAATTAAAACAGAACACAAATAGAAACACTAATTCTAACCAAACAAAGCTAATATTCGAAAACTATTTTTGGGTAATAATGACGGCGTTTGTTGTACCGATGGATGACAAATATTGATGCGGGTGGTGTTACGTCGCAGTAATTCTCATTAGTTGTGTTTGTTGATAAGTTCTGAACTTCAAAAGCGTTTGTTAGCAATAAAGAAATTGCGTGTTGGTTGGTCAACTTCTGGAACTCTTCGCGCTATTTGAACTTGGTTCTGGAAGTTCTAGGCTCCTAGAATTACTGAAACCAGGTTTACACAATTCGAAGAGTCTGAGAATTTGACCAACAAATTCACTGTGTCCGAAAAGTTCTGTTACTCTGTATTGCTAACACGCTTTGGAAGTTCAGAACATCCCAACATACACACTTATTTTGAACTGCGCCTCAATTTTTTCTGTACGTACAATTACGAAATATAAGAAAATATAAAATAGGATATTTCATTTATTATTAAAATGTCAGAATCTACAATAAAAACTTGACGGATAAACGAAGTGATCCCATGAAGGTTTTGTTTTCATTTTTTTTTTTTTTTTTTAATCTGAGGTACGGAATTCTAAAAATATGCATGATGACCCCATTCACGATCGTTTGAATCACAGAAAGTGTCTGAACACGACTATAATATAAATTTTTAGTTTTATATTTGATTATCTGTTTGTTGCAATTTTTAGAAAGAATTAAATGAATCCGTAAAACATTTACGAAATCCTTTCTTCTATCCATGGGAGGTGATACGAAAAACTTGGAACCAGCGTCTTGATAGTAACGATACTCCCAAGTTGGCAATACATCTGTCTCACTACCTTCACCCAAATCTTTTGATGAGTGCAGATTTGCTAGAGTAAGTAGTTTTGCTGTGTTTGGTGTTAAGTCCATAACCATTTGGTTATACAAACAAGATATATAATAAAGAAAAAAAAATGGGTACACAAAAGAAAGTCAGTTTATTCAAAAATTCGCACACATTAGAAATGACAGAGAACTCAAATAAGTTATAATAATAATCTACTAAAATTTATGAGCACAAGCTCTTTCGTTTGGAATAGTAAAACAAATCATAACAGAAATAGTTGAAATATACTCTCAAAAAATCGATTTCAATCCAAGTTTCGTAATTGATAAAATAATTTGTCATTCGTTGAAGTATAATAAAAATGATTACTGTAGTGACTCAGATCAATGAACGCATTGTGAATTACATCTTAAATAGGCTAGACGGCGAGGAATTATGGGTGTATTTTTCGGGCACAGGCGAGATTATTGTTGGAATCGCTTCATTTTAGGGTGTAGTTCAACCCCCTAAGTTTGCTTACAAATTTTTGGTGTGCTTGATTTTTTAATTGACAATTAGTGACGAAAATAATGCTTTTTTCTCTATTTCCTTTAATATCTCCGTTCCTCTTGACTTTTAGTATAGCATATGCATTAAGAAAATTGTTCCTTATGAAATTTCCTAAAAAATGAGCACTGACAGAGGTCGCTAAGTGCAATTGTTAACTTGAAAATAGCCCCGAAAGTTCAAAAAACACGTTTTTTTCACTATTTTGTTACTAAAAAATGACCGCACATAGATGGCTGAAAATTCTCAAAAATGATGTCTATGTTGACCCAAACATGCATGAATAATTTTAGCGTCATCGGTCAATTACTTCTCGAGTAATTAACGATCACGGCTAGAATTAATTTTTTCCAAAAATTCCAATGGGATACTAAAGTTGAATGGATTTGTGATTTTTCTGGCTTGGTTCGACCAGCGAAACCCGTTTGTGAAAAAAATGGCGCAATTTGCAATTAAGAAAACAAAAAAAAAAAGTGATCGTTAATGACTCGAGAAGTAATTGACCAATAACGCTAAAATTATTCATGCATGTTTGGGTCAACATAAACATCATTTTTGAGAATTTTCACTTATCTATGTGCGGTCATTTTTTAGTAAAAAAATAGTGAAAAAAACGTGTTTTTTCAACTTTCGGGGCTATTTGCAAGTTAACAATTGCACTTAGCGACCTCTGTCAATGCTCATTTTTTAGGAAATTTCATAAGGAACAACTTTCTCAAAGCATATGCTATACTAAAAGTCAAGAGGAACGGTGATATTAAAGGAAATAGAGAAAAAAACACTATTTTCGTCACTAATTTATTGTTAATTATAAAATCAAGCACACCAGCCATTTGTAAGCAAACTTACGGGGTTGAACTACACCCTAAAACGAAGCGATCCGAACAATAATTTCGCCTGTGCCCGAATAATACACTTTTTAATGTTTTTCCTCCTCGCCGTCTAGCCTAAAAGGTAAGTTCGATTTTTTGTGTGCAAAATAACAAATGAATACGCTATAATGTGCGTTATAGGCGTCAAAAATGGCGAGCACAACACTAATTGCCCTTAAACATTAAAATGCAGGAGTTAAAATTTTCAACAGTATATTGTGCTATAAAATGCTTGTTTGACAATGTTATCTATTATTTTTTTTTAATTATTAAAAAACTCAGTGTTTTGCAGACGTCAAAATCCCTGTCAATCTGTGTGATTTCTAATATTTAATTTGCATGGTAAAATTTACTGATTTTTTCAAACGTATTGTTTAAAAATTATTTTCATAAAAATGAAATTGTCATTTGTATTTTTCATCTTCTAATTATGACCTGTAGCTGGCATCTCAATCAAATTTACCTACCATTTTTAAAGCACTCTTGGTGCCTGTTGTCATTTCAGATTTTTATCATCATATTCTGAGACCAGAATTGTAATTTTAAAAAAATCGACTGTTCTTAATTTTAGATATTCAGTGTATCGTTTAAAATATGCCACGGAGATTTTGTTATCGCGACATGGAGCACTTGTAATAGAAAAACATGCAGATCTTGAAAGATTAGCGAATGCTGCGATAGAAATTTATGCAATGGTTGCAGTTTTAGGTAAATGCATTCTATGACTTTTTATAAAATTGTTATATTTAATTATTGTTATTTAATCATTCATATTTTCAGGACGCGCATCTCGTTCTTATTGCATCGGTCTTCAATTTGGAGAAAATGAAATGTTGATGGCAGGAGCTTTTTGTGTAGACGCCACAGATAGAGTTAAGAAAATAGTCTCCGAAATTGATGCCGGACCTTATATAACAAATGAACGAAATTTACTGCCAATAGCTGAAAGAGTAATTAAATCGAAAGGCTATTTCGCTGAACATCCTCTTGCTAGAAATTTTTAAATATAGCTGTAAATAAAGTGTATTATTAAGAAATATGTTTTTTTTTACATTTCTAAACTTTAAGCAACCTGAATACCCAAGTTCTGAATTTGATATGGAGCCATAGAATTTGAAAAAAAATCATTTAAATATTATCTATAACCATAGAGTATCTGTGTCTGTAACACAAGAAAAATAGTTTTTCCAAATCATTTGCATAATTCCATAATAGGAAGTTGTCCATAAGCTAATTTATCTGAAATAGAAATTTGAAATGTCCGTGGACAGTTGAAATTTAATTCACTGGAAAGAAGTTTGATAGTCACTGGCGGTCATGTCCTGGCGTTTTTTTGTGGATAAACGAAGAACTAATATTGACATTTATTGTCGATTTCGGTTCTTCAAATAATTTGAGGTTACGTGATGTCAAATTCTAAACGTAGAAACCTAGTTTTAAATGGAAGTAATATAATATATATATAATTCAGTATATATTTGGAGAAAATGCTTTTTTATTATTTCAAAATAAATGTTTTCAAAAAATTTCTTATCGAAACATAAATACTTACGTGATAAGATATCGCCGTATTAGTGTCAGCTCTTGAACATATCTATTTAATTCAGTAAAATTGACAGTGGAGTTTTTTAAAATGGCAAGGCAACGGAAAGGAAATTCAAATAACGCGGGTGAAGGAGTACCCGTGGGAAAATCGGATAAAGCAGCCGGGAACAGTAGTAGTAGCGGAGGTAGTGTCGCAAGCAAGGCTTCTTCCCGAGACGGCATCCTCAGTTACTGGAAAGTAACATTGGGATGTATTTGTTTAGTTATAGCTGCTGTCGTCGGTTATATGGGGTACCTTGAAACACGTGTCAATACACCCTACGACGATCATAAGGTAATTACTTTTTTCAGATGAAAATCTATCCAAAAGGGAAATCCAAACATGTTCAGTTTTCGACTATTTTTTCTATTCCTTAAATTTTCAGTGCTTCCTGTAACTTTGCGTAAAATCTTTTTATTTTTACATATCTTAAAAAGTTAAACTGCACAACTTTGAGAACCTTCACATAGATAAGAGGAATTGACCCGTGGATTATCCAGCGTAGGCTACCCTAAATTTAAATAAATCCAAAAAAATGATGGGCTATATCAGAAAATCACATCAGTTTACGTTTTAAATGCGCCTTTATGATGAATTTGCTCAATTTGTTGTTCGTGTCGCTTTCTGTGGTATAAAAGTGTCTCGAGGCATGTTATTGGTAGAATTGTTTTTTGTTATTGGGACGGAAAATGGAAAACTGGATTATTAATGAGCTAGATGACATCGTTTTACTTTACCGAAAATCTGACAAAAAATTAGAAGAAATGGGCGCATGTATTTATGTAGTACGTACGTTAGAGGTTATACTTCGTTGACGTGATTTAAAATTAATTTTTAATTTGCAAGCAAATGACTCATTAAAATAAAATCATAAAAGAACTGACGTGAGATTAGCATAAATGCAGCTATTAGATGCTACGCACATGCTATAACATGGTCTTACTTCTAGTCTGTTGGTAGTCTTTTTCTGCGAGCAACTTCATCCTGTTAATTTTGATGTTACACAACATGTCACAATATAACTTCAAAATGAAACTGATTATTTAATAATTATTTATTTATTCTGTAGATGGTCATAAAAACAGGCTTAGATGTGCCTGAAAGATATTGGGGAACATATCGACCAGGAACATATTTTGGATTTAAAACAAGAGATCCTTATTCTTTGGTGACAGGATTAATGTGGTATTTTCCACGAAGATTGTCACCAGGAGGTGATGGAATCAGGTAACGTAAGGCTGACTTAGCCGGAACTATAAAGGGGGAGATGCAAGTAGTTTCAAAGAGCATCAACTCTAGTAGTTAGCTACTATGGTGTCATCAAATCATTCGGGTACAAAATTAAAATAAGTGAAAACCTTTAAGAAAACTCAATTAGGTACAGACAGAACTCCCATTATAATTTTGTATATAAGTATCGATAGTAATAAATAATTAAAAATATCTCTCTAGTCATAAATAGAAATATCTCTATTAGCTGAAAGCTCACATACCACTTTTCACGAAGTGTTTGATTCACGTAGAAATTTCGACCAGTGGATAGATGGACAAGAAAAAATATGTTTGCCTGACTTACCGTGGTACAGCAGGTACTGCGCATCCGGTTAATGTGTCCAAAAATGTACGCCAAAGAAGTGTTTGATTGATAGAAATCAGTTAAGCATGCTTTGATTAATTGGAACATAATTTAGCCGTATTCTGCTATTTGAGTTCTAATCACTGTGCTTAGGTAACCACAGTAATAAAAAAAAATACATACAAAAATGATTATTGGGTGCATTCCTAAATTCGCTACAGTAGCTGTAGCGAATTTAGGAATGCACACAAAGGGTTTATTTTGATAAACACTATAATGACAGCTTAGGGTAATTAATAAAATTTAAATACAATATTTGCTATTTATTGGCATGGTTATCTACATAATATGTTCTAATTAATCAAAGCATGCTTAACTGATTTCTATCAATCAAACACTTTTTTGGCATACATTTTGACGTGATAACGTCTTATAAATTGATGAATCACCAATCTTATAAATTGATAAAACACCGGCTGCATGCACGAAAAAGTGTAACGTTCGTAACGTTCCGCCTGACCCTGTGCGTGCTTTTCTCGAAAACGGCCCTAACGATTTGGATGAAATTTACTGAAAAGGGATTTTGAGGGGCAAAAAATCGTTTTAGCTAGGTCTCATCTCTCGAAAAAATCGTTTTCTTACAAATTTTATCATTATAAAAATCAATTTTTTGACGTATGAAAATACTTAAATATTGTAAGTAGGTTTTGGAATTTTATATAAACAGTGAAACAATTGTTTTATAAATATTATGACAGCTAATCTTTGAGACTTAAAATAAATACGAAAGAAAGAAAGTTAAAAAAAAACAATTATATTATATGGTGAGTAATTTAAATAAATAAAATTAACCTAAATTTGAAGCGAAAGATGCAATATTATCATAGATTCGAATTATTATATAATATTAGGTTATGTATTACGGAATACGTTATCACGTAAAACTATCGTCCGTAAACCGACTTTACAGACAACCAATCTTTTTTTTTTGGACACATTAACTGGATGCGCAGTACCTGCTGTACCACGGTAAATCAGGCAAACATATTTTTTCTTGTCCATCTATTCTATCTGTACCATTGGTCAAAATTTCTACATGAATCAAACACTTCGTGAAAAGTGGTACGTAAAATCTTGGGCTATATAGTCGTAGATCGACTCTAATTAAATGATGATATTTCAGACATTGGTGTGAACAAGGTGACAATTTACAACGTTATGGTTGGCTTCAGCATGATGGCAGTTCATTTGGTTTGCAAGAAATCCAAGATGGACCTTTTTTATTAACGACGTCATTTGTTAAACAGCCCGGCGGACATCATGGCGGGGATTGGACAGCAAGAATTACAGTTACAACTCAGGTTGCTAATTAGATAGATAGATAGATATTTGTAAATCAGTGAGATAAAAAATCCTTTACTGTCTCTGTCGAAATTTCATTAAAAACTTACAATAGGGCTTTTGATCGTTTTTAAGCGCATGCGTCGTCGCCATGGTTATGATCACTGTATTCAAAAGTTTCGGGCACTTTTTGACGACACAGTAACGTTTTTCAATGTTAATTTAGATGGAAATATTATTGACGGTGCTAAATTAGTGCACAAAACAGTAGGAACACACGTGCTCTTAATTTAGATGTTGATTGAAGTGCCACAATCGGAAAAATTGGTGGAAGTAAACAAAAACTGGTTGAAACGTCTCGGATATAAATTGTTGTTTGTAAAAAGTTTATCTTCAAAAAAAGAATCAATCACTTTTCACCTGTCAAAATGAAAAATATAACAGAAGTTGAGACAGATAATAGACGCTGATAACCTCAACTATTTAGCGTCTATGGGGACCGTGCGGGAAACAGAGGCAGCACTACTGCCGAAGTTGACGCTCTCTAGTACCTAATTAATGAAGTAAATGGGATCATTTTATAATAGTAAACAATGAAAATTATAATATTATTTTTTAGAGGATTATAGATCAATAAAGATATATGCTATTAAGCTATATTTTTAATCGCAACGTTTCGTTTTACTTATTAAAACTTCCTCAGGCTATACAAAAAATACATAATATAAATTAAAATACAATAAATAGTAAATACATATACACCGTGTTTTAAAATTAATTGAGAAAATTTGCCTGTTCTCGAAAAAAGTTTCAGACAAAAGTCTCATATTTTTTCACGCGCAATCGATTGCCGATGTCAAAAATAGGACGTTCCATTAAAAAAAAACAAAGTTGACCTTGAATTCCCTTGAACCTTATACCCAAGGTCAAAAGTATTAGTGCCATCGAATGTCCCCCTCCAAGTTGTACAACTTTTGTACCAAACAATTTTTCATTCAAGGTCACTGACAAAAGTTATCCGGGGTGGGACATTAAAATGGGACACGCTGTATAATAAATTACATTAATAAAAATGATAAATACCTTAAAGAATAACTTAGCATTGGTAATATTATGTATAAAAATATAGCTTAATAGCATATATTTTTATTGATCTATAATCCTCTGAAAAATAATATTATAAAATTAATAGATCGGAAACATATATCAAATGAAAATCATTTGAAAAAATGGACAAAATAAGAAGTACGCATTTCAACCTGTAATTTATTAATACTCGTGTACATGGATAGAATAGCTCAAAAGGCGAAAAATTATATAATTCTGGTCATGTATATGATGTAGAACAGGGGCGGGCAAATCTTTTGATTGCCGGGCCACATTGCTGATAAAAATTTGACCGTGGGCCAAAAATTTGGAGAGCAAAAAAAAAGGTCTTTTCATTTCCGCAACAAAAAGGTCTTTTTTCGTCTGTTGTGGCCCTTTTTATGCGCCAAATTATATTGTAAAACTATTTTCGCTCTTAATAATCATTTATAAAATGCTTTGCGGGCCGGATCCGGCCTTTGGGCCGCCATTTGCTCAGGCCTGATCTAGAACGTTATTTAAATGGGCAAGTTGTCATAACCGCAAAGTTGTACCACAAACAACTGTGTATAAAGTGTATAATGTAAAAATTACGCTATGTATAATTAATAATTTCTTCTTTTGTATAATATTAGTATTTTACTTTGTAGTTTACTTATATTTTAGATGACTGAAAAACAAATTGTCACTAATTGCAACTAAATGCAATTTTTTATCCAAAGCCTGCTCATAATATATCATTATATTTTGAAAAAATGCTCCCATAAAATTAACATTTTTACCACCAGTTGGCGTGAAACTCACAAAGCTCGGTCCCCATCATATATCTATTAATTAACTATATGAATCATTGCCTATCTACTCAATGTGCGGTGAGTGAACGCAACAAAGCGTATCAAAAATATATCTGCGTCTCTTTCTTCAATGTAATTCCCTGATTTCTCCGATGTTAGGATTAATTGATATACTTGCATTCTATCTGAATAAAGTATCTCTGTTTCAAAAACTTTGTCTTTTTCTATGACGTTAACATGGGCGTACCCAGTTTTTGGCCCAGGAGGAGGCAAACTAGAAATTTCTTAAGCCGGGTCCCCCGTGCTTGTTTTGCCCTCCTAGATACGCTAGTGCTTACGGCGTAAAAAAAGACAGAAGTATATGTTTGATTGCGATTTTATTCCTATGCTCAGTATAGAATAAAAGTATATGGTCCCCATAGTCTACAATTCATTAATTTATGTACAAAAAAATTTCAACTATGAAGAGGTTTGCCTGTAACCATAGTGACGTTAGTTATCCTTACAGTCAGCCAATCAAAAAAAGAAGCGTTTGTTCTGATCTTGTCTTAACGCAGGATATGTATAAACATAGTATTTATTTTCTCTTTGATAGAGCCCATCGGTGCAATCTGAGGAAGTATCCTTAATATGGTATATTGCAACAGAAGAGAAAACCGGTGGCTGGATTAAACCGAGTACAGTTGCT
Source organism: Xanthostigma xanthostigma (assembly GCA_963575645.1). Lineage (NCBI taxonomy): Eukaryota > Metazoa > Arthropoda > Insecta > Raphidioptera > Raphidiidae > Xanthostigma > Xanthostigma xanthostigma. The sequence goes on from OY754464.1 coordinate 47,121,900, forward strand.
AGTAAATTGATCACTGGAATGCGAGGTGAAACTCCAGGCCTTGGCTCATTCACAATTAAGTTATTTAACTATTCAGGTAAATTGTTTAGAGATCGCACATTACTTTCGAAACATCATTTTTAATCACTTTGTTATTAGGTACTATTCAACACGAATCATACTTAAGCACGGTATCTCCGGGCTTACATCGGTTGAGAGAAACGGTTGTATCGTCTTTACGTCTGTCACAAGATAAGTCGGACGCACAAAAGCGTATTGTTCTTGCTGGTGAACTTTTGTCGGGTGTTGATGGCTCAAGGGTATTAAAATTTTGTGATTTTTTAAAACTACTTCATTAATTTTTTGCACGCTGTTAGCTAAATGAAATATAGCCTAAAAAACTGTCCAAATATTTTCTCTACCTATTCATAAAAACCGATTGAATTGTTTCTCAGTTTATTGCATTCAGAACAGACAGACTTTGCCTTTTATAAGGCTAATAGGTATATGATTTTATGTTATTACAGATGGAGCCTAATCTTATCGCAACTCAAGTTACTGTGAAATTACCCTTTTCACTAGATGTAGCATTTGAATCGGGAAGTTTTATACAACGTGATGAAATATTAGCTGCTGAAAAATACAGTGAAGCTTTATCCTGGCATCAAAACCGATTCCAACAACGATTTGAAGATACTTTCCATCTTAAAACAAAAGGGTAAAAAGTGTTTCTTGCGTAATTTTTAAAAATGAAAAAAATCGACCCGCGCAACATCGATAGGTACATTTTAAAACTGTCCATAAAACTGAAACGAATTTAAATGTAAATCATATTGAAAATATACAAATATTTAACTTTATCTGCCATTCACTTTTATCGTTACATTTGCTTTTTTTGACGTGATAACGTCTTATAAATTGATGAAACACCGGCTGCATGCACGAAAAAGTGTAACGTTCTGAAAAGTGTCACGTTCCGCCTGAGCGTGCACTTGCAATTTTTCATCAATGTTTCTTTATGACGTTATCACGTAAAACTATCGTCCGTAAACCGACTTTACAGACAACCAATTTTTAGGTTAGATTTACCTTTTTATGTTAGATTTACCCATAGATTAGACAGTTTACTTCATAGAATATAGAATATTCAAAGGTTTACCTGCATATTTTTTAGGTTAGATTGATTTAATTGAATACCTACTATTGTGACCGGTGACTGACGAAAGTAATTTTAAGATCTTTTGAAATATTTAATTATGAAATCTAATTAACGTGAAATTAATTGATAATCAGAAAAATTACAAAACAAACTGGATGTATAATTATTAAAATGTATTTTTTTAATTTCAGATACAGTTCTGATGAAATAGCTTTTTCACAAGCAGCCTTCAGTAATTTAGTTGGAGGTATCGGTTATTTTTATGGTTCATCGAGAGTGCAAAGCTCCTACACAAAAGAGCCTGTACCTTATTGGAGGGCACCGCTTTATACGTCAGTTCCATCTAGGTATGGTTTTCGTTAGTTTAGCTCTCAAAATATTTTCTTTATACTGTTGTTATTAATTTCGAATTCATTATTTTTACAGAAGCTTCTTTCCACGTGGATTCCTCTGGGATGAAGGATTCCACGGGCTAGTCATTGCAGCATGGGATTTAGACCTAGAACTCGACATAATGAGTCATTGGTTTGATCTCATGAACGTCGAAGGTTGGATACCAAGAGAACAAATATTAGGTAATAACTAGGGAATAGCTGAATATTCGATAATTATTTGGTATTCTATGTTCAATAACTAAAAAACAAAACAAAATTTGAAATTCAACTATAATGCGATCCATGTAACTCAAATTACTTCCATGGAATAAATCACATTTTTTCAAAAACTTTTATTGAACATTTTACACAACATAACGCCTCATTTTTGGAATTTTGACAGAATAGTTTAAATTTTTTCAAGTCACAATAAATAGCTTTATCGACTATCTCTTTAGAAAAATATTCCCAAACGTGATTTTTTACAATTAATCATGTTTCAGTTAAACCCCTTAGGTAGTAAATACTTAAAAATTAATCGTTCACGCGCATTAACTGTTCTATACATTACGTACGTTCCAACGCATAGTTTGTTTACATGGATTAGAACATGAACAACTTAATACGCATGCGTTAAACAGGAAGAAAAAATCATACGTAGCACTGATTGACCAATAGAATCGAGAACAAAAGTGAAACAATAATTTATTTTTGTTTCTTACAGGTGTTGAAGCGTTAGCAAAGGTTCCTGAGGAGTTCGTTACTCAGCGTAATAGTAATGCCAACCCTCCCACGTTTTTCCTTACACTTCGTTACATTTTAAATCGATATTCTGATCAATTAATGGAAGGTGGCAGTTTGGCAACATTGGAACGATTATACCCCCGACTTCAGGTAAGTAAATAATTTGGCAATATTGTAATGACACTAATTAAATATTGTTCAGAACTGTTGAGACATTGTTCATGAGATTATGGGCTATAAGTCTATAATCATTTGAGATGAAAAACTTGAAGTTTCAAAGCTAAAAAATAACACATACAGCCTCAAGAGCTATCATATTATGCAACTGTATATTTTTAAAGTTGGTGTAGATTGCTACTTGCATTGATATTGATTAATATGTTGATTGTTTTATTAACTTTAATACTTTGCTTTTTTAAAACATGATTAATTGGCAAATCTGAGAAACTTAAAAAAAAACAATTAAATAGGCTACAAGCAGCTACAATTAATTGATTTTTCCAGGCCTGGTTTGCATGGTTCAACACAACTCAACGTGGCGAAATATCAGGATCATATCGATGGCGAGGTCGCGACTCAAAAACTAGTCGTGAATTAAATCCGAAAACTCTTACGTCTGGTTTCGACGATTACCCACGGGCATCTCATCCAACTGTTAATGAAAGACACATCGATCTGCGTTGCTGGATAGCAATGGCTGCCGAAACAATTAACGATATCGGAAGATTATTGAATCGAGACACGTACAAATATACAGAAACCTTTTTGTATCTTACAGATAATATGTTGTTAAACGAATTACATTGGTCGCCGTTTACGGAAACATATTCAGATTACGGTCTACATACCGATTCCGTTGTATTGAAAAGGCCTAAATCACCCGCCCGTTCACATGGGCCCCCGATACCAACCCCTGAAAAAGTTAGATTTACGTTGAAAGACCCTGAATTAAGGTTTGTTGATACAACGTTCGGATATGTAAGTTTGTTTCCATTTCTTTTACAAATTCTCGAAGTTGATTCGCCGAAATTAGGTAAAGTGTTATCGGATTTAAGAAAACCAGATTTATTGTGGACCGCATATGGACTCAGGTCATTAGCGAAAACTTCACCATTGTACATGAAAAGAAATACTGAACACGATCCTCCATACTGGAGAGGGCCTATTTGGATTAATATAAATTTCTTAGCGGTCCGAGCATTACATTATTACGGCAATAATGATGGACCGTTCAGGGAAAAAGCAGCTCAGTTGGCCAAAGAACTAAAAGATATATTAATAGGTAATATAATGAAAGAATATTACCGAACTGGATATATTTGGGAACAGTACAATGACAAGACTGGTGAAGGGCAAGGCTGCAGACCATTTACTGGTTGGTCGGCTTTAGTTGTTCTACTCATGGCAGAACATTATTAGGTTAATAAGTAGTACGTAAAAGTAATCCCGTGACAACTGTGGAGGACAAGTTCCTGAGAGACGTCATGCTTAAATAAGCTTAAATAAACATGGCGAGTGATGAAACCGAAGTGCATATTTCAGAGTTACTGCATTTTCAATAAGAAGTCATGAAATGAATTTTTTTTTCGGGAACTTTGCATGCATCAAACATAGTACTATGTTATAATTTCTGTTTTTTTTTTTGGGCTACCAGAAAAAAATGTGTTTATCTCAGACACGCAATTGAAGGGGGATTACAATATTTGGCCATTTTAATAATAGTTCGTACTTGAGAATTTAAACGTATCTGGTTTTATTGGACCTCAATAGTAGTCAATAAAAATATCACAGGAATTGGCCAGAATTCAATTATATTATATTTACACGATGTTGTTATAGATATGAAATAGCGAAAAATCAATAGGTCTGAACTCCTTAGGCCTGCCGTTCACGTATTTGAGCTGTTAATTGTCGAACATACACGAACTGCTCAAGCTGTCACTTAACCACTCGAGCTTCTTGCTCAAATTCAGTTGCAATGTGGATTTTGAGGTAAAAGCAGTGCTGTTGCTACTTTTACTCAGGCGCAGATGACGTATTAAACAAAATTCTGGGTTCACTGAATAAATGAGACCTGTGACGCTGAAAATACGTGTTTCCCTGTTTTGTGTCACTTTGCTTAGATCAGTGGTTCCCAAATAACAGGTAATCGTGGACCCCTAAGTGAACTAGCTAAGTAGTCGGGGACCCCTGGGAAAATTTGCAAAATTACACTTAAATTGGCACGTTTTTAGCGTATCTGAGCATGTTTTTTGAAAATTTTTTTACTATTTTATTTTTTACTGGCTAGCCGCGGACCCCTGGGGGTCCGCGGACCACCTTTTGGGAACCACTAGCTTAGTTAACCATGCTCCAGAACAGTCAACGGCTCGAGGAGTCAGTATATGTGTTGCAATTACTTGACTACATGACGAAATTTCAGCATGCTGCTGACTGCCCGAGCAGTCATATGCATGTCAGTAGAATATTTTCTATGGAGATTTATAGTTCATCATGTAATCGATGCTTGAAGCAGTCAGTTTCGATAGCTTGAATCTGTCCGTGTAAACAAAATCATACAATAACAGCGTTCGGGGCATAAATTATTAATAACACGTACCGATAATTAATAATAAATTGTTTACTGTAGACATGAAAATTATACAGAAATAAGTTGAATTAGAAATATTTTTACAGTAAATAAAACTTTTCGTTAAACAAATATTATATTATTATAGGTTATAGACAACCGACAGCTAAGCGCAATGGCTAGGTAAATTTCGATTTGATCAAATTCTCAGGTAGGTGACCATTTTAATATGCTCTTTAGACTGGTAATGTATGTATTCTAGAGTCAATTAATTTTTTCACGAATAGGCTGAATTTTTTTATGATTCTTGATTAGGTACTAATTTTTGAATTGTTAGTATTTCTTAATAAATAAGTAGTAGTTTCATTTGACAAGCGGGTAATTTAAATTCTTTTGAAAATTAGTATTGAATGATTTTAAGTTAGATGAAAAAAATTGCTTTGTCCAGGAAGAATTATTTAGGTAGATATTGTATGTTATTATGAAGCATACATTTTACAATAGAAGGCGTTAGAACCATCGATGTCAAAATTTTTACTCTAATTTAAATACCCAACTACACCAACATGAGTCTGAACTCTGGATTTTTAAAGTATAATTCTTTGGGTTGGATAGATTTTTTTATATTTGAAGATTATGCAAATTTTATTTAGTCTTCCAAGTTATAGGTATATGTACAAGATTTTTACTTTTATTATTGTGAAAAACAATTTAAGGGACTTTTATTTGTTGACATTTTGTATAACAATTTGTATCCATTAAATTTTCTTTCTGTTGCGGAAACAAAAATTATTTGTATTTTGTATATATTGTATAAAATTCTTGCGTAATGCAATGTGATATTCGATGTTTATTAAAAATTTTTATTACTGTATCTTAATTTATTATGACCAAGAAGACTAGTTTTTCTTGATTGTGACTGTACAAAACTCTTAGATGTATTTTTCCCGTAGAGAAATAAAATATCAAAACGCAATACTTTTTAGAATTATTATTACGTGAAAATACAAAAATGTAAATTAGTTCTGTAATAAAAATTAGATAAAACCAATAATTAAAATTGTTTTATTTTCAAATAAATTCTCAAAAAACTAAAAATAACGTAGCAACAATTAACTTTTATCCTCTTTTGTTTTTGAACACAATGGTGGAATTTTATTTTAGTAGTTTTTGACATGTGGTAAATTTTCAATGACAGTTTACAAACTTCATTTATATCGGAATAAAAGATGTGTCAAAATGATTAAATTTTTTAATTAAAATATTTATTCTAAGGTGTATTTTTTATAGATTTGATGCGTTTTAATTAGTGTTTAGTGATAAGTAAAATGTCGGGAGTGATTTTAGGACTCTGATTCATTTTAATTTTTGTGATTAAGTGTTTGTGTTTTTAATTGGACCCTCGTGGATTATTGTTTTGATTTAGAAAGCAAACAGTCCGGTTCAAATGTAACGATGGGTCAAGCTACTAGTGGTATTCCAGGTAAGTTGTTTACGACATGGCATCACGAAATCTATATAACCCTCACCCCCGTATATTTAACGGAGGGGTCGGTTGTCAACCCTAAACCCCGCATTTACAAGAGATGACGAATATCGCACAAACACCCCTCTCTTTCTAAATCATCAGCTGTTTAGTATGTTTACAAGTTTTCGTGTTTTTTTATCAATGAAAATGTATGTTCAAAGTTGGATATATTAAAAATATTTACATGCCAATCAAATGAGCTCTAAAAGTGTTATATTGAACTGTTCTGCAATACAGTTAGCTAAACTGGAATTTTACTTACGAACAAATGCCTTTCGTTTGTATAATTGTAGATTTGGGATTAAAAAGGACTGCTTCTGTAAGGTTCAAACTTAACTTGCAGGACAGGAGTGTCTGAAACATAATGAAAACATTGAAAAATAAATTACATTCCCAAAATAATGATATATAACTGAGATTACTAAAAAAATTAGTTTAGATAGGAAGAAAAAATTGTCATTTTTAAATTTAATGTGACCTACGAAAAGGTAATTAAATAGTATGTAGTTTTTATTATCTTCAGAGTTGGGCTTTGGTAGTACCTATTTAGTTATTTGATATTTCTTTGTTATAAAAAAATACAGACATCAGCTGTCACCATTGCGCCATGTCCTTATTTGCTTTATTAATGGATCGGGTACACAGGCTGCACGCCACTGTTTGACAAACATAAATATACCTAACCATAATTAAATATTTAGTTTTTCCAATGACGTTAAGATTTTATTTATCTGAGGGTTTTTCATATTTCCATAATACATAATATTATAGAAAGACACCACAATTCAAAAAACTCGGGTCGCAGTGCGAAACCCTGCCGACAATATTATAGTGTATTTGCTTTTATAAGCAGTGTGGCTATAATTGTATGAACTTAACTTTGTTTTTGGACAAAATAAAAAAAATTACCCCTTAATACACCCCTTAAAAAAACATTTTTTTACTTAATTTCAATACTATATACCAATTTAACATCTGTACCAAATTATACACACCCTTCAGTATGTAAATCCATATCAATAAACTTGCGTATTCATAAAATTCCGTCCGGTTCTGTCGGGCCGATTTTATTGAAATTTTAGCAGCGCATTTCAATAATTATTAAAGGGTTAAATTTCAAATTTGAAACGATTCTGAGAATTTTTTCGGTATTTTTGGGCCCAAAAACATTTTTCAACCCCTAAATACCCCCCTTAAAATGGCCCGATCGGGCCCATTTTAAATAGGCTTCTTGCGATGATGGATTCCAACATGTGGACCAAATTTCATTTAAATCGATTAAGTCTGTCGAGAGTTATCGTGGTCACACATATATATATAAATATATAAATATATATATATATATATATATATATATATATATATATATATATATATATATATATATATATATATATATATATATATATATATATATATATATATATATATACATATATATATAAACATTTCCAAAAATGGTGCCAAACTTCTTAGAAAGTTATGAAACGTCGAGAAATTTTGGTCCGACCCCTAGGTCCCGCCATCCGACCGACGCCAATAGTGTAAGTGCCTTATGGCAAATACACTAATAATATGAATATAATAATGTTTTATAGAATGTAGATTGTAGAGAATCATGCTGCCATTTACCAGTACCTATGTACCATTGCACAGAAAAAAAATAGTTCGAACAAATTTTTTTAATTCATCTTTCAAATAAGACATTTTGTGATTCACGTGCATTTTTTTTTATTTCGATGAAAATTTAAAACATTCAGACATTTTCTTTGAACTACTTATAACAATTTATTATTTGAAAAAACAAACTTTCCAATTAATTATTAAACGAAACATTTTTCGTTTCAACTGAATTTTGTTGTTAAAACTATTTTGACGTGATAAGTCTTATAAATTGATGAAACACCGGCTGCACGCACGAAAAAGTGTCACGTTCCGCCTGAGCCAGAGCGTGCAAGCGAGAGCGCGGTATAAGCGATAGAGAGGCACGATCGGCCCAAGCGTCGGCTTGTACGCATTTCTCTCTCTTCTCGCGTGACGTCAGAGAGTTCATCAATGTTTCTTTATGACGTTATCACGTAAAACTATCGTCCGTAAACCGACATTACAGACAACCAATTTTTTTTCGTCAGTGTAGGAGGACGCACCAAAGTTTTTGGTCTGGATGTCTGCTTTAGTTTGTTAGGGCCATGGCTGAAACTATACACCATATAATATAGTTTTCAAGAAATGCAATTTTGAAAAATATAAATTCAATTTCCACTTGACTTTTGAAGTGTGGAAAAGACACATAGATAGGGAATGCATCAGATCTCCGCCGATCAAAATATCCTTGAAATAACTAAAAAAATGAATCACAAAAATTACGTTCAAAAACAGGAAATTCATTAAAACTCGAAATCTTGAATATAGCAAAAAAGTTTTGTCTCAGACAGTTGCAACACATTTTTAGGTTGGCGATAATCATGGACATAGGAATTATGTCCATGGCAATAATAGCTCTGTTCGCACAACGATCCTAAACCGTCAAGCAAATGCGCAATGCGAATGCGTCTTCAGTTTGGTGACAGTTTGGAATCGTTGTGCGAACAGAGCTAATAATAATAATTATTATTATTATTTTTAATGTATGCATGTTTTTCCACGTCCTGTAGAAGCACCCCGTTGACCTAGAAAACTGAAATTTTGCATACTTTAGTATAGATCCGTAGAACAGGACTGAACATAACGAAACAGAAGTTTCATAAAAATTATTAATTAATGAATATGTGTTCATCAGAATATGAGCAGATTTTATTGTGATGAACATAATATTATGTACATTAAATATTTTTGAGAAAAAGCAGGACTGATACAGGCCTGGAAAATCGGGACCTTTAAAAGTCAAAGAATTTCAGAACTCCTAAAAAGTCAGGGAATTCAGTAATATACCTACTCTGGATTATAGTTATATATTTAAAGCTAATGTTCGCTTGTGCTCATTCGAATCAGCGGGTCTTTTTCTAAAAGCATAGTAAGTTAGAAAAAGTTTTGAAAAATTTAGAATTCCGTCAAAAAATTTCATTTCTTAAAATTGCAAAAATCAAAAGACTTAATATAGGTACTTTGGTACTAATAAATTCAATTGATAGAGCTGTTCTTATTTTGACGAGGCGATATTTGATGGATTATTTTGGGGTAGTATGTACTCGATTGTGTCGACGCCATGAATGAAGATATCGGCATTGTGAATGAAGATGCCGCAATAATGGTGTAATTATGAATTGATGAGTTCATGTTGAAGTCGCAGTCAGTATCCGGCGTGTCGAAAGATTTAATCTGATCACTGATGGAAGATAATGAATTGATGTCGTGTCCATTATACATTATATAATTATTACATATATAGGGTTGATGATTTTACATTGTTGCGACTAGATGGGGTTAACAAGAAGATCACGACCTTTTTCCCGTTGCTTTAAACAATGAACACGTTATGTGTGGAGGTGTAATGGTAGTATTTAAATGTTGACAACGACCGGAAGGGAATATCACGCGCTTTAATCAGTGTGTGTATGTCTGCTGCTGACGAGTCTGTGGAATTAGTCATTAGTCATTGACATAGAGCGTGGATTCCACAATACGTGCTAGAAATTACAACAGATTCTGTGAGCGAGATGAAATACATAATTTGATGGCTGTCAATCTCTTGTCTATTAGTAGGTATGTTTATTAGACATGTCCTAGAACGGTTCTAGAAATCCTCGGACAATACGGACTACGGACTAGATTAATAGAACCAAATCAGAATATTTGTTGTAGTTCGAATTTGGGTGCACGGCTGCAGTGCACCACGTGTCAAGGCGAACACTGCCTGCCTACCTTTTCTCGAAGCGATTCGACTTATTTTTAAACCCTCGTAACTTCGGTCTGAAATTTTCAGGATAGGATGGTGTCACTAAGCTTATACATACTAACAGTGCTATTTTAGATTTTATTGATACACAAAGTTCATTGATTTTATGACATCACCCACTCACTCACTTATGGTTATCAAAACCTTTAGGGTGCTTATCGTAGTCCTTGTAGTCTGAAATTGGTATACAGGTTGGGGTCACGAGAAAATGTCTCCCCTTCAAACCCCCAAAGTGGGATGGTACAGACTTTTATATGGGTCCGTAGTCCTAGAAACCTGCAATTTGGTATGCTAGCTGTGTTTCACGTACAAGTAACGATAGAACTTTAAAAAATATTATTTTCGCGCTCTCCAATTCTTCAAAGAGCGGAGCGTAGATTTCTATGAGAATAAAAAGACATGTGTCGAGACGCACGGCCGAAGTAAAACGGGTATTTTTGTATAATATTATCCTGCAAAAACAATGGTAATGGCGCTCACCTCTGTAACTCTGTCAAAAAAGAACGTAGCAACACGTCACGTCGTGTGAAGCGCGAAGGGAGGACGCCTCTAATAGACAGCGATGCAAACGGACAATCAGCTCGCGTCATGCGACCGTGAAGAGCGCTTCTTCGTTTGCGGCCGCGCAGATCTAATTTTTAATTAGGTGCTGAACAAGTTAAGTTGCTAGGCTCGCTATACTATGGAATCAGTGTTGCAGATTTGTGTAAACTTGTTTATAAATTTGCTGAGCGCAACAATATCAAAAACAATTTTGATCAAAGCAGCAAAACAGCCGGATTGGATTGGGTACGCTTCTTTATGAAACCCTGAGCGGCATTACCCAATGTCAGGGGCAATGCCGCTCAAACATGTTTTTTATAATGTTTTCCTACTACTAGTAGGTGAAAGATATATGCTTTTGTTGTTAAATTGTTGATTACTCGATAATTAAAGACTTTGTTACTCTTCTTAATTTTGATTTATAATAAATAATTTAAAAAATACACCATGTTTTCCTTAAGTGAACGCCATTCCCCCGTCCTACTCTATAGATCAAATTTCAAAACTGCAAAGTAGACCATAGTTCGACTGTGATTAAAAAAGGAAAATATATAGAGTACATGCAGCCACCAGACCTCTTTTTTCAGCGATACTTTCTGACCTGTTGATGCGTAGTCCATTCACTAACTCAATGGTAGCATTTAAATCTGATAACAAAAAAAAATCACATAACGGCTGTTCAGTAAGCATATTTTTCATGTACACGGACCCCGTTGGCCGCCATTGTCTCGTATGTTCTTATTTTTTTTTTAAAGAATTAGGTAGGTATAGAATAATATGATTTTATTAACAATTCAAACCACAAATTAGGCCTGGCGATCGTTTTCACATAATGTCACATCTCATCAATAATAAACTTTATTCCACCCTATAAATACTATTAACGCCCATACTTTTTAAACTAAAAGAAACTTGAAAGTTTTCTTTCGCTTATTGGAAGCAGCTTGTCTTTTTCTATAAACGCGGTAAAGTGGAAGAAAGATGTAGTTTTTTTGGGATTTTTTCTGATACTAGTATATCGAAATATAAAGAGGTAGTCATAGTCCGGGTGCCAGCAATCCTGAAAGCTCCGTGACTAAGGATAACACAATTTTTAATGAAAATTAAAAGTTTGCACTTGACGAATAAGATGCGCTTAGTTGGCGTGGATTTCATTAACCGAAAATGTTTTAATTAATGTCATCGTGGATTTTGATCTTTCCTATAGGTAATTTTGTGCAAAATTTCGTACTTATTCAGAAAAAATCCGGCAGACCAATGTTTTTTAGCCGGAAAGGTCCCGCAAACCTATTTAAATGATGTGATAGGGGGTACAATTTCTCTATTATCTTGGAATCCTTTTTTTTATTTTTTATTTTACGTGTTTTAATGTCAATTTCAAAAATATCTTGGTATGCGTGCTTAGAAACAGCCGGAAGTATCGCGCATACCAGTTTTACCATTCCAACCCACAAGTGGGGAATGGTACTAGTTTAGGTCAAAAATCACTTTTCAAAAATTTTACATTATCTTTCCGTTTTGAGGTCCCCCGATCCAAAAAACATATTTTTGGAAAAACTCTGCGTCTGTTAGTGTTTGTCTGTTTGTCTGTGAACACGATACAGGTCAAATGGATGAGCGGATTGAAACCAAATTTTGGGAGGATGTTTGGTATGCAAATATGAAGAGCCCTATTGTTTTTGGGGAAAATCGGCGCATGCGCAAAAGAGATATATGCTAAATCGGTGTTTTTTATATAATAATGGTATACTTTTCATAACGGCTTATTATTCTATTTATTTTTTAAAGAAAGTTTCGTTAAATTTTTTTTTCTAAACCCTATAGTTTCGGAAATATTTTGAAAATAAAAAAAAATCAGCCGCTCTTTTGTTTTATGGATCTGTCAGAAATAAACTAGTTAGATTTTGATTTTGATTAATTTTCACATGACGTGGAACATATTATGTAGATAACCATGACAACGAATAGCAAATATCATATTGAATACTAGCCATTACCCGCGTCACCTCACGCGATATCAGAAATTTTATTTTCTTTATTATAATCAAATGTCAACATTTTTGAAGTGTGGATGGTCCCGTCGCCCAATTGGGCTTTTGAATGAAATTTTTTTTTGTCATAAATGGAAAGATCGTATAGGTATAAGTTTTTTTTATTTTCGTTATAATTCAAAAGTTATATCAAATTAAAAAAAATTTGAAAAGAAGTTTGACCCTGCAGGCCATCCCTGTAACTTCCCGCTATTTTCGAGTTCAAAACGCTCAAAAATATATCAAATATAGCAAGAAGTTTATTTTTTAGCTCTTCGAGCTCAAAAAAAAAAACATTTTGTTACGAAATTTTCGTTCACGATATCTCATGAACAAATGAACCGATCTTGATGCGATTTGCGGCAGTCGACGCAATTTTTTATCCTAAAAAAGTAATTTATTACAGAAAAATCGATCTCATAGGAATTTTACGAGCAATTTAAAAAAAAACACTTTTTTACAAATTTTTCGTTCACGATATCTCGTGAACAAATGAGCCGATTTCGATGCGGTTTGCGGCGATAGACGCAGTTTTCTTAACCTAAGAAAGTAAATTATTACAAAAAAATCGATTTGATAAGAATTTTACGAGTAATTATAAAAAATTACTTTTTTCCTAATTTTTCGTTCACGTTATCTCATGAACAAATGAACCAATTTTGATCTGGTTTGCGGCGATCGACGCAGTTTTTTTAACCTAAGAAAGTAAATTATTACAAAAAAATCGGTTTGAAAAGAATTTTACGAGTAATTATAAAAAACTACTTTTTTCCTAATTTTTCGTTCACGTTATCTCATGAACAAATGAACCAATTTTGATCTGGTTTGCGGCGATCGACGCAGTTTTTTTAGCCTAAGAAAGTAATTTATTACAAAAAAATCGATCTGATAACAATTTTAAGAATCATTTTAAAAAAACACTTTTTTACGATTTTTTCGTTCACGGTATCTCGTGAACAAATGAACCGATTTTGATGCGGTTTGCGGAAATCGACGCAGTTTGTTAAGGAGAAGAGCTGATTAGATTTTGGAATTAATCGGTTTAGTAGCTTAGAAAATATTTTACAAAAACAAATTTTTAAAAATTTTTGAAACTTGTTTTTTTAAGATTTTTCAAAATTTTTTGGGCCGAATCGTTTCAAATTTTCAGGAAGTCTAAGTTCACCAAGATCACGTCAGATGCCGCAAACCGCGTTTCAGTCGGACACTCCGTTCAAAAGATATAAAAGGTTTACATACATACATACACACACACACACACACACACACACATACATACAGCCCTACGGACATCATCGCCAAAATAGTTTCAATAGCTTCCTAGGACCTCAAAACGTCGAGATCTGGCGAAAACTCGATTTTCGAAAATCGGGGTGAAACCAATAACTTCCCGATTTTTGAAAAAAAAATTTTTTTTTTTTTTTTAAAGCGGGAAGTTAATAAATTTTTGTACCCAGTTCCGAGAACGCGCCGACATTTCCCGAACATAATGTGACGTCATAATGTTTTAGTCAATACACATGTAGAAGCCATTGATAGTATACTGCGTATATAGATTTTACCATTATGACGTCACAACTGTCAAAAACAATTTTAGTGCGTTTGCGGTCACGTGATTTTTTTTAAATATTTTATCAATTTTAAATTGCTTATAATTAATTTAAAAAAAGTTTTTTGAAAGTATTTCACATCGATTATCAATATTATTTATAATGAAGTTTTAAAATACAATAAAAAAATCGATAATTATTTTTTTTTTCAAAAGCCTAATTGGCTGGAATTTTTTATTTTTGTCTTGCCCAAATTGTGGACACGTTAAGCAATGAACATGTTAAAGAAAAGACCGATTTTTAATGAACGTAGGTGAAATAACAAAGAAACTATTAATGAATAGAATAATTGACATTAACAATTACAATTATGTAGCCACGCGACAAGATGACGTAGGTACTTATGTCATATTTCTAATAACTTAACATTAATGAATAATGAATATAATAAATACATGTTGAGATTGGTCATCATTTTTGAAAATATTTTTTTGTTATTTCAGTGGAATTTGCCATAAAGCCCCTATGGTACTTAGACAGTATAGTTATAGGTAAAAAATATGCACAGTGACGCACATTTTCAAAGCCAGTGACCTAAATGGTATCAAAATCAATAGGTCTGAAGTCTTTACATTTAAAACATTATCAAAATCGGTGCATTTTTATTTTTTGCAGAAGTTTTTGTGAATGAAGGAAAATTTCAGATACATATTAGGTATACACACACAACCGAAAAATCACATTTATAACTCAGACATACACATATTAAACAGTTAATTTAGTAAAAAATGATGTTGCCCATGAACGTTTAAAATTTTAATGAGCAGGTTAGGTGATTCTAAATAAGTATACCTCTACCTATGTTTAGAAATGAAAATGAAAGGATTCTGCAAATACATTTAAAATTCATTACCTATAGCGAAAAAACTGCAAAATATACAATGTTCCTCAAGAACCGATGGCGATACTCATTCCTTAATCCTTATAATGAAAACTAACCTAAGAAATTGCTCAGTATCTTGAGTTTCGTTATTGAGAGTTTTGACTAGATTTATTTTTCCTTTGTCTGTGAGGTTTATTTATTTGTAGTTTTATGATTAACTAGCGGTCCGTCCCGGTTTCACCCGGGTGCAAAAGAACGGATGTGGTGGTAGGAACATATGAGTACGCACATTCATCTTAGTTTACCGAGATGAATTTTGTGTCAAAATTTCATGATAATCGGAGTTACCGTTAAAAAGTTTTTGTCGGACAGTGACTTTGAGTTTTATATACCGAGTGTTTTTTTAAAAACTTTGGACGTTTTTTTATCGTTTTTTTTTTCAAAATCTTATAGACGTTTCTTTATCAGCGAATTTTTTTTGTGCAAATGAACATCTTTTATCTGATTTTTTCATAGAAAACAATATCCGACAATAAAAATGGGGGTCCCCATTTGAAAAACAAAGGTCACTTCCTCCCCCTACTAAATGGTGAGGTGGTGGGAGTGGGTATTGTGTCCAAACCATTTCCCCGTCGAAACCCAACAACTTTCGTTCTAAACCGTTATTTTTTAAAGAAAAACGTCCAAAGTTTTTTAAAAACACCCAGTGCTATATAGATTTTTAGGTATACTAATATTTTTTTAAAGCAGAAAACTTCGATATTATTCTTTTAATCCCGACTGTATGCAAAATGACACCTTCGACTGTTACACTTCTGTTTTTATCTAAATCAGTTCCAATAAGGTTTTATGCGACTGACAAATAACGATCGAGTAACAATATAGTAAGATGCGCACTTCATAGCGTGTCCAATTGGCAGCACTATATATTAAATTGAATGTTGACTGGTAAACAATACGATGAGACAAGGGGCGCAGCGCCGGTGACGTTTGTTTCATTCATATTCCGGTGCGCCATCCGCTCCTGTTTTTTACTATACGACATAACAGTTAATGAATGAGTTAATAGGTATAGTTATCATTTCGGAACATGGTGCCCTGGTATTTTCGGCAGGTATTAAAGATCTTCAGCGTATCTATATGGGTTAATGCATTAGACCAATTTTTCAGACAATATATTAACAAAAAATATAAAATTAATACATTAACGTTTCAATCCAGATTTGGACGTTCTTCAGAATGATCTAAAAAATATAAAAAGCGAATTAGATTTTAAATATTATTTTTTTTTATATTTTTTAGATCAATTGTGAAGAAGATCCAAATCCGGATTGAAACGTTAATGTATTAATTTTATATTTTTTGTTAATATATTGTCTGAAAAATTGGTCGATAATTTTATTTATTGAAGAGTTCTAATCAGACGTTAATCAAAGATTTGATTAATGAATTAGACCTCAATATTCCAAATACAGAGAAAAGGTCTTCTCCAACTTCTTTCATTCAAATCGATCCTTACTTGTCTTTGATCAGAGAAACTGGAGGATTTTGGCATTCAGTTCTCGCATTTGCAAGCCATGTTTAGAATATAATTTTGGTTCCCTACCGGTGATAAAATCTAAAAAAAAAATATTAGCATAAAAAACCCAAAACAATATAATTCCAGATAAAAAAAATCTCAGCATAATTTAATGTGTCTAATAAAAATGATTTTTCATGGTGAAAAAAACCAACGACAAGAGATATTGCATTTTTCAGGGGCCTCCAACTCCTCGTCGTCTTGGGGCCCCCATAACACCGCGAATAGTATGCGAAGTGGAGCACCACACTGCACAGCGCACGGTCTCGCGAAGCCTCAATTTAATTTCCCAGCTTTAATCTAATCGTTCGACAGTTTTCGGAAAAAATACCCAACCGGATTTTTCGAGACACTATTTAAAATAAACGAAACGCCCACACTCCAAACGAGGGAGATTACAGGTGAAACGGGTAATTTTTCATTTAAGAGCCTCACGCAACTTTATTTTGCTTACGTCCACTTTTATGTTTGCCGCGCCACTGCCCCCACCTTCACACTTTAAATGCGGTGCTAATGTTCACGGTAGCCCGTTTTTTTACACTAACGAATTGGGCAACATTCCTCTACATCTAAAGTGACGTTCTAACATTTAATCCTACTTTTAACAACTCCCACGGCGTGTACGTGACTTTAATAAGAAACCCACGTATTTTGAGAAATTAGTGCCACTTAAATCTTTAACAGCTTGATTCTTTTTTCTTTGTGAATTATGATACGTTCTCTGGACGTATATTATAAGCTTTATTCTTATACTTGGTGAAAATTAAACATTTAAGGTTATTTTTTTAAATTAATTTCCTGTTTTAATTCCCCACACTGCCTCGGTAAGGTTGGTAATTTGAAATAAAGATGGTTCACGAATTGCTTGAGTAATGTTTTGTTCAAATATTCATGTAATTTGAAAAAAACTAAAAAAATACATGAAATTGAGCTGGCTTCAATTCGTTTATCCTTTTACAACCGATTCTACACGGGCGTCACTATCGACAATTTTTTTTGCCGTTAAACAGATTAATTTTTGCGAACGCAACGGATTTCGCACGTTTTTTTCGTGCTGGTTGTTTTCACAGTTAAGCAGGGGTACTACATATTTTTTTAAATTAGTAATTTTTCTAAGTTCTATGGTTCCTAAATAATCAAACACAAAAAAAGTTTCGCCGGTTGTATTATAATAGTAAATTTTTAACCCAGTATAGTAATTCAAGAATTACAAGGCTCAAAATTTTACATAATACACCCCGGCGTTAAAGTTTGAAAATCGGTGTATATTTTAATGACACTTTAAGGTTTAATAATATAAATTAATTAACCTAATTTGAGAAAAAAATAGCAGTGTAAAAATCGGTAGGTATCAGTGTGAGAATAATTTTTTTAAAGAATAATATCAGTAAAAAGATATTTTTTACGGACATTCACTGAAGTTAAAAAATATTTTGACGTGATAACGTCTTATAAATTGATGAACCACGTCAATATAAAAAGATGAAACACCGGCTGCATGCACGAAAAAGTGTAACGTTCCTAACGTTCCGCCTGACCCTGTGCGTGATTATTAAATATGATATTCGAGCGGAATACGTTATCACGTAAAACTATCGTCCGTAAACCGACTTTACAGACAACCAATTTTTTTTTTTATAACTTAGGTTCATAACTATAAAAGCGTGGGTTGTACACTCTATTATCGATTAATTATTATTAAGTCAGAACCCACGTTTTTTCTTCTAATGCATTTCATAAAAACAATATTGTCTAAAAAAAATTTTGTAACTAATATTTTATTTCTTTGTTGGAAATTTTATAGTCACAATGATTTTTTAACTGTTATTTTTTTCTCAAATTAATGCAGTATAATGTCTTATTCAAACTCTCTGTCATCTATAGATTCTAGAACATTAGAATGTACTTACACGAAAACAAATTATTGTTCTACATAGAAAAAGATTACTTTTCAAGCTAAATTTTGATCAAAATGCTTAGAAAAACGTGGTGTTGAAGCGGAAACTGTACTAAAAACGATGTTAAATACTTGTATACATAGTTAAGGCCGCGGTGACAAAAGTGCCTTGCAACTCCCAAACGGATTTGGCCCATTTAAATTTTGGAAAATTGTTACAAAGCGATCGCGATACATAGAGCAAAAAAAATTTTTTTACATATTCTCAGACACGAACTATATCTCCTTGCCAAATTTCAAGTTCAAATGAGGAAATTTTTCCCCCCCTTTTTTCCATTTTTTTTAGAGCTTCTGGAAGAGCTCTTTGCAAATATCAAATCGGATGAAAATATATTTCCGGTAATTGGGGGTTTGCGTAGATGCCCTCCAGTAATTTTCATCCGTTTGGGAAATGATTTTTGGAACCGCTGGGCAAAATTCGGAAAAAATACTATAGCCGCTCAACGCCGAACGCCACACCCCTACTCGACAACACGGATTTCGAGAACGACACTCGAACTATACAAAAACGTGCTTCTCATCCGTTTGGGAGTTGCAAGGCACTTTTGTCACCGCGCCCTCTAACACAGTTTAAGGAAAAATATCATTTCAGTCGATCAATTATTTTTCGAGTAGAATCGATTTAAAAATCTACAATGCTTTCCATATGGAGAAATATGTATGTTCACAATCAAAGGTCATTGTCAAATCAGATTTTCTAACAACGCTTTCTGCAACTGAGCATAACTATAAATTAAATTATATCTATATCTATACTAATATATAAAGCTGAAGAGTTTGTTTGTTTGTTTGAACGCGCTAATCTCAGGAACTACTGGTTCAAATTGAAAAAAAATTTTTTTGTTAGATAGCCCATTTACCGAGGAAGGCTATAGGCTATATAATATTACGCTACGACCATTAGGAGCGGAGCTTTAATGAAAAATGTTGCAAAATGTGTCTCAAAAATAAGCTTCTATTCATGTGAAATGCACTAATTAGAATGATATACTCATATTAGTGATGCAAGAACACAACATCAGGTAGATCAACCGGTAGAGCATGCGTCTGTCAATATCAGGGTCGTGGGTTCGAGCCCCACTTGGGCAATTATATTTTTATTTTTTTTTTACTTTTTACATTAGAGATGTTGACAAAGTAACCATACGATACGAAACTACTCGTTACTCTAGAATACCCGAAGTAACGATTACCGATTTGAAAAGTAAATCGTTACTTTTACTTGAATGATTACTATTAATTATTGATTACTATTGATTATTGATTACTATTGATTATTATTGATTACTATTGATTATTGATTACTATTGATTATTGATTACTATTGATTATTTTATTATGCGAGTATAAGGATATTCATTGAGTTCCTGCGAACCTTAAGATTTCGGAGCACTACAAAGGAGCCGCTGATAGCTGATACGTATAATGTAAATATGCCGCCGATATCAATAGCCCTTAGCAAAATTAATTGTGTATTATTGTATTGTTGATATGTTGATATTTCGCGGTCAGTAATCGTCTTGTGTCGATATTTATTTTATTCATTACGTTTTTATACGCAAATATTATTTGTTGGTTCAGACACTACGTACTACATTTTATGTATGTAACTTAAGTAATCAAAGTAACCAGTAATTGAAATGATTACTTAATACCCAAGTACCTATAGTAGTAACGAATACATAAAAGTAACGAAAATCGACATCACTAGTATGTAACCTAAGTAATCAAAGTAACGAGTAGTTGAAATGATTACTTAATACCAAAGTACCGAATAGTAACGAATACTTAAAAGTAACGATAATCGACATCACTATTTTACATTGCTTTCTTCTAAGGATTACATTTAAATTTATTTTAATTATATTCAATTCATTAAAAAAAGTTATTAGTTAAAAAAAGTTTAAATATCTACTGCTTTTTATCGACAAAAACTTTTGAACGGTAACTCCGATCATCATTAAATTTGGACACAACATTCATCTCGATAAACTAAGATGAATGTGTGTACTCATGTCCCTTCCTTCCCTATTCGTTCTTTTGCACCCGGGTGAAACCGGGCGGGACCGCTATAGTTATCAATATAAGCTCACACTGTCATTAAAAATATACACCGATTTATTTTTAAACTTAAATACTGCACTGTGGGGCCAAATCGAAAAAGCCCGGACAACAGTTCAAAAAATGAAAGTGTCACATAGGGTTTTTCGACCTACAGTAAGTACTTCCTAGTAAATTTAAATTCACTTCTAATAGGCCCCCAACTCGACTACAGCCGCACAGATGTTAGTTGAAACAGAGTTTGTGCGAGCAGCCAGCGATATGTTTAGAATAGAGAAAAGCAGACGTGTGTTTGATTTCGCGAGAATCGATGGGAATATCTTCAAATCCATCGAAATAAAATGGAATCAGCTACTATAAGTAAGTAAAAATATCATAACTATTTAAAGAATTGTATTGTCTCAAGCAAAAAAATTTGAGTAGAAGAGTAGTGGACGTAATTTTCAATACAAAAAATTGGAAACATTGGTCGTTTTAAAGGACAATTGTAAAATGTTCCGTATTGTTCCGCCATGAAAACTGTTGGAGGTTGTTAAACGTATTACAGATGAAATGTCTAAATTTTAGGTGCCCATATTTGCCCGGATAATTTTAACCTAACTTTTTGTGGAAATTCGCTATGGTATACTACACTGCTCAAGAGACAGTTGATACGAACGTGTACTCTTTCAGCTGTTCACAAGTTTTGAAGCATGGAAAAGATGTAAGCCGTAGTTCGCTTAGGCATATTGGTCAACTGTTCGAAGAAGCACCGGAGACTTGTAAAAGATTATTTAGAGAATTTCGGCTACGCTTCGTACGCAAAAATTATAGAGAAAAAACGATAGAAGATGTACTCAAACGATTTCTGGAAATAAGCGATTCATTTATTACAAATTGTCGACCGATCCCACACAAACCAGTAAAATCTCTGTCTGAGGAGGTCTTGTACCTCCTACTCCTGAATATGAAAATATTGCTGAAAAAGTACAAATGGATGATAGTAGTTTTACACCAAATCGGAATATTGAAAAAATCTATTTGTATATTTTTCTATTTGTATTTTACTTCAACAATCCGTTAAAAATCCAATATCCGAATCTAAAACTATCCGAAACTAATGGATCCGAAATTATTTTATATTCGTAACCATATCTGAAACCGGTATGATATTATTCCTAGATCCGTATCCAGATCCGAAATTTTATATCCATAACATCTCTACATTTCTCCATATGGATATATACCATACAAAATACTGTACGTCGAAAAACCTGCAAAACACAAAATTACAATTCGAGAGATAACGTTATAACATTTTGATGTATAACTGAAATCGGAATAACGGGTATTTACCGGTATATCTGTTTTCGAAACTGCAAAGTATCCGGACTACCGATTCCATTCCGGGTATTCGTCCTCATCCCTAGTTTCAACACAAAAGATGTCGATGGCTGCCGCCTGCCACATATAGCCGTTGTACACCTGGCCATAATATTATATTAAGGTTCCCTTGAAGCAGCTGTGGTCTGCGCCATGGCTTGATGACTGGGTGCTGCTCGTGTTATGTAGAGGATTGTGTCGTCTACCGTCGAAACAAATATCGAAATAGGATCAATTCTTTCACCCTTTGCGAATTCTATTATATTTCCGATATATAAATATAGTAAAAACTGTAAACTTTGCGTGTCTGTAGTCTGTACATTGAAAATATTTGCAAAAAAAAATATTGAGACAATGGAGGATAAAATATGATAGAATGTAGTAAGATCATTTTTAGAATATTTGTGCCGTATCACGTAAAACTACTGACCCAATTTGAATGGAGTTTTTAGTTTTTATTTCGTTTCAATGGGCTCACTCAATCAGAAAATATGCAAATGTAATGTTTTCAAAAATTCATTAGTGACAGTCGACTCAGGCCAGGAGTCATCGAGAAACAGTGTCGTTATATCCATAATACATAACTATATTGTACAAAAATTTATTTCAAACGAAAGCAACAAAGATTTTCACATACTATGCATCTCCATAATACTGGGAAATTTTACACTCCTTAGCTATAATATGTCTAAAATAACTAAGCAGCAGTTCGAGCGGTACCGTGGGTACAGCCAGTAATGAATTAAAAAATAAAATGAAATCAGAACAGAAAAAATTAAAAAAAAAAAAAAACAAAAAATGAGGGGGCTTCTTCTCCGGCGCGAGCATTGTAGCTGTTCGTCATTAGCTCAGTTATACATTATAGTGGTCTCGCCCGGTTTCACCCGGGTGCAAAAGAACGAATGGGAGGGGAGGGACATGAATACGCACGTTCATCTTAGTTTACCGAAAAGAATGTTGTGTCCAAATTTCATGATTATCGGAGCTACCGTTTTTTGTCGGACGGACAAATTTTGAGTTACATTTTGCAACATTTTTCATTGATGCTCCGCTCCTATTGGTCGTAGCGTGATATTATATAGCCTATAGCCTTCCTCGATAAATGGCCTATCCAACAAAATTAAAAAATTTTCAATTCGAACCAGTAGTTCCTGAGATTAGCGCGTTCAACCAAACAAACTCTTCAGCTTTATATATTAGCTACTGGTGTTCATTACTGTAGGGATGACTGTTCTTCTTCCGTGGTTCTTCTGTACATATTGAAAACGTTTCATCAATATATAGAATAGTTTTTATCATCCTTAGAACTATTATTAAAAATCCTCGCTAGCTAACTGTATCATTATACCTGGATGAAGCTCTGGGCCGAAACGCTAATGTGGTTTTAGGTTTATAAAAACTATGTGCTCAGATTGCTTCAGGGGAAACACCCATAATATGTACAAAACTCGAAATTGCTAAAATAGCGGCATTACGGCGAGCTCTGCTATTCTCAAGTTCTGTTATCTATACGTCTATACTAATATATAAAGCTGAAGAGTTTGTTTGTTTGTTTGGTTGGTTGGTTGATCGCGCTAATCTCAGGAACTACTGGTTCGAATTAAAATTTTCCTTTTTTTTGCTGGATAGTCCATTTATTGAGGAAGGCTATATATAATATCACGCTACGACCAATAGGAGCGGAGCATCAATGAAAATTGTTGCAAAATATAATTCAAAATTTGTTCCGGCAAAAACTTTTGAACGGTAACTCCGATCATCATGAAATTTGGACACAACAATAATCTCGGTAAACTAAGATGAACGTGCGTACTCATGTCCCTCCCTCCATTCGTTCTTTTGCACCCGGGTAAAATCGGGCTGGACCGCTAGTCTATAATATGTGTCCCTGCTCAACAACTACTGACAGACGACAGTGTGTAAACTTAGAGCGTTGACTATGTCGTAGTAGGATATAATAATACATAATTTGTAGTTATGTCTAAATGATTGACTTCGCGAGTATTAAAGATAACATGATCACGTTCTTTCTATGCACATAATGGTGTATGATTCGAACTACACAAGACATTCTCGGGGGGATTGAGGCGAAAGGGGAGCCGGTGGCACGCGACACGCGGCAGCCCGCTGGAAGAAGGAAAGAAGCGAGGGGCTTCGACACGTGTGTATGTTATGCATCCTTTATATTAAGGTGGAGTATATTATATTATGTTATACCTGCGTCGATTGCGACAGGGTCCGACACAAACATCGTTCGAGTTTCCATTAGTGTCCAACCGAAATTTCGGTTTCGGCCACTTTCGGCCAAAAAACTGGTTTCGGCTGCCCATCCGGCCGAAACTACGGCCGAAACCGAAACTACATTCGGGAGGTTTCGCGCTGAAATGCGGTGCAGCTCCGCGTTTTTTTTTTCTTAGTTTGAAAGAAAACTTTTTTTATTTTGATACCCATTATTTGCATTAAAAATATTTATTTAGTTGTTGTATTTGGTAGGTAGGTACTTATTAATTTTAATTTTATTGTAGTTCGTTAACAAGAGTAGGTACTATACAAAATGACCAAAGTTTAGAAGAAATAATTTTGTTCTTAAGATGAAAGAGTGTTTTCTTTTTTTTTGTTGTGTGTACCTACTATTAGGTAAATACTTTTTATTAAAAAATAATTTTGTTTTGGAGCTTTTATTTTATTTCATAATATTTAAAAAAGTATATTTATTTGTGTTTTTGAAATAAGGGGGGTAATATAATATGATATGATAAGTTAATGATTAGTTAAAATATCGTAGGCTGAATGATTAATATGTGATTAATTTAAAAATAAAAAAAAAAATAATAATAAAGCCTGATTATGTTTACTTTATTTTTTCCACGAAAAAACTGAGGCCGAAATTCGGTTTCGGCCGTAAAACTAGTTTCGGTCGGACACTAGTTTCCATAGGATTTTTTTTTATTGAGAGTAAAGTTTGTGAGACGACATGATAGAAATGTATATACTGAAAAAGAAACAAATAGAGCACAATCAACAACTGACTCACTATTTATAAGCACAACGAGTTTGATAGGCACTGCCGCCTATGGTTGGATAAGCAAAGTAGACAAAAATCTGTACCGTGAGGTCTTATTTCCCGGTTGACCTTGAAGCAACTTACTCTAGAGTTAGGTGGAGATCCATCTAGGAAATAGTGCCACTTGTGGTCGTGCCTATTGTGCTCAGAACAGTTATCGCGCCACTTGCGATCAATATGATTAAAAGAAAATAATGTTAGGAGTGACCCCACTTGCGGTCAAAGAAAATTTGATAATTTCTAAAACACCAATTCGAATCAACAGCACCCCGTAATCGTTTTTTAAGGAACTCCCCCATAACCCCTCGCTTTTCATTGCACAACAAAAACACCATCGCATCAACAATGTTGAATTAAATAAAAAATGAAGACAAATATTAGCTTTAGTAATAACTAATAAGAAATAAAATTAGTTGTACCATATTATTTTGATTTTTGGAAAAATCTGTTAGATTGCATTCGGAATTGTTTAGATGAGTTAATATGACTTATTCTTTCTATAAGAAATATGGAATTGCCGTTTTATAAAGTTATTTTCTTGACCGCAAGTGAGATCACTCCTGACATTATTTGCATTTTATCATATTGATTGTCCGCAAGTGAGACGAAAATTGTTCCGACCGCAAGTGGGAGGACACCCCTTCTAGGCGGATCACTACGGCACAAGAATGAGATGATAAACACTTGAGACCAGTGGCATGTAATAAACAATAAAGAAAAAATAGAGAATTTAATGAATATTTTGATAAACAATATCATTAACAGGCGACTATTGTAGTTAGGAAGTGAAGATTGCACTTACACACTAGGTACTAATTTCAAATCTCACACATATTTTAATAAAACACGATTCAATTGGTTCCTCCACCTCCATATTCACACCTATACTAATAACATATTCTCATTTTTTGTGAGCACACTTTGTATGCGTTTTAAAATTTCCCTGCAGAAATAAAAACGCATAGGTATAGTTCAATTTAACATTAGAAAAATTGTGAATAAGTATATTTATCATTAAATTTCGGGGAAATTCCTTTCCAGTTAAAATTCTTCAAGTCAAAAAATCATTGAAGAAGTAATTTCTGTATAGTCTCTACGCGTCATTGTAGAGATAAAATTTGTTTCTGTCGGACCCTGTCATGTACACAAAGCAGCACCCGTCGCTTCGTCGTTTAGCACGCGGTCACAAGGTGTTGCATATTCGACGTGTCCCTTGGGGGGCTACTCGACAGAATTATGCGTTCTTTCGTCCAGGTAACGTGTGGTTCATTTTTATAGTGCCTTCCTTACGTTGGTGCTTTTTTCCTATAAAGCTAGACTCGCCACAGATACACGTAGATATTCATTATTTTTTGCATTATTCCCTTTAAAATGGCTGCTTTACATAAAATGACACAGCGAACTAGTCATAGGGTACTGTAATGGAAAACAAAGGTAGCCGATCTAATCAGTTCAACAGTGATTTTTATAAACTACCTATCAGCTACCATTTAAAATATATGTAATACTAGCGGCCCGGCCCGGTTTACCCGGATGCGATAGATATATTTTGTGTTGTCGGAAAATTCGGCAAAATGTATTTCATTAAGAAACAACAACAGCGCCGAAATGTCTGAAACTAATAGCTTTGAGCTGATGTCGCTAAGTGACAGTGCCCACTAGCTCATACTACTAGTTGCCGCTTGGTGTGTTACAGTGACGCGCTATTTGAACGCAACAAGTTGCGCCCGCCTACTTGATGTCGCTACATGATACGGATACAGTTTTTCTTGACAAAACACCATTATTTTGTACAAAATATTTACAAGTTATTACTGCAAATACCTTCCTCGTTTTTCGTTCTTTCTATTAGTGAAAACCGTGTGAAAATCCGTTCGGTAGTTTTTGAGTTTATCGAGTCCATACAGACAGGCAGACGCGGCAGAGGGACTTTATTTTATATCTATACTTCTATACTAATAGAGCTGAAGAGTTTGTTTGTTTAGTTGAACGCGCTAATCTCAGGAACTACTGCTTCAAATAGAATTTTTTTTGGTTGGATAGCTCATTTATCGAGGTAGGCTATAGGCTATATAATATCACGCTACGACCAATAGGAGCGGAGCATCAATGAAAAATGTTGCAAAATATAACTCAAAAGTCCGTCCGACAAAAACTTTTGAACGGTAACTCCGCTCATCATGAAATTTGGACACAACATTCATCTCGGTAAACGAAGATGAACGTGCGTACTCATGCCCCTCCCCCATTCGGGTGAAACCGGGCGGGACTGCTAGTATATATATGTAGATAAAACAATAGCAGGCGTGAGTAGTATATTTTCATAAACAACCTAAATAGAAGTAAAGTTTGTTTCACATTAGAACTTTCATTGATTTTACAGATATACCGAATATGAAGTGAAAACCAGCTATTTTATAGAGGGTGCGTTTAAAAAAAACATATACTATATCTCGTACGTAATGATATCACTCGTGTGACTGTTATAGTACTAACAGACGGTCGAACTTGGTTCGAAGCGGACAGCGGATCTGGTCCGCTCCGTACCAAATCTGTTCGTCTGTACAGTAGTCTGCGTGTCCGCCCGGTTCGATGGGAACAGATTCGGTCGTCTGTTGCAAGATCCGCCGTACCATGTCCGTTGTCGGACCGGACCAAGTTCGACCGTGTGTTAGCACTATTAAATCTCACTTTCACATGCCACTACGACATTAGAATTATACATTGTGACATTATTGCCACAAGTTTAATATTATAATAATCTTAGTTTACTATTTTCATTTATTTTTACTAAACTTTACAAGCGCCAAAGTTCACCTTTTGGCAAACAGAGTACGCCAGCAGCTACTGACCACGGTTTTGCACCTAGTCGGTACAATGCGAATTGTTATAGGCGTCTGTGATTCAATTGCGTTCTCCACAAAATATATGTGACGAGAAAACCTGACTGAATCTAGGTGGCGTGTTGTGAACAAGGAGTGCTGTGTTTTTTTTGTTCAAAAAAGGTTGTTGTTAGGGACGCGGAAAAATAACGATTATTATGGATTAGGATATTTTTCTGAAGAAAAGTCAAGATCCGTTTTGTCCGTTCTGTAAAATTTAAGCCGTTTTCCTTGTTCTGATTTTCTGTGTTAATTAGTTAATAATAATGTAAATAATAGGTCTGTATTTAGTAACTTTGTTCTGTCGGTAAAAAGGTCTGTATTTTGTTATTTTGGTCCGTCTGTAAAAATGGTCTGTATTTTGTTTCTGTTGTCCTGTCTGTAAAAATAAGCTGTCTTGTCCGTGCAATCTATCCTAAGTAATATATAATTGTAAATAATCTGGCCGATATTTTGTTAATCTGTCTTAGTCTGAAACCATAACTGTTTCCATGTTTGTAATCTCTAAAAATATATTCGGTTAAATTGAAACAATTCATTTTTTCTTATTTATTTAATTTTACATTTAAAACGAATCATATAAAAGAGTCTCAGGCCGACACACACATAATTAACATCAACAAAGAAAGGGCCCAGCACAACAAAAACATCGAGTCGCGCCTGGGTCTTAAGTGTGATCCGTTTCTCCTTGCTTCCATTTCTTTCCTACAGGTTGAACAAGTGGGATCCGTCTAGGCCGCCCGAACGTACAACATAAAATTGGTAGCAGACGAGCGTAGTTTGGGAAACCTGAGTCTTGCTTCAACCTGTCCGGTACGTGCCCGCAATCCTGATGCCTAAATCCAGAACCGTCCAGTCCATTCCGCAGTCGGCAAATCCTCCGGTCGTCGTCATGGAGACGCAGCCTCCAAGTGTTCCAGTGTCCGGTGTTTCCGGTGAGTCACATATGTTACCGGAGAACGCAATTCAGTTGTCAGTGCCTATAACGAATTCAGATGTTAGAGAAATGCTAACTCAGGTCTCTTCAACTGACGGGGTAAATTTAGATAAGCTGGTTAAATTCATTTTAGAAGTAGATTCTCTCATGTCCGTTCCGTTTATTCCCCGCCAATCTATTTTTAGTTACTTAACATTTAAGCTCGAGGATCCACTCAGAGAGTGGTGGATTCGCCAATTCCCCCTACAGGAGGATTGGGATAGAATTAAGTCAGATCTGATGAACGAGTTCACTACTCCTATTGATCGCGTTATATTGTCGGAACGATTTGTGAACCGCCAACAGACCCCCTCTGAAAGTTTTCCGGATTATGCGGAGGAGGTTCTAAAATATGCCAGGCTATTAAACTCTCAGAATTCCGAAACAGATATTGTTGCCAAAATTTGGGTAAATCAAAACAAAAAGACCTTTGATCAACTGCAGTATCGCGATCCTCCAGAGGATGTGGCCCAACTCCGGGTCATTATCAAAAAATTAAGAGCGGTACAAAGACAACAATCTCTGTATAGCACATCTAGTTCCCCATCGAGTCCCGAGAACCGAAACCGTATCGTAGCTTGTTTCTATTGCAAACAGGAGGGACATATTATAAGTCAGTGCCCCGTTCGTCCGTCTCGCGCTCCGCCCAGAGCGATTTTAGAATCTAGTTCTTGAAAAGTACCCCCCAAAATTTTTAGTAATAATTGTTTAACTGATAGTGATAGTTTAACAATTTCCTCCGTTTCGGCCCCGTCTCCAAAATTATTCGATAGGATTCCGATTGCAGCTATTTCGAATTATTTCGCTGCAACCGCCAATTCAAATAATTTAGTCGATAAGTCCTTGTCTGTCCCTATAATTAATCTTAGTTTAGGTAATGTTAAGGCCTCCGCTCTACTCGACACGGGTTCCACGCTAAATTATATTAGCGCTAACCTGGCCGATTATTTAGTTTCTCTTAAGTTAGGTAATTATAAGAAATGCGAACAATATGCTCGCGTGGCCAATGGTCAAACGACCCGTTCCGATAGCTCGGTGACATTAGTCGTTAAAATCAATAATAAAACTTGGAAACTTATCTTTTTTGTGCTGCCAAATATTTCGTACCCCGTAATTATAGGTAGTAAGTCCTTGAAAAGCATGAGGGCAATATTAAACTGTGCCAACAATACAGTATCGTTTGAATTTGACCGGGATTCGTCGGTTCCGTATGTTTCCTTGCCCGCTTCCGTCCCAGTCGAATTATTGGTTCCGATTATGGCCGTGGATTCCGCTACTGAAAAATTTGATAGATTATGTTCAGAATTTCCGGATGTCTTGACGGAAAACTTAGGTCAAGCTAGAGATTACAAGTACACCGTTCAACTGACTGATGATGTTCCGGTACGTCGTTCACCGTATCCTTTATCACCTCCCCAAGCGCAAGTGATGAGAGCGCATATCGACGACCTCCTGAAAAAGGGAGTGATTTCAAAGGGTAAATCGCCGTACGCCGCACCGGCATTTTTAGTGAAGAAGCCGAATGGTGACTTCCGATTATGCGTCGATTACCGTCAGCTAAATCAGAAGGTCCGTATGGACGCGTTTCCGGTTCCTGCAATTGAACACGTTTTTCAATGCTTAAAAGGGGCCAAAATATTCACTACTCTGGATCTGAACAGTGCGTTTTATCAAATTGAACTGTCCGAGAAATCGAAAGAACTGACTTCATTCGTAACCCCGGAAGGACAATTTGTGTTTCATAAAGCTCCGTTTGGGTTATCTATCTCGCCCAGTGCTCTTAATCGATTAATGAGTGAACTATTTTCCGACTTACGATATAAAAACGTAATTGTGTTTTTCGATGACCTGCTCATTTACAGTGACAATTTGGACTCTCATATGAGCCATGTGCGTGAAGTGTTGCGGCGTCTTCGAGACGCAAATCTGACTGTCAATCCTAGTAAAGTGAAGTTCGCGAAAACTGAACTGAAATTCCTGGGTCACAGAATTTCGCCGTCCGGTCTCGCTGTGGATAGTGAAAAAGTTCAAGCCATCACCGATTTACCTGTGCCCAAGAACCTAAAACAAATGATGACTTTCATTGGTATGGTGTCATATTACAGCAAATTTATACCTGAATACGCACAGATAGTAGCGCCTCTCAATGATCTCCGTAAGAAAGGCTCCAAGTTCTGCATCACCGATAAGCATCGGGAGGCCATTCACGTGCTTAAAGATGCGTTATCCAAAAGTCCGATTTTGAAATTCCCGGATTTTGAAAAGGAATTTATCCTTCAGACTGACGCCAGTCAGACACACTTAGGAAGTGTCCTCCTGCAAAAATTTGAAGATGGTATACACCCGATTTGCTATGCGAGTCGGCGACTTACTACAGCTGAACGTAAATATAGTACTTATGAACAGGAAGCATTGGCGTGCATTTGGAGTATGGAAAAATTCAAGTCGTACCTGCTGCATCGTAAATTCGTTTTACAGACCGATAGCTCCTGTCTGACCTGGTTAATCCGTCATCCGCGTAACCTAGGCCGTGTTGGACGCTGGTTACTGCGAATAAGCCGTTTCCGTTTCGACGTCGAACACATCCGTGGAACGTCTAACGCAACTGCCGATTGTCTGTCCAGACTTTTCTCCGATTCCAATCCGATCGTGCCTGATACCGAAGTGAACGATCTTGTGTGTCCAATTGTGGACGTCAGTACTCAGTTCAGTGAACTCAGAGACATGCAAAATAAAAATGTTGAATTAAGTTCAATAAAAAGACAAATTTTACAAGGTGTGAACGTAAGACATTTTGCCGTTCGAGACAATTTTTTAGTGCGTCTAGTGGGGCGCAATAATAAAGCCCGTATTGTTGTACCTAGTGCAGCTAAGCCAAGCATCCTCGAGCAGTTTCATAACTCGGAAATTGGTGCTCATCCCGGAATTAACAAGACGTATCGCTCTATTGCCAGGCGATTTTGGTGGCCAAAGATGTTTATAGAAGTTCGTCAACACATTAAAACCTGCCAGCTATGTTTGCGTCATAAAAGTGACCAACACCCCGACAAAGTAATTATGTCGTCCAGTCCTCCTACTGCGGTTTGGAACCGCTTATACATTGATTTAATGGGACCGCTTGTAACAACCAGTTCCGGCAACAAGTATGTGTTACTGATATTAGATGGTTTTAGCAAATGGCTTATTACTTACGCTATTCCGGACTCCAGTTCTGCTTCGATTGTCAAATGTCTACATAAAGTTTTTACTATGTACGGTCCTCCTGATTCTATTGTATCTGACAATGCGACGCCGTTCAAATCCAAGAAATTCAGAGACTTTTGCATTTCGTGGGGCTCCCGTCCAATAAATTCTTCGCCGTATCACCCCGCATCAAACGCCGTTGAGCGCGTTATTCGCAATGTGCGTGCAGCCCTAGCGATTCTGTTAGATCAAAAATTCAACAATCATTTAAATTGGGATTTGCTTTTAAACAATATAACATTGTGTAATAATGCTACGTATCATACGAGTATCAATGACTTACCTTGTCGAGTCTTTCTCGGTCGAGAAATAAAATTTCCGCTGGATCTCAAGTGGAATTTACCTGCAGTTTGGGAAAAATCAGATCCGTTAACTCCAGATATTGTCCGTAACATGTTGAAACAATCACATGATCGTCAAGCGAGTTATTATAATGTCAATCGAACTCCTGAATCGAAGTTTCACGTTGGTGATACCGTTGTACAAAGGTTGCATTATCAAACGATGAGGCCAAACTTTCAATTAAAATTCCTCCCGCGATATAGCGAACCTCGTACTATTGTCAGATTTCTGTCACCGGTTAGTGTAGAATTATCTGATCCCGTCACTGATAAATTGTTCCGAGCTCACGTTGAGCACTTAAAGAAACTTTAAGAAATTATTCCGACATCGTAATTTTAAGTTAGATTTATTTAGAGTTAACCTTGTCTTGTCCCGTGTTCGCACCGTTAAAATACTGTTGTCGATCTCAGTCTGTAGTTGACCGTTATACTGACAATTCAGTGTTGCCAATTGTAGGCATGATTGAGAACTTCCCCCGGTCGTCCCCCAGTTGGTGGGAAATTGTGACATTATTGCCACAAGTTTAATATTATAATAATCTTAGTTTACTATTTTCATTTATTTTTACTAAACTTTACAAGCGCCAAAGTTCACCTTTTGGCAAACAGAGTACGCCAGCAGCTACTGACCACGGTTTTGCACCTAGTCGGTACAATGCGAATTGTTATAGGCGTCTGTGATTCAATTGCGTTCTCCACAAAATATATGTGACGAGAAAACCTGACTGAATCTAGGTGGCGTGTTGTGAACAAGGAGTGCTGTGTTTTTTTTGTTCAAAAAAGGTTGTTGTTAGGGACGCGGAAAAATAACGATTATTATGGATTAGGATATTTTTCTGAAGAAAAGTCAAGATCCGTTTTGTCCGTTCTGTAAAATTTAAGCCGTTTTCCTTGTTCTGATTTTCTGTGTTAATTAGTTAATAATAATGTAAATAATAGGTCTGTATTTAGTAACTTTGTTCTGTCGGTAAAAAGGTCTGTATTTTGTTATTTTGGTCCGTCTGTAAAAATGGTCTGTATTTTGTTTCTGTTGTCCTGTCTGTAAAAATAAGCTGTCTTGTCCGTGCAATCTATCCTAAGTAATATATAATTGTAAATAATCTGGCCGATATTTTGTTAATCTGTCTTAGTCTGAAACCATAACTGTTTCCATGTTTGTAATCTCTAAAAATATATTCGGTTAAATTGAAACAATTCATTTTTTCTTATTTATTTAATTTTACATTTAAAACGAATCATATAAAAGAGTCTCAGGCCGACACACACATAATTAACATCAACAAAGAAAGGGCCCAGCACAACAAAAACATCGAGTCGCGCCTGGGTCTTAAGTGTGATCCGTTTCTCCTTGCTTCCATTTCTTTCCTACAGGTTGAACAAGTGGGATCCGTCTAGGCCGCCCGAACGTACAACATAAAAACATATACAATCTAAAAACATTGGGAGTTAAACGCGTACGAATTTGTATTTACAAAGTAAAATATAGAAGCACGAGCGTACATGTGCGACGGCGATGCACGTACAATGTTTTCAAGGATCAAGAATCATATACTAGCTCTGTTCCGAGCTGTCTGAGAACGGTAACAGAACCGTCGCAGTCTCGCGCAGTACCTCAAATACCGATACAAACAGTTTCGTTTTAGCTATACTGCACAAGACGGTTACGGTTCTGTTATCGTTCTTAGACAGCTTGGAACAGAGCTACTATAGATCTTACAGGCATTATTGCATCCGCTCTTCCAAAGTAAAAAAATATTGTCTGAAGACACAAGTAATTCAAGAATTACAAGGCGCGAAATTCTATAAAATATACCCCGGCGTTATGTTTGAAAATTGTTGTATATTTTTAACGACACTTTGAGCTTAATAATATAATTTAATTAACTTAATCTACGAAAAAAATTACAGTTGAAAATATTGAAACACAGAAAGGAAAAAATCATTTTAATAATTTATTAATAATAAGTCACAACCAACTTTTATATAATTATTACCCTAAATTATTAAAATAATTATATTTCCATTTTGGTACATTTCAATAAAAACTTTCTTTTTATTATTATTTTATTTTTCTTGTAATAACATATATCTCTGATGCGAATGCGCCGATTTTTCCCGAAATAAAATACAAAAATTTCTTGTAAAACAGAAAGAATAATAAGCCGCTATGAAAAGTATACCATTGTTATATAAAAAACGTTATAGCACATAATATCTCTTGCGCATGCGCCGATTTTCCCCAAAAATAAATTACAAAACTTTCTTGTAAAACAGATAGAATAATCAACCGTTATGAAATGTAAAGCATTATTATATAAGAAACAACGTCATAGCCCATATCTCTTTTGCGCATGCGCCGATT
Source organism: Xanthostigma xanthostigma (assembly GCA_963575645.1). NCBI lineage: Eukaryota > Metazoa > Arthropoda > Insecta > Raphidioptera > Raphidiidae > Xanthostigma > Xanthostigma xanthostigma. The sequence continues at coordinate 47,156,981 of OY754464.1, forward strand.
TTCCCTAAAAAGTTTACAAAACTTTCATGTAAAAATAGATAAAATAATAAGTCTTTTTAAAAACTATATTATTATTATATAAAACAACATTATAAAAGATATACTCTTTTACGCATGCGCCGATGTTCCCAAAAAACAATAGGCCACTTCATATTTGCATATCAAACATCCTCCCAAAATTTGGTTTCAATCCGCTCATCCGTATATCTTTATATCTTTATTTAAAATTCCAATGGAATGTTATAGCGTCAAGTAGGTAAGAAATGTCAAAAATGACGTTTGCATCTGTCAAAGTATATGTTCTAATAATTAGTTATTCAAATTGTTAACTCAGAAGGCGTTGCATTTTACAAATATTTGAAATGCCATCCGTTTTTGAACAAATGCAATCGTTTTATTTTAAGACAGAACAAACGTAATCTTTATATTACCATATTAAACCGTGCAACAGAGAGAGATAACCGAAAGATGTTTGCCATCGATTATATCAAATTGAATTTATTTCTAAATAAATTTGTATAAAAAACCTGTTTTGGCAAATTCTGTTGTACGAAATTTATGTAAAATTTTCTCCTCTTTCGTTTAAGACAGGTTTCGAACCGATCTGATTTAAATTGAGTGAGTTATAAGCAAAAAACTTCGTTTTTTCTTTATTGCTCCCCTCTGGGGTCAAAATTCAAAAATCGGGCGACGTTAGGATTTAAGTTACCCGGAGACGAATCGAACAAAAAAAAGTTTTTTAAAATCGGTTAAGGCGTTTGGGCTGTACGCTGGATACAAAAAGCGTGACTCACAGATTCACAGACAAAGCGAGTACATATAAGGCGCTTTAGCTTACGCTAATCGCGCCTAAAAAGACAAAAAGTACATCCGTTAATAATTTTGTCTGCTTTTCCCGCGTTCTTTGCATCCTGACTTTTTCGTCAGACACCATGCGTCGTTTGAGCATATTTTCATTCGTTACCCCTTGCAATTTGCAGGCCTATTGTTTTCACCTGGTGAATGTATTTTTAAATAATCACCATTGTCTCTAGTACCTTCAGTTAACATTATGAAGAATGCAAAGAGTATTCATGCATAAAATATTGAGTGCTTAATATACTACGATATTAATTTTGGTCGCATTAATGCGCCTCTTCTTTCATCTTCCAGGTGTCGGCGTGGCAAGAAATCCACAGGTGAACGACCCTGTACCACCTGCCCTTTACTTCTTATGCATACAGGCTGACCAGAAACTGTATGTTTCTTCGTCTTCTCAGTGTTCCATACTAAAAAAAAAAAAAACGGAACCGTTATGTAGGATTCTATATTTATTTGTCTGTCTGTTAAGACCATGGAACTAATATTACTAGTTCCATGGTTAAGAGTGTTAAGATCCTTTGTCTCAGGGTCGGCTGGAGGTATCGAAGCTGAAATTAATATTAAATTCTAAGATCTACAACTCCATAACCCTGTTAGAAATTCAAGCTTCTATCTAAAAAAAGATGCGAACTTCAAAAATCAGATATTTTTATATTGAAATCTTTAAGTAATAGACCAGTGAAGTAAGCTTTTGACAAGGACAAAATTAATAACAGAAAACGAATGGTGAGGAAGGGAAGAAACTACCGTCAGAAATACAGAAACCAAAAAATTCAAATGCGTAAAAGGCCGGAGGGTTGTGGCGGGCGCGTTTTAGGAGTCAAACGCGGTTTTTCGTTATTTCCGGCGAAAGTTGACCTCCAATCGAAAAATGTTGTATGGCAATGTTGTAGGTATTAAAAGGATCTACAACTTTTATGAATATAATTTTTTCACATAACCTTAAAAATTCAGAAAAATATCAAAAAAAACGTGTTTTTCATTTTTAATTTTTTTCTCCTGCAAAAATGATTTTTTTTCATGAAATTTTCAGAAGACTTACCTTTCTATGTCCTAAATAAGCTGTAATTTTTTTCGAATAAAAAAATTAATTTGCCAATGTAATATTAACAAAAAACCGAAAAATTACCCGCAACTTCAACCTAAAATTGCCTTTAAACAATATTGTTGGCAATTATATATGAAAATGTACAGTTAAAATCATTCATAAAAGAGGAATTCAATGTTACATTAACAAATGTAATACACCATTTGAAAGTAGACATTTTAACGAAGAAAACCCCATACTACGATTTTTGAAAATCTGAAATTTTTACATTACTTTTTTAGGTTGAATTTAGGGGTAATTTTTCGGTTTTTTGTTAATATTACATTGGCAAATTAATTTTTTTATTCGAAAAAAATACTGCTTATTTAGGACATAGAAAGGTAAGTCTCCTGAAAATTTCATGAAAAAAAAAATCATTTTTGCAGGAGAAAAAAATTAAAAACGAAAAACACGGTTTTTTCGATATTTCTCTGAATCTTTAAGGTTATGTGAAAAAATTATATTCATAAAAGTTGTAGATCCTTTTAATACCTACAACATTGCCATACAACATTTTTCGATTGGAGGTCAACTTTCGCCGGAAATAACGAAAAACCGTGTTTGACTCCTAAAACGCGCCCGCCACAACCCTCCGGCCTTTTACGCATTTGAATTTTTTGGTTTCTGTATTTCTGACGGCAGTTTCTTCCCTTCCTCATCATTCGTTTTCTGTTATTAATTTTGTCCCTTTTTCACTTGATTTTGGGCTAACTGTACTGGTCTATAACGTCTGATTAGAATTCTTCAATAAATAATATTATAGACCAATTTTTCAGCCAAATATATTAACAAAAAATAATAATTAATAAATTGACGTTTATTAAAAAATTTTTATATTGACTCACTCATCAGAACTCGCCGTGTGACGCTAACTGACCTGGTGGTTGTATTTGAAAATAGTTGCAGTTTCGTTTAGGTATACGATGTAATATGAAGAGAAAAAACCGGCCAATTGCGAGTTAAGACTCGCGCACCGAAGGTTCCGTATAAACTTGTATGTATGTAAACAGTTCGTCTATCACGGGAATCGAGTCTCGAGGATTTTTCCCGCATAGCCGTTCGAAAACTGTTGTCCCCATACATCGACAAACGTCGCGGTCAGTTTGCAAACTAATCGTGTAATTTCAATGAGTTCAGATGGACTGCTGAACAGTATTGTACCTCATGGCTATATCTGATAGTCTAGTTGTCGTACCGTGTTGTATGCGAGAGTTCTCATATTGTGCTGTATAAGCGCACCGGTAGCGGTCACTTGTTTTGTATTAGAACTGTTAAGCGTGTAATTTCAATGAGTTCAGATGGACTGCTGAACAGTATTGTACCTCATGGCTATATCTGATAGTCTAGTTGTCGTACCGTGTTGTATGCGAGAGTTCTCATATTGTGCTGTATAAGCGCACCGGTAGCGGACACTTGTTTTGTATTAGAACTGTTACTGTATACGTGCGTAGCATGTTTTTTTTGCGGTTATTTTTTTTGTGATGTAACTATAAATTTACGGTTTTCGGGTTTTTCCCTTTACTTGTGCTATAAAGTATAAGACATTGCTTCTTGCCAAATTTCATGGTTCTATAGGAAAGTACCCTATAGGTTTTGATTCCCAAGAGTCTTGACAGACAGATGGACAACAAAGTGATCCTATAAGGGTTATTTTTTTACTTTTGAGATACGGAACCCTGAAAAAATACATGATTTATGCAGAGAATTGTTAGTGATGTATTAAACCCTGTTAATATCTTTTGTAAGTAAGTAAAGTTTTCTTAATTTTATAATTAAAAGGGTTATTGAATATGTCACTTTTTTCATATTCTCGAAAATTTAAAAAAAATGCCATGCGACTGAACATGCTTTTTCGTCAAAAGTCAAGTTTCGTTTTTTTAACAGAATATTTTAAATACATCCATGCGACGATTTATAAGCTGCATAACTTTTCTCATTTTGCCACCGCGAACGCGACATTTGAAAACTGCTTAGCTCCACCCACTTGCACATAGCCTTGAACTAGAATATTGAAAATAAAGTTGCTGTTAGCGCACGTGCGATTTCACGGGTAACGACATTTTTATTGGATATTATAGGTATTAAATTTTGAGTGCCACTGATTCTATCAAATACGAACACCGGGTGCGCGATTATGTATTTGGGGCATTATTTGAATACTTACATAGCAAAAATAGTTTTTTTTGTGTGCAGGAAAATAAATAGGATTCCATGACGCAGAATGTTTTAAAATGTTCATTTCCTCTCTTTTTAATTTGCCCAATGTGTCCCAAGATTGAGAGAAATAAAACACTATTCTTGTAATTAGGTCTTCGCGGTAAGAAAAAAATGATAAATAATTTTTGATAAAATCAGCCATATGCGCGTATTTTTGTAAATAAAAAGATCATTAAGAACTTAATGGAAAAACACACTGCGTAAGTATTTTTATGTTAATTATTATGATTGGTTATCATAAGTAATTATCGCTGTTCAACTTTTTCTTTTCGAAAATATTTGATGTCTTTTAGTTTATTACGCGTTTCTGCTTTTTGGACATATATTACCTAATTTCGCTTTTGTTTATCTAAAAAATAAAGGTTCCAGCTAATCGGGCGACGGTGTTATTCCACTCCAAAATACTGATATTTAACAACTCTTTTACAAGCCCCCAGTTCCCAGGCTCTGCTGTGAGTCAAATGTGTTAAACGTTTCTATAAAAAAAAAATGTCTGTTCTAGAACCAAAAATGTATCATGTTTTCTCCACTATATGTTTCGTGCGCGGAGGACTCGATGCTCGGAATCGACGTTCGGAAATGACGCTCAAAATTTCATACGTCTCTCAGCTATGTGTTGCGCGGAAAAAATTGACGCTCAAAATTGACGCTCAAAATTGACGCTCAAACAAAATTGACGCTCAAAAAAATTTAGTACCCCAGGGCTAAAACATGATACATGTTAATAAATACATTTTGGTAGGTTGTGTATCTATAGTGTCGTCGTAGGTAATATTCCGACAAGAGCTAGCGAGTTGTACCAATGACACAAATCGTAATATCATTGCACGCGAGATATGTACTATAATATATATGGTATTTTTTGCAGGTACCTCCTAAACAATAGCGACTTTACTGTTCATTTTCAATATTTTTGACAGTTCACTTTTAAACAAACGCCACTTCTAATAGTAGGTTATATTATAAAAAAAAATGGCTGTCTGTAAAGTCGGTTTACGGACGATAGTTTTACGTGATAACGTATTCCGCTCGAATATCATATTTAATAATACATAACCTAAATTTTAGTAGCTGTCAAACTTGGGCCGATCGTGCTTCTCTATCGCTTATACTGCGCTCTCGCTTGCACGCACAGGGTCAGGCGGAACGTTACGGCGTTACACTTTTTCGTGCGTGCAGCTGGTGTTTCATCAATTTATAAGACGTTATCACGTCAAAAAACTAGCAGACAAACAGTGATTTACTATATGGTATAGCACTATAGTGCGTATTGAGTTACTTTACATACCTGTATACGCGTGTAATGCAGCTATTTTATAAGGGGTAGTACAAAAAATTACAAAGTTATCGTCATTTTATATTATACCAGCCGTTGCGCGAATGAGACGAAACACAGATGCGTTCCCATTATTTGGCACTCCCATTATTTGGTAGTCCTTTCCCCTAATAAAATTAAAAATTCTCGTGATTATCGCCCTGAAAAACCTTGAAAATAACACCCATGTTGATTCTGAAACTATTTACGTCTTTTGACCCTCTGAAGGGGTTGTTTTTAAAAAAGAATGAAACACGTGTTTATTTGTTGACAGGAGTAATCCTGCGCATTTTCAAATTGATACATCTATATCATATGATTTCTCCATGCAAATTTTGAAGCCCCATTACACTCTTTTAGGGGTTGAATTTCCAAAAATATGTTCTTAGCGGGTGCCTACGTCGTAATAACTATCTGTGTGCCAAATTTCAGCCCAATCCGTCCAGTGGTTTGAGCTGTGTGTTGATTCTCCATTCAAATTTTGAACCCTCGTTACGTCTTTTTATTGGTTGAATTTTCAAAAATCCTTTCCTAGCGGATGCCTACATCATAATAACTATCTGTGTGCTAAATTTCAGCCCAATCCGTCCAGTGATTTGAGCTGTGCGTTGATAGATCAGTCAGTCAGTCAATCAGTCACGGTTTCCTTTTATGTATTACAAGACTGTAAAACGTAAATAATGTTTTCTTAAGGTGTTTTTTAGGCTTCCGTACCTAAACCAAAACGATCCAACTAAGCCCTATTCTTGTGACAACACAGTCTGCCCGCCCGTCTGTTAGCTCGTAAATGAGATGGGAAATGTTCACGTATTTTGTATTGTTTTTGATCCAAAATTGGAATTGATGTTTCAAATTTTGAGAATTTGATTTTCAATACAAATAAAGGGGAATGGGAATCAAATCAGTTTCTGCAGAAATGGGAAAACCCTTTTTTTATTTGTTGAATAAGGTGCTATTTTATATGTTTGAGAATATATATCATTATTCTATAATTACTTTATAGACTAGACGGCGAGGAGGTAAAAACATTAAAAAGTGCATTATTCGGGCACAGGCGAATTATTGTTGGAATCGCTTCGTTTTAGGATGTAGTTCAACCCCCTAAGTTTGCTTACAAATTGTTGGTGTGCTTGATTTTATAATTGACAATTAGTGACGAAAACAGTGCTTTTTTCTCTATTTCCTTTAATATCTCCGTTCCTCTTGACTTTTAGTATAGTATATGCATTGAGAAAGTTGTTCCTTATGAAATTTCCTAAAAAATGACCACCGACAGAGATCGCTAAGTGCAATTGTTAACTTGCAAATGTTAAAAAAACACGTTTCTTCACTATTTTTTTACTAAAAACATAGATGACTGAAAATTCTCAAAAATGATGTCTATGTGGACCCAAACATGCATGAATAATTTTAGCGTCATCGGTCAATTACTTCTCGAGCAATTAACGATCACTTTTTTTTGTTTCCTTAATTGCAAATTGCGCCATATTTTCACAAACGGGGTTCGCTGGTCGGACCAAGCCAGAAAAATCACAAATCCATTCAACTTTAGTATCCCGTTGGAATTTTTGGAAAAAATTAATTCTAACCGAATTTAACCGAGAACCAAATCTCATAAGGTTTGTGCGGGGTTCTTTGTTAGAAAGTGACTAAAAATTAAGAACACTGACTCTACAGAATGACAACATTAAACGAAGAAATAAACGATTTTTCTGATTAATATTGTATAAACTCTATTCCATGAACCGTTATAGCAATAAACCTACGTGATCAGCTTTTGATTGGTCGCTTGAAACTCAACACAGCAGAACAAATCAAATACTTTATGCAAGTGAAACATGTGTTGTTCACGTGTTGGTGGAAAAGATTATAGTTTCGAAGCAGCACACAAATTAAAGATACCTACTGCAGTGTTCATTTCATAGTTACTTGCGACAGTTGACTATTGTTTAAAGGGATTGTGCCAATTATCTTCTTTTTGCGTCAGTCAATTTGCATCCCATTTCAAATTCTTACAGCAAATAAATGTCTATAATGATGCGTGCATATATTTACATTGAAGTAAAAATTGACGTGCAAAGAAGGAGTAATTATGCTGTTTGCGTCAATTTTATTTAAAAAACTTATTTTAAAATCAAATTTATGACGCACTTTTATCTCTCTGTGAAATCGAGCGAAACTGCCTAATAGAGAGAGGCGATTACAGTTTTTTTTTTTATTTTACGAGTAGGGGAGATTGGGTAACAGTGGATCACTTTTTTTCCCAAGTCCTGCAGTTCCAAAATTTATGGCTAAATGATTAATCTCTGAAATTAAATCATAATATGAGTATCTAATTTTCAAAGAAAAATGCATTTATTGGTGACTATTACATAAACTTACAAGTTATAACCACTTAAAAAAAAATGGGAAATGATCCACTGAGACCCGGGAGTGGGTCATTTTGAATTAATGCATGGGCAAGCACGCGTTTGTGTTCGTAAGCGTAAACTGAGTTATAGTGAATGATCCACTTTACCCCGTGATTCACTGTGACCCAATCTCCTCAAAGCAAGATTTTGCCTATAGTTTAGGTATACATTCTCCATTTCATATAATAAACCTATAGCTGGTATATGGTGCATGAGTTTTACATTCCCGTACCCCATAAATGACCCCCATCATAAGAAATGTGGACATTTGATAACATTACATGTTTTTAAAATCGGTAAAAACATCAGCTTAGTATACAAAAAATCTGTATCCCCGTGGACACAATTACTGTGTCCTCCGTAGACATAACTGTATCCACCGTGGACACAATCCCCACCTTTGCAATCCCGTAACAATATGCTAGTAATCAGGGATGGCGAACCCTTCTACACCTTTGTGCCAATTATTTACAAAAAAAGTTTAATGTGGCCATGACGTGCCGACAAGCAACCAAAGAATTTAGTTGTCAAAACAATGAATCAAACAGATAAAAATTATAATTTTGCTAAGTAATACATTGAGCACAATGCAACTTTTTCGTTTTTGTTATTTGGTGGATAGTCAATTGTTTTCGGCATTTAGCATATTGCACATACCGCTAAACTAGCGGTATGTGCTTTATTATCGCTTTGTGCGTCAGAGCTGACTTTCGTTCATATAAGAAGTTATATCTAAGTTAATTTCACACGAAATCCATTCAAATTGAAGCTTTTTGAAAAGAGGAGATTCTAATCTATAAAATAGAACCATTTTTAAATCAATTTGAGTTCATAAATACTATTAAAATTGTAATTGAAAATCACAAACAGCAGTTGTCGGTTGGTCTGTACGTATGTACGTACGTCACGACTCTACAGATCGCAATTTTGGTCGGATTGCCTTGGGTTATATTTTATTCACTTTGTTTACTATCAGACCAGAACCCTATTTAAATTCACTAAAATGTGTTCAGTAGTTTAATTTTTATAAACAGTTTTATTTTTTATTATTTTTGACAGCTAATAGTTTAAAAACAATATAATAATTGCTGTGCAAATATAGTGTAATCCATAAAACAAGTGCTACACTTGTATACCGTGATAACACCACTACACGTATTAGGCAGCCGTGGTGTAATGGTTATGCCGTTGGATCCCCAAGGGCAAGGTCCTGGGTTCGATTCCTTACGATATCATTGATTTTTTTCTTTTTTTTTCTTTTTATTTTGTTTTATTTTATTCCACTTGATATTAATTATATATTATATTATGTATAGTTCTTAATTTTTTTTATTTTTGAAAACTTAAAAAAAAATATTTTTTCAATTTTTAATTATTTATTTCTTTAAATTTTTAAATCTTTTTAAATTTATTAAAAATATTTTTTAATTGTTATTTTTTTATCATACAGTGGAAAACTTGCGGGATGTGCACTTTTGGTTTTGCCAACTATTTTTGATTATTTCGATTTTGCACCTCAATCAATATCGTGCCAGCAATAATCTGGCGTGTGCCACCTGTGGCACGCGTGCCATAGGTTCGCCACCCCTGCACTAGTTGAAGTAGTGTATCATTGTTTAGCTCTGTAACCTAGCCGTTTTCTATATAGAGCAGATGAGGAGACATAGTTTTGACAACTTTACTCCGTATTAAAATGTGACCTATTTTGAAATTCAAGTATAGATTCTCGTGCGATATGTTTTATTCATTTGTGTGTTTCTTTTATTATGAAATTATTGTTTTAAGATAATGGCATTTATTTTATATTTATGCAGTTCTATTTTTGTACATCTTATATAAAATTATAAATAATGCAGTTTTGTTTTTATATAGAAGTTTAAGCTTCAACCGTACAAAAGTCTACAGGACAACACTACCGAAATTTTATTATTGAATTGATCGGATAATATGATGAAAAACATTAAATCGACCACGGACTATTGAAATTTTTTTGTTTTTTTTTTGTCGTCAGTATCTAAATACGGCTCAACACTACTTGATAAAATTTATACAGATTATAGAAAAGTATCAATTGTTTACAGTTGTCATCGCCTCGATTTTTTTTTGCATACCTGGCAGACTTCAGATTGAACATTTGTCCGTTATGACGATGATAAATTATTGTAAATCTATATATTAACAATTTCGTTGAGGGGTACCTCTAAAAATTATTTAGCGTAAAAAATATTAATTTCGAATCGATAACATATCATATTCGCAAAATTCGAATACTCACGTACGTATAATAATAACGATGAATTATAACAATTATTTGCTTGCCCGTCTCTATCTACTGTCTTTTAAAGTTTTAATCACTTAAATCAAGTTGTTGATAAAGAGGTGCATAAACGTTTCGTTACGGCAGACTTGATTGAAATCTATCACAAACCACTATACTCTTTGTCAGTATTTTAATTACTAAGATTATTATCATTCATGCTTATCCTGCAAAGAATCGTTTTCATCATTTCGGTATAATATGACATATTATATTGCTTTTTTTAAGCGACAATACTCTGAATTTGCAATGCAATGAGTATACGATGTCTGGAAGACCATTAAAGAGACGAAAAAATCCTACTCGATTTAGTGCGGACCATTAACCCCGCAGGACCAGCACTATTTATACGGCTATTTCTGACACGGCTTTAAATACATACAGAACTTGACTCGTACGAAGCCGGGTTCGTAGCTAGTAGCGGATAGTTCTCTATAATCTGTACAAATTTCATCAAGCAGTGTTGCCTTATGCGAAATATTGACAACAGAAAATCGCAATACAATTGAATTTATCTGCCACCGATTTGATGTCTTTCATCGTATTATCTGAACTCAATAATGAAATTTGTTAGTGTTGTCGAGTAGACTTTTGAGCGAACTGTTAGTTTTTACCCACGACGGAACGACGTACTTTGATACTGTTGTGGCAGATAAATTGTCAAAACACTTTGGGGAAAATATGTCGGACAAGGGTCACGCTAAAGAACAACATTAATACTATGTTTTTACGTCCAGCTAATACCTCAGAAGTTAGTAATATAATAATGGGTTTGCCAAATAAGAAGTCAACGGGATTTGACAATGTTTCGTCAATTGTACGTAAAAAAAGCTTGCCATTATTTAAAACATTAATAATTCTAAAATTTGCATTGTGGATTAAGTATGTTTAAAAAATATGAATCCTGAAATTTAAATAACGAATTATTATAAAAAAATAATTATCCCTAAATTTAGGGGAGAGTTGGGTAATAGCGCTCACTGGGTAATGGCGCTCAGCCGTATTTTGAAAAAACCGCCGACTGTATTCTCAATAGTGCATGTCTGACATCTAGTTGGAAGTAAGAGAAGCTACGCTATTAATGTTAAGATTGCGTTCAGACAGGTGTTGTGTACTGAGCCGGGAATTTGTGATTTGTTATTATTTACAAGTAAGTTTTTTCATTTTTATTACGTAATATCAAGATATAAACAAACTTAGATAATATCACGTTTACTTGTGCTAAGACAGCGTTTTCTTGCGGTCATTTTGATATGTAAAAATCCTAACCTCTCTGCTGAATCTGCTGTTGACAGTTAAGAAAGTGTGTGCTATGCGCGTAGGGTATTTCCGCTCACTGTGAGCGCGATTCCCCCACAGTGATTGGAATTACCCCAAAACCTATTAAATACTAAATTACACTGTTTTCAGAATGCCTCGAGTTAAAATTCGTACATCACAAAAAGCATCTTGGACTATTCAGTCTATGGAAAAAGCAATGGCAGCTGTTGGTAAAAAGAAATTGGGTATTAGAGAAGCTTGTCGTTATTACAATGTTCCATATAGCTCACTGCGCGACAGATTACGAATAGGAGTTTGCAAGGTTCCGCGACTGGGCCGAAAGACTACAATTTCAGCAGAAAATGAAAAGGAGTTAGCTGCTCACGTTCTTAAACTATCCAAATTGTTCTTTGGAATAACAACACTTAGCCTTCGGCGAGCTGCTTTTGAGTTTGTCACTAAAAATATCATTCAGAATAATTTCAATAAAAACGATAAAAGACAGTCTTAGAAAAAATTGAAAAAAAACGTCAAGACAGAAAGACCACAAACGACTTGAAATTGTATGAAAGAAAAAAGAAGGTGAAAAGAAATTTAGTTCCAACGATAGTGGGTGATATAGATAAGGATATTTGTTTGGTATGTGGAGAGTTTGGAAAGGACCAAGAACTGTGGTTTCAGTGCTCTGTTTGTCAATTATGGGCGCATTCCGAGTGCACCGACGGGCAAAGTGGGTCTGCAGGTTATAAATGTGAAAATTGCCGAATGAAATAGCCGTATATTTGTCATTTAATTTTGTAAAGAGAAAATTTTATTTTTGAGCGCCATTGCCCATTATGTGTCGTACAATGCCGCTCAGCAAACTTTTTGTTTCAACAAAAATAATCATATTTTTTCATAATTTTTTTGCACAATTATATTTTTTTATGTTAAATAAATCAATAAAGTTTTTTTTTAATTGTTCACATTTTTTGTTATGCGACTTTTAATGACCGAAACCTCGGAATTTCCTTAAGTGAGCGTCATTACCCAACTCTCCCCTAGTTACTAATTATTTTAATGGTGGATTAATGTCTGAAATTGATAACCCAAATAATGTAAGTTATCCATAAAAAAATTAATGCGTTATTTTTTGATTATTATTTTTGTAACCCTTGTACTAGCACTAATTCATCTTTTTTAGTGTATATTATTTTTTTATAGTGAATTGAAAATCAAATTGATACTTTTTACCAGTTCTCAGCTGACCTGGGAACTGAGAGCTCGTAATAGAGGAGCCGTGGAAACGCCGTTTACAACTGGTATTTCAACTAGTACCTACTAAATCTAAGCGCATAGACAAAAAGAGACTGTAATAATGCAAATCAAATTTTTGTCTCCAAATATATCAGCAATACATAGATTCATCTCACCTGGTTTTAAAACATGTAATGTCTTTTGATTATATTTCCCCTATAAACAGCTGCCATAATTCGGTACACAGTGGCGTACGTAAATACTGGTATGCAATATAAAAAGAAACATCTGCAGATTTACTTGACTGTTGACACTGTGATGTTTTGTCGGCGAATTTCAAGGACCTTGAACACGGCTGCGCAACGCGATGGTTTTAATCCTCGGTGTTCATATAGCGGCAGAACGCTCGCCGAAGCGTTATATTTGAATCAAACAATTTGTTGCTATTTTTTGAAAGTATCATTTAGTTGCGTATCATGATGTCAGAATAAAAGCGCTCACTAACTCGGCCTCTAATTTCGCTATACAACTATACTCACATAAAATATAGTTTAAAAAAAACTAAAAAACACGCTTTATATCGGACTAAAAAGTAAAAAATAATTGTTTTAAAATAAGCTTAAAAAGCGTTGGGCGCTCGATGTACGAAAATGTGGAACAAAGCGCCCAACGCTTTTTAAGCTTATTTTAAAACAATTATTTTTTACTTTTTAGTCCGATATAAAGCGTGTTTTTTAGTTTTTTTTAAACTATATTTTATTTTTCACTTTTTAGTTTGAGGATCTATAAAAGAATTTATTAATCCTGGGGGTCCTAATAAGGATAATGGGAAACTGTTATCAAATTATTGCATTGTCATCGGTCCTTGATACGTATGCAAAGTTTCAAATTAATCAGACTTCGGGAAAAGAATTTATTAATCCTGGGGGTCCTAATAAGGATAATGGGAAACTGTTATCAAATTATTGCATTGTCATCGGTCCTTGATACGTATGCAAAGTTTCAAATTAATCAGACTTCGGGAAATTGGTGAAAATAAAGCGTTTACTACAGAGGATCTATAAAAGAATTTATTAATCCTGGGGGTCCTAATAAGGATAACAAATTATTGCATTGTCATCGGTCCTTGATACGTATGCAAAGTTTCAAATTAATCAGACTTCGGGAAATTGGTGAAAATAAAGCGTTTACTACAGAGGATCTATAAAAGAATTTATTAATCCTGGGGGTCCTAATAAGGATAATGGGAAACTGTTATCAAATTATTGCATTGTCATCGGTCCTTGATACGTATGCAAAGTTTCAAATTAATCAGACTTCGGGAAATTGGTGAAAATTATGCTCAAAGATTTAAAAGAATTTATTAATCCTGGGGGTCCTAATAAGGATAATGGGAAACTGTTATCAAATTATTGCATTGTCATCGGTCCTTGATACGTATGCAAAGTTTCAAATTAATCAGACTTCGGGAAATTGGTGAAAATTATGCTCAAAGATTCCGTTACACATAGTTACATACATAGTTAGATACATACAACATACATACAACATACATATTTACAACCCAAACTAATATAAAGCGTTTAAAAAAAGGTTATTTGTTTCATTTATCCGTGAAACCGTTCTTAGACATCATTCGACCTAGTGGAAAAACATGCGGACAGACCGAAATGAACAAACCGAATGAAGTATTAGACGTTCAATTTACAATAATCACTCACAATTTAAACGATTTTTTTACTTTTAATTTTATATTGATACAGTTAAATAACTAGCGGTTAAGTCCGTCTTTCGCAATATCGGAGTCTACAAATTCAATGTAACATAATATTTTTACTTGTAATTTAGAAGTTAGCATATTTTTTTAGAAAACTCTTTATGTCCTCGCAGAGAAAGTTGCAAATTTGGCTCCGTTAGATTATTTCCCGCGCCATATACTATAAATTTCAATTCCGTGGGTCAACGGGGGCCTTTTGGAAAACCTGGAGAGACAGACGTACATTAGGACATTATATATGTGTAGGTATGCAAAAAATAATACGTCAAAAATAATAGCAAAATAGATAATTTGATATGCACAGCACTAACCTTTCTTTTATAAATGGACTCCCTTTTTGCAGTGTACGCCTCTGGCGGACATATACAGCAAGGTATAGTAGGTACGTATATAGTTATTTCACCCCCTTATACCGGATATTTGGTTATTGTTATCATATTTCATTCCATATCCCTATAAATGGGAACAATATAAAAACCGACTCTACTAATATTAAAATACAGGAAAGCTCGACAGGGAAGTGGTTTTATGGTCACGTTGTTTTTTGTTCCGGATGAACTAACCACTATTTTTCGTTTATATATCAATTGATTGATATAACCTATTTTTTATTTTTAGTTTATTAATCTATCATCATATTACTACTATTTGATTATTCCTCGTATGATGTAATAAGTAGTACAATCAAAGCTGTAACTTGTGCGAAGACAAAATATATGAAATCAGCTCGGAGCCTATTTAAAATAATCATTATGTTTGAGTCAGTTCAATCATTCGTCAAATTTCTGTTTTCTGCATCACGATTGTGCGAACTCGCTTGGAGACCCTCAGATGCAGCTACCAAGAGCCTTAGGTCGAACGCTACAGTTGATTTTAAAAATTTCTTTACATTATAAAAAATGTGGAGTAAAAGTGAAAGGATACACTTCTTTCAGAATTATTTATTTATACTTTTTACATCTTAAAACCTAAAAACGTATTCGCTTTGCTTTACCCCAGTTGACAGTACGTACTGGAGTCTGGAAGTGACGTGGTAGATCAGTGCAACTATGCAACTGAACCATTTCTGGTTTTTAATCAACACTTCCCTTTCATGATTTTATTTAGGGCTGGTAGACAAGCATATGTTCCGTGTATAATCATTTATACATTATATTTTTGATAAATAATAATAGATAGGTATTCATGTCCAGCATCTCGTTCACCTGGAGAGCAAATGTGCATACTGTTTAATTTGTCCAGCAGCTTGCTCTAATGTCATAGTCCTCTGTTATAAACTACCCTCCCTGTTCTTAAGTTCTATCCTGATAACTAGTGAAAGTATCAATTGGATTTTTAATTTTTACTAAACCAAATCGCCAATAACCCTATAGCTATTATAGGTTTAAAAATTAAAATAAAAAACAAAACATTAAAAGAGACAAAATTGTCAAAAAAAAAAAAAATATTAGGACTACCTATACCTAATTCAAAATGTTGACAATTTTGAGAATTTTTTTCCGATAGGTAATAACTAAAATATAAATAGTGGAGTGGATTGAGAATTTCAAACTGGTATGTCTCGAATTGGAAAGTGTTTCCTACAAAAACTGTGGAGTTGAGCTCCCCCGACATTTTGGTATAGTTTGTGACCGACTGTCGGAGGGGGCGGCGGGGTATATGCCGCTTTAAAGTTCCGGAAAACCCGTTTTTGTCCCATAACTCGGCCATTATTATCGGGGGAAAAAAATATTCCAACAAAAATTGTAGAGAAAAAAATCCGCGTAAGCTCGTTCCAGACCGGGTCTGATCAGACAACCCGTTTGCGAGATATCGCCATTTTAGTGCGCGAAATTTTGAAAAATTAAATGCCATTTTATAAAAAATCATTGCAGCTAGGAGCTTAATTTTCTTTTTATTGCAAAGGCACTAAAGACCCCTTCTTTGCACCGGAAGCTGGACGCAGTGGGTTAATTAGAACCGGCAGGAGAAGGGGAAAACGAATTTTTTTAAATCTCCCATATCTTTTTTTCGTTTTTTGTCTACTTTTATGTGAAAAGTGAAAACAAAATTTTTTCTCTCAAACTCAACTGCTGGTGGGCGAAATAAAGTATTGTTACATAAACTATCTCTCTCTTATGTTATGTCGTCAAAATTACTTTTCTTTAGCTACGCAGCAAAATTCAATCAGATCCGGTCTGGAACGAGCTTACGCGGATTCTTTTTCTCTACAACTTTTGTTGGAACATTTTTTCTTCCAATAATAATGGCCGAGTTATGGGGCAAAAACGGGTTATCCGGAACTTTAAAGCGGCATATCTCCCGCCGCTCCCTCCGACAGACAAACCATACCAAAATGTCGGGAATGCTCGACTCTACAGTTTTTGTAGGAAACATTTTTCGATTCGAGACACACCAGATTCAAGGCTTTTTTTCCCAATCCACTCCACTAAAATTGAATTAATTAATATTCTAATTATTTTATTTTTCTACATACTTTTCAAGAATGTTATTTAAAAATTTAAAAAATTCTCAAAATCGAATAGATTCTGAGTCTGTGTTAGGGATTTTTGCAATTTTTGACATCGTGGTAGCAATATGTTGAACATTGAAATATTGTTTTTGTTAGACAATACCCACATTTTTTCACACGAGAAAAAGTATTGTAAAAATTATTTTTATGACAACCAAACAACGGATTGGCAACAGTTCTAAGACAATGTGCTATCCACATGTTGAAGGAAACAAATAAAAGTGCAAGGCTCCTCGAGCCATAGTACCTAACATAAAAAATAATTATCTTGGAAAAGAAAATTATTTTACATTGCACATTTAAATCTAAATGGTGAATTATTACAATTTTTTTGCAGTACTCCCCATATAAAATGGCTGCTTCACATGAATATATGAAGGCATGTGAAGTGGCTCATTACGCACTAGTACAGCAAAGTAAAACAAAATTGATCGCGCTATATACCGAACATATAATAAATCGCTGTTTATCACTTTTTTAGGCGCGACCCAAGCTTTAGCTGGAAGCGCCTATATGTACTCGCTTTGTCTGTGAATCTGTGAGTCACGCTTTTGTATCCAGCGTACAGCCCAAACGCCTTAACCGATTTTAAAAAACTTTTTTTTGTTCAGTTCGTCTCCGGGTAACTTAAATCCTAACGTCGCCCGATTTTTGAATTTTGGTCCCAGAGGGGAGATAATTAAGAAAAAAAGTATTTTTGATTATTTCTCGCTCTATTTAAATCAGATCGGTTTGAAACCAGTCTTAAACGAAAGAGGAGAACACTTTACATAGATTTCGTATAACAGAATTTGCCCAAACAGTTTTTTTTATACAGATTTATATAGAAATAAATTCATTTTATACAGATTTATATAGAAATAAATTCAATTTGATAGTTGCACGGTGTAAATTGGTCGATAATTTTATTATTTAAAATAATAAAATAAAAAGATTGCATTTATTCAAAAACGAATGCCATTATAAATATTGGTGCAATGCAACGCCTTCTGAGTTAACATTTTGAATAACTAATTAACATAATACTTTGACAGTTGCAAACGTCATTTTTGACATTTCTTACCATTCCTACACCACGGATGATCGGATTGAAACCAAATTTTGGGAGGATGTTTGATATGCAAATATGAAGTAGTCTATTGTTTTTTAGGGAACATCGGCGCATGCGCAAAAGAGTATATCTCTTATAATGTTGATTTATATAATAATTATATAGTTTTTATAACGGTTTATTATTCTATCTATTTTTACTAGAAATTTTTGTAAATTTTTTTGGGGATAATCGGTGCATGCGCAAAAGATAAATGCTATGATGTTTTTTTATATAATAACTAGCGGCCCTGTACGTGCTTCGCTACGTATAAAGTGAAATAATAAAACAATTTAATTGGAACATCTATCTATCTATCTATCTATCTATTTTATTAATTGCTAGCTATTTTAAAATATACATGGGCGCCGTCGTGCTCGAAAAAAAATAGCGTTAAGTATTCGTGGATAACTTGCTCTATTTCGAGCACTCCGGCTGCGCCGTCGTGCCGAGCAGTTTTAAACGATATTCCGTTTTTTTACATCCTCGATCTAGATATATGGTTGTTAAGTTCGTTGCGCCATCTATTGAATATTCACTCAATCCAGTCAACAGATCTTATATGGTTGTTAAGTTCGTTGCGCCATCTATTGAATATTCACTCAATCCAGTCAACAGGTACGCCATTTTATATGGTTGTATTATGACTGTCAAGGAATAGACAAATAATTTGCAATAAAATAATATTGCGACTATAAATTGAAATGTAAGCTATCCTATCTTTCAAGTTGGGTCGAATTGCACACGGTGTGCAAATCAAATTTAAAATCGGTTCAGTAGCTTAGGAGTTCATCGCGGACAAACAATCGGACAAACAACGTGACACGTAATTTTTATATATAAAGATAGTATACTTTTCATAACGGTTTATTGTTCTCTATGTTTTACAAGAAAGTTTTGTAATTAATTTTTCGGGAAAATCGGTGCATGCGTAAAAGAGATATGTGCTATAACGTTTTTTTTATATAATAACGGTATACTCTTCATAATGGTTTATCATTTCATTTAACAAGAAAGTTTTGTAAAAAGTTTTCTGGAGAAAGACGGTGCATGCGCAGGAGATATATGTATATTATAACATCGTTTTTTATATAATAACGGTATTATTTTCATAACTGCTTATTATTCTATCTGTTTTACAAGAAAGTTTTGTATTTTATTTTGGGCAAATTCGGCGCATGCGCAACAGAGATATATTCGGAGAAAAATATACCTACCATTTAATGTTGTTTTTTATATAATTATGATATACATGTCATAACGGTTTATTAGCCTGTATATTTTTACAAGATTGTTCTGTAGATGTTAGTTAGGTATTTGACAAGCATGCTTTGTTTAATTTTAACATCATAACGTGGTAACATATAGAAAACCATGAAAACGAATAGGAAATTTTATAATGTTTAGTGGTAACCGGTTACCCGCGTTACTGCACGCGTTAACGGAAATTTAATTTTTTTTGTTATTATATGTCAAATGTCAATATTATAATTTATTAGTTGGAAAGGCCCCGTAGTCCAATTACTGCAATTTGTTCGACTAGATTAAATTAACTAAAGCTTTAAAATTTCACATACATGCATAAGTCTGGTGACAATGTATATATCCAATATGGCGGATGCCCCAAGATGACGGAAAACCTTTTCCTTCACAATCATCTTGAATAAAATAATCAAATAATTTTTATAAATTAATGTCATAATAGTTAAAATTTTGAAACACTAAAAAAACAAGAAAAATAAAATACTAATAAAAAGAAAGTTTTTATTGAAAGGTACCAAAAAGAAAATATAATTTTTAATAATTTAGGGTCATAATTATATTATTGATTGTGAGTAATAAACGATCATAAAGCTTACAGCTAACGCTTTTATATTTATGAACCTAAATTAATTATTAATAAATTATTAAAATGATTTTTTCCTTTCTGTGTTTCAATATTTTCAACTGTTATTTTTTTCTTAAATTAAGTTAATTTAATTATATTATTAAGCTCAAAGTGTCGTTAAAAATATACACCAATTTTCGAACATAACGTCGGGGTATATTATGAAAAATTTCGCGCCTTGTAATTCTTGAATTACTTGTGTATTCAGACAATATTTTTTTTGTTATAACCTAGTATTAAAAGTGACGTTTGCTCACAAGTAAACTGTCAACAATTTTGAAAATTAACTATGACTAGCGCTGCTACTGAGACATTTTTTGAACTTCAGGAAAAAGGCTTATTGCGAAATAACAAGATTCCCGCTACAATCTCAGGCTTACAAGGATCCATTGTGGAATCTCCGAACAAAAACTAGTTCTAAATTAAAAAACACACATTTGTTAACAAATCGCAACTTTGGCAATACTTTTCTTCAGTCACTCGCAAATATCAAAGCCAACTTAGAATCCTGTGCTAAACACATGTTTCGTCCGCAACCATATGTCTTTGGTAGTTTATTATAGCTTGGAAAGTTGGAAACCAAATGCTGTTCTTAAATAAAAAAAATATACAACAGAAGCGTGCCTTGACCCTGATGGTACCTGAGAGAGCATACCTACGATCTGTTGACAAAGAAATCTGTCTTCGTAACGTCATCTTTAAAGATCGAAGGCACTCTCCGCCCGCCACCTCTAGTCTGAAAATAATATGAGCCATGACGACCTTGCGCAATGCCACTATGTATATTATATAGGTATACATAAAATGTGAAATAATTTGCTATAGACTGGTATCGAAAAGTGATCAGATTATTACATATATTTAATAATTTACTATACTTATATGAATATTCTGTCTACTCAATGTGTGCATCGAAAATGTATCTGCGTCTCTTTCTTCGATGTAATTCCCTGACTTCTTTAATGATAGGATTGGTTGATGTACTTGCATTCAATCTGAATAAAGTATCTCTGTTTCAAAAAAATTGTATTTTCTATGACGTTAACATGGCCGTACCCACCTTGTGGCCCAGGAGGGGGCAAATTAGAAATTATTTAAGCCGGGTCCCCCGTGCTTGTTTTGTCCTCGTGGATACGCCAGTGCTTACGGCGTAAAAAAAGACAGAAGTATATGTTTGCACCCTAATTGTTCGATTGCGATTTTATCCCTATGTTCAGTATAGAATAAAAGTATATGGGTTATTGATTACTAATTGTGAAACTCGGTTTCACTCAGAAGAAAAAGTATTGTATGACAAAGAGAATCGAAATTTAAGTATTTTATGAAAAAGAGAATAGTAATTTGTGATAGATTGCAATCAAGTGTACCGTATCGAAGCGTCATCTATGAACCACTTTATCAACGACTTAAGGGGATAAAAAGCATTCGACAGTGTTATACCAATGTAGCACGGAGCATTTGCATCATTTTTGACATCTTCATTCGTGTCATTGCAGAGCTTTAGCGGATGTGATGAAAATCATGAAAAGATTATCAAGAGCGTGCCCGGCACTTGACACGTGCTCGAATTCTTTGACTACTTGGCCGAAAATTTGAAAGACCTTTGTTTTATAGTGGTGAGTACACCCAAGACTTGTATGCACCTTGCTCGAAATATCCTTATAAGATATACAATATATATCGATCGATTTGCTCAAGATATCGCAATCAACTTCACGATAAAATAAAAACGAACCAAACAAGAACTCGGAAAGCCGGACGAAAATGGCAGCCTACATGGTGACAAGCGGCAACTTCACTCTTGTGTTCTCATTTTTCTTTTTAGATAGTATTTATATTATAGTATAATATGTTGATTAAGCCGCGGTTTCCTAAGATAGTGGTACTGTAATATAACGGCCTTAATATGATGGTGAATGACATCACAAGAAAACGTGTGTAGTAGCGGCAACACCACTATGACGTAAAAGGGTGACACCCATTTACTTCTGTGCACACGTTTTATATTATGTCATTCATAGTCATATTATGGCCACTATATTACGGTATCGCTATCTTAGGAAATCAGAGCTGTATCTATGTACACTTTCGGATCAGAATGCGCCATAGATTTTTCTTTTACCAAGTCGGTACCTATATCTTACTATCTATAAACGCACTGTATACAACTGAGATTTTGTTTACAACTAGTTCAAATTTTATACCTGTAGCCTACACATAAAAGTACTATTGTACGTTTTCTTACAAAATCACCCGTTTTGCGTAATATCATCATATGGTTCATTTAAAGACATTAACAATAGAGTGGATTTTTAAATTTTAAAGTGAAGAAAGTTTACAGATGGATATTTTAAAAAATCCACGTGTTCTCCGCCATTATCGACAGCGCACGTCTTAAGAAAGCCAATACTACCACTGAACTGTAAGTACTTGAGGGCTTGGATGCATTATTTGAATAGCATTTCCACTATCTTAAATTTTCAGACTCTGATCTGAGTACTGATGAAAGTGTTAATTGAATTTTCGATGTATGAATATTAAAAATAATCACGATGAATTGAAAATTTCAATTGTTACTAGGCCCAAATAATTCTGGAACGTGGTGATTTTAAATAAAACAAAAAATTCCAGCCAACAGGGCGACGGAACCATTCCAACTCCAAAAAAGTTGACATTTATAAAGAAAATAAAATTTCTGATATCGCGTGAGGTGACGCGAGTAATGGCTAGTATTCAATATGATATTTGCTATTCGTTGCCATGGCTACCTACATAATGTTTCACGCCATGTAAAAATTCATCAAAGCATGCTTAACTATTTTATTTCTGACAGATCTACAAAACAAAAGAACAGCTGATTTTTTTTGTTTTTAAAATATTTCCGAAACTATAAAGCTTAGAAAAAAATTTTTTATCGAAACTTTCTTGAAAAAATAAATAGAATAATAAGTCGTTATGAAAAGTATACCATTATCACATACAAAACACCGCTATAGCATATATGTCATCTGCGCATGCGCCGATTTTCTCCAAAAACAATAGGGCTTTTCATATTTGCATACAAAGCAACATCCCAAAATTTGGTTTGAATCCGTTCATCCGTTTGACCTGTATCGTGCTCACAGACTAACAGAGTTTTTCCAAAAATATGTTTTTTAGATTCAGGGGACCTCAAAACGAAAAAATATTGTAATTTTTTTTAAAGTGATTTTTGACTTAAACTTATACCATTCCCCTCTAGTGGGTTGGAATGGTAAAATAATAGGTATGTTGGTATATTAGTGTAGTGTAGATAATTCAGTGAAAACACTAATTCAAAGTGTTACAGTGTACGTTAGGTTTACCAAAAGTGTAAGCTGTTGCTGCACTTACAACAAACGGAAAGTGATTCTGAACATGTTCTGGGTAGATGGTAATAACCAGAGATATTTAACATCTTTGGTAATAACACATTGAATAATAGCAAAATGACACGTGACAGATTTCACAAGGTTAGAGTCAGGTTAGAGTTACTTACACTTTTGTATAACAAACGCAATAGTGTCAAGAGCGTTAAAGCTTTTAACGCACACTTGATAATACTGGAGCAATGGTACCAGTAACGTCAAAAATACTTTGTCTATAATAATTGTAGTTATTAGTGGACGCTGAATCAAAACGTCTACAAAGCATTTTGAACGTCAGCGGAACTCGGTGACGTCACATGTCGTTTAAATAGCACAGCTGTGCCTGCCCGTCGATAACGGAGCTAAGTGTATAGATGAACTCTACATTAAAAAATTGCAAAACAAAGTAAAATTTTAAATTGGCGACTCTACAGAATTATACGTGTACTTTAAAAAAGTCATCAAAATCGAGAAGCCGCTGAAAAAAAAAACGCCTTGTGTTCAGTCTTTCTTAGTTTTGTTTTTAAATTAACGTATATTTTCATTCTATCAAAAAAAAATTCAACCGAGCATAGTTGTAGTATTTTTAAATTTCTCATTAGGTCTATACACCTTGACTCGTTTGAGGTGACAGAAAATTTTATTTTCTTTTAATTGGGTGTTCGTTTCTTAATTTTGTAACAAAACATTTCTATTCTAAAAATAACATTTTTAAAATTTACAGCGTGTAGCTGAGAATTATTTGAGAATAATGTCAGGGCCGGCGACGCCATGTTGAGTTGCCCTTCTAAACTCTGCCCTGACTAGTTCTTATGCACGAGTATGGTAATAATATTACTTATATACATTTGAATCACTGTTCATTGTACCTACAGTAAACTAGAAATCAGTAAGAGCAGTGTGTTTGTTTTTTATTTATCTATGTAAAAAGTTTTATATTCTTTATCTTAATAGAATATATCGCTTTATGTAGTACTATCAAGTGAACGGCGTGATGGTAAGAGCGCAAAACTCACAATCCGAAGTTTCTGGATTGGTTAGAACTTTTCCGTATAGTACGCGCGACGAATCTAAAAGGCTCGGAAGTTAGATGCGAATGCAGGCTTGCGCTTGTACAGTCTGTTGAAAAACTATAAACTCGCAACTCAACAAAACTAACATAGCAATAACAACATGACAATAGCGTACTCGACTGTACTTTAAAGCAGGAAAGCGACAAGTGACAAAAGCAACGAGCGATCACGGCCAATTACCGACGAGCGCACGTTTCGTACAGGTATAGCTGGGAGGTGGTGAGAGTATCAACGGCTCTAAAGTGTGCCTTTGCGACGCTGTTTGTGACTAACTTCCGAATCTTTTAGATCCGTGGCGCGTACTATACCGTCTTTCGTTGGCAAACGGTAATTCCCGTATCGGTCATTATGTTGATGTTTTCCGTGGTTTCATCTATAATTCTGGATAGGAACTATCTCGAAGCAAGCCTCGTGGGTATGTATTGGATGACTCGTTTACAAAAACTGATGAAGTTAGAGATTTCGGAACTTCAAATCTTTATTTTAATCAGAAAGATATTTGAAGTGATATTGTCGATTTATCATTATTGAATGTCTGTTGTCGCGGGTGCTCAGCATTCTCTAATTATTTTCTATGGGTGCTGAAGACTCTGATAACCCACGTAGTGATGCCCCTGGCTAGTGGAGGAAATTGAAATAAGATAGGCAGCTTTGTGATCATTCGCCATTTCCAAGTATGAGCATATTTAGAAAAATTAAAAAGTTTCTAATTCTATTAGCATATCCCATCGTAATTAAGAACACTCGTAGGCGATGTGGGAGAAGCGTTCGTACCGAGCACCATCTTGGAAAAGACGCTAATATTTATAATCACGAGATATAGCACTATTTTTCTATTCGCTGAGCAGCGTAGGAGAAAACATTTTGCTTGAATAGTAGGGACTAAAATCTTAAAAATACGTGAGTATCAGTTGAAAATAAATTGTATTGAGTCCGACTGTAGTATTATAGTATATAACATATATAGTATAATGGGCTACTTAGCTACTAGAAAATTCGACGCCAAGCCACGGTTAAAACTAGTCGCCGATAAATGCTTACGTTATTTCGATGTTGCTATTTTAGACCTGCCTATTATATTGTAGGTATAATTAAATCGAGAAAACCTTACGCAACAACACAACAATAAAACATCGATACCTGCAGCACTTTCAAGAAGCTCCGGCATCAGTGTGTATAAGGCGCAGCACCCAATGAACCAATTCACCTTTAAGATCTACTCGTGTACTGGATTGATGCACATCGAAAAGTGAAAACCGTGAGAATTGTCAGATTTAACAGAACTGATCTTTGACTTACCTACACCTTTTTATTTGTTTGTAGTACGTTAGTAAATGCATATACAGCGTTAATTTTAACCGGATCGTAAAAGACTCAATTTTTAGGATTTCGTAGTCAATCTGTGAATCTTGCTAATTCCGTCATATCCGTCGGCTCGTCTGTTATAGCCCCGTAGTTCTATAATTTCATAGGGAGATATCTTTATAACAACTAAAGTCGTAAGCGTCTAATTACATCAAATTAAATTAAAAGACAACACAAAAACATTCGTGAACGAATGTGGGATTCGAACCTACGATAATTTGATCCAAAAACCAGCACGCTAACCGCTGCACCAAGATGTTCTCTGAGTAGATATATTATTACTGTTGAAGATTATAGGTAATGGTCACTATAAAAAATTGAACATCCCTGCGACGTAGGTACATCAGATATCGTTGGATAAGTTGGATAATGCTATAAGACTTTCTAGCATGCAATTTAATTTTGGATAAAGCTACAAAAAATTTGAAAAAAAATCATGAACGTTATGTTTTGCGATGTAACTAAAATCGGGGTCGTTGTTAATATGGCGTTTCGGTGGCATGTCTAGTACAAACCTCCAACTCCCAAACTCAAAACTGAGAACTAATGAAAGTATCAACTGGATTGAAGTTGTAAAGAGAAAAAAAAATAGTTTACAACGAATTTGTTGCTTCTTCTTTTCGCAACTGTTCATTTGCTAAAACATTTTACCAACCGTTATTTAGACCTGTTATTTCCGAACAATATACTACTGTTATTTCCAGTAATCGTTCATGAATAACTTTTGTATCTCCTGTAGAATTTGTGGCCAGTCCGAAATATTTGGTGGTTCCTGCTGCAGCATTCTAAGGAGTTCTTCCCTAAATAAAAATGTCTAGTTAAACCATACAAACATAATATAGCCTGTTATCCACCATTGGAATACTGTTGTGTTTATTACTTGCTGCATAAATTTGGTTGAATTGAATATATTTCTTCGTAAGTGATACGCTTTTGTCTTAACTCTTATTTAAAATTACTGTTAATATCTAATTAAGAGCATTTGTTTTGAGATAGAAGAGAAAATATCAACTGCGGTGATTAATTACACTCTGCATTTAGTTCGCGCGATATCAACACAAACATTTCACCTTTCAGTAATAATATAGGTACATACTTTCGTTTTTTTTTTTTTGTTAATTCTCAGCCCAACATTGGTGGCATTATGGTAACATCTCATGGACGGCCGCTATTTATATTTCTTATCTCTGTAGAATTGAAATAAGTATCGACAGTGAAGTTCCTCGTTATTTCCTTACGAACAATTGAAAAATTTCCCAATCCAATGTCCATATTAAAGTACCGGTGTTGTGAACATCTCTCTTTATTCTTTAAATATGCCACTTGGCGAACCCTCACGTGACCATTTTGAACAACTAGAATTGTTTTTTTTTTACTTATTCGATGATATCCACTGACATACACCCCATATGGCAAATATCTTCAAAAATATTTTTTTTACTCACTTTCTGACTTACGTGCTCTCCTAAGTATAAGTTTTAAAAAAACTTTTATTTGTGTTTATCAACATACATAATATATTAAGTTTGTTCCAAGCAGCCAGCAAACGGTAACGAAACCGTCACTCGCATGCGCAGTAGCTAAAACGAAGCTGTTTGGGGCGATTTTGGAACGTTTTAGCTACTGCGCATGTGAGTGACTGTTTTGTTACCATTTGCTGGCTGCTTGAAACAAACTTAATATATCAATTTCATTATTGTTAATGATTCGATGAACTACTTAAATTAATATTGTTTATCGTTCGTCAACGAATCAACTGATTCTTTTTTCAATTAACTAATTGACGTTTCAACTACCCCATTTATAATGAACAAAACGCAAACAACTCTATCAACAAACAAATCTATTCTCCATGCATTCAACGAACGAAACGAAACCGACACCGTACACGAACCACAGCGATAGTTAATTATATTTTATCTGGTTCAATTGGATATAATTACGTTGTTTAAAACCAACGAAATAACATTTGTTTTTCGCTACGGTCCTGCCTATAGCGTTCTTTGTAGTTAATGAAAATTATTTAACGAAATCAACTAGTTTTTCAACTATAGTTGATGTAGCACAGTTAACGGCTTGGCTTTGTTGACGTCAACGACCCACCACTAATTACTGCAGAACTGAGGAGCTATAAGACTGTGATTATGGCGGACAGATAGATAGACAGAACACCGAGAACAATAGGGTTCCACATTTTGAATACAGGAGTACAGGACCCTAAACATTATATGCGAGTACTTACAGACACGATAAGTAAAATTGTGGTGATATACGGTTCAGGAATATGTGGTTGAAAAAAGATGTAACTTAGGCAGATTTAATGAAATTGTTGGCAAGTGCAGTATTTTCTCAGTTAGGTTTTGCTCAGACTTCAAGAGAATAGATTTATGCGTAAATAATTATAGTTTATTCGAGATGCAATGTCTATTGTTTCTCACTACGCAATGGATCCTTTCCACTTCACCTGTTGTTTCATCTGCACCAGTTGCGAAGCAGGTGTTTTATTTCCGATGTTTTCACCTTGCGGTTAACATCACTTGATCTCGACATCAACTTGGTGTGTCTCATCATCAAATTTGTTGACTTGAATCTATAATATTTAGTTGTATCCAAAGTACGTTTCAGTAACGGCGAATATATAGATTGTTTGATATTAGCTTTAACATTGAATTTATGGTTTTGTATTTATTTTTTGTTTTTAACGCTACCAACGACTAGTGTTGTTTTGAGCTGTAACACAAATGCATTTTTTATAAGTTTTAATGATAAATTAAAGATTCAGTTGATACTTTTCCCAGTTCTAGGATAGGGGAAATGTTTGAAAATTTTCAAAAATGATGTCTATGTTGACCCAAACATGCATGAATAATTTTAGCGTCATCGGTCAATTACTTCTCGAGTAATTAACTATCACATTTTTTTTGTTTCCTTAATTGCAAATTGCGCCATTTTTTTCACAAACGGGTTTCGCTGATCGGACCAAGCCAGAAAAATCACAAATCCATTCAACTTTAGTATCCCGTCGGAATTTTTGGAAAAAATTAATTCTAACCGATTTTATAACGATTTCTTTAGCGATACAAACGTATAAAACCATATAAATTTTCCAATATTCAATCGTTAAAAATCGGTTAGAATTAATTTTTTCCAAAAATTCCACCGGGATACTAAAGTTGAATGGATTTGTGATTTTTCTGGCTTGGTCCGATCAGCGAAACCCGTTTGTGAAAAAAATGGCGCAATTTGCTATTAAGGAAACAAAAAAAAAGGTGATAGTAAATTACTCGAGAAGTAATTGACCGATGACGCTAAAATTATTCATGCATGTTTGGGTCAACATAGACATCATTTTTGAAAATTTTCAGCCATCTATGTGCGGTCATTTTTTAGTAAAAAAATAGTGAAAAAAAAGTGTTTTTTTAACTTTCGGGGCTATTTGCAAGTTAACAATTGCACTTAGCGACCTCTGTCAGTGCTCATTTTTTATAGGAAATTTTATAAGGAACAACTTTCTCAATGCATATGCTATACTCAAAGTCAAGAGGAACGGAGATATTAAAGGAAATAGCGAAAAAAGCACTATTTTCGTCACTAATTGTCAATTATAAACTCAAGCACACCAACAATTTGTAAGCAAACTTAGGGGGTTGAACTACACCCTGAAACGAAGCGATTCCAACAATAATCTCGCCTGTGCCCGAAAAATACACACAAAACTCCTCGCCGTCTTGCCTATATTAACTTCTCAGTGCATTAGGAAGTTATTGTAAATTGTAATGGGTCCGAAAATAGAAGTCAAATTTTTTACCTTATTTTTATGTTTCAAGGTCACTACAATATTTTTACACTATTTTCGAAAAGAAGTAAGATGTGTGTGTGTGTCATGTGTTCGTACTAGTGATGTGCCGGATATCCGTATCCGCGGATATCCGAGGGAGAAGAAAGATCCGTATCCGTTAGTTTTTGGCGAATCTTTTACGGATTTTTTACCTTATTAATTTTCAATTCATAGATGAAATTTTATATATACCTATAGGTGATTAGGTAATAATGAAAAACTGTTAAATTCCATTCAGATTATTTTCTATTTTTTAAAATCGTATTTGACACTTTTATATTGCAAACATTTATCGTAGTGAATACCATACCAATAGTACATAACTCAAAGGTACTAAATCGACTATCTTTATAATGAGATATTGCACATCGATCTTTGGAAAGAGACAATCTGTTATGAGAGTTAGCTCTTAAAGAGGTCTATAACTGTTTCCCATAACAGATAGTCTCTTTCCAAAGGTCGATGTGCAATATTTACCGCCGCGTACTCTAAGAAAGTTAAGATCCGTATCCGTATTCGCGGAACTTGAAACCAAATATCCATAATCAGATCCGTATCCGCGGATATACATTTTTAACAATCCGGCATATCACTAGTTCGTACTAAGTAGCATACGTGGTTATTTCTTTCTAGAACTAAATTCCGAGAAAAAATGTTATCGGCTACGTTAGGGTACCAATCGACGCTTATTAAATATGATCCAAGGTAAATTTTATCAAAATCGGTTGAGTCGTTTTTTTTTTTGTAAAACAAAAAGACTTTCGAAAACGTGTATTCTAGGAAGGGTCGCACTTATAAGAGTTCTAATGCACGACTCACCTCACGGTTTGCTTTTATCATTATGTCAACCGGAGCGCAACCAGATTAAAAGTACCTTGTGCTTTATAAACGCCAATAATAGTACCAATACAGAACCTCTGTCTTCCATTTCTTTTTTATCTAGTTTCTTTTGTAATTTTTATGCTCCCTATAGACAAAAATAACGTTTTCCATAATTTTTCTGTCTTCTGTCTGTACCAGCAACACTCCAGAACGGTTGGGTCAATTTTGATATAACTTTACCGATTAGGGAACCACGTGATGTATCGGTACGAGTGCGGAGGTGCAGGAACTAATTGAATCGCGCATGTATTTTTCACTCCGCCCAGTACCATACCATGATAGTAACCTAATTCGTTAATAATGTAGTTTATTCAAATAGCTCGTCGATTCACTTATAATTTAATAATTTTTATTTGAATAATAATAAATTTAAAAATTTTTTTTGGAAAATAAAGATGTTATTAAAGTGCAATTTTTTCAATGACATGCTTCATTCTTACTAGTTACAGAATCAAGGTCAACCGGGAAAGCGTTAATCTGCGACAATTTTGGAAAGATGCTGGTACAGACAGAAAAAATACTGGAAACGCTTTTTTCCGTCGGAATCACACAAAATGCCCAGAAAACCCACAAGAAAACGAAATTGCAAACGGATTAAGTTACTGTTTTATATACTAGTAATTGATAACTGAAGTAGTCAAGTTGACAATATCACTTTATGCAGCGCGTTAACTCGAATAAAATCGATCAAACATGAAATGAATGAATTTATGTGCTATATTTATCAAAACCGCAAGTTTAATTCACAACAGTTCAGTTAGTAACTCATTATTGTAACTTTTTTTAGTGTTAAGTGTTATAAAATTTTAATTTTGTTTATGGAGTATGTCTAAAATTCATGTCTTCTGTGTTGTCTGCGGTACGTATTATTTTTTTTTTTACCCACGACGGAACGGAGCTGGTATATGCGTTTAACCTGAGAGGTTGTTTGTATGTGTGTTTGTGAACTCTAGCAATGTCGCCATTTATGTGGAAAACGGTTTGATCAATTCAGATGCGGTTTTCTGTAAAGGGTTTGTAATTCATCTGCGATGGTTCTTAGATATTACGATGATAAAACCTCAGGGGGCTGTACTGCACAAAAAACCATAACAAACGTGCTACGCACGAACAGATCTAACAAGCATCCGGGACTACTGATTTTTACAGCATTACACGAACATTTAAAAAACAAAATTAAAAATTTTAAAAACCCACGACGGATATAAACATTGTGAATAAATAATATTTTGCAAAAAATCTCTAAAAAGTTGAAAAGAAATCTCTAAGAAGTTTAAAATGAAAAACAAAATTAAAAAAATTGAAAAAACCCATGACGATTGTGAATGTTGTAATAGAAAAAGAATTAAATAAAATTCTAAAATCCCCCGACTTAAAACAGGTAAGCAAGGAAAATCCGTCGGGGGCTGCCATTCGTTGCCCTGAAATGATCTAAAATACTGCAATTTTAGAGTATGTGGCTGATTGAAATCACGTTTGATACGTAATTAACTATAGTCTAATTTAAATTCTTCTATTCTTAATTCAGGGCAGCGAATGCCAGCCCCCGACGGATTTTCCTTGCTTACCTGTTTTAAGTCGGGGGATTTTAGAATTTTATTTAATTCTTTTTCTATTACAACATTCACATTCGTCGTGGGTTTTTTCAAAATTTTTAATTTTGTTTTTTGGTTCTTACTAAATTTCATCTGTGATTTTGTCAGCTTCGCTAAAGTTGACGGAAACCCTATTTTAGGGGTTGTCTGATGAATAGTTCTATGCGCGGCAAGTTTCGGTAATTTTTTAGGGAAAACTCATATTATTATGTTATATTGATTTTGTATTTTTATCATTTTTGTCAATATATCGTATGGTCTGAGAAAAATTGGTCGACAATTTTATTTACTTGAAGAGTTCTATTCAGACGTTAATCAAAGATTTGAAAACTCATATAGATTTCATCAAAGCTTGCTCAGTACGTTTATGTGATAAGGAATCACGTTTTAATGTCCGTTTACTATGCTTTTGTGTTTTCCTTCATCAACTACGGTATTATTTTATGGGGAGCCGCAAGTGATTGCAGTGGTCTATTTATTCTTCAAAAAAAGACTATCAGAGCATTGTTTAAACTCAGTCCACGAACCTCATGCAAACCTTATTTAAAAAAAAAATAAAATTTTAACCTTTTACTCGATTTATGTTTATGAAGTGTCTGTGTTTGTAAAATCCCATTCAAATTATTTTAATACCAATATTTCGATACATAATAAGAATACTAGACGAACCGACAACCTGTGTACTCCACTATCGAAATCCTCAATGTATCGAAATAATGTAAATTTTAATCTAGTTGACATTTTTAACAAAGTTCCAAGTGACATTAAAGACCTGTCTCTATCGCCTTTTAAAAGACAATTAAAAAATATTTAATTGAAAAATACCTTTATTGTATTGACGAGTTCTAATTTTTTTTATATTTTAATTGTTGTATAATGTATATTGACTGATTTCACAGATTTTAAGCTATTCTTGAAAAAAATCTATCTATTGTACCGAATTTCGTTAGAATCAGCCCAGCCGTTTTCGACTTATGCACGAACAGACAAAAATTCTGGAAATTACATGTCAAGTCTAATATGTATGATAATATAGAACGACTCCTTTCTTTTCCAACTCTAATTTCAGGGTTATCTACAAGGTATTAAGACGTATGTTGAAAATGTTTTAAGAACATTTATCTAAATCAGAAAAGGAATTCAGTTTCCTCTGGGGGTAACCAACAACAATCAACACTGCATAGATGACACTGTTTATTCCGTTCGTTACACGGTTTTGTCAGATATTATAGGCAACGTCTGCCTGCTGTTTGTCTGTTTAAACGCTGAAACGTTCCTATTTAACTTCGGGTAAATACGGTTATAATTTTAAGTTGACTTGAAATAAATCACTTTTATAATACAAACATTTTAACTAAAATTTACCAGCACGTTTTAATCTTATAAAGAGTTAGCATTCAATTTTGAAACGGTTGTGAAAATTTTATTGATATTTTTGAACCCAAAAACATTTTTCCACGTCTAAAAACCACACTTAAAATAGTTCGATCGGACTCATTATGTGTACCAAATTTCATTAAAATAAATTAACTCCTTCGAAAGGTATTGTCCGCACATGCATATCAGAAGGATATTAAACGTCTAGAAATGTTGGTACGACTTCTATACGTTCCGCCATCCATTCGATGCCAATAGTTTATGTGCCATATGGCTAATGCACAAAAAAATCGATAAAATGGGACAGGGGAATATTATTAAAAGTCTGGTGATTGTTAACTCAGAGCACTTATCAAGAAGTCTGAATGGAATTTCCTAATAGTTTTCCTTGTTATTTTTAACATTCTGCCTTATCTTTGAATTAAGTAAATTATTATTTCAAATAAGGAAAAAAAGATCTATTCTGAATTTATACATTAACATTCTGAGATACACGCACTTGGTAATCAGTTATTGATAAATATTATTGAATAATTGTACGTTATTGTTAGAAATAGCGCATGTGTTCATAATGTCAAGGTTAAGTTAAATATTCTACCGTTGATAACTGGTATTCATAATACTATATGTGTATAGATACTACCATTGACTAAGAAAATACTACCATGTGACGTAATAACTTACTTAATTATTTAGTCGTATCCGTATGGTATTATTATAGTAGAATCAGCTATTTGGAAGACATTGTTATTTTGTTATAACAGGTATAAAAAAATAACAAAAAAATAATCGAGCAAATTGGCAGGCGGGACCATTCCAACATAAAAAAATAATTACGTTTGACATATTATATAATCAAGAAAATAACATTTCTTTTAACGCGTACGGTAACGCGGGTAACGGCTAGTATTAAATATTATGATATATTCTCCAATATATGTTATCAAGTCATATAAAAATTACCCATATCATGCTTGTCGGCTGCCCAACTAATTTATTTTTGATATATATGTTACGCTCAAAGATCGAAAACGCTCATTGAGCGAAAAAATAGCTCACAACGCGTTGTGGTCACAGTAAAACATCCACATCACGAAATTCGTGTTATGGCTCTAATAAAAACGCGCACGACGCGTTGTGGCAATCACAGAAAGACCAAATAGCGAAATTCGTGTCGTGGCTGACATGCTATTCGATCTCATATGGATCCTACTAGGCCTAGGTTGGAAACGTTTTGGTAGATGTCCTTAGGAAATATTTTTTATTTTATAAAATCACTGCATAACGTGTTTGTCATTATTAAATATGTTATCTTTATATATAAAAATTACGTGTCACATGTTTGTCCGCGATGAACTCCTAAACTACTGAACCTATTTTAAATTTGATTTGCACACCGTGTGCAATTCGACCCAACTTGAAAGATAGGATAGCTTACATTTCAATTTATAGTCGCAATATTATTTTATTGCAAATTATTTGTCTATTCCTTGACAGTCATAATTATTTGTTGACTGGATTGAGTGAATATTCAATAGATGGCGCAACGTTTCATATAAGCTACAATTCAATAGCATAACCACCACGTGTTGCTGAGGTTAAGGTATCGAGCACGACGGCGCAGCCTGAGTGCTCAGCTCCAAAGGATTCTAACAGATGGCGATACCTGTTGTCTGGATTGAGTGAATATTCAATAGATGGCGCAACGTTTCATATAAGCTACAATTCAATAGCATAACCACCACGTGTTGCTGAGGTTAAGGTATCGAGCACGACGGCGCAGCCGGAGTGCTCAGCTCCAAAGGATTCTAACAAATGGCGATACCTGTTGACTGGATTGAGTGAATATTCAATAGATGGCGCAACGTTTCATCGAGCACGACGGCGCAGCCGGAGTGAACCCTCGAAATAGAGCTTAGCTCCAAAGGATTCTAACAGATGGCGATACCTGTTGACTGGATTGAGTGAATATTCAATAGATGGCGCAACATTTCATATAAGCTACAATTCAATAGCATAACCACCACGTGTTGCTGAGGTTAAGGTATCGAGCACGACGGCGCAGCCGGAGTGCTCGAATATATATATATTATCGCGTTAAAATAAAAACGCTTTTCGTGGAGACCAACTTTGCAACGGTGGAAATCTACAAATTCGAGCGAAGCCGAACCGGGCCGCTAGTATAATTATATAAATTAAAATAAAACGATATTTGTCAGGGCCGTACCCAGGATTTTTGTAAGAGGGGGTTTTAAGAGAACGTGTACGGGTCCCCAGATTTTTTTATTACATTTCTAAAATAAAAATGAATTGATAGTTCAAAATTAAGAAGTAAATGGGAAAATTCAAAAACACACATTAAAAAATACCTTTAACAGCTCAAATGGATTCCTCAAATCAATATTTTCTTTTGTCAAAAAATTCTGCCATAAATGGAGTCTACCTAAGAGCTCATCCTCAGAACAATTAAGAAGAGGAGAATACAGGTCATACAGTTTTTTAGCACCTTTTTCAAGAATATCATTGTTTTCTGAAAGAAAAACAAAATTTGATCACATGTTATTAAGTAAACCAAGTTCTCACAGCGAAACAAATTTAATTCATAAGGTTTACCTTTTTTTTGTTTAAACAAAATTTCAAATGATTCTAATATTTCTTGATACTTAGAAAACCTATCAGTCAAATGGGTAATGAATGTGTCCAAAAATAGTAAATAAATCGATATTCTATAGTAATCTTCTACTTCGGTTGTCATATAACATTACTACGATGTAGGTACTTGTTTTTTAGCTAATCTAGGTTTTCTTATTTCGATTTCGTAGTCTGTGCAAAATGTAAAGACTGTTGAAAAATTTTTTGGAAATGCAATTCAGACGACTCTCTTATTTTTCAAAAGCGTTTCTAACACAATTTGCTAAATCTACTGCTGAAGATAAATCGAGTTCATCATCTTGCAATAATCGACTTAGAGGAATCACGATGCTGTGGACAGTGGACACTAGCCATTATTTGACACGAAATCTATATTTTGTTGGCATACTTTCTTACGTTGCATCTTTTATTAGAAAAATTATATATAGCTTTGGAGTTTCATTGGGCGGGGGGGGGGGGTTAACCCCTCTAACCTTTATTGAGATTACTTTATATTTAAAAAAATCAAAGTATTAAGTAATAAATTACTGAACACAAAATATTAATCATTATTTTGTAAATTACTTATAATTCACTTAAAATAATTAGGGATTTTAATTTTCATACAGAACATTAATATATACTGGATATTTTTCATACAGGACATTATTTATGCTGGATATTTTTCATGCTGGAGATTTTATTACTGGATATTATGGTACTGGATACCTTGGTACTGGATATTGATACCGGTAACTTTTTCTCTGTGTATACCCTTAAAATCATAGTTCTGATTCTGTCCGTCGTGATATGGTTAAAACAATGAATGCTCAGAACGCGTCATGGCTTTTCTTCATTGCCACAACGCGTTGAGATCGAATAGCATGTCACCAAGACACGAATTTCGCTATTTGGTCTTTCTGTGATTGCCACAACGCGTCGTGCGCGTTTTTATTAGAGCCATAACACGAATTTCGCGATGTGGATGTTTTACTGTGACCACAACGCGTTGTGAGCTATTTTTTCGCTCACTGAGCGTTTTCGATCTTTGAGCGTAACATATACACAAATCCAAAGAACAGCTGATTTTATTTATTTTGAAAATATTTCCGAAATTAAGAGGCTTGGAAAAAATGTTTACAAAACTTTTTGTAAAAATAAATAGAATAACAAACCGTTTCAATTCGCTCACCCGTTTGACCTGTATCGTGTATATAAATATAATTTTTTTTGGATTAAGGGGACTTCAAAACGAAAAAATATTTGAAAAGTACCACCCTTACTTGTGGTGTTCGAAAGGTAATAACGTAACCCAGATATTTTCAAGAGAACTGATGCCTATGCTTTCTTGAAAATCTCTCCGAAATCGGTCCACCGTCTCTCGAGTTTATCGTGATATAGTAGAGATATAACTACACAAAGGTTATTAATTTGGAAAAAATCTCAGAATTTATAATTAATTTATGAAAAATTGATTTTTTTTTTCGATAATCACAAAATTATTGCAGTCTTTTGCATTTGCAGTCATAAATAAATAAGGCGAGTTGTGTAAAATAAGGTAATTTGATTGTAAATATTTATCAAATACTTATTTTTCTAAAATAAATGTGACAGGCATTCTGAATATTTTGTATTTTAATATTGTGATTCTGATTTAAATTAAATGATAGTATGACTATTTCAAAAAGAGTTTTTCGTTTGTAACTTTTAATAAAAAAATATTGTCGATAACATTAAATGACAATTCAATGAATAAAATTATCGATAATTTTATTTATTGAAGAGTTCTTATCAGACGTTAATTAAAGATTTGATTAAATGACAATATACAGAGTGACCGGTAAATGCACGTATTCCTCTCGGGAGAAGAAACTATGACTAATTTGGAATTATTTAACCTCGTCAATTGTACAATTTGTATAAAAATCCTAATTTTGGGAGTTAATAATTAAAAAAAATTCTCACTGTTTGGCCTGAATTTTTCCATGATAGCTTACTAATTAGCCAATCTTCCTAAAACTAAAAACCACGAAATTTACTGTTAGATTTTATGGTATGTGTTAGAAGTTACAATCATTCAATTATCAAAAAAAGAAAAAAAAATGACACATTTCCGACACCCAAATATAGGTATATCATTCCAAATTAGTCATAGTTTCTTCTCCCGAGAGAAATACGAGCAATTACCGGTCACCTGTATATACAATATAACATGCATAATGGTGGGAATGTTGTACTATGTTGAGGGATTTGTAACAGTGAAAATTTCCTCGATTCTGTTTTTACTTAATTTTCCTCCAGAGCAAGAAAAGTAATGAAACGCAGATTCCTTGTTAGGAAAGGAGATTGTTGTAGAGTATACAAACGGTGAACAACTGAGGTCATTAGATACATAGACAGATAGATATATGTATATTTCCAGCTGCACGCACAGATCTAAAACTATCAACTCTTACAAAACATTCTGTTTTTGCTCGATTTTTCCAAAGGAAGCAAAGTATATGGAATGCAATTTCCTTGTTAGATAGGAAGATTGTAGAATATAGACGCTCGACAACTGACTTCATTGTATAGATAGATAAATAATTAAAGGACAGGAAATTTTTTTCCCTCTGCTTTCAGGTCTAGTTCATAAAAAAACACATTTTGGGTCGGCTTACAGTACTTTGTGCAGAAATACGCTCAGAGAGACAAATCTTCCCCGCCAAGTAAATGCTATAATATGCATATTATAGCATTTACTTGGCGGGGAAGATTGTATGGTTTGAGAACTATCATGATAGTTCTCAAACCATACAATCTTTGGTCCCCATTTTCTGAGACCAAACATTAATTTCGAACGAGTTTATTGCCATTTACGAAAATTTCATGAAATTATTAATGTATTAAGCGGCCTACACACATTGATACAAGCTGCGGTGCAGGCATCGACTCTATGTTTCATGAAACTTGCATCAGTTGCATAAACGCCTACTTAAATCGAAATCTATTGCGATGCCTGAATCGACTCCATGAGTATACAATACAAGTGCTTGACGAATATAATGAGGTACGTTTTGCCAACACCAATTTCATTAGCAGTAGTTGGGGCACTTTTTATACTCCGTAGAAATCAAAAAGGAAATGGTCAAAAAGATGGTTTAGGTATAGAAAGAAAACCTTATTCAAATGCTTTATTGGAAGAGCTAAAAGTGCATATTTTGTATTCCAAAAA
Organism: Xanthostigma xanthostigma; assembly: GCA_963575645.1. Lineage (NCBI taxonomy): Eukaryota > Metazoa > Arthropoda > Insecta > Raphidioptera > Raphidiidae > Xanthostigma > Xanthostigma xanthostigma. Next base: position 47,196,313 of record OY754464.1, read on the forward strand.
TCGTATGTAGATGATAAATGTTTATGAACTCTTCCCAAAATACACGATCACTTTCCATCATGGAATTTACACACACAAACAACAAAGTAACCTCTAATATGGCGCGGGAAAATAAATTAATATCGTCTTGGCATCGACGCAATTCTACACACGCTGAAACTTGCATCAGCATCGCCGAATCGCCGACCAAAATGGGATTCCAGGCTCTGCATCGCTGCAAGCCGCAACTGATGCCAAATACGTGATTCAGTACTACACACACTGCTACTTGCATCATGAAACATAAGAGTCGATGCCTGCGTCGCAGCTTGTATCAAGGTGTGTAGGCCGCTTTAGAGATAGAGAATCCTCTGAGACAGTGACGCTTTTTTAAGTTCATCAAGTATCTTAAGTTAAAGGTCATTCATTGTTGAACACTATGAATGTAATCGTATTGTTTCATTCAGGATTAATAAAGAATATAAAGTATTGTAGTTAACATAGCGACAAAAAATTGTAATATTAGCCCAGGTGAAATTATACTCACACAGTGGCGTAACAAAAACTTTTCCTATATATGCAGAACTGAATGTGGTAATGAGAGAAAAGAAATTAATGAGCCAGAGGCCCTATTAAAAATAATCTTAAAAAATTTATCAAAATACATTTTTTTTTTGGTGGTAGAACGGTGAAAATTTAGGGTTATAAGTATTTTTTTTTAATGGCAAGTCATAAAAAAATAAATTTTTGTCCAAAAAATAAAAAAAAAATTTTTGGAGAGGGATGTCCTTATCACCTAGTGGTTTAAAAAATAGCCTACGACCTATTCTTAGACCTACCAAGTATACACAAAAAATTAATTGCCACAAAACAGCCGTTTTTGATAAGCTTGTAATTTTGGACACCGAGATTTTCAGACCCAAGTTGTATTGAAAACTTTTTTCAGCATCAAATAACTGATTCATTCCCCCCAGTTAGAAAGAATTTCACCGAAAGACATTTCCCTATGTATTTGGTGCGGGATCCTGCAGTGTAAAAAACAAGGATAAATGTCAATATTCGAGGTGAAAACCAAATATGTGCGGTTCAATGATTATTATAGTACTAACAGACGGTCGAACTTGGTTCGAAGCGGACAGCGGATCTGGTCCGCTCCGTACCAAATCTGTTCGTCTGTACAGTAGTCTGCGTGTCCGCCCGGTTCGATGGGAACAGATTCGGTCGTCTGTTGCAAGATCCGCCGTACCATGTCCGTTGTCGGACCGGACCAAGTTCGACCGTGTGTTAGCACTATTAAAAAATTTAAAGATCTTATGGACGTATTTCAATATGGTCTAAGCCGAAAAAAAACACTCTCTTTTTATCTATAAATTCTGAAGCTCTAAGAAAAAATTCAAATCGATTCACTAGATAATTAAAAAGTTATAACGATTTTAATTTTGCACAATTTTGCAGGTATAGCCTTATGGCAAATATGCGTCGTCTGTGTGTCCATTCAAATTGATTGAATATGTAGGAAATATAAATTTAAACATATATTTGAAAGATTGAAAATATAGAATTTAGACATTAAGGAACATGTGATTAATTGGTGAGAAATATAAGTCTTTATTTAAAAAATATCGCTGTAATTATGTCACGAGGCATATTTTTATCTACGATTATTTCTTCCAAACATCCTTATATGTGCGTTTGTTAATTTATTTACCGTGCACATTTAAAAAACATCGAAAAGATGGATACATTGCATTATTTTCGAGTTTTCCCGGTTCAGAGGTGAACCCACCCGTTTAAAAAAAAAAATACTCTTAAACAGCTTTTTGAGATCCGTCTATAAATTTGTTATTTCCCGTTTTGATTGTGCAAAAAAATCCCCATAACGTTACGCCATTGCGTACGGGCAGATTCTCTATTATGTAAATTTACAATGTACCTTAGTGTAGTGGTTGAACAAAGGCGCACAGCGGTTCTAGAGCTCATCGCTGATTGGTCGCTGGCTCGTGCACAGCTGGCTACTGGTGCTGCGCCCCACTCTGTCCCCGGAGCGCCTGGCTCGAGGCACTGTGGAAACTCTGTCGGTCCGTCAGTTTCAGTTACAAATCCGCTGACGTTAGTTGCGCGGCGCGAAAACAACAAACTATCGTCGCATTTTAAGGTTAGGTTAGGGCTTATAAAAATAGAAAATTTACGTAAATGCAACGTAAGTTTTAGTTAGTCGTCTAGTCATGTATCGGTAAATTTATATATTATCAAATTAAAGAAAGTGTTTGAGTGAGTTGTGATTTAGAGCAGTTTAATTTTTAAAGTATTGACTTATTTTATAGCTAGAATAAAAGACACAGTGACGTTATACTATATATCTTATATTTAAAGTGTGGTTGAAATTCTTCATGGGGATATCTGGAGGTACGACAACTTGTCAGTGCAAAGCGGACAAATCGGAAAATCTCTTTGCACCGCTTCGTGGAAAAATGAAGGTGCTGAAGAAAATCAAAAAACGAATGGGATTTGGTCAGTGTTTATTTTTTAATTAGATTATAATCTAAGACCTGCAAACTGAATGTCAGTTTATTCAGATAATAATAGTTATTTAAATATTAATAGGTTGTAGATTATAGACGCTCAACAGCTGAGGTCATCAGCGTTTATACCTAATTTTAAAATATAAATCGGTACTCTTAACTGTGGCTATTTTTGAAGTAATGGAGTGAATTTTGAATTTCAAATTAATTTTTAAAACAGTCATCGTAATATTGAAAGTATGAATATGTACTAAGTCGATATAATCGTAGTCATCGGTGATCGTTTTTGAAAGTTCAATAGCTATGAATGACAGTTTGAAAATAGTTGAGTTTTCTTTGGTTGTAACTATTTAATACAGACATCCGAGCTATGATCTGAGAATTGGTGGAAGTGTCAGTTCGATTTTCTGTGTATTATAAACATAGGTACTGAGCCCATATAACCTCTGACATAAAAATAATGTTTTTGGAGTTATATTTAAAAATATGTCCTGTCCAGAACTGGTTTAACCAATTTTATTGTCACTTGACGATTTTTTTGCGATCGGGAGATATTTTAAAGAAACAAAGCCTATAGATGTCCGAGTATGTAGGTAGCTAGATACATAAAATGATAATAGATAAGTTCGTTTCAAGCAGCCAGTAAACGGTTTCGAAACCGTCACCCGCATGCGCAATAGCTAAAACGTGTTCTAAAATCGCCACTAACAACTTCGTTTTACCTACTGCGCATGTGGGTGACGGTTTCGAAACCGTTCACTGGCTGCTTGGAACGAACCTCATGAAACAATCTCCCCTAAAATGTCTTAAAGAAATTTAAAAATACGTCTTGTAGGAATTTAATCTCAGTTTGAAAATTCTCATGAAAATGTTTATACTTCCCTACAGGAAATCTATTGTTATACTAGCGGCTCTGTACGTGCTTCGCTACGTATAAAGTGAAATAATAAAACAATTTAATTGGAACATCTATCTATCTATTTTATTAATTGCTAGCTATTTTAAAATATACATGGGCGTATATGTGTGTATGTCGAGCATTCCGGCTGCGCCGTCGTGCTCGAAAAAAATAGCGTAAAGTATTTGTGGATAACTGGTCTTTAAAACACTTGCTCTATTTCGAGCACTCCGGCTGCGCCGTCGTGCTCGAAAAAAAAAGCATTTGTTTTAAACGATATTCAGTTTTTTTACATCCTCGATCTAGATATATGATTGTTAAGTTCGTTGCGCCATCTATTGAATATTCACTCAATCCAGTCAACAGGTATTGCCATCTTATATGGTTGTTAAGTTCGTTGCGCCATCTATTGAATATTCACTCAATCCAGTCAACAGGTATCGCCATATTATATGGTTGTATTATGACTGTCAAGGAATAGACAAATAATTTGCAATAAAATAATATTGCGACTATAAATTGAAATGTAAGCTATCCTATCTTTCAAGTTGGGTCGAATTGCACACGGTGTGCATTTCTTATTTAAAATCGGTTCAGTAGTTTAGGAGTTCATCGAGGACAAACGCGGACAAACAACGTGACACGTAATTTTTATATATAAAGATGTATGAGCTTGAAACTCCTGACCAAAATTTGCTAATGATTTCTGTTATTGTGCATTTGATGATGGATAATTATCAAAAAATAATTGACATTATTCTCAATTTTTAGAATTTTCTGAGAATTTTTTCCCAGTGAATGATAACGTATTATGACGATTAACAGACCATGATGATACATCTACATAGTACAATTTTAATACTCGCTAAATATATTATAAATTTATTATATGTACTTTTAAAGTAAATTATTAAATGTGAATGCCGTAGACGCTAATGACTTTTGTTGGCGAGCGTCTATAAACTGCAGTCTAATCTAAAACCAGTGCTAAATCTGTATACTTTAAAAGTGTATTTAACGTTGCAAGTCAGACCAGAAACATACCATAAATGTTTTTTTAATATAACAAACTGAAAATATTACACCTGCATCACAACAATATCCTGAATATCCAAGATTTTCTTTGGTCTGTCTTCACCATATTCCTTCTATGTTTATCGTCTTGTCCAAATTCCATAAACAATGCTACAAGACACGAATATAATATTTCTTCGAGAATTTTCCCGTAAAGAGTTTTCTTTTCAAAATATTTTCGTTCTCCGAGAATGTATACAGGATAAAATAAAATTAAGAACATTAGTTTCTTTGTCATATAGCCCATGATTCTCAATAAATTCACGTCGTTTGGGCACCAATTTGCAGATCAGCATAACTGAACAATGGACATTCATATCCAAGTTCTGGAAAGATTGTTCGATCAACCGAAAATCATGATTTTTGAGAAAAGCGACTTTTATCTTACTTTTACGTGCATCTATGATTTACAGTCTACTTCTCTCTCTTTCCCTACCAAAATTAAGTTCAGTAAACCATTAATTTCAACGTTCATATAACAGGAACGTCACGTTCCGACCCTTTAGAGTCTAGGTTAAGTATGAAATAAAGATTTTTTTTCTATTTTTGGTCTTTCGTAACTTCCGCGATTGCTCCAGTAGAAGGAAACCGTTTATCATTTACAATTGTCACGACACACATTATTACATTGGTATAGTGCTTGCAGAATGTTACAAATTACATTTTTATGTATAAATCAGGGAGGGACTTTCCTTTTTCTCTAATTGCGTATTATTTGCTAAAAAGAAATTATCTGGAAAAAAATACCTCGATACAGATCAGTGTTGCCAAACGTCCCGATTTTTTTGAGCGGGACAGCAATTGTTTTCAGAGTTTTTCAAAAACATTTGGATTAGAGCCGAATCTACGCGTTGCACTTGATTTTTGACGAGCCGAAAGACCAATAAAAATAGAAGTTTACCAACATATTAATGAACAGAAGAAAACTCTCCAAGAGTATCTTCAGCTAAGTACAAAAGTGTTGGCAACTACGACTTGTGAGTTTGTCAATAATTATTTTAAAATTTATTGTTTGAAATAAAAATATGTCTTGCTTTTGTGTAAATGCATTGTTTTGCATGTCTATTGAACACAAATAAAGGTAATATAAGTGCAATTCATAACTTTGACATTATCAACGGCTAAAAAGAAAAAGAGCGTAAGCAACGTTTTTTTTTTTAGAGTTATACGTACTTTACACAGTTTGAAATTTTTTATCTTCATTTTTTAAGGGCAATATTCATCACGAAAACATTCACAAAAGAAAATTTTGAAAATTTAATGAGGGATGTGTCTAATCAGAGTTATTAATACTGCACTTCCCATAATAATTAAGAAAGATCAGAGAGGAATCTCGCTCCCTATACGCTTCACATTGAACGAGTTCTAAGAGAACACCGACTGTGCAGCGAAATGTCTAATTCAGAAAAGTAAAACAATCGAGAGAGAGTTATAGACGCTAAACAGCTGAGGTCATCAGCGTATATTCTTTGTCATTAGTAGGCTGCTGCTATTGACAACTGAAAATTGTGTATGTAAAAAAACTTGTTAACATATCTTGTTCAAAATAATTTTCGTTGAAAATATATATAGGTATATATATTATATAATATAAAGTGCTACTATCTTATTTTTATAATCACATGTTTGGAAACTTAGACGGAGGGATACACTAAAGACCTGTCGAAGGATACCCTGCAGTAGGGGGTATGAGGAAATAAAAATTTTGATACCTCATTTTTTGTGTGGAAAATAGGTAATAATATTTAATTTTTTTTTATTTCATTGCATGATTGTATGGTGGTTCACATAAAACACTTGCCCACAAATTTTCATTAGAATCAATGAGAAAAATATGGCGGAGTCATTTGAGTTTGACAACGGAACCTGAAAACTTGCTCCCTTTTGCTTTTTAACCGATGCGTATGTATTTTGTAGAATGTAGATGGTAGCCCGGAACATAGACATTTATATGCTTGGAACTGGCAGGTACAAAAGTTCAATGATTTATCGCAATTCCATTCATTTTTAAACTGTTAAAGCATCTGCCATTTTCATGACCAGCTAACTGAGAATCATTACAAATACTTACATAAACATCTGCTTGAAGTTAGATTTTCGTGCGAGTTTTTCAATTATTTTACCTGGACAGGAAAACACGTTTCCAAACTGTATGTCTGTATGGGCATCAGTATTAAACGGCCAAACCGATTTTGATAAGCTTGGCACCTTGTCCGCTGGTACATGAATTTTGTAAGGTACTTTTTTCGCGATAACCTTCTGACGAGTCAAATTAAAAAATATATATAAGTACTCGAACCAGGAATTTTAAAAATAACTGAAAATTTACCTTTAGAGCATCGCATTATAGACGCTCGACAACCGAGGTCATTAGAGTTTTTTTTAAAGGGATTCTGAACTATCGGGAAAAAATGTTATTGAAAACAGTAAAATTGCGACAGCAGTGAAAAACCTACAAGCGATGTAAAAACTAAAAATGTGAACATAGCAGAACAAATTATTACTGATCTGTATGTCTGCGCTCAAATTCCCCTCTGGTAATAGGGCTATTTATTTGTTTATCGATCTATATTTTTTTCACGTGGGCGGAAAAAAGTAGTTCGAATTATTTTCATGATTCATAACGAGTCCAGAATAAATATCTTTTAGAATAAATAAACACTTACAAAAAATAAATATTCAGAAGTCTGGAGTTTATACACTGGTTTAATTCAACTTAATAAAAGACAGGAATGCTCCAATTTTTTAATGTTCTGATTAAAAAACAGATAGTAGTTTATGTAAGTATATATATCAAGGGTGGAATGAATTATATTACGCGAGTATGTGACGATTTCAGCGAGTTTTAACTTTTAACACACGATTAAAACAATTTCAAAAATGTATTGTGAAACCGTTTAAAATGCTAGATAAAAAAAATAAATCAACGGACTAAGTTAGACGAAGCTCATAACTTTTTTGCTCACTGAAGGAATATTTCTGTTGCCGTTAAAAATAATCTCGAATAATATAGGATGTCAGCACCTAAAATATTGCTGTATCTTTGCGCGTTGATTGTTTTATTAGCTGCTGAAAAAGAAAACACTACATTTTTGCTGTTTGTGTACGTTATAGTATATTATAAAATTTAACATTCGAAAGAAAGTTTTTTGATTAGATGTTTTGATTAAATTTATGTAAGTTTCAAATCAGAAAAGTAATTTATATAAAATAATAATATTATTTAGTTTTGCATGAGCACGCCCGCGAACAACTTCACGCTACAATTTCCTCCCCATTTATTACTTATAAGTTATATTGTTTGTCTGGGGTGTGCAGGCCAACTTTTTATTACAACGGTTCATGAGCGTTGCAAGTTATTTTCCGTATGGATTGTGAACAAAAGCTAAAATTTAAAACAGTGCACTTTCTTTATATTTTGTGATAATCTCTCTCTACAGTTTTTTTTCCTAAATTAATTAATTATCTGTATTTTTTTATATACTTTTCTATACTATTTTAACATTTACTATACAATAGTCTGTAACCAAAATTAAATGAGTAACTCATCATTATAGTACGGTTCGCTTAATGGAGTGGCAAAGCAATGAAACAATGTAACGCATACCGTTCCATGCATTAAATCTATGCCGCTTATATTAAATTGTGAAGTACAATTAGTGTACATAACTTTTCTGTTAAAACGTGCGGTGACGCGGGTAACAAGTATTAAATATTATAAAGTTTGCCATTTGTTTGCATGGTTAAATATTATGTCTTCACATGTAAAAATTAACCAAAGAATGCTTGTCAGGTACCTATAACTGATTCATTTTTGACAGATATTCAAAACAAAATAACAGCTGATTTTTTTTATTTGGAAAATATTTCCGAAGCTATGAAACTTCAAAATGTTTACAAAACTTTCTTGTAAAAATAAATGAATGAAACATATACTGTTATAATAGAAAAACCAACATTTTAGCATATATCTCTTCTGATGTGCTTCCGCCGACTATCTCCAAAAAACAATAGGCCCAATTCATAACTGTATGTCAAACATTCTCAAAATTTGAGTTCAATCCGCTCATCCGTTGACCTATCTAGTGTTCACAGAGAAACCGGAGTACAGATTTTGTCCAAAAATATATTTTTCAAACTCGGGGGACCGCAAAACGAAAAAATTTGTAAAATTTTGAAAAATGAATTTGACCTAAATTGGTACCATTCCCAACTTGTGTAATTGGAACGGTTATCTGTTTTTTGTATCGAAACTTTAGTTTTCAATTGCACACACCCCCAACATTATGCATTATATTAACGCTTTGTGCACCCGAGCTGAGTTTCGCTCCTGCAAATAGTTATATTATCTAGTTTAATTTCGAAAGAAATTGATTCAAATTGTAGCTTTTCCAAATAGTCCAAGAACGATCTTCGTGAAATACCTAAAATCTCAAACGGCTAAAAATTTCAGTGATCGTTCTTGGGGTTACAAGAAACTATTCTGACTATGAAAAAGTGTGCTCCGATTTGCAGTTAGGGTAGAAACAGCCCCTTTAAATTTTGTTTTCTAATTATCTCACAAACTATAAGATATATGAAAAAAGGTTTCGACAAAAAATTGTAGATTTTTATATTTGCTATAAAAAAGTACTCCACCCTCTTACCCCTATCTACAATAGTTTACCCGTAAACCGCCCCTAAATGTGAAAAAAATGGAAATCATTTGTTTTTTCGGCAGATTCGGGTTTTTTGTGACGTTTTAAGAAGAAAATAGTCTTTGCGTTTTCTTCGAAAAATGAACATTATAGAAATTACAAAAAAACGATACCCCTTTGCACGATACTGTAGTGAGAGAGATAGCGCGATTGTCGGAGCTTGTCCCACTATATCATCGTCAGCTGTCAAAATTAAAAACAATAATTATTAAAATCAACATTAATTACTAACCATAGCAATTAATATAAGTTAGGGGGTATGGTACTCCGTTTTACTATTTAAACCGTAAAGTATTTTTACAAAATATTATATAAAAATATTTAACACTTTCAATTTCAGAATTTTTTTTTTGAAAATATTTTTTAACTTAAAATATCCTGAAGAAAAATAATAAAATTATGCCCTTACATTATATTTTTTGTCACAAGATCATAAAAATAATCTTATTTTTTCAAGAGAAGAATCCTAAATAATTATAATTACTTTTGTCGCAACATAATTATTATTTTTCGTTTTTCGTATTTTTTCCTATGTATACCTACATATGCATTTAATTTTATGTCAGGATATAATAATATTGTATTTTGTTTGTCAGTACCTATCTACCTACATAAAAAAATCCACTCAAAAAATTTTTCTGAAATTGAATTTGTTAAATATTTTTATATATTTTTTTACATTCGAATTTTTATTAGGTATTTATTGTTAAAAATTTATAGTCAACATAAACTTGTTACCATGTTTTTTGTCTTGTTGATTTTCATAATTATTGTTTTTAATTTTCTGTATGTACTTGAAAAACTCTAAATCTATAGATTTAGACATTTTCAAGTACACACTTGAAAAACTCTAAGTCTATAGACGTCTATAGATTTAGACTTTTTCAAGTACATGCAGAAAATTAAAAATAATAATTATGAAAATCAACATTAATTACTAACCATAGCAATTAAAATAAGACAAAAAACATGGTAACAAGTTTATGTTGATTATAAATTTTTAACAATAAATAAAAAATACTAAAAATTCGAATGTTAATATTCATAACATAATATAGGTACCTATTATATATTTGAAAATAATTTTAAAATCAATAATTATCATATTAAAAATTATCAAACACATGGAATCATTCAATAAAACATTCTTATTGAAATTAAAAAAAAATATACCTACTTTTTGGGCAAGATGTTTTGATTATTATTGAAACGTGTCTTTTTTGCGTGGCATTTCTGTGACTTCATAGGCCATTTCAAAAATTTTGTTTAAAAAACCATAAAAACACGCCACGTAAACAACGGTACAAATAAATTTCTAAAATAAATGTAAAAATATAATTCAAATTTTTTGAATTTTCAAGTTTGATTTTGAATTATAGTTATGGTAACGTTTATTTTAAGTTTGTTTTACATTTTAAAATCATGGATACGATTTCTTTATAATAATTCACGACAATTAGATTACACTATTGTAAAAAGGGGGTAATATCCGTTTTTTTGTAATTTCTAAAATAATCGTTTTTCGAAGAAAATACCAAGAGTAATTTCTTCTCAAAATGTCACAAAAAACCCGAATCAGCTGAGAAAAATAATAATTTTCAATTTTTTTACCTTTAGGGGCGATTTATGGGTAAACTGTTGCAGATAGGGGTAAGAGGTTGGAGCACTTTTTCGTAGCAAATATAAAAATCTACAACTTTTTGTCGAAACCTTTTTTCATATATCTCATAGTTTGTGAGATAATTAGAAAACAAAATTTAAAGGGGCGGTTTCTACCCTAACTGCAAATCGGAGCACACTTTTTCATAGTCAGAATAGTTTCTTGTAACCCCAAGAACGATCACTGAAATTTTTAGCCGTTTGAGATTTTAGGTATTTCACGAAGATCGTTCTTGGACTAAAATGGGAAACCACTTTTAGATTGATTCGTTTTCACAATAACTCATAAAATTGCAACTGAAAATCGAGAGCAGTTGATATGTCAGTAAGTACGTCCGAGCTGTACAGATCGTAATTTTAGACGCATCGCAGCTGTTTATTTTTTTTTTTCGCTTTGTTTACTATCAAAGTAGAATTCTATTGAAATTTATAGAAACACGTTCAGTAGTTAAATTGTTGTTTTTTTTGTAGAGGATGTATTAATATGATAACCTCGCCCACCATAACGGGGCGCTTATGTACATGTGGTTCATAATAACCTCGCTACTAAAAATAGCTTTTCTAGTTACAGAACTTCCAGATATACATCAATATTTATAGTTGAAACAGGGTTGCCACCCGCTTAGAGCAAACCTAAAATAATTAACTTCATGTCACACTCACTCAATCCGCGGAGATAGGAGCGCTTATTCAACATTATGCTCTTATATTATAATAGATAGTTATGTAAGGCGCGGACAAATCTCGAACGGGATTCGTTTTATTAGTCCTTTACTAAATAAATTCAAATACAATTGTGAAACAGTCCAAGTTTGATATTTTATTTTTATTGGTTATGGCCACTTTAAAGATGAGTTTAAGCCACGCTTCTTCAGTGGCGCCACTAGCTGAACATAATATCTTATGAGGAAAATGCAATGTGTATTCTGACGAGAGAGTTTTAAAATTTAAAAACACAGTCAAGACACTTACCCAAGTGACATTACAATACTAGCTTTTCACGTGTATAAACATTCTCAAAAATTTCTTCTACAGGAACTGCTCTATAAATCCTACGTTTATAATATGGTAGCCGAAATTATGTTCCCTGTCTTACTTCAGTAGGTACGAATGAAAATACTGTTCCAAAGATGGAAAACCCTGTGATAGATGGCTACTAGTTATGTACCAACGTAACTTGAATTTATACCATATTGCATGACTAATGACATCAAAATTTAATGTTTCATAAAGTTAAAACTTTTAATACGTTCGTTTTACATCTTATCCAGTACAATTCCATTGATTTGCACTCATCTAGGAAATCGGAAGATTTCTCCAGAGTCTCACTTCCTGTGTTTTCTAGAGTAAAAATAGACCATATTAACGAAATTGAAGAGACTGAAATTTATATAAAAAACAACAATTTGGTCACTTTTTACTACAACAATTTTATCAAAATATATATCTAAAAAATATAAAAAATAATTAATATTTAAATTCTAATTAGCTTTTTATAAAATTTTTCAAAATTATTATTAATGATTATCAAAATAATGAAAAAATAATAACAAACAATTTTTTCATTATTTTGATAATCATTAATAATTTTGTTATTTTGTTAAGAGTTATCGTATTTACTAAATAATTGAGAGAATATTACTTTTATTTTATTGAATCACACACACTAAACTAAAAGTAGGTTTCAACTTCAACGCAATACGTATTTTTCCTCGATTTTTTATGCCTGATACAATACCTTCTGGACAAGAAAAAACCGAGTTTGAATGCATCTTAAAAAATCTAGATAACAAAAAATCAGCGAGAAAAGTTATACGGAGGTTCCATTACTATTTTATTTGTTTGGTGATTGTGTAGCAAATTATTATAGGAGTTGTTTATTGTTTGATGTTTATTATTAGTTTCCAAAGGTTAATGGAACGCGATTATCTGGAATCATTCGGTAGCTTTTCTTGTTTATATATTCTGTATACTCCCGTTATATATAATTTTTCTCGTAATATTTTTTTCAGCGCTTTTATATTTGTTTATAGCTCCGCTATGGCACGATTTGCGAACTGATGTAAAACAGACTATCATCACATCTATTAAAACTTTATAACGGAATTAATATATTCGTTATAAAATTTCAAATCTGGTAAATCCTCACTAAAACGCGACTCGTTTAGCTTAGTTCTACTGTAATGCGACTTGTTTACGGTATAGTTTTACTATAACGCGATTTCATTTTGATATATCTCGAGTCGCTCAGCGAAATTTCGCAATAGCGCGGATTACAAATCCCAATAATATTATTTAAAGTCCCTTTTAGCAGACATAAATTCTAAAAATGGCTAATTCGGCCTATAGATATCCAGTAAACAACCCATAACTCAGTCTTATTTTTCCAATTATTACAAAATTATGATTTTATTTAGGTACTGACCTTTTTAGATTACGCAAACGGTAACGAAAAGTAGCTAAAGCGAAGCTGTTTGTGGCGATTTTGGAACACATTTTAGCTACTGCGCATGCGGGTGACGGTTTCGTTACCGTTTGCTGGCTGCTTGGAACAAACTTATTGTCTTCCATGATGAGTCGTTTCTTAAAACTAAACCTTAAAATAGCAATAGGTACCTTATTTATACCTACGTAATTTTTAACATTTAACATTTTTTTACGTATGGATAAATATTATTGTATATTTCGTACAATACCATTGATTTTAGAGTGATGTCTATGCGTAACATAGAAATTAAACACAACTTAACCTGTTTTTATACGTTTACGCATGCGTAACGATCATAGAGGGTATGTTCCAGTTGAAGTCCGATTATCTTCGACGAAATCGAAACAACTTTAACAGTTAAACAAAAACGCATCGATACACGCCAACAAATTTTCATAAATACATAAATTTCTTCTTTTTTTGTGGCATGCCCAGTTTCCGGATGTTGTTACCAGTTGTAGTGAATAATCGTAAATCATTATAAACGCTCGACTACTAAGGTCTTGAGCGACTATCGTTATCGACATTTCGTTCAGGCGTTAACCTATGGTTATAACACTAACTAGGTCTGTTTGGTATCGTGCTCCAGTGTAAAATGTGTTCAAACTTTTGACACTATTGCGTTTGTTATACATAGTGTAACATACATTGACTTGTTTGATATTTCAGCGTCGGAGAAAAAGTGTAAATACTTATAGCAATCCCAACTCTTAAATAGGGGAACGCAGTGTAGTATAGATTATGAGATGACGACTTAATACTTATATATCCACAATTTACAGTTTTGGTAAACCTAACGTACACTTTCGATGTAAATTTCACTAAGTTATCTCTATTCTAATATTTGACTTAGCGACACAACTACCAAAAGATTTAATTTATTAAATGAAATTTTCACGATATATTTTCATAATAAAACGGGAAATTTACGTTGACAATAACCTAAAACCGCTACAGCGAACACGTATTTAAACAGTGCTTTCAGTTTCGAGTACTTCGGTACAATAAATACAAGAGAGTACTAACAATACGAAGAACCCTCCAATATCTCTCTCTATGGGTACATTATACAAAAGGCTCGAGGGACTATGCATACAATATGAGCCATACACATGTATAAATAGTATTACAGGAGTACACCAGTGACTCCCAAAATATCCGATAGCGACCCGAAAGAACCAAAAAACCAATTTCGTTTTTTTTTTACCTAAACAAGGTAAATAAATGTTTGTCATCGAGTGGCAGGACTTCCCAAATTTAGCTATAATACATTTTTTTTTTATTTTTCTGAAGCTTTATTCTATCCCAAGAACATTTCGAGAAGTGAAGAAAACTTATCTCAACGAAGAGATGAATATGATCCGTGGTTGAATATGATGTTTGGAAGAAGAAATTCTTCGTAGCATATAGGATCAGAAAAAAGCAATACTATGATAGAAATTGCATTTATTATGCTGACGTTTCGACAATTATTTAATAATAATTAATAAATAATTTTCGAAACGTTAACATCTTAACATAATAAATGCAATTTCTACCATATTATTGCTTTTTTCTGATCCTATGCTACGAAGAATTTTTTCGTCCAAACATCATTCCGAGAAGTGTGTATACCTCAATGTGATTGTAAACATATCGGATAATTCCGCTACTAAAGTGACGTGAATTACGACAATTATATCCCGACCTCTGATTGGTCACATTGACAATCCAGCAGATTTTCACGGTTTCCACGAAAAAGTTTTAAAATAATATTTTTCGGGTTATCACATACCGGTTTAAGCGCAGCTATTTAAAATGTACGCATTTTTACAAGCTGTTATTTAGTTTTTTGTCCTTGTTTTGTAATTAAGAGGGAGGGTATGTAACAACGAAAAAGTTTATTTATATTATCTATTTATTTATGTATGAGGAAATCTGATTTGGTTCAAATAGTTTAGTCCTAATTGTCCGGTCCGAAGAGTTTTTGAGCCCTTCTAGAACTTGAGCAACACACTTTTAGAGAGAAAAATAAAGTTTTAAATGGACAACGCAGAGAAAGTATGGCAGCTATGTTAAGAGTTAAGACAAGGTATACCTACTTTACACATCGGTATGTGTACTGCTGTAATGTTTACATTATGTATTATTTAAATAGGTAGTATATGGTTTAACATTCACGAGCGCAAGTACCTAACGTCATAATAACGTACATATATGGAAATAGAGTAGACATGTGGAGTGAAGATATTAACGCTCAGAACACATCCATCAGACTGGAAAAGGACACACATCTATTGTATTTTCGCCAAGGGGAGATACGTTGAGAGCTGTCAGATTGCACGTTGGCGGGGCCGGACGTTGTAATCTTAGAGCATATATTATATAGACACTAGCTTGCTGATGTATCGGTTCGCGAGATTTTCGGGTATTTCGTATCGGCGAGAGGAACGATCTTCCAGATTTTTTTTTCTGTATTGGCGCACTATCAACTGGCACCCAAACTATTCTACATAATTAACAATCTCTTACATTTTCAATTTTTATTGTTTGTACGTATATATAAATACTGGCGGTATATTTGCCCGCGAATTCATCCGGGTATAGATGATAACTTTGACCCAATCGAAGTTTTTATACGCTTTATATTAGTTTGGGTTGTAACTAAGTATGTATGTCCGTAACGGAATCTTTGAGCATAATTTTCACCAATTTCCCGAAGTCTGATTAATTTGAAACTTTGCATACGTATCAAGGACCGATGACAATGCAATAATTTGATAACAGTTTCCCATTATCCTTATTAGGACCCCCAGGATTAATAAATTCTTTTATAGATCCTCAAACTAAAAAGTGAAAAATAAAATATAGTTTAAAAAAAACTAAAAAACACGCTTTATATCGGACTAAAAAGTAAAAAATAATTGTTTTAAAATAAGCTTAAAAAGCGTGGGGCGCTTTGTTCCACATTTTCGTACATCGAGCGCCCAACGCTTTTTAAGCTTATTTTAAAACAATTATTTTTTACTTTTTAGTCCGATATAAAGCGTGTTTTTTAGTTTTTTTTAAACTATATTTTATTTATATAAAGCCCATGAACATGTATTTCTTTATTTTCTAAGAAGAGTATTTTTCCGAGTTTCCCGTTTTTAGTTTAAACAATTTCAGAGATAAAGCGCATCCTTTATGAATGGTTCCACTCCTTTTTTTACCTCTTTGATTTTAATAAAGAATGTAAGGGAAAAAAATCGATCTTATGTGCTTATTTTTAATGAAAAGTTCGTATGTATTCAATACCTTTCGCTTTAACGATTCGTGAAATTTGAACATTTTTTCAAAAACCTCTACATCCTCTTTTGACCCTTTAATTGAATTTCGAAATATCCCTTAACGGGTGCGTACGTTACAAAATAAACCTAGTGTTCAAATTTCAAGTTTGTAGGCTGTATTGCTCCTGAGATTTCGTGAAAAATGAAATTTTACTTACTGAATGTAAAATCTATTCCGTTCTATGATACAAGTGATTATTAGGTTAACACGTTGACTAATAATTAATAGTAATTTTGTGGTAAACGTCCGCGTTTCCAATAACCATGTGTATTTTACTAAAAAATGAACAACAACCGTAATGTTCCATGATCGGCTTTATCCTGTCAAAATTGACATTAATCGACTTTCTCGCGAGTGAAATCGCGAACCTAATCAAATTGATAATTATTATTTCAAGTTTTGAGATAATTAGTATTAAAAAACGCACTATGCACAAGTTTTAACAGCAGCTGATAGTGAACCAAGTGCAAGTGCGACCAAAGTCGGTCCAGCAGCTGTCGCATAATGCTGACAAAAATTCGGGGAATAGTAAGTGATTGTATATGTGATGTGACAATTTGTTTAAAACGAGTAACAGCAGGTTTTAACAGTCACAGGAGATATATATCCTTTGCACGTACCTCCTATTAAATAGTTGATTTTCACTATGTTTTTAAAATTTTTGTCATTTCACTTTAGAACAAACGTAATTTCTATAATAGTAATTATAAAAAATACAGCTGACGAACAGTGATTTGCTGTGAGGGTGAACGCGACCAGTTTTGCTTTACTTTACAGCACTAGTATGTAATGGGTTACTTTGCATGCCTGTGTGCATGCACGTAAGGTAGCTATTTTATAAGGGGTAGTGCAGAAATAAGTTTTTTCCGCCTAAATTTCATACAAACAAAGAAAAAAAATTACTGGCAAAGGTGCCGTTATAAGGTAGTCAGAAACCTGGAAAATTTGGAATAGTCGAACAGTATTATAGGTCAAGGAAAACATGAAAATGTGGGGGGGAAATATCTCCACAAGTAGATTTTAAATTTGAGAATTAGAAAAATACGTGTTATTTTACGAGAATCGTTACGATAAGAATAATCGTGTTTTAAGCACTGCAAAACCTGAAAAGACCCGGGTTTTTTAAAGCGACACGTCTTTAAGCACGATAGAGTAATGAATAAGATCCACACGACCTGAAAGTGTAAAGAAACGCTACACCCCCACTCATCTGCGTTTTTTTTTTTGCTACAGTGTGACGCTGGGAAGACATCGCTGCATCTTATGCGTATGTGTTGATAATCGACACGAAGTTTCACGTCTATAGTGTAAAATAAGACTGTCTCGTTTTTTCTTCTTCAAATATTTGTGTATTTTAGTAGGTATTCCACAGCCCTGGTAATAATAGATGTATAGCTAGTGTAATGCTAGTGTAATATTATGTAAATTCCTTTACGCCATTCGAGTTTCTGTTGAACTATCAGATATCAAACTTGTGTAAGTTTATAATAAATTAATATGTATTATTTATATTATGTACAAAGGTACGTTATTTACTTAATTATAGAATAGCAAAAACTGTTAACTATATAGGCGTGAAGATTTAACACGAAGATATTAATGTAATATGACGTCTGCTTTACTCGAATTACTGTCAAGCTGATAGCGCTATAACTGTTATCGTCCCCAATTACGAACAAAAAACTTTTTGCGAAAGATTTCAAAGGTTTCAAGTACCTATACCTATAGTTATTTCTTTCAGCTTGCACCAGATGTATAAATACGCGGATTCCTTCTTCGATTTTTGCGCCAGTCGTTTAATATTATATTATTTTTGCAATTAATGTCGGATTCACGTATATTCAACTCTATTTTCAACTGATTGTACTCACGTATTTTAAAGTTTTTAGTCTCTATTTCTCACGTAAAGTGTCTCCTCCTACGCTACTCGGCCAATATCAAAAATGTGCTCGACAACATTTAACTTCAGATTAAAAATGTTTTTTTTTTTATTGGTCTATGACTGCCGCGATGTGAGGATGAAGGAGAAGTTGAAAATACATGGATTAATTAGTCCCGACAGGTTGAAAAAACATGAGCTCTACTGCAATATGGTAACTGAATTTTTGAGAGCGTCCTTAAACCCTTACTAAAATTAACGGCACTAGTTTAAATCAACGTTTCCTAAACATATTTGCCTAGGACTCCTAAGATATTAGCAAAAATTTCGCACCAACTTATAACATTCAGATGTAAACGTCACTTTTATACTATGTGGTGTAAGCAACATACGAGTAGGTATTACTGTTTTGCCAAATGGCGTTTATGCAGAGACGAGTCGACGGGACCTCTCGGAAATACTCATTTTAAGAAACGCTGGTCTAGATAAAACTACTTTTACGGGATCTCAACTGACTTTTATTGAACCGTGGTTATTATTTTTATTTATCTGTAAAAACATATTTACAAAATGGCTGTTGGAATGCCTTGACGAATTGTCACGGAAGTAACGCCAAACTTCTACACCACTTGATCAACTGTCGACAATTTTTGGGATGATAATAGATATACCTATAGCTATCATCGTAATCGAATCTTAATGTGAATGTATTTCTTGAGGGTATCGGAAACTTCCAGTTTCTGTATGGTTGTTGAAACACCCTGTACACGTACGTAATACATAATATTTTAATAGTATACAGACATTAGATCCCCATATGTGTGGTTCTAGTCGAAGGGGAGGAAATCTTTTAATTCCAGCACATCTGCTTAGTTCCCCTGCTTTTACATTGATGCAGTTGGGAAAAGTAGATTATTACAGTCGTAAAGATCGCAACTAACATCTAATAAAATATGTATAATAAATTGCAAATGATTTTTCGTTCAATGGAACAATTTGTTATGCTTTTCGTAACGAGTGCATATTATACGAGCTTTTACTCGTGACTTCGCGAAATTCAATTCGTATTTTTTCATTTTCATAAACGCAGTTTTTAGACTAGTAGACGAACTAAAATTCTAGTTTATTTGGCTTAATTGTTTTATAAATTGTCGAAATTTAGATAAAAGTACGTTTTTATTTAGTATAGGTACCTGTAATTAGCATTGTTTAAAATATTTTAATCAATGCTATTAGTTTGTTTTGATTGTATTTTTTCATGGATAAATCCTATAAGGAAAAGATTGTGAATGTATTTTTTTTATAAGTATAAGAAGAGTTGACCAATTTTATTACTTGAAATTATATTAATTTACAAATACATAAATTAAAAGAAAGTAAGTTGCTATGCTTAAATGAAAATTGTATTTAAATTAAAAGAAAAGATATCTATTGTAATACACTTGTGTATCTATCTCTTCCGAATCATGAATATAGCCCTGGAAGTTTGCACTACCGTAATATGACGGTGAATGACGTCACAAAAAACGAGTGCGTTGAAATAAAGAATGGGATTTTATTTCTATTCACTTGTTTTTATGACGTCATTCACCGTCATATTACGGTAGTGTTTCTTTAGTAAACTAGGGTTTAATGGGGATGCTTATTTGTAATTTTTAGAGAATTTTAATGGACACACATTTTTTGGAGTTTTTTATTGAAATTAGTAATCTCAAGAATTTAAAAACTTGTGAAAAATAAAGCTGTCCTAAAGTATTTCACAAAACTGCAATTACAGATTTCACCTGTTCTCAGGTTAGTATCTGAAAACTGGATATTGTGGTTAATGAACCATCATAACTTTAAAATTTTGCAGTTTAAAAAAACAGACCGTCTTTAATATTTGCGGTAATAAAAATACGCATAACTGTGTCCATTAAAACAAACCTCAGGAAACTTAAAACATATATTTCGATTGAATGTAAAATAAAAAAACTTCTTAATAAAATTGAACTTCCTTCAAAAAAGACCACTGAAAAGCGTAAAATAATAGTTTTCAGGTCGGCACCAATTTAATTACTGTAATGTTTTATGTACCTGTTAGCGTCTATTAAATTGGCGGCGACCTCAACACTTCATTATTTTGCGTCATTAAGTGGTCTTTTTTGAAGAAAGTTAAATTTTTTTAAAGTTTTTTTTATTTTTTGTTTTTAGTGGCTTTGCAATACGTAGTTTACATGTTATTAACAGTCTTCTTCCTTAATATTTTAATCCTAAACTGGAAAAAGCTGCTGAACTAATTTAAGGAAAATTTATATCAAAAATCACCTTGAAGGTATTCCCTATTAAATAGAAAAAGAATAATCAAAATCGGTTGGTCAATTCTGAAGATATGAGATAACATAATATATAAAAACACATTATTTTTTTTAAATCAGTTTAAAACAACTAGATCGTTTTAAAAAAAATTGTGTAGTACCGGTCGGTAAACATTCTGAACCAAAAGGGGTCGAAATTTATCAAATCGGTTAATCCCTGTACAACTTATGATTAAACTACAAAAAAAAATATATAATTATATATTATATTATATAGGTACGTGACGAATTGATTATGGATTTTTTTTGGCGAAAGTCTTCAATCTTTTCCTTCTTCTATGGTATGTTTTATAGACGCGGTGAGTAAATATGACACATCGGTGGTCCCGTAGGGAAGACGGGATAATGTAGTAGGTGGGGGCGTTAGTCTTTTGTTTTGTGTACACTGCCGACGGGAGGACGTGAAGGCGCGCGGGATATATGAAGTACGATCTCCTGTGGGAATGCCAGCTGTTATTTTTGTGTGGATTATATGCGTATTTGTGATTGGCTCGATGACTTCGTCGTCTCGGCGGTAATAGAGAAAGTTGACGAGATCCCAAAGTGCGCACGGAATACACGAAACTGATATTTAAGCTAATATTTATAAAAATAAATGTCTGTCTCTCTGTTCGAGACCTATATGGGCTATGAATTCCTATATCATTCATTCGATTACAATGCAGCTTTGGTGAGTTGTTATGTTCGCGCCCGCGGAGGTTTCTAAAAAAAATAATTCAATGTGTATAACCATTGTGTTTTAAAGTGGTACAGTAATACGATGGAGCCAAAGGCTCCACTACTGTTGAGACAAGACTATTATGGTGGAGTTAAAGACTCCATTACTGTTGTCGATTCCGAGCGGGGCTCAGCCCTGAAGGGAAGACTTATAATACAATAAAGCCGAAGGCTCCACTACTGTTGTCGCTGCTGTTTCATCTCAATCGCGTGCGATGCCGCAGGTAGTGGCTAGTTTAATTTAAATATGATGAAAAATATGTTTTCGATTTTATTTGATTCAACCGACTCTTACACCTAACCCAATATTTATTTATAGCAAATATACATTACTTTCGCGAAAATTAAATAAAATAAGGCGGGGAATTGTGCGATTTCAGAACAATCTTCTATCTTATATTAATACATAATCTATCTATTTATAAGAAATCACTTTAGAATCGTGTAGGTATCTGGAGTTGCAGACAGATATAGATTAAGTATAGATGCTCGAGGGTTGCTATGAGAAACTACAGTTCAATCGAGATGACAAATACTATTTGTGAACTGCGAAAATTTGACAATTCAAAAGAAATTTACATAATTTGAATCTTCTATTGTGTCGCAATTCAGAGACAAAAATAATCCGCAATAGCCTCATATGAATTAAGCAATTTAAAGCTTGTTCGTTTATAGTTTTGGATCACGCTTCTAGGGTTCGTTCGACCCTAAAATATCAATAGATGTTCTATAAACATTGACAGGTCAATGATTTGTGATAATTTTCACACAATATTAAACGCATGCGATATTAGAGTATCACACGCTAAAGTACCAAAGGCATTTTAGTTTCTTTTTCGCTTATAGGTATAGAGGAAAAGGGTTTCTAAAATATTTTATGGATGCGCCTGATTTTTTATCTGTATTCCGATCACCAGTTGTCCAACTTTACCCTAATCTCTCCCACTTTAAAAGAGCTATACTCTATCTTTCGTTCATTTTTCTGTGACAAGGAAAACTATTTTATGACGTAGATAACTTTGTTTTTAAGTTGCTAGCCGTGCAATAATGCCGATTTTGACAGGAGCCTTATTATAAAGTCAACGTAGCCGGCTAAAAAGTAACCAGTATATTAAATTTGGTTACCAACTAATAGTGAGGCAAGTTTTATCAAGACCAGTGTAGCCGTTCCTGTGTGATGCTGGTATAGACAGACAAACAAAATATTGATTTTTTCTGTCTGAACGGTATACAAACTGCCCGAAAAACCCGCCAGAAAACAAATCAAAACCTCTATAGTTATTGTTTTATTTAGTTTTATTTTTATAGATATTGTAAATTATAGACGTTCGACAACAGAGATTGTAACCATCGATAGTTTTAGTATTAACAGTCCATATTAAACTGAAAAAGTCAAATTGAATTTGCTTAAACTTAGGACATCTCGTATAATTTATACACGTGTGTATTTCGATAATACAATAATACCTCCCACAGTTGCCGTCATGCTTTTGTTTGCTTCTGACAGTCACTTGTTGGCGGGAGACTTGATGTTTGTTTTATTTTTAGACTAATTCTGTCACATTTATTAGATGAAATGCGTGATTTCATCCTGAAGACAAGACAATAAATATCTAACGCTCTTCTTCTGAAAAACTAACTTTATACAATTTACAAGTACGGATGAAGGAGAAGTTGAAAAAACATGCTCTACTGTAGATACAAACAGACTGAATATCAATGTTTGGATAAATCCCACGGTATCTCGTCACAGATTATATTGGTTTTCAAGAATAGAAATTTGATATCGTCTAATCGTATTGTTTACTAAAAATAAACAGTTGATAAATGTAGGTTAACGCCGTACATATTTATTTAATCTTTTAGATATTTTTCTATTTACGTTATCTGACCTTTCTGTCAAAATATATACATTCGATGAGTCAAATCCATCTAAAATCTAAATAAACGACTTGAAAGTATCAATTTTCTTATAAATACTTGGATATTGGTATTTGTTTACCTTAAAATGTAAGTATGTAGAAGAACATTGTATTCAATTAATTATTATACGTGTAACATTTTTGGAACGCATTCTTGCACAATGAGAAAACAAAAGTGCGTAATACCTGAAACAGTTGCAACAAAACACTAGCGAAGGTTTTTACAGATATCAAAAAAGAGTATTTACTTGTTTGTTAATTTCGCCACACATTTTAAATAAAGATTGCTGAGTATTTAGAATGAACAAGTATGAAATGGTTAATTCTTTGCCGAATTATTTTTATCGTCAACTAATTTCTTTGACATTTAAATAAGCTATACCTACCTGAAACTAGGAGACAGTAAATTAATTGTTTAGAATCTTAGACACAAAAACGGATGAAATTTTTGTATAATATACAATTTTCTTGTCAACATGGTATCTTACAGCCATACTCATTTTACCATTCCAATCCACAAATGGGGAATGGTACTATTGAGGTCAAAAATCACTTTTCAAAAATTTTACAATATCTTTTCGTTTTGAGGTCTCCCGAATCCAAAAAACATATTTTTGGAAAAACTCTGTGCGTCTGTTAGTCTGTGAACACGATACAGGTCAAACGGATGAGTGGATTGAAACCAAATTTTGGGAGGATGTTTGTCATGCAAATATGAAGAGCCCTATTGTTTTTGGGGAAAATCGGCGCATGCGCAGAAGAGATATATGCTATAACGGTGTTTTTTATATATAATAATGGTATACTTTTCATAACGGCTTATTATTCTATATATTTTTTCAAGAAAGTTTTGTTAAATTTTTTCTCTCTAAACTTTATAGTTTCGGAAAAATTTTGTAAATAAAAAAAATCAGCCGCTCTTTTGTTTTATGGATCTGTCAGAAATAAACTAGTTCGGCATGCTTTGATTAATTTTTGGCGTGGAACATGTTATGTAGGTAACCATGGCAATGAATAGCAAATATTATATTGTATATACCCGCGTCACCTCACACGATATCAGAAATGTTATTTCCTTTATTATAATCAAATGTCAACATTTTTTAAGTTGGAATGGGTCCGTCGCCCAATTGGCTGGAATTTTTTTTAATGCTGCCGCAATTTCAGTAAAGAAGTTTGGTTTTCATTTCAGTCTTTTTGTATGTCTTTTACCCAACTTTGATAGGGAAGGGCAATGCCTTAATCAAGCTTGTACCTATGAATGTTTTTGCTACGCATTGTGCCTCCAAAATGACTGAACCGATTGTCATTAAATTGTCCACGAGTTACAATAGTCAAATGTTGTTGAATGTAGGTATATGCATAATAGGGAGTAAGTTTCAAACTAAGCGAATTGTATCAGTTCCAAAACTACAGACATTCAAACTGTATTTCATATGAACCTTAAATGGAGAAACGCACGTGGTCGACTCTATTAGAAGCTGAGTTAACATAACGAATACGTGAGAAAATTGAATACGCAAGACGTGAGCTCTTCTGACTAATCATATTACCAATAATACCAGAACAACACGTGTACCTAGTGTGTTACTACTTACTGTTGGTATACATTATCTTGTTCGACAAAAAAAGAGAGAATGTCGAGGATAGCAACAAATCAAAATGGTCGCTTTATTTTATCAGACATCTTCGCCTGTCACACGTTGTCTATATATTCCCGGACTTGTGTTTGCTCATTTTTTATAGTTATCCAGGTGTTGGTCATTGTTTAAGTCAGCAAGGACGTGTTTCTAATTACAAATATATATATATAAATCCTCATCCCGTTATCAAATGTTTTCCCTTATCAACTGTTTGTTATTTTCCGGAGCCCAAGGTCGATTGTAGGACACTAGTCTCTATTAACCAACAAGAACATAAATTTAGTTAAAAATAGCGACAATTCATTATCTGATGTCTTCGCTTGTCAAATGTCTGTTATTTTCTGAAACGAATGCTTGATTGCTGGGAAGAGTAGCTCATAAACCAACAAAGGCACAAGACCAGTTCAAAATATCGACATTGTCTCACCGCGTAATCAGATGTCTATGCGTGTCAATTGTCTTCTTTTTTTTCCGAACAGACGATATATAGAGTTAAAATGACTACGCTATCGCTTCCACACCTTTTCAGTTTTCGTCACTTGTCAATTTGTGTACTGCCCTTCG
Organism: Xanthostigma xanthostigma; assembly: GCA_963575645.1. Classification (NCBI taxonomy): domain Eukaryota; kingdom Metazoa; phylum Arthropoda; class Insecta; order Raphidioptera; family Raphidiidae; genus Xanthostigma; species Xanthostigma xanthostigma. Next base: position 47,222,021 of record OY754464.1, read on the forward strand.
AAACCGATTAAGATTCAATCATTCAATAAACATAAACATATTTTTTATAACTTTAAAATTGCTTTATGTTTTTCTTTATAACAAACCCTTGAAAAATCACTTTCGCTGTTCAATTGTATCATGTTCTACGTATCTGTTTTTATTTGTGTTTTTAAAAGGTTAAATTAATTTTTCTGTACTCTTTTGTTTATTCATATTATTGTGGTGCTACTTTCTTAGTCTAAATACGGAACAAAGTCACGACTATTTTTATTATTTATAAATTATAACTGCTGTTGTTTTTGAAGGTCACAAAAATCTTTTTCCATCTATAGAAATTGGCACATAATTAAGGGCACTATATGCCTCATGCATTAACACTAGTTAATTTGTGTTTTTTTTTCTGTTATATTAACCTTTTCTTTCTGTTTCAGGTAAGTGAAAATCACAACATATATTTTCCAAGAAACGGATTTGTAAGTTTAAAAATTTTATTTATAATCAAAACAAAGAAAAATCATCGGAAGGTTGTTTCAAGTGAGTATGGCGAAAGGCAATTATACCACTCCATGCAAATCAAGAATGTTCTTAGAAAACATTTTTCTTCAAATGCTACGATTGCACAGAGTTGAAAAGATATTGCACTATTGCAGGCAGCAAATCTTTCTACAGGTCTTCGCCACACTCATTCACGATCATTACATGATGGCTTCAAGATTACCAGCTGGTTTCATCAAAATTCGAAACATGCCTACAGTTCAAATATTTCTTCAATAGTAAAAACATAAATTAAAAAAATTGTCATCTTATTATGCAAAGTAAATACGTATGTTGATATCGCGAAGAATTGGACAATTAAAAGGAAATCAACACTGTTTACGTTACACGATTCGTTGGTAATTTCAATTTCCTCAGTAGCTTATTCTTAGGTTTCGATTGGTTGATTTGTTGCCATCTAACCAGGATACCGACTTCTTAACTGCATCTTCTCATATTTGTTTACTTCCGTGACTTCCCCGAAAACATTTACAAATATAAATTTTTAAATACAGAGGCAATGTGGAGCAGCTCAGGTTAAGTTAGGAATTTGGCTGGTTCCTACCTTCGCCACAAATGGCTTTTCGAATACAAAATGCTTGATTTCAGTGGCAATGTAGAATAGCCCAGGTTAGATTGCGTAAGCTAGGTTATATTAAATTAAGGGCGACAATTTTTTTTACTCAGGGCGGCAGCAATGTAAGTCCGGTACTGGTTATCTTTATTAATTTAATAGCATAAAACTATTAATCGATACCGCAATGCCAAATGCCTTTATTCACCTTAATTTACTATAAAAAATCATTAACGCACATGCGTTTGTTTTTTTATTTATTTATAGCCTTGAGTTCGAACAATTGTACTAAAAATAGTTGATGGCTATCATTTATTCTTTTCTATTATTAGTTTTACATTTATAAATAATATTAATTACCTTCGGAATGCACATTAGGCATAGTCATTATGAAAAAGAGAGATAGTTAACGTATTGTTTGACACTTAACGGTGTTTGTTTGATATTTTAAAAAGCGAAAGTCATTAATTGTACTGAATGCGAAGGTGTCAGAGTTCCGAACTTGTAAAAAAAAAATAATAAACGTGCACTATTAAAGCACGGATAATATAGGAACAGCGCCGACTGTCGTTAAAAAATCAGAGTGCAGACATGATGGAATTAATTATTATTCAGATCCAAGATGGTATCTGAGTTCAAATCTTAAAACAAGGTTTAACATTTTTGGCACCGAGTGATCACTCTGCCAAAATTATTAAATTCACCAGTGTACGCAATTTTTGTGCACCGTGATTAAGCCATAGTGAATTGAATAAAAAAGACGAGAGGTGTCGTGGAACACTCGGTTGGAACGAAGTTCTTTTCGCTATTTATTATGTATCATATGATTTTTTTGCTAATTCGTCTGATAAATTATTCGAATATTTTATTTATAATATAATATGATTATTAAAAAAAAAAATCGTGTGAGTTGCACAACTCTAAAATAAAAAAAAATATAACATTTCTTACGCATCTGTCGGGGATCTAACCCGGGACACTTGCATGGCAGATTAGTGTTTTACCACTGAACCATTGACCAGTGACCTTGCCTAGATATTGCATTTCATAAAATATTAATGTCAAAAAACTGACTATTATTTGAAATGGCATCTGTTTTTGAACAAATGCAATCTTTTTATTTTAAGACAGAACATACGCAATCTTTAAATGTCCATAACGGACAGGTGCGCGAGCGCGATGTATTAGGAAAAATCGAATTTATTGTGTTTGTTTCTATCTGATTTAAATTGAGCAAATTATAAGCGAAAAACTTTTTTGTTTTCCATTTGCTCCCCTCTGGGACCAAAATTAAAAAATCCAGCTCTTGTAGGATCTGTCCCATGTCCTATATTATGAGTGTGCCAAATTTTAACTTTCTATGTCTACGGACAGACATACAGTAGGTAATTATATATGTCGATTTTCGTTACAGATTTTCTTCACTTTTTTGTTTACGCTTTTTCCTTACGTTTTTTTTCTAGCCCTCTCCATTTATATCTATAACGTCCCATAAAGAACTTCGTTCCAATACATTTTTATTGAGATATTTAATAGGTGTAATGATTTAGGTTTTGTAACATATGATTATGCATGAACCCCAAAGTCTGGGATCCTAAAGCTGCGAAGATCGGTGATGAGGTGGTTGGTATACCTAAACCCAATGTCATTCTTTTAAAAAAAATGTTTGGTACTGGTTCACTTATAAAATCATTTGGGGGAAAAAAACGTACATTTTGATACATTTAAAGAAGAAAAAGGCCTATGATATTTATAATACCAGTATTCTTTCACTGAAATATAATTGCGATCCAAAATAACACAAGGCAATATTTAAAATAATAATACTTTATGTAGTTCAACTTTCAAGTAAGTGCAATGATCAACTTTTGACACTCTTTGACATGTACCTAATAATTGATAAGGATAACCTATCACTGACATTTGACCCAAAATTTAAAATACTTTGATAAAACAAAAAAAATATTATCTAATGAGAAATATTTGAGAGGTTTAATGCCAGTAACAATTGCGTCGTTTACTAATAAATGAGGGTTTAGCTTTATAATGAAGATAAATAAAATTATCGACCAATTTTTCAGACAATAACCTTTCGATCCGGATTTGGATCTTCTTCAGGATTAAGCTATAAAAATTAAATAATAATTAGATTGTAATAAAATTAAAAATGAATGAGTTTTTGCAAAATGGAAATATTAATATCAAAATTATAAATGAAAAATTATTATTATTATTTCATTTATAGTTTTGATATTAATATTTCGATTTTGTAAAAACCCATTCATTTTTAATTTTATTACAATCTAATTATTATTTAATTTTTATATATATTTTTAGCTCAATCCCGAAGAAGATCCAAATGCGGTTCGAAACGCCATTGATATAAGTATATTGGTTTATATTTTGTTTTTTTTTTGTAATATATTGTCTGAAAAATTGGTCGATAATTGTATTTATTGAGGAGCAATCAGACGTTCATTAGAGATTTGGATTTATAATAAAGAACTTGAAATTCACCGAGCGTGTAGCGATGCCGTTATTTATGTCATTTTCAAATTTCCGACTTACTAGTGTCTAATCCGTAAAGAAAATATTGTATTTTCAATTTATTATTATTATTGATGCTAGACCCAAATAGCCATAGCTGTTGGTGGAGACTGGAGATACGTAGAGATACTTACGATCTGTTCATTACTTACTAATATAAGCGAAGCATCCTTCACGTGCTTTTAAAACTAGAGATGATTAAACATCGAACTAGTTAAATTTTAATATCACCACTTAATATTGCACCGTTTTTATAATTGACTGAGGAACTGTCAATAATTGCCATCGGCAAAATAATTAAAGCGTTTAGATCGATGCACAAAACTAATGAACAAATATTTTATTACATCGAAACTCAGCGTATATTTCAGCCATGTTTTTGATGATACTGTAACTCTGTTCTAACAGATTTGTGAACCCCACCAACCATATGCCATGTAAATCGAGCTTTAAAATCTTCAACAAGAAATTAAATTATGTAACTTATAACACATAATTATGCCCTTCGTTATTGATTTATGGCAATATTTAATTAATTTATTGATTTATAATACCGTTTAATAAATGATTAATAAATCAAGAGCACGAACACGAAACAAGATTATTATGCAAATACGAACTTCCTGCAGTTTAAAAACGAAATTAATAATTTACTTCAAACAAGTCAACGTATCGTTCCTTTCGTGAGATGATATTCGATTCTCACAATCTGTCAACATTAAACTTCGCTTGTAACTTTGAAATCGAACAAATGAAGCGGACTCTCACCGTGATTAATTCAATTAATGTACAGTTAACTAGACAAATGATACAATTTTCTGAACAACTATTTAGGTTATATATTTCTGTACGCATGTAATCGACAGCTACCGAGCTTCTATTATAAAGAAAATATAGAGATAAGTGTATTTTTAAAATACATATTTTAGTATTGAAGTTTGCCGTAATTCACCCGAAAATTAAGTTTTATTTGAGAGAAACTTGTTCGATGTCTGTTTTAGAAAACTATCAATGACACGATAATAATGATCAAAACGATGCCAAGCCGTTAGTCCATTTTTGCACTGATAGCCCAGGGAAAAAATGAGACAATAATTTGCCATTATTGATCTTATGACGGTGATCGCTGAGTTCGTGACAGATGATATACCAAAAGTCATTATTTACAGGAACACAAATGCATTTTGTATTTTCATTTTTACACCGAGACATCGCGTTACTGTGCTCATTTTTTTCATTTTATCACCTTAGTACTTAACCTTATTTACACAAATAGATATTTTTGATTTTTATTTTGCCACGGACAGATGACGCTATTGCTCTCATTTTTATATAACCTTATCATCATAGTACTAAATAAATTTATTAAAGTACCAAAGCATTAAAAAAAATCTAAGGTAGATAACAAATAAAAAACATCTTTTTATGCTTTTTGGTACTAGTAAGCGCAGTGTACCAAGTTTCATTAGAATCAATCCAATCGTTCTTGAGTGACACTGGTACCTAAAAGCACACCGACAAAAATTCTGGTAAACTGTCTCATCTAATTATCGCATAGAATACCTCAAGGAAAAAATAAAAAAAGAGACATGTAAACGAAATTACATATATTAATATTATCGTTAATCTAAGGTAGATAATAAATTGAAACTACAGGTGATGCTTTCACCAATTCTCAGATTTTATTATTTATTATATTTTTATTTATCTGGAGTGTTTATAATAGACGGGCTTGTTTAGCAACGTCGCAAACGGCACCGACGTCCCGACGATCTTCCACTCTCCAGTCATCGTAGTTAATTGATTCTTAACGGTTGTGTTTGGTTGTTCAAGATATCATTAGAGGTGTTACAAATCATTAACTCCACATTCTAACTGCCTGCGGTCGAATGGAACACTGTGAGATAAGCTGTGGTGTACTTACTTCAGTGAATTCGGATCAACTGCTTGCCACTTGTTAAAAAAAACTCTTCTCTCCTCTTCGTTGCTTGCCTGTTTTCCAATTTATGCTCGGTTGCGCCTAATAACTTACACTTTGAGAATATAAATTACAATTATTATAATGCGGTTAATGTTCGTTTTTCATCATGCCATATAACAGACGCCTTTTGCACGATAACTTTTTTTACCATTTTCCCGTTAAACTTGGTTAACAGCAATGGTGGAAAAGACAACTAGGCAACTTTGTGACTCTGTACATGAAACCATCTCGATATTTATCTGGAATTATTGAGGGAAACTCCAACGAGACGCCCAGTACAGGAATTGATCGTTTCTCTGCGAGATATTGTAGGCAAAATTCAGAGGTTGCTTTATTCCGTTGGATAGTAGTAGGGGGGTGACGTCATCCGGCGGACATGTTAATTGATTGCATAGCAACGGCTGTTTATAAAATTGCAAAATGTTAAAATTATTTGCAGTAAATTGAATTTTTAAGGTCAGAGATTAACATAGTTCTAGTTTAATATATAATTGACATTTTTGATATTGTCATTATAGGTTGATAAAAATATTAACTGTCCGCGAGCTAACGTCATTTCCCGCTGATTGGGTCAGATGGCACGAGGCAATCTCTAATATTTTTTCTTCTTTCGAGATTTGAGTCCAGTGTCTTTCGAATGTAAGTCTATGAGAAACAATTGTTTAGGAGATATTCAAATTACAGACCCATTGTATCTACAAAGAACTTCTGTAAGCTGTATTATCTTCATCTGACGAAATTGGGCTTGAGAATAGAATAGAATAATATATTTGCACGTAACTATTGATTACCTAGTGTGACGTCAGAAAATACAATTAATAAACAAAGTCCTAATCCGAGAGCATCTGAAAATATCAATTGGATTTTCAATAGCAAATTGCTGAAACTCTTATTGCCACATTGTACAGAGGTGTGTTATTTTAAATAAAGATTGATTGTTTGTCGAATAGTAGTACTACCTTTAAAAAGTTGGCCATTGAAAAACTTAATCGACATTATGAGTTTATTGAGAGTAATAAATCTGTATTGCAATGAAGCCTTCCACCACAGAACAGTATATAAGTCTTCGAATTATAAATAATAGTTTAAGAGAGTTTCAAATCTGAAACTGAATCATCGTGCAGAGTTCAAAGAAGGTCGTAACTTCTTTGGATTCCATCAGGTGACGTTTTTAGACGAAGTCGCTTTATAGCAGAGAGTTGCTTCTGGTAAATCTCAGTCGATGGTAACGACCTCGTGAGATAAACTGCATCTCACTGTTTCTATATTACCTTAAGCGCGCTTCTTCGTGTATTGCTCCAGGGCCTCCGGGGTTTGTTGTTGTTGTTGATGATGATAATGCCAGTGCACTGTTACAATACGTTGTACCAACTATAGGCTAAGTTATTAGACGAATAAAAACAAATGCAAAGGACAAATTCTTTTTGTGTAATTCCTGACCAGTTCAAATTTTCTGTCTACAAAAATGTGATCAGGAGTTTGCAACTGAATTGTGAGTGCCATTTTTGCTTAAAGTTAAAATCAATGTTTGGTCAGGTTGTGTAGTGCTATTCATTAAATGTCTACTAATGAAATACGTAAGTAGGTCCTTACGTACGCTTATTTGACATGGTTATAATAACATCTAACGATTAGATTCTGTTTAATAACAGACGTCCGGCATCTAACGTATAATAACAATAATAGCTATCTGATATAGGTCTATTTAGTATAATTTATTTTATAAGTCGAATTCATGTATTTTCAATACAATGTTTTTCAAGTAGTTCCTACTTCTCACGTAAAGTGTCTCCTCCTTCATTATTCAGCCAGTAGTAAAGTACATTTGACAACGTTTAACCTAAAATTCATAAAGATTTTTTCCTGATTGGTTTAGAACTGCCACGAAATGAGAATGGAGAAGACATTGGAAATACAGTAGTTGATTGGTCTTGACAGGTAGAAAACACATAAGTTATACTGTATTTGGTTGTTCTGGCAGTTTCTGCTTTACGAGTTTCTTTTTTTTTTCAGGGATCCATCAAATCAAAAATACCATAATTCAATAAATTTAAAAAGTTAAATACTAATTTTTAGCGGCTTTTATTATGCCACGTGTGTTTAAGCAGACAAGAGAGTTTCATGATCAACCAGTTATTGCTTTACGTTCTCGCGTAAAAACGTTTTAAGAATGCAAGGACTATATTCAATACTTTCTTCATATGGCTCAATACTCCGCAGTATTTAATATCTAAATACATTTTTGCACAGTTTAAACTAGACTTTGGGCTGTGTAAAACAAACTGTAAATGCGCCTTACTGTCGCATTAACGAGACGCCGCATGTACTTTAACGTTATCCTTATCTTTAACCACGTGTGCGTAATATGTTTACCGTTTTTATTTTCTTTTTTTCGTAAAACGCGTAGAGTAGCCGATGTCGTAATTCTTCAGTAATCTCCTTCACGTGACACACATTAATGCAGTATATTTAACACATTTTAAGAGCACTGTCGTGTGCAAGCGTCATTAGGACACTGTCGTTTGTCGTTAAGAAGTCTAAGTGCAGAGATAAAATGACGAATTTAGTTTTAAAAATTAAAAAAAAAAAACGATATTCGACACTTAAACACATCTAGGCCATCGTTTCACACACTTCCTTTTTTTCGTACTGCTTTCGAATTCTTGACCCTAGAGGCGTACCATTGAATTAAGAAAATTTCTAACTAGACTATGTGCACAGATCACGTTCATGGAAATTGAGCGACAATCATTCAGTAGATATATTATATTCATTTATGGATACAATGTACTTAATAATATAAAATGAAATCAGTTTTTTAATAAATTTATTAGTTATTTATACATTTATCATGTCGCGCCAAAAATGTGGATGGCAGGCATAGTACCATTTCTTTTAATGTGGAAAATTTGATAATTGGAATCGTTTTCAAGAAAATCGCAATTATCGATATTCGTTCATCAGTAGGCAACATTGATTTTTGATAGTGGGAGTAAAGAGAAATAAGAAAAAATCTTAAGATAAACTTTTTCATATTTTATTTCTTACTAGCTGCCCGAATTGGCTTCGCCAGAATTTGTAGATTGCTGCCGTTTTTTCGTCGACTTACGTTGCAATAATATACCTATAGCCTATGTCCATCCTGAGGGTATACATTCTGAAAACATTTTTTTAATCGGATGAGTCGTTTCGGAGATTACCTCCTACATCCAAACTTACAAACTTTAAACTCTGTATAATATTAGTATCTATATATTTTTTAATGAGTTTTAGATGTTTGTTCCCTTTAGGCCTATATGAAGACGCCTGGCTAACATACAGTTAACCAAAACATTGAAACAAATTACCGTAAAAACCGTAATTTCTTTCACTGTTTTGATTAAATGTGTGTTAACCAGTCATATATAGATTCAAACAATTAACACTCATTTTTTGAACGCATATCGAACAATCAAATGAGAGATTTTGACGGATTTAGACATTTCATGTCCTTATATAGGGACCATTAAAAGTTCAAATCTGTCAAAATCATATAGGAACCATAAAACATTTAAATCCGTCAAAATCTTAGATAGAAACTATAAAGCGGTGAAGCTAAGTCCTATAGGAATCACGAACGGTCGAATTCGTTTTTTTCTCCATTGCCAAACTTTCTTCACTTCAATGGTCGTTCGAAAGTGAAAAAAAAAGAATACCGTTTGACTCTCGGAGCTTGTGACAGACGGACGAACGGACACCGAATAATTGTAAAAACGGAACACTTATAGCCCATAAGTGTTCCGTTTGTCCAATTATGGTATGGAACTCTAAAAATCAAATCGTAATAGCATAAAAAATGGCAACGAATTGTTTTTTTTTTTGCAATTATAGTAGCTCTGTGTAACGAAAGTTGATTACATAGCGTAACGTTGTATATTATAGAGGTATGTAAGTTTTACTTACAGAACGGATGTACAAGTTTACAGGTCATACAAACAAAATGTACGAATGTATGTAGTAGTTATTTATTTTCGCATACATTAGCGAAACGTCTTCCTGTCCTATCACTAAACTAATCAAGAATTTCCTGACATTAGTGTTACTGCTTGTGTGACTGATTTGTATAACCGCCGCATGTACAGCGGACAAACGGTCCGGTAAACGACTGCTACCATATATATAACAACGAGTTAGAACATTATGTTAAAAACGAGTGCTAGTGAGTTTTGACAGCCACACGAGTCGTAATACCAATACGTACGGGATACATATATTATGGTGTTTTTGCACGTACCCACTATAAAATTGCTGCTTTTCATTTCATATTCAGTACCTATGTTATTATTTTTTAAATTAACTTCATTTGTATTAGGTTGTTTATTAAATTACTTGAAGATTGACTCTATTCTATAAATAGAGTAACTGTGATCCATTGAAGTTAATGATGAGTATTTGGAAAGAATTCCGTGGCATAAGGATCGAAAATGAAGCAATACTGAGACTTTTTTAAACTTGCATTTAATACTAACGTTTCGATACGTTTTGTATCATCTTCAGAGTGTTCAAATGCTGTCACATGTTATCAACAGTCACATGTTATTAACAATATACTGATAACATGTGACAGCATTTGAACACTCTGAAGATGATACAAAACGTATCGAAACGTTAGTATTAAATGCAAGTTTAAAAAAGTCTCAGTATTGCTTCATTTTCGATCCTTATGCCGCGGAATTCTTTCCAAATACTCATCATTATTAAATTACTATTCGTGTCTGCTATTGTTTTACATTTATTTCTAATGGCAGCTGATAGGTAGTTTTTTTATGTCGTTTGCTGAGACTTAAAAAAAGGATTTAGATACCCGGATGTGGATGTAGGTACCTATATATTGCATCCGAGCTACTTCAAATTAGTACCAATTATAATATTTTTTTTTCGGACCGTATAGTAACTGGACTATAAATAAAATACATAAATAGATCGGAAGATCAATTTTTGTATAAGTATAGAGGTGCGCCTGTTACTTGAAAGTATTCTTCGGGGTTGGAGTGTGTTTGAGGCGCCATATAAATGTGTGTAGTGTGTACCCAGCACCTAATAGGCTAGAAACACCGCTGTTTAGATACAACATATACCAAACTGCTAATACCCCGAAATATACAAGATACTTGGTAATAAAAGAAAAATATAGCGAAACTCCTTTCTTCAATACGGTGAAAATCCTAAAAAAATATCGAAAGAAAGCATTGATGGGAAAACTGTTTTTTACATGCTTTGCTTTGCGACCAGTGATGGATTAGGGATTTAAAGCCCCCCCCCCCTGTAAAATGTTGTGTTTATTATCAATTAGCAAAAATATTCTTTTATATTTTACTGTAATGCAACTCTTGGCAGATTCTTGTACCAGATACGATTTTTCTATATCTTTTGAAAAAATCAAAAGAATATTTTTGCTAATTGATAATAAACACAACATTTTGTTAATTTGTTGTTGATATATTATATCAACAACAAATTAATTATTCAACTTCAAAAACAAAAATTTACTAAACTGCACTGAGTACCGGAAAATATGTACATGTAATATACGACTTTCCTCCTATCATTTGGTATTCAGACAAGACGCGTTGAAACGCACTCAGATGCCACTCAAGTGATTCCAATAATAAAGCAGTCTTTGCACGTACCGTTTTTCCAAGATTAAACATTATCATTTCAGTGTATATCATTTTCATCCATGGCCGCCTAGAACTTGCAAACTTTTTGAACACTCGTTATTAACTTATTAGATTTAATTGTAGATTATAGACGTTCAACATCTAAGTATTAACTTATTATTACAATACGAAATAATACATAATTATATGTGAAAAAATAGATAAATGGATCTCACTAAAAAATTATTTTTTTATAGGCAACCAAAACGTATTTTCGTGAGCTATAGCAATGTTGGTGCAAGGACGTGGGCGTGTGCACGGTGGCTTACCGTGCACACACAAATGAGATAAACTGGAGAATTTTTTCTGTTTGCTTTTTTTATTTAAGAATATTATGATTTCTATGAGAATATTATAAGATTTTGCTAGAAAAAAAATAATGCTTAACCGAAATATGGGTTTTTCATACTCAATTATTATCCCGGACATCCAGAAATTAAAATAATCCTGTGCGCGCTTATGTGCAAGAATATAGCATATCTATCTATCTGAAAAGTAGCAAAACGTTTTTCGGTATCTACCTCAATGCAATTCAATCATGACTGCGTAATCCGAGAGTGTCGACTGTACGAAGAAGTGAGTGTCAGCGACTGTGCTCTATTATCTGTATCCGATGGCGCGAAACAGCTGTTTTTCTATTAACGACAAATCTGTGGTGCTTTGGCGCTCGTTTATTCGCGAACAATGCCTATTTTCTTTTACCTGAGTTTCATGAATGGAAATGAATGCACCGTTCAGTCTATCTCTGAGTACTGAGAGTTTAATAATAATGATACGCACCTTGGCTGTGTAGAAAAAACTCGGATGTTACACATCCGGGATGTATGTGTAACAACTGACTTCCATTATTGTATTTTACCTGGATACCATGGAGCTATTACGCTAAGTATAGGTGTGTTCGTTGCTACAGTTGTGACAGGTTCGCAACTGAGGCTCCGACTGCTGACTGGAGTATATTTATTTACACTCTAAATACTTATAGCTCATCACAAAATATTGACTTTTACAAAATTCGTGTAATTTTTCACCACGAGCCGCAGTGCATGTAATAAAATTTAAGGTAAGCGACACTAATGCCGCCTATGTGTACTGTAACAGCAGTTTCTGTTGTGTAGCAGAAAATCACAACCATTTTCTGAGCGATGTTTATAAAATGTATTGTGCTTTAATATGACTTCTCGAGCTGCGCCCAGTGAAAATTGTTAATATTGGAAGATTAAAAAGGAAGAATCCTGGTGGCATAAGATCGATGAAACAAAGCAAATACTGAAGGTTTTTATTGCATTTTATTGTCTGACGTTTCGGCAATCTTTATGCCATCTTCGGAAAATCAATGCTGTCTGTTTTCTCAGTATTGTTGTTATGTATAAAATAAATCAATCAGTATAATTTTAAACAGGTAACATAGACACATTTATACAGTTTTTAGTAAAAATCAAGTCGTTTTTCAAGAAAAATAGTAATTTTAATACCTTTTGATGACATTTTATATTTTAATTTATTTTGTACATAACAACAATACTATGAGAAAACAGACAGCATTGATTCTCCGAAGATGGCATAAAGATTGCCGAAACGTCAGACAATAAATTGCAATAAAAACCTTCAGTATTTGCTTTGTTTCATCGATCCTATGCCACCAGGATTCTTCCTTTTTAATCTTGCAACATTGAAACAGGATCATCATCACTCTAAATTATTAGAGTTATTTTTTTACAATTGTTAATATTCTCTCTTGGATTATGTGAGCAGCGTTCTCTCACATCTCTAATAGCTCCATGATACGTAACACCCTCTTGTAATATGCTCGGTTACATTTTTAACCGTCAGTGTTTTTTGAATTGACATTGAGGACGCACATAATACAATAGGAAGCCCCGCATTTTGTCAGCACCGCGGAACTTACTTAAACGTTCTGTACTGTAATTCCTGTATGTTAACTTACATTGGTAAATTACCCGAACACAGCAACAAGTTTATTATCTACCTATATCCAATCAATTGTCGTTAAGCTGACTCAAGAAAAAAATTGCAGAACTTAAAAACTAAATTGCAGGCAGATGTTCAGTTTCAAATTTTATTTATTGTAGAGTAATTTTGGTTTTTAAAGCATATCCGTACCTACCTCATAATGAAAAAAAAATGGAACCCATAAATGATCATTTTGTTGGCTTTTCTCAGAAACGGCTGAATGTATTAAGTTGAAATTGATATCAAATACTTCTAAGATCTACAACCCGACAGTCCTGTAAAAAAATCAAGCTTCTAAATCAATTCAAAAAATGTATAGATGCAGCCTTTCAAAATCACGTATTTTGATAGACTGACTCTTCAAAACCTATAGCCATATACTTCCCGTTGACGTAGAATTTTGAAATCGGTTACGAAGGAAGGTTTCGTAGCCTAAGTAGAGGAAGTAATTCAAAAATCATTAATTTCTAATTCTTTATTCAGCAATCCATAAACAAATTTTGATCAGATTTAAACGAACTTAGATAGTTTTATATAATAGTATGTAGTTTTTGTGGTCATGATTTATATATGGAACGACATGGCTGATTATGTCAGAGGATGTAGAGGCCAATAAACCATATATTAAAAAAAATATATATATATGGAACTCTCGGACTCAAACTTGCACTTGTCCGGTTTTTGTTTTTTTCTTTTTATGAAATCCCTTCGAAAAAGAGCTTCTTGACGAGTCATGTATCGGTTTTGGCGTGCAGTAGCCGAGTATAACAGATGGAAACCTTCATATGGCTGTCATGGTGTGATTCCTGTCTTAACATATTATATTAAATTGCCGGATATGAACAGAAATTATCCACATTACCGGCGACATTTATGGTTACGTCGCGGTCTTTGATGTGTTTTGTTTGATCGCCGTTTTAAATTAATCGACGAAATTAATATTTGAAGACCTTCAAAATCGAATGCACATCCGTGGCCAAGAAGCAAATACTACTATGCCAATTTTTTCGTATATATCTTCATATATACCTATTTATTCAACGCTTTTTTGTGTAACACTGGGTAAAAATATTTCATTTCAAAATTAAAATTGCATTTCAAAAGTATTCATTAACCCTTCAGCGAGTTTGGGTCACTCAAAGTTTATTTTTCATTGATTTCAAACGCTAATAGGTACCCTTCTAAATTCACTCATTAGCGTACATTTTTAATTTAAATAAACCCACAAAACGTTTTGCATTTGTATAGATTTGTTATAAATATTTTACTGGGCTCATGATAAACGTTATCTACATACTTTGTTTTGCATTGCAATAGGAATTACATATTTGCTTAATAATTTGGTTAATGTAAAATGAATTGTGATTTTGAGTTTAGGTTTATAAAGAGTATGAAATAAAATGTTTAATAAAATTATTATCGTGGTATTTATTAATTAAAACAAGGACTATAACACTTTGAATACTTGATGAATTTGAGGTATTCTTGAAACATCTTGAGAAATAAATAAAATTATCGACCAATTTCTTTAACAATATATTAACAAATCATATTCAATTATAATTCAATTAATTAACGTTTCGATCCGGATTTGATAAAACTCAACTTGAATTCTTTTATAAACTAATTACTAAATTATTTTTACATTTTTAGCTCAATTCTGAAGAAGATCTAAAACCGGATCGAAACGTTAATTGAATGATTTCTTAATATATTGTCTGAAAAATTGGTCGATAATTCATTGTTATCCAAAAACTACTCAAATTTCTTATTTGGTTTGTCTACTTTCAGAATATAAAAATAATACCTCAACATT
This sequence comes from Xanthostigma xanthostigma, assembly GCA_963575645.1. Lineage (NCBI taxonomy): Eukaryota > Metazoa > Arthropoda > Insecta > Raphidioptera > Raphidiidae > Xanthostigma > Xanthostigma xanthostigma. The sequence goes on from OY754464.1 coordinate 47,237,125, forward strand.
GCAATTTGATAATAGTTCTCGTATATGTACTTATATTTCTCAAAATTCAAATCTTTGATTAACGTCTGATTAGTCTTCAACAAATAAAATTTTAGTTATTGAAGACTAATCAGACGTTAATCAAATATCTGATTTTTGAAAAATATACATATAACTACAGGAACTATTATCAAATTGCAATATTGAGGTATTATTTTTATATTCTAAAAGTAGAAATGAAATAAGAAATTTCAGTATAACTTGTGGATAACAATGAATATGTACAATTATTAGGTACGTATATTGTTTTTGGAAAATAAATTCTGTTATCCATGAATTATGTCGATGTGAAATTGATTGAAATTTGTCAAGAATTATTGTGGGAATAATATTAATTTCGAATCGACAACATGCATTCGCAAAAACACTCCATGACAGCTTGCCCGTCTCTGTCGATAAAACAGTACTAGGCCTTGGTACGATTAATTTGATTGAAATCTATACTATTCTCTGTCTCAATAATTACTAAAATTATTGAAATTGTTTAGATTCATGGTTATCCTGTAAAGAATTGTTTTCATCATTTCGTTAAATTTACATAAATAATTACTTTTTAGACGCGACAATACACTCTGGAAGACCATGAAAGAGTTGGAAATATCTTCCTCGATTTAGTGTGGACTATCAATTCCGTATGACCATTATTTATTGAAACCAATAACTATATACTATATAGTCACATTCTAACTACAGTTTCAAGATTATATCCGCACAGAACTTGACCGGAACGAAATTGGGTTCGTTTTATAATAATAATATCAATGATTATACCCTCAATTCCACAGACGAATTCACTTTCGTTAGCAAATTATAATGTATATGAAAGGAGTTATAATCATTGATCATTATAAACCGACATACATAATTCTGTTGTGAAATTTTAAAGATGATTTGAAACCCGAATCTGAATTTCGTGTGTTTTTAACCAAAATTCTGCAATGTAGAGAAATTAATGACATTTGAAGCCCGCTTCCGTTCGTCGGTGCGCTTCTTTGACGAAGTGCTTTTGTTCATCCTGTGTCATGCGTATAGAGAATTTACGAGTACGCATATCATATTTATAGCTTATGTAGAACATAATAAATGAGTATGTACTTTGTACATACAACGTAATTGTACAGTTAGTGAAGTGAATTGAATTAGAAGAAAAAACCACAGCCTAAAAGAAAGATGAATGATAAACCATATACCTAATACGACGGTGACTTTGTTACATGCAATTAAAGCTAATTTTAACCGCAGTCCAAACGGATCTGCAGTGTTCTGCTAGAATGCTCACCACAGAGTGGCCACAGACCCTACGTATTATTCGTCGTACTTTATGTACATTTTGTTTCCTCATATAGAAATAAATGAAGATTGCAGACAGATTGTAGATTGTAAACTGCTTGAGTCGTCAGCGTCAATAAATGAAAAGCATAATGCTTTGTGAGCCTGATCCATGTGACAAATTAGAACTTTGCCGTGAAATCATCTATTCGCTATCGAGCTTTCTTATGTGACAAAATACCGTCAGATTTGAATCGCTAATAACTAGGAGACTAATAATGATTCAGCAATGGTTGAGCCCACTACGGATAGATCATTTCTGTACATGTTTGCTGCGCAGGATTTGTTTTGTCTGTGACGTCGTTGGCCCAACGCGCGTTTACAATTTCTATACAATTGTATATAACTCATTACATGATAACGCGCGTTGGTGGCGCGTTGAACGCGCGTTATCATGTAAACAGTTATATACAATTGTATAGAAATTGTAAACGCGCGTTGGGCCAACGCGCGTTGAACGCTCTTCATGTGTGCTAGGCCTAAATGTTTGAGCAAGTATTTTGGGCAACAATATAATAGGGCCTTTTTTTGTCACCGGGACACTTACTGAGGACAGGACAACTCTGCATCTGGTTGCTAGGTGACAGTATCTGTCCAACTATTGATGAAGTAGCGGAAGATAATATTGACACTCTGTTATCCGATCGTTGCTAGAACCTGCTATTTGCTGTAGACCAGTGTGTAATTTTCTAGATACAAATTTTTAAAATAGTTGAATTGGATGTATAGACGCTAATGATTTCAGCTATTTAGCGCCTATTATATACAACCTCTCTCTGAATTGCACGTGATGGTGAAATTCGGTGATTAGAAAAACTGGCCGGGAAAGACCCGGAAAACGTTGCGAATTCTATAGCTACCAGATCTGTTGTATACCCCTAATAATATGATAAACACGATTGTATATAAACTCGACTATAATAATTTCTTTCATTTGAAACAATTAACATTGCGTTTCGGTTACGAGAAACCGCCACATACTTTTCATGGAAACCAGCCACTGATTGTTTGTGACCTGTTGTAGCAGTCATTTAAACGACAATAAGATTATAATTCTCACTAATCTACTTTTGTTACACTCTGATAAATATAAATTTCACTAAAAAAAGAGCTCGCCGTCACAGTTTGACAACTTTAAAATGTTAACGGCACTAACGTAAAACGTTACTGCAATACGTCATCTGTCAATCACTGTTTAAGGCAATTGTTTATTTTGATGCTATTTTGTTTAACCTACTAACTGTCGGATATAGCGCAGGTATAAGTATTTGGATTTAATATTACGAATATAAATACGCTATTGACCTCAGTTGTTGAGCGTCTTTAATCTACATGAATTACAGCAAGCTTTTCGTGTAAGAAAACAGATACCTACGCAGATAAAAAGTCGCGATTCAAATGTTTTTAAATCGGATGTTAGCAATTTAAAAATCACAAACAAATTACCAACAACTAAACAAAACACAACCGGACAAATAAAAGAGTATCATTGAGCGAGCGGATGTGTACTGTTTTTAATAAGTTTATTATAATAAAGCCATTGTAAGTTGTTTAATGATAAACAATAACAGCTGATACTGTAACATTGTTGTGTTTAGGCATAGTTAATACCATAACATGAATAAGTAACACGAAAGATGATACCTCAATGACCTTACTGAAGCCGGAAATCGCTTATAGCGTTTATAAACTATTCAGTAACCGATTATTTTAACTCTGAGCTAGATATATGTCTAAAGTCATTTGACTTTTTTCCTGAAAAACTGAATTTAAAGTTATGATAAAAATAATGAAATATTTTTTAAGTTGATATGTCGATCTATGAAATGCTACCAACATACAGTAGAACTCATATATTTTCAACTTCTCCTTCATCACCCATTTCGTGCCGCAGTCATGGGACCAATTAGAAAAAAAAACCTTTATTTATTTGAGGTTAAACGTTATCAACCGTATTTTTCCATTGGTTGAGAAACGTATGAGGAGACACTGTGTGGGAACTGAAAACTTGAAAATACGTTATTAAAATCAGTAGAAAATAGACGGTATTGAAAATACATTATCCGACTGTAGAACTATTAATTAAAATCTATTTTTAAATTCATGCTAGGAAACATTTTAATATTTGATAGAATTCCAAACCCTATGCTATCGAAAACGATCGTTGGGACAGTTACGTTCCCATACTTTGTTTATTATACATTTTCTGTTTTACCTGTTATTTAAATGTCCGCGCATAGCCATGGAAAACTTTTACATATTAGGGAACTTACTAGGTTTCGAAATAAAACGCTTCATATTGAAGTTTATAATAATACTAGCCGCTGCCCGCGGCTTCGCACGCAATTGAAATGAAACAATGTTATATATATATACTTATTATATTAAACTTATTTAAAACTTGAAGAACATTCGATTCTCGGAGGAAACTTTGCTTCCTATTGTTGAGATTATTACTCACTTCATAGTCTTGCCTCGCTGCGCCCCGTTCGGCTATAATTTTCATTGGAATAAAATCGATTAATGTTTCTCATCCACTTTACAGTAGCAACATATTTTATGTATATAGGTATAAACTTTATATTTTTTCTGGCAGTACAATGCAATAATTTGTAGTGTCTGACCGAACTTTCGGTTTCGGCGAGTTTCGGCGTTAATTTGGAATTTCGGTTTAGTTTCGGTGTCGGGCGAATATCTGCCGAAACTAGAACCGAAACCGAAACTAAACTCGTGAGCTTCCGTACAGCGTTCGAGAGCGATAGGCGTAGTGGAACCTTATCCCATATTCTATAGAATAGATTCTTAGTTTTTTACTAACTAAACTATTAATTTATCAAAAAATCAATTGCTTCTATGAACGCAGACACATTAATTGCAACAACTAAAATGAACAAAAGTTTAAAAAATATACACTAGAATTGCCCTCGAAGTAAGTTTCTGTTGTAAAAGCTAGTTTGGGTCGGACACAATAATTTGTTTTCTAAAATGCACAGATATAGGTATTACATCTTCGTGTCATCTACGAATCACTTTATCAACGACTTAAATGTATAAATATAACATCCGATAGTACGTAAACTGTTTTATTGACACAGACGTCCGAATTGTCATAGCGTGTGTATATTATGAGTTATCAAATGTGTTATTATTATTGTAAATAAGAAACAAAATTAAAAATTTTGAAAAAACCCACGACGGATGTAAACTTTGTAATAGAAAAAGAATTAAATAATTTTTTAAAACCCCCCGGCTAAAAGGAGGTTAGTAACCAAAGAAATTTGTCCATCGGGGGGGCTGCCATTCGCTGCCCTGAATTAAGAATAGGAGAATATCAATTGTAGACTACTATCTATTATTATTTACGTAGGTACCCAACGTAATTTCAATCAGTGACTTATTCTAAAATTGCAATATTTTAATTCATTGCAGGGCAGTGAATGGCAGCCGAGGAGTCGAAGGGTTTTAAAATAAAAATTTGTAATTTGCTTTTTATTTTTTAACTTTTTGGAGATTTCTTACAAAATATTATTGTAGTTAAGTATACTTCTTTAAGAATCATTGCTGATGAATTACAAACCGTTTACAAAATAACTGCATCTGAATCCTTCGAACCGTTTTCGAGATAAATGGCAGCATTCGAGTGCACACACAAAAAGACAATCTCTCACCCTAAACTCATATATCTCCTCCGTTCCTTCGGGAATGGTGAAACTTAACTGTTCGAAAAATGTCTAATATTATGTCAGTCTAAATATGATTAAATGTAATTCTCAGTGATGGAAAAAATGTTAGAGTATGAAGAATGTGTGTGTGTGCGTGTTTATAATGTACATACGTAATCAAATGAATGAAAACAAGAAGTCTCGGAAGCAGTGAACGGTGACACTATGGTTCCATTGAGAAACAGAAATGGCACGCCATTCATCAAAGTTATAACATGGCGTCGCTTTAATAATAATTACATGCGCACAGTATGTAATAAAAATAATTTGCTTTTGCAAAACAATGATGTCGCTATTGCGAAACTCGTAAGGTTTGCGTCGATGTACTATGTTTAAATAAATATAAATTTCGTATCCCAAGATTTTGTGGTTTGGCCATAGAGCCTTAACAAAAACGACCTAATATTGGCAACTTTAACAACCTTTTACATCGTTATATTCCATCTAAAAACTGTCCTTAGAATAAAATTCTCAACATTTCTTTGTCTTTGGATCAAGAATTTACATATTTGTATGAATGTCAAGTCAATTTCTCATTTCCTTTAGACGTTAGAAGCCTCTGACAGACGGACGAATGGAAAATGTTGCCACAACAATAGGGCTCCGTACGGAATCCTAAAAAATGCATTCGCCCAACTCCATCCCATGCTCCCATGGTGTACTGACTGAACTAAAGCCAGGCTATCATGTAATATTACTGTATACCAGTTTCGTGTCCATTAATAATTTGAAAAAAAAAACATTAGCTTGTTAAAATGAACTGATTATTTAATTACATGTGTATGCAAAGTTTCAAACTAATCGAATAATAGTAAGTGCATGCCAACATCGACGCAAGAGAGAGAGAGAGAGAGAGAAAGCAAGTTTAATAATAATAATAATAATTTCTTTACTTAATAAGTAACAAAACTTACTAAAGAGGCGAAGTTCAGCTTTAAAAACTGCTTTTCAACTTAAAATAAAAGCTTATATAAAAACTGAACATTTATCTTCGGAGCTTTACACACATTTATCTATATTGTAAATATGTCGTTTGGAATCGGTGAACTCCCGAAAGATTACAATTGTTGGAATAATATGGAAGAGTGGATGGGAATGATGTTGATTGTTGAGGGAACGCAATAGCGGTGACTGCACTTGATTTCCACAGGTAACGAGCAGAAACAAAAAAGCAGTGCTTCCGGCGTCACATCCGGCCGGCGAGGTTGGTTACTCACGCGTAAGCAAGTCTCGGACAGTATTTATACTCCGCGTCCCACAAAAGGTTGATGGGAGATTTTTTTTTTTTATTCAGTAAATATACAAAAAACAGAACGCGTATTGTACTTTAGACAGCATTGCTGGGTTTTCAAAATACATGCAGTAGACTTCTTGCGTGAAACAGTTCCAAAGATGGGTTGAACATGGAATATTTTTTTATAATCGGAACTAATTTGGCGGTACATGTCCACGAAACTATTTGTTTTACTATTTTACAGGCACATTTGCGTTGAGGGAAAGAAAGAATAAAAATCTTTCTTTAGTTCTGATTGTAATAGGGAATATTACAGCCCATCATTTTTATTTAATAAAAATCCGACGTCTCGGTTCCTATTTTCAGTTTTCCTTAAAAATTCTTAGTATCAAGTTTGTATAGTTGCAGTCAAACCTATTTCTACGTATGAGCCAAGGTTTTTTGAGTACTATGCAAAATTAATAAGACATTTTAGTTTAATTGAGAAGGGCTCAGAATAAATGCCCAGACGTCAAATGTTATTTCAATAAAATACTTGACTGATATATGTACTGGCGTGAAGTGGTGGTAAAGTAAAATGATAATAAAGTAAAAATATTGGCCCTAGATCCGGATAACAGCGGTAATTGGTGGATAGAATTAAAAAAAATCAAAATATTTTCTTTCCGTGTCACTTAGAATGTCTGATGTTTGTGCTGTCGTCCTCCTGGTAAATTACCTACTATTATTATTGGTTGTTGGCGGTGAAAAGTCTCTTCTGCAATGCAGCAGCGGACCGAAGCGGTCAACCGCTCGGAACGAGACAAATACCGCGACGACACGATGTGCTGAACTGTATAGTGTTTCTGTTATAATTTGTAGAACTGGCACTCTCAAACTTGATTTATTCAACTCATGCGCGTTATTCATGTTTTATCATGCCTAAAAACCGAACCCTAAATAGCCATTTACCGACTGGTGACAATTACTTGTCATAACTCAATGAAGATTCCTACTAGCTCGGCCATTGTGGAGTAATGAAAATAAACGTAACTATTTATTTTCTGAGTCGTAACGAAATAGTAGGTAACAACAACTCCGTTGTTACCCATTGAGGCTAAAATTGAGAGGCCGAATGTTTTCGACATGGAGTTTATTCATAACCGGCTAACCTCAAACCAAAACATTGAATCGTGCTGTTTGGTGCTGTTAGTATTGACAGTTTTTTTTATAAAGAAATAAATAGATATTTACAACATCTCATTATAATTAAAACATGAATAACGCGCAATTGTTGAATAAAATTATGGGCGCAACTTGTAGGCTAAGTCATGACCTGTCAGCGCGATGAATGACTTAGACTACTAGTTACGCCAATAACTATTACACTCTTCAATTTTTCAGAGTCACAGGCATGTACCACTTTTATAGAAATGTCATCATTACTTATTTATGCCATTATTATGACCTTTCCACAGCTTCTATTACTGCAAGCAAGGCCGTAGGCAGGGGGGGTGTTTTGGGGGTTCAAACCCCTCCGAAATGCCTTAGCCAACCCACCATTTTATGCATATACTTACTGAAATATTTTCAACTCTTTTTTCGATCTGTGATACGATAATTGGATTCCACGTTCTTCGGAACGAGTAAAATCAAAATGAAATGCATTGTTAATAAATCAATTGAATTATTAAACTCTTTCGCCAAAATCTAAGTCGGCTGCCTTTTAATTTTTGTATTTATGTATTATAATATACCTACATGTTATGTTTGCTTATTTTAAAAATAAAGTTGTTACTTATTGTCTCTGGTCCAGACCTCGACTCCCCCCGAAATGAATTCCTGGCTACCGCCTTGACTGCAAGCGTCCAGTTTTTCAACATAAAACTGCAGATAAAAGTATCAATGGAATTTTCACTTAGTGGTCGTAAAAAATCGTAATTTTGTGAGCGAATAAAACAATAATGATTAATAGAATTAGAACATAATAATGCCATACAAAATATTGCAACATAAACTACGTCACGGAAATCAACATTCCCAGCATATATTAAAATATATACTCTGAAGTCAAGGTCTAAATTGTTAAACACGTTAATTTCATGCAATAATTAGTAATTTCTTCGAAACTACTAGTGTTCTTTGAGATGTTATTATGTTTAAAATTCCGTATACCCCTAATTAAAATTTCGTTAAATAATAATAATTAATTTTGTTGCGTTTCACACAGTGTCAGTGGCTGAGTTTCTAGATTTCTGGATACAGTAGGACTCATGTGTTTTCAACCTGTCAGAACAACTGTTTCATTATACTTTGTATAATATACTCTTCTCCATATGTCCCTCTGGGATATCTGTGTTAATACCTACATCATCCTCAGCTTGACCTAGTTTAACATATAAAGCGTGTATGCTAGGTTTCTTCTAGCCCCAAGGGTCTTGTTTTAAAGTGCATCTAAGACGTTTGTTTGTTTATTATGTTGGTAATGTTAAGTACTTCGGTTTTGTATTTAGTTCAGTGGATCGTGAGTCGTCGTGACGTCATAAGAGTTGAGAGACTTCTCCAGAACAAACTCCTAACGAATTTAGGTGTGTATTTTTATGCCTAACGAAGTTCGTACGTTTTTTTTACCAGTAAGCTAAATCATACGAAGACAGCATTTACTTCTGAGAGAAAAATTTTTCGGAACTCGGAAGCTTAATTCAGTATCTAATAAACACATTCCCAAAAGTATGTTAACTTTTCATTGAAATTTTAAATATAGAATTATGCCGCTACCGAAATGACGTAAGTATAGATAATTTTATTCAACTTGTGATGGATTGACTAGATCTATTGCATCACGTTCATTGATCTGTCAAATTGAAAATGAACCACTAGGAAGAAAATGTATATACATCTCTTTAGACTCTTTCTATAGATAAAGAAAGTGTGACTGTCGTATACGCCGTCATATAGGAGATTATGCTTAGCGTTTAAAATATATAATATATCTATTTAAAATCGGTCTAGTCGTTTAGGTTCTACAAGGTAACACGTGAACATAGTCACATAGTTAAATATGTTTAAAATTAATTTGAATACCCTGTGCTGAAACCAAATGTTTGAAGTAATCTATTTTATCGACGTTGTGTAATACGATTTGCGTTTCACATTGGGGTGAATGTTCAATGAATACACTGTGTGCACTGTGCACAGTGCGACCTATAAAAATCTAGTCATGTTCAAAAATTTCACTCGGATGTAAGTACCTGCACAATTTGTCTCTCGAAAATCCTAATCTGTACTTCACATGAAGGAACGAGTTTGCTGTATCAAATAATAACAATAATTATAATGCGTTTAACGTCACACGCACCATTACTATTTTCCATTTATCACTTTCCTGTTATTTCCTAATTTCTTTTCTGCACCTAACAATGTGTAACTCGCCGTATGTCGCTAAGTGGTAGTTGAAAATAGTCGCAATTTCATTTGTGCAATATAATACGAAGAGAAACAAACGTAGACGTGACAAACTAGTAACAAACTATGCACATTTTTTTTTGTTTGCCATCACGAACATGACATTCGAAAATACAGTTTAGCTTCCCAACTTAGATAGCCCATAGCCTTGAATAAGGAACCGTCTCGATTTTTATGTGAAATTATTGAGGAAAATCTTGGAAAACTCCGACTAAATGAGGGGTGCAAGAATTACAGTTTCTCAGCGAGAAGCAGTGGGCAAAGTTACATCTGCTTCCGCCGGGATTACTGATTAGAGCTCATAGTATACCTCTTCAAATATTCATATTTTTCTGTATTATGAATAATTTAGATTATCACGTTAAGCTTGCGTCTTGCCGATTTCATTGATACAAGGGGGTCTCCTGTGGATTATATTATAAAGCAACAGTCTCTTATATTGCTATAATTAATAGGGAGTTACTATTACTATTATGTGAATAATCCAATCTTGTATTTTGTGCAATAGCGAGGGTGAATAATCGTTGAAATGCATTTGTTCCATTAAAATAAAATTACGAATAATTCCTACTATATACGAGTTCCCAAGTTTACTAGTTTTTCATTAAATGAAATAAATAAAAAAAAAGATGTTTTGGTCAAACGATCCCTGAACTATCTGCGAAACACATCACTCTCTCTGTATGCAAAATTGCAAATTGCTTCCACTAAACCGTTTAGTAATTAAAGATTTCATACAATAGGCAATATTTTAATCCCAATGTTTCTGGAATTAGAAATAACGGCTCCGATCTCCAAATCGGGATTTTCTATATGAAAGTGGTATCTATATTGAACTGGCCGTTTTTTAAATGACTCTTATTATTTTGTTGAACAAAATATTATCAGGTCTAGGAACACACCTATTCTTTAGAAATAAAAACAAGGTTAAATTGTTGTAAATTATAGAGCAGTCAATTTCTGTACGATTTGACCGATTGCTGTAGTTATGTATTTACGAATCCCGATTTCATATTTCCGTTTGCGTGTTCAGTAGAAGGCAGTACTGCCTCCAAACAAGCACGGCTTTGTAGTGCAACATTAACTTACAATATCATGTTGACTAAACGTTAGTCATCCTCGAATTGCGAAGGAATCCCAATGATATATATTATCTTATAATATTTTCAAAGAATTTCGGCAAAAAATTGTGGTTAACAGTCTAATGTATATATTCGTACATACGATTTTTGGTTTATTTTAAAACGAAACACATAATTGCGATTCCGTGCGCGATTCGAAGACGAGACATTAATTCTATATACTTTTGTAAATAAATGTTGCATTTCAAATCCTTGTTTGTTTGGAGGCAGTACTGTGTTCTATTGAAATACGCGTTCCGAGATTGGAAGATCCACTTTTAAGAGACGAGCAGACAGCGAAGTCTCACCACCTCAACAATTTATTTTTTTTTTACCATTTTGGTACGGGCCCCTGAAAATACAGCTTTGTCCACCACTGTCGCATATCTAAAATCTAGAAAACAAGAGAACAGTTCGGTGTAACAGTTAGCGTCATGACCTTTGAATAAAACCAGGCCCGAACTGACAAAAACATCGGTAAGGGATTGTAGGGCATGTGTCTATATTTAGAATATAAATAAGACGAATCTGTCGAATCCAGACCAATCCCGATTGTCATCGGCCTACCGGGCGTAAGGTCTGATTCAAACTCATGGGTTCCGTTGCCAACTTCGCTCATCATGGTTAATTGTCCATTTGATGTAATTAGACACTAATGGCCTTAGTTGTCGAGCGTCGACAATATACAATAAATAACTATTTTAGAAGACTACACGACGAGAAATGAGCGCGATGGTGGCGCACTGCGATGGAACCAGCGCGTGCCAAGCACCCAGTTCTTCTGTAGTTTGTTACACATTGTGTGCTGTAGTGTCGGGTTTCCGGTACGGGCCGGATACAGACCGATTCAAATTAAATCTACGGCACCAACACGAAACCGCTCATGTCGAATTTTGATCATTTTTCATTCGTCAATAAACTACCATTTCCATGACAATGTACGGTGGCATATTGTAAAATTATTAGAACAATAGATCGTTTTTCGAAGAAATTGCAATTATCAAGTTTTGTTATCAGTAGATTACTCGTATTTAGAGAAGTGGGAAAATAAAAAAAACTTTTTGTGGAATATGAAAAACTTAATACATTTAAAATTTTATTTCGATCTATCTCGGTCGAACGGTGTGTCAGCTAGGCTTTCTGCATGTATGGATGTAGGTACATCCAAAACTCGCTTAAGAATATAAAACGGCTAAATACGTCGAAATCTTGTGTTGGATTTTTTCCTCATTGCAAGACTTCTTCGCTCCTTTGATCTTTAAAAAAAAATGGTTAGTGAGAAGCACTCGCAGATTATTATGTATAAATCTTCCCGTTGACTGTGAGCGTCTCGCTGTAACAACTTATTAATACACTCCGGTATGAGATGTTTTTTTAAGATCGCATAATATAAGTAAATGTTTACACATCAATAGACGGTTAAAACGGAGGTGGATGATTAGTTTGTCATTTGTCTAATTTTGCTGAAAATATGACATACGCCGTTTTGTCTTATCACTATAAACTACACTAGATACGAGTCTGTCTGTACATAACGCTATTTCTATACGTGGCATCCACATTATGCTGTATTTTCGTGCCCTTTAAGCACGGCCCGAAATAGAACACATAACTTGATGCAGGATATATTTATCCTTGATGTGCCCTTGAAATAAAACTCCCTGCAATTCAAGTACAGGGAAATTCCAAATTTTACCCCTTGCTTCGACGGGACTTCTGCCAATAATTTCATCTTCTTACAGTTTTTTTTTTTTAGCTTGGAATCCTAGACGTAATAACTTGTTTTTTTGCCCGCCCTATTGTTTGTACCTGTCGCCAGCATTACTCGAGATTAACTGGCCAGGTTTAGATAAAGCAGTACATTATTAGTTATGCGGTCTAAACTTAAATTAAAGTATGCAGTACTTTAGTTAAAATAACATTTATATAATTTGTATAATAGTTAACGGGAGCGAATACTAGAGTAAAAGCTAGTATTATTATAAATAAAATATAGTTTAAAAAAAACTAAAAAACACGCTTTATATCGGACTAAAAAGTAAAAAATAATTGTTTTAAAATAAGCTTAAAAAGCGTGGGGCGCTTTGTTCCACATTTTCGTACATCGAGCGCCCAACGCTTTTTAAGCTTATTTTAAAACAATTATTTTTTACTTTTTAGTCCGATATAAAGCGTGTTTTTTAGTTTTTTTTAAACTATATTTTATTTTTCACTTTTTAGTTTGAGGATCTATAAAAGAATTTATTAATCCTGGGGGTCCTAATAAGGATAATGGGAAACTGTTATCAAATTATTGCATTGTCATCGGTCCTTGATACGTATGCAAAGTTTCAAATTAATCAGACTTCGGGAAATTGGTGAAAATTATGCTCAAAGATTCCGTTACGGACATACATACATAGTTACAACCCAAACTAATATAAAGCGTTTAATAATAAGGATAATGGGAAACTGTTATCAAATTATTGCATTGTCATCGGTCCTTGATACGTATGCAAAGTTTCAAATTAATCAGACTTCGGGAAATTGGTGAAAATAAAGCGTTTACTACAGAGGATCTATAAAAGAATTTATTAATCCTGGGGGTCCTAATAAGGATAATGGGAAACTGTTATCAAATTATTGCATTGTCATCGGTCCTTGATACGTATGCAAAGTTTCAAATTAATCAGACTTCGGGAAATTGGTGAAAATTATGCTCAAAGATTCCGTTACGGACATACATACATAGTTACAACCCAAACTAATATAAAGCGTTTAATAATAAGGATAATGGGAAACTGTTATCAAATTATTGCATTGTCATCGGTCCTTGATACGTATGCAAAGTTTCAAATTAATCAGACTTCGGGAAATTGGTGAAAATAAAGCGTTTACTACAGAGGATCTATAAAAGAATTTATTAATCCTGGGGGTCCTAATAAGGATAATGGGAAACTGTTATCAAATTATTGCATTGTCATCGGTCCTTGATACGTATGCAAAGTTTCAAATTAATCAGACTTCGGGAAATTGGTGAAAATTATGCTCAAAGATTCCGTTACGGACATACATACATAGTTAGTTACATACATACATAGTTACAACCCAAACTAATATAAAGCGTTTAAAAAGAGAAAATGTTCTAAGACCACACTATAGAAGTGAAACTTCTTGACTTCTTTGCCTGTCCAACCAAACACGTTGTGATGTTCGTAAATAATGTGTCACTTGTCAATTGTGCAACAAAATAGATCCATGTCATGTCTCTTTTTCGTTTTGTCACCTCACGAACTTACCCCGCTATAGATAGATAGATAGAAGTTTCATTTCAAAATAATAATAACAAATATGCTTGTTGGCAAATCCTGGAATGGTTCTAGAACTCTTACGGACAATTCTAACTGGTCAATAAACGCTTTAGAATCAGTTTAGAACCTACACCTAGAAACACACTTATTACGTCATATTGTTAGTACAACCACGCATCAGAAATCATAGTAAAATAAAATTACTTTGCTTTTATTGGGATTTGACATATGAACGAAGTTTAGACCAAATATAATGTTGAATCTGCCGTTTTTCAATCACATAATAGTAATACTAACAGCATGTAAAATATAATGTGTTTATGGTTTAAGTTTGAGTATTTCTGATGTATGTAAAACTACTGTTTTTTGCAGTGTAGGCAGTCAACATTTTAGTTGCACTCTGTATCATAGTTTCTGTACGTGATGTCTTGACCGTTCTGAATTTTTGTGCGTGCAAAAAGCTGCGAAATAACGGCAATAGCTCCGAAACTGACGGCTCCAATCTCTTAACCGACGCCGCAAAAGCTCCCGGATAAATAATGTATAAAACTTGCGGCCGACATAAGCATTTGTCGTGAAAATAAATTGCGTTGTTTTTACATGCTTTCTCTTTCCTTAATTTTCCGACATGTGTTTGTAGTATAAAACAAGCGCAAGAATAATATTTTCATATATACTTTTACAAAGATGAAATGTTTCTATGTTTATTTGTCGCAGATAACCTCAGGAACTACTGAACCTATTTGAACATTTATTACACTGTATAAAAATTCACTTCTTCTCGAATACCATAGGAGTCGTTAGGACAAAAAAGGGATAAGTAGTCAGCAAAAATGTAAAGTTTTAATAGGAAATACCTTGAGGGTGGTTTCACCTAAATTTTTTATAAATTAGTTCAGCAGTTTTTTCCGAGTTTAGTATTACAATATTAAGGAAGAAGGCGGTTAATTACATTCGAACCACGTGTTATAAAGTCACTAAAAAGTAGAAAATTAAAAAAAAAAATAAATAAAAATTGAACCACCTTCAAAAAAAACACTAACAGGCGTAAAACAATACATTTCTAAGATTGGCGCCAATTTAGGAGCAGGAGGTTAATTTTTTAAAATATTTTTATTTTTAATTGTGTTATGTAACCTCAGATGTGCACAGCATTGTTAAATTTCTATTTCACTTTAATTTCCAATTTGTTCGAAAGTGACAAAAATTAACAGCGCTATAAATTCTTGCACTGGCCGTAAGGAATAGCACCATTAGATGTTACACTAAACAAGTGAACTAGTTCTCTTTTGCGACCAAATTATTGCTACCTGCAATATTTTCGTATTGTTTTCTTGTGAAATTTTAATAAGTATACCTATATGCATTTTGTTTCTGACTTGTGTCAGTAGTGTAAAAGAACCTACTTTATTGTCTCTCAGCAATTTATTGCGGTTCCGGCTGACAGTGCTCCGTGTGCCAGCAGACTCGCATTAAAATAAAAGCCAGGGGGGCCAGTTGGATAGCAGATGTTTCTATAGTAGAAGTTTTAAAGGTTTTAAACACGTACCGTCCAATTTTGTGTATAAAAAACATTAATAAACTTTATAATTGCACATTTACTGAAATGAAATTACTTTTAATGCAAGAAAATATGACTCCGAATTTTTGATTACAGAAACTAGGTTTTGAAATGTCTGGATTTCACCAAATGAGATATTTTTAATGAACAAACTTGGGCAAAACTTACTTTAATTCATAAACGACTTAAGTCGCTACCAACCCATAAGTACATTTTTAGGGTTTCGTAGCCACTAGGTGACTAGGCACCCTTACAATTTCGTCATGTACACACATAATATGTAAAAAAATTAAGAACTTACAAATTCTATTTTTGACGTGATAACGTCTTATAAATTGATGAAACAGCAGCTGCACGCACGAAAAAGTGTAACGTTCCGCCTGACCCTGTGCGTGCAAGCGAGAGCGCAGTATAAGCGATAGAGAAATGGCAATATGGCGCTAATAATAATTAATAAATGTCATTTTATTTTGTTAAAAATAACTGATCACCGTCATTATGGATAAAATATGATATTATTCACAACGAATGGAAATGTATTGACCAATTGATAATTTGTACACAAACGCAGCTACATTTTGTATCAAAAACAAATCTTGGGAGATATCTGCATTTCATAACAGCAGATAAATTATACGGTTTGTTAACAAATATATAATACTTATATATAAATTCTTTTAAATGTCTTTTATAATTGCTTCGAAAATATGTATTTTGCTTTGGTTGATCAAATTATTAGTCGGTAAAAATATAGTTTGACAGCTACTAAAATTTCGGTTATGTATTATTAAATATGATATTCGAGCGGAATACGTTATCACGTAAAACTATCGTCCGTAAACCGACTTTACAGACAACCATTTTTTTTAAGTAATCAGACATGTATGAAAATTTGGAAAGACTTTTTTTGTCCACGTATCCCATCGAATTGGAGTATCGTTGAATAGAACTTTAAAAATTAAGTCATCATGTCATTTGACATTTTTTTTTTAAATATATATTTGAGCCTCCAAAGTCGTTTGCAATAAGTATCGTGCTCCAGTGTAAAAGGTGTTAACACTTTTGCGTTTGTTATTGTGAAATCTATCATGAATGTGTCATTTATTTATTTTGTAATGCGCATGTCAATCTACTCAGAGAATGCTTAGAATCAGTCCGTTTGTTACAATCCAAGAGTTTTCCTATCTTTGGTACCTATACCTATAATTTTACTACGACTAATATAACTTTCCTTACCATACGTTTCAAAAATCTGAAAAATTCAAGTAGGTACTTTCAATGGAAATTTACGAGTTACAAAAAAAACAACTCCCATTTTGCGTTACCAAGGCTTCTCTTATATTTACCCGCCGTTTAAAGAAGTTTCACTTATAAGACATTTTTCAGTTCGGACGTGAGTTTATAAATGTTGGTTGTTATTCTATAAACGTGTATTTTTCTATGGTACACCCGAAAGGTAACATATTGCAGATGTAACTTGCACCTGGACAGAAGAAAGGAAATAATGTTTTTCGTACCTTCAGGAGTTCTCATACATATGTTCTCAGACCTGGATGGGGCGCTACCCTTAACTCAGAGATGAAAACTTTCCCCTCGTCGTTTTATATTTTACCTGCGGTGTATTGGATAGGCTTCAACTCCGGCTCGCGTTGAAGGCGGTTTTTTGACTGAAACCTCATCTTAACACGATCGTAGCGGTGACATCTAGCAGACGACCTTTAAAGTAGCCAGAATATCCCATACATGACGCCCCAAACTTATATCTAATCTCGTCTCTCGATTATTTTTGAAAGTTAACCTCATCATAGTGATTAATTCTCTTTAATCGATTTCTACGTATGAGGGCACAAATTGATCGATTGAATTTGCTCTATCTTTTTTTATATTTTACTCTTTATTTGTTCATTAACAATTTACGACCGTTTAAAAATTTTGTCCGCCTCTTCCGCTGCCCGTAAAAGTCGTTTAAAAAAAATCTAATTATATCAGAATGTCAGTAACCTCCCCTAGACTGGACTTCACTAACAGTTTTTCTATTTTAATGGTTTTTAATTAGATCGATATACCTAGCTACTAAATAAGTATTAATTACAGCACAGGTTTTCCTTGGAAGGAACCTATATACTTTCATTTACCTATGTGTATTTTGTTTGTTTATAAATAACTGTTTTTTCATGGAAATAATAAATTATTATTATTATTATTATTATTACCTATCGACTACTTCTCTCTAGAAATGTCCGTAGAATAGAAATCCAGATGTCGTCTGCGCATGTGCAGTAATTCCATTTCAACTTCTCGGTAGTTTTTCATTAAAAAACTAATGAAAAACTGTTGATGGAGTAATGTCTAGGGGAGATTACTGACACTCTGAAATAATTCATTTTTTTTTTTGAACGTCCTAAGAGCAGGGGGCCCGGCGAACAAAGTTTTTAAACAACCGTAAATTGTTAATAAATAAATAAGAAACAAATTATAAAAAATAGAGCAAATTAATGCCATTAATTTGAGCCCTCACACATTGAAATCGCTTAAAAGAATTTTTATTTTTCCCTATACCTGATCTGAGATCATATGGTTTGTTCCAAGCAGTGGTCAATGCGCATGCGTATTACCTCGAGTCAAAAAGCCACAACACGTGAAACAAAGAGGATCTTTGACGTTAAAGTAAAGAAGTGTCCAGTTTGTGTGAAAAATGGGTGTCATGTGCTTGGTTTGTTACAAAGAATTTTCACGTCAATCGGCTTTAAACAGGCACAGGAAAGCCGTGCACGAAAATTCAAAAAAGACTTTTATTCCATATGAGCTTAATAAAAATTCTGCCTATTGTCAGCGAATGGATTTTGAAACTGTGCCTATGTATTTTGAATGCATGCAAGGTGAGTATTACGTGCGGCCATCTCTAATCTTTGTCTGGCAAGTTGGCAACCCTAAAACCCCCTACACACGGCCTGATCTAAAAAATTTTTAATCAGTTCTCAGGTCAGGTCGGTTTAGAGGGGGAGGGGGGTTATCAGATCAGGCGTTAGATCAAGTCGTCTGGAGGCAGAAGGTTGTCATCTGATTGATCTGATAAACTCCTGTTCAAGGTCATTGGTAAATGGTAGGCCATACTTGATCAATCGACATGTGGGGAGAGTTTATAATAATAATAATAATAATGTCTTTATTGATTCAAAAGGGTTTTGATCAAATAGTGAAGTTCAGCATAAACGCTGTTTTACAACTTAACCCAGTTACAAAAGAAACTTATAAATTACAAAAAAGAAAAACTTAAAAATAAAACAACAAATGGTGCTATAAGCATAGCCTAGCTTCGACTTGTATTATGTGCTTAATAATTTAGTAAGAATTTAGCAAAATTCTCAATAATGTGGGCTGTTCGGCCTTTTTATCCAAATGTCCGACCAAACTGTCTGGTCTGTCCGGCTATTTGGTTTGGCGACCTGGCAACCCTAGCAGTTTTCAGACAGCGTGTGGATTTGATCGCTGATCCCAACAGATCAGACCCGTGTGTGTGGCTTTCTTTAACAGTACTGCGTCGGTAGAGATAGATGTAGGCCGCACGTTCGCCCTGTCTCATTTTTGAAGCGAACGCATTTTATAACAGCTTGCTCAGTCCACCAATTTTACTCATTTTCGTTAACAGCTCTCGTTTGTAGTTTTTATACTTTAAGGCATGTAATACAACGCAAAAGAGCCATTTAATGACCAATCATTAGAAGCAGACACATAGTGTTAAAACGTTGAACAAGAATTTAGCAAATTTTGCATTATATCCGATCTCCTGAAATGTTTTTACTATTACTAGTTATGCCAGCTGTCATGGATGACGGGGCAGTCTATAGAGGGATTCAACATTTAAAAGAATAAAAAAAAAATGTTAAAATCGATTGTGTGGAAATCAGACAAAAAAACTTGTGTTTTAAATATATAGATACTCATATTATTAGTGTTGATATTATATTCTTATTTTTTTTTTATTTACAGTTCCTCGATCAACTCCGAACACCATTTGCCCAAATAATCTGCCACCGTTGTTGTTCCACCAAGTGCATGGAGACAACATCCGTATCTCGCGCGATGGAGCAACGGCTCGAAGATACGAAAGCTTCTGCAAAGGTGTCACGTTCAGCGCCAGACCTGTAAAAGTTAACGAAAAGGTAATCTATCTGTCAGATAGTTGACAATGGGGTCGTCCCACGTATCAGAATTTAATAATTTTTAACAGTGCATAAGATTCCTCATACATGAATAAATAAAGTAAACTAACTGAGCGCAAACCGCCATATAATAACGTGGACACGATTCAGTAGTCACACTTCTTTATCGTGGTTTGTTTTTGGTGGGCGTAATATAGTCGATATAGTCAAATGCAGTCAGCCAATCACTGACGTAATTTATGTAGCGGCATAATTCTAGGTTTAAAATTACATTGAAAAATACACACTTTTGGAAAAAAATTTATGGTAGAAAAATCTTACGAACATTTGTTTTTTAATATACCTACTTGTAATGTAGATTCCAACCCTAAAAAGAAGAATGTGGGACGACCATATTCATCACTAAGAACGCGAGCGGATATTAGTAAAAAAATTAGCAATTTACGAAATTCGCGTATAATATGACATCTATAAGACGAAATTTTTAACTGGAATACAGTGAGGCCACTTGCCACTTTAACAGTGTTTTAGGAACAGAACATTTTGTGATAGTCGGGGTCTTTTTTTAGACATTTATGGCCCTGTAAGTTCGATGTACTTATATTATGAAGTGTTCAATTAAAAAATTAATTTCTGAATATCTTTTTTTACAGGTGTGCATAAAATTCGTCGAAATCTCAAACAACTGGAGTGGCGTGATTCGTTTTGGATTCACATTCAATGATCCGAGCACGTTACGTTACGGATTACCAAAGTACGCTTGCCCTGATTTAACAAACAAGCCCGGTTATTGGGCGAAGGCGTTAGCAGAGCGCTTCTGCGAACGGGACACAATATTATTTTATTATGTGACACCTGCCGGTGACGTCCATTTCGGTATTAATGGCGAAGAGAAAGGAATATTTTTCAACGGCGTCGAAACACGGGGTCCATTATGGGCGCTTATAGACGTTTACGGTAACTCGACAGCAATCGAGTTCGTCGACGTGCGACACCAGTTGAACAATTCGAGGAGAACGACTGCGAGCAGCAGTTGTGAAAATACTCCCGAAGACGAACTCAGTAGACTCATAGTCCCTGCCATGCAAGGTCTCGCCATAAATTCCCAACACAGGGAAACGGAAGATCGTGGCGACGCGTCACTTCCACCTTTACGTTTCCAACCGTCCGGATCTGTGTTCAATCCGGTACCGTTTCATCGCACCAGAGGTAGAAACGTAAGGTTCAGTACCGATAGGTGCGTTGCATCCAGAAACGATACTGAATTTTGTCAAGGTTATGTTTTCACAGCGCGTCCATTACAGTTAGGCGAAAGATTGGTTGTACAGATATTATCGACAGAAACAATGTATGTCGGCGCGTTGGCTTTAGGTTTGACGTCGTGCGATCCGGCAACATTACAGGCATCTGATTTACCGGACGATTCAGATATGCTATTAGATAGACCGGAATACTGGGTCGTTAGTAAAGACGTAGCCAGCAGTCCGCAAAGAGGAGATGAACTTTGTTTTTGTGTTTCGATAAACGGCGAAGTTCAAATTAGTAAAAATGGCGGCCCACCTAGTGTAGTTATGCACGTAGATCAAACTTTACAATTATGGGCGTTCTTGGATGTTTATGGGTCAACACAGAGAATACGCGTTTTGAGTTGTCCGCCTGCAAGCTCCCCTGTCAGAAGTATGGTTCAAGACAGATCACGTACAAATATCGCATCTGAATCGATAAACAGCTTAAACAGTCAGTCGGAAATGAGACTTGGCAACGGAGGTCAGTCAAATTCGAGGGTATGTTGCGTGAATTCAAATGATGTCCAGTTGCAGCCTAGGATCAATGGCGGCGCTGTGTTAGTAGTAAATTTGCCTCCGTCGCACGCCAATCTTTTAAATCACCAGCAGCAGAGCAGTGGAAATGTATCAACGCCTGTTGCGGTGACGCATCATTCGTCGCAAAATTCCGTTCATAACCAAGGTCCTATCGGTCAGTCGCATCACGGACACCCGATCAGTCATCATTCGACGACGGCGACAACTCCGACGACAGGGGTTGCGCATCCGCCTCCTCCTGCCATGGTACCTTTACCCACCGGGACCATGCTTTCCACATATAGCAATACTTACATAGAGGTGAGTTGATTCTTCAATAGTATTAAAGAAGTTTCAAAAAAAAATTCACTGCTTACAGTGAGAAAAAGTCAATTTCAGGCTGAACATAATTCCTTGATTTCAAAATGGGCTTGAAAAAAAATTTTTGGAACTGTTAAAAATGGTTGTTTGTCAGAAAAAAATTGTTCACTGGTCACTTAATTTTTTTTTGCAGAATACAGTAGAACCATGGATGTAGAAATTATAGGAATGAAGTACCCAGCTGCGGGGGGGTTGAAGCCATTGAGGAACGGGGACCAGTTAAAACAGGTGGCCGGCGCATTGTGCATGCTTAGTGGCGTGATATTCAAAATAATCGTTCTTTTGGCAGCCGTCATTAAAAATTTGTTGGGAAAAATTGTTTGATAAATAAAACATGTTTTTTCTTCAAATTAATCAATAATATTAATGAGAATAATTTTTTGTTTCTTCAATTTCACGTTACATAAAAATAATATTACAATGGTTAAGGATTTCCTGTCCAACTTGGAAGACCTGTGCTAGGGATGGAGCTCAAAGTACAATAATATAATATGCGCGGACATAAAATTATTTATTATATATATATATTTTTTGTTACGAATATGTGTGTGTAAATAAGTTATAAAAATAAAATTTATAGTAAAAAAAATATTTTAAAAACTAGCTTTTATTTAAATGCACTAAAAAGAAGAAAATAAACTAAATTAAATCAAACCCAAATCATTCATTACATTACATTTATATGATACTAGAGGTCCCGCCCGATTTCACCCGGATGCAAAAGAAAATAAAAGGACTTTCTTTTAAATATTTCAAAAAATTCACAAAGCAATTTTTGATCTTAGAACCATTTTATAGTTTTGACGAATATTATATGTGCAATATGAAGTTTTAAAAAAATATATCCAAATTTACTGTAATTCTGTATAATTTATATATTTTTGTATCACTTTTTTATTGACAATGTCTGTACAATTTTAATTGTGTTTCTGACTAATAAAGTTTGAATTGAATTGAATTGAATTGAACGAATGGGGGGGGGGACATGAGTACGCACGTTCATCTTAGTTTACCGAGATGAATGTTGTGTTCAAATTTCATGATGATCGGAGTTACTGTTCAAAAGTTTGTCGGACAGACAAATTTTGAGTTACATTTTGGAACATTTTTCATTGATGCTCCGCTCCTATTGGTCGTAGCGTGATATTATATAGCCTACAGCTTTCCTTGATAAATGGGCTATCCAACAAAAAAAAACATTTTCAATTCGAACCAGTAGTTCCTGAGATTAGCGCGTTCAGCCAAACAAACTCTTCAGCTTTATATATTAGTATTAGTGATGTGCCGGATATCCGTATCCGAGGGAGAAGAAAGATCCGTATCCGTTAGTTTTATGGCGGATCTTTTACCTTATTAATTTTCAATTCATAGATGAAATTTTATATATATGTAATTAGGTAATAATGATAAACTGTTAATTACATTCAGATTTTTTTGTATTTCTTAAAATCGTATTTGGCACCTTTATATTGCAAAAATTTATCGTAGTGAGTACCATACCAATAGTACATAACTCAAAGGTACTAATAAAAAACTATCTTTATAATGAGATATTGCACTTCGATCTTTGGACAGAGACAATCTGTTATGAGAGTTAACTCTTAAAGAAGTCAATAACTTTTTCCCATAACAGATAGTCTCTTATCTCTTTCGAAAGGTCGATGTGCAATATTTACCAAAGTGTATTCTAAGAAAGTTAAGATCCGTATCCACGGATCTTGAAACCAAATATCCGTATTCAGATCCGTATCCGCGGATATACATTTTTAACGATCCGGCACATCACTAATTAGTATAGATAAAAGCTTGTCGCGAGATTTTCCTGTGTAAATTTATTTTATGAAATACATATACATTTTTCCTTAGAATTACTAATTGTGTCAAGATCAAGTTACATAATATTGTATTCTAGTTTATTTACACAGGAAGATCTCGCGGCAAGCTTTTATACATATATAAATTGTATAATGGATGATTGGGTTTGATTTAATTTAAAGTTTATTTTCTTCATTTTAGTGCGTTTAAATAAAAGCTTGTTTTTTAAAATGTTTTTACTGTTAATTTTATTTTTAAGTTTTTAGGGTGCTTTATTAAAAGTGTGATATGCATCAAGACGAAAGTCGGACCGGTCAGTTAGTTATTATAATATTTATTGTCGTCGGAACTACATACGTATGCAAAATTTCAACGCAACCGGGAAGTAGGTCAAATTTAACTTGCAATATTTGATTTCAGACAGATATTGGGACAGGTGAAACTAAATAAAAGCTTGTAAAAAGAAAATTATAGGCTGGGGAAAAAGATATTGAAAAAAACCAAGTTTTCGTGTTTTTTATGTAATTACACTGAGAAAAAACATTTTTTAAATCAGAGAAATATGTCGTTTTGAAATGTTTCTTTAAAAAAATAGTTTTATTCCGAAAATAAAAACATCCTTCTCATACATGTTATTTTTTTAATTAAAGGAGACAGTGATTTTATTAAATCATTACATCATTTGAAATTAAATCTTCAAGTTTTCAATTCAAATACATATTTATATAGTACATAGTTATTTTTGCTATAGATAAATTATGTTTTATTAAAATAAAATATTGAATATTTAGCAACAAACCCAATATTTATTTGATAAATTTAATTGAATTATCTGATCGCTTCTTGCAAGAAGACACGAAGCACTGCACAATTTTCACAACACAAATAAATGTTTTTATATACTGCTGATAATTGGGAATTGTCCCATTGTTTCACTGATTATTGAAGTTGATTAATGAAGAAGAAATAATTTATCCGTATTTTTTTGTTTTTAAAAATAATAAAAAATAAGGAAGTTATATTAATTTGAAAAATCGACCACCTATTAAACAAGTCGTGACGTCATTTGCCTGCAGTCTACGTACAAACAACAAAAAGGCTAAGTAGATACATGTCACTTACCCAATGTTAGTAAAATAGATGTTGCCCTTTCTATGTAACCAATCGGCGTAGTCGCGGGAATGACGTCAACGGGCGGACCGTTGAAATGAAGTATAAGGATAATTAGAAGAGACGTTAAAAAATAGAAAAAAAAAATATTTTTACATATTACAAAATTTAGGTTTTAATAGTATCCTATAACTGAATAAAATATTAATATAAAATAAAGCTCAAAAAATGGTATTTAACTATTTTTAACAATTCTGGAATCATAAGAAACATTTCAAAAGAAGTATCAACAAAATTCATCAAATAGTTTTTAAGTTAAATTCGTTCGAACACACACATACAAATAATTGTATAAACCAATGATTGTTACGTCCGAATTTCACGCCACTAGGCATTAACAATGTGACGGCCAATGAAAAGTATATATCATGTTACCTCGTCACATACCGCTAATCGGCTTCACCCTCATCGCCTAAAACCCTAGCTCATCCTCTGTTTCTATATTTACTATGTCTATGAGTAGAACACATTAGCTCTGTTTCGAACTGTCTGAGAACGGTAACAGAACCATCACCGTCTTGCGTAGTGGCTAAAACTAAACCGTTCTCAAACAGCTCGGAACAGAGCTATTAAAAACCATTGGACTCCAGTCCAGAGATAACTACCGGCATGCAATATTCAGTATTTATTTGTCTTATTTTCTACTTCGTGACGTACCTACTATAGAGAGACAACACTTTGACGAGTCTAAAACAAATAAGTAATTATTTTTTTTATTTCAGCCTGTATCCGGCAGCGCATACAGCACGATACAGACGAGATCGGACATGCCCGGCATCGGCGGTCCCGGCACCGGAATCGAGTGTACGATCTGCTACGAGAATCCGATTGACTCCGTTCTCTACATGTGCGGCCATATGTGCATGTGCTATGAGTGTGCCATGCAGCAATGGCGAGGCAAGGGCGGCGGTCATTGTCCGTTGTGTCGAGCCGTCATACGAGACGTCATACGCACGTACAAGTCATGATAAACAAATGCCATCCATAATAATGATAATAACGGTAATTGTCAACATCGTCGTTCTTGACTGACATCGTAGACAATATCTTGTTTGATAGAAATGAAAAATGTAAAATTGCTATGTTGTAAAGTAGCACCTTTTTTCAAGTATTAATTAAATAAAAACTTTGTCAGATTTGCTAGTGTAAATAATCTCTACAAAAGAAATATTTTAACTGATTATTGAAATGGTTTAATATGATGTTAGTCAAAGAAGTTACAAAACAAATAAAGCTCAAATTGTAATTAGACAGCCGGCACACTGATGGCTGGCTACATAAAACATAAGTAACATAACATTCGAATATGTGTTATTTAATATAAAATATTAAAACATATTCAAATGTCCTTTCCATCAAGAAGGAACACGGTTTTTTTTTGTTCATACTTTGTTAAAAATATTGTTAAAGATGTTTTATAAAAATACAGTGTGGCAGCTGCCTTGTTGATTATAAAAAAAAATTATCATAGCCGATATTCAAGGCGATTTTGAGACGTTCGTACTAATTGGGGTGTGTTTTCATGTATCTCTAATTTTGTCATCAAATATGTGTCAATTATTTCTCATTATATTTTGTATCCCACTGGATGATCAGAATCAACTACAACCTGAACTGTAATTCGAATAATAGTTGATTTTATGTCTAAAATCTTGCTTGAAATTAACCATTATTCGATAATGGAAGTATGTACTTTGCTGTCATGCAAAACACCACTCTAACCGAGATTATTTGACAATTAAGCCATTTCCAACTTTGCGGTAAATAAGTCACTGACGTACAGTATCCTGATTACAGTTCTGTTTAGTTTTGCTGTCAATTATTATTTATATGCTGACAGATATAAACATTTCAATCTTTAGTACAGTTATGCACAATTATGACAGCAGAAAAATAATAAAGTCCGAAGCATACTCGAAGTCGCCTTTGGTTTGTTAATGAAATCGATGTGTATTGCTAAAAATAACATTCTAAAAGCCAATTATAACCCCTCTAGTAGCTCATAAACGAATTTATAAAAGATTAATTTAATATTATGTAGATATTATTTGTAGCTGAGCTCGTACAAAGAGTAATAAAATGTTTATTACAATTAATATCTTCTTGTCACAAATATTTGTACAGAAAAAAATGGTGATGATTGAAATCTAAAACATTGAAAAATTCTAACAAAAAAATCTGCTTTTATCAGTTAAGTCATGTGAAAAAACAGTTTTTGGAATCTCCCTTGCAGTTTTTTTAGCGCTTTATGTTTACTTTACTCTTGACAAATTTTTTTCGTTGTTTTTAAAAAAAACACTGCGCATTCGTTTTCAAATGTATTAGCTTGTTAATTTTTAACAGCGCACTAGACAGTGCGCAATTTTAAATTCAGTAAAGAGTAAAAGCTGCCGAAGGAAAAAATAACTTTCGAGAGGTTCGGTAACTAAAACTTCTGTAGCGTTCTACTGTAATATAGATGTTAATTTTTAAAAGATAACATACAGTATATCAGGCAATACTCGGTGACACTATTGTCGCACTTGTACATATTCTGAACATATTTAAGTAGTGACTTTGTCGCTTCATATAAATAACCCACAGTAGTGTTATGGAGTATTAACCATGAAAAATTAATGACATATTTTTTTAGTAAATATTGGGATGAATTAATTGATAATAGACATTTTAAAATTGGAGTTTGTGTACAGGTATTATTTTGTGTCTTATAACTTGATTATGAAAAGAGAATGAGCTAAAAAACTAATCACTTTTGAAAACATCAAATTAATTTGGTAAATCACAGTGAATATTTTAAAGAGTGAGAGAATTGTTTTTTATTGAAGTGTGATTTCATTGCAAGTAAATCAATTCAGTTTTTGAACGGAACAGAACACTGATGTGTTTCTTTGTAATTGTTAATGAATTTTCATTTTCATAATGTAAATTCACATCTTAAAGAAATATCAACTGGATCACTCAAAGTGTTATTCTGCGCATGCTTGCTGCGCAAATGGACGGCATGTTCTCAGCAGGCATGGCTGCCAATTCTGAATCAAGCTCTGTCATTTAATAGTAAAAAAAATAGGAGAAGAGTTAGCGCCCTAGCTGTGTTTTGAGTTTTAGAAATTTGCTGACAAATATCCTACAGCCAACTGAACCTGCTGATATTTCTATATGCTGTAGTAAAACTGTATATGAAATATTAATGTACAGAAATCTGTTCTGTGTTAATGGAAATTTGTATCGGTTGTGTTGAACGAGTTTTTCGATTGTTTGTTTTTTGAAAAATAATAGATGGATTTTTGTACAATTGAGCGTTTGTATAGGCAGTGGTGGACAAAGGATAATATTATTTTAATGCTTACAAGTTCTTTCATAATCTAACTTAATTTATGGCAATTTAGTTACAAATGTTAATTTAGTAGAACTTATGATCTTCAAATTACAAGCCAACTGCTTTTAGCTGATCATTGTAACGTTGATTATAACCAAATAGCCCCACTGATCTCTAATTAATATGTAGTTACTAGCAGCAATTATGTGTAACCAAAGAGATTAGAGAGGAGAGGAACGAACTGCCATACTTTTAGCATTGGTTGTCGAGAGAAAATACACCGATATACCAATGGGCATTGCGGGTGTCCTCGACTTCTGCACATTATGAAATGCAGTACTTTGCGCAGAAACTCACATTTAAGACATGCGCAGATTGCTTCGAATGGTCTTCCGCGCACATTTGAGTACGCCATCAGCGTTGCCTGGTATACCGTCAACTTAAAACTTAGAGTTCATTATCCTCCTCTCTAATCTCCTTGTGTGTAACCAATGTGTGCAGCGCCATGTTGACATTTGATGGATGGCTTTTGGTGGAGTGTTTGATTTGACGTTTTTCAAATTGTATAGTGAAATAGGACACTTATTTTAAAATATTTTTTATTGTTATCAATGTTACAGTAAATATATCTATTCTGTAGCGTTCGTTGACTGTAATGACAATTCAAATTTCCCGCAAAAAATATCACCTAAAAATCCTACGACCTATTAAAAGGTTTCAAGCGGTTTATGAGGATTAACCGGCTATGATACCAATTTATTAGAGATCAGTGAATTGTCCACCGAAGATTGTTACAAAATAAAATAACCAAACAAACCATGCCATCATTGATCGCCGTACGAATATAAACAATTATATCTAGACTAGCCAAATCGTACTGGAGCATCCAGAAACATGGTGAAACTACTATTATTTTTCTGTGTACAGTAGACTCTTTTTTATCCAGGAGCTAACTTTCCGAGGTAATCGAGAATACTGTTCAAGATAAAATAACGATTGTTTAGCCGATGCAACCACAATTTCAATATAACCAAAGAAATTAAATGAATCTTAAATCCATTGTAATAGATTTATTGAAAAATAAAAACAATTTAAAATCAAATCAATAAAAAAATGTGTGTAAAGAATTGTTATTGTTTCATTAGGTTTCTGTTAAAATGCTTTTAATTTTCTAGAATTAAAATATCTCGAACAATGGGACATTAGTCAACTGTATGTAAACAGTAAAATATTATTAATATTAGTTTTGTTAAGTCTTATTTATTATTATTTAAAAATTATACTACCACGTAATATTCACAACAAAAATTATATACAAATTTTATTTTAGAATGATTTTAAATTTGTCATATAGATATTTTTTACTTTATTATATTATAATTACTACTATTATTCAATTGGGCATTGGTATTTTCTTTGAACGTAATTTGTCATATTTGTTTTAATTCTTCTTATCTGTCACAATTTAAATAAATTGAACTACCTCAACTTGAAATTTTTCGGAAAATAAATTTGTACAATTAAATAGAAAGCGGTTTTAATAAGTATTTTAGAATACACCTTTCTCCGTTTATAATATCAGTGTTAAAAAAATAGATTAAATGTTTAGACGTATTGTCATAAATTTATTAGAAATAAGCATTAATATAATAATATTTGGATATATACTAAATATGGAACTGATATTTGTTATAGCTAAGTGACAGAACGATTTGAATTGAGTCAAATATGAAAATAATATTCGCATTCAGCAGAATAAGTTGCGAATGTTTCTGTTGAACGCGGTCATTGACAACTTTCATAGCAATGACAAAATTGTGAACTGAAAAAAAAAGATATTGGTGACGCGATACTCACGAGACTTGGTGTGTAAACATGTGAGCTCTCATATTGGTTTCACTATGAATTATAACTAGTGTATGCGTGCGGCTGCGCAAACAGTATACGCCGTCACATCTACATGACATGTTTGACACTTGAACTTCCATGAAGTCCTCACCGCAGGATGAGAGCTCAGATATTTATATATATAAAACAAAATACTGTTAATTTTGTGTCGATATACAGTCGCCTCTTTCTTACAACACATTTGGTGGAAAAAATATGTTGTTCTTCAAATAAATAAATTTTATTTTTTTACTTTTTTGAAGAGTTCTATTCAGACGTTAATGAAAGATTTGAATATGTTGTTCTATTCGCTTTTTAAGAACAACATACTGTGGAAGAAGTACTCAAGCATCCTCTGTACAAATCAGTACACATCTCTCAGTAGATTATTTCCATTTTATAATATACACAAACACAATTTATGTGTTTGTGTTGGTAACTTTTGAAACGCGACCGCAGCGTGAAGCAATGACATGGCAGGTCTTAAAACCACAGATTAAATGAAATGGAACAGTTCAAGATTAACGGTTGTATCGTTTAACGCGTCGTAAAAGTCAATGTAGTAACATGTCTTCTTTTTTGTCGTGATCGCAAATTTTAAAAGCGCTTCATTTAGATTTCTTGTTAAGAAAAAGTCGACTAGGTTGATTGAACTGGTTGAGAAGTCACGCGACTTCGAATAATTAAAAAGTATTATAAATGACAAAATTGATTGCAAGAAAAATTTATACTGTAGCCGTGTCAATAGAAATGAATGAATTAATCACTAAAATTAAAAAAAAAAGTTGCATTAAAATCTAATCATTCTAGGTATAGAATGCTTATCCAATAAAATGTGTACATATCATAAATATTCTATGGTACATATGTTCTAAATGTCAAAATTGTAATTAAACATTTACCACCATAATGAAAAAAATCTTCATGGAAGTATAAAATCACATCGTACCATGTGTTGACGCATGCGTGAACGTTGTCAATTGTTTAACATTCCACAATAATGCTTTTATTACTTACATTATCCGTGGTTCTAGAAGCATAGACCTATCAACTATATAATATATATATATATATATATCAATAATAAATCGATAAATTCTGTTGGCATATTTTAATAGAACAGTTAAATAATGTCAACAGATTATTCTTTAGACTTAATTACATGAAAAATAATTAAGTATTCTGTTTCTAAAAACTACATTTTATTGATTTTGCGCATCGATGTGAAAAACATTATCGTAAACGCGAATTTAACTGTTAAAATTCGTTCTGAAATTGTATGTTTATAAACAAGACGATATCTTTGTAATTTAAAAAAATCAGTATTTATCTACATTTTTTACTCCTCTGTCGACTTTCAACAGTATGTCTATGCATATTGATACAAAATCGCTGATTTGACCCTTTTGCTAACCGTTCCTTTTGTATAGAACAATGATCAAAACGTGAATTTGTTTATTAACAAGTTGTTCGACGTCACGAATTATCAGAATGACAATTTGTCTTTTCATTGATAATAAACGTTAAATATATAGGTACTGTTGTCAGCGAAAGAGTTAAATCATTGCCTATGATCATTATGTTGAACCAATTGGTGGAATGTACACAGAGCTACGCAGTCTGATAAAACATTTGTTTAGATAGGTTTCTAGTCATACCAAACTGTACTGAAATGTTTTCAATTAAAAATAAATATTTAATATTATACACTTAAGTGTTATGTTTCAGTACAATGTGTTTGTTCTAAATGTTGTACATGTAAATAATATGTTTGGAATATTCATTAAATTCATTTTAATCGTTACTTTGTTTTTTATTTCTTTGTTCTTTTTTCAGAGAAATCATGTATTGTAAATTAATTAGACGATCATTTTTTAACAAATGCGCCCGTCTTTAGATAGATCGTGTATTATAGACGCTTGACAATTGAGGTTATTAGCATCAGAGTTGTTAGTGACGACGTTGTACGAACGACGTTTTTGGATTTTGAAATAATATCGGTGCATCATTGTGCCCCTTGCATCAAAGTACCCCACCTCCCCCTAACAATGGAAATTAATATAATCAATCATTGATTAGATTCCTTTTACCGCAACTAGATTCGCTACATTAATGAATTACAAAAAAAATATCAGACGACATTATCAATATATAAGAAAAAATGCCAAACTACTATTGCGATTTTTTCTTCTTTAAAATATATCATGAAGATAACGTCGTTTGATATTTCTGAACGTAGGTATACGTACATAATATCTAATTTTCACAGTTTAAAAGTTATTTATAACTAATAGCCGACTTCTTTATAACCCCAGATAGTTGTCTTTCAAATAAAGAAATCTGGAATTGTTATTAGGTAACTAAAACTCTGATCCAAGCTCTCTGCGAATTATAACAGAACTGTCATAGTCTTGCGCAGTAGCTCAAAAACCGATACAAACAGTTTCGTTTCAGCTACTGCGCAAAACGGTAGGCGGTTCTGTTACCGTTCCAGAGAGCTTGGAACAGAGCTCCAAGGAAGGTTCATATACATTTTAAACACGATGCTGGATTTCGAGCTCACTTGCTTGCTTGAAGTCTTGCAGGCAGCTTTGCACGCTGCGCTGCTGGATTGTGACCTCATTCATTGGTCCGCTGCTCTCGCTGTCTTGCTATATTTGGGTGATAGTTTCAGTACTATTTTTCATGCAGCGCTGCCTCCTAGTATCAAGGGCGTAGATATGAGGGGGTACAGGGGGTAATTACCCCCCCAGGATTCATCAGGACCACAGGTACCCACCACAACAAACGAATCAGGACCGCAGGCACCCACCACACAAAAAAAAGGGAAATTACCCCTCCAGGATTCGTCAGGACCGCAGGAACCCAGCCACAACAAACGAGAAAAGACTTTTTTGTTGCGGAAATGAAGGACCTTTTTTTTGCTTTCTTATTGTGCGACATACAATACATTTTTCAAGTTTGGTTGCTAAAAAAAGGTCATTCGATTCTTTTTTCGAAGT
Source organism: Xanthostigma xanthostigma (assembly GCA_963575645.1). Lineage (NCBI taxonomy): Eukaryota > Metazoa > Arthropoda > Insecta > Raphidioptera > Raphidiidae > Xanthostigma > Xanthostigma xanthostigma. The sequence continues at coordinate 47,270,401 of OY754464.1, forward strand.
TAAGTTGTAAAAAAATATAGTTTAAAAAAAACTAAAAAACACGCTTTATATCGGACTAAAAAGTAAAAAATAATTGTTTTAAAATAAGCTTAAAAAGCGTTGGGCGCTCGATGTACGAAAATGTGGAACAAAGCGCCCAACGCTTTTTAAGCTTATTTTAAAACAATTATTTTTTACTTTTTAGTCCGATATAAAGCGTGTTTTTTAGTTTTTTTTAAACTATATTTTATTTTTCACTTTTTAGTTTGAGGATCTATAAAAGAATTTATTAATCCTGGGGGTCCTAATAAGGATAATGGGAAACTGTTATCAAATTATTGCATTGTCATCGGTCCTTGATACGTATGCAAAGTTTCAAATTAATCAGACTTCGGGAAAAGAATTTATTAATCCTGGGGGTCCTAATAAGGATAATGGGAAACTGTTATCAAATTATTGCATTGTCATCGGTCCTTGATACGTATGCAAAGTTTCAAATTAATCAGACTTCGGGAAATTGGTGAAAATAAAGCGTTTACTACAGAGGATCTATAAAAGAATTTATTAATCCTGGGGGTCCTAATAAGGATAACAAATTATTGCATTGTCATCGGTCCTTGATACGTATGCAAAGTTTCAAATTAATCAGACTTCGGGAAATTGGTGAAAATAAAGCGTTTACTACAGAGGATCTATAAAAGAATTTATTAATCCTGGGGGTCCTAATAAGGATAATGGGAAACTGTTATCAAATTATTGCATTGTCATCGGTCCTTGATACGTATGCAAAGTTTCAAATTAATCAGACTTCGGGAAATTGGTGAAAATTATGCTCAAAGATTTAAAAGAATTTATTAATCCTGGGGGTCCTAATAAGGATAATGGGAAACTGTTATCAAATTATTGCATTGTCATCGGTCCTTGATACGTATGCAAAGTTTCAAATTAATCAGACTTCGGGAAATTGGTGAAAATTATGCTCAAAGATTCCGTTACACATAGTTACATACATAGTTAGATACATACAACATACATATTTACAACCCAAACTAATATAAAGCGTTTAAAAAAGAAGGTCATTTGATTTTTTTCCAAAGTTAGGTTGTTAAAAAAAAAGGTCATCCGTTTTTTTTTGTTGCTCTCCAATTGTGCACAGACGACAAAATTTTTCAAGTTAGGTTGTTAAACAAAGGTAATTCGTGGCTAATAAATCTTAAAAAATATTGATTTTTTTGCTTTACCCCCCTCAGAAAAAAATACGCCCTTGGCTAGTATGAGAATTTGACCAATTATGGAGTCGTATTTTATCACGTGATATCATCTGACATTAATTAGTGTATTTGCCATAAGGCACTTGCACTATTGGCGTCGGTGGGATGGCGGGACCTAGGGGTCGGACCAAATTTTCTCGACGTTTCATAGCCTTCTAAACACTTTGGCACCATTTTTGGAAAAGTATGTTTATATATATATATATATATATATGTGTTAGCACGATAACTCTCGACAGACTTAATCGATTTAAACCAAATTTGGTCCACACGTTGGAATCCATCACCGCACGAAGCCTATTTAAAATGGGCCCAATCGGGTCATGTTAAGGGTGGTATTTAGGGGTTGAAAAAAGTTTTAGGGCCCAAAAATACCGAAAAAATTATCGGAATCATTTCAAATTTGAAATTTAACCCTTTAGTAATTATTAAAATGTACTGCTAAACAGGACCGGACTTACAAATTTTATGAAAACACATAGATTTACATACTGAAGGGTATATATAATTTGGTACAGATGTTGAATTGATATGTAGTATTGAAATTAAGTAAAAAATGTTGTTTTAAGGGGTGTATTAAGGGGTATTTTTTTTTTATTTTGTTCAAAATCAAAGTTAAGTTTATACAATAGGAGCCACACTGCCTATTAAAGCAAATACACTATATTGTCGGCAGGGTTTCGCACTGCGACCCGAGTTTTTTTTATTAAATGTAGGTAGTGTTGTTTGAAAAAAGTTTCAAGTCAACAGCGATGACGCTATGACGAATTATTTCTTGCATAGCCATTACATCTATATATTTTTTTAATGTTAATGGCCTGACTCCTGTCAGCCATATTTTAATTTTAAATATAACTGTCCATACAGGTGCCGGATTATATTAAGTGCCGCCTATACGCTAAAACAGGCTTGCCGCCCACTTTATTTAGTTCTGTACGGATAGCGAACAGTCAAATTTTTCCGGCAGCATAAGGCCTAGTTTATATGAGAGGCGTTCAACGCGCGTTAACCCAACGCGCGTTGAACGCTCTTCATGTGTGCTAGGCCTAACACCTATATATTGTCAAACTTTCAAATCATTCCATCATTCCGCATATATTTGCTTTAGTAGCCCGCAAATACACCAGGTTTGAACTAGGTTCTCATTTATCCTACCAAGACTCATGTTCGAGGGAAAACGTTGCCTCCCGCCCCTGATAACGTGCTGTGTATATTAATATTATATATCAGTTAGTAATATCTGATTCCGATTGGAGGTTCAAGACAGACCGTCATTTCGTTAGTTAGAAATCATTTTATTTTTTTTTGCGACCGTCCCTGCCGCCCTTCCGACGAGTGCCGCCCTACGCTTCAGCGTAGTTAGCGTTAGGTTAATCCGGCCCTCTGACCATACTGCCAACACAGTGGTCTATATCGACCCCCAGGGGTCGACGACAACTTGCAAGGGGGGTCCATGTCAGCGAGGAAAAAATTGGGGGTCCATGAAATGAAAATGGGGGTCAACGATAGTGAATCTCCTAACAAAAAAAGAAACAAACTGGACATCGTTAACCGAGGAGATTTAAGATTAAATCTAACTAAATTGATGCCAAATGTTGAAAATCTATTATTAAAGCATCAGATTCATCCCTCACACTAAAAGCATTTATTTTTTGCTTAGTTATTTTATATAACAGAACGTAAATTTTATATGATTCGTTTTAATTTGAATCTAATAAATAAATGTATAAAACTAAACATTTCACACTACACTTCACTACCGTTATAAATTTAAATCGTTCAAATTGAGTAGCACTATACCGGTTGTCAAAAATAGGTACATTTGAAATTAATGAATTTGCAAAAAATCAATGTCAGTTAAGCAGGGGGTCTACCCAAAACCAAAAAACATGGCAAATGGTCTACGAGACAAAAAAGTTCGGGGACCTCTGACTTAGCAGAACAGCGAGCAAACAAGTCAGCTGCGTGTGAAGCGAACTAGCAGCGCTCCCTACCAACCGCCAAGCAGGAATGGCAGCCTGCAAGATTTCAAGCAAGCAAGCGAGCTCGAAATCCAGCATCATGTGAACGATTTTCTTTATTGCATTAATGATTACCATATCAACAAATCGATTCAATTTACCTTTCAACCACGCTTTCAACACTGAATTTTCAAGAATAATCATATGAATCGTCAAGCCAATCGCTATAGAACTCAATGGATAGAGGGCGTTGCTATGGATACTGCATACAAACAAATTTGAAGTTTTTCATTTTTGATGAAAGATTGAAAAATTACGAATTAATCACATTGTGTCACTTAACAACTATTTTATTGCTGTTAATAATGTTTCAAGCTCATGAATCAGTCGCTGTTGGTTTTGACTCGGTTTGGAAAAGCGAGAAGTAAGCTGTATTATTTAAGTTTCGCATGAAATTTTATTGAAATAAAATCTTTTTTAAATAGATCGAAACATGATAGCTCAACACAAACCAGTGAAGTTTCGCAGTCAGACCACGGTGTAACTACCGTTTCTTCTACTAACAGCGGTGTATGTATTTTTTATTGTTGCACCCAAGGTTTAAGGCCGTACAGGGAGTGCTTGAGCAGTTAAGGGGCCATTCGAGTATTACGTAAGCCACAAAACACTTGTGACGTAAGCAGAATTTTAGTATTTTTGACCCCCCTCCCCCTTGTCAGAAAAAATAATCAAAGCTCTTACCCCTCTCCCCTATGATTACGTAAATATTGATATATATTTTTTTCTGAATCTGTTCAAGTGTCTTTATTGTTATAAATAAATATTGCTGACGTCATCACCATCTAGACCCTCATGTCATCAAAAATAAGTTAAGCAAAGACCCCCTCCTCCCCTTTGGTGCTTACGTAATACTTAAATGGCCCCTAATCGTCGCACAAGATATACGAACCTTTCGAGCTGCGCGCTCAAATCCTGTTATAAAATGGATTTTGAGAAAGAATATAAGCACAACCGTGCGGTTGTCGCTACTTTTGCTCAGGCGATGTAGAATAAATTCTGGGTTCATTCAATTTTGTGGACAATTTCATCATTTGTTCATTGAACTTAGAAGTAATGAAAAAAAAATTTGTCAATTATTTTAGAATGTCTATTTATATATTCTCGTTTGATGAGCTGTGCAACATATTGAAAAACAAAATTAAACGCAGTCATCCATTTTGTCTAGTGATGTACCGGATATCCGTATCCGTATCCGCGGATATCCGAGGGAGAAGAAAGATCCGTATCCGTTAGTTTTTGTGCGTATCTTTTACCTTATTAATTTTCAATTCATAGATGAAATTTTATACATATAGGTGATTAGGTAATAATGAAAAACTGTTAAATTCCATTCAGATTATTTTTTATTTTTTTTAAATCGTATTTGGCACCTTTATATTGCAATCATTTATCGTAGTGAGTACCATACCAATAGTACATAACTCAAAGGTACTAAAAAACTATCTTTATAATGAGGTATTGCACATCGATCTTTGGAAAGAGACAATCTGTTATGAGAGTTAACTCTTAAAGAGGTCAATAACTTTTTTCCATAACAGATAGTCTCTTTCCAAAGGTAGATGTGCAACATTTACCGCCGCATACTCTAAGAAAGTATCCGTATCCGCGGATCTTGAAACCAAAAATCCGTATTCAGATCCGTATCCGCGGATATACATTTTTAACGATCCGGCACATCACTAATTTTGTCGTGCTCGACTACATGACGAAATTTCGCCGTGTTTCTGACTGCTCGGTGCGATTGCAACCGCACGGGTGGTCGTGTGGGATCAATGGAATAATAGCGACATCAGTGCTTCTTCCTCAAAATCCGTATTGATTCATATTACCATATTACAAGGGGGTTTGTCAGACTGCTTGAGTTTATATGTTGTTCGACGATTAACTGATCAAGCAGTCCCTGTGCGGCCGGCCTAAGATGAATGCACTAAAAATTATGAATTAATATTATTTAATAGTGATAGCTATCAAATATATATACTTATATTGTTTAGTGTTTTTTTTTTTTTTTTTTTTTTTTATTTCTTAGTGTCAGGCAGATTTCATCCAAGCAAATGAAAAACCGAAAGTAGATTATGATCGCTTAGCAGCATGGCTAAACAAAATATATCCGAAAGTTATTGAGGAACTCGATTATACGGCCATTGAGTCCCGTGCATTTTATGGATACAAACTTCAGAAAAAAACGGAAGTTTCAGCAAAGCTTTTGTATTCCCTTGCCAATACTGAGGTAGGTATTCTTTGAGTGTTATTTTATTTAACACATCTCTATAGAATAAGACTTGCAGCGTCCATGCCAGAAAATAAAAAAAAAATAATAATGACGTGAAAACGTTGAATTGTTATATCACAGTAGATTGGTCACAAAGAGATAGATTGCATTCTTCATAGGCTACCTTTTATCTAAAAAACCTAAAGGAGGTAAAATAAGGGATGAAAGATGGTATGGGAAACCCATCATTTCTCAAGTTAGGAATATGAAAATTCATATTTAGGCTTTTGATAAATAGTAAATTACGTGATTCAGTGTTTTTGCAGTCATCCCTCAAGGAGATAAAATAGGGGATGATTTCAAAATGCACATTTGTAATATACATAATTTAGGCTTCTGACAAAAAAAAAACAGAGTGTATAAATATTGTGTTTTAAAGTGGTACTGCAATACGGTGGAGTTAAAAACTTCACTACTGTTGCTTGCCGTTGAGTGGGGCGCAGCCTTGTAAGGGAAGGCAGCAATGCGGTGAAGCTATTAAGAAATACCCAATGTTGACGTTACAATACGATATTAGAAAAATGTATTATTGAAACGAAATTTCCGATTTAGCAAGTGTAACGAAACAGAAAAACTTCTGCAACTTACACTATATTAATTATTTTAGGGCAAATTTCATCTTTGATTAACCCATAACTCTCTTTAAAGTGGAGTCATATTATGTCTAGGGTTATCTAAAATAAAAAAAAAAATAGCTCTCCCTTTATGTGGAAAATAGTTACAAATATGCTTTAATGTGAGAAAGCTTGATTGTATATATATTATGTCACGGTCGGGTAAATAACTCAGCCGCCGCGATAGTGCAGTAATACTGCATTATAATGTCAACAATGGATGTTCCTTAATATAATAGCCAACTGTAGCGTGTTATAATATTATGTTTGTGGGAACATGCGCGATTGAAAAAATAATTCTACTTTATATAAATATGAAAATAAAAAAAAGCATTTAATTATAAAAAATATAAGGAGACAGTACTTTCAATAAATTGCATTCATAGAAGGTTGCACAGAATAATTGAAATTTCTATTTATGAAGTTCTTTTCTTAAACACAAATCCTTTCAGAACACAGTTGATAGAAGCAGATAGAAGCATTCTGTTTTTCGCCACCGTGAGCGCTGTACGTTCTGTTCTAGTAGTTTAAGCTCCCATGACACAAAAAGTTACCCCAAAGAACACCTCAAAATTATAAAGTGAAAATGGCTGAAAAACATGTCAGAAACATGTTACGCCCGCCAGACAAGTAAAAATTTGTTAATTGTTATTTTTTATGAATTTTTGAAATTTAAAAAAAAAACATGATTTTACTTTCCAAAACACCTGCTTGAAATTTATACAATTTGTAGTAAATAATGTACCATTTTTGAAAAAATTGGTCTGGCTGACAATTTTTGTTAATAAGCTAGCCAGACTTCATTTGTTATAAACTATTTTTTTTTATGAAAATACATTTCATAACACCTCCTTGAATTTTTTTTTAAATAAAGTTTAAGATCTCTTCTATCTAATACAACTGGTCTGGCTGACAATTTTTGTTAATTAATGTGCCAGACTTTATTTTGAATGCACAGCAACAATGCATCAAGACCAATCACAGGCATTTAGGAACACCTCGTAAAAAAAAAAAACAACTGAAGTTTAAGATGTCCTCTATGCATAAAAATATGCCTGTCATTAAAAAAATGTTTTTTACCATGTCAGATTCAATTTTTAAGCGCCGTGACAGCGTTTTTTTTATAAACAAATCAGCTTTTCCAAGGGCCGTGTCAAAACACCCCCTTAATTTTTTTATGAAAGAAGGTTTGACATCTATTTTCCGCATAAAAATTGGTCTGTCAGCGAAAAAATGTTTTTTACTATGACAGACTTTATTTTTTAAGTGCTGCGACCACATTTTTTAATGAAAAAATATGGTATAATCATTGCTAACTAGAAAAAAAAATTTTTTTTTACTCTAAATAAATACGGTAGATCCCTTTTATATACTTTAATACATTTTTTATCAAAATATTGTTTTTTACTATGACAGACTTAATTTTAAAGCGCCGCGACTGTTTTTTTTTTTTTTTTAAATAAGCTTTTACAACGGGCGCGTCAAAACACCACCTTAATTTTTTTCTGAAAGAAGGTTTGACATCTATTTTCCGCATAAAAATTGGTCTGTCAGCGAAAAAATGTTTTTTACTATGACAGACTTCATTTTTTAAGTGCTGCGACCACATTTTTTAATGAAAAAATATGGTATAATCGTTGCTAACTAGAAAATTTTTTTTTTTTTATTCTAAATTAATACGCTAGATCCCTTTTATATACTTTAATACATTTTTTATCAAAATATTGTTTTTTACTGTCAGACTTAATTTTAAAGCGCCGCGACTATATTTTTTTTCGTTTTAGGGGGCTGTGCTCCGCTTAGCAGTGACAATAGTAGCTCCACCATATTCTGAGTTTATATTGCAGTTTTTCTTTCCACAAAAATATTATTGGGACTATCATGAACATATACAAAAAAATTTTGAATTTTTCCATTTTTCGGCTGTTCCTTTGGATTTTTTTTTAATAAACCACCGCTGTATTCAGGCGAACAAAACAAAAAAAAGTATTAAAATCGGTCGAGTCATTTTCGAATTTTTGCCAGTCTAACGCTTATAATATACAGATGTAGTGATAGTGATTTTTGACAAAACACCGTCATATTGCAGCGATTTTTAGTACGAAAAACGCATTTTTTCGAACTTTCTAAATGCAATATCTCAAAAACGGTCCATTTTATAGGAAAATCATAAGAGACCTTTTTTCTTTAGAATTGTCCAAAAAACCTAAAAAAAATAGTTCCGACGCCAAAAACAAAAAGAAATTATTTTCCGAAAATTTTTTGCAAATTTTGAATTTTTTTTTGCAAATTTTGAATTTTTTTTGAAAATTTTGTTTTTTTTTTCAATTTTTTATTTGGAATATTTAGAATATGCATTTCTAGACAAATAATGTTATAAACATTTTAGTAAAATTTAATGATTCTTGCTTCTGCAAAGTGATTTTAATTGCTTGTTTGCCGGCGCAAGATGACTTACTAACTTTCCGAATTTTTTCCAGGTAAACATAGCTCTGACGAAAAAAGTACAAGATATCTTTTTTATAGAAAAAAACGTCCTTTACAATACAGTATTTGTTATTTATCTCTATCTTTATCCCAGCTCAAAATATTCAAGAATTTTGAAAATAAAAATTTTTTTCAAAATTTTTTTTGACTTTGGGAAATCGATAGACGAATGAACTTTTTTTTATTTCAATCAGTACACTTTAAACTACTTATAAAAAAAAATTGAGTCTGTTTGCGAATTTCTGGAGCTTTTGGTCTAAAATTGCCTCCACCGACTGGACTAAAAAGCATATTAGAGGTATTAATTAACAAAAATTGTCAGCCAGACCAGTTGTATTAGATAGAAGAGATCTTAAACTTTATTTAAAAAAAAAATTCAAGGAGGTGTTATGAAATGTATTTTCATAAAAAAAATAATTTATAACAAATGAAGTCTGGCACATTAATTAACAAAAATTGTCAGCCAGACCAGTTGTATTAGATAGAAGAGATCTTAAACTTTATTTAAAAAAAAATTCAAGGAGGTGTTATGAAATGTATTTTCATAAAAAAAATAGTTTATAACAAATGAAGTCTGGCTAGCTTATTAACAAAAATTGTCAGCCAGACCAATTTTTTCAAAAATGGTACATTATTTACTACAAATTGTATAAATTTCAAGCAGGTGTTTTGGAAAGTAAAATCATGTTTTTTTTTAAATTTCAAAAATTCATAAAAAATAACAATTAACAAATTTTTACTTGTCTGGCGGGCGTAACATGTTTCTGACATGTTTTTCAGCCATTTTCACTTTATAATTTTGAGGTGTTCTTTGGGGTAACTTTTTGTGTCATGGGAGCTTAAACTATAGAGCCACTCAAGTCGTGCGCGTAGCAAATATTTATGTTTATAATTTTTTTTTTATTTTAGCAAAATAACCGAGTGAGTGCTTTAAGTTGGAATTGCACTGGGAATACTTTAGCCGTTGTATACAGTCAAGCGCATGAAACATGGTGTCATCACAATACTTTTGTGTCACTGTACACGGCCGATAGGTAAACTTATTTTTTGCACGATCATCCCCTATAAAATGACTGCTTTCATGCCTGTATAACGGTTGAAAAATTGCCTTTTCTCACACTAGTGCATAAAATAAAGCAAAAGTAATTCGATTTTACCAATCCAACAGCACTACAGCAGTATCTCTGTCAGTTGCCATTTAAATCTATATGAACAACATAGCGTCGTAAAACATCGTAAACAGTCCACATGGGATTCCAATATGGCCGAACTAAATTGTAAAAAATATCACAATTAATATACTTATTATAATTATAGAATTATACATAAGATAAAAAATATAGCAGTATTGTATTTTAAGTTATAAATTATAAGTAGCGGCGGATTTGCAGTCTAAGCCGCTCTCGGCCCCAAGCCAGTAAGTACCAACCGCCCCTTTCTCAGCACCCATCATATAGGCTACATAATGAATTTACTTTATTGCCAACTTTTATTGACATTGATTCAGAAATTTAGTTAACTAGGAATAGATAGGTACTAGTTTGTAATATTTTCCGAGAATTCAGGGATAATTGAACATTGAAATAAAGCATTTAATATACGACACACTATACATATTGTATAATAACTCTCACGAACTATAGACGTTGCGCGCTATCAACAAAGCTTAGAACAGCGTTGCGACCTAAACTCAAAATAAAAAAAAAATCCGCAAGAATAGTCCAACATTGTTTTAATAAGTTGTCTGTTTTAAGTCACAAAATATTAATCGAAATTAAATACTACGATCACTTTTTAGGAAGATTATTGTTATACGATGCGGTGCAGACTGCACCGGGTAGTGTGGCCCGCCATACGCCATAATGTGTTTTGTCACTACTGGGCTTTAAGGCAAATCCTCCACTTATAAGCATTTAAAAAAAAATATATAAAACTCTATGATGATTTCAACTTTGTCTATAACTTTCCAATATTTAAGATATCGATATGGGACAAAAATACGGCTTACGGCGTTCTTTGCTTTATCATTTTATGAACACACGTCATTTCAGTTTGCAATTCGATAAAGAGCGTGGCAAATACAGCTGTTGAAAAGTACATTATGTTTCAGCCATTGTTTTCCAAGGCGACAAAAGGACTCAACTTTCTGGTCCTTTTTCTAACTATACCTTTTCACATAGGTATTCGAAAATAGGCAGGAACTAAATTTATAAAAATCTAATAATAAAATATTTTAGGTGGAATTTTTTTGTTGTATATCTAATAGTTCATAAGATTTTCGAAGAAACACATCTGCGGGGGTAGTTTTTCCATCCCCATTACCTTCACAGGCTAGATCTCAAGTGCCCCAATATCTATATCTTTTAACAATATAAAGAGGCGCATCTGTGTCAAATTTCATGCTTTTATCATAAAGTGCACAATCAGTTTGCTTATCTGTTCCACCAAAGGTGAAAATCAGCTACGTATTTAATTGGAGGAACGTGCAAAAAATATAATTACGTTGTGATTGTAATGCTTTTAACTCGTGGGACTGTTAAAACACGCTAAAACTCTTTTTGACATAATGTCACACTGGTGCATAATAATTTGGTCAATGAGTGCTCATAAGGGGAATGTAGATGGAAAAGTCGAAAGCAGAACGTTTGACTTAGGAACTTTGTTTGGACTAGTTAGGAGATAAACATACTAAAAGTCCTTACCCCTCCGAGGTACGCCCGAAGGGGGGGAGCACAAAGAAGGTCCCGTTTTTTGGTTTTTTGCTTTCATCTCGAAAACGGTACGTCGTACGAAATTTTGTTGTAATACATATTGAAAGATGATAAAATTCTCTACAACTTTAGCTTTCAGACTTTTTATCTATCTCCAATCTTTGCCTAGCTATGAGCTCCGAAAAATTAAGTATATGAAAAACTAGTTCAATGATGATTTTTGTTTTAAACAGTTTAGGTACTTAGTATACCATTAAATTGCAGTTTTATATATTTAAATTTACCGAAACATGCTGAAATCGAAAAACCTGATTTTCGGGCGAGAATAGAGTAGCGTCGCGCATACAAAAGCTAATAAGCAAATAGGTGTTCTAGTCAGTCATTCGAAATAAATATGTTTTTCGGTAATAAATATCGATTATCGTTTGGTGATCTGGCAGGAACTAGGGTTGCCTATCGATCGCGGGGCCCTGGGCACGTGCCCAGTGGGAAAGAGGGCCCTGCGTGGAGGTACTCCCAGCTTATGTTATTTTTTAATAGTGTGTGGGTGTTTTTAATAGTGTGGATGAGCAATACGAAATGATTTTGACAAATTCGTATTGTTTCAATGTGCTAAAGAGAATTTAACACATTTTTGAAAATTGACCATTTTTCGGAGCTCATAGCTAGGCAAAGATTGGAGATAGATAAAAAGTGTGAAAGCTAAAGTTGTAGAGAATTTTATCAGCTTTCATTATGTATTACAACAAAATTTCGTACGACGTACCGTTTTCGAGATGAAAGCAAAAAACCAAAAAACGGGACCTTCTTTGTGCTCCCCCCCTTCGGGCGTACCTTGCAGGGGTAAGGACTTTTAGTATGTTTATCTCCTAACTAGTACAAACAAAGTTCCTAAGTCAAATGTTCTGCTTTCAACTTTTCCATCTAGAAATTATTCGTTGCTTAAGCTATAAAAAATGCACTACAATCCTGATAATATACAGATAATTTCTTACTGTGTAACCCGCGACTGACTGTACATCGATACAGTCAAAACTGTCAAATTATACACACAGCAGTGAATGCGTGCATTTTCTGCATTCTGCAGTCAATACGACAAAACGATTTACGTCTGTAGCCGAGAGTGTAAAAAGCAGCCGATTTTTTTTTAGAAATGGAGATTATAATGCTATCCCATCGAAAAAAATTCCAGTTTCTTCTTGCGTTACGACTTTAAGCTTACACCTAACTGAACCGGCATTCATAGCGGGCGGTACCGTTACGGGTAAGTAAAACAGAATGCCTAAAGTTGCGTTAACTTTTTTACTCGTGTCCTTCTCTAAGCTAACCCTCTATTAATTAAGCGGTACTTGCCAAGTGACTATTTGATGTATACTTATGTTAGAAAGTACGAAAACGCTCATTGAACGAAAAAATCCACGATGGATTTAGATGCAGACCTCCGCGTGTGCTCATTTAATTAAGAATGTCGTTTCCTGTCAGCATACCGAATTTGAAAAGTGTCCAATATGTATTCTAAACTTTCCAGAAAAAAACAACTTTAAACAGGACTATTTTTGAAACGGTATGTGATACAGCGCAACAGAGGGGCTCGTTGAATTCAGCGTGCTGTTTTCTACAGGCATGCCAAATTTGAAAAGTACCCGAGATATTTCCCAATTTTGTCCAAAAAAACACTACGGCTCACCATGGAAAAAATGTCGATTTTCGACAAAATTCAAAAACTCGTTTTATGTTTCCGAACCGCCTAGACAACCTTAAGACTAGCAGAAAATTACATATTGAATAAAAAAATACGCTCAAATTTGCGATTTAACACCTATTAAAACGGTTTTAAATTAATAAATTCAATGTATAATTTCGGTAGATTTTGAGCTAAAGATAGATGATTTAGAAGCTCAAACTAAAATTTTTATTTTAGCCTTATTTTAAATACATGAATGCATTGAGGTGGACACTCGGGTACCCAGGTGTATACATAAGGGATAAATTAGGAGTTCAGATTTGAAACCTGTCGGTAACTACTTAGTTGTATTATAAATTTTTTCTGATAATAGCTAAGTAATTGTACACAATAAAAGGTCTGTGTAACGAATTCACAAATCGTGTGTTAACATTTGCTCCTTGAATTTATATTCTCGTTTTCTGTCCGTGTAGGTCAGGATGTAGGTAACGAATTTGAAAAGTATTCAAACAGTTAACAGAGCAATTGTATATGTTGCAGTCAAAACTCTTAACCAGTCAAAAGTACTATTGACTAGCAAAATCAGTCAAAAGTACTTTTGACCGTATGCTTTAGTCAATAATACTTTTGACTAAAATAACAGTTAAAAGTACTTTTGCCCACTGGAGCTGGTTAAAAGTACTTTTGACTAAGTGATTCCGTCAAAAGTGGTTTTGACTGGTTTAACAGTCAAAACTCTGAGTCAGTATTTGTCAAGTATCGCTAAATGAGTATCAGACTTACTCCATCACTCACATGGTTTCAGGCGATGTTATAATTTGGAATACGCTTCATAGCGATACAGATTCAATAAGAGTATCTGTAGACGATTGCATAACTCAATTGATGTGGCATAAATCCAGAAACAGTTTATTTTCCGCAGACCTCAGTGCAGATTTGATAGAATGGGAAATTGGAGTTCAAGCGAGAACGATAAATATAAAAAACAAGTGAGTGCTTGAGTATTTCATTTAGCAAATTAAATTTTCCTTAAGAATTTCATCATAAAAGAACACTGAAAAAAAGAACTTTCAGCTTTAGTCTAATAAGATTCTTCTTTCAGATATAAAATTCAAACACAAGATAATATAAGAAACTTAGAAAAACCGACAACGCATGGCATTGTTTGTTTTTCGTTTTCACATTTTGAGCCAGAGACTATCATTGTAGCTATCGAAGGTGGTAAATTGCTACGATGTGATTTAATCACAGCAAAACTCGTTCCAGGTATGATATTTGTCTTCATAATTCATTGTCATCACTCATCAGAGACAATTGTTACTTAGGTAGTTATATTATGGCGATGTGGATATGTTTAGTAACAAATTAACTAGGGTCCAACCGAAATTTCAATTTCGGCGTTAAATTGGAGTTTCGGCTTAGTTTCGGTGTCGGCAGAAAATCTGCCGAAACTAGACCCGTGAGCTTCCCTACGACGTTCGGCGGAGAATGTCAGTATCTCATATCAAATAGAATAGATAGAAACTTAATTTTTTTACAGCAATTAAACTATTAATTTATCAAATAATTGCTTCTATGAACATAAATACAATATTTGCAGCAGCTAAAATGAACAAAAGCTTATACACTACAATTGCCCTCGAAGTAAGTTTCGGTTTCAGCTGAAACAGAAACCAAAATTCGGTTTCGGTTGTAACTTGTAAAAACTAGTTACGGTCGGACACTAAAATTAACTGAATTTTTGTGAATTCCGACATCATCAATGAGATGCATTCTAGTGTATGGAAAATATCCTGTTGCACCTTTTGTCAATTATTTCTTATTAATAAATATAATTTTTTGTATCTAAATCATAGATGACACCAGACCTCGTTATGATCCTGTGATTGGTCAGTTTGATGATCATGAGGGAACAATCAACGGAGTACAATGCTCGCCTCATCATAAAGATTTATTTCTTAGTTATGATTCGGATAGCAGGATTCACATTTACAATATTGATCAGGTATTTTCTCAATATTAAATAATAAATTGTCAAATGAGGTCGTCTCATCTTTTTTTTTTGCATAAGCAGAGCCATTCTTCCCTGCTAATAAAGAAGTTCGATCTGCAACTTTTTAAATGCTAAATTTTTCAATGTTGTCGGCTGTTTCAAAATTTTAACAGATGATAAAATAATATTACGCTTTATCCGTTGGGCATTTACAGTGTGAAAATTGTATCATACTTTGATTTTATGATCAATTAGAATGGCAGATGGAACCATTTTTTACCATTCCAACATTACAAGTACCAGAATGATACTTACTTTTCAAAATTTTAAATATTTTTTCGTTTTGAGGTCCCCCGAATCTAAAAAACATATTTTTGGAAAAAGTATGTGCGTCTGTTTGTCTGTGAACAAGATATAGTTCAAGCGGATTATTGAAACCAAATTATGGGAGGATGTTTGGTTATCTAATATAAAGAGCCTTACACAGAAGATATATATGCTATTACGCTGTTTTTTTATATCATAATGATATACTTTTTATAACGATTTATGGTTTTATTTATTTTTAAAAGAAACTTTTGTAGAAGAATGTTCTTTCTGAACTTTATAGTTTACGAAATATTTCGAAAATATAAAAAATCAGCTGTTCTTTTGTTTTGTAGATCTCTCAAAAAGAAATTAGTTAGGTAGCTGACGCGTTAACAACAATTTTATGTTTTTTATATGTCAAATGTCAATATTTTTTTAAGTTATTATGGTCCCGGCGGCAATTCGCTGAATTTTTCTTTATTTGTAAAGTTAACATTTTCAATAATTATGTGTTTTTCTAACGGTCATAATAACAGCAAGAATAAGCAATCCCATTAAAACAAACGTACAAAACAAGTATGTAATTTGACCCTAGAGAAAGTACTGTATTCACGATTATGATTATAATATAAAGCAAGAAAGTCTCAAGTTCAATTAACCCTAGATTACTAAACTATCGTAAAAATTGCGACGGCAAAATTACGTTTCCTAGAAAAAACAATGTTCGCGTCATTCCGCGTTCCGCCGCCTAATTAGTTCCGTCAGTGTGCCAGGCGCTGTCGTTGCAGTCGGGCGTCATTTGTGTATTGACTTATAAGCAAGCGATCGTAAAATGTACGAAAGTTTAGTGTTTATATGACTGTTGAGCAAAGGTAAGTGTACTTGTTTTTATCACTTATTTATAAAGATTTTATATTGATTACGGCTATTTTGTGTTTTATGAATATATCCTTCACCATTTCTTACATAATGTAATTTTGATTCTTTTGTTTCAAGTACTTCGACAAAAGGAGCTGTCGATACAGTGGATCATGTGTTTTTGCTATGTGCTTCAACAGAAAGACACGTAGATGATCATTATGCTTGTTTTATAACTTGATAAACATTGTAATTATAAACTCTTACGTCATTTACGTTAGCAATAACTGCAGAAACAATAAAAAAAGCAAATCCAGGCGCGACTTTGTTTTTGGACATAGCTGATGCTCTTATGGAGTCTTGTCTAAAGGAGAGAATAAATATTCCAACTTTGCGGCGTGAAATAAAAGAGCTCATCAAAAGTATCTACTTAGTGAATCTGTTCCTGAAAAGGCAATAATCCTAGAATCAAATTCCAGACAAATATATGCCTTGTACACATCTAAGTCACGAAAAATGACAACAATCTTTAGCATAAAATGCAAAAGAGCCACTGTAGGGCGCATAACATGAACACGTGTTCCAACTGTCTAAAATAAAAAAATATATTCTATTTTCATTATTATGTGATCTCTTAAGTCTGAAGAATGTAACTATTATTTCTAAAATAATTAAAATTTTTGATTATCTTATTTATTTCCGTTTTATTTCTGTGTCGTAATTTTTACGAATATTTAGTAACGTCACCCGCAGGATAGTTTAGTAATCTAGGACTAATAACCAGATAGATAGAAAACACTTGCTTAGTATATGAGATATAGGTAATTTTTATCTACTAACACATATAGACCGGTCATTCTATTTTGAACGTAATGTTAATTTTTTGTAACCGTTATACAGCAAACCAAAATATGTAAAAAATCGGAAATTTTCCGTAGAATTCAATGCTGTATTTTTAAAACAACTGACAGTGATGGGTCTTACCGAAAATTGGGGCTAAAGTTGGTCAAAAACTGTTTTTTGCGTTTTAAAAAAAAAATATTCTTTGGATTGAGAAAAGTTTAATACAAAAGTTATAGAAATAATTATTACGGATCGATCTGGCTTGGTCCGATGTTAAAAAATTCGAAAATGGAGTGGAAATTGTTAAAAAACCGTTAAAAATCGCTGTTTTTTGAAACGCTTGTATCTCTTTGGAAAAAAATAATCTTTAAGCGATACTTGGTGAAAGTGTAGCCCTTTGCAATCCAAACAAAAGCGTTTTTTAAAATTTGAAAAATAATGAACAGTTTTTGCACAAAACGATTTTTTCGAAAAAAAAGCATTTTTTTAAAATGCCAATAACTCATAAACCCGTGAGTTTTTATAAACGTTTTGGGGCTTAAAATTTTCTTTAATAGTTTCCGTAATGTTTGCAATTACTGCGCGCCTTTTTAATTGATCGGTAATGTGCGAAAAATCGGTGGAAAAATCGGTATTTTTTTTTCAATAAAAACAAAAAATTAAATACCTTCAAAAATTGAAATTTTCTACAATCGTCATTATTGCCATTTAATAGCTGGTATTTTTCCGTGAATTAAAAAAAAAAAAAAATCAACCCTTCGACTTTCTGGAGCCGAAATATATTTTTTTTTTTATTCCTGCGGCGCCATTTTACAATATTAAGGGCTGAAATTTACATGAGTTACAGTTTAATACTTACAGATTAAATAAAAAATTACCAGATCCAAATCGGTCATCACTGAGCACTGCAAAGTTAGTTACATGAGCTGATCAGCACCGTGGCATGAAAACATTAGCACTATAGGTGGAGTGGATGAAAAAAACTCCCACTGACTTTCTCTTAATCATAATTTTATCAGTTTTTCGTTTTTCTCATCCACTCCACCTATAGTGCTAATGTTCTCATGCCACGGTGCTGATCAGCTCATGTAACTAACTTTGCAGTGCTCAGTAATGACCGATTTGGATCTGGTAATTTTTTATTTAATCTGTAAGTATTAAACTGTAACTCACGTAAATTTCAGCCCTTAATATTGTAAAATGGCGCCGCAGGAATAAAAAAAAAATATATTTCGGCTCCAGAAAGTCGAAGGGTTGATTTTTTTTTTTTTTTAATTCACGGAAAAATACCAGCTATTAAATGGCAATAATGACGATTGTAGAAAATTTCAATTTTTGTTTTTATTGAAAAAAAAAATACCGATTTTTCCACCGATTTTTCGCACATTACCGATCAATTAAAAAGGCGCGCAGTAATTGCAAACATTACGGAAACTATTAAAGAAAATTTTAAGCCCCAAAACGTTTATAAAAACTCACGGGTTTATGAGTTATTGGCATTTTAAAAAAATGCTTTTTTTTCGAAAAAATCGTTTTTTGCAAAAACTTTTCATTATTTTTCAAATTTTAAAAAACGCTTTTGTTTGGATTGCAAAGGGCTACACTTTCACCAAGTATCGCTTAAAGATTATTTTTTTTCAAAGAGATACAAGCGTTTCAAAGAACAGCGATTTTTAACGGTTTTTTAATAATTGCTACTCCATTTTCGAATTTTTTAACATCGGACCAAGCCAGATCGATCCGTAATAATTAATTCTATAACTTTTGTATTAAACTTTTCTCAATCCAAAGAATATTTTTTTTTAAAAACGCAAAAAACAGTTTTTGACCAACTTTGGCCCCAATTTTCGGTAAGACCCATCACTGCCAGTTGTTTTAAAAATACAGCATTGAATTCTACGGAAAATTTCCGATTTTTTACATATTTTGGTTTGCTGTATAACGGTAAACAGCTGAAACATTTAAAATGACCGGTCTAATAATAGTGTTTATAGATCGGACAAACTGTTTGGTTAAATTTCATTCATATCGGTTGTAATTAGGATGTTCTTGGCAGATAGACGTAATACATTGCATAAAAATCTCAAATTCGCAGAGCACTTCTTCCTTAGCATGGCAGCATAGAATAGAAAATTATTTATTTCATACATCACGTACAGGAAAACGTCAACTTAGAACTTTAATTTTACGAGAAAACGGTTTAAAGTTGCCAATAATAATAACAACTAAAATGCGTAATAGATGAAGGCTCAGTTCATTGGTTCATATTTTACCATGATAACGTAACACAGCTTTTGAATGGACTGCTCAAATCATATTACGTCACAAGAAATGTAATGTCTCCACTACACACGTGGCCAGCACCGCCACTTACAGGCATTCACGATTGTGTAGAGGGCATATTCGTCGGTGCGTGGACATCATCGCCTGTAATCGATTGATTGTCGGTACATCAAAGGAATGCGTGGCCAGCATCGTGCGCCCGTACACACAATCGGACCCGCACGATTGTGTGGAGGGCTAGGCAATCATCGCGGCGATGATAGGCACTTATTTGAGTGGCGGTGCTGGCCGCGTGTGTAGTGGAGCCTTAAAAAATTACCGTTCGAAAGCATTATACAAAAGAGATGTTTGTAGGAGGACGGTACGAATTTAAAAGTGTATTTATTTTTTTATTTCAATTATGTCAGGAATCACCCATACAAGTAATATATTCTGAAGAAGTGTTGAATGTCGTCAACTGGGTTCCCGGAGAGGAAAGACTTATAACTGGGTGCTGTGAAAAAGGAATTTTGAAATTTTTTGGTCTCAAAAATGGAAAGCAAATAGAAGGGCCTTCTATTAATCAGAATGTTCCGACGACTTTTATGTGCTTCAATTGCAAAAAGTATAATTTTACTCTGTCTTTTTTTTAGTTGAAATTTGTTACCAGTTTTATTTTGTTTCTTTTTTCAGTCCAAATTTGTTTGCAACTGGGGATAACAATGGCGACGTGCAAATTTGGAACATTCAGTGGAATCAGTACGCTGAAAAACTAAATGAAACTTTACTTTATTCATTGTAATAATATAACATATTATTATAGCTGTAAGTTTGTATGAAATAAATTATTTCTGATAATTGGTATTTGGAGCGTATGCTTGTTTGTTTTTACTAGTCAAGAACGCAAATATATTATTGACTAGCTGTAACCCGCGACTTCGTCCGTGTGGAATTTATGTTTGTTCAGTTCGCAATTTACGAAAAGACTTCCCTATTTTTTGATAGCATAAGTTACTCCTTATAACATCAGCTATCTGTACCATATATACTTCATATGCATTTAGTCAAAAGTTGTTATTTTGACATTACAGACACTTCAATTTTATTTATATGTATATGTTACGGTTAATACAAGAAAGTAGTTAATTCGCGAATTAACCGGCTAATACCCGAATTAACCAATCCTTGACGTTTGTTAATTCGAGTATTAGCCGGTTAATTCGCGAATAAACTACTTTCTTGTATTAACCGTAACATATAGATTACAATAGCCCAACAGCCAATGAAGTTTTTTTTATGTTTAGATTAACTAAAATGAATTATTGTTTTCAAACTGCATGTTGACATGGAATGTTGGAGACGAGACATAGGCAAGGCATCTTGTTGAGATTTGTCAGCAGTAAATAGCGGAAACATGTTGGTAGATTAGTAGACTGTAGATTAGAGACGTTCAACAGTCATAAGCGCTTAAGAAAATTTTCAAAACATGTTTACATATTGGTTTATACGAAATTTTGACACATGTTGAAACGATATATTGCATTCGACATCACACTATCACATTTTGTATCAACATATCTTCTATAATAAGTGACATGCCTCACGCCTTCAGATGTCGAGCGTCTATGATCTACAATATCTGTGTCTATCCAATATGTCTCAACTAGTGATGTGCCAGATCGTTAAAAATGTATATCTGCGGATACGGATCTGAATACGGATTTTTGGTTTCAAGATCCGCGAATACGGATCTTAACTTTCTTAGAGTACGCGGCGGTAAATATTGCAAATCGACCTTTGGAAAGAGACTATCTGTTATGGGAAAAAGTTATTGACCTCTTTAAGAGTTAACTCTCTAACAGATTGTCTCTTTCCAAAGATCGATGTGCAATATCTCATTATAAAGATAGTTTTTTATTAGTACCTTTGAGTTATGTACTATTGGTATGGTACTCACTACGATAAATTTTTGCAATATAAAGGTGCCAAATACGATTTTAAGAAATAAAAAATAATCTGAATGGAATTTAACAGGTTTTCGTTATTACCTAATCATCTATATATATAAAATTTCACCTATGAATTGAAAATTAATAAGGTAAAAGAGCCGCCCAAAACTAACGGATATCCGGCACATCACTAGTCTCAACACATCGTCTACAACACGTAGGGTAAAAGTGTTGATTTCGGTGTCTAAATGTAAATCTGATCCTCGATTGTTGATGGTCAAACGGAAATAACTAAAATAAAACTGATTTCTTGTAATGCAATATTATAATATTTAATAATTTGACTCTCCATGGGAGAGAATAGTACGTGTTCACACAATGTGACATACATATGCCGTTTTTTTACAGTGTATTCCTATATCAATAACAATATGCAAGACATTAAATATCTGATGTGTAAGTATATATACAATTTGATACGCAAACCAAAAAATCCATAACAAAAAATCTTCACACATTATCAATCAGTTCACACAGTGACAAAATATTGCTTGAAGATTGCAGACGCTCAACAATCTACTGTTCTTCTACAAGGCCGTTTATGCAAAATTTTGTCTCTGAGTGTAATTGTAATATAAAGCACTAGGTAAACACCTCTTTAATATCCCAAAGTGGAACTGACAAAAATCGCGTAACTCAGAATACAGTTGAAATTGAGGGTGGAGCGTTTCGAGTGGATGATGAGCGAAACGGAAGTGAAAAATAAGCAACCATGTGTCACCCGGTACGCGTAAGTTGAGGTACCTATTACTGGATATCACTGACTCGGGCGTCAAATCATAGATGGTAGCAGAGTCCAAATTTCTCTTTTTATGGGCTTACATAGGTTGTGTGCACGAAGCCTACTAGCGCCGCTAGTGGGTAATAGAGAATTATTTAACTCACTTTTTGTGGAAATCGCGACATGTTTCTATGGTGATAAGTCAAAAATTTTAGTTGGCCTAGATGTGGCAAAAAAAAAATTAATAAGGAAAACTGATGTTAATTAGTTTACACTGACAGCGGAACGTCAAATTAGGACGCCAATGGTCTTTATTTTACTTAAATCGCCATCAGCGCAACAGCCCGGAACACAACAAGCATTTCCAGATCGATAAGTTTTCCTGTTTTCTTTGTAATTAAAAAACTTCATAAAATTATAACTATTTTCACTTTTAATAAACGGACATACGGAAAATTTGAGCTTGAAGTTTCCCCTAGTGCTCACCACAAACGCTCGCATTGAAAAATTTGTAACTCCGCCTCCCTGCACATAGCCCATAGATCTACACAATAACTAGAAAGATGGACTAATTAGTAAATTGTAATTAATTTGTGATCTAGTTTAGCACGTTATCATTATTTGTTGATAATTGTACATAAAAAAACTTATAATTAGAAAAAATAACATAATTTTCAAACAATGTCTTCCATGAGTCAATGTTCTGGAAGCACAATGGTTATTAAAATGAGTTTAAAATAAATAAGTTTGTAAGTATCGACTGAAAGAAATATATACACTTATGTGATCTAGGTGATCGACCTGTCGCAGATAACACGGCAATTACAAAACATGGGCATGATAGTATGTGTCCAATATGCAAACTCCGAGAGATTCAGATCGGTCGAAAACGTTAAATATTTAAACATTTCCACTTGAACTGTTTACAATCAAAAATTTTAAGGAGGTTGAGCCGTTTTACGAAGATAATGAAAAAAATCTGAAATAAAGTTTTTTTAATAGATTTTTTTATAACAAAAATTTCTGTAAAAATCCAAAATCATTAGGAGATTTATAAAGTCAAAATTTAAAAAAAACTTTTACATGTAGTCTTACGGAAAATATGTCAATCTAGCATGCAAACGGTACATTTTAATTTTTTGCAAATAACCAAATAATGTCAGCAGTTCCAAAAACTAACTATGTAAAGCATCGATGTCTTACGCATATTTTAATATTTTTTTCAATTTAATTAGGAGACTTTTAATCAATAAAAAAAAATATTAAACCTCAGCACTTTTCAATTATGGACTTTTATTCTTGACAATTTTTACTGAATTTTCAACTTTTTAATGATTTAATTTTAATTTTTATTATTTCTAATTTATTTTTTAAATTATTTACTGCAAATAATATGTAAAATACAAATATTTACATAAATTTATTTTTCTAACCTAACTTTGTACAAATTAAGTAAAATACTGAAATAATTAATAATATTAAAAAAAAATTATTTATTATGACAATAATTTATTGGTATCATCGACTTACACCTTTTTGTAAAAATTTATTATGGAAAAGTTCTCATTTAGAATTCAACTTACTTTTGATTGGGACTGTAACGGATCAACCTCCTTAAATATGAGTGTGCACACACATAATCGTCCATATTTTGGTTGGAACACGTTTTAGCTACTGTATGATATTACGGTTCGCAAAGAGGGTTGGAAACATAGCTACGGTATCGCATGAGCCTGCAGCTTAGTGTATTATGTATTTTTTGACAATTATTGCGCGTTTGTGATACACCAGTTCTGTATACTTCAGCGAATATTACGCAAGTTTACAAGTCACTGAATCGCACAATTGTTATACAAAAAGCAGCATGTGTACGCTGATCCGCAACGTTTTTTTTAATATGAAACAATATTTTTCATCAAAGCGTGTTTGGCCGAAGTAAGTACTTATTAAACTTAGTAAGCCAGTTAGTATAAAAAAATTAAAATCTTACAAGCTGACTATAGCGCTTTTCGGCCAGAACAGACTTACTGGCTTGACATAACTCAAAACATTGGTTTACGTTATATCCCGTACATAACCTCATAGACAGAATATAATTGACAGTACTAAATTTATCAATATAATTTAATTCATGCAAATAGTTGCAAATGGATAAATGACAGGTCTGTTCCTGTCTGTTTTGTTTACATCAACAATAAGCAAAATGGCGTCTTATATTAAGCCATGCTTACTGCGTTAGCACTTATTTTGCGTTCCGGCCGAAAATTTTGTAAGTATAGTGAGTGACTTACTAAATTTAGTAAGTACTTACTTCGGCCAAACACGCCCAATGTTTTGTACGTCCAAACTGCAGCGCGGGAAAAAGAACTGATAGCACCTTCACTATCGCATCATTTGCGCGAAATACGTCGTCCGCAACTGATCGCTCACCTAAAACACAGTCTCAGGCCCAGTATTAAAACTAAATCGTGAATGAAAACTATACTTAATAAGAAATAATGATAAATTTTGTTATATATACACACACACACGCCGATGAACTGAAAATGCAGGGGTCGTTTTAGTTGGTAATACTGGGTGACTGAAAATAATGTTCTTCTAAATTTACATGTTCATATTACAGTGAAGCTTCATTCTCAGTTATCAAATGTCTACAATCTCTTCATCAATCTCTAACAGCGTTTTGAAAAATTTTCAATATTAATTTGTTTTTTTGATCATGACTCTTGACTCTCTAATCTGCCAGTTTTTCAAATTGTTTTAGATTTTTCGATTTAAAATTTTTCTATTAACATATCTTTCAAATTTTCTGAACTTTCCCGGTTCACATAAAAAACTTTTGTTTTGTGAGCATCTGCGAAGAACAAGTTACCTCGTAAAAATTCGAGATTTAATGAGAACCATTTGTTTTTCTTTTTTTCTGTCTGTTGAAAAACTATCGACTGAAGTTTCACTATACTAGTTTACCTACACCTACAGATATATATTATGTAATTTATATCTGATATGAGTAAACTTTGAGATATAAAAATTAACAACACAATTTAAACGTTTAAACTTTATGCTGAGAAATCACCGTGATCAAACAACGCCTGTTCATACAACTGAGCTTTAACCATTCTTCCTCCAAAATATCTCCCATTTAATGCATCTCTCGCCATCTCGGACTCTGAAAATAATAATAATAATCATTAAATCAATTGTTACAAACGAGGTACACATACAATTATTTTATAAATATGGCTGTGTTCGTTTGTTTCTTAGATTTTCGTCAAAATGATAGACGCGCATGCGCAGACTATATTCAGACTGCGCGTGCGCCTTGTATAATTTTGATGGAAATCTTCAAAAAGAGTATGTAAAAAAATTTGAAAAATAAACTGGGATATGAATATCAATAAAAAAAAATTATAAAATACCGGGGGAAAAAAATAACGTTAAGTCTTGTGAAAAGTAGTCCGGCCATTTTGGATTACAATTTTATTTACACAAAATACGTACCGATCATTTGTGAAAATTCAACAAAAATCTTAACTATGATTTCAGCATCGTCTTCGACATTATCGGACTGTTTTTCATTGTAAATAATAACTCTTTCAACGACACCGTATTTACTGCACTCATCTTGAATTTCTTCCTGAAGCGTCTCATCTACATCTTCGGGTCCAACCATATTCCTTAATATAACAACTCGTGATTCCATTTTTCTCATCAGCTTCTGCATCACTAAATGTCTCGCGTTCTGTCCTTTAATCGACATATTTTCCTGCTGTTGAAGCGTTTGTGGCTCCGTTTCCTCCAGCAATTTCTTTTGCAATTCTTCCTGTTGTTTCTGTTGGGCTTGCTCTTGAGCTCTTCGTAGAGCGTCTTGGTTCGTTGTAGTCGGAGCACTAGCTACGGTAACCGGCTGACCAAGAGTCGGTGTGACAATTGAAGGCGGAGGAATGCCGGCTGCAACTGTCGATACAACAGTGGGAGCTACAACTCGAGGTGCCTGGAAAGACGGTTGTGGTATTGCTAGTCCGGGCGGTGGGATTAATCCTACAGGCGTCGGTACCGTTGATGAAATAGTCGGAACTATACCGGGCATTGTTGGAATTATAGGAACTGACGCAGTGGTGGTCAACTTAGACAGTCCAAGAGCCATTGCATTGCTGGCGACGGCATCGAGAGCCTGGATTTTTGCCGTCGCAGCAGCAGCTGCTACAGCTGTTGCAGTTGGCATTATGCTTGAACCACTTGATGGACCCATCAACGCATTGGGCGGTGTTATTGCACGACCGACTCTCAAATATTGACCACCCAGATCGAACAGATTCATCGAAGCAATCGCTTCCTGTGCTGCTTGGGCAGTTTCGTATTCAATGAAACCGTAACCTTTATGTTTGTGTGCTGAACTTCCCTGAGCAAGCTTGCAATAAATTATCGGGCCGAACGCTTCAAAAACACTGAAAATAAAATATAATATCGGTATTTTCTTTCGTTTTTACAAACTGTTTACAGCTGAGATAGCCGAATGACTTACCTTTTGATGTCATCTTCTGTCAAATCAGGATGTATCGATGCAACATAAATTCGGTTGTAGTGTTTGGCCTCTTCCTGTATTTCATCGATAACCGCCTGCGCTTGCGGCATATTGCTTGGTCGACCAACAACTTTGATATTGCGTCCCCCAATCATAACGCCATTCATTTGTTCCAAAGACAATTGAGCGGCCTCCGGAATCTCGTATTCTACAAAAGCAAATCCTTTGTGCTTCTGCGTAATCGGATCCCACGACATGTTGATTGATTTGATTGGTCCGAATGGTAGAAAAGCTTGGCGAATTGTGTCTTCTTTTAATTCGAAACTAATGCTTCCCACATACACTCTACATGAAAACGAAACGTATGTTCAATCTTTATAACGTAAACTAATAGGGTAATTATTAGCATTCTTTTATTCCACAATCAGTATATTTTGTTTTTTTAATCACATGTAACGAATACATGTCATATAATACATGCAAACCATCATATTGTGAAAAAAAAAATAGTAAATTAAAAATGTATCTGAGATTTTTTGCTATTTTAACGTTTTCATATTACAAAGGCTATAAAAATAAATGAAAACAGAATAAGTAGTGTTGAACCAAACTATGCTGTTATTGTTTGAGTTTATTAAAAAAAAAAAAAAAAAAAACTAAAGATGCATTAAAAACAACAGAAAAACAATTTAGCAAACGGCTATTTATCAAAAATCTACCAAATCTAAAATCAGTTAAAACAAAAAACGATTCTACATCTAATACAAAACATTAGTTCTGTTCCAAGCTGCTTGAGAACGGTAACAGAACTGTCAGTCTTGCGCAGTAGCTCAAAAATCGATACAAACAGTTTCGTCAGCGGGTTCCACTTTCTCATTTGACTCCAATCTATATTCATACCACAACAACAAAAATAATGTTTGAGAATGAATCAAGTGGTAAGAGTGGTGTCATTGATTAAAATAATAATGGTGAATTTTAGACATATATTTATTAACTTCTATATTGCTAGTGGCCGTAAGTGGAAGCGTGGCCCATGAAGTGAGACAGCAAATTACTGTTTTTTATCTTTTTATTTTTACTTGACCCGTTGTGCGCAAGTGTCGCGTCTGTAGTGGGGCAATTAGTAAGTGGAATAGAGCAAACCACCTCCCTATCACAGCTTAGTTCCATGTGTAAACAGACGCGCATCCATTCACGGACAAGCGCATGAGTATAATAACTGAGACAGACGTATAAATGTCTGCATTGTGGCCGTTTTCCAATTACAGCACTAAAGCGCTTTATGCGGCATAATGCTCAACGTTGAATGTTCCAACTATAGCAACGCTTCGCATAATCGAGCACCAGAAAAACCTTAGCTCTCGGATGCTGTGCGCAAGTAGTACCACAATAAGCTAATAAAAAATTCCAATTTTTTTTCTTCAAGTTGACATTTTTGACAATTTAAAATTGTTGTTTGATTTAGATCATTATTACAACAGTGTCAAGACCAAAAACAGAAAAATTATTTTTTCATAACTCATTTTAAAACTTAATTCAATTAAAATTTTGGACTTATTTAGCTGTATGATTTATAGAAAAATCGATTGTTGAAATAATTATTATCAACTAATTTTAACAAATATACTTTTGTTTACAAACAAATGGATATCCACATTGAAGAATGCAAAACTTATGATTTTTTTCTGAATCTTTCAGTGAGTCCAATGCTCTCTACCGTCGCATTTAAAAACTAATTTGTTCCAATTGAACACGCGCACAATGCGGCATTATGCGGCATTTAGTCGCACTCGCAATGGTAATTAGAAAACGGGCTGTAGTGTTATTATAACGCGAGTCTCATGCGCATGCCCGTGGACGGATGCACGTCAGTTTGCACATGGAACTAAGCTGTAAAAGTGAGGTGGCTTGCTCTATTTCACTTACTAATTGCCCCACTACAGACGCGACACTTGCGCACAACGGGTCAAGTAAAAAGAAAGGGATAGAAAACAGTCATTTGCTGTCTTACTTCATGGGCCACGCTTCCACTTACAGCCACTAGCAATATAGTGGAGTGGATTAGGAATTTCAAACCGATATGTCTCGAATAAAAAAATGTTTCCTACAAAAACTGTAGAGTCGAGTTCCCCCAACATTTTTGTATAGTTTGTGACCGCATGTCGGAGGGGGCGGCGAGAGATATGCCGCTTTAAAGTTCCGGAAAACCCGTTTTTGCTCCATAACTCGGCCATTATTATCGGAGGAAAAAAAATGTTTCAACAAAAGTTATAGAGAAAAAAAATCCATGTAAACTCGTTCCAGACCAGATTTGATCAGACAAACCGTTCGCGAGATATCGCTATTTTAGTGCGCGAAATTTTGACAAATTGGATGCCATTTTTTAAAAAACCATTGCAGCTAGGAGCTTAATTTTCTTTTCATAACGAGGGTTCTAAAGACTAGTTCTTTGCACCGGAAGCTGGACGCGGTGGGTGAATTAGAACCGGCATCAAAATTCAAATAAATTTTGCTGCGTAGCTAAGGAAAAGTAATTTTGACGACATAACATAAGAGAGAGACAGTTTATGTAGCAATACTTTATTTCGCACACCAGCAGTTGAGTTTGAAAGGAATTTGTTTTTTCACTTGTTACACAAAAGTAGATAAAAAAACGGAAAAAATGGCGTAGGTTTAGGTCGATACGTCAATTAGAACAAAAAATATGGAAGATTTACAAAAATTCTTTTACCCCCTCTCCCATCCCGTCCAGCAAAGAAGGGGTCTTTAGTACCTTTGCTATAAAAAGAAAATTAAGCTCCTAGCTGCAACGGTTTTTTAAAAAATGGCATCAAATTTTTCAAAATTTCGCGCACTAAAATGGCGATATCTCTCGAACGGTTTGTCTGATTAGACTCGGTCTGGAACGAGCTTACGTGGATTCTTTTTCTCTATAACTTCTGTTGGAACCCCCCAGTCCCCCCGATAATAATGGCCGAGTTATGGAGCAAAAACGGGTTTTCCAGAGCTTTAAAGCGGCATATTCCCCGCCGCCCCTTCCGACATGCGGTAACAAACTATACCAAAATGTCATGGGAGCTCAACTCTAAGTTTTAGTAGGAAACATTTTTTGATTCGAGACACACCGGATTCAAGGCTTTTTTTTCCCAATCCACTCCACTAATATAGAAGTCATATATGACTTTAGGTAACCTCAAAAATAATTAATTCAAGACTACGTGCTGAACACAACATTGAAAAATAGTGATGGTGATAAAAGAAATTGTTATAAACTATTATGAAAAGCGATTGTGTACTAAAATGAATCAAAATAAACTCAGCTGGAAAAAGAGGCTACCACCGCTTACTGATATTTAATTACTTTTTGTTACTTTTAGTTAGTTACTTTTTTGTCAAATTTAACTCAGGTGGTAATACTTTAGGATTTAATATAGTCAAATAAGGGTCCTATCTAAAAACATTGAGTGTCAACCCACTGAGTTTCGTTTTAGCTACTGCGCAAGACGGTGACGGTTCTGTTACCGTTATCAGACAGCTTGGAATAGAGCTAATAAAAATAAAATTGACGGATACACGAAATTTTAAAAATTGCAATATAAAAATAATCAAATCGGCCAATAACGCAACGTTAGCCTAATGCTTTTCAGACAAAAACTAAGCTACATCTATAATTCAGGCAACAGGAAGAGATCAAAAACGTAAACAAAGATGTTTGTCCACCAATGCCATGTTGATTCTTATTTTCACGATACGAAAATAAAGTTTCCAAATCCATCACAATAAGAAATTGATTTTGCCTAATTAATAATTAAACAACGATTCTAAGGGGCGTTAAGGACGCCAAAAACATTAGCTGTCGAGCGTCAATAATCTTTTTCTCATAGCGTTGTAAATTACCCAAACACGTATTTAGTTCCGCCGTTTTCTAAGTACAGTAGAACTCATGTACTTTCAACATGTTGGAATTTATCGCTTAATGTATTTTCAACTTCTCCTTCCTCACTTTGTGGCATTCATAGTCAAACGTATTTTTTTAATGACTGAGCAGCGTAGAAGGAGACACTTTGCATGAAAAGTAGGGATTAAAAATTTGAAAATTCAACAGTATCTGCTTATGCTTTCAAATATTAACTACTAATGACTGTTCTCGAGAATAAAGATTATCTATCAATCTATTCAAGATTACCTCCTTTGTTTACATGTTTTGATCTCTTCTAAATACCTAAGGTTTAGGACAAATGATCTAACCTGCACATGAGGGCGAGAGCCTGCTGTCTCTGAACTTGTGTCCTCTGACTAGCCATTTGCTGTAACAAAGGACATGTCACTTATAACCATACATTATTATAATATCATTGTCGAATAATCCATTTCACAACCGACCATAATGCCGGAGAGTTCACATTTAAAATCCACTCATATTGATGACAAATGAATCACGAGAGCGTTCGGTACATTACTACGTATTTATAAACCACGAGAATAATCAGAAGTATAACTCTATTACGCGTTTTATTAGAATAGAATAGAATAATAATTTATTGCTAAGGCAATCGGACCAGATTCAATCCATACGAAATGGTCTTCCATCTGTCCTTAAAATACATAAAAGTAACAGAAAAACAATAAAAATTAAAAAAGATTAAGTAAAGGTCAATAAATTTTGCCGATTTACGAGCTTCGTATTAATCACCTTAATAAAAGTTTTCATTTGATTGCGATGTGAAATGGCCTGGTTTATGATAGTGCTGTCAAGCTCATTTAGTAATTTAGGAGCCAGATAAGCAAATGCTTTTTTTAAACCTGAGTTTCAATCCTGAAACAAAGTGCTGTACCTTCAGTGTTTGAAGGTTTGCAGCGAATTGGTTCTTAGAAGTTGGGTTTAATAAGATATTTTATCTAGTTACTTTATCTATAGTCGTTTTTTGTTTTTTTTTGACGTGATAACGTCTTATAAATTGATGAAATAAATTGATGAAACACCGGCTGCATGCACGAAAAAGTGTCACGTTCCGCGCACGATCGGCCCAAGTTTGACAGCTACTAAAATTTAGGTTATGTATTATTCGAGCGGAATACGTTATCACGTAAAACTATCGTCCGTAAACCGACTTTACAGACAACCAATTTTTTTAGTGAGGAACTAAGAGGGAAGTTTGATAATTTGAGTTGTTTTTGGTTAATTAATTGAAAATTAAATATTCATTTTCATAGAACTCGTTGCCATCGATTTTTTTAATATGGAGCTGTCGAAATAATTTCAACAAAGAAATGTGTTTGTAGGAACAACTAATAAAATAAAAAACAGTACAGAAAAAGAAGCATATTATGTTGAAATCAAAGCTAAAACTGTGTTTTGAAAAGAATTTTCCTTTTATTGAAAGAGAATGACGGAAAGTGACACTGATAAAAAAATTTACATTTACAACACCCATTTTTCAGGCAACAGTAGGGTCTTTTCAGTGCTGGATTAACCTATAAGCAAAATAAGCAATTGCTTAGGGCATCACGTCTCAGGGAGCACCAAAAATCAGAACTCAGAAATGAACAGTACCTCACCAGACCATGTCATCAATTTTTTGTGTCATATTTTCAAAAATTTGATCTACTGTCTTAGGAAGTACAGAAGTTAAAAATAATAATTTATTTTTGAAAATGAAAACAATTTTTTTTTAACTTTAAAGTTTTGTAACTTTTTTCAATTAACTGTATAAAAATGCCTAAGGACCAATTTTATAAACTGTCAAATTTTCAATGAGAGCATTGTTCGTAAAATTCAATTTTTTCCCTAAAATTCAATGCTTTTTAACATTTTTCTATCAATTTTAAGTTTGACATACACAATTTGAAAAAAAAAATGTTATACGCTTAACATGACATGATAGATAGATAATATTAGAATTAGACTGCTGTTAGAGATGAGGGCCCATAGACAAGAAATGCTTAAGGCATCAAGGAGTCTTAATCCGGATTGCGTATGTTCTGTCTTAAAATAAATTGCTTTGTTGTCAGTATCATGCATATCAAAGATTATAAGTAGTTCGTTCTTTTGTTTGTTGGTATTATCTTCATATGTTTAAAATAAAATAGTATTTTGTCAGCTCAGCTGCTTTGTGATAGTATGAAAGTTTGATGATCAGTTGTAAATTACATATATGTATGTATGAGTAGTTCAGAACAAAAAAGAAAACGCGTCTCTTAGCGAAAATCGCAATTAGGTAGAGGAGAGAGAGAGAGTCCACTCTCGCCCCCGTGGCTTGGTTCTCCGGAGCTAATCAAACGCCACTAACCTGCACATTAAAGATAATACCTGATGCCTTTGAAAAGTTCTATTTTTCTGTAAGAACAATTTTAACAAAAATTAATTCCCGGCCAAGTAATATTACAAACCTGATTGAAACAAAAAATATACAGTTAAAACCGTTTAAAATGACATTGTATAGAACAACATACCGGTTATATTGACCAAAATCATAGGTCCCAGCTAAATACTATATGACCGCCTTATAAAAAACACTGCTTTTTACGGCATACCTGATTAAGCGACTACATTTAACTAATATCTTCGGAGAATTATATCTGTTAGAACGACCAGTTGTATTGTAAACAATTTGAATAGGTCCACATCTGGCACAATATAATGGTCAATAACAAAATTAAACAAAAACGTGTCGAGTTTAGGGTCTCTTGTAATTTTCAAAAACAAAATTGACCAATTCTTAAACAAAAAGCAAACGATTTTGCTCAGCGTTTTGGTGAAGATTTCGTTTCCGGACTCAACACTGTATCGTCGGCGGGAAAATGAGTGGTAAAGCTGCCAGTGTTGATAACGGTGTTGTAGAAGAATGAATGTTGTAAAAGTGGCCTACGTTATACAAAGGCTACGGGCCAGATGACATTTTAAACGCACACAAAAAAAACCGGACTTTTTTACAATATGACACCAAACAGAACTTTAAAGTTCAAAGGAGAGAATTGTTCTGGTGGAAAAATGTCTAAGACTTTGTACCTCGAAAACATCACCGGTTGTTATGACTATTAGTTTTTACTGTTTGGTTTTATCTGTCGTTATAACAGATTTTGACTGTATATACATATATGTTACCCGACGCTTGTATAACATTTCAAAATCGATATATTATTCAATTAATTTCAATTTGATTATTATGAAACGAAACGATCTAATTATAAGAAATCTTAAATTATTAACGTTATCTATCTTCAATTCAACCTTTCAAAACCGAAAATCCTAAAAAAAATTCAATGGGAAAAAAACAATAATCAGTACCTGCTGTTGATGAGCTAGCGTTTGTTTCATCAATACCATTTTGATACTTTGTTCCATCGCATATTTCTTCGCTTTGTTAACATAATCGGTTTGATCTGATGACAGTTTTGGAAGCACACCACCCAAAATACCTGCGATGGTGTTGCTGCGTGCACCGGGACCTAAAAAAAAAAAACAGAATGTTACAATAGCTCGCAAACAAAAATAAAACACAGATAAAAACAATATTTAGAAGTCTATCAGATCTTATCAGCCAATTAAAATCATTTGTCGGACATCGGTACTGATATCAACAACAGTTCAACAATTAGTGATCATCATTAAAAAAAAAGCTTGTAATTAATGTTTTCGTATCCGAACGGTTTAATTTCCTTTATGTTCCTAATTAAAAATAAATACAGTCAAGTCGCGATATTCTGGCCCCCGTCTATTTGGGCGCCTATTATAATCAGGCATCGTCAAACATTGGCGCAGGTACAGATCCGACACAGTGAGAAGAGATAGAAATTTGTTTCTGTTTTTAAGATAATCAACATATGTTAAAATTAATAAATATTTGTGACTTGGTTTATTATTCTCACAGTAACTTACTGTGTACTTGATTTTTTGATCCGTTCAAAAAAAAAAAAAATAAATAAACATTTAAGGTAGTAATGTTGATACCACAAGTATCAAATGTGTGCTTAGACATATTTGACTTATGTAGTATTTAGATTTGACAACGCCACGTAAAAGTAAAGGAGATAGAGGTATACTAACAGTAAGATAATATATAAGAAGGTATTCCAATCCTGCAATGCATCATGGGAAATGTGTCAAGCGGTGGCGCCACCACGAGTGTGTCAGATACACTAGCCATCCAATCCTGCAATGCATCATGGGAAATGTGTCAAGCGGTCGCGCTAAAGATACACTAGCCAGTAACTAAAGTATTTTCATCCTAACTCTTGAAATAATAATAAATATTGTTTATTAATTAGCGCCTAAAAAATCTAAAAAATTTTTTAGGCGCTAATTAATTAATAAACAATATTTATTATTATTTCAAGAGTTAGGATGAAAATACTTTAGTTACTGGCTAGTGTATCTTTAGCGCGACCGCTTGACACATTTCCCATGATGCATTGCAGGATTGGATGGCTAGTGTATCTGACACACTCGTGGTGGCGCCACCGCTTGACACATTTCCCATGATGCATTGCAGGATTGGAATACCTTCTTATAATTATCTTAACTAACAGTAACTCCGTTTCACTCAAAACCGCAATTTTTAAAATAACGAAATGTTTGAAAAATGTTTTTCTTTCTGTTGTTATAAAATTCAGTGAAATCTGAACGGTACTTTTTATGAAATTTAAAAAATCTGTGATTTCTCATTAGGTTCAATGTTAAATGCAAAAAACGTTTCATATTAATTACATTTTTTTGGTTCTCTGTAGCTTTTTGAAATTTTAGGTGGTTCATTATTTTATTAAAATCTACCAATATGCCAAGTTTCATTTAATTCTGAACAGTAACTCTCTAACCGACAGTACTACCTTAAGAAATTATCGACCAATTTTTCAGACAATTATATTAACAAAAATATATAATTCAATACAATAACGTTAATATAATTGTCTGAAAAATTGGTTGATAATTTTATTTATTGAAGAGTTCTAATCAGACGTTAATTCAAAGATTTAAATAAAAATTAGTTACCTGCCACAACATCACCGCTCTGCATTAAATCATAAATAGGCGTTTCAATGAACGACGTTTTTGCCCCACCTACAACAAAAAATTAAAAATGAGACCTAAGAATGGTAGAAGAAGACTGTTTGGCCAAGAGGGACGGTGTTTGCCTTTTGTTTCCTTGTTTAAATTGCCTTTGGCGTTACGTTCCAAGCCAATATATAGCAATGTTAATTTCTTAAGACTTAATAAACCGTATTCTGTATTTCAACTGTTAATTCTGGCCACTACAGTCTATTTGAATTGCTACATTATTTCGGATTACCTGCAAATTTTCTTTTCTTTTCTAACATAATACACCTGATCATTTTATCATTCAGTTATGCCCCGTACCAATTAAAAAAATAATTTCTATGTAAGAAGCATTCGTGGAAATTAACTGAAAAATGACGTTTAAAACGATGTTAATCTTTCTCTCATTGGCAACTTATTTTTATTTTTTAATCGTAATATTAAATAAAAAATGAATTGAAGCTATACATATAGCTGCAGTTATTGTTTTGGGGTGAATATGTCGAGCGTATTTGCCAAGTTACAAGAAAAGTCTCTACAAAGCGTCAACAACAGCTGTAATAATAATTAATAGACATTTCATAGATAAAATTTTTTTGTGCGCATGCCTCAACTTTCGTCATACTTTTCGGGCACTTTTCATTTGACGAGAGAAAAGTTACTGATTTTAAATAGCAATTAAATAAGAAACATATAAGGATGTTATACAACACCCCAGAAAAATATTTCACCATTTTTTAAGAGAAACATTTTACAATCAACGATTAATAACAGGTAGGATCGTACCCTTTCAACCAGTTTTCGTTTACTTCCACCAGTTTTTTCGCTCGTGGTAAATGCTTTGGAATTCCATAATTTAGTTCTGACAATAGAACTGAAATCAAGTTATTTAGTGTCATCAGTCGTCACCTGACTTAACAAGACTAAAAATATATTTTTAACTTCTTAATAAAATCCCACGAATTCTTCTTACGTCGAATTTTTAATACAAGGATCAATCTCTACATATTTTGGAAAAGTGGTCGATACAAACTAGCACGTGTAATGCACCTTTGGTTTTTGTTCTACCAGACTTATTTTTGCCTAGTACCAATTAATATTTTCAATTTATGACTATTTTTAAAAACGAACTGATAATATCAATGTTACGTTTTCACCAGTTTTCGAATCTGGGAGCTCCCTTTATCTTTAAAGTGGTCATAAGGGTTCGTCCATAAACCACGTAACGTTCTTTTTATCCAGTGCCGACTTTAGGAAGAGGCAACTCGATAATGTTAAGAAAGAAAAACTTCACCACAAAACATGATAAAAATTAATAAACTTGTGAATTCTGATTATTTTCTCCGTTTTTAATCAAATAACTATTTTATAGTATAAATTCTAAGTTTAATTTTCTAATTATGTAAAATTACAATTCAATAAAACGCGGAACATTATCAATTTACAATTAATTTTATAATGTACGATAATTTTACAACCCTGATACGATGACGCTTTTATCCTGAGAACGCTGATTCTGCCCGCAAATCGCGGGAAAAACTAGTTAAAATGAAGAAATAATAAATAAGCGCTGAAGAATATCTCGCTCAGGACGCCTAGATGGCTAAGGTCGGCGCAATTTTTACTCTTTCCTCCTACATAAAACTTATTATTCAAATGTTTGGTACTAGTAATGTGATGTAACAATGATAATTAAGCCACCTTCCTTTTTTTGTAACGGCGAGTCGATTTTGAGGGTAACCCCTTCCTCCACCTCAAGAGCGTTAGATGGTTTATGGACCGACCCCTCAGACTGGAAATTCTTTAAGACAAGAGACAAAAAAGTATGAAAATGAACAAAAACGAGGGCAATACACTGCTGAATGTACAGAATCGTGTTTAAGTATTTGCGGCAAGGAAACGATCGAAAAAATAGAGGAGATAATATTTATGTATATATTCAGGTAGAGGAGACGTTTACCACTAGGCCGGGTCGGTTCATTAGACAGATATCCAATTCGGCCAACGCTCCGTTCACGCAAGAGTCACACCGGTATATACGCGCGCAGCATCTCACAACCTCTACTGTTTGTACCCATGTAAAAACATACAAGAACACAAGACCAAAACATTATGAACGGCTATTATAACAAAAAAAAAACCTTCACATATGGCAATTATAACTGGAAAAGTTGATCGATACATACAAATATCGATAAACGATAACTATCTGAAATTGTGATTTTGTATTGAAAATAGGGTTGGAACTGTTTACCAATATATCGATGTTATCGATTAACTGCAATTTCCCAATACTGCAACGAAAGCAAATATCAGACATTTAAACTGGGTCTGTTTTTAGCAAATCAATATAATTTTATAAACTGACATCACTTGGCAAATAATCAGGTCCGGTATTATAACAAAATAATGTTAAAAACAATACTGGAATTGTTTATCAGTGAATTGATATATCGATGTATTTTTTATGAACTGACAATCATTTAACAAAAATTTACAAATCTGTATAAAAAAAATTACTGTAGGAAAGACTAATAATTGTTTATCAATGAATTGATACATAAGCAGTAATGCTAATTTATGAAATCTGTTACCACAAAATTATACACTGCAATGAGGATTTTATCAATAGTGATTAACAATAATTGCTTAATGTATTTATTACAAAAAAAAAAAAAAATGTGTCAAAACCGGGCTATCAGCATTATCAAATTCGTTTTTTTTTTTTAATTCCTTTTTGAATTTCAATTCAGTGCAACTTGCATTCAAGTTTATGTATCGAGTGTAAAACACAATTTAAGCATCGACATTTTCTATTGTCTTCTCAAACGATGATTATAAAAAACATTTCAAGAGCAAAAATTAAAAAAAAATCCTGAAATGGCGCAATTATCTCCTCGCAAAGAGTACTGCAATAATTTCTATGAAGTACAAGCTCTCGTTATTGTTGAAACTGCTCGTTTAAATGGCTGAAAACATAAAAGCAGAAAAAATAATTCTCCAACAAAATTTTATAAACCATTTGTCAATTTGGATTATATTGACAAGAAAACCTTTCAACATTGTAATTTCCAGAACTTGATAATGGATAATTATCATCGGACATATGCCTTCAATTTTTTATATATTGATGAAAACTACTTAAACCCCGTTGTGGATAATAAATGTGGTGTTACCAAATCGCTGCATTAATGCAATAGTAGGACGTTTCAAAAATTGGTGTTTAGGAATATAATAACATGACGTAATATGGAAGTAAAGTCAAATGTTACGAAGACAGCTGTCGATCGTTTTGGAATGATATACGCATATGCTTATATTATATTAAATATATATGTTACGGTTAATACAAGAAAGTAGTTTATTCGCGAATTAACCGGCTAATACCCGAATTAACCAACGTCAAGGATTGGTTAATTCGGGTAATTAGCCGATTAATTCGCGGATTAACTACCTTCTTGTATTAACCGTAACATATATACCTATATCTGTTTTCGCCTGTACAATTGTACTTGATTTTAACATTACCTACATGTTATTAACCGAAAGCATTAATTATTGAAATGTTCCACTATTTGACTGAATCAGCGAAATGTACGAACATTAATTTTGAGAAAAATGCTCAGGCCAAGTGTCAAAATGTCAAATCGCATTTTTTTTTTAATTGTAAAATTTCATGTTATTTCCTTTACTTTGATTACACAAGTTTTGGTTTATAGGTTATATTTGGACACTGCTGACAGCTTCTGGGAAATTTAGACTGTTTGTCCTGAATTACCACTGAAATAATAACAAGCAAAAGGTCCTTTCTCACATTACAACTTCCCAATTATATAATGTAGTATACATTTGTAAGATTTTTTCCGCCTAGAAAACTACTTGTCGAAGTCTGTCAGTCAAAT
Source organism: Xanthostigma xanthostigma (assembly GCA_963575645.1). Taxonomy (NCBI): domain Eukaryota; kingdom Metazoa; phylum Arthropoda; class Insecta; order Raphidioptera; family Raphidiidae; genus Xanthostigma; species Xanthostigma xanthostigma. The sequence continues at coordinate 47,309,899 of OY754464.1, forward strand.
TTAGTAACGTTGTATATATACAGTTAATGAAAAGGTATACAACCGACGGTTACCAAGAAATTAGACAAGTTGAGATTCAAATTATAAATAAAGTGCTTAATATTTGCTTATAAACAGGGTAAGCATAGAAGACAAGCGTACTCGATTAATCTGAAAAGTTGAAATTTTAATACAGTAATCCCCAACCTAACACTCTTAATTAGCGCTTCCCTCCACAACACCATAGGCGTTGGCTTACCAAAGGTCTACTGTATTGAGATCAGAGGTGACATCTGATTGGAAGTGCAGTAAGTGCTTGACATCAGCGCTATAGCAATAGCAATTTGCATGGAATTTTTAGTGAAACATGTTTTTGCACTAGCCTTTATAAAATAGCTGCATTATATGTATGTAGGCCAATGAGCTGTAAATATGCAGACAATTATAGGTAACGTTTGTTTCAAAAAATTGGAAATAGGCGATATGCGCAAAAATACCATATATATACCTCGTGCGCAATGGTATTACGATTCATGTGACTATTAAAACTCGATGGAGTTCGTTTTAAATACATCTTATCTCGCCCAAATATAGTTCATTACGATATTAGGTAAACAATCTACTATCGCTCGCGACAAAAAATTCCATTCAAGTTGCCTGTTATATAGTGTAAAACTAAAAACCGCGCTAAATTGATAAATTCAATGTTCCTAAGCCAATCCTGTTTATAAACAAAGCTTAGCAGCTTCAGTTATAATTACATACATATTTTAAAAACCAAAATCATGTTTGTTCACACAATAAAACATATTTCCTGAAACAGAAGTTTAAAAACGTGGAACAGAGTCCGAGGTAACGTCTTGCGCATGAGTGAGACCTAAACAAGCGACTGAAGAAATTCTTTCTGACATCTGGAAACACAAAGAGAAAATAGAAATGCTCAGAATGTTTCATTGTTTCATTTGTTATAAATAACAACACATTCATTTGTTTGTTTTTTTTTATCAATCAATTGTTATTTTCCTTTAGACTTTTCGTTACTACCAAACTAATCAATTAAATTTACTGGATTTATGTTAAATACTGAATATTTAAAAATTAAAAACCACTTTTCCATATTTTTTCTTTACATAATTATTACTCTAAATGATAACTCTAGGAGTTTCAACAACAAAAAATAAAAGTAACTAGGATCCACATCATATAAAAATAAAACTATAAAGTATTCAAATGTAGACGCTCTGTAAATGTACTCATCTCTTTTGGGAACTAGGTATTAAATGTAGGTTGTCAACCAAAAATAAGTTTCTACTGTCCAGGACAAATCGGCAATTGGATTAATTATCGATTTTGACGCTGTCATCCATAATTTTGAATATGCACAAAAACCCAACTCTAATTACTGTCTTAGAATTATATGGAAAAGAAGCTTTGTAATATTAAAACAATAGAAAATATAAACAACAAAAACGTGTAGATATATTTGTTTTACTAGAGACCAAAGAAATTCTTTGTAAAAAAGTTATTAAAAAATTAACAAATAAACTGTTCTATTATTAATTGTAAGTAGGTGATCCTACCAAGTAACCTACTTGGGTTACGGCTACGGTAATATGTCTGATTCATTTTATCTGCCGCTCGGTTCTTTAGCAGACTAGCAGACTGACCCTCTCACTCTGTAACAACTTAAGCAGACCGAAAACAACCCACATTAGTATAGCACATTTCGGCTTACTGTCTTTTGTAGGCATACTAAGTCAACAAAATTAAACTGACTTACCTTCAAACTTCATTCGTTTCATGGATGGCTCACCGCTGCTTACTGTATCGCCGCCTCCCGTATTAATCTATAAATTAATAATAGGTAATTAAAATTATATTTTCGATAATGACCTCAGTTGTCAAGCGTCTATAATCCAGAATATTACATGCTATTGAACTCGGTTAACAGTAAAATGTGGCAAAAATTGACAAGCGTAAAAAAGGAAGAGGGGAGGATATTTTGTGCAGAGGATACCAAGCTTAGATATTACCTAACTCTCCACAAGTCATTTGAAAAATAGGCAAACAAAAATGTTGGGGCTTATTTCAACATAAATAGCGGTCTTCAAATTTTTTAGACAGACGTCGTTGTCAAAAGTAGACTTTGTGTTCTAAATTTGTCATTATACTATTAATAAATACGCAAAGAATGATTAATACCTGTGTTAGATTTCCATTTGATAAACTTCCTGCTAATGCTGCCATTTCGATGTTCCAAATAATCTTTTAATCACAAAAATTATAAATTATCATTCACTGCGTTCACAAACGTCGATATTTTCCAGAAAAGCATACCGGAAGACGACTCGGAAGTAGAATAGCCAAGCTAAAGATTTTTAAAAACCCTTTTGCCACAAAATACCATAGATGTTAATACAGAACGTTTGAATCTAAAAGTTACTAGATCATGACATATGTCAAAAATGTGTCAAGTTTGAGTTGAAAATACATTTGTAAAAAATATAAATAGTTAGCTATTAATATTGTGGAGTGTCTTTGTTATATTGATGAAAAAATGAAGTGCATAATTATATTCGATCATTTAAATGATATAATATATTCAAAATATAATAAGAAGTTTTCGAAACATATTCGAAATGTCGCTTTATTGCAAGGACTTGTAGAAGAAGACGATGTGAGAACCCTTTTACAGAGATCGTTTGTTAAAAATAATTTAACCTGTTATTACTTCGGTCATAAAACACTTGCCCCTATTTTTTGCTTTCTTACTTACGAAAAAAAACATTTTTTTCAGTTAAAAAATGATCAGGACAAAAAACTTAATCCTAACGTTATCATGCAAATTTTTTCGCCTCTTGTCACATCACAAAGAATTATGAGTTGTCAGTTTGGAAATTCGTATACGTCAGTACAGTGCCAAGACGGATTAAATATAGCTTTTGATGAGGTATTTAAAAATAAATAAATTGACTAAAAAAATTCCGATATAATATTGTATTTGACAAATTTTTAGTACATGGGATATCTTTTTGTTAATATCGGCAATCAATCTATCGACTTCTTAAAACGGAGCTTAGGAATTTGCATATCCTTTGTAAGACATCTGTGTGGACCAGATGTAACTTTGTACGTATCAATTAATACAAATGAATAAATTGGTAACTGTAACTAATTGTTTAAAGATATAGTTTTTAATTTATAGGCTCTGTATTATCCATTTTCAGAGTTTTTGTCCGTCTGTTTTAAAAACATCAGGGAATAGGATAGAATAGAAGAATAGAATATAATTTATTATCCATATTAAGCGGATACGTGAAAACACCAAATTACAAACTACTAAAACTTGGCTATAATAAGGTGTAAACAGCGTCAATCTCTTAATAATTAGTAATAACCGATTACCAAATTACAAAACAATCAATTTAGACATTTATATCGGCGGTTATAAAAATTGGACAAATGAGGAATATTGTGCCTTTTATTCTCTTTTGCGAAATTGTAAAAAAAAAATAGATTTTTACTGGAAATTTAGATTTTAAGACTTAATTGACACCCCTACTATATAGTATAGACCAGGTCTGGGCAAATGGCGGCCCGCGGGCTGGATTCGGCCTGCGCAGCACAACTTTGTCCGGCCCGCGAAGCATTTTATAAATTTTAGAAAAATAGTAAAGAAATAGCAAGGGCGCCCCAGAAGAGACGAAAAGGAGATATTTTTTTTTTGCTCTCCAAATGCGGAAATACAATGTGAAGACCACCAAATGTGGAGTTTTTAAAAAAGCAATTCCGGGGTGAACGATAAAGGGGTATGCGAATTGTCTCGCAGTGAAACGGGAAGGGGTAAATGTGGAGTTTTTAAAAAACAATTCCGGGGTGAACGATAAACGGGTATGCGAATTGTAATTCCGGGGTGAACGATAAACGGGTATGCGAATTGTAATTCCGGGGTGAACGATAAAGGAGTATGCGAATTGTCTCGCAGTGAAACTGGAAGGGGCAAATGTGGAGTTTTTAAAAAAACAATTCCGAGGTGAACGGTAAACGGGTATGCGAATTGTAATTCCGGGGTGAACGATAAACGGGTATGCGAATTGTAATTCCGGGGTGAACGATAAAGGGGTATGCGAATTGTCTCGCAGTGAAACGGGAAGGGGTAAATGTGGAGTTTTTAAAAAACAATTCCGGGGTGAACGATAAACGGGTATGCGAATTGTAATCCCGGGGTGAACGATAAACGGGTATGCGAATTGTAATTCCGGGGTGAACGATAAAGGGGTATGCGAATTGTCTCGCAGTGAAACGGGAAGGGGTAAATGTGGAGTTTTTAAAAAACAATTCCGGGGTGAACGATAAACGGGTATGCGAATTGTAATTCCGGGGTGAACGATAAACGGGTATGCGAATTGTAATTCCGGGGTGAACGATAAAGGGGTATGCGAATTGTCTCGCAGTGAAACGGGAAGGGGCAAATGTGGAGTTTTTAAAAAAACAATTCCGAGGTGAACGGTAAACGGGTATGCGAAAAAAAAAATGATGTAATGGGTTTGTTGGCCACTAGTTATTAGATATGCGTTCATAAAAAAGATTTCGTTTTAAATAGACTTAAATTGCTGCCAAAATTAGAATATTTTGAGGTAACTATTTTGCTGTGCATATTAGTATTTCTGATTGTCATATGGATTTTATTTGTATTAAAATTCCAGGAATATTGATTTGCAGTTAAATACCACCCATATTTTTACATTAATTTGATCAATTATACTTAGAAAAAGCCAATTTAGTCGCGCCAAGTTTTTAAATACATACAAACAAGTAAAAAACACGAAATATCAGAGTAATTGTTTTGTTTTTTTGACAATTCAGTTGTTTTTCGTAAATAGACAAAACTCAATATTATATATGATTCGTATATATAAGACTATTTAATGAGTAATATACACAGTTTAACTAGTAAAAAATTTCAGATTGAAATCAAACAGATCTCAAGCCAGTTTATTATCAAGACTTATAGATACGTGGATTGCATTAAGAGAAACGGATCAAGCGATTTTAGTGGAAGCTGTTGAACAACTTATGGTCAATTCAGATCTAGCATCTGCCACTTTACAAGCATTGCAAAGTGCAACCGATAAATTAAAAACTCAGGCCGATTTTAGCAGAGTGCACGCTATGATTTTAGTACAAAATAAATTTTTATCTTTGTATTCAAGGTAAGAATTCTAAAAAAAATAGTTACCGTTGAACCATTTTCGTGCGATACCTCATTCAGCCGCGAGAGGCAGCACTTGTAGGGACATATTCAAAAGCTTCCTCTTATCTCATTACATGTAAGCTCTGTTCCAACCTCTCTGCAATCGGTAATAATGCAAAGTCGACGCATGCGCACAAAACTGATACAAACCAGTTTCGTTTTAGCTACTGCGCATGACTGACGATATTACCGTTCGCAGAGAGGGTTGGAACGTAGCTTTAATTTGCAGAGTGTCAGTATATTTTATTTACAGTGTGGAAGAAATACTGTGCTTTGGCATATTGTACGTCAGATAGTTGATATTAAATTCAAATTTTGAAGTCTCATTCGAAGGGGTTAGATATCCATAAAATAATTTAGAGATCAGATAAATAAAATATGTAAAAAACATTTCAAGTTAAACGGTTTTTTCCATGGTGTATTAAAAGCTAGAAAATAATGATGGGGCCTTGATCAGATTAAAATAAAATCGTGGAACGCATCTAGTAAAAAACTGTCTTTTGTAGGAAATCGGAAATCATAATATCTGACTTTCGACTGTTTTCTGCGACCTTATTACTTATATTTAGTAATATTAAGAAAGTTTCCTACTAGATGCGTCGCACAACTTTATGGCTTTAGTGCATCTTATTTTTAAGTTTTTATTGTGCTTTATTTGCTTAGTTCGATTTTATTTTATTTTATTAGATTATCCGATTCACTGAAACGCTAAGGGAGCTTAACCTTTAAGCTGTTTTAGTCGCGTTATTTTCAAAAAATTCATATTTTGGTTTGCTAGTTACAAAGGACGCAGATTTCTGATCCTCTCCAACTTTCTCAGTGCCTCATTATTGCAAGGTTATTATCATCGGATCTACACATGTGTGCAAAATTTCAACTCAATCGGTTAACGGGAAGTAAGTGAAAATTTAAAAGTGCGATTCGCACCCGGACGAAGCCGGGCTGGTCAACTAGTTACCATAATATTGTATGTATTGTCATCGGAACTACATACACATGTGTGAAAAATTTCAACTCAATTGGATAACGAGAAGTCGGTGAAAAATCGGTTTCAAGATTTGAAACAAATATAGTTGGTATAAATAAATATACAGAGCGTGAACTTAAATGAATTCGTTTAAAAATACGAAATTACGTATGCTTGCCTTAAACTGAAACATTTATTGGACCTGAAAGTCAAGCTATGGAAATTTACAGATTCTATCACAGACCTGACCTTTAAAATTAGTAAATTTATTGTTGCTGAGTTTGTTTATTTATGTTTTCCGCTACTATTTTTACATAAAAGCCAATAGAACTTTTTTGCACCTACCATACCATTTGCGCCACAAGTGAGCGATTTTTCATTCAAAATGGTCCATTCTATTTCTAATAATATGCCAAATTGCCTAAAGTGGATTGATCCTATCTAGCAAAAGTAATAGATGCTTCCGGATGCGCGCGGATGGCGGGCTTGCAATGACATTCAAAAAAATATATATATTATAAAGTCCGTATATTCTGCCCTAAAAAGGCAAAGGGCAGTAAGTGACATTTGTTGAAAAATGAGTTCATACTGAAACCAACGACAGCAGTAAGTGCTGCAGCAATAATTTTATTGTCTTTAAAAAATGTGTCTCCCATGTTTTGGTTTCCATAATCTAAAATTCTGGACGGTCAATACATTTTTAGTAAATCTTGATTTACTCAAATTCATAAGTTGGTAACTTCTGCCTTTTGCCTTTTTACGGCAGTATTATGGTGTGTAGAAAGATCTCAGTTATACACAACCCTAAGGATTAATAATGTGGTTCTATATTTTAGTCGAAATGCTCAAGATCTGTCAGCAACAGATATGCTATTTATCACCGTACTGTGTGCAGCATCAGTTGCGAATGAAAAATTAATTCCTGCTGAAGCCGATACGGATACCGATGGCAGCGAGGAATATTTCAGTCCGTCGACCAGTCCGCAAGACAGTCCTATTAAAACGAATAAGCAATTCATATTTGGCGCAGAAATGAAAAGCGAACAGAGTTTCATAAGTCATTCTGTACTTTTAATGGGAAATAGTACAACATCAGCATACATACCACATGTGATACACATTACGTCACTTACTGACGGCGTTCACTTGTTATTTATGATCGAACACGGAAATATTACAATATCTTCCGGACTGTATGAATCGTTCAACACTTTTAGTATATTACAAACCGTTCAGATGCAAAAAGATAGCGATTCGTTGAAATCGGCTTTTGAAAATGTTGACTCGGCTCTGAAAAAAACAACGGATATTTTTAAAAAAATGAAAAACGTCTTACCAGAAGTTGATACATGCCAAAAAAAACTTGTTGCCAAATGGGAATTTATTCGTAAAAAATATATTGAATTGTTTAAATCTGGTGATTCGGATTGCAGTTTGCGAATTGAATCGAGTACAGCTGGCTTGTTGGAGAATATGAAAGAATTATTACAATTAACCTGTTTCGATCCGAGTATACTTTATCGTAATACTGAAACAATTATGGAGATCACAGATCAAGTTAAAAACAAGCTGTCAAACTTCAGTGATTTTTTAAAAGTCAAAGCGTTACGTAATTTCACGCTTGGGTCATATCCTTTTGGTTACAATATAATAACTTATTTTTGCATGACTTCGCTTTTTTTTTTCAAGCTTATGCCCTTGGGCTTGGATATAAACAAATAATATAGAATCGCAATATAAATAAAGTAATGTGCATTATAATCAGTTTTCCTAAGAAAACGTTTGCTAAGAGTGACGTTCCTCTTAAGTCTGTCTTTTAAGAGAGCCGAAATTTAAAAATGTAAAACTGATTTTTCTAAACCTCAGCCGTAAAAATTTCAAAATTGTACTTTTCTCGAAACGATTCGGCGTATTTTTGAACCCTCGTAATTTCAGTCTGAATAACACTTCAGATCTCTCAGGATAGGATAAGGTTACCATACTTATGTAATGTACCAAATTTTATTTTTATAGCTATTCTACTTTAGATTTTATTAAACCTTTAGAGTATTTTTTCTTAGTCCTAGAAAGCTGAAATTTAGTGTGCAGGCTGGGTTTCACGTCCAAGTAATGAAAAAATTAAAAAAATCTGTTATTTTCCCCCTTCAACCTCAAAGTGGAGGGTTGTAGATTTCTATGGATATAAAAAAGGCAGGTAGCACACACTGTCGAAGTAAAACCATTGGTAAAACTTCAAAGTTGGTATAATATTTTCCTACAAAAAGAATTAAATTCCCATCAAAAACATTTCATCTAAAAAATGTTGCCAAGTCTTGGCGTTGATAGTCAATTAAAAATATAAATGTGAAAAAAGAGGCCATACTCAAACATAAAACATGAAAACTTGCCTCCTTTTTAAATCTCAATTCTTTTTGAACTGACTCAGTTCAAAAAGAATTGAGAGTTCAACTGAGTATATCCACTTTTTCACATTTATGTTTTTAGTGAACTATCAACGCGAAACTTGGCAACATTTTTTATGAAATTTTTTTGATGGAATTCTACTATTACGTTTTCAATTTCATTAAAATCGGATTACTTGTCTGAGATAATAACAGATTCAAGATGGCGGAGTTTCTCAATTTAATTTGTATACCTTCTCGCAAAAATGCTGTCTCACATAAAAACACAAAGAAAACTGCATCTCTTCTAGATGCTTATCAGAACGCAGGATAAAGATCTTTCAGAGCATATAAATGTTAAATTCAAACGCATTAGGAAGCTCGGATCTATCTGAATATAAAACTGAACGTGTCCGTTGTAAGAACACAGTATTTTCGATCTTTGTTTGATTTTTATCTGTACCGTTTACAACACTAGCACCTCTGAGGATCAGAACCCAAAGCTACAGTAGAACCTTGTTTATCTAATGTGTGGAGGAGGTACCTCGGAAAAGCGAAAACTCGGATAACATGAAAGAAATAAAAAATTCGAATATTTTAATCGTTTTTTATGAATATATATAATGGTAGAATAAAATTTTATCACAAAAGTGTATAAATAAAAGTGTTGCACAAATAAGCAGCAAAGAGGGAAAATATTACGCGCGTACAGTATGGGCATAGCGGCTTCATCCGTTTTATCCGAGTTTTTAGGTATTATCCGAGCATACACCTCGATTAATGCGGAGTGGTCGGATAAGTCCGTTGCCTCGGATAACGTGAAGACTCGGTTGATCGAAGGCTGAATAAACGAGATTTTATTGTAGTTCAAAAAATAATTTCCTGACATTGCGAAATATAATGTATGCATTAATCAGGAGCTATGCTTTGCTAAATTGTAAATTTTGGTGCAGCGACAGCATTTTAAGAAAAAAAAAAAATTATGCATGTCATTAAACAAAGTTTATATTAGAGGTATAAGGTAATGACTTGTTAATATAGTAAAACCTCTTTAAGTCGAACCTTGATAAGTCGAAAACTTTCCAAAACTCGAAAAAATGTTTTGTTCCCTTCCCGTCAAGCCCCAAAACCTCCATTACTCGAAATCTCAACCGTCTATAGGTCTAAATAATTAGTGAGTCCCTACAAGCAATTGCAGTACATATTTTCCCTCCATAACTCGAAAAAATAAATCGGATTTCTGTATCTCGAACTTATATACTCAAAATTAGTTAGAATGAATCTTAACCTCTACAAGTCGAATATTTTCTTACAAAATCCGCCTAAGTCGAAAACTCTATAACTCTAATTGTTTGGCGTCTCCCTTGAAGTTCGACTTACAGAGGTTCTACTGTATAATAAATTTCTCACAAAAATACAAACACTTATATCTGCTTATATCATGTTATAAAAAATTATTTGAGATATCTTCTTTTCTGCACCGAAATTCTACGTAACATAAAATCTAAAGTACTTTGATCTCAGTCAGTTAATTTCCTATAGACCTTAACACAGCTGTGTTAATTGTTGGGCTAACCTCGCCCTTAATGGACTACTTTTTATTTTTGTGTGAAGTTTTCAAAGAAGCTATAGTAGCTTGTAGCTTTAAAAATCTGCTTTTAACATTTAAATTCCCCTAATTTGCAGGGCAATAATTATGTCAACAAAATTACTTTCTTCTCAAAAATTCTGGCTATTACCATTGACTAAAATATTACATACCTTAATCAATGCTATTACCTACTGTTAAATTGTCATAAATGTTAAAAATCGCAGAGAATTAGACAATTAAAACAAGACATTAATACTTCTTTTGCCCATTGTCCAATTCCCTGCGATTTTTAACATCAGTAAGAAGACTGTACGCGAATATACTAACTTCTTGTAATAAATTCAAATGTCACCGCCGGGACTTGGACCAGAAATTCAGTAATGTCCTCAACTAATAAATGCATTTTTCAAAATTTGATTTTTGATTGACCTAATCCATATTGTAACAGAAATGGTGACGCTTATTTAAATAATAAGAAAAAAAAATTGCTGGTATTTTAAAACTTAGAATATCTTTGTAACTATTATTTTAATGATAAACTTCGTTTCAAAGTATCGGCGAATTTTCGTTCCAAAGAATCGTCATTTCTGTACCGCATGTTGATGAATTTATGTGCTCGCTATGTGTCGTTTTGACCTTAATTCCGTAGCACTAGAGCTTCCCTAACAATCAACAAGTATTTGGAGGAGTTCCCTGGACTAGTGCACTTTCTCTACATAGACAGAACTTCGCACAGGGTTACTGCACCGAGTCTAGATTTCAATTCCGAAGAAACAGTTACGCTAACGAAAAAAAAGGTAATTCGTTTTGAATTGACTTTTTTATTGTTGGAATCTAATAATTGTTTAAAATAATTGAAAAAATAAAATGGCGAACTGTGAACAGCTGATTTTGTTGTGTACTTAATAAAGAAGTTATGTATTTATGAAATGATATTAAGAATACAAATCTTTGATTAACGTCTGAATAGAACTCTTCAAATAAATAAAATTGTCGACCAATTTTTTTTATGTTATATTTTTATATTTTGTCAATATATATTGGTCTGAGAAAAATTGGTCGACAATTTTATTTATTTGAAGATATTAAGAATAGGTGTAAAAAATCAATTAATAAAATGAAACTGTTAAATTGATTCCAAACCAAAATCACTAACTCTTTTGGAAATTTAAAGGCGGTTAAAGAGTAAATTTAATTATTACTAGGGAACAAATTTTAAAGTTCTATATATGTACTTGAGTCACCAGTTACCATTATAACATTTTTTTGTTGTTTTATTTGAAGATATGGTCGATGATTGAATTTTCAAGAAGTCACCTGCAAGAAGGCCATCTTGCGTTTATGTGGAAGGATACAACTTTTAATTATGCATACTTCCTTTGGTTTGAAGATATGGCTGGATCACCTCTTAAGCCAAAAGTGTTTCCGGCTACTGGTTCAAAATTATTACCCCTACCTGGAATATTAGCAAGCGATTTTTATCCGTAAGTTGTGATATATATTCACAGTTAAATTATGACTGAATAGGTTTCAATGAGTGATTTGAAATCTCTTTACTTGTGAAAAAACCTAATTATTAGTGTTGGGAAGAATCGTCTTTTTTGAGAATCGAATACTCCGTACTCGAATACTTTTAAGAATTGAATACTTAAAAGAGTACCGAGTACTCGAGTACTGTCTAAACTCTAAAATGACCTTCTCATTGCATGCAGTTGATAGTCTGTCAGCTGCTTAGAATCGATGCTAACCGAATACCGTCAGCTCGCACTTTAACTTGTGCTTGAAACACTGAAATACTGAATGATGATTGGCCGTGCAATTTTTATGCATGTTATATTGTTATAACCGAAAAATTTAGATATCATAATATTTTTAAAATAAGATTGAATTTAGTACACGTAAAATACATAATAATAGGGCCCCTTTAGTCGTCACGCAGTTTAATACCTCAAGTGAATAATACCAGTTTAAAATTTTTAGAAAAATTTTAAATACCAACAGGTTACCGTCAGGACTCAAACCTGAATTTACCAATTTCGCGTTGGTTGATTTATCATTTAATCTACAGTAACCGATGTACATCGGTGATTTGAACTTTTATTTCTGTCACCGTAAATACCATTTATAAAAGTTCAAATCACCGATGTCCATCGGTTACTGTAGATTAAATAATAAATCAACCAACGCGAAATTGAAATTCAGGTTTGAGTCCTGACGGTAACCTGTTGGTATTTAAAATTTTTCCAAAAATATTAAACTGGTATTATTCACTTGAGGTATTAAACTGCGTGACGACTAAAGGGCCCCTATTAATATTTTTAAATACTTATTGTCGTTAAAGTTACTCTATCTATTTTATTTTTTAATCTAAATGTCATTTTGTTTATATGTCAAACGGAGAGTTTATTTATTTTTGTATTTTTTAATAAATAATTGCAAGTAATGTTTTTAGTTACCCTAATAAAAATATTAAAATCAAAATAAGTAAGTACGTGCCCCTTCTCACTATGTAAGTACGTGGCGTTTCTCACTGAATGTTTATATTAATGTTGACGAAACGCCTAATATCTATAAATAGGTATAGGTTGTATTCGGTATTTGAGTAGGCACAGAATCGCATTAACTGTAAAAAGAATTCAATCCCTGCAGTGTGTATTTGAATACCAGTGTGTATTCGCGCAGGTGCAAAAACGCATCAACTGTAGAAAGAATTCGTTTACTGTACTGCTATGTGTACTCGGTCTCCAGTCTTCGAATACCAGTTACAAGTACAGCGAGTACTGAATCGATTCTTGTACTCGAGTACCCCATCACTACTAATTATAACTGGGACTGGACCCTTGAAAATTGTTTGAGTTAAGATGTTTTGCTGTACAAAATTTACGGAAAAAATTCGTTTCTAGGACGAATTCGTAAACTGAAAATTTATTTTACGAGCCAGCATAACTCTTTCTTACAACTAGACATGTAGTTTAGAAGTATTTATTATTGTAGTTAACAATCCTATTTTTTATACAAAAAAAAATTCTTTTATCGGGACTTGTCTCTATTTAAACATTAGTATTAAACAAATGATTATAATTACTGAAATACATATAGTGACTAAATTTTCTTTGTTTTTGCAGGAAACTAATTGAAATTTGTTTTCCGAAAATGGCACCCAACAAAGTACGATGTTACGAATTATTTTGTATTCATTTAGGTCTAGCCACGTCTTCTTGCGTCTTAGAACATACTCGAAGATTAGCCGCCACCATATGGGAAGTTACAGGTGTTCCAAATAATCCCGCCGATTTGTTGTAAAATAAAATTTTTTGACCCTTTATAGTATTATGAACGGTATTATTACAAGTATATTTCTGATAATAAGCAGTAAAAAATAAAAAAAAAATAATACTAAACGAAACTTCAGATTGCTCAAAGATTTCGAGTTATTTATTTACAAAAAAATCAATAATTGAATGATTAAACGACTCATATGTATTTAATTTATAAATCGTAAATAGAATAAGTTTTTCAAATCTTAGATTAACGTCTGAATAGAACTCTTCAAATAAATAAAATTATCGACTAATTTTTTTAGACTATATTGACAAAAAATTATAATTCAATAAATAATCTAAAAAATATAAAAAAGAATTAGTATCTACTTATTTGCTAATAGAATTAAGATTGAATTTTTTATTTTTAAAAATTAATGAAATGTTAAAATTTTTCATTAATTTTCAAAAATAAAAAATGAAATTTTAATTCTATTAGAAAATAAGTAGATACTAATTCATTTTTATATTTTTTAGATTATTTCTGAAAAAGGTCCAAATCCAGACCGAAATTTCATTTATTGAATTATAATTTTATAATTTTTTGTCAATATACAGTCTGAAAAAATTGATTGATAATTTTATTTATTTGAAGAATAAGTTTTTCATAATTTCAACAACAAAATTTCCCATTTTCATTTCAAATATTTATTAATGCACCAGTATTTTGTTTCCCAACTACTTTTTAGTCTAATATATTGATTGTTGAATTTGATGTACATTTTTTTAATTAAATATAGAAACATTATACGTAATCGTAACAATTTTTAATCGAAATGAGTGTTTTGTCCTGTAAAACGAATGAAGTGCATGAAAATCATTTGAATTCCGTCATTCTGATTAGATATACAAATATATATAGTTATTATGAAACACCCATTGTTAAACGTTACAATGAAATAATATAATAATAATTTGTATAAGTACAGACAATGCTGTTCACATAATGCGAGAGCTAATGTTCATATTCGGTATCGCTAATATTCACTCAACTGAGAGCTAAGAGGGACTCAGAGATTATGCAATTTATCTATTAATATAACTAAACTAACTATAGCCCCTACCTGCTTAACAGTAACAAAAAATATTGATAAATATATGTTGATAATCTTATTTAGGTTAGGGAGCGTCCGTTAATTACGTGACGTGTTTTACCATTCCAACTCACAAGTCGAGAAGGTACTAGTTTAGGTCAAAATTGTACAATATTTTTTCGGTTTGAGGTTACCCGAATCCAAAAAACATATTTTTGTAAAAACTCTGTGCGTCTGTTTGTGAGCACGATACAGGTCAAACTCAGAGAACATACACTTTGTCAAACTGATGAACGAATTGAAACCAAATATTGGGCGGATGTTTGATATGCTAATATAAAGAGCCCTATTGTTTTTGAGAAAACTTTTCATAACGGTTTATTATTCTATTTATTTTTCCGAGAAAGTTTTGTGAATTTTTTTTGACGTGATAACATCTTATAAATTGATGAATCACCAATCTTATAAATTGATAAAACACCGGCTGCATGCACGAAAAAGTGTAACGTTCGTAACGCGTAACGTTCCGCCTGACCCTGTGCGTGCTTTTTGCTAATTTCTCGCTCAATTTAAATCAGATCGGTTTGAAACCAGTCTTAAACGAAAGAGGAGAACATTTTACATAGATTTCGTATAACAGAATTTGCCTAAACAGTTTTTTTATACAAATTTATATAGAAAAATAGCTGTATAAATGCAACATGAAAACGGCTGCATTTCTAATGTTTAATTCAATTTTTTGACATTAGTATTTTGTGAAATGCAACGCCTTCTAAGTTAAGTATTGGAATAACTAATTATTATTAGAACATAATACTTTGACAGTTGCAAACGTCACTTTTGACATTTCTTATCATTCCGACACCAAGGATAAGCGGATTGAAACCAAATTTTGGGAGGTTTAGGTTATGTATTACGGAATACGTTATCACGTAAAACTATCGTCCGTAAACCGACTTTACAGACAACCAATTTTTTTTCTATACTTTATAGTTTCGGAAATATTTTGGAAATAAAAAAAAATCAGCGGTGTTTTTTTTAATACAAAAACGCGCTCAGCTACAAAAGGCTATTTTGTAGATTTGTGAACATATTATGTAGATAACCATGGCAACGAATAGCAAATATCATATTGAATACTAGCTATTACTCGCGTCACCTCACGCAATATCAGAAATTTTATTTTCTTTGTTGTACTATATCAAATGTCAATATTTTTGAAGTTGAAGTAATTCCGTCGCCCAATGGATTTTTTTTCAAAATTGGTCCCCCCTTCACCCTTGGTGATATTTGATAAGATGTGGTGGAATCCCCCTCCCCTCACGTGAGATTTACCCTATAGTTTTTAAATGTTATCTGTTATACTAATGTATACTAGTGGCCCGGTCCGGCTTCGCCCGGATTTGTAGATTGCCTATAAAAGAGAATAGCCGTATTTGTAGAGCGTTGTCTATTTATTAATAATAGCCATTACCCGCGGGTTCGCACATGATTGAGACGAAACGTAGCAGTGACAACTGTAGTGGAGCCATCGGCACCACTATATTAGTCTTGCCTCACGGGGCGGCGCCCCGCCCGGCAGCACCAATACTAGTTGACTTTTCGGCTCCATCGTATTACAGTCTTGCTTCACGGGGCTGCGCACTGCTCGGCGGTAATAGTAGTAAAGCCTTCGGCTCCACCATATTCCAAACAACAGTATCTAAACCTGTTTTTAAAGCATACGCACAAAAATCGTTCCTACGTTTACTGGTTTTACAGGCGCTTTTTAAAAGTAACGTTAATGAAGGTTAAAATTGATAATCTGTATTAATTTTAAAAATATAATATATTTGAAAACAAAATTGAAATTAACAATTGTGTCATAGTTCTGATACATATTTACACATAAATTATATAAATTCTGATTAAATAAGGGGCAATCCTTCGTGGTCACAGTGTACTTAAATATTGGGAGTGCACCCAGGACTCAATTGTTACCTAGTACTCGGCCATTTTACGGAGTGTATCAGCCGGGAATAAAGAGCCGACATTTTTAAAAAATTAAAGACAAATTCAGCTTTGGGGAGCAGAAATACTTATAATGTGTTTATTTTATGGTATTTTTTTTATATGGCACTCAGATGGACATTGTTGCCCATATATCGGAACATTCTTTATAGCGTAAAAACCACTCTCAATAGCGAAACAAAACGTCATTATTTAGACCCAACAATGGGATTCTTAGAAATGTGTTCATTTGTTTGTTGTAATTATTATTAGAAAAATTCTTTTTATTTAAGGAAGATGATCCCACTATATCCCAAGATATGAATAAAATAAAAGACGCTATTAAAATACAGCCATAGTAAAAAACGACAAAAGTTAACAGATTATAATTTTGTTATGCATACATTTTTTCACTTAATTTAGTCAAAATTAAAACCACTTATTCGTAAAATTATATTGTTTTCTTTTACTCACCGTTTAATGAAAAATCTTTATAACGCAATACCCGATCCCTTCAATTTCGCTATACAGTTTACATTTGGTAATTCAATCATGCAAACGCTTAAGCGAAACGCATCATGGGAATAGACGCTGATAAAATTAGATGTCGAGCGTCGATAATCTAGGTACATATATATAATAATTACTATATGCAGAGAACAGGAAGCATTGCCTATTTACTCAATGTGGGGTTAGCGAAGGCTTATCGAAAATATATCTGCGTCTCTTTTTTCCAAGTAATTCCTTAGTTATTCTGGCGACATATATTATATTAGCGATCCGTCCCGGTTCACCCAGGTGCGATAGATATAATTCTGCAGCATGTATTTCGTTTGCGGCCCGGCGTCTGACCTAATAGCTTTGAGCAAATTCTTCCAGATTTGCTTCAGAACTAATAGCTTTGAGCGAATTCTAACAGATGTAACTACTTGGTATTAAAACAGTTTTTTATATATACCTATAGATATATTAGCATGGAGTATATCTCTCTTTATGATTCGATTGCGATTTTATTTCTATGCTCGGTACCTATATAATAACAGTATATGATAGTCTACAATCCCTCTCTTTTTTGCAGCGTGGGAATAGGTGTCAAGTTGTGGCGCAATCATTTGTGTGTCAAGAAAATTAAACATAATCAATAGCGGCGCCGCGCCATGGTTAATATACTAAATTAACGAAATTTGGTTTAACGTATTTAATCAAAATGCATTCATTCTAATTAAAAAAAAAATATTTTTGGCAAAAAGTTTTTACTCTGTATTAATTATTCTGATTCAGAAAGGATTGTAAAAATTTTGATTTGATAAGGACCTTAGATTGTGCTCATATACCTAATTAGTTTTTATACACGAAGGAACAGTCTGTTGTCGTGAAACTCCCTGTCATGTAGAACATTAGATGGTACTCATAAAAAAAAAACAAATTATAAATCTAAAAAAACGCTTTTCAAGTCAAACTTTTATCTAAATGCGAAGAAAGACGTTATTTCATAGTGGAAATTGCGCAGAAATCTGAAATATACATACAGGTGGCTTTTTAAAACCCGTATACTCTTTTTTTTGCATATAGGAAGGGTTTGGAGTTCCAGCCGACTTGATTAAAAGTTGTTTTACTTAATGTTTTCCATAAGACATAAGTGTTTATTACAGGCGAGCGGCTTTTGCTATTTTTGCGTTAATTGGGTGACAATTTTTTTTAATAAAAGATAACCGGTTGAAACCTTTTGTAAGTTGTTCCTTATACTTTTCTAAACATTTTCTGAAAAAAAAATTTTTTTGTTGTGTGGGCCGAAAGTTGTTATTAACAATTTGTTTGTTTATTAACAAAAGCTGATATTTTGGGTCAGTAATCAATATTTTAGGTAAATTGGCCAAAAATAAACGCTTTTTGTTCTTTGTGTTTTTTCGAAAAAATGCTTCCCTGCAGAGTTATAGCCAATTTTTTATTTAAAAAATCGGAAATTCATACTTTTTATTAATAATTTTTTTCTCGCTTATTTTCGGTCAAAGAAAAAATAAAAAATGAAGAGCACAACCCACACTTTAACACGGATTTTTTTTCTGTGTCGTAAAATTAATTATGCCCCGAAAACAGCTGATTAAATGGCGTTTTTTTGCGTGAAGAAATAAACAATATACTCCCTACGGCGCGCGCGCGCGACGCAAAAGAACTCAACGCAAGGCGCGAATCTTGCATGGCTGTTCTAATTTTAAATTTCTTGATCAGTCACAAATTCGTTGCCACATATTTTTTATTTACGTTTCTTTCGAATCAATTCTTTAAATTTTCTTAATTTGAAGCTTTCGAAAATATCTGTAGAAAATCAAACTAATAAAACTTTATATTTCTTGTCACGATGCACAAGACAAAAAGAGAAATTGTTTCATTTTTACCATCGGAATTTTCAACAAATAATGAATGAACATGAAAAGAATAAATTATTCTAAAATAATTTTGGCAGCGATTTTCTGACGGGTTATGATTTTAAAAAATGTAAACAAAAGTACGTTATGAAGCAGAATATGCGTGTTCACGTCAAGTCTCTGCGCACGCGCGCTCCTTGCGGGGAGTATATTCTTTATTTTTTCATGCGAAAAAACGCATTATTTAATCAGCTGTTTTTAGCACCATAATTAATTTTACACACGGGGAAAAAATATATATATTAAAGTGTGGGTTGTGCTCAGTGCCGGATTAACCTATACGCTAACTACGCTGAAGCGTAGGGCGGCACTCGTCGGAGGGGCGGCAGGGACCGGTCGCAAAAAAAAATAAAATGATTTCTAACTAACGAAATGACGGTCTGTCTTGAACCTCCAATCGGAATCAGATATTACTGATATAATATTAATATACACAGCACGTTATCAGGGGCGGGAGGCAACGTTTTCCCTCGAACATGAGTCTTGGTAGGATAAATGAGAACCTAGTTCAAACCTGGTGTATTTGCGGGCTACTAAAGCAAATATATGTGGAATGATCGAATGATTTGAAAGTCGGGAAAACGCTAGCCTTAAGTGGGCGGCAAGCCTGTTTTAGCGTATAGGCGGCACTTGGTATAATCCGGCACTGGTTGTGCTCTTCATTTTCCTTTTTTTATTTTTTTTTGAAGACCGAAAATAAAAAAGAAAAAAATTATGGAAAAGTATGAATTTTCAATTTTTTGAATGAAAAATTGGCTATAACTTTTTAGGGAAGCATTTTTTTTGAAAAAATACAAAGAACAAAAAAGCTTATTTTTGACCAATTTACCTAAAAAATTGATTCCCGGTCCAAAATATCAACTTTTGTTAATGAACAAATAAATTGTTAATAAAAATTTTCGGCCCGCACTAACAAAAAAATTTTTTTTACGAAATGTTCAGAATAGTTTAAAGAACAATTTGCAAAAGGTTTCAAGTGGTTATCTTTTATTAAAAAAAATTGGTCAGTCGATTCCACGCCAAGCGCTTAAAATGCCAAAAGCCGCACGTCTATTAAGTCAATATACAGGGTGTTTCATAAACATTGCGCCAAATTTATAGAGGTTATAGAAGGCATCAAAATAAGCAATTTTGGTCAATAAACCCCTGTCCGAAAATGTACTATTTTGGCTCTAAAGGAAATCAAAGATTTTTGGTTTCTTTTACACATCAACGGAGTTTGTATTTTGTTAAGTAGCGTATTTCAATCAAGAGCGCCTTGAAACAATTGACAAGATGTCAGTTGCATTAACAATTAAGTATAGTGAATTAATTTGTTATCAACATGGCCCAATTTTCTTATGCCGAACTCGCCGACATGCATTTTATTTACGGAAAAGCTGAGGGAAATGGAAGACGAGCCGAACGGTTGTATGCCGCGAGATTTCCAGCACGTCGCCATCCTGATCGTGGCATCTTTAGCAGGATTCATCTTCGTCTTTGTACATTGGCCCGCAAGGTCTCCGGACCTCACCGCACTTGACTTTTTCCTCTGGGGCCATGTTAAAAGTTTGGTGTATGAGACACCCATTCCCAACGCTGAAAAACTGCTGGGCAGGGTGATGGCCGCTTGCGCACATGTTTAAGATATGCCTGGGATATTTTACAAGGTTCGGACATCAATGAACAACCGTGCCCAGCTGTGCATGGAGCAAAATGGACGCCATATTGAGCCGTTGATGTTGTAGTTTGCATTAATAAATTAATAGAACCTTAAATTTATCATTTAACCTACCGCCAAAACGGCACATTTCCGGACAGTGGTTTATTGACCAAAATTGCTTATTTTTCTGCCCTCTGAAACCTCTATAAGTTTGGCGCAATGTTTATGAAACACCCTGTATATTATAGTTAGGGAACTGACGCGCAAAAAAGCAATGTCTCCCAACATTCTGCCACCTGGTACATAAGCTATTTGAAAAGTTTAAAGTATTTTTTCTTATATGATATATAGACGAAATCTGGACCCATTTTAAGATAAGGGGGATAAAAAATGTCAAAAATGGTAAAAATTTTAAAAAACTTCTGTCGCTTTCTTAGGAGTGGCTTGGAGAGGGTGCAATTGGTCAAAAATTTCTGCCGCTGGTATTTACCGGTTATTTAGCTCTAACAGAACCTAAAAACGAAGAGGCAGGAATTTTAACCATTTTTTTACCATCCTTGACATTTTTTATCCCACTTATATTAAAATGGGTCTAGATTTCGCCTATATATCATACTAGCGGTCCCGCCCGGTAACGCCCAAGTGGAAAAGAACGAATGGGGGGGAGGGACATGAGTACGCAAAAATTTTTGTCGGACGGGCAAATTTTGAGTTACACTTTGTAACATTTTTCATTGATGCTCCGCTCCTAAAAAGTAATTAATATATAGTTTCTATTTATTTTTAATGAAATTCGTCAAAGATTTTTTAATATGTATTGAAATATTGAAAAAATAATAACAAATAGGTTTGTTATTATTTTTTCAATATTTCAATATTAAAAAATCTTTCACGATATTCATTAAAAATAAATAGAAACTAAATATTAATTACTTTTTATATTTTTAGATCAGTTCTGAAGAAGATCCAAACGTTAATGTATTAATTATAGATATATTTTTTTGTTAATATATTGTCTGAAAAATTGGTCGATAATTTTATTTATTGAAGAGTTCTAATCAGACGTTAATCAAAGATTTGAATGATATTATATAGCCTTCCTTGATAAATGGACTATCCAACAAAAAAAAATTTTTTCAATTCTTGCCCGTAGTTCCTGAGATTAGCGCGTTCAACCAAACAAATTCTTCAGCTTTATATATTCAAAAAATGCTGTAAATTACTTAAATAGTTTATGTACCAGGCGGCAGAAAGTTGAGACAACATGGCTTTTTTACGCGTCACTAGTATGTTTGGGAGAAATTTTTCATGTCGATTTGAAATTTTGTACACATTTGTACACATATGTATTCCGGATGACGTGATTTGAAGTTACAATATTAATGCTATAATAATGATAATATTTGACAATTACACTTCAAAAATTTAGTCCCAATCGAACTTTTTTTATCCAATTTCTTTCAGCTGTAAATTTCAAAATAGCAGTCAAATTATAACTAAAATTTACGAGACATCGTTAAGAAGATATAAGAAAAATGTTTTTTAATAAAGCCGATACTTGGTAATTTGCGCCTCCAATTTTTTTTAAAATTTGCCTTGGTAGTCATTACTCGGTTTTTTAAAGAAATGAATCTTTGGTGCACTCCCTATTGAATACTACCTCTTCAGTGGATGCATAGATTATATTTATTGTTATGAGCTGTCCACAGAAGAGTGAAAAACACAAATAAAAAATATTAAACATAATACCTACAATTAATAAGCACACCACAAAACATATAAGGCACGTATTATATTTTTTAAATTTAATTTTTTTCAACATTTTTATTAGATTTTGAATTAACAGAAACATCTTTTATAGGCGCACTTGTCTTTTCTTTAGCAGCATCAGCAAAACTTTTCCTTTGAGGAGTTTTTACAATCGGTGAATTATTTATCAAGCTTTCATTACTGATTTCACTACTTTTCTTTGCTTTAGGGGAATTTTTCCGCGTTTCGTTCCGTGGACTCTTCGAACTATAATTTTCTGTTCCACTATCATGAGCCACATTTATTATATGACTTTTAGATCTGTTTTCACAATTTAAGTCTTTTCTGACGGGTGTCTGCGACATTTTAAGTTTCACATCATTTACAAAAGAAAAACTATCATCTATGGCGTCACGTAACGAACTATTTGCTTTTGAAACATCTCCAACTTTCGTGTTATTCATAATAACTTCTTGATCCGAATTTGATTCATTAACTACATCAATTTTTTTCTCATTACTTACATCATATTTTACCTCGCTCTCATTCGAATCACTTAAATTATTAATATCGTTATCGCTATTCGTAAGGTCAATTCTATTTCTGTCATCTTTTATCCTCTGTTTCCTTTCAATCAATTCACAACGTAATCTCGCTACTTCCATTTCCAGATTAAATAACTTTTCTTCATATCTTACCATATTTTCAATTGATTCGTTTAAATTAGCTTGAACGACATTTTGTATCTGATCAATAATCTGGACACTTGAAACACCTGCATTGGTATTTACATTTTTAATAAGTTTACTAAACGAATCAGTATCTTTAGGTCCGTTTTTATAAGCATTATATGAATTGCCTAAATTTTCAATTTTCAATGGAATTTCTTCAAACAACTTATTTCTGTATCTGAAAAACGTTTGATTGAAAAAGAAAACTGATCTTTTATCATTTAATGTTGAATTTAAAATGCAAATTGAAAAGTTCGTATCAGATATATTAAACAGTTGTGATAATCCCTTATGAACGATTTTTTCACGTAATGTTAGTCCTCTTGTATCTGAATGATGGTATCGATACCATCCCACAACATTTTCCCATTTATCTTTAAGGTAACTCTTTATCTTGTCATGGTCAATCGATCCGACATTATTATTAAACTGGTTCAGCAATGGTAGAGGAAACACTGCGTTGATGACAATTCTTTGTTTCGTTTGTACATTATGGATGTCTGAATCAGTTACTGTGCTTACTATTTCTTTTTTGCACGAACCCAGAAGAAATCCTTCCTGAAAAAAAAAAATGGGAACATGTTTGTATAAGAACATAGTAATAACATAAAAACAATATAGAAAAACAATATTACGTTGAAATCAGACGTATAAAACAGTGCTCTGAATACGAATTTCCCATTTATCGGGGAAGGATTGAGGAAAAAGCACCCATAAAAATGTTGCTTTACGTTAGATTTTATAATGGAACTATTTTTAATTTATAAAAATGTACATTTACAAAACTCATTCTTTAAACATCCCTATAGTATGTATAGGTGTGGACATAGTTTTTACCGTTTTTACTAAAGAGCCGATTTTCAAAAAATCCCAAATTACAATAACAATGTAACTAAAGTAGCTCTGGTTTCTCACACTAAAAAAATAGTTTACTGAAGCAAGTCGATAAAAAACAGACCTATTTGAGGCTTTCATGGCATACGCTACTTAAACCATTAATGCAATGTATCGAAGAATTGTTGGGCTAATATAATTATATACTATAAAAAAAGCAACAGCCTATCTCAAAAATTGGATGGAATGGACTGTTGGTAAAACAAAATCCTATGTTTATAGTAAAATATCAACTCCTGTCAAATATTAAAATATGTTGTCTATTATACATTGGCACATCATTTTTTGACGTGATAACGTCTTATAAATTGATGAATCACCAATCTTATAAATTGATAAAATACCGGCTGCATGCACGAAAAAGTGTAACGTTCCTAAATCCTAACTTTCCTAACGTTCGTAACGCGTAACGTTCCGCCTGACCCTGTGCGTGCTTTTTGCTAATTTCTCGCTCAATTTAAATCAGATCGGTTTGAAACCAGTCTTAAACGAAAGAGGAGAATATTTTACATAGATTTCGTATAACAGAATTTGCCTAAACAGTTTTTTTATACAAATTTATATAGAAAAATAGCTGTATAAATGCAATGTTGTCTAACGCATGGCGCGACGCGGTCGGTCGTCTTTGTTTGCCGTACATGGAAATTAGAAGATAACGTATGTCTTGTCTTTTAACATGAAAACGGCTGCATTTCTAATGTTTAATTCAATTTTTTGACATTAGTATTTTGTGAAATGCAACGCCTTCTAAGTTAAGTATTGGAATAACTAATTATTATTAGAACATAATACTTTGACAGTTGCAAACGTCATTTTTGACATTTCTTATCATTCCGACACCAAGGATAAGCGGATTGAAAACAAATTTTGGGAGGTTTAGGTTATGTATTACGGAATACGTTATCACGTAAAACTATCGTCCGTAAACCGACTTTACAGACAACCAATTTTTTTTTAAAAAACATTAGTTTGCATAAGCAAGTATCAAATAAAATTTCTGTTACCAAATTATATAAATTAAGATAAATCGCGATTATTTTAAAAAGTTATTGAGACAATCATTTCTTAGCAGTTACTTCTTGACGGAAGAGTAGTTAGGTTAAGTTTGTATCCGTTCTGTTTAGAGTTGCAAGTAAGGCAATTCAAAAATATTAAAAAAAAATTGATTATAAAACAAAACTTTACCTGGTGGTCTAACGACTTTATGTTCTCGTACAATAAAAAAGAAAATGCTGGACCAGAAATTGACACATACGCACCATCAGCCATTTTTATTGACTCGCGTAAAAAGAACCGCGGCGCACCATAGATATATATTATATTTATGCGGCACACACACGGAAAAACAGTGGAAAACTACCAGATTGTATTTTTTTATAATGGTGGTAGGCCCGACTCTTGTCTTTTGTCGATCCATAGAGTTACTCCTGTTATGCGGACCGACTATCACATGTGCCATTGCGTATATAATATCTATAGTCCAAACTTGTAAAGTGTGTGAGGAAAATTATTTTGAAAATACAAATTACAAATACTTATAGTTTGGTCAATGAGTGCTCATAAGGGGAATGTAGATGGAAAAGTCGAAAGCAGAACGTTTGACTTAGGAACTTTGTTTGGACTAGTTAGGAGATAAACATACTAAAAGTCCTTACCCCTCCGAGGTACGCCCGAAGGGGGGGAGCACAAAGAAGGTCCCGTTTTTTGTTTTTTTGCTTTCATCTCGAAAACGGTACGTCGTACGAAATTTTGTTGTAATACATATTGAAAGATGATGAAATTCTCTATAACTTTAGTTTTCACACTTTTTATCTATCTCCAATATTTGCCTAGCTATGAGCTCCGAAAAATTAAGTATATGAAAAACTAGTTCAATGATGATTTTTGTTTTAAACAGTTTAGGTACTTAATATACCATTAAATTGCAGTTTTATATATTTAAATTTACCTAAACATGCTGAAATCGAAAAGCCTGATTTTCGGGCGAGAATAGAGTAGCGTCGCGCATACAAAAGCTAATAAGCAAATAGGTGTTCTAGTCAGTCATTCGCAATAAATATGTTTTTCGGTAATGAATATCTAGGGTTACCAGACGTCCCGGTTTTCCGGGACATGTCCCGTTTTCGCCCTCCTGTCCCGGTGTCCCGGAATTTTTTCAAAATCTATGCAAATGTCCCGGTTTTGCAAAAAATCAGTGACTCGAAAAAATATTGTTAATCGACCAGACTGTTTGTGTCTCGAAGTATATTTTACACATGATTGATGTGTTATGAACAAATAAACATACTGACCACTATAATTCTCTTTTTTCACTATATTTTTATCCTCAAATTATTCAAAATCGTGTTCGTCTCATATTAAATTACACGATTTCGATAGATATCGATTGTGGATTGATACACACAGCACACTTCAGGTGTTTCATCAATTTTTGTCTGAAGAAGGGTTTTTTATTTAAAGTTATTATTAGGGTCGGAGGATTTTTCGTTCCAGACAGTTGCTCGGTACTGAGATAGAAGTGTAAAAATTGGGAACTGATAGATAGGAATAAAAAAAAATAATTTTTTTGCAACAAATTTTTTTAGATTTCAGAAATTTCAAAAATATTTTTTCATTCTTCAATTATCAATAGGGGGGGGGGGGGGGTGTGTCTGTAAAATGTCCCGTTTTTTCATTCAGACCATCTGGTAACCCTAGAATATCGATTATCGTTTGGTGATCTGGCAGGAACTAGGGGGTGCCTATCGGTCGCGGGGCCCTGGGCACGTGCCCAGTGGGAAAGAGGGCCCTGCGTGGAGGTACTCCCAGCTTATGTTATTTTTTAATAGTGTGTGGGTGTTTTTAATAGTGTGGATGAGCAATACGAAATGATTTTGACAAATTCGTATTGTTACAATGTGCTACAGAGAATTTAACACATTTTTGAAAATTGACCATTTTTCGGAGCTCATAGCTAGGCAAAGATTGGAGATAGATAAAAAGTGTGAAAGCGAAAGTTGTAGAGAATTTTATCAGCTTTCATTATGTATTACAACAAAATTTCGTACGACATACCGTTTTCGAGATGAAAGCAAAAAACCAAAAAACGGGACCTTCTTTGTGCTCCCCCCTTCGGGCGTACCTCGGAGGGGTAAGGACTTTTAGTATGTTTATCTCCTAACTAGTCCAAACAAAGTTCCTAAGTCAAATGTTCTGCTTTCAACTTTTCCATCTAGAAATTATTCGTTGCTTAAGCTATGTGTACGTAGCATTTTCTTTAGCCACGATAACTTTCAAGTAACCATTTTCCAAATCCTGGAATAACAAAATCTTTAACAAATGCTAGAACCTAAGAAGTTTCACTTGTAACGCTCTTGAGTCTCACACTTATTTTTTTACATAAGATAATATTATGTCAAATTTTTAATCGTTTATTTATTGATATTTTTGATAGATCCACATAAATTTCAAAATAAATCAGATTTTTAAAAAATACCCAATTACAACAAAACAGTAATCAAAATAATCAGCTCTGGTGCTTCACACAGAAAAAAACTGACTAAAACATAAAACACTGACAACCATATTATTTTGAAATAATTCATTCAACAACAAAATAGTCTCAAATATTAATTTTAATTAAACTTGTTTTTCAAAATTTTCGTAGTATACACTATACACTTTGTAAGGCCTGATGAGCGTGACGAAGACGAAACTATTAAACCCTTTGTCCCTGTCTCTTTCTATCAGAACTTGGTATGGGTAGACCAGACTCTTGGACCAGACTAGCAGCCTATCTTATCCAGGTCGTTGATAACCCCCCCCCCTTCTTTGAAACAGACGCTAAATAAAGGGCGTATATATGGAGGGTAATCTCCCCCAGGATGATAATAAAAAATATAACTGAAAATAATACAAATACCTGGCTAGAAAATAAAATTTAAAAATACTTTTTAAAAGGAATTTGTAAAATTAGATTAGGAATCAATATTTTGCTTGACACCTTCCTTCGTGAGTATGTTTGTGTGATATTAATAAAACTTAAAAAAATATTGATTTTTTTGTTTTACAAGAAAAAAATATTTACGCACTTGTGCTCAATATACCAAAAAAAATTATTACCGAGGATCGTTTTACATTGTTACTATGTACTATGGAGGGTACTATGTACTTACATATGGGAAAGTTGCAAGTTGCACTTGTAGCTCTAAATTTTCTGTTGTCAAAGGCTATCCATTTTTATATTAGTCAAGGGATTAATTGTCTTATTTTTTTCTATGTTGGCAAAAAATATTGCGAAGCTCACAACGGTATCTCATGTGACAAGAGCTCACCTGACTTGGCTGTTGACAGGAGATTTTATTATAGGTGTGGATTTTTCGAAAAATTTCTGTAAAATGGGCGCTTCAGCAGTACCATTCATTATATTTACACTTATTTGGGGTGGAGTGGGCATTGTTTTGCCTGTAATAATACCAAAAGGTCCAAACAGGGGGTAAGTATATTTTACATTTACTATTTATATTGTCTGTCTTATCAAATTGTATTTTTACAATATTTTTAATATCTACAGATATAATTACAAGATAATGATAAAAAATGTTTATTTAGTATTTTTATCAATTAAAAAACGTATTTGCGTAAATTTTCACTCAAATAATCATACGTCTCTTTTTCAGAATTTTACAAGTTGTTCTAATGCTAACTGCAGCGACTTGTTGGTTATTGTAAGTGTTAGCTTTGTTCAAATTAAAGAATAAGTTTAATCTAATTTGTTTTTATCAATAGATAAATTCTCGCAATTCTTTTTAAATAATAAGTATTATCCACTGGATTCAGAATTGTATACATAGTATGTAATTCAGTGATTATCGTACCCAGTCCATAATTGAAAATATTTTAAACAAAGATTAAGTACGTTTTATAAGAGACGATACCTGCGATGTTCATAGATCATAGTGTGTGACCTTGAAACGTTTAACCCTTCTAAATTGGTTATAAAACAATCGAGTAAAAAAAAACACGGAGTAAAGATCAATCCACAATTTCTATAATACGGGTTACTACATCAAAGTTGCAATTAAAATACGAATCAGACAAGTTACAGATACTTGGTAATACGCGATGAACTAGGTATTATGCAAGTTGAAAAATTTATAAATGCAGATTAAATTCTGTAATAACATTTTAACGTCGGTAGTGTTTTCCTGCTCAATGACGTTGAAAACAAACATTATCATTTGTTCTAAACTAAAAGTAAATAATTACTGATCACTAAATAATTACTCTTTTTCGTTATGAACATCGTGGCATAGGCTCCTTATACTGGACCGGTAAGTTATATGCTGTTGTGTCGCCTCTTGTAGAAAACCTACTCTTTGTTTTAAGTTAAATAGAAAATACATTTTTCTATTTTTTTATTGGAGTCCAATTAGTATAATATTTATTTTGACAAAAATTCTGTTTTAGCTGGTTATGTTGTTATATGGCACAGATGAATCCGTTAATAGGACCAAAACTTTCTAATCATACGTTGCTCTTGTTGGCGAAAGAATGGGTATGTATCAGTTTCTTTTAAAATGCAATAACTGCTACAAGTCGAAAAATACTTATTGTTATGCACAACCTGTAGTCCGAGAGCTACCAACGTTTTCGAGAAAGAATTTTAGACGGCTGATCTTTTGATATTCCTTTTCTTATTGAAGTTTGGTGGGCATGCGGCACGTCTGGCTGCTGGGAGCGGTTGCGTTTACCTGTGCGCATCCCATTTGTACAGGTACAAATTATAATTTATAAGTCATTTGCTACTTTTTAAGATGGCGTCGTCCTAGTAACTGAATGTTTGTTATTATGTTTGCCAAAGTGGGAAGCCAAATTTCGTCGTGATAAGTAACGAAAAAGAAAAATATGTTTATGTGAAGACAAAAGTGAAAAAATAATTATAATTAGTTAACCTTTCATCAAAATTAACTTAGAGTGCCAGACAGTTTTGTCGTTGCTAACTCCGTGCCAGATACAATTTTAATAATTAAAAAAAAAGAAAACATTCTCAAACCATTTTAATATAGCTGAAATTTTAACATGATATAGTTACGGTATCAAAGAACCTAAAGTTAATGTGCCAGGTAGATATTAAGTTGTTTAATAAGGAGCAAGACCGATTTAAGTCTTGGAGTAAATGATTTTGAATTTTAAATTGGTCTTGCTCCGTATTCAGCAACTGAATTTCTATCTGGCAAATGAATTTTAGATTCTTTGATACCGTAACTATATTATATTAAAATTTCAGCTATACTAAAGTGGTGTAAGAATGTTTTTTGTAATTACTAAAATTGTATCTGGCACAAAGTTAGCAACGACAAAACTGTCTGGCCTTTAAGTTAGCAATATTAACTTAAAGTTAATATTGCTGAAAGGTTATTGTTCACTTAATATTTTTCCACTTTTGTCTTCACAAAAACATATTTTTCTTTTTCTTTACTCATCAAAATGAAATTTGGCTTTCCACTTAGTGGAGTGGATTGGGAATTTCAAACCGGTATATCTCGAATCGAAAAATGTTTCCTTCAAAAATTGTAGAGTCAAGCTCCCCCGACATTTTGGGATAGTTTGTGACCGCATGTAGGAAGGGGCGGGGGGTGATATGCCACTTTAAAGTTCCGGAAAATCCGTTTTAGCCCCATAACTCGGTCATTATTATCGGAGGAAAAAATGTTCCAACAAAAGTTGCAGAGAAAAAGAATCTGCTTAAGCTCGTACCAGACCGGGTCTGATCAGACACCCGTCTGCGAGATATCGTCATTTTAGTACGCGAATTTTGGAAAAATTGAATGCCATTTTTTAAAAAACCATTGCAGCCAGGAGCTTAATTTTCTTGAAATTTCATGGCAAAGGTACTAAAGACCCCTTCTTTGCACCGGAAGCTGGACGCGCTGGGTAAATTAGTACCAGCAGGAGAGGGGGAAAACGATTTTTTTAAATCTCCCATAACTTTGGTTCTATTGACGTATCGACCTAAACCAGACGCCATTTTTTCCTTTTTTTATCTACTTTTATGTGACAAGTGAAAAAAAAAATTCTCTCAAACTCAACTGCAATGGTTTTTTAAAAAATGACATTCAATTTTTCCAAATTTCGCGTACTAAAATGGCGATATCTTGCGAACGGGTGTCTGATCAGACCCGGTCTGGAACGAGCTTACGCTGATACTTTTTCTCTATAACTTTATGGGGCAAAATTTCCGAAACTTTAAACCGGCATATCCCTCGCCACCCCCTCCGACATGCGGTCACAAACTATACCAAAATGTCGGGGAGCTCAACTCTACAGTTTTTGTTGGAAACATTTTTCGATTCGAGACATACCGGATTCAATGTTTTTTTTTTCCCAATCTACTCCACTCCTTTGGTAAACACAATTAATAACATAATAACTAACATTCAGTTACCAGTGCGACGCCATCTTAAAAAGCAGCAAATGACATAAATTACCTATAATTTGTACCTGTACAAATGGGATGCGCACAGGCAAACGCAACCGCTCTCAGCAACCAGACGTGCCGCATCCCCACCAAACTTCAATAAGAAAAGGAATGTCAAAAGATCAGCCGTCTTAAAATTCTTTTTTTCGCGATGTTGCTAGCTCTTATACTACTGTGTATGTCATAAGACGCCTGCAAGGATTGTTTCCATGGTGACTTATTTGAGGGAACTAGATAACGCAATATTTATTACTTGTGAAGAAACTGTCTACCAGCGCATTATGGCCGATTTACACATTGGGAGCTGCTGACCTGATAGTATTGTGTACTCGCACGTCAGTAGTTCACTTGTGCTGTCCACATAATTTGAGTAGCTGCCCAGTCTCATGCGAGTTTTCGCGATGTCGGGTCAGCGTGCTTTAATTAATAAACCGCTCGCAATCAAAGATTCTGGCAACTACCTGGTGTCATTGGCGAGCTACTGTCGACGCGTCTGAACGATGCTGTCAGGCACTAGGCGAGTGAAAACAAAAAATGTTGAAGTAACTCGCATGCGAGCTACAGTCAAACCCGCACGTGCAATAACTCGTAAGATACGTCCATACGGTGCGAGTTACTGCACTTCAGACCAACTCGCACGCTGGCTCGCAAAGTGTAAACCAGCCATTATTTAGTGTGCTTGTTGACGTTGAAAAAACATACTTGCGTAGTGTTCATTTGACATACCAGATAGCAAGCTGGTAAACAATTTCTTATTTGGAAAGAATCTGGCAAGCCATAATTTTAATAATAATAATAATAATGCAATATGTTGTTATGGCATGTTAACGTCATCAGTTTATTATTACGACAAGACAATGGGCGTGTTTGGCAGAAGTAAGTACTTACTAAACTTAGTAAGCCAGTTAGTATAAAAAAATTAAAATCTTACAAGCTGACTATAGCGCTTTTCGGCCAGAACAGACTTACTGGCTTGACATAACTCAAAACACTGGTTTACGTTATATCCCGTACATAACCTCATAGACAGAAAATAATTGACAGTACTAAATTTATCAATATAATTTAATTCATGTAAATAGTTGCAAATGGATAAATGACAGATCTGTTCCTGTCTGTTTTGTTTACATCATCAATAAGCAAAATGGCGTCTTATATTAAGCCATGCTTACTGCGTTAGCACTTATTTTGTGTTCCGACCGAAAATTTTGTAAGTATAGTAAGTGACTTACTAAATTTAGTAAGTACTTACTTCGGCCAAACACGCCCAATGATAAATTGATGGGCTTGAGAATAGTCTGGCGTGTAGAAATGCCATTGTTTATATGGCATTTATGGCTCCTCTGTTACAAGAACCTATAGTTCTCAAGTTTTAATTTATTCCGAAAACTGGTAAAACTATTAGATTTTTAATTTATTATTAAAAATATAATAAAATAATTCTAAACTTAAATAACCTTAGCTGTCGGTGGCTTTAAAAGAAAAAATAAAATGGATCTCACAATATATTCAGTTTAGACTAAAAAGATAGAAAAATTGCTCCTGGTATGTCACCGTTTTCTTTCCCAGCAGCCCTATAAGGGGCCATTCATTAATTACGTATGGACGATTTTAGCCATTTTTGACCCTTCCCCCTTTCCCCATGTAAGAGCAAATAACATTTCTCTGACTCCCCCTGCCCCTTCTTACGTAAGATTTTATCTGGTTTTAGAAAAGGATTAATTGCACTATAATATTAATAATTTGACGTAAACCAATAATTTTTATTCTTTAAAACATAATTTAGATTATACCATTGGGATTTAGATTATGATTAGTATATTATTATTATTTTATTAGTTGTGAAATGATAGTATGAGTAAAATAATATGCAATTGTGACTAATAATTTAATGCTGTTATTGCATGATAATAAAAGAATTTTGTCTTTCTAATAATTAAAATAAGATTAATATACGAAGAGAACGTGAATAATTTTAGAAAATGAACATTAAAGGTTTTGAAAAATTAATACGCAATGAAAATTTTCAAAATAAAAATAAGTATGTATAAATACATAATATTGTATTTTGTATTGTATTAATTGTACATTTAAAAAGAAAAAATAGATCTCATAGTTGTTTCTCGTAACACTAAAATATTACGTAAGATTGGCTTTGGCCCGTCCTCCCCCTGAGATAAGGGCATGTAAAGATTTTGAGAACCCCCCTCCCCCTCGGAACCCTTACGTAATTAATTAATGGTCCCTAATTGATAACTAAAAATTCATGATTAATTAATCAAGTATTTTTATTTATCAATTATAGAACCGTGAAGAAGTCTCAAATTGTAGACGAAATTGGCAACAAAAATAAAGCTATTGTATAGGCTAAAGTTCCATTTATTCCCGTTATTATATTATCTAAATCACATAAGGGGAACAATAACCAGATTGAATATTAAACATAACCGAATGAAAAATTTGAAATATTTTTTAAAATTATTTATAGGTTTCACTTTCGACATAATTTTTTGTCACATAAAAATTCCCATATTTTGTTTTTTTTTTTTATTGTAATTTTTTTTATAGGTTTCTGGAATATTTTTTCGTTACATATAATTTATTGAAGAAAAATAAAACTAATATTTTTTTTCTATGATGTGCCTAATATTAATATCTGGAAAATTTTTATGTGATAAAAAATGATGTCAGAAATCACGAAGTCTGTAACTAGGAGACCTAGCTTCCTATGCTTGCTGTGTTTCGAGATGGACCGTTTTCTGGCGCACTACCTAGGAAAACTTCGGTTCCTTCCATCTGTTTTTGCCATAGCTACCAAAGTTGTTTAACCGCACAGACACTACACACATGTAAGCCATTAACGCGTGTGCGTTACCCAGTAGCTGACGCCATATTGGTTTATGCGACAGATATCGGTCCAGCGCTACTCTCGAGCTGGGTGACCTGATTACAGAGTTCGTGGTTCTAACCTAACTCTTACTAGAGTAAGCTCTGCCTTTCTGGGCGGAGTCTATACATTAATTTTAAATTATTACAGGTGCTTATCATGCTTATATTAAAATTAGTTTCTATTTTTTTTAGGGAAATCCAATTGATTAAATAATTCATCATTCCAATCTATTATATTATTCTCAACTAATTATAATTGAAAAATTATTCTCGTTGATCTGTGTATTGTATTATAGAGTTGTGGTATTTTAATGTAACAAAATTATTCATTTTATTTATTGTTATGTTTAATTTTTAAGTTTAGTTAAGATTGGTGGAATATTGAATTATTTGTATATAATATACATTACTAGCTGACATACGCGTTCTTTGCTTGAGAGTGCCCCAAACTTCCTATCATAAAAACGAAGAGACTAGAGAGGAGAAGAACGAACAGTTATTGTAGCACTGGCCGCCTAAGACAAAATACGGCAGTGCACAAATTGCCGGTGCGAGCGTTTTCGAATCTGCGCAAGGTATGAAATTCGGTACTCTGCGCAGTAATATGGAGCCCGACCACATTTCGAAACCTAAGCTTTGTCTGAGAACGGTAACATAACAAGCAAAACAATTATCTATTGTAAATCAAAGAGGTTAATTAGAATATTAATGGCTTGTACAAACTGCTGCTCTTTAACTTAAATTGTTTCTGTTATCGGTGTTTACATATCTATCATATTAATTTAAAAGTATTAATATTGATTTTGAATAGGCACGTTTGAAACATCGATAGTTTCGATAAATCGCGATCTATCGTGAACCCCTACTCCCAATAGTTGCATCATAATTAATATGAACACAAATAAATAATGGATTTCTTCAACATGCAAAAAAATTTGAAAAGAAGTTTGACCCTGCAGGCCATCCCTGTAACTTCCCGCTATTTTCGAGTTCAAAACGCTCAAAAATATATAAAATATAGCAAGAAGTTTATTTTTTAGCTCTTCGAGCTCAAAAAAAAAACACTTTGTTACGAAATTTTCGTTCACTATATCTCATGAACAAATGAACCGATTTTGATGCGATTTGCGGCAGTCGACTCAATTTTTTATCCTAAAAAAGTCATTTATTACAGAAAAATCGATCTCATAGGAATTTTACGAGCAATTTAAAAAAAACACTTTTTTACAAATTTTTCGTTCATGATATCTCGTAAACAAATGAGCCGATTTTGATGCGGTTTGCGTCGATCGACGCAGTTTTTTTAACCTAAGAAAGTAAATTATTACAAAAAAATCGATTTGATAAGAATTTTACGAGTAATTATAAACAATTACTTTTTTCCTAATTTTTCGTTCACGTTATCTCATGAACAAATGAACCAATTTTGATCTGGTTTGCGGCGATCGACGCAGTTTTTTTAACCTAAGAAAGTAAATTATTACAAAAAAATCGATTTGATAAGAATTTTACGAGTAATTATAAACAATTACTTTTTTCCTAATTTTTCGTTCACGTTATCTCATGAACAAATGAACCAATTTTGATCTGGTTTGCGGCGATCGACGCAGTTTTTTTAACCTAAGAAAGTAAATTATTACAAAAAAATCGATTTGATAAGAATTTTACGAGTAATTATAAAAAATTACTTTTCTCCTAATTTTTCGTTCACGTTATCTCATGAACAAATGAACCAATTTTGATCTGGTTTGCGGCGATCGACGCAGTTTTTTTAGCCTAAGAAAGTAATTTATTACAAAAAAATCGATCTGATAACAATTTTAAGAATCATTTTAAAAAAACACTTTTTTACGATTTTTTCGTTCACGGTATCTCGTGAACAAATGAACCGATTTTGATGCGGTTTGCGGAAATCGACGCAGTTTGTTAAGGAGAAGAGCTGATTAGATTTTGGAATTATTCGGTTTAGTAGTTTAGAAAATATTTTACAAAAACAAATTTTAAACAATTTTTGAAACTTGTTTTTTTAAGATTTCTCAAAATTTTTTGGGCCGAATCGTTTCAAATTTTCAGGAAGTCTAAGTTCACCAAGATCACGTCAGATGCCGCAAACCGCGTTTCAGTCGGACACTCCGTTCAAAAGATATAAAAGGTTTACATACATACATACACACACACACACACACACATACATACAGCCCTACGGACATCATCGCCAAAATAGTTTTAATAGCTTCCTAGGACCTCAAAACGTCGAGATCTGGCGAAAACTCGATTTTCGAAAATCGGGGTGAAACCAATAACTTCCCGATTTTTGAAAAAAAAAAATTTTTTTTTTTTTTTTAAAGCGGGAAGTTAAAAACAATTTTACAACAAAACACGAATTTCTATGACAGTATATTATTATGATCATTTGTATTAATCACAGAATAGCTTACAGTAAATTATTAATTATAACAAGTTGATAACCATAACCAGAATGGTAAGATCTGACTTTTTCATGTATCTAAATATATGATTTAAATATACGTTCGCTGATTTTTTTATACTATTGACTAATAGTTTGTAAAATTACTAAGCTGAACTTAAAAAAAATACAGGCATTTCTGGTGCGTTCCTAAAAATCACATCTTTTTTTAATCGGTTAACCTTATTCTAGAGATTCACTGCCCAGTTCATCACCGTTGCCCGTTTTAAGCTTCATCAAACATTTATGGAGTTTTTTAATGAATATATCTATATCATCATCTGTTATCCCAATTGCGGCCGAAGCTGTCAAATAAGGTCTCGGATATGAGCTACAGTGGGAACCCCAACCTGAAAACAATATTTGTATATTTTAGACAAAAGTAATAATAATAATAATATATCTTTATTCCATCATACTGAGTACAGTGTAGAATGGGTCAACATTAACAATTTCCAAGAGAAAACAATAAAGAATAATATCAATATGGCCGACTAAAGTATTCGTTCATACTTCATAAAATAAGTAAATTTTGAGCTCTTGCTTGAACTTTTTTATTGGTATTTTTGCGTATGGAACTGGAGAGCCGCAACTTTACACCAAAAGAGCTGCAGGTTGCCGACCCCTGGTCTAGGGGGTAATTTGTTATAAACCTTTAAAATTTTATTTGTTACGCCGACGTTAACATAAGTTTGGTTTAGAATATATTTTTTTTTATCGCGCGTGTTATGCTCATGAGTTTTTAAGTTTCGTTCGAAAAGCGAGTTATTGGTTTTAACAAAAACAGCGCATTCTAATATGTATAGATCATAAATTGTTAACAGCCCATGTTTCCTAAATATTGGTTTGCAGGACTGTCTTGCACTAACATTTTCAACAGCTCTGAGACACCTCTTCTGAGTTTTAAACAAGTCCACCAACTTCGTTGATGAATCCCAAAATATTAGGCAAAAACGGAGATTTGACTCCACAAAGCCATGATAAATATTTAAAAGAATAGCTGGTGGTACAATTTTATTGATTGCGCGAATCATATAAATGTACTTATTTATTTTTTTACCTACGTGCTCGATATGTGTATTCCATTTTAAATTTAATAAGAGATCAAGTAAGCAATAAATAGTCAAATTTTCATTGGAATCGCTCACCTTTAAATTCGTATTCTCCAATTTTCTTTGTTTCTTTACCTGTAATGACTCGTGTACCAGAAATATTTCTCAAAAATAGCATTGATCCCAGTTGAGTAATATTTTCTTGTTTTAATCCGGTTAATGATAAGGCTGAAAATTGTGCCAATTATTAAAAAATGGCATTCAAAATTTAACCAGCAAGTGAAGTTTCTGAGTAGGTAGCTCATTTTTTTAACTAAATATTAAAATAAAATACGTTTTACTCCAGTGAAGTCTGAGATACCAAATTTTAAAAATTGAACAGAATATTAAAGTGTAAATTGCTGATTGAATAGGCAATCTTGTTTTTGAAATTAGTTTACAGTTAGAATTATAATACAGTGTGTCCCCGGATTGAGTTCACAATAGGTGAGATTGACCAAAAATTTTCGAATTAGAATTTCATATTTTGGGATTCCGCCCTGCTTGGTCTGAAACTTATTTTTAGTTTACTTTCGATTTTTTAAAATCAAGTAGGCCTTAAAGTTGAGCAAAACCTCTTTTCGTTTCAGGTAAAGTACCTTTTCCGTTCATAGTACGCAAAAGTGTCACTAAGAAAAGTTGTTCACAATGAAAAATTATGGCGTTATGCAAATTTTCAGAATGATCGGCCTACTTTGATAAAATCCGCTTTTGTTTTGTTTTGTTTGAAAAACAATCGCGTAGAGGAAGCCAAATAGAGTAATTGGAGTTTAATTTATTTTTTTGATAAACTGTAAAAATTTGAATGTTAATTTGAACATTTCTAATCACCCTGTTTTCTCATCTAAGATTTATCATGTAATCGTTAATAATAAATATTTTTCTACTTCTATTATCAAAGTAGGCCGATCATTCTGAAAATTTGCATGACGCCATAATTTTTCATTATGGACAACTTTTCTTAGTGACACTTTTGCGTACTATGAACGGAAAAGGTACTTTACCTGAAACGAAAAGAGATTTTGCTCAACTGTAAAGGCCTACTTGATTTAAAAAAATCGAAAGTAAACTAAAAATAAGTTTCAGACCAAGCAGGGCGGAATCCCAAAATATGAAATTCCAATTCGAAAATGTTTGGTCAATCTCACCTATTGTGAACTCAATCCAGGAACACACTGTATAATCTTTAAAAATGATTTTTTGTCACAAAAATTATACTATTCAGTGATACACTATAGGTACCATTGACTAAGGTATTCATTATTAATTATACTAATATTTTAATCAATGACTATACTCTATTTCATGAACCGATAAAGCAATAAAACTGCGTACTCAGTATCTGAGTGGTAGCCTGAAACTCAACACAGCGGAATAACCTATCATATACTTTGGGTCTTCCTACAGAGCATGTGCTGATCACGTGACAGCTATATCTGATGGTGGGAAAGACAAAAAAAATTTAAAGTAATGACAGCGCTTTTTCTGAGTTATTTCCACCCGACTATATTGTACCAATACTTTTATGTCAGGAATTAATTCTATGTTATTAAACCTACCTAAAGAAATATGATTGTGGGGAGTATTAAGTAATCTTCCAACAGAAACTCTTGTTAATA
The DNA here is from genome assembly GCA_963575645.1 of Xanthostigma xanthostigma. Classification (NCBI taxonomy): domain Eukaryota; kingdom Metazoa; phylum Arthropoda; class Insecta; order Raphidioptera; family Raphidiidae; genus Xanthostigma; species Xanthostigma xanthostigma. The sequence continues at coordinate 47,349,381 of OY754464.1, forward strand.
AATGTAGCTGCTCTCGTAAATATTTAAATCTTTCTTTACGACTTCGAATTAATTCGGAATAACCATGCTGGCCAAGCGATAATAAAGTTATAAATACGTCTATTACGGGACTTGCCGAAGCACGACCTGTAAAATGCCAAATTTCTTATCAATTTTTTAACTGTAACTGAAAAGTGAATTTCGACATAAATTAGTACCATTCCCCACTTATGGTACTGGAATGGTAAACAATGTTGGTATATACTGGTATATATAATGATAAAGTTCTGAAGGTGTGTAATTTTATTGAGTTGTTGATATACGTTTTTACATTTTCAACCGAAAGTAAAAAACGTTAATAATAATCGGATTCAAAATATACCTGGATATATTTTTGAAACATCTGTTACTAATTCTTTTTCAAAACCCGCCACAATAGAGCCCCCTACAGGAACTAACAAGTTTTTGTCAGTACTTTGGACAAACAAATCAACTCGTCCTTTTCTGAAAATATAAAACATTTTTAAAATTTCAAAATATTTTGGTAACGAATTAAAATGAATTAAGTCATTACTGATTGATAATACCAGCACCGAAAAAAATATTGTTAAAGAAACTATACTATCGTTAAGCACAGAAATTCATGCAAAAAAACGCTACAGAATTTAGAAAGAAAAGACTATAGATAGATGCTTTCAGTTTATCTGACTCCCAGCGAATTTAAGGTCAAGTTGTGTCGACTCATGTCGATGCCAAATGAAATGAAGTGCTAAATTACCTATGTCTTATGACATAACACTGGGGATAATTTAATCACTTATCCACATTTTTTTATCGCAATATATGTTTTCATAGTTGAAATTGTTTTGTGCGCATGCCTCAACTTTCGCTATATTTTTTGGATACGTCATTTTAACAGAAGAAAGTGATTGATTTTGGAAAAAATAAATGGTAATTAAATAAGAAATATTATTTAAAGAGTGGTACAACACCGTAGAAAAATATTTCACTACATTTGAAGATCAAGTTTTTACAATCAACAATTTACGGCAGGTATGACTATTTCAACCAACCAGTTTTCGTTTTATTTCTATCAGTTTTTCCGATCGTGGCACTTCAACCACCCTCCTAACTGAGCACAAGTATGTTTTTTTACTGTTTTGTGCACTAATTTAGCATAATCAATAATATGTTCATCTAAATTATCATTGAAAAACGTTACTGGGTCAGCCTTGCGGCAAAAAGTGCCCGAAACTTTTGAATACCGTGTTCATAACCATGGCGGTGAAGTGCGCGCGAAAACGATGAAAAGCCCTATTCGCAACTAACCGCGCATTTTTCCTCAACTCTTTTAAGTTAGCCAGGCTCAGCTCATCTCCTCTATAGAGTTGCTAAGAGTCAGCAACACAAATCGAATGGAAAACTCTTTTTGTGACACAAGTTGACTTGTGTTAACTCATGTTACTGAATGGAAAGCATCCATTAAAAGAGATTCAGGACAGCGAACATTACAAAAACGAAACATATATATTATATACTTCGCTGCTTGTTGTATTCTATGCATGCTAGTTGTAGTTTGCAAACCATATGCATTATTAATTAAATGAGGCACTTTGTGCTTATTGCAGATCTCTGCTATCTCTTCAACAGAATCACACGCTCTCGGGGCAAAACAGCTCGTTGTAGTCATTACACAAACTATCTTTTCTGGAGTTAATAAAAGTATTTGACGTTCTATTTCGCTTACATCGGTAACTAATTCATCATTTAAAAAATTTGTATCAACGATTACAGGTTTTAACCCTAAAAAGCAAAACCAAAAAATAATCGGTTGTTTTTTTTTTTTACTTACAACTGTTAAATAACTATATGGGACTTTTTTACTATAATTTTACAATTACCTGCCGTTAGAATACTTTTGAAACAAGCCTTTTGATCGATACGTGACCAGATCACATATTCTGATTCTTTACGATGCTGTCTGATGGCAAGCATGCATAAAACAAGACTCATTCCAGTTGCTACTGGTACCAACAAACAATCTGCACATTTTACTCCTGAATGAACAAAACATAAAATTGTAATAATTTAACTAACATTTTTCGAAAAATACTAAAAGATAAATTCTATTGTATTGGAAGTAACAGGTTTTTAATGAAATCACTTACCCATAAAACTAATGACATCATGAAGTAAAGAATTAGTGATTTTTTGCATCAAACTAGAACCGGCAGCTTTTGGTTGCGGTTCTGTTAAATCACCAGAACGGCCTATTCCATGTCCAAAATGAAAATGTCTACGAGCCACAAGCTCTAAAAAATATAATAATAAGTTTTATATTGAAAAATAATACAACTGTGTACAAATTGAAAATGTATTGCAGCGTTCCAAAGTCTGATGTTTTTTAAAATAATTAAAAAAAATTCTCAAATAGGTACTTAAATACGAAATAAAGATTAAAAAACAAAAGAAAAAGTCGCACTACAGTGTTCCAAAAGGATATTAATTTCTCATTAAAAATAGAGTGCAGATTTCGTTTTTACAATAAAACGGAAAACATGAAATATTGTAACATACTAGGTACCTACTTGATGCAAATCGTGCTTCTCTTTCTCCGAGTCCGCAGTTTGTGAGAAAGTTATTGCTGTCCATTAACGATAACTGCGAGAGAAGAATTTCAATTGTAGAATCATCCCATCCATTCTGAGGCCACTTTTTCTGAAAAACAATTCCTTTTATTAAGATAATATTTATTACGTGAATAACAATATTATAAGGTAGGTAAGTAATAACATTTTATTGTACACAATTTTGACGAATCAAAAAAATGATCTTTCAGATACGTTTATAATTGACCATATTTGTGGAAAAAACACGTTGAAACCATTAGGCACACGCAGTTCTATACGTATTTTATATTTTTTTTTTTGTTATCAGAGTTTACAGATTTTTTCCTTTGAAAAAAATGACACCCACATATTGTCTGATCTATAAAAGATACAGATCTGTGTTTATGTCTAGTGATGGGAATATCTCGAAATAAAATACAGAATCATTCGATTATTAAAATATCTCGAGAGGTTATTAAAAATCACTCGAATGATTTTTAGTAAGTATATACTAAGTAGTAACATCTTCTATCTGCCTCTGTTCTATGAAGCACTGCATTCAGGTTACTCTATTGTATTAGCTATTAAAGTCTAAAGAATCGAAACCTCTAAGTCGAGATGAATGCAAACTTCATTCAGAATGTGTTTATACTGCGAATGAATTCAATCGAAGCTCGATGCCTCGAACTAATATTTTAGGTCGAATGAAGTTTCATTGTGTATTTGTCTTCACTGCTCACGGCTAGCTTACGGTAACCAGTAACATCGTTCGAGAACGTCCTAAACCACTCGAAATATACCTTTCGAGATATACAATGAGTGAATTCTGTCCGCGAGAGAATTTTGTCCAATCTCTCAATTGGTTTTATTGCAGTGTTTTGCGTAATGCGTTTACGACTACCAGAAATAGATGTACACACTACACAGTACCACACTACATTTTATAGTTTATTAATTATTTAGTAAAAATAAAAATATAGTATAAATTGAAAGATTGCTATTGAAATGGAAAGATTTGTTTTATATAATATATATTATTATGTATTTCTTCCAGTTAATTATTTTTGCTAATGAAATAAAAGTTTGTGTGTTAATGTGTGCTGTAATATATTAGTATTAAGGTGGGTAAGTAGTAACTACCTATAGTAAACTAAATACTACGAGAATATTTGTTATACTCATTATAATGAAACATCTCGAAGGTAACATTTCGAATGAATCATTCGATTATCAAAATCATTCGAGTAGCAACCTTTCGATTATTAAAATCATTCGATTATTCCCATCACTATTTATGTCCACGAGATTCAGTGTACCTTTTTCTATAAGGCCGAATAATTTTAAAAGTATCTGTGAATATTTTTATGTAAAAAAAATTATACATATACATGTTCTAATAACTGCTGTATAAGGCTTTCTCTTGTGCGTTTAGCATCAGCAGCTTGTTTTATATAACTTTTTGGAATTAATTGCTCTGCTATTTCCCAGCTTCTAGCATTCATAATCTTAATTTAGTTCAGCGGACACTTATCACAATTAAAAAACTTCTTAATCCGGATCTGTAATTTATCAGTATAGGCACAGGTATAGGATACCAACTGTCATAAAACTTTTGTTGTCAAAATCCAGAGAAGCAACACCAATTTTTCTGAAAATTAGAGAAATTGTCATCGTTTGCAACGAACTTCTTAAGTAATTATCAATAAAATGGATAATAATTTTACTTGCGTGAATTGTGGTATTTCAGTGAAGGAATTATACAGAGAATACAGTCCGACAGTTTTGAAGGTTATGCAGTGTGTAAGTAAAAATTTGTATTTAGGTTTATGTGAATGGTAGCGCTGCGATGTCAAATGTGAGAGACGGACTGTATTTTTTTTCAAATATTGGCATTTTTTAGGGGAAATGCAATAAAGCAGCAGATAAATACATTGAATTTGATCCTGTAATAATAACAATAGATTTAGTACTTCTTGATAAGCAAGCTTATCGTCACGTCCTTTACAATACGAGTTTCAAGGTAATTAAAAGGCAAAAACACTTGTGTAGAGTGCTACAATCAAGCATTCTTATTCTATTGTATTACTTAGTTTTATTTATTTTAGACGCATTGGAAACTAGCCATTATTCTGCTTCTAATAGAAACATATTCCGAATGGATATATACATCACCGCATTTATATTACTTACCAAAGAATTTTTCACTCCATTCATCTGTTTCAAATAACTTTCATAAAGAATGGAGGTTTTATCTTATATGTCTTCAAGTAATTTTCAGTAAGTATTGTTTCAAAAAGACACGCAAATAAGTCACAGCTCGCGGGGACTAAATTAATATATTAATACTTACACCTCTATATTACTAGGCCGCCTGTCTTCCCTGTACACTGATCATGTACGGCCAGAATGAGATAGATAATGCCTATATTTGGAAGTAGGTGTACTTAAAGGCCATTGTGCATGTAGAATACTATCGTAGCAAGGTGGGGGATCTACTTAGTAAGGAGAGTGGGAAAATCGATCGTTAGCGGCGTGACTTGTAATTTCAGGGACAATGTTATAGGCGGTATTTGTAGTGTCAGTGGTGCGTCTCGACTAGCGACAAACCACAGAATGACCATATTCATAGAACCATCACTCGTTAGAAAATATAGAACCGTCCAACTGGAAACTCTTTTGTGCACAGAAATGATGCTACTGTCTTCTTTGGGTGCGTTCTGATATTCACTGTGAGTACTGACGACGTGACGTCAGGCAGTAGAGCTGCAGAGTCGTTCCGATATTACTTAAACATCCTCCATCCTACAATGTCACTGCTATAACGGAACGCAATCCACAGTAGCTGCTGTGGATGCCTCATGTCGCGAGCGGCAGTAATCGCAGCAGGAAGTGACGACAAAAACAGTGACGTCATAGATCACGAAAACGATCTGAGAGTTTACTGTGGCATATATCGGAACGGCATTCGTAGTGCTCAGAGTACCGGCCGTGAATATCGGAACGCACCCTTTAAACAATACTACTCTACCTACAAGTGGCCTGAAAAACAACCGCCTAAAATTGAAAATTCGTATTCGAAATTATAATCAACGCATAGTAACTCCCGTTCCAATCGTTTTCTTTTTTTTTAGATATTGAAGCATAACGTTCTGAATTTATTTGATTTTTGTACATAAAATTAATAATAAATAGGTGCTATCAATTTTCTTTTATAAATAAATTATTATTTCAAATGTACTTCATTGCAGGTAGTATTGTCTTTGTTGGAGCCATTTATTTTTTAACGCTTCTTTGTGAACTAAGACAAATTCGAACATTGCGCTTGAAGAAATATGAAAAGAAATGTTTGAATTTTGTTTTAATATGGAAATCTGTGACATTATCTAGTTTTGGCCGTTTTTTGTATTTACCAGCGTTGATATGGGGAGACAGTCACATAGCCGAAACACATCTTATATTTGTGTTAGGTTATACAATGTTATCGCAGTTATTAGTGTATACAGGTAAACAAAATATTTTATTAATTCTAATCACATTGTTCATAACAGCACGTCTGAACTGGATCGATAAACAACTGTACAAAATGTGCCAAGTGTATAATAATAATATACAAAAAAAAAAAAAAAAAAACACATAATATATTCCTTAACAACCGATTCTATACAGGCGTGACTATCGACAAATTCTTTTTTCCCGAAAAACATTAATTTTTGGCAGAGGAGCACAATTTTTTTATTAATTTTTCTAGATTATTTGGTCCCTAAATAATCAAAATAAAAAAAAAGAGTTTCGCCGGTTGTAAAGGATTAAGACAAGATAAACATTAATAAATCTTGAAAAATATTTTACTTATAACGTTAATTATACAAATTATTTTTATTTTTAGTGGTGTGCAACTGTTCGAGACTAAGATCAAGTCTTATAATATTAACAGCTTATATTTTGAAAATGTACAGTAACAATATTTATTATACTGGGTTAAATTTCGTATACGATACATTTGTAAACATTGTGTAACTGTAACCATTTCAATATACATTGAAGTAATGTTCGAAAGCTTACCGTAAAAATAATTATGATATAAATTACATTTCCCGAAATTATGTTTAGGACCGAAAAAGGCCTAATTTACGAGCGTCTATAATCTACAAATTACAATATATATCTATCTGAAAACAATGCTTGTTATTATGAGCGCGAAAAAATAACAGAAAAAACAATATGTTAAAATTGATTAGCTGTTCACCGTCTGCCATGACCTCGGTTAGTAACTTTTTTACGTCTTTTCGATTCACGCATTTTAAATTCAAATGTAATTTAAAAGTTCATACCACTCAAGTCATAATAAGGAGAACCAGCTTGAGCGTAGCGGTGGACCGATATCTTTCGCATGAAACAATATGGCGTCAGCTACTGGGTAACGCACACACACGTTCATGACTTTCATGTGTATAGTGTATGTGAAGTTAAACAAGTATGGCGAAAACAGGTGGAAAGAACCAAAGTTTCCCAGGTAGTGATAACAGCGCCATCTCGCGTGCGTAGAAAACGGTCTATCTCAAAGCATAGGAAGCTAGGTCTCCTAGTTACATACTTCGTGGTTCATACATTAACTGTACATATATGCTAGGAAAGTATCTTTGACATGCGATCTTTGCGCCATCTCGTGTTTGATTGTTTAAAATATGGTTCACTCAAAACTTACAAACACGTGGAAACCAGCTTTATTCTTAACAATAAAAAAAATATTCACGCACAATGTCAGTAAAAATTTCAATTTTTTTAATCTTATATTTGTTAACAAAATAACAATAAATTATGATATTTTTCATGTATTTAATAATGATTACAGACGTATTATAAAATTTAATTACCTACCCTCTCTAATTCATAAGAAAATTCAGGAAAACGGTGGAATTGTAATTCTGGATTTTTGGATGGTGTATGTTTACAATCGACAACACAGCACTTTCGATTTGATAGCTTTTTACCCATTTTATTCAACAATTAATCCTTATTAAAATGCATGTACAACGACACTAAGGTTTTGGCTGAACCATAATGTAAAAAAAAGAAAACACGAGAGGGCGCAAAGATCGCGTGTCAAAAGATACTTTCCTAGTATATATAAATTAGAAAATATGTAAAGTTTCTTATTAAAGGGCTTTTCAACGTTTTGTAGATGACGCGATCACAGTATAGAATATTTATTTTATAGTAATATTATATGGGTGCCTATATTTATGGTGGCAGACATTTCCTCCAGTTGTAACACCCCGGCAGACACAATAAAAAGTCCGCTGTATGAGTGCGATGATATTATGCAAGCATATGAGTGCGAGTGAGAGCGTTTAAGAGAGAAAAATTCCATGGAAACAAATAAACAGCCTAAACATGAAGCTGTCAAAAAAAGCCTTTGGATGCTCTCACTCTCACTCATATGTTTTACACAATAATATCATCGCGCTCATATAGCGAACCTTTTATTGTGTCTGCTGGGATGTTACAACCGGAGGAAATGTCTGCCATCATAAATATGGGCTTATAATATTACTTTAAATAACATATAAAAATTTCATGTTTGTTAAAATATGTGTTGTCATCCGGCTACTGGCTCTTAAAGTGGGTAACCAGAATGATCAATCTGTTTTTTTGTTTTTTTAATTTTTTGTGTACCAAGAGGAATTGTTTAAAAATCGGACAGTGTTGCTGTGGTAATATAAGTATCACATTGTTCGCCTTTTTATTACATTTGACAGTTCTTGGTTTATTTCTCATACCTTTTTGGATTTAAAGATGGAACCACTCGATACAAGGCCCAAAAATGGACATTGGCAGTGGGATACATGTTTTAACCAATTAAATTTTATAAGGTACACTTTTTGTTTAAAAAGTAGGTACATTTGTAACATTTAAATATCTAAGAGTGATCTCTTAACGCCTAGTCGTGAGAACAGGAAAAAAAAGAAACAATTAGTGCACGACTCAATAATCTTTGACCAAAGATTGCACTTTTATTAAAATAATCAACTCTGCTGCAGTCGAAGGTCCATATGCTTAGTGCTGGCCAACATCCGAAATATCCATGGGCGTACCCAGCTTTTGGCTAGGGAGGGGGGGGTGGCAAATCAGAAATTTCTTAAGTCGGGTCCCCCCTCTTGTTTGGGCCTACACACATCACGAAGACACCTACACGAAACATTAGGTGTATGTAGTGTGCAGGGGAAACGCCCGCGGGAGTTTCTGTTTTATAGGTAGTCAAATAAATAAACATAAATATTAAATATGCATTTATTTAATTTAAATTAGACATTTATTTTAAAAGTAATTTTCGAGGATCTTCAGCAAAACGGTTTATGACGCCTCCCAAAAGCCAGGGGGGCAGCTGCCCCCCTCTGCTCTTCCCTGGGTACGCCCATGGAAATATTGTTATGTGTCTTTTTACTTTACTTTGGTATTATTGAAAAGTACATTACAACAAAAAATATCCTTGTCGGATTTTGACACAAAATAAAATGTGAATTGCTAAAAATAAATAATAAGAAAAAATTCGCAGGTTTGTGGACAAAAGTTATATTTATAAATGTACGACGTTTCGTCTATAAATTTAGACTTTTTCAAGTACTTGAAAAAGTCTAAATTTATAGACGAAACGTCGTACATTTATAAATATAACTTTTGTCCACAAACCTGCGAATTTTTTCTTATTAATTATTATTGATGGACACGATATCTAATATAGGTATGCTAAAAATAAACTGTTAAATTGTTTTACTTTTTTTTTTGTTTATACAAATCCATCAGCTTCGACTAAATGTAGAAAAAATTTGGATTCGGCTTCTAGTAATAATGCATAATTTGGTTAAATATTGCTCAAAAGATGCTGTTTAACAATTAATTATTGGCATATGGAGTGCCAAGGCACTTGGGTCCATGATGATACCGTTAAGCCAGAACATAATTAATGAATTAGTTTATTTATTGACAGCAATATAGAACAAATGTCAACCAAAGTCATGGCTCAAAATTCAGGGTCTTCAACTGTACAAAAAAGCAAAGCTGCTGAAGGAATGCATTCGAAACTTAACATAAAATTTAAAGATACAGTCGATGCTCTAGAACAGGTAAAAAAAATAATTTTTTGACTGGTCCAAAAATATCACAACAAAAGAAAATGTTACGTTTGTTGTAAAAACTGTATTAGTAAGTTGTGTAGTGGTTAGTGTGATAGCCTCCGTATCACACTATTGTGATTTCCACCCGATCCCTCTCTAGTTACACCTGTCTATGTGACTCTTTTGGGATCGTCTATTATTTTCGTAGGTCATCTTTCTTCTGTCATTCATCTTCCATGTCTGTACCGAATAAACTGGTTTTGGAGTAACATTTATGTCGGCTTTTTTAATTTTATATTTTTGAAATAATATTAGGCTGTACCTACTATTAAGAAATAATATTTTATGTAGGTTCGATTTAGAAGACATTGTCAAAGAAAATGTTCCCCGAATGAACCAGAAGTAATTACATTGCAAGATATAAAAGATGTTGCTTTGTATCTTGGGCCCATTCATCATTTGAATACTGAATTTATCAACTTTTTTCATATTCCTACAATGGACAGGTTTCTTCGCTCTCTTATTTTATATTTTCAATTTTATATTCAGGTAATTTTAACGACCTTAACATATTCTTACGGGTACTTGCATGCAATTTTTTTATAGCATTTTATTTTGAAAAACGCTAAACTAAGTATACCTACTTAAATCGTTAAAGCACAAAATTTATTTAAACAGAAAACATGCGATGTCAAAAAATGTGTAATTTCACAAATAATATTGCGTGTGATATATCTATGCGAGGCTTAAAGAAATTTTTATTAGAAATCGGAATGAAGTGCTTTAGGCCTTAGGGTGTTATTTAGTTTAAAATTTACTGCTCTATTAATTTAGCACAAAGTAATCATGGCAAGTACCCTATTAGGTAAACATATATTGTGCACTTGGTTCGATTTTAATTTGATAAGTAAAATACAACTATTAACAGTCGAAGGAAATCAGTGTCCGGAACCGAATCTGGTTCAGGTATGTCTTTCTGAAGAAAGAGAACTTCTCCATGCAGTGTGACCAGATTAAATTTTACAAAAAAAACCGAAGCACATTAAAAAAATACTGAAATATACCAACTTGCACAGGGAAAATATACCAATAAAAATACTGACTTTCAAAACATGTTTTAATTACTCATTATCACAATAAATGTTAAAATTCCATTTCAACATTCTATTTGAAGGATTAAAATTAACACAACCTCCTTCACCTTTTACACCTTGCTTTGTTTTTAAAACTGCAGATCCATTTTTGTTTATAAATCTGTTTCTTTGTTGTGTTTTTATTAAATTTATCTATAAAAATATGCGCTCGCATGCAGCATTCGATACTGGTATACATAACAGAGATATAAGTACTGAAACTAGATAATATATTCTTGTATTTTAATGTACCATCACTGTTAGAAATTTTCACCCAAAATGTTCACTAAAAAGGGGTGATGTCATGTCCTCTCTGTAACTTACTGATCTTTGCTCTTGAATGAAATTATAGACTAAATCCGAGAAATCCCCTGTACTTCAATGTTCGTGCCAGTTCGCAGAGACGATCGCTACGGTGTTGCCATAACTTTTTATGATTTTATCCAAAATATACCCAAAAATACCGACTTCCGCCAATATACCTAAATGAATACTGATAATCGGAAAAGTCAATGGAATATACCGAAAAAGTATTAAAATACTGAATCTGGTCACACTGTCTCCATGTCTTGCCTGTATCCTAATACTATCGCGATAATTATTTTTAAAAATAGGTGTGGGACAAAATTTTAATACGTCGCGGTGAATTCGAACGTAAATTGTACCAGCCTATTGTAAAAGAATTAGAAGACGTAGTGCGAGACGATCTAGCCGATCTACGTAGCATGGTGTCACGTGAGCACTGTACATTGTTAATCGGTGCAGCTGATGCTAAAAAATATCACCACATGTCAAATAAGAATAATATATCGCTCGCGGAACGAGACTGTCGCCTTATGGAATTGTTGAACCGAATGTGTGTTCATGTTACATGGTTAGCTGTTGAGCGAAAACAACATAAATTGATTGGTATATAATGATGTAATACATTATGAACGTTTTTTCACGACTTCATCCGCATGAACGTCGATTCACCCGCGGTAATGTTGGTTTTGACGAAAATCATTTTAACATTAACTCGAGTGTAACCGAATGAAATCAGCCTACTTTTTAAATTTGGGTACCGATTGATAATTTCATAGAAATCAATTCAGCTGTTTTCGGAGTCATTTCACACAGCTGATCTCCAATGCCTTGAAATGGTGTGAAAGGTACTAAATACTAAAGTTTCTAGATTAAGCAAAGTACCGCAATCGTCCAACATATTGGGGCGTATCAAGGACATATTATTCAATCAAGATATTATATGAACATTTTCGGCACTAAGAAAAATAATATTATTCTTCAATAAATACAATTTGCGATTAATAGTCCAATCAATGAATAGCTCAAAAGGGGGTGAAGAGTGCATGAGCAGGGATCTAAGCGATTCCTTCAGAAACTTGTTTTATTAAAAAATAAAAAAAAAATAATAAGTCAAAAATAAATATCGGTGACGGATAATAATCATTTTCATATTCAAAAATTACCCAAATTATACAAATTTAAAATTGTGCAAATGCTATTTTAATGTTGTGTTTTTTTGACGTGATAACGTCTTATAAATTGATGAAACACCGACTGCATGCACGAAAAAGTGTCACGTTCCGAAATGTGTCACGTTCCGCGCACGATCGGCCCAAGTTTGACAGCTACTAAAATTTAGGTTATGTATTATTATATGATATTCGAGCGGAATACGTTATCACGTAAAACTATCGTCCGTAAACTGACTTTACAGACAACTATTTTTTTTCAGTCATGCTAGAGCAATTTTATTATTACCTCTGGTTATCTCTCCCTAGCACATGGGTACAATCAATGGATTAAAGGCCGCTGCACACGAGGCTAGAAACACTGGTAGGAGTTCTGCTGGCCGGTAGGCTGGGTACGAAGCTGGTAATGACGTCACTGCGGGCTGGCCTGCTAGCTCACCAGATAGGATTTAAAATTAGAACAGGGGCTATTTTCCTTGCTAGGCCCGCTGCTAGATATGAACAAGAACCAATCAGGAAGCAGTATCTTATTACGTGGGCGACTTGAAGAAACGCCCACAAACCAACATGGTGTCATTCTGCTCAGAGTCAGGCAACAGACACGTTTTGATCTGTTTATATTTGAACTGTCACTGCGCACGCACCAGTTTTATTCACAAAACTAGCTTGGAAAAACGTCTCGTGTGAAGCGAGCACATAACAGCAATCAAGAAAACCAGCCCTAGAAAACTAGTAGGCAAATCTAGCAAGGAATCTAGCAGCGTTGCTAGTCTCGTGTACAACGACCTTAAGTATTTGGATTGCGGTATTTTGTGTCACTATTCTAGATAGTACTAAATCCCATGTTATTGCGCTTGCGTTGTCGTAGTAACTAGTAACTTCCACTAACTATTCATCATTATGACGACGCAAGCGCGTTAACATGTAGTACTTTCTATATAATTTCGAAGCGCCTCGATTCAGAATTCTTTCGCTGTATTTAGCCTATAGGAATATCAATTTGTTCCAAAAAATATTGATTTTCGATTCGATTAGAATCGAATGCAATAGAATCGATTCTCGATCAAATCAACCATTCCAAGATTGATTTTCTATTAACCGATTAGTTAGTTAGTTAGGCATTTTTATACAGTTAATTGAAAAATAGTTAAAAAAATGTAAAGTTAATAAAACATTACGTTTTCATTTAGATCACACTTTTGAGAAATGACAAAAAGAAAAAAAACTTTGTTGACACGGTCTGGTGAGGTACTTTTCATTTCTGAGTTGTGATTTTTGGTGCCCTTGAGACGTGATGCCCTAAGCAGTTGCTTATTTTGCTTATAGGTTAATCCAGCACTGAATACTGATTGATATCCTTTAAATAACAGACGTAGAATACGCGGTTACGCTCGAGTGAAGTTAGAGTTCCGTAAAAATTGAATTTAGTGTGAGCAATCTTGTGAAAAAATCCGGCATTCACGTGATTATTTAAATGTAAAATGTTATTTTTATGTTAATATACAAACAGGCGCGACGGCAAGTTTTGATAGTCTGTGGTGAGTGAGTCTTAAGATAGCTTATGGGGTGGGGGGGGGGGGGGGGGGGCTCAGAAAATAAAAATGTTCAAACAACGGCAATAGATTCTCTGGTCATATCACAGAACAGATTATTGTTCTGTGGGTCATATACATAAACGCAAAAAAAAAAACGAAACACGTGACGAATCTTGGTTTTCACATATTTTTGTAACTTGTGAAAATTCTCTATGGTGAATTCACCATACAAAATCTTCACGTGTGGTTAGCTCTCAACACACACTACAGGTCTCCGCCGCGCCTGTATACAAACACAATCCAACTGCCAGTTTTAACTTTGTTTAGATAATTTTTGCTTTTATTGTAATTTGAAGACATGGAAGTAAACCGTCTATTACGTACGGATAGTTATAATGTAATAAAGCACGGTCGCGGTATGAAACATTATGTTGAACCTAAACCCAATGAAATTCGTATTTTACACGGCTTAGCCAACACAGAAGAAAGCAAATTAATGCAAAGATCTCCGGTTGCTAAAGAAATGCTGTTAGTTGAACACGATTACCGAGTATTTGCAATTGGAAGTGTTTCATTTGAACCGTAAGTTTTTACAATCATCGACTTTGTACTATTATTAGGGCAAGCTATAGAGATTTAAAACAGCGTTCTCGTGACATAAAGACTAGTAGCAAACCGATTGTGCGATGATATAAAAGATAATAAGCAGATGAATAGGTAAGTATGTGTTTTTCACTCGAGTTCCCGGTCCATTTGTTAGTTACCTATCAACAATTTATTGCAATAAAAACGCAATTTTTGTTTTTCTTTGCTTGTAACTTTGAAACCAATGGAGCAATCGGAATGCCCTAATGAAATGGTTTGTAGAGAATTAAAATATCTACAGAATGAGAAGTCGAACGTCTCAATCGGATAATTAGGTCCTGAAAAATTTAGGAAAAGACAGAAAATTAGGCGTTATTTTCGAAAATTCATAGCCCCGTCATTTTTTGAGCTGGAGCGCTAAAATTTTGAGAGAAAGTAGGGATTATAATGTTCTTTATATGTGCCAAAGGTGGGTGCTGTCGGATTATTAGTTTTCGCGAAATCGCGATTGAAAGTTTGCAGTGCGCTTTTTTCCGGCAGTATGCGTTACCGTAACATAGCTATTAGCTTAAGCAACGAATAATTCTAGATGGAAAAGTCGAAAGCAGAACATTTGACTTAGGAACTTTGTTTGGACTAGTTAGGAGATAAACATACTAAAAGTCCTTACCCCTCCGAGGTACGCCCGAAGGGGGGGAGCACAAAGAAGGTCCCGTTTTTTGGTTTTTTGCTTTCATCTCGAAAACGGTACGTCGTACGAAATTTTGTTGTAATACATATTGAAAGATGATAAAATTCTCTACAACTTTAGCTTTCACACTTTTTATCTATCTCCAATCTTTGCCTAGCTATGAGCTCCGAAAAATGGTCGATTTTCAAAAATGTGTTAAATTCTCTGTAGCACATTCTAACAATACGAATTTGTCAAAATCATTTCGTATTGCTCATCCACACTATTAAAAACACACACACACTATTAAAAAATAACATAAGCTGGGAGTACCTCCACGCAGGGCCCTCTTTCCCACTGGGCACTCTGGCACGTGCCCAGGGCCCCGCGATCGATAGGGACCCCCTAGTTTAATGGTATACTAAGTACCTAAACTGTTTAAAACAAAAATCATCAGTGAACTAGTTTTTCATATACTTATTTTTTTTTTGTGTCCATGTTAAAATTGGGAACGTGATCCTTTTAAATATATGCATTTTATATCACATTCCTCGACTTAGAATCTAGAACCTTGTTTATCTATTTTCTTTGTCTATTCTAACAAAATAGTGCTCTGTTAAGGTCATAGGGGCCCCATTATCCTAATGTGCCCAGGGCCTCCAATAGGTTAAAGCTTATGTTATTTTTTAATAGTGTGTGGGTGTTTTTAATAGTGTGGATGAGCAATACGAAATGATTTCGACAAATGCGTATTGTTAGAATGTGGTACAGAGAATTTAACACATTTTTGAAAATCGACCATTTTTCGGAGCTCATAGCTAGGCAAAGATTGGAGATAGATAAAAAGTGTGAAAGCTAAAGTTGTAGAGAATTTTATCAGCTTTCATTATGTATTACAACAAAATTTCGTTCGACGTACCGTTTTCGAGATGAAAGCAAAAAACCAAAAAACGAGACCTTCTTTGTGCTCCCCCCCTTCGGGCGTACCTCAGAGGGGCAAGGACTTTTAGTATGTTTATCTCCTAACTAGTCCTAACAAAGTTCCTAAGTCAAATGTTCTGCTTTCGACTTTTCCATCTAGACTCCCCTTATAAGCACTCATTGACCAAACTATATGGTTTATACACTCCTCCGTGTGCGCAATGTGCTTAACTGTACAAAGTTTTTTCTTCACGTATTATTTTATTGATTTCGACTTCAATGTTATCTTGTTGAGGTTTTCCTAATTAATTCCAGATAAATATAGAAATGATTCTTTATAAAATGCTATGGCACATTATTTGCCAAATTCCTATGCTCTCAAATTTGCCGATCTTGTCCTAATTTTCCTATAATCTTTCTATTTGCTTATTGCTAATTTGAAAGTTTGAAAATAATGGGAAAGTGGCAAATAGAAGATCAATAACGGTGTGTCAACCATTAATTTAATTAAATGCATTAAAAAATGTAGCTATTAAAAGTGGAATTTTTAAATTTTATTAATAGATCTGACGACCGGTTAGAATATTTTGAAATCGCATATTCAGCGCCCGAAGATAAATTACACGAATTAGGTGTTACTGTGGGAATTCTGGGTCAACCGCGCGCTGATTTTGATGCAATGCTCAACAGAAAAATTAAGAAAAGCAGTCAACATGAAGTCGCTATGTATAAAATACCACCAAGACCACCGAGAGAGTATGCAAAAATAATTATCAGTAACAATAAAACTGTGAAGGGGCGTTGTGTGTCTATCTGTCTGTTCCACCTAGCTCTAAAATCCTTA
Source organism: Xanthostigma xanthostigma (assembly GCA_963575645.1). NCBI lineage: Eukaryota > Metazoa > Arthropoda > Insecta > Raphidioptera > Raphidiidae > Xanthostigma > Xanthostigma xanthostigma. The sequence goes on from OY754464.1 coordinate 47,366,247, forward strand.
ATTCATTGAAATTTGGTACACATATAGTTTTCAACTTTAAGGATAAACCCTCTTTGGATGTTGGGATAAACAACATTATTAAAAAGCGAAATGATAGAAATTGAGACAGAAAGAGATGAGCACAATCAACAACTGATGCATTGATTATTATTTATGAACTATACAACGCATTTGGTTGGTACTACTGTTATCTACGGCTGGGTTGGCCAAGTATAGTCAAGACGTTTTACATCATATGATCTTTACTTGGAATATACTTACTTATTGGAAAGCTCATTCCTTTTAATTTGCATTTATAAAATAGTTAGCGCTTGTCCATTCTTTGAAACTGAAAGTGCACTGTGATATAATAGAGGTTATAATAATCATCCAAGGTTATGCACTTTGATTGAGCAGTGCTGCCCATAATATAAAATGAACTACAATACTAACAGGATAGGAATGAGGCTTTCATATTACAAGTTAATTCAAAGGGTCTTATATTCTTTTCTTTTTAGCGTCAAATCGATACCCGATGTATTTCCACAGACTTTGCCGAGATTTAGTATGTCACCGGAACAAATTGAAAGTATAAGAAAGCAATGTTCCATGTGGCGAAAAATGGTAAAAAAAGCAATAAAGAAATCTAGACAATCATTACTATCCTCAGGAACTGCTGGAACTGCATCACTTCTAACATAAATTTCTTAAAAGAATTTGAAATTGTATTATTGATTAAAAAATAGATATTTTTATTCGTTTGCAATACATTTATCCAATGTTCACTTTATTTTTAATGTGTTCAATAATATCAGATTCTGCCATAATTTTTTCCGTATTATCAGATAAATCAAAAAGTTCAAATTCTGGCACGTCTTTTGTGGCATGTTTACCGATAACAATAATGAATGGATATCCGGTACGTTTTGCCTCCATGAGTTTCTTACCGATTGTAATTTTTCGACGATCATCTATTATTACGTCATCATGCAATGATACCACGGAATTTAAGCTGTGGTATAATTTCTCTTTAAAATGAGACACTTGGTGTTCTTCGTGACTTCCCTCCTATAAAGAAGTAATAATTATTAGATTGTTTTTGTTATCAAATTTCATATACTGTCAGGCATCATTTTCAATTCAATTAAATATTTTTGATTTTAGTAGAATTTTCAACATTTAGCAAAGACGTTTGGCAGATACAATGAAATACAACTATTTTTAAAACTCTATATTTTTAAGGTTTTTAATAGAGCTCTCCTTTAAGTCGGCGCGCTAGAGAATACAATCCCGAGAATGTTTTTCAATCCCGGGATTACGGGATCCCAGGGCTATCCCGGGATTAGACTATGTGGTTTCTAATTGGGCTTAAATGAAAAAAACTTGAGTAATTTCTTAAAAAATGTTTTTAAAATCGTTGCACAACACAAATCACAATATAGTAAGAAAAGAAAATAGACAAAACAAAAAAAAAAATTACTTTTGCAAGAAATCAAAAAGACAACACAAAAAAACTATTCAGAATTTAGAAAATACAATCGCAGAAATATCAAAGCATCCAATGTTTGACTTCCAAGCCTGCTTCGTAGTTTATTGCCAACATAAGCTGAAAACGCTCGATCAGGTTCTGCGCTCGTTGGAGGAATAGACAATAGATACTTATATGCCGTTTCTAAGTGATATTCACGAATTCCTCCATTTTCGAACAGGCTTATTTCACGTCTAATACTATTTGCCAACCCTGATTCATTTTGTACTTGTACTTCAGGATCTGGAGATTTCATATTCTTACATATCGTACCGCGTATTTAAGGATTGTTTTTTGTCGTTATGCGTAATAAATAATATTAATATAATCTAGGCAAAGTAATTGTCAAGGCGCAACGGATTACGGAATGCAAACTAGATCTGTTTTTGGCAATCCCGAAAATCCCGGGATTAGCCAAGTACGATCCCGGGATTTTCGGGACCAGAAAACGGCCGGGATCCCGGGATTGTATTCTCTAGTCGGCACACACAGACTGCTTCAAGCACTCGAAATTGACTTTCAAGCAGTAATTGCAGGACGAACTATAAATCTCCATAGAAAATATTGCACTGGCCACTGACATACTCACGACCGCCTGAACAGTCGCAGTCAGCAGCGTGACGAAATCTCGTCATGTAGTCGAACATTTGCTACACATGTGCGGACAACTCGAGCTGTTGATTGCTCGTGAGCATGGTTATCTAGGAAAGGCGACAAAGAACGGGGAAACATGCGTATTTTCAGTGTCACAGGTCTAAAAAAATCCCATTGTATATTTCAAGAAAACGGATGACAACGTTAATTTTGTTTTTCAATACACTGCAAAGTCCATCAAACGATAATATAAGTAGACACATTCTAAATAATTGAAAAAATTTTCTTCATTCCTTCTAAGTTCTCTTAATTCTAAAACTGATTGAACTTAGTCTGCGCCTGAGCAAAATTACCAACAAAAATGCTTCTTGCTCAAAATCCATACTGCAACAGATTTGAGCAAGCAGTTCTAGCGGTTAAAAGCGACTGCTCAAGTAGTTAATAGTGACTGCTCGAGCAGTTGACAGTGACTGAGCGGTCCGTGTATGTTGTTCATTGATTAACAGCACAAGCAGTCTGTGTACAACCGGCCTTAGAGTTCAGCAATATAAAATTTAGTACATTTGCCACTTATGTTCGAATTTGGATGATATTTCAATGTGTAGAATCAATCCGACTTTTGGCTAAACCTGTATATTTTTTGCTCTAATTTATTTAAAAAAAGTTGGTCAAAATCAGTGACCCCCTTGTTAATTAACACTCTTCGTGGAATAAAAATTAAATACATACATAAATTCAGTTATAACTTACTTTAGGCGGTATAATAATAGCTTTGAAAGGAGCAATACACAAAGGCCATCGTAATTCGTGTTGATTCGAAAGAACTTCCAGAGACGCAGCCAAAATACGAGACACGCCTAAGCCGTAACTGCCCATTTGTAGATTCATAGATTTGCCGCTGTTATCTATAAAAGTTGCTTTTAAAGGCGCTGAATACCGCTCGCCAAGGAGAAACGTGTGTCCTACCTGTCAGTATAGAAACGTACCTAAATAGAGTACTTCGTTACGGAATTTTAGTCTGATTAAGACGCTTAAAGTCTCTTATTAGTATTATTTATATAATCGTACATTAGAGATGCTTAATAATGCCCTTAGCGTCTGCTACGGATTTATGATCAACTAGGCTTCCATACGATTAAGTTTTATGGGGTATGTTCTAAAATATAATGCTAATGGTGTCATGAATCGACGCCATACTGTGATTTGTTTCGAAACATACTCGCCAGCAGCGCTGGATTTACACTAGGGGCAGTAGGGGCTAGTGCCCAGGGCGGCAAATTTCCAGGGGTGGCAAAATTTGGAACGTGGGAAAAACATTTTTTTTGCGTTACAGAAAATTCTTCAAAAAATGTGACCGTGTTGAAAACATTCATAAATACATTTTTTTTGCAGTCATACGTGTTTGCCTCTGAAAATATCTCGCAATTGATGAGCAATCGTTTTGTTTGTCAATTTATGATTATTATACGAAAAAGAATGATTCCTTATGTAATTAAATTATCCCGTTTGTAATAAAAAGATTTTTGACAATAAACGAATCATTTTATTTATTTGAAAATTGTATACCGAACCTTTACCCCATTTTATGTAGGATTTAGGTAATGGGCCGGCATTTTTCACGGTGCCCCAGGGCGGCACTTAGGGTAAATCCGTCCCTACTCGCCAGCACGTTGACGTATTTATTATCTCCCCGTTCACCAAAAATAATTATTTACTTTGTTGAGCAGACATTATTGCAAATAACAAATAAAAAAATTACACAAAATCTGATGCACACACGCCCGGTTAAATATTTATGCTATGTCACACCTATCTCACCAGTACAATATGGTGGCACGCCAATTATGGCGTCATTAGCACTCGCTAGTATACTGGGTTATATTTCAGAACATATCCATGATGAACTGTTTATGACATCGTTTAATAAGCTTTGGATGTTACAGATGTAGGTTTTGATGATATTAATATTTATTGAACGTACTCAACAGGCAAAATGCCCAATTACAGAGTAGTATTCATAATTAATATACACGCACACAAATTATAAAATAAGATTAACACAAAACAAAAAAAAAAGGGTTAAAACGGAGCAAAAAATTGGTTGTCTGTAAAGTCGGTTTACGGACGATAGTTTTACGTGATAGCGTCATAAAGAAACATTGATGAGCTCTCTGACGTCACGCGAGAAGAGAGAAATGCGTACAAGCCGACGCTTGGGCCGATCGTGCCTCTCTATCGCTTATACCGCGCTCTCGCTTGCACGCTCAGCCTCGGGCGGAACGTGACACTTTTTCGTGCGTGCAGCCGGTGTTTCATCAATTTATAAGACGTTATCACGTAAAAATAATATGAGTTCTTACATGTTCACAATAGTACCAAGTACATTAAAAATCATTTATTATAGCAGCTGAACATAAATCTGCAGATGTGGATTTTTTGACATCCACATCTGCATAATATATATAGTTAGGTACGCGGTGACAAAAGTGCCTTGCAACTCCCAAACGGATGATAAGCACGTTTTTGTATAGTTCGAGTGTCGTTCTCGAAATCCGTGTTGTCGAGTAGGGGTCTGGCGTCCGGCGTTGAGCGGCTATAGTATTTTTTCCGAATTTTGCCCAGCGGTTCCAAAAATCATTTCCCAAACGGATGAAAATTACTGGAGGGCATCTACGCAAACCCCCAATTACCGGAAAAATATTTTCATCCGATTTGATATTTGCAAAGAGCTCTTCCAGAAGCTCTAAAAAAAATGGAAAAAAGGGGGGGAAAAAATTTCCTCATTTGAACTTGAAATTTGGCAGGGAGATATAGTTTGTGTCTGAGAATATGTAAAAAAATTTTTTTTGCTCTATGTATCGCGATCGCTTTGTAACAATTTTCCAAAATTTAAATGGGCCAAATTTGATAAAGTAATTCCCAAATGGATGAAAATTTGCCCACAGGTTCTTTGACACCTACAGAACATCGAAAAATTATTTTCATCCAAATTTGTTGCGGTCAAGTCCAGATCATCCATAATAATGCTCCGATATATTCATTATCACGGGAAACTGCAGGATCTGAATGTTCAATCTTTAATGTGGAAAGGCCGATTACAATCAAATTGTGTATTATTGTCCTAAACATTGATGAGACTATTTTCCTCTGATTTGACGATTATGAAGGGAACACTCCGACTTTTGGACCGTGTGAACGCTCCAAGCGCATACTTCATCCACAAATTAGCTAGTATCTCTTTACTAGCGTTTGACTCGCTTTGCTCGTGAATTAAATTTGGTTATTATATAGGCCGATTGATACCAAAGTATATATGTATAGCCACATATTATCAGAAAATTTACGGAGAACTCCGGGATCAAAATCACGCGCGCTGGCGGGGTTTTTTGTTATTTGGCATAGTTTAGCCAGGCGCATTTTGGATGAAAACTTTTTTTTCTAATAACATAAATAATAACCATTCATATCAGTCCGGTTGCATGCATGCGGCTGATGATTTTTTTCATTTCGGAGTTTGGGTCCATTTAATTGTACTGCAGGCTACGGCAAGGATCAAATCGGATGAAAATATTTTTCCGGTAATTGGGGGTTTGCGTAGATGCCCTCCAGTAATTTTCATCCGTTTGGGAAATGATTTTTGGAACCGCTGGGCAAAATTCGGAAAAAATACTATAGCCGCTCAACGCCGGACGCCAGACCCCTACTCGACAACACGGATTTCGAGAACGACACTCGAACTATACAAAAACGTGCTTATCATCCGTTTGGGAGTTGCAAGGCACTTTTGTCACCGCGTACTTAACTAATAAGAATCATAATATTTTTAGAAATAAATGTGACTCCTGATTAATATTTAATATTAAATTTTCATGTAATTAATTAAAAGAGATTGTAATTTATTATCATCGTTATTAGGAATGTCATTATTTTCTTTAGTTAATAATCAAATTTCAGAATTGGTAAAGTATATTTGAAGAATAATAACTTTGCAACAGTTTCAGGTTGATAACATATTAATCTCTGTTATGATCAAGTAGTTAAAGAACTCGAGCATGTGCCAAGTGCCAGTATCGCTCTTAATAATCTTGTCATAACTTACAACACATTCGCAAAAGCTCTGCAACGGCTGTTGCGGATACAAACGTCTGCAACATCCCTACCTAGAATGTCAGAATATGTTTGATGGAAGATAGACAGATATTGTAAATTATAGCTCTTGGATCTGGAAGAGATCTTAATGCTACTTTACTGTATTTGATAAAATTTAAGAGCACTGACCAATCGCGTCGGAACGAATTTTTTCATGGGTGGGCTCACGAAAAACAAGTTTAGACATAGTAACATGAAATGAGTATGATGTTTATTTTGTATCATACATTGTCAATTACAAGTTTACACTTTACCGAAAACTCGTTTTCTGTCTTCATTTCTTGAAACGAACTCACACATCAATTAATCATTAGGTTGCGCTCATATGCTGCCGCACTTATCTCTCTTTCAAATATGAAAGTTGATATAGAAATCATAAAAGTTAATATATATAAATTTTGATGGGTGGGCTCTAGCCTACCCAGCCCACATGACTCCAGCGCCACTGGCACTGACATATTATTATATAATTAGAATTTAGACTGCAACTGGCGCGGGTGGGGTTAAATATAAAAACAAAAAAAAAAATGAAAAAAGATTATCTCACTTCGATTCCAGGTGTAAAATTTATCGCTTCTATGTTGTGGCACTGTGGACAGCTATCGATATTTTCATTGCATAGTAATTTATTACTTTGATATTGGCAATTTTTACAAATCAGAAGTTTATCCTCCCCAAATTCGGAAGGAAAATGATATTCATGAGATTGTAAACCACCTATGTTTCCAGTGACTCCCAAAACTGAAATAACAGTTTAAACGTTATTTATAAAGGAATGAAAAAGAACCTGTCACAGACTTTTAGGGCAGGGATCACTAACCACGCTCTATATCCGGACCTCAACAAAAAAAACTAACAGTGTAGGCGCAATACGCATAGATTAATAATAATTTATGTTAAATTTAACAATGTGTAGTTGCCATTTACTAATTATAAACATAAAATGCACATACCTTTATGAAAATGTATACCCAACTGTGTAAAGATTCTGTCATAAGCCAAGCAAACTTCCTCATACGTTTCTTTAGCTTTATCGATATTTGTATCGAAAGTATATAAATCTTTCATTAAAAACTGTTTGCTGCGCATTAATCCATACCGAGGTCTCATTTCATCTCGAAATTTACTGGTTATCTGATATAGTCTCAGTGGTAGATTTCTATATGTCATTTGTGGTATCGACGCAATTAAATCACTGATAGATTCCTCACAAGTCTGAAATGATATAAATTGCAATTAAATAATTGGAAATGAAAGATGCTTTCAAAAATTTATGGATATTTACCTACAGGACTAAGAACATATTTTTTCTTGTGTCGATCTTGAACAGTGAATAGTTCATTTTCGGTGTCGTCTAATCGTCCTGTTTAGAAACCGAAAGGAAATTTCTTACTAGCAAACATTGCTTAGATGAAAAGAACGTATCCGATATTTAACTTCAATGAATTACTATACTTTCTTTCTAATCCGCTATTTTTTTAACTAGTTGAGGACATAATGCAAAATTCTTAAATCCGCCAATATTAGGCCTGTTCCAAGCTGCCTGAGAACGGTAACAGAACCGTCACAGTAGCTCAAAAACCGATAGTTTCGTTTTAGCTACTGCGCAAGACAGTGACAGTTCTGTTACCGTTCTCAGACAGCTTGGAACAGAGCTACTATGTCACGTTTTGCAGTCTGCCGCTTACGGCAGAAATGTACTATCTCGCTCTATCTAATACGTTATTGGCACTAATCCGACAGTAGCTTAATTTTGTGTGGGCGGATTATCGAGAGAGTACCATAATACATTTTTAAACGTACCGGTTTTTTTCCACAAATTAGCATTTGTGAAATATGATAGTGTGATTTTTTGAGCATTCAACGAAGTCATTTCTCGGTCGATCAAGTGAATTAACTTTTCGATAGATCTGTTCGCCAATGGCAATAAATGGAAATAGCCTAAGCATGCCGGTCTTATAATACCCAACTCTATCATCAACTGTAAAAAAAAGTAGAAAATATTAATGACTTTTTAAAAAGTACTTAGATAATTAATTTTTCTACGTACTCTTTGACTGTTTGATGTTATATCATGATTTGTAACTACATTTTTTGTAGTTGCAATGAAAGGTTGAAATATTTTTGAAATTTTGTTTATGATGTGTCCTCGATTCATACTTTTTACGTTTTGTAGTTCCTTATTTCAATTCTTTTTTCGGCTTTTGACTTACAGGTTATATTACGCACAGGCAAATATATCTGGCCGGCGTGACGAAAAACAATTATGCCCGAAAATCCCATCAGATGTCGTCGCTGAATAATGATGCGCTTCCCTTTAGGTAAAACTATGGAAGGTACACCCTCCATAGGTAAAACATAATTATTTAATAATTTATATGAGATATAAAATAATCATTTTATTTTGTGACTGCAGTTTTCCCTAATAATGAATCACCGATAGTGGCAAATTATAAAAAGTTAAAACAGAATACTTATAGAAGGGTTTCACCTCTTCTCTATGGGTTTCACAGTGGTGGTACACGTCTCTGGCGTAGATATAATATATCTATGGTCTCTGCTGGATTCTAAAGTATATTATAGGTGGAATACTGGCTTTCATTAGGGGCCGGGGTGAAGGTGTAGTCGATTTTATTTAGGATGCAAATTAATAAACTAAGATTTGTCACGTGTTTCGTAATTTTTGAGTGTATGTATGACTCCCTAATCTATTGCCGTTGTTTGAACACTTATTTTTTGAGCACCCACCCCTCCGGTAAGCGATCACGCAACTCACTCACCACAGACTTTCAAAACTTGCCGCTGCCCGCCTCGCCTGAATATTAATATGGAGTACGGGGTTTTAACCCGGGACGGATGGTCACCCTAGCTTCTACATATTGTGTTAATTATTGGATTATAGTTCCAAATAGAGATCCTATATCTCTAGGACTTAGGTCAATGTCCATGCAAATTTAGCAAAACCACCTGGTGCTGATGCTTGAATACTCACTTTATAATTTATTAAAAAAATTTAACCAATTGAATGACACGACCATTCCAAATATTGAAATTTGACATAATGAATAAGATTTCTGTTAACGCGTGCAAAGACACGCGTAACGATTAGTAATTTGCATGGTTATATATATATTTTTTTATTGGTGCCCTATTTTACCTATTTAAAGCACGCCTCAGAGTGTTTAAATCGAACTTTCAAAAACGCGCGTTTTTTAAAGTTGCCATGGGAATATCAACTCGAGAATTTTTTGACTATTGATTTGACAGGAGTAGCGTGTAACGTCAAATAAAATATTACTAACAAATGCAAAACCTTTATTTAATGACAAATTGCAAATTAATTTCTGTTTTTCTCATTTCCATGACAACGAAAGGTATACTGATGTCACATCACGAATTTCAACCATTTTACATTAGTTTTTATTTCAATTTTTTTGTAGTAATAATACCAGTATATTTTATGATTTCAAAGTGCACCAATAAAAAAAAATAGCGTAAAGTATTCATGGATAACTGGTCTTTAAAACACTTGCTCTATTTCGAGCACTCCGGCTGCGCCGTCGTGCTCGAAAAATCACGCGTGTTTTAAAATTAACCAAAGCATGCTTGTCAGCTACTAATTTCTTTTTGACAGACACTCCATTTATTTTTATTTATTTTATTAGAATAATTAATTTAAACCTGCACTGAAAACAACTACCATAGTTTACTAGAAAAATTATAATTACCTTTATACGTCAAATCAGATGTAAATTGCTAACAGTGGTAATGATCTCAGGATCGATGTACCTTTTTTTGCTGTATTTTTGACGTGATAACGTCTTATAAATTGATGAATCACCAATATTATAAATTGATAAAACACCGGCTGCATGTACGAAAAAGTGTAACGCGTAACGTTCCGCCTGACGCTTTTTGCTAATTTCTCGCTCAATTTAAATCAGATCGGTTTGAAACCAGTCTTAAACGAAAGAGGAGAACATTTTACATAGATTTCGTATAACAGAATTTGCCTAAACAGTTTTTTTATACAAATTTATATAGAAAAATATTTTATACAAATTTATATAGAAAAATAGCTGTATAAATGCATTCAATTTTTTGACATTAGTATATTGTGAAATGCAAGGCCTTCTAAGTTAAGTATTGGAATAACTAATTATTATTAGAACATAATACTTTGTAAGTTGCAAACGTCACTTTTGACATTTCTTATCATTCCGACACCAAGGATAAGCGGATTGAAACCAAATTTTGGGAGGTTTAGGTTATGTATTACGGAATACGTTATCACGTAAAACTATCGTCCGTAAACCGACTTTACAGACAACCATTTTTTGTGTTAATAAAGAAAGAAAAATATATATACAAAAAACGTAACTACTTTATGCATATTTATTATCCAAATTATTTAGCATTTTTAGATTTGCCTGGAATCACTTCATAATCTTCAAACATCGGAAATGATTTTACACCCGTTATATCAGAGGTACTTGTAGTGCTGATACTTTTGCCTGGAGCTATAGAAGTTGATTCACTACTTTCTTGACTATATTTCAATTCTAATTCGGCAGCATTTTTCTTTTTCATTTGTGCTATAGCTAAATTTTTTTGGATTTCTTCTTCAGTGGGTGGTTTAGATCTATTTCCTCTTAGCCATGAATCCCATTCCGCAGGTAATTCCTGTTCAAAATTTTCTTTGTCTGTCGGTTCATACCAGCGCGATGTTTTTCTTTTACCTAGCTGAGGATTTGCCGGTATTTCATAATATTTTGTACCCATGTAATCTTCGCCCATATAATTGCCTTTAATTTGTCTAGGTCTAAATGAATTGATAAAATTCGTGATTACTCTTAAAAATACACTTGGGCTTTGCCGTTGTGCCATTACAGAGTTTTATGCTTACCTAAAATAGATTTTTTTATTAATTTAAGTCCCATACCTATGTCTTTTGTCATTTACAAAATGTGTGAGCTGTTTCTTTGAACAAGTAATTTGTTTAATTTAAAGTTTATTTTTTCGCAATGCAATGAAATAGGTAGGTATGTAAATAAATCCATAGCTGGATGTAATTCAATTATGAGAGTTTTTGCATAGACCTTCTATAAATAACCTTTAAATAAAGGAAATTATTGCATAACATTAATGGAAAAAAATAACTCACTTCAAGTGTTGTACACAAATAAACTTTAAAATAAATAATATTCTTATATTATGATTATTTTCGCCCAAAAATGACCCGTTCAATGTGAACTGTCATAATTTTTTGTTTTGACTTTGGTGTTTAAACATTTTAAACAAAGTGCAACCGTTTAAGCATACACTTAATGCGTTTAAGGAAGAGAGAAAAAGACAAATCATAATACGTCGCAATCGATTTAATTCTAAAAAGAGAGCAATACATATATTTTTTAATAAAGTAAAAAAAGAAACAATACTAAAACGTGCCTGCTTTTATACGTATGATGTCATGTTTCAGGCGTGGACCGTGGTGCCTTGCGGTAAGAAATGTAAGCCTACGAAAATGGCTGTCTGGTAGTGTATTCGTGAATCGTGACGGAGAGATGTGATAACGCCAATATTAAACATGGGTGTGTGATTATCAGTTTTAAAACCAATATTTGTTATGTCAAAGTCTGATGCTAAGGATATATTTAAAGGAGAATGGTTAGTAGAACGGCTACATTAAAGAAATGTAAGTAGGCCCAATGGTTTCTAAAGGCGAAATGTTAAAATGACACCTTTCACTTCATTGTACTATGTACTTTTCGCGAGAAACCTATGCTGCCAGAATATTTTTGTAAATATGTGAAATTGAATATTTTGTTTGATTCTTATATAGGGGTTGATCATGACTAATTTATCAACGTGTAGGCGTATCTTTTTAAAAAGAGTAATAAAAAATATGTAGGCATGACTATTGACTAGTCTATGATTATGCCAAACAGGTTTTCGTACCTGTTAAGGCCTTGCCTCTGCATGTTTACTCAACCTCAATAAATAGTTTATTTTAGTGGAATTTCTGTTTTAATTTAACTCTAGTGTGAAAAAATAAAAATGTAACGTTAAGTTCAAGTTAATTTTAATAATACTAATCATCATGGTTAAATATATACAGTATGATTAAAAAAATAGAGAAGTTGTGGCAAAATTTCACAAGCCAAAGAAAAAAAAGACACAATATTACATGAAATTGTTATTACTTTTTTCGTAATTAGATCGCATAAATTGAAAACAAATTTTAACTCAAACAGTTCTGTAACACTTTTAAAACTAATTTTAAATATTTTACGAAAAATGTAATTATTAATTTGCGTAATTAATGCTAGTTGCCATTCCTAAAATCTACTTAGCTTTTCAGTACTTAGTAGAAAAATAGTGATAGGATATAAAATTAATTTGATAGTATTTGGGGTTGTAATGTTTTTGAATTATTATTTAGCTATTAAAGTTTATCAATATCATTGTTTAAGTTATAGAATGTGGTTTTATATTCAAAGGTTTCAGTGCTTCATTACTTATAAATAATATAATTATGTACTCTGAAAGAGTATTTATCCTTGCTAGTTGTACTACTAGTTTGTTAACGACATGCGGCAATTTTTAATTGAAACGATGCATCAAATCTTTAAATCGTATAATGGAAGCAGAGTGTATTGATTTACATGTTGTATTATTGCTATATTCACCGTGTTTTGTTTAAACATAATACTGAAACATTGTCAAACATTACCATATTGTTTGTGTACCACATTATAATCAACACATTTTAGTGAGGATCGACCAGTATGATTTTTTTCGGCGATACCGATATACCTATAGCTGATTATTTATCAGTATCGACCGATAATCGGCCATAAAAAATATTTTAAACTTGTTGCACGTAAGGTTTCTTATAATCTATAAGAGAAGCTTTAAATATAAAAACATTTGTTTATAATTTGTGCCCAATAATATGAAAAATGTTTGCGTTTTATTTTCCCTTGATGTTTCAGTTCTATAATAGCGTAATTCAGTGCCGCGTTTAGTAAACTAAAAAAAAAACAACTACTGAAGGTAATCCCTATTGAGAATAGATATAGAATCATCAGAATCGATTCACGAATCAAGAGGTAACATATATCAATAAGGCGTCTTTTAAAAATGACCCCACCAATTTTAATAAAAATCGATTGGGACCATTCCGTAAACATTATGAACAAAATAGCGTTGTTTTTTTTTTTGACGTGGTAACGTCTTATAAATTGATGAAACACCAGCTGCACGCATGAAAAAGTGTAACGTTCCGCCTGACCCTGTGCGTGCAAGCGAGAGCGCAGTATTCTTCGGCCCAAGTTTGACAGCTACTAAAATTTAGGTTATGTATTACGGAATACGTTATCACGTAAAACTATCGTCCGTAAACCGACTTTACAGACAACCAATTTTTTTAATTGCGCAACTCGAAAAATTATAGTTGATTTTGTGAGACAGTATATATCCAAATTTGTTGACGCTTTATGTAATAAAAAATAAAAATATAGGTATACAGATACTTAATTGAATTTTTCATCTTTGTTTTTAATACTTAATATCAAAAAACTTGTTTAGTGTTTTACTTATACTTTTACCAAGCATTTAGAAATTTATATAATTAATATCAGGCCCATATGCCGATATTACGGTCCATATATGTGCCAAAAATTTGTTTGTGTAGCAAAAGTTGATAATATTGCGAAGTTTTGATTATAAAAACCATTAATGACAATTTCCTCTAAACCATTATCACTGCATTATTATATACATAAATAATAAAAAGTAATTGAACATAGAAAAAGGAGAAGGCTCCCTAAATCATTTGCTCGCGTCTGGCACTTTTTTAACGTATGATCCTAAACAAGATCTTCGGACAAATCTCATCGCCAGACGTGTATGTCTTTGCATTCATAAATATTTTTTTTCTAATTTTATGGTAAGTATATAAAAATTAAAATGATATGCTTGGCTATTAGATTTACACGAAATAATAGGTTATAGTCTGGCATCTTATGTCAACTCCAATAATGAAGGGTAAATTATTTGCTCGTGTCTGGCTTTGGGATTAATTGTTCTGTTTTATGTTAAAACCACGAAGTCTGTAACCAAGAGAGACCCTAGCTTCTTAAGCTTACTGTGTTTCGAGACGGACCGTTTTCTGGCGCACGCGAGATGGCACTGTTATCACTACCTGGGAAAACTTCGGTTCTTTCCATCTGTTTTCGCCATAGTTACCAAAGTTGTTTAACTTCACATGTAAGCCATGAACGTGTGTGCGTTACCCAGTAGCTGACGCCATATTGGTTCATGCGACAGATATCGGTCCAGCGCTATGCTCGAGCTGGGTCTCTTGGTTACAGACTTCGTGGTTAAAACTATGAATATTGCTATCCTAGACATTAGTGAACCTGATTTTTTCAAATGATAAAATATAGCTGTTTCTTTTTGTCTTATAAACTGTGGTAACATGATATTTACTAATTATTAGTAACAAAATAACTTTTACCATTCCAACCCACAACTGGGGAATGGTACTAGTTTAGGTCAAAAATCACTTTCCAAACATTTTACAATATCTTTCCGTTTTGAGGTCCCCCGAATCCAAAAAACATTTTTGAAAAAATTGTGCGTCTGTTAGTCTGTGAACACGATACAGGTCAAACGGATGAGCGGATTGAAACCAAATTGTGGGAGGATGTTTGGTATGTAAATATGAAGACCCCTATTGTTTTTGGGGAAAATCGGCGCATGCGCAGAAGAGATATATGCTATAAAGGTGTTTTTTAATTAATAATGGCATACTTTACATAACGGCTTATTATTCTATTTATTTTTTCAAAAAAGTTTCGTTAAAATTGTTTTTTTCTAAACTCTATAGTTTCGGAAATATTTTGAAAATAAAAAGAAATCAGCCGCTCTTTTGTTTTATGGATCACCACCCGTACTATAATAATAATATATAGTCGGTACTATATTTTAGTCAATTGTACTACATATTATAGAAAAATACTATATTTTTATCGCTAATTCAACTGTCGTGCTTATTTTATATTAACTGGGACTGAATGATAACAACAGTGCACTGCTCCAGACGTATCTATACGGTACAGACGAAAAAATTGCGTATAGCACTCTCATAACATAAATGCGCAGTGAGAAGGATAAAAAGATGCCGTATTTAACTACATAAATCCTTCTTGTAGTAATACATCAATCATTACATTTCAATCATTGAAAATTGTATATTAAATTGTAATAACGGTACGGAACCCTTAAGGACGTAGTCTGGTGTTCGGGTTTCGGAAAATCGAATTTATTTTTTTTTATATTTTTAGTAAGTATAATATATGTATTAAGAAAATATACTGTAAAAATTTTAGACCGAAATATTAAATATTTACAAAGCTATAGCATATAATCGAGAGCAGCAACGGTCTTACGGTAAGACTCTTTATCTATACTCTTACCTCTCAATTGTTATCACGTTACCTTTATACCCTCGCAGAGTAGAGCAAAAAAATTAGCAGAAAACGATGCCTTTGAAGAAACGGAAGGTTTACTATACACCAGGCATAGCTGATTAGTGTAAATATTCATTTTTATTTTTTTGTAAGAAATCTGAAATCAAAACTTTAAACGCGTTTTTCTCAAAACTACGTTTTTGTAAGCGGCGCGGGTGATTGAAACAATAATTGTATACAACCGATTGCTTTCAATTTTGCACAGGGTATTCTACACAGCAATAGCTCCGTCCGGTACTAGAAATACTTAATTATAAAAAATATTTCTATTTTTTTTAACCGATTTTCAACGATAAAATCACAATTTTCTCGTTGTTTTTTTTAAACCCGCCATTTTGTTATTTATCAATAAAAATGTTTATTTCTAGTACGGGATAGAGCCACAAGCCTACGAAACAATAACCAATTTATTTTTTATAATTCTGATGACTCCAAGTGTCGTTATCACCCGCGCTACCCACCTACCTCCATTTAAAGTTGTGTACTTTAGGTCAGTGCTCCGCAACCTTTTCTCACCTACGACACACCATAAAACTTGCTAGATTTCCGCGGCACACCAAAAGCTAAAATATATAGGTATTAAATAGATACACAAATATTACAATAATTTTTTTTTTATTTGAAAAGTATACAGCATTATTTTTACGCAATAATAATTAATTAATGTGATACCTGCGCTTGTTTGAATGAACACAAACGTTTTATATCCGGCTCGATTTTTGACAGCGCAACCCGAAGTTCTTGGTCAAGACCTTTTAAGCATGACCGCTTATCATTTTTAAGTAATTAATACAAGAGATGAAAAACTGTACTCACATAAATATATATTTCGTCGAAAATGGAAGTAGTGTTAAGATTGCTTTGTCGGAAATGCGAGGATATTCTTTTTTACACAATTCAGCAGCACAATTAATAGTAATTATCGTTAATGGTAGAAACTTATTTATTTAACTTTGTATTGTTAAAATAGTGACAGCTCTGCACTGTTGCGACGACTGAGGCGACGACCGACTCAGATCGAACGTGCGTTCTACTCATATTAAAATAACAATTGAAAAAATTGGTAACAATGTACCAACAAATAAAAATTTTTGAAAAAAATAGTGCTAATTTATTTCAGTTACATTTTAATGATACCAGAATTTTTTGAGCCATAACTAAGAAATTAAAAATTAATTCTTCAAATTTTGTAAAATGTAATTATTGCAAATTGTAAAATGTCAAATCATTGAATTTGACCGCGGCACACCTGTATCCGGCTCACGGCACACTGGTTGCGGAGCACTGCTTTAGGTTAAGAAAACAATTATAAAATGGCGTAAAATTAAGCAAAAAAAAATTTTTTTTTCTTAGCTTACGATGTCAGTAAAACATGTAACAAAATTGAAATAATTGTACATTATTTTGTTATTAAAAAAAAATCAGAAATAAGGGTTGAAAACGAACCTGAACATAGGACTACGTCCTTAAGGTGCGTGTTTTATTAGCACTTGACCGCTTTTTTTAAAATTCTGAATCCATCTATAGATTTTGCCATATTATCGACGGGTAGGTTTTAATTGTTAGTGCTGATTTTAGTTGAAAAATAGCACTTATTTTCGTTTACATTATCTAAATTACAGCGACAAATATCCTTAACGATAAACTTGTTTTTATTGCAGGTGTGTCGGGCATTTATTATACAATGACTATAGCAAAAAATAAAAAAAATGGATGAAAAATTGTTGAACGTTTCGAACTTGAATAAGAATAAGCAAACTATTAATTATAGTGAAGTAGTAATAATCAAATGGTGCTAAACAATATTTGAAAGTTTTTAAAAAGTGTAGTGAGTTAACAAAAAAAAAAAAAAACAAACATTTCAAAATGTCGTTTTTTAATAACTTAAAAAAAGTGCTCCATCTCGGTGGAGCAAATGACGCTAAAAAGAAAAAAGTTTTCAATAACATTAAAATGGATTGCGATCCCGCAGAGTTTTGGGAAATGATCGGTGAATTGGGGGATGGTGCTTTCGGTAAAGTGTACAAAGCGCAACACCGGACGACGGGTCAGCTGGCGGCGGCAAAAATGTGCGCGTTAGAAGGCGAAGATGATTTGTCTGATTTCATGGTTGAAATAGATATACTTTCAGACTGCAAACACCCGAACGTTGTTGAACTTCACGAAGCTTTCTTCATTGAAGATAAATTATGGGTAAGTGCCTCATCCTTTGGTTAGGATAGAAATTTAGGATTTAGTTAGGTTAAAAAGGATTTCATGTGACAGTTAACAAATTTTCATGATTATGGAATATGGAAAAAAACTTTTTTATTTAATGAAAAAATGAAAAAAAAGAAAAAATAAATTGATGTAGGTACTATAGTCCAAGAACGATCTTCGTGAAATACCTAAAATCTCAAACGGCTAAAAATTTCAGTGATCGTTCTTGGGGTTACAAGAAACTATTTTGACTATGAAAAAGTGTGCTCCGATTTGCAGTTAGGGTAGAAACCGCCCCTTAAAATTTTGTTTTCTAATTATCTCACAAACTATGAGATATATGAAAAAATGTTTCAATAAAAAGTTGTAGATTTTTATATTTGCTACGACAAAGTGCTCCTCCCTCTTACCCCTATCTGCAATAGTTTACCCATAAATCGCCCCTAAAGGTAAAAAAATTGAAAATTCGTATTTTTCTCGGCTGATTCGGGTTTTTTGTGACATTTTGAGAAGAAATTATTCTTGGTATTTTCTTCGAAAAATTATTATTTTAGAAATTACAAAAAAACGGATATTACCCCCTTTGCACAATAGTGTAATCTAATTGTCGTGAATTATTATAAAGAAATCGTATCCATGATTTTAAAATGTAAAACAAACTTAAAATAAACGTTACCATAACTATAATTCAAAATCAAACTTGAGAATTCAAACAATTTGAATTATATTTTTACATTTATTTTAGAAATCATTTGTACCGTTGTTTACGTGGCGTGTTTTTATGATTTTTTAAACAAAATTGTTGACATGGCCTGATAACTTTTAATATGAGAATAATAATTTTATATTTTTTCAAAAAGATTGCAAATGAAATTGCATAACATCCGAATTTTAATATTGATTTTCATAATTATTATTGTTTTTAATTTTCTGTATGTACCTACTTAAAAAAGTCTAAATCGATAGACGAAACGTCTTATATTAAATAAATCTAATATTTTTGACCACAGTACTGATAATTATTTTCCTGTTATTATCAAAAATTTAAAAAAAATGTTTTTCTACCAGTTATAATTAAATGAAATACGATTTTTATGAGATATATGAAAAAAGGTTTCGACAAAAAATTGTAGATTTTTATATTTGCTTTAAGAAAGTACTCCACCCTCTTACCCCTATCTACAATAGTTTACCCGTAAACCGCCCCTAAATGTGAAAAAAATGGAAATCATTTGTTTTTTCGGCAGATTCGGGTTTTTTGTGACATTTTAAGAAGAAAATAATCCGCGTTTTCTTCGAAAAATGGATATTATAGAAATTACAAAAATACGGTATCTACCCCTTTTGCACGATACTGGAGTCTAATTGTCGTGAATTATTGACAAGAATTCGTATCCATGATTTTAAAATGTGGAATAGACTTAATAAAAGCGTTACCACGACTACTCAAATTCAAATCTGAGAGTTCAAAAATTTTTAATTATATTTGGTTTTTCACATTATTTTTAGAAATTTATTTATACCGTTGCTTACGTAGCGTGTTTCTATGGTTTTTTAAACAAAATTATTGAAATGGCCTATGAAGTCACAGAAATGCCGCGCAAAAGAGACACGTTTCAATAATAATCAAAACATCTTGCCCAAAAAGAATATTTTTTTTTTAATTCAATAAGAATATTTTATTGAATGATTTCATGTGTTTGATAATTTTTAATATGATAATTATTGATTTTAAAATTATTTTCAAAAATTGTGCATATAATAGGTTCCTATATTATGTTATGAAATTGTGCTAACATTCGAATTTTTATTTTGTTACCATGTTTTTTGTCTTATGTTAATTGCTACGGTTAGTAATTAATGTTGATTTTCAAACCTACTTGAAAAAGTCTAAATCTATAGCCGTCTATAGACTTAGAGTTTTGACGTGATAACGTCTTATAAATTGATGAATCACCAATCTTATAAATTGATAAAACACCGGCTGCATGTTCGAAAAAGTGTAACGTTCGTAACGCGTAACGCATAACGCGTAACGTTCCTAACGCGTAACGTTTTTTGCTAATTTCTCGCTCAATTTAAATCAGATCGGTTTGAAACCAGTCTTAAACGAAAGAGGAGAACATTTTACATAGATTTCGTATAACAGAATTTGCCTAAACAGTTTTTTTATACAAATTTATATAGAACCAGTGGGAGTATATGCCCAAGTAATTCAAGAATTACAAGGCGCGAAATTTTACATCATATACCCTGGTGTTTTGTTTGAAAATTGGTGTATATTTATCGTTCAGCCCGGATTTTTTTTTTTAAAAACTCCACATTTGCCGCTTCCCGTTTCACTGAGAGACAATTCGCATACCCCTTTATCGTTCACCCCGGAATTACAATTCGCATACCCGTTTATCGTTAACCCCGAAATTATTTTTTTAAAAACTCCACCTCTGCCCCATCGCGTTTCACTGCGAGACAATTCGCATACCCCTTTATCAAAAAAAGCTTAGTCCGCCATATTGAATTTAGAGTAACGCCACTTTATTTTTCGAGTTATTCTCAGCAAGCCCTTTCATTTGATACCCATATTGTAGGAAAGCATAAAAAACTTAAGCCGCCATTATTAGAAGTCCGCCATATTAGATTTAGGATGACGTCACTTTATTTTTCGAGTTATTCTCAGCAAGCCCTTTCATTTGATACTTATATTGTAGGA
The DNA here is from genome assembly GCA_963575645.1 of Xanthostigma xanthostigma. Classification (NCBI taxonomy): domain Eukaryota; kingdom Metazoa; phylum Arthropoda; class Insecta; order Raphidioptera; family Raphidiidae; genus Xanthostigma; species Xanthostigma xanthostigma. The sequence continues at coordinate 47,386,942 of OY754464.1, forward strand.
AAACATTATAAACTTAGTCCGCCATCTTTAGAAATCCGCCATATTGGATTTAGAGTGATGTCACTTTATTTTTCGAGGTATTTTCAGCAAGCCCTTTCATTTGATACCCATATTGTAGGAAAGCAAAATAAAATTAGTCCGCCATTTTAGAAGTCCGCCACATTGGATTTAGAGTGACGTCACTTTATTTTTCGAGTTATTCTCAGCAAGCCCTTTCATTTGATACCCATATTGTAGGAAAGCATAATAAAATTAGTCCGCCATCTTTAGAAGTCCGCCATATTGGATTTAGAGTGACCTCACTTTATTTTTCGAGTTATTTACAGCAAGCCCTTTCATTTGATACCCATATTGTAGGAAAGCATAAAAAACTTAGTCCGCCATCTTTAGAATTTCGTCATATTGGTTTTAGAGTGACGTCACTTTATTTTTCGAGTTATTCTCAGCAAGCCCTTTCATTTGATACTTATATTGTAGGAAAGCATAATAAACTTAGTCCGCCATCTTTAGAAATCCGCCTTATTGGATTTAGAGTGATGTCACTTTATTTTTCGAGGTATTTTCAGCAAGCCCTTTCATTTGATACCCATATTGTAGGAAAGCAAAATAAAATTAGTCCGCCATTTTAGAAGTCCGCCATATTGGATTTAGAGTGACGTCACTTTATTTTTCGAGTTATTCTCAGCAAGCCCTTTCATTTGATACCCATATTGTAGGAAAGCATAATAAAATTAGTCCGCCATATTTAGAAGTTCGCCATATTGAATTTAGAGTGACGTCACATAGCTAACCATGCATTGTTATCCAAACTTAACGTGTATACAAATTTTCATCTCAATCGGTTGAAGATATTTGCTTCAAAATTACCGAAGGCATTCTTGTCGCTCACTTAGTAATTCAGTCGCTCACTTAGTAATTTAGTCGCTCACTTATTAATTTAGTCACACAACTGTTATTTTAATATTCAAGTTATTAAAACAGTATCTCATCATCAAGTTTTTTTTTTATTCGACCGTTTTATAACTCCCCAATTATTATTATATAAAACAACATTATAAGAGATATATTCTTTTACGCATGCGCCGATGTTCCCAAAAAACAATAGGCCACTTCATATTTGCATATCAAACATCCTCCCAAAATTTGGTTTCAATCCGCTCGTCCGTGGTGTCGGAATAGTAAGAAATGTCAAAAGTGACGTTTGCATCTGTCACAGTATTATGTTCTAATAATTAGTTATTCAAATTGTTAACCCAGAAGGCGTTGCATTTTACAAATATTCGAAACGGCATCCGTTTTTGAACAAATGCTATCTTTTAATTTCATTATTGTAATAAATAATATTATCGACCAATTTTATTTGAAGACAGAACATACGTAATTTTTAAATTGCCATGTTAAACCGTGCAACAGAGAGAGATAACCGAAAGATGTTTGCCATCGGTTATATCAGATTGAATTTATTTCTATATAAATGTGTATAAAAAAACTGATTGGGCAAATTCTGTTGTACGAAATTTATGTAAAATTTTCTCCTCTTTCGTTTAAGACAGGTTTCGAACCGATCTGATTTAAATTGAGCGAGTTATAAGCGAAAAACTTCGTTTTTTCTAAATTGCTCCCCTCTGGAGCAAAAATTCAAAAATCGGGCGACGTTAGGATCTAAGTTACCCGGAGACGAATCGAACAAAAAAAAGTTTTTTAAAATCGGTTAAGGCGTTTGAGCTGTACACAATCCACAAAAAAGCGTGACATACAGATTCACAGATTCACAGACAAAGCGTGTACATATAGGCGCTTTAGCTTACGCTATTCGCGCCTAAAAATATTTTATACAAATTTATATAGAAAAATAGCTGTATAAATGCATTGTTGTCTATTGCATGTCGCGCGCGCGACGCGGTCGGTCGTCTTTGTTTGCCGTACATGGAAATTAGAAAATAACGTATGTCTTGTCTTAACATGAAAACGGCTGCATTTCTAATGTTTATTTTTTGACATTAGTATTTTGTGAAAAGCAAAGCCTTCTAAGTTAACTATTGGAATAACTAATTATTATTAGAACATAATACTTTGTAAGTTGCAAACGTCACTTTTGACATTTCTTATCATTCCGACACCAAGGATAAGCGGATTGAAACCAAATTTTGGGAGGATGTTTGATATGCAAATATGAAGTGGCCTATTGTTTTTGGGGAACATCGGCGCATGCGTAAAAGAATATATCTCTTATAATGATGTTATATATAATAATAATATAGTTTTTAAAACGGTTTTTACTCTATCTATTTTTACTAGAAATTTTTGTAAATTTTTTGGGGAAAATCGGCGCATGCGCAAAAGAGATACATGCCATAGTTGTTTTTTATATAATAATAGTGTACTTTTTATAGTGTTTTATTATTCTACTTAATAAAATTTACCTAAATTTGAAGCGAAAGATGCAATATCATAGATTCGAATTATTGTAATTATTATTTAAATTTAGGTTATGTATTACGGAATACGTTATCACGTAAAACTATCGTCCGTAAACCGACTTTACAGACAACCAATTTTTTTTCAAGTAGGTTTGAAAATCAAAGTCAATATTTTTGTCCAAACGTTAGCAATAAAAGAAAAGAATTATACCTATGTGTCCGCATTCCCGTTATTCATAATTATTGAAAATAATAATAATTATGTTGCGACATAATAATAATTATTTAGGATTCTTCTCTTGAAAAAAATAAGAATATTTTTATGATCTTGTGACATAAAAATATTATGTAAGGGCATAATTTTATTATTTTTCGTCAGGATATTTTAAGTTAAAAAAATATTTTCAAAAAAAATTCTGAAATTGAAACGGGGTGCCATATCGCCTAACTTATATTAATTGCTATGGTTAGTAATTAATGTTGATTTTAATAATTATTGTTTTTAATTTTGACAGCTGACGATGATATAGTGGGACAAGCTCCGACAATCATGCTATCTCTCTCACTACAGTATCGTGCAAAGGGGTGTCGTTTTTTTGTAATTTCTATAATGTTAATTTTTCGAAGAAAACGCAAAGACTATTTTCTTCGTAAAATCTCACAAAAAACCCGAATCTGCCGAAAAAACAAATGATTTCCATTTTTTTCACATTTAGGGGCGGTTTACGGGTAAACTATTGTAGATAGGGGTAAGAGGGTGGAGTACTTTTTTATAGCAAATATAAAAATCTACAATTTTTTGTCGAAACCTTTTTTCATATATCTCATAGTTTGTGAGATAATTAGAAAACAAAATTTAAAGGGGCGGTTTCTACCCTAACTGCAAATCGGAGCACACTTTTTCATAGTCAGAATAGTTTCTTGTAACCCCAAGAACGATCACTGAAATTTTTAGCCGTTTGAGATTTTAGGTATTTCACGAAGATCGTTCTTGGACTACTATATAAACAGAAAAGAAAAGAACTAACAATGAAGAAAAATCAAAGTTCCAAAAATGTACTTGCTCCTGACTATAATGTGATTCGCTTTAAACATCTGTTCTCCTTCTACTAGATGTCTTTTAGAATTACCCAAATACTTAATAATATCAATAATATTTATTTCGAATTTATTATCTATTATACCTAAATAAATTATGTGACGTTTACTTTAAAACTGATGAAAGCATATACAGCTTTTATTTTCTGCCACCAGAGAGCATTAGAATCAGTTCCCATGGCGATTACTAGTGTTTTTTTGTATTTTTTTTGACATATTCTGAACTGACTCAAAACTCCAAGAGCGTTGTTATGTATAGCCAACACACGCTTTAGCAGTTTAGAACAAAACTTTCCAACAAGCCCACAACATGAAGTGAATACTTCTTTAAAAACGGGGGTAAACTCGTTTCCCTATGTAACGAAATTGTACTATTAGTAACTCTATATAAACGATGATTCTTTGTAAGCGGACGGCCCGGTTCGATTACCGTCAGATGCGCGCAACAATTTGTTTTTTTTTTATTTATTATTGTTTTTAAGTATACTTATTATACACTAGCCGCTACCCGCGGCTACGCCCGCGATTGAGATGGAAATCGACTTTTGACATTAAGGGTTGAGGGAGGCATCGAGTAAAAAAATCTTTCAGGCAAATATTGCACATGTTTTCCCGAAAAGTTATAATTTTTGTGATAAAAATGGTGTTCCTAAAAATGTTCAAGTCACCCTCATTCCTGTGCAGTAGTTGGGGGTGGGGGTGATATTTATCTCCAAAGAATGCCCTCTTCAAACTAAACAACAACATAAAACCCCTTCTAAACGGGTGCTTACGTCATTAAAGGAAACTACTGTCACATTTTATCGTGATCCATCTTAATCGCGGGAAAAAAATTGTTATTTAGATCAATACAAATTAATAATAAATTATGACTTTTTAGAATTTTTCTGTTCAAGTGTAATAAATTGCAAAATTGATGACATTCACGTGATCAACGCCCCGACAAACCTTGAAAATGACACCCATGTTGATTTTTAGACTATTTACCTTTTTTCACCCTCTGACGGGGTTGTTTTTAAAAAATCTCGGAACACGTGTTTATTTATTTGTTGACAGGGGTAATCCTGCGCATTTTCGAATTGATACATCTATCTTATACGCTTTCTCCATGCAAATTTTGAACCCCCGTTACACCCTTTTAGGGGTTGAATTTTCAAAAATCGGTTCTTAGCGGATGCCTACGTCATAACAACTATCTGTGTGTCAAATTTTAGCCCACTCCCTCCAGTGGATAGAGGTGTGCGTTGATTCTCCATTAAACATTTTTAACCCCCGTTACACCCTTTTAGGGGTTGAGTTTTTAAAAATCCGTTTATAGCGGATGCCTGCGTCATAATAAATATCTGTGTGCCAAATTTCAGCCCAATCCGTATAGTGATTTGAGCTGTGTGTTGATTCTCCATTCATATTTTAAACCCCCGTTACACCCTTTCAAGGGTTGAATTTTCAAAAATCCGTTCTTAGCGGATGCCTACGTCATAACAACTATCTGTGTGTCAAATTTCAGCCCAATCCGTACAATGGTTTGAGCTGTATGTTGATTCTCCGTTCATATTTTAAACCACCGTTACACCCTTTTAGGGGTTGAATTTTGAAAAATCCTGAAACACGTATTTACTCATTTAGCGCAAAGTTTCGAATAAAATGGTCTAACTATAATCTTGTTTCTCCATACAAACTTTGCACCCCCGTTTTACCCCCTTAGGGGATGAATTTCCAAAAATCCTTTCTTAGTGCTCCCCTACGTTATAAAAGGAACCCCTGTACAAAATTTCAAGTTTCTAACCCTTATAGTTTAGGCCCTGCGTTGATATGTCAGTCAGTCAGCTTCTCCTTTTATATATATAGATATATAAAATTTTCGACTAATTTATCAAAATAATACTTGAGTTAAAAAAACAATATTTGCTGTAAACATGCGAAAATGTTGTCTGCTTGTGCTTTCTTATTTATTATTTGCAGTAAACCTGCGAAAAAATTAAAAATATGTTACGAGAACGCATTATAGAAGTGAAACTTCTAGTTGCAAATCATACGATTGCATTTGGACAAGTGGAAAAAATGTGTTAATAGTTTCACATTCAGATATTTCGTCTGTACAAGCTGAACGTGAAACTATCTCGTAACACATTTTTTCCACTCGTCCAAATGCAATCGTATGATTGGGAACTAGAAGTTTCACTTCTGTAATGCGTTCTCATAACTAATATTTAATTTTATAATTGAGTTAGAACGGCATTGGGACGCACTATGTTTTTTGCCACGTGCAAACAGCAAACACGGAAATTTTGATGTTGCGGTACCACATAGAAAACTTGAATGCAACATAAATCAAGCTCCGTTTCCAAATTACTTATTATTTTTAACAATAGTATTGTAGGATAAAATTTAAGTCTGAGCGAATTATCATTGGCAAACGCAGTGGTTTTCCTCACAGAAAAAAAAACTACATTGTATATATATTAGTGATGTGCCGAATCGTTAAAAATGCATATCCGCGGATACGGATCTGAATACGGATATTTGGTTTCAAGATCCGCGGATACGGATACGGATCTTAACTTTCTTAGAGTACGCGGCGGTAAATATTGCACATCGACCTTTGGAAAGAGACTATCTGTTATGGGAAAAAGTTATTGACTTCTTTAAGAGTTAACTCTCATAACATATTGTCTCTTTCCAAAGATCGATGTGCAATATCTCATTATAAAGATAGTTTTTTATTAGTACCTTTGAGTTATGTACTATTGGTATGGTACTCACTACGATAAATATTTGCAATATAAAGGTGCCAAATACGATTTTAAGAAATAAAAAATAATCAGAATGGAATTTATCAGTTTTTCATTATAACCTAATCACCTATATATATAAAATTTCATCTATGAATTGAAAATTAATAAGGTAAAAGATCCGTAAAAGATCCGCCATAAAACTAACGGATACGGATGCGGATCTTGTTTCTCCCTCGGAGCTCCGCGGATACGGATACGGATATCCGGCACATCACTAATATATATATATATTTTTTTTACGTTCAAAATCAGGTTTAATTTAGAAGCCTTCGGGCCTAAGGTACCTAATTCCTTACTGATTATAATGAATTTGTAGTTCAAGGACTTTTTCTCAGGATTTATTTTTTCGCAAAATGTCATAAAAAGTACTCTTTGGCACTTGTTTTTTTATGTTGGTTGTTTAGTGGGATGATTTATGTAAAAAACAAATACAACGAAATACAAAATTTGTATGTTCTTATACCGTTTTATATTTTAGTAATCTATCATAAATAGTTTTTCGTGGTCGAATAGATTATAATAAATTTTTATTATTATTGTTGAAATAATAAGAAAACAATATGTACACAGGTGTGCAATAAAGATAGAATCGACTTTGCAGACATATTGGATGCATATCGAAGTTGTACAATGCTTCTCAAACTTTTTTTGATCAGGGGCCACTTTTCAATTCAAAATTATGTTACAGAACTCATAGATCGCCAGTTTCTTTGTCAAAGACTATTTTTAGAATAGGAACGTATCTTTTCGTTTTTTTACAGTTCATATTAAGCATATACCTTTATTCTATACTGAGCATAGGAATAAAATCGCAATCGAACAATTAGGGTGCAAACATACACATCTGTCTTTTTTTACGCCGTAAGCACTGGCGTATCTAGGAGGGCAAAACAAGCACGGGGGGCCCGACTTAAGAAATTTATAATTTGCCCTCTCCTGGGCCAAAAGCTGGGCACGCCCATGTTAACGTCATAGAAAAAGACAAAGTTTTTGGAACAGAGATACTTTATTCAGATTGAATGCAAGTACATTAACCAATCCTATCATCGGAGAAATCAGGGAATTACATCAAAGAAAGAGACGCAGATATATTTTCGATACGCTTTGTTGCGTTCAATCACCGCACATTGAGTAGATAGGCAATGATTCATATAGTTAATAGATATATAATATTAAGTATGACAGTGAAACTATGAATGAATACTAACCTAGAGAATTCGAGCCATTGGTGATCATAATGCCGACAATTAAAAAACTAATAATTATCTTTTCTCTTTACAGATGTTAATAGAATATTGCGACGGTGGAGCCTTGGATAGCATTATGGTCGAGCTGGAAAAACCGCTAATAGAGTCTCAAATTGCCTACGTGTGCCAACATATGTGTCGCGGCTTGGCTTTTCTTCACAAAACTCACGTCATCCATAGGGATTTGAAGGCCGGAAACGTTCTACTTACTATGGCAGGAGGCGTCAAACTTGGTTAGTTTCAACTTATTTAGTTCTTAGCGTAAGACTAGATTTCAATGGTTCAATTCAGAACTTTGGGGACGTAGTCATATCAAAGTGCACCGAGTAAGAGGGCCAGCGCGCGCATTTACTTTTTGTATCGAAAACAGTGCATAAACACCTGGCGCCGCCTAGTGAGGTGTGATGCTAGTCCTAGCCGCGCCGCCCTGTAGTATAGAAGCATAACTGTTATAAATAATACGCGCCATGAATCTAAAAGGCTCTGAAGTTAGATGCGAATGCGGGCTTGCGCTCGTACAGTCTGTTGAAAAACGACAAACTCGCAACTCAGCAAAACTAATATAACAATAACAACTTGACAATAGCGTACTCGACTGTACTTTAAAGCAGGAAAGCGACAAGTGACAAAGGCAACGAGCGATCACGGCCAATCACCGACGAACGCACGTTCCGTGCATGTAGCTGGGAGGTGGTGGGAGCCTCAACGGCTCTAAAATGTGCCTTTGCGACGCTGTTTGTGATTAATTTCCGAACTTTTTAGATCCGTGGCGCGTATTATACCTGAGTAATGTTTATATTTTTTAATATTTTTTACTTTAAAACAAGTGCTAAATGCCGAGCCACAAAGTAATAACAGCGGGTAAATTTCATATCCGTTGTGTTGAAATTAGATGACATTTAATACTGAATTATTTTCTGTTGAAAAATTATTAGATTAGGCGTAATAATAATTAGCCAGTGGAATGTTAGACACCGCTATGCTTTTATATCACAATTTTTAAATTATCTTCTCTCCTTTATGTTTGTTATAGTAGACCTATGTAGCTCTTGAACTGTAGTGCCACGTGGTGTAAATTGCTTAAAATATACTGCATTCGAAGGCGCGTGATTTAGAATTCTACATTGCGAATCGACTCTTACTGAGTTTCTCGTGATACAACAGCTGTGCATTTCAAGGAACATTGTGCTTTCCTATCCCATCTGTTGATCTTTAAGCGATTTAATCTTAAAATCTCCAAACAAAAAGTTGCATAATGTGCGTTGATAGTAAGTGGAGAGGCTCGATAATGCCAACATAAGATTAGTACTTCCAATATCGTGTCATTCTCAATTCCGAAATTGGTTTCGATATTTCATTTTCACTTCCAGAATTCCTGAACTATTTTCAATATCAAGAGAAGTCTACAAAAATACTACCTGTAGAAGAAACATATCTTTTTTAAAATAGAAATATTTGTACAATTTAAAATTGCAGCCAAGCAAAAAAATCAATATTATCGACTGGTAATAATTAGGAACATTTTGAATAATAAACTTAAAATATTTATATTTGTACAATTTAACTTATCAATTGATGGTAAAAAGCCTATATTTAAATCTTGGATTAACGTCTGAATAGAACTCTTCAAATAATAAAATTGGTCGACAATTTTATTATTTGAAAACCTATATTTAGATCAACTTTCACGTCGACAAATTAAGCAAAATTATGCGATCTAATCATTCCATTAATTTTAGAATTAATATGTTTAAAAATTTTGTCCTAATTTGGGAAAAAGTTCAGTAATCAAAACAAATTCGTAACTTTGTGTGCGATATAAAGTTTATTATTATGGCAATTCAAACGAAACTAAAGCTACGTGTTTCTTTTGCATTTTAGCGGATTTTGGAGTATCGGCAAAGAACAAGTCAACGCTACAGAAGCATGACACGTTTATCGGTACACCGTATTGGATGGCTCCAGAAGTAGTTTTATGCGAGACGTTTCGCGATAACCCTTATGATTTTAAAGTAGACATTTGGTCGCTCGGTATTACGCTTATTGAATTCGCTCAAATGGAACCGCCGAATCATGAAATGTCGCCAATGCGAGTGTTGCTTAAAATTCAAAAATCCGATCCGCCAAAGTTGGAACAACCGACGAAATGGTCAAAAGACTTTAACGAATTTATAGCTAAGTGTTTGATAAAAGATCCACAGACAAGACCAACGGCTGAAGATTTGCTGAAACAACCATTCATTAATTGTACTTTGGATTCCAAATCTATTCGAGATCTGCTATTAGAATACAAGGCTGAAGTTGTGGAGGAAGAACTTGTCGATGAGGAAATGGAGGTAAGATTTCAAATTTACACTGTATTCAGTTTTCACGCTTTAATTCTCTTTTAATTTGTGTTGACAACATTTCATTTTGATGGAATTTGCATTTTATTGTTAAAAAAAAATGATAAATTAAAAATGTGGATTTGTGCCAGGCCTAGATAATAGTGTCGTTTGGAGGTCTTAAAAAATTTAATTTGTATATTATAAAGGAGCCATTTTATTTAAGCCAATTTTTTTATATTAAATTATAAATTGAAAATATTGAGCGTCGTTTAGAGAGAATAAAACATTTTGTCCTTATAAATATTAGAGGCTAATAAGGTATAACCTCAATTGTTGAGCGTCTATAATAGCTGTCTAACAGAACCGTCACCAACTTGCGCAGTAGCTAAAACAAAACTGTTTGTATCGGTTTTTGAGCTGCTGCGCAATATTGACGGTTCTGTTACCGTTCTCACAGCTTGGAACAGAGCTAATAGATTAACATGGCGGTTCGTATTTTCGCGCTAACTTACATAGCCGACCAGATTGTGAAAACTGTTTCATTATATAATTTTTTCTTTTCAATTTTTTTCTAATCCTAATATCTATAATCAATTCAAATAAATATAAATAATATAAAAACGCTTTGTAAACATCTAGACTACATTTGGATGTTTTGTGATGATTTTTTTTAATGAAAAAGCGTCTTTAACTGAGTTGGCGCTCAATAATAGCTATAATTATGAACGTTTGGCTTTTAAGCACATATTATTTTTATCTCTTTTTTATTTTTATGATTTTTTTCTCTTTTTCGTTTACCGCGCGCTTTCTATGAAACTATATTATCTCTTTGTAAATAATTTTCATGCTTAGCGAGGTAGGAAACAGAAAAAACACAGAGAACAATATCAGCGAATTGGTAAGCATTGTTGATTATCATACAAATCGATAAGATTGTGGGTAAAGATTATATTTTGTAAAATGATGGATGATCACCTAATTGTCACACCAAAGATTTTTGCTTTGAGAAACCAAATTGGGTCTTGTAGAGGTGAAGTGAACTAACTTACACAATTGTTGTTTCAAAATATTGGAGATTTAAGTTCTGTTTTAAGACCATTTTTTTTTGTGCAAAGCCAATGCTTACTCAGTAAGTACTCAACGCTGCCTTACATTTGACAGTCTATAATATGTCATAAAATCGGAAAGTCGAAATTGATAATATAACAGCACAGGAATCATGGCGAGCGTTTACTAGGCTTAGCTTAACCCTATTTGTTTACTCTAATATGCTGTTATTTAAAAAAAAAATATCGTTTAGTTCATTTCACTTCAAAACGAGACAATTAATCAGTAAGGACAGAACTAAAATTTAAAAATATTCTTAACTGACAGTAAGGTACCAAAATAGTGGGAATGAGTCAATGGTTCGCTGAATGAAGCGGCAAAACAATGTAATGCATACCCGTCCCATGTATAAAAACAATGCCGGTTATAATACATTGTGAAGTATAATGCTCGATTGCAGAATGCATTGTCAGAAAATCTGTTTTGACAATGACCTTAGCACGTGACCACACATTTTTCCATAAAAAAAGATTTGTAGAATTTCAAATTGATTCTGCTTGAAAAATAATTGATCATGTGAAACGATATTTTTTTAACAACATTTTTCTACGCATTTCAATCAAAATTCGGCTTAAAAAGCGGTCTTTTTCTATATAAATCTTTCAGTATTATTTTAAACAAGTGACATTGGACACATTTATACAATTTTCAATAAAAATCAGTCGTTTTTTCAAGAAAAATAGTAATTTTAATACCCGTTGATGACATTTTTCTATTTTAATTTATTTTATACATAACAATACTGAGAAAACAGACAGCATTGATTCTTGAAAATGACATAAAGTTTGCCGAAACGTCAGACAATAAAATGCAATAAAAAAACCTTCAGTATTTGCTTAGTTCATCGATCCTATGCCACCAGGATTCATCCTTTAATCTTCCAATAAATCTTTAATTTGTTTTTGTGTGAGTACAATCTTATTATCCATATATAAAAACGGGGAATTATAAAACGGTCAAATAAAAAAACAAATTTGGTGACTGATGATGAGATACTGTTTTAATAACTTGAGATATTAAAATAATAGTTGGGTGACTAAATTACTAAGTGAGCGACTAGAATGCCTTCGGTAATTTTGAAGCAGATATCTTCTTTTGTTTTTACTTTTTATTTTTTTATTTCACTTTGAGACTACAACTTAAAACTCATATTTTTACGAAGATTGAAAACCACCGCTTTTTTTGATAAAGGGGTATGCGAATTGTATCGCAGTGAAACGGGAAGGGGCAAATGTTGAGTTTTTAAAAAAACAATTCCGGGGTGAACGATAACGGGGTATGCGAATTAAATAGTTAATTGTTTGAATAGAACTGTGTTTTCTAAAAAATGTATATTTAATTGACAGTCAATTAAACATATTATACTTTTTAGAAAACGCAGTTCTATTCAGTCGCTCACTTAGTAATTTAGTCACCCAACTATTATTTTCTCGTCACGCGCAGTCAGTCGCTCACTTAGTAATACAGTAACCCAAATTGATTATTTTTGTCACCCAAAATTGTAATTTACAGTCACTCGTTTAAATACTACCCTATAAAAACTCTAATTATATGATCACAAACTAAGGTCGTTATCAAATTGAAATTTTTGACAATGCTTTTTGTAACTCAGCAAGTGGTATGACTTACTCCTTAAATTTTGAATATATTAGTATAGTTGTATTCGTTTGGCACCTACTCCAACTTAGTTGATAAACAAACTAAATCAGTTCATTAATAATTTCTGATATATAATTAGTGCTGAGCTCGTTCATAGATGGGTCTTCTTCACATATCTATAAAGTTCTATAATATGATTTCGAAAGCATAACCAAAATATTGAGATAGAAAGCTGTATCTAATTCTGTCTGCGGATTAATGCATAGTTCACATGCCCTGGCGACTTCCGTTAAAAACGTGAGGTGTGTTTTTTTTTAATTTGAACCCCCCCCCCCCTTGATGAGATTTGGAAAGATGCGGTGGGCCTCTCCCTCCCTCTCACGTGAGATTTACTCTATAATTTTTAGATAATTAAATTTATTTAATATGTTCATGTATTTTGCTTCATACCACTAAAAACTGATACCTTCTATCTACAACCCCCTTTAAATGATATTTGGTGGGATTTTGCCGGACCCCCCCCCCCATCTCGAGCTTACGTAATTAATGGACGGCCGTCGTCCCATAATGGTATCGTGATGCGCATTTGTCTGTTGATAGAAAATAATAGAATATTGTCGGTTATGTATTCAGTGTGTTGTGTCATTGGGAATATACTGTATAAGAACTTTAATGAGAGCTACCATATTTTTGTTCACTAAAGAGCGCCCGTAGAAATCAAGGTTTGTGTTCAGTCATTCTTCTATTCGATTAAGTAGTTTTTAATACATCTTTTTAGTATACTTTTACTTATAAAAACAACAATAATGCCTCAGTGCTATTGGGTCCCACTTTGCTAACTAAGAAAAGGAGGTCGCATGAAAAAATGATTGACAGCAAAGAGTCAACACAGCAAAAATATGAGAATTTAGCCGTTAAATATAAACAGTACTGTAGTAATAAAAAATCAGCGATCAAAACACTACTGACATTTGGATGACATATACCTGACGCATATCTTGCTTGCCAATGGCGCTATCGGGTGGCAGAAGAAAGTCTGGTATCCTTCATTGTTCAATTCGCCATGGGAACTGATTCTAGTGCTCCCTGGTAGCAGAAAATAAAAGCTCTATATGCTTTAATCAATTTTAAAGTAAACGTTACATAATTTATTTATAATGGATAATAAATTCGAAATAAATATTACTGATATTTTAAGTATTTGGGTAATTCTAAAAGACATCTAGTACAAGGAGAACAGTTGTTTAAAACGAATTACATTATATTCAGGAAGCAAGTACATTTTTGGAACTTTGATTTTTCTTCATCGATTAGTTCTTTTCTTTTCTGTTTGTTTATATACCTACATCAGTTTATTTTTTCTTTTTTTTCTTTTTCCATTAAATAAGAAAGTTTTTTTCCATATTCCATAATGATCAAAATTTGTTAACTGTCATTATGAAATCCTTTTTAACCTAACTAAATCCTAAATTTCCATCCTTTTTTTAAAACTTGTAGCAATGATATAAATGCATTAGAAACCATAACATGCACAGATCTCAGAAAAGAATAAATTCTTTTTATTTAGTTCTCATTACAATAAACTAACTGTCAGATAAAATATATAAATGTGATTAAAGCATATATAGCTTTTATTTTCTGCCGCCAGAGAGCACTAGAATCAGTTCCTATGGCGAATACACATAGCACTATGCAGCGGTAGAACTGTTGAATTAACCCACACTGCAACATTTGAAAATTTGACCCATACGCTTCAGGGATCGACTTTTATTAGCTCCATTAATTTTTAATTTTATAAATAATTTTTTTATCAGTAATAATCGAATAGAACCCAGAATCTAATCTAAAATAATCTGTTGAACGAATACAACTATGTGCTGTCAGCTTTGTATTTTTATTAAAACAAAAGCTTATGTTATTGATAAATGTGCCGTATGAATCATGTACATAAATACGTCATGTCTGACCGTTGTTGCGTTGTTTTGTGCATGCGGCTCACCTGGACCCCCCTCCCCTGCCAAACAAACGCAGGTGAGGTGTCTTAAATTTACCGTATTGCATGTTATCTCTGAGCTTCTGTAATATTTGTTTACCGTTTTAATTAGTAATGTAAGTACTGAGCATTCGATTAATCGGCTAGTTGTGTAATAAATAGTATATACGAAGAAGTCAATTACGAAACATGTTTTGTTCATGTAAATTGAAATTAGTTTGCATAAAAACTTGTCAAGAGGCTTGGAAGAAATATTCTTTGATTATTTTTTTCAAATTTCTTGACGAATTTTTGCCTGCTTTATGTACAGTCACAGCTACTGTGTATACACTGAAAAATTGCGAATGCATTGTCCCGACTGTATGTGTGCTCAGATCTGTATTAAGCTTTAATGTGTCGAAGAACATTCAATTCCCCTACAGATTTACATTAGGCCTGTTATAGAGAAGTAATAAAAGACGAAATTCATTATATTGAAACACTTTTCGTTATTATCGATTTGAAGGTTCGGAGCTGGATTTGGGGTTGTGGACGCCCCTTTACTTTTCAATATTATATATCAGGGGTATCCAGACTTTTTGCACTAAGAGCCCTATTTACCTAACTAAAAATATTGGGAGACGCACCCAAAGGTCTTAGTATAAAAATTAAAAAAAATCTGATTATAATATATTTATTTTGACAATTTTTATATTTCCGAAACTATAAAGTTTAGAAAAAAATTTTTTTAACAAAACTTTCTTGAAAAAATAAATAAAATAATAAGCCGTTATAAAAAGTATACCATTAATATATAAAAAATCAACGTTTTAGCATATATCTCTTCTGCGCATGCGCCGATTTTTCTCAAAAACAATAGGGCTCTTCGTATTTGCATACCAAACATCCTCCCGAAATTTGGTTTCAATCCGCTCATCCGTTTGACCTGTATAGAATTCACAGACTAACAGATGCACAGAGTTTTTTCAAAAATATGTTTTTTGGATTCGTGGGACCTCAAAACGGAAAGAAATTGTAAAATTTTTAAAAAGTGATTTTTGACCTAAGCTAGTACCATTCCCCACTTGTGGGTTGGAATGGTAAAATAACCAATATTTTCTTATAGCAATCTATGTAAGTTTGTATTTACGGATGTTCCACTGTAGCGCCTAAACTATTCATCCGATTTTTATAAATAAGGTGTCAATCAATTCATTACTATGGTCTGGGTAATTTAGACTACATTTATTTTTTGAATTTTGGTCCCAGGGGTGAGCAAATTGAAAATAAATATAAAATAAGTTCAAAAAAATAATTTAAATAACAATTAAGAAAATATTCTCATCTGAGGATAGCCGTGGTGGTATGGCACCTCATATATATATGGACATATGGCGCCCTCTAGCCTAAAGCTTATGATCGCTTACTATTGTTAAAATGTATTGTTTTGTTAAGGTAGGTGGCATACAACCACGGCTATCCTCAGATGAGAAAATTTTCTTGTTGCATACTTTTCAGTAGTCGGGTTTTAGTTTTTGAAGTTAATTTTTTATTTATTAGTTGAGCCACATGCGAATCGCGAGTTATATACTGTTCAATATTTTAATAATCAATATTAATATTTTTCTGGAATACCCTAAATCCAGCTCTGGAAAGGCCAACGCTAATAGACCAGTCATTCTAAATTTTTCAGCTGTTTACCGATATACAGTAAACCAAAATATGTAAATAATCGGAAATTTTCCGTGGAATTCAATGCTGTATTTTTAAAACAACTGACAGTATTGGGTCTTACCGAAAATTGGGGCCAAATTTGGTCAAAAACAGTTTTTTGCGTTTAAAAAAAACATTCTTTGGAATGAGAAAAGTTTAATACAAAAGTTATAGAATTAATTATTACGGATCGATCTAGCTTGGTCCAAAAAATTCGAAAATGAAGTGGCAATTATTAAAAACCGTTAAAAATCGCTGTTTTTTGAAACGCTAGTATCTCTTTGAAAAAAAATAATCTTCAAGCGATACTTGGTGAAAGTGTAGCCTTTTGCAATCCAAACAAAAGCGTTTTTGAAAATTTAAAAAATGCCAATAACTCATAAACCCGTTAGTTTTTATAAACGTTTTGGGGCTTAAAATTTTCTTTAATAGTTGCCGTAATGTTTGCAATTACTGCGCGTCTTTTTAATTGATCGGTAATGTGCGAAAAATCGGTTGTAAAATCGGTATTTTTTTCTATAAAAAAAATTAAATATCTTCAAAAATTGAAATTTTCTACAATCGTCATTATTGCCATTTAATAGCTGGTATTTTTCTGTGAATTTAAAAAAAAATCAACCCTCCGACTTTCTGGAGCCAAAATAATTTTTTTTTTTTATTTCCTGTGGCGTCATTTTACAATAATAAGGGCTGAAATTTACATGAGTTACAGTTTAATACTTGTAGATGAAATAAAAAATTACCAGATCCAAATCGGTCATCACTGAGCACTGCAAAGTTAGTAACATGAGCTGATCAGCACCGTGGCATAGAACATTAGCACTATAGGTGGAGTGAATGAGAACAAACTCCCACTGACTTTCTCTTCATAATGCTTGTGTTTTTATCAGTTTTTCGTTAATATTGCAGCGGCAAATTAATTGATAATAGTGATTGGGTTATTCAGAATTGCAAAGGAAATAACAATTTTTTTTTAATTCGTGTATTTATCTAAAAAACTTGTAGTACTTCTAGTCTTGTCGCTTCCTACTAGAATCAATCAGTTTGTTCAACCTTGTCAATTCCGTGCCTTCTTCGACTGATTTGTCGCATAAAAGACAGATATGCACTGGCTGATCTGGTCGAGCAGACATTTTATCCAAATAATCTGTTATTAATACATGTAGATGCAAGTGTTGGCTATTAATAATGCATATAATATAATATGTTCGAAAGAATTGATATCGTATCCAAAATATTGATTAACAACGAATAAACGAAAAAGAAAAAAACGTGTATGTGATCTTAACGTAGTGCTGTAGGTTATACACATGATGCGCACGCGATTATTCATGTCTATTATTAATAATGAAATAAAACCACAATACAATAATGAAAATATACGTATTATATGCATAAGTTAAAAGGAACGTACCTATATCTATGAACTTGTGTTACTGACTTACCAGTGCTCAGTGATGATCGATTTGGATCTGGTAATTTTTTATTTAATCTGTAAGTATTAAACTGTAACTCATGTAAATTTCAGCCCTTAATATTGTAGAATGACGCCACAGGAATTAAAAAAAAAATTATTTCGGCTCCAGAAAGTCGGAGGGTTGATTTTTTTTTTTAATTTACAGAAAAATACGAGCTATTAAATGGCAATAATGACGATTGTAATAAATTTCAATTTTTGAAGATATTTAATTTTTTTTATAGAAAAAAATACCGATTTTTCGCACATTACCGATCAATTAAAAAGACGCGCAGTAATTGCAAACATTACGGCAACTATTAAAGAAAATTTTAAGCTCCAAAACGTTTATAAAAACTCACGGGCTTATGAGTTATTGGCATTTAAAAAAAAATGCTTTTTTTTTCGAAAAAATCGGTTTTTGCAATAAAATTTTCATTATTTTTCAAATTTTCAAAAACGCTTTTGTTTGGATTGCAAAAGGCTACACTTTCACAAGTATCGCTTGAAGATTATTTTTTTTCAAAGAGATACAAGCGTTTAAAAAAACAGCGTTTTTTGACGGTTTTTTAATAATTGCCACTTCATTTTCGAATTTTTTAACATCGGACCAAGCTAGATTGATCCGTAATAATTAATTCTATAACTTTTGTATTAAACTTTTCTCAATCCAAAAAATATTTTTTTTAAAACGCAAAAAATTGTTTTTGACCAACTTTGGCCCCAATTTTCGGTAAGACCCAATACTGTCAGTTGTTTTAAAAATACAGCATTGAATTATACGGAAAATTTCCGATTTTTTTACACATTTGGTTTACTGTATATCGGTTACGAAAAATTAACATTACGTTCAAAATAGAATAACTGGTGTATAATGTCAATTCACGTCCATTGCAGAATTATTTATTAAGTAATGAGCGAGCTCTGGTAATTTGTGTTTTGAAGAGAGAATGCTTGTTAGTTGTCTCTGTAAATACAAAAAAATATTTTATTAATTTATCAGTATTTATTTAACTCTTAAAATTTCGTCAAAAAAACTTATGCGTTTTATTTGTTACAGGAGCCCCGCACGTCTCAGCTCCCGTCGGATCAGGAAGATGATTCTACATCTATGAAAAGCGGAGAACTTGATGAAAAGGGTAAGATTTCTAAAGTGTATTTAATTAATTCGACAATAAGTTTTTGAATGATATATTTATTTTCGTAAATGATCACATAAAAGTTTTATAGCAAAACTACATTTATTTTATTTTTTTATTTCTTAATTGGAAATAAAAACAGTTTTAAGAAAGTTGAAAATATCTTCAACTTTATACATCGATTAATTAATAAGTTTATAGAGGATCAAAATCACTTGAATAACACGTTGAATACTGTTGACGAAAGAACTAAGACTACTAAGATATATGCTAGATTTCCGATCGTTAAGAACTTGTCCTATAAGATCAACAGACTATTTCATAACACAAATATTAAGTTGGTGTTTTATAACTTACATAAATTAGGCAGGGTATTCACAAGACTTAAAGATAAAAACACCTATCTTTCATCAGTCATTATTTATAGAATACCTTGTGAATGTAGTAAATGCTATATTATTTTTGAAAAATTAAAAAAATGGCATTTTTTTTATTCAAAAGCTCAATTGAGAGTTATTGCGTGTAGAAGAAAAAATATGTCGCAGTCAACTTGGTTGATGTGATTTGATTAGTTATAATTTTAATGGCAAGATAGCACTGGCGTTTTTTAAAAATAACTTTACTTAAAGTCAATGTCGATTATTATCGGTGTAATAGTTTTTTACACCTTGAATTTGTTAGTTTAATAATAAATTTTGTTATATGGGCTATGTGCACAGAGGCGGAGTTACAAATTTTTCGATGCGAGCGTTTGGGGTGAGCGCTAGGGGAAACTTCGAACTCCAATTTTCCGTATGTCAGTGAGCAATGTTTATTAAAAGTGAAAGTAGTTATAATTTTATAAAGTTTTTTAATTACAAAGAAAACATAGGAAAACTAAGCGATCTGGAAATGCTTGTTGTGTTCCGGGCTGTTGCTCTGATGGCGATTTAAGTAAAATAAAGACCATTGGCGCCCTGATTTGACGTTCCGCTGTCAGTGTAAACAAATTAACATCAGTTTTCCTTATTACATTTTTTTTTTTGACACATCACGGCCAACTAAAGTTTTTGACTTATCACCTTAGAAACATGCCGCGATTTCCATAAAAAGTTAGTTCAATAATTCTCTATTACCCACTAGCGGCGCTAATAGGCTTCGTGCACACAGCCTATATCTATGTATGGTTTAATGACATTAATGTGAGGTTAGTTTTTCGACATTATATTTTCATACATACTTCAAATTCAAGCAGTATGTGAAATTTTTATATGACATCCTTCGTGATATTTAGTTTTGATCATTGTTTAATACTAAAGATAAGTGATTTAATTTGAATATTGTTGTAAATTTTTGTTGTAATTTTAGCAACAGTGGGTGTACCGGAAACAACAGTCGCGGGAGAAGAGAGGATAGCGGAGAGCGGCAAACGTGGGGCAGGGGCTGAACCAGCACCAGCGACCGACAGAAAGAAACTTAAAAAAGATGAAACGATTGAACCGTCAACGGTACCCTCTGCTTCTATATTGGATACATCTAATGATAAAAAACCTGTAAGTTTGTTTTAGTTTTTTAATGAAATATTTGAAATGTGAAATGCATTTTCAGCAAAATTGGCACGTTATAACTATAGGTAGTTTAGATCAGTATTTTATTATCATTTTTTTGCGGTCCTTCATAGAACGCTTAGAAAAATATTGAATTTTGTTCATTTGTTTAGCCTACCAAGAAAACAGAAGGTGATCGTAGATCGTCACGTGATAAAGGTCCAGCGCCGGCTCCACCACCTCTTCAAACCCCACAAACATCGTCTACTGAAAAGGGTCCTGCGCCCCCACCGCCTACAAGCCAAGTTCTTGCAGCATCAACTTCATCGCCAGCAACAGCTGCTTCGCCTATGCAATCCACAGCTCCGCTCACGCCCCCGTTGTCTCCACTGACTCCTCCAACAACACCTCCCGGTGAGGACAGAGCTGACGCAGCAGCAACGAGAAAACAGCTAGAGAATAAGATAAGCGAAACTCAGCAGGAAAATGTATCCGTCCAGAAAAACACCAAACAAAATGATTTTATTAAGGACCGTCCCAAAAGTCTACACGAGTCAGCTGTACCTAATTTTAATGATAAAGAACGGCGACGAGGTAGTGTTCATGAGCTGATGAGCTCGAATGAAAAAGATGACGGAACCACAAAAATTATTATGACTACAGTAGATAGGAAACAAATCAAAAAGGAGTCGCAGCAAATCAAAGTCGCGGTGGAAAACAAAATAACGCCTTTAATACCGGAGCGCGAACAATCCAGAGACAGTTCTCCGATTAACGGAAAACAATCGCCTCCAGGTACAGTAGTTGTTTCGACACCGCAAAACAAATCAACAATCACAATAACGTCTGAGCTTCCCGATATGTCGAATAGTCTTGCAAGCAACATTAGTCAAGTAACTGTAGTCACGACGCATCCTCCAATTTTGATGGACAGTCCACCGAACTCGAACGAGGTCATTGTAATTTCAAACGAGACGAACAAAACGCAAATTAACGAAACGTCTACCGATGACGATTGTTATCCGTCGCTGGATTCGCTCGAATTTCCTAATCCAAAAGCAATAACTATCGAGTCGCCAAGAAGAGTGAAAGGCCAGAAGCTGGACGAAAGTGAAGTCATCATAGTTAGTCCGAGTTACATAAACGTTAATGATTCAACTGTTCTAGAGTCGACGACAGATAATGAAGACAAAGAATTGTTGGATATGAGTCATGTGTCTGTTGTGACGGTAGGAGAGGAAGATGTCAAAGTGAAAGATTCCGCTTCGGTCATATACGATCGCAAAGCTGGCGGCGATAACAGATTACGAGGATCGAGCAGCAGCGATTTGTCTACTAATCGTAGCGATTCTGGTGATGAAATGAAGATTTCAGGCGTTATTGTAGAAGGAGCGGTTGTAAATCCATCACAAAAAATGAACGGACAGGCAGTACAGTCGCTGAGCGGGGACGATATACATATCGTCGTTAATAAATCGACTAAAGTTAAGAAAAGTGAGAAACGCACCTCTCCGGACTATTTCGAAACAGGCTCGAGATCGCACAGCGAATGCGGCTCGGTCAGAAGTAGTGGAAGTCCGCCTTCCGGTACGAGCAAGAGCTTAGATCGTTCGGATGCCGAAAGTATCTCGACGACGATCAGTCAAGATAGTCGAGGCAGTAATAAGGAGAATCGTCAAAGACCTCAAAATTATTCCGGAGAGATGGAAGAAAACGTTGTGCTACGTAGAAAATCTGAATACGCTCAGAGAAGCGAAAAAACTAGACGCCAACATAAAGAAGAACTGGAAATTAGAAATCTGAAAAAGAAAACTCGAAAACGAACGAGGAAGTTCGAAATCGACGGAGTAATTGTCACAACTACAACGAGTAAAGTGATTTACGGAGATGAAGAAAATGGCAGAGTGTACGACGATCATATTTTTAGGAAGCAGGAACTGCGCGAATTAAAAATGTTACAGAAACAAGAACAGAAACAGTTTCAGGATTTGTCTTTAAAGGAAAGTTTGGCCAGGCAAGAGCAAGAGAAACGGTTCGATCAAGAAAGACTCAGTTTAGAACGCACTTACGAAGCCGATTTGGAAATGTTAGGACGACAGCAGAAACAACAAGTCGAACGAGCCGAAGCTCAGCAAGAAGCTGATTTGAGGGCGACGTCGAAAAAAATACGCGCCGAACAAGAACGTGAATTGAAACAGTTCCGAGAAGGTCTCAAACAAGAACTGAGACTTTTGAAACAGGAAGTTGACATGATGCCGAAAGATAAAAGAAAAAACGAGTTCCGAGTAAGAAAAGAACGGTTAGAGAGAGAGCACGAAGAGAGAGAGAAAAAGTTCTTAGAAAAACTGAACGAAAGTCACGAAAGTTGTTTGAGAAGATTGAGCGATTCGCACAGAGAGAAAATAGCTTTAATGGATCGTCAATTCTTGCAACAAAAACAACAGCTGATGCGAGCCAGAGAAGCAGCCGTTTGGGAATTAGAAGAAAAACAAATACATGAAAAACATCAGTTGTCAAAAAGACAACTGAAAGATATATTTTTCCTACAAAGGCATCAGATGTTGATACGGCACGAAAAAGAATTAGAACAAATAAAACGAATGAATCAGCGGAAAGAAGACGAACTACTGAAAAAGCAAGCGGTTGAGAAGCGTTCGTTGCCGAAAAGAATACGTTCGGAAATGAAAGCCAGAGAAATGATGTATAGAGAATCTATACGTATCAGCATGTCCGCGTCGCCTGACCCGGAAGCCGAAAGAATGGAACTTAAAAAGGTATGTGATAATGAATTGTTTACTAATCGTACACCTACTAGAGTTGCGTCGAGGGCTCAGTTATTTCTTGGTACTCAACTATTCCACCAAGTACCTGTTGAGACCAAATATTATCACTACCCGGCGGAGTAATAAAACAAGGATCACAAACATTTTTTTCTTTACCTCGAACAATATTGTGTGATTATAAAGGTTTCATATTAAAAATTAATTTGAAACTTTGGGGGCATTCGTTTTGGGCGCTTACCCGCTTTCAGCGCTGTTAAGCGATGTTTTTAGATTTAGTGTTTAAGTTGATGCTGTAAGCGCTGACAAAGCGCGCTTATGCTGGAGCTCAAACGATCGGTACAACGCTCACAAGACACAAACGCATAACCTCTCGAGTTTGTGCAGCAAAAGCGTCAGCGCCAAATCGTGCTAACTACTAAAACGAACACGGTATAAGTGTTTTGAGCATTTGTTCGTGTCATGTTTAAGGCATCTTAACCTAACTTTTGTGTGCACTGAAAGCAAGTGAAACAAAAAATTATTTTTTCTATGAAAAATGGCAAATTGATATAGAAGATCCATTATTGCTTGAAAAATGCCTAAATTATTTACATCTGCCATAATGATGCCAACTGACGTTTACTCGCGCTTATCCCAAAGCGAACGGTATTTTAAGAGTATTCGTCCCTGCAAATACATACCCCCTGCACCCTTCATCTTAAATCTTTTCCCCTCGCCTAAAAACGGTTCGCGCTCTCCCGACGCTATTTTTAAAGCTAGAGGGTTCTGGTAAACGCCAAATGAAAGACAAAGAATCAGACTACAGATCCTTTAGGCGAATTTTTTGAAAAACAGTTTCGCCTACGTGTGAAATATTACGTAACTTATTATTTTTTTCAAAAGGTTGTAAGTTTTTTCAGGATTTTTTTTTCAAAAAATTCGCCTGAAGGATCTGTAGTCTGATTCTTTGTCTTTCATTTGGCATTTACCAGAACCCTCTAGCTTTAAAAATAGCGTCGGGAGAGCGCGAACCGTTTTTAGGCGAGGGGAAAAGATTTGAGATGAAGGGTGCAGGGGGTATTTGCAGGGACGAATACTCTTAATGAGTAACGTTAGCGTTCAAAAGCCAAGACGAATGTCAATAAATCGCGCTCATAAGTGTAAGCTCCCAAAACGAATGCACCCATAGAAGTACTGAGTAAGGTATTTTAATCAAAGATGGAAGTCATGGAAACTTTTCCAATACCGATGTTTGTTATTTCTTTTTTTTTAGTTTCAAGAAAATGAAAAGAAACGGTATCAGGCCGAACAACAGAGATTTGAGTTGAAACATCAACGCCAATTAGAAGAATTACGTGCCACGAGTGACGCGACTATTCGTGAATTGGAGCAGTTGCAGAACGAGAAGCGTAAAATGCTCATGGAACATGAGACCGAGAAACTCAAGCAGAGCGAAGAAGCTCACAGCCGGGAACTCAGGGAATGGAAAGCACAACTTAAGCCAAGAAAACAGGTACTTATTTTGTTTTTTCAGCACTATGCTTTTATTTTCTTATTTAGTCTTTTTTCGCTCTCGTTTTATAATAGAACTAAACTTCGCTATTCACTTTGACAGTTTAGAAATTAAATATAATCAAAATGTTAATTTTCGCGTTGAGTTATGGCAGGGACGCTCAGAGTATGTTAATTTTGAGAAATACAGTTTCTAAATCGTCTTTTTTGATATACATAATGGGTTTGAAAAAATTATTACAGACAAAAATAATTAAATTTAATACGACACTAACAAAGTTAAAATAACCTAAACAGTCAATTTCGGTTAGAAAAGAACAGGTGAATAATCTGAATTGTTTTGTTAATTTTTAAATAACCAAATTGCGAATTAGCATAGTAAGAAACAGATGTCCGGCTATTATTTTTTTTTAATTTGATAATGGAATATGTAAAAGTTTATTATCTATTTTAAACTAAGGGCTACGCTTGCATAATAAGTTTTTCATGTAAATTAAACAAATTTCTCAGTACACCTTGCGTTGTATTATAATTAATTTTTCTGTAAAGCTATAACATTTTTAATAGCCACTTGCACCAAATTCAATAAATATTATGGGAATTTAGTTATCGATAAAAATGTATTTTTTCACTTATGAAAATCAGAAGTTTGAA
Organism: Xanthostigma xanthostigma; assembly: GCA_963575645.1. NCBI lineage: Eukaryota > Metazoa > Arthropoda > Insecta > Raphidioptera > Raphidiidae > Xanthostigma > Xanthostigma xanthostigma. The sequence continues at coordinate 47,412,269 of OY754464.1, forward strand.
CTTAAATTTGTCAAACTGATGTAAACAAATGATATTCTTAAATCTAGATTCAGATTTTAAAATGTCGACCTAAATGGAGATTTCCATTTAGTTGAAAACAAATAACATTCATAAATCTAGATTTAAGTATCAGAAACCCAGCATATATATGCCTCGTTTCAAAATAGTGAAAGTGAAAAAGGCTATCTTATATAAGTAAAAATATGTTATTGTACCTAATTCCGATACAGGGGCGAACTATCCCATCGCTAAATTAGCTGGTGGGCCCTTCTTATTTTGAGTACGTATTGAAAAGCTACATAATGCGTTAAAAGTTCAAACATACTTGGCTTAAAATGTCATGCTTAATAATGGAGTCTTTTTAATCACTGCTCGAAGGACCCCTGAATTAGGCCGTCTTTGCTGCAATAGGTGGTGCAAGTGGACATAAAACTAAAATAGCGCCTGTTAACAATGGTGGTGCTGTTGGAACTATTTTAAGTTGACGTTTGATTTGCTTATAATGTAATCGTCCTCGTCATTAAAATCTAAATAGTGAATTTCTCTCAAACATCTTAAGAAACAACCATAAATTCGTAAATGAAATTCATTTAATTTTTATTGAGATTTCGAATTGGAATTCGACATTCCGTGTGCCTTTCAAAAGATACATTACGACCCAGTTTCAACTCATTTGAATTGGAGCTATTTAGAATATGTAATCTAGACGCCAACTTAAAACAGTTTTATTTTGATGTACATTGCCTTCATTTCTCACTAAATTCTGTAACATCGATCGATAATTTCTTGTCATTATAATTTCAAACTGCTTTGTAATAATAGCTTTAAACACCGATGAACTTTTTTTTTAATTTACACATTTTTTATTTGTAAATAATAGAAAAATTCAGTTTCTTTTTTCCGCACAAAATCTTTTTTTTTAAAAAGCGTGTCCATAAAATGATTTACTTGCGAATTACGATTGTACAGGATTTTACTTCTTAAGGTTATACACCCGATAGAGCAATGTATAGATAATACGCTGAAATTTTAATATGTTAATTATGGATATCTCATACATTCAACTGCATATTTTAAAAAACATTGACCGTCTAGTTTTCAAGATAGTAATTATTAAAAATGCGATTTTTAACACAGTGATAAATGAGAAGACTGCCCGGAAGTGTATATAAAAATAAGATTAAACCAAATTGACTATAGACAAACTTTTAAAAAACTGATTATTCGAAAGTTTGACTCGTTTAGATAACGTAAAAATTAAAAAAACTAAACTTTCCCGTGCAGTTTTGGAGAAATATTAATTAAAAATTTTCGAAACAACTCTCAAAATCTCTATTTTCTAGATTTGAATTATATCACCATGAAAACCACATTACACGAAATGTTTTTCATAAATTTTGTTTTTATTAAAAAAATTTTTTGACGTTGCTAATAACTAAAACTTGAAAATTGGATATTATCTCATTTACCGTGTATTAAAAACTGCATTTTTAATATCCAATATCTCAAAAACTATACGTCTAACGGTTCAAAGGTTTTTAAAAACAAAACGTCAGATAAAATCTTTCGTGTACACTGGGCTTAATGAAATATACTGCTAAAGTCACAACTTTATGATAATATGTCAAATGTTTAAGTATTAATTTCTTAAATATTAAAAAATAAAGCTGCGATCTACAGAATATACTATTTCCATAAGAAATAATAATTTACCAAGTCATATATAACATTTTTTTATTACAACAAAATACGGACGCAGTCTTTACTAATACGGTCGAGGGTGTATAACCTTAAGTTCCTTGGTGACATCCCAATGTTGCCGACCAAAAAAAAAAAAAAAAACTGGTGACTTGGATTATTTTGTAATGATTTTACTAAAAATTCAAAAAGCCTGTACAACTCATAGCAGCACATTAATGGTATAATTAGCAGTACTGCTAAAGTCATTAAACGAAAGAGTTGGTTGAACCGTTAAAGTTATTTAAAAAAACGAGCAGGGCCGACAACACTATTGAGTCGAAAAAATTATGAAACAAAAGAGCTTTAAAATTTGCAGAACATCGTCATGGTTGGCAACACTGTAAAGTTCTTAAAACTATTAAATGAAAGAACTTTAAAAATTGCGTGTGGTGGTTTCATACTACGCATGAAATAGTTTTACTGCATGTTCTTTTCTTTTTTGCATGTATTCTAGAAAGTGGAAAAGGCGTGCGAGGAAGAAATGAATAAATACTTAAAGAAGTATTCGTTGACGCGCGCTTATCACAACTCGTCAACAGACACTGCTATATTTGATATCAACATGGACGGATTCGCTTCACTCAGATCTCGCAGCGATTATCAAAACTCAATAGCTTCCGATACACTGTCCACTAATTCTTCCCTCGGAAAATCGTCACTTAGCGATTTTTCATTTTTCAACAGACGGTACAAATATGTCAGACCCAAATCTCATTTGTTTTCCTTGCCCCATGTTCCTAGTCTAGAACATAGCACGTCAACGATCGGTTCAAAAACAAAATCGATATCGTCTTCGACTTTATCATTAAACAGTACAATAGATCGCGAAAGCGAAATGAACGAAATCACGAGAAGACCAAATAAAAAAATCGAATACAGACCTCAGTCGATGTATAGCGGTTCTTTCAGTTTGGAATCTGCATCGCGTAACGATACTGTCATTAAGATCGTTAAACAAAGAAGTGTCGACTGTCCGGATGATTCTGCCGCTTAATTGTCTATAATAGATGTCTTTGGTATGTTAGTGTAGATTAGATAACGTGAAATTTGCACTGAAAAGCGTGCGTTAGGTTTACTGAAAGTGTACACTGTCGGTACACTTGTAGCAGACGAGCTAGTGATTCTAAACATGTTCTGAGTAGATTGTACATGCGCATTACAAATTAGATAAATGACGTACGTGACAGATTTCACAAGGTCAGTGTATCTTACACTATTGTATAGCAAACGCAATAGTGCCAAAAGTGTTCACATTTTTACCCTGAAAGACGATACCAAACACACCTATTATCATTTCGCTTTGTATGCTTGCCTTCTATCTATAGTTAATGATGCTTTCAATACATTTTGTAGTTTGCTGCATGGTATATAATTATTATGCTTAGAGATTATGAATTATGTGTACTGAATTTTGTGTCCTATGTATTTATTCCATCTCCCGATCCAACATAGTTTTATAATGTAAACGAGTACATTCCGTCCATGTGTTTTCCGCTTTTTATACATATTATGTATTATGCCTTCTATATAACTTCTTAGTTAATATTCAGTAATTACAATGAAGTACTATAATTTTGTTTTATTCTTCTTTTCATTTTTGCGTACATTTACAGTTAATAAATGCGTTCAGATTATTTTTACACTACATTTGTTACCCTATTTTGTGAGATCAAAACCAACGTTTATCAGTTACATGGTTTAGTGTTTCAGTGACGCATTTGTTTAGGTGATTTAGCGCCATCTAATGATAAACTTTTCAACGCAATAATCCATTTTGTAACGTAGTTTTCCATTTCCATTTCTGTTTGTAGAACGTTATCGCTGACATGTTTGTCATTTGTTTAAAGCTTATTTAAATCTTTGGTCCAAATGTTTTTTTTTTTTTTTTTGTTTTGTGGAAAAATTTTAAGAGGTTATAACGCGTTTGGATGCATAAAATGCAATGTTATGATAGATTAATTATAATATATGCTTATATGTCACTTGAATCAATGGAAACCAGTAAAAGTGCATAATATCGGTTACATTGCAATATTCATTTTATAATCTTGTTAATTTAGATATTGTGGATTAGACATATTTATTTATTTTGTATTTATAAAAAGAGTAATGTATTTTGTTACATTGCGTTAACATAAACTCCATACTTATTTAATAATTGTGATTAAGGTGCCAAAAACTTTCTTTTTTTTTAATTAAAAAAAAAAAACAAACAAATAATAAACTCCAATTTTTTATTGGGAGAAATTAGATAAATTAAATATAACTTCATTTATTTTTCATAAGCCAGGGTAGTGTATTGTTTAAATTTTGACAGGATTTATTTCGTTGAATGTACTGTAGAACAAATGAAATACGCTAATAAAAAAGTGTATTTTGAATTATACACCAGTGCGTTTGCTTTGTAAAATTCTCTTTCTCCATTTTTTCCCTTGTCCTCAATAACCCTAACCTAGCTCATGATATTTTACTAACATTGCATCAGCTTCAAAAACATGAAAGGTTAGTTATGTAAAATATTTTTTAATCTGTATCTAATTAAAACTCAACAAAATTTCACCACATCTATCGATTTTAATTTGGAAACAAAGTTGGATAAAATAAAGAAGCCACGTTCCGAATATTTTTTAAATGACCTTCAAAGCAGGCGAGATTTTAGAATTGTCTAAATGTGACGAAAAGGTTAGACCTTTAAATTGCTGTAATGAGGTCCGAACTTTTCAGCATGTTGCTGCTGAATCCTGACCAATTTTTTGGCGAGTACAATTTTTTTTATTTTTTTACAGTTGTAAAACACTGACCCACCAGATATTTGCTTATGTACCCTGCTGGTTCGGTCAATGCCTAGTTCGGATCAGTCTTCATGGTCGAAAATTCCTTGTTCAAACGTTGCCACTTGTAGAATAGTACTGACTGTGCTCTAACATTAAATTTACAGCTTTTTAAAAAAATCTAAACATTGAATCGCAAATAATGCCCACATTTGCTATAAATGTCAATGTGATATGAAAAAAATTATTTATATACTTGATTTTCTGATAATTCTACTGATAAAAAAATACACCACACTGAACTCGCCTCAAAAGTTAAAAAAACAATTTTTTAATCTATAATCTTCATTGGTCATGGTGCATGAATTGTATATATAATAAAACTTCATTTGCTTTATTTGTGCAAGAATATATTATTTTTCTCTTTTCGTACACTCAATAAATAAACAAATTGGTTCACTTTTACAGTGACGTCAGTGACAAAGTATACTATTCAGTCTAATTATGTATTTATATTAATTCTTAATTGTTTTTTCTTCAGAAATTGGAAGAAACGTTTGCTCAGCAATTAGACATGCAGGAGCAACTGTACGGACCGATGTCTCCGCCGTTGACGCTCCCGAGCGATCTGTCGGACTTGCAAAGAGATCCGACTCAAATAGGTTCGACTCGTAGTAGTTTATCATCAGTTTCGGAAGGATAGTTTGTTGCATTTTTCATATTTAAGGTAATAATTTAATATAATGATTAATTGATTACGAAAAGTCGAAAAACATCATGTCAGTTTCAATCATTTCTACATAACCAAAGATAACAAAAAAATACAAAGTTCATGTTCATTTGTAAATGCCTAACGGGTAATAGCCAAACTAAACTTATATTTTATGTCATTAGTGACATCTACCGGTGCTTCCAGAAATATTGCACAGTGACGTTCTAAATTTTCTTTAGATGATTGATAAATACTTTCCTTCCGTCATGTTGAATAACATTTTCCATTTTTGTGCAAAGAATCAGTTTTTCCGTCTTTTGTTGTGTATAAGAATAATTACAGTGTAAACGTTAGGTGATAACAAAACAAATGCTATGGCAAAAAACAAGCATTAGTTTATTTGGCAAATTACCTGCTGAATTTCGTACGTTGGCGCTACTAAAATTTAATTCTTAAATACTATGTTGACTCGTTTTAAAAAAACAGGCACAAAACCTTGAACTGCAGTTTTACTAATGGTTGAAATTGACTTTCCTCGGACGTGAAATTGCATTTAATATATAATGTTTAAAATCGGACAATTGTATAGAATATTTTTGTCTCAAAAGTAAATATTATAATCATTATGGCTGTTTGTTCGTACTGCACTGATTAAAATAATTTTTTTCTGTTTTACGTATGTTCGATTTTTATGTTTGTTCTATATAGCAAAACAAAACTATTTGCTTATACTATTAACCTAAGAGTAATGTCATCGAGTATGATAAAACATGCTTCAGTAGGGTCTAAAGAAAAAAAAAAAATTAAAACGAACACCAAAACAGAGGCCTCCTGTGCGTAGAATAATTTAATATTTTGTGTCTTTATAGTATTCAGTTGTTAATGTAATGTTACAGCAGTGGTTAAACAAAATTCTATTATTGATAGTACAAAATGCATGTTCAATGCAATATGTTTACAAAATTTAAATCTTTGATTTTAACGGTCATATAATAATTTTTAAACGTACTGGAAGTAAAAAATTGAATTATAGAAAAAGATAAAATTTTGTCGTCTTTTTTCCAAAATAAATTATTTTGTTTTTTGTATCGATACCGTTGACGATTACGCATTGGTGACACAAATGCAGATGGCGCTGCTCACTCGGCACGTTCTGAGCGTGGCGTGCAGATGCCACGTGTTTTGCTGCTCACTCGGGGCGTTCCATTTGTTGTACCATGGCAATTTTGAGTTAACGAAATGAGCCAGCGCCTGAGTTACTGAGTTAACGCAAGAAATTTCGCTGATTTACCCATGTCTAACTGCATGTTCGCTGGTCAAATTCGCGGACTGTTTGAAACTGATTGTAGCAGTGCTGGCAATTCTAGGATCCTGAAAACTACTAGAACCAAGTTCAAACAGGATCAGTCCAAAGAGACTGAGGATTTGACCAACAAACACACAGTTTCGACCGAAGAGCTCTGTATTGCCGACACGCTTTGGGAGTTCATAACTTACAAACACAATTTATGATGTTAATTGACCGTCAATTAGAAATCGATTGAAGAAATATGCGTAATATGCGGAAACATTTTTTGAAGTACTAAAACGAAATAATTGTGGGTTTTTTGTGTTCAAACAAAACAAAAATATAAAGAATAGACAATTTTTCAGTCTGCTTTTGTTATAAATATTTTCGTTGTCTAAATTTTTATAGATTTTATAATTCCGTTGTCGGCAAGCAGTATGATCGTGTGATTTTTAAGATAATTGAAGCAATACTACGTGTATAAATTATTGAAAATAGAACGTTAATATTTTTGCTGTAAACGCACCGAATTTTCAGGTCGTGTATCTAATTTTTATATTCTTATAAATGAAAAATTAAGCTAAACTTCGGCTTTATGATCAGGGCATATCCAAGAGTACAAAGTATTCAGAAAATTTCAGGTTAGAATTTAAATGTACGATATCAAAGAGCCGTATCGTTTGTTTCGGTCAAAGATTGTCAGTTTTATGTTTTTGTTTTGTAAGTCGATGTTTTAGCTAAGACGTTAACATTGAATACCCAATATAAAATATTTTAATACAATCAATTATAGTAAAAGGGTCTGATTTCTTACCATCGAGTGTTACATTTTTTATGTATATAATCACAATACATACTAATATATTTTTATTTTTCTTGTGCTGCGTTTCTGGTTCGACTCTACTAAATATATTTAAAATAGTATACCAGAAACCATCAACTTACACTTCTGGACATGCCCTAGAGGTGCAAAAAGTGGAATGTGTGGTCATTCTCTCTCTCAGACTAGTAGAAACAAATTAGGCCACACGCATACTCTATCTTCTAACTGAAAAAAAAAAAAACTACAATGATATATAATGGCGAAGGCATGTCCACTAGTGTACACTAGTGTACGTCAATGCCAGAAACCGAATATTAGTGGAGCATTTTTTGCTTGACTAGAAAAAAAACAATTCATGACTTATATTTAAAAAAAAAAACACAATCGCTTGGTTATTAGTATCTAGTCGCAATAAAACAGAAGACTAAATACAAAGGTAAAAACATATTTTGCAAACAAAGTAATATCAAACATTGCATATTATTTAATTTAATGTTATAATAATAGAGAAATAACGATTATGTAAAGATGTATATTATTATTATTATTATTATTTTTAACTAAGTTCCATAGTAAATATAATTTTCGAGTGTTTTCGAAAATTTGTACATACATATCGACTAGATATTTTATAGTGTATTTAGGATATTGTTGGTAATTTTTAATCCTGTTTCAATTGTTTTCGGTAATGAACAGACGAAAAACGTGAATGTTGTGTGCAGATTTTCACAAACTCAGAAAGCTTTAATTGTTGGAAAATCAATTTTACTACTTCTGTAAAATGATATGAAAGTTTTAATGTATAATTTTCGCGTCGAAAAACTTACATAAAAAATCTATATTAGAATACTCTGATTTTATTCAATTATAATCAGCTGTCAAGTATAAAAGTGACAATTGTGCATGTATTGTTACCAATTTCATCTCATTCAACATATTTTGTAAACGCATTTTATAACAGTTGCGAAATAACAGCAAGTTATATAATGCAAACACTGCCACGTACAGTGAATTAGCGTTTTTTTTTTGTCTTTTCATTACGAAATACTATTATTTGTTTGGTTAAGGACACTGAACTGAATATAATAATTTAATTAATGGAATAGAAAGAAATGGAGATTTAACTTTTGAAAGATGAAAGTGATAATCGCTTTGCTCAGTATTGGTATGTTTTAAAATTTCATAATACAACCGATGTTAAATAAAAAGAACATTCTGTATAAAATTTTAATGGAGAGAAGAAATGCAATGTAATATATTTTATGTGAAAAAATGAGTCAATTGTTTTACTTTTGGTGTTGTTCGGAAGACTGTGTGGAATTTGAGTGAACTTGGTAATCTACAAAAATATTTATATCAGATATATATTCGTATATATTTTTCTGCTGTTCTTAAAAATCAATTATTTCCAAAGTGCTTCTTTAATCTATTGTTTTAACTAATGCAAAATGCATAAAATTCAAAAACACGTTACGTTTTAATACTAATGCTAGGTTGCAGAAAGTATTGTAATTAGATTTGACAATGACCTTAGATTGTGATCATACAACAAAAGTTTGTATACATGTCGTGAAACTGTCTGTCAAGTAGAACATTAGATTGTACTCACATAAAAACAAATAGTTGATCTAGATAGAAAGTGATCGCTTTTCAAGCTAAATTTTGATCAAAATGCGTAGAAAAGAGCTCTGTTGAAGTAGAAATTGCACAAAAAAAAAAAAAATGTTAAGGCAGTTGTTGCATGGTTTGATTTAATGAAAGATTTTAACGAAACTTTAACAATAAGAGAACATAAATAGAACTGTACCTACACTTACAAATGTAATCATTGACAGTTTCTGTTGGGTGTGAAAAAAAAAACAAATTATTTTAAATTTTTGAAATATTTCGTATCAGATTCAGACAGTACCTAATTGAAAATAGTTGGCAAAATCAAAAGTGCACATCCCGCAAGTTTTCCACTGTATAATAAAAATTAAAAAAAAAAAACAATTGAAAAAATATTTTTAAAAAATTTAAAGGAATAAATATTTAAAAATTGAAAAAAAGATATGAGAAATATATATAATATAATAATATATAAATATCAAGTGGAATAAAATCGCTTAGCCATTACTCCACGAAGCATGCTGGATGTGCCAGTGTTATTATGGTATAGAAGTGTAGCACTAATTTTATGGTAATTTACACAGTAATTATTATATTGTTTTTTCAAACTATTAGCTGTCAAAAAATAATAAAATAAAAACTGTTTATAAAAATTAAACTACTGAACGCATTTCATTGACTTTAAATAGGGTTCTACTCTGATAGTAAATAAAGTAAATAAAATATAAACCGAGGCGATCCGACTAAAATTGAGATCTGTAGAGCTCGGACGTACGTACATATGTACAGACCAACCGACAACTGCTATTCGAGATTTTCAATTACAATTTTAGGACTAATTATGAACCTGAATCAATCTAAAAATGGTTCCGTTTTATAGAACAGAATCTCCTCTTTTTAAAAAGCTACAATTTGAATGGATTTCGTGCAAATTAACCTAGATATAACTTCTTGTATGAACGAAAGTTAGCTCTGAAGCGCAAAGCGATAATAGAACACATACCGCTAGTTTAGCGGTATGTGCAAATATATGCCTCAAATAATATTTATTTTATTATTAAATGTTTTTATTGTTTTCTACAACATTCTTTTGGTTTGATAATAGCGATCCAACTACCTAAAATATCGTTTCAAACGATCAACTATTTTTCAAACAAAATCTATTTAAAATTCTACAATGCTTTTATTATGTATAATAATTTAATATATTATATGCATAGTCACAATCTAAGAGGTCATTGTCAAATCAGATTTTCTGACAATGATTTCTGCAACCAAACATAAGAAAAATAATTTTCCACTTTTGTTTGTATAATTAACAAAATACATTATTACCTAACATAATATGAAATGGAAAAAAGGGGACAAGTTGAGGTAAACATGCGGGCGCCAAAGGTTTCAAGACCATATTATTTGCCAATGAATTCCAAAAACTAAGGCTGTTGGAAACGCCGTAATGGGTTTCCTGTATAATATACATATACCTCTAACACTGCTAGTTTTTTTTTCGAAATTTATGCTGTGCTAGTTTTGAAAGTGTAAAATATATTTTTAGCGGTTTTGAGCTTTTTCCGAATTGACTGGCTCTTAGTTTAACATGTAAAGTAGACAACGTCTATCTTCCAGGCTCTGACAAGCTTCCACTATTAATTTAATCAGAATCTTATTATTGAGACTGAAAATTGAATTTTTGTGATAATATTTAACAATTGACTGCAGTATTTCGGTTTTTATTAAAGATATTTATTTTTTTATTGTATGAAATTTCTGCGACATTTTTATCCTGAATTTTTTTTATTGGAGTCTCAAACTCGCTCTACACAATATTCGATGTTCGTTATGAATCACGCAAGTATTAGTCTAAGATCCCACTGCAGAAATAGTGTACTCATCGAGTATATGCTAAAAACCTAATTTTTACGCATATTTATCATCAGGAGAATATATATCTACTAGGTTGCCTATCTAAATGTGGCCGCTAGTATTTTTAATTAAATTATTTTTAATTAATTTTTCGCAAAAAATTTCATTGACTTGTTTTTAAAATAAAATATCGTCCACTTCACGGCAATATATATAAAGATTCTGAAAAATCACGGTTGCCGTTGCGCACTTGGCCGCACCTCTTCGCAGCCAGGTGTAAACAGGTATGATTGTGATACATTTTTACGTTCATAACGTACATTTATTATTAATATATCAAAATAAAGCTAATTTTTTTCTCGTTATTATGATATAAGGGTGCCTAATTAAATTTGGCCGAAAATAAGGGTTGCTGACTGCTAAAGATGGTAAATATTAAAAGTAGAGTGAGAGAGCTAGCGCGTAACATCACCAGTCAGACGAGGACAGCGATTGCCAGCATATACTCGATGAGTACACTATTTCTGCAGTGGAATCTCGTACTTGTTCGTATATTTACCATACAGCGCGAAAACGAATATTGATAAACAACAGTGATATAGGTATATTTACTGGATAGCGGATAAACAATCTGAACGCGTACAGGTAGAAGCAATGTTGACTGGGAAACGTATGCAGAACACAGGTTACTACGCTGGTGTGCTAAGGAAGAAGGTCCAATCTGCAGATGTTTTACATCTGTCTATCAAAGAACCCTCTAACTACAACCGATACGAATATTTCACCAAACTGAGCTATTATGTCCTAACTGCCGGGTTAGTAAGTACACTTGAGACTGTTGCGCTTTGTATTATAGTACTAATCGTGAATATAGTATTTTTTCTAAGTTGCATACTTTTAAAGTTTTGTACGTTTGTTTTTATTGAATTGCTTATTCCTGTTGAGAACCGTTCATAAACTACGTTCGCATACAGATGGGGGTGGAGGATCACTTCGTGTGACAAGGAGGGACGGGGGGTCTAAGGAAACGTGACGTTCTCAATTTTTCAAACAATTCTACTTTAATTTTTTTTTCTTGACTTTTTCAATCGCGTATGTAAATATATTTTACATTAGGGGTAGGTTTCATGGCGGAATATTTATAGAGGGGGTCGCAGAAAGTGTGACGAAGGGGGGGATCCAAAAAGACGAAAAGAGTGACGTATTTTATGAACGGCCCCTTGTCATTACAGTGCGACCTCGATAATCCGGACTAATTAAAACCGCGGTGATCCGGATTAGTAAATAATTCGGATTACTGAACAGAACATTTTTTATATTGAAAAAGAATCATAACACAAAACAGCTTATAATAACAATATGCAGTACATAAAATAATATATAAAACAGAAGCACATGTTATTTTGTAAGAAAGTTCGTCATTTTTGTCTGCTTAAGCTTTTTCTGGATCGTCATAAAAGCAATTTCTTTTAATCTTTGAAGTACAAGAATATCACTTAGAGGGATACTATCATTTTCTTCTGCCCACCTTATGCACACAGTGAAACTTTTAACTGCCTCATACATGCCTCAAAACCATGCATACAAACGAGTTTCCATTTCTGGATACTGGGCTTTTCGTAAGGTTTTTCTGATGCCAGGACCGGAATCACATTTGGAAACAAATCTAAATAAAGTTACACAATAGTGAGTGTCAAAAATGATCTTTATTAAAATAAACATACCTTTTCAGTTTCCCTTGCTTCTTTTTTATGTCTGAAATTGTGGATGTTCCTACTCCGTATTCATTTGCCAAAACTTTTCCACTTTCACCACGAACTAATCTTTCTAATATATCGGACTTCTGTTTTATTGTTAGTGTAATATGTTTTCTTTTGGAAGGCATTTTAATAAAATATGTCGGCACATATACGTATAAAAAAACGTTTACATGCAATGCAGCACATAAAGGAAAATAGCACTTCTTGTGACAATAAACCTTAGAGCAGTAAACAAACAACTACAAAGCAAAGGCACATACTGTTTGTGTACCTGTAATTCCCAGATAATATACATATTAGATTGGAAGTTAGGGGAATCCCTCACTATCGATTTAAGTTTTACCATGTAGTTTAACCACTTAATGATTTTGAACGAACACTGCTCGCGCGCGGCGCGTGTATCGCAACGCGACAACCCGAGCAGTGCTCGCCAGTTTCGACTTGTTAGAGTTTTATGCGATAAACAAACGAACGGTGCTCGCCAGTTGCTACTTGACGGGCTAGAGACACTACGCATATCGTTTCCTCTATTTTACCTTATTGAAAAAAAACATTATAAAATATTTTGTAAGTATTATATTTCCAAAATTAATAAAAAAAAAATGCATTTTTTACGAACTTATAGTGATTTATATCTATTTTTATTCATTTATTTCGCTTTTTTTATTTACTTTTGTGTTTTATTTCGAACTTTTTTTGAGCTACACAGTTTTTAAATCATGTAAACTGTATAAATAAAAAATAAAATAACCTGCAGTTTTTATTTCAATTTTTGATAAAAAAACCCGAGCATTAAGTGGTTAAATGAAATAGACGTCTAAAAATGCTGGTCCGGATTACCGAGTACTGTCAAATCCTGATTATAAAGTACACAATGCAATAGAAATGCTTGTCCGGATTAATGGAGATCCGGATTATCGAGGTCGCACTGTATTACCTTTAGAAAAATATAATTAGTGAAAACAAAAACTTTACAAAAAAAAAAACGATCCCATCTACCATCTTATCTATTATAAAATCAAAGTACAGTGAAGCGTCGATTATCCGAGCGTTGATCGACCGCTTAACCGAACTACTACGCCCGCCTGACTCGCGCGTGCCTACCTCCTTCCGCGCTACAATCCCCGCGCACTGTTTCGACTGTCTGCACTTTTTTTGTTTAATTCCTATTTGTCATTAAAGATATATTATAAATAAATATGTTTTTCATCCACCTGAACATAAATATACAGTATGTATACCTGTATGTATGTGCGGATCAATACAGTTTGATTGTCCGAAAAAAACGATTTTCCAAACACCCATGTCCCCCAATTAGTTTGAATAATCGACGCTCTACTGTATGCATTATTAAAAAATCACTTATTTAAATGCCCAATGTATAAAGCGTAATATGTCATAATTGTCAAATCTTTGATTAACGTCTGAATAGAACTCTTCAAGTAAATAAAATTGTCGACCAATTTTATTTACTTGAAATGTCATAATTGTGTTTAAATTTTTAAACTAATGTAGTAAAAACAGACGACGCCAATGAAAAATTTTTAAAAGTTGAAATAACTCACAACCAGTTTTTTGCAGATCTAGTCTTCTTCCTTAGCATGGCAGTATGGTAGAGCAGACCTATCCACTATCCAGTGTATATTTGTATCGGTGCCTAACTATCACTCATAGGAGAGGACGAATTTATCATTGTTTGCCAATGCATGTTTGAGACTATCGGACCAGCATCAGCAAAATTATCTCTCAATATCATCACTCATAGTGAAATTTACAAAAATGACCTCAGTTTATGGCGTGCATTTTACAAAATTCCGTTGAAATCAGTTTTGCAGCATATCAGTGCCAAATAAGATAATATTCCTAACAAGAGATATATGAACGCAGTTTTATTTTTATAAATGTGACTAATTTGAACCTGTAGCGTTTGTTATATAGTAAATAAGTATGATAGGGTATTCTGCACAGTCTTTCGTAACTAAAAGATTGATTATTTTTTAAATGAAATTTTCAAAAAGCTGTTTAACATGAAATGAAATAATTAAATATTAATTTTTAGTTGTTTTGTAATATTCACATTATAAAATAAATGTTTTCAGAAAACATTTGTAGCAATAATAACGAATTTTTACCTTACCTCCTATCTACAAACAATGATCAGCGATTTTCGATATGGCTCTTCACTATTTCCTTAAAATATCGAAATTGTGTTTATACAAAATAACTTTTTAACTCTCATGATTTCAAAATTGCCTGTCTGGACCTAATTTCCCGGTGATATTCCATTCGCGCTGTAAATAATGCAAGCAGCGTCTGCTATCGAAAAATATTGGCCAAAATTTGAATTACACATACACAGTACATCTGTAAGCATTGCTTACTTGCTGCGATTGTAGAATAATTTCAAGCCAGTCCATTTCAAGATGTCGAGTAGTAGCGACAAAATGGTTTATTTTAAATAGGCAAACTAAATTTTTGTCTAGACAATACCACGTTCACCCTATAAATAAGAACCGATCTACGCTTGGTGAATATCATCACCTCTTTAATGAATTAAGAAATTATCCACAGCGTTTTTTGAATATATGAGAATGAAGCCAGTCACGTTTGATTATATTTTGGAAAAAATAAAGCCAAGGCTTGTAAAACGATGGAAAAATTGCCACAAGAACCCTATAGGTGCGGAAGAGAAATGTGCAGTTAGCTTGCAGCGCGCAGAAAAATAGTAAATACCATTCTTTAAAACACAGCGATTATAACAATTCGCATACTCGATGTACCCTCTGCTTGGTTGTGCACGCTTTCATATGAATATGCGATAAAATTCTATCAGCGCTGTAAAGCTATCAGCTACCATCACTGCTATCATCTAGTATCACAGCTCCGTGGTGCACGTACCCTAAATTGAAACTCAGCTGCTGTGTCGGAAAAAATGCCAGTTCACTTCCCTTCAAGCCCCAAAGCCTTAATTTCTTGAAATATAAACTTCTATTAGTTCGAACTAATTCAGGTTTCTCTATGTGGAATTTTCGGTGGAATTTTATCTCTATAACTCATGCTAGTGCACAGGGCCCTCGTAAGGCCTCACGCCGCCCGCGTGCGGATTCATAATTGACGCCCCTTATTGGGGATAAACTCACTAGACGATATATCAAATTGAAAAACGTTAAAAATCCTAAATAACTAATACTGTTAAGTGCAATTAATAGAAACTTTGTTTCGTTGTCTTTTTGCAAATACTTCTTCATAGAATCAGACATTTTGTTTTTTTCTTCTTGCCTAATTTTCTTAAGTTGCCGAAATTGTGCACCCGAAGGTTTTTTTTCTTTCATTACTTTCCTGAAATGCAACAATGCTTCACTTCACATCGGCATTACAAAACGATTTGGACAGGTAAAAATACTAATATGATAATTAATTTTTTAAAACAAATAAAAATGTGAAAAATGTAACAGTGAAAGATACTTTACAAATGATAGGCTAAAAGTAAAAACGAGTCAAATTTTTAATCAGGACAAAAGTAGGATGAAATAATTTTTAAGCAAAAATGATTTTAAAAAAGTCGAGCACAAAAACGAAACACAATCATTGAAACATAGAGCTAAATTTGATTCTGAAATATATTCAATTAAAATGAAACACATTAAACAGTGAATTTTGAAAATTCACTCCGTACAGAGTGAACTTCAAAAATTCTCTCTTCACGCTAAAAAAATCACTCCGCGGAGTAAACTGTTCTCTACAAAAACAGTTTACTCCGTGCGATTTTTCACGGCGTTCTTCTCCTGTCGTACTTATGAATGAGAGAAAAATTTAGTTTCACCGCTGAGCTGAGAAAATTCATTAAGTCAAAATAATCATTAGTTTATCAATTAGTAAAAAGTATTTGTTGATTGAAAAATACTTTACTTCACTCCCATCTTGCAGGAATCGACAGGAAAATTCAAGATATAAACATACGCGGGAGTCTCCCGATAGGGGCGCCCTGTCTACGAGCTGATGTGAACTAACTATCGAATCGAAAACTGCGCGCGAAATATTTCGAATTCGAATTTCATTAAAAAATAAATAACTACTCGTAAGAGTTTGTCACGCAGGCTTGAGTATGCAAATAAAATTGATATAATATCAGTTATACATTTTTTCTATACAGTACAAAAAACATATCACAACTAGGCCATTTGCCGCCCCTTGAATGTGCCGCCCGCGTGCATCGCACACATCGCACTATAGGGCGCGAGGGCCCTGCTAGTGCATGGAATTGAATCCTCTATATGTGTGTTTGTTGACAAGTTCTGACTTGCTTCTGAACTACTAAAGCGTGTATCGACAATACAGAATTCAATGGACACAACTGTGTGTTGGTCAAATTATCGAATTTTTTTAACTGTTTAAGCTTGGTTTCAGCAGTTTTAGGCTCCTAGAACGGTTTACAGACTTCTAGAATTTGACCAACATACACCCAGTTGTGTCCAAAGAGGTCTGTATTGCCTATGCATACTTGAACAGTTCAGAACTTACCAACCTTATATCTCAACAAATAATACTTTTTGCACTACCCCCTATAAAATAGCTGCTTTACATGCGTTTATACAGGCATGTAAAGTGGCCCATTGCAACACAATTGCAGTTGTTTTTTTACATACCCTATTGGCGTCGCCCTCAATCGAATGACGAGACCTAAGGGTCGGACCGAAATTTCTCGACATTTCATTACCTCCTGAACAGTTGGGCACTATTTTTGTAAATGTATATATACCTACCTATATGTTGTATTTTTTATGATTGATCAACCATAACTTCTTGAGGGGTTAACCGATTAAAAAAATGTCGACTTCATTTGGCTCAGCATGTTTACGGAATGGTCCCAACTCTCGTTGATTTGTTTTTAATCGCTTCAGTCGTTTTTAACTGATTTCAAAAAAGGACTTTTGTATTATATATTATATATATCTCCAGCGATTGTGAACGGATTTTGACTACTCTTTTTCTGTTTAATAGAGCATACCATCAGGATGATGCTATATAAATTTTATTATTATCTTCCGTTCTTCTCGTCCCTAATATTTATTTAAATAAATTCTTAAATAGTGGGAAAGTGGACAAAATATGCAATATTTTAACTTTTTTTTTGCCTACGTTTCGTTGACAATGTTAACTACTTCAGGGCTCTGTAAATTGGAGAAATAAATACATAATTATGAGTTATATAACAAAAATATAAAAAAAATTGCAAAAATATTTTTCTTCATACCTTGATCGAAAGTACGTACTTTCGTCCCTTATAGCAGGGACGAAAGTTTGACATTTACTCCCTGTTATTTATTATATTAAATGACAGCGGTAACCCTAGTTACGAGTATAAATACGCATGAGAAATTTTTTCCTCCCGCCGTTCTCACTAGGAGTAAATATCAATCTTTCGTCCCTGCTGACGAAAGTACGTACTTTCGTCCCTGCTGACGAAAGTGCGTACTTTCGAGCGGATATGAAGAAAAATCGTATACACCACACGGGTCTTAAAGGTTGAAATCTCGGCCCCGAGCGTCATGATGCCCTCGGCTTCGCCTCGGGCTCATGACACGCAGGGCCTAAAATTCAACTTTCGGCCCTTGTGATGTAATATACTATTTTTTATTTAAATCGGCAATTTTTTTGTAGTTTAGTAATGAAAAATATTAAGGAAGAAGGCGGCTACTAACCTACAAGCTACATAATGCAAAGTTACCAAAAAGCGTAAAATAATAGTATTTGAGGTCGGCGCCAATTTAATGGACCTCAAATACTATTATTTTACGTTTTCTGGTGGCTTTTTTGAAAGAGGTTCAATTTTTTTAAAGTTAGTTTTTAGCGTTTCCCTTGAAATGCGACTTATCGACTTATGTACGTTGTACTGTATTAAATTTATTCACATGTAGATAAAAAGTATAATTACTTTTTATTCTGATGTAACATTAGACTTTTTTTTCTAAAAATATTACGAGGAAAATTTACTATCAGAATTCAAAAATACTAATTGTTTTGTTTACTTTTTACGTTGTTAAAAAAAAAAATAAAAATTTTTTTTGGATCGCTTCAATGCGTATGTATGGATTTTAGTGGAAACGTAGAAGATTTGATCCGGAAACGTATAACTAGTTTAAAGCAGATTTACTAACAAAATATTTTTAACTTCAATGACAGTACCTATCTACAAAGATTATTTTTTTTTGATAATAAAAACAAACGAAATAAAATTAACAAATCCAGTTTTTATTATGTTAGGCTAAAAATTCCAGCCAATTGGGCGACGGGACCATTCCAACTTCAAAAATGTTGACATTTGATTATAATAAAGAAAATAAAATTTCTGATTACGCGTGAGGTGACGCGGGTAATGGCTAGTATTCAATATGATATTAACTATTCGTTGCCATGGTTACCTACATAGTATGTTCCACGTCATTTAAAAATTAATCAAAGAATGCCTAACTATTTTATTTCTGACAGATCCATAAAACAAAAGAACGGATGATTTTTTTAATTTTCAAAATATTTCCAAAACTATAAAATTTAGAAAAAAAAATTTTAACAAAACTCTTGAAAAAATAAATAGAATAATAAGCCGTTATGAAAAGTATACCATTATTATATAAAAAAACACCGTTTTAGCATATATCTCTTCTGCGCATGCGCCGATTTTCCCCAAAAACAATAGGGGTCTTCATATTTGCATACCAAACATCCTCCCAAAATTTGGTTTCAATCCGCTCATTCGTTTGATCTGTATCGTGTTCACAGACTAACAGACGCACAGAATTGTTCCAAAAATATGTTTTTTGGATTCGGGGGACCTCAAAACGGAAAGATATTGTAATAGGCCCCACTCACGATCAAACTTCATGCCACAGTTCAGTGTTCAAACTTATAGTTCAGTGAAGCATGATAATGTGTGGGACAAATAAACACTGAAACCAACACTGAAGTCAAGCATGAACTCATCAAATGCATCTTGATTTTTGAACGACTTCAGTGTTCAGTTTTCAAGTAAACTGCTGTGTGTGTGTGGGTTTTTTTCAGTTCAGTTTTTGGAGTTCTGTGTTTTGTACAACCAGAAGCCAAAAATCTCAATGTTGTTGCAAGTCTTTCTTATACAGAAATAGATTTTCGCATATTTGTGTCCTGGTTCTTAATAAATAGGGTAACTAATTTCAATAAATAATTGTAAGTTAAACTGAGCAGTTTGCATGAACTGTGTGTGGTGCCAGTCAGTCTTTCGATTAATCGGTCCAACTTCACTGAACACTGAACTGTGGCATGAAGTTTGATCGTGAGTGGGGCCTATAAAATTTTTGAAAAATGATTTTTGACTTAAACTAGTACCATTCCCCACTTGTGGGTTGGAATGGTAAAAGTACCTTCATTACACTACTATAGTGACGCAATTCAACGTTAAAATAGCGTGATTAGAACCATTCACAATCCGCATCTAGATAGGTATTATTGCCACTAACCAGTCGACTTCTGCTCCATTCATAGAGAAGAGACTCCATTGACGTTGAGGGCCCATAATGTACTTGTTATGGTAACGTAGAGCTGATAACATCAGCTGCTTAGCGTTTATAATCTACAATCTGTTACGCTAACCTAGAAATTTACATTTTTTCTATGTCAAATTTACAAATTGATATTTGAATTTTGCTATAATCTGAGGATGTGAATTATTTGTACACAAAATAATGATGAAATAAATAATATAATTTCTAAAAAATAGACACTAACGACTTCAGTAATCGAGTGTAATATTGTAGAATCTGTACGATGCTTTTTTTATTAGTTAAGTAAATTGATGAAACACCGGCTGCATGCACGAAAAAGTGTAACGTTCCGAAAAGTATAACGTTCCGCCTGAGCGTGCAAGCGATAACGTCTTATAAATTGATGAAACACCGGCTGCATGCACGAAAAAGTGTAACGTTCCGAAAAGTGTAACGTTCCGCCTGAGAATACGTTATCACGTAAAACTATCGTCCGTAAACCGACATTACAGACAACCAATTTTGTAAATTTCATATCAGTTTTTTGACGTGATAACGTCTTATAAATTGATGAAACACCAGCTGCACGCACGAAAAAGTGTAACGTTTCGCCTGACCCTGTGTGTGCAAGCGAGAGCGCAGTAGGCTTCGGCCCAAGTTTGACAGCTACTAAAATTTAGGTTATGTTTACGGAATACGTTATCACGTAAACTATCGTCCGTAAACCGACTTTACAGACAACCAATTTTTTTAATTGACATTTCGAACCTGAAGCACCCAGCGAACTAACGAACTATAAGAGCGAGTTAGTTCGCGGAAGAGTGATGAACTAAATTGAGCACTCTTTGTCTACTAAAAAGTTAAAAAAATGCCAAGCGCCTTTTATTAACAAATTAGCATCTCTCAAAGACAAAATCTTTCGAATATTCCAACTTTATTACCAGACTACTACCGCGGCAAGGCCAAAAGGAATGGTTATAATTTATTAGCAATCTATTAATATTATGGTAATGGTTGTTCCCTTTTAGACCAAATTAGTGGACTGATTTTGATAAATGAGATGTCTTAGAATTCGTCTCAATGTCAAAGGCCGTTTGTCCACCGCCGCCGTCACCGGGACGTCACCGAGAACGAGATGACGGCGCCGATTTAGCGATACATACATTTACTATAGCCTTGTGTCCACCGCACGCCCGTCACCCGAGCGCCGTCATCCCGGCCGCCGATGTTTCGAGTAGTTCTATGACGGGCCGATGTGCCGGCAATACAAAACACGTTTGTCTTGTCCACACACTACCGTCGCACCGCGCCGTTTGCCCGGTTTTTGTTTTGTCTATCATAAAATTTGTAAAAAAATGGCTAACAAATTCAAATACGATATTTATACATTAATTGAACTTGTAGAGAGTAAAGACTGTGGGATAAAACAAAGGATGTGTCCAAAGATAAAATTTTGAGAAAAAATGCGTGGCGCGAAGCTTGCGTCTTTTTGGAGCCCAACTTTGAAAATATACAATATACAAAGCTCTAGAACTGAGATCGCGGTGGACACACGATCGCCGTCACGTCATCTAAACTCTCGGCCCGAAGTAATCTCGTTCTCGGTGACGTCCCGGTGACGGCGGCGGTGGACAAACGGCCTTACGGTCCTGTATATTGTGTGTACAGTGTACATCGTATATGCTGTAAGTCGACGTCCGACATGTTGTTTCGGATGGTACAAAATTGCATTGACTTGAGGTTGTGTGCATAGGCGTAGCAACGATTTTAACCTGGGGGGGGGGGGATTTTCAACTCTACCTACCATTACCAGCTGCTACTTTACATAATTTGAAAACTGTTCATAGAAGCGAAATCGATCAACACGACTTTCTGAAGAAATTTCAAGACAAGATAACATAGATTATTGTAGATTTATCTTGTTATTTGTACGTACAATTAATATTGTAGGGTGGGCCTGGCCCTCCCTCTTGCTACGCCAATGGTTGTATGGTATTATTTAATTTTTGAAATTAAACTTCTTTTGGTACGGTAGGGTAAAATCGATTCATGGGATTGAAAGTGTAACGTAACGTTGCAATGCACATATACCATATACTATAAAAACCGATCGTACAACGTTGTGCTATAGTGTGTGAGAGGCATAGTGGCTGCTTCTAACCTAAAGATCGTAGGTTCGATCATGGCGGTTGGTGTCATTATTATTATATTTTTTTTTTACAATCATACCAGTTTTACTTCTGTAGTGTACAGTGTAAAATGCAATCTCTTATTATTTTGTAACTAATTAACGAAAGGCGGGTAGAATTTATTTGATTTTGATTATCAGTTTCACGAGCACCACCCTCACTGATAACGTCACTGTCTCATTGTGCTCATGACACTTTCGAAAAGATTGCCACATATAGAATTTTGTTTCCTCGCACACACTGTATAGCTATTTTATTTTTAACTTTGTTATCAACATTTTGCAGTAAATATTCTATTTACATCTAATATTACAGAGCGTAGTAAAATGATTGATAACAGGAAAATACATGGAATGTTTTTATGCCTATTAAAATTAAGTAACGAAGAATTTACAAACCAGAGATATTTATCTCTGTTACAAACATGACAGTAAACATTAACTGCTGGATTTTTAAAAAGAAGACCGGTCAATGGAATGTATTCCTATGACCTTATTGCAGAAGAGCGCACATGTATTTTATATTAGTAAAAGGTAATGATCCTGGAACCGCTTCTATGCAATAAGGGAGTCCAGTCGACCAAACGTATCGCAATTGTCGTATCGCGATAATTGTATAATTGCCATAGCCGTACGACTATACAGCGACACTTGCTAACAGTACAAAAAAATCATACACCAGACAGTACATAGGCGTGCGTCCACGGACTAAGTTGAGGGGTGTTGTCTGAATATCATCAAAATGGAAAGTAAAAAGGGAAAAACAGTTAGAAGTGGCGCTAGGGAGGTCATAGCGAATGTAATTAAAATGTGCGAGTTAGAGGCTCAAAATAATGCCTTAAAATTTAAAGCTACACATTGTTTGCATGCCGTGCTATGCGCCGCCTATGAATTCCGATAATTTGGGAACACATCAGCGACTTCTTGCCCTTTCCCCACCGGTCTTCTTTCGCCGATCGCACAGTATAATTATTGGTTAAATAAGACAAAGAATTGCGTATAAAATTATAATGTGTTCATAGATGAATTTTACCAAAATTTGTGTATTTACATTATTGGCGTCGATCGGATGGCGGAACCTAGAGGTTGGACCGTAATCTCTGGAATTTCGTAGCCTCCTGAACAGTTCTGAACAATTTATGAAAATGTGTGCACGATAACTGTCGATAGACTTAACCGATTTAAATGAAATTTGATTCACATATTGGAAACCATCATCGCATGAAGCCTGTTTAAAATGAACCCGTTCTGGCCATTTTTAGGGTGGTATTTAGGGGTTGAAAAGAAATTTGGGCCCAGAAATACCAAAAAAATTCTCAGAATTTATTCAAATCTGAGATGTAACCCTTTTGAAATTATTCAAATGTGCTGCTAAAAGTTTAATAAAATCTGCCCGACAGGGCTGGACTTACAAATTTTATGAAAACATTAGTTTGTGGGTATGGATTTACATACTGAAAGGTGTATTTAATTGGGTGCAGACGTTGAATTCATAATAATATAATTAATATATTGAAATTTAAAAAAAATATTATTTTAAGGATTGTATTAAGGGATACATTTTTTTTCTATTTTGTCCAAAAACAAACTTCAATTCATCTTAATAAAACCACAATATCTGTATCAGCAAATACACTAGGTAGTAGGTATATTGTCGGCACAATTTTGGTACTGCGACTCGAGTCGGGTTAGTTACGCCATTTATAACTCAAGAACGGCTTAACCTATTTTAAAAAACTTTTTTTTTGTTCGATTCGTCTCCAGGTAAATTAAATCATACGGTCGCTCGATTTTTGAATTTTGGCCCCAGAGAGGAGCAATAAGAAAAATCGCTTGTAACTCGCTCAATTTAAATCAAATCGGTTCGAAACCTGTCTTAAAGAGGAGAAAATTTTACATAGATTTTGTACAACAGAATTTGCCCAAACAGTTTTTTATACTCGTTTATATAAAAATCAAGCTGTATAAATTGAATTTGATATTACTTATGGAAAACATCTTTCGGTTATCTCTGTCTGTTGCACAGTGTGCTACGGAAATTAGAAGATTGCGTATGTCCAGTCTTAAATAGTAATTCAATTTTTTGACATTACTATTTTGTGAAATGCAACACCTTCTGCGCATATATTCTATCTTATCTTATTTTATTAATATGTTATTTAATATTAAGTTAATTTTAATTTATTTATTTCATATAGGTATTTAACCTGAATACATAAAACAAAGTCGGAAAAATCACAAATCCATTCGACTTTAGTATCTCGTTGGAATTTTTGGAAAAAATTAATTCTAACCGATTTTATAATGATTGAATATTGGAAAAGTTATATGGTTTTATAAGTTTGTCTAAAATTGGTACCGCTAAAGAAATCGTTATAAAATCGGTTAGAATTAATTTTTTCCAAAAATTCCAACGGGATACTAAAGTTGAATGGATTTGTAATTTTTCTGGCTTAGTCCGACCAGCGAAACCCGTTTGTGAAAAAAAATGGCGCAATTTGCAATTAAGGAAACAAAAAAAAAGTGATCGTTAATTACTCGAGAAGTAAATGCATGTTTGGGTCAACATAGACATCATTTTTGAAAATTTTCAGCCATCTATGTGCGGTCATTTTTTAGTAAAAAAATAGTGAAAAAAATGTGTTTTTTTAACTTTCGGGGCTATTTGCAAGTTAACAATTGCACTTAGCGACCTCTGTCAGTGCTCATTTTTTATATGAAATTTTATAAGGAACAACTTTCTCAATGCATATGCTATACTAAAAGTCAAGAGGAACGGAGATATTAAAGGAAATACAGAAAAAAGGACTATTTTCGTCACTAATTGTCAATTATAAAATCAAGCACACCAACAATTTGTAAACAAACTTAGGGGGTTGAACTACACCCTAAAACGAAGCGATTCCAATAATAATCTCGCCTGTGCCCGAATAATGCACTTTTTAATATTTTTACCTCCTCGTCGTCTAGCCTAGTAGGTAAACACGTGTTAAACGCCTGTTATCTCTAAAGGGCCCCGCTTTCAAGGTACCAAATTGGCATACGTTTTTAACTAAATATTGTGCATATTTACTGATAAAATCTTAGCAGTACTGAAATGACGTAGGTTTGGCGGGTCTGAGATCTTGGTACCTATATAGGCAATTAATTACACTTAACCGTATTCGTCCCTGCAAACACCCCCTGCACCCTCCATCTCAAATCTTTTCCCCTCGCCTAAAAACGGTTCGCGCTCTCCCGACGCTATTTTTAAAGCTAGAGGGTTCTGGTAAACGTCAAATGAAAGACAAAGAATCAGACTACAGATCCTTCAGGCGAATTTTTTGAAAAACAGTTTCGCCTACGTGTGAAATATTACGTAACTTATTATTTTTTTCAAAAGGTTGTAAGTTTTTTCAGGAATTTTTTTTTCAAAATTATTCGCCTGAAGGATCTGTAGTCTGATTCTTTGTCTTTCATTTGACGTTTACCAGAACCCTCTAGCTTTAAAAATAGCGTCGGGAGAGCGCGAACCGTTTTTAGGCGAGGGGAAAAGATTTGAGATGGAGGGTGCAGGGGGTGTTTGCAGGGACGAATACTCTTAATTTTGTTCACCTTCCCACCAGTAAGAATCTAAATTTTAATCAATTTTTCAAAAATAAAATCCATAATCATAACACGTTAATCTCGACAAACAAGTTTGCTTTTGTATCAACTTTTAAACTGTTGAATAACAGCGGTTTTAACATATGAAAACATTTTAAAGTCGCGTGCATAATATTATTACTAAATATTTTTCTTATCTTTGAGTGCATTAGTGTACAGTTGAAATCCAATTTTTGTTTTCTTTTTAACGCTAAAATATATAACAGTGTGGTATTCCGACGTTTATCTGTTATGATAATATCTAGTAAGAAAATTGTAGGTACTATAAAATTAACAATCCTTTCACAAATTGTGTAGATAGTTTTATTGAACAAGATTACAGTAATGGAGATTAAACTAGAGTGAAATTTCGAGATTTAAACTGTATATTTTCAATTGGTGTAGCTATAAATAAAACGCAAAACATACAAAAAAAATAGTAATTTAATATATAATAATTATCACTTTCATTAAAAAGAGCTATAATAATGAGTGCACATTTAATGATAAACAAATATTTTTCTTTTAAAGTGGTAATTTTCCATAAACTTTCAAGCAATAATAATCAATATAGAAGATACATTCGAGTCTGTGACTGTCAAAATGTTTGAATGGATCAACACCAAAAATTAAACTTAATGACGAACTTTCCATCGACCACTGACGTAAAATTTTGGCTTAAATGGCTATAAAATTTTATATGAATTCTGTATGCAGAAAATGATAATTATTAACGATTTATTTTTAAGACCACCAACAACCACAGTAATTTCCAGCTTCGTACCCAGCCTACCGGCCAGCAGTGTTTCTAGTCTCGTGTGCAGCGGCCTAAAGTCACTCAAATTTCCTCTGCCATACTTTATTTTTTCAACGACAGGCGGTGCTCTGCTCGCCATTCTATACCTACCTAATAGTCCAAGCTCCCATGACAGAAAAACTTACGCCTACGAACACCTCAAAATTATAAAGTGAAAATGGCTGAAGAACATGTAAGAAACATGTTACGCCCGCCAGACTAGTAAAAATTTGTTAATTGTTATTTTTTATGAATTTTTGAATTTAAAAAAAATTATGATTTTTTTCCAAAACACCTGCTTGAAATTTATACAATTTTTTGAAAAAAATTGTCTGGCTGACAATTTTTGTTAATAAATTTGTCAGACTTCATTTGTTATAAATTATTTTTTTTATGAAAATACATTTCATAACACCTCCTTGAATTTTTTTTTTAAATAAAGTTTAAGATCTATTCTAATACAACTTGTCTGGCTGACAATTTTTGTTAATAAATTTGTCAGACTTCATTTGTTATAATTTTTTTTATGATTTCTGATATAGTAAAAAACATTTTTTCGCATACAGACCAATTTTTATGCAGAAAATAGATGTCAAACCTTCTTTCAGAAAAAAATTAAGGTGGTGTTTTGACACGGCCCTTGTAATAGCTGATTTGTTTATGAAAAAACGCTGTCACGGCGCTTAAAAATTGAATCTGACATGATAAAAAACAATATTTTGATGAAAAATGTTTTCAAGTATATAAAAGGGATCTACCGTATTAATTTAGAATAAAAAAAAAAATTTTCTAGTTAGCAACGATTATACCACATTTTTTAATGTGGCAACACATATTATTATACCGTCGTAGCTCAGCAATTTTGTAAAAAATATTTACAAATTATACCTATACATAAACCTTCCTTGTTTATCGCTCTTTCCATTGGTGAAAACCGTTTCAAAATCCGGAACCCGGTTTAGAAGAAGTAAACGGAGAAACAGACGGAGGCAGACAGCGACTTTGTTTTATACTTTGTAGTGGTTGTTTTCATTTCTTTTCTAACATATCAACGTTGCCGGAATATTTGGGTGGATATTCCCTCTATATTCGTTAATTGGGCCCATCAATTAACAATAAATGTTCACCCATTAAGCTCTCTGAATTTTGATATTTGTTTGTTTGTCTTTCTTCCCAAATGCAGGTTTTGGAATAAGTAGGTCCCAGCTACGACGCAACCCACTGAATATATTAAAATATATATATTCTTGAAGGTAATTAAATTCTCTACAACTCCATCTTAATAAATTTCTTTTTCAGATGAATAGTTTAGTTTAGACGACATGAAGGAATGTTTGATGAAAAATATGCGGTAAAAGTTTTTTTTCGAAAACTTTCACTTTTCTGGGGCGTGTAGCTCAAGAACGGTTGAGTATTTGAAAAAAGTGTATAGAACAAAAGCTGTATAAAATTTTATGAGATTTAATTTGGCATAAGAATTTTTTCTCATGCGACGTACCGTTTTTGAGTCCTAAGCTGAAACCCCAAAAGTGGTACCTTCTTGGTTCTCCCCTCCCGCCGGCTCACCTCCTAAACGTCGGGACTTTTGGTATGTTTACTCCCTAAGAACTCTGAAGAAATCGCTTAGGGACCTGCTCACGCACTCTACAACTTCTTTATTTACTGGACTATGTACCTAGTATTTTAAAAAGTTTTATATGAGTTAAAACTATAAAATGACTAAAAAATTCTCACAGCAGTGCTATACGCGACTAATCATTACAAATACCAGAGTTACAAATAGTAATACTAAAATTTTCAACTCGGCTCATTTCAATTCGTTTATAACTGCCATGGAGGGTAAACAATTGCAAAATTCATTTTATACCCGCGTACCGCGCTAGCGCCTTTAGCTGGACACACACACAAAGGTCGATCTGCCGGTTTAGAACGGCGCTGTTCAAACGTGCGTATTTAAAATTTATCTGTCCGTTTGTGGGGTATGCACGCGCCAGATTTAACTGGCCCAGACTAGTCTCCCAGTTTGCACTGCCATGGAGAAAACCGTCGCCGCCAACAAACGGCCAGTTTTCGTGCAGTTTTGTTTTGAAGTTCTAACTGCGACAATCAACATGTGTTCTGAATGTGTTGTTGGAATTATAGAGATTTATAAACAGCATCCGGCCAAAAAACGAAGAGTAGCTATTAAGCGTTCCTCTAGACCAATTTCTTCTCTCATTACAGTATTTTTTTTACGTGAGGGCATCTCTTACTAAATTTAATAAAAGGCTGTAGTATGTGTTTATATTCATTCTTAAAATCGCCCGAGTCATTTTCTCTTAACTTCTTTAATAGAACACTATGGCCGAGTTGTTTTTTCTTAAGCGAATAACTTTTAACCCATTTAGAACGTCGCTTTCTTATGCCCGTTTTGTCCATTATTTCCATTTAAATTATTACACAACAAAAAGCTAATTTTTTTTTATTACTTAACATTTCAGCAGTTGACTAAGTTTAACTTTTATAAAAACCGTGCACTTTTTATACGTCAAATAATTATTTACCTGCAGTTCACTTCAGTGATAGATTTACGCCTAGGCCCGTGACGCCCGGGTCTAGGGCGGCATAATTTGAAGGGCGGCAACATTTTTGAAATGACAAAATTTTAAAGGCGAAAAGTAAAGACAATCAATTTCAAAAATTGGTTCAGATTAGTTTTCATAATTTTTTTTCTATAGAATATATTATAATTCAATTCATTAATTTACTTCTCAATCTGTATGGGTAAGCTGTTAATTTTTTAATAGATCAATTATAGTCTTTATCGAGTAGCTTACTTTCTGTTCCTTTAGTGAGATTAATTTATAACTTATTTGTCATGTTTATTAGTTAGGTATATTTAAAAATTATATTAAATAAATAAAGTTATTTTTAAATAAAAATATTGGATCAAAATTAATGAAATTCATTTTATCAAAAAGGGCGCCGCATCGAATGAGGCCTAGGGCGGCAGCAAGCCTAAATCCGTCACTGGTTCACTTTAGTAACACATAAACCGTGCTGTTCAAAACTTTCGTCAAGACGAAATTCCACCCATACGGTTGAATCTGTGGATAAATCTGCCAGTTTCTCCCACTAACGTGCAGTTTGGCATGTGACAGATCAACCTATGCCAGGTTGATGCGTGGATTTTTGTTTTGCGTTAGTGGATGACAACGGTTTAAACCGACACGCCGACGTGACGCATCAAACCGGCAGACTTATCTGTGACGGTTAAAACTGCCGGATCAACCTCTGTGTGTATGTCCAGCTATTCCGGACGATTTTTTAACTGTTATTTAGTACATTTTGATGGACACTTTTTCAATTTATATCCCATATAAGATTGTCCTCCTTACCTCCACCCTCCATAATATATATCTATGATAATTACAGTTAAAAAACAAACATCGTTTCAATTGATCAATTATTTTTCGAGCAGGATCGTTTTTACAAATTTTACCAAGCTTTTTTCATAGAGAAATATATGTATTCACAATTTAAGATCATTGTCAAATCAGATTGCCTAGTGCCTACCATTTGAGAACAGAAACATAAAGTTCGGGTTATGCACATTGATTAATGATTATGGTCGTGTTATGTATACGCGAACTTGCTTTTGTTTAAGAACCTCTAGTTTAAATGTTTGACCTTGGATTTAGCGCATATATAAGATTTTAATTGAAAAAATTCCTCTACTATAAAGTAAATAGCGGGATGAATACAAACGTTTTAATCTGTTCCGAGATTTTATATTGTCTTAGTCATTTTTAAAGTACATTTTCCGTGCATTGATAAAATTCGATACCTATACAAAATGCCAGAGAGTCTTCTCAAGAACAATGGCCTAACGCCGACTAAAAATATTGCTGATATTCCCGTAAAATCAGCAGCAGCTTTAACATCATTGTCGCAGAAAGTTTTCGAAAAAGAAGAAAAATATAGCGCACACAATTATCATCCGATACCGGTAGCTCTTTGTAAGGGCAAAGGTAATTATGCTTTTATTTATTCGAAACAGCAGAGAAATACAAAGTTGTACAATTTAACAATACATTTTTTCTTCATTTTTTTTCCAACTTTACTCTATTTTTACTATTAATAAAAATGTAGTGTATGTGTGATATACAGGATAAACTTGAGAATTCCGATGAAGCAATTTCGATTAGTCTTTTACTAAAGGAAATAACCGATTTCATGCTGTGTCCATGAATAGACATAAAAAATTTTGAGGAGGTTTTAGGCTTTATAATCGCATTACGCAATTGTAACATTTAACAAGGGACTGTCATTGTCATTTTCAAGCAATGACGAATAAACAGAGCTATTAAATTTTTTACATAGATAGCAGATAGCTTCCCTGATCCCAACTTTACTCGGGTAGTCGGATTGAATTCATGGATGTACAAAGATTTATTTATTTATAAATAAGTACGTATATTTTATGTTTTTTTTTTGAAATCGACTGCAACCGGGAGAGTGTAGTTTTTATACACCTATATTACATAAACATTACATTCGTCCGGTTGGAGTCCATTTCAATTAAAAAACAAAATATATAAAATTTATTTATACATAAATCTTTGTATATCCATAGGTATGGGTATATTTATATAATATATTACATTCAAAATTTCATTGAAATTCGTTCAGCCGTCGAAGCGTGAAAGGAAGACAGTCTTAAAGATAAAGTTTCACTTTTGTTATATTGATAGGCATAATCATACTGATTTTGATCTTTTCTCGCAACATATAAGTTATTTCTTATCGTTATGTTTTGTTTTTTTTTTTCAAGGAGTTTTCGTGTGGGATGTTGAAAGCAAACGTTACTATGATTTTTTGAGTGCGTATTCGGCTGTGAATCAAGGTCATTGTCATCCGAAAATAATCGGTGCCTTAAAGGAACAGGCCGAACATTTAACGCTCACATCCCGAGCGTTCTATTCGAACGTTCTCGGCGATTTCGCTCAGTTCATCACAGAAATGTTTGGATACGATAAAATTTTGCCTATGAATACCGGAGTCGAGGGCGGAGAAACTGCATGTAAATTGGCAAGGAAATGGGGATACATGAAAAAGAGAATACCCGATAAACAAGCGAAGATTATTTTCGCCGAAGGAAATTTTTGGGGAAGAACGCTGGCCGCTATTTCGTCATCAACTGATCCGACGAGCTATGAAGGTTTCGGACCGTTTATGCCTGGTTTTGAAATTATTCCTTATGACGACTTGGAAGCGCTTGAGGTATGTTAAATTTTAAGTAAAACTTCTTTAATCGCAGTGATTTCAAAAGGATACTTACCTATATAAAACGTGCGGAATTTTTTCAATAAAGCGCCTTTCACATGATCAATAATATTGCCAGGATCTCGAAATACTGTTAATATTACTGACCGTGTGAGGGCAAATATTGATATTGTGCTGTCTGTATACCGACTATACTTTCACAGTCCTGAAACTATTTGGGAATGGGTGATGTTAAAATAATGATGTATGTGTATTGATTGTGCAAATTGAATTTCAAAATACTTCAGACTTGGCATGTCGATATATTCTTTTAAAAAAATCAATCTCCAAATAGATTCGATACGAATGCACTAGAATCGATTCTCGACTATATCAAGAATTAAAAAAACGAATAGTTAGTCGATTTTTTTAAACGTGCTTAATAGATACAAATAAATTTCAGCCAACTTCAAAAATATTGACATTTGATATAGTATACATAATAACGAAAATAAAATTTCTGATATCGCGTGAGGTGACGCGGGTAATGGCCAGTATTCAATATAATATTTGCTATTCGTTGTCATGGTTACCTACATAATATGTTCCATATCAAGTAAAAATTAATCAAAGCATGCTTAAATCTACAAAACAAATAAACAGCTGATTTTTTTATTTTCAAAATATTTCCGAAACTGCAAAGTTTCGAAGAAAATTTTTATCAAAACTTTCTTGAAAAAATAAATTGAATAATAAGCCGTTATGAAAAGTATACCATTTTTATATAAAAAAAACACCGTTACAGCGTATATCTCTTCTGCGCATGCGCCGACTTTTCATATTACATGCCAAACAACATCCCAAAATTTGGTTTCAATTATGTAGGTAACCATGGCAACGAACAGCAAATATCATATTGAATACTTACCATTACCCGCGTCACGTCACGCAATATCAGAAATTTTATTTTTTTTTATTATAGGTACTGTATCAAATATATATTAGATATCGTGTCCATCGATAATAGTTAATAAGAAAAAATTCGCAGGTTTGTGGACAAAAGTTATATTTATAATTGTACGACGTTTCGTCTATAAATTTAGACTTTTTCAAGTACAAAATTGAAAATTATTTAAAACAATAATTATGAAAATAAACATTAATTACTAACCATAGCAATTAACAAAAGTTAAGGTACATAAGATAAAAACATGGCAACTAGTTTATGTATAAATGTTTT
The DNA here is from genome assembly GCA_963575645.1 of Xanthostigma xanthostigma. NCBI lineage: Eukaryota > Metazoa > Arthropoda > Insecta > Raphidioptera > Raphidiidae > Xanthostigma > Xanthostigma xanthostigma. The sequence goes on from OY754464.1 coordinate 47,445,443, forward strand.
AAACAATAAAAATAAAAATTAAAAATAAAAAATTAAAAATTCGTAAGTTAGTTCAATTTCATAATATAGTTGTACTGACTACTTAAATTTTGAGTGTCTGTTCTATAATTAATAGAATTGTTTTTTCTAATAAAACACATTTCACTGATATTACGTTTTTTCCAATTTGACTCTTTATCTAATATTTGAACTTCGTTAAATAGAAATTTATGTCCAGTGTCGAAATGATGAGATGACAACGCGGTCTTATTATCACTTAATAAATTATTGTTTCTACAGTCCATTCTGTGTTGGTAAATTCTATGTTTTAGTAACTGTCTTGTTTGCCCCACATAACACTTACTACATTCACAAGGTATTTTGTAAATGATATTAGATTGATGTAAAATAGGTGTTTTATCTTTAAGACTTGTGAATAATCTGTCTAATTTATTTAAGTTATAAAACACCAACTTGATATTTGTGTTAGAAAATAGTCTGTTGATCTTGTAGGATAAGTTCTTGACGAATGGAAATCTAACATACATCTTGGTAGCGTTAGTTCTTTCAGCCACAGTATCCAACGTGTTATTCAGGTGATTTTGGTCTTGTATAAACTTATTGATGCATTGATGAATAAACTTGACAGGGTAATTATTAGCTTTTAAGATATTTTCAACTTTCTTAAAATTGTCATTATGGTAATCTTGGTGACTTAATCTTGTTACCCTGTGTAACAAGCTTTTTATAACACTAATTTTCTGCTGTACTGAATGGTTTGAGCGATAATTCAGAAGCCTGCCTGAATGAGATGGTTTCATATACCAATTCGTTCTTAATTCTCCTGAAGCTGAACGTGTTACTAATGTGTCTAAAAATGGGATTGATTTATCAACTTCCTTCTCCATAGTGAATTGGATCTTCTCATTAAACTGATTAAACCTTTGCAATAAGTCGTCAATTTTATTATCAGGAACTGCAATGAAAGTGTCGTCCACATAAACTTTTAGTATCGGGATTTTATATGGTAAAGTTTCCAATACTTTGGAAACTACGTAGTCCATCACGATGTTGGCTAAGACAGGACTTGCTGGGTTTCCCATTGCGCTGCCATCAAGTTGGAGGTAGAAATGATTATCGTAGCTAAAGTAACTTGTGTCAAAACAAAAACAAATAAGTTCAATGAGCAAGTCAAGAGTTATGTTAATTTTCTTTGACCACGTGTGCCAATTTTCTTTAACAATTTTTAAGACCAATTCTTTAGGTATATTTGTGAAAAGGGATGTTACATCTAAAGACACCAGATTATAATTCGGATCCAACTTAATTCCTCTTAAAGATTCAACAAAACAATACGAGTTCTTTACGTTATGTTTAAAGTCTGTAATTAACGGACTTAATAATTGATGTAAACACTTCGCCAACTTATAACAAGGAGACCCAATGCAATTTACTACAGGTCTTAGCTTGCAACCTTGTTTATGAACTTTTCTCAAGCCATAAAGTTTCGGTGGAACTGCATTATGTGTTTTTAATTGTTTCTCGGTATCTTTGTCAATGAGATTTTTCTCCTTCATCTTGGATACTAAAACATTACTCCTATTTTGGAATTGAGTAGTAGGATTTATAGACGAAACGTCGTACAATTATAAATATAACTTTTGTCCACAAACCTGCGAATTTTTTCTTATTAACTGTATCAAATGTCAATATTTTTGAAGTTGGAATGTTTCCGTCGCCCAATAGGCTGGAATTTTTTTACTTGAATCATGCTTATTTTAGATTATTATATATTTTAGGAAGCCCTAAAGGATCCAAATGTATGCGCGTTCATGGTTGAGCCTATACAGGGCGAAGCAGGTGTAAGAGTACCATCTGATGGTTATTTAAAAGGCGTTAGAAAACTGTGTACAGATTATAATGTGCTGTGGATAGCAGACGAAGTGCAGACTGGCCTGGGTAGAACCGGGAAGCTGTTAGCTGTTGATCATGAAAACGTTCGACCAGACATTCTTATATTAGGAAAGGCGTTATCCGGTGGAGTTTTACCCGTAAGTATTATAATTTTAAAAAAGTCTTTTTGCAATATATATCTAGTGACCGACCGAAGTTTCGGTTTCGGCCAGTTACGGCTAAAAAAGGGTTCCGGTAAAACTTCAGCTCAGTTGGAGCATGCGTCCGTCATATTGTGTTGAATCCATAGAGATATAAGTGAAAGTGTCTGCAGTTCAGAGAGAGAACGCTGCAATCGTTCCGCATCATTCTCTCTCTCTCTCTCTCTCATGAGCGCTAGAGTACGCTAGCGGCTAGTGGGTATGCTTGTCATAAGTGAAAGTGTCTGCAGTTCAGAGAGAGAACTCTGCAATCGTTCCGCATCATTCTCTCTCTCATGAGCGCTCATTGACAGATTGTTAACTGAAGAGAGGAGGGCGGGGAAAACCATACCCTTATGTAACTAGCCATGTGCTGTTTATATCTTTAGTTACCATAGTGATACGGAATTGTAAGCAGCCTTCTCTCTCTCAATCGCAGACACTTTCAAGGCTCACTCGCGTACTGTAGTTACTTATATCTCTATGGTTGAATCGCGTTCAAGTGTACTTGAGCGGCCACGTGACATTCACTTCAGTTTGTTAGGTTTGTCGAATGAGTCAAGTAGGTAAATATGAATTTATACTAGTGTCACCGTTTATTTTATTTTAATTTAGCCAACACTAATTTAATGAAATTTTACATGTAATTTGACTATAAAAACGCCTAATTTCGGAATTTAAATAACTTGGTTTAAGTTGAAACTGAAACAGAAGCCGAAATTCAATTTTGGCTGAAAATCTAGTTTCGGTCAATCACTATAGTATAATATGAGGTACCGCGATATGATAATATAACTAAAAAGTAATAATAAATTCATGTTGTGGAAAGGTGTTATAAACATTTATTATGATAAACTGGCATTCATTTGATCATTAATATGTTTATCTAAAATCTTATTTTTTAACCAAATTTACGTTCCTATATAAGTTAGATTTCGGAAACTGTTTGTTTGTTTTTTTACTTGTGAGTTGTGACAGACTGTTAACTTTTGGCTTATTTCAGAAATTCAGATTTATGCTGTTATTTGATGTATTTAATTAGTCCAGTGCATTTAGAAATATTTTATAGGTGTGACCCAAAAATTTCAGATACATTTTTTTCTTTTGTTGCTCATTAGAAAGGGTCGTCGATGGAGACCTTAACCCAGACTTTGCGAATTCTCCAAATTGTCCCGTCCGCCGCCATCTTGGATTCTGTTTTTTATTTTCAATTGCTCATATCTCGCGTTCTAATAATCCCACAGCAATCGTTCTGGGGTCGTTGGACTCGTCAGGATTTACTCTTTAATTCAATGTCTATCAAGTAAAACTCTCCAATGTACTGAAAAAAGTTATTAGCGTCCAATGTTACAAACACTTTGCTAAAATTTCTTGCGCCCGGTTTTTCCACGCGCAGTTCTTTCCAGTGCATGTGAGACTCCCACCGACAGTTTACTATTTAAACTAGACTAAATTTATAGTATTTTAAAAAAAATTATCGCGATCGGTTGATTCCTCGCCCACCAGTCCACATTCGAAGTTGCGCTGTTCATTATTGTGCAATTTGAAGCCTCTAATACTCGCGCTGCATCTTTTGAAACTAATCTTAACGTAAATTAATTAAGATCAACGACGTATTCGTTAAATATTTGTTAAGAACACGCGTTTTGTAATAATTTTTTGCTCAAACTTATAACTCAGATCAATAGTAGCGTGTGTGAGTCGGACGAACATGTAACTATTTTAAGCCGGAACGAGATTACCTCTCCCCCCCGTTTTCGAGGACGGTGAACACGGTGGTGATATTAAAATGTATCTTTAGGGTTGCGCAATCCTCCAAAACGGCCAAAAACTACCCCCGAAAGAGGTTAAACGCGCATTATGTTATGAAAAAATGTTTTTCCCTGTTTTTGAGGATGCTGAGCACGGTGGTGGTGTTGAAAACGGCCACCGACTCTCTCCAAACCCTCCACCGGCCAAATCTCAACTCCGAAACAAGTGATTTTTTTTATATCTCCAGCAAAATTGGGTTATCTACCCGTTTCAAAGGATTCTAAGATTTGGCCGGTGAAGGGGTTCAGGCCCGGAATAGGGGGGGGCTAGGTGGGGCTGTAGCTCCGGGCCCCACTGAATTATGGGGCCCCCATTTCATTTCTAAATAATTTCGACCATGTCATGAAAATTCAAAAATTTGGTGACTACAGATTAAATTATTTAAGGCAACCATTAATATTAAAATTAAAATGAATAAATAAACTAAAATAACGTTTTTCAACAAATTATTTGTTTATCCTTTAGACCATTTTAAACAAAAAGCTGTATGTAGTGTGTTCAAGAAGAAAAAAGTCATCTTATTTCTCCTTTTAAAGTACTTAACTGTGGATAGTTGAAAAACGAATGGTTGATTTTTTCCCTAATGTTTATATAGCGTTGAGAATTTTCGTTACTATAATACCGATAGCGAATTGTGACGCAGAAAGATCGTTTTTAGTTTTAAAAAGGATAAAAAATATGTACAGAGCAGTAATGTTAGATGATCGATTAACAGCATTATGTAACTCGTTTAGCGATTGAATCCGAACTACTGCGATTTATTGATTTTAATGATTTGATACATGACTTTGTAAAAATAAAATTAAGAAAAAAAAATTTTTAATGAAATAAAAAATTATAATTTTTAAATGATTTATACATTTACCAACTCATTTTTTAATTGTGATGTGACTTGTCTATAACTTTAAAACAAATATATATTTTTATATTGATCGTTTGGAAATAATATTTTTTGGAGCTAGAAAAAAAAGGGGGCCCTCCGATCCTTAATCCGGGTCTGGTGGGGTTGATGAGAATCGGCGGCAATTTTCAACACCACTACCGTGCTCAGCATCCTTAAAAACAGGGAAAGACATTTAATGCGCGTTTAACCTCGTTCGGGGGTGGTTTTTGGCCGTGTTGGAGGGTTGCGCAACCCCAAAGAGAAATTTATTTTAATATCACCACTATGTTCAAAAACGGGAGAGGGGGAAGTAATCTCGTTCCGGCTTAAAATATTTACATGTTCGTTCGACTCACACACAGCACTATTGATCTGAGTTATAAATTTAAGTGAAAAATTACTATACAAAACGCGTGTTCTTAGCAAATATTTAACAATACGTCGTTGATCTTAACTAATTTGCGTTATACGTATTAGTTTCAAAAGCGAGAAATGCAGCACGAGTATTAGAGGCTTCAAATTGCGCAATAATGAACAGCGCAACTTTGAATGTGGATTGGTGGGCGAGGAATCAACCGATCGGGATGATTTTTTTAAATAATACTATAAATTTAGTCTAGTTTAAATAGTAAACTGTCGGTGGGAGTCTCAGATGCACTGGAGAGAACTGCGCGTGGAAAAACCGGGCGCAAGAAGTTTTAGCAAAGAATTTGTATCTTTGGACGCTAATAATTTTTTCTAGTACATTGGAGAGTTTTACTTGATAGACATTCAATTAAGGAGTAAATCCTGACGAGTCCAACGACCCCAGAACGATTGCTGTGGGATTATTAGAACGCGAGATATGAGCAATTGAAAATAAAAAACAGAATCCAAGATGGCAGCGAACGGGGAAATTTGGAGAATGCGCAAATTCTGGGTTAAGGTCTCCATCAAAGACCCTTTCGAATGAGCAACAAAAGAAAAAATGTATCTGAAATGTTTGGGTCAATTCCTAAACGCACTGGACTAAATATACACATTTGTTTCGTTGGTTTCACAATACATTGTATAATATCATTAATTAAAAGCGGTAGTTTTAAAAATTTTCAGAGATTAAAAGAACTACATATAATTATAAAATAAAATAATTTATTGCCAGGTATCGGGAGTTTTGGCAGACGACGAGATAATGTTATGTATACAACCAGGAGAACACGGTTCCACTTTTGGCGGAAATCCCTTAGGATTAAGAGTGGCAATGGCGGCTCTCGAAGTTATAAAAGAAGAATGTTTATCGGAGAATTCAAATCGGTTAGGTGCAATTCTAAGACGAGAATTGGAAAAATTACCAAAAGATATAGTACAATGTGTACGAGGAAAGGGATTAATGAATGCCATCATAGTCAATGAAGGTAAGACTACAGATTTAGCTCAGTTCATTTTTTATTTGTGTTATAAATGGAGGTAGCGTCATAAATCTCTCGAGAATTTTAAAGCGACCACGGTCAGATTTATACTATAATATGGTCGTTGATCGTAGTCAAAATTGTATTTCATGATTGCGGCGCTACAATCAGGAAAGCAAAAGTAAAACAAAGAAATAATTTTATTGAAAACAGTTAAAGGATAAAAAAGTCGTTCATTAGTGTATTTGCCATAAGGCACTTACACTATTGGCGTCGGTCGGATGGCGGGACCTAGGGGTCGGACCAAAATTTCTCGACGTTTCATAACCTCCTAAGACGTTTGGCACTATTTTTGGAAATGTTTATATATATATGTATGTATATATATATATATATATATATATATATATATATATATATATATATATATATATATATATATATATATATATATATATATATATATATATATATATATATATATATATATATATATATATATATATATATATATACGTGCGGGCTATAACTTTCGAAGGAGTTAATCGATTTTAACGAAATTTGGACCACATATTGGAATCCACCACCGCACGAAGCCTATTTAAAATGGGCCCAATCGGACCACTTTAAGGGTGGTTTTTAGGGGTTGAAAAAAATTTTTGGGCCCAAAAATACCGAAAAATATTTCAGAATCGTTTCAAAATTGAAATTTAACCTACTATTAAAGATGAAAATGTGCTGTCAAAATTTCATTAAAATCGGCCCGACAGGACCGGACTTACAAATTTTATGAAAACATCAGTTTGTAGATATGGATTTACATAGTGAAGGGTGGATTTAATTTGATAAATTGATAGTAATATTTATATTAAGAAAAAAATATTATTTTAAGGGATGTATTAAGGGGTTAAATTTTTTATGTTGACCAAAAACAAAAGAGTAAAGTTCACGTAATAAAGCCACACTGCCTGTGTTAGCAAATACACTATATTGTCGGCAGGGTTTCGCACTGCGACTCGAGTTTTTTTATTTTTATCACTTATTTTTTATCTGTCTTACAAAATTACCGTCTTCTCTTTTTTAGAATATGATCCGTTTGAGATTTGCGTTAAATTGAAAGATAATGGACTTTTGGCAAAACCGAGTCATGGCATAATTAGACTTTCTCCTCCGCTAGTCATAACTGAAGAACAGCTGCATGAATGCATAAGTATTATTATAAACACATTTATTTCATTTAAAAAAAGAGTGTAAATAAAATATATATCTACTAATATTATAATTTATCTACATTTCTATATTTACTCTGGATTATGAATAACAAATTTGTCAGATGTTTTGTATTCATATGTAATTTTTTTTTGTTGCTGCATAAATGTGCATATTTTTCTGTGATTTTTTTATGTAAAATGTATGATAACGTAATTTAACATTATTCTTATCTCAATTTTATGTTAATGTAATAATATTTTTAAATAATACAAAAAAAACTATTTATATTACAAATTATTCCTTCGATATTTCCTCGATTTTTCATGTGTTGTTCAATTGTTAATATAGAAAAAATAATTGAAAATTAATAGCAGACAATCTAAAATTAAAGTTTTTTTTTTGTATAGTTTTAATAGCATATTGTTCAAATACCTTATTCTATTCTTTAAAGCAAATAAAGTAATCAAGTATAAAAATAAAACAGACGCGATTGGGATTTAGATAAAAGCGAAATTTGAAATAGATTACAGTAAAAACCAAACACTAGTTAACATCCTCATAAATAAGAACGCAGAAGAAAATACGCTTATCATTTGTTTAAGGTGAGGTTAATTTCAGGACAAATAAATAAAATCGTAACTGTGTCTTTAATTGTAATAGTTCAAGGTCTGACCGTACAAAAGTCTATTGGGCAACACTACTAAGTTTTACTATTGATTTTAACAGATAATATGATGAAAAGCATCAAATTGATGACAGAATAATTCGATTTTTGTAAATGTTTTTTGTTGTCAGTTTTTCAAATATGGTTTAGCAGTATTTATATATGTCGCCGGGATATTGTCAAATCCGTGATTTTGCAATTTCACTAGTGAAATTACAATATCACGATTGACAAAGATTCGTGATATTATAATTTCACTAAGTGAAATTATAATATCACGGGTTTGATAATATCCCGGCGACATATACAAATTACAGAAAAGTAGAGGACAATGTGGTGTTATGGTCATCGTTCTACATCAGACTGCTATGGGTTCGAACCCCATCTCTGTTCATGGATATTTTATGATGTAATTTAGACCCAGCAGCCACACGGTACTTTGTATATGTGCATATGCTCTATGTCTATATGCATAAGTATATGGAGTGTGGACTGTGGGCATATGCAGTTAGATAAATACCTTAAAAAAATCCAGCCAATTGAGCGACGGGACCATTCCAACTTCAAAAATATAGACATTTGACATATTATAATAAAGAAAAAAAATTTCTGTTGCCGCGTGAGATGACGTGGGTGACGGCTAGTATTATTATTAAATACTATGATAGGTATATGCTATTCGCTTGCGTGATTATCTTTATATTATGTTATCAAGTCATGTAAAAATGATGGTTTCTAATGAACTATGGCAGTCGTATATTTCATAGGAACCATTTATTGCAGTACTCAATATCAGAGACAATACACTAGCATATCCTGTGTAAAAGTAATTTACCATTTACCTATAGCAGTGCAATATATCGTATCGTTATCGCGTCGTGTGAAAATTCGCTCTTACTTACGTGCATCTTAAATTGTATGATTTATCATATTACTTATTATGTGGAATGGATTCACCTTAACCACGGGAAAAACACACTAACTTGTTACAGTTGGTATTAACAACTAAAGTATCTTAGCAAGTGTTTAAACAGGAATTAGTAAATATGAAAAGAGTATTTAAAAAAAAACGCGTTTTAAATTGCTTCATTTGTTTTTCAACAATACACTTTTAACGTTGTATTATTGTGTCTTCTAAGGTAGGTAACTATTTTGTTTTCTAAATGTGTTAAGTATACATATATTAAATAAAATTACATGTTTCGTTTGTAAATAATTAAAAATTGAATCTAAAAAAGTGGATCATTAATATGAGTCGACTTTTCTTGTAGAAAGAATGATGAGTGTTAACATAGCGAAATTTTTTTCGAGAGATCTACAATCAAAGGTAACGATAATTCGCGGTTTTAGTACTTCACACAAGTTAAGGATAACTACAAAGGAAGTTATAGATCGGGAGCTTAAGTGGGGTGCTCAGCATTATCATCCTATTCCTGTAGCTCTTCATAAAGGACAAGGTAACGGGCGAAGTTATTCCTGTTTGTTATATAGCGTTGATTGGAAATCTCAATAGTTGTCTCATACGCGGCATACCTACTAGGTAAAAAATATATTCAAAGAATGATGCTTACTTGTGAAGTTGTGACTAAGAAGTTTTTGTGCCGTACTGTTTTTGACGTGATAACGTCTTATAAATTGATGAATCACCAATATCATAAATTGATAAAACACCGGCTGCATGTACGAAAAAGTGTAACGTAACGTTCCTAACGTTCGTAACGCGTAACGCATAACGCGTAACGTTCCGCCTGACCCTGTGCGTGCTTTTTGCTAATTTCTCGCTCAATTTAAATCAGATCGGTTTGAAACCAGTCTTAAACGAAAGAGGAGAACATTTTACATAGATTTCGTATAACAGAATTTGCCTAAACAGTTTTTTTATACAAATTTATATAGAAAAATATTTTATACAAATTTATATAGAAAAATAGCTGTATAAATGCAATGTTGTCTAATGCATGGCGCGACGCGGTCGGTTGTCTTTGTTTGCCGTACATGGAAATTAGAAGCAAACGTATGTCTTGTCTTAACATGAAAACGGCTGCATTTCTAATGTTTAATTCAATTTTTTGACATTAGTATATTGTGAAATGCAACGCCACTTTTGACATTTCTTATCATTCCGACACCAAGGATAAGCGGATTGAAACCAAATTTTGGGAGGTTTAGGTTATGTATTACGGAATACGTTATCACGTAAAACTATCGTCCGTAAACCGACTTTACAGACAACCAATTTTTTACCAGCTTTCTGATATTGGGAACAAAAACATGTACCTATTCAAAACCATAGTCAACTGATAGTAAACGCATTCGTAAAAAACATGTTGCGTTTCTGGAAACAGAATAATGCATTGCTACAATTCAGATCACGAATGTGCTTCTAGGCTGTGACATTACGTCATAATAATGTTTACATATTTTATTTCCTTATTTCATTTTGAGTGTGATTTTTAGGTGTTTATGTATGGGATGTTGAGGGGAAACAATACTTTGATTTTTTAAGTGGATTTTCAACCGTAAACCAAGGGCACTGTCATCCAAAAATTGTTGAAGCTTTACAAAAACAAGCCGGTGTTTTACATCATGTGTCGAGAGCATTTTTCACCGATGCGCTTGGTGAATTTTCAGAATACATCTGTAAATTAATTGGATATGACAAAGTGCTACCCATGAATACAGGTAAAAATAAAAATTGAATGTCAGAAAATTTTAAAAGATTTTTGCGCAGACGCAGTACTCATATTGTTATCACGGTCAAATAACAATGGGGAATTATAAACGGTCGAATAAAAAAACAAATTTGGTGACTGATGATGAGATACTGTTTTAATAAGTTGAGATATTAAAATAATAGTTGGATGACTAGTTCGCCTATAGCTTAAGCCGGCCCTGCATCAAGTGATATTCTCTTGTGTATGTGCATATTCTATATAGATATATGAAAGTGAACATACAAGTGTCATAAAATAATATAATATTATGCTGTGTGTTTGATTCTTTGTAGCATTATTATTATTATTTTGCAACAATATTTATTATGTATCGAGATGACTCATCTTAATCAGAAAGTTAAATATAACTATCAATAACAATAGGTATTGCATCATTTTAGGTGTTGAGGGAGGTGACACTGCATGTAAAATTTCACGTAAATGGGGTTACACTCAAAAAAATATCCCTAACAACAAGGCGAAAATCGTTTTTGCCGCTGATAATTTCTGGGGTCGATCTTTAGCAGCTCTCTCAGCTTCCACCGATCCTATGTGCTATGAAGAATATGGTCCATACATGCCTGGATTTGAAATTATTCCTTACAATGATCTGAAAGCGCTTGAGGTAAAACACGTTTACACATATTTTTAATTAAGTTATTATGGTATCCCACCAAAAACATAAATGTGAAAAGGGGCCAATTTCGATACAAAAACAATTGACTGCTGAAAAAAAGACGCGGTATCTAAGAAGGTGGCAAGTTTTCACTTGTCGAGTTTACATTCACAAATCATTTAGAAAAACTTACCAAGTGAAAACTTGCTACCTTCTTAGATAACACATCTTTTTTCAGCAGTCATTTGTTTTTGTATCGAAATTGGCCCTTTTTCACATTTATGTTTTTGATGGGATTTCAGTACTTTTTGAAAATTTATGTTCTTGCATATTCTACTTAAATATTATCAAGACGGATAATATTAGTTATATAATTATACTTCATTATATCCTAGTTCTATATCATAATTCATTTTATCACACGCCATATCCCAGCACTGACTAGACGCGAGTAGTCTTCGGACGACCGGTTAATGCATTCGGGATCGATGTTCCTCCTAGACCCGGCTAGACGCTTATTAATTATGAAGCAGGTTATTTTAGCCAGTCTGCAACCTTCAACTTCAAGCAAAATTTTCAAATCTGAAATTCCATGTTTTTACTCCGATCACTGGCGTCACACCTGACCTTACTAACAAACGATTGCGACTTTAGCTTCCCAGCTCCCAACCCTTAACTCCAATCCATAGGATTTCAGACTTGAAAAATTTTACTTTGAGGTGGAGACGCGCTATGATATATTATTTTTTTGCAATGTTTGTTTAGCCTTTACTTCTCGTCAAGGTGTTCATTGATTTGAAAGACCTCGACTTTAAGTAATCAAATTAATTATAAAACCTCATTCAAAAAAAGCCACTAAAAAGATAAAATTAAATAAACAGTTTTAGTAATTAAATTGGCGCAGACATATAAAAAAAATTATTATTTTTCTTTTTTGTGACTTTTTTAAATGGAATAAAACATTTGTATAAAAAGTTTTTGAAATAATAGATGTAATATTGTAGGAGATTACCAAAGACCCGCATGTCTGCGCTTTTATGGTAGAACCTATTCAAGGTGAGGCAGGAATAAGAATTCCCGATGACGGATATCTCAAAGGTGTGCGTGAAATCTGTACTCGCAATAACGTATTATGGATAGCGGACGAAGTGCAGACAGGACTCGGACGAACGGGAAAGCGTTTGTGTGTCGACCATGAAAATGTTAAACCTGACATTCTTGTTCTCGGAAAAGCTTTGTCAGGAGGGTTATATCCAGTCTCAGCCGTCTTAGCTAATGATGATATCATGTTGACAATTAGACAAGGTAAACATAGGCGTGCCCACAAATGAAATGAATAGGAGGAATTTTTTCTTTTTAACTTCCCAGTACATTAGGTAGTTATTGTAAGGGTCCGAACATTTTTAACATATCTTTGAAGTGAAACTTTTTTAGGCGCGCTAAGGGAAGTAAATTGGCCTGGATCAGACGAAAAGTGAAACACTTCCTCTTCTCCGACTTCAACCGGCAGTTTAGAGGAAAACGTGGGAGAATCGTTTCTACTCTCTCTGCTCGCATGCGCAGTGCATGCTCATAAATTCTCAAAAAAATTGTTTCACAATCTGTTTGTAATGTAGTCAACAAAAAAAAAAAATGGGTCAACCCAGCTGTCGTCTGTCTGTATCACTTGAGAATGGCTGGGCCGCAGGGCCCTCGTAAGGCCTCACGCCGCCCGCGTGCGGATTCATAATTGACGCCCCTTATTGGGGATAAACTCACTAGACGATAGGTATGTCAAATTGAAAAACGTTAAAAATCCTAAATAACTAATACTGTATGTGCAGTTAATAGAAACTTTGTTTCGTTGTCTTTTTGCAAATACTTCTTCATAGAATCAGACATTTTGTTTTTTTCTTCTTGCCTAATTTTCTTAAATTGCCGAAATTGTGCACCCGAATGTTTTTTTCTTTTATTACTTTCCTGAAATGCAACAATGCTTCACTTCAAAGTTCACATCGTCATTACAAAACGGTTTGGACAGGTAAAAATACTAATAAGATAATTAATTTTTGAAAACAAATAAAAATGTGAAAAATGTTACAGTGAAAGATACTTTACAAATTTTTAATCAGGACAAAAGCGGGATGAAATAATTTTTAAGCAAAAATGATTTTAAAAATTAAAAAAGTCGGGCACAAAAATGAAACACAATCATTGAAACATGGAGCTAAATTTGATTCTGAAATATATTCAATTAAAATGAAACACATTAAACAGTGAATTTTGAAAATTCACTCCGTACAGAGAGCTTCAAAAATTCTCTTTTCACGTTAAAATAATCACTCCGCGGAGTAAACTGTTCTCTGCAAAAACAGTTTACTCCGTGCGATTTTTCACGGCGTTCTTCTCCTGTCGTACTTATGAATGAGAGAAAAATTTAGTTTCACCGCTGAGCTGAGAGAATTCATTAAATTAAAATAATCATTAGTTTATCAATTAGTAAAAAGTATTTGTTGATTGAAAAATACTTTACTTCACTCGCACTCTTGCAGGAATCGACAGAAAAATTCAAGATATAAACATACGCGGGAGTCTCCCGATAGGGGCGCCCTGTCTACGCGCTGATGTGAACTAACTATCGAATCAAAAACTGCGCGCGAAATATTTCGAATTCGAATTTCATTAAAAAATAAATAATTACTCGTAAGAGTTTTCACGCAGGCTTGAGTATGCAAATAAAATTGATATAATATCAGTTATATATTTTTTCTATACAGTACAAAAAACATAACACAACTAGGCCATTTGCCGCCCCTTGAATGTGCCGCCCGCGTGCATCGCACACATCGCACTATAGGGCGCGAGGGCCCTGCTGGTCCGAATTCAATTAAACTTGGTATACTGGTTATCAGCAAATCAAAATTTGAAGTAGATGACTTTTTATCCGGCTATGACAGGTTTTCCAAAATGAACACGCGAATTAAGTCGCGGATAATAGTTATGTTATTATAATTTTAGGAAGTCATGGATCTACATATGGAGGCAATGCACTGGCGTCTAAAGTTGGTATTGCGGCCCTCAAAGTCATTGAGGAAGAGAATCTATCAGAAAACGCAGAGAAATTGGGCGTATTGATGAGAAAAGAATTAGAGCGTCTTCCAAAAGAAATGGTTACAACAGTTCGCGGAAAAGGATTGTTAAATGCAATTGTTATTAATAAAGGTATTTATTTTTTCATTATTTTGATCATTTCCCTCCCACTGTCGCCAACCCTTAATATTTTATTTTTTTAACACTGTTTTGGTATTATTTGCATGCCAGTTATAAACCCCGTATTTTTTACTATGTTTATATGGGGTAATTACGCAGGCATCCAGCCACAACAAAGAGCGTGCGCGAAAACGAATGAAAGACCTTTTTGTTGCGGAACTGAAAGGACCTTGTTTTTTTTTTTTGCTCACCAAATGTGCACACGGCAAAATTTTTCAAGTTAGGTTACTAAAAAAAGGTCATTCCTATTCATAAAACTTAAAATATTGTTTTTTTATTGCTTTACCCCTCCCCCTCAGAAAAAAATATCTACACCCTTGCACTCTCTACATTTTCTGTACGCTTATGCGGGCTTTCCATCAGTAGTATAGAAATCAGTAGTATAAGCTGATAACGTGATAACCTTTGACTATTTAATTATGGACTAGCAAAGCCAACTTCATAGTTCTTGTCAAGACCTCTAGCGACACAAAGTACCAGTGGCGGCCAAGTTATAAACTAAAACTTTTAAATAAAATTTTTGATAGACGCAATTTTTAAAATCATGAAATTCTAGCCTAATACCCCACATTAATTACAATGTAAATATGATTTTTTAAAACAAAAATAACCAAGCCTGATTCATCACGTAACAAAAAAAAAAAAAAAACAGATGTACTTTTTTCACTGGTAGGTATAGCTATCTGAAATTCCCACTTTTTTAAACGTTGAAAGATGTTGTCGACGATTGTTTTACATTGCTACTATGAAAAACAGTGTGCAATTAGCTGACCATTTCTAAATAGTCAAAGGTGATAACTTATGCAAATTATAACTTCTATGAAAAATATTACAAAAACCATTGCGATTGAATTATTGTTATTAAAGAAAAATCTTGAGTTTGAAGCTAAGAAATCAACCGTTTTTTATTTTGTTCCAGAAAGAGCAACTGCATGGGATGTATGCATCAAACTCATGGAAAATGGTTTGATAACAAAACCGACTCATGACGATATAATACGATTAGCTCCGCCTTTAATTATAACCAAACAGCAACTTGATCAATCACTTGAAATTGTCTCGAAAACTCTCAACAGTTTTTTGTAAAATACTTAATTTAATCATTTTGTTTGCTTGTTGTTTATGTATGTATGATTTTGTTTTTTTTATAACACGTATGTACTATGTATACTAATAAGAAATGTTTTTTTTTTATCTTAGTTTTATCGATGTATTTAATTTGCCGCCAAAGACGAAACTTATAAAAATACAAACAATATATTTCCAAAAGTGCGTGAATTACAACTGAAATAATTTTTATTTTCGATATAATTCTAATATCATACTCAATTTGAATTTGCAAATTTATATTAATCATGCAATATTATAATTAGAAAATAAACTGAAATTATACGACTCAGATCTTTCACATAAACATGTCATCATATCCCGGTGGTGGAAAATGATCAGCGTCTGGAGCTGGTGGTCTACGAGGTCCAAACGGTGGATCAACTCCTTGAGGTCGAAACGGATCGAATCTTGCACCAGGAGGTACTGAACCGCCCGCAACGCCTGGCCGATTTGGTGGTGGTGCAAATATCATTCCGCCGCCTTGGCCGAATGGATCTAAATCGGCTCTTCCCACACTTCTCGGGTCAGCTAACGGATCGTTCCAAAGATCCCGAAATCTAGACTCTGCTTCGACATTTACCCTACCCGGCAACAAAAACGGATCTCGACTCACAAATGGCGTCTGATGTGTCGTTGCGCTTTCAGCTGATGTTTGCGTTTGAGTATTGGTGCTTTTTTTTTCGTTTGTAACGCCATTGATTAAAGTATTTTGAATTCTCAATATTAGTGCTTTATAGTCTGGAATCATCCGTTCCAATTGACCACTCGTTTCTTGTATCACATCATCTATTTTCACTTCAATGGAGCTTATTTTTGATGTTTTATGAAGTATGTTAACGATTACACTTCCGTTACTGCATTTACTTAAAAATAAGTTATATAGCTGATTTTGGTAAAGATAACGCAGTGCATAATTCTTTGTTGAATTCCAGCCTTTAGGTAACAGTTCGCTCGGAACATCGCTATCGCATTTTTCCATTAATTCACCAATCCCAACACATCGGAAACCTGATTTTACTAATGACCAATGTATAATGACAATTAATAAATCTTCTTTAGTTTTGATATCCTTTTGAACAGATGAATACGTTAAATCCCACCCAAAAAGTGAAATGTCAGTTGTTGATTGAGATGCCATGATATTTTTCTATTTTAAACTATATCATATAACATACTTTGCGAATATACTGATCTCTTTAGCTTCTATAATTGTTAATTTTTAAACAATTTTTAACTTTGACAATGACAAGCGAAATGCAAAACACGATGAAAATGAATAAATCCGAAATTATTCTGTTTACATTGGATTTAATACTTATAGATATTAATCCTAAAAAATTTACAGAAAATATTGGAAAATATTATGGAGGATGGAGGTCTCTCCATAGAAGTCAGTACATCTATGGTTATAACCTCATTTTAAAAATAAATACCCTTGCAAATATAAAAATTTCAGAAAGTAAAAGTGATAAATGGTAATATTTCCGAAAACGTAAACCATGCGAAATTTCGTATTTACATTCCAAAAAAATAGAAGATTTATGACAAGTAAAAGGAATGCTAATATGCTGTCAAAGTGATGTCACTAAAATTGGAAAAAGACAAATATATTTGGGAAGAAAGCGTAAAAAAGAGATGTGATTATGGGGGACAGATAACCCCCTAATGATGTCTTGCATATTATAATTAATATAAGTAAAAAAAGAAAGCAAAGATTTGTAGGTCAGTGAAGTCAGTGTTAAAAAAGTACTGTTTATCTTTTTAAAGGTTTTAAAAAATAATACAGTGATGAGGTCCTGACAAAAAAATACTTATTAGACGGTTTCAAAAAATGTTTGTTAGATAACAATATATCTTTCATAGATAAAATTGGAGATAATTATTTTTACTTGTTTAAAAATCTGATTTATATTCACAAAATGGGTTTAAGTTCTGTTATTAGGTTTGGTACTGTTTTAACAAAAATTTGTAAACCCCAGGTTCATGCTTTACTCAGAAGTGTTCCAAGTGCAGCTAACATTTCCACAACATCTTTAAAACGTGATGAAGAGTAAGTCAAATTAATTTTTGTACATCTGCCGTATGTTCTTTCGTATTAAATTGACATAATCTGTACTAACTATAGGTACCTACACTACAGTAGACTCCCGCAATGCTGTAACTGAAAATTCCTTTATTAAAAACACTTTTCACTCTAGTCTAATTTTACCTTTTTCTAAAAATGGTTTACAATTTTAATAACATACGAGTACTTAGCGATTATTACTGCGTACATCAAACATATTTTTACTCAAATCTTTGATTAACGTCTGATTAGAACTCTTCAATAAATAAAATTATCGACCAATTTTTCAGACAAATATATTAACAAAAAATGGAGACATTAACGTTTCGGTCCGGATTTGGACCTTATTCAAAACTGATCTAAAAAATATATTTGTAGTCAAACTTTTAGTATGCAAAACTAAATATTTGATGCGAAAAAATGCAAATATATTTGCAGTTTTATGCGTATGAAAAATTACGAGCTGATAATTTTTCCTTAAATTTTTCAACGTTTCAGTGGATCATTCGGGTGTTTATTGAATCAAAAAAGTAGCAGGCAATAAATGCTTGCATTTGTGAACCAATTTTTTTCCTGAACTCATATGAGTGTGTATAAATATTAATTGGAATAAAATATTGACTTTTATTTCAGAGTCAGTATAACATTTGTGTTGGACTCAGGCGAAAGAAAAACAGTAAAAGCGAAAATCGGTGACAGCCTCATGGATACTGTATGCAATAATGATTTAGATATCGATGGTTTCGGAGCTTGCGGTGGTACTTTGACATGTTCGACATGCCATCTTATACTCAAGCAGACTGATCATGATAAAATACCCAATGCTCCAGTTTCTGAAGAACTCGACATGCTTGAACTTGCGAATGGTAGAACAATAACGTCCAGGTTAGGTTGTCAAATAATCGTTAGTAAAGATTTAGATAAAATAGAAATACAAGTACCGGCGTGTATAAGTGATGCAAGAGAGAGCTAAATTTAAATCAATTATATTTTTATTATATTGGTATACCTGCACAGTACTACTATCGAACACTTGGTTAAAATTTGTATTTTCTAAGTAAATGAAATAATAGACGCTCTTCGATAGGAAGTTGTTTCTAGATTTTAGTAAATGAATATTTCGAGATTAAAATATTTTATAGAAGAATGTATAATACATCTAATTAGAAAAAAGTCGAATTAGTATTTTTATAAAAACAAGGCCAATTTGAAGCCGTTTTTCCAGATTTAGAATTTAGTTAGAAAATTCAATCTCTGAAAAGATATCATTTTTACGTAATAAATATTAACGTTATGTATTATGTAATAGTATCTTTGTATATTAAAATAACTAAAATGAAAACGAATGTTATCGAATCATAGCCAATTTTTGTATGTTAAAATCCGCATTGTATGAGTATTATTTATATTATGTGCGTTAATGTTTGCATCACTCTCATAAAGAATAGAGATAAGAAGATCGAACTTGACCGAAACTAAGTAGTGGTAGTAGGACGAAATACACATCACATAATATCATGATGATGATTCCTGGATGCAATACCGCCTATGCGCTTTACATTTGTCTAGTCCTCTTGCTTGAACTCGCTCTCGTTTGTTGACAGCAAGAATATTATTGGTAATGTTTATTTATTGTTGTCTTGAAATACACGAAGCTATCCGCGCAAGAAGACTGCGTGCGACCTAATCCGTCTCACTCCACCTTTCAAATTCCGTCTCCTCTCTAGTCTTCTTGGTATCACCAGATATTATAAATACGTTCAAAGGCAGTTTCTTAGGCGGATTCATTCGCTAGTGGCTAGAGCTGTAACAAACCGTATGTATTCGTTACTGAGTAGTAACGAAGTAACGAATCGTTACTTACAAATTCATTTCGTTACTCGCATCTGTCGTATATCCATGTCGGTTCGACTCGTTTGATGCGGTTATACGTTATACGAACGAAGTCATGCCATTTCACGTATTCGACGCGCCTCGATGCGACGGTACATGCTTGATGCTGTTAGTACACGATTGTATGTCGTATGAAAAGTAACGAGTAACGTAACGATACGAAAGTAACGGGTACTGATTCTTTAAGTAACGAATACATACGGGTGCACAATTTCTCGTTACTTTTACAGCTCTACTAGTGGCGCAGCATTACAGTTTAAAAAGAAATATTTTGACAGTTCAGTGCTTTATGTTGATAATTGGAGTTAGATCATCATTACAGTGCATTGTTTTTATACCAAATGATGAGATGGCAAACTTTAATTTCCAAAGAATACATGTTGAGCAATCTCCCGTTCGCGGACGAAAACGTTTTTGATGATGATATGATAATATTACACGTATGAATATTATTATGCCAGGTGGATATGTTACGAATTATCAAATATTATTTTTTATAAAAAACATACACTTGTCTTTTTTTAAATATATTATAAAATGTATAAAGTGGTTGACTGAAATATAGTATTTTATTATCATTTTTATAAGTGTCTTTACTTTCAATGTATACATTCTTAACCTTAAATATACAAAAGATCTCGGTATAAATTTGTAAATCCACAAGGTGAATTAACTAGTTTGCACGACATTTTAATAACTTATAGGTACAAAAGAAATGCACAAATTAATAAAACTTTTTATTGTTAAAGCATCGTTATGGCTCAGTGAAAAGAATGAATTTATAAAAGAATACAGCAGAGCTAGCATTCAGATGCCTGAGCCTGACGTGTTGTCTATTATAAATGTCAGAACTTGGAACGTACATATGGGATCTAAATCTAAATTGAAAGCTATTTTTTTCGTGGCTTTCTGCAGGTTTTCAATATTAAAACCTCTTCAGCACATGATAGTAAGTGTTTCGTTGGGACTCATGAGCAGCCATGGGTAGCCGCACACTTGCAACTTTTTAGTCTCCGTGATTAAAATATCCAAACGCCCACTGCAGAGAACGGCCCACTGGCAACTGAATAGTTGCTTAACATTAGTTGCAAAATGGATTTCAGTCCTAGTTTTGGCGGATTTTCTACTGACACTGATACTAAACCAAAACTCCAATGAACGGATTGAAACAAAATTTTAGGAAGATGTTTGATATGCAAATATGAAGAGCCCTATTGTTTTTGGGAAAAATTGGCGCATGTGCCAAAGAGATATATTATGCTATAACGGTGTTTTTTTTTATATAATAATGGTATACCTTTCATAACGGCGTATTGGTCTATTTCATGGACATAGGTATGTCCATGGTCTATTTATTTTTTCAAGAAAGTTTTGTTAAAAAATTTTTTTCTAAACTTTATAGTTTCGGAAATATTTTGAAATTAAAAAAAATCAACTGTTCTTTTGTTTTGTAGATCTGTCGGAAATAAACTAGTTAAGGATGCTTTGATTAATTTTTACATGACGTGGAATATATTATATGGGTAACAATGGCAATGAATAGCAAATATGATATTGAATACTAGCCATTACCCGCGTCACCTCACGCAATATTAGAAATTTTTATTTTAAAGTCCGTAATATTTATTTAATAATTATGAATAACGGGAATGCGGACACATAGGTATAATTCTTTTCTTTCATTGCTTACGTTTTATCAAAAATATTAAATGTTAAACTTTATTTTCTAATTTAAAAAATTGTTTTTTTTGAGCTTTGACAAAGTCAATATTTTTGATGAAACGTAAGCAATAAAAGAAAAGAATTATACCTATGTGTCCACATTCCCGTTATTCATAATTATTAAATTAGAAATTTTCTTTTCTTCATTATACGCTAGGAAAGTATCTTTGACATGCGATCTTTGCGCCATCTCGTGTTTGATTTTTTAAAATCTTTTTCACTCAAAACTTACAAACCCATGGAAACCAGCGTTATTCTTAATTATAAAAAAATATTTATACAAAATAACAAAATTAAAATTTAAAAATACCCTCTCTAATTTATAAGAAAATCCAGGAAAGCGGTGGAATTGTAATTCTGGATGTTTAGTTGGTGTATCTTTACAATCAACAACACAGCACTTCCGATTTAATAGCTTTTTACACATTTTATTCAACAATTAATCCTTGCACCTATAACATAATATGACACTAAGGTTTTGGCTGAACCAAAATTTAAAATAAAAAAAAAACACGAGAGGGCGCAAATGTCGCTTGTCAAAAGATACTTTCCTAGCGTATACTATATCAAACATAAAATATATTCAAAGATATCAAATGTCAATATTTTTAAAGTTGGAATGGTCCCGTCGCTCAAGTTCCAGACATCGCAATGAAGGTGAAATTTTAACAGATAATGTGTATCCTACTTATATAAAAGTTCCCTGAAATTTGCACCGTTTTGAGATTTTGTGGAAATGTTAAAGTAAAATCATCTTTATTTTACATTTACAACATTAGATGATTAGATTGTACTTATTCACAAATAACAAATTATTGTTCTGCATAGAAAAAGTTAATCGATTATTTATTTTTCGAGTAAAACGATTTAAAATTCCACAATGCTTTTCATTCGGAGAAATATGTGGTCACAATCTAAGGTCATTGTAAAAACAGACTTTAACAATGCTCTGCAACTGTATGTCTGCTGCAACCCGCATAATCTCTATCCATTAATTATAGGTCACTGGTAGAGGCTTTGTAGCTTGTCATTTGAAATATAACCTAAAAGAGTTATAAATACTTTGAATTCTATGTATAAATATGTAATTAATGTAATTGTTACAAGGAATTCAAGGTTTCTTTTTTATTCTGTTTTTAATTATAAACAGAACTGTTCAGTTGATGTGCGTAACTTAAATATAGTCATAGAAAATTGAGTTTTATGTTACTTAATAGAATAATCAAAGTGGAATTAAATTTTGTAAGGAAAATGAAAAGATCAGCTTCAAAAATCTCTGTAAGCTCAACATCGTCAAATGATGAAGATTCAGTTTTCATAAATAAATTAGCTGAAGAAAGAAAACATACGGCTAAATCGATAATGGAATATGATTTTAAAAATAAACGAGCACAAGTTTTATCTGCAGCCAAGGAAGTTCCCGAGGAATCAAGAGGTGTATTATATTGGATGTTTCGCGATTGCAGAGTTCAAGATAATTGGGCAATGCTATATGCTCAAAAACTCGCGCTAAAAAATAAACTACCATTACATGTACTCTTTAGTTTACCTTTAATATTTCAAGAATACACATTACGACACTACAAGTTTTGGTTGAAGGGTACGTACGTAGTTATGTTGATAAGCTAGCTAGGAAATCTGGTATGTGCTATAGAAATCGTACCACATAAAAACGAGACTGGGCGCCCAAGGGAGGTTGGCATTCGTTTTATGTGGAACGATTTTCTGTAATGCATTATTGATTTTCATAGCTAATTAAATTATCGACCAATGTTTTTCAGACTATACATCCCATTAAGAATGGGACATAGAACAACCGCAGATTCTCCAATTCAAAATAAAACGATTAAGCGAAATATGCTTAGATAAAATGTTACTCGTTTCCGAAATACGGGGTGTTGAAGTTGAAAACTGAAAAATTATTAATGTCCATAATTTTTTTAATACACCGTTTAATTTTACTCAAATCGGCACACTTATTAAATATCATAAAATGCACCTAACAATAAAAAAATTAGTTCAGTACGCTCTACCCGTGGCGTACGGCAGGAGTAAGTAATGCTTGTACCCCTTCTAAATGTTACGCCGCTGTCTAAATTTTAATTTTGACTATAATTTTAATTTTTTTGATATTTTCTAAGTCAATAATGTACACTTGTTAGTTTGTTGTAAAGTCATTGGTTTTCGAGATATTAGCAGTTTTTTTAAGACAAAATTGTAAAAATGAATATTAATAATAATAATACAAATAAAAAGTACATGTCTATCTATCTTTAACTGCGAATATCTCGAAAACCAATGACTTTACAACAAACTAACAAGTGTACATTATTGACTTAGAACATATCAAAAAAATTAAAATTTAGACAGCGGCGTAACATTTAGAAGGGGTACAAGCATTACTTACTCCTGCCGTACGCCACTGGTAGAGCAAGTAACATTTTATCTAAGCATATTTCGCTTAATCGTTTTATTTTGAATTGGAGAATCAGCGGTTGTTCTATGTCCCATTCTTAATGGGCACCCTGTATATTGACAAAAATTATAATTCAATAGATGACGTTCCGGTCATCTATTGAATTATGTATAATTATTGTCAATATATAGTCTGAAAAAATTGGTCGATAATTTTATTCAGACATTAATCAAAGATTTGAAATTCATTGTACCTATACAGAAAACCGTTTCACATACAATGCAGGTTTGCAGCATAGACCAGGCTCCAAAGGAGGTTTGTATGCGTTTTATGTGGCACGATTTTCTGTAATGTATTAATAGTGTCCATAGGCTACTATATCAACAAAATTCTCGCGGTGTGGAGGTAGATTTTGCGAATATATTCTCGTGTCAACATCGGTTTCAGTAGAAATCCTATCTTAATTAAGTCAAGCGTAGTCGGGTAAAATTTGCCTTACATGTGAAATAATGATTTAGTCCGCTAAGTACTCTCTTATGTGTAAATATTTTTTTACAATACCTACCATTAAAACATTAAGAGCTTACCAAAAATGTGTAGTTTTTTTTTGTGGGAACGTCAAGAATAAAGATTATTACATAACTATTATTATTATTATAAAGAAAAAATCGAATAACGATAAAATTTGTTTTTTTGCAGGTTTGGAAGAAGTTGAAAATGAGTGTCGACAATTAAATATCGCTTTTCACATTATACCCGGGATGCCTCCGAGTGTGGTGCCCGATTTTGTTAAAGAACACAATATAGGCGCAGTTGTTTGTGATTTTATGCCATTACAGCTGCCAATGGATTGGCAGCTAAGCATTGTTGATCAAATCCCGCTTAATGTACCATTTGTGAGAGTAAGAATGTTTCAAAATTGCCAAATGAATTATTACTTTTAAGTAAACGAAGAAGATTGTAGATTATAGACGCTCAACAGCTGAGATCATCAGCGTACTTTTATGTAAATTTCAATTATTCAGGTCTGGTGACCTAACAATAATCTCATTAGAATGAAATGAATGATTTTATAATTCTTTTCATATGTGTGTTTTGTTTTCAATATTATATGTCCCGTTCGGCCGGGTGGCACTCTCTTTGCTTCATGACTCGAATTTGCAATTAACTCTCCGCGATTTATTATTGTTATTGATTAAGTATAATGTTATTTAAGTTGATTTCAGTCCGATTTGCATCCGGCTGAATCCGGAAAGACTTAAACCTTTCTTAAGAAATAAGCTATTGAATAGTGAAAATCATATTTAAATAAATTCATTATAGCAGATTCAATTCGATTTCCACTCAGGCGAAGCCGTGTCGACTGTTACCTAAACCTTCCCTAAGAAATAAGCTATCAAATAGAAAAAGCTGCATTCTGATTCATTCAGTTCTCGGTACAGATGAACATTCAGATAGACAGGCTTCTGTTGCACTATGAACATAGATTGTCTCAGTGGCGGATCCAGGATTACGGCAAGGGGGGGGTCTTGAAAATTTTTTACTCCTTTTGAGGAGAATTCATGAAAAACATATAAAGCTTTTTTTTAATTTCGCAGTAAGATTTTAATTTTGTTATTTTTGATTCTCTGGAAGGGGGCGGTTTGAACCCGAAAACCCCCCCCGTGGATCCGCCACTGGATTGTCTTAACACATATTACCTTATGGAAGATATTCATTTCATTGTTTCGTGTTTATTTTAGGTAGATGCGCACAATATTGTGCCTTGCTGGGCTGCTTCTGATAAACAGGAGTATGCAGCTCGAACTATACGTAATAAAATAAATTCGCAGTTGGTTAAATATCTTAAACCATATCCTCCTGTGATTAAACATCCGTATAATCCTCAGGCTACAAAGGTAAATTTATAATTTAATTGGAATAATTTTATAGTTCACAATAAACATACTAATATATACATATTTTTCTGATTCCAGGAAATTGATTGGGCTGACCTACTAAAGCAGTGTCCGGTGGATAGTAGTGTAGACGAGGTAAAGTGGTGTGTTCCGGGCTACAAAGCCGGTATAAGTATGCTTGCTTCTTTCTGTAAGAAACGCTTACAGCATTTTGCAACAAAACGCAATGATCCAACTCAAGACGCGCTGTCAAACTT
This sequence comes from Xanthostigma xanthostigma, assembly GCA_963575645.1. Classification (NCBI taxonomy): domain Eukaryota; kingdom Metazoa; phylum Arthropoda; class Insecta; order Raphidioptera; family Raphidiidae; genus Xanthostigma; species Xanthostigma xanthostigma. Next base: position 47,471,414 of record OY754464.1, read on the forward strand.
ATCGCCATGGTTACATTTTGGTCAGTGAAAATTTTTACTCTCTTATTAATGTAATGATTTGCTTTACTGTTGTTACACTAGTTGACCATGCAACACCACCAAAACTTCACTTGTGTTGACGGGTACAAAAATAAATGAATATGAAATTCGACAAAACGTAGAATAACATTTATTAATGAAAGAGTTGCGCATAAAAATATTTAATGTAAATGTAAAATTACAAACAAAGAACTTCATCAATTTAACATGAAATTCTGTGCATTTCTATTCCTTTACTGAGCAGGAGTGATGTTTTTAAAATTAATACTATCACCCTACTGCCTTAGCCGGTCCTCTTACTTAGTTATTCATGCGTTTTTATATTACTCAGCATTACTTTATTTTATTATTATTGTTGTAATAATTTTAGTACGTAAAGTGCTACCACTTATCGACATTGATACTTACCACACAGCATCGTCAAACTTATAATGAACCAATATTTTATAGAATATTTGAACCATGTGTATAGCCCAGTTGCTGAGCGTGTAACAGAAAAAAATGTCTAACAAACTAAATTTAAAATATTTATTTTGATTGGAGGTGCTGTCTTATTCTGATCGTTTCGTAGTTGAAAATAATGTCTATTTAGTCCTAGAAAATCCTTATAAATCAATATTTCAGTGACAATGATAACTTGCAGAAAATATTTATAAACATTAATTAATAGGTCATTTGTCGGCACAACGTTGTGTTCTTGTTGTTCGAGAACTGAAATCAAAATTTACTGAAAGCGTAAATTCATACTGCGAAGAAGTGATCATACGTAGAGAACTGTCAGATAATTTCTGCTACTACAATGATAAATATAACTGCATAGAAGGTGCGCCATCTTGGGCACAGGAGACACTGAAAAATCACAGGTTTGTTTTGTTTATTTATGATGCACAAATAAGACAACTTTATGTCTACCCTTTTCTCGCCTGTCTCGTTTACACTACGACTACAGCTTATAGGTATAGCTGATGTTTCCTATTTCAGTAGTATAGGCACCGAGAATGCCTTATAAGTGGCAGGTTAAATTTCATCGAGTTGACATCCACAGGCCAGAATTTCAAACAGCGAGAATAATGTCATTTTTATGAAAATAATTTGTAAAAAATGTGTTTGACAAAATTCGAACGGGTTTACACACAGATCGACAGTGGTATTGTAATTGATGTTTGCACAATAATGACAATTTTTAAATATTTTCAAAAAATTATTGATGATAGGTATATTAAATATAAAAATAACAGAAAAAGTAATTCTGCAATCGAACATTTGAAAAGTTTAATATACTATTAAAATTAAAGTAAGTACCTACTTAGTATTAAATTTATACGCAAATTATATTTAACGTAATTTTTGGTTAATCTTTAGGATTTCATACCTCAAAAGGCATAAATGAACCCTTATAGGATCACTTCGTTGTCTGTTTGTCTGTCCATATGTCTGTCTGTCTGTCAAAACCTTTTGTCTCAGGAACGCGTTAAGGTATCAAGTTCAAAATAAATATAAAAAATACTCAGTTCTGCAATCTCTTGAAGCTGTGAAAAAGTCAATTTTCTATGTCAAAAGATACGGCCGTTTATACCGCAAGGGAATCAAAAACTACAGGGTACCTACTTTCCGTTGACCTAGAATCATGAAATTTGGCAAGAAGCTGACTCATTTATCAAAACCTTTAATGTTTCCCATTAACCTAGAGTTTTGTTTGGTGCGAAAGCAGGTTGCATAGCACAAGTAAAAAAAAATCCGAAAATCATAAATATCTGATATAGAACATATGACAAATTTATTTTTATGAAATAACGGTACAGATGCCTCGAGGCGCGAGTTCCACTCGCATTTGTCCGTCTTTTTTTATAAGTACAACTGTCACGTGTTAGTATTTTATCTATGACTGTCACTTGGTGATGTGGGGAGGAAAATTTTCCGTTAATTTTTTCCCGAAAATTTTAATGCCGAAAAGGCAATTTCTTAGTAATGTTTTTATAGAACATATTTGAACTTTCCATATTTTCTTTTATAATTATGTTTGATTATATTTTACTTAAAATTTGTCATATTGTTTACTTTGCAATTCATAACAAGTCAATTCACCCATATTAAAAGAGCACTCACAGAAAATGTATTACCCCTTGTTATTTGATAAGCAAAGAAAATGGCACCACTGTACTGGCTGCTGCAGTCATAAAGAGAATTCTCTCTAGCGAACAAGAGTTTAATTTTACAATACCTTATTAATTTAGTGGCTTAGAAAAATTTCTGGAAAATTTTCCAGAAAATTTTCTGTTTCAAAATTTTCCGGAAAAACCACAACTCTACTGTCACCATCACAAATTTTCACTCCCGCACTTTTATTTTTCAACTATAGGCAGCGTTGTGCTCACCATCACTCACCATTATAAATTCTATAGAGAAACAGTATAATATATCAGTTATATACTTTTATTCTATACTGAGCATAGGAATAAAATCGCAATCGAACTATTAATTAGGGTGCAAACATAGACTTCTGTCTTTTTTTACGCCGTAAGCACCGGCGTATCTAGGAGGGCAAAACAAGCCCGGGGGACCCGGCTTAAGACATTTCTAATTTGCCCCCTCCTGGGCCAAAAGCCAAAAGCCCATGTTAACGTCATAGAAAAAGACAAAGTTTTTGAAACAGAGATACTTTATTCAGATTGAATGCAAGTTACATTAACCAATCCTATCATTGGATAAATCAGGGAATTACATCAAAGAAAGAGACGCAGATATATTTTCGATACGCTTTGTTGCGTTCACTCACCGCACATTGAGTAGATAGGCAATAATTCATATAGTTAATTAATAGATATAATATGATATCAGTTATATCCAATTGTCATTATAATCATTTATCATTTTTCAACAACTGACCAAAATGAAATCTCTATACTGGATCTAATTTTGTGCACGTATTCACTGTGTCAGATATTGAAATATATGTCTGTTCATCACTAAAACTGATATCATAATGACTAAAAATCTGTTGTAACTGATATGTTTTTACAGCCAATATCGTAAAACTAATATATTTTGTTTCTATTTATTACGGCAATCAGACAGGACTCTCATGTTTGGCCATTACAGCCAATATGTCGTTATTCCTGATATCGTTATATTCGATATATACTGTATTTTTATTTTGAAATTACATTTTAACTTCTCGTAGATAATCGTTAAAGTTAAAATAATTTATATATTCTTGAAATTGGCATAAAAACATTTTTAATTATAGAAAAGATAAACGCACGCATGTTTATACGATAGACGAATTGGAACAAGCAAAAACACATGAAGATTTGTGGAATTCGGCACAATTGGAGCTAGTTCAAAGGGGGAAATTGCACGGTTTCATGCGAATGTATTGGGCGAAGAAAATTCTCGAGTGGACAGATTCACCAGAAACTGCACTGAAAGCAGCCTTACGATTCAATGATCGATACGCACTTGATGGGAACGATCCTAATGGATATGTCGGTCAGTTTTATTGATTTTTACAACTGGAATCACTCACCAATTAAAAAAAAATTGCTTGGCATTACTGAGCTGAGATATAGCGTACCAAATGTAACAAACCTTACAGTATTTTTAAAATAGTAGCGCCTTCTGGAGCTGTGGGTATTCAAATTAGTTTAATTTGATAAATTATGTTTCTGTATAAACTTCTGTTACGGTAAATGTAAACTCTTGTGAAATGTTCACTTTTACCGTAAAATGTGCCGGATAATGTGTACATTAAATGTAGATATTGCGGTAAATGTACACATTTCCCGGCACATTTTACGGTAAATGTGTACAGTTCCCAAGAGTTTACATTTACCGTAACACTTCTATATTTCCAACGCTTTACACCAAACACTTTTTCTTGACTATTTGTTTTTTTTTTATTTGCTACAGGCATTGACGTATGACAACTAGAATATTATAGGCCTTTACGCTAAGAAAGTATCTTTTGACACGCGACCTTTGCGCCCTCTCGTGTTTTTTTTTTTTTTTTTTTTTTTTAATTCTGGTTCAGTCAAAACTTTAGTGTCATATGTTATACGTACATTTTAACAAGGATTAATTGTTGAATAAAATGGGGAAAAAAGCAATCAAATCGGAAGTGCTGTGTTGACTGTAAAAATACACCAACTAAAAATCCAGAATTACAATTCCACCGTTTTCCTGGATTTTCTTATGAATTAGAGAGGAAAAAATGGATTGCAGCAGTATGTCGTCAAGTGTAATTAAATTTTATTTTACGCCTGTAATAAATTCAAAAATTAAAACTGTATATATCGTTCTGTGTCTTTAATTATAATCTTTTGAATAAATATAAAAAATTGTAAGGTCAAGTTTAAGTCATTTGGCTACCAAACTACTTAAAACTATTACCTAATTAATTTTTTTAAAGGACTTTTTTTTTTGCAAGTGCTAACCACAGCGATATTTTCGTGCTTGTTAAGTAATTTCTAATGATTTTAAATGACCTATTTGAAATTTGAAATACGTTTTTAAAAATATTTTTAATGTTAAATTTATTTATTTTCATGATGATTTTTAAAAACGCCAGTTTTTAATTTTGATATTTTTTACGTGTTGCCAACTTTAGCCGACCAAATGAAAGTCTACAATATATAAATAGACTACTATTTTTTGGACATTTTTGTAGATGTTTTCAATAAAGCGCCTCTCACATGATCTGTAACATTGGCAGCGTATTCAAATACTGTCAATATTACTGACCGTGTGAGGGCAAATATTGATGGCATATTAGTATACTGATGATACTCTCGCGATCGTGAAAGTATTTGAACGGAGTCTAAATACTGATCGTGTAAGTTGAATTTCAAAATACTGACGAAATGCTGACACGGGACAGTATCAAGTACTGTCATTAATTGCAAATTTATTATTCTGTATCCATAATGACGACCTTACCCGTTTCTGCAATTTTTACCACGATAGAGCGCTGTCGCCTGCTATCGATACGTAATAGGCCTATACCTATGACATTTTATATTAATTTATTCAGTCAGACTTATTTCAGTTTTTTCTTGTGAGGTTACGCATTGTAAAGGTAGGTTTACACGAGACGTGAACCACGAGCGTATTTCACGATCGCGTAAGTTGTGACTCACGAGCGTGGTTTCAAAAAGCGTCTCACGAATCGTGAAGGTGTTTACACGTTAACATGATTTTAGTTCAGTAAAAATGTAATAAATGTATTATAATTAAATAACTTTCAATTGAGTAAAATAATTTAAGTTATTACAAGTATTTTTAGTCAAAATGTTATAAAAAGATATACATAATCAGACAAACAGTACACCACGATTGAGCTTTCACGACTGAAATATCTAACATGGTTTGATATTGCACGACCCAGTCGTGACAGGTTCGTGGACGATAATACCACGATCGTGAAGTACGAATTGTCTGTTTACACAAACCGTGAGCCACGCGATCGTGAAATACGCTCGTGGCTCACGTCTCGTGTAAACCTACCTTAACTCCTTCACAGTAGATATGACATCACCAAAAAGTGATGGTTACGTCATGGGTTACCTACTGATATATTGACAATAATTATAATTTCAAGGATGTGGAAATATTGTTACAATAATGCCCCTATTGCAATATATAAAATATACTAGCGACTCGGCCTGGTTTCACCCGGGTGCGATAGATATAATTCTATATAATTCCGCTAAATGTATTTCGCTTACGGCCTGGCGTCTGAACTAATAGCTTTGAGCAAAATTATGCCCGATTTTTTTCTGAACTAATAGGTTTGAGCAAATTCTATCAGATGTCGCTACTTGGTACTGAAACAGTTTTTTTTTTGTTTGCTTCTGAACTTATAACTTTGAGCAAATTTTATCAGATGTCGTTACATGTTATTAAAACTAGTTCATATTCATAAAACTTCTTTCCAGGTGTGATGTGGAGCATATGTGGTGTTCATGATCAAGGGTGGTCAGAACGTTCCGTTTTCGGTAAAATACGCTATATGAACTATGCTGGTTGTAAACGCAAGTTCGATGTTAGCGCTTATGTCGCTCGTTGGGGTGGAAAAGAACATCCTTATAAGAAAAAAAAGACTGCATAAGAAAAGCATCTTACCGTATTATGTTCAACTGTTTAACAGTCATTTCAATAGTTTATGATTGATTTTGTAAACATAAAACAGTTTTCTATTTTTGACTTAATTACGTGACGAGTACCCAGTCAAATCTGAAAGCTGAGAAAGCACCCAAGTAATTTGATACTGACTAATATTGCCACCAGTCTATAAATGGCACTGCCTACAGCACTCTTATTAAGGAAGTATCTCATATAATTTTGTTCATTTTTATTACTTCGTACTTTATAGTATGTTGCTATTGATCCCATGTCTGTATGTGTCATAGGTTTTTAATTAATAAATTATTGGAACGAAGTTCCTTATGGGAAGTTATAGATATAAATGGAGAGGGCTAGAAAAAAAAACGTAAGAAAAAATCGTAAACAAAAAAGTGTAAGAAAATCTGTAACGAAAATCAACATATATAATTACCTATTGTATGTCTGTCCGTAGACATAGAATGTTGAAATTTGGCACACTTATAATATAGGACATGGGACAGATCCTAACGGAGCCGAATTTTTGAATTTTGGTCCCAGAGGGGAGCAAATTGAAAACAAAAAAGTTTTTCGCTTATAATTCGCTCAATTTAAATCAAATTGGTTCGAAACCTGTCTCTAACTTCACGATTTGTTATTAAACCTATATAAATAGCAATATCTAGGCAAGATCAATGGTTCAGTGGTAGAATACTAATCTGCTATGCGGGTGTGCCGGGTTCGATTCCCGAAAGATGCCCAACAAATGTTATATTTTTGTTTTTAGAGTTGCAAATCACACGATTAATTTTCGAATAATTTATCAGATAAATTAGTAAAAAAATTATACATAATAAATAGCGAAAAGAAGTTGGTTCCAACCAGGTGTTCCACGACACCTCTCGTCTTTTTTTTATAATGTAAAATTTCTGTGCACCAAGCCAGATGGGACACCATCAAAGAACCTATTTTATTACGCCAATTATTAGTGCTCCCTTAGTGCCGTATACTGTTAAAATTTCAGCGTCTGTGCCGAAATATTGTGGAAAGTACAGATGGTTGTTGGTGTACCATCCCATCTCTCTCTATTTTCCACAATTTTTCGGCATTAACTGAAATTTTAACAGTATAGACGACATAACGATTGGCGTAAAAAATGTGTTTTTTGATGGTGTCCCATCTGGCTTGAAGCACATATAAAATGTATACATTTTATGTATTTTCGTTCCACAAAGTCGAATTTGACATTAATTTCAATAATGGATTCCTCTATGTACCCTTTTTTCGTGTTTAAATTTTTAACATTAGCTGTTGGTATTCTATTTTTATGCACTCATTTAGAGTTGAACTGAACAGGAACTAGGAGTTTACAAATTCCGGAGTCCAATCGATTTCGGTAAAGATCATATTCTAATTGTTGTTTTGATTCATTATTATTATTATTCATTCAAATAAACCAGTTACTACAAGAAAAAAAATTATTAAAAGTGTGTTACGAGAGCGCATTACAGAAGTGAAACTTCTAGTTGCAAGTCATACGATTGCATTTGGACAAGTGGAAAAAATGTGTTACGGGATAGTTTCACGTTCAGATTAACTTGTACAGACAAAATATCTGAACGTGAAACTATCTCGTAACTGATTTTCAACTAGAAGTTTCACTTCTGTAATGCGTTCTCGTAACACATTATTATTTTTTGACGTGATAACGTCTTATAAATTGATGAAACACCGGCTGCACGCACGAAAAAGTGTCACGTTCCGCCTGAGCCTGAGCGTGCAAGCGAGAGCGCGGTATAAGCGATAGAGAGGCACGATCGGCCCAAGAGTCAGCTTGTACGCATTTCTCTCTCTTCTCGCGTGACGTCAGAGAGTTCATCAATGTTTCTTTATGACGTTATCACGTAAACTATCGTCCGTAAACCGACTTTACAGACAACCAATTTTTTCCACAGGTTTACTGCAAATAATAAATCACTCCATGGGTTTAAAAATTATTCGTATATTTTTTTTTTTAAATAAAAGGAAATTTTATATATAATAGGATTATTAAACAAAAATTAATCGTATATGATTTGCAACTTACAAAAAAAAAAAAATTGCTACGCGCACCTGCCGGTAATCGAACTCGGACCAGCCGCGTGGTAGGCCAGGATTCTACCACTGAGCTACGGATACTTGCTGAGAACTACTGTTTATACAAGGTTATTAAGTACAATTTCGTGACAAATTCAGTTACATTAAAGAAGTATTGACTTAAAAAATACTAAAATTGATTTGTACAATCTGTGGAATAATTTTTATGTATTCTAAATAATCATGGAACTCCAGAGCAAAAATCTCCTAATTTGATACTGCGCTCATTTAATAATATGTAATTTGATATAAAACCAATCAATAGACGTCAGTTGTCAAACGTTCTATAATATGCAGTCTATAATTATGAATCTAACTCCAAACAGTTTAGATTAGATCGGTATTAATTTTTAGAGAGCACCAATCGCGATACTGGTTTAATCAATTTTAAAATAAGTACAAAATGCACTGCCTTAACTGTCAAAATGTTGATTCGGTACCTAATGAGTACCTACTAAACATATTTTTGTATTATACTTTTTAACAATGTCACTTCGTTTTTAAGAACTTGTAGAATTTTTCTGACTTTTTTAATTTTGTGTTAATTATTATTAAATTATATAAGTATTTAAATTATGTTAAAATAATAAAAAAATCAATACATACTTTTTTAAAAAATAAACATTCGTTTTACTGAAATCTCAATATAATTTTAAGGAAATAAAAAATTGATATACTAACCATGCTTCGGCAACAGGTTATAAATATTTAACAATACCAATTTTATTCTAAGGCCCTGTATTTCAGTGTTGCCTTAAAGAAATTGCTAGTATGTAATTTTACATCTGAATAACTATAAAACGTAGGAAATGGGATTAGACAGGACACACGCTATGAAAGGCAGATGACGATATAGTGAAGAGAGCCCTTGATTGGAACCCACAGGAATTTCGTAAAAGGGGAAGACCAAAAATATCCTGGAGAGGAATTGTTTGTGCAGAAGTTATGGAACAAGGAACTACCTGGCTTGAAGTAAAAAATGTGGCAAATGGTAGCATCAGATTTCAAATTTTTGTAGAGACCCTATGTTCCACTTACATTACATTTTACACTTGGATAAGCTAAAATGTTTAAAACGATGACTTTGTAAATGATAAAGTAGCGGTGTCCTAATTCAAAGGGACTGCAATATCAAGGCGATCGGTAAATCATGGGGCGGACGATTTACCAAAGCCAGTTTGGCTTTTTATTTTTGTATAAAACGATGATTTTATTTTTCGTTGTCGATGAGTTCATTCTATTAATTTTTTTCTTACTACACTTTCGATTTATATCAGTTATTTATGTCATTCAGTTTAGACTCACGAACTTCGAATTAACATTTTAAATGTTTTTTGAGGATTTATATTATTATTCATGATTAATGCTCCACTTTGTGTCTAGTTGGCAGGTAGAGAGAAAATGTGAGTTCTAGCATAGATAAACGTATTATCATAGATAAACGTATTATAGGAAGATAAATATCCTAGTTAACCAAAATAAGACCACTTATGATGCTCGCCGCTAGGTGGCCACCTATTGACGAGCATCATAAGCTAAATTTTTTTAATCTGCGAGTGTAGAATATGTAGAGTTTCCGTAGTGAATTGTGCTGATAATGGTTCGGCCGTCTGGTGACTAGCATCATAACTACATATGTTTTCCGTAGTGAATTGTGCAGGCAATTTGATCCTCTAGTGACAAGCATCATAATTACATATTTTGTTCTTCAAAGATCCTCTTACGTCATTCGACTGTATTGCACAATATCCCGCGGTGACATTATTATTGGGCTTTTAAATATTTTTCTTTTGATATAAGTAAATGAATAACTTTAATTAAAATTTTATTTTTAAACAAAGTTCTGATGTTGAGTCAAAAAAATCCGAACAAAAATATAAACTCAAGAAATAAGATTATGTATTTCATTTTAAATTATTTTTATTATCTTAATTAATTAGATGCTTATACCGACACTGTACTTCTCCCATAATAAAATAATTGACATGATCTTCGATGCTACAAAATAATATGTCATTCACAGTTGTAGAGTAGAATACATAACCAAAGTGGACGAAAAATGCACCCTGTATTACATGTTATAAATTTGTTAAAATCCGTAGGTGAAAAAATATATGATTAATTATTTAACGGCCTGACAGTTGAATTTTTTTTAAAGATTTTTCAGAGATAATATTTTTTTTTGGTATCTACAGTCAAGAAATATAATAAAGAGAATGTTCGACTATTTTTTTTTTTTAAATTCGTATTCATGGTTTCAAAATATAAACAGCCTTATATGTATGATTTGAAAAAATTCTGTCGGTACGTTTATAAATTGTGTCAAAAAATTATTTCTTATTTCATTTCCGAGAGTTTTTCAATAATGGCTTGTGTTAGTAATTCGTGCAGTTACGTTAACTGTAAAAATTGTAGACGAAATTCAACGGGGTTAAGTTTTTACAGATTACCTTTAATATGTCAGTATTCTTAAAGTTGAAAAGATCTTTGACGAATAATGAATTGTCTTAAATTATTAAAATGAATTCGTATCCATGATTTTGATTAAACTGTGAAACAGACCAAAAAAACGTTACCACGACTATTCAAAACCAAATTTGAAAATTCAAAAATTTTGAATTATATTTGGTTTTTTACATTTATTTAGAAATTTAAGTGCCGTTGTTTACGTGGCGTTTCTATGGTTTGAAACAAACTGGGAACTGTCGTCACGGAAAACTAAATTATCACATCCGTCAAAAAAAAAAACACAAATTGATGGCTTTTAACAATTTATAAACCATTGAGCGAGTAATTAGGATCAGTATAGAGGTAGCTTTAAGAATATCTGAACTTTTAGTTTAACCATAATGTAGGTGGAAGCACAAAACAACATTCAGTTTGTGGGCCAGGGGGATGAAACGTAAGAGGTTTACTATATAAAATTTGTCGTTACCTGGTTAATAGTCTTTATAATACGTTAGCCAATGGTATTATACTTAGGAAGATTCGTAACCTAGTTAACCAAAATGAGACCACTTTTATATAGTAAACCTCTTACGTTTCATACCCCTGGCCCACAAACTGAATGTTGTTTTGTGCTTCCACCTACATTATGGTTAAACTAAAAGTTCAGATAATCTTAAAGCTACCTCTATACTGATCCTAATTACGCGCTCAATGGTTTATAAATTGTTAAAAACCATCAATGTTTTTTTTTATTTTTGACGTAGGTATGTGATAATTTTAGTTTTCCGTGACGACAGTTCCGTTTGTTTCAAATCATAGAAACGCCGCGTAAACAACGGCACAAATAAATTTCTAAAATAAATAAAAAAACCAAATGTAATTCAAATTTTTTGAATTTTCAAATTTTATTTTGAATAGTCATGGTAACGTTTTTTTAGTCTGTTTCACATTTTAATCAAAATCATGAATACGAATTCATTTTAATTAATAATTTAAGACAATTTATTATTCATCAAGGTTCATTTCAACTTTACAAATAGGTACTGACATATTTTGTCAATAGAAATAAAATAAAATTTCTACTAACGTGTGCAGTGACGTGTATAATGGCTAGTAATAAACATTTTGATATTTGAATCTTTGATTAACGTCTGATTAGTACTCTTCAATAAATAAATTATCGACCAATTTTTCAGACAATTATATTGACAAAAATATATAATTATAATTCAATAAATTTATTGAATTATAATTATATATTTTTGTCAATATAATTGTCTGAAAAATTGGTCGATAATTTATTATAATTTATTATTATTATTATTTATTATAATTATAATTTATTATTATTTATATAATAAAATTGTCAAAAAATTGATCCCAATTACTCGCTCAATGGTTTATAAATTGTTAAAAACCATCAATTTTATTTTTTTTTACGTATGTGATAAATGATAATTTACAGTTTTCCGTGACGACAGTTCCCAGTTTGTTTCAAACCATAGAAACGCCACGTAAACAACGGCACTTAAATTTCTAAATAAATGTAAAAAACCAAACATAATTCAAAATTTTTGAACTTTCAAATTTGATTTTGAATAGTCGTGGTAACGTTTTTTTTGGTCTGTTTCACAGTTTAATCAAAATCATGGATACGAATTCATTTTAATAATTTAATCGTCAAAGATCTTTTCAACTTTAAGAATACTGACATATTATATTGCCAATAAATATTCCAAAAAAAATTTCTTAAAATTACTCCAAATTTTCAGGAAATCTAAGTTTACGAAGGACTTTGTCTTTTAAAGGTAATCTGTAAAAACTTAATCCCGGTGAATTTCGTCTACAATTTTTACAGTTAACGTAACTGCACGAATTACTAACACAAGCCATTATTGAAAAATTCTCGGAAATGAAATAAGAAATAATTTTTTGACACAATTTATAAACGTACCGACAGAATTTTTTCAAATCATACATAAGGCTGTTTATATTTTGAAACCATGAATACGAATTTAAAAAAAAATAGTCGAACATTCTCTTTATTATATTTCTTGACTGTAGATACCAAAAAAAAATATCATCTCTGAAAAATCTTTAAAAAAAAATTCAACTGTCAGGCCGTTAAATAATTAATCATATATTTTTTCACCTACGGATTTTAACAAATTTATAACATGTAATACAGGGTGCATTTTTCGTCCACTTTGGTTATGTATTCTACTCTACAATTGTGAATGACATATTATTTTGTAGCATCGAAGATCATGTCAATTATTTTATTATGGGAGAAGTACAGTGTCGGTATAAGCATCTAATTAATTAAGATAATAAAAATAATTTAAAATGAAATACATAATCTTATTTCTTGAATTTATATTTTTGTTCGGATTTTTTTGACTCAACATCAGAACTTTGTTTAAAAATAAAATTTTAATTAAAGTTATTCATTTACTTATGTCAAAAGAAAAATATTTAAAAGCCCAATAATAATGTCACCGCGGGATATTGTACAATACAGTCGAATGACGTAAGAGGATCTTTGAAGAACAAATGTAATTATGATGCTAGTCACTAGAGGAACAAATTGCCTGCACAATTCACTACGGAAAACATATGTAGTTATGATGCTAGTCACCAGACGGCCGAACCATTATCAGCACAATTAACTACGGAAACTCTACATATTCTACACTCGCAGATTAAAAAAATTTAGCTTATGATGCTCGTCAATAGGTGGCCACCTAGCGGCGAGCATCATAAGTGGTCTCATTTTGGTTAACTAGGATACTTATCTTCCTAAGTATAATACGTTTATCTATGGTTCTAGGAGATTTTTTTAGTAAAGTTGATTCAAGTTTTACAAAGTGTATACTAATTTCAATCTCAAGAATGAATTTTTCCCTACCGTGTTAAAAGAAATTTTACTTTAAAAATAAAAACAACAGGTCGTTTAAATCCACAGCAAATAACCAGAGAAATTTCACAGAGACTAAGTATTGGTATAGACGGTGATATTTAATATTTATTGCATAGTTTCCGTGGCATTTACTAATTATGTAACGAATATTCGCATATTTTTTTTATATTTGCATTCGCAATGTTCATGCGAATATTAATAACAATAAAAAAAAATTTTAAGTAAATGGGAAAATAATATTAAATAAGACAAAAAAAGTATGTGTGTCTCAGCTCCGACGCACGATTGGAATTTACTCCTTAGAATACTTAGATACTTACGCTGCTTAATGTATTCCTTCTCATTCTTTGGCACTTTAAATCCTACAGATATATACGTTTGTCTCTATACATTTATACAAGATCAGTCTAGCATCGCACAAGTGTAATGTATTCCATCTGATTCTTTGGCACATTAAATCCTAAATATATGTTTGTATCTTTTGAAGCGGACGAGCATAACGCCTCACCAATTGATTTTACTGCTCATAAAATTTCCGTACCGGGCCTTATAACTCAAAATCGTTTCTTAAGGAGTAAACTCCAAAAGAAATTAATTTTGTTTTATTTAAAATTAAAGTAAATGTTGATAAAAGATATGATTGCAAGGTTACCTTAGCGCTAAAACTTGAGTTATTTTTTAAAAAAAAGTTTTGCGCTAAGCATATATCTATTATGGCCTTAAGGTAACCACTATAACCTTGCAATCATCGGCGACGGAATATCCGCATGAGTTGTGTAGTCAGCCCCGGATCTAGGGGGGGGGGCAAACCGGGGCACCCGCCCCGGTCGGCAGTTTCAGGGGGCGCCAAAATCATGATAGAATATGGTTGAAAACCACACCCAATCTTTTGTTCTTTTTCCGATTTACGCAATCTGCTTGTTTTCTGACGGTTTCCCGTTCACGAAAAATGCCAACCATTATATATTTGTGGGATTTTTTTAAGTAATTTATCTCAAACGCTGGAGAGAGGGGGCGGAGTGCTCTTGTGAGTGAACTAGTTCGCAGCCAATCAAAAAATCATTTCATTAGTTCAGTCAAGTTCAGTTATCTACCACGCAATGAAAACGGCGGATGACAAATCTTATAGAATCTGTAGGAAAGTTTTTTAATAGTTATCCTTCCAAAAATAAGTCAAGAAATTTACTATTTTTTAAATTGATATTTCTGTCCGCTACTATTATGTTCTACCTCTTCTCTTATTTCTTCGAATATGAATTATGAAGCACATCAACACCGAACTATAAGGGCGAACTAGATCGCGGAAGAATGACTAACAAAATTTAGGGCTCTTTTTTAATGAACTAAAATGCCCAAATCTAATTCGCATAATATGTTTACATCACTAGTATTTATTACTTGTAGAATAAAACATCTGGATGTAGGCAACCCAAATTACTATAAAATCCATAGATAGTATAAGATAATATAATCAGAGATGAATCAGAGACATCTTAAACTGGAAGCAGGCAATCCAACATTGTAGTGTGACACTAAATAGAAAAAAATTATTTGCAAAATGTATAAATATAAACGAAATAAGTAATTATTACTATCACTATCTGTAACAAAATTATACGTACATTAATTGTTTCGAAAACTTTCATAACAAACAACTCTGTTAAAACAAAATTATACGTACATTAGTTTCGAAAAATTTTATACAACTCTATTTTTGTAAAGGATCGCGTAAAAGTGTTGGTACGATTGTGTAATATGGTGTAGGAGCAGAGATAAGTAGCAATTTGATGTTTGACAAGTCGGAGTCAGCATCTTAGCTTTTTATTACATAACTTCTATTTATATCACGGCGATTAGTTCACAAAACACCTAGTTTTCGTCTGACTGCGTCACCGGTACTGTGGTAAATGCTGTTCAGTTTGCGGAAAGGGCAGGTACGGTATTAACGCGACAAGTGAGGTGCATACCGTGCCATTTAGTGGCACCAGAATCAGCTGCGAAAACTAAATTGAATTTTATTTTCGATTTATACACTTATATTTTAATATAATGTTTCACTTAAAATCGTTCGCGAAATCGGTAATTCCGCTGAAACATGCTTGCGAGGCACATGGTAAAATACTGAAAACTTTACCAGTATTAACATCAAAAACTCGAGAGTATTCAAGACACGAAATACCGGATAGATTGAAAAGTGTTCCAGAGAATCCTGATCCTAGATTTTTCGATATGGTTGAATACTTTTTCCATCGTGCTTGTCAGATCGTTGAAGACAAACTCGTCGAAGATATGAGAAGCAGAATTTCAATTGAAGAGAAAAGAAAGAAAGTTAAAGGTATTTTAATGTTGATGCAGCAGTGTGATCACATTATTGAAATCCAGTTTCCTGTTCGACGAGACAGCGGAGACTATGAAATGATCCATGGTTACAGAGCTCAGCATAGCACTCATCGTACTCCGACAAAAGGCGGTAAGAAGTTTTTATTTTCTTTACTTTATAAACACTGCCACTGCTAGAGCCATCCGCTGATTGATACTTTCACCAGTTCACTGATTACGGAAACAGAGCGTGTAATAACTGTACCATAATCCACGATAACACCACGTAATTTGAACAAAAAAAAAAAAAATCGACAGACGGATGGGCATCGAAGTGTTTCCATAAGTGTCTCGTTTTGCAATTCTACCTGACGCGTGGTTTTATTTGTAAATTTTTAGTGAGAAATTTTATTTATTCCTGGCATTTGTGATGTATTTTTCTTTTCGAGAGAAAGGTGTATTTTAATGGGAATTCAGTTCTTTACCTGTCTATAGCAATGGACGCAATATTGATTTGCTCAAAAATTTGCCATAAAACCTAAGTGTGTCACAGGTAGATTTTTTCCAGAAAATTGCGTACTGTACAATGCTACGCCTTTATACTTAACATTTATAAATAGACACGTATACCTGCAACTTAGATACGAAATTTAAAAAATAATATAGGTAAATAGAAAGAAACAAACGGTAACAGGTTTATGCATTAAACCATCATTAAACCTTGAAATTCAGTTTTCTGTATTAATAACTCATTAACAATACTCAGAGCTAGATAGATTGTAGATTATAGACGGTCAACAGCTAAAGTCATCAGAGTATAAAAAAATACTCATGCATAGCATTATAATATTGATTAACATGTTTTATGTAATAGTTTACACTTTACGTGTATAAAATTTTTCGTCACGTTTTTAATATACAGAATGAAAAGAGACAAGAATTTAAACAAACTTTTTAAATCTGAAAAACATTGAACGATTCGCTGAAGCACGATAGTTTATTAAAACGTGAAAAAATTTTAAAAGAAATATTGTGGATCATCAGTAGTGTGTGACGTCACGATACATTATGAATGTTCCCTTCCATACGTACTTAGCTTATAAATTGAATACAGTTTTTTTAAGAGTCTATTTTCTCGACTTTTGGACATTGTGGAAGAGCTAGCAACAGATTTAGAATAGTGATTTCAAAACTCGCGAAAATGTAGGTATTTAATTTTGTATACCTGCTGAACAATGAAGGTCGATTCTGGCAGTCCCTCTGCGGCCGGGGTAATATTACCGCAAAATATTTTGAAAATAAACGATCAGCTGTTCTTTTGTTTTGAAAATTTGCCAAAAAAAAAATTAGGTAGCTGATAAGAATGCTTTGGTTAATTTTTACATGTAAAACTACATTATGTAACCATGCAAACAAATAGCAATTTCAAGTTTCTCGACTTTAAGCGAGTCCTCCATTCTCTCATTATTTCATTCCTCGATATTTGAAATTCTATTCACTAAATAATAATTTTTACAGCTTAATATCTATAAAGTTTTGTCATAATTTTTCTTCTTTTTTATTATTCGTCTTATTTCAAGAACACTATGTACCTACTACAAACAAAATTTATATATTTATTTTCCATATTAATTGTATACTGTTATACATAGTTAGCAGTTATCCATTTAGCACACAGTATAACCTCGTTTATCTTGACTAATTGAGACCATAGGCAATCCGGATAATATGGGTAATAGTTAAAGGACGGTGACAGAAATGGTCAAGGAGCACTTGGTGGCAGAAATGCTCTCTTTTGCGTAGTCTGAGTCCCCCTCTACAAATCCGCTTAGTAGAGTAGAGGTCTAACGCGTTGCGATACGACGCTGGGGCACTTAAAAAAACAGCAAAATTCAAAATTCCTCCACTAAATGGCAGAAGATGACTTAAAGGCATCTGGGGGGTCCTCTTAATTGCAGAAAAATATTTTCTGCCAATTTACTCCCTGCAGAGACTGTCAGTATAACAAATAAATGCAAAAAAATAACAAAAAAGCTCGGTAAGTGAAACCGAGCTCAAACGAGGTACAGTTTCCTGATAAAATCGACCTTGCAAAAACGCGTCATGTTCGCGGAAAGTTTAACATACCTAGTATTCAATAGTAGGGAGCCCAAGCGGGGATTTCTGTAGTTACTCGAGCGCGACAGATAAACATAAAGGGGAATACCTTGTACCCTGTTGAGTACCTCCACCATATATAGACCCTTTATATAGGATCGTGCGTCTAGGGCAGCCGATCAGAATAGTAAAAAAAATCGTTCGTTAGCCACCATATATAGACCCTTTATATAGGATCGTGCGTCTAGGGCAACCGATCAGAATAGTAAAAAAAAATCGTTCGTTAGAAATACTCGAGCGCGTCAGATTAAGGTAAGGTGGGTTAATTACATGCTGAAAAGTGTACATTTCAATAATCTGACGATTTGAGCGTAACGTAAGAGAGTGGGAGGGTCACAAACTTGCAAAAAAAACGTCACCTTGATATATTTGAGCGCGATCGAATTTTTTTTATATTGAAGGAAATAATTCAAGAATAACGGAAAAAATATAATCTGACGATTTCCACGAGCCGAAGAAGCACAAATCGCCAATAAAGTTTAGTGGGTGTAGCTACAGTGAAGCGTGTATTCCCCAGTCCGCGCCTCTCATTCCCTTTCACGTTTTCTCTATCTCTTACTCTCTCGCACCGTCCTCACACCAGGGTTGCCAACTTGGGGGTTTCCCCCGTAAATTTGGGGGGATAAAATTTAGAACGGAATTTTTTCGGGCCCTAATATTTTTGAGGCAAATTTTAGGGACACAAAAAAACTTAAAATTTTATAAAACATCATATCGTCGGTGATACGGCAATACCTCCTATATGCAAAATGTCAAATTTTCAGGAGGAACAAAAAACCACTTTATGGCAGTAGTACTTGTATTAATGTTCTAATTAAGATTTGGTTGTTTTAAAAAGGAATAAATACATTATTTCAATAAGTTCCAGTTATATTTTTACATTAATTAATAAATTAGGGCAGATAGAAGATATTGATTTAGAACATTTGTTAGTTAGGAGAAATTTAAATCATTTAAATTATAAACATTGAATGATTTATTATAGTGAAAAAATAGCCATTTTCACAAAATCTGAATCTTACATACTTAATATAAATTAAAAACTTTTAAACATTTATTAAAGAACAAAAAACATTTTCACAAAATAAAATTTAAACTTAAATAGTATTCTAAATTTTAAACTTTGGATTGATTAAGGTACAAAAAGTAAAGGGGTATTTTCACACAAAAAATCTTATTAGTTTTCATTGTAAGAAAGAGAATCATAGTAAGCGTGGCAGTCTTTGGGGATCACACCTTTTAATTCCTGTAAATTGCACCATTTTTTTTTAGTTATTTTGAGAAGAGCTTTGTGTAACCTTGGGAAAGTATTAATTGGTGCTTTAGGATTAGTCCTTATTGGAATTTCAAACCAGTCGGAAGTGATATTAGTTTTTACTCGCAAATCTCCATTGTGGTCGTATTTTATCGCCTTTATATCAGTAACAGTTGGGTCAGATTTTTTCTTGTATGACTTTGTCTTTTCCGCGACTATACCCTACATAATCCTGTCCTTTCATCCTTAGTTGGGCGTTTATTGTTCTCTTCCATTGTTGTCTGCATGCTCGGGATCTTCTTTTTCTACCTTCAGTAAGATCACCGTACTCAACTATATTACTTTCGCTTCTTTCTTCTAAATTTTCGGTTTCAATTTCAGAGCCACTGCTTTCTGATTCTTCTGCTTCTTCATAGTCGAGACCATTGTTGCCAATTAAATTATTATTATTAGCAGCTGGCCCTTCATCTAAAAGCTCTGAGTTATCTCTGTTTTTTTCATTTTCATCACAATCTTTGTTTTGAGCCAAATATTCATTTTCTTCACTTTCAGATATCATGGGAAGGTTGAGACTTTCGGTTTCATTACAAACTTGGAAGTTTGTTTCAGTGATGTTAGGGATTACAGTTTCATTCAAATTGTCCTCATTGTCAGCAAATATTATAGGTATATCGTCAAATTGTGTATTTGGATCGCTGATAGTTATATTATTATTTTGTTCGAAAGAAGATGGTATCTGAAAAACAAAGATTTACCTAGTATTAACTGGTTTCTTTTTAAGTAAATTAAATTTACAACACATGTGTGAATTATAAATTAATTATTTCTATAACATTACTATAGTACCTTACCAGAAAATTTTCTTCAAAAAAAACGTTAGCAACTTTTTCGACCGGCTGTTGACTGCTATTAACAGCATCTTCATTGTTAGTTAAAGCCAATGACATAAGCAAAATTTTTTTTTATCTTGAATTGTTCATAATTACTGTTTTCTGGAATAGAATAAAAGTTGTTAAAATACCTCCTATCTACCAAAGCAAGTCAGAGTATTTGTATTAATAATACCTTCTATCTACAGTAGCCTCAACAAAAACGAATTTACAAATATTAGCGAATTCCAAACAACTATTATAAAATTATTACTTGAAAAGCACGTGTTGTTTTAACGTGTAAAAGCAACTTTATGAAAATAAAGCCTTACAATACTAAAAAATAAATAGATTAAACTTACCGACTTTCTAGGTTAGGTTATCCACACAGTGTTACAACACATTATGCGCAGATAGGATGTATTTCAAACCAGATATTACCACTTTCAGATAGGAGATATTTTTGCAGTGTTATAATACTATTTTAGAATTTTTTGTAATTTATGCGGTATTACCTACACATGCGCTGTAACCTTAGGTACCAGCCAACGTTAAAAATCTAATTTTCCAAAATTTGTCAGATAGGAGATATTGCCATATCACCATTTTTTTACATTTTTGAAAATTCGTACACGCTCTCCCCACCACTAAAAAGGCATACATCATATAAACTTTTTTCGTTTTAGCATCTAATCTTCGTGATCCAATAGGTCTTCAAAGGGCTGGAGTGACATGGCATTTAACCCTCTGGGCTCCCCTACAATAATTTTTTATTGTTAACTTATCTTCATTTTTTTTTTCAATTTGTCAGATTAAGAAAATCCCTCCAAATAATCGTCAGATTATGGGTCAGCATGACTTAGGACATCAAGCTGAATCGCCTGTATAAATAATCTGACGCGCTCGAGTATTTCAAAATGGCGATTTTTTGCATTTTCAAGAAGCCGCCACGAGCTTGCGTCATGTCCAAATCGTCAGACTTTTGAATGGGAGCTTTTTTCGGGTTCGATGAACATCCCCTTTGAATATCTGACGCACTCGAATAATTTTTTTTTTCGTTTTCAACCCTTCCGTACAGCCACCCCCACCATTCAAATTGTCAGATTAACATACCTCCAATATCAGAGACACGCGGGGCATATACACTATGAATATCTGACGCGCTCGAGTATTTTCATGTGACTATTTTTTTTATATTTTTGAAAACCTGCAGACGCTCCCCCCACCGGTGAAAGGATGTACATCATATAACCTTTTTTATTTCTACCATCTAATCTTCAAAATCCAATAGGTCCCGACGACGCTCGAGTAACTACCAATTTAGCATCGTGGCATCCTTTACTACAAGAAGTACATTAAATTGGCAGATTATGATCTTGCAATGACAAAATTGGCAGATAATATTTTTTTCAAACTTTTTGGATACGAATAGAGAGCCTGGTAAGAATTTCTGCCACCGAGCGAAGACTTTTCGAATGTTTGCCTGTGCAAATTTTGGAGAATCATCAAAGGAAGTGAGGTCACTTGGAGCCAAAAAATTTTTTTCTCGTATTTCGGTCCCAACAATCAATTCCGTCAAGTTTCAACTTCAAATTCAATTTTTTTTTTGATTTTTTGAAAGGATTTTGAAAGTCTCTGCAGGGAGTAAATTGGCAGAAAATATATTTTCTACAATTAGGAGGTTCCCCCCAGATCCCTTTCAGTCATTTTCTGCTATTTAGTAGAGTAATTTTGAATTTTGCCGTTTTTTTTAAGTGCCCCAGCGTCGTATCGCAACGCGCTAGACCCCTACTTCACTATGCGGATTTATAGAGGGGGGCTCAGATTACACGAAACAGAGCATTTGTGCCACCAAGTGCTCCTTGACCATTTTTGTCACTGTTCTCTAACTATAAACAAATTTTTAACTAAGCAGATGTACCATTTATTCCGTTAAAAAAAACTGTCTTTTATAACAACATTACGTAGTATTGTTTACAAGACAT
The DNA here is from genome assembly GCA_963575645.1 of Xanthostigma xanthostigma. Taxonomy (NCBI): domain Eukaryota; kingdom Metazoa; phylum Arthropoda; class Insecta; order Raphidioptera; family Raphidiidae; genus Xanthostigma; species Xanthostigma xanthostigma. Next base: position 47,493,641 of record OY754464.1, read on the forward strand.
CATTTGTTACGTTTTTGTTATCATAATTAAAAATTATCTAATGTAAACATTAAATTAAAACAAATCTGATCCGGAAATCCGGATCAACGAGGGCCTGAAAAAACGAGGTTTTCCTGTACTTGATGTTTTCTTATACGCTTAATGTTGTAATTTGCATCTCTAATTCATTTTTTCGTCTAAAAAATGCAATCAGTGCTAACCAAAGTAGGTTAGATACTTGATCTAATAAAAATATGTGGAAATTTGTGAAGTGTTTTTCCTTCTAATTTGTAGCATTGATGTACAAAAATAATTTTTTTGTGATTTTCAACTCGTAAACAATTTTGTTATCGAAAACAAGTTATATAAGGCTAATTAATGAATCTGTTATCTCAATATAACCATACCTCTACAGTCAATTGTTTTCAATAACAAATTAATTTAGAGAATGCACTAGATTTAAATGTGATAGTGCAACGTAAGCAAAAAATGCTTGATCTTTTTTTTTTTTTTAATTTTTAATACTATCCAAGTCTTTTTCTATCAGTTTGCTCGCCCACCAAAAGTCCGTTTCAATCCCAAATTCTAAAAATAAGATTTAGAACATAGGCTACTTTTTTTAACGAAAACGCGCGATGATAAATTTGAAAGATGGTCTTTTTTGATCTCATTTCACGCATGCTGTAGAATAATAAATTATCATCATTTTAAGTAGTCCAAACAACGTGTTCGAATTTTAAATAACTGAGATAACGCGATTGCATTTTGTGTAAGACTCCCCTTTTTCATTTGATCCATCAAATAAAATAACAATTGTAATAGTTTGATAACAGTAAAATCATAAGAGCTTGTCTAAACATTGTAATTAATGCACATCATTTTTTGTGAACAGCGGCGGAAGACAGAGGTTACGCCCCCTCTGCAAAAACTTAAATCAATTTTCTTTAATTTTTAACCGACTTAAAAAAGAGGTTATCGATTCGTCATGTGTTATTAGTCAATTTATTAGGCACGGGTAGAAAAATCTAAGTTGCGTTAAATGTTTCATATCACATCATATAATAATAATAATAATGCGTTTAACGTCCGTTTCTCGACTTTATGTTATATCACATCAGATTATTATCAATTCAAAATTATCTAGAATCTAGATTTTTAACTAAAAATCCATTTATATCAAGATCTGAAGTTTGTTTGTTTGTTAGTTTGAACGCGCTAATCTCAGGAACTACTGGTTCGAATTTAAAAATGTTGGATAGTACATTTATCAAGGAAGGCTATAGGCTTATATAATATCACGCTACGACCAATAGGAGCGGAACATCAATGAAAAATGTTGCAAAATATAACTCAAAATTTGTCCGTTCGACAAAAAATTTTGAACGGTAACTCCGATCATCATGAAATTTGGACACAACATTCATCTCGGTAAACTAAGATGAACGTGCGTACTCAAGTACCTCCCCGCCCCCATTTGTTCATTTGCACCCGGGTGAAACCGGGCGGGACCGATAATATCAAAATAAAATGTAGCCTATATTACTCAGGAATCGTTCTGTGCTCAGGAATAGTTTATTTATTTATTAATGAAAGAATTTTACCACATGCAAACAAATTTCAACCCTTTATAATATTAGTATAGAATATAGATAAAGGGGTCGATGTTGATGTAATTTTGCGTCACTGTCACCCATGTGCAGTAAATGTCAGCTCACGGTGCGACGGCCCTGTATGGCACGATTACATCCCTGACACGATCGTTTTTCTCCAACTAATTAACAGGTGCTTGAAAAAAAAAAATACAACGAAGCAAACTAGACTGAAAGTTCTTTTTATTTTATCTTTTCTTTGGATAGAAATATTTGTCGACATGGTATAAGATCTCTGTTGTTGCCGAATTGTTTTTGTAATAGGGCAATGTAATATTATTTGTTGTTTACTCTACGTTAGATCTATTTAAAGCCCAGAATAAATATTTTTGAACGAAATTGTCGTGCTGCAAACTGAATAGTTACGTGAAGCTCACATTTCCGTCATCAGTTGACCTACATTTTAGTTTTTTTGCATTAAATGAACGTAATTTTATCCATTGTTTTTAGAGAGAGAAATCTTGTTGGCATTTATACCGTAAACGAATCATTTATAAACGCATACAATAGCATACAGTATACAGGTGATTTTTTTTAATACCAACACCAATGGCTTCAGAGGCATAGCCTAGCCTCATCAGCGTTGCCAGTTTTTTTTTTTTGCCAAGTCGGGATTTTGGAACTCTTTGAGTGAAAACAGCGGGATTCTTTCGTCGAAAGCGGGACATATTAAAAAAAACCGGTCAAGTGCGAGTCGGACTCGCACACGAAGGGTTCCGTACACTATGTACTTTTTAAATACTTTTGTAAAAGAAACAAGAGAGGCGCTATAACAATATGTAACCAGTGGGAGTATGCAAGTAGTTCAAGAATTTCAAGGCGTGAAATTTTACATAATTCACCCCGGCGTTTTTATATTATAAACACTTTTTTTACAAAAATTTCTTGTAGAATAAAATAATATAAGGTTTTGATAAATATACCATTATATCAAATAACAACGTTATGGCAAATATCTCTGTTGCGCATGCGCCGATTTCCCCAAAAAAAAAAAAAAAATACAAAACTTTAGAATATTAAACGATTATGAAACGTATACCATTATTATATAAAAACAATGTTATAGCACATATCTCTTCTGCGCATGCGCCGCCTTTCCCCCTAAAACTTTTTACAAAACTTTCTTTTAAAATAGAATAATAAACCATTATGAAATATATACTATTATTATATAACACAACGTTATTGCATATATTTCTTTTGCGCATGCGCCAATTTTTCCCAAAAAAATTACAAAACTTTTGTAAACATAGATAGAATAATAAACCGTAATGAAAAGTATACCGTTATTATATAAAAAACAGCCTTATAGTATATATTTCTTCTACGCATGCGCCGATTTTTTTCAAAAATTTATTTTACAAAACTCCTGTAAAACAAAATAATACGCCTTTATGAAAAGTATACTATTATCTTATAAAAACAACATTATAATATATATTTCTTTTGCGCTTGCGCCGACGTCTCTGAAAAACAATAGGCTTCTTAATATTTGCATATCAAACATCCTCCCAAAATTTGGTTTCATTCCGCTCATCCATGGTGTTAGAATGGTAAAAAATGTAAAAAATGACGTTTGCATCTGTCAAAGCAATATGTTCTAATAATTAAAATTAGTTATTCAAATCGTTAACTCAGAAGGCGTTGCCTTTCACAAAATACTAATGTCAAAAGACTGACTAATATTTGAAATGACATTCGTTTTTGAACAAATGCAATCTTTTTTTTTAAGACAAAACATACGCAATATTTAAATTCCCATAGTACACTATGCAACAAACGAAGACAGACGATCTCCGTGTATGCTATGGATTAGACAAAATTGAATTTATACATTATATTTCTATATAAAGCTGTACAAAAAAAGTGTTTCGACGAATTCTGTTATACAAAATCTATGTAAAATTTTCTCCTCTTTCGTTTAAGACAGGTCTCGAAACGATCTGATTTAAATTGAACGAATTATAAGCAAAAAACTTAGTTTGCTCCTCTTTTGGGAGTTTTGGGGGGTTTTTAATTATTTGTTGTTCTAGCGGCAATAGAAATACACACTCTGTGAAAATTTCAACTCTCTACCTATTACGGTTCTTGAGATACAGCCCGCTGACAGACAGACGGACAGACAGACAGACAGACAGACAGACGGACAGCGGAGGCTTAGTAATAGGGTCCCGTTTGAGCACCCTTCGGGTACGGAACCCTAAAAACGTATATAATCAGAAGTTTTCAAATACCTATTTATCTTTTTATTTGAATTAAAATTACGTTTACGTGACAATAGATAGCAAATCTAGCCATAGAAAATGTATTTTAATAAAAAATTAAAAATTTTAAAAACCCACGACGAAAGTAAATGTTATAATAGAAAAAGAATTAAATAAAATTCAAAAATCCCCCGACTAAGAAAATCCGTCGGGGGCTGCCATTTGGCTGCATTGAAATGAACTAAAATATTGCAATTTATATTCTTCTATTCTTAATTCAGGGCAGTGAATGGCAGCCCCGCGACGGATTTTCTTAGTCGGGGGATTTTTGAATTTTATTTAATTCTTTTTCTATTATAACATTTACTTTCGTCGTGGGTTTTTAAAATTTTTAATTTTGTTTTATTTTAAACTTTTTAGAGATTTTTGTTACAGAGAAAGCCGATTAATGCCCGTTGTGTAGGCAACCCAGCATACGTTGCTGTACAATTCATTTTCACGATTAATTTTTTGTGCAGTGCAGCGCCCCCTGGGGCGTAACCATCGTAATATCTATCTAAGAACCATCTCAGATGAATTATAAACCCTTTACAGGAAACCGCATCTGAATTGATCAAACCGTTTTCCAGATAAATGGCGACATTGATCGAGTGCACAAACGCACATACAAACACACAAACGAACACACAATCTCTCACCCTAAACGCATATACATGCTCCGTTCCGTCGTGGGTAAAAATATAATATTTTAAATCAGATTTACCCTATCGTTAAATAGTTGAGTCTTATTCGTCTTCAGAATAATAAAAAAAATACAGAAATCAAAATCAAAAAAGTTTTATTCATTAGAAAAATATGGCGTTTCAAACGATAGTATGTGGAGTGAGTGTTACAAATTGCAACTTACAATAAGAGAATAATTATTTATAAGAATTACTTATTCATGATATTTCTATGAAGATTTAACTTCTTTTAAAGTTATCCCCGAAAAGCGGGACTGAGCCTGTCCCGCACGGGACATTTAATTTTGATTTAAAAATCGGGACGTCCCGCCAAAATCGGGACGTCTGGCAACGCTGAGCCTCATGTATCAGCACTAATTCCTATTCCTATTGTAAGCTCGTACGCTTACACAGACAGATTATTGAAAGCACAAAATTCATTTAGCAAATCATAAATTTCAAAGCACCCCGATTATAGAACATAGCAAAATATGCTGAAAGGAGATACCAAACCTTTTCCGATTAGATGCTTATGCAGTTCGTCGCAATTATTTTTTTATACGCAAAGAAAATGTGATTAAGATCAAAAATCGGGCTATTATCGCATTCGCAAACCGGACTTTCCCGAGCACCAATTACAGGTGATTTATAATGAGCTTAACCCCTTCAGACCCGAGTTTTATTCTTTTGAAACAAAAAATATTTTTTAGGGTGTTGGACTTTTTTGGGGTGTAATTAAGGTATATATTCAGTGAAAAACTAAATTTAACATTTACAGAATTTTGGAAAATCCTAGATGTCCATTGAAATGGACAACAGTTCTAAAATGTTTATTTTTTACGGTAGTCACTAGCATATTATTCATAAAAATATAAAAAATGTGTGATTTTTTACCAGCTTTGCGTGAATCCATGACTGCGGTCAACATTTGATTCGATGTTTCGACCTACCCACATAACATAGCATTTCTTTGTTTTGTTTGGCATGCCCACATTTCAAATAAGCCACAAGCACTATGTAATGTTTATATTTGGTGTTTAATTACGTTGACTTATATTGTACCCGTTAGAATAGTGTGTCCATTGAAATGACCGCCAGGACCAGCGTTGCCAGTTTTTTTTTGCCAAGTTGGGATTTTGGAACTCTTTGAATGAAAACAGCGGGATTCTTTCGTCGAAAGCGGGACATAGTAAAAAAACGTATATAATCAGAAGTTTTCAAATACCTATTGCACATACCGCTAAACTAGCGGTATGTGCTTTATTATCGCTTTGTGCGTCAGAGCTGACTTTCGTTCATATAAGAAGTTATATCTAAGTTAATTTCACACGAAATCCATTCAAATTGAAGCTTTTTGAAAAGAGGAGATTCTAATCTATAAAATAGAACCATTTTTAAATCAATTTGAGTTCATAAATACTATTAAAATTGTAATTGAAAATCACAAACAGCAGTTGTCGGTTGGTCTGTACGTATGTACGTACGTATGTACGTACGTCACGACTCTACAGATCGCAATTTTGGTCGGATTGCCTTGGGTTATATTTTATTCACTTTGTTTACTATCAGACCAGAACCCTATTTAAATTCACAAATTCACTAAAATGTGTTCAGTAGTTTAATTTTTATAAACAGTTTTATTTTTTATTATTTTTGACAGCTATAATAGTTTAAAAACAATATAATAATTGCTGGTAAATATAGTGTAATCCATAAAACAAGTGCTACACTTGTATACCGTGATAACACCACTACAGGTATTAGGCAGCCGTGGCGTAATGGTTATGCCGTTGGATCCCCGAGGGCAAGGTCCTGGGTTCGATTCCTTACGATATCATTGAGTTTTTTCTTTTTTTTTCTTTTTATTTTGTTTTATTTTATTCCACTTGATATTAATTATATATTATATTATGTATAGTTCTTAATTTTTTTTATTTTTGCAAACTTAAAAAAAAATATTTTTTCAATTTTTAATTATTTATTTCTTAAAATTTTTAAATCTTTTTAAATTTATTAAAAGTATTTTTTAATTGTTATTTTTTTATCATACAGTGGAAAACTTGCGGGATGTGCACTTTTGGTTTTGCCAACTATTTATCTTTTTATTTGAATTAAAATTAGGTTTACGTGACAATAGATAGCAAAAATAGCCATAGAAAATGTATTTTAATAAAAATATAATATTTTAAATCAGATTTACCCTATCGTTAAATAGTTGAGTCTTATTCGTCTTCAGAATAAAAAAAAAAAAACAGAAATCAAAATAAAAAAGTTTTATTCATTAGAAAAATATGGCGTTTCAAACAATAGTCTGTGGAGTGAGTGTTACAAATTGCAACTTACAATAAGAGAATAATTATTTATAAGAATTACTTATTCATGATATTTCTGTGAAGATTTACCTTCTTTTAAAGTTATCCCCGAAAAGCGGGACTAAGCCTGTCCCGCGCGGGACATTTAATTTTGATTTAAAATCGGGACGTCCCGCCAAAATCGGGACGTCTGGCAACGCTGGCCAGGACCGAAAGGATTAAATAATTTGTGGGGGCAGAAAAAAAATACATATTCGAGATATGGAATGCTGATCATAATATTCTCAGCAATCTGTCGCGAGAGGCAGTGTTGATGCTACATTACGTGCATATACATCTGTTCTTACTATATTTTACTTGCGACTTCGTCCGTGTGGAATCAGTGTGTACAATTGATATAATTTATTAAAAAGTTCGTAAATTCAAGCAAGACTCTGATTTAAGACGGCCCTATAAACAATGTTTTTTGTTTTACCATCTTGTGCAAAAACAAAGATTTTGTGAATTTGATATACGTGGACAAGCCACATACAGCTAGCTGTGTGGAAAACATGTTTTTTTCAAATGAATGCCAGCCACCTGAAGTGTTTGCCGCTGGGCTTTGTTTATAGTTATTCCGAAAGCGGTGTTAAGAGTATTCGTCCCTTCAAATACCCCCTGCACCCTTCATCTCAAATCTTTTCCCCTCGCCTAAAAACGGTTCGCGCTCTCCCGACGCTATTTTTAAAGCTAGAGGGTTCTGGTAAACGCCAAATGAAAGACAAAGAATCAGACTACAGATCCTTCAGGCGAATTTTTTGAAAAAAAATTCCTGAAAAAACTTACAACCTTTTGAAAAAAATAATAAGTTACGTAATATTTCACACGTAGACGAAACTTTTTTTCAAAAAATTCGCCTGAATGATCTGTAGTCTAATTCTTTGTCTTTCATTTGGCGTTTGCCAGAACCCTCTAGCTTTAAAAATAGCGTCGGGAGAGCGCGAACCGTTTTTAGGCGAGGGGAAAAGATTTGAGATGAAGGGTGCAGAGGGTGTTTGCAGGGACGAATACTCTTAATGGAAATAATTTGTAATCTTTCAAATTTAAAAGGCAAATACGTTTGTATAATTGGTAGGTATTCGTGATTTTAAAACACTGTCTTCTTTAGATTTCTCAGTAATTATAATAGCCCTAACAATATTTAGATCCAGATTAGAAACTTGGAAACTTGTACTATTACACAATTTGGGCGCATCAAAATTTCGCATTAAAAGTGCCGGAACACCCACTCTTAACCGTAATTTATGAGAAGGCATTTAACCCCTTTAGGAGTTTATTTTTTAAAAAAAGTAGTTTATGTCCTTACCCAGAGTTTAAACTATCTCCATATATGATATTAAATTTCATCACAATCGACCCAGCGGTTGGGCCGTGAAACAACTTCATACAATATTACGACCCCCACTTTATCCCCATAGGGATTGAATTTTGAAAATAAAAGCGTAGCCTACATGTTTACCCAAGCTTCAAACTATCTCGATATTAAATTTCATCACAATCGGCTCAGCGGTTTGGCCGTGAAGCAGCGTAACAGCAGACAGAGTCATTTTCGCATGTATAATATTAGTATGGATTACTTCTTGCTGCTTGTCACGGCTTTGCGCTCGGTGAAAAAATTAGTGCTCAGTTGCAGAACGCATTATCAGAAAATTTGATTCGCTAATGACCTTAGAGATGTTGATCAGTAATTACAGCTTTTATACACGCAGGAATAGTCAAATATTTCTGTCAAATTCTTTGTATATGTAGAATATTTAGATCAAGGCGATCGGTAGATCGTCGACTTCATGGAAACAGGTGATCTACTAAAAAACCTTATTTACAGGAATGCATTACATTTTGCTTCATTATGTAGCGGATATAAAAAAGTTATACCCACGCCACTTAAAAGATCTTAAAAAGTTATGAAAAAATGGTTAAAGAATTTTCAGATATCTCCATAAATATAAAAGTTACGGCCAGTTTTCAAAAACGGCAATTTTCAATATTTTCTAAATTTTAAATAATTTTTCAACCCATGGAGTTATTATTTGCCGTAAACCTGCGAAAAAATTAAAAATGTGTTACGAGAACGCATTACAGAAGTGAAACTTCTAGTTGCAAATCATACGATTGCATTTGGACAGGTGAAAAAAATTTGTGTTACGAGATAGTTTCACTCTCAGATTAACTTATACAGACGAAATATCTGAACGTGAAACTATCTCGTAACTCATTTTTTCCATGCAATCGTATGATTTGCAACTAGATAAACAAATGACTGATCTGCATAGAAAAAACACCGCTTGTCAAGCTAAATTCAAAATGAAAGCAAAAAACAAATTGTACAATAAACTATGCCAGATCCATGCGCATACACAGTTACAAGAAACATTGTTTCAATCGATCAATTATTTGTGCAAAATGGATTTAAGATTCTACTGTGCTTCTCGTATAGATAAATGTGGTTACAATCTAATAGTATAAGAGCCAGTGATCGGCTACCAGTATGTATTTGACCAGACCTGAATTTTTACACAGTGAGTCTCCTATACCTACCATACATGGAGTGGGGACTCACTAAGCCCAGAGTGGCCGCTGCGGCCCGTACTCAGGTGCGACAGGTACAAAATTTGACTAATTTTCAAAGTATTTTACCACGTCTGTCATTTGGAAATTTAATAATATATTATTATTGATATTGAAAAATAACAATGGCAGACCGTTATCGCGCGACAATCATCGTGGCAGACAATTTTTAACCGACGAAAAACAAAAACGGAGGAGGTTCTCAAGTCGACGCGTATATTTTTTTTTTTTTTTTTTTATGTATGACCACGCATAACTTTTTACAGAGTAGTCCGATTTTGATAATTATTTTTTTATTTGAAAGGGTATACCCCGAAGTTGGTCCCATATAAATTTGGTAAAAAAATTCTAACCCTAAGGGTAGGAAAACAGGGGATGATTGATTGTTCACTCACTGATTGTAATGTATGGCCACGCATAACTTTTTACAGAGTAGTCCGATTTTGATAATTCTTTTTTTATTGGATAGGGTATACCTCGAAGTTGATCTCATATAAATTTGGAAAAAAAATTCCTACCCTAAGGGTGGGAAAATAGTAGTGATTTATTGTTCACTCACAGATTTTCATGTTGAGTTGTGTATTACAATTATAAATTATATAGCCACAAAAAATTATAAAATAAAAACTTTTTAACAAAAAAATTAAACCGCCGAAAAACTGAAAAGCAAAAAATAATAAATCTTTTTATTTAACTAAGTTCTATCTAAGTAGTTGAACGTATGTGAGAGTCTAGTATATCTAAGTAATTTTGAGTCGGCGTCAAACAATCAATGAACAAAGATCACTAAAAGAAATAACCAAATCAAATTAACAATGATACGTGAAATCTCCAGCGATAAACATTAACATTCCAAACATGCGCTCTCCACACGACCACTCGTAACGACGTGTGCCCGTTCGAATTGTTGACGCCGACTCAAAATTACTTAGATATACTAGACTCTCACATACGTTCAACTACTTAGATAGAACTTAGTTAAATAAAAAGATTTATTATTTTTTGCTTTTCAGTTTTTCGGCGGTTTAATTTTTTTGTTAAAAAGTTTTTTTTAAGTACTAAAAAATATGAAATTTTGAAAGGTATATTTTTCATCGCGGATTATTATTCTATTTATTATTTCAAGCAAGTTTCGTAAATAAAATTTTTTTCTAAACTTTATAGTTCCGGAAATATTTAGAAAATTAAAAAAAATCAGCTGCTCTTTTGTCTTGTAGATCTGTCAGAAATAAAGTAGTTAAGCATGCTTTGATTAATTTTTACATGACGTGGAACATATTATGTAGGTGACCAAGACGACGAATAGCAAATATCATATTGAATACTAGCCATTACCCGCGTCACCTCACGCGATATCAGAAATGTTATTTTCTTTATTTTACTATATCAAATGTCAATATTTTTGAAGTTGGAATGGTTCCGTCGCCCAATTGGTTGGAATTTTTATATTTGTTCCAAAACAAAATTAAAAAGTGTCAAGTGAAAATAAAAATATTGTTTATAGGTATATAGCATAAATAATTTTTTATATTCTTTTGACATTTTTTATTTTTGTTTGAGGTGACGCGGGTAATGGCTAGTATTCAATATGATATTTGCTATTCGTCGTCTTGGTCACCTACATAATATGTTCCACGTCATGTAAAAATTAATCAAAGCATGCTTAACTACTTTATTTCTGACAGATCTACAAGACAAAAGAGCATCTGATTTTTTTTAATTTTCTAAATATTTCCGGAACTATAAAGTTTAGAAAAAAATTTTATTTACGAAACTTGCTTGAAATAATAAATAGAATAATAATCCGCGATGAAAAATATACCTTTCAAAATTTCATATTTTTTAGTACTTAAAAAATTGTCTGCCACGATGATTGTCGCGCGATAATGGTCTGCCATTGTTATTTTTCAATATCAATAATAATATATTATTAAATTTCCAAATGGCAGACGTGGTCAAATACTTTGAAAATTAGTCAATTTTTGTACCTGTCGCACCTGAGTACGGGCCGCGGCGGCCACGCTGGGCTTAGTGAGTCCCCACTACATGTATGGTAGGTATAGGAGATTCACTGTGTAAAAATTCAGGTCTGGTCAAATACATACTGGTAGCCGATCACTGGCTCTTATACTATAAGGTCACTGTCAAACTAAATTGTCTATCAATGCCTTCTGCAATGTACTATAAGAGTGTTCGATATCGAAATTTCGAACAAAATTCTATATCACATTTTCGTTCGTAAAAAAACAACATATGATTGGTTCTTTGGTGCATTAGACTTGTTGACTACAATACGGAATTTGTATCTTGTGCCAAAACATCCCGTACTACATAACTCCATGCCTATTGATTCACTGAAATCATGCGACACCTGGTGACCTGCACACAGTTCAACAAATCAACATAATACGATTTTAAAGTACTAACCTTGCAATGCGTATTTAATTAAGCACTGAGCTTATCGAATGACCGTTTGAGAAATTACTTTTCCTTTCATCTTATACGTATGTCATTTATAATTTTTTTTTAATTATTTGAAAACTGTCATTGTTTTGCAAATATCAAAATTGCTGTCGGTCTGTGTGATTTCTAAAGATTTAAATTGTGTGGTAAAATCGTTAGATTATTTTTAAAAACTATTGTCATGAAAACTACAGTCCTCTGTATTTTTGTACTTGTTTAGTTGAGGTTCTTGTCTGTAGGGGCCGCTCGATCAAATTTAATCTTAATCTGCCACCTATAGTGCATTCTCATCGCCTAATAATTTACGTATGCATTTGTTTGTATATAATTTTTTTTTGTCAACAGGTATTCGTTTTTCATTGGACGTGTCAAGAGATGAAGTTAAGGCGCTGGCAGCCCTTATGACATTCAAATGTGCCTGTGTGGATGTACCTTTTGGTGGTGCGAAGGCCGGAATCAAACTGAACCCGAAACTTTATTCCGAACACGAACTGGAAAAAATCACGAGACGTTTTGCACTTGAATTGGCCAAGAAGGGATTCATTGGTTAGTATAAACTACATATAAACATTGATTTCATAATATTGATGATTACATTGTGTTGGACTCTTCTTTCATTAAAAATTCTGCTTGATCTGGATGGAAGAAGTTGACCTCCAATTGAGCTTTTTTTAATCAGGCAGTGATCAGCTCTAACCGGGTAAATATCGGGAAAAAAGTTATTTTCTGCTATTTGGTAAAATTATCAGATAACAATTAATTATCAAATAACAACTATTCGTCAGATAATCTATATGTTACGGTTAATACAAGAAAGTAGTTTATTCGCGTATTAACCAGCTAATACCCGAATTAACCTATGTCAAGGATTGGTTAATTCGGGTAATTAGCCGATTAATTCGCGAATTAACTACTTTCTTGTATTAACCGTAACATATATATTCTATATATACAGTAAAACCTCGTTTATCCGAGGTAATGTGGGGACGAGGTAGAATGAAATTTGATCACAAAAGTGCATAAATAAAAGTGTTGTACAAATAAGCAACAGAGAGAGAGGCAAAATACTATATAATATAGGCATAGCGGTTTCATCCGTTTTATCCGAGTTTTTTTATACTATCTGAGCATACACCTTGATTAATGCGGAGTGCTCGGATAAGTTTGTTGCCTCGGATAACGCTGAGATTCGGTTGATTGAAGGCCGAATAAACGAGATTTAAATCAAATTGAAGTGTCTGTATGTCAAAATAACAGCTTTTTACTAGATTCAAATGACCTATAACAAAAAAAAGAATTTTTAAAGTTTTTGTTTGTCTGTCTGTTCGTCTGTCTGTTTGTTCCGGCTAATCTCCGAAACGACTGGACTGATTTTGACGAAACTTTTACTGGCAGATAGCTGGTGTTAGAAGGAGTAACTTAGGCTATAAAAAAAAAGAAAAATAGGGAAGTCTTTTCGTAAACTCTGCGAATTGAACAAACATAAATTCCACGCAGACGAAGTCGCAGGTTACAGCTAGTTGATAATAATAATTATCAGTTAATGAGTATTTATTGGATAATAGTCTAACAGATAATTTATTGAATAATGAATAATTATCAAGTAATGAATAATCAAGCAGACAAGAGTCAGCCCATCAGCATTTAATTTAAAAAAAAATTGGTTGTCTGTAAAGTCGGTTTACGGACGATAGTTTTACGTGATAACGTATTCCGTAATACATAACCTAAATTCTACATATAATAATTCGAATCTATGATATTGCATCTTTCGCTTCAAATTTAGGTTAATTTTATTTATTAAATTACTCACCACCTATAAAAATAATTTTTTTTATTAACTTTCTTTCTTGCGTATTTATTTAAGTCTCTAAGATTAACTGTCATAATATTTAGAAAACAATTGTTTTATTGTTTAAGTATATAAAATTCCAAAACCTACTTACAATATTTAAGTATTTTCATACGTCAAAAAATTGATTTTTATAATGATAAAATTTGTAAGAAAACGATTTTTTCGAAAGATGAGACCTAGCTAAAACGATTTTTTGCCCCCCAAAATCCCTTTTCAGTAAATTTCATCCCAATCGTTAGGGCCGTTTTCGAGAAAAGCACGCACAGGGTCAGGCGGAACGTTACGCGTTACGAACGTTAGGAACGTTACACTTTTTCGTGCATGCAGCCGGTGTTTTATCAATTTATAAGATTGGTGATTCAATTTATAAGACGTTATCACGTCAAAAATCATAACATGTAATTATCGTTGTACACTTTAAAAAAAAAATAGCCAGACCCTCAATTCTGTGCAATTACTGATCATTATCCCATATTGAAATCGAAAACAGTGGAATAAATTGAATTGTTTGTTTCCTAGGGCCTGGCGTAGATGTACCGGCTCCCGATATGGGTACGGGCGAACGTGAAATGGCTTGGATTTCCGATACTTACGCAAAAACAATAGGTTATACTGATATCAACGCTCACGCTTGTGTCACCGGCAAACCGATTAACCAGGGCGGAATCCATGGACGCATCAGCGCAACAGGTCGTGGCGTGTTCCATGGTCTTGATAATTTCATCCGAGAACCGAATTATATGAAGATGATCGGGCTCGAACCTGGCTGGAAGGGAAAGACGTACATTGTACAAGGATTCGGTAATGTGGGCTTGCACACGACAAGATATTTCACTCGTGCCGGAGCAAAGTGTATTGGCGTCATTGAACACGATGGTGCCATTTATAATCCGGATGGCATTGATCCCAAGGTTAGTCAATTGTTTGAAACAATTTTTTTTTTTGTAATCAAATTTGAAAGGTTACTTTTTTTACAGTATACATACAATATTAATATTTAGGAAATAAACACAAAATACATTTTAAAATTTCACCACTCAGAACTGTGATTTATATTATTTGAATGTTCTGTTAATTACAGGAGCTTGAAGAACACAAATTAGACAAAGGCACCATCAACGGTTTTCCAAACGCACAACCGTATGAAGGTCAAAACCTTATGTTTGAAAAGTGCGACATATTAGTACCGGCTGCAGTTGAAAAGGTATTAACTGCTGAGACTGCTCCCTGCATTCAAGCAAAGGTAAATTTTGTTCCTAAATGTTATATTTTTTTTTGACGTGATAACGTCTTATAAATTGATGAAACACCGGCTGCATGTACGAAAAAGTGTCACGTTCCGAAAAGTGTCACGTTCCGCCTGTGCGTGCACTTGCAATTTTTCATCAATGTTTCTTTATGACGTTATCACGTAAAACTATCGTCCGTAAACCGACTTTACAGACAACCATTTTTTTTTTTAGAAAGTACATTAGACCCCCTGTATGTATGGAGTTCGGTTCTATCGGCTTCTGTAAATAGTGGCAAATCACTTGTGAGCCCCAGATTTTTGTAGATAAATTGATACAAGAAAAATAAACAAAAATTTTTTTTTTTGATCTTCCGCTTTTTCCGCGCGTTTTTTCCGAACCAAGGGGACAAATGTCCACTGCATTAAGAAAATTTTGTTTTAATATTTCTATTTTATTGCAGGTTGTAGTTGAAGCGGCTAACGGTCCGACTATTCCGGCAGCTGATAAAATTCTAATTGACCGCAACATTCTAGTCATTCCGGATTTGTATGTCAACGCTGGTGGTGTGACTGTGTCATTCTTCGAGTGGCTCAAAAATCTTAACCATGTTTCGTACGGTCGTCTGACATTCAAATATGAACGTGAATCTAACTACCATTTGCTCGGTAAAACAAATATGTTTTTTTTTGTTTGTTTTTTTTTTTAAATTAATTAGATCTACAGTAAAAACTCAACCTCGTTAAGTCAAAGCTAAAACTCAAAAGATTTTATAACTTTAATTATTATTTGAACTCTATAACTCAAGGTAAATATGATTTCCCTGTATGCTATTCGCCATGGGAACTGATCCTAGTGTTCCCTGGTGGCAGAAAATAAAAGCTGTATATGCTTTAATCAGGTTTAAAATGAACGTCAGAGAATTTATTTTTAGGTATAGGCTGTGTGCACGAAGCCTATTAGCGCCGCTAGTGGGTAATAGAGAATTATTGAACTAACTTTTTATGGAAATCGCGACATGTTTCTATGGTGATAGGTCAAAAACTTTAGTTGGCCATGATGTGTAAAAAAAAAATGTAATAAAGAAAACTGATGTTAATTTGTTAACACTGACAGCGGAATGTCAAATCAGGACGCCAATGGTCTTTATTTTACTTAAATCGCCATCAGCGCAACAGCCCGGAACACAACAAGCATTTCCAAATCGCTTAGTTTTCCTGTTTTCTTTGTAATTAAAAAATTATAACTACTTTCATTTTTAATAAACATTGCTCACTGACATACGGAAAATTGGAGTTCGAAGTTTCCCCTAGTGCTCACCACAAACGCTCCCATCGAAAAATTTGTAACTCCGCCTCCGTGCACATAGCCCATAATGGATAATAAATTCTAAATAGATATTACTGATCAAATAAATAAAATTGTCGACCAATTTTTTTCAGACCATATATTGACAAAAATTATATAAAAATATAAATCAAAATAACAAAGGATGACGTTTCGATCCGGATTTGGATCTTCTTCAGAAAAATCTAAAAAATATAAAAATTAATTAGTATCTATTAGTTATTTATTATCTAATAGAATGCACGAATGATTGAATGTTTGAATGGATCAAAAATATTAATAATGAAAGATTTCATTAATTTTTTGATCCATTCAAACATTCAATCAATAATGTTTATTGTCGCTTAAACTATCAAACCAGAAAAAATCTTCAATAAATCGAAAACTCTATCTCGAAATTTTTAGCATTTTCTTGAAGTACGAGGTGTAAAGTTTTTACTGTAGTTAGTTATTTTGCTTTTATACATTTGTTTGTGTTAGAATGTCAATTTTAAGTAGCGGTTCTCATTCTCAGTTGATTATGGTTTCTATTTGAAATTTAAAAATCTAATAATTAATTAATACTTTCACCAGTGCTCAGACTAGAAACTGAGAACAGAAGTTACTGTTATTAATTGTTTTTCTTTTTCAATTATTACAGAATCGGTTCAAGAATCAATCGAAAGACGTTTTGGTAATTCCGGCGGAGCAATTCCGATCACACCATCTGAAGCTTTCCAAAAGCGTATTTCTGGTGCATCTGAAAAAGATATAGTGCATTCTGGTCTCGACTATACAATGGAACGATCTGCTAAGGTGATTAGACTTCTCGGAGTTATCTACATATAATATACCAAACACGCCTAATGTGTTTCAAATTTATAGGCACCTAGAATGGCTATCACTGCGCCGACTGTCATTAAAAAATTAATTTTGACCATAAATTACGTTCAAAATAATTTGTATATAAATTTAACATTACTTAGGTGCTATTTTAATTTCAATGGTGTATTGAGCGTTCCGAAAGCTCCTATGAGGAATCACTTTTCCTGTCATCTTTTTGTTGTCATCTATAATTTTTTGAAATTATTGCAAACTTCAAAATCATTGTCGATTTGTATGATTTCTAAAAAATTATTATAAATGTTAGATAGTTATTTTTTTCAAAAACTTTTAAGTCACATTTTTGTATTCATTAGTTGAGATTCTGTCCTGTAGTTGGCAACTCGTTAAAATTTAACCTGCTACCTGTAAGGCATTCTCGGTGTCTGTAAAGTCACATTGAACAGTAAATTGACAAATTTGCCATTTATAGTCAAAGAGACTGTAACAGAAATAGTCAAGGAGCACTTGGTGGCAGAAATGCTCTTTTTCATGTAGTCTGAGTCTCCCTCTACAAATCCGTTTAGTGGAGTAGGGGTCTAGCGCTGAGAAATTAATTCCTGTACCGTCCATCTTGTTGAGGCTTTCCATGGTTTCCCTCAATTCCAGATTAATATAGAGGTTGTTCCTTATTCAAGGCTAAGGCCGATTACCTGTCAAACTCCTATATTCAAAAGCTGCCTATCTTATCCTGATTTCCTAAAAATTCCTTCATTTGCCCATTGCTATTAATTAAGTGGAAGTTTAAAAGTCTAGAAGTGTGGTAGATGGAAAATAGTAATGGTGCGATTGGTGTCTGTTGTGACGTAAAGTTGAGAAACAAACTTTAAACGTATCATTATTATTATTATTATTATTTTAGGATATTGCTTCAATCTGTTACTCTTTCCATTCTCTATTGTACCATAACTTCAGTAACAGGTATTTTTCAGATCTCATTACAGTACTTTGCTGAAAATATTCCCCATCTGTAGTTTGGTTAGCCTCATAGCTATGTATTTGAAATTTATCTTGTTACTATTTTTTTTTAGGCTATCATGAGAACGGCTGCTAAATTCAATTTAGGCCTCGACTTGAGAACGGCCGCTTACATCAACTCTGTTGAGAAAATCTTCCAAACTTATTCAGAAGCTGGATTGGCATTTTAAGCTGAACTCTGATTTTACGATTAGGTATATAATATTGTACCATAAACAGGTAATGTGAAATATCGTTGAGATTTCTTTTTATCTTATTATTGACATTTTAATATAATATGAATGTTTTTCACTGGTGACAAGACATTTTATCAGTATTTTTATTTATGTTACCGCATAACTCTATTACAATAACGACCACAGGTCATTATATGTCTTTGTTTGCTTGCACATTAAATTTAAAAAAAAGCTCCGATGCGCATTGGTAAATCCGCACCTCTGGCGTCTAGAATTGAAACACCGAATTTTGTGGACATGACTTTGTTTAGTATGTTTTATCATACTGTATATTTAATATGTCAAAAAGTGTTAACATTATAGTATATTCTATAGTTCAACTGTTTGTACTTAATGTTTGCCAAATGATATTTCTTGTTCTTCCTTACCCAGCACTCGATTAAAAAAATAATACTCTATCTGCACCAGTGTTGACAAGTCAAGACATTCTATTACTTTTTAGTGTGTAAACATCTTCACTGATCTCTCCCCCCTTCCTCTCAGGAGAAATGACAGTGTGTGTATCGCAGAAGTATATTTGCAGCGGACAATCCAAACAGTTCTACAGACCCTGTCCTACCTAGAGCATAATATGCTATAATGTTCAACTTCCCGTAGTCAACTGTCAACATTTTTTGAGGTTATTTGTAGCTGTCACAATGTTTTGAGGTTATTTGTAGCTGTCAAAATATTTTGAGGTTATATATAGCTATCATTGTATTCGAACATGCTTTCACATCTCTTAAGAGTACTGGAGACTCTCTTCTTTTACATGAAATTGCGAACTGCCTGCTATTTTTTTATTCTTTTCGTGTTTTGTGCAAATAATTCTATAATACTCCTTCCTGTTTGGTCATTCTCTTTTGATCTCAAAAAATATAGGTTATGTTTAGACTGTTTCTTGGAAAACACTGTAATATGACCACGTCAATAAACATCCGGCAACACTATATTAATTAATTAAGTCTTGATTGACTTCAATCATCATTATTTCTACCTGTTCGGTGTACAGTTATCATCTGATGTTGTCATCGCATCGTTGTTCTAATTGTTGTAATTTAGTGTCCGAACCTATTTTGGCGCACTTAACCTCGTCACGCAACTTGTAGGTTGATTTTTAAATTTATTTCGTTTGTTTTCTGATTTAAATATTGTCAACTTAATTCAACTGATTTATTATCTTAGACTTACGAAACATGTCTTTAAATTAATAAATTTCAGTAAATAGGAGTAAAAAAATGTTAACAATTTAATTATAATAAAATACTTAGGATGAATATGTGAACAGTATCAAAACGTTTTTAACAATAAATATTACTATTAACTTTTTTGTTTTTTTAACAAGGATTTTACCTGCAACTCGTGTCCATTACCTATATATCAAAATCCCAGACCTGCAAGACCTACGTTAAGATTTTATCAGTAAATGTATTATATTTAGTTAAAAACGTATGCCAATTTTCTAGCTTGAAAGTGGGGCTCTTGTAGAGATAATAGGTTCTAAAGGTACATGAAACACGTGCTCACCTACGTATGCAGTGGTATTATGCATGCATATGAGGGCGAGTGAAAGCATTAGATGATTTTTTTTTGACAGCTTCATGAAATTTAGGTTTTTTACTTGTTTACACACACGCACAGAGTAGTCCATGAGTTTAAGAGAAAAAAACTCCATGAAGCTGTCGAACAAAAAAAAATCATCTAATGCTCTCATTTGCCTTCATGCATGCATAATACCATTGCGTATATAGGTAAGCACGTGTTTTATGTACTTTTAGAATCTGTTATCTCTAAAAGGGCCCCGCTTTCAAGCTAGCAAATTGGCATACGTTTTTAACTAAATATTGTACATTTACTGATAAAATCTCAGCAGTACTGAAATGACGTAGACCTGGCTGGTCTGGGATCTTGGTCTACTAATAAAAGTTATAAGCGGAGGTAAACTATGTTGGTATTGAGTCTATTAATAATAATAATAACATATATCAATTAATATGCAACTTATAGAATAAACGAACCACAGTAGAACTAAAAAATCTTTTTCAGCTGTTGATACTAATAGACACAGTCTTGTATTTTCAACTTGCCCATCCATCCTCACTTTGTAACAGTCATAGACCAATAGAGCTCTTTGTATATTTTTGACACTATTAATTTGTGTATTGGCTGAGTGGCGTTAGAAGTTACACTTGGCGAGAGAAGTAAGGACTAAAAACTTGAAAATACATGAGTAAAATCAAATGAAAATAGATGGGGTTGAAATACATGGGTCTGACTGTATAATGTCACCCCCAAAAACAATTTTCAAAATAAGACTTAAATGTCAGAATTTACGGTTACTCATTTTTCAATTGCCGTGTACAGGTGATTTGATCAAGATGATGAATTGTGCTATCACAATTGGCGGGTATGTTGGCTCTACTACCCTCAGACGCAAAATCTTTGGTACATACGCCCCTGCTAACAAATGATTTGGAAAGATAATGACCCTGAAAGCATATTGCTTTCTCAATTTCTAAAATAAATGCTGTACGCTGGCTAAACTATAAGAGATACTGTTCGTTACCAAGCCAAAATCTACCCGGACAATTCCAGGCCGGAAAGTTAGTCTCGTTACATTTTCAGAAAGACTCTTAGTACTTTGAAGTACTAACAACGAAAATATAATAATACAAAAATATTTCAGACATTGTTTTTATTTAATAAGAAAACAGTTTACATTTTACAAATAAATTTGTTTGTTGTCGCAAAAAAATCTTAAAATTCAATAATATGGAACAATCGAATTATACTCTTGCAGGGCCACTAAAACTGTGTGAGGCCTTGGACTCCTACAGTGGTGTTGATTATATTGTTCATAAAAGTGCACTGTTCACTGTAAAGTTCTCCAGCTGACAATATGGCGAAACCAGTAAAAAAAAACAGTTGATTTAACATGAAATTTAAATTTTATAGTTCCATTGGTAGCATGCTGTGTTTATTTAAGAGCATTATTTTTAGATTTGACCACTCGGCCTGGCTACTTAAAAATATTTACCACCTTTTTTCAATGTAAATAGTTCATTAGAATCGAAATTGATAAATATAGGCAAAATAAGTTAAATTTCAACAACAAAAAAAGACTTCAAAAATATTCTTTGATAACGTCGCGGTCGGTTATATAAAAAATTGTGTTAAATAAATGTATCTAGTCAATAGAGTGATTCCTTCGAAATTTTAATGGTATTTTTTTTTTCGCAGCACGAAAATATAAGTATAACAAATTGAAAGAACTTTAAAAGAGATCTATTGTACGATTCGAACCAATATTTTTAAATGAATTCTTTGACATGTATTCGACATTGACTTATAAAATAGGATTTAATTTTGTTATTATTGAGTATTGTTTTTCTATACGTCAACGCATTTTCAAAATTAGTTTTGCTCATTCGTGAAAAATCTGTAAAGAAAAGTAAAATTTTAGATTTCTCTGAAAGAACTCAACCGATTTTAAAAACGCGTGTCGATGTGTAGAAAAAAATTCCTACCAATTTTTAGTGTTCTCCCGGGAAAATTTTGATAGCTGGGTAGCATTATGAGTAGCCAGACAGAAGCAAACTATATGGTTCCGCACAATCGCTTAAAATTTAGCCGGGTAACCTGGAAATTCAGCTCAGAAGGTTTTTAGAAATTTCAATACTGTTTAAAAATAAATAAATTAGAAGGGCACTGTTAAATTAACACGTGGTACAAACATTTCGTATTTTTCGAATATGACATTAAATTTGTTGAATTCCGTCACGCACACAATTAAAATAGTAACTATTATTCATTCATTGTTCAACGTTTCATTCATATTCAATATCATCATCGTCTTTATGATTTGA
Organism: Xanthostigma xanthostigma; assembly: GCA_963575645.1. Taxonomy (NCBI): domain Eukaryota; kingdom Metazoa; phylum Arthropoda; class Insecta; order Raphidioptera; family Raphidiidae; genus Xanthostigma; species Xanthostigma xanthostigma. The sequence goes on from OY754464.1 coordinate 47,515,928, forward strand.
CTGCGGTTGTGTCGTCGGAAACGGTCTTTGCGAAGCCGACGCGACCAAAAAGGTCGGCCGCCTTTGTTGAAGAGATATGTTCACTTCTTCGGGCGAATGAAAGACTTGACCCGACGGACGGAACTGCTGTGGAACAAGGTGTGTTTCGGGTCTCAGCGTCGGAGCAAAGTGACCCGGAGGCGGAGCTGGCCGACGGATTAATTGTTGCTGCTGGTTCGGCTGGAAACCTACTTGAATCTAAACGGAAAAAGTATTTAAAAAAACGTGAAAAAAAAGTATAAACATTTTAGGGTTCTGGTTCCATACCCAAATGGTTTGCTCTCACTATTTTATCTGTCTATGTGTCGCGGATTTCTAGCTCATAAACTGTGCTACGACGGTAGGTGTATTTTAATTGCTGGTGGAGCTCTGAACTGATTCTGTCAGTTGGAAAGCTTTTGTTGGCATTACAAAACTCTTTGGAATGTTCGAACGCAGTGTTTGTTGGTAAAATTACCGAACTGGTTGAATTTGGTTTTGGCACGTCCAAGTCAAGATCAGTACTCACAGAACTGATTATCCCTTCCACATGTAAATGTGTATTTGAAACATAATGTTTTGACAACAAAACAAAACTCTCACAACTGATTTTAATAATAAATACGTTTGTTTGAATTTAGAAAATAATATTGTTGCGCGCCTAGGGTTACCATATGTAAATAGAGGGACGCCTGTCTATGGTATCTAAAATGCCTGATTTTTCAGAAAAATGCCTGTCTAAAGCAAAACGCTGTATAGGTAATAAGAAAAAGCCAACAGATAATAATGAAGGATGTTTATTACTGATTTTTGTCAGAGGACATTATTTTTTTCAATAGGCGCGAAATTTGAAAATGCCTGTCTCAGACCAATGCCGGCCGCACGCCTGTCTAAACCTTAAAATGCCTGTCAAATGCGGCAAACGCCTGTCATATGGTAACCCTATGCGCGCCCCTGTTGTGAACCACGACAACAACAACAATGGAAATCAGGTAAAAACCCGAACATTCGATAGACGGGGGGCGAAGCTATAAAATGCGAGCGGAGTGGTTGGTTAGTCGGTCAGTCAGTCAGTTGTTCGTGAGTTGTGTTGATATAAGTCTGGCGTTGCGACATAAATCATTGTTATACTTTGGTGTGTGTAAACCATTGAGTGCAATTATATCAATTAATGACTTTTTGTAAATAATCGTGTGAATTTAGTTAAAAGACAAGTGCGAATAAGTATACTAGATAAACTTTGTTGTGTTTGTGTGTTGTAAATATTTTGTGTACCTACATATTTTAGTGACTCTATATTCTCTGTTACTTAGTCTTTTATTTTATTATTTGGAACTGTCGTTATTTTGCTTCTGTTAAGTTAAAGAAGTACGCTTTCGTTTGTGTGTTTAACTGTTTTGTTAAACATTTATTATTGTAAATAAATAATTTCCACCACGGACTACAACAGTTTTGTTACAATATCAATTCTGATTTGGTTTCTAAAAATAGAGGATAAAGCGAAATAAGACGCATCTGTGTATGTTGGACACGGGCCATAAAAGAGGAACATTTCTTATCCCTTTACAACTGGCGAAACTTCTTTTGTTTTTTGTTGTATGAATTGTATATTCTGATTATTTAGGACCCAAATTAACCTAGAAAAATTAATAAAAAAATTGTGTATCTCTGCTTAATTACTGTGAAAATAACCCGCACGAATGAGGAAATAACCGTGCAAGCCGGTTGCGTTCACAAAAATTAATGTTTCGCGGCAAAAACAAAATATTGTCGATCGCCACGACAGTATAGGCTTGATTGTAAAGGGTTATATATTTAGCTGCTATGGGCCATTCAAGTATTACGTAAGCAGAATTTTAGTAATATTGCTGACGTTATCACCATCTAGACCCCCCCCCCCCCGTCACTCATGTCTTCAAAAATAAGCTAAGCAAAGACCCCCTTTGTTGCTTACGTAGTACTTGAATGGCCCCATGGTGCTAGTAGTCCAGTCGGAATTAGAGTTTTAGAACTTGATCAACAAACATGCCTAGTTATTAAGATACTTACGGGTTGTCTCCTTGGAGGCTGTGCCAAAACTGGTGCTGGCCGTTGTTCTGGCTCGTCATCAAAGTTTTCAGTCAGTCCATAATGATAGTTTTCTGGATAATATCTCTCCGAATATCTCAAAGTGACATTCGGTCGCGATTGTGCTTCTTCAGAATTGATTACTTTGTACAGATAATCATTTACGAAATGGAAGTTTGTCGATTTCTGGCAAATGTTATCACCGCTCGGTGGCATGCAAATTAAATGTACCTATGAGAGAAAAAGTTTATAAAAAGTTACATCGAGTCAACTAATATTTAACTGTCTACTAAGAGTTTAAACTTTAAAGCACAGTCAAAATTTTCTATAATGAATGAATGAATTGTAGATTATTGACGCTCAACAACTGAAGTCATCAGCGTCTATCTCTATAAAATAAACAGTTGACTTCGAGTTTTAAGAAATTCCTGTGTAAATTCACAATTACAAAAAAAGCTAGTAACTGTTCACCACGACTGAATTTCAGTTTCAGAACTGACATAGCTAATATGATTTGAGATTTTTAATGAACAATGATCCAAAGTATCTCAATGTTAAATTAAAGATTAGTTATAATCCATAATCCAATTCATTAAAAAAGTTTTTTTCATATTTAGCGCCGAAGCAAATGAACTCAATGACACTATTAAACGTAGAAGATCTAAATTCTTGAATTCTTTGAAATAATTTTAAAGTGTTTTGTTTAATATTTTTAAAATGTATTTTGTAAATTGTCTTGTACTAAATAATCCTCCACCCTTTGCTTTTATAATAGGTTACATTTATTTATTTTTAAATAAGGCGCGCAGCAAACGCTGCAAATTGAAATAAATGTGTACAGTAAGTATACTGTTATATTATGACTATTGACTGTTACTTTATTTGGCAGCAGTCTATTGGACAGTACCTGAAATGACGGAACATTTCAGTCAAATACTTTACAATATATCTATATCTTATACGGTTACATTGTATCGTCGCTTCTGGTCGCTTCGCCGTTCCACTAAAACTAAACTTATTCACTCTTTGTTATTTTCGAATCTTAGTAAACAGTGCAAAGTCTACGCACAAAACCGGTACAGTTTCGTTTTAGCTACTGCGCATGACTGTGACGAATATTACCGTTCGCAAGGTTGGAACCATAGATATATTGGTTGGAACATGTGAGTGATCAGCTGCTCGAACAGTATTCTACAATGTCGAACTTAATTGAAATCTAAATTTTATATTAATTATGTCCGACGCTCGAACCCCCGTGGAGCCTGTACAGCGTGGCGAGAGTTAAGATGGTTTACACACAAAAAAAAAGTTAAGGCACTCCGGGAGTGCCGGCGGAAGTGAAAACTTGAATATTAACGTCTTACGAATTTTCGATCAAAATGGTTTGTATCATAGATTGCATTTTTATGTACGATATTTCAACGCTAGATGTCTAACGCGTTGTATAAATAAAAGTTTTTGTCTTACGCATTTTCGATCAGGTCACGTGACCCTGACGCGTATTTTAACATTTTTTAGTTTTACCCATTACAAAACTAACGCGAGTTTAACGTTTTTTACCCATTACAAAACTGACGCGAGTTTAACGTTTTTTACCCATTACAAAACTGACGCGAGTTTAACGTTTTTTACCCATTACAAAACTGACGCGAGTTTAACATTTTTTACCCATTACAAAAAAAGTGTACAACGCGGCTAAAGAAGTTTTCACTTCAAAAAAATATATGCCGTGAAATTTGTTCAATGAAGAACTGGCCCCGCTGATACGACAGTACGATTTTTTGTATCTGAATGAAAACAAAAATGTCAACGTAGGTAGAGTGTTTCGTTAATCTTTGGTTACCTGGTGGAATGTAAATCCTTCAGGACAAATCCAGGAGTGTTTGGCATTATCGTGGCAATAGTGAAACACTTCACAATTTAGACTTTCGTCGGCGTAATAACCATTTTTGCTGTTGCAGTCAAATTTTGAATTTGACAACAACACAGATAGTCTGTCGGGTTCTTCCTTATCTTCTTCTAGCAATTCTTTCTCTTCCTGAAACAAGATTATAACACTATAGTTCTGATTTTCTCACAAATTAAATATTATTATTAGAAAAAACTTTTTAAAGACAAGTTTTTATTTGAATGTACAAAAAGAGAAAAATATTTTTTAATAATTTAGGTTCGAAATTATAAAAATGTGGGTTCTGACTAATAAACGATCAGAGAGTTTACAGTCAACGCTTTTATAATAATTATAAAAGCGTTGGCTTTAAGTATTATGAATCTAGACTATTAAGAATTATATTTTCCTTTTTAGTACATTTCATAAAAGCTTGTCTTTAAAAAGTTTATTTGACTAATATTTTACTTTCTTACACAACTTCGTGTTTGTTGGTCAAATGCTTGACCTATTCTGACTTCTGACTGTTTGAACTCGATGCTACCAATTCTAATCTGACAGCTCTAAAACTGTTTAAATTCAAACTGTCTGAAAAGTTCGAGAATTTGAACAATAAACACGCAGTTGTGCTCGAAGACTCTTGTATTGCCGACATACGTTTTGGAAGTTCAAAATAAGTTCAGAACTACCCAACAAACACATCTATAGCTGAGACAGAAAGTGTGTAAATATCATTTTATTGTTACCTCAGTCAGTTGTTGCCTGAATTGTTGGGGTGGCGACGAAGGTCTTCTGAGCGGTTGCTGCTGGTGTTGCTGTTGTTGAGGTCTGTGATTGATTTGAGGCAGGGCATTCGGATAGTTCTCGCTAGCCGCGCCGAAACCGATTGGTTTGTGCAGCTGCTGCTGTAGCGACGATGATGCCCTGTTATCGGCGCTATCTTGCGATGGGCCCGATGAGGGGAATCCCCCACGCTGTTGTTTAGCCTGCGCTTGCGTCTTGTAAAGACCAGCATCCTGCACGTCAAATTTGGCGTAATGTGGTCGGCGCGGTTCACTGTCGTCAATAAACGAATTTCCACGCTGCGGTTGCGCCGATGCATATGCTACGGCGATGAATATAAGAAGTACCTTCATTCTGTAAAAAAATGGTAAGAATAAGCGAATCCCGTTAAATTTTTTTTTACAACAATCCTGTAGACAACAGGTTTATCTATTTGCATGGGCTCGCTCTTGAGTCCAGGACCCCATGTTCCATGAGGCTTCCCAACTCCTGCGACAAAATAACAGTTTTATAATTGAACTGTTGTTTATTTCTGTTGATAACCCAAATTTCGGTGAAAAGGGCCTTATATATCCTAAAGTGCCATAAGCCCCCACTTCACTTAATACGAAACCTTTGACATACAAATCTTTTACATTATAATATTATCCTTTTACCATTCCAACTCATAAATGTGGATTGGTACTAATTTAGGTCAAAATTTATTTTTCAAAGTTTTACAATATTTTTCCGTTTTAAGATTCCCGAATCCAAAAAAAAAACATATTTTTGGAAAAACTCTGTGTGTCTCTTTGTCTGTGACCACGATACAGATCAAATGGATGAACGCATTATACGTTTCATGGCTAAAGTAAATAACTCCAAAGGGTTTGCTTTGATTGCCATACGAGAAGTTAAGATTTTTTTCATTAATTGTCATCACTTTGTCGCATAATGATGGTTTTACAAAATATAATCAGCTACACTCAAATAAACACATTGTTGGAAGAGAAATTTAGAAATGAGTCTTGTTAAGAATTATATATTCATTCATAAAGAAAGAAAGAAAATGTATTAAATGGTTAATGATGTGGAACTATATCAAGTAGAGAAATTAGAAGGCAAAATAATGGAAAGGTATGCAACTTGAAAACTGAATTAAATACGAAATATAAATCAATCTATAGGTACTTATTATTTAAAATTCTTTGTATGTATATGCGCTTGAACAGAATTAACTAAAAAACTTTATTGAAACTTTTTTTGAAATATTTCTTATGCTTCCAGAAGCGGCATAGGCTAGGCTTTATCTCACTTTTTTACACGTGCTATCAATACAGACCGATATTCCTCTTCTCCCGCGCCTGTGTTATAATATATGACCGGTATATATAAGCCGTGAAAGTTGAAACAGCCAGCGAAAGTCATTCGACTTCTGATTCCACACGACGTTTAGTGTACAAGTGCTCTTAACCGAGAGACTTTATTTTAACTTCCACGAATGTAGAATGATTTTAGACAATATCTCATTATGCTCTCAAAACAGGGTACTGCGTTTTTCCCGGCATCGCCGAGTAGGTACGATTATATAATATTCCATTAAAAAGTCCGCGACAGCCTAATATATTTATCTTTAATAGGCTATCTACAAATCCGGGCGAAGCTGGACCAGGCTGCTAGTACGAATAATAAAACTGTAAAAAGAGATTTTCGTGTCAGTTCTTTTTTTACGAATTTTATATGATGTCATATTATTGACCATTTCCAGATTTATTTTCTGTCTGTCTGTTCTGTCATAAACTTTTGAAGCCGTAATCTGATTTCATTACATGTATAATGCATATACAGGGTATCTCAATCAACGTTGGCTAACATGGGTAACTTTGTTATTAGTGGAGATAGAAAGTCGGTTAAGAAAATTATGCTTATTACCGTCCCGTCGAAAAAACAGTTGAATTTTGACACCCTATAAATTTATTTAGAAAATAGTGAAAATTGCCGTTTTTGAAAACTGGGCATAAGCTCGTAACTTTTTAATTTATGAAGATTGATGATATTTAAAAACTTCTCGTAGCATTTTTTGATAACTTTTTAAGGTCTTTTCAGTGGCGTGGGTATAATTTTTTTTAACTACATAATGAGATATTGACATGAACTTTGGTTTTTCTTATGAACGCCATTTTGGGTTTTTAGATATTCGAATTCTGCTCGTTTTTCTGATTAATTTGATATATTATATCCTATATTTAAACTAAACAAAGTTACAAAACTGTTTAAAATAGCTTTTTGACGTTATCTATACAGATCAGAGTGTGACGTGTAAAATAGTTAATTTTATTTAATTTACACTCTAAAATGGTTCAAGCATTTTCAAATTTGAAAAAATACGTTATGTTTTGCGCACACATTATACATAATTAAAATGTCACGTTCGCTCGAGCTGAATACTTGAACTTTTATCCAGAAAGGTGACTACTTTGCCCATTTAACTGACTTTCTATCTCCACTAATAACAATGTTGGCAATGTTTAGCCAACGTTGATTAGGACAATCTGTCTAGAGCCTCTCAACTCAAACGATAGACTATTTTATGTTTCGCTCGCGTTAACAAATATTCGTTAACTAGAACTGGAGTCTAAATTTAGTACAGTTCGTATACAATTTGACCATTTTTTTAAATATTTGAGCTTAGAGGTTTGCGTGTAATTTAAAAAGCCCAACAAAACGCGTGGTTCAATGTGCGTTAATTTAAAAAAATAATGTTCGCACGTAATTTATTTACTGATTTCGTTTGTTATTCGATTGGTAATACCTATTTGTCCGGTAAAATATTCTACAAAAAGTGATTTGATTAACGAAACTAGTCCGACTCTGCTACTCAGTATTGTGTATCTAGTTATTACAAGTGATCAGTGCTAAACGGTCGATATTCATTTGTCGTTCACGGTCTACTTGATGCCCTTATAAATATTCATACGACCATGGCAATGATTAATGAAACAAACCGTTACTATGCTAAGAGATGGCCGATGTCTTCACTTAACGCTGTGAGATTACATATTGTCTGATTACACATCTGTACATTAAGTTATGAATGCGTCGCAGTTCGATAGTTAATTAGTCCTTTAGTTAAACACTTGCATATAGGTATGCTTAAATGAAACTTAGCCAAATCACTGAATGTAATGTTCAACAAAAAGGCTGGGCAACAGCCTTCTGGTTTAACAATAATTTCGTTTTAACGAGTCAAATCATAGCATTACGTTCAAGATACATAATAAATTTATTTCACCTTAAGTAACTATGTACGTCGTATAAAATAACTATTAGATTGGTAAAACCTAGTACTTTTGTTTTACTTTACGCACTAGTGCAGAAAGGGTTATTTTAAAACCGCTATACAGGCATGAAAAGCAGCTATTTTGTAGAGTGTCGTGCAAAATTCTTTTTGCACCAAAGCCTATAAAATATACATCCTCTTTGCTATTATGTAATAATAAGAAAAATGTTACAATTTCAATTTGATGACATGATGATTTCACTAACCATTTATTATTAGGCGCGTCTCGTGTTACATATAGGTGCGACATACATGGAAACAACCTGAGTAGACATAATGTGATAAATTATCATAACATATTATCATCAATATCATACGATTACATAGAGAGAGAATACAATAATATTCAGCTTTCCAACTTATAATCCCGTATGTTAATACTTGCATTAACAATATTCTGATCTTGTTTAGGGCGTGGCAACTCTACAGCAATAATAATTATTGTCAGCTGTTATGTAATATGTCTGCTCACAAGACGAAGTGGCGTATGCCAGACTGCGATGACAATATTTTATACGAATTGACAATTCGTCGAAATGTTCAAACCTATAAGAAATTATGTATTACTTTCACTATTCTCATGTGTTGTAATCGCTCATTAATATCGGGATCTGACACAATATGTAGGTCTTTTAATTCTTGGTCTCCAGTGACGAATTTGCCAACAGGCCGTGACAGAATAGCATATTTGAGGAATAACACCACAAAAAATGTAATACATAGTAAATTGTGTATCTATTGTTTTGTGTCGCAATGGGTTATATTACGACGAGCTGTGACATTATGTTTAAACCGATACCAGCGAGTTTGAACTGTCCTCTTATGAAACTGCTTTTCACTCCATTTTCAAAATTTTTGACAGTACACTTTTTTAACAACTTTTTTATCAGTAGATTATAAAAGACAACTGACAAACAAACAGTGGTTTAGGTACTATGGAATTGATATGACACGACCAGTTTTGTTTTATTTTCTGGCACTAGTGCGTAATGGGCCACTTTATATGCCTGTAAAGCAGCTATTTTATAATAAGGCAAAAAATATCTTACCTCCAATAGTAAGTTATATACCTACATCTTCATAAACTTATCTAAATAATTAATAAAAAATGGAACAAAACATATTAGACTATTTTATACGATTTTTTTGTATTTTTTAGTAATTATTTAATAAATGTTTTTAAAAAAGCTGCACAGACATATTACATATTACAATATGGCCTAATGTCTTGGGGAAAATCTATAGCACACAAACGAATTTTCATACTGCAAAAAAAATATAAGATGTACATTTAAATATCGAAATATGAATCTTGCAGAGGGTATTTTATTCATTACAATATTCTAACTCTATATGGCTTATACGCGTAAGAGTCAATAATTTTTTTAAAAAGTTATTAAATTTGGATATTTCATAACAGAAAAAGAAAAAAAAACAATATGTAGGTACAATGTACATCGACAATTATTCTAACACGACGTAGATATTACAGAGGTGCAATCTGTTCCGTAATGTATATATTTTATAATGACCTACCGACCGACATAAAAAAATACAAACAACGTCAACATTACATCTTTCAAAAAGAAACTAAAACAATTTTTAATTACAGCTTGTTTATATGATCACATGAAATTTTATGTATAATTTTTGATATTTGACTGGCTCTATAACAAATAAATTGTATCTATCCATCTATTTATTTGTCTTAAAAAATGCAGTGCCTGTGGAGTCACTCAATCGCATATAATTGGCTGAGCGAACTCAATGTTGTGTTTGTAAAAAACAAAACTTAGTGGTAAGACATTAAAGGTTCCGACAATATTTGATGCTACTGTCTTCCTTAAGGGTTCTATGATGCAGCTACAACGAAAGATTGAAAAAAAATTGACTTAAACCATTTCGTGATGCGGGTAGAGAAATTTGAAGTTTCGCGTAATCTAATCTAAAAGTTTTTATTTATAACACCCAATACTGTTCCGGAAATGATTAATTCATAAAAGCACGCTTAAAAATTCTGAATATCTCGTTTGTCAAGAGTTGACAAATAGGTACTTCATGAAACTGTTAACCTACATTTTATGTATGGTTAAAAAAATACTGTATTATGTGAAAGACATTTTAAATAATAAAATTACTTAATATCTACAGTGAAAGTCGTATTGTCGAATTCGACAAAAGTTCAAAATTTTGGTTGAACTTCCGTTTAGCATAAAATAAGAATTATGTATAAGTCGCAGGCATTTTGTAATTGGTTATTTTATGATTGAATGTGTAAACAAGAAACGCCGACGTATTGTGTCACTTGAATAAATACGCAACTTTTTTTCCAAAACACCTACAGTGGGATCTCAGTAAGCGAACCCTCTTTAAATTCGACATCGCCGAATGCTGACAAAGGTATCGTCTGACACGGATGAAAGACAGCGAAATTCGTTTCTGTTTTTGTTTTGAAACTAATAAATGTTTATGACTTGGTTTATTATTCTCACAGTAACTGTGCACATGTTATTTTGATCAGTTCCTTTTATTTTTGCTCAGTTCTGTACCTATAAGTCCGATTACTGAATACTTAAAGTATTAGCACACGATCGAACTTGGTACGGAGCGGACAGCGGATATGGTCCGCTCCGTACCAAATCTGCTCGTCTGGACAGTAGTCTGCGTGTCCGCCCGGTTAGATGGGATGCACATCGTACTTGGTTTTTCAACACACCATTTATCCATTGAAATAATAGCTTCAACAGCCTTTTTTGATAAGTTGTCCAAAGATGAACCTGACACTACCTGCGACGTGTCATACGTAAATTGATACAGTAACTGCTGTTCTGAGTCTATTTGGCATGTCAAATCATTTATGTTTATTATAAAGAGTAAAGGACAAAGTATGGAGCCCTGGGGTACTCCACGTCTAATGTGCACAGGTTCAGAATGAGAACTGGAAACAAATACGCACTGTGTTCGATTTAACTAGTATGACATTATCCACTGGAGTGGAAGACCTCTCACCCCATAAGTTTCTAATTTACCAAAAAGTATATTATGGTCGATGGTGTCAAAAGCACCACTCAAATTAAAATAAATGCCAAGAGTAAACAAATTTGTATCCAAATAGAGTGAAATAGCGCAAGACTGGTAAATTTATTTTTTTGACAACCAAATTGATTTATTGACAAAATATTATGATTGGTAAAGAAGGAATTTAGCCGTGAGTGAAAAACTTTTTAAAAAATTATATATTTAGATTATAATATATAGATTAAATATTTAACGCCCTTAGAGGATGGATTTTCAAAAATCCTTTCTTAGTGGCTAGTGCTCACCTACGTTATATAAGGAACTCTTGTTCAAAATTTTATGCTTCTATAGACCCGTTTCGGCTATGCGTCATTTGTCAGTCAGTGTTAAAGTTTAATTAAGTAGATAACCTATCAAATGGTAAAAACTGCATTCAAATCTGTTCATAGCGGGCTTAATTAAATTTTCATCTAGGCAAACCCGTGCCAAACAGTAATAATAGACCAAACCTTCCCCGAGAAATTAATTATTATGAATCGTAAAAACCGCTTTCAAATTCGTTCAATAATACTCGGGATTAACCAGTACAGACTGACATACCGAGAGTCGAGACTTCCTTTTATAATAAATATTTCAATTTATTATTAAATTCGCTCACGTCTTTAGTGAAACTTATTAAATTGACTTTTTTCATCTCGAAAGAATCCGCCTTTGTCGCGTCAGTACACCTGTAACCGAGACACATGAGCGAAGTGGTACAACAATTCAAATAAAAAAGTAACAAAATAAACACGCACACCATTGTCACCAGATGGCTCGTAACTGTTCACTTTCCAATACCGTACTCCGTAGTTATGGATTGATTGCACTTTATAAGATATTTTTGATCAATTCAGAATGATGCATTGTAGCCGCTGTTAGTAAAGTTATAAAATTGGAAAATTTTTAATGAATCGAACAAGGAAACAAAACCGCTTTACCTATCGGTCATTTGCCTTTATTAAAGAATTGAGTAAAAAGTAATGTTATAATTATTATTAACTGCAGACTTCAAATGTTAAATATAGACGCCGATGATCTTAGCTGTCAAGCGTCTATAATATACAGTCTCTATCAAATACCAAAATTAAATAAAAGTTTATATTGTGAACAATTTAATTTATTTTAATTTTTTTTTGACGTGATAACGTCTTATAAATTGATGAAACACCCATCTTATAAATTGATGAAACACCGACTGCATGCACGAAAAAGTGTCACGTTCCGAAATGTGTCTCGTTCCGCCTGACTTAAATATGATATTCGAGCGGAATACGTTATCACGTAAAACTATCGTCCGTAAACCGACTTTACAGACAACCAATTTTTAAATATGCTTAGGTTACAAAACCCATAATTTAAAATTGTGATCGGAAAAAAAGGTTTACACTAGAAGTATTTCCCATTACTACATACATTTAAAATTAAACAATTGATTAGGAAAAATTTCTGTCCTGTTTCTGTTCCTTCAACACAAAAGCGCCAGTGAGACAATACAAAATTAGATATTTCCGCTCAACAAAGGAAACATTCCATGTTCATTCCCTATTTTTGGAATTGTTTTGCGCAATTTTAGGTACCATTATATCTGATAACAGACGAAAAAGTAACAAGACACCCGGACTGCTGGGGATTGAAGACACGAACAGAAAAAGATATAAAACAAGTGAAACTAAGTATCTGCATATAAATAACATCTGCACTGGCTGCAGCCACGTGCCCTAATTTAACGGCTTTCTTGGCGCGCGCTGTGCGTAATTCACTTGTTATGCGTCGTTAACAATTATTACCACTTTCTCCCAAAAATATATCAACGTGCTTGAGCAGCAACATATGATATATTTTTTAATGGTGTGATGTTTCTAGGTCAGTGATCGACAATTAATTTTGTTGAAGTGCCGCATGATCAGATCAAAAATTTTTGACGGCCATAAACAATTTACTAAGCCCTTTTTTGCCAGATTACAGACCGTTCTGAAATCCCTCTTGTCCGCAGTCCAGAGAGAATGCAGGCATGCAAGGCAGAATGTTCTAGTCTATCTTCAGTTGTGGTGTTTAAAACTGATTCGACGCAATATGTAGATAATGTTATTATTATGAAACTGAATCTTAAAAAACTATTTCCAAATCTAGTAAATGAGAGTTTTGGAAACCATGGACATTTCATAATATACCTAAACAATCCCTAATAAACTCTAATAATTTGTTCTATATTTTTTTTTAAATTTTTAAATTCAGTAACATAATATATAGGTATAGGTAAAACAATAAAGATATATTATATTTAAATGTGTTCCTGCGTTTACACTTTAGGGAATTATATATGAGTAAAGACGATGTTTTATGATATTTTTTTTCGGTAGGTATTTATTTTTCCCGTGGCTAACAGCCATTTGTGAAACAAAATAACAGTCAACAACAGTTTAGTTTATCGCAATTATATGTAATAATGTAATAAATAACGATTATCGATTAGCGTGCTATTATTACGTAACAACATAACCGCTAACAGTAGCGGTTACCAACTGAAAATTATCAATATCGATGTATAATAAAAAACAAAAATATAAGTAAAATTTATAGATTACTATAATAATTGTTGCAGAAGGTAAAGCAATGCTCGTGTTGGCGCGAACTATGTAAATTAAAAATAACATAAAAGGCTTCTTTGGCTCCTAAGAACTATATGTTTGATCAGATTTCATTAAACTATATTTTATATTTAACTTTAAATGTAAAAAAAAAATCCAGCCAATTGGGCGACGGTACTATCCCAACTTCAAAAATGTTGACATTTGATTATAATAAAGAAAATAAAATTTCTGATATCGCGTGAGGTGACGCGGGTCATGGTGAGTATTCAATATGATATTAACTATTCGTTGCCATGGTTACCTACATAATATGTTCCACGTCATGTAAAAATTAATCAAAGCATGCCTAACTAGTTTATTTCTGACAGATCCATAAAACAAAGGAGCGGCTAATTTTTTTTATAATCAAAAATTTCCGAAACTATATAAAGTTGAGAAATTTTTTTTAACAAAACTTTCTTGAAAAAATAAATTGAATAATAAGCCGTTATGGAAAGTATACCATTATTATATAAAAAACACCGTTTTAGCATATATTTCTTCTGCGCAAGCGCCGATTTTCCCCAAGAACAATAGGGCTCTTCATATTTGCATACCAAACATCCTCCCAAAATTTGGTTTCAATCCGCTCATCCGTTTGACTTGTATCGTGTTCACAGACAAACAAACTAACAGACGCACAGTTTTTTCAAAAATATGTTTTTTGGATTCGGGGGACTTCAAAACGGAAAGATATAAAATTTTTGAAAAGTGATTTTTGACCTAAACTAGTACCATTCCACACTTGTGGGTTGGAATGGTAAAACTATCATCTGTTAACTCGAATAAAAGTTAGAATGAATCATTTATTTCTCGTTCATATTTGCAATCAACGTCTAAAATCTAAATCATTTTGTTTTCTTGTTTTTCTTCTTTTAAACAACAAAACGAAAACACAATTTTGAAGAAAAAGCAAGTCTCAAATGCCTATAATATTTGTTTAAAAACAAATCGGTTAGTCAAAAAGTCACAGTTTTTATTAGCTGCAAGTCAATATTTTATTAACAAATAAGAAATTTGTGTAACTTGTGGTTAGTTTGTAAGAATTAATGTTTATAACGTTTTAGAGTAGAAAATGTTAGGTCACTCCGTAAAACTGCAATTTTAAAATGCAATAATTTGTGTCCATTCTTTTTGCCGACGTCTTTGAATAATTTAATTAAATCTTACATACGCAGCTCATACGAGCCGTCACTGATAGAGTGCATTGTACCACACCTGTCTCCGAGCGGGCGTAGTCTGAGTAGATTGAAATAATTATTATATCATTATTTTCTCTTTCTGATCGCGTAAAAGGCTTTTACCTATAGCTTGTTTTCGTGTCTTCAAACTACCAGTACCTATACTACTCTCGGTGTGGCTTCGTCGTGGTTTGTGGAATATCTGCTAAAACAGACATGATATTATGCTTCGAGAATTTTTCCGATTATATTCTGAAATATTATGCTCAAAAAATCTTTACTCAGTCACACCCTGTTTTTACTCAACTACTGCAAAGCCCAAAGGAAGGATTAAGCTTTTTGCGGTCTATTATGTATTGTACATACATGTGGGTAAGTATAGATTGTCCTCCTATAGAGACCAATTTATGGATCGATTTTGATGATGAGGTGTCGTTAGATTCGTCTCAATATCAAGAGTGACATAGGCTATAGAAAATCTTATATGGCGCGCATTACTTACCATATTTTCACGAATGGTATAAAAATTGCGATGATTTGGGGTTTTTTTTAGGTAATTGAACATTCTTTTGTAGAATTAATAACTTATCTATAACAATTAAATAAAAAAAATCTAAAATAAAAATAAATCTGAAAACACTATAACCCGACTGCGTAAATGAAGAAAACAAGCAAATCAAGACGTGAAACAGTTTATTTATTTTATATCAGTAGTCACTAGTCAGGGACTCTATTACCGAAATTTTTTCCAGATCCCAAATAGGTCGCTGACTAGTAAGATAAAATGAACAAATAAAAATACTGTCTCACGTTTTGATTCGCTTTTTTTTCGACTTACTTCAGTATAATAATTGTCACTGCCAATTCCTTATTGTGTTACTTTGCGAAATAAAATATAGACGTACGTACTTATAATTAATAAAAAAAGTGCATGCAAATGGGATAAATGGTTTTCGAGTTATATACAGTGAATTTCAGTTAAGATGCAATATAAGCGGGTTCTGTTAATTTAGTAGCTATGAAAAAAATTAATGCCTTACAGAAAATCGTTCCATTTGAAATGCAGCATATAGGTACAGCAAAAAATAACATACTTGACAAACAAAATTTAAAAAAATGAAAATTACAAATATCTCTAATGATGGCTTAACAGTACCTATCCTAAACAGTTATAAAAATTATGTAAACAGAATTAACCATTTGCGGGATCAACGTCTGAGAAACTTTCTTTATTGTCTATTTTCCAATTCATCACTAAATACTATTGTTTTTATAAAACCCTAATAAGGAATATTTTTGATAGACAAGTTTGGAGCTACTGTATTTCTTCTCCGTGACCAATCCACCGTTGAGGAAAGGCAGTATTTTAGAGCTCCCTAACTTCCTTAGTAGTTATAAATCGAATTTATCTTCCAAATATGTTTCAGAGACAAATATAGTATGGATAGAATGATTAAATCTGTGAAAAACTCATTTAGCCTTTTTAAAATTTATGTCTCAAAGTTTCTGCAAAACAGCAACTTTATCAAAACTGAGGTGCAGAGGTGTAAAAAAAATATGAACCATAATTTTTCATGACACTATCAATAATATCGAATTAACTTTTAGAACCTATATCAAGCGTCAATTTGCAGTCCTCATAATTTACATACGAACCCTTGGGCACCCGGTCTATGTTGTATTTTATGTGAAACGATTTTCTGTAAGGCATTAATGATTTTCATAGCTACCATATCAACAAAGCTTATTTCACTGTATTTGCATATCGTTATAACGAACTGACAGACAGAAAGACGTTGCATTTTGTATTATTCTTATTTATTGGTTGTTCATTATCTCGAATAAGTTGTCCGTAATTGGTCTTGTTCCAATAAAATATTAACGTTGACGGTAAATTTGATTGAGGAATGAGGAACAATTCAAAAAGAAGATTTGCCGATGTTCCGCTTGTAGCCGCCATTTCGATTAATTTATTTTTATCTGCAGGGCCTCAGGGTAGTTGAAGGGTGATAAATTGTATTCTAAATACATAATCATTTTTAGTTTACTAAAAGTTTAAGAATAGTACCATTTACCACTTTTCAGGTATCCTGCGGCCTGAAGATGAAAATGAATCTTTCGAAACGTCAGCAACAATCGAAACATTGCTATACCTTCTTTTAAAAATTGTTTCTTTACCAAACTTTCCCTCGACGCCAAGTATAATACCGAAAACTGATACAGGGAGTTAACATTTCAAATTTTGCTTCATTATTTTGCCAAATATTGTTGTCAAGGTGATTTTGAGTAAAAAATTTAATGTGAACACAAATTATTTTTTGCACTACCATCTATAAAATATCTGCTTTTTATGCATGTATGCAGGAATGTAAAGCCCTAGTGCTGTAATGAAAAACAAAAGTAATTATTATTGTAACCTATTGTATCAGTGTACGTATTGACTATTGGGGATATTAGAAGTGCATTTTGTCACATAAATTAACTGTGAAAGCTTTTCAAAATATGCTGAAAGTGAAAACCAGCTATTTTATACCTAAGGGCTACGTGCAAAAAATATAAGTGATATTTTGGCATTTCCAAAACTCCTCTATTATAAGTCTCCGATTTATCTGAAAATTAATAAAAGTATCTACAATTTAATTTTCGATGGGCAGTCTGAATTTTTTATGCACCGATGTTAATTGGAAATAAATAAAAAGAATAATAAATTGAAAATATGAATTGGACATAAATGTGCAAATATTCCGTATTTAGTGCAAATATTTCTTACCTGTACTTCTGTAGGTACAATAAAAACTAATAAAATTAAAACAATTAAAATCGCGGCTGATTTATTAACAATTACTTTCACAACAATCCAATCACTTACTGAGTCCGCCACGCGGTTCTATCATTGCTTTATATATGATAACTCTTCCAAGTAGATACAAAAGTGGTAAATACTCTGCCCCACATAGTAATAGGCTTCGGTTCAGAACGACAAATTATACTCACCTTGCTTGAAACTTTTTAAAAAAATTGAACGTTATTACTTATTAACCTAAAAATACTCGATTGATTTTGATAAAAACATGTTTCTTGAAATCTTAGGAGTGCTATTTAGGGTACATATTATTATCATCACTCGGTGGCCTGTGAGCTGACCACATCGTATTTTAAACAATTTTCACTGAGCGGCACTGCAGCTCGACACTCGACAGCTACATAGATTTACTATATAACAAGTGTAGCGAAGGGGCAAGGATAATTTATTTAAAAATTGTCATATTAAAGTATAACAGAGTCAAACATTTCTTTGGCTAATTATTACAGTAGAACCTCGATAAGTTAAAATTCAAGGGAAACGTTGAAAAACTTAAGTTATCGAGCTTTTTACTTATCGAGACTTGAAGTTAGAGAGGTTTTGGAAGTTCAATTTCTAACTTAACGAGGCTCAACTGTTCTAATAAATTGCTAATAAATTTTGTATTTATTTATTTATTCAATTAGGGAAAATTAATAAAGTTCTTGGCAAACCCTTTTGTTTGTATACTTATTCACGATGACTCACTAATAATATTTAAGTTATGGACGTTATCGAGGGCCAACAAAATATTTGTTTAAGTTACCGAGGTTTTGTGCTTTAAGTAATGGAGGTTTTAGACTTTGAGGGGAATGGAATTCAAAACATTTTGAAGTTACAGAGGTTTTTAACTTATCGAGGTTCTACTGTATTATCACGCCTAATCTAGTCAGAGTTTTCAACAGAAAATAATTCAATATCAAATATCAAGTAATTTCAACGCAAAGGACATAAAATTTACACGCCATTATTATTTGTTACTCAGCTCTTGGCACTTGTCTTATGCTGGGGTGCAGAAAACATTGTCAAAATATCTGATTTGACAATGACCTTAGAATTTAGATTATAATCACACATATTTCTCTCCATAAGAAAAGCATAAGAGAATTTTAAACCAATTCTACTTGAAAAATAATTGATTATTATTAAGATATAGTTTTTGTACGATTTCAACTTCGAAACAACTTTTTTCTACTCATTTTGATTAAAATTTATCTTCAAAAGCGATCTTTTTCTATACGTCATTTGATTTTGTATGTGTAAAACGTCGCCCCGAACATGATTGTACTTCTCTGCTGCAGGATGGCGCGAGCAGAATGAGTTATATGGAGCGGCACAAACTCCCTATACACTGCCTGTGACTCGAGAGAGCTGAGCAATCAGTGGCGGATCCACGGGGGGGGGGGGGGGGGGTTCGTGTTCAACCCCCCCCCTTCCAGAGAATCAAAAATCCCAAATTAAAATCTTACTGCGCAGTAAAAAAAAGCTTTTCATGTTTTTCAAGAATTCTCCGCAAAAGGAGTAAAAAATTTTCAAGACCCCCCCCCATGCCGTAATCCTGGATCCGCCACTGTGAGCAATAAAACATTGTTGAAGTCTCTCTTCCTGTTTATCCGTCTGTATTTTCCAAATCAAGTTGCAAACGCGTGAACGTATATAATAAAAAGTTTGCATATTTGTCGCTAGTGACGTAAAGACTACTGAACCGATTTGAAGAATGCTTTTTTTTTAGACTTACTCTTTCTCGGGTAACGCAGACAAAAGGAGAATGGACAGTGAGCGAAAATGTAAACGAAGTTGGGTATTTCGAAGAGATTTCAATTACCTATAGGTTTAAAAAAACGCGAGTAAATCGGATTAGTGGCTCTTAATTGAGTTAAGCGGCCTATACACTAGCAATATTATTGCGCAATATTTTAGATTGCACAATATTATTGACAGTCTGTGAATGATATTGAAACATTGTGCAATATATTGAGTATATCAACATCGGTTTGATATTTATTGTGCAATCTAAAAAAAGTTACAGTCTGCGGTTAATATTGCACAATAAAAATTATTATTATATTATTGCACAATAATATTGTACAAACACTGACTTTTAACCTAGATTGTCAATATTATTGCGCAAAAATTGGAATTTGCCCTATAAGTACAGCAGAATTAAATTGCACAATATTTATCTCTCTGAACATGCTAAGTGATGTTGAAACTGGCTTTATGCTTGCGAAAAACACCAAGAAAAAGCGTAAATGGATGAAAGATTGGTATAAAAAAAGAGACAGGTACACCCACGAAAATTTGCTAAGTGACCTGAAAATAAGCGAACCAAAAGATTTTTGCAACTTTCTCCGATGGACGCTTCAACATTTTATGAACTTTTAAAAATGGTAACCCCCGCTATTGAGAAAAAGAACACCCATCTGCAAGCCGCTATTCCTCCAATCCAGCGTTTGTCAATTACAACTGGTTATTATTGTGCAATATTAACCACAGACTGTAACTTTTTTTAGATTGCACAATAAATATCAAACCGATTTTGATATGCTCAATATATTGTACGAGTACAATGCTTCCAATATCATTCATAGACTGTCAATAATATTGCACAATATAAAATATTGCGCAATATTATTGACAGTCTAAGGGCTGTTTTTTTATATACTCAATATATTGTACAATATTTCACTATCATTCACAGACTGTCAATAATATTGTACAATATAAAATATTGCGCAATATTATTGTCAGTCTAGGGGCCGCACCTGAAATTTTCAATTTTTTGTGCAATATTATTGCACGATAATATTGAAAGTCTAGTGACGTTTCAATTTTTTGTGCAATATTATTGCGCAATAATATTGCTAGTGTATAGGCCGCTTTACACTAACGAACAGAGAAACGTGTGTTTTATAACATTTGTAAATCTACAAATGTTATAAAATCGTAGGTTTTGACACTGCTCCAGACTGGGGACCAGAGCTGGGGACAATCTTTATTGAAGTTAGTTTCTTATTGCCTTCCTATATGGTTTCCTTGTCCTACTAATGGACTCAAGTCAGTTTTGTTTTGCCTTCCTAAGGTATCCGTGTCTTGGAGTGTTGGTTTCAATAACGCACGCGGGACGACAAGTCCCACCAATGTTAAGTGTTAACCCAAGCACTAATTTTTCGAAAATTGCGCAGCCGTTTTTATATTCTGCGCACAAAAATCCTTTCTTATTTTTGTGTGTTATTAAAATGCTTTAAAATGTAATTTTCAAGAGTATATATTTATTAAATAATCTTTTGACTTCAAACACACGTACAGGACACCCCCCCCCCTCATCGGTACACTTTTACATACGTTTTGAACATTTTTGTTCCCATATTTGTACCGCGCAGTCAGCGAAAAAATTAGAATATGGTCCTTCTGTAACTGGGACGCTAATTATCTCAGCTGTCGAACATTTATAATCTACAGTACCTTGTGCAACTCATAGATATATGCAAGAAATGGGCAAAGGCAATGTTGTTCTGTATTGCACATACCGCTAAACTAGCGGTATGTGCTTTATTATCGCTTTGTGCGTCAGAGCTGACTTTCGTTCATATAAGAAGTTATATCTAAGTTAATTTCACACGAAATCCATTCAAATTGAAGCTTTTTGAAAAGAGGAGATTCTAATCTATAAAATAGAACCATTTTTAAATCAATTTGAGTTCATAAATACTATTAAAATTGTAATTGAAAATCACAAACAGCAGTTGTCGGTTGGTCTGTACGTATGTACGTACGTACGTACGTATGTACGTCACGACTCTACAGATCGCAATTTTGGTCGGATTGCCTTGGGTTATATTTTATTCACTTTGTTTACTATCAGACCAGAACCCTATTTAAATTCACTAAAATGTGTTCAGTAGTTTAATTTTTATAAACAGTTTTATTTTTTATTATTTTTGACAGCTATAATAGTTTAAAAACAATATAATAATTGCTGGTAAATATAGTGTAATCCATAAAACAAGTGCTACACTTGTATACCGTGATAACACCACTACAGGTATTAGGCAGCCGTGGCGTAATGGTTATGCCGTTGGATCCCCGAGGGCATGGTCCTGGGTTCGATTCCTTACGATATCATTGAGTTTTTTTTCTTTTTTTTTTCTTTTTATTTTGTTTTATTTTATTCCACTTGATATTAATTATATATTATATTATGTATAGTTCTTAATTTTTTTTATTTTTGCAAACTTAAAAAAAAATATTTTTTCAATTTTTAATTATTTATTTCTTAAAATTTTTAAATCTTTTTAAATTTATTAAAAGTATTTTTTAATTGTTATTTTTTTTTATCATACAGTGGAAAACTTGCGGGATGTGCACTTTTGGTTTTGCCAACTATTTTCGCTTTCTTGCAGTTGAATGAAGTGTAATAATTTAATGAAGATATTTTATCGAAATTAATGTATTTGAAGCAGCAGACGAATACATGAATGTGAAATTAATATAACGATGAATAATAAAATCAATGTTAATAGCTAGTATTAAAAAGACTGACTTGCTTGAAGTTTTTATCTTTGTACGTCAATTCTTTCATTTAATCATTATAATATTATGTTTTAATTTTTAACAATTATTTTAATTAAATTCCGCAATAGTCAAGTTTTTTAACCCTTCAACTTACTTCCGGATTCCGTAAGGAAATAGACGGTGAACACATCGAAATATCATTTCGAGATTAGGTCAGATTCTAATTGTCTTGTATAAAGGCACATTTACAAGTAGTGGGGGGCATAGGAGTTATGATTTCCCCCTCAGAATTATTGTTACACTAGACATTATGATGAAATCGCAAACTTCAAATGGTGAATGTGTCGACCATTGAAATATTTCATAAGTGAGGTGTAGTTTTAATAGTTTGATTTTTCTTGTATAACCCCCTCCGGGAAGTTAGGCTGTATACTTTTTTCAAATACATACTTTTTGCAATTCTGAAGTTCTAAACGCAACTTCAGCAAAAATCCAAAAATGTGAATGATTTCTCTTGCAAAATATTCGTTTTGGTGCTAATCGGGTTAGTGATTTTAGGAATTCAAATATTAATTGTATCTTCAAAATTATTGTGTTGCCGTCAAGAATTTTGAGTTGGCGCGACTCTAATGATAAAGACGTATCCCTTAACAATGCTATAATATTTGTTTTTAATTACTTATTATACTACATTACACGTTTTATGATGTAACTTTCAAAGAAATGCTTTCGAAAAAACTGGTTATTTATAAATAGACGTAAGTAATAAGTACGTTGCATACATATACCTTGGTGCAGGTTGTAGGTATAATATATTAATTATTTTCATTTCGACTTACAGCCGGCGCTGTGAGTTTACACATTATCACATTGCACACAAGTATAGTATTCTGTCCGTTCTAGTACATTGTTTGAGTGCTTACGGGAAATTTCCATTTCGATTTTCCAGCATCAGACACCGTCTTAATTTTATTACAACGCAATATCAGAGAGGCCATTCCCATTGTCCTAAAAAGTTATGCAGGCTGAATTTCAATGAACGAGGAAATTAAAAACAATCTATGATTCCTTTCTAACCCCTCAAACTGAGGTGAGAAGACTATTATCGGTCCTTAATCCTAGAAAGTTATAATGTAGTATTCAGGCTGTTTTACGTGCAATAAGGAGAAAAATATAAAATGTGAAAGTGGAAAGTGCAACCTTTAATCGATCTGTAGTCCTATAAAGTTGAAATTTAGTATACAGGTTGGGTTTCACGTACTATAGTAACGGGAAAATTAAAAAAAGCGATTTCCCCCCTCCAGACCCTTAAAGTTGAAGGGTGCACATTTTTCTATAGGTCCGTAATCCTAGAAAACTGTTTTGTTCACAGGTTGAGTTTCACGTAACGAACAAATTAAAAACCTATAATTTCCCCCCTTCAACCCATCAAAGTGAGGGGTTTAGATTTTTCTGGGTATAAAAAAGACATGTGTTGCGGCACACACGAACCAAGTAAAACTTTTATATATTGGCATAATATTATACTACAAAAAGAATTGAAATCTCATCAGAAACATTTCATATCAAAATGTAGCCAAACTTGCGTTGATAAAACATAAATGTCAAAAAGGGGCCATAATCGGTACAAAAAGAATTCAGATTTAAAAAGGTGCCAAGTTTTCACTTGGCAAATTTTCATGATTTATGTAATTATAAATAAATAACACGCGTGTGAAAACTATCCAAGCCTTTTTAGATCTGAATTCTTTTTGTATCGAGGGTGGCATTTTCGTTTTTAGTAGAATATCAACGCATGACTTGACTATATTTTTACAACAGATGTTTTTGGTGGTATAATTTTATTGCATCGTGCAAATGCAAGTTTAGATGCTATAGTTTCAATGAAATTATATCTATGCAAATACGACGCGAAATTAAACAAGTAATTATTGAGATTGAATTTCGACTTGTTATAGCAGGTGGGCTACAATAATTTGTAACATGGAAATAAAAAAGAAACGGTCATAGCACTTAACATAATTTTATTTAAAGAATAATAATGGCACAAAACTCACAAGTAGATAAGTAGGTATTTTTTGACACCTGAAAGATGGGAGACAACATTTCTCATAAAAATCCCACTACACGAGCGATGGTACCACTTTTATGAGTATGAAAGCGAAAAAATAAAGATATTGTTAATTATTCTTGCGATTGCGGCTCTTGTGACATTTTGAGTTCATTTTCATATAGTATATAATATATTATATTTTTGCATTTGCATCTGCAATTAGAAACGCATATAGAAACATAGTAGTCGTTTGGTGGTTTTACCTGGAAAGTTTTCCGGGAGTTTTAAGAATTGGTGATTTTATAGATTTCGATGTGCTCTTTCCGAACTTCTACTTTGCCACTTCGTATCTTTGCCACTTCGTATCTTTGCCACTGGCGCCGCCATATTGGAAAAATGGCGCCTAAAAACAGTTTTTTGACAATTTTACTCATTTTACGATAAAAACACTTATATAATAAATTAAACTAGAGAAAATGTTCTATAATTTATGTAATAATCTTTTTTTGCAAAATTAATAGTTTCAGCGTACGAGCGCCGCAAAGTCTACTCCAACTCATTTCCACACCACCATGATGTAGAGCAGGGGTCGGCAACCTACGACCCGCGGATCACCGAGTGGACCCATTTAATAATTTCAAGTGACCCACTTTAGGTCGAAAATAAAGTATAATACCTATATAAATATAAATTTTAAAACATTAACATGTAAGAAACGTTTTGAGAGTTAAAAAAAATTTAAAATAGATACTAAGAACAACATTTTAATTCGATTACCATGGATCTTATACACAAAAGACTGTTTTAATACGAAAATATCTCTGACTTAAACGTTTCTTTAATACTCACATTTTGGTTGATTTTAACCCGCGGCCAAAAAGCTTTCCGACCCCCGATGTAGAGTAAGTAGTGCTTTTTTATCGTGGTATCCTCAGTAGGTCTAATTGACATGCAATGTACTATTCCAAAATTTAGCGCATTCTCCTTCGCTTCGCTGTTCTTGATGGACCAGGTGTTGGGTGTTCATCGTCTTCAGTACCAATCGAAGCGTCATAGATAGAAATTTCTTCCACATCATCCGCGATGAGATTACCAGTTTTATTACAATCCTATTCGTCCTCGATTTCCTAATACGTTATAGTCTTCGCTTCTTCCTCTTCATCGCTATCTTGAGATGGAATTTGCGAATTATGACAGGTACCACTACAATCCGTGTATATAACGAAGCACTTTAATCCAGCCTTTCTGCATCCACAAGCTCTCTTACATCCTTTTTTGTATTTGCAAGAAATAAGTTTGAATTACTATGGATCGACTTGTTCGAGACTATGACGAATCAATCGATATTTTACACAAATAGTCCAGTGCATTTTGAAATATTTGATAGGTGTGACCCAAAAATTTCAGATACATTTTTTCTTTTGTTGCTCATTCGAAAGGGTCTACGATGGAGACCTTAACCCTGAACACGGGCGTATATAAGGGGGGGGTTTAGGGGGTCCGAACCCCCCCCATTGAAGCCCCGCGCTAAAAATTTTTAACCACGCGATGCGCGCTTTTTTAACATTCACATACAAAATTATCAAAATACCTTTAGTTTTAATACAGTTTCAAATGAAATTTAACTTTATGTCAGAGTTTCGTGTCAATTATTACTTTTATGTATTAATCTAATACTTCAAAATTAATTTTTTTCGTTACGTCTTCTAGTTTACAAAATTCAAATTCAAAACTCTCCCGCGCGGTTATCTGGGTAATGGGCCAATGGCCATCTAGTACGTTGGCCTCCTGCTGCCGAAAATGTCAGCAATCTCTTTTAGATTTTTTTCCTAAAAAAGACAGAATAATTTTGAAAGTATTTCAAGACCGCTAAAAACTATTGAATATCTCTGAAAAACGATAATGAATTTTTTCCATTCAATTTGGAAGGTTTTTTAATCAACTCAAAACAATAACCCAAAAATATGTTGAATATATACCAAAGAGGTACCTTATATTTCTGGAATATTTCTTGAAAACGCACACGTAATACCATGTTTAAAAAAATTCAGAAGAAAAATTTCTGGAATTTACATGTGATCAGACATACGAAACAACCCAGTGATATTCCTATCTCATTTTATAGATTTTGTCTTCAAGTTACTTCATAAATACCATAGATTCCGCTTTTGATCAATTCTGCCGTCACAATGTCATTTCAGCTCCAATAACTGCTGTAAAGTACTAAAAGTAGTAACATTTTTTCCTGAATAAAGTGCAGTGTCGGACCCCCCCCCCCCTCTTACGGAAGCTATAGCTACGACCGTGGTGTCGGACCCCCCCCTTACGGTGGCTATAGCTACGCCCGTGACCCTGAATTTTCGCATTCTCCAAATTGGTGCGTTCTGTCTCGCACCTAAATCTGCCTCGACTTGAGGCAGCCTCAGAGTGAGCCACCGGCAGTCGGTTTTTGGTCCACTTCAAAGGTGCCTCGCGACTAAATACTCGCTCTGTTTGTACCAGTTTTTGTTGTGTGTTTGGACAACGAAAAGTGTATACTTTTAATGGATTTATAATAGATTTATTTAATGTAAGGGCTAATCTTTCCCTGACAGTAATCGCTTGTCTCGCATGTGTATGCATTTTTTCCACTTTAGGATTTATTAATGTATTAAAGTATTCGAAGTCGACCAATGACATGCGCGTAAAATGTTTGACGGTATCTTCAACTACTTCAAATACCATATCTTCCAATAGTCTGTTCCTATACTGTAGTCGATTTTTTCATCCACCAACGCGACTTTTGTCGTCGTTTCTTCCTATCTGCTAAAATTTGATGTACATGACGGTGCTATTCGAACGCCTCACACTATCGATCGTGCGGTAAAGTACTTTCAAAGGGAACTGGCTACCTTTCCATAGGCCACATATTTTGAAACGTTCGTGCTTAAAAATTAAAAAAAAAATACGTTCTGCTGTACTAAACTAATGGAAAGAATTTCTGTCGATGTAGATACATTATTATATAAAAGCATTGGCGGACATAGGTAAAGGGCACAAGGACAAATTATTTAGCTTCCTTCTAAACGGAAATAGGAACAATAATATATGATCGACAATCCCACAGCAATCGTTCTAGGATCGTTGGACTCGTCAGGATTTACTCTTTAATTGAATGTCTATCGTATCAAGTAAAACTCTCCAATGTACTGGGCTAAAATACCAATTTAATTGAAAGGCAACCGACGTGGATGATCATCAGAAATAAAGCGCGAGAAAACGATCCCTGGATTAGTATGTATAAAACAGTGGATTGGTTTATTTTTGAACTTTTGTCAAATCTATAAGGGACTTTAATAACTCCTGAACATCAGCGCTATTAGTGTCCAAAAAATAAACTGTCAGGTTCACGTTTTTGTGGACGCAAAAATCACGAAAAAGCCTATGTCGTTTAGGCCTAGCTCACATATAACTGTTTATATGATAACGCGCGTTCAACGCGCCACCAACGCGCGTTATCATATAAACATCATCATAATATATACAATTGTATAGAAATTGTAAACGCGCGTTGGGCCAACGCGCGTTGAACGCTCTTCATGTGAGCTAGGCCTTAGACTCCTTTATATCTATACATCGTGCTTTGAAGCAGTAAGTTTAGGGGGTAAAAATTTTCACGGGGGTCTATGATCATCTAGTTACGCCATTTAATTTAAGAAATCATTTCGCTTGAATTTGTGTTCAGCTCTACTAATTAAAGCTCTATGCTAATTAAAATATGACCCATCATTAAAGTACACCCAGTATTATAATGATTCCTGGCATCTGTAATCTGTAGCACTTATTCACGGTCTAACGGAACGCAACTTTACTTTCTTCACAACTCACAAGAAGCATATTTTTACGAGCCACTGCAGGAGCATTGCCTCTCAATCAAGTGAGAGGTCCGATCTGCATTCAGTATGCTTAACGTGACCATACGTCCCGTTTTGAACGGGACCATCCCTTTTTTCGGTTATCTGTCCCGTTGTCCCCAAAGAAAGCTCCGGGACGCACAATTGTCCCGTTTTCCGAAACCGCGAGAAAATTAATTAATTAATTTGTAATAAGTAATAATATCTGAGTTTTTCTGAATAAAAAACATTAAAAATGTGTTTTTTTTTTTATATTGAGAACCTGCTAATTGACGTAAATAAACCGATGTCCCGTTTTGAGTAAAAAAATAAATAGTCACGTTAAGTATGCTTTATAGTTTACTAGTCGTTACCCGCGACTTTGTCCGCATGGAATTGCAGTGTGTACAATTTTTAGTGTCCGACCGAAACTATAGTTTTTACGACCGAAACCGAATTTAGGCTTCAGTCTCAGTTTCGGCCGAAACCGAAACTTCATGTTTTCGTGGGAAAACTAAAGTAAACATTATCATAATCAGTCTTTATTTTTTTTTTAATTAATCACATATTAATCATTCAGCTTCTGTTGGCAGCATAACAAGTTTATTCAATTAAAATCACTTTTAACAGTTTCCAAAATTAAAAAAAAGTCCTGAGACAACGCTAACTGAACTAGCAAAGTGTCCTCATTTTTAGCTAGCAACAAGCGTTCCTGTTTAAAATATTAATTGTAATCAAGGCCGTATTATCGCCTACGGCAGCAACGCCATACCGTAGGGGCGGCAAGTTTAAGTAAAATATAATAGATAAAATTTTTATTCAATAAATAGCAAGAATATCAAGAGGAAACTAACAACAGAAGCTAAGATTTATTACGTTTTTACCCGACTGTGGGCAACATTTTGGATTTTTTTCCGTTAACTTAATTGTCTACTACTTTTTTGGGGGCGGCAACATTACATTGCCGTAGGGGCGCGAGTATGTCGTAATTCAGCCCTGATTGTAATAAGCTACATAATTAATGCCGGCGCTACACGATGCTACCAACGCTGTCTAACGTACGTTCGTCGCATCGTGTAGCCGACGGTCAAACCTACGAGCTTCCAATGTAGAGGCTTCAACGTTCGCGTTTGACCATGTCCCGGCTGTTGTCGGTATTCTTAAGCCGAGTCAAAGGAAGCCTCCAACGTTCGAAGGAAGACATTCTTATGATTTGATGTACGGCTACATGATTCGATCGAATATTATGTAAATTCGTAGTGTATTGCTAAATACTGTTTGAGTGTTTATCTATACTAATATATAAAGCTGAAGAGTTTGTTTATTTGTTTGAACGTGCTAATCTCAGGAACTACTGGTTCAAATTGAAAAAAAAAATTTTTGTTGGATAGCCCATTATAAAGCTGAAAAGTTTGTTTGTTTGTTAGGAACTACTGGTTCCAATTGAAAAATTATTTTTGTGTTGGATAGTCCAATGTTGCAAAAACGGGAAAAATTATTCCTTTTGAGAGCTTCCGTTGCGTAAGCGGTTAAAGTTACGCAAAAATCATGTATGACGGAATTGTTCTCCTTTAAAAGTTCTAAAAATATATTTATAAAACAAAGTCCCTCCTCCGCGTCTGTCTGAACGCGATAAACTCAAAAACTACCGAACGGACTTTCATACGGTTTTCACTAATAGAAAGAGCGATAAATGAGGAAGGTTCCTATATATAATATGTACAGAATGGCTTAACTATGACGGTGTTTTGTCAAAAAACGAACTGTTTTCATATGCGTGTAGATGGGAAGGTCGATATAATATTTCCAGAACAGTTTTGCATCCAGGTGAAACCGAGACGGGCCGCTAGTGATTTATACTTCTCTATAATCCGTATACATTTCATCGAGTTGTGTCGTGCTGTATTCGAGACACTGACAAATAAATTTTAATTAGTCTACTACCGATCGGATGTTTTTTTATGCTTATTAATTGTTAAATTAACTATTAAAATTTCAGTAGTGTTGGAATCATAATACACAGAAATTAATCAATATTATTTTATTTCTATAAATACATACAAATCCAAAAATAATTTACACATCACTGTTTTCTTCATTGATAAAAATACGTCAATTAACATCAGGACTTTTAACACCGATGCATAACAGCTGATCAGCGACAGTCTGAAGTTTAAGTATGACGTCACAACCTGTGTTGAACACTTCAACGGGCTCAATGCTTCCGCTGTGTCCTTGTTGTGTCGCTGACGCCGCGTCCCAAAGTCTAACCGTACCGTCGAGACTGCCGGACGCCAACATACCATCATACCAGTTCAAGGTCGTTATTATATCTGTGTGACTTCGCAGCTTCGTCAATTGACTGCCGGTTGCCAGATCCCAAATGTAAACGCGTTTATCGTCGCCTGAAACAAATTACTAAATAAAATCATTTTATCATTGTTGGCCTGACCTAAAAGCTTGTCGCAAGATATGTTCGTAAAAAAATCACAATTTAAACTTTCTACAAAAAAGTTTTGGATCGGTCAACAATAAAAAAATGATTTTTGTTGTTTGTTTTTTACTTACATTTTTTATAAGGTTCGTTCCAAGCAGTCGCGAACGGTAATAGAACCGTACACAGTCTTGTCACTGCGCACTAGCTCAAAAATCGATACTGCACAAGACAGTCTTGCGCAGTAACAAGACTGTGTACGGTTTTATTACCGTTCGCGGCTGCTTGGAACGAACTTATTGACTACTTTTCAAATTGGAATCTATTTTGCTAGTTGTTGCAGTCAGGTTTTATTTTTTAATTTTTAATTATCTTTTAAAATATATTTTTGCGTTTGCTTTATAATTAAAAATTAAAAAATAAAACCTGACTGCAACAACTAGCAAAATAGATTCCAATTTGAAAAGTAGTCAATAAGTTCGTTCCAAGCAGCCGCGAACGGTAATAAAACCGTACACAGTCTTGTTACTGCGCAAGACTGTCTTGTGCAGTATCGATTTTTGAGCTAGTGCGCAGTGACAAGACTGTGTACGGTTCTATTACCGTTCGCGACTGCTTGGAACGAACCTTATAAAAAATGTAAGTAAAAAACAAACAACAAAAATCATTTTTTTATTGTTGACCGATCCAAAACTTTTTTGTAGAAAGTTTAAATTGTGATTTTTTTACGAACATATCTTGCGACAAGCTTTTAGGTCAGGCCAACAATGATAAAATGATTTTATTTGTTTGATTTTTAATTTCTTCGTTTTTGTACATTTTAATAAAAGTGAGTTTTTAAAGGGTTTTTTACTATCAACTACTCTATACTGCCGATCAAAACGAGTCCAAATACGGTACTTCTGCCGTAGGCTGTTAAAAAGTTGCATAGCAAGCTGACTAATCTAACTGCAGCATCAGGTTATCGTTATCAACGAAACGTCCATATACAGGAGCTAGTGTACTACTGCGCATTCAAATTTCCTTGTAAGAGAAGGAATGAATTGGTTGATGTCTCTCTCTCTCTCTCACTTTGAAAACTAAAACGCGAAAAAACTGACAATCAAATTATTTTGAAATAATTCATCAAACAACATAATAATAAAATGCTCAGACAGTAGTACCATATAGCATCGTGGCCGTCAGCTGCGCCAGTATTGGTAGAATAGCCTCCCACGCATGGTAAAAAAGATAATATTTTTTATATCCAAATCTTTAATAAACGTCTGTTAGGTACATAGATATCCATGACTACTTATTAAAAACTTGTTTGTTATTAATTTTTCATTAAAGTTCAATAATTCAAACTCCATTCTATTAGAAAGTAGATATACTAATAATTTAATTTTTATATTTTTTAGATTATTTCTGAAGAAAATCCAAATCCGGATCGAAACGTCATCTAGTGAAATATTGATTTATAATTTATTATTTTTGTTAATATATAGTCCGAAAAAAATTGGTCGATAATTTTATTTATTTGAATAATATTTTTTATTATTACCTATCGATTGAAAACTTGTCTAAAGATAGTTATTAATGATCTTTCATAAAAAAAAAAGCAATCGCTATGATACAATTGAAAATCATTAGGTTGTTCAGGAAGTATTACATCTCTTGCTGCTAAATTATTATTTTTCCGAATAGTGAGTATATTACGGCACTTGCACACATTTTCTTCGTTGAATAATTTTAACGTTGAATTTTTCATTTGACAAAATACCAAAAATTCCAGCCAATTGGGCGACGGGACCATTCCAACTTTAAAATGTTGACATTTTATTATATTAAAGAAAATAAAATTTCTGATATCGTGTGAGGTGACGCGGGTAATGGATCGTATTCAATATATTTGCTATTCGTTGCCACAGTTACCTACATAATATTATGTTCCACGTCATGTAAAAATTAATCAAAGCATGCCGATCTAGTTTATTTCTGACAGATCCATAAAACAAAAGAGCGGCTGATTTTTTATTTTCAAAATATTTTCGAAGCTATTAAGTTGTCTATTCCCCCGATAGTGCCGCAACTGACGGCTACGATGCTACATAGTACAACTGTCTAGAGCATTTTACGAGTCATTGAGCCATAAGGAAATTGGTAAGAAAAACCTGTCGCTGCTCCGGACTAATAGCAATGATGATAATCTAAAATATCGTTTTTCAAAATTTACATGGCACACTTTGTACGACCTAATGAGCGTGATGAAGATGAAACTATTAAGCTATTTGTCTCTGCCTCTTTCTACCGAAACTTGGTTCGCGCAGACCAGACTAGCAGCCTATTTACCCAGATTGTTGATCATTATTAGATTATTGTATTATATCGATACTACATAAATATGCAAAATTCCAAAGTAATAGATCAAGTGGAAGAGGTTCAAAATCGAATTTATATATTATTTTCTTTTTATTTACATTTTAACTGCTTTCTATTTATATACATGTGTATTTACAACGTATCCTCCATACACTATATGGTATTATTTAGGATCAAACGGATTGACTGAATGACAAACATGTAAAGTTAAATAAAAACTTTTAAAAAAGATGCCAGTTTTATTACTTGACTACTTTTCATGTTAGAAGCTTATTTTCTATATTTTCATAGTCGGAGTTTTATTTTTATTCAGAATTTTTTAGTTTTCATTCATTTATATTTTCCGTAATTCATAATTTGCGTTTGTTGTCCGCCGTATTGGATCCAGGTGATGTAATATGTCACTGAGACGAAGTGACAGACAGCTTGTTTGTCAAAATCGGTTTAGCAGTTTAGAAGCTATGATGGAATATCCATACATAGTCTATTAAAATCATAGTCTTTACTTTTACGCAGTCAGGTAAAAATTATTTAGAGCATCACGCAGGCATGCAAAAAACATAAGGAATAAAATTAAAATTCTAACCTCCCGTAGCAAGATATTTGCCATCGCTACTGAACGCGAGAGCGTGAACGCCTCTCTGAAGAGGCATCAATCGTACGAGATTTCCGTCCGATACGTTCCACAAGCGAACAGTGCGATCAGAAGATCCCGATGCAACGTACAAACCGTTCGAATGAAACTTTACGCACTGGAAAACAAACAATTATATTAGAACAACGTGTTTTAAAGTTTTTTGAATGATTTTCACATAATAATTAAAGTTTGACCGAAGCTTCGGCCTACAATTCAATCTTCTGCACAATATTTGGATTCGGTCAAAATCACGCAGAAGTTTTATCCAACGCTGAATGCTGAATAATATGCTGTTCTCGTATTTCTTTATTTAAATCCCAGCAAAAAAATAATTTATTAAAAACAACAAGAAATGAAAAAAAATACTTCTCAACTTCAACTCAATGAGGATGAGCACTGCCAAACTTAACCGCTAGAAGCGCCAGCTATATAACCACCTCGAATTGTGAACCATTCATAGTACTGCGTACAAAATAAGTTTATTTAAAATAATAAATCATTGAAAACGCCGATGTGTTGTGTTTATCAATGTTCAAATTATAAAGTTTTGTATTTCAAAAGGATTTGGAACTGAAAATGAAGTAGTTGCGTGCTATCAGAATGGAAAAAGCGCGTTTTCCTATAAAAACTAATCATCACTTAGGTAGCTGTATATCTGCTGCCATCTGTATTATGTGTCTCATGTGCCCATCTTCATTGTGATCAGCCTACAATAATAGGTATTCGTCTGAAGATGAGAAAAAAATCTATCAAGTACACGCCGAATTAGTGTTCTGTACTGTAGCAGTTAGTTGTATGGACTATTATAACTATTTAATTTTGTAAATTAATTATTATGCAACATCTCTAGTGATTATGTCAAGAACTATCTATTGCAATACTGAAGAAAACTATCTTATGTCGATCATTTTCGTTGAATGCAGACCTCATAATAGATATTGATGTTCTAGATGTTTATCAGATTTTTCTGAATCTATTTTTCAAGATAGGGTAAGGCGACAGCGATTTTAAAGATTTTTCAGAAAAATGTTTAACACGTTCAAATTTGATACCCCACACTATTTTGAAAAAAAAATGTTTTTTTGCCCCTCTTTCCAGTCCCCAAAACTGATCCTCAAAATCAAAATTCAATGTTTCATACTTATATAATTGGGTTCAACACTTCTTATAATTATGACAAATTTTAACATTTTATTTTAAATTGTCTCTGAGAAAAAAACCTGTGACAGATAGACAGACATCAAGGTAATTCTATAAGAGTTAAATTTTACCATTTTTGGTATGGAACATCAAAAATGAAGTTCAGTTTAACCTAAACAACTGATCTTCGGTGGAATTTCAATAATAATATTTCGGCGTTGTTCACATAATAATGATCTCAGTTGTCAAACGTCCACAAATTTTCTATAATAGATACTGATGGTTATAACCTACAATAATTCTTTCTTTCTCCACAATCTACAATCTCACACGATAATTAGGTTAAATATGCAACACGGTAACTTACATTTATATCAAGATTATGACCGGCGCACACGCGCAAGGGATGAGAACATTCCGGCGTCCAAAGGCGTACCGTTCTGTCTTGTGATCCGGTCGCTATGTACATTCCAAGTGCGCTTATGTCCCAACACCAAATCGGATAATTGTGTCCACTGAGAAAAAAAATTCGTGAGTGCCAGGCATTTACGGGTTTATTTGTAAACAAATCCAGTAGCAATTTATAGTTTATACTAATTACCACAGTTGGCAGCTAATCGCTCGTATAGAATAAGATTCACAACACAATATTAGAAAGGTTACTTCATTTGTTTTAATTTTGTGACAATAATTTTACATTTAAAAGAAACTAATAATTTTAAAATATTAACATTAACCAGTATCCACATTAAAAATATAAAAAAATAACAATAACAATTAACAAGTTGAGTGACACCATGTTCTCAATCCATCAACAACAATATACTGATAACATGTGACAGCATTTGAAAACTCTGAAGATGATACAAAACGTATCGAAACGTTAGTATTAAATGCAAGTTTAAAAAAATTTCAGTATTGCTTCATTTTCGATCCTTATGCCACGGAATTCTTTCCAAATACTCTATCATAGAATAAGAATATAATGTGCCGTCATCATTAGTGTGTCAACAAAATTAAACACAGTTAATAGTTGCATCGCGCCATGGTTAACACCTACAACTAAAAAACCATGGTCTACTATTGCCAATTTATTTAATCAAAATACATCCATTTTGATTTTTAAAATATATTTTGAGAAATCTGTATAATTTTGATTAAAGAATTTAGTAATGATTGACCATAGTACGTTAGTTTAGTATATTAACAATAATGTAACGACGTTATAGATTCTGTTTGATTTTTTTGATATGTACACTAATGATGGCGCCACAACTTGATACAATTTCCACAATGCATTGCATGATAGTATACATTTGCATATCTCGAGTTTTCACTAAAGCTAGCAGTTTCATAAGTTCTTATTAAAATATATCTTATTTTTGCCCCCGCCTGGATAATTTTTTGACGGCGCATCTGGTTGAGCGTCTCACTGCGTAAGGACTTACAAATTCGCTACAGCCTGAAATATATTGTTTTTGCGCGTAAATGTTTCCACATCAACAAATGATGCCTTTTGTAACTACTGAATTTACAGACTCGATAAACCGAAATATGATAATCTGGACCAGCTGTCCAGATTATCATATTTCGACTGTAATATATACTTTGTAATCCAGACTGCAGTAGCATTAGTAATCCGGATTAGTGTTATGTCGTTATTGTTGTGCCGACACTGTCAGTCACTGGTATGTTACAGTCAGATATTGATTTTATGCAGTGATAGAATACAGAGAGAACGTACTATGGCGCCGCATAAACGACCGCTCTATTATTAAAAGTAAAAAACGAAATTCTTGAGCAAATAAAAAAGGGCGTCCGAAATATTAAGCAAACTAAAATTACCGACTTTATGCATCAATCCGATATTATTATAATAATATTTTTTCATTTGTCAATAGAGATACATAGGTATGTGTCTTTATGACAAGTCAATTTCCACAATCATACTTAAGTATAATAAAAATTATTTAAAGTTATCTAAAAATTCTTTAACACTTAAAATGCATTATCCAGTAAAGTACATATATCGTTACAATATGTATATGATTGCTAAGTACAATTTATTATTTATATAAATAACTCCTTTTCTATCCCTCTGTAAATAATGAATGTTATTCGCAGTAATCCGGATTTCTTAATAATAAGGATTCACCTATGTTTTAATTAGTCCAGATTATTAAGTCTGTACTGTACCAATTGGACAAAGAGAGACGGAGACCAGAATAGGGTTATTGACAGTGATTAAAATTAAATATAAAACTGTCTTATAATGAAAGTGTATGGTCTAAAATATCGTTTAGAATTATTATTTTTATTAAATAAGTGCGTTAAATATATTAAAATAAATAAATAAAATCACGATTTTTAACCTATGTGTCACGTGATTTCAAACACCAATCACAGCGCGTGACGTCATTAATCAATCAACATGGCCGGTAGCTGTGTGCCACTGACTGCCATGTGTATTCGTTATCTCTGTTCAGTGTATGTTCTCTGGTGTATTCATTTTACTCTGTCAATCATATTAAATGCAACACGTTGTTGGTTATAATGCTATATGTCACGTTGTACCCGCCTGCTTAGTGTTTACTGATTGCCTACTGTGACGTAGGCAATCAGTAAACATGGCTGTCAAGGTCAATTGACGTTTTGGCGCAGAATTTAAAGTCAAAATAAAAAACAACTAATAATGAGTCAAATCTGTTATATTTATGAGAAAAAATATTTTTTACGGGTACATATACCTTTATTCTTTAATTTTAAATACTTTTTGAAATTTTGTCAATAACCCTATTGTGTAACGTGCTGCACGTAGCAGGTCTAACTCACCGATAAATCGCTTTACAAGAACAGTCACGGAGATTCCAAGCGCGCATTGTTGTGTCATGTGAAACGGAAAATAATACCGGCATGTTAGTAGCCGGAGAAAACCCAACATCTTGAACAACATCCGAATGGCCCCGCAAGACAGTATGATGACGATCTCCAGTTTCTCTAAAAAAAAGCAAAAAAAAAATTTAAACGTTTAGGGTTCTGTACATCATTTGTTATAATTTTCTGTAAATTTTATCAACCTTATTATATGCCTGATTTTTTCAAAATTTTAGGAGATGAAAGGGGGGGGTGACATATTTATTTTTTGTAAAAACAACCTACAAAAAACAAAAAAAAAAAACTAAAAAATGTAGTAAATAAAGCAACATATTTTTTTCAATTTTTACTTTATAGGCCGTAGAGGACACAAAAATGTTTTTAATGGTATTGAGTAATATGTTTTATATTTGTTTTAAAAATTTTTCTATTTTGAGTTTTTTTTTATATTGCGAAATTGAAATTTGGTAAAGAAAGACGTCCGGAATATAAGACACAATATTGTATTATTGAAAAACAATATTGATCCAGCTTGAATCATAATGCATACCTCGCTTGCAAAAAATCATCCGATATCGAAGGCACAGCTAGCGGAACGGTATTCTGATACACCTTTGATAAGGGAACATATCGACTCCACACATGAACAGCTGAATTACTAAAACCTGCCGCAACATACGTCATTTCTGTATTGGCACAGCTGTTCGTTATACTACATCTGAAATGAATTTGTTCTGTAAAAACCGTTTCTAAAAACAATACAATAACAGGAGGACATTAATTTGTCACATACTTGTTTTGTTCATTACTGATTGTAACTAATAGAATATTCGGTGGTTTCTTATCGAATTCTGCAATACTGTCCTCCAATTCTTGGAGTTCTGCCTTTACTCGAGCGGAAGCCATATCAGTGCCTTCTGGTATTAACTGTAAAAAAAATAGTCGCATTTTTTAGAGCAGTATTGTATTGATTAGATTGCAGATTACAGACGCTCGACATCTAAGAGTTTTGAGAAAACACACAAGGGCGTGACGGTTTTCACGAGTACAGAGTCCAACCAGAAAAGTGATACGCGCACTGCATTTCGTAGGACAAAAATATTGCTCAGGGAAAAAACTGTCTCACTAATGCATTTCAACTGTGGTAAAATATCCGTTGGTTTAACCCACGAATTCGTAACCTGAACACCCACCTTGAGCGTAGCAGTGGCCATATCTGTCGCATGAACCAATATGGCGTCAGCTACTGGGTAACGCACACACGTTCATGGCTCACATGTGTGTAGTTTCTGTGAAGTTAAACAGCTTTGGTAACTATGGCAAAAATAGGTGGAAAGAACCGAAGTTTTTCCAGGTAGTGATAACAGCGCCATTTCACGTGCGCCAGAAAACGATCCATCTTGAAACACAGCAGGCATAGGAAGCTAGATCTCCTAGTTACATACTTCGTGGTTTAACCATTGAGTAAGGCTTTGTAGGAAGAGTGTTAACCAGGTAACGAAAAATGTTATATAGTAAACCTCTTACGTTTCCTGCCCATGACCTACAGTTAATGTTGGTTTGTGCTTCCACCTACATTATAGTTAAACTAACAGTTCTTGGATTTGTATTTGTTCGGATTTTTTTGATACATCAGAACTTAGCTCAAAATAAAATTTTGATGAAAGTTATTTCATTTATGTCAAAAAAAAAATCAAAAACCCAATTGTATCCGTAGGATATTGTGCAATACAGGCGAATGACGTAAGGTTGGCTTTGGAGGACAAATATAATTATGATGCTAGCTACTAGATGGCCAAACAGTTGCCAGCGCAATTAACTCCGGAAACAATACATATTCTATATTCACAGATTAAAACAATATAGCTTAAGATGCTTATCAATAGACGGCTTGTACCAAGCCATTTATTGACGCGAATCAAAAGTGGTATCATTTTGGTTCATTGGGACCTTTATCTTTCTATAATACCTTAATTAATGGTTTAACTAGCTACGAAACAATTTCCTTACCGCCTCACGACTAGTGTTTCTGACATAATCACCCTCTGCAGGTACAGCGGCACTAAACGAATTGTTATCTATCGTCTGATCATTTGGTTCAAGCACAACTTCAATATCAAACCATGTCTGTAACACCTGTATAAACAAAATAAAATCTTACAATTCACTTCAAAAATTTGAACTCAGAAATTTGCATAATTCGTTTTTACTCTTAGGTAGAAAGGGTATAGCCGGATAGATATGGCGAGTTGGCCCCCAAATGGCAACCTATATCGAAACTTATGTTTTAATATCTACTTGATGTACGAACTCTTTTTATATATGTGTTACCCCCGCACTCCCCTTTGACCTTGAGTTATAGAGCAAAAACCAGCCTACCTACGACTATCGTTCAAAGACACATATCTCGAAAACTAATTGAGCTAAAGAGGTAAAACCAACGCAAGCATTTAGGTAACCTTTAAGAGCACATTTTATATTTTTTTTGGATTTTTACGAATAATTACACACAAAATTAAAAAAAAAATAAAAATATAATTTTCAATTTTTCAGTGTTCTCTGTGACTTACAATCACTGAAATAATATATATTGTGGCACTTGATATGCACTACTACACATACAAATTGCATTAGAAAAAAGTTGGTGCAACACTTCGAAAAAAAATTTTTTTGACGCGCATCACATCATATAAGGATACAAACTTGACATAGTACACACATATATAAATATTTTATTAATTAAAATTATTGTTAGAATGGATTGAATGAAAATATAAACAATTTTCAGGAAAATATTGATTTCATACGGCGCGGTGCCGGGAATTATACGAGCGACAGCGAGTTCGAACTTAACGTACTTAAGAGTTAAGACTTTATTTATTTACACCACCATGGCATCATTTTCTGTCGGAAGTAGCTATTATTTATTATTTGTAGCTATTATTTTATTTTGTTATCTATAATAATTTCAGATAATATGTGTAAAAAATAAGGCTCTTCGTAAGGTTACTGGTTATAAAAAAGTTATCAAAACTGACAAAGACGCTAATTTGTTTAATTAATTTAATGAAATTATGACGTGGTGGTGTAAACACATAAACAGTCTTAGCTCTTAAGCACGTAAATAACAAGCACTGCAATAACAAGTACGAACTCGCTGTCGCTCGTATAATTCCCGGCACCGCGCCGTATGAAATCAATATTTTCCTGAAAATTGTTTATATTTTCATTCAATCCATTCTAACAATAATTTTAATTAATAAAATATTTATATATGTGTGTACTATGTCAAGTTTGTATCCTTATATGATGTGATGCGCGTCAAAAAATTTTTTTTTCGAAGTGTTGCACCAACTTTTTTCTAATGCAATTTATATGTGTAGTAGTGCATATCAAGTGCCACAATATATATTATTTCAGTGATTGTAAGTCACAGAGAACACTGAAAAATTGAAAATTAT
This sequence comes from Xanthostigma xanthostigma, assembly GCA_963575645.1. Lineage (NCBI taxonomy): Eukaryota > Metazoa > Arthropoda > Insecta > Raphidioptera > Raphidiidae > Xanthostigma > Xanthostigma xanthostigma. The sequence continues at coordinate 47,557,063 of OY754464.1, forward strand.
ATTTTTATTTTTTTTTAATTTTGTGTGTAATTATTCGTAAAAATCCAAAAAAAATATAAAATGTGCTCTTAAAGGTTACCTAAATGCTTGCGTTGGTTTTACCTCTTTAGCTCAATTAGTTTTCGAGATATGTGTCTTTGAACGATAGTCGTAGGTAGGCTGGTTTTTGCTCTATAACTCAAGGTCAAAGGGGAGTGCGGGGGTAACACATATATAAAAAGAGTTCGTACATCAAGTAGATATTAAAACATAAGTTTCGATATAGGTTGCCATTTGGGGGCCAACTCGCCATATCTATCCGGCTATACCCTTTAGAGCTAAAAGTAGTCGCACTCCAGTGATTTCACCGGTTTGCGTTGATCCTTTCACACATCGCCATGTTCAAGGGTGCCGTCAAATATAACTTGTGAAATATTAAATTTTCGTGAAACTGAGTGAAAGAAATTGTAATTTATTATCTTAATTATTAAGAAATCCATTATTTTCATTACTTAATAATCAAATTTCAGAGCTGGTAAAGTATATTTGAAGAATGATAGCATTGCAGTCTTTTCAGTATTAAGGTGATTTCGCAAAGGTTCATAATATATTAATTCCTATTGGTCAAGTAGTCAAAGAACTCGACACGCGTCAAGAGCCGGGTCCGCCCCGATAATCTTATCATGACTTGTATCACACGCACAACTGCATCCGCATGTTGCGAATGCAGATGTCAAAATTGATGCAAATGCTCCGCGGTTATAGATACAGACGTTTGCTACAACCCTACTGAAAATAATGAATCGTCGTTTATACTAAAAAAAAGGGAGTGTTTAAGGGTGCAAAAACACTTTTGAAACATTTACAGTGCTAGCTCTTCCGTGATCGCAAGGAGGATAAATTTTTAACCTCAAAGTAATACGTGTAATACTTGTGATATGATAATGTTTGATACATCCACAAGAACATGTCTAGGGTCACGTGATCGACAACAAAAAGATCAAAAACTAAGCTAGCTGAGCTATATACAGATTACCATTTGGAGCCCAAAGGAATGGTGAGACCTCTTGTGAGAAATGCGCCGAACTGTCCTAAGGAGGGTTTTTGACAGGTAAACATTGACTTAGAAAAGCATAATGGAGGCTAACCTAGCCTCCATCAGGCTTTTTTAAGTCAATGTTTACCTTATGCCTCCATAGTTTACCTGTCAAAAACTCCCCTTAGGACAGTTCGGCGCATTTCTCACCATGGGTCTCACCATTCCTTTGGGTTCTGAATACGAGCAATTATTAACTGGAGATCTCACCAGTTGTTCTATTTATAGTAACCCAATCCCTGGAAGCATTAGTGGCAATATTTTTTTTTTTATTAACGGGAGTAGGCTTGTCACCGGGAACACCACAGCCTCTAGGGCTTATTGTGCTTAGTGGAAATATTAGAAAAATAGATCTTGTTCAATAAAACTAAAATATAAAAATAAAAATTTTAATACTCACTTGTAACATAATAACATGACTGTATTTCGATAAGTAATCCGTGAGTATTCGTAAGGCCTGGGGACTTAGTTGTATTTTGTATTTACAAGACCTGCGCACAAGTAAAAAAATCAATTAAAACAGAAAAAATTCACAGATAAAGTAAGGAAAAACCATGCTTAAAGTGAACTCAAAAGTAACAAATTTAATTTAAAATATATTGATGTCGCGTTTTTGATCAATGAATGAATTTTCATGCTTATAAAAAAAAAAAAAACAAAACAGTCAAGTGCAAGCCAGACTCGCGCAACGAGGATTCCATACAAACTTGTAGGTATGTAAATACTTCGTCCATCACGGGAATCAAGTCTCGATTTTTAACTTTGCCGTTGGAAAACTGTTGTCCCCATACATCGACATAAATCGCGGTCAGTTTTCCAACTGCAAATAAGTTTATAATCGCAAAAAAAAATATTTTTTTGTGATGTAACTACAAATTTACGGTTTTGGAATTTTTCCCTTTACTTATGTTATAAGACGTTGCTTCTTGCGTAATTTCATGATTCTAGGTGAACGGACAGCACCCTATAGGTTTTGATTCCCTTGCGAGTGTCAAAATATGCGGTATTAACGGCTGTATCTTTTGATTGCTTTGACTTAGAAGTTTGATTTTTTCACAGCTCCAAGGGATTGCAGACCTGAGTATTTGATATTAATTTCAACTTGACACCTCCACGCGTTCCTTAGAAAAAGGGTCTTGACAAACAGACAGACGGACAATGAAGTGATCCTATAAGGGTTCCTTTTTTCCTTTTGAGGTACGGAACCCTAAAAAGATAGTTAACTTGTTTATGTTATACAGCCGCGAAAGTACTATGCGATAATACGATATATTTAATAAATTTGAGATTAAAAACTTCAGCCAAGTAATAAATATTTTAAACTCACCTAAACATCATAACAGGCGGAAACGATTCAATATCTTGAGTCGTGGAAATTTTCGATAATTTATCTAAAATAGATAAGCTAATGTCTGGACAATCTTCTTTGTTGATTTGATCAATATTTTCTAAAAAAAAAGAAAAACCGATATTTAAAAAGATTTTTTCAAGTTGTTAATAGACCGGTGAATCTATTTTTCACTTGGCAGTACAGTTTAGTCCCATTTAGTAGAAGCGCCTTATGCATTTTTTTTCTTAGTGAGCCGTCCTGTCATCAGGAGCACTGCAGCCTCTAGGACTTATTGTGCTACCTCCCAAACTCTTATATCACTCTATCCAGTATTCTCGTTCCTTGCACTAGCTCGCATAGTCATGGACGCCTATATCATTACAGTGTAAGATTGATTCCCATCCAACATCCATTTAATAGTTTCATAATTAGTCCTTCGTAACAAATTGACAGTCAGAAAGACAAAATTCCTAGATATCCTATAAACTGTACATCTGTGTCGAAATTTCGTTAAAAACTTGATTATTAAGACAAAGTTATAATTTTTTTAGTTTCAATCGATCTGTAGGTTACATCGCAAAAGTAACCCCAAACTAGTTCATGTTTACAGATCTAAAATGCACGTTATTGGTAAATTAACAGTTAAAAAGGCTTCAAACTTATTATACCCCTAATTTTGGATTGGGGGTTGAAGAAAATTTTCGGCTGTTTGGTAATTATTATCAGTGTATCGATTGAAAATTTTCAGATTGGAGTATCTGGGTGAAACGTTAATTTTAAAATGCATACCGTTAAGGTAAGCTTCATGAGCTTTCTTGTATTCCTGATGCAGGCACAACAATGTTGAGTGATCGGTTCTATGGTCGCCTCTCAACGCTTCCAGATGAAGATGACACAAAAGTGGTCGAGCCAACGTCCAAAGTTGTGATTGAACATGTCTTCCGCAACGTAAATTACTGACCCATTCCAACCATCTGAAAAACATATTAAATATCCTATTAGTTTTTGACCGTAACTCAGGGCTCGTAGACATAGGAACGCCTTAAGAGATTATTTTATCGGCTGAGAGAAAAAACTTTTTTTTACCTACTCCTAGTCATAGACTCTCCGCATGTAACATTTCATTCAAATCAGTTGTTCCATATAGGCGTGATGGAGTAACAAACACAAACAAAGTTTAATCTTATCCCTCGAGGACTATCGAATTAATCAGGATGAAAAGTAGCCTATGTGTTAATCCGGATCATAAACTATCTACATGCAAAATTTCATTTAGATCCGTTGCGGTTGATTGAGTAACAAACATAGATATACATTGTGTGCACGAAGCCTACTGGCGCCGTTAGTGGGTAACTGAGAATTATTTAACTCATTTTTTATGGAAATCGCGACATGTTTCTATGGTGATAAGTAAAAAACTTTAGTTGGCCACGATGTGCCAAAAAACATGTAATAAGGAAACCTGCTGTTGATTTTATATAAGTACAATAAAATTCAGATTGTAAACCATTATATAAATAGCAAAATATAAAAGGTACGTGAGAGTTATTATTTATTTATCAATAGGGTTATTGACAAAATTTCAAAAAGTATTTAAAATTAAAGAATAAAGGTATATGTACCCGTAAAAAATATTTTTTCTCATAAATATAACAGATTTGACTCATTATTAGTTGTTTTTTATTTTGACTTTAAATTCTGCGCCAAAACGTCAATTGACCTTGACAGCCATGCTTACTGATTGCCTACGTCACAGTAGGCAATCAGTAAACACTAAGCAAGCGGGTACAACGTGATATATAGCATTATAACCAACAAAGTGTTGCATTTAATATGATTGACAGAGTACAATGAATACACCAGAGAACATGAGCTGAACAGAGATAACGAATACACATGGCAGTCAGTGGCACACAGCTACCGGCCATGTTGACTGATTAATGATGTCACGCGCTGTGATTGGTGTTTGAAATCACGTGACACAGGTTAAAAATCGTGATTTTATTTATTTATTTTAATATATTTAACCCACTTATTTAATAAAAATAATAATTCTAAACGATATTTAGACCACAAACTTTCATTATAACACAGTTTTATATTTAATTTTAATCACTGTCAATAACCCTATTATGACGTACAATATATAAATAATTAATTTGCTTACACTGACAGCGTAACGTCAAATTATGGCGCCAATAATCTGTACCTGTGCAACAGCCCAGAACACAGCAAGTATTTCCAGATCGCTTAATTTTGTCAATATTTTCTTTGTAAATAAAAAACTATAAAATTATAACTATTTTCACTTTTAATAAACATTTCTCACTGACATACGAAAAATTTGAGTTTGAAGTTTCCCCTAGTGCTCACCACAAACGCTCGCATCGATAAATTTGTAACTCTGTCTTCTTGCACATAGGTCATAGACCATATTATACAGATTATCACATAATTTACAACAGATTTATTAGATAATATTGAAAATATGAATTGACACAAAGTCCAGATAATTGGTGGCGATAACTTACTTTAAGTAATGCTGCGCCACTTGAGGTGCATCGTTACTGATACTGCTATACGTAATTGAATTAAAACGTGCTGCATCTTTATCTGTTAGCAGAGAGACAGCTAGTTGTTCTTTTGATATTGTCAATTCGGATGTAGACTTTCGACGAACATCTATATCCTAAATTTTACAGAAAAAATAATAAAGTCTCAACCGATTCAGTATAAAACATTCAGCAATTAATGAATATTAAAATTGCCGCAATAGTCCAAGAGACGACTGCAGAAAATATGTCGTCATAAGGTGGACGAACGAAAAAATTAGAAATGATAGTTAAGACCATAAATAAGAAAGATCGCGAAGGTTGCCCGCGAAAATTCTGCCGAAACAATGTTTTTTTTGTTTATCAGTTAAATAAATGTACTAACAATCTTTTAGTGGTGGACAGAAAATAACATAATGATGTTGTAGGGGAGAGCGAGACGAATAAAACCGCATAAGGTTGCCTATCCCCACCTTGCCGCGCACCCCGGCAGCCAGGCGTAAGGGGGTCGTTTTTTTATTAATAATTATCGTCATAAGATGGACGCATAAATGAGGTATCAAATACAAGGTCTCGACCTCCTCTACATATCGAACCAAAGTAAATATTTATTATGTAAAGATAAAAAAATTGTTTATGATAAGTACTTTGACAAAAACTGGGAATGCAACAGAAAAAAAAACTTTGTATGCTGATTGAAGAATACTCTGAATAAACTGTTGAAAAAATAATTGAGGTATTACTTTAAAAAAAAATACGAAAATTGGGTTGTCTTTTTTAAATTTCAAATTGTCCTTTTTCAAATTTTACATTGTGACGTGACACGAGGGGGGGTCCTCGACTTTGTGACACATTGTGACAGAGGGGGGTCGAAAAAATGCCGAAAAACTGTGACATCATTTATGGAAGCTCCCATACTTAGAAATTTTTAAATATTACCAAAGTTTCAAACAATTTTCAAAATCTATAAAATGTTTAAATTTCGAATTTTTCTACAATTTTCTAAATTCTATGATATCTTCAATAATTTCGGAAAATTCAAAAATCATCTCAATTCTCAGAGTTCCTGAAAATATCCAACATTTTTGATATTTTTATTTCCGAGTTTCCAAATATTCCCAAAGATGTCCTAAATTAGATATTCATTAGAGATATACATTAGAAATAAGTAAGAAGTACCATCTTGTGCATAATTTTCAGTTCTCAAATTAAATACCTCATTTTAAAATTGTTAACTCTGCGAAAATACTGAAATAAACGCATTAGTACTAATATGCTATACCCCCTTCATACTCTTGAATAACCCATACTATTCATTCATTTCATCATATTTTGAAACTTATAAAATATTACATTGTGGCTTATGGGCGATCGATATATATTTCGATAGATGAAGGTATTAATGTAACGATCCGTACCCGTTTTCCTCTGATTTTCAGCGGGATATTTCCGAAAATCAAATTCTATGACGGAAATTAAAATGACAAAAAATCCATTTCATTGATTTATATTGTTTATCGACTTTGTTATATAAAATCTACTCTGAAACTGGTAAAACGGGTAAAAGTGGTTGGTCGATTGATGAGGGAATGTTTTTTATCAATTGACACATTGCAATATCGCTAGGTGAAATGAATTATCCCTAAAAACACGTTTCGGCTTGTTTTAGACGAATTAATCGCGTTTATACATCTCGCGCTTGGCGAAAAGCTGACTAGTGCACCGAGAAAGTTTTTTCCAGACCACTTAATTTTTCGGCAGATTTTGAGCAGGCAACCTCAGTCCGATATGTAGAGGAGGTCGAGACCTTTTATTTGATACCTCATTTATGCGTCCACCTGATGACGATAATTATTAATAAAAAAATGACCCCCTTTCGCCTGACTGCTGGGGTGCGCGGCGAGGTGGGGATAGGCAACCTTATACGGTTTTATTCGTCTCGCTCTCCCCTACAACATCATTATGTTATTTTCTGTCCACCTCTAAAAGATTGTTACTACATTTATTTAACTGATAAATAAATTAAAAAAACAATGTTTCGGCAGGATTTTCGCGGGCAACCTTCGCGATCTTTCTTAATTAAGGTCTTAACTATCATTTCTAATTTTTTCATTCGTCCACCTTATGACGACATATTTTCAGCAGCCGTCTCTTGGACAATTTGTGCTATTAATAGAATCTTAATTTTAACAACGAACATTTTTGCTATGCATTTGTAAATAAAAAAACATACCGCATAATTTCGTTTTTTCAAAAATAAAGCAACGGCGTTTTTAACTGCGTCGTTTTTAGATCTTTTCGTTTTATTTTGTGATGAATTCTCCATAGAGTCATGTTTAATATTCTCGATTATTTCAGCCATACTTTCTGTATGTTTATAACTATTGAAAAATTTAATAACTGATTATTATTTATATATCACATTTCTATATGTTTACGAAACCTTTTCAAATATTAGTTTATCAAAATTGTTTATTTTCAATTACTCAAATTTTTTGGTTAATGTCAACAACAGCTGTCAACCATGCCCATGCAATATCATGTACCAGAGACAATACATCATGTACCAGAGCAGTACCAGAGCACAAAACTCCATACACAAAACACACGAGTCACGAGATGCTTTCCAGAGATTAGCTGCTAGTTGCTGCTAGTAAAAATAAGTCCATAGTATGGAGGGTACCCTCCATAGTCCATAGATGCCATATTTTTTTTTTTAATTTATATTTGACAATTGACAGCTGTTGCTGTATAGTGTATAATCTCTGGTGTATAATCAAGTGATAGCAGAAATCGAAATGTTATATATAAATATACCTATAGTAAATTAATAACAAACAACTAATAAACTGCTGGAGTGTACTATTTGACGAGTGGCAAGTAAAATATCTACATAGGTACCTAGGAATAAATATTAGTAGGTCATAACCTCAATGCGAAAAATAAATAACATTTTATAGAAAACATGAATTCGCAACGTTCTCAGGGAGATGGAATGGAAGCTGGTAACATTTTCAGTACTAGAAACAGTACTAAACCGATACGTAGCAGAATTAGTGACAAATTAATATATCGGCCACCTCAACGCTGTTCAATTATTCCTCATGCAGCTGTGCCAAAGGACAAGATTGTTCCACTTATACCAAAACTAGTACAAAAAGAAAATAAAAATACTTTAAAGACATTTGTTAAATCAAAAGAACCGAAGTTTGTACCGTACGAACCATACAAAGGCGCCGTAGCACCTATACTTCCTAAAACCAAAACCAAGAAAAAACATTTATGTAGCAAATTTTCGAAAAATAATGTAGACATACAAGTAAGTATTAATTTATTATTGATAAAATTTGCTAATCTCTGGAAAAGTAGAATATAAGGTGTAAATTCTGTCCTATTTCTGTAACATTATAAAAATTATATATGTATTTTTAAATAGGTACTAGTATCGCAAATGTCAACAATGGCATCAGCCGAATTAAAAAACACTCCTGGCTTAGAAACTCCTACGATTTCAATCAAAGAAGTTCCCATTGTACGACAAGTGCCGGAAGTTCAAAGGCTTGAATTGGAACTACGTGCGCTAAAGGACAGTAACGCTCAACTGGAGAAACAGCTCAAGTTCCAAACACAAGTACGATTTAGATCAGTTTACACATTTCCAAAAATATAGCGCAGACGATCTGAATGTACTTTCTATTTTCAGTTTGTGTAAAAAAAAAATCAGTTACTATTGATAACCAAATGAATATGGTGAGCGAGTTCACAGGTCCAGACAGTCATTTTTCTGTAGATCATTTTGAAAGGATTTAGTTCATTTTTTTTACATTATTAATGAGCACAATAACCCTCTTTTGTCTTCATGTAATCGAATAAGAAAAACGTTTTTTTTTGTACTCAGTTTTTTAACGTCCCGCTATTGAAAACTTTCAATAATTCGCGAAATTATTGTTTTCAGTCTGATCTGATTTTCGAAAATCTAATTTTCAACGATGTCGACGTTTTGTGGATCCAGAAACCTATTTTGATTTTTTTACAGTGATGTCGGGTCGACCGATTGTAATCGCTCTGGCAAAAAATAGTTTTTTCGAATAACTTTCAATTACTGAACCAATCGATTCTAAAATCTGTTCAGGTTTAAAACTTTAAAAGTCGCGCCGAATTTGTTCAGGAGATATCGTAACCGAAAGGATTAAAAAAAAACTATTTTTATCGTTTCTAGCAAATAATTTATAGTGTACGCGTTCTTTTGTTTTGGATAATATGTCAAATCTTCCCTTTCAGCACTTTTTTTAATTTCTCTAATAATCGGTTCAATAAGTTCGACAGTTGAAATCAACGGTTTTAAAATTTTTTGCGACGGAACCCTTTTAAAACACCAAATATTTTACGGGGCGCTAAAATAAGTAAAACCTGGTTTTATGTTCATTTTTTATGACGTTTTGGATGGACGTGCGTGTGCGCGCACGCGCGTGAATAATATGTGAATATAAACAAATTTTTGTCATACAATATCTTTTTTGGATACAATCGGTCAAAAATTTTCAGTTATTTAAAAAAATATATATATTTTTTCACGTTTTTGTCCCATAACTCCTGATCTGTTTGTTCATACGGTGATCAGAAAAGTTCATTAAAACTTAAATTAGCTTAAATATAAAAGCCTATAAAAAAACGTTTATTTTCTTATTCCGAAAAAAATTAATGTAACGTATTTAACAACATTGCGGAAAGTTTTAGGGTTGACTCACAGCTCACAGTCCAGATTCTTTTTATATTTTGCCGACCCATAAGATATCAGGCATTTTTCTAAATGTCCGTCGTTTTTTATTCGGGTTTGTGTATTTGTAATATTTTTTTTATTCACCGAAAACACGCAGTCCAAGGCTAGATAAAACTACAGTTAAAATCGTTTACGACGACATCGTTTAGAACAACATACTGGTTATATTGACCAAAATTATAGGTCCCAGCTGAATACTATAGACCGCCTTATAAAAAAACACTGCTTTTTACGACATACCTGATTAAGCGACTACATTTAACTAATATCTTCGGAGAATTATCTGTTAGAACGACCAGCTGTATTATAAACAATTTGAATAGGTAACAGTACCCACATCTGGCACAGTATAATGGTCAATGGCTAATAATTAAGGTCACAAAAGTAAACAAAAACGTGTCGAGTTTAGGGTCTCTTGTAATTCTCAGAAACAAAATGAACCAATTCTTCAACAAAAAGCGAACGATTTTGCTCAGCGTTTTGGTGAAGATTTCATTTGCTCGTCTAGTTGGATTCAACGTTTTCGGACTCGGCACGGTATCTTTGGCGGGAAAATGAGTGGTAAAGCTGTCAGTATTGATAATGCTGTTGTAGAAGAATGGATCGCAAAAGTGACCTATGTTATACAAAGGCTATGGACCAGATGACATTTTTAACGCAGACGAAACTGGAATTTTTTACAATATGACACCAGACAGACCTTTAAAGTTCAAAGGAAAGAATTGTTCTGGTGAAAAAATGTCTAAGACTTTGTACCTCGAAAGCATCACCAGTTGTTACGATTATCGGTTTTTACGACCAAATATGAGTAATCCCTTCGATGTCGTTATAACAGATTTTGACTGTACTTACTACAGTAATAACTTTTTTAATTAATTTTTTCATGCTCTTTTATTAATTACTGAATATATTAATAATTTTATAATTGAAACTTGATTCAGATTAAAAAAAAAAGAGAATAAGTTTAATTTCAATATGGAACGAGCAGTAGTTTTATTGAGGTTATGTTTAATAAGTTGTGACTGTGAACATAGCTGTATAATTGTATATATTATTTATTCTATGGCTGCGACCTATAAAGCCATGTTATAATTATTTCAGTTGACTAAATTATTGACGTTAATATAAGCTGTTTTGATTTTTAAGGTAAACGGAGAATTGAAGACGTTATTAGTGGCCGCCGTGGGTGAGGATTTAGAAGCGAGAGTGCAATTACTCACCGAAGACAAACTGCAGTTGGCACGCGCCCTACTTAATTCAGCGCAGCACTTAAGTACTCACAGGGAGCAGGTTGAATGGCTTGCAGGGCATTGTGAAGTGTGGCGTAGCAAGTTTCTAGCTTCAAGGTAATCATGATCTATTAATTATTATATACTTATAACGCCTCGGTCTGTTATAGATTACAGAAAGTTCAAGGTCAAACTTTAGATTGTAGTTCTTCTTTAAAACACCGTTGCTTATGGCATTGCAGTTGCTACTACCAGTGCCTGGCGTTTTCATGATTCTATTAGAGTATTACAAGCCCTCTATTCCCAGGTATTATTCTGGAAATTGGCAAAAGTATCAATTCATTATTAGAAAAAATAATTAAAAGTATTATTAATTGTTGCTGGACTCAAGTAACCTTGGCTCTGTTGACTAATAGACACCTGAAAGGATATTATTTGTAGATTTAGAATGATTTAGATCAGGGGCGGGCAAATCTTTTGATCGGCGGGCCACATAGCTGATGAAAATTTGACCGCGGGCCGGATGGCTGACGAAAATTTCACCGCGGGCCAAAAATTTGCAGAAAAAAAGATCCTCACATTCTATTTCCGCATTCGAAGACCAAAAAAAAAAAAGTCCTCACATTCTAGTTCCGCATGTGGAGACCAAAAATTTCTATTTTTCTATTTTCGCTACTATTTTTCTAAAATTTCCAATTTCCTAAAATGCTTCGCGGGCTGGATAAAATTGCGCGATCCGGTCCGCAGGCCGCCATTTGCCCAGGCCTGATTTAGATTGTCACTTCTTTTCGAAATTATGATTTATTTAAACTATTTTATTATTTATATTTACAATTTCATTATTAATTGAATATTTCCTAATGTTTTTACTTTATCTGTGGCACATATTTCATCCAATCCTTTTAAAACATTGTTGTACAGAGGATAAAACTAGGAATTTTTTAGGATAAGTCGTGGGGGACACCGGAAACTTCAGATTTAATAGCTAGTGGTTTATGAATTGAAATTACTAATACTTGTACGTCTTGTAAATTATTTTGTTTTAGTTTAATGGTTGATGAACTGGCTCGTTGGAAAACGGTACTAACAGGTTATGTTGCCGAGCTGCAAGAATGCATTAAAGGTTTACTGGAAGATTATACTCATATTGGTGTTACGGCATTGCGCACACAGCAGACACTGTCGAGTGTTTTAAGTCATTTAGATAGTGAAATAAAAATCCCTGAACACAACCCCAAACATGCTGTTGCGCTTATAAATGCTTGCGAAAATCTTGCTCAAATTTTAGCAGAACAAATTATTGGAAGTAAATCGTTGAAATTAAATTTCGATGAACGTCATTTAAATATATCGCAAGTTGAAGCAGTAGCTCAACAGGTGAGTTAATAGTTCTCATTCTTTTTAAATGCTTTCGAATGCGTTAAAACGTAGTATTTCGAGAAAATATCAGGTGTAAAAAATATTTCGGGTACACTAGGGTGTGCCATTTTCAGGCGACTTTTTTTTTTCAACAAAAAAACAGGCTGAAAACCTTCGAAAATGTGAAAAAAAAGTCACACCAAAGATGAGTTCCTAATATTAATATTAAGAGGTGCCTGTTCCGAATTTTCCATTTTCCATCTAAATAACATAGGAAAAAAATCATTTTTTTTGCTTATTTTTGTAGTTTAACAATAAAGCATTGTAAAAATAACCTCGAATATGATTCTCACAGGAAATTGAACGCTCTACAAAAAATCTCCAATATATTTTTTCATAGAGTGAACCCTACTGAAGATAATATTTAAACTTAAAGTTCGAAATATATGAAATTATGACTTTTAGTTTATTAGATTAATACTGATGACTTTTTTTATGTCTTAAAAATTAATTTTAATCAGAAAATGAAAATCAGGAAATAAAAAAAAAATTTACGTCTCAGATAATATTTTATTCGATTAACGGTTAAACAAAAGGTATTTATGAATTGGGTTCAAGAAAAGCGTTATTTTTAAATTAAAAAAAAATCCTCTCAACTGTAAGTATATGGAAATTTTGAGACTTAATAGAAATTATAAAGTCCTATCAAAAGTAAATGATGTAACTATATTTGTTGAAGATTTTTTTATTACAATTTTGATATTTCTGTCGATGATCTTTTACTACTTGTAATAAATATTGAAATTGATCCTCATCTTTAGTTAGACATTTTCGAACTTTAAGTTTAAATATCTTCAGTAGGGTTCACTCTATGAAAAAATATATTGGAGATTTTTTGTAGAGCGTTCAGTTTCCTGTGAGAATCATATTCGAGGTTATTTTTACAATGCTTTATTGTAAAACTACAAAAATAAGCAAAAAAAATGATTTTTTTCCTATGTTATTTAGATGGAAAATGGAAAATTCGGAACAGGCACCTCTTAATATTAATATTAAGAACTCATCTTTGGTGTGACTTTTTTTTTCACATTTTCGAAGGTTTTCAGCCTGTTTTTTTGTTGAAAAAAAAAAGTCGCCTGAAAATGGCACACCCTAGGGTACACGATTAAAAAAATTAACAATTTCGTTATTGCACATACTGCTACACTGTTAGCGGTATGTGCTCTGTTACTGCTTTGCGAATCAGAGCTGAGTTCGTTCATACAAGAAGTTATATCTTGGTTAATTTCACGCAAAATCCATTCTACTAGTAATTTTTTGAAAAGTGGACATTCTGTTCTATAAAACCGAACCATTTTTAGAGTGAATCGAGTTCATAATTATTTCTAAAGTTGTAATTGAAAATCTCAAACAACAGTTACCGGTTGGTCTGTATGTACATATTGCGATCCATAAATCCGTCGTACAAACACTACGGAACCCTATTGGATGTGTGTCCAACACGCGTTTATTGAATTTTTTTATTTACTTTTTTCAATTTTCATCATACTTAGCGGAATGTGCACTTTTATTTTTCCCAACTATCTTTAGTATTAGTATCTGTAGTTTTCATGATTTTATTTAGTCTCATAAGGATTTTTGATGTCGGGTATTGGGTTTGATTTTCAATTATGGTTTGCATTCTAGGCTTTAACTCGCACCAACGAAATAGCAGGTCGACCGGAATCAGTGTACGGAGCTCTTTTGCAGCGTCCGAACACGACGCTCCATTGCGCTCATTGTGATAATAAATTACGTCAATCGTGATTTAAGTTTGGTGCTATATATATTTATTATAGGTTGTTAAATTTTTAACATTAATATTTTTGTATGTTAAAAATGCATTTAAAATATTTATCAATGAATAATTTTTTAATAAAACTAAATTTGAACGATATAGTAATTTTATTAATTAATACAATTCTGCTAGTTTTATGTACTAAGTACATCAGATTTAATTATAATTAAGACATTTTTAATAAATTACAACAGATAATACTTAATTTTAGAGCTGGCGTATACATTGTCGAAGGAAGAGAGCGCTAAGCCTTTTCCAAAATTTTTAACTAAAATGTATATTTTTATAGGTGATCATGGGGTTATAGAGCCCCCTCCCCTCAAGTAGTTCTTTCGTCAATGTATGCATTACCAGAAACAGTACTATACTTATAATACGTTTTGCAGAGCTACATTTTGACAGATTAATTCTAACGAATAATTTCGCGCATTTCTTAATATCGGAGATCGGCACATCGGACAGTTTTCGACTAGTGTCCTGCAATCAAAACAAAAGCTATGTCCCCTTTCACATAAACAAATGATTTTCTTCATCAATTCCAAACAGACAGGACACTTGAGTTTATCCATCATATCTGACGAAATTGGTGCTCCTCTCGCTTCTTTATCAATAATAACTAAATTTCCGATAACGGATTGTTCTTCCTTAACACAAAACTGCTGCAACAATGGAACAGACATTTCAAGGGCATTTTTGGCTGTTAAAACTTTTACAGCATCTGACATCACGTGACTCGAGGAAGATAAAATTGTTTTTGTGTCGGGCTTTGTAAAATCCAATTTATATTCATATTTCAATCGGTCTTTTTTGCTACCGATATACTGTACGGCGAATAAAACGGAATTGTCGGTTATTAATTGGTGCAATAGAAATGCTTCTTGGAACGCCATCAATAACCAAATATCATGGGAATGATTAGTCAACTCAATCTGAACATTATGCTTGCCATCATTCACTACGTATACTAACTCGTTGTGTTCAATTTCAAAATGATTTTTCAAAGAACTACCTTTACCAGTCCATAAACAATCTTTTATTGAATTAAGCGGACAATCGTATAATCTCAAATCACATTCGATTTCGTGTTCTATTAATTTATCCCATTTGCATCTTTCCTGGCATCCTGATTCTTTATACTTGCAAGGGAAATACAACAAAGCGACAATATTTTCCAAAATGTATGGCAGCGGTGACCATTCATCTTCACAGACTGGACAGGTGTTGGTCTCTGGCATGCATTTTCCACAAATCTGATGTTGCTTACTGCAATATTTAACGGGAGGCGTTAAATAGTGAGAACAATTGCTACATTTCAATGTCGCTATAAGTCGTTCATTTAATTCGTTATCTGTATACATCATTTTGAACGAAAATTAAGAATAACTTCTTTTAAAAATTAGATTAATATAGTTGTAATTTGCAATCGGTGAATTATTAGAAAATATGTTTAATAATTTATACTAGTACATCCACGCAGTTGTTGAGCGTTTGTAATTTACAACCTATTTATTTACCACCTCGATTCTCACTCTGATTTCCATTTGTTTTGAATACCAACAAACAGAAAGAATATAAAACCAACAATGTAAATGTTGATAATGATATTTATTTTGGCCTTTGGGAATTTTTATTTTACAATGCTTAAGATGAAGTCATTTTTCTTATTTCAAACAATAATACCATAAATAACTAACATTTATTTCAAAATGAAGCAAAAATTCTGAACATAAATGAATAAATTTAAAATATTTTTCCCGGGCAATCACCTCTATCCTGTTTTTACATGGTTTTTTTTTACTTCTTTTCTTTCTTGTCGAAAATCACTAGAAGCCAACTTCAGCATAGAAAACTTCAGACCATTAATTGTCAAACTGACAAAATATTTGTTATTGAATTTTGATTTATAATCTTACATGAACATTTTTTAAGTTTTAAATTATGGCAGAAGCAGATATTCAGTGGCCGTGGCAGTATTCTTTTCCGCCTTTTTTCACGTAAACTGCATATTTTATTACATCTCATTTTGTACTGCATTCGTAGAAGTTTAATGAAGGTTAATTGTTATCAATTTAATTTGTAGCTTACAACTCCACGCAGAAACTCGTAGCCGTCAAATTTCAGCGTGGAAACAATTAATACTCGATTACTGCCGCACAAAGAAAATTTGTTATATAGATATTTCAGAAGCATCGAGGTATCGAATTTGTTTCTTGTAATTGAAAATGTAAATTTTAAATTCAAGTAATTAGCAGTTCTAATTAAACCATTTTTAACAGAAACCCACCATTTTGTAATCCATCGATAGATCGTAATTTACAACCAAACGTAATCGTGACAATATTAGAAGAGCTAGCTAACAGTGGATATGCATCACCATGTGATAAAGCGAAACGGCGGTGGCAAATTTATTGGCATACTTTGCCGGAATTAGCAAACATGGTATATAACAGGATTAGAGATAACGGAATGACCAACACTGTATGCACTTTCTTCGAACTAACTCAGGATGATACCACAATAGGAGAAGGTTCGATTATTATTAGTAACTCATAATCAATTCTATATACACCACTGTTATACGCGTGTTTGTATCGCGCGTATTTGCTTATATGCGATTGATAAATACAGGAATAAAAATAAATTCATGAAGTGATTGTTTTGCGGTCAGGAAACTGTAAAAAAACGCCACCTAACTGAACTTACAGCTACTTGATCGTCACAATCTTTTCTGTTTGAACGCCCTCTTTGTGCTGTGAAAATTTGCTCACTCGTAATAAAGTGGCTGCCTCTACCCTTATTTTTCCCCATAAATCCTGTTATTATTATTGCGTGAATGTTAGAAACAAATACCGCATTTAGGAGAAATTGCACAGTAATAACACTAATCTTTTTAAGCTCAAAGTGTCGTTAAACAAATACACCGATTTTTAAACATAATTATGTGAAATTTCGCGCCTTGTAATTCTTGAATTTACTCCCACTGGTTTTATGTAAAAACATTCCAATTTTAGAACAAATATTTATCTGTGTATTTATTTTACGTGACTGAACAGTCGCCGGCTAGTTTTTTAATACACTTTAAAATAAACGCAAAATTTTTATTATGCTTTTTTTTAGATTTTCATGGCCTAGATAGCGATGTTTTGGTTAAGGCCCTGAAGGTACTTGAAGCGGAGAAGAAGTGCGAATTAATATTAGATGATGATAATCAGGGCGTTAAATTCTTTTAAGTAAATGTTATCAATATTTTATATGATTCATTAAATATATTAAGTTTATATTAAATTTTTTTTATATTATACTATGCTAATTATCACTCTAAAGCTCTACTGTCGTTCTTGTGAGAATTGATATTGCTTACTATAATTTCATATTAGCTCTGTAAATCGTAGATATTTTGAAAGCAATTTACGTTAGTAATCTAATATAGCCCAGTCAATGCACGGTTTCCCTCGCAATTCCACCAAACAGCACCGATTAGCACCAAAATTTGGCTGTAGGTTCTACTTACCCTCTACTTCAAAGTTGTCAATGTGCCGAGGGTCGCTTTTACCCTGGGGATGCACGCCACCCTTTCTCGAGGATGAATTTTTTTTATTAAAAATAAGTATGGAACTGGATAGATTAAGCAACTTTTGTTCTATAAAGTTTTTACTGAAAGTGAATACTTTTCGACTTATTCAAACACGTATATTTCAACAGGAATCTTCTTCATCAGTGTTGTAATATACGTGTTTTGATAACTGTAAAATTTGTGATTGGGTATTTTTACCATAACTCGCTTAGTTTTTAAGCTATAAAGTTCAACAAAAAAACATTTTATAGGTTTTATCAAGAGCTATAAGCTGATGTAAACTAATTTTTTTAAGCTCTTATTTTTTAACAGGTTTGAACTGAAAGAGCTATTTGCGAACATATGAAAACTTGAAACTGCCATATCTTTCTTAATTTTTATCGTACAGGAAAAGAAATAAA
Source organism: Xanthostigma xanthostigma (assembly GCA_963575645.1). Lineage (NCBI taxonomy): Eukaryota > Metazoa > Arthropoda > Insecta > Raphidioptera > Raphidiidae > Xanthostigma > Xanthostigma xanthostigma. The sequence continues at coordinate 47,575,200 of OY754464.1, forward strand.
AACAAAATTTTTAGAAAAAACCTACAATTTTTAAAATCAGAGAACGTGAGGCATATGCTCCAACTCTATAGTCGCCATTTAACTGTCGCTGCTCCAGTACTGCTCCCAAACCATATGACGACGAATCTGCTGAAACTCTGGATAGAAGATTTGCATCGAAAAATGATAATACAGGCGCATTAACGAGAATTTCTTTGATTTTGCTGAAGGCCTTTTGTTGACTTGAACCCCAGTGCCATTCGTTTTTCTTGACCAGCAAATCTCGAATTGGTTTTGAAATCGTAGAAAGTTGAGGAAGATATTTTGAGTGAAAATTTAACACTCCCAGGAAACTCCGAATTCCAGTTATATCAGACGGCTCCTTTAACTGTAAAATAGCTTTGACTTTTTTTGGATCACTTCTTATTCCTTCCTGATTTATCACGTGACCTAGAAATTCTACTTCTTTTGTTTTCCATATACATTTCTCAGAATTTAACGGAATACCGTGACACTGTAATGTGGCTAAAACTTTGTGTAGATTTTTGTTGTGTTCTTCTTCAGTTTTTCCATAAATTAGCATGTCATCCATGAGACATACAACTCCAGGATGTCCATCTAAAACTTCGTATAGAATTTTTTGAAACTTTTCCGGCGCCGATGTGATCCCAAATGGAAGCCTATTAAAGATAAATCTGCCAAACGGCGAAATAAACGCAGTGTAATGTTTAGAATCTTCAGTCAGTGGGATTTGCCAAAACCCTGAAGTGGCGTCTAATTTAGTAAAAAATTTTGCACCGCTAAGTTGGCCTAACGTTCCGTCAATCGATGGTAAAGCAAATTTTTCACGCCGTATTTCTCTATTTAAGTGAGTGTAGTCAACACAAATTCGAATATCTGAATTTTTCTTTGGCACAATAACCATGCCCGCACACCATTCAGTCGGCTCAGTAACCGGAGAAATTATTCCGTTTTCCACCATTTTTTGTAACTCCTTTTTGACTTTATCGCGGCAAGGCAATGCTAAACGTCGAGGCACCGTTATTGCAAAGGGCTTAGCGTCGCTATTTACGCATATCTTGTACTCTTTGTTTATCCTCCCTAGCCCTTCAAACAGCTTAGGGTATGTACATTTGATTTTTTTCGCAAAATCTTCATTTTCATTTTCAAATACATCAACCCATTTAAGTATATTTAATGACGCAATCGCAGGTCTCCCCAGTAAAGGTTCTTTGATTTCTTGTGATACAAATATCTCCTGCTTAGATTTGTTTCCTTTCCATGCTAATTGTGCATCAAATTTTCCTAATATTTTTATAGCTTTATTTATTGGTCCACGAAAGCTTATACTATTGCTCTCTAATTTTCTATCCGTGAAATTATCATATTGAAGTTTCGGTAAAATTGTAGCATCGGCTCCGCTATCGATTTTAAACCATATATCAAATCCATTTACGTTAATTTTGACACGCCAAGGATCTTCATTTTTATTTTGTGTTAAGGAACCAATAAAGAATTCATCGTCCGACGCCTTATCCTGTTCAACATCTCTAATGTTTTTCTTTGAACGACAGGCAGCTGCCAAATGTCCAATTTTGTGACATTTATTGCATTTTTTTAATTTTGCAGGACATTTATCCTTTCCGTGCAGCTCCTCCTTATTGCACCAGAAACATTTTCCCGTATTAGGAGCATCGTTTTTATCCTTTTTGTCATTGTAAGTTTTTTTCCGTTTAAATAGTTCGACTTTTCTTTCTTCAATATTGGATGAAGCTACCGCTTTTTCGTGTAATTCGATTTGTTGCTGCTTTATTTTTTCGTTTTGACGACACATTGTTATAGCTTTCTCCAATTTCAGTTCTCCGTCTAATTGCATTTTTTCTGATAAACCTTTATCGCTAATCACAACGACGATTCTGTCGCGAATCAATTCATTTTCTAGAGTTTGGAAATCGCAATATTTTGCAAGAGAAAATAGATCTGTGATAAAATCTTCTACCGTTTCGTTTGGCATTTGTATCCTCCTGTTAAATATAGCACGTTCGAATATAATGTTTCTTTTCTGAATAAAATAGCTTTCAAAGCTTTTAAGCACTTTGTCGTAAATGGCTGACTCTTTTTGTGGTAATTGAAAACTGTCAAATATGTCTTCCGCTTTAGCACCCATATAAAGAATTAAACAGTTGATTTGAATTTCCTGAGATTTTTTGTCCAGTCCTGATGCTTGCGCGAATCTTTTGTAACGCCGAAACCATTTTGGCCATTCTTCATTTTTGAAAGAGAAAAAACTTTGCGGTGGAATGTTGGAAAGATTGAATGAACTTTCAACTTCTGAGCCTGTTGAATCTTTGTCGTCTTTGCCCATTTTCAAGAGCACCTGACACCATATGTCGATAAGTTGCTAACTATTTCGAAAATAATTATGACAAGCGAACGTAAAATAAAATAACTTTATTCTGTGTAATCTCTTGATAGAATGAATTCTCAATTTTTAACAAATGAACATAAAATTACAATCTATTTCATAATAGTCAATTTTAATTACATAACATAAATTGAAATAAAATATTGTGCGTATGCCGTACAACACAAGCACCCGTTAAGAAGGGGTTTTATGTTGTTTAGTTTGAAGAGGACATTCTTTGGAGATAAATATCACCCCCACCCCCAACTCCTGCACAGGAATGAGGGTGACTTGGACATTTTTAGGAACACCTATTTTTATCACCAAAAATTATAACTTTTCGGGAAAACATGTGCAATATTTGCCTGAAAGATTTTTTTACTCGATGCCTCCCTCAACCCCTAATATGCATGTCAAAAGTCGATTTCCATCTCAATTCTCAATCGCGGGCGTAGCCGCGGGTAGCGGCTAGTAATGTATAAAGAAAGATGCTATTTTGAATTGTCGGATTACGATATTGCGCCTGACGAAGACAGGCTTAACCACTAGCTAGATCATAATTATAATAGTAAAAAAAACACTGTCAACAGTGCAGTTTTTGTTAAAAAACAAATGAAACAAAATATGAATATTCTGGAGTGTTCGTGTCGCAAAAATGTATAGTATATACCTACCTATAATTAAACTGTTTTTAAAATAATTTTATGTTAAAAATATATTTCTTTATGAAATATGAAGTTTTGTTGTTCAATACTTTGTTTTCTTTATTATTTTGATTCTTTAAAAAATCTATACATGTCTAATAAAATTTAATTGACATTTCATTTGAAACACATTTCAGATAGCTTCTGAATAAATTAAAAAAAGCGCCAAATGTATTAATATAAAAGCAACTTTATTTTTAAATTTCTGCGTCACTTTAAAAAGGATATTAATTTGTTATTACTCGCACGTTTTGCTATCGCGGAATAAATATGATTTCAATTCTTAAAGGTACGTAATAAAAAAATATTACTTTATATTAAAATTAATAACGACAAATTTGTCTTCCTAATGCATGTAAACTCAAGTAGGTATTCCAGACAACTAATAGCAGAAAAAAAGATAATAAATACGAAATTACACGGAATGCGCCACATGGAAAAATGAGGTCACAATTAAATAATTGTCATCTTTTACTTTAATAAATGAACTAATTATTGTTTAAGATATTTAAAATTCATTTATTTTTTGCTTTTAACAAGAATTGATAGATTTTTCGTTGAAAAAGTTATTTTTTCTGAAAGCTAAAATTTCTTTGTTCATCATCGCCAACTTCGTGGCAATTGGTGACGTTTCATAGAATGCCGCACACGTGCTTGTAAATTCGGCGCGGCTGTCATGTCCATTTTAGATCAATACATTTTGATTCAACAGATGATATAAATCAAAAGGCATCATTTATATTACAAATAGAAAACACATAAGTACCTATAAAGTATAATCATCACTGTTGTTTGCAACATTTTACACTAAATCACCAAACTAAGTAATAACACTGAAATATATATTTACTCAAACTGAACAAAGGTAATATAACTATTCCGTAATGAAATCATATATTATTATGTGTGAATGAAATACATTAACAAAAAGAAAAAAACGCCATGGTACTACTAAAAATAGACTACATAAACTACTGCAAAACAATACTATATAAGCAGTTATATAACAAGGTTAGAATAACAGGTCTCAAACTTGATTCGTTTTTGTTTACATTTTTGTTTAGATATAAATTGAGTTTTGCAAGAAAACAGACGACGCATCTCACTGTACTATTGTTATTGAACGCCATTTCTAAAATCACATGTATTTTATGACAACTGCATTCTTGTCCTTTATATTTTTGAGCGGGATAATCTAATATAAAAAACAATACGCTTTGGGTCATTTTATTTCAACTTAGATAGACTAATATTCAGTTATCTTTAAAGAAGTTTATTTTACTTACATTGATTTTTACTTCCGCTGCAGCATTCTTCAGCGTAATGGTTCAAGGATCAGGACCACGGCCACTCATATTATGCGGTCCATCTGGGTCTGGAAAAAGCACACTGTTACGTCGTTTACTCGACGAATACCCGAACACATTTGGGTTTAGTGTCAGTCACACAACTCGATCACCGCGACCTCGGGAACAGGACGGTACGTTTACACTTCTTATTCATAGATTACTGATACTGCGATTCTATAAATAATACATCGCCAGTTAAATTTATGGAAAATATATGAAGTTTAAAAAAAAAAGTCTTGTAGAATAGTATATTACACCAAAAGGGCAGAAAGTTTGAGATTCTTGCACTGCGCGTCATGATGCACTCGGCATCATGGTGCGCAATTCAAGGCTCTTAAACTTTCTGCCCGTGTGGTGTATATTATTGGACCCAGGTATAAAGAAAAAAGTATTTGTCCTGCAGATTCACTTAATTAAACCAGTGATTCCCAAAGTGATCTATATCGACCCCCAGGGGTCGACGACAACTTGCAAGGGGTCCATGTCAGCGGGAAAAAAAATTGGGGGTCCATGAAATGAAAATGGAGGTCAACGATAGTGAATCTCCTAACAAAAAAAGAAACATCGTTGGAATTTTTGGAAAAAATTAATTCTAACCGATTTTATAACGATTGAATATTGGAAAAGTTATATGGTTTTATGCGTTTGTCTAAAATTGGTATCGCTAAAGAAATCGTTATAAAATCGGTTAGAATTAATTTTTTCCAAAAATTCCAACGGGATACTAAAGTTGAATGGATTTGTGATTTTTCTGGCTTGGTCCAACCAGCGAAACCCGTTTGTGAAAAAAATGGCGCAATTTGCAATTAAGGAAACAAAAAAAAAGTGATCGTTAATTACTCGAGAAGTAATTGACCGATGACGCTAAAATTATTCATGCATTTTTGGGTCAACATAGACATCATTTTTGAGAATTTTCAGCCATCTATGTGCGGTCATTTTTTAGTAAAAAAATAGTGAAAAAAACGTGTTTTTTTAACTTTCGGGACTATTTGCAAGTTAACAATTGCACTTAACGACATCTGTCAGTGCTCATTTTTTAGAAAATTTTATAAGGAACAACTTTCTCAATGCATATGCTATACTAAAAGTCAAGAGGAACGGAGATATTAAAGGAAATAGAGAAAAAAGCACTATTTTCGTCACTAATTGTCAATTATAAAATCAAGCACACCGAAAATTTGTAAGCAAACTTAGGGGGTTGAACTACACCCTAAAACGAAGCGATTCCAACAATAATCTCGCCTGTGCCCGAAAAATACACCCAAAACTCTTCGCCGTCTTGCCTATAACGTTTATATTGGGGTTTGAAGTTTTTACCATTAAAAGCCATTTATTCATAGAAATTTTGCGTTAACGGTGTGAGAGAGGGGTGGCGGGCTCATCTCTGATCAGAATAAAACTTGGGGCAATTGTTGACCTTGGTGGGACATAAAAAACCCCTTCGCCCCTGGATCTCCTACACGCACGCACACACCGGTAAAGCAAAATTCGTATGAATAAATGATTTAAAACAGTAAAAACTTTTAACTCCTATAAAAATGTTATGAGGCACTTGCGCCAAAAATCCCGTGGGGGCATTTGTGTCCTGAAGAATTATGTATTGATACGTTTTTCCGTCTCGCTATCATAGATAATACCTGAATAAGCCGCAAAATACTACATTAGAATGATTGGTTCTTCTTGGGCTTCAGAATAGCCAAACGTGTAGCAATGGCAGAGTGTATATGGGATATGTATGGATCCGCTTATAGTTACAAGCCCTCAGTTCCCAAATTATAATCTGAGAACCGGTTTAAAGTATATAATAAAATATTGCTGTCACTTAGGTAAATCGATCTGGTTTTTTCGGTTAGCTGAATGCGTTACGCTTTCATCTGTGTGTATAAAGACGTTTTACTTCAATAATACATTGGGCGTGTTTGGCCGAAGTAAGTACTTACTAAATTTAGTAAGTCACTTACTATACTTACAAAATTTTCGGCCGGAACACAAAATAAGTGCTAACGCAGTAAGCATGGCTTAATATAAGACGCCATTTTGCTTATTGTTGATATAAACAATACAGACAGAAACAGACCTGTCATTTATCCATTTGCAACTATTTACATGAATTAAATTATATTGATAAATTTAGTACTGTCAATTATATTCAGTCTATGAGATTATGTACGGGATATAACGTAAACCAGTGTTTTGAGTTATGTCAAGCCAGTAAGTCTGTCCTGGCCGAAAAGCGCTATAGTCAGCTTGTAAGATTTTATTTTTTGTATGCTAACTGGCTTACTAAGTTTAGTAAGTACTTACTTCGGCCAAACACGCCCATTGAAAATATAAATTGGTACTAAGTCCAAATAATCCTAGCTGTTCATGATAAAAAAAATCATTTGTTCATACAGGTGTACATTATCATTTCACGGACGTCGAATCAATGCGTAAAGCAATCGAAGCAGGTGAATTCCTGGAACACGCTACGTTCAGTGGAAATACGTATGGTACAAGCAAACGTGCAGTTGAAGCTGTAAGGAGTACAGGCAAAGTGTGTGTGCTTGATATAGACGTCCAAGGAGTAGAACAGATACGTGAAACTGATCTGAAACCGTTAGCTGTGTTTGTGCGTCCACCATCCATTGAAGAATTAGAAAAACGTTTAATTAAACGCAAAACAGAAACAAAAGAGAGTTTGGCGTTGCGTCTCGAAACGGCACGTAAAGAAATGAAATATGGTTAGTATTACAAAGTAGTTAAGTTAATTCGTATTGTTACGTATCAATTTTTCTTTGGAAATCTTTAAACTAATTAGCGAGTTGTAGACTAAATACATTTCGGGAATTTTTATAACTTATGGTTTGGAGAGTCTTAAAATGTTTTGGAATTTATTTTTTTCAAAATACTTTTTTTTTCCAGGTGAAACACCAGGAAATTTTGATTTTGTTGTGACTAATGATGATTTTGACAAAGCTTATGAAGTATTAAAGGAGTTTATAATTAATGAACTTAAGAAACAACAAAAGGAAGGTAAGTTTTTTTTATTTTCTAATAGGTTAAAAATTAATTCTTTTATAGGGATTTGACGCTATGACAAAATGAGAGTACAGCGAAATTAGACCGCACTTCCATGTCTAATCAGCTTATAGAGATTTGATGCTATGAAATTTAAAGTATAGTAAATTGTTATTTCACGATTAGACCACATCTCCCTGTCAAACGAGCAAATATAATAATCTAATGGTGTTTTCGGCATCGAGAACTGCCCCGGAGCAGGGCAGGCCAGGCCGAATGGGTAACTAATGGTTAAATAATTATATGTAATATTCAAAGCAGTGGCACTTCAAGCCGGTGTCGGACAGGCAACTGAATGGCGAGTGGTAATCTGGGCCTTTGAGTGGTACAGAGCTTCCTCCTAGCGGCCAAAGTGACCCCCAAATGGACAGGGGCGGCGATATGCGGGTGGGGCAAAATCGAAAAATTTTTGAAAAGGCAACCAGATAAAAATGCGGTAGCATTGAAGGAAATACCCTAATTATATATCAGCATTTTTTTGCCAGCCGAAACACGCGGGCCGTTTTTGCACTAGCAAATTAAAAAAAAAAAAGCGAAAATGCAACCGCTTCAAAATTAGTGAGCATACTTATTGACACCACCAAACGTTGGGAAAAAAATGCCATCCGATCCTGATGGGCAGTTTCAGAGAAACAATCCCTCAAAGTCGCCGGAAAACCCTTTTTTTCGATTGTTTCAACAATAAGTAGAAAAAATCACACTAAAAATTGTTCAAATCGGATGGCATTCGAAATTTATACTGTCCTAAGTACAAATAATAGTGTGTATCAATGCCATCCGATTTCGATTAAATTTACCCCTATTTAGCCACCCCCCAAACCTCATGAAAATAACAATAATGCCATACGCTGCAAAAAATTGTTGAAAATCCTTTATTTAACGACTGCTTGGACTTTTAAAAAGTCTGTGCTTGCTCATTATCTATTAAAATACCCCCTCCCGCCCGAACAACCCCCCCACCAACCCTTAGGACAATGTGGGTAACAGGACAGGGGGATGATTTTTGTTGGGGCGGGAGGGGGGATTTTAATAGATAATGAGCATGCACAGACCTTTTGCAGCGCATTTTTATTCGGTTGCCTTTTCAAAAATTTTTCGATTTTGCCCCACCCCCATATCGGCGCTCCTGTCCATTTGGGGTCACTTTGGCCGCTACCAAAGGCCCAGATTACCACTCGCCTGTTCGACACTTGCTTGACGCGCCACTGCTTTGAATATAAGCAATAAACAAATTTCTTTAACCAATAGTTACCTGTTCGGCCTGTCCTGCCCCAGAGCAGTTCTCGAACCAAAAACCACATAAGATTTTAACAAAAAAAAAATGTGTTCTATGCTTATGCATTAGTTTCCACGTAATACTCATTTTTTTTTGTAGGTATTAATGTTAACCTCAAGGCGTCTGATGAAGCAGCCAACAATACACAATCAAAATAGAGCGAGAAATATACTAAGGTTATATATGAATCCCAAGATTAAGGAAATGCTTCTAGAAGGGTGTGTAGAATTGCTCTTTTATACTTGGTTTATAATTTATTTATAAATATTTCATTCATTATTTATGCTATATGATAAAAAAAAAATTTATCAAAGGAAGAACTGAGAAACAAAATTGACTCGGAAGTATTTATCATAATTTTAGACGATTTTCAATGATTATATTTTTTTAAATTATATAGTAGCTAAACTGAAATGAACACTCGAGAATGATTGAATTAGATTGAGTAAAAAAGGTATTTTGAGTTGCTTAGCTTCTTGGCATAAAAATGATTTATAACTTATATATTAAATTTCATTTAAAATCATTGAGTTTACGCCGGTGAAGAATTGAGTAATTGAAGGTTAAAATTCAGATTAAAATATACTCCAATTTTATCAAAGACAATAGAATATAATTATGTTTTAACAAAAAAAAAAAAAAAAAAACAAGGTTACTAAAATGGTTATAGATAGTACAGGTACACTGATGGCCGTTTTGTTTTTATACACGCCAAAAGATGTCAAATTCAGTCCAAATCTCGATTCATTCGTTGTGTACATAATATAATTATGTATTAGATTATATATTTTGATGCATTCCATACTGAATGAAATCACTTTAAAATTATTTATAAATCTTTATAAAGCCGTCTTAAAATTAAAATCAATTAGAATTAGATGCAACAAGATTGCAGATATTAATCTAGTTTAATGGGGTAAAAATAAGTTTTTATGGAAATATTGAACTGTAGTCTCGACATTTAAAATCAATCTCATGACCTGAAAAATAATTGAACTTTCATGTTTTTTTATGTTTATTACTTTTGTATTTATACTGCTATACTGAGTTTATAAATATTCGTATTTTTTTAGTTAAATTTTCTTTTAATAAGTTTGCTCTTATTCTGTAATACCTACAGATGTTCACAGTCAATAATTTGATATTTTCAAAGTATTAATTAGTGAATTGCTTTAATGTACATATAAAAGCAGCAGTATTTTATCTGTTATAAAATACTTTTTTCTGTTACAAGAATTAAGAAGTAAATATTGTTAGTATGTAGACTATAATAGTTTACTATTGTTGTTATTAAAAACAGTAATTATCGTGTTGTAGAATATGATATAGTAATTGTTACCTACTTAAATATAGATTAAATACTAATTAATGGTTAGTTGTAAAAAATATAAATAATTAATTGTAAGCATTACTAACTTCTGTTGAATAATATTGAATTAAAACTAACAATTAATTTTAATAAGTGAAATATTAAACACTATAGGTAGGTCTTTAGGGTATTTTTAATGTGCGACGACAGCTTAAAATAAATAACACGTAAAATCTATATGTTACAGTTAATACAAGAAAGTAGTTAATTCGCGAATTAATCGGCTAATTACCCGAATTAACCAATCCTTGACGTTGGTTAATTAGGGTATTAGCCGGTTAATTCGCGAATAAACTACTTTCTTGTATTAACCGTAACATATAAACAACAAGCACAAAAAGGTTGTAATTAGGCATATTTTTTTTGCACTTGTGGAGGGAATAAGCATTTCTGAGAGTACTAACAATAAACCTGGATCTGCTGAAATAAAATTTAAATAGTTCGAAGAGTCTGAAAACTTGATCAACAAATACACAGCAAGTTCTAACAGTTCAAAGAGTTCTGAACTGTATCAACAAACACACCCAAGCAAAAAATCATAATTTTAGTGGCTTCATAAATTATATACCCCAGTTTACTGGGCGTTTGTTCAGTTGCCAGCTAGTCGAGCGTCTACAATATCTGTCTAGCTACCGGTCAGGGGTGCATTTACGCTTAAACTTAATACTCACTCACTTTAACACGTTTTCACATCATGTTATGATTTGTAAGTAATAAACCCCATTGCGCAACTACAATCCACTATTAAGTTCCTTTAATGTGTATCGCTATAATATAATATTAGCGGCCTGGTTTGGTTTCGCCTGAATTTATAGGTCACTGTTTTTTCATCGACTTACGTTGCAAAATTGATCTCCACAAAAAGCGCTTTTATTTTAATGAGATAATATATATCCTATGTCTATCCTGAAGATCTATTCTAAATATTGGTGAAAAAAAATTGAGAGCTAATGAGTAGTTTTGGAGTTATCTCCTACATCCAATATTAGTATAGATCAGGGCTGCTCAACCTATTAGTAGGTGCAATCTACTTTTTTTTTAAATAGTGTCATCGCGATCTACCAATATGCGGGAAAAAAATAAAAATCGCTTTTATAACGTTGCAAATATAGAAAGTTTATTAAACATTTAAGTGGGAACAAAAATTATACAATATCGAGTATAATCATATAAAAAAATAAAGAAACAAAATTAGGAATATAGTGAAGTAATTTTAATGAGATCGCTGACACTGTCCAGATTTGGCAATATTTTCAAAGGCGGCAGTATACGATGAAAGAGCTAATCGTAAACATTTTCACGGGGTATCATTGTAACCGTCGCAAATGACTCGTGACTTTGGAATCCAATTTGAATAAAAATTTCACTATACTTTGATTTAGTTTGAAAATTGAATTTTTGGATGTTAGAATAGATAAAGTATAAAGATCTACTTAAAATTACGCCGCGATCGACCGGTAGATCGCGATCGACTGGTTGGGCACCCCTGGTATAGATAAACCAAAGTTTCCATTCGCATCTGTCTGCCACAAGAACAACTGAAGGAATTTTAATGCGGTTTTGACCATTCAATAACTTATTTCTTGAGGAAGGTTTAAGGCAATAATAATTGCCCGCTCTGGCTTCGCCCAGGTGTAAATCAGATTGAATTTGCTAGCTATATCATAATACGTTGCTTAATACTGTTCCAACCTCTCTGCAAACTGTACTATTATCGTTACACTCTTACGCAGTAGCTAAAAAGAAACTATAGTTTCGTTTTTTACTGCGCAGGACCGTGACGATAATAGTACTGTTCGCAGAGAGGTTGGAACAGAGCTACTATAGCAAGCTGTAAATTGTAATAGCCCACAAACACTTCAAATAAATGTACCTGTATTCTTGTATATATTATATCTAATATAATAATAATAAATCGCGGGCAAAAGATATATTATATCTCGGGCAAAGCGAAACCAGATCAGTGGTTGCCTGAACATAGGCGGCAGCACCAAAAATACCCTAAAGGCCTAAAGCTGGATTTCTCGAAATTTCAAATAATCTGAGTCAACTTTGAATTTAGAATTGACTTTTGTCAACTGCGGTTATTTAAAAGAAACACGGCAGAAATGGATTCTGCTCAAGAAATAACTGATTGAACGAAATGTTCTTTTTTTTCTAAATTAAGAATACCTACCTACAACTAGCATAATTTATACATACAATGTAGTTAGGCCTTAACTATTTTTATACATAAAAAAATGAAAACTCAGTCACACTCTAAGATCATCGTCGACTTCCATTTTCTGAAAATGCTTCATTAAATCCAGCAGAAATTTTAAGCTAAGAACGTTTCTCGATTTTTTTTTCGAGAAAAGCATTTATCCTTTATAACATTATTCATGTTTTGTAAAGTTGGTTTGCATTAATTTATTGTAATTTTTTATCTGCATATTTTATTTAAGCTGTTGTAAGTTTATATTAAAAAAAAAAATAAATAAATAAAATCAGCGAATTTGGTAAAATTAATATTAGTATAGATAACCATATACCTAGTCAACTCTATAGTGTAACACTAGATGTGTAATTTTGAAATTTGAAACTGCACTTTTCTCAGTCGTGCGAACGAATAGAAAATTGTGACCCAGACATTGCACAAATTTGTCGCTCCTCAACCTTTGTAATCACTAATCAAACAAGATTTTGACATGGCTTCTGTCGCCTCCCTTGAGGTTTCACACAGCCCTGATTCTTTACATAGAATCAAACTGCACAAATCGTGCATTTACATCGTTTTTTCATTCCAAAGATGTTCAATTTTTTTTAGAGACTTAAGCCATCATACGCATACAGCTTTGTAGTCGTGTGAGTAGCAGTAAGCCGTGTTATCTGTATTGTGTAGTGTTCACAAGATCGCAGGTTCACCTCCAACTGTTATTAAAAAAAAAATTGAATTGAAAAAAAATTAAATTTTACTTAGGAGTCGGAGGCGGTAAAGTTAGGTACGCATGCATGAAAAGCAACTATTTGATTGGGGGTATATTTTTTTATGAAAAGAAAATTAAGATTCTAGGAAAAAAGTAGAAATAACTATTAATTTGCAACATTATCAAATAAACATCACTTAAGTATACGTAATATACTGTAATGAACTTATTTTCCCAGCAAATAATTAAATGATTTCGAAGGTTATTTTAAGTAAAGCATATTATATAGGAAATTTTACAAACATTACTCATATTCTTATGAAATAACTTGCTCTTTCATGGCACTACTTATAAACCATACAAAAAAACATGTCTACACAGGGTTGCATTCTATTTATAACTGTACCTACCTACCATAAATTCAAAATTGAAGGAATTAAGCCGCGTACTCACTTAATGAACGAATACTGACGCACGGTGAAAAACGTATGCTTTCGCTTAATGTGGACGTTAATAATTTGGTCGACGAACGCAAGCTTTCGGCTGCGAACAGGTTCGCTCACTTGTCGGTACATCAAAACGAAATCATCGAACGCTGTTTTTAAGTGTGTACATATTTCTATATGCATTTGGTTGTGCGCTGTTTTAAACAGAGTGGTTACCGGCGTGGTTGCGTTTATTTATCGTATATTTTATAATGGAGTGGAGTAATAAAATGATATTAAATCTCATAGACTTATACCGTGAAAACGAGAGTCCACAAGGCCACAGATGCCAATTATAAGAACAAATTAAAAAAAACTAGATGCTTGTAATAAAATTGCGAATGATCTAAAGTGTGATGTGGCTGAAGTAAAAAAGACAATTGATTCCCTTTTGCACTTGCTATTAAAGTTAATTCTTCATCAGACATTTTTTTGACGTGATAACGTCTTATAAATTGATGAAACACCAGCTGCACGCACGAAAAAGTGTAACGTTCCGCCTGACCCTGTGCGTGCAAGCGAGAACGCAGTATGCTTCGGCCCAAGTTTGACAGCTACTAAAATTTAGGTTATGTATTACGGAATACGTTATCACGTAAAACTATCGTCCGTAAACCGACTTTACAGACAACCATTTTTTTTGGAATGGCGCGACGAGAACTATAAACCGGCCGATCAACACCAAACGCATACGTTCGGTATAAGTATATGTAGACGTCAAACCGAATATTAAACGCAATGTTCGCATATTCTACCGTATGCGTTTGATTTTGTTCGTTCGTTCGTATTCGCTAAGTGAGTTCGCGGCTTTTGTCATATGCTTATACTTCACAATGTAAGCGGCATAGTTTTTACGCATGAGACGGGTATGCTTTAAATTATTTCATTGCTTTGCCGTGCCATTAAGTGACCCGTATCATAATGATGTCTCCTTTCATAGCTTTAACCCGCAAATTCGCTCTCGTTGATTTCGGTTTAGATATAGACAGAGACAATTAGAGCATGGCAGCGGAACGTATTTTTGGGGGGGGGGGCGTATAGATCCATATATTCACATGAACATCGTATTAAATTGAAAATGTCCAGAAAAAAATAAAATTGTGTAAAAATGATGATGACGATTCATTTTAAATTACAAAACAAAAGTGTTACGGTCCGAGTTTTTTAATACAGTCCTGCATACACAAGTATTCAACTGTTTAATATCAAACGTCTTTTAAGTCTTTTAATTACTTCATTGACACTTAAGTATATGTCCGAGTTCTTTAAAGCGATTCAAAAATCCTTTACCATATTATTATGTCATTAAAATCTAAGCAAATTTATTTTTATTTTTTTAAATTAGTTGATTGATATATAAATATACAGAATGTCTCAAAACTAACGGTAGATATATTGGGACCATCTTTGGCGGCGTTTTTGAATTGGAGAATAAACAACATTGTCAGTACAGTGAAGAAAAAACCGATTGGCTGGCGGGTAGTGTAGGAATATGTACCCTGATTTTTTAAAATTGTAGAAAACTTGTTTGTTTTTTGAAGTGAAAACTTCTTTAGCGGCGTTGTACACTTTTTTTGTAATGGGTAAAAAATGTTAAACTCGCGTCAGGACACGTGACCTGATCGAAAATTCGTAAGACGGATGGAGAGTAGAGGTAATATTCAAGTTTTCACTTCTGCCGGCACTCCCGGAGTGCAATTTTTTTTAAATATGTATTTATTTTCGTCTATATTTAATGGTTTGTTTTGGAATCGAAATTCTTTTAGTTCTGTAGTCCGTGATATTCGATTTCAAACACGTTAACCTAATATATTTTAACTGTCGAATCAGTTAAGTTCGTTGGTCGCCATTTTCTTGGTGAGTAATTAATTTTTTTCTTCGCGGCAGCTAAGGAACTATAATAACTATATATCCTTTATTTACGCGAGGCTTAATTACTGTTAGACAGATAAGTTACGAAGCGGGAAAATTACTTCTGTAACACTCAGGCCTACAAGCAAATATCCGCCTCTAGCAGTCTCTGCGCCCGCGTGTAACTTTTAATTTGCAGCCCCCCGTATAGATATGTACAGATAATGTTTTTCTGTACGTTTTCATTTTTCATTAATAAAGGGTTAATGCCGGTGTGATTTGCCGCTTCCTGACCGTGCTGCCCAAGAGCAGGGCACACCCGCTTACGGCGGTTCCGCCTCCAAGGATCTATTGTGCTTCCCTAATTACCTGTTATGCAGTTGGTCAGCTTAATTTAAAAAAAAGTAAAACAACTTACGGAACGGCCGTATCAGTTAAATGTATATTTTAATTATTATTAGTAAACATATAGTTCAAGATTGCTATTAATTGAAGTAAGTAGTCATTCCCATAATTATTATGTTGTTCCCTTTTAACTCGTTGGCTGGTTTAGTTTAACCAGAACACGTGACCGGTTGGAGTTCGAAGTAGTTTCAGTCTTTATTATGGTAAATAGCTGGAGGACGATTTGTGTATTTCTGTTGGGGTTTTTAACTCAATTTTGTGTCAATGCCGAAAATGGAGAAACACAACTAGAAGATGACTATGAATATGAAGATGGATATTTTATGGATTCACTTTCAACTGTAGATACCGTTTTTAGGTAATGAAATTATGTTGTGATCATTCTTAAACCTACAGTTTACAAGCTACACCTAGTATCTACCATTCTGTGTGGAATTAAAAATATTTTTTTTCCATCTTTGATTTATTTGAAACGCAAGAAAATAATACGTACCTTATATATAATTAGAAGATTCAGTGGCGTAATTATAAAATTGGGGTACCTGGCACACTCAATTATTGCTAATTGCCGTGTAAACCCCTGGAGCTGGAGGTCCCTGGCTTTTTACCAGTTCTACCATCCTGTAGTTCGGCCAGAAAATGAAAATATAACAAAATGTGGCTTCGCGATTAAGTCACACCTCCATATCAAATTAATATATAAGGATTTAACATTTGACGCTGTGATATCTGGTGGTAGAAAATGAAAGTATAAAGATTTCGCGATTGGGCCACGCTTCCATGACAAATGCCTATAAAAAACTATTAAATATTTGAATTAAAATTTCATCAACAGAGACGACAATGTGGCAGCGGCTGATAAACAAACGGACACCATACTTGAGTGTCCCAGCGACAACATTATCACCACTCGTTACAAATGCAACGTACGAGGTCAATGGATCGACTGCAATCGTAAACACTGCTGCCCCGGCTACATATTTATTGCTGGCAGGTAATTTAAATTAAAATTGTTTTTTTATTTAGCCCAGCATAGAGACAAAAAAATCGAAATGGCTAATTCAGTCTGCACCTATACAGGTACTCCTCGACTTACGAATGCTCCGGACTTACGAACAGTCGGATCAGTGGTAGTTAGTCCAATGAAATTCACCCACAATCCTCCCAACTCAACCCTCAATAACTGAATATTTTCAAAAAAAAAAGATCCTAGAGGAATGATCAAGGCAAAACAAATGGCCCTTTTCAGGGCCAACAAAAATCTATGACGAAACAACAACAAACATATGCATATATGTATTACCCAAACATCCTAATCTCTATATATGATCCGACTTACGAATGAGTCCTGAGAACGCAAGGTGTTCGTAAGTCGACGAGTACCTGTACATTGTACAAAAAAAGTCTCAGTAGGAGTATATAATATATACCAGCTAATCGCGAGTACTACTGAACGGATTTGAATGCGATTTTTACCAAATGGGATTGATTCCAAGTTGTATTGAAATCAAGTGTCAAAAGCGGCATGAAATATATTATTATACTAAATAATAATAAGTCGCGGACAGCTAATCATAAAGCGAGTGCAGCCAGACATCGAAACTTTCTTAAAAATTTACAATTAGGATTTAGGTCGGTACACAAAACGTTACGATTTTACATTTTATTTCGCCGAAGAGAAACAGAAATCACACAAGTGTCGTGAACAACGGAGTCGAATAAAATTCATCAATCGAGGTTCATTTTAAAAATTGATGTAAATATATTTTAGAAATTCTATATGTATTTCACAGATGCGTTTCAAAAGATCAAGATCCCTGTGAACTAAAATTGTGTGAACAGCAATGCACTGTTTATTTGCAAAGAATCATCTGTACCTGCTTTGATGGCTACAAGTTCAGTCCACAAAATCAAAAAATGGGCATTAAGCCAGTTTGTGTTGGTAAATATTTTTTTTTACTGCATGAAAATATTAAAGTAGGTACTGCTCTCATTATCAGAAACATTTTTGTCACTAATAAGTAATTAAAATGTTCGAAATAAACTCAACTTGAAGTATTTTATCATTTCAATAATTTGGTCAGAGCATTCTTCCTATTGGTAGATTAATTGACGGCGCCACTGTAGCTTATAAACTAATGCACGGATCAGCTATCACATTTATATATTTCAAAGCTATTATATATAGGTATATGTGTGTTTTGACAGTTGGTCTAATGTGATTAGTTCCGATTTTAGTTGTACGGTAGCGTAAATTCAAAACCCATTTAACAGAAGAATATCTAAATCTAATACACAGTCATATTTGTAAAGTGTATAAAAATCAATAATTTACACAGAAAAAACCAGTTTGTAATTCATTTTTGTTTTTCCAGATATAAACGAATGTGAAACAAATGAGAGTGGTTGCGAACATATCTGTGTCAATCAACAAGGTGGATATAGTTGTCAGTGTAAACCGGGTTACGTTCTCCGATCGGACAACCATACCTGCGAAGCGATTCAGCAAAGTCTCGCTTTTGATACTGTCGATTCCCAACCTGCTTCAAGAGATCGATGTTATGCCAGTTGCGATACCGTTGTTCGTTTACATGATAAAGTCAAACATTTGCAGGAGAAGGTATTCGATTAAATAGATAATTTACCTAAATATGTGACACTTGGATGCTAATATCATAGTGTATCATAGAAAAGTAATAAAAAGCTCTAAGAGATCCCAAAGTGTAAATTTGTACAAAAAATAAATCAACAATATCGACTTTCCGTACATTTTTCTCCTTTATATTTATATCAAAAATTATTTTTGCACGGGATTCACTAGTAGTGGGGTCGTTGCGTATTTTTTTAGCATCATCAGATACTTAGTTTATACCCAATCTAAAACGACGAAATATGCTGTAAGCTGGATTGCTTGAATCATAATAAGTTACAGCAGATGTCAAAAATTACTGTGTGAAACAATCGTGAATTTTAATTTAGCGAGATGACTCCATTCTGTTAATTTGAATTGTTTGTAACGTTTTTTTTAATTTTGTAGGTTCTAGCACTGACTACTGCCATTAGATTATCCAGTTATGCATCTGGACCACCAGGTCCTGCAGGTCCTCCCGGATCGCCAGGTCCACCAGGACCAAGAGGATTCCCAGGTAAATTTCAAGTGCTACAGATTGCAATACATGAACAGTATCTAATTAAAAAAGAACTTTTGAAATGCAGGTCCAGAAGGTAGTCCAGGATCTTCAAATATAAACAATGAGGTTATAGGAACACAAGACGATTACACATATTCTGTACTCGATACGTTTGTGCCTCTTCATGGAGACTCCACTTCGTTCTGTCGATGTAAAAGAGGACCAATCGTAAAATCTTTTTTATTTACAATCAGATTACGAGTGCTGTCTTCAGATGAGAAACATAAATAGCACATTTGTTTTCGCAGGGTCCACCGGGCGCTACTGGTCAATCTGGACCTAAAGGAGAACCTGGTGAACGAGGACCACGAGGCACGAAAGGCGATCGAGGAAATATTGACTTTCTACTTTTACTTTTAGCCGATGTTCGACATGATATCGTACACTTACAAAAACGTGTTTATGGAGAAAATGTCAAGTAAATATTATCTATCTTCTATACTAATATATAAAGCTGAAGAGTTTGTTTGTTTGAACGCGCTAATCTCAGGAACTACTGGTTCAAATTGAATAAAATTTTTTTTGTTGGATAGCCCATTTACCGAGGAAGGCTATAGGCTATATAATATTACGCTACGACCATTAGGAGCGGAGCTTTAATGAAAAATGTTGCAAAAAGTATCTCAAAAATAAGCTTCTATTCATGTGAAATGCACTAACTAGATATACTCTTATTAGTGGTGAAAGAACACAACCTCAGGTAGATCAATCGGTAGCGCATGAGACTGTCAATATCAGGGTCGTGGGTTCAAGCCCCACGTTGGGTGAATATGTTTTTATTTTTTTTTTTTTTTTACATTGCTTTCTTCTAAGGCTTACATTTAAATTTATTTTAATTTTATTTAATTCATTTAAAAAAAATTATTAGTTAAAAAAAGTTTAAATACTGCTCTTTATCGACAAAAACTTTTGAACGGTAACTCAGATCATCATGAAATTTGGACACAACATTCATTTCGGTAAACTAAGATGAATGTGTGTACTCATGTCCCTTCCTTCCCCATTCGTTCTTTTGCACCCGGGTGAAACCGGGCGGGACCGCTAGTTAATATATAGACCATTTTATTAATGTTGTTGAGAAAGTGATTCTAAGTTTAGAGCTATCAAAGTGCTTTTTTTCATTATGAAAAACAAAAATCTGAGATTGAATGATTTTTATTCATGTTTATAATTTTCTTGGTAGGTCCTTGATGTTTGAAAAAGAAATCAAACACAAAAACACGAAATTGAAAACTCGAAACTCATAAAGTGAAAATTCATAGACCGAGAACTGCCTATATTTTTAATCCATATGTGCTAATAGAACGTAGTTTGACACAATATTTTTTTGCACGTTATTTTCAGACCGCCAGAATTTAATTTTCAAGAAGCTCTGAAAAATTATCGAAATAAAGAGAAACAGCGTGTACAGCGTCAACATCAATTATTACAAGGTTTTGCAGGACCAGTCATTGAACGTACATTTAACGACGAAACTGGAAAATTCGATTATGAAGCAGATAGTACCGAATCGGCAGTCACTGATCACTCGGCGTTAGACTACGACGATGAAAGTGAATATGAAGACGACATGCAAAATATTCCTTTGTCTGATGTCTGAACAAATGAAACAAATCAAATTCATAAATTATTTTGTCATGTATAAATATCAAACCAAGAGATCACTAATCATAATTCAATGCAAAATTTCACCGATAAAATTATAAATAAATTTTTATAGTCTGGAAATTGTTTATGTCAGTGTTCTATTTAAACATTTTTATTGCCAAATACGTTAATTTTATATCGACTTTCATCTATGAACTAAGTTTAAATCTACTTATTTAACTGTATCTGTGAAATTACTTTGTTATTAAAAATACACTGGCAAGGAAGTTTTCAAATTGCGATTTTTTTATGTAGTTCTATAGGTATAAAGTGGCGGGCTACAGGGCAAATAACTCGTAGTAATCAGATCGGCGAATCAAAATTACTTGCCAATCCGGGCTTGTGCAAAGTACCTAATTTTGTTTTTAAATAAAATTTAGGCGTTCTCTTCACCCTATTTGGTACCTTCTGTCAGAGACGTGTTTATACCTTGTGGCGAAAAGGGCACTTGCCTAGAGCGGTTTAAAATATCAGAAGCAATGTTTAGAACGCAGAGAAAATGGAACCGAAAGGGAGACCAGCATAATATCGTCTACTCAGGGCACAAATTTTACAAACACATGTCTAGGTACTATACTAAAAACTGAGATCATTACTTAATTATTAGAACGTTTTGTTAAACCGAATTATATAATGCTGATATGACATTAGTGTAATAAAAAAATGTCAATAAAAATAAATAACCCCCCCCCCCCAAAAAAAAATAAAAATATAACGAATACGAAAGAATTATTAACTTACAATTTTTTGTACCCAATTTTGGAATAACTTCTAACTCGCTAATGCACTTCAAGTGATTTAGGAATTTAATTCTGAAAAAATTAACAAGAACAATAAGTAATAGTTATCTCTGTTATAGGTTAGAATCAACATTAGTACTTATCAGAACTAATTTTTATCAATTATAATGATTGAATAGACAACTATATAACACAATTGTATCATATCAGGCCACTCATTTAACGTGATAATCTACTACAGTGAACATCTTTTTAATTTAAATTTCACATTCAAATAACCTTTCAAAGTTATGTCAGGTTGTTCGAAATTCAATCCAAACGGTAAGTATTTCTATATTTATTCGAAGTTCATGTGAAGATTTATATTGCGTAATTTATAATTAACAATAATTAGTAGAATAGATTTTTTATTTAATAATATATTTACAGAGCATCAGCATGTACGATTTAACCCTTTACGCGGCGAATGGATATTGGTTTCACCACATCGGATGTTAAGGCCATGGAGTGGTCAAGTAGAACCACAATCACCAAGTAACATACCAGAACATGATCCTGCAAATCCTCTTTGTCCAGGAGTTACGCGTGCTAGTGGAATTGTAAAGAATCATACCAGTAGCCAGTAGGTACTGTAGCTAGGGTCATTGGCGCACAGGGCAAGATTTTGATTTCGCGCCCTCAAAAGTTCTTTGCTTGATATACTTATTACTGCGAAACACATTGCTGTTGCGCCAGGTTCTAGCTACAGTTCCTACAGTGCTGCAAATACTAGGGACGACACATTTCTGATGATACTGTACATTAGGAATAAAAAACTTTTTAACAAAAAAATTAAACCGCCGAAAAACTGAAAAGCAAAAAATAATAAATCTTTTTATTTAACTAAGTTCTATCTAAGTAGTTGAACGTATGTGACAGTCTAGTATATCTAAGTAATTTTGAGTCGGCGTCAACAATCCTTCGCCGGAAATCTCTGAGCGTTCACGAAGTTAATGTCAGCGACAGAGCAACCCGAACGGGCACACTGAGGGCACACGTCTTTGCGAGTGGTCGTGTGGAGAGCGCATGTTTGGAATGTTAATGTTTATCGCTGGAGATTTCACGTATCATTGTTAATTTGATTTGGTTATTTCTTTTAGTGATCTTTGTTCATTGATGGTTTGACGCCGACTCAAAATTACTTAGATATACTAGACTGTCACATACGTTCAACTACTTAGATAGAACTTAGTTAAATAAAAAGATTTATTATTTTTTGCTTTTCAGTTTTTCGGCGGTTTAATTTTTTTGTTAAAAAGTTTTTATTTTATAATTTTTTGTGGCTATATAATTTATAATTGTAATACACAACTCAGCATGAAAATCTGTGTATTTTCCCACCCTTAGGGTAGGATTTTTTTTCCAAATGTATATGAGACCAACTTTGGGGTATACCCTTTCCAATAAAAAAAAAGAATTATCAAAATTGGACTACGCTGTAAAAAGTTATGTGTGGTGATACATTACAATCAGTGAGGGAACAATCAATCATCCCCTGTTTTCCTACCTTTAGGGTTGGAATTTTTTTACCAAATTTATATGGGACCAACTTCAGGGTATGCCCTTTCAAACAAAAAAATAATTATCAAAATTGGACTACTCTGTAAAAAGTTATGTGTGATCATACATTACAATCAGTGAGTGAACAATCAATCATCCCCTGTTTTCCTACCCTTAGGGTTGGAATTTTTTTACCAAATTTATATGGGACCAGCTTCGGGGTATACCCTTTCAAAGAAAAAAATATTTATCAAAATCGGACTACTCTGTAAAAAGTTATGCGTGGTCATACATAAATAAAAAAAAAAAAAAAAAAAAAAAAAATATACGCGTCGACTTGAGAACCTCCTCCGTTTTTGTTTTTCGTCGGTTAAAAATCATAGGGGCCCCGGCAGCTTAAGTTATTAACGTCTGCTAGTGTAAAATTGTAACGTTCGACTGCAAATTCATTTTCTGATGGCTTTTTCGAATATTTTGTCTATCTAGACCGCGTTTGTCTGTTGTTTATCCAAACTTAACAGTGTACTTTTTGTGGGCTGTACTAAGGTTAATAATTAAGAACAATTCCCGTCAAAACCGACATAAACGCAGGCGAAAGGTGGTTTAAATAATCTAATTTTCTAACTGATAAAAAATATACAACTTGTATGGATTAACTTATTCAAAGGTCAGATACAAAATTCGGCATATTTTTTCATAGGTCACACCAAATTACGAATCAACGTTTGTATTCACAAATGATTTTCCCGCTTTACTGGAGGACGGTCCATCACCACCTGAAGAAAGCGATCCTTTATTTCAAATAAAGGAAGCTAAAGGCACATGTAAAGTGATGTGTTTCCATCCGAAATCTAACCGACAACTACCGATTATGACTATAACCGAGATTCGTGCGATAATAGATGAGTAAGCAGATTTTTTTGCAGAATATACTTATTATTTTTTTATATAACATATTTTAAAATACCGCTAAAGTAGTTTATTAATTTGAAATAGAATAATAACTGAAAAAGAGAAATTCTAAAAAAAACTTGTTTGTGTGCTTGCACTTGATTAATGTTTTACTTATGTTCATTTGTTATTCATACAGGTGGGTAAATCAAATAATTGTATTGGGACACAAGTATAATTGGGTACAGGTATTCGAAAATAAAGGTGCAATGATGGGATGTTCTAATCCACACCCCCATTGTCAGATTTGGGCGTCGTCATTTATTCCAAACGAACCAAGAATAAAAGACATTAATTTAAGACACTACTACTGTCAGCATCAACGCCCGATGTTGATTGATTATGTTGAGCGCGAAATAAAACGAGAGGTAACTGCACTTTTAGAATAAATACAGTAGGAAGGACGAAATGAATTGATATTTTGTCAATATGTACTTTTTTTTAATTATACATTGTGTTACTGGGGCGAAAAGTTGGCGTTTGCGTGTGAACACACGAGTCGCTACACTAACTTTCTGCCTGAGTAACACATAGAACTTATCGTAATAAGTGCGTTGAAAGAACAACACTAAATACTTACAAAAACTCCGTAAAAGGATACTTTTGCTCTGGACATGCGCGAGTTATATTTTGCAATCATTGGCATGCAAAAGCCAACTTTCCTTCCCAGAAACAAGTATGTAATGATGCACTCTTACAGTACGGGTGCATTCCTAAATTCGCTACAGTAGCTGTAGCGAATTTAGGAATGCACACTACATGTGTTACAAAAAGAAAATATATAAAAAAATATGGATAGTCGAAACTTAGCGATGCAAATAAAATTTACTGCTTTTAGGAACGGATAGTCTGCATAAATAATGACTGGGTCGTGGTAGTTCCATGGTGGGCTCTTTGGCCTTTCGAAACAATGGTACTTCCTAGAAAACAAGTACAGAGATTTACGGATTTAAGTGAAGACCAAAAGAATTCACTGGCTGAAATAATCAAACTTCTAGTTATAAAATACGATAATATTTTCCAGTGCTCTTTCCCCTACTCGATGGGATGGCATGGTGGGTGCACATTTTGAGTTAACATATTTATTTTATTCTCATGAATAGCAATCTTTTAATGCTTAATTTCTCAACCACTGAAGAATAACTATGCTTTTTTCCTCAATAATATTAAATATGTATAGCTTTTTTTATTATTTTTCTTTTCCGGCTTTTCAATATGGGGAAACTTCTCAAAAAATTTACATTTGAAACTAGTGATGTGCCGGATATCCGTATCCGCGGATATCCGAGGGAGAAAAAAGATCCATATCCGTTAGTTTTTGGCGGATCTTTTACCTTATTAATTTTCAATTCATAGATGAAATTTTATATATATAGGATTAGGTAATAATGAAAAACTGTTAAATTCTATTCAGATTATTTTTTATTTTTTAAAATCGTATTTGACACCTTTATATTGCAAACATTTATCGTAGTGAGTACCATACCAATAGTACATAACTCAAAGGTACTAAAAAACTATCTTCATAATGAGATAATGCACATCGATCTTTGGAAAGAGACAATCTGTTATGAGAGTTAACTCTTAAAGAGGTCAATAACTTTTTCCCATAACAGATAGTCTCTTTCCAAAGGTCGATGTGCAATATTTACCGCCGCGTACTCTAAGAAAGTTAAGATCCGTATCCGTATCCGCGGATCTTGAAACCAAGTATCCGTATTCAGATCCGTATCCGCGGATATACATTTTTAACGATCCGGCACATCACTATTTGAAACAAAAGATCGTTTATATGTATCTTGATTTTGGGAACTGCGGTATCGTCATTGAGATACAGAATTTTAACGTTGTGTTAAAAGTGGTTGTAAAAAATGGAAGAGATAAAGCGTGTGACGGTCAGTTTCTATAGCTCCATTCTCAGAGAGCTTGGAACAGAGCTTATATAGCGGCGCCATGTAAAAAAGAGATATTATACGAACAGGAGTTGTGTAGTTCGCGAACAAACTAGTTCGGTAGAGCGCTCTTATGTGTGAACTAGTTCGCAGTCAATTAACAAATAATTTCGGTAGTTCAATTATCTACCAGGCAGTGAAGATGGTAGACGAAAAAATGAATATTGTAGAATCTGTGCAATGCTTTTTAGGCGCGAATAGCGTAAGCTAAAGCGCCTATATGTACTCGCTTTGTCTGTACGTCTGTGAATCTGTGAATCTGTACGTCCCACTTTTTTGTGTCACGCGTACAGCCCAAACGCCTTGACCGATTTTAAAAAACTTTTTTTTGATCGATTCGTCTCCGGGTAACTTAGATCCTAACGTCGCCCGATTTTTGAATTTTGGCCCCAGAGGGGAGAAATTTAGGAAAAACGAAGTTTTTTGCTTATAGCTCGCTCATTTTAAATCGGATCGGCTCGAAACCTGTCTTAAACGAAAGAGGAGAAAATTTTACATAAGTTTCGTACAACAGAAAATGCCCAAACAGTTTTTTTATACACATTTATATAGAAATAAATTCAATTTGATATAACCGATGGCAAACATCTTTCGGTTATCTCTCTCTGTTGCACGGTTTAACATGGCAATTTAAAAATTGCGTATGTTCTGTCTTCAAATAAAATTGGTCGATAATATTATTTATTACAATAATGAAATTAAAAGATAGCATTTGTTCAAAAACGGATGCCGTTTCGAATATTTGTGAAAAGCAACGCCTTCTGAGTTAACAATTTGAATAACTAATTATTAGAACATAGGTAATACTTTGACAGAATATGCAAACGTCACTTTTGACATTTTTTACCATTCTGACACCACGGATGATCGGATTGAAACCAAATTTTGGGATGATGTTTGATATGCAAATATGAAGTGGCCTATTGATTTTGGGGAACATCGGCGCATGCGTAAAAGAATATATCTCTTATAATGTTGTTTTATATAATAATAATATAGTTTTTAAAACGGTTTATTCTTCTATCTATTTTTAATAGAAATTTTTGTAAATTTTTTGGGGAAAATCGGCGCATGCGCAAGAGATATATGCCGTCGTTGTTTTTTTTTTTTAATAATAGCGGTGTACTTTTAATAATAGTTTTTTATTCTATTTTACAAGACAGTTTTGTAAAATGTTTTTTTTGAGGGAAAGTCGGCGCATGCGCAGAAGAGATATAAGTTATAAAGTTGTTTGTATATAAGAATGGTATACTTTTCATAACGGTTTTTTATTCGATCTATTTTTTCAAGAGTTTTGTATAATTTTTGGGAAAAATCGGCGCATGCGCAAAAGTGATACATGCCATAGTTGTTTTTTATAGGGGAATTATAAAACGATCGAATAAAAAAAAAACTTGGTGACTGATGATAAGATACTGTTTTAATAATTTGAGATATTAAAATATATAATAGTTGTGTGACTAAATTAATAAGTGAGCGACTGAATTACTAAGTGACTGACTAGAATGCCTTCGGTAATTTTGAAGCAGATATCTTCAACCGATTGAAATGAAGATTTGTATACACATATAGTTTGGATGACAATGCATGGTTAGCTGTGTGACGTCACTCTAAATCCAATATGGCGGACTTCTAAATATGGCGGACTAATTTTATTATGCTTTCCTACAATATGGGTATCAAATGAAAGGGCTTGCTGAGAATAACTCGAAAAATAAAGTGACGTCACTCTAAATCCAGTATGGCGGACTTCCAAAGATGGCGGACTAAGTTTTTTATGCTTTCCTACAATATGGGTATCAAATGAAAAGGCTTACTGAAACTAACTCAAAAAAAAAGTGACGTCACTCTAAATCAAATATGGCGGACTTCTAAAGATGGCGGACTAAGTTTTTTATGCTTTCCTACAATATGGGTATCAAATGAAAGGGCTTACTGAAACTAACTCAAAAAATAAAGTGACGTCACTCTAAATCAAATATGGCGGACTTCTAAAGATGACGGACTAATTTTATTAGGCTTTCCTACAATATGGGTATCAAATGAAAGAGCTTGCTGAGAATAACTCGAAAAATAAAGTGACGTCACTCTAAATCCAATATGGCGGACTTCTAAAGATGGCGGGCTAATTTTATTATGCTTTCCTACAATATGGGTATCAAATGATAGAGCTTGCTGAGAATAACTCGAAAAATAAAGTGACGTCAGTCTAAATCCAATATGGCGGACTTCTAAAGATGGCGGATTAAGTTTATTATGCTTTCCTACAATATGGGTATCAAATGAAAGAGCTTGCTGAGAATAACTCGAAAAATAAAGTGACGTCACTCTAAATCCAATATGGCGGACTTCTAAAGATGGCGGACTAAGTTTTTTATGCCTTCCTACAATATGGGTATCAAATAAAAGGGCTAACTGAAAACAACTCGAAATAAAAGTGACGTTACTCTAAATTCAATATGGCGGTCTAAGTTTTTATGCTTTCCTACAATATGGGTATCAAATGAAAGGGCTTGCTGAGAACAACTCGAAAAATACAGTGACGTCATTCTAAATTTAATATGGCGGACTTCTAAAGATGGTGGACTTAGTTTTTTACCCCGGAATTGTTTTTTTAAAAACTCCACATTTGCCCCTTCCCGTTTCACTGCGAGACAATTCGCATTCCCCTTTATCGTTCACCCCGGAATTACAATTCGCATACCCGTTTATCGTTCACCTCGGAATTATTTTTTTAAAAACTCCACCTCTGCCCCATCGCGTTTCACTGCATATATGCTTTAAAGTTGTGTTTATATAATAATTGGGTAGTTTTCATTAGTTTATTTTTTTATCTGTTTTTACAAGAAAGTTATGAATTTTTTTTTCTAAACTCATAATTTCAGAAATATTTTGAAAAAAAAAATCTGTTGTTCTTTTGTTCTGAAGATGTTAGTTAGGTAGTTCTTTGTTTAATTTTTGCATGACATAATAACATATTACATAGAGAACCATGAAATTATTAAAATTATTTTTTTCCTTTCTGTGTTTCATTATTTTCAACTGTTATTTTTTTCTTATAAGTAATTTAAGTTATATTATTAAGCTCCAAGTGTCGTTAAATATATACACCGATTTTCAAACAAAACACCAGGGTATATGCTGTAAAATTTCGCGCCTTGTAATTCTTGAATTACTTGGGCATATACTCCCACTGGTTTTATTAGTTAATTATCCTTCCAAAAATAAACTAAGTAATTTTCTATTTTGATTTGACATTTCTGTCCACTACAATGTAAGTTTTATTGTTTGATTCTACTTTTTTTCTTGTTTCTTCGAACTTGAAGGAATTAGTTTGTGGAAGAATGATAAAATTGGGCGCTCGTTTTAGTGAACTAAAATATCCAAGTCTAATACAAACTGGCTAACACACGCCCCTTTGTCGATTACTATTAGATGCGGTATGCACTATCCAGTTCTTTTCTATCGTAAATTAGAACATTAAAAATTTGTCTTTGTAACAGGTGCACCGACCGGAGAACACTTAAAATCTGATAATATGAAACACTGGACATTTCATGGAATGTATTATCCCCCATTGCTGCGTTCTGCTAGCGTTAAAAAATTTATGGTCGGGTAGGTAAATGTGGGTTGAATTATGTTTAGCGTTTAAATAATATTGAAAAAACAGATTTATTATTTTTTAGGTACGAATTGCTTGCACAAAGTCAGAGGGATCTAACGCCAGAAAAAGCTGCAAAAGTACTAAGAGACCAATCAGATCAACATTATTCAACTGTTTAGGCCAATAATTGTCAATTGTAATTGTAATTTTAAATTTACATGTACAAAAGATATTATTTTAAATAAATTGGCGCTTACAGGGGTTTTAACGGTAAATATAAGTTAATATATAAAATTGACTATAGTGCGTTTATACAATTTTTATTTCAGAGACAATTTAAATGTTTTGTTTTCTACACTTCAAACACTTGAATAAATATATTTATTGTAAATAGGTACATTTTTAAAAGTTCCCAGTACATATAATAGGTCTTATTAAATATGACATTTGAAAATGTCAACTCACTGTTATAGTTTTGTAAGGATTTTATGGTAGCCTAGGTTACGTATAAAAATCGAATTTTAGGCACTTCAGTACCCAAAATTTGTAATACTGCAAAAAGTACATAAACTGCAAGAGCTTTTGTGTAACAAAAAAAA
The DNA here is from genome assembly GCA_963575645.1 of Xanthostigma xanthostigma. Classification (NCBI taxonomy): domain Eukaryota; kingdom Metazoa; phylum Arthropoda; class Insecta; order Raphidioptera; family Raphidiidae; genus Xanthostigma; species Xanthostigma xanthostigma. The sequence goes on from OY754464.1 coordinate 47,605,214, forward strand.
AAAAAAACAATTTTGTTTTTAAAGCAATTAGGTCGATATATACTTACACTCAACAGACAAAAATAATAATGAAAGAAAACATTGACCGAAAATTTAAGGTCATTAAACAGGCTTCGAAAATATCACGATATTTATATCAATCAAGACATAATATTGTGATATATGTTTGTAATTAAAATATTAATCAACGAAAGAGATAATGAATTATAACTAATAATATAACAGATAATAATAAATATGCTACATACACATGATCTCTGTCAATACTTTGTTTTGACTTCTGTATCAATTTAGAGGCATTACAATCTTGGGATACGCAAAATTTTGGAGGATTTTTTAAATAAATATTCATGATCTACATATATCCAATAATTCGTGATAATATATAACCTTTGAATCGTATTATTTAGTATTATATTAAAAGATGGCTATAGACATACAGATTACAGACTTGGCCGGTGGAGGGGTTGGTGAGAGTCGATGGAAATTTTCAACACCACCACCGTGCTCAGCATTCTCAAAAAAAGAAAAAAAACATTTTTTTCAAAAAGGGAATAACGTAATGCGCGTTTAACCCCGTTAGGGGGTGGCTTTTGGCCATTTTGGGAGGTTGCGCAACCCCAAACTGAAATTTTAATATCACCACCGAGTTCCGCATCTTCGAAAATGGGGGGGGGGGGAGTAATATCGTTCCGGCACAAAACATTTACATGTTCGTCCGACACACACGCCACTATTGATCTGAATTATTAATTTAAGTAAAAAATTAATGCAAAACGCGTGTTCTTAGCACAAATTTAACGAATATCTCGTTGATATTAATTAATTTGCGTTATATTAGTTACAAAATATAGAAATGCAGCGTGAAGCTTCAAAATAACACGAAATAAATAGCGCAACTTCGAGCGTGGATTGGTGGGCGAGGATCAACCGATCTGGATGACTTTTTTTTCAAATACTGGAAATTGAGTCTACTTTAAATAGTAAATTGTCTGTGGGGGTCTCAGATGCACTGAAAAGAGATGCGCACAGAAAAACCGGGCGCAAGAACTTTTGGCAAAGAACTTGTAACTTTGGACGCTAATAACTTTTTTCCAGTACATTGGAGAGTTTCACTTGATAGACATTCAATTAAAGAGTAAATCCTGACGAATCCAACGACCCCAGAACGATTGCTGTGGGATTATTAGAACGCGAGATATGAGCAATTGAAGAAAAAAAAAACAGAATCCAAGATGGCGGCGAACGGGGCAATTTGAAGAATGCGCAAATTGAGGGTTAAGGTCTCCATCGAAGACCCTTTCGAGTGAGCTACAAAAGAAAAAATGTATCTGATATTTTTGGGGCAATTCCTAAATGCACTGGGCTATATACCGAACGAACAAATATAAGAAAACGAAATTTAGTCGACAAAAAAAAGGTGTCCTGAGCTGCAAGCAAGATGTCTAGGGTTTTTTATCTAAGTTCTAGTTTTGAAAGTCTTAGCAACCCTATTTACATCTCGGATATATGTATATCTATTTTTTTTTTTGCTCTACAAATTTCTTGGCGTTTATGTATTGTTAATATTATCATTTATTTAAAATGTAAATACAATAATTTATTTCACATATATCTACGCAATACATAGTTTTTAAAAATAACAGACATGACATCAGCAAGGTTTCTACAACCTGAATATCATTTAAGAATTGAAGTTATTACATAACTAATTTCAAGTTACAATTCTCGACACGAGCTACAAACAAATAGAACCGTTTACACCGAGTTCTTCGAAGTTTTAAAAAACAGACAAGTTATATTTGTCTTTTTATTTAATAGTTAAAAATATTTAAAAATTCAGCTGCCAAATGCAATTGATTGTATTTTTTTAGAACTTTTAAGGTTACACATTTATTGGTCGTTAATTATATTGTTTTTCAAATAGGATTTTTTTATAACGAACTAGGCTTAGTAATTGTCAGTCTAAAATAACAAATAGTAGAACTTTTTAACAATACGTTTAAAACTAGCTGCTTTTTGTAGAAACTTTGGTTATAAGTAATTATCTGCAGGCTTTGACGGCCGGATCTTGTCCGCAGGCTGCTAATTGCCGATTACTACCTTAGACTATTCAAGATATCTCACTAATGAAATTCCATACCTAACAATAAGTGTGCGCTAAGCTCTGAACGGCAAAAGTTTTTGTTGGCAAAACAGAATTTTTCGGACACAACTTCGTGTTAGTTGGTCAAATTCCCAGACTCTTTGAACTTGATTTTTGTAGTTCAAACAGCCTTAAAAACACGTAGTTGCGTTTGAAGAGTTATGTATTGCCTACAAACACTAGCCTTCAGAACTTACCAACAAACACATCTCATCTGTGTAATACATAGATAATTTCCGTTTTGTGATCTCAAAATGCCCTGCCTAAGCCAGAGAACGCCTAAGCCACGGCGCATAAAAAAGGCAAATGCGTTTTTATATTCTTTCTATTGTTTTAAACTATGCTAGATACGATACACGTCTTCACAATACATTCATTTGTTTTTAAATAAAGCAATAAATAAATATCTAAACATAAAATTCAAACTTTATATTGCTTAAAAATATCACTATATGAAAGTTGGTACATCGCAATACTTCTTTTATGTAAATATTATTTTTTTTTTTTTTTGACACACAATCTTTTTCTTTCTGGGTCCCATCAAAGCTATTTTCTAAACACACAAACTATAAAATTTCTGTTAAAATATGATTGATACATTCAATAGTACATTGTGTTACTGGGGCAGGAAGTTGACGCTTCGCTTGACTGTTACACGAGTTGCAAACACCCGAGTAACATATACAGTACTTTTTATAATAAGTGCATTGAAAAATAGACCATTAAACAGCGCAGAATGCTGCCACTTTCGCTTACTTTTCATCCGAAAAGAATTTCCTAAGAGAAATATCTTACATTGATCTTTGCATGCGCGATTTATTTTACGTCATTGGCATGCAAAAACCAACTTTCGTCCCCGAAGACAAAGTATGCGATGATACACTTTCAATGCACGTATTACAAAATATATTTTTGTGTAATCAAAAAAATGTACTAATTGTCTTTTTGTTAAATATGTTATCGTTTTGTACTATAATTTAAAAAAAAAACAAACTTTGCCCTCTTAAAAGGTCGCTTCAATTTAACAATATAAGTAAATAACAAATTCTTGTTTCCAATTTTTTAACCTCGAAGGTGTAAAATTAAAAAAATAACTGCCAAGTGAGTATTTACCTTATTTTTTGTAAAAATATATTTACTTATAAAATTGAAACATACTAACCTATAAAAAATAAGTTATTTTTTAATAAAATATATACTTAAAATAATCGTTAAAAACAATAAATAAATTATATTACTTTATACACAAAAATTTAAAAATTAAAACATACCTCTTAGCGCTTTTGATAGCGAAAACACTAATCAAAATAATATTTATTTCTGAATTTCACAAATTAAACAGAAAATGAAACAAATAATATAAAAATTTGCATTGAATATAAACGTTTGCATTTAAAATGTAAACTCACTAAATTTTTTTGATGCAGCTGGCATTATAAAACATAAGTTTGACAGCTTTTCATATAAAATATACACTAGGCCGAATTCCCACAACGAAAGTTATGTTTTATTTAATTTTCTGAAAAATGCGTTCTTTACATAATAAATCTAGCTTCAAAATTTAAAAATTTTGACTAAGTGAAACAGTTTTATAAAAGCATTTTACGTTTATGGAAATTAGACCAATATCGACAACACTTCCTTACTTAAAATTATTTTTTTGTTAACTTTGATTCAAACTAAGTATATTTCGGCGTATCAATTAAACAAGTAAATTAAATTCGTTCAACCCTGATTCAGCAAAAATTTGCTGAAAATAATTGTTTCTTTATTTTCGTGATGTATTTTTTTAACTATATTCTATCAAATGAGTTATGGGTAAATGACTGAAATGAAGCGCAATATAGCTCCTAGTTCACAAAAAAAAAAAAAAATAATAATAAAGCGTCGAACTATGCAAACAAATACAAGATTATTTTTTAAAAGTGTAGTAATTTAAAAACTACACGCTTTTTGAACACTGAACTCCACCCATAACTGGAATGGGATTCATTTAAGATCAGATATGTAATAATTACAACCTGCGCACGGGGCTCGCGGACCTGCGCGAAACACGCAATGAATATGAGGTTAGGTTAGGTTTCCTAGAATCCCTTTATTGCTTTTACTAAAATTGTGACTGTTAATGTAGTCATAAAAGAAACGAGAGCTGGCGATGGCAAGCGAAATATTTACAGCGCACTAGCGCGTAGGTCCGACAGCCCCAGATCAATGGATATCGATTGTTGTTCAAATGCGAGCAACTTTCTAGTTTAGTTGTAATATCGACTTTTTCACATATGTTATACAAATATATTTTATATAAGGTGTGTTTGGTATGTTATTGTAATGTATATAACTCAGTGAAATTTACACTGAAAAGTGTACGTTAAGTATATAATCCAATTACCTACACTTTGGTATAACAAACGCAATAATGTCAAAAGTAGTAACACTTTTTACACTGGAGCACAATACCAAACACACCTAATATAAGTGAAAAAGTCTATATAACTCAGCGACTGAGATATTTAGTGTTCATGTAGATTTGGTTTTTACTATTATACGAAAATATGTCAATGTGATAAAACACTATTGCAAATAGCTTCACTTCAGTTTGTGTATTTTTCGATTAATTATTACACACGTTAGCGAATTTTTTTTGTACTTCAATTATTTAAAAGTCAAATGTAATAATTAGCGAATTAAGTTATTATCCACTGTCAATAAATAAATAAATCCGTGAACATTTCTGTTAGTGAACTAGAAGTCAGAATGGTCATTCTCCTAATATCCTAGACTTCGTTTTGACTTTAGTATAATGATTAATTAATCGAGTATCATATTAGTGACTTACTGCCAATTACTATTTTGAGTATTTAGACATTTCTGGTTGAACCATTCGATGCATTCCGTGACGTGAGTTCCGTATCGATATCTGCTGTCGGTAGATAATTTATGGTTTTTTGTGGAAATAAATCAGATACATATTTAGCCTGAAATAATTTATTTACTTTTAAAAATCACATTAAATATTTTTATAAAAGTATAGTATTCAATAATAATAAAAAAAATACAAACACAAAAAAATCACAGAAAATCGGGACGACTCAGTTACCAAAGATTAAAAAAAAAAAAAAAAAAAACAACAGACAAAACACATTTTAAGATTAGTATTAATCAAAATATTCAATTACCTATAATGTATATCAGAATAGTAGAAAATATTGAAACTGATGTTAAATACCAAGACAAAACAAAAAACTCAAACATTTTTTTTCCGAAACAGTTTCTAACACATACACACAAGTAAATTATTTGTACATATATTGTAGACGCTCGACAACTGAGGGCATTAGAGAACTATATTATTTGCATTCCACCAACCAAAAATTTAGCAATGGTTCGAATATCAATTTTTAATAAAATATTTCATATTATTTTCATTGTGCAAAAAATATTTTATAGCTTTATGGATAGCAAAACTTAATCTATTATTTTTAAGTTAAATTTAAACTGAATTACCTACTTTCAAATAATAACCTAAATTAATGTTGAGCATAAGCTATTATTAAAAAAATATGTAAAAAAGCCGCCAATTTATTTTTCTTCATTTGTTATCCAAAGTCAAATGTAACCGCGCGTTATTGAGGTCTGTCAAATAGGAGTGACTTAAAATACACACGTTAACCATGATATGGATTCCGTTTTCAAAAAACTTTTTGTTATTATTATACTTGCTTTATTTTTGTAATAAACGATTTCATGATGAACTTACACTGCTAGCATGTACATTTTTCCCTTATTCGAGTAAAATTTTCTGCCGCTAGATGTCATATACCCATTTGACAAATTCCAACACATTAAAATATATTACTTATAGTCGATGTGCGTTTTATTGTTAATAGGAGTTAAAATTGACTAAATAAGATTAGTTGACTAGAATAAACACATGCATCACACTACGTTAAAACATAAACTTATTTTTATAAATATTCAGCATTCGGCTTCATTACATGTCTACCAGAATCTTCAATTTTGATTTTGAGCAAAACAAAAAAATTTAGTGGATTTTTTGTACGCGAGAACAAAAAAGCATATTAAAAACAAACGACGTGTACAAGAGTCATACACGTACATTTCACGCACACAGCACAAAACAAAACTAGCGGACTATCACTATGATAAATTAAGAAAACACAAACATTATGTAATAGGTACTGAAAAAAAGTTGTGTATAATATAGAAGTCGTGTATGATCCTTAACCATTTTTTACTCTTATGATTATTGTGATTGTTTAAAATAAACTTTAAACATTCATTTGTTATTTACTACGTGACAAGTCGAATGCTTAAGAATTACAGAAAACTAAAACGCTAAAATTCGAACATTTTTCAGTAACAGAAGTTCCTTGTTTTTTGAGCAATAAAAGAAAATACTTTTTCACATTATTAAATTAATACAATGAACACGATGAAGTGTCAATAAATGCCTTTTCAGTTGTAAAAAGAAAATTATCATGTGAAAAAATGAAGGTGTTGATAAAATATTTCATTGAAGATATTAATTTTTTGAGTGTCAGATCGTTTCAGATTTTTTAACATAAATCTAGTCAGGAAAAGCTTACGAAAAACTGTTAAACTTTTTTACAATGTTTGCTCTTTGCAAGTTTTTTTGTTTTTTAAATCGAAACAGAAAAATTCATATAGTTAGGCAACTCATTTTCCAGTTGTTAAGGTTTGGTTGCGTATAAAATAATAGTTTATGAGCTACTTTTATTAATCAATTATTTACATTAATTTTTTTCGTAGTTTGTTAGTCTCCTATGCGTTCTTAACCACATCCGGTTCTGTGCGATCGACAATTTTTTTTTATTTATACAGTTCGACTGCTGTCGGCCAAACTGTATTATTCAAAGCAATGGCACGTCAATCCGGTGTCGGAGAGGCAACCGGATGGCGAGTGGTAATCTGGGCAGAACCCCCTGGTAGCGGCCAAAGTGACCCCAAATGGACGGGGGCGGCGATATGGGGGTGGGGCAAAATCGAAGAATGTTTGAAAAGGCAACCGGATAAAAATGCGGTTGCATTGAAGGAAATACCCTAGTTATATAATAAATTTTTTTTGCCATCCGAAACACGCGGGCCGTTTTTGCACTAGCGAATAAAAAAAAGAATAAAAAAAAAACTGAAAAGGCAACCGCTTCAAAATTAGTGAGCATACTTATTGACACCACCAAACGTTGGAAAAAAATTGCCATTCGATCCTGATGGGCAGTTTCGGAGAAACAACCCCTCAAAGTCGCCGAAAAACCCTTTTTTTTCGATTTTTTCAACAATAAGTAAAAAAAAAACACACTAAAAATTGTTCAAATCGGATGGCATTCGAAGTTTATACTGTCCTAAGTACAAATAATAGTGTGTATCAATGCCATCCGATTTCGATTAAATTTACCCCTATTTAGCCACCCCCCAAAACTCATGAAAATAACAATTGTATGCAGCGTATGGCATTATTTTTATTGTTATTGAGTTTTGGGGGTTGGCTAAATAGGGGTAAATTTAATCAAAATCGGATGGCATTGATACACACTATTATTTGTACTTAGGACAGTATAAATTTGGAATGCCATCCGATTTGAACAATTTTTAGTGTGTTTTTTTTACTTATTGTTGAAAAAATCGAAAAAAAGGGTTTTTCGGCGACTTTGAGGGGTTGTTTCTCCGAAACTGCCCATCAGGATCGGATGGCAATTTTTTCCCAACGTTTGGTGGTGTCAATAAGTATGCTCACTAATTTTGAAGCGGTTGCCTTTTCAGTTTTTTTTTTTATTCGCCAGTGCAAAAACGTCCCGCGTGTTTCGGATGGCAAAAAACATTTATTATATAACTAGGGTATTTCCTTCAATGCAACCGCATTTTTATCCGGTTGCCTTTTCAAACATTCTTCGATTTTGCCCCACCCCCATATCGCCGCCCCCGTCCATTTGGGGTCACTTTGGCCGCTACCAGGGGGTTCTGCCCAGATTACCACTCGCCATCCGGTTGCCTCTCCGACACCGGATTGACGTGCCATTGCTTTGAATATATATCTGTGCCCACTTACAAACTGGCGTTTCAAATCATTGACTAGTGTCGGACGCATGTAGACTTTGAGTAAGAAGTTTCATTTCTGTAGTAACGGCCTTACAAAGAAACTTTTTACTATGTGAGTATTGCATAAGAAGTAACACTCTCTTCGAGCATTGGGGTATACGCGATTTTTTCTATTGACACAACATCTGTTTTAATTTTCGCTATTAATAAAAATTACTCTATAAATAATTCTATATAGAAATTTATTTGCTTTCAATGCAAATAAATAAATTATTAAAAAAAAAACACTTGAATATTTAATTTTTTCGACACCCTCTCAACGTGATGAAAGATCTCATTCGTTTGTTTTTCGTAACGGGAGGTAAACGTCTGTTTCGTGCACAAATAAATCAGAGACATAGTTAACCTGAAATAACGTGCATTTATTTAAATGTACAAATAATACAAACTAAATACAAACATGCGAATAATTATAATATTTTAATCGAGCATTTAGGTTTGCAGTCAAATTTTAAAAGCAAAATGGTTTTGGATGAGATCGCTTCACAATCTGTAATTTTTTGATAATTCCCCCTATTTTTAATTTAGTACAGCTTGTTTAGTGTCATAAGCACAAATGTCTTTTCTATTCAGCGCTATTTTATTTTTCAATCAATACACTCGGTGTTGACTAGTTATGGCGGACATTTGAAAATACTGTTCTCTTTGCTAGTGACAGAAATTATAATTATCACAAGTTTTGCGTACAGCGTTGCTTGTGCCTTTGGATTTGTCAGATTTTTTTTATATAATATCGAAAGCATTCACGATAATGGTCAATGCGATCGTGAAAACTAAATTTAAATCGGTGAGGCGGTTTTCAAGTTCGTCGTGAACAGACAAAAATATAATTCTTTGTAAGTACGCGTGTTCAAATGGACTTAAATTAATGAAACTTTTTTTAAATATTTCTTATGATTCCAGAAGTCTTATAGGCTATGTGCATGAAGCCTACTAGCGCCGCTAGTGGGTAATAGAGAATATTATCGAACTCACTTTTTATGGAAATCGCGACATGTTTCTATGGTGATAAGTCAAAAACTTTAGTTGGCCATTATGTGTAAAAAATGTAATAAGGAAATTTATACAGTATGTAAACACGTAAGGTGCACATAGGGAAATTAACATTGGGAAAAAATGACTGGATCAGAGTGAGCCTTGAAATCTTGTTTTTCAATTTGACAGATAATATTCTTTTGCAAAATGAATGTGTATTTTACCAAAGAAAATATTCAAATTATTACAGCATAATCGGACTTTTTTTATTAATGGGAGATTAAATTCCCAAAAATACTTAAATATGGTGCGAGATCAAATATCTCCGCCTATTCGTGTTGAACCTAAAGACATTGGGTCACTGATTTACCAATGCGCATACGTCATATCAGATGGAGTTGTTTTTTGTTTTATTTTTGTACAATAAAATTAAAATAATGATTTATAAGAGCTTTTTATTATTAAAAAAGCCAAGCAAAATAAAAATAAATCAAAATAAAATAGAAATCCTCAAGATTACCACGATAATTCAGTAGAAATACTGCGACAGCCCTATTTTTACCCCGAACTGCTAGTATTATATAAGATCAATAAAAAAGTTTCGAGCAGTCATATTACAACATTCAAATTACACATATTGTGTTAAATATTAGGTCGTGTCCACTACTCTTGTTTGAATTATTTGATGTGAACCAGTGCTTGATAAGTTAATTTTGCCGTTCCAACGTTAATTAAAAATTGTCCTTATATTTAGTATTTTAAAATTTAATTCAATTTAAAAATTTATCGTCTGAAAAATCCTGTTAGAAAACGAAATTAGAAAGATTTTCTGTTAGAATTTTAGTAGAGACAATGAAACGACCTCATCGTGATTAATATAAGACCATCACCGAAAATTAATGATCAAGGCCGTGCGAAGGGAAAATTTCACCCATTATTTTAATGCTCCTTACCCTTCGTAATGAATAAAAGGTGTATTTGTTGGCAAGTTCTAGAACGGTTGTAGAACTCCTTGGACAATTTATTAGAACTGGATTATAGGTATTGCAAAATGTAAACATACCCTTTAGAACTGTCAGAATCAATTCAGAACTGAACCAACAAATACATCTAAAACAACGCTTGTATTTTATTACGAGAGATTCTTTAATAAGAGACAAATAGAGACCTATGACTGGTTCGATCTGCATTAAAGAAAAAGGCAGAGAGGTTGTAGCAGCCTGAAAATGGTTCAATTTACATATCAGAAAAAGATCGCAGCAGCCAGCAACATGTGAATAGTTCGCTCTGCATCAAAGAGAATGATAAACAGATAAAAAATATTTCTTTTCTGTAATTTTGAAGAAAACTGGCAGGTCGTGTTCAATCTCTTATTACAGAGTCTCCAATTATAATTGTGATAAAAAATATGATTAGTTAAAAATATCATAAACGAGTTGGTGTATGTAAAGCTTTTCTCAATAATGGTATTTTCTCCTCGTTAGCATAGGGATTTATTGCATATTGTGAGTCAGAACTACAATACTTCATCTGAAATAATTTAAGTACTGTCATCTATCGGCAATTTGCGCAACCAAGTTGTTATGTTTTTTAAGATTGCCAAGCTTGAAATATAAAAATTTTTATATTGAAAAAAATATATATATCTGAGACCAAGAGGCAGCAAAATTGTTTTTTGAGTAGTTTTTGAAACGCTGAAACGTTTATTAGAAAAATACTTTGCGACTAGGCGCGTGTGTATGATAAAGCAATTGAACGATCGAACTATCAGAGAGTAAATAACAACGGTGTTATTTCTATCCGAGAGTTCGGTTGACCCATTCACGCGCGCCTAGCCTAACGCGAGTGATCGGCAGTGCTGTCTTTTTTTATTGCAGTAAAAAATAGAGAAAACTGAGTCAAGAATTTTGCTTTATGCTCGCAGATATACAAAACCATCATTCCATTTTCTACAACGCTTCAAACACGAAAAATGAAAAAAAAAGGCCTCCACCATTACAACAAAAACAAAAGATAAAAAAAACACGAAAAAAACATTTTTTCTAACAAAGATATTTTTCTAAATCGGTATTTACATAACACGATCGTAGATTTATGTGAAATATTGCATATGCTACAAAATCACAAAGTGACAAAAACAATTATTGCATATTGCGTAACTAGAGCAGAAAATTGACAATTCCAAACGAGTGTGACGTTTGTCAGGTAGGGTGCAGCGAGAACGGCAATTACACGGGTTGCAATGGCCAACTTTCTGCTCGACTAACACACAGTACTTTTTGTAATAAGTGCATTGAAAGATCAACATTAAAACAAAAAAAAAAAAACACATCTTAAAGGTATATTGTAGGTTGAACGAATTGTCAGTTATAGTTTACAATTATCGCGCAAGATGGCACCATTTTCGCCTATTTTCGATCTAAAAAGAATTTCCCAATGGGCAGACAAAACTTTATTTTTGGTTCGATCGCATAGGCTTTAAATTGGTGTTATTTCTTGAAAATGTAAGCCATTCACATATACCTGAATTTAAAAAAAGAAGGGTTATGGGTTCGTATGGTGCAAAACGCATTTCTTTTAGAAACTAGGTCACAAACCAGACGAACCTTCACATTTGATCTTTTTTTGTTAGCTATAATCGAGTGCTTCTAATTGTCATTGATCACATTGACTTTTGTAGCATAACGGAACATCCAAACGGAAAAAGTTTTTTTAATAATGTATAAAAGATGTTTCTTTTAATTTTGAAAGTTGGGCGCCATACCAAGTCTTATGAGTGCTATAGCGAATGAATCGCACTATAGTGTGGAATAGCGCTCAATAAACAGTTCTGTATTAAAATAGCGCAAAAAAAGCGTTATTTGAAGTTTTAATAGTGCTACAGCGATTACATAACGCAGATATAGTTGCAATCGCGCTATTTTAGAACAGCACAAAATAAACCGTGCTATAGCGGAAATCAGCTGGTTCTATAACGCTAACATGAGCCGCGCTATAGCGAAAGAGCGTAAAATAAACCGCGGCACGTCTTTTCAGCAGAAACTTATTAGGTTTGTTCCAAGCAGCCAGTGAACGGTTTCGAAACCGTCACCCGCATGTTCAGTAGGTAAAACGTGTTCTAAAATCGCCATTAACAGCTTCGTTTTACCTACTGCGCATGCGGGTGACGGTTTCGAAACCGTTCACTGGCTGCTTGGAACGAACTTATTATAAAGCAAGGGTGCGCTTAAAATTAGATAGCGAATCAAAATTCAAACAGATTAAAAGAAGTCAAACCAAAATTCATTACTCCAAAATGCAGTCATCCAAAATATGTCGTAGATAATATTATATACAAAACCGTGTCAGGGCACAAGGCCCATCGTCTTGGGTAGAAGGACTGAGGCCTGTTACTATAAATTATTTAGTCTTAGTTTTAAAAATTATTGTTTTGTCAAAGAAGAATTTTTAGCGCCCTGACATTATTTTTTTTTAGGAGGATAATATTTGAACACTTACAACAATTATGGCGACGAGAGATCCCAGGAATGAGCCGGAGAGTACGTCGCTCCAATGATGTTTATAATCTGACACTCTAGATAGCGCTGTATAAAATGCGAGCATCAGTGCCGTGTATTGCAAAATGTGACGCAATAACTTTGAACCACTCCACCCAAGTCGGGCCTGGAGATAAAACTGGAACGACAATGCATATTAATTATGTACGAAAAATTACAGACATTTCCAATATTAGTGTGATTCATGAGTTACACGTAGCGCCATCGATCAACCATGTTAAGAGCCTTTACACTCGAGATTCATATACGACATACATAATTATAATGGGGTTTTACTGCTTCTTTACAAGACTATAATAACTCACATGGTGATAGATACGGGGTGGTGTATGGAGGTTGACTTTTATAGTTATTTTACCGAGGAAAAAAATACGACAATTAATAAAATAAATATATGTTACGGTCAATGTTGACAATGCCAGAGTCACATCGGGCAATGTCCGAAATCGGACAAGGTTAAAAAAATAGATTTTTTATAAACATGAAACGCTGACATTTGATTGTATCTTTATCATGATAAGTTAGAACGCTTTATGGAATTTTTATCACTGATATCAACTATTGAAGAATATATTTTTCAGTTTTCAAATAGTGTCTTGAATAACTCGAACAAAATATTTTATAAGCACTTGAATGAAACACAATTGAAACTCACTGAAAATTGATCGACTATTACGAGAATTCTAAAAAGAATGACAGCGCTAGAACTTACCAACGTCTTATAAAGCCGAATTTTGTAATAAATGGAATGTTTTTGTATTTGAGTAATAAGAAGATTATGAGTAGATCAGCTTAAGAGAGAGCAATAAGCATATTTTCATTTATTAAAATAAATAAAATGTGTGAAAATAAATTATCCGTATAATTTTGATTTTGATTTTTATTGCTGGAATAAATGTGAGTTTTGAAATTTAATGCATTGAGATATATTATATTGTTTATTGCTCATATCATATAAAAAATAAATAAATTATACGTGTTTTCAGTCGTCAATAATTGTAATAGAAAGCTGAAAAATATATTCTTCAATAGTTGACAGCAGTGATAATTAAATATTTTTAACAAAAAAATTGAACCGACTTCAAAATATGCACTAAAAAGTAATAAAATAATAATTACAATTATTGTTATTGTTGGAGTCGGTGTTATTATTGCTAGGTATATTGTAGTGTTTCCTTGGCTGACACCGACTCCAAAAATAACAATAATTGTCATTATTATTTTATTACTTTTTAGTGCATATTTTGAAGTCGGTTCAATTTTTTTGTTAAAAATATTTTATTTTTCTCTTTTTAGTGTTAGATATTTACTCAATAAATTATGCAGGTATTTTATGAAGTATTGCAATGGGTAAAATTTGAGAGTTTCCCTCGATTTCTCCGGATTCGACCATCAGATCCTGACTTGGTTCCGATGGGACCACCTCGGAAGTGCACTCTTTCGAATAAAAAAAGAATTATGAATATCGGTCCATAATTGACGGAGAAATCGGTGAACATACATAAAAAAAAAATTACAGTCGAACTTTTTGAAGTCGGTTAATAAAATTCCATAAAGCGTTAATGATAACTTATCATTATATGGGGCTTGTAATAGTCTAATAGAGGAGCCGTGGAAACGCCAGGCACTGCTAGTAGCATCAGTAACGCCATTAACATCAGTGACCTGAGGAAGAACTAAAAACTAAATTTGACCTTGAACGTCAAGTGGACTATCTATAAAACTATCTAATCTATGCTTACCACTAAGTACAACATTGTGTATGCAGAAAACGATGAATGGCCCGAAGGAAACGACAATCTGAAAAAATAACAATTTTTGAGAAAGTAATTACAAATATCTGGAGCTGTTTATTAGTCATTTTTTACCATTCCAACCCACAAGTGAGAAATAGTACTGTTTGAGGTGAAAATTTCAATATTTTTTTGTTTTAAGGTCCCCCGAATTCAAAAAACATATTTGTGTAAAAGTTGTGCGTCTGTTAGTCTGTGAACACGATACAGGTCAAACGGATGAATGGATTGAAACCAAATTTTGGAAGGATGTTTGATATGCAAATATGAAGAGCCCTATTGTTTTTGGGGGAAATCGGCGCATGCGGAAAAGAGAAATATACTATAACGTTGTTTTTTATATAATAATGGTATACGTTTCGTAACGGTCTTTTAATCTATTTAAGTTTAAGTTTTGTCAAAAAACATTTTTTCCTAAGCTTTATAGATTCGGAAATATTTTGAAATTAAAAACATCAGCTCTTCTTTTGTTTTGTAGATCTGTCAGAAAGAAATTAGTTAAGCATGCCTTGATTATTTTTAACATGACGTGGAACATATTATAACAAATATCATAATATTCAATACTAGCCGTTAATTGGCTGGAATTTTTATTAAATACTAGCAGCCCAGTTTGGCTTGGCCGGATTTGTAGATTATCCATTAAAGGTAGACATATTTCGGACTTTCTAATAGAATAATGGCTAACAGCCGCTACCCGCGGCTTCGTTGAGACGAAACACGTCAGCGACAACAGTAGCGGAAACTCCGGCTTCACCGTATTACAGTCTTGACTCACGGGGCTGAGCTCCGCACAGCAATGACAAGTCTTCTCTCGCGAAGCAGAGTCCCACTCGGCAAAGACAACAGATCTTACTTTATTTAACTACAAAAAGACATTTGATTCACGCGCCTAAGTAACCCGAGCGCTAGGGGACGTCATTCGTAGTAGAGTTAAGGTCACCTAAACATCGTGATGTCAGTGTCGTCAATATCAATCTGGGTGTATTTTTATGATCACATGACTTTATCTGAATTAATTTTTTTATTTATTGCAACATCGTTTTTGATCTGTAAACATTTTTACGCACACTCCCTCCAAAAACAATATACATATACTTACAGTACAATAGCGATAATATGAATATGCACTCTTATGAACGACTGAGTAATATGAACATAATATTTTTTCCATTGACCACTCTGTAGTATGAAGTATGAACAGCGTATAAGGTCGATGATATGAACAAGAATAAATTCGTTACAGCCTGTTTATTTTTTAACTTCCCGCTTTAAAAAAAAAAAAAATTTTTTTTTTTTGTCAAAAATCGGGAAGTTATTGGTTTCACCCCGATTTTCGAAAATCGAGTTTTCGCCAGATCTCGACGTTTTGAGGTCCTAGGAAGCTATTGAAACTATTTTGGCGATGATGTCCGTAGGGCTGTATGTGTGTGTGTGTGTATGTATGTATGTAAATCTTTTATATCTTTTGAACGGAGTGTCCGACTGAAACGCGGTTTGCGGCATCTGACGTGATCTTGGTGAACTTAGACTTCTTGAAAATTTGAAACGATTCGGCCCAAAAAATTTTGAGAAATCTTAAAAAAACAAGTTTCAAAAATTTTTAAAAATTTGTTTTTGTAAAATATTTTCTAAACTACTAACCCGATTAATTCCAAAATCTAATCAGCTCTTCTCTTTAACAAACTGCGTCGATTTCCGCAAACCGCATCAAAATCGGTTCATTTGTTCACGAGATACCGTGAACGAAAAAATCGTAAAAAAGTGTTTTTTTAAAATGACTTAAAATTGTTATCAGATCGATTTTTTTGTAATAAATTACTTTCTTAGGCTAAAAAAACTGCGTCGATCGCCGCAAACCAGATCAAAATTGGTTCATTTGTTCATGAGATAACGTGAACGAAAAATTAGGAAAAAAGTAATTTTTTATAATTACTCGTAAAATTCTTATCAAACCGATTTTTTTGTAATAATTTACTTTCTTAGGTTAAAAAAACTGCGTCGATCGCCGCAAACCGCATCAAAATCGGCTTATTTGTTCATGAGATATCGTGAACGAAAATTTCGTAACAGTGTATTTTTTTGAGCTCGAAGAGCTAAAAAATAAACTTCTTGCTATATATTTATATATTTTTGAGCGTTTTGAACTCGAAAATAGCGGGAAGTTACAGGGATGGCCTGCAGGGTCAAACTTCTTTTCAAATTTTTTTTTTAGAAAATGCCTTTTACACTCCGCTATATTCAGGATTTTTTTCGATTTTTTCGAAGTAGTGTAACAATATGAAAAAAAAACTAATTTTATATTAGGTATTCCACCACTTCGAAAAAATTGAAAAAATTCCCGAGTATAGAGGAGTATACTTAAAAGGCATTTTCTGACAAAATCTGGTGAGTGATCAAAAAAATGATTTGAATTTTAATTATTCTCTTAAAAATTTTAACTTTAACTTTGAATAACTTTTGACGGAGTGAATTTATCGAAAAATTAAGAGACCATTTCTGTGGAGCGTTCAATTCCTCATTGCTGTACGTTCATTTATTTCGGAGAAAAAAAAATTAAATGTAACACATATTCACAGACAAAGCGAGTACATAGGCGCTTCCCGCTAAAGCTTGGGTCACGCCTAAAAATATATCTTTTTTTAGCGCAAAAACTAAAAATTTGGGGAGCGAGCGTAAAAAAAAAACAACTTGGGAAATAACGAGCACCCTAATGTATATGTTTCTTGCGAACCTCGATAATATAAACATACCGCTAGAATGAACTCCTCGGGATTTTTTGTGTTCACGTTACCGAGATTGTACTACTATACTTTGAATTCTATGGTACTGTACATTACATATGAGGTTAGAGTGGATTCGTGAGTTTTTACGAACAGTGAGACACTTGCAGACACGTGCGCTGTCAGAAAATTTCCCCGGCGGGGGCAAAAGTTAGTTACTTAAGCAAGGTCCTGCATCAGACCTACACCCACAGAGTATGATAGATTTGTCACCCGCACCTTCGAGAATTTAATGTCAAATTCTGTACTAGCGATTATGCTGCCATCTGTGACAATTAGTATGAGCCATTGACAAAATCAAACCAATATCAGAATAATTTTTTTTCAGTTTTGACTTAATTTACAAAACATATTGTGATGTAAAAAAAACCTACCTCATGTCTTTGATCAGTTTTTTATTGGTATTCTGACATTCAAATTCTTCTATGTATTTATATTTTAAAGCTGGATCGGTGCAGTTAACATTCGGATTGCATACGGCATAGAAATGAGGGCGCAGTCTTCCTATGCTGTATTTAGCTATGTCCGTGGACAGCTGCGAACAAGCTGCTCCAAATCCGAATATTCCTATGGCGCAATAGCTCTCCCATACCCATGACGGTATCGTGTATCCAAACAATTGGTAACTCTTCTGAGAAGGAAGTGCGTACGATCTTACCAGTTCCGTTATTAATATCTGAAAATTGGCAAACATTAATGAAATGTAGATTAATTAAATATAACGCATACGTTTATTTGTTTGCTAGTTACACGGAACTCTTGACGCGCGTGTTACACCCACGATTGACCGTTTTATTTTAAAAGTTATGTTTCAACATAACATTTGTTACCAAAGCAAAATGCAAGGGCGTAGTGGGGGGGAAGGGGGGAGTCGTAGCTGCCCCCCCAGGATCATAATAATAAAAAATAAAACTGTACGAATTTCTGCCTAAAAAATAAAATTTAGAAACACTTCTAAAAAAAATTTGTAAAATTGGTTTGGAAATTGATATTTTGCTTGGCACCTTCCTTTGTGAGTATTCTTGTGTGATATTAATAAAACTTAAAAAAATATTGATTTTTTTTGCTTTACCCCCCCCCCTCCAAATAAAATATCTACGTCCTTGGCAAAATGGGGACAAAAAAAACATGCAGCTTACAATTTCTGTTATAAAAGTTATTTTATAAACGCATTGTTAAACGCTTTGCGGTTTGCGCAAAGCGATAAATTTGTATTGTATTTGTATTCAAATAAAAAAGTTACTATAGTTATACGTTATATTTCAATTTCATCTACTCACCACAGTTATCGGTAGTCCCAGCCCTACGATGTAGAGCCAATGATTTGCTATTGTCGATTCATGGAACGGATGTCTTAGCGATAGGTCATCACAGAAGAAGCCTCGTTTATATGGAGTACCCCATAAGTAAAAGAACAATATGGGAAAACCAACTGAAAATAAATATGAACAGATTATTTAACAGATAAAAATTAGATAGCTATAATATAACTGCTGCCATCTATGCATATTAGGTAAGTTTCTTGAGAAACAGAAAGAAATACATAATATGGCAGAATCTCGTTAATGGCAACAAAAACTTAAATGTGAAAAAAGGAGCCCAGCGTGATACCTAGAAAGAACAGTTTCGCCAAAAAATGGATTGAGGTCTAAACGAGTGCCAATCATTTAGACATCAATTCTTTTTTTAGCGAAATTGTTCTTTCTAGATATCGATCTTGGCCCCTTTTTTCACATGGTAGCTATGAAAATCATTAATGCATTAGAGAAAATCGTTCTACATTAAATGCATACGAACCTCCCTTGGGCGCCGGATTTTATGCGAAACGATTTACTCTAATGCGTTAATGATTTCCATAGCTTCCATATCAACAAAACTCATGAATATATTGCGCCTTTTCCCTGTATTTTGTTGCGTTGCTATGTTCTGTTGAAGCATTAATTTCTTTTTTTCGGGATTCAAACCCGCAGGCTTGTCGTTTTGGTTGGGTTTTTGATGGATGAGTCAAAATAGCGATATTTGGTTGTCAATACCTATCTCAGGAACTATTATTACTTTAAAATAAAATTTGGAATAAATAAACAAAATTACAAGTGTCCAGGTCAAAGAGATTTGGAGTTATTATCAGAAGGTTAAAAGTAGCTCGAAATGGTACCGTAGTGGATCAGTAGCTGAGATTGGTTGACAACAGTGGCGGATCCAGGATTACGGCAAGGGGGGGGGGGTCTTGAAAATTTTTTGCGGAGAATTCATGAAAAACATGAAAAGCTTTTTTTTTATTGCGCAGTAAGATTTTACTTTGGGATTTTTGATTCTCTGGAAGGGGGGGGTTTGAACCCGAAAACCCCTCCCGTGGATCCGCCACTGGTTGACAAACTACCGGGTGTCTAGATTTTCACCAAAAAAAAAAAAACCGGCCGTACTCTTTGCGCCGTACCTGAGGCATCAGCTGAGTAAATATGATTGATTTTTTACATGCAAACAGCGATATCAGAAATTTGTTACAAATAAAATGAAAAAAGAAATTTAAGTAAATATTTTGACGTTTCAGTGCAAATAAATGCTTTATTTATATTCATGTTTTTTTTTAACATCAAAGCAAATACAAATCAATTTGTAAACAGTTTTTTTAAACATTTACCGGGCCATGATGAAAAATTGATTACAAAAAAACACGCTAAATTAAACATCTGCCAGTAAAAAATTTTATAAAAAAACACAATTCCTTTCAAAAAAGTCACTAAAAAGGAAAAATAATTTAGTTATGAGGTCACATAAAAGTACCTAGAGATATAAAAAGTGTTATTAGAGAATTAAATTAACGTCGACTTCAAAATTCAATCATTTATCTCTTTTTTTGCGAATTTTCTTTAATTAAGTTAAATTTTTATTTTTAAAAAGTTTTTTCGCACGGTCCAGAGGCAAGATATTCTTACACCGTAAGTCCTACTTTAGACTCGCATACATTTTCTGTAATTTTACAAACAATGGATTTGTTTTCCGTGCAATAACTGCGATTAAATGACAACATACATACTTTCAACTTGTTTTGTTTTCGTACGCGGAAATACTTTATAAATATAATGTTTCCAGGAAAAAGTTCAAAAGCTAAGTATACATACCCTATTAGTTTCATTTGCGGTTTTGTGGCTTGGTATAACCTGAATCTATTCTCTATACAAAGAATTAATTAAGAAAATATAACACGAAACATTTATTATACTATAACTCCGAACCTACAACTTTGCTCCTGTGAATGTCAATTTTGTCCCCTTACACTAATTTTTATTAATTATACAACGTTTCATCAAACTTCACTTTGAATGTTTATAATAGATTCGATTAAAGTTTGTAATTGTCGTAGTCACATAATGGAATCCGTCAGACTGTGAAAAACCGAGATATTTCATAATTGTTAATGAAATAGGTATCTGTTGCGTTAAGCAAATTAAGCAAATAGAATAAAACTAAAACTCGTCGAGAATACTAAGTATTTACTAAAAAAATTATGGTATTGTAATAACAAATAATACCAAACCTGTGATAAAAAATGCATTGGCGTAGCAAGAGGGGGGACCAGGTGGGCTTGGCCCACCCTATCATATTAATTGTTCACGTACAAATAACAAGATAAATCGACAATAATCTACGTTTTCTTTGTCGTGACATTTCTCCAGAAAGTCGTGTTGATCGATTTCGCTTCTATGAACAGTTTTCAAATTATGTGTAAGTAGCAGCTGGTAATGGTAGGTAGAGTTGCTACGTCTATGAAAAAATGTTGGGAATTAGTAGCTTGGTCAATAGGTTGTTATTATATTCAGTGGCAAAAGAATAACTCATTACACCGAGTATTGGTCGTAGTCCATTTAAGGCGGTGTTTGGAAGTGATCCAAAACTTGCATCAACGAATCTTCCACAACACATGCTGCCGGCAGGTTATGAAATATCTTGGTTTTTCACAATCTGACGAATTCCACTATGTGAATACGACATATAAATTTCTACCCTTCGACTACGGCAATTCCATAATACGAGTGCCGAATTTTATTGCAAATCAGTTCAATCGTTTGTTGATTTTGTATAAAAAATATACCTTTATTTGTATTGGAGCTCTAACCTCAACAAGCGTTTAGCCGGATATAAAGTAACTTAAGCGAATATATATAACTAAATCTTAGAAGGGAGGGAGTTTAATTAACAGATGACATCAAGGCCGTAGTCAGGAATTCACTTGGAGTGGAGGGGAGGGGTCGAGTTCTGAGTAGTGATGTGCCGGATATCCGTATCCGCGGATATCCGAGGGAGAAGAAAGATCCGTATCCGTATCCGTTATTTTTTGGCGGATCTTTTGCCTTAATAATTTTCAATTCATAGATGAAATTTTATATATTAGGTGATTAAGTAATAATGGAAAACTGTTAAATTCCATTCAGATTATTTATTATTTTTTAAAATCGTATTTGGCACCTTTATATTACAAACATTTATCGTAGTGAGTACCATACCAAAAGTACATAACCCAAAGGTACTAAAAAACTATCTTTATACATAATGAGATATTGCACATCGATCTTTGGAAAGAGACAATCTGTTATGAGAGTTAACTCTTAAAGAGGTCAATAACTTTTTCCCACAACAGATAGTCTCTTTCCAAAGGCCGATGTGCAATATTTACCGCCGCGTACTCTAAGAAACTTAAAACGGATATACATTTTTAACGATCCGGCACATCACTAGTTCTGAGCCAGAGGCAATAAGTGACAAGTTTATTGTATATGCTATAATTTTACACAAATCAAATTTAATTAAAAGACAACAGACGTGGATTGCCATCAGAAATAAAGCGCGTGACAACGATTTCTGAATTAGTATATTTGTATAAAACGGTGGGTTGGCTAAAGTCTTTCGGAGGAGTTGAGATTTGCGTGTATGATGGATTTAACAGCCACGACTGAGAAACGGTGAGAAAATAGAAAAAAATATATTATGGTATTCTCTGAAGTTTCTTGATGTCTCAGTAAATTCCCTGACTTTCCATGACCACTTTAAGCTTCCCTGACTTTTCAGAATGAGAGTGCCTAGCATACATTTCAAACATATCTGTACACGGTGTACAATGTACATACGAGACAGTAATGCTGGTATAAGAATATTCACAGTGGTCATAATATACATTCAAAAATAATGCATATAATGTTATTTTAATAGGCTGTAATTTAAGTACGTCTGTACAGTCATAGTAATACTTCTATACGACATGCAAGATCAAATTTAATGAGAATTTATTGTCTAAGAGAAACACTAACCGCCCTGTCTGCACTAATAGTCACTGGAATGTCACTATTTTAGTCTTTTAGACACTATTAAGTTAACAGTTGTACTGGCTGGCCAAAATAGGCGCCGCCTTTCTCGTACATTGGGCAACAATAAAATAAATCGTAGCTGATATTTTTGAATGCCAACCAAGGGCGTACGTACAATTTTGTTCAGGAGAGTGGCAAGAATTATGAAGGTAAACATGGGCACATTCGGTTAAGCCCTGGTTTCCTTTGATAGCGATAGCGGAATATAGCGACCGTAATAGGTAAATAACATCATAAAAAACGTGTGCATAGAAATAAGTATGCTGTTTTTTACGTTACAGTGGTGCTGCCGCTATAGAGAAAACCACATCCATTTACTTCTATGTCCACAATTGACGTCATTCACCTTTCTATCATGGTCGCTATATTAGGAAACCACGGTTTTATCAAACTGTGATTCCAAACGTTTTAAGGGTAATTCAGGGAATTTTCAGGCGCCAAACTAGATGGAAATAAAAAAGAATTGATATAAAGAAAGCATAAAGAAATTTATTCTATTATTCCAGATCCCCACCCCCCCTTGTGTACCTACACCAATGATTCCAGTCCAGCTTTACTTCACAAGTGAGGATTGGTGATCACTTTTCACAGTTTTACAAAAATTTCGTTACTCGAGGTCCCCGGAATATAAAACATATTTTTGGAACAAATCTGTTCGTCTGTCAACACGATACCGATCAAACGGCTGAGTGGATCGAAACCAAACTTTAGTAGGGTGTTTGACACGTAAAAGTGCCACATTATATATTTTTATTACTAGCCGTCACTCGCTGTATTGGACGCATTAATAAAAACTTTATTTTATTTATTATAATATTATGACAAACGTCAACGTTTTTGAGTTGAAAATTAAATTGGTTTCATCGTTCAATTGGCAGCATTTTGGAAGTAAAACTTCTTTACGCACGCTTGACTTGGGGAGTAAGCTGGTGAATGCGTGACGAGAGCGTTACGAAAAGTGTGATCGGGCGAGGCGAACGCAAGTTGAGAGGGAGATATAAGTAGATGTAAAATATATATATTATATATTTTATTTAAACTACCTACTCAGATAAAACATATGCCACTTTTTTCAAAAAAAGGAAGAGGGTCTCAATACGACTAATTTTTAACTACCTGCTATAAAAAAAATCAATTTTTGTTCCAAAAAAATCGGGAAGTTATCTATAGTTTTCACCCCGATTTTCGAAAATCAAGTTTTCGTCAGATCTCGACGTTTTGAGGTCCTAGGAAGCTCTTCTGACTTGTATTTTGGTGATGATATCCGTATAGCGCTGTGTGTGTGTGTGTGTGTCCGATTGAAACGCGATTTGCGGCATCTGACGCGACTTTGCTGAAAATTTCCTGAAAATTTTGAATGATTCGGGACAATAAATTTTGAGAAATCCCAAAAAAAAAGTTTCGAAAATTTTTAGAAATTTGTTTTTTTCTGTTTTCTTAAATACTAAACCGATTAATTCTGAAATATAATCAGCTCTTCTCCTTAAAAAACTGCGTCGATTGTCACAAACCGCTTTAAAATTGGTTAATTTGTTCACAAGATATCGTGAACGAAAAATTCGTAAAAAAGTATTTTTTTTTCTTAATTACTCGAAAGTTCTTATCAGATGGATTTTTTTGTAATAAATTACTTTCTTAGGTTAAAAAAACTGCGTCGATTGCCGCAAACCGCATCAAAATCGGTTTATTTGTTCGATATCGTGAACGAAAAATTCGTAAAAAAGTGTTTTTGTAAAATTACTCCTAAAATTCTTATCAGATCGATTCTTTTGTAACAAATTACTTTCTTAGGTTAAAAAACTGTGTCGATTGCCGCAAATCGCATCAAAATCGGTTCATTTGTTCCCGAGATATCGTGAACAAAAAATTCGTAAGAAAGTGTTTCTTTTTTGAGCTCGAAGTGCTAAAAAATAAACTTCTTGCTATATTTTATAAATTGTTGAGCGTTTTGAACTCGAAAATAGCGGGAAGTTTCAGGGATGACTTGCAGAGTCAAACTTTAAAATTTTTTTTTTGTGTTCTGCGATATGTCCGCCAGTTGTGAACCGTTTTCAATGATTTTTATTCTATTTGATAGAGCACACCTTAAGAGCAATTCCATATAAATTTTACTTAAATCGGTTCAGAGTAGTTTCTTTAAATATATATATATATATATTTTTTTTTTAATAACAAACAAGTGAATCGGCTTCAAAGGCCATTATCACTACAAAAAGAAAAATACATAAAGTGAAGAAAATAAATTACAATTCATTTGATATTAACGGTAAGTGTTTAATCTAGTCCGGTAAGTTTATAAATTAGGTTTATATATTGTTGTATTTGTTGATTTGAGTCAGGTATGTGAGTACTTTTTTAATTTGTTCTTCGTCATTTTTCAGGGTTTCTCGGATATTTGGTGGCATGTCGGTCGAAAGTCTCTGTACGTCATAAAGTGGACAGTCGATTAAAATGTGCCGTACTGTTATGCGAATTTCGCAGATGGCGCATTGTGGTGGAGGTTCCTTTTCAAAAAGGTAAGAGTGGGTGAGCATTGTGTGTCCTAGTCTCAGTCTGTTTATTATAATTTCGTCTCGTCTTTTTAATTTGATTGGTGAGGTCCATTTTGTTGTATTTGTTTTAATTTCGTTTAGTTTCGTTTGTCCGTTTTACCATTCGTTGTTCCATTTTTCCTGGATGAGTGCTCTCAGGTGGGCTTTGAGGTCGGGTGCAGATATGTAGCTGTTATTTGGTTCAGCGTTAGAGTTGGCGGCTTGTTTTGCTAGGCTGTCTGCTGTATCATTGCCTGTAATAAGGGAGTGTGACGGTATCCAGATTAAATGTACTGATTTGCTGGTGTCCTTGGCGAGTTTTAGGAGGCTGTGAATTTCCTGAACGGTTGGATTCGATGAGTATATGTTTTCTAAGGAGAGCAGTGCGCTAAGAGAATCGGTGTAGATCGCGATAAATATATTTTTAATTTTAAGTTTAGTAATAAAATATAAAAAAAAGATGTAGTTTAATATTTAAACACGCGCAGCAAATTATGTATTGTAAGTTTACTATAAAGTAAAAAATAACTTCAAAAAAATATTGGTTGTCTGTAAAGTCGGTTTACGGACGACAGTTTTACGTGATAACGTATTCCGCTCGAATATCATATTTAATAATACATTACTGCGCTCTCGCTTGCACGCACAGGGTCAGGCGGAACGTTACACTTTTTCGTGCGTGCAGCTGGTGTTTCATCAATTTATAAGACGTTATCACGCCAAAAACTTAGTCCGCCATCTTTAGAAGTCCGCCATATTGGATTTAGAGTGACGTCACTTTATTTTTCGAGTTATTCTCAGCAAACCCTTAAGTCCGCCATATTGGATTTAGAGTGACGTCACTTTATTTTTCGAGTTATTCTCAGCAAGCCCTTTCATTTGATACCCATATTGTAGGAAAGCATATAATAAAATTAGTCCGCCATCTTTAGAAGTCCGCCATATTGGATTTAGAGTGACGTCACACAGCTAACCATGCATTGTCATTCAAACTAAACGTGTATACAAATTGTCATCTCAATCGGTTGATGATATCTGCTTCAAAATTACCGAAGGCATTTCCGCCATCTTTAGAAGTCCGCCATATTGGATTTAGAGTGACTTCACACAGCTAACCATGCATTGTCATTCAAACTAAACGTGTATACAAATTTTCATCTCAATCGGTTGATGATATCTGCTTCAAAATTACCGAAGGCATTCTAGTCGCTCACTTAGTAACGTTAGGAACGTTACAATTTTTCGTGCATGCAGCCGGTGTTTCATCTTTTTATTTTGACGTGATTCATCAATTTATAAGACGTTATCACGTCAAAAAAAAAATTGAACTTCCTCCCAAAAAGCCACTAAAAGGAGAAAACTAATATAATTATTGAGGTCGGCGCCAATTTAATTACCTACATGTGTAGTGTATACATTTATTAATTATAGGCGCCGATCTCAAAAATTTATTATTTTTCTCCTATTAGTGACTTTTTATGAAGAATATTCAATATTCCTAAAAGATTTTTATATATTGTTATTTTAAATCACTGAAATATGATTTATTTTCAGGTCTTCTATAAGTTTCGTTAGATTCTGTAGATTCTCGTTGAATGAGACAACCAGTGAGTTTGGAGTTATTTTTATACACATTCTAAATGTAAATAAACGTGTATTTTAACTAAATTTTAAGGAACTGTGATTTATTTATTAAAATAACCATTACAAAAAATAAACTCTCTAATGGACGTTCAAAAGAAACAGGTCCGGGCAATCGCTTTTCAATGCGCACTTGTTTCGGTTATCTTCTTCTGTTACAAAATGCGCTGTGCATTATGGATTATGAATGATAACGTATGGTCCCTCGTAAAACAATTGTTGCGAGAATTTTTGACAGATGATGACGCCATTTTTTAAAATTAATATGCAATATGTTTGAAGTCACAATCGACTGGGTTAAAACCTATTTTCCTTAATTCTTTTTATAAGTGTTTAGTCTGTATAATTATGTATATGTTTAGAGCGAATCTTAGAAGTCAATTTTGAAAAATTCCACAATATCCGATTGATTTAAATTTTCGTACACATATTAATGTATTCCCGTCGACAATATACACGAATCAATTGTTTTCAGGACTTAATAATCAATACATTTTAATGAATTAATGTTTTTTTTTAAATTAATGAACGTTTGTGAAAATGTTATATATAGTAGGTAATATCGAATGATTTGATATTACGATATTAATGCTTCGATAAGATAATTCTTGACAACTATACTTAAACATTTGATCCGAATTCAACTTTTTTTAAAAAACACCGATTTGTTTTAAAATCAGTTTTTTTCAAATTTTTTTTGGTAGGCATACGTTAAAAGCGATTCCAGTATATAGATTTCTAAATTGCGTTCACATTATAACTGAACTTTACGAGACGCTAAGATGGAATAGATATAGAACCACACCAATAGCCCAAGAGCCCGTAACACTAAAATCCTATGGATCTCTGAATAGGCCTGCAGTTCCCGGATATTTAATGGTTGGCAGGCTGGAGTGGACCGGACCGTAAAAAAGGGGTCACTACTTCCGGTCTTCCAAAAAAACGGTTATCCTATATGCATCTCCGAATAGAATGTTGTTTAATTTATTTTGAAGTTTACGTTCTTAACGTGCTTAAACTCGGTAGATTGGTGGGTTCCGGTAGGCCAAAACCCCCACCAACCGCGTCTAAAGTTGAGTCGCAAAATAGGTATTCTTACCTCATAACATAATAGGTTGAAATGACATTTAAATGTAAGGTTTTAACATTTAAAATCGTTTCGTGGTGGGTTTCGTGGTGGATTGAAAAAAAGCGATTGAATTTTTTAACGAAAATTTTTTTTACATAAATGGAAAGATCACATACAAGTTTTATGGCAAACTACGTTTATTTTATTTTTTAGTCCCATAATTAAAAAGTTATAGGGAATTTAAAAATACTTTTTAGCTAAGTTCCGATGACGTCGTAATGTTTTTATGGCTTTGTATCCACGGTTAGTTTGACAGTACGTATAATATGCATGTACAAAAAATAAACTTAGTTAAAAAGTATTTTTAAAATCCATATAACTTTATAATTATGAGGTAAAATAAAATATTTTTAACAAAAAAATTGAACCGATTTCACACTAAAAAGTAAAAAATAAATGCGTATTGAAATGTTTTGGAGTCGGTGTCAGCCAAAATGAAATCTATTCCGAGAACTACACCGACTCCAAAACATTTCAATACGCAATTATTTTTTATTTTTTAGTGTGAAGTCGGTTCAATTTTTTTGTTAAAAATATTTTATTTTTCTCTTTTTAGTGTTAATCTAACACTAAAACTCGGTGAACATACATAAAAAACATTATGCGTTTCTTTGAAATTTGAGAGTTTCCCTCGATTTCTCCGGATTCCACCATCAGATCCTGACTTGGTTCCGATGGGACCACCTCTGAGGTGCACTCTTTCGAATAAAAAAAAATAATTTGAAAATCGGTCCATAATTGACGGAGAAATCGGTGAACATACCTACATAAAAAAAATAAATAAATAAAAAAAAATATATACAGACGAACATAGAACCTCCTCCTTTTTGTTGAGGTCGGTTAAAAATAAAATAAACGTAGTTTTGCTATAAAACTTGTATGCGATCTTTCCATTTATATAATAAAATATTTCTGTCAAAAACTCAATTGCGGGTGGCAAGGGTTTCGGCCCACCGGAACCCGCCAACGTACACAGTTTAAGCACGTTAAGAACGTAAACTTCAAAAAGTCAACAACATTCTATTCGGAGATGCATAGGATAACCATTTTTTTTGGGTGACCGAAAGTGACCCCTTTTTCACGGTCCGGCCCACTCCAGCCGGCCAACCGTTGCATTTTTCTTTTAAGCAGGATTTAAATTTTCCAAATATCTATGAACTGGCCTATTTGGAGATCCATATGAAAGGGATATACCTTTGCGCATATTTTTGCAGACTGCAGCTAATCACATTCTAAACGAACTCGATGAAAACAAATCTATATCAATGTTGCCATGCGGCAACTTAGCACTGAATGATTTAATTGATAAAGCATAAATTAACAAAAATGACACGTTTAAGTCAGTTGTAATTGATGTTATCAATGATATAGATAAAATATAATAAAATTTGAAATGGACAAACCCGACAATTTATTATTTATATTTTTCTCTGAGCCGATATTTGGTAACGTTGTGATTTGATCTGTAGCAGACAAATTATCATGAAGTGACATTTATTTGTGATTTTGTTGAGAATAAATAAGTGTTTTTCGGTGCATTTCGCACTGTTAACGATTTTAAAGAATATTTAAAGATGGTTAAGTAGAGCTCTGTTTGTAAGAAATCATCAAATAATTATCCGAACTTGACATTTCGCACCGGTAAGTAAACACGGCATTTTTACCTTAGGTGTAGAATATGTTCTTGACAGAGTTTTTATCAGTTAAATTTGATTAAACAAATCTAAAATACATTTTTATCAACAATCGAAGATTTATAAACCTCATTAAAGGCCCCTTCACACGTTGCTGGTTGTCGAGCTTGCTCGCTTGTATGAAGTCTTGCAGGCTGCCATGAATCGTATCCTGCTTGGTGTTTGCTAGGGAGCGCCGCTATAGTTTCGCTTCACACGAAGCTCGTTCGTTTTCTCACGTCTTTGCTAGGTTGTGTTACTTTACTAATATTTTAATTTAGTTTTTAGTGAAGTCTCTTATTGTTTCAGTACTAAACACGATAAAAATAAATTGGAAAAAAAGAAACAAGTCTTACAACAGCCCACTATTTTAGAAAATAAAAATATTAATTAGCAAATACGAAACCTAAAACACATTTTACGAGCGTCTCGTCAGTAGATTTCTACTAACGAGACACTCACTTATATTATTTACCTAATTTATTTTAAATAAATTAAAAAAAAAAACAGATGAGAGACAATAATATGTGATCACAAGAGATAAAAGTGCTTATGTCGATTTTTTGGTAATTCCTTCAGATCGATTTTTTACTACTCCAACTTTATACCGTGATATATGATTAGTGATGTGCCGGATCGTTAAAAATGTATATCCGCGGATAAGGATCTGAATACGGATATTTGGTTTCTAGTTCCGCGAATACGGATACGGATCTTAACTTTCTTAGAGTACGCGGCGGTAAATATTGCACATCGACCTTTGGAAAGAGACTATCTGTTATGGGAAAAAGTTATTGACCTCTTTAAGAGTTAACTCTCATAACAGATTGTCTCTTTCCAAAGATCGATGTGCAATATCTCATTATAAAGATAGTTGATTTAGTACCTTTGAGTTATGTACTATTGGTATGGTACTCACTATGATAAATGTTTGCAATATAAAGGTGCCAAATACGATTTTAAAAAATAAAAAAATTGGTTGTCTGTAAAGTCGGTTTACGAACGATAGTTTTACGTGATAACGTATTCCGCTCGAATATCATATTTAATAATACATTACTGCGCTCTCGCTTGCACGCACAGGGTCAGGCGGAACGTTACACTTTTTCGTGCGTGCAGCTGGTGTTTCATCAATTTATAAGACGTTATCACGTCAAAAAATAATCTGAATGGAATTTAACAGTTTTTCATTATTACCTAATCACCTATATATATATATAAAATTTCATCTATTAATTGAAAATTAATAAGGTAAAAGAACCGCCAAAAACTAACGAATACGGATCTTTCTTCTCCCTCGGATATCCGCGGATACGGATATCCGGCACATCACTATATATGATACGTATCTACCTCTAATTAAAGTTTTTCACTACTCACAATTCCCCACTCTTTTTTCTTTTCGAAGCCTCTGGAGTCCAAAAATCGTTTTTACAAAAAAAAAAAAATCTCCATTGGTGTGTTAGTAGGTATAATACCGATCAAACTCGAAAAAATAATATTCTTCAAAAACTATTTTATAGTCTAAAACACTTGCCGGATTACGACAAATTCAATGACACCTCTAGTAGAGCTGGACAAAGCACCGAACTTATATAATGGCGTGTGTAAATCGGAGGACTGGTAAATATTTTGAGCCGGAATGAAACTACCTTCGCCCCCCGTTTTCGATGATGCTGAACACGATGGCGGCGTCAGAATTTCTCGTTGGGGTGGCCTAACCCCTCAAAGCGGCCAAAAACCACCCCCGAGAGGGGTTAAACTAAACGCGATTTACTATAGGTTTCCCTGCAGAAAGAAGTACTTTACCCCCGTTTTTAAGGATGCTGAGCACGGTGGTGGTGTTGGATATCGCGTCCGACCCCTACTAACCCCTCCATCGGCCAATACTCACCCCCGAAAGGGGTGAATTTTTTTTTCTTATTATCAGCGGCAAATACATGTTCTCCTTCCGTTTTACATTACATATAAGCTCCATATAGTAAATAAAAAAAAAATTCACCCCTTCCGGGGGCGAGTATTGGCCGGTGGAAGGGTTGGTAGGGGTCGGACGCGATATCCAACACCACTACCGTGTTCAGCATCATCGAAAACGGGGAGAGAAGGTAGTTTCATTCCGGCTCAAAATATTTACCATTTTCGCGTTTTTTCCGACACACACAAGCCACTATATAGGCTTAAATCACCAAACATCGAGCTGCACTTTCATTTTCAAAAATGTTTAAAAGCATTGACCACTTAACTAAATTAATATTTAAAAAATTAAGCATTTTAATGAAAGTATAACTTCTGAAATCTTAACTTCCAACATTGAGTTATTATAATATAAAACATTGTAGGTAGGTATGTCAAACCTACAACATTTTATTATGGGATCTGTAAACTGCATGAATGCCGAAATACCTCTTAATAGCGCTTATTATTAATCATTGAAAGATGTTTATTAAGCATTCTTAATGTTTTATAAGTTTGTTGCATGCTTATTTAGCAATTTATAATGCTTACGTGTTTAATAAGTAGCAAGTTTTTCAAGTGCTCTAAGAACCAATCATCGAGCAAATGTTTTAAAAAGTGTTATAAGCATTAAGTATAAGTGTTTAAAGCATTATTACAAACACTAAGTTGTCAGCTCTAACTTTGATTATGAAAATCGGCTCAGTAGTTTTGGCCCTACGAAGTAACGAGCAAAAATACATGAATATATATGTTACGGTAAATGTAAACTCTTGGGACATGTACACTTTTACCGTAAAATGTGCCGGAAAATGTGCAGTACATTTGCCGCAATATCTACATTTAATGTACACATTCTCCGGCACATTTTACGGTAAAAGTGTACATTTCCCAAGAGTTTACATTTACCGTAACATATACAATGATACATACATTTGATATTACCTGATATTACACAGTTTAAATAATAACTCTACCTTTTTTCGAAGTCGAATAAAAAATAACTAAATAGGTACATAATACATATTCAACTGTTTTGCGGAAAAAAAAACTATTTGAATGAGGTCATGAGTGAAATTTTAAACTTTTTCTGAACGACGTCGAGTAGAGGAGCTATAGTAGTAGGTATATAAAGTTTCAACAAAATCTCTCAGCCGTCCCCGAGTGATGCCAGTACAAAACAAACAGAAAACAATTCATGAAACATATGTTTTCCCATTATCGAGGTATTACACCAAATACAGAAAAAATCACAAAAAAACAAAATTACAAATAAATAATAGACGCTCGACAATATTACTACATTTATATTGATACGTATATATATTGACGGCTGCGTTTAGACATAAATGTTTTTGCCTTTTGACTACAGATTTAATTGCAGTTAAAAAAACCGAGATAAGAGACAATTTTATTATAATCAGGCACATTAATTTTATCTAAACAAATTCCTATTAATTGGACATTTTAAATTTTATTACAACAGCGTGAAAGTTTTAATTAGATATTATATTCAAATAATAAAGAAGCGGCTTTAGTTCTAACTTGCTGAGTTATCAGCCCTGGCTAATGACTAAAATTTTAAACAACTATTTCATTTACAAATATCTCGAATTTCAGTACAAAACATATGGATTTAACGGGTTGAAAAGTAAAGACAAGTTCACATTTTAACGGTAAGCGTAAAACAAAAGTAAAATTTTTTCTAAAAATATAATACCATCATAAAGCCCTAAACAATAATATTCATAAATTTTTTCTGAACCGATATTTGGTACTTATTGTTGTATCTTATTATTGCGATCTGTCTATCTATAACAGCCAAATTAGCATGGAGACTACACGAATATTATTTTATTTTAATATTTTATCGAATGCGAAATTTTTTGCGAATTTGCTGTGAATAAGTAAGTGTTTTACGGTGAATTACGA
This sequence comes from Xanthostigma xanthostigma, assembly GCA_963575645.1. Classification (NCBI taxonomy): domain Eukaryota; kingdom Metazoa; phylum Arthropoda; class Insecta; order Raphidioptera; family Raphidiidae; genus Xanthostigma; species Xanthostigma xanthostigma. The sequence goes on from OY754464.1 coordinate 47,638,825, forward strand.
ACCGTTCACGATTTTTAAGAATTAGGCTAGACGGCGAGGAGGTAAAAACATTAAAAAGTGCATTATTCGGGCACAGGCGAGATTATTGTTGGAATCTCTTCGTTTTAGGGTGTAGTTCAAACCCCTTAGTTTGCTTACAAATTGTTGGTGTGCTTGATTTTATAATTGACAATTAGTGACGAAAATAGTGCTTTTTTCTCTATTTCCTTTAATATCTCCATTCCTCTTGACTTTTAGTATAGCATGCATATGCATTGAGAAAGTTATTCCTTATGAAATTTCCTAAAAAATGAGCACTGACAGAGATCGCTAAGTGCAATTGTTAACTTGCAAATAGCCCCGAAAGTTAAAAAAACACGTTTTTTTCACTATTTTTTTACTACAAAATGACCGCACATAGATGGCTGAAAATTTTCAAAAATGATGTCTATGTTAACCCAAACATGCATGAATAATTATTTTAGCGTCAACGGTCAATTACTTCTCGAGTAATCAACGATCACTTTTTTTGCTTCCTTAATTGCAAATTGTGCTATTTTTTTAATGTTTTTACCTCCTCGCCGTCTAGCCTAAATATTTAAGGATGGTTAAGTAGAGCTCTGTTAGTAAGAAATAACGAAATAATTATCTGAACCGGCAATTTAACCGGTAAGTAAATACATTTTACCTTAGGTATAGGATGTTTTTGATAAAGTTTTTATCAATTAAATTTGTTTAAACAAATCTAAATTATATTTTTATCAACAATACTTATTTATAAACCTCGTCATTTTTATATTCTTCAAAACTACACACCTATCTGTTATCGGTAAGTATTTAGAATAAAATTAAAGTTTAAAAACACTCTTTTATAGCAATGTGGACTAAAAAGTAAAAAATAATTTTTAAGTAAATATAAGGATTTTCTTCAACAGCGATAGAAATTCCCCCAACTTGATATAATTTAATTTTTTGTATATCTACTTACGCTTAAAATGAGAATAGCTTATTCAAAAATTGAAATTATATCGAGTTGGAGGAATTCCTAGCATTTAAAAATTATTTTTTCTTTTTAGTCCACATTGCTATACCCAAACGGGTGCTTTTTTGATTTTTTTTTATTTTAAACTCTAATTTTAATTAACCCTGAAAACCAACACTCAAATGACTAAGTTTATATTAGTTATTGGCGTAACTATAAGTAGTCTAAGTCATTCATCGCGCTGACAGGTCATGACTTAGCCTACAAGTTGCGCCCATAATTTTATTCAACAATTGCGCGTTATTCATGTTTTAATTATAATGAGATGTTGTAAATATCTATTTATTTCTTTATAAAAAAAACTGTCAATACTAACAGCACCAAACAGCACGATTCAATGTTTTGGTTTGAGGTTAGCCGGTTATGAATAAACTCCATGTCGAAAGCATTCGGCCTCTCAATTTTAGTCTCAATGGGTAACAACAACGAGTTGTTGTTACCTACTATTTCGTTACGATTCAGAAAATAGTTACGTTTATTTTCATTACTCCACAATGGCCGAGCTAGTAGGAATCTTCATTGAGTTATGACAAATAATAAATTGTCACCAGTCGGTAAATGGCTATTTAGGGTTCGGTTTTTAGGCATGATAAAACATGAATAACGCGCATGAGTTGAATAAAAATTATTAATATGTATATAATTTATAAATATTTATATAAATATTATTGTATCGTCATGGATTCTTAATACGACGTGTGCAAAATTTCAAATTATTCAGTGTTAAACAGACGAGCGCTTCTCTCTCGTATTGGATGTTGAGATCACAATATTGTATTAATTAATACGTATAGGGAATGCTAGCTGCTAGGTCCATTTCTATTTTACGTCTTTGATAAAATACGTATATTAAAAATTACCTGCACTCTTAATTAAATCACGATCTCGAAGAACTTTTGAATAAATCAAATTTTGAGAAGGTTCCTAGTTATTTTTAATTCTTTGTAACATCGAAGTTTAGTAATTTTCCTATAATTTCACGAAATTTTATTTAGGCTCTTTTCCTTTTCCACTTACTCTCTGAAAACAAACTGGTATTCCAAACATGCCGCTCTTCCTAGTTCTACTGGTAAAACATCATTGTCGAGCGTGGCGTCTATGATCTACAATCAATCACGGACTCATCACGTTTCAGCACGATTTTTAGCCGGCCATACACTATGACTCAAAAAATGACAATCAGCTGGATTGACAGTTTAACTGATGAGGAACATACAAACATACAGTCAATTGAAAACTGACAGTCCTCATTCGTTTTATAGTATTTTTTGTTGGTTTGTGACTTGTGTTACTTGTGTACTGTGATGTTTAGTTGTGCTAATCAGGCTTATTGTTCCAGTAGTTTTTTAAAGTAAAATACTTTCTTTTTTCTTAATTTAAAAAGGAAGAAGATAATGCTCTCGTCGCTATCGAAATATACCTTGCATTTGAAGAAGAAAAAAAAAGATTAGATGAAAGAATAATTTAAAGTAATCTTCTATAGATCAGGGGCGGGAAAATTCTTTACATCGCCGGGCAACATATGAAAATTTGACCGCGGGCCAAAAATTTGCAGAGCAAAAAAAAGGTTGTCACATACTATTTCCGCATTTGGAGAAGCAAAAAAAAAAAAACTCCTTAGGTCCTTTTTTCGTCTGTTCTGGCCCTTTATTATTTTCCTAAAATTTATAAAATGCTTCGCAGGCCGGAAAAAATTGTGCTGCGGACCGGATCCGGTCCGCGAACCGCCATTTGCCCAGGCCTGTTCCAGATGAATTGCATTTATCATCTATGTCAGACTATAGAAATTGCCTTCGTGTTCACTGATAACGTTTACTTGTTTGACTGGTACGATATCAATCCATTGCATATACCACTCATGAGTGCCAATCTACATGATAGACAGTCAAAAATCAAACTTGTTTGAAATTCATCAGTCCGAAAAAATGATTATCAAACATTAATATTCAAACCAATTACACTCAATCCTGACTGTCAATCCAGAATATTGTCATAAACATTTGCTAAATCTGAATCGCTTTAAATTATTTTGATCTAATATATAAGATAGTAACGGGTCGTTGTTTTCTTGCGATTTTTCGGGACAGCATGTTTTTGATGTAAAACTTCTTTTGGCACGGTATAATAAAAATGATTCATGAGCTTGAAAATGTAACGAAACGTTGCAATAAATACGTATACTATACTATAAAAACCGGCTGTAAAACATCAACCTAAGCTGTGGCGAGGTAGAGTGGCCGCTTCGTAACCTGCAGGGTCGTAGATTCGATCCCGGCGGTCGATGCCATTATTTTTTTTTTAATTATAGCAGTTTTACTTCTGTAGTGTGTAGTGTAAAATACAAAGTCTCTTTTTATGTTTTTATCAGGATTACTCGAGAACTCAGCTGAACCGATTTTGGTGAAACTTAGAAAACTATTAACTGGAACCCGAACAGTGTATTTTTATACGGCTACGTTTGAGTAAAAATTGGGTTCGTTTTAAAACCGTTTAGCGCGAACGAAATCCCGGGTACACGCTAGTCTATTTAAGTATAATAACTATTCATTAACCATTAACGGATATTAAACTTTAATGTCAAACTCGTTGGCCGTGACACCGGATAAACTAAAAAGGTACACCACCACAAGTTCTGTATATTTTTCAACACATAACGTTATTTTAAAATCTTTTAGGAGTGATCAACCTTTCCTTTCTCTTCGTTTTACAAAGTTTTCATGAAACAATAATATATGGGTTCGCATATCGAAAATGCCTGTTCTATCAAGTGCAACGCGATTTGACGACTACTCGAATGCTATTTTATAGGGGCATGTGCAAAAAAGTATTTTTATCACCCTCCTATAAAAAAACTGCCTTTCATGTCTTGCGTAAAGTGAAATAAACGTAGTCATACTACCATTTCCATAGTAAATAATAGCCTAACCTAACTCCATGCATATTAAACGCAGTCTACAATTATTAAAAGTGATATTGCTTAAAACTGAACTGTCAAAATGTTTGAAAATTAGGTGAAAATCAGCATTTTTATAGGATGTACGTGCAAAAAATGTAGTAGGTGTATGTATCTTATTGAAGTGAATACTTCTTTAAAAACTGGGGTAAACTCGCTTCCTATGTAACGAAACCTATGTAACTGAATTTGTCAGGAAATTGTACTTAGTAATAATGTATAAACAGTAGTTCTCAGCAAGCATCCGTAGCTCAGGGGTAGAATCCCGGCCTGCCACGTGGCCGGTCCGAATTCGATTACTGCCAGGTGCGCGTAACTATTTGGTTTTTTTATTTTTCTTTTATTTAGAGTTGCACATCATACGATTAATTTTTGTTTAATAATCCTATTATAAATAAAAATGTTTTTTATTTAAAAAATATACCTATGAATAATTTTTCAATCCATGGAGCTATTTATTATTTGCAGTAAACCTGAGAAAAAAATTAAAAATTGTTACGAAAACGCATTACAGAAGTGAAACTTCTAATTGCAAATCATACGATTGCATTTGGACAAGTGGAAAAAATGTGTTACGAGATAGTTTCACGTTCAGATTAACTTGTACCTACAGACGAAATATCTGAACGTGAAACTATCTCGTAACACATTTTTTCCACTTGTCCAAATGCAATCGTATGATTTGCAACCAGAAGTTTTACTTTTGTAATGCGTTCTCGTAACACATTTATATATTTTTTTTTTTTTTTGTAAAGATATGAATCAAGTGACTTAAAATTCTCTGTTTCTTGTTTTAGCATATGTTCTTAAAATCCTTTCACTCATGAACTGTGCATACTATTTACTTATAGTTATTCAGGGGCCCATAGGGCTATTCCGCTGATGTTACGAATTATCGTTATCAAAAAAGAATAATTAGACTGATGTCCTTTTCAAATTATAGAGACTCTTGCCGCCCTCTGTTTAAAAGTCATCAATTAATGTTAACCGTCATTTCCTTATATATTTATAATTGCTTAACGTATATGTTAAAACAAATATTAAGACATTTTCGAAAATTTGCGACACTAGGTACTTGTCATTTTCTACGGAATAATGATCGGCTAACAATTTCGAAGCATATTTTAAATCTGTTTGCTAAAGGCCCAAATTCTATGCCTATAAAACTGTACAATCAATTACCGGCTAATGTAAAATCTATTAATAGCCTATCTTGTTTCAAACGGACCGTCAAGCGCATCTCTTAATTAAGCTCACCTTCTATTCCATTCAGAATTTTTTGTCTACTTCATTGTAATTTTATGACATTTATGTTAACGGAATAAATAAACTTTATTATTATTATTATTCAACTTTAATAAATTATCGCGTCAATGAATCGATCATTGTTTATCAGATTTTAAACTTTTTTGACGTGATAACGTCTTATAAATTGATGAATCACCAATATTATAAATTGATAAAACACCGGCTGCATGCTCGAAAAAGTGTAACGTAACGTTCCTAACGTTCCGCCTGACCCTGTGCGTGATTTTTGCTAATTTCTCGCTCAATTTAAATCAGATCGGTTTGAAACCAGTCTTAAACGAAAGAGGAGAACATTTTACATAGATTTCGTATAACAGAATTTGCCTAAACAGTTTTTTTATACAAATTTATATAGAAAAATATTTTATACAAATTTATATAAAAAAATAGCTGTATAAATGCAATGTTGTGTAATGCATGGCGCGACGCGGTCGGTTGTCTTTGTTTGCCGTACATGGAAATTAGAAGCAAACGTATGTCTTGTCTTAACATGAAAACAGCTGCATTTCTAATGTTTAATTCAATTTTTTGACATTAGTATATTGTGAAATGCAAAGCCTGCTAAGTTAAGTATTGGAATAACTAATTATTATTAGAACATAATACTTTGTAAGTTGCAAACGTCACTTTTGACATTTCTTATCATTCCGACACCAAGGATAAGCGGATTGAAACCAAATTTTGGGAGGTTTAGGTTATGTATTACGGAATACGTTATCACGTAAAACTATCGTCCGTAAACCGACTTTACAGACAACCATTTTTTTCAAATTGATTAATGTTTTCAAAATAAAACTGTGAATAAAAATCCCAAGCAGGGACAAAGCAAAAAATTGTGACTAAAGACAAAGGTATAGTCATGATATTATAGGAATTGTTTGTTTATCTATTAAATCCTTTATTTTAATCATTGAAATAAACACAAAAATATGCGTAAGACAAGATTACCACATAAGTATACCAAGTAAACACTAATTACCTCAGTTTGACGTGCGTCTATAATTAATCTACAATCTCCAGATATAGCTCTTTTTATCTGTAGCAATCTTAATTTATGTTAATGGAGAGAAGTTGACTTACAAGTCAGGTGATTCTGCCGTCATCTATATCGTATTTGTGAATATTAATGTATATTGGTATAGTGATTACAGTGATGTAAGTTAACGAATGTAAATTTTCAATGCGAATACGAATGCCTGTCGCCGATACTCGCGAAAGCAAATGTGAATATTCAGTTTTCAAATCTGGTGGCATTAAGCCTAAAATTTGGAAGCTGATTGGTCGCAAGCACACATTTATGGTGATTCTGGGTACTAGATTGATTAGTAATATTAAGCCTAAATCTTTATTACCTAATGTTATTGTAAAGGCTGATGAAATATATAATTTCACGATTAAAAAGGAGTAAGAAAAAACTTTTCTTATAATAAAAATGCTAAGAGAGGTATTTAATATTATTCTCACATTAAAAAAAATATTTTCTGATATTCATATTCACAAAAATCCGTATGAGTTATGCGAACGCGAATGCCAACAAATATGCGAATATTCGCAAATGCGAATGCGAATATTCATTAAATCACTAGTATACTGTACTTGACGCTACTCGCCGTTTGGCACACGATTGACATGAAACAATGTTTTACATGTATAGCTTTTTCCCCCGACAATTTACTTTTCTTTTCAGTGATTTTACTTCGTTATTTCAGCTCAACATTTATCTACTGCTCCGATTTTTAATATGACTACAATAAATTTACAATCAAGTTTACCCAAGAAAAAAATCGTAGCATTATGACAACTATCGGAAGATTACCGAAGAAAAATCGCGAAAACGTAATAATATAACTTAAAAATGTGTTCAATATGTTTAAAAATTTCCAAAAACATGCGCAAAATATCTATAATAGGTCCTTTGGGTTGTCTCTTTAATGCGCGTAGTGCGTACCAAAACTGGACTACAAAAAAACTCGACTCCCGGCAAGCAGACCGGAGGCAGACAAAGTTTATTGGAAAACGTAAGTTCTATTCTATTTGCATGCTAAATTGTTTATAATTGATCGCGCTTGAATTTTTTAATCCTAATTTATTTTTTTTAATTTTTAAAAATACATCATATAGATATTATTGAATTTGTGTTCCAATAAGTTTGAATAGCTCTCGCACTTAATGAAAAACGTTAATCAATCTATAATAGAAAAGCATCTGGTACCTCAACCAATGCAAACTTGGGAGCGTGTGGTTCAAGGTCCGGCAGCGATATTTAATTTTTCCACACAGGCGTACATTTTTCCGAAATTATTTATCTACACAGGGTGCTGATAACCTATTTACATTCAAATAATGACGTAAGTTGATTTTAAGAAAGTTATTACAGATTTGTAATAAAAAAAAGAAAAATAATGATTTCAGACTTATTGGGCGCATAGTCGCTTCTTTCATCTTTAAAGCTTATTTCCAATTAAAAAAAATAAGAATTTTATGAGGGTCTTCGAAAGTAGTAAAACGATTTTACGATCAGATTTTAAAATATGACTTTATGGATATTCCATTTAAATTTTATTTGAAATCTATATTGTATCACTGAATCGTGTAAGTATATACAAAAGAATATAAGATTTTGTAATTTTTGTTTGTTTGTCGCCGACGCAAATCTTCACCAACAATTAAAATATCAAACCACCCAGGGTTGCTTGTTCAGATTTTTATTTTTTACGAATACGTTCGGGATTTTAACATTTCTAACGTGTCCCAAGTTTTCGTAAACGTGATGGAAAAATAAAAAATCAATCGCGTTAATATAGAAATAGGTACAACGGTGAAAAGCGCGTCAAATTTCTTCCGTTATTAAAACAATTAAAATCATCTGTAAGTATCTATAATTATAAACATAACATATATCGTTCCATAGGTAAAGAAGGAAAGGTCCGGAAATTTTCTGCGAAATCAGGAATTTCCTCCGGAAATCTATTTTTTTTTCATTCTGGTATTCCTAAAATCACTAGTTTAATAGTTTAAATTTACCTATCACATTCAAAATAATTTAAAACGTGATTAATTATTGAATAGTAATTATATTGTCATGCAACCAAATTTCGGCTTTCAGTAGATATCAAACAGGGGGCATTTTCTTTCAAAACCTCAACGTTGACGTTACAAAAATAAAGAACAAGGGAAAATATATTAGTTCTTGGTTCTTTGGTGATATCTCAACCGGGACATTTTTCCACAAGAAACTTTTAAAATTTACACATAAAAACAAATGCTAAGACACAGTATAAGTAATGCTTTATTCTCAATAATTATAAAATTAAATTAGTTATTAACAGAGAGCTCGTCAAGTAAACGAACCTTTATTTAAATGTATAATTCTTTTCACTTACCCACAAGAAGAATAACAAAATCAATAACCACTTTTTTAATAATAAATCTCGTGTCCCTATCCATTTTATAATAATTAATAAAACAATCACAACACAATATATAGTTTCACACAATAAATAAATTAAAAAAGGTAAACTAAAACAAAACCTAACCTATAAAGGCCACACCTGGCCTAACACAAGCAATCAAGGCCGTTTAACACAGATTGCATGTAGGACAACAATATTTTTCGTTGTGCACTGCAACAATTATTTAATTTTCACAAAACTTATTCTGTACCGGAGCGTTCGGTCGAAGCGAAGCGCCCAGTACACCTGACGTTAAATAGTACTACTTAAAACTGACACATCTCCCTCCATTACTGCACTCGACTGTTTTGTCGGCATCGTTTACATCGGGTAACTCTTCGCACTCTGTTCAACACAAGTATTCAGTTGCGTACTGAATAGACTTTAAAACCATGGACCGTATGCCGTAAATCCACGGATTTTCTGAATACCAAATAATATGCTCTCATAATATAATTTATAATATTGTTGATTATATTGAGACTAAAGAAACTTAAATTCAAATCTTTGATTAACGTCTGAATAGAACTCTTCAAATAAATAAAATTGTCGACCAATTTTTTCAGACTATATATTGGCCAAAAATAACATAAAAATATAAATCAATATAGCAAAAGGTGACGTTTCGACCCGGATTTGGAACTTCTTCAGAAATATATAAAGAAAATATAAAAATTAATGAGTATTCCCTACTTATTTTCTAATAGAATGTAGGTAAGATTGAATGATAGTTTGAATCCAAATCCGGATCGAAACGCCATCTTTTGTTATATTGATTTATATTTTTATATTATTTTTTGTCAATATAATTATGGTCGACAATTTTATTTATCTAAAGAAACTTAGTTTTCTCTAATCCTTTTTAAGATCGCTATTTCTAAACGTGTTGTGAGTTCAGTGGCGGATTTGCAGTCTTAGCCGCCCTAGGCCCCAGACCATGTAGTAAGTACCAGCCGCCCCTTTCTCAGCACCCATCATATAGGCTACATAATGAATTTACTTTATTGCCAACTTTTATCGAAATCGATTCAGAAATTTAGTTAACTATAATAGTGTAACAAAACTGCTGTAGTCCGTGGCGGAAATTATTTATTTACAAGAATAATTGTTTAACAAACAGTAAAACACACAAACGAAAGCGTACTTCTTTAACTTAACTTAAAACTAATAGTTCTAAATTATAAAATAAAAGACTAAGTAACAGAGAATAAAGATTCACTAAATTATGTACAAAGAAATATTAACAACACACAGGAACACAACACAAATTTTATCAGCACACTTGTCTATTCACTATAAGTCATTTATTTAAAACCGGATTTATAATTGCACTCACTAGAGTTAATTTATTTCCACAGATTAACTGAATTTATGTCGTAATGCTAGAGCACTGTGTCAACTGTCAACACAACGAACAGCTCCAATAACTGACTGACTGACTTGCTCACTCTGCTTCACCTTATATAGTTTCTCGGTCCATCTTCTAGAATCTAGAATGTTCGGGACGAATCGAGTTTCTTTCCTTTACATGTGTGTGGGTCTCCAAGGTCGAGTGTTCGTTACCTGTTTTCATTGTTGTTGGTTGACCTTCGAGTATTGTATAGTCTTTTCTAGAAACTCCCATACGCGCATCACTGGGGGGGAAATGCGCAACGACAGGTACCTACTAGTTTGTAATATTTTCCAAGATTTCAGGGATAATTGCACATATAGGTACACTCTCGCGAACTCATTTTTGAACTTAGACGTTGCGCACTAGCAACAAAGCTGACGTAAAATCAAAGAGCGTTATGTGACCTAAACTCAAATTTATAAAAAAAATTCTCGACAATAGCTGAACATTGTTGGTTTTAATAATTTGCCTGTTTTAAATGCATCTAAATTGGACTTTCTTCAGAACGGATCTAAAAAATATAAAAATTAATTAATAATAATTAGTTTTTAATAAAATTCGCTTAAAGTTTTTTAATATCGAAATATTGAAGAAATAATATATATCGGAAACACATAATGCCACAAGAAAATTAATTTCTGTAGCTTTTCAATTCATATTTTTGACATCTGTATTTCTTTTTGTTTAGAAGTTGTTTGTGTTAAACTTTCCCAAAAAATAAAAATTTAGGACTAATTATGAACCTGAATCAATCTAAAAATGGTTCCGTTTTATAGAACAGAATCTCCTCTTTTTAAAAAGCTACAATTTCAATGGATTTTGTGCGAAATTAACCTAGATATAACTTCTTCTATGAACGAAAGTCAGCTCTGAAGCGCAAAGTGATAATAAATAATGTGCATAGTTCTAAATGTATGAAAGAAACACTTTTATTTTAACGATAATTTTGAAATTAAAAATTATTTTGGCTCGGTAGGTGAATTTGATTCTTGAGATTGAAAATGTGATTGCAAGGCACGTATAGTATTACTAGCTGATACCCGCCCGCTTCGCTGGACGTAATATAATACAAATAGGCACATGAGAAACGTAATATAGATGGCAGCAGGTATATAGCTACCTAAGTTATGATTGGTTTTTATAGGAAAACGAGCTTTTTTCCTTCTAATAGCATGCAACCACTACTTTTTCAGTTCAAAATCCTTTGGAAATACAAAACCTTTATAATTTGAACATTGATATACACAACACATCGACATTGCCAATGATTTATTATTTTAAATAAAGTTATTTTGTATACAGTACGTACTATGACTGGTCCACAAATTGATGTGGTTATATATCTGGCGCCTCTAGCGGTCAAGTTTGGCAGTGCCCATCCTTATTAAATTATCACACTTGACTTGAAACTTGGTAGACAAAGTATGTAGCAAGAAGGCTTTAATCATGAGATTCAGCTCGACTGTAGCGGTGAACCGATATCTGTCGCATGAACCAATATTATGGCGTCAGCTAGTAGGTAACGCACACGCGTTCATGGCTTACATGTGTGTACTGTATGTGAAGTTAAACAGCTTTGGTAACTATGGCGAAAACATGTGGAAAGAACCAAAGGTTTCCCAGGTAGTGATAACAGTGCCATCTCGCGTGCGCCAGAAAACGGTCCGTCTCGAAACACGGCAAGCATAGGAAGCTAGGTCTCCTGGTTATAGCCAAAGAACTTTCTTGGTATGTATAGGTATAGTATTTTATTATTCATAATCCCTAGAAAATGGATCAGTTAGTCAATGATTCTGTCATTGCATTACCATTATCTGGCATAGGTACTCCTGCTTCGATGTAAACACTCACTAAGAACGAATTTTATGCAAACCCTATCCAAAACGGATTTTTCACTTCCCTTTTTCTGGAAATATTATATTCACCTTGCCACATACGCAACCATCTCAAAAGGTTTTTTAAGGTCCTACATCTTTTTTCATTATATCAAGGGAGTCAAGCGAGGAAGAAATGCTGTCTACGAATAAGGAATATAATGAAGTATTGAGTCCATTCCTACAACTAAAGGAATATACGATTCAGGCTATTCTTTGCAGTCAAAGAAGTGCAAGAAAGTAACTCCAAATTTTTTAATTTTTTGCGTTTATTAAACACGGTGTTTTACTACATCGTGTACGAATTTTACACAATGTCTCTATAATCTATATTTACAGGCGATATGAGAATAGGTTAGTGTTGCGCACATCGCGCTTCACTGCAGCTTGCTTGGGTTGCTCAAATCACACAAGTTGAGTGGACCGCCGGCTTTCATGTTGTCTCGGGTTCCTTTACCCAAGATGGACATTGGACAGGGAGGGGATATCATATCGCTGTCGAATTGTTTTCATGTTGTCCCGTGCAGTAACGCAGTCCTGGCCATATAGTCGAGGTGGGCCCTCCATGAGCCTGGCTTGCGGGGCTTGCCGCAAGCAAGGCGGTAGGTGGGATAGGGGGCCCGCGCAGGCCAAGTCCCACTTTTGCGACCTAAATGTAAACTAGATCAGATAGTTCGTTCATACAATTAGATAGAAATGAAATAGAAAAATTCGAATATGGCTGAACCTGAGCAGGTCAACCCTGTTCCCTGAAACTAGTTTTGAAAATTTTTGAACGGCGATAACTTTTGATCGAATGAACTTATTTAGATGTGTATTGGTATAGCATAATACATTTTTAAAAACATGTAATTTAATTTTTAGATGTTCTTAAAAACTCGATCGATTCAGTACAAATTTTGAAATAATGCGAAAGAGGTGCATTATATTGATTATATCGTTAATAATTTGTATATAGGTATTTCATTATTTTCCGATCCAGTCTAGGGCCTGAGGTCGCTGCACATGAGGCTGGATTTGCCGCTAGATTCCTTGCTAGATTTGACTACTAGTTTTCTAGCGCTGGTTTTCTTTATTGCTTTTGTGTGCTCGCTTCACACGAGACGTTTTTCCAGCTTGTTTTGGGGATAGATCTGGTGCACATGCAATGACAGTTCACATAAACACAGAGCAAAAAGTGTCTGTTGTCTGAGCAGAATAACGCCATGTTGGTTTGTGGGCGTTTGTTCATGTCGCCTATGTTACAACATACTGCTTCCTGATTGGTTCTTGCTCCGAGTAAGTAGAGGGCCCAGCAAGAAAAATAGCCCCTGTTCAAATTTTAAAATCCATTGTGAGCTAGCAGACGTGCCTGCAGTTACGTCATTTCAAGCCTCGTAGCCGGTCTGCTGGCCAGCAGAAATCCCAACAGTGTTTCCATCCTCGTTTGGAGCGGCCTTTAGTTGAATAATTCTCGTTTAAACATAATAGGACATATAGGTCACATAATTATATGTGCAACAAACGTATGCATTGTACAATGCCCAGGTACATTGTTATTTTGTGTCTTTTATGTGATAGAACTACCGGTGATAATATAGTATCAGCGACTCTCAACTTTTCGGTCAACTGTTTCAACTTGGATACCGGATTTTCCTTGACAAATACCGTAAATCAGGTAATGACACGGACACATCCGTGAAACGTTATTTAAATAAAAAAATGTGTTTTTTACGAAACTGTAATTAATTTTGGTAATTATATACTTTCACGGTCACCTGGTTTTTTGGCTCTAGAAAATCGAAAAATAGATGGATTTCAATGATCTCGGTCTCAAAAAGTTCCATTTTACGGCGGATTTATGAAAAAAATTAGTTCACCCCGGAATTACAATTCGCATACCCGTTTATCGTTCACCCCGGAATTGTTTTTTTAAAACTCCACATTTGCCCCTTCCCGTTTCACTGCGAGACAATTCGCATACCCCTTTATCGTTCACCCCGGAATTACAATTCGCATACCCCTTTATCGTTCACCCCGGAATTACAATACGCATACCCGTTTATCGTTCACCCCGGAATTACAATTCGCATACCCCTTTATCGTTCACCCCGGAATTACAATTCGCATACCCCTTTATCGTTCACCCCGGAATTACAATTCGCATACCCCTTTATTGTTCACCCCGGAATTACAATTCGCATACCCCTTTATCGTTCACCCCGGAATTACAATACGCATACCCGTTTATCGTTCACCCCGGAATTGTTTTTTTAAAAACTCCACATTTGCCCCTTCCCGTTTCACTGCGAGACAATTCGCATACCCCTTTATCGTTCACTCCGGAATTACAATTCGCATACCCGTTTATCGTTCACCCCGAAATTACAATTCGCATACCCGTTTATCGTTCACCCCGGAATTGACGTCAGAAACAGTTATAAAGAATTATATGTAGAAAGTCAATTTTTTTTTGCATTTAAAGTCATGAAACTGTGAGAAATATTGATTTTTTCAATTTTCGTATTTTTTTCCATAAATCCGCCATAAAAAAGAAGATTTAAAAAAAAATTCATCGAAATCGGATGATTTTTCGATTTTCTAGAGCCAAAAAACCAGGTGACCGCGAAAGTGTATAATTACCTTAATTTTTGTTATGAAACTTTTTAGGCGCACTAAGAGGGTAATTTGACCTGGATAAGACGTAAAGTGAAACGTGCTTGTACCAGTCGAGCGGCGACCTAACCGATTCAAAAACTTTTTTTTTGTTCGATTCAGGGTCTATTTGATCCCAGCTTCGCCTGATTTTTTAATTTTAGTCCCACCCAGAGAGAAGGGAAAAAACCATGTTTTAACTCGCTCAATTTAAACGAAAGAGGAGAAATCTTTGCATAAATACGTTCAAACACATTTTTTATACATATAAAAATAGAATAAAGACTATAATTTCAGTTTTGACTAATAAATCGCGCACTTATTTCGGTTGTCTTTGTCTGCTGCACAGTATGATGTGGAAATTTAGATTCCTAACTTACTATTATTATTTTGGAAAATGCAACGCCTTCTGAGTTTAATAAATTCATTATTATAGAACATGATATTTTGACAGAAGCTAACGTCTTAAACTAAAGCTTTGTGTACATGTATATACTGTATAAGTCCGGTAACAATGCATAAACCCAATATGGCGGAGACCTCAAGATGGCGGATTATCTTTTCTTTAAAAACCCTTTTGACATGGGTATCTAACGAAAGAGTTTGATGAGTGGAATACAATAAGCTATGTGACGTCATTGTAAACCCAATATGGCTGACGTCATACATCCGACCGATTTGAGATTTTGTGCACATGTATATAATAATACATGATTAAATTCTTTTTACTTTTTAGAATAAATAATCAATTAATTTTAATAAATTGATTTTTAAATAGTAAACATCTTTGAAGACGAAAAGAACAAAATAAAATATTATTGAAAAAAAATTTAATACCTACAAGCTTTTAGTGAAATGTACTAAAAAGAAAAAAAATAGGAGTCGTCGCGGGACGCCTGGCAGAAGTAAAACATACATTTAAGCAAAATTCTAGTAAGTAAATTTTGCCCTGTAACTAAATTTTACTTTGTAACTAAATTTCGCCCCATCAACTAACAAAATTTTAGTGACTAAATAAGCCCTATAACTAAATATCACTTTGTAACTAATACACAGTGTGTACCTACATACAAGCAGTGAACGTGTCAAATATACTATAGTACACGCAGTACACAGCTCACACAGGCAAGACTCGTCAATAGATGTTTCACGTTAAAAATGATTTTTAATAATTTAGGTTCATAATAATTATAAAAGTGTGTGTTGTGACCAATAAACGATCATAGAGCCCATGCTTTTATAATAATTATGAATCTTAATTGTTAATTGTTTTTGAAGTGGAATCTTTATAGGTGAGGTATGGCAAATTGGCCTGGATCAAACGAAAAGTGAAACGCCTATCCTTCTCCGACTTCAACCGGCAGTTGAAAAAAAGAGTGGGGGCATAGTTTCTACTCTGTCCAATGCGTCATAGGCACTCTACATGTATGCGGCGTGCGTACTGTGTGTATCCGTAGCATTTTCTTTAGCCACGGTAACAAATTTCACGGAACCATTTCCTAATCCTGAAATAATAAAACCGTCAATAAATTCTAGAACTGAGGAAGTTTCTCTTCAAACGCGCGTGAGTGTCATGCATGTTTTTTTTTAACTAAAAACTTAGGTATTTAAACAGTTCCACATTTCAATCACCAAACAACATTAAGTCACGGATGGATCGCTGGGTTGACACTACGTCGCACTGTGAAAAATTGAGTGCGTATTTTATAAATTAAAAACTTTGAATTCAAGTTTTATAGTGTCGTAATTATAACACTGTGGGATTTAATGCCAATGTTGAAAAGAGTTTCAAATAAGTCTACTGTCTAGGGTCGCGGACCGCGGTAATATGGAATAATATCCCAGTATTGAAAGCCTAAGTTTCAACAGGGCATTTGCATAGGTCTAACAATCTCAGTTGTCGTGCGCCTATTAACTATAATCTCTGTCCCCCTTGTAAGGCTTTTTTATTGAATTTTTAGTATGCAGATAAAAACATTAAAATGGGGTTACTGGCTTTGAATTGAGAAGACTTATGGGTTCCAAAAAAAAAACTGGTTTAGAAACACTGTTTTATTATGATATCCATGTTTACTGTTTAGTGTGTGAGTTAAAACTTGTCCTGTTCTAGTACACCATTGCGTAACAATACTTTGGTTAGCGTTTATGTGCCTATTATTTCTTTAAAATATCATACAATAAAGCTGTAACTGCGTAAATAGAAAAGAATTTCGTTACAAAAGCTAACACATTTATTAATTCATACCTTTCCTCAATATCAAACGTGAGTCGAATCTTTACGAACAAAAAAAAAACATGTTCAAATCTTTGATTAACGTCTGAATAGAACTCTTCAAATAAATGAAAAAAAAAATGTTAATAAAGGCCAAATCTGGACTTTAAATGATATTATATTTTGTATAAGAATATGTCTTTCACGGACATTATTATATACAAAAAATAATATTATTTTAAATTGCATATCTAGTGCACGTAACAACTCGTAAACTTTAATAAACTAATAATAATTTACATACTATAGTAATTTTAAAGAAATTAATTAAGTCGTAATAACCCAAAGAAAGATGATCGTGTATTTAAGATTATAGTACTATTTACCACCCTTCAAATTTCAACTAGCCTGACGCCTCGAAGATGAAAATATATTCCTCGAAACGTCGGACATAAGCGAAATATCGAAAAATATTTTAAATTGTTCCTCTACCAAAATTTCCCTTCACGCTGAACACAGTTATGTCCAAAGTGGACACATTGTTCGTCTACTACTGTATCCCCTTAAAATAAAAGATTAAATTTCAATGTAATTGTAGCCACGCCTCATATATATTTTTATTTTTTATGTTCGAGAAATATAATCCTTCCATGCAACAGACACGGAATATTTTTCAGGTATTGGATCGCCATTAGAACTATATTTTACATTGTTAACCGCTACCAGACCATGACACGAGCATTAATGTCAAACTTTCTATACGAGGCGGAGGGCATTCCACAAACATAATCTAGCAGGCGCTTTCGCATAAAAATAATAATCATCTTTCCCAGTTTTCATTTAATAATAGAAGTCGACTTTATTTATTTCTCCTGAATGTAAGTTACGGAAAGTGACCGTAAATTAGTAGTTTATGTATCTTGTTAGTGAATTATGATATTTTGACGTTAAGGGACATTACCTATATTAAGCGAGCGAGTTTTAACAGTTATTCGAGTCATAATATCGTTATGAATAAGATACAATCAATCAATATTTTCTTTTAAGTTTTATTAATATCACATAAGAATACTCACGACGGACGGTGTCAAGGAAAATATTAATTCCCAAACTAATTTTACAAATTCATTTTCAAAAAGTATTTCTAAATTTTATTTTTAGCCAAGTATTCCTATTATTTTCAGTTTTATTATTATGATCCTGGGGTGTTAATTAACCCCTTTTATCCCCCCCATATCTACGTCCTTGTCGTGACATGACATATTTAGCACTAGTAGTGTAAAGGTGCGTAAAGTAAAAGAAACGTAGTCATGCTACCATTTTCATTGTAAGTCACAGTTTAACCGCATGACAATACAACGCAGCTTACAATTATTATTAGAAGTGAACTTGCTCAAAACTGTCAGGATGTTTTAAAATTAAGTGAAAATTCGCTATTTTATAGGGGTTACGTCCAAAAAATACTATACATATTATCTCTCTGTCTCTCTCTCTCGGTCGTGATGACATTGTAACTCATGAGATTGTTAAAACTCGCTGGTGCTCGCTTTTAACATATAGTCACATTAAAAAATATTATTCATTTGTTTTAAACACTAAATATATTAAAAATAACTACAAAACAACTAATTATGAACAAATAACAATATTATTTTAGACCATGTTAGCTTCATCAGATGATTTTCTATCTCATCTTCTGATGATAGTAATTAGTAACATGTTAACGTACGTTGAGAAGAATTGTTAAGTGATTTGGTGTTTTATGGAAACTTGTAATATTCAGTACCTACTGTAAAGTGTTTACATACCTCTATACTCATATTTTAAAAGTTTGATCATACCTATTTTAGTATTCATTTGTTTACGATAGTAAAAACAATAATAATAAATTAGATATTTACTGAGAGGTTAAACACGTAATAATATGACGTCATGTGAAGTTTTTATTATTTTTTTATTTAATAATTTTAAATCGTATACGGTTATCAAATTTATCAGCAAATTTTATTGACTCTGTGGTACATATTTAATTAATTAAAAACAAACTTGTAGGAAATCCAAACTAAGATTTCAGCGACTTTCTTGAATGAATATTTTTTACGATACGAATCTAATAGGTACCTTATATAAAAAAGCTTAAAAAAGTTGAACCTCCTTCAAAAAATCCAACACGTCCATCGCGTAGGAAAAATATATGGAAAATTCTACTTGCAACAATTAATATACCTAACCCAAGCTATTAGCATTGCGTTGTATAGGGCAGTTGCAAATTTATTCGAATAGATTAACCCCTTATTTACAAGTATATGCAATGAATTGCTCTTTAATAATACACGGCAGTGCACCAAGCCAAGTTCTTGGAGCAACTTGGCGCACGCCGCCGTGTGAGCTTAATCCTGAAGAAGATCCAAATCCGGATCGAAACGTCATTGATATATTATATTGAATTATAATTAAATATTTTTGTAATATATTGTCTGAAAAATTGGTCGATAATTTTATTTATTAACACAAATCAACTTAAGGTCCATTTACCGCCCCCAAGCTACGTGTGCCACTAGTTTAAAATTTTTCTACTATCTTAAGGTCTGTTTCATCAAGACTGTGAAATTTTTAAGCATTTACTTTAAAGCGGCTAAGAGATACAGGCACAGAACAGTAAAATGTATGTTCTGTGGATACAGGCTCCAGAAAATTACATTTCTTTCCGCCCTCTGACTCAGTCCTTTAAATCCATATAGCACTTCCTATATGCAGTTAGAAACTTGGAATTTGGCACATACGTAGCATTTTTGGTACAAATAAACACACCCTCAACTTTACTACTCTAATTCATTCAACTAGAGCATGTTCAGAATTTGTACAGGAAACATTAGTTATAACTCCAAAAGCCAAAAACATAAATGTGAAAAAATGAGGTTAAGTTCTCGTTTACTAGTTTGTTCAGCCATACCAAAAGAATGGAAATCTAAAACGGTACTAAGTTCCATTCTAATCCCAAACTCGAAAAAATATATTTGAAACATAAGAATTTAAATTAGATAATTATAGCCAAATAAACAAACAGATGAATAACTTACATATTCATATCTTTAATATATTGTAACAAAACTGCTGTAGACCGTGGCGGAAATTATTTATTTGCAATAATAAATTTTTAACAAAACGGTTAAACACACAAACGAAAGCGTACTTCTTTAACTTAACAGAAATAATAACGTTAACAGAAACAAAACTAATAGTTCTAAATAATAAAAATAAAAGGCTAAGTAACAGAGAATATAAAGTCACTAAATTATATACACAAAATGTTTAAAACACAGGAACACAACACAAAGTTTAGCTAGTACCGTAGCTGATTCACACTTGTATTTACAAAAAGTTATTTAAACAGATTTATATAAATTGCACTCACTAAAGTTATTTATTTTCACAGTATAACTGAATAATTTATGTAGTAATGCCAGAGCACTGTGTCAACACAACACACAAACAGCTCCAATAACTGACTGACTCACTTGTCCACTCTGATCGCCTTATATAGTTTCGGCCCACGCTTCTATCGAATGTTCTGGACGAATCGAGATTTCTTCTATTGATCTCTCCAAGCGATTCTAAGAAATCGGGTCTAACTTCGCTACCTACTTATCGCACCGAGATCCCTTCCTTTACATGTATTTGTGTCTCTCCAAGCGATTGTCTGCAGGTCGGATGTTTTTACCAGTTTTCATTGTTGTTGTTTCTAGTAGTTTCTACCGATTCCAGAGACGTCCCATCAAGGGGCACGCAACAATATTTTACGTTTCGTGGATAATTTTTTCCACATCCTCAGGAATCTAAAATTTACAGTGACAACAATTTTACAAAACAATAGCAAATTGACTTATATTGAAATTACAATAATACTTACGATTCAAAAATATAGTTTAAAAAAACTAAAAACACGCTTTTATACTAAAAAGTGAAAAATAATTCTTAATATAAAAGTAGAAAATAATAATGAACAAAAAATATTAGAATTATTGTGAAAAAAGCGTGAGGTGCTTTGGGCCATATTTTTCGTATATCGAGCGCCTCACGCTTTTTTATAATAGTACTAATTTTTTTTTATTATTACTTTTCTGCTTATATTAAGAATTATTTTTTACTTTTTAGTTCGATGTGCTATAAAAGCGTGTTTTTTTAGTTTTTTTAAACTATATTTATTTTTCACTTTTTAGTTCGTTGTGCTATAAATGGCTTGATTATTTTTGAGTTGTAATTTGCGTTCAGCAACAAGGGAGTACGTAACAAGAAATACGTTGCAGCCATTCCAGAGTTGTGTTGGTTTCCTCCAGTTTGCAATGACCGTAAAACTAGACATACATACAAACACAATTATTTAATTCTGGTGATCCTGATCAGGATAATGAGATAAACTTATCAAATTATTGTTTTGTCGCCGGTTCTTGATAAGTGTACAAAGTTTAAATTAAATATGTCCGTTTAAAGTGGGTCAAAATCGAGTCCAAACGAGTCGGTTGAACTTAATTTTTATTTAAATTATTTTTTTTAAATTATTTATTTATTTTCAATTGGCTTACCCCTGGGACAAAAATTCAAAAATAAATGTAGCATATGTTACCCGGACCATAGTCGGGTTTGTGTTTATTTTTATTTAAATTATTTTTTATTTGTTTGCTCACCCCTGGAACCAAGATGCAAAAATAAATGTAGCCTATGTTACCCAGACCTTAATAGCGAATCGATTGACACCTTATTTATCAAAATCGGATGAATAGTTTAGGCGCTACGGTGGAACATCCAAAAAAACAAACATACATAGACTGCTATACTTATAACCCTTCCTTTTTGCTGCCCCGCAGTCGGGTAAGAAATTAATTAAGTATTGTAGTATAAGTAACAACTATGTATGAATAGAAATATAGATTCTTTAATTAATATCAATGATAAACAGACATCAAAAAAGAGAAAAATATATATTATACATAGTTTATGCAAATAAGAATTTTAATCAGCGTTACTTGGCAAGTTTTAATATCTGGAAAAAAATAATGAAACTGGAAACTTGTCGAGTAAAAGTCTGAAGAGGCGAAACTGTTAATTTTTTTTAGAACTTTATGATTCATATTATATTATTTTTTGAGTTAGGGATTGGAATATCCATTCCTTTTGTGGCCGGCTAGCTGAACTTGGCTCATTTTTTTCACATTTATGTTTTCGGTAGGATCGGCCTTATATCTGGCGCATACTAGAAAATGACTGGTTGGGAAGACCTTACTATACAAAGTCCAGTCATTTTATGTTCGGAGTCCCTATGACAGTACTTTGACATCGATTGCGTTCCCCTTGGAAGTTCCCGTCGTTCATTGCTTTCCTGTACCTACGCCAGTGTTTTCCAAACTGTGGTATCATAATAACTACAAGTGCGGAAATGACGAATTATGGCATGGGGTAGTCGATAGGTTCTCCTATGACACAGCACAATCAGAAGTGAGTTCGGCACGGCCGACTGGAAATACCTACCCCATCCAAAACAAGTCACTTTCCGCACGTGTAGCATACTCGTACAAGATTTTATACAATTCTTGTTTTGAAAGTTTACTTTTGTAAAAACCGCGCACACTTATCCAACACTATAAGCACAGCACGGACCAGAAAAGCCTAATCGAGACGGTATTCATGCTATTTAACGGAGTAGCGTACGTTAGACCGCAACACCTGCAACCAGCAACGACCGTCAGTCGATCACTCTCAATTTCTGTCTAGTCGTGCTGAGCCGATCTAGTGTGCTAGTGATGTGTCGATTTCATGAATTAATTTTTATTGATAGGGTGAGTCCAAAACTATTTTTCCTGGTTTTTTACTCTTCCGTTTTTTCATACAACATCATCAAAATAACAAATTCTTCCACCGAACTGCAAAATGTCTACCGCACACGGAGCCGGCCCTAAAAGTTGCTGGTCCGTGTTTGTTTGTGCTGTTCTAGTGTGCGAAGTCATGTAGCCTGTAGGTTGCATGTTTGTGCTGTTTTGCTCGTGCTGGTCCGTGCTTGATAAGTGTCAACTTCTAATAATTCGGTTCAACATTTGACTTATTAACAAATAATAAAACACTTGAAAAATCTACAAAATATTTTCTCTCTCGAAGATCTTTTCGGACAATCAGTCAATCTTCAGGAATACAGTACTCCTGAAGATGGACTGATTGTCCGAAAAGATCATAGAGAAAGAAAATATTTTGTAGATTTTTCAAGCGTTTCATTATTATTATTACAGCCATATTTAAATTTTAAATATACATTGCTGTAAACCTAGCACAAAAGCGAGCAAACAAGCAAGCTACGTGTGAAGCAAAACTAGCAGCACTCCCCACCAACCAAGATACCATTCATGGCAGCCTGCAATTAGACTTCAAGCAAGCAAGCGAGCTCAACTTTGAAGTTCAGTTTATTGTTTCGTGTAACTAAAGAAAATCTGTATTTGAAAAAAAAATGTAACAAACAACTGAAGATCACTAGATGTTATAAAGATTAAAATAAAAACATTTGAGTTTTACGTCAACCTGTCCTGTCCGTTTATGGTAACACCGAGGCGTTAATTCTGTAATAACAATAATACTTAAACGTGATATATGTACATTGGCGTGCGAAAAAAAGAGCGGGGCTGTGTTGAGAAGGAAGTAATAATGAGCCGTTTTGATCAATTCTTGATTAATTCTGTGTTATTGATCTAGCATGTTTTGAATGCAAATCACTGATTTCTAATATTGATTGAGAATAGTACGTAGCGATGTCGGTTTTTATATTGCGTTTCCATGGATCCTCGAAAAAACTCAAAAGGACTAAAATTTGTTAAAAATTCAACATCATATCCCAAATTTTGAACATTAATAAATAAAATTCAAAATATAT
Source organism: Xanthostigma xanthostigma (assembly GCA_963575645.1). Lineage (NCBI taxonomy): Eukaryota > Metazoa > Arthropoda > Insecta > Raphidioptera > Raphidiidae > Xanthostigma > Xanthostigma xanthostigma. The sequence continues at coordinate 47,662,585 of OY754464.1, forward strand.
TTTTATTATTTAAAGGCTCCTCTACACGCGTGGCCAGCACCGCCACTTACAGGCACTCACGATTGTGTAGAGGGCATATTCGTCGGTGCGTGGACATAATCGCCTGTAATCGGCAGTAATCGGTTGATTGTTGGTACATCAAAGGAATGCGTGGCCAGCATCGTGCGCCCGTACACACAATCGGACCGGCACGATTGTGTGGAGGGCTAGGCAATCATCGCGGCGATGATGGGCACTTATTTGAGTGGCGGTGCTGGCCACGTGTGTAGTAGAGGCTTAATACATGCAATCAAACGGTAGTCAATGAATTTACATAAAACAACAGAAAGTCATTTGTTTTAGAGGAATAATACTTCTCCGTTTCTTCTCTAGACAGATAAAACATTATCTGTTTAGCCTACTTTGTATTCAGTAATCTTTATAGTTGCAAAAAATGACAGATATTTTATCAGAATAATTAATGCGTTAATAAGTTTATATTGATGGAAAGTCAGTATATCATGTTGTTAGAGATTTAGTTAAGGGGCAAACAACGTCAAAGTGGCATAAACTGATATAACAACCCTGCTACTTGGCCTGCTGGTGGACATTGTATGTAATATTCTTATCGTTCAGATTCATTCCGGACCGGTCCGTTCTCGCTGTAAACAAAACACGCTATCAATGTTACAATAAAATACAAACATTTACCAATTGTTTTACAATAAATATATAAGAATTATCCAAGCGACAAAATCTATTTTTTTAAATATTTAATATTTTTTACTTTCAATATAATATTTGTGTGTTGTCTTTCTGTCGGAACGAAATGATATTAAATACGTGAGTGTATATGTTTGCGAATATCGGTTGTAATCAGGTGTATTATTCTTTCTCTAAAAACACGTTAAGATACTAAGTTTTTGCCAAACACGTGCTCGGCCACTTCAATTATTCGCTACGGTAGGTTATCTCTGACGGTAGTACTGTTTTTGTTTCCAACACGCAGCCTGTGGATATTATCTTGCGCTGTTTTAATTTTCGGCTTCTCTCAAAACGATGAGGTTTTGCCGCCGTCATGTACAACGAAAATATACTGCCCAGGCGATTTGCTGAAGAACGTTCAACTGGCACATATTTATCCGGATACGAAAACTTTTGTAGACATAAAACTTAGATATACGGTCAATGAAACGCTTAAAAATTACGATTATTTTATTCAAAAAAAAAAAAAAAACGTTCCCGAACCATCGAAAACTGACGTTAAACACTTTGTGGCAGATAATTTTGAAGATGGCGATGAGCTCGATAATTAGGCACCTTTGGACTGGAAAGAAAATTCTCTTATATTGGATCGAATCAAGGACGAAAACTTACGCGATTGAGCGCGTGAGTTAAACGACTTGTTGGGTCGTTTTATAAAACAGGATGTGAAAAATAATCCGGAACACTAATCGGTTTATCCTACTCTAAAAGGTTTTATTGTTCCTGGAGGTCAGCTTAAAGAAATTTATTATTGGAATAGTTATTGGATTGTAAAAGGCTTGTTGCTTTGCGAAATAACGGAGACAGTTCGAGGCAAACTAGATAACTTTTTATGGCTAGTGAAACTTCTGGGACATATACCCAATGGAAGTCGAGTTTATTATGAACAGCGGTCACCACCCCCGCTACTAGCAGTGATGATCCAAGAATACACTGTCAATCAATACAGACAGATTATTAATTGGACAGAATATCAAGTTTATAAATAATAATTATTATATGTTATATCTAAATTTTTGTCCAGCCTTGTGAACCGTTAAAAACCCGCAACAGCACAAATTGAAAATTTATTTTTATACTAGCGGCCCGGCAGATATAATTCTGCAAAATGTATTTCGTTTGCGGCTCGGCGTCTGAACTAATAGCTTTGAGCAAATTGTGCCATAAAAAGAGATGAGCGTTCCACCTACGCCACTGCTTGTAAGTCTGTGCATACAATGAAATCACCGCGCTGCGTTGCAAGGTACAACACCATAATATAATCCTACACATACATTTTATGTAAGACGGTTGTACAAATAAACTCAAAGTTAAGAATTATCTCAGTTGAGTGAAACATACCTGGAATCGAAAAGAATCCAGGTAATTTATTTTTTTTACGTAGACTCTGGCTAATGTAATGTAAGTACAGTCTGATTTTAAAATAAACAACAAAATAATATAATCGTTTTTTATGTTCTAGAATCTAGATCGTGCATGCAGTTATTATGTACGAGTTGTGACATTATGGGAAAAATGAGAATAAACGAGTTTTAACCCGCACATGAGTCATAAAAGAATAGCGTTTGAGATACACACTACATTTTTAGCATGTACCTCCAATAAAATAGCTGCTTTTCACATTATAATAAGCATATTTTAAACATCTTTGACAGCTGTATGTTGCAATCTTAGACTATATAATATAGAAATGAACTAGCAAAGATAACTTCACACATATTGTCAAGACTTCTAGCGACACGATGTTCCAGTGGCGGCCAAGCTAACAACTAAAACCAGGGCCCTCGTAAGGCCTCACGCCGCCCGCGTGCGGATTCATAATTGACGCCCCTTATTGGGGATACACTCACTAGACGATATGTCAAATTGAAAAACGTTAAAAATCCTAAATAACTAATACTGTAAGTGCAATTAATAGAAACTTTATTTCCTATAAATTTAAATAAATGAGAGAAAAATTTAGTTTCACCGCTGAGCTGAGAGAATTTATTAAGTCAAAATAATCATTAGTTTATCAATTAGGAAAAATGAATACCAGTGCAATTAATAAAAACATAAATACCAACTAACCATTACGACTGAATGTGAATCCCCTGGAATGCAATTTTTTCCGTACTACACTCACATGAGGCAAAGAATATATTATTATCAATTATGTATATCATTCAGGTGCACAAGTCTTACGTAAAAAAGTATTTGTTGATTGAAAAATACTTTACTTCACTCGCACTCTTGCAGGAATCGACAGGAAAATTCAAGATATAAACATACGCAGGAGTCTCCCGATAGGGGCGCCCTGTCTACTCGCTAATGTGAATTAACTATCGAATCGAAAATGCGCGCGAAATATTTCGTATTCGAATTTCATTAAAAAATAAATAACTACTCGTAAGAGTTTTCACGCAGGCTTGAGTATGCAAATAAAATTGATATAATATCAGTTATATATTTTTTCTATACAGTACAAAAAACTTGACACAACTAGGCCATTTGCCGCCCCTTGAATGTGCCGCCCGCGTGCATCGTACACATCGCACTATAGGGCGCGAGGGCCCTGACTAAAACTTTTAAATATAGTGACGTTGCGATAGGAACGCCATGTAAAGATCGGTTAATAACAGTACTTATTAAGCACAATCGAATTTATACCGTGTTTATTCTCTTTTTTAACCGACGAAAAACAAAAACGGAGGAGGTTCTCAATTCGACGCGTATATTTTTTTTTTTTTATTTTTTTTTTTTTTTTTTTTTTTTATTTATGTATGACCACGCATAACTTTTTACAGAGTAGTCCGATTTTGATAATTATTTTTTTGTTTGAAAGGGTATACCCCGAAGTTGGTCCCATATAAATTTCGTAGAAAAATTCCAACCCTAAGGGTAGGAAAACAGGGGATGATTGATTGTTCACTCACTGATTGTAATGTATGACCACACATAACTTTTTACAGAGTGGTCCAATTTTGATAATTATTTTTTTATTGGATAGGGTATACCTCGAGGTTCGTCTCATATAAATTTGGAAAAAAAATTCCTACCCTAAGGGTGGGAAAATAGGGGTGATTTATTGTTCACTCACAGATTTTCATGCTGAGTTGTGTATATTACAATTATAAATTATATAGCCACAAAAAATTATTAAATAAAAACTTTTTAACAAAAAAATTAAACCGCCGAAAAACTGAAAAGCAAAAAATAATAAATCTTTTTATTTAACTAAGTTCTATCTGAGTAGTTGAACGTATGTGAAAGTCTAGTATATCTAAGTAATTTTGAGTCGGCGTCAAACCATCAATGAACAAAGATCACTAAAAGAAATAACCAAATCAAATTAACAATGATACGTGAAATCTCCAGCGATAAACATTAACATTAAACATGCGCTCTCCACACGACCACTCGCAAAGACGTGTGCCCGTTAGGGTTGCTCTGTCGCTCATATTAACTTCGTGAACGCTCAGAGATTTCCGGCGAAGGATTGTTGACGCCGACTCAAAATTACTTAGATATACTAGACTTTCACATACGTTCAACTACTCAGATAGAACTTAGTTAAATAAAAAGATTTATTATTTTTTGCTTTTCAGTTTTTCGGCGGTTTAATTTTTTTGTTAAAAAGTTTTTTGTATAAAAACTATTTGGATGCAATCTGTAATACATGTAAAAAATTCTCCTCTTTCACTTGAAATGGATTCATAATATAAAGATTAAAGATATATGCAAAAAGTTTTGCAAGGTACACAAGAGTTATGCTAACATAAGAAATCCCCCACGGTTCAAATGAGTTTGACACCCCTAATGTATAGCATCAAAATTGTACAGAAGTTGCTTTAAACTTACGTCTCTATTTCTGTAGACTGTAATTCCGATGAAATACCGGAAATGTTTGACAAAGATAGAAGATGGAGGGATAAAATCAGAATATTATATCCGTTGATAGAAATGACTTGCGTTCCAGCATCCAAAAATAATCTTAAAATGATAGAAAATCCTGTAAACTCAGCTATATTGTAACAAAACTGCTGTAGTTCGTGGCGGAAATTATTTACCTATTTACAATAATAAATGTTTAACAAACCAGTAAAACACACAAACGAAAGCGTACTTCTTTAACTTAACAGAAATAATAAGAATAAGAATAATTTTATTATTAATAATTCATATATAATACATATAATGTTTTCGCTACAAAAGGTTAACGTTAACAGAAACAAAAACTAATAGTTCTAAATAATAAAAATAAAAGACTAAGAAACAGAGAATATAGAATCACTAAATTATATACACAAAATGTCTACAACACAGGAACACAGCACAAAGTTTATCTAGTACAGTAGCTGATTCACACTTGTATTTAGAAAAAGTTATTTAAACAGATTTATATAAATTGCACTCACTAAAGTTTATTTATTTTGACAGTATAACTAAATAATTTATGTAGTAATGCCAGAGCACTGTGTCAACACATGAACAACGCGTATAACTAACTGACTTGACTCAACCACTCTGCTCGCCTTTTATAGCCTCGTCCCACGCTTCTATCGAATGTTCTGGACGAATCGAGATTTCTTCCTTTACATCTATATTGTCTTCTCCAAGCGAATCTAAGAAATCTGGTCTAACTTCGCTACCTGCTTTCCGCACCGAGATCCCTTCCTTTACATGTATTTGTGTCTCTCCAAGCGATTGTCTAAAGGTCGGATGTTTTTACCTGTTTTCCATTGTTGAAGTTTCTAGTAGTTTCTACAGATTCCAGAGTCGTCCCATCAAGGGGCACGCCACAATATTTATTTTATGCTTCCATACGTCATAGTATAGACTATAGACCTTGGTCTGTCTAGATGTCTGCATCGGCTAATCATCAGAACTACTGAACGGATTTGATAGTGGTTTTGACCATTCCATAGTTTATTCCTTGGGGAATGTTTATTTTTGTAACTGGAACCTGCACCATAGATCCAAATCCTAGTTACTCCAATGAGTCAACAGAAAACCGTATAGTTTCCGCACTTTTTGTTTGTCTATTTATCCAAGTGTCACTTAAAAATTTTCTAGATTGATTCTGACTAAACTTGGTAGGTATAAAGAAGTAGTATTTTTAAGTAAGTAAAACTTCTTTTGAACTGGTAGTTAGGAGAGATTCCGATCGAGCAATGTAAGGAAAAAGTGTGACGGAAAAATGGTGGAGACAAAGTGAATGGAATGCAATCGCAGCACTAGCAGGCACAGAGGAATTAATTAATAGATGGCAGTAAAAATTAAGTTACTAGATTTACCCAGTACCGCATTGTATTGTACCCATGTGCTAGAGAGAGATATAACTCTGAAACCGCCCCAAGATGGCTGACTCACAGAAAATAATGATTTTAAGTATTAATATTGAAAATTGTAGGAATCTGGACTTATACTATACTTACCTATATATAAGTCCAAATTCCTACGATTTTCAATATTAATAATTTAATGTGTTATCTTCTAACTACTAATTACCTAGTAGAAATTGCGATACTTTGTATCGAAATGATTGGATGGAGAGTGCAGCTTATGGATCAATTAAATACCGTACTTTTGATATTTTTCTTTTTAATATATATATCTATACAATTTTTGATTTTTTTCAAAATTCGATTATACATGTGCGTCTTATTAAAATTATTTAATAAGACGCACATGTATAATTGAATTTTTAAAAAAATCAAAAATTGTATAGATATACAGGGTGTTTGGCACATGAACCGACACAATTTTTTGGGGGATTCTCGTGGTCATTGTGATCATTTTTACCCCAATGACTTTTGCCCTAAGTGTCATGGTTATCGAGATACGATTTTTTTTAGTTATTTTCGAAAAAAGGCCTAAAAATTGCCTTCAAAAAATCGTAACTTGTTTGTTTTTGGTACTAGAGAGACGAAAATACATTTATTGAGTTTTTGAATGACTCCTTGTTTTAAATGAATCATAATTTTATGCAAATAGTATCAGGAAAAAGACCCTATGGACTTTTAAAGTGCCTGTATTAATAAAAACCAGTAGAAAAATATAATTTAAATATCATTTAAAAAAAAATTAACGGGTATTTAGAAATTAGTCATTGGGGTTAAAATGATCACAATGATCACGAGAACCCCCCAAAATTTTGTGTCGGTTCATGTGCCAAACACCCTGTATTTGTATATTATATATAAAAAGAAAAATATCAAAAGTACGGTATTTAATTGTTCCATAAGCTGCACTCTCCATTCAATTATTAATAATTTAAATATGGATGCAAATAGTTCTAATGAATGATTTTAAGTTTTACATGTTTGGAATAACATTTGCTTGAGGTTACAATTCAAAAAATCATAATTTTACATTACAATAACATTTACACTATTCAAATTTGTTTAATTTGGGTAATTTATTTATTTTTTAATATGAAAATGATTATTTGTCATCAATATTTATTTTGGAGCTTGTTATTATTTTTTCTTTAGTTACGACTTACGAACATTTATTTATTTTCATTAAATCAAACGTCCAAAAATGGTAGACGATTGCGGTACTTTGTCAAATCTAGTAGCTTTAAATGTAGGGCCCTCATAAGGCCTGACGCCGCCCGCGTGGGATTCATAATTGACGCCCCTTACTGGGGATAAATTCACTAGACGATATGTCAAATTGAAAAACGTTAAAAATCCTAAATAACTAAAGTGCCATTAATAGAAACTTTATTTCTTATTTTAAATAAACAGTAAAAAAAATTATTTAAACATTGTTATGTAAAATAATTCAAACATTTACACAAATAAAAGAAACTTCAAGTTTCTCTACAAAAACAGTTTACTCCGTGCGATTTTTTACGGCGTTCTTCTCCTGTCGTACTTATGAATGAGAGAAAAATTTAGTTTCACCGCTGAGCTGAGAGAATTCAAAATAATCATTAGTTTATCAATTAGGAAAAATGAATACCAGTGCAATTAATAAAAACATAAATACCAACTAACCATTACGACTGAATCTGAATCCCCTGGAATTAACTTGCAATTTTTTCCGTACTACACTCACATGAGGGAAAGAATATATTATCAATTACTAGCGTGACCTGTGCGAATTATTCGCACTAAATAAGTATAATAATTATCACTTTACAAAATTATTTTTTAAATATGATTGCAGGTATTCAATTCGTTTCTAATTTTGCACACTACTTATAACGTTCTTCTTTTTCTAGTCCTTATTACAATATGAAGCTCAGATGACAGATCAAAGAATTATTTTACTAAAATTGTCATACAGAGGCGCAAGTAGCAAAAGCGTTGAGCTTCGCCGTCAGATGGCATCAAGCAGCATTGCTGTGACGTTGTTCAGCGTTGCCCGTCAGATGGCAGTATGTAGTATTTTCAATATGTAGGTCAGATGACAGATCAATGCGTTGACGTTGTTTCAGCGTCAGCCGTCAGATGGCAGACGTTGTTCAGCGTTGCTGTTAATTAATTAATTTACAAAAACAAAAGCAATAATAAATTTTTTAGTTGTCGATGTCAGTAGAGCAAGCAATTATCTGTAAAATGATATATAATTTATGTGGAGAAATTGTGTGGTTTTTTCTAAAAAGGGAGGCAAACATCTTAAACCTTAGCGTATTAATATATATTATGATGATATCATTCAGGTGCACAAGTCTTAACGTAAAAAAGTATTTGTTGATTGAAAAATACTTTACTTCACTCGCACTCGTGCAGGAATCGACAGGAAAATTCAAGATATAAACATACGCAGGAGTCTCCCGATAGGGGAGCCCTGTCTACGCGCTAATGTGAATTAACTATCGAATCGAAAATGCGCGCGAAATATTTCGAATTCGAATTTCATTAAAAAATAAATAACTACTCGTAAGAGTTTTCACGCAGGCTTGAGTATGGAAATAAAATTGATATAATATCAGTTATATATTATTTTTCTATACAGTACAAAAAACATAACACAACTAGGCCATTTGCCGCTCCTTGAATGTGCCGCCCGCGTGCATCGCACACATCACACTCTGGGGCGCGAGGACCCTGTTTAAATGAAACGGCAAACATTTCTGTATAAAGAAATGTCTAATCTACAGAATTCACTATGTTATATTAAATTATGAATGAACAAAACATTACGTATTAAAAAACGAAACAAGAAATTAAAAGTAAGGATGTGTCATTGAAAAAGAAAAAAACAAAAAATCCAAAAGTCTTTTAGATGGTTGCCTCGATTGGCTGCAAACTTCATAATCACATCCTGCCACACATGGAAATGCATGGATACAGATGTATTGTATCAACGTTGCATTAACTAATATATTTTGTTCGTTTTGGATGATTCATTTTTCTGGAGTAAATGCTAAATATAAATTCTAATTATAGGTAAGTAATTCCGTAAACTGTAGGTACATCTCGACCCTTTTAAACTTCTAAGTATCCAACAAACTGGCATCTCATTTTGGTCACATCAATAGTATACCCAATTGAATAAATTGGAAGATTCGTTATAAATCGCTCGGCAATGTTTTCGTAAATCAATTATTCCAATTGTTAATCCAAAATTGGAATGCAACAACGTAGGGGTCTTCCAAAAGCCATGAACTATTTAGTTCACTTTTTATTCTAACATATGTTTGGAATTTTCTTTGCCTGTATAAGGAATTTGTGTTTTTGAAATTAAATAATTAATAGAAAATGTAGGAATGAGAAATATAGCAAAATACAAATTGTACATTCTGTACAATAAAACTCGGGTGCTTTTTTTAGATGAAACTAGATTTGTAAACGTCAATCTTTTAAAGTGCATTTTTGTCTCACGCAGTCTAGTCTTCATTGACTTTCTTACTTTGTTGCAGTTTTCGCTTGATAACAAAAGCTATAGCGCGAAAAAATCTTCAAAATTATAGAAGTAATGGAGAATGGGAAGTTTGACGCTTCTACTTTAAGAATAATTTTTTTTTTGTTCTAGGATGTTCTGGAAAGCGCTGATAGTACCCACCGTTTCGAGACTTTTTTTAATTGTCTCCTGAGATACAGACAGCTGTGCGCATGCGCGTAGAGCGCGCGCGTCAAAAAAATGGATATATGGTAGAAGGATATGTAAATAAAATAAAAAAAAATCAATTCTCTATCTGCCTTCAAAAATATATGATTTTTATCCGAAAATTCGAGCGAGTAGCCTCTTAAAGAAGTTTTCAACAAAAACAAAAATCCTTCGATCAAGTCCTAGTTTTTTATGCTTTCAATAAGCTGTAAAAATTTCATTCAAATCCATCTAGTGGTTCTTGAATTTCAGTGGTCACCCACTTCGAAAACAAAGTTTCGAGAAAAACGCGTTTCAAGTTTTAATCTTACCTACACCGAGTCTTCTAATCCTAAGCCATATAATAATTATCTCGGGAACTATTCATTCAACTCACTTGAAATTTTTAGGGAATATTTTCGAAACGACATACTATAAGAAAATGCAAGAAAAAAAGAAATTGATTTTTTCAAAATCCTGACTAGGTACCCCTAACTTCTTAAACAATATCTATTTTATTTATGTAAAAAAAAATGTTTACTTCCGATATTCATTGAAAACTTGTAAAAAAATATGTATTTGTAAGGTTTGAATGAATATCGTATGAAAACAATTTTTTTTTACATAAATAGCATAGATATTGTTTAAGAGGTTAGTAGTAGTCTAATCAATGAATAGCTCAAAAGGGGGTGTAGAGTGTGTGAGCAGGGACCTAAGCGATTTCTTCAGAAACTTGTTCAGGGAGCTTAGGGAGTAAGCATACCAAAAGTCCTGACGTTTAGGAGGTGAGCCGGAGGGAGAGGAGCACCAAGAAGGTACCACTTTTGGGGCTTTAGCTTAGGTCTCAAAAACGATACGTCGCATGGGAAAAAATTCTTATGCCAAATTAAAGCTCATAAAATTTTATACAGCTTTCGTTCTCTACACTTTTTTTAAATACTCAACCGTTTTTGAGCTACACGCTCCAGATTTCTTTTTTCTTGCATTTTCTTGTCGTTTCGAAAATATTCCCTAAAAATTTCAAGTGAATTGAATGAATAGTTTCCGAGATAATTATAATATGGCCCAGGATTAGATGACTCGGTGTAGGTAAGACTATAATATTTGAAACGCGTTTTTCTCGAAACTATATATTATTATGTTTTCGAAGTCTGTGACCACTGAAATTCAAGAACCACTAGATGGATTTGAATGAAATTTTTACAGCTTATTGAAAGCATAACTACGACTTGATCGAAGGATTTTTGTTTTTGTTGAAAACTTCGACTTTTTAACAATCTGTCCTTGCAAATTCGGGTGTAAGCTTTATTTAGAAGCCGCAATTTTATTAATTAAAAAAAAATCGATTAAGTCCTAGATTTACTATTAAACTAAAGACTTTTCTTTGTTTTATTGATTTTGGATGAACCAGCACAAAGTAATGATGGTCACCGCAAAGCATTACCTACTTGTGAGAGTGGTTCAATAGATGGCTATAACTTCGTCCAAAATTATTCTTTTTTTAATTTGTGAAGTTAAGTTGAAATATTATTAGCTTTATAAAATAAATTAAATTTTGTCGAAAAAAAAATTTTAAAATTTGTTCATGCTTCTGATTGTCCCTAGCCCCTTAACCAATATAAATAATTCGTTCCCCGCCCCAAAATGTTTCTGATATTCAATAATATAAAAAAACTAAATTTAAAAATAAAAATCATCAAAATCGAAGCTGTTCTTGGGAAGTTCGAAGTAAAAGGCTTCATTAACGCGATAATTACTACATGTAATGGTAAAATACGTATGCAAACGTTTTAAATAAATAAAGGTTATTTGTGATTGGTCTATGACTGCCACGTAGTGACGGTTAAAAATAAAAGTGTGCTAATATTGTACTGATTTACTGAAAATTATCTCATCGTTTGCGACTCCCCAAGAGATCGACAAAAAATGTTGATCTTTTTGTACTCGTTAAATATCAGATTTAAAAATGGTCGCCAGTCCGGGCCTGTCAGTTTAAAACTTCCAGTCTATTCATAAGATTATTCTAATTTGCTATTTAATTTATACTTTTTATACATACTCGAGACTTGTGTGTGACAACGACTTAGTGGGTGTTTTTTAGTTTTATTTTTAATACACATGTTTTTAATTAACAGAATAGTTATTAATAAAATATGAGTTGACAAGCACAATCGCTGTCTGGAACGTACATTTTTTTTATCTTTTATAATCTATACTATTCAACATTTAAAGAGTGAGTCATAAACATAATATACTTCACAATCTATACTAATATATAAAGCTGAAGAGTTTGTTTGCTTTGTTGAACGCGCTAATCTCAGAGACTCAGGAACTACTGGTTCGAATTGAAAATTTTTTTTTTGTTGGATAGCCCATTTATCGAGGAAGGTTATAGACTTAATATCACACAACGACCAATAGGAGCGGAGCATCAATGAAACATGTTGCAAAATGTAACTCAAAATTTGTCCGTCCGACAAAAACTTTTGAACGGTAACTCCAATCATCATGAAATTTGGACAAAACATTAATCTCGGTAAAGTAAGATGGATGTGCGTACTCATGTCCCTCCCTTCCTCATTCGTTCTTTTCCACCCGGGTAAAATCGGGCGGGACTGTTAGTGGGATATATAAAAGGCATAACTTTTATCTATGGGACGAGTACGCTTTATAGTTAAGGCAATGGTGCGTATTTCAATCGGTGGAAAGCAACCGGATGACTCTTGGTATTTGAGTTCCTGAAGCAATTTGGAAACTTTTTTGTTCAGTACCTCATAACCCCAAAATGGAAGGAATCGGAGAAAAGGAGGGGGGGTCAAAACGTAAAAAAAAATTGTTTAGAAACCAAATGGAAAGGCGGTAGCATTAAAGTACGTGTACTCACTATTGTTTAAAAAAATTGTCATCCGAAACGTGCGGACGGTTTGCGCGAACCGATTTTTTGAAAATCGGAAAAAAAAATTGTGTCGCAACCGGTTGCGATTGTGAGGAAAATTCTTGTTTTTGTTCAGAGATGCTGTAAAAAAATTGTCATCCGTTTCTGCTGGACGGATTTTGAGGAATTAAAGGTTTGAGTGGCTAAAATTCTCGATTTTTCACTAGCTTTTTTCAAACATCATAAAAAAATTGCTAAAATTGTTAAAAACGGATGACGTTTCTTATACATGTTCTCAGAGGGTCCAACATGTATCAATGTCATCCGTTTTTATAACATTTAACCTCATTTTTCAACCCCTAAAGGGGTTGTGTACGTTATCTGTATGCCATCAGAAACGAGTCTAACCTCAATATTCTGATTAATATCGCACAAAAGTAAGGGGTTGAAAAATGGGGTTAAATGTTATAAAAACGGATGACATTGATACATATTATAGTTGGACCCTCTGAGAACATGTATAAGAAACGTCATCCGTTTTTAACAATTTTAGCAATTTTTTTATGATGTTTGAAAAAAGCTAGTGAAAAATCGAGAATTTTAGCCACTCAAACCTTTAATTCCTCAAAATCCGTCCAGCAGAAACGGATGACAATTTTTTTACAGCATCTCTGAACAAAAACAAGAATTTTCCTCACAATCGCAACCGGTTTTTTTTTCCGATTTTCAAAAAATCGGTTCGCGCAAACCGTCCGCACGTTTCGGATGACAATTTTTTTAAACAATAGTGAGTACACGTACTTTAATGCTACCGCCTTTCCATTTGGTTTCTAAACAATTTTTTTTTACGTTTTGACCCCCCCCCTTTTCTTCGATTCCTTCCATTTTGGGGTTATGAGGTACTGAACAAAAAAGTTTCCAAATTGCTTCAGGAACTCAAATACCAAGAGTCATCCGGTTGCTTTCCACCGATTGAAATACGCACCATTGCTTTAACTATTACATTGTTTCATTGCTTTGCCGCTCCGTTAAGCGAACAATACTATTATCATGATTGACGGCACACTACTTAATATAAAAAAGAAGTCACAATAGGTGTCTGTCTAACCTCGAGAACAAAGGAACGCATTTTAATGGGTTTTTATTATTCGATAGCCTATTTTTTGGGGAATATTTAGGTTAATAATACATATTCAACTCGGTTTCGTCCGAGTATAAATCGAATTGAAATCAAGTTTACCTTAAACGAGTGATCCAATTCAAACTTTGACAAGACATATTGTTTGAACTTAGCTTGAACGATAATATAGGTAATCTTGTTTATTAATTATTAATTTTTTAACTGTTTGTTACATTTGCGATTTTTAATTACCCTTCTTAAAATAATAGCTGAACGAGTAGTGTAAAAGGCTAATTTAGCTATAAATGGCTAGCGTTGCACATTCCGATCGCCCGTAGTGGGATCAAGGTTATTCGTCGGAGGGGGTATGGTAATAAGTGGGAGAAGAACGGGCATCCTATGAATTCAATATTTTTCCTTTATGAGAATTTCCGAAGTAATTTAATTTTGTTTATAATTATCTATTATTAAATTACTAATTAATACCTAAGTTATTAATTAATTTAATAATAAATAACTCAATTCATTAATTAATAATAAATAAAATATTCCAGCTAATTGGGCGACGGGAGCATTCCAACTTCAAAATGTTGACATTTGATATAGCATAATAATGAAAATAAAATTTCTGATATGGCGTAAGGTGACGCGGGTAATGGCTAGTATTCAATATTATATTTGCTATTCGTTGTCATGGTTACCTATATAATATGTTCACGTCACGTATAAAAATTAATCAAAGCATGCTTAACTTGTTTATTTCTTAGAAAAAAAAATGTTTAACGAAACTTTCTTGAAATAATAAATAGAATAATAAGCCGTTATGAAAATATACCATTATTATATAAAAAACACCGTTATAGCATATATTTCTTCTGCGCATGCGCCGATTTTCCCTAAAAACAATAGGGCTCTTCATATTTGCATATACCAAATATCCTTCCAAAATTTGGTTTCAATCCGCTCATCCGTTTGACCTGTGTCGTGTTCACAGTCTAACAGAAGCACAGAGTTTTTGCAAAAATATGTTTTTTGGATTCGGGGAACCTCAAAACGAAAAGATATTGTAAAATTTTTTCGCTCATAGCTATTAGTTCAGAAGCAAATCTGGTAGAATTTGCTCAAAGCTATTAGTTCAGACGCCGGGCCGCAAACGAAATACATTTTGCAGAATTATATCTATCGCACCCGGATGAACCGGGACGGACCGCTATAAGTAGTATTATATAAAATTTGCAGCCAAAACAGAACCGGACTGCAAATACGTTAGTGGTAGTGCCATCTATGACCACATTTATGAACAACGCTGCTAAGATTTGTGTACGGCAAGCGTACAGTTGATGTCGTGAACATACGGTTATCGATATGCTCAACACAAACAAGTGATGGCAGGGGGCAGAGCGCTTACACGTAATCCGCTTTCAAGAAAACAGTATTGTAATTTGTAAGTACTGTGCTTGCCGCCGGGGTGTTCTCTGATTCAGATTCAAATCTGTTGTTTGACTATTTGCACTAAACGCTGTTCTTATGTCTCGACTGTTCTTTGTTCACACATGAATAGAATATCTACAGGTGAATTATTATAAGTTTAATATTTGAAAATGTTTTGTTTTCACATTTTGAACTTGCTGGATTCCGGCTGTGGTATATATTTTACCGGATATCGCAAATATCCTACAACGTCATATAAATCTATATATAAATACGGGAAAGAAAAAAGAGTGGTCCGATTTGAGTGTGTTAATTCGCATCGTTCTCTTCGTTTTAATGAGGATAAGTGCATATTATATGTGTCATCACGATGTGTACGAATTAACATAGGTAAAATCGATTCAGGAGAAATCCATATACCTATACATAATGACAATAACGTTCAAACTTAAGAAAATAATTGTTTGAGTAATCTGTCTATAAAGTTTGAAAAGTGGAAAAAATTCTTGGGAACAATAGACTTATAATGCAGTGTATTTATTTCATACATTTTATTTGCCAATGTTTCGACTTAATTGGATCCAGTCTTTTTCAAAAATTTAAAATATTAAGCTCCAGAGGGACATTATTAACTTAATTAGACTATATAAAAAACAGCGAACGAACGAACTATAAAACGAACAATCAAACAAAACAAAAATAAAAGTGACATGTGCTCATGAAATTAAAATAAAAATAGTATTTTAGGTATTATATGTAAACATCAGTTACAAGGAAAAAAACAAATTTGTTTAATGTTACAGCGCCTTGAAAAAGACTGGATCCAAGTCGAAACGTTGGCAAATAAAATGTAATAAATAAAAACACTGCATTTTAAGTCTATTGTTCCCAAGAATTTTTTCCACATTAAGAAAATAATGAATTACGGTCGAATTTCGTTCATTGGGCGACCACTAGTATTAAAAATTAAATTTGACAAAAATTATATATAGGTAATCTATACCTACTAATATATAAAGCTGTTTGGTTGAACGCGCCAATCTCAGAAACTACTGGTTCGAATTGAATTTTTTTTTGTTAGATAGCCCATTTATCAAGGAATAAATAGATATTAAATGCTTGGCAACGTCTTATCCATTTCCATGTGGACAGTGGAGGTCTTGATCTAACTCTTACAAAATGCTTTAGCCGGTTATGATGTCATGTTCGTAAGCGCTACATTGCGCTGGAACCGTTGAGCCTATGCGCCGATCGCCTGTATACAGTGCATTGCATCATCCCCTTGGACAGTTTCACCCTCGTCTGAAGAGCGGTTAAACACGAAGGTATTATCACTCAGCGGGAAATGTTAAAGGTTTGTCACTTGGAATTAATTGAAATGAATTTTATTATTACTCACTCTGCCTTGCCCGTTGTCATATCGAGCGAGTCAGCAGCCCTTAATCAGAACAACGCCCTGAAGCCTGTAATGCTTTTGATATACTAAGGTACTTATCCCACGAAATCATTTTCAGCCGAGTTGAAAAAAAAATAGTGAATATATTTCTTTGCAGTGGAACTTCTTAATTCGAGTTCGGGTCGTTTAAAGCAGAGGTGTCAGACTGATTTTTCTGAAGAGCCATTTATAAGATTTAGGTGTGTTAGCGGGCCAGACTCTAAATTAAAAACTAAAACACATAATAAAATAAAATCTTTATTTATTTAGTTTAAATCAATTTTCATATATAAAGGTAATAAAAAGGGTAAATTGTGTTGAGTCTAGCAATTTTAAAAATACGTAGTGGCATTGAATGCCGTCTAAAATCC
The DNA here is from genome assembly GCA_963575645.1 of Xanthostigma xanthostigma. NCBI lineage: Eukaryota > Metazoa > Arthropoda > Insecta > Raphidioptera > Raphidiidae > Xanthostigma > Xanthostigma xanthostigma. Next base: position 47,679,585 of record OY754464.1, read on the forward strand.
TCACTGGATAGATTCTGGTCGCGGGCCGTATTGAGATGGTTTGAGGGCCGGATGCGGCCCGCCGGCAGTATCTTTGACATCGCTGGTTTAAAGCATGTGTGATGTAACTAATTAAATAAAATCATAACTTCCGAGCTTCCTGCAGGTATAGTGCCTACATGTTACAACAGTATAATGTTTGATTTGTTCCTACATATTATAGTCTCATTACTGGTTCACTACATACAAGTTTTTGAAGTGAAAACTTCTTTAGCGGCGTTGTACACTTTTTTTTGTAATGGGTAAAAAATGTTCAAATCGCGTCAGGACACGTGACCTGATCGAAAATTCGTAAGACGGATGGAGAGTAGAGGTAATATTCAAGTTTTCACTTCTGCCGGCACTCCCGGAGTGCAATTTTTTTAATATTGAAAATTATACAGAACTTAGTTTAATTTTTTAAAATAAAAAAAAAACTCGGGTTGCAGTGCCTAACCCTGCCGACTGTATGGTGTATTTGCTATTGAAGACAGTGTGGCTTTATTAAGTGAACTAAACTTTTTTTGGCAAAAATGAAAAAAAATTAACGCTATAATATTTAAATACCCCCCTAAGATAATACGTTTTTTTCATAATTGCAATATTATTGTCAATCCAACATCTGCACCAAATGAAATACAACCTTCAGTCAGAAATTCATTATTTCGTACCCGCAAACTGCTGTTTTCTTAAAATTTGTAAGTCCGGTCCTATCGGGCCGATTTTGTTTAAATTAGTAGCACAATTTAATCCATCTAAAGGGTTATCGTGTTTCACACACACATTTCCAAAAATGGTGCTAGGTTCCGCCGTCCGACCGACACCAATAGCGTAAGTGCTTTATGGCAAATACACTAAATAACTTAGCCTGTAATCGTGTAGGTATTTTTAAGGATTTCCTAGACTGACTGTCATTTTCATCATTTTTATGTCTGTTAGTAAGTTTGTCTTTAGATTAATTCATTTGTAGGTATTAGGCACAACAAATTACAGAATATAGGTACTGTGCAACTTTTGAGTGTTGAATAAGATATTACACTTCGTTTTTTGTTGAAGAAGATGTATGGAAAATGCACATATTTTATTTTGAATGAAAAAAACTGGAAAATTTTGCGTGCTTATTACATATATTTGACTAGCGGTCTCGCTCGGTTTCATCCGGGTGCAAAAGAACGAATGGGGGAAATGGACATGAGTACGTACGTTCATCTTAGTTTACCGAGATGAATGTTGAGTCCAAATGTCATGATGATCGGAGTTACCGTTCAAAAGTTTTTGTCAAATGGTCAAATTTTGAGTTATATTTTGCAACATTTTTCACTGATGCTCCGCGCTTATTGATCGTAACGTGATACCGTATAGCCTATAGCCTTCCTCGATAAATGGACTATCCAACGAAAAAAAAAATTAATTTGAACCAGTAGTTCTTCTTGAGATTAGTGCGTTCAACCAACCTACCAAACAAACAAACTCTTCAGCTTTATATATTAGTACAGATATAAGAAAGTATTATCTATGATTAAAAAAAAAGAACAAACTTCAAAATTAAGCTCTATAAACTTAAAAAAAAGCATCGTGACTTTAGTTCCCGTTGCCCTTCCTTAAATCTGGTCCTGCCTCCTGCTAAACACTTTAGAAATAAATACCTACTATATATTTTATACACAAATCTCTTTTTAACAAGAACAAGTTTGCGTTATCAATATTTTTTTATGAATATAATAATTTGATAACAAAGAGGCTATACGAACTTGGTATACATATAAAGTGGCGACATTAAATAATTCTGAATTGCGGCTCGTGATGTGCTGTGCAAATTACGTAACGATAAGCTGATCACTTTTGTTATTTAAAAAACGCGCGCACCAGTGTATAGTCGTATTAAAAAATAAAACAAACAATTGCAGCGAAATATATCGAAGGCGAGAATGTTTCGAATTCTATTCGTCTCTATATAATATATTTTAACATATCGCTTTGGATTAAGAGCTTCTGATACCTAAGTGGATCCATTCGAAATAATTGCGTGCTTTTAGAACCTCTCACCTGATAATGCCCTTTGGCTTCCATGAATATTGCATCCACTTACTATATAGCAGTTAGGTACAAACTACTTAAGGCTACCGTTCTGCAGTCTGACTTTATTTGCATATTAATGATATTTTTTAAGGGATATAATATAATTTGGTATAATTCAATTACGAGTAGATAAAGTCTAGGGAATAAAGACAAAAAATAAGTCAAACTTCGTGGTGATAAACATTATTCCAAAAGTCCCCACCGATACATGTGCCGCTAAAAATGATACGCTGGTCAAAGATCACAAAAAAACGGTTTTTCGCGAAAATTTCGTTAACGGTGACTTTTATAGAAAAAATCCAACTAATTGGGCGACGGGACCATTCTAACATCAAAATGTTGATATTTCATACCATATAATAAAGAAAATAAAATGTCTGATATCGCGTGAGGTAACGCGGGTAATGGCTAGTATTCAATATAATATTTGGTATATTCGCTGCCATGGTTACTTAACAAAACAATACATTTTAACAATAGTAAACGATCATAAGCTTTAGGGTAAGGTGCATCACGCTATACATATAGAGGGCGCCATATGACTATATTATGTATATATATGAGGTGGCATACGACCACGGCTATCCTCAGATGAGAATATTTTCTTGTTTCATACTTTTCAGTAGTCGGGTTTTAGTTTTTGAACTTAATTTTTTATTTAAATTTATTTTTTTGAAATTATTTTTTATTTGTTTCTAATTTGCTCACCCCTGGGACCAAAATTCAAAAATAAATGAAGCCTGTGTTACCCAGACCATAATAACGAATCGATTGACACCTTATTTATCAAAATCTGATGAATAGTTTAGGCGCTACGGTGGAACATCCGTATAAATATAAACATACATAGACTGCTAATAATTATAGCAATCTATGTATTATAACCCTTTCTTTTTGGCTGCGCCGCAGTCGGGTAAAAATTCTACTATGTCATGTCATAGCCTTAATTTTTCTAAATATGTTATTAGTTATGGATATCAATAATAGTGATTTAACGATAAATTCCTGTTGCGAGAAATTGTCGTTAATTGTCTCTCGATAAATTGTCGGCTGCGAGATGTCGTGTGACGTATTGTCGTGCGAGGAATTGACGTGAAATCATTTTTTCTAACTTCTTTTGTTTTTTGAGCCTCTATCCCAAATTAATTTTATTTCACATACTAAAATGCTCAATTTGATAACAAGACGACGGCCTTACAGCAGGTTTGAAGTGGTTTTTCGACAGTGTATAAGAAGTGGGTATAATATTAAAAACTGCGCTCACCGACAGACGTCGTGTCACGTGTGCAGCGCGACGCTGAAAGCATTCTGACAACAATCTCGAGTGCTCCTCTGTAGGGCCTATGCCTCACAATTTACACCGTGTGTAATTCACACACGGCTCGGTGGCATGGTCGACACCCGTCGTGACAGTTACCTATATGCTTTAATTTTTTGTCTCAAAGTGAAGTCAGACAATTTTTATTTATTTTTTAATTTTTAATTTTTTTATTTTTTAATTGTTTTTTAATCTATTTTCTCATTTTTTTTCATTATAATATGTACAGTGGAAAACTTGCGGGATGTGCACTTTTGGTTTTGCCAACTATTTTTATATTAGTCCAAAATTTGATTTATTCATTCAATCATTTTCTTTGGATCGGAATCCAAACAAACCTTTGAAATTGAGGTTTCACTTCGTACGGTCAAAGTGTCCTGGCACCCTTTTTCATTACCTGTCGGTAAGACTCGTACGTTTTTTATTATCTTTAAACTTTGATTTCCGATACTGATTTTCAAGTAGCTGTATTGTCCTTTGTGTCTTGTCCTTGTGGTAGGTGGTTGGATTTTTCCTAGCACCCCTGAGTTTAGCTAACTGAACTTTTTCGTTATAATACATATACACAACACTAATGTTACAATCTCACAATAATGAAAATTATAGTCAAGTAGGCAAAAAACTTTATGTAGATACGCTATTATACAATGTATAAATGTGTACTGACTGCTCGCGCACCAGTTCACTGCTGGCCAAGCGTAACGCGTCATGATTATAGCTACAAAATACAAATGTACTGTTAATATTGGCATGTCGGTAACGCGAACTTATAAGATTGTAACCATTCAAAAATCGACTAACGTGCCTATAGAAGTTTCACTTCAAAAACAACCTCTCTTATTAACACTAGCCTGAAACGGCGACTTCACTCGAGTTCTATATTATATATCTTTTTCTCACGGTTTGGTCAGTTCTGCTTGCAGTTTCAGTGGTAGCATCACACTGATAATTAATAAATAATTAGACAATTTTCATATAATATTTTATTGACATTCACTCTGAATGTTTATGATTTAGATCAAAGTGTGTATAAAGTTATATCATTTAAGTGTGGCAGTCCAATGATACGTGTACCGAATTTTATACTGAAAATCAATTCAGTCTTTTGTTGATTTTGTATGAAAAATACGTTTATTTGCATGAAAACTTTACTTTATTGAGAGCGAAGTTAGGTATACACTAGTATAGCTTTTGAATTGAGGAACCCTTTATATGTATATATACCAAATATCAGTGAAATCGGACAAGAGATTTAAAAGAGTAATGACAGAAAAAATAGACAGATGTCATATAAAAAGTAAAAAATAAAAAATATTATACGTACTTACCAAAATTCAGGTCATCTAGTAGTGGATTACTTATCTGAAAATGAGAAAATACGTGTAATTTTCACTTGAATGGCATTTCATTTTTACGTTTTTAAAGTTATACTTCTTTTGGCATGTTAATATGGAAAAATAACAAGTGGATTTTTACGATGCACGTATACACTTCAACATCAAAATTAACAGGATGAAGTTACTCGCAGAAAAAGACTACCAACAGAATAGGGATAGACAACCACTGACTTACAACTAGTAGACATGCTTCCGATATAAATCGTTGTAGATAGTTGTTTTTCGATTCATTCAGTGAGGACAATAGAGTATGGTGGAGACCATGTTTGCATGCGTGTAGCATCTAATGGCTGTATTTATCCTAATCTCACTCCAGTCCTTTTATAATTTTGTATCAAAAAATTATTTAAATGCAAATTAAAAATAAGTTTTTAATAACGCCAAACGCACGTACATAAAGTACACGCACCCATTTTTTTAAACAGCCTGTATGTAACGTAAAATACCTCTTTTGATGACGCCAAGCTTTCATGTATAATGTTTAAGTGCTTATAGGCGGCTATGATTATCACATACTTCCATTCTGAGAAGAATCAATTACTTTGTGGTTTTTAATTGCATTTACATATTATATTTCTGTCGTTGTATTTTAATGTCGCGTTTTTGTCTCAGTTTTCACTTAACTGGCGTGAAAATCGATTATACACGAAAACTCGCTTGGGTTGTAATCTTGGTTTTGACAGAAAACTTATTTTAACTCGAGCATAGCTTGGTAAATATTATCGCATAGCTTAAGCTGTTTCCGAAGTTACAAACCCAGTTTCGAGTATACGAGTATACTATATACAGACAAAAATTTTGCGAAACATCCAATGAAATTCTCTCTCTCCCAGGATGCCGTATAGAAAAATGCCGGACACCACGGTCATTGTGAAAACGAGTATGTGTGTATTTATTATTTTAGGTACCTACACATAGAAACATTGTTTTGAAAGAATAATAATTTGTCTTTATCCATTTTTCTTTACTAGCGGCCCGTCCCGGTTTCACCCGGGTGTAAAACTGTAAGAATTATTAATACATAGTGTCTCTCTCTCTCTGGAAATATTATATTGACCTTCCCATCTATTGTTTTGATGTATCTCTAAAGATTTGGCCAGTGTTAGCCATGTAAGCGTACGAAAATAGTTTGTTTTTTTTTTTTTGACAAAACACCGTCATAGTTCTGCCATTTTGTACAAAATATTTACAAATTACAAACCTCCCTCGTTTTTTGCTTTTTCTGTTAGTGAAAATCTGTTCAAAATCCGTAACGTAGTTTAGAAGAAGTACTAAGCAGAGAAACACACAAAGGCAGACAGCGACTTTGTTTTTGTACTAAGATGCGGTGATACCTATGTGTAGTTAGTTGCTGTTTACATCAATGATGAGTTGTCGTGAATACGTGACGATTTCATTTTTCACCCAAGGCACTCAAATACCGGGCTGTATGTCCGAGTAAAAACCGAACATCTGGCAGCTTTCTCTCCTGACCTTGTCGGTACGGTATCTGCACGAGCGTTCGGAAATATCCGATTATAGGAGCTCAATTAACTTATTGAATAGGAGCTCGATTACCGCGACCCCACTGTATTAATATTGAATTAATTGAGCAACTTCAAACTTGTGAATCGCCTCTGTATTCATTGTAAACATGACATAATATATCGACAGAGAATCGAACTAGCGTTATCGACCAATATTATATTTAATATTTCACAGTACATGCCTATGGGTGTTAACTTTGAAAAACTCAGCGGCTTTAAAAATGTTGTGTTTAGAATTCACGGAGTTCCCTTTTTATTACGGTTTCATACTCAAATGGCAAAAACGGCTCTTATAATTTCTTCTTGTCCATCGGTCTGTCTGTATGTCACAGACTTTTAACGTCGCCATCTTTTTATCGTTTCTGATGAAATTTTACCGACAGGTGTCTTATGTCAATTGCATTTTGCTGCGTAGCTAAGGAAAAGTATGAATTTTGCTGCGTAGCTATAACTAAGGAAAAGTAATTTTGATGACATAACATAAGAGAGAGAGAGAGACGGTTTATGTAACAATACTTTATTTCGCCCACCAGCAGTTTAGTTTGTGAGAATTTTTTTTCACTTGTCACATAAAAGTAGATAAAAAACGAAAAAAAAAAAATGGTGTCTGGTTTAAGGTCGACACGTCAATTAGAACCAAAGTACCTATAATGGGAGATTTAAAAAAAATCAATTTCCCCCTTTTCTGGCGGTTCTAATTGACCCACCGCGTCCAGCTTCCGGTGCAAAGAAGGGGTCTTTATAGTACCTTTGTTATAAAAAGAAAATTAAGCTCTTAGCTGCAATGGTTTTTTAAAAAAATGACATTCAATTTTTCAAAATTTCGCGTACTAAAATGGCAATATCTCGCGAACGGTTTGTCTGATCAGACCCGGTCTGAAACGAGCTTACGCTGATTCTTTTTCTCTACAACTTTTGTTGGAACATTTTTCCCCCTCTGATAATAATGGCCGAGTTATGGGGCAAAAACGGGTTTTCCGGAACTTTAAAGCGGCATATCCCCCGCCGCCCCCTCAGACATGCGGTCACAAACTATACCAAAATGTTGGGAGAGCTCGACTCTACAGTTTTTGTAGGACACATTTTTTTGATTCGAGACATACCGGTTTGAAATTCCCAATCTACTCCTGCAGGTTAGCTCTTAAAGTCGGTAATGAATAACTTTAGAACCATGTGATTAAAAAATCTGAACAAAAATCAAGATATTCTTTCTATAAAAATTGTTTTGAACAAGATTTGTTAACAAGTTTTTTAGATACCCACAATTTTGTTTTTAATAGCAACAATTATTTACAAATGACAAAAGAATACTATACAGTAAACGGAATTCTAAGTTGATACGTCTACAACACGCATCTTGACCGGTTCTTTAAAAAGTTCTTACTTCAGAACAATCGGTTTTTTTTATTGTTGTTAATTACACGTCTAGTACATAATAACAATCTGAATTAAATTTACAGTAAAAAAACAAGTACTTTTTATTTAGTAACTTAATTTTATAACTCAGTGCGGTTTAGTCAAAGATTTTAAACTACATAATTATGATAGTTTTTAAGATATTATAGGTCAACAAGATCGGTTGCACTAATTTAGTGCAACTGTATCAGCTGATGAACAAATATTCAAATATGGTGGACTAGCCCGAAACGTGATGCCGAAACAGTTGACGCTTAAATTATGTCAGTATAATCTTTTCTCGCACGGGTTGGCTACAGATCGCCCTCAATGGAATTCCTGTTCCACATATAAATGCTTTAAGAACTGAAAACTGAACAACGGCACTTCTGGCAACTTTTTCGAGTCGAAATCGTTTTAGCAGCGCTGCCAACTACGCCATACCAACATACGTAAGCACACATAATGGTCTATTATTATACAACAACCCTTGTTTGTGAAATATGTAAAACAAAGAGGCCTCATTTGTGTACAGACGCTCCGCGCGCCGGCGGTAAACAGCAACGCCCACTGGGGGTGTAGGGAGGCCGTTGATGCCAGCGACGTACGCAAGTTTTTAACTGATCGGTGATCCGCCGTTTTACAGCGACGTGTGCAATCGTTCGTTTTTTTCTGTTTTCATATTTTTTAAATTACTATTTTAGTCAACGTCTCGCTGCCTTCGTGTTTTAAGTTGCGAAGTTTTTATAAAACAACAATTTAAGAAATAATTTGTATGGAGTAGAGTAATGCGCAAAACTAAACAGTTTAGTTTAAATTGCTGATGTTTTTTTCGAAGTGTACAGTCTACATTCAATAATCAAATTGTAGTAGTAACTGAATTACTGTAGTTTTCAACCATAGTATTATTTATTAATTTTAACGTGCAGGAATTGCAATACAGTCATGTCACGCAAACTGCTACCCAATTTTGGTAACATAGTTTCAGATATGCAAACAACATCACTCTTTTGACGTAGCACGAAATATATTTTACAATTGTTAAATTTTCACGATTCGATCGACATATTTCAAATAAGTCATCTTGCCGTTGACAATGGAGATAAAAAAAAACAGCAATAATGTTGGGAAGATTGTTTTTTCGAGCTGAATTTAGATAATATTTTGCAGTGTTAAATATTCACGACAGCTTAATTTTGAAACAAAAAACGTGCTCAACAATTTTGACTGTATTAACGTACTTCAAATTAAATCATCATGGCGCTGACAATAGAGTTAAAATTATTTTTTACACAGGAATCACATCTGTGACAATATTGAATTTGATATTTTATATTGTATGACATTTAAAAATACTTATATAATTCATTATATTAGATAAGCTTGTAAACATTAATCAAATGAATGAATAAAAATCAATTCTGCTTTAGCTGCAATATTGTGTACATTATTTTAATATTATACACTTTATTATAACAACATCCGGAACGCACATTAATAAGCAAATTTAACCACAGGTGGGTGAAGTTTTGACGCCATTATTCCACTTCTCGATGGCTGTGAAATACATATATTTTGAAGTCGACTAAGTTGGCAACACTGGGCTGTTCTGAGGCAAGACTGACTATATAGTACGTTGCTATAGGAGTGGAGTGGAAGCGCTGGAGAAGAAGGAGGCAAAAACCGTCGTCCCACTCCACAACAGTAAAACACGGGGCGCAGAGTACAGTCGAGTGGTTCACAAGACGCAATAATCTGTGCTCAGCAGCTCTCTCAACAGTACTCATTCCTATCCCGCCGCCTTCCGTCGCCCACTCATTCCAAATTCCCCCACCCTCCCGCATCCCGTTCCATTGCCCACTTCCCTCGGCTTCCGTACGACGTGTATGTGAACGCCAAACAACTATTTTACTGCAGGTTTGTTTGTTGTACAGGGCTGAACTTGCACACACAAATTCGATAACGAATGCACTGTGCAACAGGGATGGAAGTTGGCGATTGCAAACGAGTGTCACGTTTGTCCGCCAGTGTATTGAAACAACAACATGAAAAATATAAAAAGCACCATAAATGAATATTGTAGGCTAGTCGAACTGACAGATATACTTAAAATCAGGGCATAGTATGACGCCACTTTCTCTTCTTTCGGTCCAAAATGTATTTCCCAAGAGACGAAAACATTTCAGTTTTGATCTGAGTATGTGCAACTTTTGTTTTTAATCACTGGCAAAAATCAACTTTCGTTCTGGAAATACGTATCTATGTAGACTGTGCTCTGCACCTTCAATGCACGTATTACAAAAAAAAGGCACTCGGGGACTGCCGCGGTAAAGCTATTGCATATTCTTTTTAGGTCTTTAAGTTTTTCTTCTCTATAAAACGAAAATAGCTAGGTATAAATAATAGTGTAATTACACACCAACACAATTATTCATTCAAAAAATTTGAACAAAAAGAACGATATTAAGAGTTTGATCATAGAATTTCGCGCGATGTACATTTATATAGATATAATATCATATATACTTTCTCTGCACATAACCTAAATAATTTAGGTTATTTTTATAGCAGTATTATATATAAATTAAAAAAATTCAAAAACAAAATACTTCATTTGTGATAATAACAAAATGTATGTATATAGAGTACTCACTCATTTTCTTTCACTATTTTTTTATCACTTTCTTCATTAATAAATGCACTTTGTTTATTCATATTTAAAACACTTTATACACAAAAACACCGTGCCGAAGTCTACCGAACTGAAACGACGTTAGACGATGCACGGCTTTCAACGCCGCACCGCTGTGCCGGTCGGAGTGGGGGGTGTTAGGTTTTTTCGCTACGGAATTTCTTGATTCGGTCGCCGCGCTCAAAGCCCGCGATAGAAGCTATGCAATAGCTTAAAAAACAATTTTTATGACTCCTTTAACGTCCAGTTTCAAGATTATATAATCCGCGAGAACTTCGTAGAGTATCAATTTGATTTTTGATTCAATTTAAAAAATAATAAATTGTAAATATTAATTGGTATTGGCCCAAACATTCCTAACTGTCGATAGTCTTCGTTGTTTATTTATATTTTTAAAATTACTGTTGAATTGGTTAAATCGCGTACTTTTGTTTTTCATTACCGCACAAGTGTGTTATGGGTCACTTTACATGTCTGTTTACAGGGGGTAGTGCAAAATAGTAGTTTATGTATCTTATACGTAAATGAAGTTATTATACAAGCGGTGATATTATGTTAAAACGAGGGACCAGCGAATTTTAACAGTCAATTGAGTTATAATATAATTATGTATACGTTATACATTTTTTGCAAGTACTACCTATAAAATAACTGATTTTTACATTATAAAAAAAATGACAGATGTTGGTAAGCCATTTGCAATTCATTTGGGTTCTTTTTTGATATCTCCGTTTGTCTTGTTCAATGAAAACTGCAGATAGGTCGATTTTGAAAATTTGTATTGGATTGCTAAGATTGCATGCATTTGTTTTAATTCATAGCACGAGGGTTAAACGGGTAATTTTACTACCGCTCTACAGGCATCTATATGTTTGCAAAAATAATTTTGCTTCTTCGGTGTAAAAAACTTTTATCATCATAATTTTACACAGAACTATCCATTTCACCCTGTATACAGTCCTCGTACAGTGACTGGAAATGCCGTCGGGTCGGCCCTCGAGCGCCACGAACATGTTCTGCAATATTCGCACATCGAGTGTAGGCAGCGCAAAGAGAGACGGGCGTCTCTTTGTGACAGCAACTGCGCCAATACAAATACTGGTGTCTACAATATATTCATATTCATCCCACTGTCAACCGGTAAATCCCCTTTCGTATTACGACAGCAGGACTACCTTTGTGTGTGTCGCTTCGCGTTTACAAAACTACATTCACTCGCGTGTCACGTAAGTGTATACCCGTACTTCCACCATGTGCACCCGTAATTCCACCATGTATACCCGTACTTCCGCCATTTATAGCCGTTCGTAAAAATAATATTTTTAATAGTCTCATGCTGGGTTTTGCCGAAAGCAGTGTCAAAAAGTTTGATTTGGCAATAGCCTTAGATTGTGATAATATAATCAGGCACATGTTTTATACAGTGGTACATCGACATACGAGTTTAATTTGTTCCGCAACCTTGCTCGTATCTTGAATTACTCGTATCTCGAAGCAAATTTCCCCATACAAAACAATTGAACTACCATTAATCCGTTCCAACCCCCAAAATGTTACCCCAGTTTGAATAATAAAAACGTATTTATAAATGATAAATATTTATTGTACAAAAACAAAAAAGAGAATGTAAAGAAATAAATTATAGATATCCTCACTGGCCTTTGCCTTTTTCGCTACATTTTTCTCGCTTTCACCTGTAGGCCGTTTAGAAAAAACGTATCCAAGAAGGTTTGTTTCTTCCTCCCTCTCAGAATGTTCCGGAAATGAGTTAGACAAGTGTCATTAAACCTGCTAAACCGAACTCGTATCTCGAATTTCGCTCGTAACTCAAAGCAAAAAATCACTCGCTCGCCGGCTCGTATCTCGAAAAACTCGTATGTTGGGGCACTCGTATGTCGAGGTACCACTGTATATGGAAGGACAATTTAATGTCTTTGAGAAACTCTCTGTCATGCAAAATATTATAGATTGTACTCACAAAAAACAAACGATTTCCTTCACTCAGCTGCTAGTTGCGCTGCAAGATCACTATTTTTGACTCCTCACTCACCGCACGATGTCCTCAAACAGTTTTTTTTTTTGTAAATTATAACCAAGGCTTTTCATTTTTATATTAAGAGATGACGTTAATGTGTAATTCTTCTATATTCTAATAAGAAAAATCGCAGGATATCTTCTATATTATAAAACGAGCTTTTTGTTCTCGAAAACGACTCTAGTGATTTGGATGGAATTTGCTGAAAATGGGTTTCGGGGGTACATAAAATCTATCCAGATATAGATCACATCTCTGGTAAAGTTAGTTTTCTTATCGATATTATCACTTTAAAAAGAAATTTTTGACGTTTTAAAATAGGATTTCATAGTGTGTAGGCTATGAAAAAACAAACTACTTACATGTCAAAAAATGACATTAAACTTTATAATCAGTTATTAAAATGTAAATATGTTTTTAACTTATATTTAATAATAAGTATAAGGTATGTGGTTTTTACATTATATATTAAACATTATGTATACAAAGACATATAATAATATAACAAGAATGATTGATGTCCTAAAAACAGCAAACATTTACAATGTAAACTTGTAGTTGAATCATGAGTGCAAACTGAATGATAAAAGAAAGAAAGAAAAATCGAGTGTGTAGTATCAAGAAAACTAATAGAATGAACTCTCGATTGACATCACAAAATAATAAATTATTTATAAAACGATGATTTTCTTTTTCGTTTTTCGTTCTATTAATTTTGTTCTTACTACTTACACTTTCGATTTGCCTGGTGAACTTGATGTCAGTTATTTTTGTCATTCAGTTCTCACTCACGAACATCAAGTTTACATTGCAAATGTTTCTTTGAGGATTAATTTTAACGAAATATATATAATTCAATTAATTTATTAAAAAAATATTCAAATAAATTTAAAAATAGAAAGAATTTTGAGAAAAAAACAACTTTTATTTAATAAAAACGTTTTTGAAGTGAAACTCGTTTAGCTACGTAACTGCTCGAATTTCTTTGTTACGTTTTTTTACTATAAAATAGATGTTTTAATGTAAAAATATTCATTTTAACGAATTTCAATATCATTTCTAATTAACAATAGCAACGTTTTGACGCAAAATTAGTTTTTTGAAACTGTGTCGTATCTGGTGTCTTTTTTTTGGTAGCTTCGCTGGCAGTTTAGAGAAACCATGGTATTGTTACCATGAGTTGCGCTATCATGATGACCTGGTGAGGCAGGGCCTTTAATCTACGTTCAAATTTCGGATAGCATGTATAATTCGCTTTGGAACGTGACAGTTTCAAATCAAAGTTACATAATCCTTTGTCTGTTTTTTCCTCCCGCCCCGCTTTCCCTCGCCCAACGGGAACAATATGTGCGGTGTGTCAATTTGTCAAACTGTATTTGTTGCTCTATTTTCAGCTACGGGTCTCAAAATGTTTGACACAAATCACTGAATTCAATAAACGTTTATTGATGACGACATACGTTTGGGTTGACAATCTAATTTACCGACAGTACGAGACATTTTACAATAGGTACCTACATACGATGATATTTGAATGCTTCCAAAACAAATGCACTCAGCGTTGTTACTTGTTTTTTGAAGTGAAACTTTGTTTGTCACGATTAGGGTAATTTCGTCAGGAGTGAAGGAAATGAAATTAGCTGGTAGCGGAGAATCGATCGGGATTGGCCTGCAGGTAGCCCGTTTACATAATAGAAATAATACCCAAAAAAAATTTTCGACCCAGCATTTTATTGGCAATTTTTTCACCATTTTTGCCATAAAAAATGTTTTAAATTTTTTTAAATAAGTCATTTTGATGAGAAATTCAGTTCTCTACAAAAAATTTTATATAAAGTAGCTATATCGAAATTTTGCTTCGTTTGCAAGATATAGGGGAGAGGGGGGCAGATTTGAACACTTTTTATTCAACTTTTTATAAATAAAATTAGAAGTGATTCCTAAAGTTTTTTTTAATTGCATGCGATACTATAGTTATTGCCCTATAATTTCAAATCATAATTATTCGAAATAATCAATCAGAGAATATGTTAAAATTCATTTTTTTTAATGAGGGAAAATGTTCAAAACTGCCCCATGTGGGGGCAGGTTTGAACAGGCCTGGGGCAGTTTTGAACGCTAAGTATAAATGAAAGAAATTGGATGTCTTTTTTAAAATAATATATTTATTTGGCATGTAATAAGTGAGATATTTGACTAAATATATTCGTACGCTTATAAATTACTTATTAACCTAATTTATAAGTGGAAAAGTCAAACTTATAAATTATAACTATACACTTCACAAAAGGCTAATAAACAACGCATAAATAAATTCAATTTTTATTCACTAGAACATCATTTATTAATCAACGTTTCGGCAGAAATTCTTGGCTTCTTCAGGACCTATACCAAATATATAAAACCCTACACATCGAAACCATAAACTTAAAATTAAAAAAAAAAATTGAACCTATATCAAATAATTACTTATTCGGCTTACCTTAAAAATCTCTAGTAAAAAGTCATAAAATTAAAAACATAAAATAATTTAAAATCATTATTGCCAAACATTTAAAACTTTTTTTAAAATTTATTCATAAATAATAAAAATAATAAAAACTTTAAAAGACCTATTTTAAAAATTATAAAAATATATCCTTTCTTTTTACTAGAGATTTTTAAGGTAAGCCGAATAAGTAATTATTTGGTATACAAATTTATTAAAAAATTTTAAGTTTATGTTTTAGATGTTTAGGGTTTTATTTATTTGTTATAGGTCCTGAAGAAGTAAAGAATATCTGCCGAAACGTTGACTAATAAATGATGTTCTAGTGAATAAAAATTGTTTTTATATTTAGCCTTGTATCCCGTATAATTTTATAATACCATAATACCAAGGTGTCTTATTTTATTTTGTTAATAAATATAAATTCGCATGAGTTTACAGATTACCTATTATTATGTAGGTATGTTACAGCAATAATTAATTATTTTATCAGGCAAATCTATACCTACTTATACCCTCGAAATAATACCTAGATGAATAAAAACCATTAGTCTAGACAATTGAGATATCTAGGGCAAATCCCTATGCCGATTTTAGTTATGGGGGCAGGTTTGAACATGTTCAGAACTGCCCCTCTTGTTTTGTTCAAAGCTACCCCGTTAGTAGTCACAATACTAATTGCAATAATTTTGTATTAAAAGTTTTTAAAACGATCAAATCACTATGTTTATTAGATGACTAAAGATATAATCTAGTCATTACACTGTAAATAAATAAAAAAATATTACTTGAATAAATTGAAATTTGCTTACGTGTTAGAAAACAAAATATCGGCGGAGCACATCCAAAATAACGAACGTTTATAACTTAGGTTTTTTGTGATATATTGGCAACCTAACGTTTGTCAGTTGAACCTCTTAGTGTTGCCTCATTAAAAATACTTTTATTACCGGCATTACATAGATTATTTCTTTTATTTTTGCAATGTTCAAAGCTGCCTCTGTTCAAAGCTACCCCCCTCTCCGGGGAGAGGGGGGCAGATTTGAACACTTTTTATTCAACTTTTTATAAATAAAATTAGAAGTGATTCCTAAAGTTTTTTTTAATTGCATGCGATACTATAGTTATTGCCCTATAATTTCAAATCATAATTATTCGAAATAATCAATCAGAGAATATGTTAAAATTCATTTTTTTTAATGAGGGAAAATGTTCAAAACTGCCCCATGTGGGGGCAGGTTTGAACAGGCCTGGGGCAGTTTTGAACGCTAAGTATAAATGAAAGAAATTGGATGTCTTTTTTAAAATAATATATTTATTTGGCATGTAATAAGTGAGATATTTGACTAAATATATTCGTACGCTTATAAATTACTTATTAACCTAATTTATAAGTGGAAAAGTCAAACTTATAAATTATAACTATACACTTCACAAAAGGCTAATAAACAACGCATAAATAAATTCAATTTTTATTCACTAGAACATCATTTATTAATCAACGTTTCGGCAGAAATTCTTGGCTTCTTCAGGACCTATACCAAATATATAAAACCCTACACATCGAAACCATAAACTTAAAATTAAAAAAAAAAATTGAACCTATATCAAATAATTACTTATTCGGCTTACCTTAAAAATCTCTAGTAAAAAGTCATAAAATTAAAAACATAAAATAATTTAAAATCATTATTGCCAAACATTTAAAACTTTTTTTAAAATTTATTCATAAATAATAAAAATAATAAAAACTTTAAAAGACCTATTTTAAAAATTATAAAAATATATCCTTTCTTTTTACTAGAGATTTTTAAGGTAAGCCGAATAAGTAATTATTTGGTATACAAATTTATTAAAAAATTTTAAGTTTATGTTTTAGATGTTTAGGGTTTTATTTATTTGTTATAGGTCCTGAAGAAGTAAAGAATATCTGCCGAAACGTTGACTAATAAATGATGTTCTAGTGAATAAAAATTGTTTTTATATTTAGCCTTGTATCCCGTATAATTTTATAATACCATAATACCAAGGTGTCTTATTTTATTTTGTTAATAAATATAAATTCGCATGAGTTTACAGATTACCTATTATTATGTAGGTATGTTACAGCAATAATTAATTATTTTATCAGGCAAATCTATACCTACTTATACCCTCGAAATAATACCTAGATGAATAAAAACCATTAGTCTAGACAATTGAGATATCTAGGGCAAATCCCTATGCCGATTTTAGTTATGGGGGCAGGTTTGAACATGTTCAGAACTGCCCCTCTTGTTTTGTTCAAAGCTACCCCGTTAGTAGTCACAATACTAATTGCAATAATTTTGTATTAAAAGTTTTTAAAACGATCAAATCACTATGTTTATTAG
Organism: Xanthostigma xanthostigma; assembly: GCA_963575645.1. NCBI lineage: Eukaryota > Metazoa > Arthropoda > Insecta > Raphidioptera > Raphidiidae > Xanthostigma > Xanthostigma xanthostigma. Next base: position 47,696,905 of record OY754464.1, read on the forward strand.
ATGACTAAAGATATAATCTAGTCATTACACTGTAAATAAATAAAAAAATATTACTTGAATAAATTGAAATTTGCTTACGTGTTAGAAAACAAAATATCGGCGGAGCACATCCAAAATAACGAACGTTTATAACTTAGGTTTTTTGTGATATATTGACAACCTAACGTTTGTCAGTTGAACCTCTTAGTGTTGCCTCATTAAAAATACTTTTATTACCGGCATTACATAGATTATTTCTTTTATTTTTGCAATGTTCAAAGCTGCCTCTGTTCAAAGCTACCCCCCTCTCCCCTACCTATTAAAAAAACTTAAAAGAGTACATTTTCACCCTTATTTCCAATTTCTACCCTGTAATTTAATAGCACTCCGCGGTTTTTTCTTCGTAAATGACGCATTGACCGATTTCTGCAATAAAAACCCGTGAACGTCATATAAAATGAGAATGAAAACAATATCTGTATAAGAGGGATAAAAATCGAAAAAAAGCTATGTTCGAATCGCCATATTTCGGTCAATTTGAACCGAAAAGAATTTTCGACCCAGCATTTTAAAGGAAATTTTGTCTACTTTTTTTCTACAAAGCAATGATACCTATCTCTGATTCAAAAAAGTTATAGCCAAAAATCCAAAAAAAAAACAAAAAATCGAAATTTAGGCTTTTTTCCCATTTTGTTTGAACATTTTTGGCACAAAAAATGTTTTAAAATTTTTTCGATGGAAAATTTAATTCTCTACAAAAAGTTTCATATAAAGTATATCGAAATTTTGCTTCGTTTGTGAGATATATTGAAAAAAACTAAAAAGGATGCTTTTTCACCTCTATCTCCAATTTCCACCCTCTAATTTAATAGCACTCCACGGTTTTTTCTTCGTAAATGACGCATTGAACGATTCCTGTAATAAAAACCCGTGAACGTCTTAATTCCTTTTTATATCGCATAATCAATAGCCTAAATTGTCGAATACAATGAAAACAAATTTATTCGAATATTTCAATATTGAATATTTGAACATTAGAAACTGAGTGGTTTAATCAAATTAAATAGATGAAAACATTTATATAAAATAAATAAAACAATAAATTTAGAATAAAGGAGAACCAGGTTTATATTGAAATTGATATTCGTCTAATAAAGAAAGAACTATGTTTGACATAGGTAGATTAGACAATTTTTTATGAACTATACTCTTTTTTTTTTTTTTTATTTAAATCAAAAGAACATAAAATACAAAACAAAAAGAAATAAAAAATCGTGCATCAACTCGCAGAGTTATTAGCACTGTAGTTCAGTACATAAATATATAATAATGTGCTTATAATAGTGAAAGAAAAGAAAAAGATCAATTTGTTGTAGAGAAGAAAGAAAAAAATAAATAAAAGAAGAAAGGACTAATTACTATTAAATGGACTGTTATTATCGGGACATTAAGGCGGATAGTGTAGGAGGATTCCGGTAAGTATTAAGGTAGGTAATGGGTAAGTATTTATATTTTATTAATTAGATTGGTTAGGTTTAAAAATTTGAATAGTTTTGTTATGTTTGTTTCAGTATAATCAAGGATATCTTGTATATTGGAGGGGAGATCTACGTTAAGTCTATGTGGATCATATTAATGGGCAGTCGACCAGAACGTGAAGGATGGAGAGACGACAGTTACAGATGACGCATATCGGAGGGTCTTCCTTTTTTAAGAGGTAAGAATGAGTTAGAGTTGTGTGTCCGGTTCGCAGTCGGGTAAGTATCACCTCTTGTTTTCTTGTGAGGCGGACAGCGTTTGATTGTTTGTTTATATCCGGCTTGATTGCTTGTAAACTATACTCTTATATAATAGTTTATATAGTAGCGTGGTTTTATTTAAATTAATTTTGAGAATAATTTCGTACCTAATTTCAGTTTACATGTCTGTATACATCCAGAGGCCAGAGGATAGTGCTAAAAATATTTAAATTTAGGAACTTATAGATCCTACACATTTTTTTGATGTTTTTTTAATTATCTAAATTACATGATAAATAAGCTAACAAATGCACATTACAATTTTTAAATAATAATTAATTGAACGTACATATTTTTAGTTGGATAGAATATTATTATGCTTTAAATAATTTTTATTTGTATTTTTTGTGTAAACTACAGTGGAGAAAATAATATAAAAATAAAAATATTGTAACAATACAAGACAAAATATTTTGGATTTTTTTATTGAAGACGTTAACATTTTTTCAAATGTCTTCAGTGTTATTAATTTTTTATTATAGATTACATTTAACCTTCAAATCCAAAAATTAACATCATGCATTGTCATCATCTATATATAGGTACCCTTTCTCCTCAAATACCGAATTTTTTTCGAGGTGAGTGTTTAATTTAGGAAACATAGAATAAAAAATCATTTCAAAAAAAAATGGATACATGAAACAGCGATTTATTGTAAAGAATATTATATCGAAAATGCACTGATTTGTGCTGAAATCCACGGGTTCTTTGTGTATGGTGTTCGTTCTACGGTCAGTGTCTGTCTTTTTGAGGACAAAAGTACTGTCTTAATTCAATTTTGTTGAGGGTTTCTGTCAGCGCTCCTGCTTCACATGTTCCTATAAACTACACCACCGCTGTATTGTACTATAAGAAGATGAGTATATTGTGTAGTTCACCCGTCAGCCGCATACGGTCGCAGCAGTCGTATCTGTTCATGTCTTATAGAATAACAATCGTCCATAGAAAGCGCTCAAGTTAGATACATAGAAAAATCATCGACGCGGATCTACAGAATTGGACTGCTAATCTACCACTGCGCATCCAAAGGCGCATGAAATAGAGAACGATAAAGTTGGGAAATATAATATAGTACCTAGTTATATCACATTATAAATATGTCTCTTTCAGACGTTTTCTTATTGACTGTTTACTATCAGCAAATCTACGTATTTTTATTGTTGAACGAAGACGGAATACGTTCCAGCTTGGTCGCCTTCTCTTTTTACACCATGCTAGCAATCTAGTACAGTATTAGATATAGATAGATGTTTATTTCATAAATAACTTAAAAGCTGTGAAATAAATCACATGATAGTATATTCACCGAACAGTATTAAAGTTAGAAGTTATTAAACTTGGAACAAATTTATACGTTAGAATAAAATTTACTTTCAATTCACCAAGCAAAATAATAGGTAGAAAAGTTAGTTAAAGAATAAATATACACTGCACTATACTCCTTGCTCTTTTTGTTGAATATTTTGATGTTTACCCAAAAATTTGATCGATTGCGTTAGTGTAAACGTCAAAAAAGTTTCACAAAATAATATTGTTTTATCCTAACCCAATTGCACACAAAACTTCCACTAATTTTAATGTTTTACAATTACTATATACTTCACAAATGGTTAATAAACAACACAAATAAATTCACTAGAGTAAACTGTAGATAATATAATACTCTACGTTTATAGGTTAGGTATTTATTATTTTACCAGGCGAATAAACATTTATACCCTAGAAGTAAGATAGAATAGATTTATAGCTGCAGTAAACATAATTATGTTTGGTGAATTGAACTATCGCTATTTATTCAAAGGAATAGCTATCTGAAGAACAAATGAACCGAATAAATAACGACTTACATTCGGTGAATCTGACCACTAGTGAGGTGAGTTGTAAATTGTCCACGATAGCTGCAGAGTTAGGTAACTCGAGTAAGTTCTAAATATTATAGTTTAAATAGTATAGTTTCGGAAATACTTTGAAAATAAAACAAGTCAGCTGTTCTTTTTTTCTGAAGATCTGTCAAAAAGAAATTAATTAGGTAGCTGACATGTATTCTTTGGTAATTATTTACATGTAAAACGAATTTAAAATACTAGCCGTTACCCGCGTCACCGAATGCGTTAAAGAAATTATATTTTTATATATTAGATATCGTGTCCATCGAGATAATTATAAATTTGTTATTTAAAATTATATTTTATTTATTATAATGTGAAAAAGTTAATATTTTTAAAGTTGGAATGGAATTTTGTATATTTTCCTAGTATACATGACACAAACATTATTAACGTCGGGCAGGATGACGGGGCCCAGTTTTTTGGTAATGTACAGTGTACATCCAAATCACAGCGAAAAACGTATTGCAAACAATCAATCATCGAGATTCGTTAGTCTAAGATTACAATACATAGCGCGGCCATTGTTGTGTGTATCGCTTGTTTGATTTAGTGAGAGCAACAAGGACAGAACTATACACAGTAGAAGTGAGTACGAATTTAAAATGAGACAGAAATATACACGGAAATGAAGTAAGAGTGAAAGAGCAATGTGAGAGATGTGTGTTCGTGTTATTTGTGTGTACAGACTGTGATATTATTCCTGTAATGTGTACAAATCGCTCTCCACAATCGTATTATTGCTCAAACACATTCACAGTCTAACAGACAAATCCGTACGCTCGTATTATGTGGTGTTGTATTTAAAGTGGGATAGTATTCTGTCGATTCGTATACGTAATATTACTTTGGTTCGATATCGAACTATCTTAGTCCGTCCTAAACTATAATTATAAATAAATACTCAAAAGCATAACTCGGAGGCGATGTCTTTTATGTGGCTATCGACGGATTCGTGACCTCGGTTCCAAGTGAAAGATGAAATTTTATTGTTTTTCCGTAGGCGTATCTAATTAATTCATATATTTACGGATTTGTTTTAAGATAATCATATCATATCAAGCACAATTAAAAAAAATGAAATAAACAATTAGTGTCTTATTAAAGCCAACTTGTAAGAAACAATTCGCTCCAAACTTTCCAACACTCGAGACGGTACGCAACTGGCCATTTCAGGATATAAACAAAGGTTAACCGAGGACATGTTACGGGTAGAAATAAAGTGCGCAACAGAGAGTTGTATTTCTGGTTATTTATTTATTCTTGTGCTAATACCATAAAAATGAAAAGTTTGTTCATTTGTTGCGTGTACTCTCAGAATCTACTGGCCCGATTTGAAAAATTTGGTCACTGATTAACAGCCCACTTCTTCCTAAAATATATAGGTCATGCTATGCATATTTACGCTAAGACAAAAGAGGGACAAGAACTAATCAGTGAGAGAATGTGAATCACACAGATGGTTTTTGAGATAATTTAGTATACGCTGACCAAACTACATATAAGATGAGACTTTCACTAAACGATAGATTTCTCATTGCATCTATAGTTTGAATATGGATTAAGTTTAATAAAAATCAGAACAGGTTTTTTTTAGTTACTCCGCTTTTAGTTAAAGCGGGTCAGCTGATATAAAAAATTACACGTTTGTCTAAACGCTTTCAATGAATGTATGGAGAAAAATTTTAAAAAAGTTTTAGGTGATATCTCAACAAACTATACATAAACGAATTTTTTTTTCGATAAAATTTTGAATTAAAAAGTTCTTCAACTTAATTACTGATAAGGGTTTTATGTTTTGACAATTGTTCCCGCTATCAAATGGCTTCATTAGATAAAGACTTGAAATTAATTAAGTAGTTTAAGATCTCTGTCTGACGAAGTCACAGTGTTGTTATAAAAAGTTAAGTGTAAATGAATTAAAACGCTGTGTTTTATTTAATAAAATCCATAAGTTAACCCGTTCCCCGCACTCTAGAAATAGGCGGAGCTTACGAAAAACGTGAACCAGTTATGTGTACAAAATTAGTTGAAAGTATGTCACTGAAACAATTATATGTATTTTAAAAATTGTTATACTCCAATTTTTTTTTAAATAAGTTAGTTTATTCATGAAAGCACACTGCGTAAAATACATGCCAGTGGACGGAGTTGAAGATATCATTCACACACTGATACTCTGAAATCTCACATATAGGTACTTTGATAAAACACGATTTAATTGGTTCCTCCACCTTCATGTCCACATCGATATGTTTGGTGGCTCTTAATCGGGTAAGGGTTAATTAACATGAAGTGACATATTCAAATCTATATTTGATAACATTGTTCAAAGCTCTCGACTTTATTCGTTTAAGTTTTGACATATTTCTGCGACAGACGACAATACCTAGGTATATATTTGTTGTTGTGTTTGTATTGTTTTTATTGATTAAACGCGTCACATTCTAAGCGACAAATCCAAATGGTTCTTATATAGCACACTGGGTTTAGAATGTGGTATTTGTTGTCTGTAAGTCTCTTGTGTACTTATTATACACTATATTCGCTGTTCTTGTAATTCTCGGAGTGAAAATGCAATAAGGGGCTTAATTTAACGGACTACACTTTTTCAGAAATACCGTGATTTAAAATAGAATAGATTCCGCCGTTACTTGATATAAATAAATGTTATACATTTTACAATTAAATAAAACAAAACATTTTAAATTTTATTTTATAACAATTGTTTCGTACAAGTGGTCTCGTCAGACAAAGAGCATTGTTTGATGTGCAGTACGAAATAATTGTTATAAGATAAAATTCTTAAGTGCAAATAATTTAAAACGTGTTAATGCATTCAATATCCAACTTAGCAGTGAGAAGGATTCGCCAGTATAAAAGCATTGCTTTGATTAATTAATTATTGTTTACACTAGTAGTATACCTATACCATGAAAGAAGAAAATTTGGTTTGTCGCCACTGGAACTACTGAACCGATTTAAAAAAAGATTTCGCAATGTTCAATTACGTCTTTCAAGTAACAACCTAATATCTATATACAGTAGAGCTCGTGTATTTTCAGCCTGTCGGAACTAATCCACTTATACATTTTCAACTTCTTCATCCTAACTTCGTGGCAGTCTGACAACGATTAACCTCAAATAAATAAATGTTTTTTCTAATTGGTTCATAATTAGAAAAACATTTATTTATTTGAGGTTAAACGTTGTCGGACGTATTTTTCCATTTGCTGGGATTCGAACAATAAGACACTGTGAGTGAGAAGTAGATACTGGAAACTAAAAATACGTGAATAAAATGCCCTGATGTTTTGCGAAAATTCATCACCATTGTATTTTTTCGGATGTTTTTCGAACGCATAGACAACTTTTTGACGTAAAACTTCTTTTGGAACGGTAGGGTAAAATTCGTTCTTGGATTGAAAATGTAACGAACGTGTCACACATTACAATGTACGTATACCGTATATACTATATACCAGGCCTGGGCAAACGGCGTCCCGCGAAGCATTTTAGAAAATGTTAGAAAAATAGTAGCGGAAATAGAATTTTTTTTTCTCCACATGCGAAAATAGAATGTGAGGACCTTTTTTTTTTTGCTCTTCGAATGCAAAAATAGAATGTAAGGATCTTTTTTTTTTTTGCTCTCCAAATGCGGAAATAGAATGTAAGAATCTTTTTTTCTGCAAATTTTTGGCCCGCGATGAAATTTTCGTCAGCCATCCGGCCCGCGGCCAAATTTTCATCAGCTATGTGGCCCGCCGATATACCTACTATAGAAACCGGTTGTAGAACATTAAACTAAGGCGACGGGGGGTAGAAGACTTACCTCCTACAGACCTAACCTAAAGGTCGTGGGTTCGATCCCGGCGATCGTTGCCATTATTACTTTTTTACCCGACTGCGGCGCAACCAAAAAGGAAGATTTATAAGTATAGAGCAGTCTATGTATGTTTGTATTTACGGATGTTCCACCGTAGCGCCTGAACTATTCATCCGATTTTGATAAATAAGGTGTCAATCGAATCATTATTATGGTCTGGGTAACATAGGCTACATTTATTTTTGAATTTTGGTCCCAGGGGTGAGCAAATTAGAAACAAATAAAAAATAAGTTCAAAAAAAATAATTTAAAAAAAATTAAGTTCAAAAACTGAAACCCGACTACTGAAAAGTATAAAACAAGAACATATTCTCATCTGAGGATAGCCGTGGTCGTCTGCCACCTACCTTTACAAAACAATACAATAACAACAGTATAAGCGAGCATAAGCTTAGGGTAAAGTGCATCACGCTATACATCTAGAGGGCGCCGTATGGCCATATATTATATGAGGTGACCACGACCACGGCTATCCTCAGATGAGAATATTTTCTTGTTTCATACTTTTCAGTAGTCGGGTTTTAGTTTTTGATTATACCAGTTTTACTTCTGTAGTGTGTAGTGTAAAATACATGGTCTCCTTTTTTGCGCATTTATTCGACTGGTCAGAGACCCAACTAAATGAATCACGAAGTATTCTGTCCATGTTCATAAGAATTCATTTGGTATAACACTCATGCAAATGTCAAGGCTAAATCGGTCATTAAAAGTATGTAGATCAAAAAAATCACGACAAAAAGTCGTTGACAAGTCGCACTGTATTTTTTTTCTTTTCTGGACACAGAAAGTTTGTATATGAAATTATTATTAACGATTTAGAAAAAAAAAACAATTGTAATAAAGTAGCGTACAAAACAAACGAGTAAATACTACAAGTATAATATATCATTTTGTATTAACTCATTCGTGTTCAAGTAGTGTTATACGTGAAACAATTGCCAACGCACACAAAAACAAACTCTTCGCGCGCGCGCAACTTTCATAACGTACTTTGCAAGTGGTGGAGGCTACGGAACGAAATGGTGGAAGCTACGGTTTTATACTGAACGACTTAAAAAAAAATTCCTTTGAAAAACTCTTCGACGATTACACCGTAATTTTTTAATCAATAATTTTCGTATTTATACTGTTTTTCACCTTCGCATTATTCAAATTTTAAGGTTACATTTCTCCAGTTAACAGACATTAATTTTCGAAAGAATTAATGGCTCTATTCTGTATGGTCATAGTGTATTATGACGAAAAAAAATATATTTGTTTGTTTTCTTTTCTTTGTATTATTTATCTAAAAAAAAAAACATTGCTGTTGAATTTGTCACACTTTAACTTATGTGATGTTGCAGTTGCGAGAAAGTGTCACTATAAATGTTTACATTGATTATTCTGAATTACACTATCAATTAATTTCAACCAAATTAAATATACACAATTGAATCCACCATCGTGCACAAAGCCTATTTAATTTGGACGAAATGAGATTTAGGGGTCGGTTTTGAGGGGTTAAAATTGTGCTCTTCCCAAAAATTCGTCAAAAAAAATAGCATGATTGTTATAAATTGAAATATATCTTTTCAAGTAAAGTTTTCCATTCAACAAAAACAGAATATGTCTACTTATAAAGTTTATAATTTATTCAATATTCTACATAAAAAGAAAAATTCTCAACTATAATAGGAAAAATTCTACATTTTCAAAAATAATTATTACTTAAGGTAGTACGAGCACCAAAGCAACTTTAAACAAAAGACTTGATTTTTTTTCTTATATTTCGGTAGATGGATGATATGTTTTCATTGATTTCTCCAAAACTAGTAGCTGGAAATTAAAAAAAAACTATTTAAATTAAAGTTAAAACTTTAATAAATTATTGAAAACAAAAAAAAACCCGTTTTGCCCGACTAATTAAAATTTTTAAAATCTTTTTAATTAAATATCTTTTTAATTAGTCGGACACAACGGGTTTTTTTTTGTTTTCAATAATTTATTAAGGTTTTAACTTTAATTTAAATAGTTCTTTTTTAATTTCCACCGACTAGTTTTGGAGAAATCAATGAAAACATATCATCCATCTACCGTTTTACCATTGAGCCAATGTTAAATATGCCTACTTTTGAAGTCATTTATTTATTTAAATAATCAGGCAAACCCCCTATAATTTTCAGAATTGGTTTAGACTTAGTCTAACTTCATTTAAGGCATTTTAATTTATGTAGAGTGCCTTTACTAATTATTAATATACTCTTTTATTCATATAACCTTGTCTATTAAAATAATGTGTGGGTGTGTGTGTGTGTTTGTAGGTATAATTTCCTTTGTGAGTATTCTCGTGTGATATTAATAAAACTTAAAAAAAAAAAATTATTTTGATTTATCCCTCCCCAGAAAAAAAATCTACGCCCTTGATTCAGTATTCTGTCGGTAGGGGATCGACACTGCTGCCAGCGTTTTCTTGGTTCAGCTCAGGAAAGTATAAATAAAGGCATGTAATGCTTAATTTCAATTGATGTTGTAGGTATTCAAATAATATGATTTAGATCTAAATACTAGATACAACAATTTTAAATCCCGTATATCCATCCTTCTTTTGTGTTCCTGCCGTTATATGTACATTTTGAGGAGAGTTTTGTAAACCGTACTAGGGGTTCTAAATTCTAGCCCTAGAAGCCTACACAGGTGATAGCTTAAAAATATACTGCTGCTGTCTTAAAAAGGACATGCCGTATATAGCGGAGACGTATTTATTTGTATTAAAAAAGGGAGGTTTTTATGGCACTGTGAGAAATATTATTTTAAATCTTCACACAGAGACATGGCTGTGTAGTATAGCATCCATTGTACAACGGTTTAACTTATGGATGAGATGCTGTTTGTATTTAGCAGGCAGCGGAGTTTTGCCACGTTGCCACGCCTTTGCTAGTTTTTAATAGCCGATGCGATGGAAGGATTTCTAAATCGCGTTATCTCCCGATGATGCTAACATAATGGCTACCGAAACGTGCGTCAAAAAATTCGTTTTCTGAATATTGAAATCGTAATCATTACCGTACTATTGATGATATCTCTAAAATGGAATAATGTATCTATAGTCTGCGAGATCAACTTGAGATGTCATCGAATGTCGCACTCATAGAAATATTAAGTGAACCGTGAAAGTGTCTGCAATTCAGAGAGAGAAGAATTCATTATCTCTATGGTAACTAATGACACAAAACAATGCTGATTTCGGTAAACAAATATCGGTTTTTTGGGCTTCCTGCAGCGTTCTTTCTCTCTCAACATGAGGACACTTTCACGTATGGCAAGCATATGAAATAGCGTACTCTAGTTACTTATATCTCTATGGTCCCACTGTCTCCAAAAATGTAGCATATAAGATCGTGCGACGATGCCAAACTGTCGCGCGAAAATTGACTGTATCTATCTCTGATATTGGATTGCGTACTGTGTTTGTATCCGGCTTATGGCACGTCACATCCTGTGTTATAGACATAAAATTTCTGTCAATAGCGACATAAGTGCAATCTAAGCCGTCGAAAAGTTATTATTTGGCTGACGTGATAATATAGCGCCTTATATACTTCAATCAATAGCTGCAAAATGTCAAGGATAATTTAATATTACATCGAAGGTTGTTGGCTAGATGCCATCGCTGCAATCAAGTAAGAGAGTTTTCTGTTAAAATCGACATAAATAAAACTACATTTTCAGCTGCTGTGCTTTAGCACTACTTTTATAGGTTTACGAAATCATAAAGATCCGGCAACACGGCACAACACAACAATAAAGGAGAATATTGCATATATATGTACATTCGCATCACCTCTATACCGGAGCATTTACCGGAATTCCTGTACGGAGTTCACATTCTAACCGTCAACCATAGTTATGTGAACGCGATACGTATGAATGTGATGCATTTCGATTCATTCAAACCGACGAAAAGTCACAGCCTAATCGTCACAAAGAGCTTAGCCCCGTGTGTGTACATTGTGCAAAATATTATTTACATAACAACACAATAATTCCGCCCCCTTGCGGGCCAATGGCTTATGACAACATAACGACCGACCGTTGGTGGGGAGGATTTGCGTTACCGGATTGGTTAGCGTCCGGAACGGTTGTGCCCCGTATACGAACACACCGACAGCTCCGTAGATGTCGCTCTGTGTTGAATTTGTGGGCAATAACATATAGCACCCTTTTCAAGTCCCCTGTTTTCGATAACACCACACTTTATATACCAGCGATAATATGGCTTTGTACAGTTTGTGTAGTGCCGCTTAGAAGGTTTCACGGAGCGCGTCAATAATATATTGTCGATCTTATACGCTTTTTCCTGCAGATAGTATTTTTTTATCTAGCGAGCAAGATCCTAGTAAATTTAATAGGTACTTAGAGTTGCTTGTTTATCTGCTCGTCTATTTTAAATTAAGCTACCGACTGCCAAACAGTTCTTCTAGACCAGTGATTCCCAAAGTGGTCTATATCGACCCCCAGGGGTCGACGACAACTTGCAAGGAGTCCATGTCATCTCCTAACAAAAAAAGAAACAAACTGGACATCGTTAACCGAAGAGATTTAAGATTAAATCTTACTAAATTGATGCCAAATGTTGAAAATTTATTATTAAAGCATCAGGTTCATCCCTCACACTAAGAGCATTTATTTTTTGCTTAGTTATTTTATGTAACAGAAAGTAAATTTTAATTTGATTCGTTTAATTTGAATCTAATTAATAAATGTATAAAACTAAACATTTCACACTACATTTCACTACCGTTATAAATTTAAATCGTTCAAAGTGAGTAGCACTACTTATACCAGATACATTTGAAATTAATTAATTTGCAAAAAATCAATATCAGATAAGCAGGGGGTCTACCCAAAACCGAAAAATATGGCAAGTGGTCTACGAGACAAAAAAGTTTGGGGACCTCTTTTCTAGACCTTTAGTATCGTTTAATATTAGGTACACAAAAACTGGAATTTTTTTTTTTGCTAATATGCTTGTCAATAATTCTTATTTAAGGTAACGTGGGCAGTCTGAGAGTCCCCAATTTTAGTATAATATTCAGTACCCGATAGTATTTGGAAACTATTTCAAATATGAAATATCATTCCAGATATCGATTAAACACATGTCAAATAAAAATCGGTCGAGTGGTTTCTAAAACAAAACCCACAGAAATTCGTAAGATTTAATAACTATAGAAGTACGGAAACCTCTATACTTGAATTTTAGAAATATTATGTGTATAAGCATTGAAAGAATATGACACCTAGGTATATGACACTATAAAAATACATTATGTAAATATACGATAATTTGTCGAATAAGAATTCAGACATTATCGGTTTGTATTTACAAAAACACGACACTGATTTATTATTTCAATTTTAAAATTGAAATTTATTGACATGTCAAAAAACGCGATCTGTCATGATGGCTTGAAGTGTGACGTCAGTCTTGTAGTAAACATCCATACACCATATATAAACACATGACACACATCCACACACGTTAGTAAACACTAAACGAGCATCGTGTAAACTGTAAACGATATTGAGCCTTATTAGTGTATTTGCCATAAGGCACTTACACTATTGGCGTCGGTGGGATGGCGGGACCTAGGGGTCGGACCAAATTTTCTCGACGTTTCATAGCCTTCTAAGAAGTTTGGCACCATTTTTGGAAATGTTTATATATATATGTATATATATATATATATATTTATATATATATATATATATATATATGTGTTAGCACGATAACTCTCGACAGACTTAATCGATTTAAACGAAATTTTGTCCACACGTTGGAATCCATCACCGCACGAAGCCTATTTAAAATGGGCCCAATCGGGCCATGTTAAGGGTGGTATTTAGGGGTTGAAAAAAGTTCTCGGGCCCAAAAATACCGAAAAAATTCTCAGAATCGTTTCGAAATTGAAATTTAACCCTTTAGTAATTATTAAAATGTGCTGCTAAAATTAAAAAAAAATCGGCCCGACAGAACCGGACTTACAAATTTTATGAAAACACAAGTTTACTGATATAGATTTACATACTGAAGGGTGTATATAATTTGGTACAGATGTTGAATTGATATTTAGTATTGAAATTAAGTAAAAAAATGTTGTTTTAAGGGATGTATTAAGGGGTGATTTTTTTATTTTGTTCAAAAACAAAGTTAAGTTCATACAATAGTCACACTGCCTATATAAGCAAATACACTATATTGTCGGCAGGGTTTCGCACTGCGACCCGAGTTTTTTGAACTGTAGTACAACAATGACGTCAGAATAGGTTAACATGAAGGCTCGGGTCTTTGAGCCAACTTATATGTTCAAAATTTTGAGTGCTATTTTATCATATAAAAAATTGGTTGTCTGTAAAGTCGGTTTACGGACGATAGTTTTACGTGATAACGTATTCCGTAATACATAACCTAAACCTCCCAAAATTTGGTTTCAATCCGCTTATCCTTGGTGTCGGAATGATAAGAAATGTCAAAAGTGACGTTTGCAACTTACAAAGTATTATGTTCTAATAATAATTAGTTATTGCAATAGTTAACTTAGAAGGCTTTGCAAATCACAAAATACTAATGTCAAAAAATAAACATTAGAAATGCAGCCGTTTTCATGTTAAGACAAGACATACGTTATTTTCTAATTTCCATGTACGACAAACAAAGACGACCGACCGCGTCGCGCGCGCGCCATGCAATAGACAACAATGCATTTATACAGCTATTTTTCTATATAAATTTGTATAAAATATTTTTCTATATAAATTTGTATAAAAAACTGTTTAGGCAAATTCTGTTATACGAAATCTATGTAAAATGTTCTCCTCTTTCGTTTAAGACTGGTTTCAAACCGATCTGATTTAAATTGAGCGAGAAATTAGCAAAAAGCACGCACAGGGTCAGGCGGAACGTTACGCGTTATGCGTTATGCGTTACGCGTTACGAACGTTAGGAACGTTAGGAACGTTACGTTACACTTTTTCGTACATGCAGCCGGTGTTTTATCAATTTATAATATTGGTGATTCATCAATTTATAAGACGTTATCACGTCAAAAATATTTTATTTTATAGCCAAATAAAGATTCTTGTGGACTAATATTACGATATGAACATTTTAAGAGAATTTTAAAAATAAGAGTCAAACAGTCTATTGTCTTTTTCTATAAGAAATTATTATTTCTGAAATTTTTTTAGATATACACCCTTCTGTGAACATGTTTTTTAACCATAGCCATGCATGTACTAGAACTCGTGTAAATGGCTTTAAGGGTAGCGAAGGGGCGTACCTAAACGCACACACATACATTCAGCGAAACGGGGGATGCAAACGTTGACAGGGGGGTGCAGTTAAACAAAATCGACCCCTCGTCTTTTGCTTACACTTTACACACACATACACATCCATACGTTGTTTTCACGTGTGTGGTATAAAGTGAAGAGGGTTGTCAACTCTGTGTGAACGTACGGACGAAACGTTCAGTACACGATGATGAAAACCGATTCTCGACTCTCCGAAAGAATCTTTAAATTTGACTGGACTTTTGAAGACATCTTTTCACTCTCATTGATCAAGAAAAAGAGGCAGCAGGACTGTTGTGTTCAAATCTTGGTAGGAAGGGCCAAAGAATTTACTGGAAGGTTTTCTTAGTTTAAAAAATGTACGAAATAGACACACAAAATATTCTTTATGAAAAAAGTAGGTATACTAATACTACGTTACATATTTTGTTGATAAAGGACCCTGCCCAAACCTTATGGGATTTGGTTTTCGGTTAAATTGATGAAAATGGTTTTATTTTTAAGTTTAAAGGTCACTAAGAAAAGTGTCCATAGGCGCATGGCCTTAAAACCGATAGATTTTTAGCTACAGTTATGTGTAGTCTTTCTCCTATATAGTACGTTATATTACATGATGTTTGTGGTTATGTTATACCTGACCAACATTAATTTTTTAGGTTAGTTTAAAACTAAGATTTTAAACTTTTATTATACCTATTTGCTCGAAAAATAGAAAAATAGTCGACAACTAGGTAATGTCGGAAGTTGTCACCCTGTATAAAAATAAAAATGTTTATAGATTAAAGCTAAGAGAATTGTTATAGGTATAGATACTGCAGAGAACTGCTAGATTTTTTCTTTATTTTTCGTCTCGATCACCGAACTAAAACATATCTGTAGCTAAAAATCTATTGGTGTTTAGGCTATGCGCCCATGGACACTTTTTCTTAGTGACTTTTAAACTATAAAACAAAACCATTTTTGATCAATTTAACTAGGAACCAAGTCCCATAAGGTTTGTGCGGGATCCTTTAGTTGAAAATAAATCAAAACTGATAGTGTCTGTTCTAAATTCAAAAACACCAAACTGTTTATAATAAGTATATGCTCATGATGTTATTGTTATAAAAATTTTATGTGACCGATTAATCGCGTTTATACTGTGCCTACAAACTCATATAATGCTTTACTGCATCCAAAAGTAGCAATCGTGCCAATATATTAAAAAAGAATAAGGCGATCCGATCTATTAAATCATTTGGCTAATCGATCCACATGCGTACTAAATGAACAGCCATTCATCTTTTATCCTTCTCCTTTCACGGCCAAATTGTTGGGCCGATTATGATCAAATTTAAAATGAAGATAGTTTAAACTCTGGGGAATAATGTAACTATTTTTGAAGTGAAAACTTCTTTAGCGGCGTTGTACACTTTTTTTGTAATGGGTAAAAAACTCGCGTCAGGGACTAAACTCGCGTCAGGGTCACGTGTCCTGATCGAAAATGCGTAAGACGAAAACTTTTATTTATATAACGTTAGACATCTAGCGTTAAAATATCGTACATAAAAATGCAATCTATGATACAAACTATTTTGATCGAAAATTCGTAAGACGTTAATATTCAAGTTTTCACTTCTGCCGGCACTCCCGGAGTGCAAAGGGTTTTTTTTTTTGTAATTAGCTCTTAAGGGGGTTAAATGTCTTCTCATAAATTAAGCTTAAAAGTTGGTGTTCCGCTACTTTTAATGCGAAATCTTGATGAACCCAAATTGTGTAATTGTACACGTTTACAAGATTCCTATCTGGGTCAAAATATTGTAGGGCTATTATAATTATTAGTGGCAAATATAAAAGACACAGTGTTTTAATACCACGAATACCAATTATACCAACGGATTTGCCTTTTCAATTTAAAAGACCACAATTTCCATTAAAAACTGCTTGCGGAATAACTATAAACAAAGTCCAGGGGCAAACACTTAAGGTAGCTCGAATTTATGCATTTTTTAATCAATTATCTATATCAACTGTTCACAATGATTCAACGCAGACGAAGTCGCGGGTAAAAGCTAGTTTATTATTAAAATTTAAAGGGTGTTAATTTATTGATATAAAAGTGAATCTACACAATAGTTCAATAAAACGAAATTCGGTTCCGGGATTCTGAGTGAGCTTTGTATAATTGGAACCGTATAAACGTCACCAGGGGAGGGTTTGTTTCCGTCGCCCGCCTCCCTCGGACACGGTGGCGCTCGTTCGACGCGAGGGATGCGCGGGGAGGTGGCGACGGAGGGCCGTGCGCACGGCAATACGTGCGGTTGCCTTGTAACATCATTGTTCTAGTCAAGATAACATTGAGATAGTGTTTCGATACAATAACACATATACGCGAGATGCGACCCACCGGCAGTGCGTGATTGGTTGCGCGTCGGATAACTCGTACATATATACTTATAGTTAAACAAAATAAGTGCAAATAATTTTTGGGACACACCGATAATGCGTGTCCCGCGTCAAAATAAAAAAAAAACTGTTTCCTCAGGTTGCGTTTTAGAGATATGCGACCCGCAGGTGATGCTTGATTCAAATCATTTATAGACGTTTCTTTGAATATAAATAGTGAAAACGTGCGTGACTTGTAACAATTATATATGCGGTTCTGTTGTGTATATAGTGCAGCATTGTGGAACTTAAGAAACGCTTCTTGTTATAAATAGTGCAAAAATGCGTGACTTCAACACCATTATAGATGCGTCTTTGTTACAAATAGTGTAAGCACAGAATTATAAATGGTACAGACGTACGCGTATAAGTAGTTAGTGTCACAGTTCGTCGATAGTGCAGATGACTGACGAAAAAAATGAGTTTCGTAAATTGTCTATTTACATTTTCAGAGAGATTTACATTTTGCAGTAAACTTTGTATAGCACGTGTGATCAAAATGTAAGCGGGTGTTTTGAAATGTAAATCACCGCGGTAATGCATACAACTAATTTAGCTAAAGATTAATAAGGAATCATTACACAAAAATATTTTCTGACGATGTGTTTATGTTGATTTCGATGCGTGGATCCTCGGTGGTTCGTATAAATGAATTATAATTGAATATATTATAAAAACCACTCACAATGGTGGTAAAGTGTCAGTTAAGTTATTGGTTTACCGGTGAGGTAAACAATAAAATGAAAAATTAGTGGAAGACAACTCATCGATTATTTAAACAATCAATCATTAAATTAAACTCTAATCAATAATCGTGCGAAAAAATTTAAAATGAGAATTAAATTCACAAAAAAAGACGAAAACCAATCCTACTAAAATTTTTATAATAAAAATAAACACCGAGTTGATCGTTTCCGACGGCAGTGGCTTCATCGCCATTTTTAATATTTTACTAGAATGATTTTTATTTCTACTTAATATTAATTTGTTTGTTTATTTATTTATTTCGTATATGTCATCTTTTATTTAAAATGTTGTTTGTGATTAAATTTACTTTTAAAAAAACGAGCAGTTACGTTTAAACTAATGCATCTTGTAACAAAATGGCCGTAACTATATACGAAAATGAATCGTGTTTAAAAAGAATTGTATTTTAAACGGCATAAATTATTATAAACGATAAATTATAAATTGCGACTTAATTTACGGTACAGATTTTAAAAAAGTGGAACTCAAATGGCACCGAGAAAATCCAACAGGGATTTGAAGAATTAATAAAATCAACATATTAAAATACTTTACAAAAACACGTTATCAAAATTAAAAGTTACACATTTCTTATCAGTACAATTGTTGATTTATTATTAAGGCAATTAAAAAATAAAAACAAATATTGTCTTACAGCTTGCGGGGAAAAAGTGTACTTCATAAATTTGTTTGTACAAATATGTACGTTCACAGAGTTTTCGTGTATTTTTTAACAAAAGAAACTCGGTTTTAATATTTTTAACAGTTGTAAATTAATATTGTTTAATGGAATTTTGTGACACATTAAAACAAAAAGCAAACAAACCAACTGCAAACAAAAAAGAATCAAATATATTTATAAAAGTAGAGGCTGCTATAACTAGTAGAACAAATCTTTTAGATTTTCCAAGCGTGAACTACAAAAATATCGCGTTAATAAAAATTTTTAATCCTAAGTAAATAAAAAAATCGTTATTAACAATAAAAGTTGAATAGGATTTCTTTGCGAAATATTTTAGTTTTATAAATAAATCTGACATTTTCAAATGTACTAATAACAAATGAAAATATATTCTTTTAAAATACAGTGTGATTACGAATTTTCTCAAATGTGTTGCGTTGGATAAAAAAAAATAAACATAAACTAATCGGAAAAAAGTAAATAGGACGTAATCAAGATTAAATCTCGCCAGATGTGTGTTGCAATGGATGAAGATGATCATCTCCATCGACATTTAGCGTCTAACTTGCACAGCCATCATCGCGAAATGTTGTTGCAAGAAGTCAGATTTCCAGTCGCATCTCGATCCGATTCGCCGCTCGATTTACGCGGCAGCGGCGGTATCGAATTGGATACGACCAACACGGCAACAACAACGACGTGCAGATCTTCGCCACTCAGGGTTTCGCCAATCTATCCAAATAGGGCGTCGTCTCCTTACAGTAATGAAACGTCACCGGGACCTCCGCCATACACCAGCACAACAGCCAAACCGTCATCGCCCTACAGAACTCCGTCACCTTATAAATCCGAAACTGCATCGTCTAAGAAGCCATCGAACAACAATCATCAACTGATAAAGCCGCCATATTCTTATATTGCATTGATAACGATGGCGATACTGCAATCGCCGCAGAAAAAGTTAACTCTAAGCGGCATTTGTGAGTTCATCATGTCACGCTTTCCGTATTATAGAGAAAAGTTTCCGGCGTGGCAGAATTCGATTCGTCACAATTTATCGTTGAACGATTGCTTTATAAAAATCCCGCGCGAACCGGGAAATCCCGGCAAAGGCAACTATTGGACACTCGATCCATTGGCCGAAGACATGTTCGACAATGGCAGTTTCTTGAGACGTCGAAAACGATACAAGCGTCCTTCGCCGAACATGATGTTGAGGGATCATCATGCGTCGGCTATGGTAGCGTCATTCTTGAGTCACCATGACACATATCAACACGCATTCTTTCCACATCCAGGTCTCAACAATATACCCTATTCGTATTTATCTCCGAATATACCACTCATACCGCCAGTCGATTTATCGAGACTGCAAGGTCTCGGACATCAACTCGGGCTTATACCACAGGCGACGGGGATTTGCAAGCCGGTACCGGTTACTGCTTCGAACGCGTCGGTGCACTTACAGGACACGGAAGAATTGATAGCGCATCGGAAGAAGTCGAAACACGGCTTCTCAATCGATTCAATTATCGGACAGACAACCGGAAATGCGAACGATTGTTCAACGACTGACGCAAATACGAAACCGTTGCAGCTCGTTAAAATTAAAGTTGATTCGCCAGACGGATCGTCCAATTCTGCAGGACAGAAATTCTCAATACACAATCAGAGTTCGGCGTTTTCGCCGTTGTCGATTTCGGCTGATGAATGGACAAGGTGAGATGTGAATAGATTTCAATGAGGTGTTGTGAAACTTTTATGAATTTTGATGTACTGTTTTTATATTGCGTGAAAATGTTTTTTTTACAAAATAATCAGTTTGTGATTGCATAATGCTTGCGTGTTCAAAAACTAACATATTATGATAATTTTTTAACACAAATTTTATTTTGAATCAGCAAACACACGAAATAAAATCTGTAAATTGATGAACTGTTTCTTAACAATTTCTAGCACTACTTAAGAGGTCAAAATTTCTCAGATTTTCTGTTGATCTTTTTAAAACGGAATGCTTTGCTTTGTATTATATACAGGTTTGAGCTCAGATCAAAACAGTATCCAGTAGCATATCAACAAGTACTACTTAGTTCCTAGCAATTCATTACGAATGTACTGAGCACCTTCTCTTGAATGACCAGGAATGTTCGGGACTTGGTTGAGGATGTTATCGAGGTATTTCGAAAAAGATCTAAACCGAAAAATTTCCTCCCTGTCTACTTATCTATATATTCTGAAGTTCTGAAAAAAGAAAACAATTCAGTTGATAAATAAAAAGTTATGATTTTAATTTTGCACAGTTCTATGGAAAGTATTCCACATTAATTAAATACATAAAAAGAAATGGTTGCAAAAATTTGAAAGTGAAAATAAAGAGTTTAGGCTGAATAGTCAGAAATATTAAATTCTTACAGGCTTTATTTCAAAAAAATATCTGTTATTATGGTGAACTTGTCAGTAGTTTCAGGTATATGTCCCATTAAATAAATAATTTATTGATTTCTCAAAAGAAAAAAATATGTTCCATGATGTTTTACACAATTATGTCATACAAAAGTAAATTTTCTGTATAAAAGAATTTTTATCAAACTTTTTATCTATCCTGCCCTCATATCTAATTTAATATTCAATTAAAATTTAATATTCAATTAAAACATACATAAAATAAAATTATCGTAATCTTACTTAAGTTAAATTATCTAACTATCCTAGATTTTTTATATGAAAATCTAATATACAATATATAATACAGAATTACCTGATTTGACTGTGTATCGGTTAAAATTGCACCTACACAGTGGCACATTACAGACTTTTGTGTGGTTTATGATTCAATTTTTATTTTGGAAACTGTAAAGCTCGTAATCAATAGATTGTACATACAATATGCTAGGTACCTACTAAATATATTCGTCCTTTAAAAATATTGTAAAATAGATTAAAGTAAAAATAAATGTCCAAATATCGAAATTACTTTCATTACTAGGTATCTGTACATTAAGGGAGAAAAAATTAAGTCAAAACACTTATAAAGAAAATTATTACTTAATATTACGCTGTGCATTTTTTATATCACAAAAAATAAGTGCGCAAAGGCAGTGTTTTGTTTATACAATTAATATGTTGCAATATTATTTAATATTTATACGATGTCTTAGTTTATGTATATCAAATGTTAATAATGTTAAATTTTTGTGTTTATTTAAATTTAGTGCAGCAAAGCAGACATAATATATTTAATATTACTTTAGAATAAGTGCATTGTAAAAAAAATGCAAAAATATTCAATCCTTAATTGCACAATTTAATTACAACTTTTAACTGAAAAGACAAAACAAATATTAACTTTTCAAATTTTATTTGACTTTTTTGTGATGCTGGGAAAATATTATAAAGTGCGAGCTTATTAAATCAATTTAAATTTAATTATTAAATAAACAAATAATCCACTGTTATTTAAAAAATACGTATTTTTGAGTAAATTATGATTTAATCAAATACGTTTCTTATTTAAAAATTACACGAACTAAGTATTTTATGTAAAAAATTCCATATTTTAAACATTGTGAGAAATACGTATTGGTGTATTGAGGGTTGAGTTTATTAACCTTAAAATACTGGCAGAGAAATACTTTTCTACATACAATTTAGTTTGGACAAATTAGGTACTTTTTTTTTGGTAATTTAGGATTGTTATTAATTACTAATCCTGCAAAAAGATTTTATATTCAAAATTAATGTATATAGAATGTAAATAAATAACGTAATATTACTGAGATATTATTGTAATAATGTAATCAAATGTACATATATTGTGTAATTAATAAATCATTATAATTTTTTTATCTACTCCCTACATAAAATAGCTGCTTTACGTGCATGTATAAGTATACCGGCACGTAACGTGATTCATTACATACTAGGGCGGTAAAGTAAAACAAAACTGATCGCGCTAATCCAATTTCATAGTAAATCACTGTTAGTCTGTCA
Organism: Xanthostigma xanthostigma; assembly: GCA_963575645.1. Lineage (NCBI taxonomy): Eukaryota > Metazoa > Arthropoda > Insecta > Raphidioptera > Raphidiidae > Xanthostigma > Xanthostigma xanthostigma. The sequence continues at coordinate 47,719,630 of OY754464.1, forward strand.
GTTGTTTTTTTTTTTTAACTTACTATTGGAAACGACGTTTACTCAGATGTGAACCGTCAACATTTTTGAAAATGAAGTGAAAAATAGTTATTTTATATAGGGTGTAGAGCGTAGGCCAAACAATTCCACATATACCTCGTATATAATGATATTACTAATGTCACATCTGGCTGTAATGTAAGCCATTGCGACTAGTGCTGGATTTCATAAAGTATTGTCAAAAAATGTATTTGGCAATGAACTAAGATTGTGATCATAGAAAATATATAGTTTTGATACATGCATTGATAGTCTCTTATCATAGAAAATTAAATTGTACAGTTTGTACTCACAGAAAAACAAATGATTTATCTATAATCTACATCATAGAAAAAGATCGCTTTTCAAACTAAATTAGGATTAAAAAATACTGTTTCGATGTGGAAATTGTACACAAAAAAATCGGCTAAAGTCGAAGAATCTCGTTAGAGATTCTTTTCTGTGCTAAATGCCAACGAATCTCTAGCGTATTCTTATACATTGATTTTGCCTTTGTCCCATATAACGCCGTGTATATGAAGCCAGTTTCCAAGTTTTATAGTTCTGTGACCACGTGACTTCCATAGGACCGATTTTTCGTATCACCCATATATACTTCTGTACCACAATAACAACTTATACTACGGGTGTGCCCGTGGACGAGCGGTTACGATGTTAGGCTAGTAATAACTAATAACAGGGTTTTGAGTTCGATTCCCGCCAGCATCATTGGACATTTTTTTTTCAATTTTTAATTTTTTTTATGTTTTAATTTAATTGTTTTTTTAGTTTTAATTTATTTTCTCAATTTTTTCTCATATATTTTTATTTCTTTTTTAATTTTTAATTTTTATTATTTTCTTGTTTTTTGAAAAATTCACTTTCGTCAAATCTTTTATTAAAAAATAACAAAATATATGATTGAAGTTAGATTTAAATAAACTAATTTATTAAAAAACATATTTATCATAAAAAGTGCAACAAAAATTAAAAAGTGAAAAGATTACGTAGTGAAACTTCTTTTTTTAATGCAAAATAAGTATTTTACAAATGATATGAAAAAAAATTTGTATTTTTAATGGTGGGCCTTATTCATTGATTTTTTTTTCATGCCTTCAAAATGCGCCTTCATGGAATCTTCAAGAATATCCATATTTCAAATGAATATAAAAAAGAATCATGTATCACAGAGCATAGACTTGTTATAGCTCATTTTTATTTTTAATAGACTTCACATAGATTGTTTACAAATTGAATGTCATGGTATTCGCATGGAGGTGTGATGAGCCGATTGCACCACTAGGTGTTGCACCGTGGCAGCACTGGACTACGCGGCAAAATATAAATGCACTTTTGTAGTACTGTTTGTTAAATGAGAAGTAAACAAAATCAAAAGTCGATTATTGCAATTTCTATAACCGACTTTTGATTGTTACTTCTTATTTAACAAACTACAAAAGTGCATTTATATTTGGCGCGTAATCAAGTGCTGCTATGGTATAACTTACATGTCACGCCCACAAATACATGAGAGACGCGCTCGAAACTACAGTTGCATGGAGTAAGGATCGTGTTGTTTTTTACAATACATATTCTAATTTCGGAGATTCATTGCATTTAAATACAACAATATGAACACTTTTATTGCATTTAAATACAACAATATAAAAAATGCACATATGTTTATTTTGGAGGAAAAATAAAAATAATGTCTCACACTTTGGAAAAAGACGTGAAATCTTAAAAAAAAAAAAACTTCGAAGAAGTAAAAACTTCGTTCTGTGCTAAATTCAAAAACTTGAGGCGACTGAATCTTAAGATTATAACTTAAAAAAAAAAGAATTTCAAGGCAGACAAGAAATTGAAATAAGCTCGAAATTCTGTGCGTAAGACGTCGAAAAAAAAATGAAGTTCGAGGCAGACAAGGAATTGAAATCCAACCTTGAAATTCTGTGCTTATAAAAGCTACAAGAGCAACAGCAAAAAAAATGCAAAGACGGTGTTCGCATAACTCCTTTAGTTACCACTAAAAAAACGCCGTCTGTGCACTTTTTTTTGCTGTTGCTCTTGTAGCTTTTATAAGCACAGAATTTCAAGGTTGGATTTCAATTCCTTGTCTGCCTCGAACTTCATTTTTTTTCGACGTCTTACACACAGAATTTCGAGCTTGATTTCAATTTCTTGTCTGCCTTGAAATTCTTTATTTTTTAAGTTATAATCTTAAGATTCAGTCGCCTCAAGTTTTTGAATTTAGCACAGAACGAAGTTTTTACTTCTCCGAAGTTTTTTTTTAAGATTATATATACATAGTTTTAAAAAATATATATTTATAGTTTCAATCAATTAATTATCTTTCGAGCAGGGTGGATTTAAAATTCCGCAATGCTTATCTTATCGAGAAATATACTCTGTGGTCATAATCCAAGGTCATTGTCAAATCAAATTTTCTGACAATGCTTTCTGCAACGCGGCATATGTAGTATGTATGTTACAGTCTATAAACCCGATTTTGGTCAAATACCGAAATAAATGCGCAAAACTAGTTTTGACCAACGAATATTTCCCGAATTCTTTACATTTAAACGTGTATTGAGTGTTAAAAATAAGCAAAATTAGTTTTGCACATTTTCAATTGGACAAAACACGCTTTTTGTTCATTTCTGAACGGACAGTACTAGTTTTGATTGTTTTATTCAATCAACTCCCGAACTTGAATAAAAGTAAGTTTATGTTCTTTTTTTATGTATCTACCTATTGAATTGTTAACTCCTGAATGTTGTAATTAACATAACTGCGGGATATTCAGTGCAATAGGATCATTTTATAACATTCAATACCTGTTTAAATGTAAGATTTCGGGTTTGGGAAATATTCGTTGGTCAAAATTAGTTTTGCGCAATTATTTCGGTCATTGACCGAATTCGGGTATAGACCATAACATATACAATCTACTATTACAGAATGATAAATAACCAGCAATTGCTTGGGTCGCGCCTAAAAACTGAGAATTGATCAAATCTCACAAAACCGACAACCATCTTTTTTCTCCAACACTCTTTGAGTCTTTGTGCACTAGAACAAATATTCTGTATTGTTTAATTTTTAATTTTCAGTATATGACTGGCCCTGGATTCGAACAAAATTTATACATTTATAAGTTAATTCTCTTCTAGTCGTAAACTAAGGAAATATGTACTGTGTATACATTGCAATATGATTAATTAATAGATTAAAAAAGACTTAGTATAAATTTAGTGTTTTTATTTATTTATTTACCTAATAACTACAATAATCAGCGTTAGATGAACGGGTTACAAGGAAAAAAGTGTATCAAGGACCTAAACACCGCTATTTTCAAAGTTCTGAACTAATAAAAACTATAGTGTTTAGTAAGTAAATATTCTAAAGCAGTGAACACATTTCTGTATGTTGTGTCGCATCGCAATGCGATCCCTTGCTCTCAGAATTTCGTCACAAAACAACACCACAGAGAAATGTGTTAATTCTTAGCTTTATTCTTTTGCCCTGCATTACATTCTTCTAAAAGAAATAACATTTAAAACATCTTGGTGAGTCCAAGATTGCGGCGTATCTTTACCTATTTAGGATACCAAAACTTCCGTGTAAAAATGTTTTGATTACCTATATAAAGAAAACAGAGCTAAAATCGGTACATTAAAGACAGACAGATATACCTATACAAACCTTTTAATGTTTAATTTATAAAGAATACTACTGTGGTTAGAAATTAGAAAAAAAAATTGTCTGAAGACGCAAGTTATTCAAGAATTACAAGGCGCGAAATTTTATATAATATATCCCGACGTTATGTTTGAAAATTAGTGTATATTTTTAAGGACACTTTGGGCTTAATAATATAATTTAATTAACTTAATCTAAGAAAAAAATAACAGTTGAAAATATTGAAACACAGAAAGGAAAAAATCATTTTAATAATTTAGGTTTATAAATAAATATAAACTCTATGATCGTTTATTAGTCACAACCAACTTTTTTATAATTATTACCCTAAATTATTAAAGTAATTATATTATTATTTTATTTTTCTTGTTTTTAGTCTTTCAAAATTTTAACTATTATGACATTAATTTGTAAAAATTATTTGATTATTTTATTCAAGATGGTTGTGAAGAAACATGTATTCCGTCATCTTAGGGCATCCGCCATATTGGATATATGCATTGTCACCAGACTTTATATACATGTGTGTATGAAATTTCAAAGTTTTAGCAATTAGATCTAGTCGAAAATATTGCACCAAATTGGACGACGGGGCCTTTCCAACCAATAAATAATAATATTGACATTTGACATATAAAATAACAAAGAAAATAAAATTTCCGTTAAAGCGTGCAGTACCGCGGGTAACGGTTACCACTAAACATTATCTTTGCTATTCGTTTTCATGGTTTTCTATATGTTATCACGTTATGTTCAAATTAAACAAAGCATGCTTGTCAAATACCCAAAACGTCTACAGAACAATTGAACAATATATTTTTTTATTTTCAAAATATTTCTGAAACTACCTACAAATTTAGAAAAACACATTTTTTTCATAACTATCTTGTAAAAATATACACACTAATAAACCGTTATGATATAAGAAACAACATTAAATGGTAGGTATATCTTTTCTCCGCATGCGCTGATTTTCTCCAAAAATTGTTTTGATAAGTACGTATACCATAATTACATAAAAAAACTACGTTTTACATATATATCTGATGAGCATGCGCCGATTTTCCCTGAAATAAAAATACAAAAATTTCTTGTAAAACATAATATAGAATAATAAGTCGTTATAAAAAGTATACTATTATTATATAAAAAACGATATTATTTATTTTTATTTTTTTTTATTATACAATACAATACAATATAATATTTATTGAGTTTTCCTACCCAACTTGGCAATGCCAGTTCTAGGGTAGGGATTCTTACGAGCTAATTGTTTAGGTATATTGTGCTGTCTGGTAAGGAAAATGAAAATGAAAATAAAATAAAATGATAATATATATCTCCTGCGCATGCGCCGACTTTCCACAAAAAAACTTTTTAAAAATTTTTTTTGTAAAATAAAATAATAAACCATTATGAAAACTATAGGTACCATTATTATATAAAAAAATTGGTTGTCTGTAAAGTCGGTTTACGGACGATAGTTTTACGTGATAACGTATTCCGTAATACATAACCTAAATTTATATAATAATTATAATAATTCGAATCTATGATATTGCATCTTTCGCTTCAAATTTAGGTTAATTTTATTTATTAAAATTACTCACCATATAATATAATTGTTTTTTTTAACTTTCTTTCTTTCGTATTTATTTTAAGTCTCAAAGATTAGCTTTCATAATATTTATAAAACAATTGTTTCACTGTTTATATAAAATTCCAAAACCTACTTACAATATTTAAGTATTTTCATACGTCAAAAAATTGATTTTTATAATGATAAAATTTGTATGAAAACGACTTTTTCGAGAGATGAGACCTAGCTAAAACGATTTTTTGCCCCCCAAAATCCCTTTTCAGTAAATTTCATCCAAATCGTTAGGGCTGTTTTCGAGAAAAGCACGCACAGGGTCAGGCGGAACGTTACGAACGTTACGAACGTTAGGAACGTTACACTTTTTCGTGCATGCAGCCGGTGTTTTATCAATTTATAAGATTGGTGATTCATCAATTTATAAGACGTTATCACGTCAAAACGTCATAGTATATAATATATTATGCGCATGCGCCGATTTTCCAAAAAAAAATTACAAAACTTTCGTGTAAAAATAGATAAAATAATAAACCAATATGAAATGTAAAGCATTATTATATAACAAACAACGTCATAGTCTATATCTCTTTTGCGCATGCGCCGTTTTCCCTAAAAAAAATTACAAAACTTTCATGTAAAAATAGATACAATAATAAATAGTTTTATAGAAACTATATTATTATTATATGTATAAAACAACATTATAAGAGATATACTCTTTTACGCATGCGCCAATGTTCCCCAAAAACAATAGGCCATTTCATATTTGCATATCAAACATCCTCCCAAAATTTGGTTTCAATCCGCTCTTCCGTGGTGTCGGAATGGTAAGAAATGTCAAAAATGACGTTTGCATCTGTCAAAGTATTATGTTCTAATAATTAGCTATTCAAATTGTTAACTTAGAAGGTGTTGCATTACACAAATATTTGAAATGCCACCCGTTTTTGAACAAATGCAATCTTTTTATTTTAAGACAGAACACACGCAATCTTTAAATTACCATATTAAACCGTGCAACAGAGAGAGATAACCGAAAGATGTTTGCCATCAGTTACATCAAATTGAATTTATTTCTATATAAATTTGTATAAAAAAACTGTTTTGGCAAATTCTGTTGTACGAAATTTATGTAAAATTTTCTCCTCTTTCGTTTAAGACAGTTTCGAACCGATCTGATTTAAATTGAGTGAGTTATAAGCGAAAAACGTTTTTTCTTTATTGCTCCCCTCTGGGGTCAAAATTCAAAAATCGGACGACGTTAGGATTTAAGTTACCCAGAGACGAATCGAACAAAAAAAGTTTTTTAAAATCGGTTAAGGCGTTTTTGCTGTACGCTGGATACAAAAAGCATGACTCACAGATTCACAGACAAAGCGAGTACATATAAGGCGCTTTAGCTTACGCTATTCGCGCCTAACAACAATTTAGTCACTTCTTAATAACATTTAAGATGTAGTGAACAAAAATTTGACTTTTTATTAGAATATTTGGTTAGGTACTAACTAAATCATTTTTTTTTTTATTTTTTTGCTGATGGTGGCTGCTTTATCTCCGCAATCTTGTGATTGAAAAGTGAATTATTATTATTTTTACTTTTTAGGGTTCTCTCCCTAAAAATGAAAAAACGGAGTCTTTGTAGGATTTCCGTCTGTCTGTCTAAACCATTTTCCTCATGTATCGTTAGAGAAATCGTGCTGAAATTGACATCAAATTCTATAAGGTCTACAACACCATAGTCGGGTAAAAAAATTTCAGCCAATTGGGCAACCGGACCATTCTAACTTTAAAAATAGGTAGTGACATGAATAAACATAATTCCCAAGAACAAACGGTAGATATAATACTCCACGCTTATAGGTTAGGTATTATAATCTATGTGGCGGCCAATATTATTTTATCAGCGAATAAAAATTTATACCCTGGAAGTAAGACAGAATAGATTTATACCTGCAGTAAACATATATTATGCTGGGTGAATTGAAATATCGCTATTTATGCGGAGGATAGGAACAAATAAACCGAATAAATAACTACTTAGGTTCGGTGAATATGGCCATATCGCAAACTTAATATTTATTAAATTGTTACAACGCGGCTCAGAACCCTTAGGGCGCCAGTTCTACTCGTACTTGTCCGGTTTTTTTTTCTTTTAATCGTCGCGAAATAACGTTTTAAAAGATCAAGATGGAAATATAGGCCAATATATTATTCAAATCTTTGATTAACGTCTGATTAGAACTCTTCAATAAATAAAATTATCGAAAAAGATATAAAAAAATAATTTTTATTATTTTTTATATTTTTTAGATCAGTTCTGAAGAAGGTCCAAATCCGGATCGAAACGTTAATGCATTAATTATATTTTTTGTTAATATATTGTCTGAAAAATTGGTCGATAATTTTATTTATCCAATATATTATTGTACATCAAATAGTCCTATTTAAATATTTGCCAAAGCGGTTTCGAATTTGGAAAGCAGTTTATCTATATTGTCTCCGGAAATAGTAACTAACTATTTATTTTTCTATTAGCCTACTCGCAAAAGATCTTCTAAATTAGTACAAAGCCGCCATAATAAGACCTACCATTTTACAAAACAAATGTGTAAAATAATTTGTCAAATAGTGCTGTAGTTATATTGATTTAATACATGATAATAAATTGTTTTTACTTTACATGAAATGACATCACAAATAAGAAAACTAAACGTCAGAAAAATTTAAGTTATCTATCTATATTTATAAAATTCCTGTGTCACAATTTTGGCCGCGGTAATCTCCTAAACCACTGAACAGATTTTAATGAAATTTTGTAAATATGTTTTGCTTGGTGCAACTTACGCTATAGGTATTGTCTCCAAAAACTTGTTTTAGTAACACGTAACGACGTCTAATAGAATTTACTCAAAGCTATATTTAGCTTTGAAATACATTTTGCAGAATTATATATCTATCGCACCCGGGTTAAACCGGGACAGACCGCTGTATATATTATATAAAGAGGTAAAATTAATAACTTTAGATGTAAGAGGTAATCTCCAAAACTACTCATTCGATTTCAAAAATGGTTCACCATTATTAATAGGATGGACATAACCTACAGGCTATATATAATACATATAGCCTGTAGGTTATGTCCATCCGTTAAAATAAAAGCGCTTTTCGTGGAGATCAATTTTGCAAAAAAAAACGGCGACAATTTACAAATTCGGGCGAAGCCGAAACGAGTCGCTAATAGGTATTATTATAGTAATTAAAACAGAGTCAAAAATTGTATTAGGTTCTGGAGCGCCGACTCCGTCATGGATGTTCATAAAAAATAAGTAGCATCCTCGACCACAGACATGTAAAAATGATTTATCAGTATAACCACTCTAAATAAATAACTGAAAGTACCTTCTTCGTGTACAATGGCGATGTAGCGTCGTCGGTCTATAATTCCAATTTTCATTAAAGTCAGAAAATTATTATATAGCGCCAGTTTTTATAAACGAGTTGTAAAATGAATACCTACCCAAAAGTTTTGCTATAAGTCAGATCCTCTGATTATACTGAAAGTTGACACTTATATTATTCTTTTAAAGAATTTTTAAATGATTTTAATTAAAAAGTCATTTGTTATTTTTTCGGTAAACTGACTTTGGCTACACATTGTTTTATTTAACGGCTTAAATAAATTATTATTATTATTATTATTAATAATTGCGTATTGAAATGTTTTGGAGTCGGTGTCAGCCAAAATGAAATCTATTCCGAGAACTACACCGACTCCAAAACATTTCAATACGCAATTATTTTTTACTTTTTAGTGTGAAGTCGGTTCAATTTTTTTGTTAAAAATATTTTATTTTTCTCTTTTTAGTGTTAATCTGACACTAAAAATCGGTGAACATACATAAAAACAATATGCGTTTCTTTGAAATTTGGGAGTTTCCCTCGATTTCTCCGGATTCCACCATCAGATCCTGACTTGGTTCCGATGGGACCACTTCTGAGGTGCACTCTTTCGAATAAAAAAAAAATTGAAAATCGGTCCATAATTGACGGAGAAATCGGTGAACATACATAAAAAAAAAATATATATATATACAGACGAACACAGAACCTCCTCCTTTTTGTTGAAGTCGGTTAAAAATGGTACGGGTTAATTTCTCGCTGAACTGCATAAACCTTGAATTCTTTTTAAGTAGGGTAAAATCAATTAATGAGATTGAAAGAGTAACGAAACGTGTTGCAATATATACGCATACCGTATACTATAAAAACCATATATTTAATACCCTCTAGGTATATTGCTAGCAAATATCGAGAGGAAGACTTAAACACTACGGTGCAGACATTTATACGTCTGTCTCACTTATTATACTCTGAGTCTCATGCGCATGTCCGTGAATGGATGCGCGTCAGTTGCAGCGTCAGTTTGCACATGGGACTAAGCTGTGAAAGGGATGTGGCTTGCTTTATTCCACTTACTAATTGCCCCACTACAGACGCGACACTTGCGCACAACGGGCCAAGCAAAAAGAAAGAGATAGAAAAACAGTAATTTGCTGTCTCACTTCATGGGCCACGCTTCCACTTACGGCCACTGGCAATATAGAAGTTATTAAATTTATGATAAAAACCGACTGTTTAACATTAGGGTAAGGGGACTACGCCTACGCGTACGAAGTAAAGCGGCTGCCTCGTACGCAAGAGGTCGTTGGATCAAATCCGTAGGCTGGCATAATTAGGTTAATCCGATAATTATTTAAAGATCGGTAAATAGTATTATTTTGTTGAAACATCGCCTCACCTAAATAAAAGAAAATCTTAAAATACCGACATTTCATAATGTAATATAATCGGTACAGTTTTTATGCATGGGGCAGACATGCTTTACATTATTTCTTCTACTATTATTTGGGTATCTTATTATAGTATTCAACGCATAAAAACACTCAAACTATTTCGATACACGGTGTACTGTAAAAAAAAAAAACAGGTGACTGAGGTAATAACATTATGTGAATATAATATTTAGGTAAAAGTCACAAGATAACGCCCCGCTATTCTAGAGATTTATTAATATTAAATAACAAATAGTAAATCGGAAACAACTGTTATCTTATTCGTTCGAACGATGCGCTACTAAACAAACAGGTTCCATAATTGTAGTTTGGGATGGCAGTAGATAAAAATGTACACTATGTTTTGTTTGAACAAACAAAACGCTATTCTGTGCTTGTATTATTTTGTTTCTATATCTATTAGGAAGGCTGTGTAATATTCCAAAACTGTGCCATAAAATAAAAAAAAGTGTGTGTGTAACCCTTTACATGTGGTTGAAGTAAAACAAGTAAACAATACATTAGGCTAAATGCATACTGTATAGATACAGATGAAATAATAAAATAAATGAAATTTTTTTAATATACCATGTTTTTAAAATAAACCAAAACCATTTTTGAAACGACAGTTATATAAGAAGTGTGGAGAGTAGCTATCAAAAAAAAATCTATTTATGAGATAAAAAGAATAATGCGCCCCACGTTTTTCATTTCAAATCTTACAAGTTACAAAAACTATTTTATATTTTTTATAGTTTGTTTTAAAAACGTGGTACATAAAAAGATTTTTTCATTTTTTTAAATATTTTATTTTTTTTAGTTACTACAAACGTGATAAAAACAAAAATACATCGTAAAAAATAATAATATTAAATGCCGAGTGGGGAGATCGAACCCACTATCGTCGCGTTGTTACTACGACGCTCTAACCAACTGAGCTACGATCGACGATTGGAAGGCGTCGTACAACGGTAAATAAGTAAGAATGAATTATATGTATTTATTAAAATTTCTTTATTTCTTCCATTATTTTCTTCTTTATTTTAGTATTTTCTCGTATTGTCATCTAATTCTGAGTTTTCTTAAAAAATTCAAGTGCACGTCTATCTCATCAGGAAGTTAGTTTGAAATCAATTACAAAGTTCCGCCCGACATACACGAAAAGCGAGTTAATATAAACGTGATAAAATAGATAAATACAGGCAAAAGATAACGAAAAAACTGAAAATTCATTCGACGAATCTTTGAAAGTGTACTATTACTAAGTTACGATTTTATTTATTTACTTCTCACAGTATGTGGAATTTGTAATCCGTTGCTATAGGTATATCAAAGATATCTATTTCATTTATTTGTATATATACGTATATATACGTGGACTGGACCACCCGTACCACCCTAATATTTATGAAAGTTCATCGATAAAGGGGAAAGAAAAAATACGTGTCTAAAAATTTTTTAAAAACCTTTAGAAACCATCACTTGTGGGAGGAGGGGCTAACTTAAAAAAGTTATTTTATTGCCGATTCGGATTCCTTGCATCAAAATACGTAAGTTTTATCCGAAATCAATTAATCACTTTGGTTCGAAGTTCCAGTGGTAGATTAGTATCGTTTAGAAAAGATAATGGCGTCATTTCTGCTCACAAACAAGTTTCGGGTCCGACGGATCTATATTTTCTAACAAGGTTTGATCCTATGAATATGGTTATTTAGTTGTTCACAGCTAGTCTAAACACGCCATTGACACTACAGATATCGCCTATGGATTGTTCCTGAAATTACAAACCACACAGCTATTCGTCGGTTTACCACTCTTATTGTTTCACAGATTTCTTACTTTGCTGCTATCTTCTTTAAACGATACTACTCTACTATAGAATAGATATCCAGCCTTCTTTCTTAAATTCTTAAATTCAGGTAAAGACTTAACCAATAAACTTTGAGAATGTTCTGAACGTTGTCTATTTATTACACTTTGTAGCAATATACTACAGTGTAACCTCTTTATAACGTCCTTCGTTATAACGAAAAACTCCCTATAACGTAGACATTTTTACAATTGGGTTGGTTTACCTTAAAACCCATACATTAATACCCTCTTTATAGCGCAGCAGCCATTCTCTATTACGAAGAAATATGTTCATATTTAGGCGTCAGCATATGTTTACAGACGTAAAGAGGACGATTCTGAACCATCACCAACTATTCAACAAGCACTTGATGCCGCCAAATTTATCGAAAAATTCCTATTGTTTAATGAAAATGATTCCACCACATCCCAAGCTACGCATAAGATACTTAATAAAATACAAAACAAATATTGGCATAGCAAAAAACGTCAGGCATAGTTAACAGACTATATGTGTTTGTAATAAATTAATTAGGTGAAATTTGGTTATTTTTCTTTCTTCCCTCCATATAACGAAAACTCTTTATAACGAAAAAAAATGCCCGGTCCCTTGAGATTCGTTATAAAGAGGTTACACTGTATGTACAAATATAATGAGAACAATCTTACAGTTGATTGGTTATTAAATGTATGTTCCAAGCAGCCAGCAAACGACCACGAAACCGTCACCGTCATGCGCAGATAGCTAAAACGTGTTCCAAAACCGATACAGAAAAATTTTAGCTACTGCGCACGTGGGTAACGGTTTCGTTTCCGTTTTCTGGCTGCTTGGAACATACCTTATGTCTTTACCTAACTTTGGAACGGATTTAAAAGAAGTCAAGGTACCAAGGCGTCACTGAAATCTTTCAAAAACTTCCATTCAAAATAATTGATTACTCTACTGCACCGTTTCAAATCAATGTCCATTGTCCATATTATATATGACTTCTACTTGCGTAGAAATTCGGCGCCGATCGGCGTTGGTAATCGGAATCTTATTAGGTACCTGTCTGAAACTATAAAGGCTTGCTCGATTTTGCTAGCACTTGAATTGTTTGTACAGCCCTGAATTAGTGCGCCCGTATATTATACGTATGTGTACGATGAGCAAAACACCTGTTTTACGATTTGTTTGTTCAGACAACGGTAAATAAGTTGTTAGTCCTGGTTCAACAGTTTCTAATCTTTGATTTTTTAATACTAATGCTGTAATAATTGTATACCCAAACTTTCTCACAAGAACGTTGTGGCAACGTATTTTAAAACGCCAATGCTGCCAAACACTCGAAAACACTAAACATTTTTATAAAAAACTAAACTAGTTTTCCGACCTGGATCTATTCGAGTAGATTTTGGTTTGGGAACGAAATATTAATCAAGAGCAACAAATTTTTCATCACTTAGCTGTACCTTTTGTAGTTTAGTTCAGAATCGCGTACGGGATCCTCGACTTGTTATAAATTTTCACTCACTGGTCATTTATTGTTTAAGCGTAATAATATATTATAGAGTCCAACAAAAGTCCGGCAGCAGTCCGAAATTTCCTAAAGGAAAGGTTTTCGTGAAAAAAGTTGCTCAGCTTGGAAGGTGAAGTCGTTTGCACACAAACCTCACTCCATCTCTCAGCCCTTCGCAGGGAGTGGGGATGAATCTAAAATTTTAAATGGGAACCCACATTTTTTCTCACGGATTATGATTCTCCGAAGAGAAAAATCAAAGTTTTGCCCGAATTTTTTTTTATCCGAAGCTTCCCTGCACCTCCAAATGAATGCTTTCGAAAATTTGTATTCCGTTATTTGAGGTGAAAAATCGACTTATCTTGGTCTAGCATGTAGGTACTAGGTGAGTCGATTCTGCGGGAGATTATTTTAAACATTTATTTAGCATATTTTCACGAAAATTTCGAGCGGAGATAATGTTGTTAGCTAAAACTTTTTCAGATTTTTGGGGATAACAAATTTTTAAGAGCATTCATTTGAGGGGATAAAAAAAAAATTCGGACAAAAGTTCGATATTTCTCTTCGGAGAATCATAATCCGTGAGAAAAAAGGTGGGTTACCATTTGAAATTTTAGATTCACCCCCACCCCTTGCGAGAGGGTGAAGGTGAGTTTTGTGTGCAAACGATTTCACCTTCCAAGTTGAGCAACTTTTGTTCGAAAACTTTTTCACGAAAACCTACTCTTCAGGAAATTTCTGACCGTTGCCGGACCTTGTATACACTATACAGTATACAGTCTATGTTACTTGGGTTAAGAAATAGACTTTTAAATAAGGAAATAATTTTTCTAATCGCGGGTTCATTAGTTTCTGAGATTAGCCAAACAAACATAATTATTTTTGCTCTTTATAATATTAGTACCTATAGATACGGAAGTAAAGACCAGAATTAGATTTGTTTATGAAATTTCAGAATTTCCAGTGTTTCCATTTTATAGAAAAATGGTTAATAGGTTCATGGACATGGAAGAATCTTATGCATTTTACATTAGTGTTTGAAACTTACGAACACACAAAAAACAACGAAATTAAAAAAATTTCATAAAAAAATAGAAAAATGCACCGCTTCACATGTATAATAGATTGGTCTGAATGCATCAACAGCGTATGTGCGCTTTGTTTCTATGGTCCTTTTCTGGTCTAAGAGAGAGATTGTAAATTATAGACGCTCAACAGCTGAGGTCATAATCGATTTTCTTGTCTAAGCTATAATCTGAACACAAAAGTACGTATGTGCGCTTTGACGCTCGCTTGCTCGTTTTTTCGCAGTTCACTGCCAGTTCTGAGGCTTGCGTTAAGATGCATATAGCTTTAACATGTCACACACTGTACTATAATAAAAACAATTATTTTCCCTGCGTGCAGAGTATCTACCCAATTCTTAATCGAGTTTAAAATTACATTCAAGTGTCTCCATCGTATTACACTCTGCACTGATAAACGATAATGCACTTACTGTTTTTTTACTAGTGGGTACTTATTGCGTAACTGTGTAATGTATGATGTATCATAATATTATAATATACATACATTTGTACAGGTGAGCCAATTTTCAATTGCAGTTTAAGCCTACCGTACATGACAGACAATCGGTGATACGACAATTTTGTGGGTGAAAATATTCAATAGAAGATACCTATGGATTCTTATTCAGCATCGTATAATTAAAATTTGCTTCAAATGCTGGAATATACTCTTTAAAATGGATTTGATCGGGTCATTTTAAGAGTGGTTTTAGGAATTCAAAAATGTTTGTGGACCCAAAAAAAATAATAAAACTGTTAGGACGTTTCAAAATTTATTTTCACCTTTTAGTAAAGATGAAAATGTGCTGCAAAAATTTTGACAAAATAGGTTCGACAAGACCGGGCGTAAAGTTTTATGAAAAGACTATAATTTGTGAATATGAATTTACTTACTGAAGGGTGTATATAAGTTGCATGAAGATGTTGGATTGATAATAATAATGAAATTAAGAAAAACAAGATTATTTAAAGGGATGTATAATAAGGGGTTCATTTTTTTAAATAAATAAACTATGTTTGGCACTGCGAATCGAGTTTGTTTTTGCTCAAACTCATAGTCCTAGAAGTTACAAATTAATGGCGAAATGGTTGAAATATCTTTAAAAAACAACAAAGTTAAAAGCTACTATACTTCAATATTTGAATTTGACACATCTCCGCGTCATACCGATATGACGTCATATTTATGTAACTAATAATTATAGCATTGTATTGGTTAACGTATTATAATACGTTAACCAATGCTACTGCCCTTTTTAATTTTATAGAGTAACGTGACTATAGTAACATATAGTAGTTTAAGCTCCCATGACACAAAAAGTTACCCCAAAGAACAACTCAAAATTATAAAGTGAAAATGGCTGAAAAACATGTCAGAAACATATTACGCCCGCCAGACAAGTAAAAATATGTTAATTGTTATTTTTTATGAATTTTTGAAATTTAAAAAAAAAAACATGATTTTACTTTCCAAAACACCTGCTTGAAATTTATACAATTTGTAGTTAATAATGTACCATTTTTGAAAAAATTGGTCTGGCTGACAATTTTTGTTAATAAGCTAGCCAGACTTCATTTGTTATAAACTATTTTTTTTATGAAAATTCATTTCACAACACCTCCTTGAATTTTTTTTTAAAATAAATTTTAAGATCTCTTCTATCTAATACAACTGGTCTGGCTGACAATTTTTGTTAATAAATTGGTCAGACTTCATTTGTTATAAAATTTTTTGTTTATGAAGTCTGTCATAGTAAAAAACATTTTTTCGCTGACAGACCAATTTTTATGCATAAAATAGATGTCAAACCTTCTTTCAGAAAAAAATTAAGGTGGTGTTTTGACACGGCCCTTGTAAAAGCTAATTTGTTTATAAAAAAACGCTGTCACGGCGCTTAAAAATTGAATCTGGCATGGTAAAAAACAATATTTTGATGAAAAATGTATTAAAATATATAAAAGGGATCTACCGAATTAATTTAGAATAAAAAAGCAAATATTTTTTTTTAGTTAGCAACGATTATACCATATTTTTTCATTAAAAAATGTGGTCGCAGCACTCGAAAAATGAAGTCTGTCATAGTAAAAAACATTTTTTCGCTGACAGACCAATTTTTATGCATAAAATAGATGTCAAACCTTCTTTCAGAAAAAAATTAAGGTGGTGTTTTGACACGGCCCTTGTAAAAGCTAATTTGTTTATAAAAAAAACGCTGTCACGGCGCTTAAAAATTGAATCTGACATGGTAAAAAACAATATTTTGATGAAAAATGTATTAAAGTATATAAAAGGAATCTCCCGTATTAATTTAGAATAAAAAAATTTTTTTTTTTCTAGTTAGCAATGATTATACCATATTTTTTCATTAAATGCGACCACATTTTTTAATGAAAAAATATGGTATAATCGTTGCTAACTAAAAAAAAATATTTGTTTTTTTATTCTAAATTAATACGGTAGATCCCTTTTATATACTTTAATACATTTTTCATCAAAATATTGTTTTTTACCATGTCAGATTCAATTTTTAAGCGCCGTGACAGCGTTTTTTTATAAACAAATTAGCTTTTACAAGGGCCGTGTCAAAACACCACCTTAATTTTTTTCTGAAAGAAGGTTTGACATCTATTTTATGCATAAAAATTGGTCTGTCAGCGAAAAAATGTTTTTTACTATGACAGACTTCATAAACAAAAAATTTTATAACAAATGAAGTCTGACCAATTTATTAACAAAAATTGTCAGCCAGACCAGTTGTATTAGATAGAAGAGATCTTAAACTTTATTTTAAAAAAAAATTCAAGGAGGTGTTACGAAATGTATTTTCATAAAAAAAATAGTTTATAACAAATGAAGTCTGGCTAGCTTATTAACAAAAATTGTCAGCCAGACCAATTTTTTCAAAAATGGTACATTATTAACTACAAATTGTATAAATTTCAAGCAGGTGTTTTGGAAAGTAAAATCATGTTTTTTTTTTTAATTTCAAAAATTCATAAAAAATAACAATTAACATATTTTTACTTGTCTGGCGGGCGTAACATGTTTCTGACATGTTTTTCAGCCATTTTCACTTTATAATTTTGAGGTGTTCTTTGGGGTAACTTTTTGTGTCATGGGAGCTTAAACTATAGATTGTATTATTCTGATGTTTATTAAAGTCAATAAAATCGATTAAAAATTAGGTATATGCTCTGTACTAGTGCATTTAATTAGCTAAATTTATAAAATAGCTTCGAGATGGTGGGGACCCAAATGTCAAATGCCTAGGGGCCCTGGGTCTTTAAAGCCTGTCACTATTATTGTTTTCATCAAATGGAAAATTTCTAATTCTCCATGTTCCAAAAACAACTTTACATACCACAATGTATAAAACAGTTTTATTTTTTCATCTAACCCTGTTGATGCATTTTGTCACTCGCAAGCGATGCATTCGAAAGGGCCTGTTTCTATTCAACAAAGCAAATTAACTGTAACGCAATCAGTGCCGTATCAGTCTAGTAGGCGCAGTGGGGAGCGCCCTTGACAATCCGAGCGAATAATATTATGTACCTAGGTATATTATATACGACGACATAATGCCGTATCCACCAATGCATCTTCTGTTATGCTGAAATCATGCAGAGCCGTATTTACTGTGTAGGCGTTATAGGCGGCGCCTATAGGCCCCCCAAATCTTAGGGCCCCACCAAAGCAAAAAAATTGAGAAAAAAATGAAAATGAATAAAAGAAAAACAGTGAATATGAATTTTTTTTTGGACTAGAAAAAAAATTCATATCATACAAACATGAAAGCTAGAAAATTGTTAATTTTTTGTTCAAAATTCTTCGTCATAATTTTTGGCATAGTATAAAATAAAAATTAATAATTTTTCATATTATTTCAAAAGTTCATTTTCAAATGCTATTCTTATTTCAATTGATTTTCGTCCCCTTACATAGGCGATAGCCCCCCCCCCCCCCCAAGGTCCCGCCTACGGGCCCCTTCGCTTCTTAATCCGGCTCTGAAATCATGATATAAATATAATATATTATATACGTATATCTTGTGTTACACACGTAATAAGTACCGTGTCTATTACCAGAGTTATAATCGCCTCAAATTGACTGCATTCATAACTGCTATAAAATAGGATACTTGCATGGATTTTTTTTAACGTTTGCGTGAAATATTTAAGATTAATATTGGTAGCAGAAAGCATTGTCAAAAAATCCGATCGGACAATGGCTTTAGAATGTGAACACGCATATTTGTACATAAAAGAAGCTATGCAGAATTTCAAATCGCTCTACCAAAAAAATATTTGAGCGATTAGAATGATATTTTTTTAAACTATGTATCCGTGTATTTAACATATTTTTTTGTACAATTTCCACTTCGAAACTACCTACGCATATTTATCAAAATTTAGCTTAAAAATCGATCATTTTCTATGTGCATTAGTTATTAGTTATTCCTTGATGTAATCATGGTAATGAAAAACAAATCCTGAAGAGGTAAAGTTTGTATGTTTGGATCACGAGCTCTGTAACCAGGACACCCAGTTCGGGCGTAACGGTGGACCGATATCTGTCGCATGAACCAATATGGCGTCAGCTACTGGGTAGCACAAACGTTCATGGCTTTCATGTGTGTAGTATCTGTGAGATTAAACATCTTTGGTAACTATGGCGAAACAGGTGGAAAGAACCGAAGTTTTTTTCAGGTAGTGATAACAGGGCCATCTCGCGTGCGCCAGAAAACGGCCTGTCTCGAAACATAGCAAGCATAGAAAGTTAGGTCTCCTATAATTACAGACTTCGCGGTTTGGACGTATGAGGTAATCTTCGAAATTATTCATCCGATTTCAAACATATTTTCACCATTATTTAGAATAGACCTTCAGAATGGATATAGGATACATATTATCGCGTTAAAGTAAAATCGCTTATCGTTGAGACCTGCAATTTTGCAACGTAAGTCGACGAAAAAACGGCGGCAATGTACAAATTCGGGCGAAGCCGGACCAGGCCGCTAATCATGTTATAATAATAATAATATTTATTCCTTCATATATATACAATGTATTTTACAATAATTTAATATGGATTATTGAGGATTCCCTGCCCAACTTGGAGGACCAGTGCTAGAGCAGGATCTCAAAATTTGTCATGTGCGGACGTAAATACATATAATATATTGTTACGCGCGTGTGAATACTTGATTAAATAAAGAAGTGATAAAAAGTCTGTAGTACCTATATAGTATACCGAGTGTTCAGTAATGAATACATTTTTATTGTTTAATGTTTCATTGAGCAGATTTAATTTATGGGTGTTATGTAATGGTAGTTTAAATATCTAGCTTGTGCGATGCATTATTTCATTACGAGTTGTGACACTGTGTTAATAACGAGCGATTAGCGACTACAGTCATACGAGTCATTAAGCATTGCAATCGAGATATATACAATTTTTGCACGTAACTATGATAAAATAGCCGATTTTCACATCATAACAAGCATATTTGTAATATTTTTGACAGTTCACGTTCGGCCATCTACGTGAACTGTTCAGCGCTTTCTTTGCTTCTCTGTCGTACATATGGATTTAAGTGGCAACTGACAAGTGACAGAGATATAACTATTGGATTGATAAAATCGCATTCCGTTTGTTTTACTTTCCACACTAATGCGAAAACGGATCATTTTATTACTGCTATATAGTCATGAAAAGCAGCTATTTTATAAGGGGTCGTGTAAAAATGGATATTATATGTATTTTTCTGTAAATGTCAATTTACGATTACGACACTCAGATGTACATGTTTCGTAACGTATCACTGTTTGTAGGATGGCGGTCATACGGTTCTGTTGTTGCCGGCCAAACTGCATAGCTCGCTTACAAACTTGCGTTCCAGATCGCTAACTAGAATCACTGTTTGTTGGACGACATTTATATAATTCGGTAATCGCCGTCGCAATAGGACGTCAAAAAATCATCTCGACGGCAACGATTTTTTTTTGTATATTAGATTATTTAAATAATTCCACTAGAAACACTTGAGTAAACAATATATCGCAAAAGCCCTGTATAAGGACTTGGGTGCGAAGGGTCGCATGCTAAAGATACGCATGTGTGTGTGTGTGTGTGTGAAAGAGAGAGAGAGAGAACGAAACGTCTCATTTCATCGCGTTTATTGCACGACATGAGTTGAGTGGCACTAAACTCATATAATATATGGGCTGATGGTACAGATTGGTTAAATCACACGCGTTTACTGTGTAAGTTATATGTGTGTGCTCAATGTTGCCAACACACACGTGAAGAAATACACCGAAAAACAATTAGAGAAAAAAATCCCTGTTCTCCAGTGCAACCTGTTTAGTTTCAGTTCAGAATATTCTAGAGTATAGTTGAAAATGAGTAGCACATCGACAGATTTCTACTGAATAAATGATTTCTCTGTTGATAAAAAGAGTTTTACAAAATACTGATTGATACCTGGTTTCTGGTACAACCATTTTAAAATCTAAATTTAAAGCTCAGAATAAATCTATTATTATAACAGTAAGGAGAGCTCAGAATTGTTCCTTTATAATAATACGAATAAAACTACATCATTGTCAGCTGCATCCGTATCCACCGTATCTACACTATCATCATCGTTTCACACATTTTAATCAAGATCTCATCTTTCAACCAGTAAACAGCAGAACTCCACCGGAAAACATCACCATCCAACAGTGTTTTACAACTTAACTCAATAATATAATGCATATAGGCACGCTGCTGCGGGTTTAGAAATAAATAAATATAGTTTAAAAAAAAATTAAGAAACACGCTTTATATCGAACTAAAAAGTAAGAAATATTTTTTTTAAAATAAGCTTAAAACAATAATGAATAAAATATATTAGTATTATTGTGAAAAAAGCGTGAGGCGCTTTGTTCCACATTTTCGTACATCGAGCGCCCCAGGTTTTTTTTACGATAATACTAGTATATTTTATTCATTATTGTTTTAAACTTATTTAAAAAAATATTTTTCTTACTTTTTAGTTCGATATAAAGCGTGTTTTTTAGTTTTTTTTAAACTACATAATTTTTATTTTTCACTTTTTAGTTTGATATAAAGCGCGTTTTTTAGTTTTTTTAAACTATATTTATTTTCCACATTTTAGTTCGATTTATTGTCAAAAATTTGCCGAAAAAAAATTTTGTTGTTTTTCGACGTGGACGGGATTAGAACCCACGACCCGTGATTCCGAGAGTTGACCTCAGCGAAGACCCGTGCTTTAGACCGCACGACTACCCACTATAGTTACAGTGCTGGCATATTACACTACAGTAATAAACCACTTGCTGTAGTCCAAAGGGAGGTTACAAACATACATACATACATACATACATACATACATACATACATACATACATACATACAAACTTACAAGTGAAGTTAATATAAAGCGTGTAAAAAAAGCCCTGCTGACAACGTAGTGTATTTACTAATACAAGCAGTGTGGCTTTATTATGTGCACTTTTTGGGCAAAAGAAAAATTTTAATTCTTTCAAAAAATACTTAAAATATTTTTTCTCTTAATTTCAATATGATCATCATTCCAATATCTGCACTAAGTTAGATTTTGAAACGATACTGAGATTTTTTTGGTATTTTTGAGCTCCAGAAACATTTTTTAACCTCTAAAAACCATCTTTAAAATGAGCTACAGGACGCTGGCACCTCATATATGGAATTTCAGTTGACCAATTATACCATTTAAAAGGTCAGAAAATGGTCATAAAAGGTCACTTAATTTCATTAATTGGTCAGCAATAGAACATTTTTTATTAGCGGTTTAAGTTTTTCAAGGTCATCCAGAAATTCTGGCACCTCATTATTAATTAAATTAAAAATAATACATGTACCTCATAGAAAATTGTGTGCTGATAATTGGTCAGCTAAAATAAATAATTGGTCAATCGATTTTCATTAAAATATCAATAATTAAGTTGTGTAAATTATATGGTGGAGGTGTCGTGATTATTACCCGTTCCTTACCACATCTTGTCGGCATTGAATTCAAAAAAGAAAATACACTGGTTTTCAAATGACGTAACAATTAAGTAAAGTAAAATTTTCATTGTTGATTGTAACTTTTATCTCAACATAACAAAGAAAATTTTTGTTGGATAATTGCAAAAATTAATCTTTGTTTTATACATAGCAATTATAACGTGCTGCCGCTTAAAATTACAAAACATTGTTATATTATTATATTAAACATTTAATGTTTATCATATGCGTTCTGATAAAGATTTCATGTGTGTTCATGTTATTCTAATGTGGGCGCACAGTGAATAAGTGTAGAAAAGCTTACACAGATGATCTTAAGTCAATCAGAAGAAATAATAAATCGAACACGTGTGCGAATTGTTAAACAGAAACAACGATAAAAAACCGTGTTTTAGCTAATTATAAGAATCCAATTCGTGTAGACAAACTTTTGAGAAATGTGGTGAAGAACGGGTAATAATCACAGCACCTCCACCATATAATTTCAAATAAGAGTAGCGCGAACACAACTTAATTATTGATTTTTTAATGAAAATCGATTGACCAGTTATTATTTATTTTAGCTGACCAATTATCAGCACACAATTTTCTATGAGGCACATGTATTATTTTTAATTTAATTAATAATGGGGTGCTGGAATTTCTGGATGGCCTTGAAAAACTTAAACCGCTAATAAAAAATGTTCTATTGCTGACCAATTAATGAAATTAGGTGACCTTTTATGACCATTTTCTGACCTTTTAAATGGTATAATTGGTCAACTGAAATTCCATATATGAGGTGCCAGCGTCCTGTATCTTTTAAAATGGCCTTGTGCGGTGATGAATTTTGATACGTGGACCAAATTTCGTTAAAACTGATTGAGGCTGTCCAGAGTTATTGTGTTAACACACACACACACAACCACATACACATTTTCAAAACTGGTGCCAAAATGTTCAGGGGACTATAAACCCGAACACTTTGGCACCATTTTCAAGAGATTATGAAAGTCGAGAAATTTTGGTCCGATCCCTAGGTCCCACCATCCGACCGACGTCAATATTGTATGTGCCATATGGCAAATACACTAATAAAAAAAAGAAAAATAGTGGTGACAGTAGACAAAAAATTTAATTTAAAAAAAAATGTATATCGGTTGATTACGGATCGCTGACGGACTGCCATAAAAACACGATTTGTATTTTAAAAAATATAGTTCAAAAATTGAAAATCCAAGTGATACTTTTATCAGTTCTCAGACTTGTAGTAGAGAAGCCACAGAAAATAATAACGGGATCGCTGCACGCTCGGCTCATAGCTTCGATTGCTGACTATTAATACTGGCTTAAACCTGTCTTATGCACTGCTGGAATCACTGATTGCATTTGCGTTGTATTGTTCACTGGTTTGGTGTAAATGGTGGAAGAGACGGGGCATGTGGTGGGAATGCAAGGCGCAATCTTTGTCTCAAGCCTGCAATGAATAGTTCCTGAAATTTCATTACGATGTCGTCGACATCTCAGAGTATATTTTTACCCACGACTGAACGGAGAAGGTATATGCGTTTAGGGTGAGAGATTGTTTGTGTGTGCAATTGAATGTCGTCATGTATCTCGAAAACGGTTTGATCAATAATTAATTAATAATTCTGATGCGGTTTTCTGTAAAGGGTTTGTAATTCATCTGCGAGAAATCTCTAAAAAGTTTAAATAAAACACAAAATTAAAAATAGTGAAAAAACTCACGACGGATGTAAACGTTGTAATTGAAAAAGGATTAAATAAAATATTAAAACCTCCCGACTAAAAGGCGGTAAATTACCAAAAAAATCCGTCCGAGGCTGCCATTCGCTGCCCTGAAATGAACTAAAATATTGCAATTTTAGAATATGTGACTGATTGAAATCACGTTGGGTACCTACCTACGTAAATAATTTTAGTCGTCGATTGATATTTTCCTATTCTTAATTTAGGGCAGCGAATGGTAGCCCTCGACGGATTTTTTTCGGTTATTTACTTCCTTTTAGTCGGGGATTTTAGAAGTTTAATTAATCCTTTTTCAAATCTTTGATTAACGTCTGATTAGAACTCTTCAATAAATAAAATTATCGACCAATTTTTCAGACAAATATATTAACAAAAAATATATAAATTCAATTCATTAACGCTTCGGTCCGGATTTGGATCTTCTTCAGAACTGATCTAAAAAATATATAAATTAATTAATATCAGTTCTGAAGAAAGTCCAAATCCGGACCGAAACGTTAATGTATTGAATTTATATATTTTTTGCTAACATATTTGTGAAAAATTGGTCGATAATTTTATTTATTAATTTATTCTTTTTCAATTACAACGTTTACATCAGTCGTAGGTTATTTAAAATTTTTAATTTTGTTTTTTATTTTATGTTTCAGTATCGATATTATAACTGGAATAATTGTTTCGAAATTGAGTAGCAGGAACATGTTACCACTAATATAAGTTATCAATATTATCAATAGAAATAGCTTTTTGTACACCCCCCCCACAAAACAGTGCGTGCATAGTGACAGTAAAATAAAATAAAACAAAAAGTATTTTTCAAAAGCAACCTGTCAGTTACCGCTTAATTTTATAAAATGAATAGAGACAGAAAAGCGACACGAAGCAGGGGTAGTTTTCGTAAACAAAACGGTACAACCCAAATGAAATGTAATATGGCCGCACACAAGGTTCAAATCAGCAGTCAGAAATATTATTATGAAGTGATAATCAGCTATTTTATAGTAGATATTGAGTGAAAAAAATGTAGTATGTCGAACGTAATGCTTTTGTGGCTCGCGTGACTGTTAAAACTTGCTGATTCTTATTTGTCCATACTGTCACACATAAAATATTGCATTACAGTGTAGATACATCAACTACTATTATCTATAATTGTAAGTTTTTAAAGAAATTTCAACTTAGATGTAAAGTCTGAAGGATCTAGAAATCATTTTGATCAAACTTTCAGGGAATAGTAAAGGACAACTTCTGGTTTCTACTGAAGAGGGATGAGCTAAAAAACCGAAATTAATTTTTTTTCCAGTCAGGAATCACGACACTTATTGGCGTGAGCATGGAAGTAGAAGAACCAACTGAATCGTGTTTTATCAAGGTATATGTGACATTTAACAATATAATGTGTACACGAGATCTTCATTCCTCTCACTGTTTTATACCTACTTTACGCAGTGTCGTAACATCAATATACGATAATCAAACTCGTTAATATTGTAGTTTCTCAGTTATTTTTAAAAAAATATTTAGAAAATTTTTGTTTTCTAAAATAAAAATGTACAATGCAATGGCATACTTCAGTCTGATTAATTAATATATTTTTGTATACGCCGCTTTCCACTCAATCTCGAATCGTGATGCTCCGGCTAAATACAGAGTAGGGATTTAAGGTCAACCGGAAAATGGTTAAAAAATAATAAAAACTCCCGACGATCTATCTCACGATCTCATCCCAGTTAACCGAATGTAGAAACTCTTTTTATACAACAAAAACAAGGTGTTTTCAAAAGAAAAGACGAGCTTTTTTGCTTTTCAGTAAAACAATAAATAATCGGTTTAAAAACAGCATATCAAAGAAAAATAGACTGCACCGTGGGAAGTTAGTCACACACTTACTTAGGTTACAATTTTGTAACTCCGAGAGCTGTTTGTCAGAGAGATCTGAGCTTGATGTATCTAAATAAGGGATGTTAAATAGAGGCTAATGTGCATATTATTAACCGTTGATACTCGGTATCGATGTTCAAATACTAAAATTATAACCATTGAATTTATGACGTTAGAAAAAAAGACTTAAAAAATGACGTCTTTCTAAAAAGCCACTAAAAGGAGGAAAATAATGAAAATTTGCGGATGGCGCTAATTTATTTACCAAAACTTTTTATATTTCTGTTTTTATTAAAATGGCATTGATCTCAAATTTTCATTATTGTCCTTCTATCAGTAGCCTTTATGAAGATTAGTAGTTTATACTTTTTAGTGGATTTAAAGTAACTGGCTTCTGTTTTTAATATTTGATTACTAAACTGAAAACTAGACATATATTTTTAAAAAATCTGCTGAATCGATTTAAGTAAAATTTATGTGGGATCACTCTGAAGGTATGCACTATTAAATAGAAAAAAATTGGTAGGTAACATATAAAAAAATCTCTTTTTTTGAAGTCAGTTAAAAACGACTGATAAAAAACTATATGCGGGATTAATCCGATAACATTCTGAACAAAATGAACGAAATTTTTCAAATCGGTTCATAACTGGCGGAGATATCGCGGAACAATAATACTCGTAAAAATTACATGTAAATATCCTACCAAAGTTTGATTTCGATCCGCTCAGTCGTTTACTTGTATCGTGCTGAACAGGCAAACAAGCATGTTTTTGAGACCTCAAGTAGGGCAAATATTGTAAAATTTTGAAGAGTTATTTTTTACCTAGATTACTATCATTTTTTACCTGTGGATTTGGAATGGTAAAAAAGCGCCACACTTAATTTTTACTTCAATGGCGGTTGGAGTGGCAACTTTCAGTCGAGGAAGTTTAGATACCTATACTGTGTTTCTTCAGCGATTCAATATATTTTGTAATATGTGAATCTGCAGGTAGATATGATTCGTACGCGCGTATCGTCCGTTCGAACCCCTGCAGCGACACAGCACTTAACGCGCACAACACCTTTCCCCCGCCCCCACACACATAAACGCGCCACTACTTCTTCTATTCTATACTTTAGCAAAATGTGAAGCGGCTTATGTCGAAGCTTTGTAAATATAACGATGTTTCTATGCAGCTGCGTGAGATTCAAATGTAAAAAACTCACTTTTCGTAGCTTGCATGTAACGGGTCATATTACGTGTCGGAATATAAGCATGAAAAGTAGCCCATTTTTTGGAAGATAGGGCAAAATAGTAGGTTATGTATTTAGTGCGTGAGTTATTATTTTATAAGCGTCAGCGAGTTTTAACAGTCACACGAGTCATAGAATATTCACGATCGCTATACAGTGTGTCCCTGGATTGAGTTCACAATAGGTGAGATTGACCAAAAATTTTCGAATTAGAATTTCATATTTTGGGATTCCGCCCTGCTTGGTCTGAAACTTATTTTTAGTTTACTTTCGATTTTTTTAAATCAAGTAGGCCTTTACAGTAGAGCAAAACCTCTTTTCGTTTCAGGTAAAGTACCTTTTCCGTTCATAGTACGCAAGAGTGTCACTAAAAAAAGTTGTTCACAATGAAAAATTATGGCGTTA
This sequence comes from Xanthostigma xanthostigma, assembly GCA_963575645.1. Classification (NCBI taxonomy): domain Eukaryota; kingdom Metazoa; phylum Arthropoda; class Insecta; order Raphidioptera; family Raphidiidae; genus Xanthostigma; species Xanthostigma xanthostigma. Next base: position 47,747,526 of record OY754464.1, read on the forward strand.
TCCAAATTTTCAGAATGATCGGCCTACTTTGATAATAGAAGTAGAAAAATATTTATTATTAAGGATTACATGATAAATCTAAGTGAGAAAACAGGATGATTAGAAGTGTTCAAATTAACATTCAAATTTTTACAGTTTATAAAAAAAAATAAATTAAACTTCAATTACTCTATTTGGCTTCCTCCACGCGATTGTTTTTCAAACAAAACAAAACAAAAGTGGATTTTATCAAAGTAGGCCGATCATTCTGAAAATTTGCATAACGCCATAATTTTTCATTGTGAACAACTTTTCTTAGTGACACTTTTGCGTACTATGAACGGAAAAGGTACTTTACCTGAAACGAAAAGAGGTTTTGCTCTACTGTAAAGGCCTACTTGATTTAAAAAAATCGAAAGTAAACTAAAAATAAGTTTCAGACCAAGCAGGTCGGAATCCCAAAATATGAAACTCTAATTCGAAAATTTTTGGTCAATCTCACCTATTGTGAACTCAATTCGGGGACACACTGTATATCTATACGCCGCAAACGAAATAAATTTTTTGTAGAATTATATCTATCGCACTCGGATGAAACCGGGACGGACCCCTAATATACATAATACATATATATCTCGTTCGTAAACATTTTATATATAGTATTTTTGCACGCACTTGCTATAAAATAACTGTTTTTTAGACATAATAAATATATTTGACAGCTAAGTGTGTAGCCAGTTGCTTTTCAGTTGGGTTGCCTGCTTTGTGCCGCTTTGCTATCTTGTTCATCCTATAGAAGTAAACAGTAACTGACACGGCGCTTTTGAACTGTTAAGATTATAGCGATGTTTTAATTTAAAGCACGAGAGCGTCATGCTTAGTTTATGGTTTACTGTTGAAATATGAAAATTAAGCTCTACCCGGGGCGAATATTTAAAGTATTATCATTTATATCAATCAATGGGCTATGGTCTTTTATTTAGTTGGGTAGGAAAACCTATTGTCATTACTAGGCATAGTAGTAAGCAATAAAAAATTTAATTCAACATTAGTGTAGAAATAAAACGTTTTAATTTAAAAAAACATGTAAAAAATAACATAAGCTTTTTCGCATTGTCATCACAGATAAACCATCGTGTGAATTTGCAACTGTTTCTTAAGAGCCCTTCTCCTCGTAAATTAGAGATAGGAAAACACATCTTAATTTTAAACTAAAATCACTGTCAAATGAAAATGAAAAAGTACGATAAATTTAACACATGAACGATATGAAACAGAACAATAAGCTCATCAAATTAAAAAAGAAACTGTGTATTTTACACTACACACTGCAGACGTTAAACTGGTATAATTATAAAAGAAAACAAAAAAAGATAATAATAGTGGCTCTGACGACCGGAATCGAACCTGGTCGTTCTTTAGGCTACGCGGCAACCGTTCTACCTCGCCGCCAACTTTATTAATGATCTGCAACCGGTTTTCATAGTATATAATATACAGGTATACGTACATTCGTTACGTTTTCAATCTCATGAATCAATTCTACCCTACCGTGCCAAAAGAAGTTTTACTTAAGAAAAAACGAATCATGAAAAATACAGCTGGTCTAAGATCTTCAGTATTTTTTTGTGATTTTTGTAGACACAACTCCTAAAACTAAAGAGATACAGAGGCATACATGTAGGCCAACATAAAAGGCGTCTACTGTTGTGAAATAAACACGCAACCGCTTCAAGCGAGGCTTTATCGAAAGTAAGTGTTTTCCAAACAGGTATTAACTAGAAACCGGAATGATGCGTTTGCATACTGAGTAACCGCGGGCGATTCAAATAACAAATCTTTGCCAGTTCAGTTTTAATTACTGTTTTACCGACACGTGACGTTTCACACAACTCAAAGGTTACACAATAACCTGTTATTTATTTCAGTGACGCACCGATAATCTTTCCTTGGGGCAAAAATGGAACTGTATATTTTGTTTCAATATATCGCTACACGTATAGTATAAGTATCCAATATAAAAACATAATATATAGACGGGAGAAAGAAGGTGGGGAGCAGTTACTTCTCAATGTTTGTTTTTTTTTTTTTTTTGTACAAAGGTCACTAGCTGCGAAGATTATCTGGGCCTAGTTCTAAGGTCACTGCACACGAGGACGCCTCATGCCGCTATATTCCTTGCTAGATTAGGCTGCTATAGCATGTGTGCACGAAGTCTACTAGCGCCGCTAGTGGCTAATAGAGAATTATTGAACTCACTTTTTATGGAAATTGCGACATGTTTCTAAGGTGATAAGTAAAAAACTTTAGTTGGCCATGATGTGTCAAAAAAAAAATGTAATAAGGAAAACTGTTGCTAATTTGTTTACACTGACAGCGGAACGTCAAATTAGGGCGCCAATGGTCTTTATTTTACTTAAATCGCCATCAGCGCAATAGCCCCGAACACAACAAGCATTTACAGATCACGCGCTTAGTTTTCCTATGCTTTCTTTGTAATTAAAAAACTTTATAAAATTATAACTATTTTCACTTTTAACATTGCTCACTGACATACGGAAAATTTGAGTTTGAAATTTCCCCTAGTGCTCAACACAAACGCTCCCATCGAAAAATTTGTAACTCCGCCTCCCTGCACATAGCCTATATTTCAAGCGTGCTGTGGTGATGACTTTTATGTGTTTGCTCCACACGATGCATGTATTGAAGCTTGCTTTGTAGATGGGAATGGTGTGCGCGCAGTGGTAATTTTAATGTTAATAAAAGTGGACGTTTATTGTCTCTGAACAGAATACACATTATATGGCCCAGTGTTTGTTTGTGGGCGTTTTTCCATGTCGCCCACGGTTCTAATTTTGAAATCATTCTTGTGACCTGGCACGTGAGCCTACAGTGACGTCATTTTACATCCTCGCACAAATGCCGTCAAATGTGTAATGTTGACGGCATTTGTACTCTGAGGATGAAAGTAAATCCTTCGAAACGTTAGTCAATAAATGCAAATTTAATATTTAATAATAATAATAATTTTATTTAATTTAGTTTTTCTGGGTCCTTTGGCCACTGTAGACGTTGTTTAAAAAAATTAATTAATAAATAAAGTTTAACATAAATTTATATCTATTTTCAACTTAAGAAAAATCTCCTGATTTTTTTATTATGTTAAATTTAAAAAATTAAAAACAACAGTTTTGTTATTTACTATTAAATATAAATCTAAGCAATAAAAAGAAAAACATTGTATGTGTCCGCATTCCCGTTAGGTATTTATAATTATTTAAAATAAATATTACGGACGTTAAAATGGAAAATAGTTGAAATTAATAATACTAAGATCTATAAGTCCATGTGCTTGTAAAAATAATAATTAAGTGCATAAAAAGATATGGCGTTAACCAGAGATCTCTGGCGTTAACTATACATAATATAGTTTGATTTGTGTATTAGGCGCATAGTTGAAAGTGTCGAAAGTACGCGAAAGTGGCGTTATTCTATTTGTCCGTCTTTTTTGTATAAAATTAGTTAATAGCAATGAGTGAATGGAGGATTTTTTGGAAATTAGGACAAGACAACTTTAGGAGAGTAAGAGTTTACAGGGAGAGGATTGGTCATATGGACTTGTATAATGAACCATCTCGATATTTATCCGAAATTATTGAAAAATTGACCAGTATAGGAAATATCGTTTCTCGGCATGAGGCAATAGGAAAATTCCTAGAACATAATATATCCTCACCGGGATTTGAACCCGATACCTTCAGAATGTGAGTCTCAATGCTCTCACTAGGCGTTCAGCTGTAATATTTTAACAAAAAAAATTGTTTCGGTCTAAGAACAGGAATCGATTATATCGGTACATGACGTTTTGGTCCCGCCGTTTTGGTCCCGGCCGTTTTTGTCCCCGATATTAGATTATGACAAATAAAACTACCGACCAATTTTTCAGACAATATATTGACAAAAATTAACGTTTCGATCCGGATTTGGATCTTCTTCGGATTTGAGCTAAAAAATAAAAAATAAAAAAAATAATTTAGTAATTACTTTATATAATACATGTATGCTGTATTTTTTCAATATGTAAATATTAATGAAAAAATAATAAATAATTACTAATTAATTTTTTAATTGAACGATTTTTGTTAAATAAAGTGACGTCACTCTAAATCCAATATGGCAGACTTTAAAAGATGGCGAACTAAGTTTTTTATGCTTTCCTACAAATGAAAGGGCTTGCTGAGAATACGAACGCGAGTTAAACTAAAAAGTAAAAAAATGTTTAAAAGCAAGCTTATTTAAATGCGCTAAAAAGAATAAAATAAACTTTACTATCAACTTATAACGACAATACACAATTTATATAATATAAAAGCTTGTAGCGAGATTCACCTGTGTAGATAAACAAGTAAATTAAATAGCTTGATCTGATTTTAATTTTTAAAATTTTCAAACTGAGTAAATACGAGTAGGTAATCGCGCGACAGGCTTTTATATTATATAAATTGTGTAATGTCATAAGTTGATAGTAACTGCTTTAAAGGAGAAGTTTATTTTATTCTTTTTAGCGCTTTTAAATAAAAGCTTGTTTTTAAAAAAGTTTTTTTATTTTTAATTTATTATATTTTTATTTTTTAGCTCAATTCCTAAAAAGTTCCAAATCCGGATCAAAACGTTAATTGTTTGAATTATATTATTTAATTTTCTGTCAATAAATTGTCTGAAAAATTGGTCGGTAATTTTATTTGTCATAATCTAATAACAGGGACCAAAACGGCCGGGACCAAAACGGCGGGACCAAAACGGCCGTACCAAAAAGTCCTGCTTCGCGATTATATATTTTCGAGAGGATTACGTATAAATCTGACTGTGCACTATTTGCAAATGTATTTAAAAAGAAGGGGATAAACAGATTTGTAGCTTAAGGCGATCACGCGTATTGTAAATATCATTTCGAGCGATGTCATTTCTCGCATCGACGCGCGCGACATACTCTGTGTCAACAAACTGTGTGAACGCTCCCTTAGCGCGCGTCTGTTGGCCGCAGGCCGTTGTAATTGAACTGTAATTTCAAAAGACAGTAAACATGCGTGTGTCATTGCATGGACGAACGCGCGCGAGACGTTGTGTCAACAATCGATCGCATCGGTGTAAATATACTCTTATTGATATTATGTCTTTCTTGAAATTAAATTATTGTTTGTACAACTAACATTAAATCTTGTCCGAACAAAATATCTTTTACATTTTTTTTGTGCTGAGAAGTACAAAAGGAACTTGAGAATAACTGAGCATATTGCCTATATGTTTCCACAGGTGACAGTTTCCCTGATAAAAGTCCTCGGTTCAAGAGCGTAGATATGGGGGGAGGGGCGATTTAGGGGGTAATTACCCTCTCCAGGACCATAGTTACAAAAAATAAGACTGAAAATATTCGAATATCTAACTAAAAAACAAAATTTAGACAAGATTGCAACAGTGTATATTGTAACATAATTAGTTTTGAAATTAATATTTTGCTTGACACCTTCCTTCTTGAGTATTCTTATTTGATAATAATAAAATAAAATAAAAAGAATTTTTTTGCTCTCCCCCCTCCAGAAAAAAATATCTACGTTCTTGCCTCAGTTTCCAGGTTTTAATCGGTACAGAACTGCTGAAAATATACCTACCATTGGATTTTCAATTTATTATTAAGAAAAAAATGGGGTAGTACCTAGTTAATTTGTCGATAGTGTCAAAAACCTGGGTGTTACTTTTGTAATGCATTATGCAAATAACATTTTACCAGCATACGTAGGTACCTATCTTAAATTTTAGATTTGCATTTAGTAGACTCAAGGTATTATATTTATATTCCTATAAGTCTTTTTTAGGCGCGAATAGCGTAAGCTAAAGCTGTAAAGATGTACTCGGTTTGTCTGTGAATCTGTGATCCCGCATTTTGTATCCAGCGTACAGCCCAAACGGCTTAAACGATTTTAAAAACATTTTTTTGTTCGATTCGTCTCCAGGTAACTTAAAAAAATCCGTCTTGAAATCCCTAGGAAATGTCTGCTATTTGGCTATTTTTCATCTAAAATGCCTGTATCTACGTAGGTACTATTGATTTCAATAGAAATGATATTTTGTATGAATAAAAACATAAAAAACTTAGATTACTATTAATGCGCAAAATAACTAAAACGGTAGTTTTACCATTCTTTAATTAAATTCGTATAACAAAAGAACGAAGCACGAAACTATTTCCGTTTCCCGTATAAATAAAACAAGCGATTGGTTTTTTGAATCGAATATACGGATAGGGTTTGAATAAAAGGAAGAGAGAAGAAACAACCATATGTGCAATGTGCAACCGGTGTTGCCAACTGCGCACTCCTATAGCATAAAATAATTAATATTAGTGTATGTATCTAGGATGTAATGTAGGTTATTTATTATGTGAAAACGAGATTCAGCAAGTTTTAACTGTCACACGAATCAAACTTTCATTACGTCCGACGCGACGGTCCAACGTATATAAAGGTGGGCCAGGAAGGCGTGCGATTTTAAAAACACTCTTGCGTTTGAACCTTATGAGAGGGGGCTGCGCGGGTGGTGGGGTTGAGAAGCTCGGTTCTCGGAAATTTAGTCGCGATGGATCACTTCACCGGAGCGCAACGTGCATTCTGCGTTAAACATTATTATATTATTTCCAGTGACAGATTGCCCTTGTTGATTTTCAAAGAAATAGGGGCCGATAATTCCGTGCGCTGATATGGCCGCCCAAACGGTTACTTTTGGCGAATGCAGAGGCTTTTGATGTTTTGCACGTGGGTTCTCTGCGGCCCAGTAACGGCAATTCTGTCTATTGACATGCCCATTTAAGTGAAAATGCACGAATCGCCATTTTTGTAATAATGTTTAACGCAGAATGCACGTTGCGCTCCGGTGAAGTAATCCATCGCGACTAAATTTCCGAGAACCGAGCTTCTTAACCCCACCACCCGCGCAGCCCCCTCTCATAAGGTTCAAACGCAAGAGTGTTTTTAAAATCGCACGCCTTTCTGGCCCACCTTTACTACGTTTTTTTCAGGTACCCTCTATAAACTATTTTGGACTATTCTATTGTATAACAAACTTCTGTTCTATCGGGATGTTTATGGAAATTACTATTCATAGGCATGGTGACAGATTTTCAAATCCAGTTCTATAATATAGGTAGGTACACGTCTACTATTTCCGAAAAAAAACATTTTTTCAGCAATAAATAAAATTTTAACGCAAATTGAATTTTTATCTTTCTATTTTGAAGTAATCGCGAAAACATTTGTGACGTCACGCCTCAGTACCAGCTGACATTAGATGTTGTATTTATGGGTGTAGAGCTATGCTTCAGAGGTATTTCTTAGAAAGGTATGTAAATTTACTTAATTTTAGGATTTATATTAGGTATTTTCTTAAAATAATCTATGACATAAGTATTATAAAATATCACAAAAAACGAATAAACAACAAATCAACTAATTAAATGATGCAGAAGTGAATGATCACAACAAAAATTTAAGCGACATGGTGATTATTTACTTCAAGTATTCTCTTTTATTTAAGAAGGCGTGACGTCATTCAGTGTTTCAGTCAACATGGCCGTCTGCAGTGTTTTATACTTTTATTTTATTAAAAATCTTATTAGTCTCAATATTTTTTATTAACACTGAGTCACTTTTTATTCTTTGATTTTTTTATACTATCATCAAGGAAGATATGTTCACGCATATAGGTAGTACTCTACTGGATCGGACTAGGAGTTAGGACGTGAAATCGGTCCGGGCATTTTAGAGACAGTCGGCCCTATATCCCCACAAGAAAGAAAAACTACAAATGTAAATTTTGAATTATTTATTTTTTTAATTTTTTAACAATTAGTCAATGACTTTTTGAAAATCCCGGGCCTGGCATAGAACGTTCATGGAAAGTACTTTACTCATTTGTGAACGCATTTATGCCACTCTTAATTTTCGTTTCATCCATTTTTCAGTCCAAACCGTCGATGTGTCGCATAAGAAGTTTCACTTCAAAAAAATTATTAATATGAGTTTTTTGCATAAAAAAAATTAAAATCTTACCGTTCTTCTGTTGCGACGTTCCCGAGAAAAGGAAAATGCCTTTAAAAATTGGCAACGTTGCTATTGCAATGCGGTTGGCTGCTGCAAGTGCGGCGAGAATGAATAGTCAGCGTAGTAAATCACTGGAAGCCGACGCCGCAAATTCCTCATCTGGTTGGTGAAGCAAATTGATCGTCGCTTGTTGGTTGGCTCTGCACTGCTGCTGTAAAATAATATACGTATATACAGGGCCCTCGCGCCGCAATGCACGCGGGCGGCACATTCAAGGGGCGGCAAATGGCCTAGTTGTGTTATGTTTTTTGTACTGTATAGAAAAAATATATAACTGATAATATATCAATTTTATTTGCATACTCAAGCCTGCGTGAAAACTCTTACGAGTAGTTATTTATTTTTTAATGAAATTCGAATTCGAAATATTTCGCGCGCAGTTTTCGATTCGATAGTTAATTCACATCAACGCGTAGACAGGGCGCCCCTATCGGGAGACTCCCGCGTATGTTTATATCTTGAATTTTCCTGTCGATTCCTGCAAGAGTGCGAGTGAAGTAAAGTATTTTTCAATCAACAAATACTTTTTTACGTAAGACTTGTGCACCTGAATGATATCTAATATATAAAATTCTCGTGTCACAGTTTTCGTTGCCATACTCCTCCGAAACGGCTTGACCGATTTTGATGAAATTTTTTGTGCTTATCCGGTATCTATGAGAATCGGCCAACATCTATTTTTCATCCCCCTAAATGTTAGGGGTAGTCCACCCCTAAATTTTTTTTCTTCCTTCCCCATTCGTTCTTTTGCACCAGGCACGACGGCGCAGCCGGAGTGCTCGACATACACACATATACGTCCATGTATATTTTAAAATAAATAAAATAGATAGATAGATGTTCCAATTAAATTGTTTTATTATTTCACTTTATACGTAGCGAAGCACGTACAGGGCCGCTAGTAATTGATAATATATTCTTTGCCTTATGTGAGTGTAGTACGGAAAAAATTTAATTCCAGGGGATTCACATTCAGTCGTAATGGTTAGTTGGTATTAATGTTTTGATTAATTGCACTGGTATTCATTTTTCCTAATTGATAAACTAATGATTATTTTGACTTAATGAATTCTCTCAGCTCAACGGTGAAACTAAATTTTTCTCTCATTTATTTAAATTTATAAGAAATAAAGTTTCTATTAATTGCACTTACAGTATTAGTTATTTAGGATTTTTAACGTTTTTCAATTTGACATATCGTCTAATGAGTTTATCCCCAATAAGGGGCGTCAATTATGAATCCGCACGCGGGCGGCGTGAGGCCTTACGAGGGCCCTGCGTATATATAGAATGTTCCATAAGTATTGCGAAAGATTTCGGGGGGGATGATTCTTTAGATCATTCTAAGAAAAAAATTCCATATAAACATGGATCCGGAAATGGTTACTTGCTGAGCTATATTCCTGTACAAACTACAAAAGGGCCAAGATCAGCAATCGGTTATACTGAATCTGATTACACTGGCCAAAACGATCTTTGTAACACGGTTCAGTCCATTATTTACACAATGCTATACCTTTCTAATAATATAAATATTAATAAAGCCCTGATACGTCCAGTTTTCAAGGGGCTTTTTCTGAACATTTTCATCAAAAAGCTTGAAAATCAGTCATTTGTTTTCCTGTATACAGTCTAACCTAAAAAAAAAAAACAATTATAATGTAAACTTGACTTTCACGAGCGCGACAAAAATAACTGAATTCAAGTTTCAATAGTGTATTAAAATTAAAACTAATAGAGCGAAAAAATCGCTGTTTTATAAAGCATTTATTATTTTATGTCGTCGATAGATGAGATCGTTCTATTAATTTTGTTCTTACTAAGTTACTACGAAGCTTGATTTAGGTATGTTATTTTTGTCGCACTTGCCAACTTCAAGTTTTCATTGTAACAGTTTTTTAAGCTATGCTTCTTAACGCAGGTCGTACGCTAGCTTCGGATGAGCAGTTAACTGAGAAAAAAAGACAGATAATTGCGAGTAGAACTCGCGCACCGAGGGTTCCGTACAAACGTGTAGGTATGTAAATAATCGTCCATTACGGGAATCGAGTCCCGAAGATTTTTCCCGCTTTATATAGCCGTTGGAAAACTGTTATCTCCATACATCGACAAATGTCGCGGTCAGTTTGCCAACTAAGCGTGTAATTGCAATGAGTTCGGATGTACTACTGAACTGTATTGTACCTCGTGACTTTATCTGATAGCTTAGTTTTCGTACCGTGTTGTATGCGAGAGTTCTCATATTGTGCTGTATATATAAACGCACTGGTAGTAGTCGCTTGTTTTGTATTAGAACTGTTACTGTGTACGTGCGTAGCATGTTGTTGCGGTTTAAAAACATTTTTTTTGTGATGTAACTATAAATTTACTATATTTTCGGATTTTTCCCTTTACTTGTGCTATAAAACATTGGTTCTTGCCAAATTCCATGATTCTAGGTCAACGGGAAGTACTCTATAGGTTTTGATTCCCATAAGAGTCTTGACAGACAGACGGACGGGCAACAAAGTGATCCTATAAGAGTTCCTTTTTTCCTTTTGAAGTACGGAACCCTAAAAACGAGCGAGCCGAGATGTTACGGGGCGATTTCACGAAACAATGGCGTATAATACGCACCATGAATCTAAAAGGCTCGGAAGCTAGATGCAACTGCGAGCTTGCGCTTGTACAGTCTGTTAAAAAACTACAAACTCGCATCTCAACAAAACTAACATAACAATAACAACTTGACAATAGCGTACTCGACTGTACTTTAAAGCAGGAAAGCGACAAGTGACAAAGGCAACGAGCGATCACGGCCAATCACCGACGAGCGCACGTTCCGTGCAGGTAGCTGGAAGGTGGTGGGAGCCTCAACGGCTCTAAAATGTACCTTTGCGACTAGCTTCCGAAACTTTTAGATCCGTGGCGAGTATTATACATACGTATTTGTTTTCAGATCATAGCTTAGACAAGGGAAAGATCAGAGCACATAATATGTCGTTGATATTATCACAGGCTTCAATACTGTGGCACGATACACTTATTATTGAGTATAATACACAGAATAACATACCCAGATGAAGCGCGTTTGGTGCACGTACCTTGAAAGTACAAGGGACAAATTCGACCCCCGACAACGCCAGTCTTGTTTTTGTTTTAGTTTTTTTTGTGTATGATACGTAAATTTTAAACATTAATATGAAATACTCGTACGTAAGGAACATAACGACATTTCTTTTCTAAGGATCTCACTCATTTTTATTTTGTTGCTACAATTTACAATATTAAATACTTCTTGTTGTTTTATTTATATTTTATATTTACGTCACCATTTACCATTCAAGACATCAAAGTTACATTTTTAATTTTTCTATTATGCATTTTTGTAGTTTATTACCCAGGGTCCACAGAAAAATTTTGACTATGAAAAGGGGTCCGTGGGCCAAAAGAGTTTGGGAACCACTGCTTTACATAGTTACATACATACAAACAGATCAAGCTAATAAAAGCGTGTTAAAAGTTTGATAACGACATTTCCTGCATAATATATAAAACCAATAAATTATATTGTCTTCACAATCTCAAGTCAATTATCCATCCATATTTAAGGGCGTAGATATTTTTTTTTCTGGGGAGGGGGTAAAGCAAAAAAATCTGTATTTTTTATTAGTATCACACAAGAATACTCACGAAGGAAGGTGTCAAGCAAAACATTAATCCCCAAACCAATTTTACAATTTTTTTTTCTTGAAGTAATTCAAAATCTTATTTTTAGCCAGGTATCTATTCGTATTATATTCAGTTTTAGTTTTTGACTGTTATGATCTTGATGGGGATAATTACCCCCTTTACCTCCCCCATCTACGTCCTTGTCCATATTTAGGTATTAAACGATAAAAAATATTTCATTTGAAGATAAAAATTAAGTAGTGCGTACCTACTTAATTCTATTGCACAAAAAAAAACAATTCAAGCGATGCATGGGCATACATCAAAGTACATTTTTGGAATCTAACAATGTGTGTACATTTTACAGATTCATTACAGCAAAAGGAGACACAGTAGGGTGTGTCGTTTCAATAATAAAAATACAGGTTTTGTTTCATTCGTTTAAAAGTTCTGAAAATTTAAAGAAAAGCAGAGCGTTAGTTTAATGTAAATTTTCGTATCAAATTGCTAAAAAATGGAATCATTTTGGTGAGACACTTCTTTGTTTGTTTGTCTATAAGTCACAAGCGATTTTCTCGGGAACTACAAGTATCTATACTTGAAATTTAACAATTAGGTAAAAAATCGTACTGCAGCGTTGAATCACAAGTGGTTGAACGACTCAGTGCGAGAGTTACATTCGCATTTCGCACTTGATTTTTTTTTTTTGGTACAGATATCTATATAGCCACCTGCAATAGCGTCTATTCCATCACTGATTTATTACAAAAAAAAATCGCTACAGAATGTGTCGTTTCTAAAACCTGTGTTGCAGTACAGCGCGGGGATAGAAAACGGCGGTTTTCCGTTCGCCTGATGTCCGCTTGTACTGTCCTTCTGTCCGTACGGCGCGCGTGCGAAACACATAAATAATTTATAAAGACACTCAATAAAACACGCTGCCGCCGATTCGAGGTGGTGTGAGGAACACTGAAATCCACTACACTTCGAAACTCCGCAGGTACGTACGTACATTTAACGCTATTATAGGTAGGTACAGAATGTTCTCGAAATATTTCAGTGACTGCCTCACATTTTTGATAGCATATTATCATAGCGTCATAGCCTATAGTCAAGATTTGAGATATATGAGAAAAATAGACCCAAGTCTCCGAAAAATATGAGCAATAGCTTATTCGATTCGGAGAAATATTTTGAAAAAGACGTTTTCTTTATTTTTTCGCCGACAAAAATTGCATTTGTTATTAACAAAAAAGACAAAAAAGCCCCTTAGATTTTTGGCAATGACTCAAAAACTATAAGTGATGGCTGAAATTGAAAAACAGATTCGTAAAGAGGAGAAACATTCCAATAATAAAGTTCAGAAACTCTATTATTTATATTAAATAAGTTTAGATCCTTGCTGATTATAACAATAAGTTAGATTAGAGGAAATAGGATCAATATCTTAAAAACGTCAATACAAACGTGTTTTTTCACGCAACGTTTCGTTTTGACGTGATAACGTCTTATAAATTGATGAATCACCAATCTTATAAATTGATAAAACACCGGCTGCATGCACGAAAAAGTGTAACGTTCCTAACGTAACGTTCGTAACGCGTAACGTTCCGCCTGACCCTGTGCGTGCTTTTCTCGAAAACGGCCCTAACGATTTGGATGAAATTTACTGAAAAGGGATTTTGGGGGGCAAAAAATCGTTTTAGCTAGGTCTCATCTCTCGAAAAAATCTTTTTATAAAAATCAATTTTTTGACGTATGAAAATACTTAAATATTGTAAGTAGGTTTTGGAATTTTATATAAACAGTGAAACAATTGTTTTATAAATAGTATGACAGTTAATCTTTGAGACTTAAATAAATACGAAAGAAAGAAAGTTAATAAAAAAATTGGTTGTCTGTAAAGTCGGTTTACGGGTGATAGTTTTACGTGATAACGTATTCCGTAATACATAACCTAAACCTCCCAAAATTTGGTTTCAATCCGCTTATCCTTGGTGTCGGAATAATAAGAAATGTCAAAAGTGACGTTTGCAACTGTCAAAGTATTATGTTCTAATAATAATTAGTTATTCCAATACTTAACTTAGAAGGCGTTGCATTTCACAAAATACTAATGTCAAAAAATTGAATTAAACATTAGAAATGCAGCCGTTTTCATGTTAAGACAAGACATACGTTATTTTCTAATTTCCATGTACGGCAAACAAAGACGACCGACCGCGTCGCGCCATGCATTAGACAACATTGCATTTATACAGCTATTTTTCTATATAAATTTGTATAAAAAAACTGTTTAGGCAAATTCTGTTATACGAAATCTATGTAAAATGTTCTCCTCTTTCGTTTAAGACTGGTTTCAAACCGATCTGATTTAAATTGAGCGAGAAATTAGCAAAAAGCACGCACAGGGTCAAGCGGAACGTTACGCGTTAGGAACGTTAGGAACGTTACGCGTTAGGAACGTTACACTTTTTCGTGCATGCAGGCGGTGTTTTATCAATTTATAAGATTGGTGATTCATCAATTTATAAGACGTTATCACGTCAAAAAATTATTTTTATAGGTGGTGAGTAATTTAATAAATAAAATTAACCTAAATTTGAAGCGAAAGATGCAATATCATAGATTCGAATTATTATAATTATTATATGTAGAATTTAGGTTATGTATTACGGAATACGTTATCACGTAAAACTATCGTCCGTAAACCGACTTTACAGACAACCAATTTTTTTAATTAAAACTTCTTCAGGCGTTCAAAACCAAAAATCATGACTCTGTCACTAAAAATATTGTCATTATCACCTTTAATTATAGTATGCAATATAGTAAATATATCCTTTTCTATAGACTTCATTAATTTAAATGTTAATCAAACGCCAAATAAAGTAAAATATTACTTTAATTGACGTTTGAAATAATAGTAGATTGTATATTTAGTTGCGTAATATCAATACGCACGAGGTAGGTATACCTATTTGATATTTTTTTCACATACCCTCTAAATCAATTAGTTGAAAATAGCTGGTTTTCATGCCCCTATAGTGATAGTAAAATGACCCATTTCGCACTAGTACGTAAAATTTAAAACAAAAAAAAATGCGATTATACATACATTACAGTAATTTTCAAAAGCAACCTGTCCTTTACTGTTTAATTCTATAAGATGAACAGAGATAGCAAACCGACACAACAAAGCAGGCGTAGTTTTCGTAAGCAATCTAAATGAAATGCAATATGACCGCACACACAATTTGACAGCTGTCACTAATTATTATTACTGATTGTGATGTGAAGATCAGTCATTTTATAGGAGGTACCTACTGCAAAAAATATACTAAGTATCTCAAACATTGTGCTATTACGACTCGTGTGACTGTTAAAACTCGCTGACCCTCGGTTTCCCATATTGTCACAACTCTACTGCATTCAGCTTGTAGATTTATATATTAAGTACTATTTTGAAAGTAGCCATCAGATTTTTGTAGTATGCCTGGCCAAGCTGTGAATTTTTAACTTCGCGAAATTTTATTTTAAGTGCAAAAAAAGTCCTTGAGGCATTTTGAAGTTTTAATACCTTCAAATTTAATATTTAATAAAATAAAAAATAAGTAAGCCAGATCATTTAGTCTAAATGTCTGACAGGCTTTTACAAAACTGTCTATTATACGTGAGTGCGAGTAAGATGCTACTGGTAGGTTATAGTGTGAGAGAGAGCGTATATGAACTGAGTTGAAGTATGTTGCGATGCGATATACGCCAATATATGCACACTCTCTTTTACACTTCAACCTAACCGTAGCGTCTTCTCGCACTCACTTATAATAGGCAGTTTTGTAATTACCTTGCAGACATTTAGATCCGACTAAATGATCACGCTTATTACCTATTTCATTAAATACTATATTTGAAGGAATTATAATTTCAAAATGCTAGGACTTTTATTGCAAATAAAATTTCGCAAAGTTAAAAACTCACAGCTTGACTATAAAATCTTCAGACAGTTCTTCGATTTTGTCTTCAGACATTACAAAAGAAGTGTTACACAAATTTTCACTCTGCCTCAAATACCTACTCAAAAATGTTTGATAGTTCGAAATAGAATTAGTACAGTGCTGCTCTGCTATGGAAACGCGATAAGACCATCAGAAAATGCAAAAAATGTGACGCTACTGAACTTATTGTGCGCGAATATAAAATGTTTAGGACATGCAAAATTAAAAATTCGGTCACAAATAGAAATTTTCTAAAGGCGTGCCTGCGAATGTCAGTATGTACCTACCTTTAATCAATATACTTATATATAGGTACAAAAGACAAAAGAAGCTTTCATTTTATTTAACTAAGCTGACGTCGACGTCTACAATATTAAGTTCAAAATAAAAGTTTTATATAAATATTTTCTCACTCATACCGCACTCTCCTATTGGGCAACGGACGCGGATTTGGTAACGGGGTCGTCCCACATAGTAAAATTTGACCAACTGCATGTTATTCCTTAACAAATAGTGTAAATCAACCGTTTCGTTCACAAGAATTAAAAATATATAATATATGTTACGGTCTATACCCAAATTCGGTCAATGACCGAAATAAATACGCAAAACTAGTTTTGACCAACGAATATTGTCCAAACCCGAAATCTTACATTTAAACGGGTATTGAGTGTTATAAAATGAGCAAAACTAGTTTTGCTCATTTTCAGTTGGACAAAACTAGTTCTGTCCCATTTCTAAACGGACAATACTAGTTCTGCTTGTTTCATTCAATCAACGTCCGAACATGAATAAAAGGAGGATTATGTTCTTGTTTACTTACTGAATTGTTCTCCTAAATGTTATAATTAATATAATGGTGGGATTTTCAGTGTAGGTAATAATTAGGTAACAATGCAAGGTGAATTTGAGTCCCAGCTAGTTCGGCTATTGGAGGCTTCTGAAACATAATTTTATGACGAAACATAATTACCTTACTACATTAAGTGAGATTAAGAAAGCAAATTTGTTGAAAGCTGAATTAAAACTTCTGTCTGCTAAATAATACAGAAGAATAAATCACTTTGATATAAGTTCGTTGATGTGGAAAAGTTAATTAAAAAACGCAAAGAAGATTCCAATGCCATACTAGAATTGTCCGTTCAGAAATGGACAGAATTAGTTTTGTCCAATTGAAAAAGCGCAAACTAGACGTTATGGGGACTATTTTTGGATGGATGTTCGTTTGTGTTTGTGTGTCTATATGTTTAGATCGACTCAACTGATTGAGATAAGGTTTGCTGGATTCGAAAGGATTTATTGAGACTTAGATCGGATTAGATATTGAAGGGTCAAGCAGTTTCAAAGTTATTCAAAGAACAAAATTTAAATACAGCATTTTATAGCTTCTAATCTATTTGACTGATCATTCTCAAAATTTAATCATATTGAAGTCTTGAGTAGCTCTTTCAATTGCCGAAAAATTGGTGATACTCGTTGAGAGTTGAGACCAATATTGTGAGTTTTGACATCAGTTTTATGTATGTAATCGAAGACAGAAGAAAACAATCCAAAATATAATCGAAAATGAGGTCATTATTCCATGAATCCGACAGAAGTAAAAAAACATTATCATATAGCTCTATGAGACTATATTTGCCTGTTCTAATGCTAACATAAAAAATAAAAGAGTTAGGTATATCTAGTATATCTTGGGTGCGCCGTGCGGAAATAATGCGATGGTTTCAGTCAGCCTTAAAAATTGGCATGCAGTAGAGTCTTGACAACGTGAACATTCCAAAGAATGAACATTCAAAAACGTGAACACCTGGCTTGACATTCTACATTTTCTAAAACGTGAAAGATAAATCTTTTCTTACTTTTAAACGTGAACAAATGAAAAATAGTTGGCAAAAGCAAAAGTGCACATCCCGCAAGTTTTACACTGTACATATTATAGGTAATGAAAAAAAAATTGAGAAAATAGATTTAAAAAAACCAATTAAAAAAATAGAAAAAAAATTAAAAACAAAATGGAATAGAAAAACAATATTACTTGTATCAGCGAGAATCGAACCCGGCACCTTGCTATGGACCAACGCTTTTAACCGCTCGGCCATTCCGATATCGTAGCTTGCGTTGGTATTGTGGTATAGCAGTGTAACAGGTATTCTACGTAATACACTACATATTTTACAATAACAGTAATAGGTATTTTTTTGTTTTTTTAAGGTTTTTTATTTTAACTATTAGCTGTCAAAAATAATAAAATAAAACTGTTTATAAAAATTAAACTACTGAACACATTTATGTGAATTTAAATAGGGTTCTGGTCTGATACTAAACAAAGTGAATAAAATATAACCCAAGGCAATCCGACCAAAATTGCGATCTGTAGAGTCGTGACGTACATACGTACATACGTTCGTACGTACATACGTACAGACCAACCGACAACTGCTGTTTGTAATTGTCAATTACAATTTTAATAGTATTTATGAAGTCGAATTGATTTAAAAATGGTTCTGTTTTATAGATCACAATCTCCTCTTTTCAAAAAGCTTAAATTTGAATGGATTTCGTATGAAATTAACTTAGATATAACTTCTTATATGAACGAAAGTCAGCTCTGACGCACAAAGCGACAATAAAGCACATACCGCTAGTTTAGCGGTATGTACAATTGAACCTATATTTATACAAATTTAAATCTACATACATGTAGATATTTATATAATACTAGTGGGCCCGTCCGGTGCCACCCAAATGTCTGCCTATTCAATTACAAGAACTCCTCGAAAACATGAACAGCACGTGCAGTATTTAGTTCACGTTATTGAGACTCAACTGTATTTTTAAACGAAGGATCTGAAACTTTAATCAGCGCCCTATTCACATGCCAACTGAAAAACAACTCTACTTCAGCGTAAAACATAAAAAGGAAAGTTTGTAAAATGAAATTCTTGCTTTGATGATGAAAAATGTTTTGTGACATAAATTTTATTTGTATTTGGTTTTTACTTTTTGCACTTATATAATAATATACGTCATATATTATACTTTACTAATAGGTATAGGTATACAACTCCAAGTTTTTCATTACAATAATGTTTTGAAATATCAGCTTTTATTATTATTATCGCCGTTTTGTTTCATTTCTTTTCTGAAAATGCTATTATGTATATGTATCTAAAAAAAGCAAAAAAAAAAAAAAAAAAACAGGGAGTCCCCTGTGCTTTCAATAATGTTATACAAACATTCAGGTTCGAATACGTTAACAGCTATATACCGCTATACGGGATTTTTCTAAACTAGGCTTACTTTCTAAAGCCTGTAGTACTCATCAAAGTAGGTACGTCAAAAAGTTCATATACCTAAACATAATGACCTAAAATGCACTCTTAGAGAAGAATGGGCCGTTAGAGGGTTTCAAATGAAATTGTTTTTTCCCTATTATTATAGTATTTTTTGCCTCATAAATTTAGAATTTATGCACATTTTTTACATTAAAAAATAATTCTTAGTTTAAACCAATATCTCAATATCGGTAACAGTTTCCGAATGAATTAGGTTTGAAAATAAGCATTTTTTACAAACCTGCTTATTATGATGGGAAAATCAGCTATTTTATACGTACGCGCAAAAATGTACGTAATATGTATCTCTATCTCGAACCATTTACGTCAAGACACATAAACTATATTTTTTTCAATCCCAACGAATTCTTGTAACACCGTATAAAAGTGAATTTATAATATGATGAAGTTACATAATCGTTATTGTAGGCAAACTCTGTCAAAACTAAAAAAAAAAATAATGTCAGGCAAGTCTTTATAAAATAAACATGTTTTTCTTTTATTAAAAGCATACATTGTAGACGGGGATTTTAACACTGACAAAAGAACGACACTAAAACATCAAGTAGCGTTCTGGTTGTTGAATTGAAGCGTTTATAATGAAAATATACAAGCTGTTTAAAAAAAAAACGTTCGTGTTTTGATACAAAAATAATCAATTTTAAACATACATCGTCGATGTCTAATAATAATAATAATAATAAATTAATCGACTTCATCAAAGGAGTTAGACTAAAAAAAAAAAAAACGGACAAGGGTGAGTAGAACTTGCGCCCTGAGGGTTCATTAAAATTTTTGTCATGTAATAACTTTATATAGAATTAGAAATTTATGATTTCCGGATTTTTCTCTTTACTTGTGCTATGCAACCTTCTTTCGTGCCAAACAGCATTCTAGGTTAACGGGAAACATTAAAGATTTCGATAAGTGAGTCAGTATACAACTAGCGGTCGTACCGAGCTGTATGCGATAGTTCTCAAAATTGTATTTTAATAAATGTCCGGGTATACTCAATACTGCTGTATAAATGCACCGTTAGCGGACGCTTGTTTTGTATTAGAACTGTTATACTGTATACGTGCGCAGTACGTGTATGCATATTGTATACATATACTAGTATATAATATTGTTACAGCAAAAAAAATATTTTTTTTGTGATGTAAGTAATAAAAAATTTACGGTTTTCGGATTTTTCCCTTTACTCGTGTTATAAAACATTGCTTCTTGCCAAATTTCATGATTCAACAGGAAGTACTCTATCTATCTATCTGATTTCGTTAACTTACAAGTTTGAGTTTTTCACAGCTACAAGAGATTGCAGATCTGTGTATTTGATATTAATTTCAACTTGATACCTCCACGCGTTCCTGAGAAAAAGAGACTTGACAGACAGACAGACGGACAACGAAGTGATCTTAAATGGTTCTTTTTTTTCCTTTTGAGGTACGGAACCCTAAAAAGAGAAACATTTTCTCCTTTATACAATAACCTTTCCTAACCTACATGCAATTAGAAAACAGCGTAAATAAATCACTATAATGTTAAAATATTTTAACAATGTATTAAATATGACTAGATAAGTAAAAAAAATTATTGACTAGTTTTTTTTTTTTACAGTGGCGGCTGATATACGATAGGTGCAAGAAGTCCCAAAGTTCGATATAATTGATGCTGGCAAGAAAAATTATGGTCCAATTTTTTACACCTACGTATCTCAGTTTTGAAAAATTTGTTGTTGCAGAAAATTGTAAACATGAAATTTGGAGGTGAAGATTTTTTTCAATCCTACGGAGTTCAAAAGGTTTACATGCGTTTTTTACAGATTTACTCATTCTGTCCATACCTACTATTTGTCTTTTAATTAGAAGATTTCTAACGTAGGCACTAAGACAAGTTAAGGAGTTTTTAAAACTTGTTTCTCAATGATTTTTTTAGGGTTTTATGAAAACAATAGTATCTAGTGATGAAGTGGAAAATTTTGTCCAACTTACAAGGACAATAATGGAACATTAACAATATCCTAAACGGCTATAAAAATTATTTAAAACAGAATTAACCACCTGCGGCAAATGATTAATTCTGTTTTAATTAATTTGGCCGTTTTTATCATTTTTTTTTGGTTATGCATTGCTTTCCATAGCTAGCAAATAAACAACAGCTGCTTATATTACTGAAAACTGTAGACTTTTTATTGACTATTATTAGTATAATATCTGAAGAAGTCCCAAATTAAGACCAAAAGTTGATAATTGCACATACCGCTAAACTATAAGCGGTATGTGCTCTATTATCGCTTTGCGTTTCAGAGCTGACTTTCGTTCATACAAGAAGTTATATCTACATTAATTTGCACGAAATCCATTCAAATTGTAGTTTTTAAAAGAGGAGATTCTGTTCTATAAAACGGAACCATTTTTAGATTGATTCAGGTTCATAATTAGTCCTAAAATTAAGTTATTGAAAATTTCGAATAACAGTTGTCGGTTGGTCTGTACGTATGTACGTACGTCTGAGCTCTACAGATCGTAATTTTGGTCGGATCTTTTCAAACTTAAAAATATATTTTTTCAATTTTTAATTATTTATTTCTTTAATTTTTTAATATTTTTAAAACATTTTTCAACTGTTTTTTGTTATTTTTTTCATACAGTAGAAAACTTGCGGGATGCGCCTAATTGGTTTTGCTATTTTTATTTATTGTAATATTAATTTATATTATTCCTAATATACTTAATAGTAAAATTGAGAAATAATTCTGCCGATTTGTAATTGAAGGTTAGGGAAGTTGAATAATTATCCTTTTTAGAGGCGTTCTGACTTCTCTTTTGAAGTCGGTTCAATTGTTTTTAAATTATTTTTATTTCACACTTTATAATGTCTTACTATTTTATTTCATTCCTGGTCGCCCAAATTATTAATTTCAATAGGATTCAAACGTAAATAACAGATTTAACCATCCGATATATTTTTTTTAATATTCAAATGGGCGTCATTTTGAAATAAAATAGCTGATCAGATCAGACCTACTTAAGAACACTCCACCAACAACCCAAACCCATAGTAAATGTGATTACTATGGGTTTGAGTTGTTACGTGGATGGTTGTGTAATAATTTCCAGAGAAAGAGAGGCAGAAAAAGAGAGTATTCTTACAGTTTATCACCCGGGTGGAATCCGGGACGGACAACTAGTAATTTATAAAGCTCAACATGTTAACTGTATCAAGCTTGTATACTGTAAGTTTACTATATATATATATATATATATATATATTATGTTTAACAAGCATTACTAACTTCAACAGTTATGTGGAACAAACCCATGATTACAACACTAGAAACACGTTGCAATCTATTTATTCCTAGGTACAGACATATGTTTTTTGAAAAAGGAATACAATATATTATGGGGATAAAAGTATTTAACAAACTGCCAAATCATTTTGAAAATATGCAGTTAAGGGTTTTAAAAATGAATTAAATGATTTAAAAAAAAATTCTTATTATTCCATCAGGAATTTTTATCCGATTTTAAGCGTACTTTTATCTAAATGTTATGTTTTTTAATACAGTCGCTATATTTTTTTACATTATATTTATAATCTGAGCTGCGTTATATCAAATTATTATTATTATTATTGTTATTTGTTTTTGTAACGATACATCGAAATTCGAACACGCTGTATTTTCTCTGAATCTATTGACAAACTTTATAATATAAAATATTGTGATGATATTACATTATGCCATCGTGAGTTGATATAAACTTTTATGACTGGAATTAGGAGCGGATTAACCGCAGTGCCGAGTTTGAATCCCGGCAATAAATATTTATTCATAACGTCGAGGATTTATATCCTCTCTACAAACGGACCTCCTGGTGAAGGATCATCCCTTACCACCCGGTGGCAGATCATCCCCTATCGGTAAGCAATATTGCGAGTGGTTATTGTAGAACGTAATGCATTGGCGGAGATGAAATTATTTTCATACCAAAATTTAATAAATAACATTTAACGGGACATCAGTATTTTTTTATGTTTTTCGAATCTTAATTTCAAGCAATTTATAAAAAATATTTTTTTATGAATTGTTCAATAATTTCATCTTTGATTCACGTATAATTCTCCTTATTGTGTAGGTTCATGTTGAAATGTTTTTTTAGCAGACTATATTTTATGTAAATTTGTAAATTTCTATTACAGTATAGTTCGTAACTAGATAATACACACTATACCGTAATAGAAATTTACAAAAATTCAGGATTGTTTCATCCATAAGAAACAAGAAAAGTTTCCGCTGTCAATTTTCTTAACGATATAGAAAAATAGTCTATGACTTAGGAACCGTTAACGAAAGGAAAACAATTTCATCTTAGATTCACCCATTACTCTCACTTCTGTGAAGGTTCATATCTAGCGTTACCTAAGATAAAAATTAGCTCTCGCATGATGTGAATTGATGTTCCTGTGTCACTGTGGAGTATTATGTAACTCAGTCCGCCGCGATAGTAGAAAATTTCGGGGTTCGTATCCCGATGGTGACATTGTTGAAAAAATAAATTTTTCTAATACGTTTCTTAACAATGTACTTTTATTTTAGACGCAATCGTGATTTTTGTTCTTTTAATAGTTTTTTTAAGTATTTGAGTATAGCAGGGTTACAATAAAGTTCCCGCGGTCAAAATCATGTGAGCAAAGCCTAGTGAAAGAATAAAGTTGACGTCCGCCACTGGCGCAAAATCATTATATTCAAGGTTATGGAAAATTAACTGCGTACAAAAGAGTCAGGTTCATTGACCATAAATACTAATACAAAACAGATATGATATTTAATTTTACTGGCGGTGCAGACGACAATAAATCAAGGGTCGTATCTATTAAAGAGAACTTGATGCCGGAAACCAAAGAAAACTAGATCAGAATTAATACATTATAAAGGTTTGACGCAAAATAAATATAAGGTGTGTTATATTATATAATATCATTAAGACACAAATATACGTATAAATGGTATTTTTAATTAATGTGTAATGTACAGATGGGGAATCAAAACAGTTTAGAGTTGAGTTTTTTCAGTGCAAGTTCACAAAAAGTCAGTAGCTTATAATAACAAATTAATAATTGTCGTTTAAATGTCTCGAAGTTATTTAACCGCTGAACAAGATTGGAGGAAGGAACGTTATTGCGGGAAACTTGTATCAAAATACATAGAGAGGTGAAATAAATAAAAATTCAGAGGTAATAAACATATTACACGATTTGTTAATGTCAGCCATTTTCTACGAGCTATATCTGTTTTCAAATGATCGAGTTGTAAAGGTTGTAAAATCAAACATTGCTATGTTCGAGATACAGAGGATCAATTTATTTAATTTCAATTTATTTTATTTTATCGAGTTATGGACGGAAAATATATACCCAAATGGCTTGTAGAGACTCACTGATTATGTCGACCTGTAGAGAGTTGAGATTTCGAGTAAAGGAGGTTTTGGGGTTTGAAGGGAATTGGGAACAAAACATTTTTTCGAGTTTTGGAGGTTTTCGACTTATCGAGGTTCGACTCAAAGAGGTTCTACTGTATTATCTAGTATTATCAACAGATTGTATATTTTACTAGCGGTCTCGCCCGGTTTCATCCGGGTGCAAAAGAACGAATGAGGAGGAGGAACATGACTACCTACGCACGTTCATCTTCGTTTGCCGAGATGAATGTTGTGTCTTTTCATGATGATCTGAGTTACCGTTCAAAAGTTTTTGTCGGAAGGACAAATTTTGAGTTATATTTTGCAATATTTTCCATTGATACTCCGCTCCTATTGGTCGTAGCGTGATATTATATAGCCTATAGCCTTCCTCGATAAATGAGCTATCCAACAAAAAAAAATTCAATTCGAACCAGTAGTTCCTGAGATTAGCGCGTTCAACCAAACAAATAAACTCTTTAGCTTTATAAATTAGTATAGATTTGAATAATAGAGAGTAATCATGTTGATTATTATAATAAACAATTGAAGTGTTTTGAAAATCGTTTTTCAATTTTTTAACTTCCCGCTTTAAAATAAAATCAAAATTTTTTTTCAAAAAAATCGGGAAGTGATTTTTTTTACCCCGATTTTCGAAAATCGAGTTTTCGCCAGATCTCGGCGCTTTGAGGTCCTAGGAAGCTATTCAAACTATTTTGGCGATAATGTCCGTAGGGCTGTATGTGTGTGTGTGTGTGTATATGTGTGTGTGGGTGTGCGTGTTGGTGTGTGTGCATGTATGTAAACCTCTTATATCTTTTGAACGGAGTGTCTGATTGAAACGCGGTTTGCGGCAACTGACGTGACCTTGCTGAACTTAGATTTCCTGAAAATTTGGAATGATTCAGCACAATAAATTTTGAGAAATCTCAAAAATACAAGTTTCAAAAATTTTTAGAAATTTGTTTTTTTTAAATATTTTCTAAATTACTAAACCGATTAATTCCAAAATCTAATCAGCTCTTCTTCTTAAAAAACTGCGTCGATTTCCGCAAACCGCGTTAAAATCGGTTCATTTGTTCAAGAGATATGGTGAACGAAAAATTCGTAGAAAAGTGTTTTCTTAAAATTACTCGTAAAATTCTTATCAGATCGATTTTTTGTAATAAATTACTTTCTTAGGTTAAAAAAACTTCCTCGATTGCCGCAAACCGCATCAAAATCGGTTTATTTGTTCCCGAGATATCGTGAACGAAACATTCGTAAGAGTGTGTTTTTTTTAGCTAAAAAATAAACTTCTTGCTATAGTTTATATATTTTTTAATAATTTGAACTCGAAAATAGCGGGAAGTTTTAGGGATGGCCTGCAGGGTCAAACTTCTTTTCAATTTTTTTTAAGTGTTTAATTTTTTTACTGTTTAATGGCTTGGCAATTTTGCACGTAATTAACCGTCTTCTTCCTTAATATTTAAAAACTAAACTAGTAAAATCACTGAATCAATTTAAATCAAATTTATGTGAGACGACTTCTATTAAACAGAAAAAGAATCAATCAGTTCACAAATGCTGGAGATATGAAGTAATAGGTATATACAAAAAAAAAAATAAAAACAAAGCCGATTTAAGAAAAAAATATCTAGTATCAATCCATAAACATTCTAAACAAAATTGTGTCGAAATTTTTCAAATCGATCGACTCTTTGAAAAGTTGTGGTAGAACAAATTTTGTGTTTTTTCTATAAGTAGGTAGTACTTACTTAATATCAAATAAATCGGAGCGAAGTTATTTTCAAAAAAAATTTAATAGGAGAGGTCATTTTTATAGAAAACCTCAAAAAGCTTCTGATACTATTTAAATTATAAACAATACCTAGGTAAGTAAGAGATTTCTAAGATTTGGAAAAAATAAAAAGATATTAATAAAAAATTGCGAAATTTTTTGAAAATAAATTCGTTTCAATATGTTTGATATTTCTTGTATAGGTCCAGAAGACTATTATCAACCACCTCTGAAGTCCATGGTTTGCGCAAGCTAGTACAAGGAACGAGGTTGTTGGATCGGGTGATATGAGATTGGAAGGTAGCACAATAAGCCCTAGATGCTGCAATGCTGCCAGAGATAAGATGGCTCCCAAAGCAGAAAAAGTAAACTTATTACTTACAAAAAACATCACGCAGAATCGATTCAGATTACTCCCGCCTCTTTTTACCTGACTGCGCGACACCAAAGACAGGGTTATGTTTTTCACACGTATCAAGGCATGAAACGTATGTATGTGGGATTCTTTATACCCTCGAAGCATCCCAACGGCTGGATGTATCTTAATCAAGAGGTGTCTATCGATTCGTTTAAACCGTGCGATGATAGAGACTAAAAAAATTGCGACCGTACTGAGTGGCATATCATAGACTATTTTACAGCCATGAATTCCGTTTAAGAACTACCTACACAACATGAAATTTGTCCAGGTATATAGGATCTCTAGATATTTCTTGTTGCTCTTAATTAATGAATCTGTTATACATAATATTTCCTACAGTACTTGAAACGACATTGTATGTAAAAGATAAAGTTGGTTTATATGAAAAACCTAAAGTAAATAACATATTTACTTCTATAAGGATTAATATTCTACTGTTGGTAAAAAAAAGACGGGTTGCACTCCGGGAGTGCCGGCAGAAGTGAAAACTTGAATATTAACGTCTTACGAATTTTCGATCAGGTCACGTGTCCTGACGCGAGTTTAACATTTTTTACCCATTACAAAAAAAGTGTACAAAAGTTTTCGTCTTACGAATTTTCGATCAGGTCACGTGTCCTGACGCGAGTTTAACATTTTTTACCCATTACAAAAAAAGTGTACAAAAGTTTTCGTCTTACGAATTTTCGATCAGGTCTTACGCATTTTCGATCAGGTCTTACGAATTTTCGATCTGACGCGAGTTTAACATTTTTTACCCATTACAAAAAAAGTGTACAAAAGTTTTCGTCTTACGCATTTTCGATCAGGTCTTACGAATTTTCGATCTGTCGCGAGTTTAACATTTTTTACCCATTACAAAAAAAGTGTACAACGCCGCTAAAGAAGTTTTCACTTCAAAATCTAGAATGCGTACAAATGACTAACTAAAAGGAAGAAAAAAAAATTAATAATTTAAAAAACAAGAAACCGAGTGCATAAAAATTAAATTAATAACTAAGAAGAGGCAAACAAGTCGGAAAATATCAACATGCAACATTCAAGAACAAAACAAAGAGGCAAAATTATTAATAGATGTTTCGGTGATTTTAAACTTTCCTATAACCAAAAGAAATATAGTGATGAAAGTTATCTGAATTATACCGAAAATATACAGATATTGTACATTAAAGACGCTAAACAACAGAGATCGTAAATGTCTATCTAAAAATAAGTTTACATAAAGGGTACCTAAGTTTTTTTATTTGTTTGTATACAGACGCTAATCTTCAAAACTACTGCAGTGATTTAAATGAAACTTCCACCAATGTATTCCTTCGTTCGACTTTTATAAACTACTAGTGGTCTGCCCCGGTTTCACCCGGGTGCAATAGATATAATTCTGCAAAATGTATTTCGTTTGCGGCCCGGCGTCTGAATTAATAGCTTTGAACAAATATTCTACCAGATTTGCTTCTGAATTAACAGCCTTGAGCGAATTCTGTCAGATGTCGCTACTTAGTACTAGAACAGTTTTTTTTTGTTAACTAATAGTTGTGGATAAATTCTATCAGATGTCGCTGCATGTTACTAAAACAGTTTTTTTGAGAAAACACCGTAATTTGGTACAAAATATTTAATAAAAACTATCCTATGGCATAAATTGGATCAAACAAGACAAATTTACAAAATTTCATTAAAAGCGGTTCAGTGGTTTCGGAGATTAGTGCGGACGAACATCGTGACACGAAATTTTTATATATTATGTATATAAAAGAGTTAATTTGGACCTCGATTTTTTTTTAATTGATATCAATATAGATTTGATTTCAATTTTCCGATTTAATTCGATTTGTACCGGAGTGAAGTCGGGTCAGCCAGCTAGTAACATATATGTAAATGCAAAGTTAATAAGACATACTTTGAATACAATAGACAAAAATATTTAATTTCAAAGTGGAATAATTTTTGAACAGATGCAGTAGAGGCACTGCAAGCAAAGTAGGCAGCGGTAATAGCAACCGGGCGCAGACTCTTCTAGTAGTGAGCCCCATTGTCTTGTAAATCGCTTTAATGATTGCGCAGGAGGGCTCAGCCTGAGTTCCTCGAGTGCGTTTAATCTCAACCCCTCGGCTTCACCGATCGCGCAGTGATGTAGTTGTTGCGGTACGAGCTGCGCGCAATTTCGCGTCTATATAATATCAAGACACGCGGCAATGTGTCAAGTCCAGTTCAACCTAAGAAAAAGAACTGGCGACGCAGTAGCCGTGCGTTATATTACACGAACCATTTGAAGCCACTTTTGATCCCATAAGTATAACTCAAAATATATTTAACATAAACACATGAAATTTGGTTTCTTTATTAAAGCCTATTTGATTAACTAGAACCCCGAATTTTATAAATACAGCTCAAACGGTTATTGAGATGTTAACGGCTCAAAAAACGGCATTTTTATTACTGTCTGACTGACATATAGATCGAAAACCTAACCCACTTCCAGATGACCTAGAATGTTGAAATTTGGCGTTCAGCTGGGTAATTGTATGTATACAAAGGAAAAAATCAGAAATCAGTGAATTTTTCAATTTTGAAATATTTTCCAAACAATCGATTTTTATTAACACTTGGCGCCTTTCGAATTTGGCAGAATTCATCCCGACGACTATCCGCGCCTTTATATTTTACAAATCACTTTTGAATGATAAATAATAATAATATTTTTTTTACAAAAACTATTTATGTCTCAACAAAAACATAAATGTGAAAATGGGAGCTAAGTTCAATATTAAGAAAATGCTTGGTTGTCGACTTCACCGACAAAAGAATGGGTGCCACGTTCTATAGATAATCCTGAAATTTATTTATAAGAACATACAACATTCTAAAATTTTAAAACACAATTTCTTGTTTTTTTCTGCTACAACGTTTGCTATTTAAAAATATAACTTCTTAAATTTGACCAGTCGAATTATTTATACAATGCAGACAACTTATAGGATAAATTGAAACTCATGCCAAATATCCTTACAGGTGAGATATATAGTTCATATTTTAGACGTACCCCTTTTAAAGCAGCTGGTTCTCACTTCGATTTCAGCAATGTTAAACATTTTTGACAGTTCCATTGTATAACAAGCTTCAGTTCTATTACGATTAAAATAAAGTCTGTTGGTAATATACTTATATATAGGTAATCGCTTGTGGAATTTACTGTTGAATTGATAAGAACGCACAATTTTGTTTTTACTGCCCCTATTCTGCCGCTATTTTTGATGGTAAAACATTGATAAACAAAGATAACATATAAAATATATATCGAAACAATAATGATGTTTACCGTAATCGAACACTGCGACTTTCAGCGTACGAGGCAGGCGCTATATCCATTCAGCTATTGTTTTAGTTTGATTTACAACTGTTTTTAGGGTGAAGTACAATATAAAATAATAATATTGATACCATGGTGAATCGTGAAACTTCGGGATTGATGCCCCCGACACCGGCTAGTCGCTTTTATTTTTTTCGATGTTTAACCCTGTACCTATTATACCATGACAATGTTAGTGTTGAGCGTTGAAACGGTTTAGCAGACTACAGTCCTGCAAAGACAACGGGGTGTAGCCCTCATGAGCAGTATATTGCAGTATATTTAACAGCTCTTTTGTCGTTGACTATTTATACGTCCCGCACAATTGCGTTTACAAATTTCGCCTACAATATTATTTTGTATTAATGTAATTGTCCGATGCCTGTACTTCAACACATCTGCACTGCACTTACGGTGTTTTAAATACACTTGACGCAAAACAACGAGTCGTATTCAGATGTAGAAATATTATAAAACAGGTTAGTGACAGGCGAAAGTTATATAACTGTTATTTTTACATGGAAATAACCTGTTTTTATGAAAACCAAGCAAACTAGTCGCACTGCCAAATCCAGCTGGCAATAATATTTTTTAAACAATTGGCGTGATTAAAAACAAATTTTGAATTTGCATGCAAATGATTTGAAATAAAATAATAAAAGGGCTCGAGTGAGATGAGCATAAATGCAGCTATTGGACAGTGCGCACATGTGAACATGGTGCCTACCTCTATTCTGTTGGTAGCCCGTTTTTGCGAGCAACCTTAACCTGTTAATTTTGATGTTGCAGTGCACGAGCACATTGTAAAAAACGACTCCCATCAGTTTTTTATAGCGTGTCAAAAACTAACTGTCGAGTGTCGGGAAGCACTTTCCGCCTAGTCAACTCTCCAAACGTTAACTCCGCTTAACTAACAGCAAGTGATGTTAATAAAAAGTTTTCAAAATATCAAAGTTTTATCCTTTTAAATTTTAAACACAGAATGAACGCGATAAAAATATTCTAAGGATTTCCTCGATTCCAAAATTATGGCTTTTCACAAACATCTGGAAATTCAGCGTTATCAAGTGTGCAGAGATTGAAATGACAGTTTAATTGTACAATATCGGCAGCGGAGCCCGAGGTGTGAACAAACAGCCCCCGGGGTGTCCTCGATCGTCACATCATTATTCATCACATGTGCTGCACTTCCAGCTCTCATAACGACTATAACATTGCAGTTGAATCGAAACAGCTTGGCATTTTACTTATAAAACTTCGCTGACTTTAATGTTGATTTTCCATATAAAACGTAACCTTCACCTAATTGAATTAAATTTGGATAGAGGACAGTGTGGTGTAATGGTCAGTGTGCTGGTTGTTGGATCAGACTGTCGTGGGTTCGAATCCCACCTCTGCCTTAATTTTTTTGTGATGTCGTTTAGACCCAAATTTGATATTGTAACAAAACTGTTCTTTATGTGGTGGAGAATACTTATTTACACTTAAAAAAACGTTAACAAACACAAATAAAATAAGAATTCAAAGTCACTACTAATAGTCTATGTACACAAAAACAATTCACTACTAAAAGTCCATATACACCAAAACACTATAAAAGTCGGTGAGTTTTTCTTACACATTTTTATTTATTATTGAACTAATCATTTTTATATTTTTTATTTTTTAGCTTAATTGTTATTCTGTAGAAAATCCACATCCGGACCGAAACGTTAATTAAATTGTAATTGAATGATTTGTTAATATATTGTCTGAAAAATTGGTCGATTTTTTATTCATTGAGGAGTAATCAGACTTTAATCAAAGATTTGATTAGTCACTACTGCCACAAGCCGTGTGTTGTGTGTAACGTATGCGTATGTACCGACATCCGTACCGCAAAGTCAAAGCCGTCAAAGGTGTTGACTAAATCAGATAGATTCAGTGACCACTTCTAGCATATGACAATGATAGGATGCTTATTTGTTTCAATGTGCTGACAGTACATGCAGCTCAAAGCCGAGCTAAATAACATGCTATAACTTGTTGATCAGGAGTTGCAGAGTGTATCTGATGATGACGTTTCATGTACTGCTTCTGAGCACAGAACAGCGCCTGAACGCAAGAAAGTTTGCCAAACAGAACACATACGAGTTTGTGATCTGCCAGGTACTGTTAAGCTTTAGCGTTATTGTGTAACCATTACATTATTTCCTAACATTAAATATTGATTTTATATGGAAAATATAATTCATTCTAAAATTATCAAGTACACATACTATATTTAATAATTTACTATATTAATCATTGTCTATCTACTCAATGTGCGGTGAGCGAAGGCAACAAAGCGTATCGAAAATATATCTGCATCTCTTTTTTCGATGTAATTCCCTGATTTCTCCGATGATAGGATTGGTTGATGTACTTGCATTCAATCTGAATAAAGTATCTCTGTTTCAAAAACTTTGTTTTTTTCTATGACGTTAACATGGGCGTACCCAGCTTTTGGCCCAGGAGGGAGCAAATTAGAAATTTCTTAAGCCGGGTCCCCCATGCTTGTTTTTCCCTCCTTTTTACGCCAGTGCTTACGGCGTAAAAAAAAGACAGAAGTATATGTTTGCACCCTAATGGTTCGATTGCGATTTTATATCTATGCTCAGTATAGAATAAAAGTATGTGGAAGTAGGTACCTAAGATTTTGGTTGTTCTTCAGCTCTGCAGTCCTCATAGAGGAACCGACACTATATAATATAAGTGGGTGAATCGGCTAAACTGTTTATAGCACAGATATAATAACGTATAATAATACCCCAAACGATATACGGTGTATAACGGTGACAATGATATCAAACATGTATTACATTCCGCGCGCGACTGTCGCGCCGCGTGCCGGACAAGCGCGTAACTATGTAATGGTACAATGCTCATCACTGCACACTTGATTCCCCACACTATATCCGTGTTAATATCGTATTTGTTATGTCTGGTGAATAAAAGCGACCGGGGTCGTAGCAGAGAACGTATTTCACAAACACCTTCACTTCCACCACACACTTCCAGAGAGAACGCTTTCTTCCGGCTTGTTTTTTTTAATTCGATCGCTGAGTCGGACAATTTGGATAGTACCCGACATGTATAGTTCCAAGAACGCTGTCCTCTGTCGGAGATGTTTCTTATATTAGAAAACATGTCCATACATTGACATATAGTCCGATTTTATCACAAGATTTTCTTGCCATTCGTTTCGACTTAATTCAGCTTAACTTAATCAGTAATCAAAGACGCTAATGACCCTGCCTGCTTTTTTTTATTGAAAATGTGCTCAGCTACTTAGGCTATATGCACATGATAAAATATATGGTAAGTATTGCGTAAGCGTGCCCCCTTGATGGGACGACTCTGGAATCTGTAGAAACTACTAGAAACAACAACAATGGAAAACAGGTAAAAAAAACACCCGACCTTTAGACAATCGCTTGCAGAGAACAATACATGTAAAGGAAGAAATCTCGATTCGTGGAGAACATTCTAGAGCGTGGACCGAAACTATAAAAGGCGAGCAGAGTGGGCAAGTCAAGTCAGTCAGTTATTCGAACTGTTCGTGAGTTGTGTTGATACAGTGCTTTGGCATTACGAAATAAATTATACTGTGGAAATAAATTAACTTTAGTGAGTGCAATTTATATAAATCTGTTTAACATAAATAACTTTTTGTAAATACAAGTGTGAATCAGTTACTGTACTAGATAAACTTTGTGTTGTGTTCCTGTGATGTAAATATTTTGTATACATAATTTAGTGACTCTATATTCTCTGTTACTTTTATTTTATAATTTAGAACTATTAGTTTTGTTTCTGTTAACGTTATTATTTCTGTTAAGTTAAAGAAGTACACTTTCGTTTGTGTTTTTTACTGTTTTGTTAAAACAGTTATTATTGCAAATAAATAATTTCCGCCACGGACGACAACAGTTTTGTTACAGTATTGTCATATTAGATTCTTAAGTAGAATATGGTTATAAGGTAAATATTAATATTGTCTATTATTAATTATTAAAATATATAAATAGATATGTTTTTCACGTAAAAATTAGTTAAATTTTGTTTTTTAGGTTGGTGATGTCCAGGAACTGTAGCACTTTCACAACACAGTTGTCGTCAATTGAATTAGGTAATTGAGTTAGGTAAGTCGGCTATTTTTCTTTCAGCCCCGCCTGTTGAGTGTCTATAATCGTTATTTTTTGACGCATTCTATGTTCTATATAATATTATATTCTACTGAATTTCGTTAATTCAACTGCGTTTCACTTTTTGTATTATTAAAATTTTACAAAATATTTTTCGTTTTATTGTCCTCTTCTTTCCGGTAACGCATAGTCGAGATGCATCCCTGCCAATAATGTTTGTTATTAATTCTGTGCCATCCTCCTGTTGCAGTATTGTCGACTCTAATAAATATTTGTCTGTTTGTCGTTGGTTGTATGACGAATTTTCACCCCCAGGACAAATTTCCACACAAACAAGCCGATGACACGTGACTTGCACTTCGTTCCCTAAAATTATATTATCAGCTGCGATCATCAAATAAAACGGCTTTTATGACACTTCATGTAACAGGTCGTCATGGTTACTGTAATTTTTGCCCGATTTTAAATTCTGCGGTGCCATTTCTCGTATAAGATTCACTTTTAAAAGCGGTGCTTAAGTTTATAAGGACATTTGGGAGATCAAACGTAGAAAAAAGTATGTCCCTAGCCGCATATACTGCGGGTAGTAGTATGACATAGGAAAGCACGCCGAATGTGCCAAAACTTCTATTCTGGTACAGTTTGTTACGCACCAACACATATAGATATATACGAGTAGTATATAGCTACGCAGTGGATCTCACGTATTTTCAAATAATGCAGTCTTTTATAAATAGTCCGGTCGAAATAGTGGTAGGTTTACAATAATTTGCATAGAGCTGAAAATTGGTATATTTTTAGGTACATTATTACAAATGAAAATCAAAAGTGCCCACCGATCCTACATCTGCTAAAAAATTTATTCAAGGTCAGAGGTTAAATGCTGTATCGATTTTATGCACTTTTCTCGTAAACGGTAAATGTTATCTAAAAATAGGTCAGACAAAAGTTGTAGATCATGCAACTGTCTACAAGAATTGTTCTTATACTTTTTTTCCTACGAATCACCATTCTTTTGAAATAGTGATTTCATACATCGAAAATACTAATATACATATTAACATTTAACGTTATTTTTGATAAATACGTTCAAATAGACAGTTTGATCCCATATATCAGGAATAGTAATTCGTAGGAAAAAAAATATAAGAACAGGTAGGAAAAAAAATATAAGAACAGTTTTTGTAGACAATTACACATGATCTACAACTTTTGTCTTACCAATTTTTAGATAACATTTACCGTTTACGAGAAAAGTGCAAAAAATCGATACTTTTGACCTTTGACCTTGAATAAATTTTGAAGCACATGTAGAATCGGTGGGAACTTTTGATATTTTATTTGTAATAGTGTACTTAAGACCTCTCTACCAACTATGTGAAATACAGTAAATGAAATGTTTATTTTGACTGGACTAAGAGTGTCAAAAATTAAAATAGAGAGTTCTGAATGGTCACGAAGTAAGAATAAATGAAACTTAAATAGTGTTGTCAAGAATCGGTACTTTTAAGTATTTAGGGTACACGGTACTTTTATATCGAGTACCCGTTACTTTTACCCGGTACTTTAAGATGCTGAGAACCGGCTCTAGGTATAACTAATACTGTATTATAGTAATACCTATAGCCGCCAGCCGGTATTCGTTACTTAATACCGATTGCATACTGCATACATAGGTATTAACGTATTGGTAGGTACATTATAGCACGTCGTTTAGGTACAATATGCAACCTCCCTTCATACAACAATGAAAACAATGTTATCTAATTGAAAGTTATGCAATTAATTAAGTTGAAACTTTATCATTTTTTGTGAGTAAAGCGAATTATTTTTTGTAGTATTTAAATAATATAATTTGCATATTGTATAATATTAACCATTAACCAATGTCAATTTCGGATTGTGAATATCGAGTTTCTCTATAACGTTTTCTTTACAGACAATTTATACAGACATCCGTGAAAGAATTTTATGATAATTCGAAAATTAAGTACAGACAATACAGATATCATATTTTATATTGTGTAGATGAGTGAAACTAAAACAAACTGACAGACAAAAAATCATGTACCTAAATGGCAGAATCCTATGAACCGTGCAAACTACAATTAGGTATTACGAACTTATAAATTACGAATTAAATTTTTTTTATAATTGCACTAATATGCCAGTTTTGTTTATTTGGTAGTTTGGAAAATTCCTAAAGTAATCAGTGTACGCATTTTATGTTGAACAAACTAAACAAAACTGTACTTATACACTGTCCTAGTGTCCTATAGTGTAAGAAATTCACTGATTCTACATTCTACAACGCAGTCGTGTCTATATTTTGAAACCGACCTGTATGTGTATAGTGTAGAATATGGATACTGTATCGTTTTGTTTTTTTTAGGATTATAAAATAATATGTATTATACTGAACCAAATAAATATAATTTCGTTATTAGTTTAATAGTTATGTGCAATCTACAGTAAGTAAATTCTTTTTTTATTCAAAATGTCGTGTTATATTTTTTTCCTACTTCTAAAGTTAGATACCTATTACAATTGCAGATACAGTGTCGTCATAAAATTGTGACATGTAATAACAATTATGTACATATTTGAAAAAATAAATCTTATTTCTGTTTCTAACTCTAAGGGAAACCGGAAAATGGCTAAATATTATTAAGGGATTCTGATTTCTGAACTGCCTTAGGCGTCAGTTTGATACACCTCACCTACGTCGTACTGCATCTGTATTTTGTATCGCACTGTAGCGCATTGTATTTGTAAGTTTCATATAGCAGTGCCAGACGGCAGACGCCAGTGCATATTGTGTTTGTGTAAGTGTACACATAGAGCCGGATCTCTCGGTATTTGTACCTATTCATACACGAAGTAACGGGTACTTTTTCAATTGAATACCCGGTACTTCGGATCTTGGTAAGTACCCGGTACTTAGTAACGGGTAGTTACATTACTGACATCTCTAAACTTAAATATACATGAGTGGATTATATTAGTCCCGAAAGGTTGAAAACACACGAGTTCTACTGTATTCCTAGTAGAGTTGCAATTAAATCTATCAATGTTATGTTAAAAATGTTTATATGTATGGTTGCGCTGTTTCCTGCACCTTTTCACTCGGTAACTCGGAAATTTGTGACAAATTCAATATGATTATAGTATACGTACTAACCTTTTACATCCGATTCTATACTATCGACAATTTTTTTGGCGCGAATTAGATTATTTTTTGTGAACGCAACCGACTTTGCACGGTTATTTCGTGCGGGTTCTTTTCACAATTTTTGTATTAATTTTTTAGGATCTTTGGTCGCTAAATAATTAATCAGAATATACCATTCATACAACAAAAAACAAAAAAAGTTTCGCCGATTGTATAGGGATATAGTAAGACATTAACATTTTTCCTCACAAATCATGTTTATAAATGTCATAACTTTTTATTTTCAAATTCTTTTTTCTATAGCTTTATTTAATCAATTTAAATGGGCGCGATGATAAGCTTTCCATATAAGACTATATGCAAACAAAACTAAAATCATTATGACTTCTTATTTAGCTAGTGAATCGATTTAATTTTTTTTAGATAGCTTCAGAATTTAAAAAAATTGTCAGAGAGAGACATTTTTCAGTTTAGATCATTTTGAGAAGTCTCCATAGTCCGTGACATCCTTAGCGTTTATTCTATCAACAGTATAATTGTGTAGAAATAAGGTGTCTTAACTACCAGTTTGTTAAACCACCAGAAGAATAGAAATCTAAAAATGTGCCAAGTTTCGTTATAATCCCAAAGTCGAAAAATAAGATTTAGAAAATTGGAAAATAAGTAAATACATTGTCACCTTTTCAAGTTGTCAAGTAAAAGTGTTAACATAATACAAAAGTTGAAGAGCACTGAATTAAATTTATTTCAAAACATGTATTATGTTCCAAATTGCATTTTTTGGAATGATCCAATGGATTTGATTTTTGTCTTTTGGTTTCAATGAAAGTTTGCAATTACGTATTCTATTAAAGCTTGTACCTATTTTTAAATTGGATACACAATTTTGTATGAGAAGGCTCAGCAAAGCCTTTGGAAGTTATTTGGCTCCCCTTTAAGACGTCGCTCTTGAAACTTTTACCATTCCAACACCACAAGTGAGAAATGGTATTAATTTAGGTCAAAATTTTATATTATTTTTTCGTTTTTAAGCTTTCACGAGTCCAAAAAACACATCTTTGAAAAAGTCTGTGCGTCTGTGAACACGATACAGGTCAAACGGAAGAGCGGATTGAAACCAAATTTTAGGAGGATGATATCTGCAAATATTCAGAGCTCTATAGTTTTTGGGGAAATCGGCGCACTCGCAGCAGGGATATATACTATAACGCGTTGTTTTTTTTTTTTTAATATATAACGATGGTACACTTCATAACAGTTTATTATTCTATTTTTTTGAGAAGAAAATTTTGTAAAAACATGTTTTCCAAACTTCATAGGTGCGGAACAATTTTGAAAATAAAAAAAATCAGCTGTTCTTTTGTTCTGTAGATCTGTCAGAAAAAAAATTGTAAGCATGCTTTGATTAATTTTTACATGACGTGGAACCTACTTTGTAAGTAACCATGCCAACGAATATATCATATTTTATACTAGCCATTGCCCGCGTCACCGCACGCTATATCAAAAATTTTATTTTTTTTTACTATACTATATCAAATGTCAAAATTGTTGGAATTGTCCCGTCACTTAATTGGCTGGAATTTTTTATCTGAATTGGATAATCAGTAGTTTTGTTTTCGAAATTTCCGTTACTATCCCGTCACTTCCAACATAAACCACGTTCCAATAATCCATTTCTCTCGCCGCGCAAAATACAATATTTTCTAACCTGCGAAAAAATGTTATTAAACACTTTATCGGCTATAATTCGAGCTTTTCATAATTAAAAAATAAAATTGCACTTTTCCTCGCTTTAATTACTGTAGGTATATTATTCATCACTCGGGGGAAGAAAGAGAAGGAGACAAATGTTGGCGCTCTTGACACCGTCTATTGTATTTTTTTTAACAATGCACGCATGTGTATTATAAATTTATAAATAAAAAAGCTCTTTGGCCACTCGAAGATCTGCCGCTTTATGAGTTGTTCTCTCTGCGCTGCAGTACTTTGTGTACATTATTATACATTTCATTGTAATATTATGCAATTGAGGAGACGTTAATATGACATGTAAACAACACCCGGGACACACAGGGTGACTTGAAAAGTTCGTCATATAATATGCTCGATAATAATAACATCGTAACTTTCGTTACTCGACTGCACATATTCGTTGAGTCGTATTTGAATGCTGTACAAGCACTCACTGTGATGAAAACATTATCCTCCACAGTCACGGTTATTGCGTGTAAAATTCAAGATGGCGAGTTTAAGACGCCATATTGCCAACATTAACGTTAGGAAAATCATTTGTTCGGGAACTGAAATTGAAGGGTTGACGAAAGAATTCCAATAGTATATAAATAACAGTCTTTTATATCTAAGATATCAACGATGTTACTATATAAGTAAGGAATAATTATATTGTAACAAAACTGCTGTAGTCCGTGGAGGAAATTATTTATTTGCAAGAAGAATTGTTTAACAAAACGGTTAAACACACAAACGAAAGCGTACTTCTTTAACTTAACGAATAATAATGTTAACAGAAACAAAACTAGTAGTTCTAAATTATAAAATAAAAGACTAAGTAACAGAGAATAAAGAGTCACTAAATTATGTACAAAGAAATATCTACAGCACCCAGGAACACAACACAAAGTTTATCAGCACACTTGTCTATTCACTACAAGTCATTTATTTAAAACCGGATTTATATTTGCACTCACTAGAGTTAATTCATTTCCACAGATTAACTGAATTTATGTCGTAATGCTAGAGCACTGTGTCTACACAACGAACAGCTCCAATAACTGACTGACCGACCTAACTCTGTTCGCCTTTTTATAGTTTTCGGTCTATTCGGGGCGAATCGAGATTTCCTTTCCTTTACACGCGTGCGGGTCTCCAAGGTCGGGTGCTCGCTACCTGCATCCATTGTTGTTGGCTGACCTTCGAGTATTGTATAGACTTTTCTAGAAACTCCCATAGGCGCATCACTGGGGGGAAATACGTAACAATATGTTAAAAACGAGGTCAGCGAGTTTTAACAGTCTCACATGTCATAATATCATAGTACATATTTATAGTACATATTTTGCACGTACCTCATATAAAATGGATGGTTTCACCAAATTTTTAGAAGTTCGAAATTAACATTCATTTGGTTGTAGCCACATGACTTACATCTAACGCTCGATGTCCCGTGAAGCACTTATCGCACGATGTGAGAGCTAAGATGTTTCCACATCAAAAAGGAGCTTTACTCTGTCAAATGTTTGGTTACGGTCACTTTGTAGTAGTTCGGGTCTGCTTTTAGAAGACATTCAGTATATTTTGTAATTGTCAATAGAACTCTGCGTAACACAGCATTAAAGTCAGCAGCTTGTAAGTGTGCTGAGCGTTCACTTAAATGTAATTAAAATATTATATGCGTACAAGTGCGTTTTAAACGCGTATTATTTGTCCGCTGCAGTGCTGTTAACTCATATTAAAAAAAAAACATCGGTCGTAATGCTAAACTTAGACGACAAAAAAAGTGTATTTTTAACTCCAGATCAACATATCTATCTATACTATATATATATGTTACCGGCCAAACCCGATTTCAGGATAAACTAGTTTTGCCTAAGCTCGATAGGACAAACTATTTTAGCCTAGGCTGAACTAGTTTGTTCTAATATGAATATGTACACTCCAGGATAAACTCATGGTATAGCCTAGCTAG
The DNA here is from genome assembly GCA_963575645.1 of Xanthostigma xanthostigma. Classification (NCBI taxonomy): domain Eukaryota; kingdom Metazoa; phylum Arthropoda; class Insecta; order Raphidioptera; family Raphidiidae; genus Xanthostigma; species Xanthostigma xanthostigma. Next base: position 47,788,701 of record OY754464.1, read on the forward strand.
TTTGAATTAGTTTCAAGGAAAAATAAATAATATACTGGGAAATAATCATGATTTTTAAAATAATAATAATAAAGTTTATTATCATTCGTACAATAATTAATTAATGTACATGCTGAAAGGAAAATAATTCTTTTATATGCTGTAGAAACAATGTTCTAAAAAAAGTTTCTTTAGGTACATTTCGACACTTATACACACACCAATCACAAATCACATAATGAAATTTAATTAGTAATTTATAGACGCTCGATAAATAAGATCAATAGTAAATAAATTAAAGTTAATCATACACAATTTAGTGTTATTAATACATTTTACAACGCGAGGGCGAGAATTGACAGCTCTTCACTCTTGCACGTACAAGATATGGGCATATGAAGGTGTATCGTGTATAGAATTTGCCTATATGCACAGGATTTCTTTATTATTTATAACCGCACTGGATACGAAAATCTACTATCGGATTTATGTGACAGAACCATAATTATTTAATTGTTTTGACCTAATTGAATGTTAAATTACTTTTCTTATGTAACAATGTCAATTCTTATAGTACTAACAGATGGTCGAACTTGGTACGAAGCGGACAGCGGATCTGGTCCGCTCCGTACCAAATCTGCTCGTCTGGACAGTAGCCTGCGTGTCCGCCCGGTTCGATGAGATGCACATCGTACTTGGTCCGGTCCGGTACAATATCCGTGCGTGTGTATAGCAGTACGACGGACTTGATACATATAAAAGTATAACGACGTCATTGTAATTCAAAACGTTGTGCACAATGCCGGATTTAGAGGTCTGGAGGCCTCGGGGCAACAAAGGAGTGGAGGCCCCCTGGCCCCAAACTATTTTCCAAATAAAATGGACAATTTTTTTCAGTCGATTTTTCCAATAAATAATTTATTGTGAAACCAAGTATAGATTCTTTTATTATTTAACAAACATATAAATATAATCAGAAACAAGAATTATCTAAAAATTAAATTTTAGCATTAACGAACAGAACTTTCCGAGCTGAAATCCAGTTCCCGAAGTAAATCACTTTCAATGCTCAGGAAATTTGAATTTTTTTTCCAAAGTCTCTATTGTGGGGGTCCCTCTTTTGTGGTGGCCCCGGGGCTTTAGCCCCGGTTGCCCTCCCCTAAATACGACCCTGGTTGTGCAACATGACAGAAATTTTGACAGAACGCGAAGTTCTTGGTGGAGTATTGGTATTATAAAAAGATTTCTCATGTTTGTGGGATCTATCAGATAAGTTATATTGTAACAGAGAAGCGCGTAACAACGCTCTAGAAATTCTTCAGGAGTGTTATTCAAAATATGATCTTCGCTATCAAGCGATTTTATTAACTTCATATGACTAAATTCATCGCGATCTTTCAAATAGAATTTTGCCCACTCCTTTCTTTTCTTCCTTGTTGTTTGTGGCGGCATTAACGTTGCCGCTAGAACAATCGCAATTTTCGCGAGCTTAATCATAGTCATGATTACGTATCTGTGTACACAAGGAGACTGACAGATTCGGTCGTCTGTTGCAACCAGCGAACTTGATCCGCCGTACCATGTCCGTTGTCGGAGCGGACCAAGTTCGACCGTCTGTTAGTACTATTATACGTAGATTGTATTCTTTCTCTCGTTATGTTATACTAGTGGCCCGGTCCGGTTTCGCCCGAATTTGTAGATTGCTACCGTTTATTCGAGGACTTACGTTGCAAAATTGGTTTTCACGAAAAGCGCTTTTATTTTATATTTTTGAAGTTGGATTGGTCCCGTCAACCAATTGGCTGGAAATTTATTATAAATAATAATATAAGGCTTCTTAAGCATATTTTAGACAACATAATATGTTAACACGATGTTCGTAAGAAAGAGTAAAATTTATTAATTACATTACTTCCGCAACTTTCGTTTGGGAATGTTGGGAATGGGATATTATTGGCTCTCTGTTGCTGTTAAAAAAATGCAGTACGGCCTCAGTAATTCGAGTTGATTATTTAATTTGACAAATTTTATTCGATTCGTCAGTAAATTCAATTATTTTCTATAATATTCCAGCCTGTTTATTAATAATTGCTTGATGCAGGAGTCCATGTCAGCATGTCAGAGAATGGGTATTATCGAATTAAACGGGTTTGATGTGTGCAGATTTTATATTGCGTTGCACCCGTGAAGTATTTAAACGCGAGGGGGTGGTTTATCTATATTAATGCATCTAATCGTTTGATTTACGATTCAAGTGACATCTATACAATGAAGCAGGTAATACCCCCAGACAATACTCTAATTGTTATATGCGGAATATTAATACAATTAATATTAGGGCATTAATGCACGCAGTGTGTCTTTGAATAAATGGAACATAGACGCGGAGTTAATATTAAATTTTCAGTGAATGTTAATTTTAGCCGTATATTCGGTCGCGTTTGTCTCGATTTTGATGGGAATAGTATTTTTCTTCATACCTCGATCGAAAATGCATACCTACTTTCGGCACCAATTGTAAGTAGTGACGTGCCGGATCGTTAAAAATGTATATCCGCGGATACGGATCTGAATACGGATATTTGGTTTCAAGATCCGCAGATACGGATACGGATCATAACTTTCTTAGAGTACGCGGCGGTAAATATTGCACATCGACCTTTGGAAAGAGACTGTTATGGGAAAAAGTTATTGACTTCTTTAAGAGTTAACTCTCATAACAGATTGTCTCTTTCCAAAGATCGATGTGCAATATCTCATTATAAAGATAGTTTTTTAGTACCTTTGAGTTATGTACTATTGGTATGGTACTCACTACGATAAATTTTTGCAATATAAAGATGCCAAATACGATTTTAAGAAATAAAAAATAATCTGAATGGAATTTAACAGTTTTTCATTATTACCTAATCACCTATATAGGTATATATAAAATTTCATCTATGAATTGAAAATTAATAAGGCAAAAGATGCGCCAAAAACTAACGGATACGGATCTTTCTTCTCCCTCGGATATCCGCGGATACGGATACGGATATCCGGCACATCACTAATTGTAAGGCAGAAAGTCTAACATTTACTCCTTGGTGATATTACACACTACAATACGGAAAGTTCGTACGTTTGTGCGGTAGTTAAAGCAAAAACAACCAATCAACTTTAGTTAATAGTCGTGAACAGCTGTCATTCTTGTTTTTACGTATAACCTCAAAGCTTCTTGCTTGGAATTTATCTGTGTTTTATGTAATTAATTAAATAGTGTTTTTAATAATCGTGCTTATGACCGATATGAAGAAAAATAGTATACACCACACTGGCTGAAAGTGTGATATACCTTGCCCCTCGCGCCATGATGCTCTCTGCTTCGCCTGGTGCACAGAGCAAGAATATCACTACACTTTCGGCCCTTGTGTAGGCGGGTAAAAATACTAACTAACATTGCCGGCTTAAGCTATAGGCGAACTGAGCGCCGCCTAGGGCGGCATCTTCAGGGAGGCGGCAAAATTGTAAACTGCCAATGTTTTATTTTATTTCAAAATTAAAATTAATAAAAATCTATCTGCGCTCTACTATGACTCAAGATAGACTTGTAGGATTAACGACTTTGTCAATTGAAAAAGAAATTGCACAAAACTTGAATGATATAAATGTATAGCGTCTTTTTCTAAACTGAAAGCCAGAAAGGCTGTATTGTGAGTGTCAGTTGCTTTTTGAATTATACTTGTAGACGATAATAATACCTTTTGATAGAAAATATAAAATATGTTCATTGAACTGTTAATTATGTTATTTAGCAATATTCATTTTCACCTTGATATGAATTGCTGAAAAGAGGGGCGCAAATTCAATCTTGCCTAGGGCGCATAGTTAGCTTAAGTCGGCCCTGCTAACTAACAGTATCAAAATCGATCCAGTCGTTTTTTACTAACCTCAGTAAAAACAGTTAAAACATTTGGAAACGTATTCTCCTTTCCAGTTATATCACACAAAAATGTGAAAATCCACAAAAAGTTAAATTGCAGACAGCGTCCTGTTATCTGTATATATAAAAGGAAACCGTGACTGATTGACTGATTGACTGACTGACTGACTGACTGACTGGTCTATCAACGCACAGCTCAAACCGCTGGACTGATTGGGTTGATATTTGGCACATAGATAGTTATTATGAGTTATGACGTAGGCACCCACTAAGAATGGATTTTTGAAAATTCAACCCCTAAAAGGGTGTAACGGGGGTTTAAAATATGAATGGAGAAACAACATACAGCTCAAACCATTGTACGGATTGGGCTGAAATTTGGCACACAGATACAAATTATAACGTAGGCATCCGCTAAGAACGAATTTTTGAAAATTCAACCCCTAAAAGGGTGTAACGGGGGTTTAAAATATGAATGGAGAATCAACACACAGCTCAAATCACTATACGGATTGGGCTGAAATTTGGCACACAGATATTTATTATGACGCAGGCATCCGCTATAAACGGATTTTTGAAAACTCAACCCCTAAAAGGGTGTAACGGGGGTTCAAAATTTGCATGGAGAAATCATATAAGATAGATGTATCAATTCGAAAATGCGCAGGATTTCTCCTGTCAACAAATAAATAAACACGTGTTCCGAGATGGATGTCATTTTCAAGGTTTGTCGGGGCGTTGATCACGTGAATGTCATCAATTTTGCAATTTATTACACTTGAACAGAAAAATTCTAAAAAGTCAAAATGTATTATTAATTTGTATTGATCTAAATAACAATTTTTTCCCGCGATTAAGATGGATCACGATAAAATGTTTGTTTAGTTCGCAGAGTGTACGGAGAGCCTAAGTTACTCCTTATAATATGGAAAGAAAATTTAAAAATGTTAAACGTCTTTTAAAAGCCTTCATCATTAATTAACAAAATAAAAAATGATAAATTTGTTGATGCCTCCCTCAACCCCTAATATGCATGTCAAAAGTCGATTTCCATCTCAATCGCGGGCGTAGCCACGGGTAGCGACTAGTACTTTATATAGAGCATTTTCTTCTCGTTTTGTTAACAACACGTTTCAGAAACACAGAAAAATTTATTTTCGATAGCTCAAAGAAGTTTCCGAATTGCAAGCAATGCGAATTAGTTACTTTTCTACAAGAATACAGCACTAAGCGATATGTGTCACGTCACAACGCTGTACTAAAAAAAATTACGAATTTTTTTCAGAGTTACATTAGTTTTTAAAATTATTGATGATTTTTGACTTTATAAAAGGTGATCCCCTAATTGTTTTGAGATAACATTATGTTACAAGACATAGTTACCAATATTATAAAAATGGCTGCGTAAACATATTATACGCTTTTTTTAAGAATGAAATAAAAAGAAATCGAACTACATTTGATTCAAGTTCGGGGGAGGGTATCCAGATCCCTTGGAACCCCCCTCCTGTATCTAGACCACTGATACATGGCTTTAGAATATGGCTCCTCTATACATCAAGCTCCCCAGTTCCCAGGTTATAATCCGACATCTTGTAAAAGGTAGGTATCAATAATAATTAATTATTATTAGTGTATTTACCATATGCGACATTACATACACTATTGACAATTGACGTCGGTCGGAGAGCGAAACCTAGGGGTTGGACCAATATTTCTCCACATTTCACATCATTCTGAACAATTTGGCACCATTATTGGAAATGTTTATTTATATACTATAATCGGAAAATAACGCTTGCTATTTGTATGCGTTGGACTGTAATACGACTTTTGTTGATGGCGACATCTAACTGAGATTTATCTATATCTATACTAATATATAAAGCTGAAGAGTTTGTTTGTTTGTTTGTTTGTTTATTTGAGCGCGCTAATCTCAGGAACTACTGGTTCAAATTGAAAAAATTTTTTTTTGTTGGATAGCTCATTTATCGAGGAAGGCTGTAGGCTATATAAAATCAGGCTACGACCATTAGGAGCGGAGCATTAATGAAAAATGTTCCAAATGTATCAAAAAAATAAACTTCTATTCAGGTGAAATGCACTAAGTATACTCGTATTAGCGATGTAAGAATACAACGCCGGTTAACGCAATCGGTAGAGCACAAGACTGTCAATACCAGGGTCGTGGGTTCGAGCCCTACGTTGGGCGAATGCATTTTTATTTTTTTTTTATTTTTTACACTGCTTTTTTCTAAGGCTTACATTAAAATTTATTTTAATTTTATTTAATTAATTAAAAAAAAAATATTAGTTAAAAAAAGTATAAATACTGCTTTTTATCGACAAAAAATTTTGAACGGTAACTCCGATCATCATGAAATTTGGACACAAGATTCATCTCGGTAAACTAATATGAATGTGTGTACTCATGTTTCTCCCTTCCCCATTCGTTCTTTTACACCCGGGTGAAACCGGACGGGACCGCTAGTTAGTTATAAATGGCATTGCTAGTAACTTAAAGCTGTAGTGTCCATAAGGCTTTAGGAAGTGTCCGTAAAGTGTCCATAGAGCTTTGTAACTTAAAGTTGCATTTGGTAAACTTAAATTTATGTTTCACAGCTGCCAGACGTCCCACGACGGCTCACATTTTTGTAGGGATATAAAAACGTTTTTGGACCCAAAAATATTGAAAAATTTCAGATTCATTTCAAAATAGCACTTAATCTTTTAGTAGAGATCAAAATATGCTCCTAAAATTTTGATAAAATCTACCTAACAGGATCCAACTTACAAATTTTATGAAAACACTTACAGTTGTGAGTATGTGGATTTACTTACTGAAGGGTGTATTTAATTTAGCTCAGATGTTCGATTGACAGGTATTACTAAATTATGAGGCATTACGACTCGAGTTTTTTTTTTATTTTGCTCTTTTTTTACTAAACTTGATAATAGCTAAAAACACGCAATCGTATATACTCTTTCAAACAAAAAAAGCATTTTAATTGGTTCATCTGCATTGAAACTATACGATGCTACATGCGGGTATCTATAAATACAGGCCAAGGTTTCAAACATAACACCCCCCTTTTTTGTGTGGAGGGTTAAAAATAATAAATCGAAAATATAAATGGATAACTAGGCACAATTAACCCAGATCTAAAAAAAAACCTGAAAAAACGTTTTCTCTCAGTTCAGTCGAACTCTCTTACTGATAATAATATTTTCTTTTCTTTGTCTGGTAACAGATAGCACGATGTGATATCTACACATGTAAGCAAGGGGATATATTATTTTATAAACTTGGTCACATTCTCTCACATAACCACTCAGTGAATTATTGGATTCCGTGCCGCTGTAATTCGATATTCGCCCATGTCGAGATTGAACGCCACTCTCTCCCAGCTGCTCTCGTTTATCTGCGCAGCGGTGCTGCAGACCTTTTTGTACAACATCGGCTATATCAAGGACAGGAGGGGATTTTCCATTAAGTACCATTTATAATCTAAAATGGATGTGTTCATTTTGACTCGTGTCGTCTTACGTGCTTTTTCATATGATAAGTGTCGCTAATAAATATTGAGTTGAAGAAAGCATTGTCAAAAAATCTGATTTTACAACGACTTTAGATATGCTACGATCAATGCGATTCTATATACAGTACATACCCATCCCCCGATTTACACGGTACTTGTTTTACACGTTTTCGCTTTTACACGGTTTTCCAAATAAGTTTTTTTTTGTTTTTATCGCACTCTATTGAATGCTACTGTGATTGAACACGTGCGCTGTGTACACATCTCACGGGGAATCCCGAGCTTATGTGCTGACTTGCTGCACACGCACACTATGTCTGTATTTCTTCGCATAAAATTAAAGTTTTATCTACGGAAAATTGTATTTGAGTGAAAGTTTCACAGTTTCAGAACCTGTCAATGCATTGTATTTTATTTCTGTGTACACCTAAAAATATTGAAAAAAATCACAACTGTTAAATAGCAAAATTATGCATTTTCTGCAGGCTTTTCGATTTACACGGTTTTGACTTGAAAATTTTTAATTTTCGATTTACACGTTTTTCTCAGGAACGTATCTACCGTGTAAATCGGGGGATAGGTGTACTAATATAAAGCTGAAGAGTTTGTTTGTTTGGTTGGTTGAACGCGCTAATCTCAGGAACTACTGGTTCGAATTGAAAAATGTTTGTTGGATAGCCCATTTATCGAGGAAGGCTATATAGGCTATATAATATCACGCTACGACCAATATAGGAGCTTCAATGAAAAATGTTGCAAAATGTAACTCAAAATGTGTCCGTCCAACAAAAACTTTTGAACGGTAACTCCGATCATCATGAAATTTGGACACAACATTCATCTCGGTAAACTAAGATGAATGTGCGTACTCATGTCCCTCCCCACCCATTCGTTCTTTTGCACCCGGGTGAAACCGGGCAGGACTGCTAGTTACTTATAAATACCAGTTATTATTAATAATAACCAAAACATTCGGTTAAAGTCATAAATTCAGGTAGATTCATTAAACTAACCGGTTGTTATTAATAATTCCCATTGTTTATTGGTAAATGTAATTAATTTCAATAAAATGGTTCCTGAGAAGCGCAGACAGTAGTCGGTTTACCCATCGCTCTCTCGCGCATCGTTGATATTAAAGTCATTTTATAACCAAAAATTGTTACATTTTTGAGCAACCTTAGAACTGAAAGTATTGTCGGGACGAAAAAAATCGATTACAACGGTATGGCTGATAATTATCTAATGTTATTTTGGTAGCGGCGGGGTACAAAGAGTTTTTAAAATGCAAAAAAGGGCTATACGCTTTATACTTGGACTTAGTTGTGATACTAGCTGTAAAGCTTATTTTAAAAAGTATGAGATCCTAACTTTACCAAGTTTATATATTTATATTAAATTTGTGCCTATATACCAAGCATAATATTAAAGATTTTGAAACATTGCAGCTACTTCATAATTATAGCACAAGTTTTATGTCTAACGGCCTCAATAAATTATTATTAGATATTATTATTATGTTTAAAATTTCCTCGTAAATTCACATTTGTAGGATTTGTTTTATTACAGAAAATACGTCTGAAAAATTCTCATAAAACATTATTCATTATCATATTTTTAATGTGGATAAAAAAATGCGCGACGACCCTATTGCGATAAAAAAATGTACGACCATTTCATTTAATTGATCGACATGAATCTAATCAAGACTCAAGAGCTATTTTAGAATTGTTTAAAGTAGGTATCTACTACCTATCTTTAAAAAAGATTTTTTTGGTAAGTATTCTGTTTTTTTTATTCAATTTTAAAATTGGGCTAGTCTTAACTCCTGCTCTCGCTCGCGTCTATGCCATTGGCGTAGCAAGGCAGGGGGGGGGCAGGTGGACCTGGCCCACCCTAGAATCCTCCTGGCCCGTCCTACAATATTAATTATTTACGTACAAATAACAAGAAAAATCTGCAATCGTCAATAATAATCTATATGTTTTCTTTGTCGTGAAACTCCAGAAGATTTCGCTTCTATGAATAGTTTTCAAAATATTATGTATAAGTAGCAGCTGGTAATGGTAGGTAGAGTTGAAAATTCCCCCCCCCCCTAGGATAAAATTGTTGCTACGTCTATGGTCTATGCCGGTTTTGATATCAATTTTATCAAACGCGCATAAATAACAACACTTTCTCTTCGAAGTTTTTTCACAAATCATATTATAGTTTCACAAATGGACCAACAAAATATTTGAAATACATATAATGTAAGGAATTCATATCATATGGTAAAGTGAAAGCAATAATTGTGCCGGAGCTGTACAGGAGCACTAGCGCTTTCCATAGTTAGTAGCGGCTGCCGCACCGGAGAATCAACTGTCCGGAGCTGTGACAGTCGCTGGCAAGAGAGGGGTTCACAGGTAGGCGCGTCGCCATGACGACGCAGACGTGCGCGATCGACGCGAGCGCACGTAGAATGGCGCCGGGGCGGAGTCTTTCGCAAGCTGATACCCGAGGGTTGATGTATAATAATTTTTCTCCCAGTTCACGCGACGTTTTTTAGTTGGTCGTCGGAGTCCAAGAAGTTTACTTTATGCTCATCTCTTGCGAATATTGACTTAAAATATATTTGGGTTTTGATTGAAATGTGTAATTTAAGAAGCAATAGCCCTGTTCAAATGCATTTAGTAATATACATACTAACAACGTTTCGATACTCATTGTATCGTTTTCAGAGCATTCTAGAGTAAACTTATTCTAGAATGCTCTGATGATAATACAAAGAGCATCGAAACTGATTCCAAATTCCACAGTGTACAATTCAAGGATCACAATCTACAGTAAATTAATTTTAGAGTCTAACTAGATAACATTTATGAAAGTGAAACCTTACCTAAACCCGATCATAGCCGGATAAACAAACATATCTTTGACTATTTAATAGAACTGGACAGCTAGTTGCACTTCCTTGTCCCATAGTATAGCAATGTAAAACCATTATCGATGACATCTTTAAACATAGGCTGGTACATAGGGTGTCGCCCAGCGTTGCAAAGATGCGGGAGTTCTAAAGTTGAGTAGTCAGTATTTTATTGAGTATTTTTTGAAAATCAGATTTACTATGAATTTTATGTGGATTGTAAGTTAAAATTTCGTGATTTTAAAAATTGCATCAATCAAAAATTACAAAATTACAATAACTTGACGTTTCAAAATTTTACATAATGTTCTCTTACATTAAAAAAAAAAAAAACAGTCTAAACAGATTACCAGCTGCTTTTTACATGTAGGTACGTTGTAGGTTGGTATCAATAAAAACGTTTATACTTTTTTAGCCAACATATTTTTTTCATATTTCCAATCAGTGCATAAAATAACATTTAATAAGTATACTATAAAGTGACGTGAGTTTGTGCCGCCCATTGAGTGATTCTTATCCATATATATAATAATTTACTATATATATGAAGCATTGTCTGTTTACTCAATGTGCGGTCAGTGAAGACAACAAAGTATATCGAAAATATACCTGCGTCTCTTTTTTCAAAGTAATTCGCTTGGTTATTCCGAAAATAATATATTACCTATATTAGCATCCCTCTTTATCAAAAGTTTTATGTCTTTATCTATGGCGTTAGTCAATAACATATACCTATACTTTTATTCTATACCTACTGAGCATAGGAATAAAATCGCAATCGAACCGCATTAGGGTGCAAACATATACTTCTGTCTTCTTTTTTACGCCGTAAGTACTGACGTATCCAGGAAGACAAAACAAGCACGGGGGACTCGGCTTAAGAAATTTCTAATTTGCTCCCTCCTGAGCCAAAAGCTGGGTACGCCCATGTTAACGCCATAGAAAAAGACAACGTTTTTGAAAGAGATACTTTATTCAGATTGAATGCAAATGTATCAACCAATCGTATCATCGGAGAAATCAGGGAATTACATCGAAGAAAGATACGCAGATATATTTTCGATAAGCTTTGTTGCCTTCGCTCACCGCACATTGAGTAGATAGACAATAATTCATATAGTTAATTAATAGATATATGGATTTATCCTATTATCTAAAATTAATTTATGAAAACGATACATTACTAGCACATACTAGATCGGTTCAGCACGGCTAGACAGAAATAATTAATTTGCAGGCGACCGACTAACGGTCGTTACCGGTTGCTGGTTGCAGGGGCTGGTCTAATGTGTGCTACTCCATTAAATAACATGGGTATACCTTCATGAACAGCCTTTCTGGTCCATGCTAGATAATTGTGCGCGGTCGTTTACACGTGTAAAAAATAAAAATTAGTGGTGACAAAATTCTAGTTTTAATTTAAAAAAATAACAAAATCGCTTCATTGAGAGTAGCCGGACGATTGTAGAAAGAAAATGCCTTGTGTTTCAAATATGTATAAACTTAGATTAATCCTCTTAACACATTGACGGCCAAACGCACGTTTCAGGAATGCAATATTTATCAACACATCGCAATATCTGTCACCCCGTGCCATAAAAGAGAAGTAATTATGTTGCTTGTGCTATCTGAAATATTCGTTCGCACGGGGTGGATCTCTTAAAAAAATCTCCATTCTTAGCGATGCAGAAAAAATAATATCAGAGTTTAATGAAATTGTACCTACCTAAGTGTATTGTACCAAAAAAGTAAGAGTGAGTCATCATTATAGTACGGTTCGTTTAGTAGAGTGATAGAACAATGAAATATTGTAAAACTCTCTCGACCCATGCATAAAAACTATGCCGCTTACTGCCTTCATTGTGAAGCATCAGTGTATGACTAAGGCTGCGTTCCGAAACCGCACACTCCGTGTGATCTCGTGATTTCGGTGGAAAAGAAGTGGTGATGTCGTGTGCCCTCGGGTGTGATGTGTTTCTGAACGACGTTTTTGAGGTTCTGTTTTTTGGTTTTTTCATATCACATCGACTTCCTGTACTATTTCGCCAGGTGGTTTGGTGACACACCAGTGTGTGCCGCTGCGTGTTTCCGAACGACTCGCATGAGGGCACACCAGGTACACACGAGGATTTCAGAACGGCTAGTGTGAGTCAGTGTGCACGCGAGTGGTGTTTCAGAACGCAATATAGAAATTGCCAGAAGTGCACTGAGTCACATAATTATTGCAAAATTTTTCGCAACATTAGCGCCTTCTGGCGGTTTTTGTCTTCCGCTTAGCCTTCTGGAAATTTTTTCCCTACTTACTTGTACTATCTTCTATTCAGCAAATTTTCAGCTTTGCACCGAGTGACCTCTACCCCTACGTAGTCAGCTCTCCGCTATGAACTGTCTCTGAATATCACACTCGCCGTGGCAAAATAAGAAACATAATTGTGCATATAGTTCGTTATTATGGTTTGTTACGCCTACGTTCATACTGTTTATAGCATATACTTTTATTCTATACTGAGCATAAGTATAAAATCGGAATCGAACCATGCGTGCAAACATATTATATACTTCTGTCTTTTTTTAACTGGTGTATATCCAGGAGGGCAAAATAAGTACGAGGGATCCGGCTTAAGAAATTTCTAATTTGCCCCCTCCTGGGCCAAAAGCTAGGTACGCCCATGTTAACGTCATAGAAATAAAACCGGTCAAGTGTGAGTCGGACTCGCACACGAAGGGTTCCGTACACTATGTACTTTTTAAATACTTTTGTAAAAGAAACAAGAGAGGCGCTATAACAATATGTAACCAGTGGGAGTATGCAAGTAGTTCAAGAATTTCAAGGCGTAAAATTTTACATAATACACCCCGGCGTTTTTATATTATAAACACTTTTTTTACAAAATGTAGAATAAAATAATATAAAGTTTGATAAATATACCATTATATCAAATAACAACATTATGGCAAATATCTCTGTTGCGCATGCGCCGATTTCCCCAAAAAAATATACAAAACTTTAGAGAATATTAAACCATTATGAAAAATATACCATTATTATATAAAAACAATGTTATAGCACATACTCCTCTGCGCATGCGCCGCCTTTCCCCCTAAAACTTTTTACAAAACTTTCTTTTAAACCATTATGAAATATATACCTACTATTATTATATAAAACAACGTTATTGCATATATTTCTTTTGCGCATGCGCCAATTTTTCCTAAAAAATTTACAAAACTTTTGTAAACATAGATAGAATAATAAACCGTTATAAAAAGTATGCCGTTATTATATAAAAAACAGCCTTATAGTATATATTTCTTCTACGCATGCGCCGATTTTTTTCAAAAATTTATTTTACAAAACTCCTGTAAAACAAAATAATAAGCCTTTATGAAAAGTATACTATTATCTTATAAAAACAACATTATAATATATATATTTCTTTTGCGCTTGCGCCGACGTCTCTCAAAAACAATAGGCCTCTTCATATTTGCATATCAAACATCCTCCCAAAATTTGGTTTCATTCCGTTCATCCATGGTGTTGGAATGGTAAAAAATGTCAAAAATGACGTTTGCATCTGTCAAAGCAATATGTTCTTATAATTAAAATTAGTTATTCAAATCGTTAACTCAGAAGGCGTTGCATTTCTCAAAATACTAATGTCAAAAGACTGACTAATATTTGAAATGACATTCGTTTTTGAACAAATGCAATCTTTTTTTTAAGGCAGAACATACGCAATTTTTAAATTCCCATAGTACACTATGCAACAAACGAAGACAGACGATCCCCGTGTATGCTATGGATTAAACAAAATTGAATTTATACAATATATTTCTATATAAAACTGTATAAAAAAAGTGTTTCGACGAATTCTGTTATACAAAATCTATGTAAAATTTTCTCCTCTTTCGTTTAAGACAGGTCTCGAATCGATCCGATTTAAATTGAGTGAATTATAAGCAAAAAACTTAGTTTGCTCATCTTTTGGGAGTTTTGGGGGGTTTTTAATTATTTGTTGTTCTAGCGGCAATAGAAATACATACTCTGTGAAAATTTCAACTCTCTACCTATTACGGTTCTTGAGATACAGCCCGCTGACAGACAGACAGACGGACAGACGGACAGACGGACGGACAGCGGAGGCTTAGTAATAGGGTCCCGTTTGAGCACCCTTCGGGTACGGAACCCTAAAAACAAAGTATACAAGTACATCAACCAATGCTATCATCGGAGAAATTAGGGAATTACATCGAAGAAAGGACGCAGATATATTTTCGATACGCTTTGCTGCGTTCACTCACCGCACATTGAGTAGATAGGCAATGATTCATATAGTTTATTAATAGATAAGTATATGGAGCAGAAGACAATGATTAATTTAGTAAACTTCATCCGCGTGCATATAGCCTAAGCTGCTGAGCACGTTTCTCAAGTAAAAAAAAATTGGTTGTCTGTAAAGTCGGTTTACGGACGATAGTTTTACGTGATAACGTATTCCGTAATACATAACCTAAATTTATATAATAATTATAATAATTCGAATCTATGATATTGCATCTTTCGCTTCAAATTTAGGTAAATTTTATTAAGTAGAATAATAAAACACTATAAAAAGTATACTATTATTATATAAAAAACAACTATGGCATGTATCTCTTTTGCGCATGCGCCGATTTTCCCCAAAAAATTTACAAAAATTTCTAGTAAAAATAGATAGAGTAAAAACCGTTTTAAAAACTATATTATTATTATATAAAACATCATTATAAGAGATATATTCTTTTACGCATGCGCCGATGTTCCCCAAAAACAATAGGCCACTTCATATCAAACATCCTCCCAAAATTTGGTTTCAATCCTCTTATCCTTGGTGTCGGAATGATAAGAAATGTCAAAAGTGACGTTTGCAACTGTCAAAGTATTATGTTCTAATAATAATTAGTTATTCCAATACTTAACTTAGAAGGCGTTGCATTTCACAAAATACTAATGTCAAAAAATTGAATTAAACGTTAGAAATGCAGCCGTTTTCATGTTAAGACAAGACATACGTTCTCTTCTAATTTCCATGTACGGCAAACAAAGACGACCGACCGCGTCGCGCCATGCATTAGACAACATTGCATTTATACAGCTATTTTTCTATATAAATTTGTATAAAAAAACTGTTTAGGCAAATTCTGTTATACGAAATCTATGTAAAATGTTCTCCTCTTTCGTTTAAGACTGGTTTCAAACCGATCTGATTTAAATTGAGCGAGAAATTAGC
This sequence comes from Xanthostigma xanthostigma, assembly GCA_963575645.1. Classification (NCBI taxonomy): domain Eukaryota; kingdom Metazoa; phylum Arthropoda; class Insecta; order Raphidioptera; family Raphidiidae; genus Xanthostigma; species Xanthostigma xanthostigma. The sequence continues at coordinate 47,804,313 of OY754464.1, forward strand.
AAAAAGCACGCACAGGGTCAGGCGGAACGTTACGCGTTAGGAACGTTACGCGTTACGAACGTTACGCGTTAGGAACGTTACACTTTTTCGTGCATGCAGCCGGTGTTTTATCAATTTATAAGATTGGTGATTCATCAATTTATAAGACGTTATCACGTCAAAAAAAAAATTTAGTAAACTATTAAATATATGATATGACGCTTTGACAGAGAGAATAGCATAATATATATATATATTAATTAACTACCTATATGATCATTGCCTATCTACTCAATGTGCGGTGAGTGAACGCAGCAAAGCGTATCGAAAATATATCTGCGTCTCTTTCTTCGATGTAATTTCCTGATTTCTTTGATAATAGGATTGGTTGATATACTTGCATTCAATCTGAATAAAGTATCTTTGTTTCAAAAACTTTATCTTTTTCTATGACCTCCATACTATGACGTTAACATGGGCGTACCCCGCTTTTGGCCCAGGAGGGAGCAAATTAGAAATTTCTTAAGCCGGATCCCCGTGCTTGTTTTGCCCTCCTGGATACGTCAGTACTTACGGCGTAAAAAAGACAGAAGTATATGGAGAATAGAAACTTGAAGCATTTCACTTTTAGTCTGATCCAAGCCAATATGCCCTACCGTGCCTAAAAATTTTCACTTCAACATAATAAATAGCCACGGTGTTTATTAGATAGAAAAACTTGGCCCCCGCAAAAATTTTTTTTTTTTATTTTTTAATTTTCATTATTGCATATCGGTAGTTCATGGTTTGTTCTTGATTGTTCGCTATAAATATTTGTTTGTTCCTTAATTGTTTATTTAAAAATAATTAATTAAAAACGTACCGTTTGGTTGGCCCCCTCAATCGAAATTATTAATATTTTCTCTTATTATTAGTCCATAAATACAGATTAACGTTTGTTCTTCAATGATTTACGTTTGTTCCGACATTTAATTGCCTTTTTATTGCCTTTTTACGTTTGAATTGTCTCGCAGGGAAAGGGGAAGGGGCAAATGTGGAGTTTTTAAACAAACAATTCCGGGGTGAACGATAAAGGGGTATGCGAATTGTCTCGCAGTGAAACGGGAAGGGGCAAATGTGGAGTTTTTAAAAAAACAATTCCGGAGTGAACGATAAACGGGTATGCGAATTGTAATTCCGGAGTGAACGATAAAGGGGTATGCGAATTGTCTCGCAGTGAAACGGGAAGGGGCAAATGTGGAGTTTTTAAAAAACAATTCCGGGGTGAACGATAAACGGGTATGCGAATTGTAATTCCGGAGTGAACGATAAAGGGGTATGCGAATTGTCTCGCAGTGAAACGGGAAGGGGCAAATTTTGAGTTTAAAAAAAAAACAATTCCGGGGTGAACGATAAACGGGTATGCGAATTGTAATTCCGGAGTGAACGATAAAGGGGTATGCGAATTGTAATTCCGGGGTGAACGAAACGCAGCATGGAGCATGCGCAATGCAACTTTTTTTGAATTGTTATTCGCGTAAATAAAAATTGTAATTTAAACAATAAAAAGGCAATTAAATGTCGGAACAAACGTAAATTATTGAAGAACAAACGTTAATCTGTATTTATGGACTAATAATAAGAGAAAATATTAATAATTTCGATTGAGGGGGCCAACCAAACGGTACGTTTTTAATTAATTATTTTTAAATAAACAATTAAGGAACAAACAAATATTTATAGCGAACAATCAAGAACAAACCATGAACTAACGATATGCAATAATGAAAATTAAAAAATAAAAAAAAAATTTTTTGCGGGGGCCAAGTTTGGTGACCTATTTTTATTTGCTTTCTATTCTTTCGTCACTATGGCACTCATAGATATACCTATTATATATCTACGATGGTAATGCGATTATTTTGTATTTTTGGAATAATAGATTTGAATCATTCCAATAGATTAATATTTTTGCATTTTTAACCGACGAAAAACAAAAACGGAGGAGGTTCTCAAGTCGACGCGTATATTTTTTTTTTTTTTTTTTATTTTTTTTTTTTATGTATGACCACGCATAACTTTTTACAGAGTAGTCCGATTTTGATAAATATTTTTTTTGTTTGAAAGGGTATACCCCGAAGTTGGTCCCATATAAATTTCGTAAAAAAATTCCAACCCTAAGGGTAGGAAAACAGGGGATGATTGATTGTTCACTCACTGATTGTAATGTATGACCACACATAACTTTTTACAGAGTAGTCCGATTTTGATAATTATTTTTTTGTTTGAAAGGGTATACCCCGAAGCTGGTCCCATATAAATTTGGTAAAAAAATTCCAACCCTAAGGGTAGGAAAACAGGGGATGATTGATTGTTTACTCACTGATTGTAATGTATGACCGCACATAACTTTTTACAGAGTAGTCCGATTTTGATAATTATTTTTTTATTGGATAGGGTATACCTCGAGGTTGGTCTCATATAAATTTGGAAAAAAAATCCTACCCTAAGGGTGGGAAAATAGGGGTGATTTATTGTTCACTCACAGATTTTCATGCTGAGTTGTGTATTACAATTATAAATTATATAGCCACAAAAAATTATAAAATAAAAACTTTTTAACAAAAAAATTAAACCGCCGAAAAACTGAAAAGCAAAAAATAATAAATATTTTTATTTAACTAAGTTCTATTTAAGTAGTTGAACGTATGTGACAGTCTAGTATATCTAAGTAATTTTGAGTCGGCGTCAAACAATCAATGAACAAAGATCACTAAAAGAAATAACCAAACCAAATTAACAATGATACGTGAAATCTCCAGCGATAAACATTAACATTATAAAACATGCGCTCTCCATACGACCACTCGCAAAGACGTGTGCCCTCAGTGTGTGCCCGTTCGGGTTGCTCTGTCGCTGACATTAACTTCGTGAACTCTTAGAGATTTCCGGCGAAGGATTGTTGACGCCGACTCAAAATTACTTAGATATACTAGACTGTCACATACGTTCAACTACTTAAATAGAACTTAGTTAAATAAAAAGATTTATTATTTTTTGCTTTTCAGTTTTTCGGCGGTTTAATTTTTTTGTTAAAAAGTTTTTATTAGAATATCTCAATGAATTTGCAGGAGTATGCTTTATAGATATACGCATCTATGGTTTCAGTCAACCTGAAATATTTTGACAGCTGACAGATCTCTGGCTGACAGTGACAGTAATAACCTATAAATAAACGTTAAGTAAAATGTTTGGCGGAAATTTAAACCTTTATGAAATACACAAAAAAATAATAAATGATTACATATTAAATCGTCCAGGTGCCACAAAATTATTTAATCGTGATACATCTAAAGATAAACGTGACTTGGACATAATTCGTGAAAATCACAAATTTCTGTGGGATGAAGATTCGTCACCCCAAACTTGGGAAGGACGACTGGCAAAGAAATATTATGACAAATTGTTTAAAGAATATTGTATATGTGATTTAAGTAGATACAAAGAAAATAAGGTGCGTAATAAATCAAACAGAGAACTAAGTTATTATTGTACGGTTGCGATTATTTAAAACTAATATTAAAATTTGTAGGTTGCTCTGCGATGGCGCATTGAACGAGAAGTCGTAGCAGGTAGAGGCCAGTTCAGTTGTGCGAATAAATTATGTGATTCAAAAAATGAATTACGAACTTGGGAAGTTAATTTTGCATACGAGGAGCAGGGAGAAAAGAAAAACGCCCTTGTCAAACTTAGTAAGTATGAAATAATATAATTAGAATTATTGAAAATTGTTAGTATTCCGAATTTAAGTTTAATTAACCATTTCAATCGAATTTGGCACAATATACCTACAAAAAAATACATTATTTCGAAAGATTTTGTATCTGGTGAAATATCAAACTTCTTACATATAAATAAGGAAAAGAAACCAGTGAGGTTGAAGTAGGGTTTCATGCCATATTATGCTCCAGATACAATCGGGTCTGCAGAATGGTCCATCGCGAACGTCATTTCCGAAACTCACGCATATTTTTTTTTCAAGTTGTTAATATGAGTAGGTGTTTCCTGATGCCCATCTTGAGTGAAATCTAGATTCGTTCGGATAACTAGCGTGTACTTCAAATAATGCTCGAATGTTTGTATAATTAAAATTTTGCAGGATTGTGCCCAGATTGTTCGCGAAAATTAAATTACCATAGTAAAAAGCGGGAAATTAGAAGACTAAAATCAAAGAAATCGACTTTACATAAAAGCATAGGTTGCGTTAAAAGTGTCGATAAGGAAGGTACCTCTGAAGATAAACAAATGCCAGAGAGTAGTACGGACAAAGTTAATGAATCAAATGAATCTAATATAGAACTCACTGAAAGTGAAGAAAACTTATGGCAGAATAAGAAGCATACAGAAGAAAAATCTAGGGAGGAAGAGTTTGAAGATTATTTAGAAGCTTTGCTTCTGTGATCCTTTTGTATTTTAAGTATTTTTTGAATGAAATTTCTTAAATAAAAGAAAAGACATCTATAATTTGGACGGTCTCAGTGAAACAAAATCTAATCCAGGCATCGGCAACTTTTGTACACTCACGAGTAGGGATGCAAAATGATTTTAATATCGATAAATATATCGACACCAGACCGATATCGATAATATCGACCCTTTCAATATCGATATATAGGATGAAACCTAAATTTAAAAAATATATATGAGTTTGCGCGATAACGAATGACCTCCCTTTTTAGCAGAGTAAGTTTAACACACATCAGTTTATCCGAACAAATGACATTTTTTTTTTTTTATTTTTTGTCACATTTTCTCTCCGATATTTTTTATGCTATAATACTGATAATATCATATCTATCATATCGGAAATGTTAATATATCGATATTTTCGTTTTGATAATATCGGTTGACAGATATATCGTTGCAACTCTACTCGCGAGTCACACTGCTGATTTGTAAACGTTCTGTGGGCCATTCGAAATTAGAATATGGTCGGAGCGGACTAATGTATTTTCACCACCATCTATTTTCAACTGAGTTTACTCACGCATTTACAAGATTTTAATCTCTACTTCTCACACAAAGTGTCTTCCCTACACTGCTCAGTCAGTGGAAAAATACCTTTGACAACGTTTAACCTCAAATTAATAAAAGCTTTTTTATGATTGGTCTATGACTGCCACGAAGTGAGGATAAAGAAGTTGAAAATACAGAAGTCAACTAGTTCCGACGGGTTAAAAATACATGAGTTCTACTGTATGTATACGAAATCTATGATGTATACATAGATGCTGATGACGTAAGATATTGAGCGTCTATGATCTCCAATCTCTCCTCTCTATTGTATACTTGACCACAAATATTCAGTTTCACCTCAAAAATTTCGAAGTAATCTGAGGGAAGTGGGTCATAGGCTGCACGTGCCTACATTAATTTAATAATTAAATTTGTACTAATTAAAAAAATATATATTGTTTTTCAAACTTGATAAGTACAGTAAAAATCCAAGTTTGCCGAAATGTATCTGTAATTATGTAAATAAATGTTTATTGTTATACATCATTTTTATGTACTATGTGAATTATTTTCAACACTTTCACTGCCCGGCTAAAACTACCAATTTTGCACCCAGTAGAAATATACGTGAACAATAAGACAAATGACTGCAAGTAAACGGTAATACAAAATACATCAGACGCGGTCAGTAGTATTTCCAATCATGTTTACATTATGAGAATGTCAGATTGTGGCGCCATCATTAGTGTATCAAGAAAACTAAACATAAGGTTCGTCCAAACAGCCAGCAAACGGTTTCGAAACCGTCACCCACATGCGCAATAGCTAAAACGTGTTCTAAAATCTCCACTAACAGCTTCTTTTTACCGTTTGCTGGCTGCTTGGAACGAACTTATAAGTCATACCTAACATCCATAATTAATCCGTTTATAATGGCATCGTTTAGACTTTAGAACAACATCCCGGTTATATTGACCAAAATCATAGGTCCCAGCTGAATGCTATATGACCGCCTTATAAAAAACACTGCTTATTACGACATAGCTCATTAAATGACTACATTTAACTAATATCTTCGAAGAATTATCTGTTAGAACGACCAGCTGTATTGTAAATAATTTGAATAGGTAACAGTACCCACATCTGGCACAGGATAATGGTCAATGGCTAATAATTAAGGTCACAAAAGTAAACAAAAACGTGTCGAGTTTAGGGTCTCTTGTAAATCTTAGAAACAAAATGGACCCATTCTTCAACAAAAACTAAACGATTTTGCTCAGCGTTTTGGTGAAGATTTCGTTTGCTCGTCTAGTTGGATTTAACGTTTTCAGACTTAGTACGGTATAGTCGGCGGGAAAATGAGTGGTAAAGTTGCCAGTGTTATAGAAGAATGGATGTCGCAAAAGTGGCCTACGTTATACGAAGGCTACGGATCAGATGATATTTTTAACGCAGACGAACCGGACTTTTTTGCAATATGACACCAGACAGAACTTTAAAGCTCAAAGGAGAGAATTGTTCTGGTGGAAAAATGTCTTAGACTTTATGCCTCGAAAACATCACCGGTTGTTACGGCTATGGGTTTTTACGACCAAATAAGAGTAGTCCCTTCGATGTTGTTACAATAGATTTTGACTGTATATATATTATATATACAGTAAAACTATGTGAGAACTGGGTAAGCGAGAAAACTCTTTAAATAAGAGCAATTGCCATGTACCGTCTTTGAAACTCTCTAAAACCTCTATAAGTGAGAAACAGAAACCTCTATAAGAGAAAGACGTTTTTCACTCATGGACCTCTTTAACTGAGACTACTACTTACTCTATAAGCGATAGTCGAACGTATTAATAGTTCCTTGAAGTTTAATAATGAGTCATAAACAGCTGATCTAACATTGTTTTTGTATAGTTTTTATAGACCTCTATAAATGAGAAAGGCCACCCCTGTACTTCTGTAAGCTAGAAACTAGATCGCTGTCCCTTGAACTCTTGCTTCTCTAGGTTCGACTGTATATATTATACTAGCAGTCCCGTCCGGTTTCACCCGGGTGTAAAAGAACGAATGGGGAAGGGAGGAACATGAGTACACACATTTATCTTAGTTTACCGAGATGAATGTTGTCTAAATTTCATGATGATCGGAGTTACCGTTCAAAAGTTTTTGTCGATAAAAAGCAGTATTTATAGTTTTTTTAACTAATAATTTTTTTTTTAATTAATTGAATAAATTTTAAATAAATTTAAATGTAAGCCTTAGAAGAAAGCAATGTAGAAAATAAAAAAAAAAATAAATAAAAATATATTCGCCAACGTGGGGCTCGAACCCACAACCCTGATATTGACATTCACATGCTCTAAGCCATCCGGGGTTGTGTACTCACAACGCTAATATGAGTATATTTAGTTAGTGCATTTCACCTGAATAGAAGCTTATTTTTGAGATACATTTTGCAACATGTTTCATTAATGCTCCGCTCCTAATGGTCGTAGCGTGATATTATATAGCCTATAGCCTTCCTCGATAAATGGGCTATCCAACAAATTTTTTTTTTCAATTTGAACCGGTAGTTCCTGAGATAAGCGCGTTAAAACAAACAAACAAACTCTTCAGCTTTATATATTAGTATAGATATACACATTTTTTTAATCAGTAATAACGTGTACAGCGACCGGTCTATGTTCACAAGTCTAAATTATAAAGTGAGTATAATAGGTAATAGGTATATGTCACTAATAGAATGGATCTCTCTCTGCAGTCTGTGTGTCAGCTGTCTGTATATTGCTTCAAGAAAATACCTACATGAATATACCATAGTTCATTAGTTTAGTTTTGGTACGGCACCCACTATCGACTGTTTAATTTTCTTGGCACACGAACGATGGCACCACAACTTGACACAATTGAGAATTCGCAATGTGCTGGTCAAGTGAGATCGGGCAGTTGAGTGTTGAATTACAACTGGGAAAAAGCCATCAGTTTTGTGTTCATAATAATAAATTAATACGCTATGCAGTTTGGACTTTTCATTTTTTTTCCCTGTCTAGCTTGGAACACATTTTTTCTGACAAAAAAAAACTGAATCACAATTTAATCATAAGAACGGAACGTTTAATATGGTAAGAACAGTAAAATAGCTTTCATTTAATAGACGCTAATGACCTCAGTGGCAGAGCGTCAATAATCTACAATCTTACCCTCATTGATGTGTATTATGACATTGTTCAAAATATATTTCATACGTAATCTTTGTACTAGAACTAGTTATTGATGTCTTATTGTTTAATTACTCATTAATAGTGATGTGCCGGATCATTAAAAATGTATATCCGCGGATACGGATCTTCACTATCTTAGAGTACGCGGCGATAAATATTTCACATCGACCTTTGGAAAGAGACTAACTGTTATGGGAAAAAGTTATTGACCTCTTTAAGAGTTAACTCATTAGTATGGTACTCACTTCGATAAATGTTTGCAATATAAAGGTGCCAAATACGATTTAAAAAATAAAAAATAATCTGAATGGAATTTAACAAGTTTTCATTATTATCTAATCACCTATATATATAAAATTTCATCTATGAATTGAAAATTAATAAGGTAAAAGATCCGTAAAAGATCCTCCAAAAACTAACGGATATGGATCTTTCTTCTCCCTCGGATATCCGCGGATACGGATATCCGACAAATCACTACTTATTAACTGTCTTAACAAAACAAAATCATAACAAAAACAAAATATCGATTCATCAAAGATTGTCTCGATTTGTTTGTAATACATTTAATTGTAAAATTAAAAGAACCTTGATGGGACCAAATAATAAAAAAAAAATGGAAATAAACCAAAATATAGAATCCAATTCGTAGTTTCCATGCTAATCGTTATAAATTTAAACATAATACTTATTGGTAAATTATAAAAGTTAAGCGCTTGCCTATATTCTCCACATTACCTCTAAAAAAAAAAACTATTTAAAACAAACGAACTCTAAACTAGAAAATAACGATCCATCTTTATTTTCTGACAAGATCATTGACACAACGACACAAAATAGTACTGGACTGCGAGTGTATTATATGCATTCAAATGCGCAGGATAGACATATAATTCGAGGGATGTGTCTTTCAGTCCTTATTGACTGTTTACCAGTATCGAAATGGCTGTAAGCAGCCAGCTTCTCGATTTGTTTTCGTGTAATTGTTTTTGTTGGCATAAAATTGGAATTTACATTAAGAAGAAAGCACTATTTAGAAATATCACGGTTCTCTCATATTGTACTCGCAAGCAATTGCAAGGCACACATAAGTTACACGATTGTAACATACTTGTAAATTATTGTCAACATAAACTCTTTTCTAGCAGTTTCCCCACAAATCAATGAATTATAACAACAATGGTTAACGATTTTTTGACATTTCCTCAAAATCATTCCATCTCTGTCCGTGCCATTTGGTCCTCTCAGTCCAGACTCTGTGTAAGTATGAAAACGCAATTTCAGTAAGATTTCATTAAGACATTGACATGAAAATTTTAGGATAAACTTAGAAAAATTAATGGATTTGGTATATGTATAGAAAATCAAATTTTTTTCTAAATTTTCAAAAAAAAAAAGTGGATTAAAAACATACCAGATGAGTTAAAAGTCCCGGAACGGTTGAATATCTCGCATACTACGCATCATATCAAAAAAAAAAAAATACGTGTCAAATATTTTTCGCAAAACTATTTTTTGATACCACACATGACTCCCCACCCCCCACCCAGTTGGTGGGGGGAGGGGCAACTTTAAAATTTTAAATAGGAACCCCTATTTTTTATTTCAGATTCGGATTCTACGGGAAAAATTACATCAATTTTACTTTTTTTTCGATTCGCGACCAATGTCGCGGTAATCGCGAAAAACTTAAAAAATCAATAATTTCCGGAAAAGGATATTTAGCATATTACGCATAAAATCGAAAAACAAAAAAATACGTATCAAATATTTTTCGCAAAACTTTTTTGATACCACACATGACCCCCCACCCCCCAAGCAGTGTGTGGAGGGAGGGGAAACTTCGAAATTGTGAATGGAATGTCATCCATTATTGCGAAATTGGATTGATTTTTTTAAGTTTTTCGCGATTACCGCGACATCGGTCGCGAATCGAAAAAAACGATCGAAGTAAAATTGATGTAATTTTTCCCGTAGAATCCGAATCTGAAATAAAAAATTGGGGTTCCTATTTAAAATTTTAAAGTTGCCCCTCCCCCCACCAACTGGGCGGGGGGTGGGGAGTCATGTGTGGTATCAAAAAATAGTTTTGCGAAAAATATTTGACACGTATTTTTTTTTTTTATATGATGCGTAGTATGCGAGATATTCAACCGTTCCGGGACTTTTAACTCACCCGGTATAAGAAATTAATGCAAAATTAAAACAAGAACGAAATTTAGATAATGATGTCTAATTTAATAAAAATTAAGAACAAACTTTTTGATGATCTTAAAAATCAATTATCAAAACAGATCAGTTTTGAATTAAGTTATTAATGATTTTTTGCATTAAGTCTTTTGGTATTGAGTTACTTACAATATCTGATAATCGAATTAACAATTTATGTAAATGTAATGCTAAATCAACTCCTTGTAACTGTTTTTTAGTTCGTAAACTTAAACTATACATAGACTTATATACTTGGCCTAAATTTTCATCTTCTTTATTAGCTGATTTTATAGGTTTAGCAAATAACTTCGTTAAATTGAGCAAAACAAACTGCAAACGCTGTTCAACAAGGCTTATTAATCGCTTTTCATTAATTTGTTCTACATCAGTCGATTGTTCGGTTTCTTCACTTTTTTTATTTGAATTTTTATCACAAGTTTCATTTTCACTATTTTCCACACTTTCATTCGCTATAATACCTTTAGTTTGTTTACAGCTTTCTGAATTATCGTCCAAGCTTTCATGTTCAGAGATATATTTTAACATTGCTTTTGTGTTAAATAGTAAATATAAGGCCGTCAATAAATATTTGTGTTTTTTGGAAACTCCGTTGGACACTACAAAAAAAAAAAAAATTAACACCAAACAAATTAAAAAAAATATTAAGATTCTAAAAATTTTCTCAAACAATTTTCTTTAGAGAAATTAAAACCTGCATGCTATTTTATTTTTTCCGCGCTTTGTATAATAATTCAAAACAAAACGCATATTTATAGGTATGATCAGATAGTGTGAACTTCTGTGAAATTTAGACCTTCTCAAAAATTCCTAAATATTTTCTCCGCCACTTATTAATAAAATATAATTAAATTATAAAACTCACCATTGAATAACAGTTCATACAAGGCAACATATTCTAACATTATTCGTAGATATTCATAAGCTTCTTCTAGAAGCAACATTAGCTTTGTAGCCTGTTCATAATGAAGTTTACAAATCTGTACTAAATTTTTGGTACGCGTATCGTCTTCATATCTTTCTCGAAGAGTTTTATGGTACAACGACGCAAGCCTATGATGTATTTTCGCGCCTCTGTATTGATAAATAGGTTGCCGAGCTCCGGGTGTATCCATATCACAGTACCGTAACGCCTTATGAAGCATTTCACTTACGTCGCGCTCTAAATCCTGTTGTGACTGTAACAAACCATATACAGTACATTTTTTCGTTTATTTATAATTTATAATTATAAAGGCTAGTGTAGTTGGGTCTCATTTTTATGACATGACAACGACGTAATTTGGTTTAAAAGAAATTTAAGTATAAATATGGTGATTAGAAAGTTTAGAAGACCACTGTCAGTAATTTCGTTTTTTTTTGCGGAGTTTTTCGATTATCAGTGGCGCAAAAACTATTTTTTTAAATTATATTTTTAATATTTTGATTGCTGATAATAAACGTTAACATTTTAGAAGAGGTTTGCGCTTGGGGAGCTACAAGTGTATAATCTATCACTGAGTGAATCAAAGGTGAAATTGTTTTCTTACATTAATACGATCCCAAGTCACAGACGTCTTTTCTATATCGTCAGGAAAAAAAAGACGTCTGTGACTTGGGATCGTATTAATGTAAGAAAACAATTTCACCTTTGATTCACTCATAGCTCTCACTACAGTGATGGTTCATATCTAGCGTTAATTAATATAATTGGCACTCGCATGATGTGAAAAAAGCAGTTACCAATGCTATAAATATTAGAATGATAGTTTGATAGTTGTGTCACTGTGGTGTAATGTAACTCAGTCCGCCGCGAGAGTGGAAAGATTCAAGGTTCGTATCCCGACGGTGACATTGTTTGAAAAAAATAAACTAATTTTTCTATGTTGATAGCGTTGTAACAATGGGTGTTTCTTAACAATTGTAGCAAACAGTAGCTACTCTGTAATATATTATAATAATTACAACTGTAACTAAACTCATCTAAATAAATATTTATAATATGATCTTACTCGAGTTCTCATATTGGGATAGTCTTGCATGAGAGTCGCCATTGTATAAAGTGCCGTCGACAGTTCCCACATAACAGCGTCCCATATATCGGGATTGCGCTGCCTATTGCCGAGCACCGCCAACGCTAGCTGGTAACTAGACAGGGCTTTCTGATAGTAATGCTTCTCTTGTCCGGCCAGTTCGGATTGCTTCTCTACAGCGTCCGGAGCGCAGATGTGTGCGTTGGTGCGCATCAAACGACCCATGTTTGAATACAATAAAGACAAGTTCGCCTCATCATGCACCGTTTCAAATGAACGAATCTACAAAGCAATTGTTTCAAGTTTGCGGTAAATATTATTTTACATAAATTATATATAGAGTTCAAATCTTTGATTAACGCCTGATAATCTTCAAATAAATAAAATTGGTCGATAATTTTATTTATTTATATACAGAGTGTTTATGGTGTTGGGGTAGAAAGCGAAACTGGCAATAAATGGTTATAAATGAATCGTGCAGTGAAATTTTTTAGACAAATAATGATTAGTACAAAATTTTGGTACTCTGAAAGGATAAAAGACGTATTCGCTTGTTCAAAGTGGTTCTTTTTCTTCATTATTTTGTAGCTATATCAATAAACAGAGAAAAGTCGCTACATGATATTAATATTGATCATTCCATGTCAAATAGACTCTTTAAAATGAACCAAGGTCGATTTTTATAACTATAATTATTTTCAACATATTCAAAAAATAAACTTGGAAAATTCGAAAAATGATAAATTTTTGAATTTTGAAAAACTTTTGAAAAAACGTTTTTAATGTTTTTCCGTTGGTAAAACTTCATTATAGGACGAAAGAAAATTTCTGAGCAAATTTCATCCAAATCGGAAGGGGTCGATTCCAACTATCGGTCGATTTGACATGGAATGACCTTTATTAAGTTCTGCAGGTAATTCGGCTTTTTTTTTCATTCGTTCTAATCTGTCCTACAAAGAGTTAAACAATACAGTCATAGCAAATATCGAAATTTCCCTCTAACTTTACAATTATTTTAAAGCCCCTTCCATTTGCCAGACCCCAATAGCTCATTACTTACGCCAGCTTCTAGATATTGTGCAGCTTTGGTAAGCAGCGTTTGATAAACAACTATGTCTTGCAATCCAGTCGTTTTTAGATCCTCATTAAATGTCATTGCAGCTTTATTCATATACAGTGTTCCGAGTTCATTTTGAACGTTTCCGAGTCTTCTCATTAAGTTTTCACATTCTGCAACTGGTTCTGACGCGAGTGCCTGCTCGTAACATTTACAGCTGAGCAATAACAATTGTTCATTATTGTCAATTGATTTTGGAAGGAGATCATCCCACACTAAAATTAAATGAAAATTATATTCGTAACTCATATCAGTACATAGCAGGTGAAGCTATAATGATAACAAAGAGAACATTAATTTTATTTTTGTCCTACCCTCTAACAACAGCTTTCACATAAACTGAAATTGGTGACGCAGCTAGGCGGGCAAAATAACAGATGAAAAAGTAAAATTTCATCATTTTAATTAATTTATTATATTTCTGACTCTGTGATCTGCTGAACGTTGAACTCATGAGTCAACAGAATGAGTAGCGCACATCGATAAAGGCTTAAAGAGTACTTAAGTAGCGGTCAATTAGGTTTGCTGCTCGAGTGAAATGTCAGTCGAGAAAAATAAAAAATAAATGCTGAAAATACGACTGACAAGGACAAAAGCCGCTATTTTGTTGGGTGCAGGACAAAAAATAAAGTGCGTGTTAAGGGTGGAATGCGATATTGACTCGTGTAGCAAACTTCAATCTCGTCAAAATCGTCTTTATAAATTAAACTTTCATAAATGGTAGATTGGGTATACTGATGAGTATTTGGAAAGAATTTCGTGGCATAAGGATCGAAAATGAAGCAATACTGAGATTTTTTTAAACTTGCATTTAATACTAACGTTTCGATACGTTTTGTATCATCTTCAGAGTGTTCAAATGCTGAAGATGATACAAAACGTATCGAAACGTTAGTATTAAATGCAAGTTTAAAAAATCTCAGTATTGCTTCATTTTCGATCCTTATGCCACGGAATTCTTTCCAAATACTCATCATTAACTTCAATGGATCACAGTTACTCTATTTATTGAATAGAGTCAATCTTCATTGGGTATACTATTTATAAAAGTTTTATTTTGTGATTAATGATTCTCAAATCGGTTTCTTTCTAAAAAAATTCTTACTTTCGTGAGAACTGGAATCAACCGGATAATACTTATTTATTTCTTCCATAATTTCTCTATCTATGTCTGTCGCGAATTCATATTCCCTACGATACTTGTTAATTTCCGACCAGTGCTTTTCGATCATGCAAAAACAATCGCCTGCCCTTCCCAGTAAACAACTTTCCGATACGTGCTGACATGTGTAATTAGCATTTTTCACTATTTTTTGACACTTGACTAACGCTTCTATGTACCTCAAACTGTTTCCATAATTCTCCAACAGATATTCTTGTTCTGCTAGCGTCGCGTAAACCAGACAAGCTTTTTCGAATAGCAACGTTTTTAAATGTACCTTCCACGATGCATTATCACTCCGGTCAGGTTCCTGCCATGTAGGCATTGCTTCTGCTTTTTGTTTTGGCAAAAGAGCTTTCGGTACATCGTCTTCAACAACTTCATTTTTTTTTTGGACTTTTTTATTTCTATTACGTTTTCTAGACTTTTTGCTTTTATCTTCCTCCTTAACATTCTTGTTTAACTGTGAATACGGCATTGGAATTGCTTCGAATGGATTGGACATTTTCAAATTATCTTCGTCCGTTTTTTTTCTAACGGGTTCATCTGTGTTTGTTTGGCCACTGCTGTCGTTGGATGGAAAAAAATCTAAGCAATTCAATCCAGCGGCCACATGATGTAAAGCCATCTGACATCTTTCAATCACGGTGCCGAGAATCGGCGGTGGCGCTCTGTACTCATGACTTTCGTTGTCCGATTCATTCGCTTGGTTCAAATTCATAATCGCTATATCATTGTGGTTTGGTATTAGCAAATCAATATTTTCCTCGTCTGACAGATTAGAATCTAAACCCGGTGAATTTGGATTCGTATTTGCCGGTATATACAAATCCGAAAGCATATAATGTGAAGACGTAACAATTTGTGGATATTTCTCTTTCGGTAACAGATCAATGCAATTTTTCAGTAGCATTCTAATAGTTCCGGCTTGTATTTCTCCATCGGACGTATTTTTCATATTACGAGCGACTCTGTACAGAAGCATAGCTACGGGTACTGTAAAAGGATTTTGTCCTTTTTCATCCAAAACTCCTGAACAAAGCGAAGTCAAATCGTATAATTTCACAAAATCATCATTTTTCCCTTTAAATAGCCAATAGGTATGACCTGCTTTGGTAGCATTGGACTTAAGAAACGATAATATATTTTGTGCTATATCGCGTATCAGTTTTGGTGAAAACTTTGAATTTTCTAAATGGGGCAAGTCTTCTGTTTTGATAAACTCATATTTTTGTACAATTCCGTTTAAATGATAACACATAACAACTTCCGGTACATTTGACATTAAATTATCGAGCCAGTAATCTATACCTGTCAACACACTGATGGGTTTTTTCATATCATTTAATCTTAACGATATACACGGATGTGTTGAACCACCAAATATCGGCATATCAGTACCGATTAGCATTTGTATATTTTCGAAAGTCCAAAGCACGTTTCTATTAAATGTGTGATCTGTATTCGGATCTGGTACTTCTTCTTCGACATTAGGTTCGGGTAACGCGGGGCCCGATGCCGGTAAATCATCGATGTGCTCTGTTTCCTCAGTTACACTCTGTGCGTCATTGTCCGTTTCAATCAAACTATGATAAAGAAACTTGGACATGAGACTTTTTTGTTGCAGAGCATTTCTAGTTTTATTTTTAACAGACAGTGCTTTATCTTTATCGTTTAATGCTTTTTGTATATGTTCAAAGAAAAATTTTTTTAACCAATCCCACTCTGTTTCAGCTCTTCTCAATAAATATTTGTGTATATCAAAATCATCTATAAGTAATGTGTTTTCAATACGATGTACCATCATACTAACAGGACCGCGAGAATACGGTATCTTAAGTAGTGTTTTAATATTTTCTGCATCGGACACGACATCGACTTCTCCGACACAATCCGGAAACATATGGGCCATTCGAAAACTTGAAAAACCTGTTGAATGTGACAGAACATGTTGTAAGCCATAAGAATTTGCTGAGCTACTTAGCCAATTCGACGGTGGCAAGTTTAAATCCGTGTTGCACTGAAGGCGAGCGAAATTTGCAGGTGTTTGAACAGCGGAATATTTTACAACCGCAGTGGAATTTATATATTTAGGTTTCGAAAAGTTCTTAGTATCTTCCATGATTTGCGCCTCGCTATCTTTATCTTCCTACAAAAAATAATTTTAAAATTACCCTACGTACAAAATTTAGGTTAACGAATATCGCCGCCGACATAACCACACAAATTTTGACAAACGATCTCGTTTCGATTTATCAAAATGTGTACTCAATGACTATTGATAAAACAAATACCTTGTCCTGTATGTCACTCATTTTATATCTTATCTCTTTGTTTTTTAGTAAATTACCAAATTTACAAAATTAGGAACACTAAAGAAAAACGCATACTTTTTGACGTTGCTCAAGAACTCTAACTAACTCGTGGTGCAAGTCTAGAAAATTCTAGAAGTCAAAAAATTCTATTTTTTATTAGATGTTTTAATATCAACGATAAAATGTGTCATTGTTGTCAATTATCAATTTTATCAATAGAAATTTTAAGTAAAACACATTTAATATTATGGTACATATTAGCACAATGTTGTATATTATCATACTATCCAGTGAGATCAGTAGGTTAGTAATTACACCTAATTTATTATTTATTTTAATAGTAATCTAAACTTTAATTAGCAACATTTATTGGAAGCCAGTTATGTACCGATTTAATATATTTACCTATTTGTAATCTTTACTGTAATTATAGTAAAAATACCATTTTCCTGTTTTCAAACCTCAATGTCAACATTGTTTTTTAATTTTTTAGCAAACAATTTACATGTTTATGACGGTACAACGACTGCAGATATTATAGGTAATGATGTATTTTTTGAAATAGTTGATCCACCGGAACTGGAGTATACATATCGGATAAGGCCAGCGAGGGATTTTGGAGCAACATTCGTATGTATATTGTATACGTTGCATTATTTTTTAGGAAGGAAAAGATTTTCTTATTGTTATAATCGCAATTTGAAACAAAATTAAAATAGTATTATACGATCAAAACAGGAACATATATTCTCTCTGTTCTGGAATTACAATAGATTTTATTAATTACTGGCTCTATTTACCCAACGTTGCTTGATATGTGCCTATTAATCCAGTTGTCTATTTTTCACTGTTACGAAGAAAACAAGCGAAATTTATTGGCTACGCGCATTTTTAATCTAAATGAACTCGAAATAAATATGACTCACTGAAAAAGCCTTACTGATTTAGCGAGCCGAAAGACTTTCGCTCGCTATATATAATAGTTTACATTGTTTGTCTAAAGACCCTCAATGTAATATCCATGCACCGCAGCGGAAAATAGATTACCCACATGTCTATGGGGACTGGAAAAGGGGTGTATAGAACATTCGGCACCATATTTTCAGTACAGTGATAGTGACGGATCCTTAAATATTGTTTAAATAAACCTTGATTTTTGCAGAATAGCAGTTATACATTAAAAAATGTATTATTAGTACCAATGAGTCCTTTAAATGGATGCACGCCTCCTGACAATATCGATGATATAGAAGGAAACGTTGCACTAGCAGAAAGAGGGTATGCATTTTATGGTTTTTATCAGTTGATGTGTTTGTATATTTTAATAGTAAAAATACTATTTCAGTTGATTTTAGCGTGAATAACATAGTAGTCTATTTTTCGCTGCAGTGGAGCATTATCGATAATTTTCAATAGTTTCTAAATAGTGTAAAAACGACTTTAATAACTCTAATTTCTTAGTAAGTGACTGAGTCATTTAATAAATTACTGCACATCACAGGCTTTATTTTATAAACATTACAATGATTACATTACCAGTAGTTCTTATTTAGTTTAGGTACCTTTACCACAGACCAAAAAATAAAGTTAAAATAGTCACTAGGCAATCTAAAGACCTTAAATATTCAAAAACAAAGAAAAAACTGTTGAAAACTATACACAGCTTTCAGTAGTCAAAGACATCGATAATTATTATCGATAGTTCTCCACCTCTACTGAAGAGACAAAAAGGGTCATTGATGATTTTTGCATCAACGAAATCAAATCATAACCTGTGTCATGTCGACTAGTCGAAAAATCAGCTGATTTTATTAACAAGTTTACGTTAACTACAAAGAATGCTTTGTAGAACCAAAAACTGTATTTCGTATGTTTTAAATAACAAACACATCGGTGCCGTGGTTTTTGTGTCGCTTTCGTTTCACTTTTTGTTACTGATGATAAAGTAGTTGAATCGGTAAACTCATTAATTCTTACAACAAAAGCAGTTGATTCATTGACGAACGATTCATAGTCAACGCAAGTAGCTCATTGAATCAACGCCCACGTGAGATTCTTCCCATTAAATGTATGATGCATTGGATAAAATAAACGTCAGTTTTTCAGTTATATCTAATTCATCTCGCACAATTCCTCAAATTTTTTCTTAGCATTTTACACACATAACAGTTGAAAGCCGCTGACAAAATATTAACAAGCGAATTATCACTTCCAGCCAGTGTTCGTTTAAAAGTAAAACACTGCAGGCCGAAGCAGCCGGAGCACGAATAATTATTGTTACCGATCATGACAGTAACAGTGATGAAGATGTTATCGAAATGATGGATGACAATTCAATAGAAGAAGCACACATACCAGCCGGGTTTCTGGTAGGCAAGAATGGCTTTATGATATATTCGACACTACAAAAATTGAAAAGGAATTATGCAATAATAAATATACCTGTTAATTTGACATTTACACCTATAAATAAAATCAACCAACCGCCTTGGTTGTATTGGTGATACAATACAAAAAACAATTGTATTGACTTAAACAGTTTTTATTGGAAAACGTTCCTGGTAATTTATTTTAAATTTAAGTTGTTTAATTTATAATAGACGCTGTGTTATTAGGACGAAAACTCCAGACTTTGCCAAGAAACAAATACCAGAAAAAACTATTTTTTGATTTTTTCAAGTTTGGAATGTAATTATAGGTATAGGTACTGAAAATAAATACTGATATAAACAATCTGAAAAAGTTGTATTTTTATGAGTGACAATGTGACGAATGATAATAAATTTTATAATGTAAATATAATTGCAAATTCTATATCAAATAATTTTGAAAATGAAGTTTTTTAATACACATCGTCATAATAAGTTCATAGTGAAATGGTGAGAAGTACTTGGCAGTTGGCACACTTCGCTGCTTAATATGAAATAATAAAATATTTTAAACAAAAAAATTGAACCGACTTCACACTAAAAAGTAAAAAATAATTGCGTTTTGAAATGTTTTGGAGTCGGTGTCAGCCAAAATGAAATCTATTCCGAGAACTACACCGACTCCAAAACATTTCAATACGCAATTATTTTTTACTTTTTAGTGTGAAGTCGGTTCAATTTGTCTGTTAAAAATATTTTATTTTTCTCTTTTTAGTGTTAATCTAACACTAAAAATCGGTGAACATACATAAAAAACATTATGCGTGCCTTTGAAATTTGAGAGTTTCCCTCGATTTCTCCGGATTCCACCATCAGATCCTGACTTGGTTCTGATGGGACCACCTCTGAGGTACACTCTTTCGCAAAAGAACGAATGGGGAAGGGAGGGACATGAGTACGCACATTCATCTTAGTTTAGCGAGATGGATGTTGTGTCCAAATTTCATGATGATCAGTTACCGTTCAAAAGTTTTTGTCGTTAAAAAGCAGTAATTATACTTTTTAGTATAATAATACGTTAAGGTTAAGATGTTTGCCTCCCTTTTTAGAAAAAACCACACAATTTCTCCACATAAATTATTTTTACAGATAATTGCTTGCTCTACTGACATCGACAACAAAAAATTTATTATTGCTTTTGTTTTTGTAAATTAATTAATTAACAGCAACGCTGAACAACGCCTGCCATCTGACGGGCAACGCTGAACAACGTCACAGCAATGCTGCATGATGCCATCTGACGGCTTAGCTCAACGCTTTTGCTACTTGCGCCTCTATATGACAATTTTAGTAAAATATTTCTTCGATCTGTCATCTGAGCTTCATATTGTAATACAACATAAAAGAAGAACGCTATAAACAGTGTGCAAAATTAGAAACGAATTGAATACCTGTAATCATATTTAAAAAATAATTTAGTAAAGTGATAATTATTATACTTATTTAGTGCGAATAATTCGCACAGGTCACACTAGTAGATAATAAATTTCTTTTAAATCAATAATTACTGGAATTAATAAAATATAATTAATATTTAATTGAAAACACTGTAGGAAAATTATTTTTATATAGGTTCCTATAGTTATAACAGTTTTCAAATGAGTTATTAATTAGATTTATTAATTTTAATTAGTCGTAAATAAAAGTAAAATAAATTTAAATGTAAGAGAGTAATGTAGAAAATAAAAAAAAATTAAAAATTTGTTGGCCCAACGTGGGGCTTGAACCTACGACCCTGATATCAAGAGTCACATACTCTACTGAGTGAGCTATGTTGCGCTAGGCTAATATTTGTATATTTAGTTATGGCATTTCAGTAAATAGAAGCTCATTTTTGTGATACATTTTGCAACATTTTTCATTTATGCTCCGCTCGTATTGGTCGTAGCGTGATATATAGCCTATAGCCTTCCTCAATAGATGGGCTATCCAACAAAAAAAATTTTTTTCAATTTGAACCAGTAGTTCCTGAGATTAGCGCGTTCAAACAAACAAACAACTCTTCAGCTTTATATATTAGTATAGATCAGGGGTGGGCAAATCTTTTGATCGGCGGGCCACATAGGTGATGAAAATTTGACCGCGGGCCGGATGGCTGACGAAAATTTCTTCGCGGGCCAACAATTTGCAGAAAAAAAGATCCTCATTCTATTAAGGTCCTCACATTCCATTTTCCGCTACTATTTTTCTAAAATTTTCTAAAATGCTTCGCGGGCCGGATGAAAGTGCGCTGCGGGCCGCCATTTGCCCAGGCCTGGTATAGATATAGATGACGTGTTTGGAAAACACAAAATACAGGCTTTATTCAATCCAACCACAGAATACATCCATGAATAGTATTTGCATGAATACAACAGTTCGCGTTAGCACTTAGCACTCAACGCTGGGTTGCATAACCGTTTAAAATGCATTTTGAATTATTTTGAAGATCAAAAAAATAGAATATTGCTTCAAAATTATCAAAACTAAACTTTTAAAACTCAACTAAGTAAACTTGAGCCGACATATAATTGTGAACAGTTAATTATAGGCCAACAGATTACAAAGTCGACAATCTTAAGGTTTTGTTTTTTGTGCAAATTGCATATGTTATTCCCGATGTATATTTCTTGCATATAAAAAAATCTTTTTTAACCATTTTAATTTTGCCATATAGTTTTATGGGTTTTGCCGATCGGTTATAAAGATTGCGGATTTCAAGCGATTTCATGTTGTATACAAGTTTTAACCATGGGTGTACTTTGAAGTTGAAATGCTCCAAGCTATTTTTTGTCAGTGTTTAAATTTTAAAACGTACCTATTACCTAAACAAGGCTATAAATTCATTTTAATTATAGACAAACATTTTTAATAAGTACTTATTTCTATAAAAAAACGTTTTTAAATAGTGTTTTCGTTTCAAACGTGAACTTCAAATTGGAGGTTACGTGGGTAAGTACTTACTCTTTAAAATTTTGACTTCTAAAAAAATCATAAAATGTGTTATAATATATTGTCAACCTATATGAGAACGACTGTATACATTAATACGAAACACATATTAATTAATCAGTTTCTGAAATCAATAATCTTCTTATGAAAAACAAAAAAAAAATAAATAAATAAAATGCACAAGGTAGTTTGTGATTTTTAATTGTTGAAAATATTTAATAATATATTATGTACCTACTCACTATGTGTATGTTTTTTTTCAAAACCAAAATATGGTACAATTTAAATTTACAATTATAATAAACGAATTTTAAACAAATATCCTAACAATCGTAATTCTCTATGTGTTGACTAATGACTTGTGCGAGAGAGAGGTCATCAACATCAATTGTTGACTTGAGATATATTATTTCTAACAGAATATGTTTTAATCTAAAATAGGTAAGGCAACAACACAAGTTACCCAGGAAAACAAGATGGAAACTGAAGCTGATTCGGGTATGTTTAGTACCTACATAATTGTTTTTATCTATTTTAAAATTATGGCAGTTGGTTAAATTTGAAACGGTTGGGATTAGATAAGGCCAGCTCTTTCATAAACTCATTATTAACAGGGCCGAACTAACTTTGCCAACTTTAACAAACTTGCGGTCTAGATTGTTGACTTATGTAGAATCATTGTTTGCCTACAAACACCAGAATGGAGTCCATGACCCTCTTCGAATTTATTTATGAACCCCAGCTTAGGATAGACATGTCTATTGTCTACTCCTAAAAACATTGTTGTTTTTTGAAGTAATAACCAAAAACTTATTGATCTTTTATATGAATCTGTAATGTCCACTGAGGGAAAAAATTATTTTTATGAATATAAGTATATTAGATTGGTAATAAAAAAAGAGACCCAAAATCCACGTATTATACTAACACGCCCGATTGTTCGATGAAAAATAAAGTATTAATAAACAAAATAAAATAGTTAAAATGCGGCATAGTAGTAAAGCGCCATATAAAAAGATATTCACAATTTTATTCATATTATACATAGCATATATAGCAGTTACAGCCATCTTCGCGCGTATAAACGATTTATTTGTGAGACAGTTATAAAACTAAATACTAATTTCTCATTCAATTATGCTTAATAAAAAAGTAGGTAAGAAGTTTTTTGAGGTTTTTAAAACACAAATCAAAATTTAAGGTGCATGAGAAATTAATATTAGGTTTTATTGTTAGGCCGATAAGCCAATATCACACCATTTATATCGGCCGATACCGATATGATATCGGTATCGGTCAATCTCTAATAGTTACTTTAGATGTCCGCTGTTACTTGTAGTCAAAGTTATCAAAACGAAGCTTAAAATCAGCGGCAAATAGTCTTTTTCGATACATTGCATGAAAATACAACTATGTATAAGTATTGCATAAATTGATATGTTAGCGTTACATCGAAAAGTGAAACGTTGTATGTTTTCAATGGATCAATGTATATCGAATATCCCTAGTTTAAACCATTGCCATAGTTAATAAAGTTACAAAAAGTTATTGTATCATGTATACACTATACATATAGCAACGAAACAATATGTTGATCGATGTTGACAGTTTGTGTGGCAGAGAATTTTTGTATGTAAATAAGTAATGTTTTTTTCGTTAACGAAATAATTTTAAAGTGTGACCAAAAAAAGTTAAGAACACGGTGTATTTTTTATATTATTTTAGAAATAATGAAAGAAGAAGTGGCGGCGCTTATTTTCGACATGTGCGATTCAGAAAAAAATGGTGTTGTTCAGAGTTCAAGTTTAATTGAGCAAATTCGAACATATTTCAACGAAATGTAAGTTCAAATTGACATTCATTCATTCTAAATATAAAACGTTTTACTCTGACTCCACGTTGTTTTTGAATTAGGAATAAACTGGCTAATTCGACTTAAGCATTCTTTAAATTAAGTCTCATTAAAAACCGATAATTATATGTAGAATGTAGATACAAGTTTTCCGCTTCGACTTCGTCCTAGTAGATTTTGGTAGGGCACTGAAATTGTCAAAAGTAATAAATTTCTTATACTTATAGGTATATCATTTTACTGTAGATTTCTTATAGTTTAGCCATCGTACACCAATTTACCTTAGAAATCGTGTGCGTGGGATCTCTGACTTACTTTATATTTTTGCTCACTGCTTACCTTTTGTTGTAACTTAATAAATATATAGCCTATGTTACTCAGGAATAAGTAGACTTTTAACATATTTATACTTAATACTTCTGTATTGCTAGTTCCCCTTAAGTGGAAGTGTTGCCCACCAAGAGAGACAGCAACTGCATACTTCTATCTCAATTATTTATACTCGATTCTTTATGCGCAGGCGTTGCGACTGTAGTAGGGAAGTGGGCAAGTGCATGCTCCAGTCTCGGACATGCGCGTAACATTTGAGGTCTAAATGACGGAGACAGACGTATGTATGTTTGCATGGTTGGGACGTCATCCTTTTCCAGACCCCTACTAGCAAAATAGAAGTATTAAGTATATGAGTTTTAAATATTTTTTTTAACCGACCAAGTAGTTCCTGAGATTATTCATGACAAACAGACATAAGTGTATTCCAAGTAGCCAGCAAACGGACACGAAACTGTCGCCGTCATGCGCATGTAGCTAAAACGTGTTCTAAAATCATATATTTAATAGCCTCTATATTGCTAGCAAGGATCGGAAGAAAGACTTAAACACTACGGTGCAGACATTTATACGTCTGTCTCACTTATACTCTGAGTCTCATGCGCATGTCCGTGATGCGCGTCAGTTTGCAAATGGAACTAAGCTGTGAAAGGGAAGTGACTTGCTCTGTAGTCTATACCGTATCTTTAATAACTTCTATATTGCTAGTGACCGTAAGTGGAAGCGTGGTCCATGAAGTGAGACGGCAAATTATTCTTTTTTATCTCTTTCTTTTTACTTTACCCGTTGTGCGCAACTGTCGCGTCTGTAGTGGATAGTGGGGTAATTAGTAAGTGCAATTGAGCAAGCCACCTCGTTTTCACAGCTTAGTTAGCTCCATGTGCAAACCGACACTGCAACTGACGCGCATCCATTCACGGACATGTGCATAAGGCTCAGTGTATAATAAAAGAGACAGACGTATATGTCTGCACCGTGGTGTTTAAGTCTTTCTCCCGATCTTTGCGAGCAATATATAGGCCATAGGGTATTAAATATATGCTATAGCCTATACTTACTAATTGCCCTACTACAGACACGACACTTGTGCACAACGGGTCAAGTAAAAAGAAAGAGATAGAAAACAGTAATTTGCTGTCTCACTTATGGGCCACGCTTCCACTTACGGCCACTAGTAATATAGAAGTTATTAAATATATGTCCAAAACCCTTAGAGGAAATATCTATGTCCAAAATTGATATTAGTATGTTCTCTGGCTGCTTGGAACATACCTATAGAAACTTCTGTTCTTTGTAATATGTAGTACCTATTGATTGATATCTATATAAAATTTTAATCTTAGATCCGAACTCGATGTTCTTAGAAATATGTTGGATCCTAAGGGGATAGACGTGGCAATTACAAGGGACTCATTTTCCGAAAATTTTAAATTATGGATACATAGACAAAATCAAAATGATCTGGATAGTTCTGCAAATTCATCAAAATCTCCAAAAAATTCTCAAAGGTAATGATAAACTTTGAAATCGATAAAACTGTCGTAATAGTATAATTTTCGCTGCAGTAAAGAAAAAATAAAAGACTCGGGTCACAGTGCCAAAACCCTGCCGACAATATAGTGTATTTGCTATTTGCTAATACAGACATTACGGTTTTATTATGTTAACTAAATTTGTGTTCAGACAAAATACAAAATTTAAACCCATAAATCATAATACATCGCCTAAATATTTTTTAAATTGCAATATTATTGTCAGTTCAACATCTGCACCAAGTTAAATACACCCGTCAGTTAGTAAATCCGTATTCTCAAACTAGTGTTTTCATTAAATTTGTAAGTTTGGTTCTGTCGAATCGATTTTATTAAAATTTTAGCAGCATGTCTTATTCCTTAGTAAAAAGTTAGATTTCAATTTTGGAACGTTTCTGATAATTTTTTCTGTATTTTTGGGCTCTCAAAGATTTTTCAAGCCCTAAAAGTTAAAACCACCATTAAATAGGCTCGATTGAACCAATTTTAAAAAGGTTTCGTTTAATGGTGGAATTCAACATGTAGACCAAATTTTATTGAATTAAATTGATTGTTTTTTTTTCGAGAGTTATCATGTAGTCGCGTCAATGAAGCAAAAACAGTTCCGATTTTTATGATTTTTTTTTTAATTTAGTTTTTTTATATTATTGAAAATCAGAAACATTTTGGGGCGGGGAACGAATTATTTATATTGTTTAAGGGGCTAGGGGCAGTCAGACATGAAAAATTAAAAAAAAAACATTTTTTTGACAAAATTCAATTTACTTTATAAAGCTAATAATATTTCAACTTGACTTCACTAAATTTTCAAATAAAAGAAAAATAATTTTGGACAAAGTTATAGCCATCTTATGAACTCCTCTCACAAGTAGGTAATGCTTTGCGGTGACCATCATAACTTTGTGCTGGTTCATCCAAAATCGATAAACAAAGAAAAGTCTTTAGCTTAATAGTAAATCTAGGACTTAATCGAAGATTTTTTTTGAAAATTAATAAAATTGCGGCATCTAAAAGCGTACACCCAAATTTGCAAGGACAGATTGTTATAAAAGCCGAAGTTTTCAACCAAAACAAAAATCCTTTGATCAAGTCCTTGTTTTTTATGCCTTCAATAGGCTGTAAAAATTTCATTTAAATCCATCAAGTGGTTCTTTAATTTCAGTGGTCACAGACTTTTCAAAATCCTGACTATCCCTAACCCCTTAAATAATATCTATTAGTCCAGTGAATAAAGAAGTTGTAGAGTGCGTGAGCAGGTCACTAAGCGATTTCTTCAGAAACTTGTTCAGGGTCCTTAGGGTGTAAATATACCAAAAGTCCTGACGTTTAGGAGGTGTGCCGGAGGGAGGGAAGCAACAAGAAGGTACCACTTTTGGGGTTTCAGCTTAGGACTCAAAAACGGTACGTCGCATGGGAAAAAAATCTTATGTCAAATTAAAGCTCATAAAATTTTATGCAGCTTTTGTTCTATACACTTTTTTCAAATACTCAACCGTTCTGGAGCTACACGCCCCAGAAAAGTGAAAGCTTTCGAAAAAAAAACTTTTACCATATATTTTTCATCAAACATTCCTTCATGTCGTCTTAACTATTCATCTGAAAAAAAATTTATAAAGATGGAGTTGTAAAGAATTTAATTACCTTCAAGAATATATATACTTTAATATATTCAGTGGGTTGCGTCGTAGCTGGGACCTACTTATTCCAAAACCTGCATTTTGGAAGAAAGACAAACAAACAAATATCAAAATTGACAGAGGTTAATGGGTGAACATTTATTGTTAATTGATGGGCCCATTTAACGAATATAGAGGGAACATCCACCCAAAGATTCTGGCAACGTTGATATGTTAGAAAAGAAATGAAAACAACCACTACAAAGTATAAAACAAAGTCGCTGTCTGCGTCTGCCTGTTTCTCCGCTTACTTCTTCTAAACCAGGTTCCGAATTTTGAAACGGTTTTCACTAATAGAAAGAGCGATAAACGAGGAAGGTTTTTCAATTAACTGTATAAAAATGCCTAAGGACCGATTTTATAGACAGTCAAATTTTCAATGAGAGCATGAATTGTAAAATTCATTTTTTTTCCCTAAAATTCAATGCTTTTTATATTTTTTCTATCAATTTTAAGTTTATGACATTCACAATTTGATTTTTTTTTATAAACTTAACATGACAGAGGTAGATAATATTAGAATTTGACTGCTGTCATTGGCAAGAAATGCTTAGGGCATCAAGGAGTCTTAATCCTGCACTGTATATAGCAAATACACTAACAGTGCCCGTTCGTTGCATCACTTATTGCATGTCAACTGCAGCTATTTATGACACGTCCACTGGAGAGCTTTGAAAATAATGGTGAAAAAAATTTGGGGTACACCTATGTACCTGGTCGAGTTAATACATTTTTAATAATTAATCACATATTATCGAATTATGTATGTAATGTATTGAATAATCGTTATAATATGATGAATGCTCTACAGGGCCGATATAATGTAATGATTTTGACACTTTTAGGAAAAGTGTATCGCCTTTGGCACATGATTTGAATAGTTCGGAGCCTTTACTAAGAGAGTCGGCTCCCAAAAGAGCACTGAAGCAGCAAGTACCACAAAAAAAAATTAGACAGCAGCTTCAGTTTTGTACACCATATAAAAAAAGAGAAGGATATTCAGGTGATTTCTTGGATGTTTCAAATGACTCCATTATTAGTTCTAATAACAATGATGCTACAATAGGTAAGGAACTATTTATCTATTTTAAACCTAACTACCTATAGCTGTCATTAATCATTATAAATTCAAAATGACGGAACCCAGTTATGGTGAACGGATTTGAATGAATTTTTTTAACATCCCGCTTTAAAAAAAAAAAAAAAAATTT
Source organism: Xanthostigma xanthostigma (assembly GCA_963575645.1). Lineage (NCBI taxonomy): Eukaryota > Metazoa > Arthropoda > Insecta > Raphidioptera > Raphidiidae > Xanthostigma > Xanthostigma xanthostigma. The sequence continues at coordinate 47,833,301 of OY754464.1, forward strand.
TTTTTCAAAAATCGGGAAGTTATTGGTTTCACCCCGATTTTCGAAAATCGAGTTTTCGCCAGATCTCGACGTTTTGAGGTCCTAGGAAGCTATTGAAACTATTTTGGCGATGATGTCCGTAGAGCTGTATGTGTGTGTGTGTGGGGGGGTGTGTGTGTGTGGGGGGGTGTGTGTGTGTGTGTGTGTATGTTTGTAAACCTTTTATATCTTTTGAACGGAGTGTCCGACTGAAACGCGGTTTGCGGCATCTGACGTGATCTTGGTGAACTTAGACTTTCTGAAAATTTGAAACGATTCGGCCCAAAAAAATTTGAGAAATCTTAAAAAAACAAGTTTCAAAAATTTTTAAAAATTTGTTTTTGTAAAATATTTTCTAAACTACTAACCCGATTTATTCCAAAATCTAATCAGCTCTTCTCCTTAACAAACTGCGTCGATTTCTGCAAACCGCATCAAAATCGGTTCATTTGTTCACGAGATACCGTGAACGAAAAAATCGTAAAAAAGTGTTTTTTTAAAATGACTCTTAAAATTGTTATCAGATCGATTTTTTTGTAATAAATTACTTTCTTAGGCTAAAAAAACTGCGTCGATCGCCGCAAACCAGATCAAAATTGGTTCATTTTTTCATGAGATAACGTGAACGAAAAATTAGGAAAAAAGTAATTTTTTATAATTACTCGTAAAATTCTTATCAAACCGATTTTTTTGTAATGATTTACTTTCTTAGGTTAAAAAAACTGCGTCTATCGCTGCAAACCGCATCAAAATCGGCTTATTTGTTCATGAGATATCGTGAACGAAAATTTCGTAACAGTGTTTTTTTTTGAGCTCGAAGAGCTAAAAAATATACTTCTTGCTATATTTTATATATTTTTGAGCGTTTTGAACTCGAAAATAGCGGGAAGTTACAGGGATGGCCTGCAGGGTCAAACTTCTTTTCAAATTTTTTTTATTGGATTACTTATGCCATAAACTAAAAAGTTTACCCATTTAAAATTGCCGCAATTTTGGAAATCCATAAAGAAGGAGGGTCAATAGGACCGGTTTTTTGATCCGCTTTATTTTTGAGCAAACAAATTGGTTTTTTTCTTTTTAATATCTACTAACAATAATAAGTCAATTTTACATAAACTGACCACCCTCAAGTCTCCCTAGTATCCCTGACATGGGTTAAAGGGGGTGATTTTACTATTAATTTGTGCGCGGTGCACATAAATACAAAAATATTTAAACTTGATCAGTAGATTGGGCCAGGGTATCTTAGGGATCTTGGGGTGGCTGATTCCGAATCTGAGGTCCGTTGACCTCTATCACATCCGGTTCAAGGTCATTTAAAGGTCACGTTGAGAAAAAGTTTATACATAAATACAAAATATATTATTTATATACCGGTCACATTCGTGGTAAATCTGGTGTTTCCATTTCATTGGATAAGACTTACTTTTTTTTAGAATCACTTGAAGAAAAAATTAACGATTATCATTATGAAAATGTGAAATTCTCTGTTGAAATAACTGAACTGCAGCTTCAATTAGCGATATCAGAAGAAACTAATACCAAATTACAGAAAGATTTAGATCAAGCTCTTCACAAACTTCAATTGTAAGTAATGCAGCTAACTGAAATACCTATATACATATTATTTTTTGTAATACGTTCACTGAAAGTGATGCGTTTCATACGTGTTTTCGAAGACGAAAGTTAACAATATTATTGTAGAAGTCGAATATTCGCAGACTGAAAGTAAAGTGTTTTCGTCTTTTGGGACTTGAGCAATGCTTGAAACCGTCATCCTATGCAATGATTGTAAAACTACTTCCGCCAAATCCACAATGTCGATTTATTTACAGTGATGTTTTATAGTTGACTGCAAAATTATGTGTATAATGCCTTGTTGAAATTTCAATGCATTTGTTACAAAAATTGGCTAATGCGACTCGTGCGATTGTTATTTTAATGGGGAAAATAGTATATATCACCACAAGGGTTGAAAGTTTGATATTGATATATTATACTGTATACTATTTTTCTTCATACCTCGATTGTAAGGACGCTTATTAAATACATTACTTATTATTTACATAAAAACACAGATAAATTCCAAGCCAACAGCTTTGAGGTTATACGTAAAAACACGAATGGCAGCTTTTCGCGACTATTAGCTAAAGTGTAATAAGGTTGCTATGGAAACGACTTCTAAACAACAGTTGATAGGTTTTTTTTTCATTGTCGCTCGAACGTACGTACTACCCGCATCAGTGCGTGTAATCCCACCAATGCGTAAATGTTAGACTTTCTGTCTTACAGTTGATGCTGAAAGTATATACACTTTCGATCGAAGTGTGAAGAAAATTAGATTTTCACTTCGGAAAAATTCTCCCCTACATTATTCCTTGTGAAACGTGTTTGGGAAGGTGTGTAGAACAAAATATCAAAATGCCACCGCGATTTTTCCTGCAAAATTTTTTATTAAACAATCTAAGCGCAAAAATATGGTTTTTAATTAATAACTTTTGAAATAAATTTTTTAGAAAAAAATGAATAGCGCCATTGGAAAAAACGAAAAATTCCACGAAGGAAACATGTGTAACATGTATTTTTCACATGAAATTCGAGCTAGCAGAAATTTGTTAACTAAGATCACATTGGAATAGTCTTGAGGGAGCGCGCGCGCTGTACAAAAATGGCTGTAACTTTTGACTGGGACAAGCAAATGATATGAAATCAATTGCAGATGAAAAAGTATCATTTTCTTGAAGTATTACGTGTGTTCCAAATTTTTTTAAGTAGGTACTTTAACAATTATATATAATATGTAGCTCTACATTGGAATACTGCGTAGGTTTTCAATTATTTGACAAAATTCGATGAACTAACAATTTGCCGAAAAAACTGAAGGTGGCATTTTTGTTAACAAAATTTGGAGGATAATAAAAATATGTAGGGGAAAATTATTCCGAAGATAAGGCCTGCTTTCGGTTAATTTCACTCCACTAATTGTCACCATTGCTTTGTTTGGGCGGCAAAACTCACACTCGTCACAAACGTCAATATTCTGGCTCTGTCCTTTTAAGGTTGTTCGATCGGTGCGTTGTGAGTCATAATAAAATCTAATTTTTTTTTGTTACTAAAACGAAAAATATGAACATGTAAATTATTAACTTAAATTTAGATGTTACTTAAGACCACTTATAATCAAATTTATTTATTTATTAATTAACAATAATAAAACAATTCTTCAATAAATAAAATTATCGACCAATTTTTCAGCGATAATGCGAAAACAATCATTTAGAATATAGAAACTGACCAATTTATAACAAATGAAATCTGACAAATTTATTAACAAAAATTGTCAGCCAGACAAATTTTTTCAAAAATGGTACATTATTTACTACAAATTGTATAAATTTCAAGCAGGTGTTTTGGAAAAAAAATCATGTTTTCAAAAATTCATAAAAAATAACAATTAACAAATTTTTACTAGTCTGGCGAGCGTAACATGTTTCTTACATGTTTTTCAGCCATTTTCACTTTATAATTTTGAGGTGTTCGTAGGGGTAACTTTTTCTGTCATGGGAGCTTGGACTATTATATACCTAAACATTCCAAAATTCTTTTTGAGCTTATTTGAAATCAGAATAAAGTCATTTAACCATTAATATAACATTAAACAACTGTTTTGTTTTTGTTTCATGTTTAGACTTGGTGTGCTCATTATGTAGGTTTCTCTCTAAAAATCGTTTCTCTCTTGCAAATTGCTGTAAAAAACGTGTTAGCGGTTACTGTCCACAAACTTATGACACGCGCATTTGCGTAAAAGCGTTCGCATGCAAATGCGCATGCGTCGTCAGTTTGCCGACGGTTTGGGATCATAATGCGAACAAAGCTATTGACTCAATATAATTCACAATATGTGACAGAACTTGTACCAATTTAATAGTTTGCTATATAATGGTAAAAAAATTAGATATGTGTTAAATAATAATTATATGAAAAACATTTGTATAACTGTAAATTTGGAATTTAAAAGAGATAGTCCGAACACAGTGGGTGCGACAAAGAAGGGTGATGTGAAACCACTCGTGAAATGTTTTTTTGTTTTCGAATTGTCAGCCCTAGGTATTATTTGCACTTTGAACCATTTTTAGAGGGAGAGACAATGAGTGCATCATGCAATATCTTCACCATGACTTGAAACAATGTAAAAATGCGAGATACGGGTCCTGCATCCCATCCCTTGATATGCTTTCGTTAAGTAAAATCATAACGATTATAAATTAAATTTTAGAAAACAACAGCATTACGATGAGATACAGAAAAATGTTGATGCACTTAGAGAGGCAGGAAATAATAAAAAACAAGAAATTGAAAAACTAGAGGCGTATACGGTGAAATTGCGAAAAGAAAACAAAAAACTTTCTGATAAAGTTAATGAAATCACATCTGAGGTATTTTTATCAAAAATTGAAAGTATAGCGTATTTAAGTTGTACGGGTGAGTCGTGTTTGTGCAATATCACCATTCAGCAACAAGTTACATGCATATAAATTTCACTTTAACTTCGCGCAAAGGGTGCATGCGCCCATTTTTCCTAATGACGTTAGTAGTCAAGCGTCCTATTAATATCTGTTAAATATGCGCCGAGTACTCATTTATTACTCGGTACTCAACAACTTTTTAGTACTCGTACTCGTCTGAATAACTTGATTTAAGTGATGAGTTTTCGGCTAAGGCATTGTGGTGTAAAATTTTTTTTATTGTACATTTCAATGTCTTCAATTTCGTAATAATATCTCCAGGATTGCGATTTCTTGCGCCCATTCATTTTTCGAACAATCGCTCTAAACAGTAAACACAATCTTACCAGTAAATTTCAGTTTTTTTTTTTTTCACTAAAAAAACAGTTTTTTAAATGATTTAGCGCGTCCGTGTATAATTAGTAAGCCAGATAACAAGTGACTGACGAGGAATCTCTGTCAGGGATGCGGACGAGGAGGCACCGTTTGCTCGTCAGCCGCACATCGCGATCGTGTATAAACGTGCTTTCGCGCCCCAAGCCTACATAAACTGAGCCGAGTAATTCGGCAGGGTACTCGGCTCGGTAAACATAAAAAACCGAGTTACACTCGGTATAACTTGCATTTGACGCGTCTCGAATATCTTTCGATATATTTGACTCACTCGCACAGCTATACTGTCGCGCAGTTGTTTAGATATTGGTTTTATTGTAGAAACAAAATTTAACTGAGTGTTTTGAGGAAACTAGAGGCAAGGTCGTAGAGTTAAGCAAGAAGCTAGTAACAGCACGTGATTTAGAGAAGGAGCTTAATATAACACTGGCTGAACATCGAACAGCGCTCGAAGACATTACAGCCAAATACAAGGAACTAGAACAAAAAATAGAAGACTATGTTAATATTATAGAGGTTTGTTTTCAGATTTGTCTTTGCCTGTATGGTCAGTTATCGTTTTCAAAAAATTTAATACGCATAAATTGAACAAAAAAAATTATTTTTTTACTTTCCCATATGTAAAATATCAGAGTTGCAGACGATAATTTTTGCAACGTTTCGTAGATTGTTTGTCTACTTCTTCAGGCATGTTTATAGGTTAGCATCATTGTCTGAAGAAGTAGACAAACAATTTTCAAGTTCATGTTTCCATTATTCTACTATTCGTTTATTATATGGGCGATATTAATTCTAAAATATTTGGAAAAAGTTTCTAGATATAAGATGTTAAATACATAAGCAGTTTAAAACAAATATCGTTTCAACTGATCGACTATTTTTCGAGCAAAATCGATTTAAAATTCTACAATGCTTTTCTTATGGGGAAATACTTATGTGTAGATACAATCTAAGGTCATTGTTAATTTAGATTTTTTGACAATGCTTTCTGCAATTCAGCAAAAGATTCGAAGATAAAATATTTAAGTACGAGCACGGTACTAAAAAAAAACTTGATTCTTTTTTTATGTGAAGTTTAAATACGTCTAAACAAATTCTGAAAATTTGAGGGGGGTTAACCGATTATTTAAATAAATAATTTACTTTAAAAGTAAGCCAAAGCGACGGATCCGCGACATGTTTTAATAATTTTCATCCAAATTTGTTGAAGAAAATGAAAAAAAAATATCTAATTGTTATTATTAAAATAATAATTACTATTATTAAAATTAAAAAAATAAATAACCATAGTGCCCGACTAGATTAAAAGATATTTAATAAAAAAAGATCAGCTTTCCCGGAAAATTAGCTTGCGTTTGGTTTGCAGTATTGCTGGTTTGTTTCAGAGATAATAAACGCAAGCTAATTTTCCTGAAAAGCTGATCGTTTTTATTAAATATCTTTGAATCTATTCGGGAACCACGGTTTATTTGGGTGAATTAACCCTCCTTAAATTTTCAGAATTTGTTTAGGCGTATTTAAAATTCATATAAAAAAATAATCAACCCTTTTTTCTTTGATACCGTGCTCGTACTTCCTTAATTATTATAAAAAAATAATTTAAAAAAATTAATTAACTATTAATAAAAAAATTAATTTGCCAATGTAATATTAACAAATTAATTTTTTTATTCGAAAAAATTACAGCTTATTTAGGGCATACAAAGGTAAGTCTCCTGAAAATTTCATGAAAAGAGAATCATTTTTGCAGGAGAAAAAAATTAAAAACGAAAAACACGGTTTTTTCGATATTTCTCTGAATCTTTGAGGTTATGTGCAAAAATTATATTCATAAAAGTTGTAGATCCTTTTAATACCTACAACATTGCCATACGACATTTTTTGATTGGAAGTCAACTTTCGCCGGGAATAACGAAAAACCGCGTTTGGCCCCTAAAACACGCCCCCCGGCCCTTTACGCATTTGAATTTTTGATTTCTGTATTTCTGACGGCAGTTTCTTCCCTTCCTCATCATTTTGTCCCTTTTTCACTTGATTTTGGGCTAACTCTGCACTGGTCTACTAAGATACAAAACATCCTAGAAACCAGATATATCCAAGCTCTGTGAACAATATAGGGGGAAGTTTCATACAAAAACTAAGTTTTTGGTTAATTTACGCGTTTTCAAGTTCTCTGAACTCAAATAAGTGGTTTTTAAAACGCCTGTTACTGCACCTAGGCCCCAAATCACTGGATCGATTTAGCTCAAATTTTGCATACGTGTTTGTTACACTTTGAGGCAATATTTAAAATAACCTTTTTCACGTTGGCACAGCATTTGCAAAATGAGAACAAAATGTTGCAAGACGATAAAAATTATTATTCGTTCGAAGATATCTACAAAGACATAAATGAATTTTCACCAATAATTGAGGAAAATACTTCTATTTCTGAAGATTTAACTCATTTCGATTCTATAAGAGAAAAAATACACAAGATGTACCCGATGCTACAAAATCCACTGAGTCCAATAGCCGAAATTTCTAACGGATCATTAGTATTTAGCAGCACACCAGACTTCAATAAAAGAATGAAATCATCAATTATTTCCATGACGTCAGCTAGGAAAGGTGACAAATTTCACTTTGTTACGTCACAACTCTTGCAATGTTTGATTTATAAATTTTGCGTTATAAGACCGGCCTCATCTACGTGTTCTTTCCCATTTTTTTTATAATTTACGTTTATTTTTTTCCAGATGGGCAATATTTACCTGTAGCAGATAATTCATTAACTTCTTTAAATTTATTGATATCGCCACATAATCATACAAATTCACGCACAGAAGTAGTTGAAACCAGAAATGTTACCGATGAAACCAGAAATATAACATCGCAACATAATCACACATATTCACTCACAGAAGTAGATAAAGCAATAAATATTATCGATGAAGCCAGGAATATTATCGATACCAGAGCTGGCTCAACACAAGCGAAAGAGGCATGTATATTTAGATTGACAAATTTGGAAAAATCCAGTAATAATTATTTAGTTTGCAGTCTTTGGGCCAATACTGGGGCTTTTTAGTGGTAGGTGGGAGGGGCCAGATACAGAAGCAATTAAATATTCATTTAGTATATTTGTGACGTAATGTTTGAATTTGTATGTATTTGTGCATGTAAACATTATGATGTCACAAGGTTAGTTGTACAGGTTGCCTCGTTCCATTGGGTACTAGTGGGTCGATGACGTCATCCGGAGGACCTATCAATTGATTGCGTGACAACGGCTATTTATAAACTATGGTAGTATTTCAGAAATGTCACAAGCGTTCCGAACCTTTCTACGCATCATCGGAACTTTATTTAAAATTAATTTTTAATTAAATGTAACTTTTCAATTATAAAAAATAGTTTTGCTATAAAACGTGTGTGACTTTTCCATTTATGCCGAAAAAATTCATTAAAAAAACTTACTGATTGCGTGGAACGTTAAAAAGAAAGGGGGATTAATATGTTCACATGATTTATGAAACATTAAAAATCAGTAATTTATTTTATTTATTTGCATTCAGAGTAATTTCCAAACGTGCCAAGAACTTTCGACCGAACTCGCCGAAATCAGTAATCAGTAAGTATTAAACGAGGAAGTATATGTTAATAATTTGTGTCTAGGAAGTAATGAACAGTATTATTGACGAGTAAATATAATAGTTCATGTTTGATTGAGATGGCAAATGAACAATAATATTAATAACACACTTTTACCAGTAATTTCAGTTTTTGAATCTTCAATATTTTTTTCTCGATCACATGATCCTTCGCCATGTTCTCGAGGATACAGTTCAGAAATGTTCACTGTGAATGCTACTGCTGTATTGCACTACCACACACATAACTTGCATCTGATTGGTGGCACCCTTAAACATTGCAGATGCGCAGAAATCAGCGTACACGACGAAAGTGGTGGAGTACACTTCTAGTTATACTTACTATGCTAATGTTTTTTTTTTTTTTTTTTTTTTTGTGCTATATTATAGAGTACAGTATTCAAGATTACCAAACTACAACGAACAAACAGCACTACTTACTGATAAAATATTTACTTGCACATTATCTGACAACGAATTAAGTGCTACATCAAAGCCTCGAACTGACGACTTCAATTCTCAAAAACGTCTCGATGATCAATTTGTACAAGATTTGGCCAATCGTGTCGCGCCCTTAGTGGAATCTAAGTTTAGATACAGCACTTCGTTGGTAAAGGAATCATTCAAAACAGTGAGCGATAAACAAATTAGGTAAGAAGTTTTTAAATTATTATTTTTCCACTCTTGGCTTCTTATCGCATGTAGTTTTTTTTTTATTCTGAAAAAGTTTGTACTGTCTGAATTATCGAGGTGACTCGTTCCACAATAGCTTGTATAAACAGGGTTCCACTGTAGATAAACTGAAATAAATTATTGTTTTTCTTGCAGAAATACAAAATCATTCGTGCAAAGGTTGTGTTGTTACTTTTTTCGATTTATATTTCTAGTCATTTTAATGTTTCTTGCATTCCTCGTGTATGCTTCTATATATCAAAGGATATATCTTAATGATAGAAATATTCGAGTAGTTCCATGGTCGTCCACGACATGGAATGAACTGTACCATTTCTTAGAGTACTACAATATTGTAACCATTAGAAGGGTAAATCCGCCGATGTAATTTAGATTTGAAAAATGTAGTGTTTAAAATTACAAAAATTGGAGAAAACAAAAGAAAGAAATAATGAAGATGCAGGACTATGGAGTTCTTTCAACTGCAAATGTTTATTATTGTTGCCTAATTTCAATTTATTACGTACAATTTTTTTATTTGTAATTATTGTTATAAGAAGTTATTTAATTTTATTTTTGTCGAGACAAACTAGTAATTTAAAATACAAATATATTGATATGTTTTTGCCTCAACTGAAAAAATAAAAAAAGATTGTATATTTTTAATTTTTGTTGCTGAGTTTAAAAACTATGTTCTGTAAAAATCAGCTACATTTTACTTAATTCAAATTTAATTTATAATGAGGCCGTTTCGCACTTTTTTTTATTGCATCATCAGTTAGCTCGTAGTGTGTCCCAGGATAGATGTAGCAAAGAGTGTAATTAACAAAAAAATCTATTTTCGGTATGACATTTGGGGATCGAGTTGTGCTTATAAAATTGCATTTCGAAAAATAAAGGTACCTTCTTGGTGATTTTTACAATTTTGCCTATAAAACACCCCGCAGAAGAACAAAACTCATTTTTGGTATATCTACCTTAGTTTTACATCAAGCGAGATTCGATTTCCAAATACCGTTTCTAAATTCTAAAATTTAATTACTTAGCTTGTTATATCTATTTCTAGGCTTTAAATGCTCGCTGAATTCTTATTTTGTGAGAAAATGTAATTTAATGTCAATAATAATAGCGCACTTAAAACGCGCGCTAAACTGATGTAATTTTACTCTAGATAATAGCATAGCTTTTTGACAAGATTGGAAAGTGTGGGTCTAAAGCAGGCCTGGGCAAATGGCGGCCAGCAGCACAATTTTGTCCGGCCCGCGAAGCATTTTATAAATTTTAGAAAAATAGTAAAGAAATAGCAAGGGCGCCAGAACAGACGAAAAAGAGCTTTCTCTTTTTTTTTTTGCTCTCCAAATGCAGAAATAGAATGTGAGGACCTTTGTTTTGGCCCGCGGTCAAATTTTCATCAGCTATGTGGCCCGCCGATCAAAAAATTTGCCCGCCCCTGGTCTAAAGTAATGTAAATGTATTATCTAAATATTCAAACTTTGCCTCAGGGAATTATATATTTATAAATGTTCATTTCAGTTTGAATAATTATTTTAAAAGAGATTGTAGCTCTTTTCGGTGCATTTAAATAACTTTATTAGATGCAAAAGAGATCAAATAATGCAGTTTCAAACTTTTTCATATAAATGCACACATTGCTGTATAAAGTTGCATAATATATGATTTTGCTTCAGAAATTAATTGTGATATTATTTACCTCACTAATTATTTACTGTAAATTAAATACGGATTTAAAAGCTACCTTTTTAATGACATATGGTTTAAAAATTTCGTTTTGGGTACTTAACTTGTCTAAAAGTACTTTATAATACCTGCTGGTTGAAATTTGGTTTTAAAGAGAAGTTCTTTTTTAATGTTTTGCTTTACATTTGTAATGTTTTTAATGTAATGTAAAAATGCTAACGTGAGTATTGCTCAGACCTGGACAAAGCACTCTTCCTAAGTACTCGAAGCACTGAACATCGAGCACTTTCATAAGTGCTTGATTTTTTCAAGTATCAAACACTTTCATTTTCAAAAATGCTTTAAAGCATTGAGCACTTACTGAAGCATCGAGCATTAAGCACTTTAAAGTAACCCCTTAAATCTTAACATCCAACATTAAAGTTATTATATAGATTTTGGACATGAGCAATATTTCTAATTGTTGGAAAAGTTAAGACTTAAACAAACACGAAATTGATCTTTAACATCAAACGAAATAAGAATCATAAAACTTTAAAAGTGCTTAAAAGCATTTAAAATGCTTATTAAACATCCCTAATGCTTAATAAGCTTGTTGAATGCTTATTAAGCGCTTTATAATGTTTATGTGGTAAATAAGTAGCAAGTTTTTATGCAAGTGCTCTAAACATTGAGCATCTGTTTCACGAAGTGCTTTAAGCATTATAAGTGCTCAAAGCATAATTGCAAGCACTCAGCACTGTCCAGCTCTGGTACCGCTGTTATCGGTTGGTAAATATAAACATAAATTTGCAAGGTCAAACAAATGAAGGTCTAATCTGCAAGTGTTTTGCAACGTCGCTCATTGCTTTACGTTTTACCGTTTGACATCGTTCTACCACCATTTTTTTTAGCTAAGTAAGAATGGCTGAGTTATATCAGAAACGTTAATTTTAATTTTGTGGGACGGCCTCATTTTCGATTAGTAAAGCCAGTCAGTCAGTTAAATAAGATATTTTGATTAACTAATATTTAAGGCCTTTTCTATACGGGCGTTCAGAACAGCGCGTTCGGAATGCTGACAATTTAATCATCAGTATGAAAGCGGGACGTTTTAGAGACTGTGAAAATGGTAATCAAAAATGCACGGCGGCAATTTTAGGACAAAATAAACGTCATGCATATTGACGTTATTAATCTTTTGCAAAAAAAAATTTTTGAACAATCTGAAAATAAATAAACGTTGCGAGACTCGTTCAGTCAGTTGCAACTACTGAGCATTGAAACTGTCGAGTCCTGTCTAGAAAACGCTCTGTTCGACCACTGGCGCTTAAAACGCTCCTATTTCTAGATTAAACTGTTTGTTCAATGTCGGTATAGAAGGGGCCTGAAATGAAATATTAATAAATCAGTGTTCCTAGGAGTGAGTAACGTCTGATTTAAATGCTAATCAAAGTAGTAAGCACTAGTAACTATTACGAACTACTTATACATACCTATATTTTTTTTATAATTATCTCTTAGATATATGATAATAGTTTGATCTGTGATTGCCAAAAGTGGGTTTTTTCATTGAAATTTGATTTGTGATTCATTCCCATCATTAATTTTAATTATTATGTAATTTTAATTGAAAATTTTTCTTCTGTTGTATATTTTTATGTTAACTTTTAATAAGATAGTGATTCGTAATATAAATGAATTGAATAGGGTACTTGAATGTATTTTTTTCGTCACTTTGAACAAAATTCTAAAATCTGAGAAACATTAGCAGGTTCGCTGAAATAATTTATTTAAGTCGAGTAAAATTGCTGTGCTATTTAGACAGCGTATTACGTCACTAGTCGCGCTGACGTCAGATATGCTTTAATAAAATTCAGTTTCTTGCTTATCGTGATAATATCATGTGTTGAGGCTATCAGCGTCCACAACAAAATAAAAAAACTCGGGTCGCAGTGCGAAACCCTGCCGACAATATAGTGTATTTGCTATTATAGGCAGTGTGGCTCCCTTATATTATAAACTTAACTTTATTTTTGAACAAAATAAAAAAAATAACCCCTTAATACACCCCTTAAAAATATTTTTTTCTTAATTTTAATATTGTTATCAATACGACAAATTTAATTCACCCTTCACTAAATAAATCCATGTCTACAAACTAACGTTTTCATAAAATTTTTAAGTCCGGTCCTGTTGGGCCGATTTTAATAAAATTTTGGTAGCACATTTTAATCATAACTAAAGGGTCAAATTTCAATTTTGAAACGATTCGGAGAAATTTTTAGGTGTTTTTGGGCCCAAAAATATTTTTCAACCCCTAAAACCCACCCTTAAAGTGGCCCGATTAGGCCCATTTTAAATAGGCTTCGTGCGGTGATGGATTTCAAGATGTGGTCCAAATTTCGTTAAAATCAATTAACTCCTTCGAAAGTTATAGCCCGTACATATATATATATATATATAAATATATATATATATATACATATATAAACAGACTTTTCCAAAAATGGTGCCAAAGTGTTAAGGAGGCTATGAAACGTCGAGAAATTTTGGTCCGACCCCTAGGTCCCGCCATCCGACCGACGCCAATAGTGTAAGTGCCTTATGGCAAATACACTAATAAACGTAATAATATATTCAATCGGCTGTATGTTGCAATAGTCATGTTGTTACTCAGTGACGTCAGAAGCTAGAGAGAAATACCTGCGCGTGAGTAGATTTTTCTTTTTTGTCACAGTATCATGTTTGGTTAGGTACTTTTCAATCAAAGTGATCCATACAAAAATACGAATTTACCAAAGCACTTTTGATGGTAGTGCGGCTAAGTGATGTCACCTGTTCTTTAAATAACACATCGACTTATTCCATACAAATACCCTATTATAATTTGTAATTTTTTATTGGCACCCGATCCAGTTGTACATTCCTAAAGAATTTCTATAAAAAAGGCGAACCTTTGGGTGGTGTTGGTAATCCAGAAACCTGTAATTATGTAACTACTAGTGATGTGCCGGATCGTTAAAAATGCATATCCGTGGATACAGAACTGAATACGGATATTTGGTTTCAAGATCCGCAGACACGGATACGGATATTTGGTTTCAAGATCCGCGGATACGGATACGGATCTTAACTTTCTTAGAGTACGCGGCGGTAAATGTTGCACATCGACCTTTGGAAAGAGACTATCTGTTATGGGAAAAAGTTATTGACCTCTTTAAGAGTTAACTGTCTCTCATAACAGATTGTCTCTTTCCAGAGATCGATATGCAATATCTCATTATAAAGATAGTTTTTTATTAGTACCTTTGAGTTATGTACTATTGGTATGGTACTCACTACGATAAATGTTTGCAATATAAAGGTGCCAAATACGATTTTAAGAAATAAAATGTAATCTGAATGGAATTTAACAGTTTTTCATTATTACCTAATCACCTATATATATAAAATTTCATCTTGAATTGAAAATTAATAAGGTAAAAGATCCGGCATAAAACTAACGGATACGGATCTTTCTTCTCCCTCGGATATCCGCGGATATGGATCTTCTTCTCCCTCGAATATCCGCGGATACGGATATCCGGCACATCACTAGTAATTACAGTAATATTCAGAGGTTGCATTGTGTCAGGAATTCACCGTTTGCGACTTAGGTGGGCCGTATAAGAACTGCTTGAACAATTAATCATCGAACAACATAGACAAACCGCTCAGGCAGTCGCTGTCAACCGCCTGAGCTGCTCGCTCAAATTTTGTTGCATTATGGATTTTGAGGCAGAAGCATTGTTGTTGCTACTTTTGCTCAAGCGGAAACGACGTAGAAAACAATTGAATATTGTGCAACAATTGCGGTAAGTTGTCGATTGCTGACAAGAGTTGTCCGCTCGAATGCCCGCTTGATTATAACTCTATAATCTACAATAAATAAAGCAAGTTTCTTTCTACTATGTGCAGGGAGGCGGAGTTACAAATTTTTCGATGCGAGCGTTTATGGTGAGCACTAGGGGAAACTTCAAGCTCAAATTTTCCGTATGTCAGTGAGCAATGTTTATTAAAAGTGAAAATAGTTATAATTTTATGAAGTTTTTTAATTACAGAGAAAACAGGAAAACTAAGCGAACTGAAAATGCTTGTTGTGTTCCAGGTTGTTGCGCTGATGGCGATTTAAGTAAAATAAAGACCATTGGCGCCCTAATTTGACGTTCCGCTGTCAGTGTAAACAAATTAACATCAGTTTTCCTTATTACATTTTTTTTTTTTTTGACATCATGCCAACTAAAGATTTTGACTTATCACCTTAGCAACATGTTGTGATTTCCATAAAAAGTGAGTTCAATAATTCCCTATTACCCAGTAGCGACGCTAGTAGGCTTCGTGCACATAGCCTATACGCTAGGTAGACATCTTTGACATGCGATCTTTGCGCTATCTCATGTTTTTTTTAAATCTGGTTCACTCAAAACTTACAAACATATAGAAAGCAGCTTTATTCTTAACCATAAAAAAATATTTACGCACAATGTCAGTAAAAAAACTACATAAATGATGTACATTTGCAATCCATTTTTTCCCTCTAATTCATAAAAAAATCTAGATAAAAACGAAGGAATTGTAATTCTGGATTTTGAAGTGAAAACTTCTTTAGCGGTGTTGTACACTTTTTTTGTAATGGGTAAAAAATGTTAAACTCGCGTCAGGAAAAGTAAGAACTGGGTGAGCGAGAAAACTCTCTAAGTGATAGTAATTGTTTATACAACGTTAGACATCTAGCGTTGAAATATCGTACATAAAAATGCAATCTATGATACAAACCATTATACAACGTTACAAAGTTATGCGTGGTCATACATAAAAAAAAAATATATACGCGTCGACTTGAGAACCTCCTCCGTTTTTGTTTTTCGTCGGTTAAAAATGCAATCTATGATACAAACCATTTTGATCGAAAATTCGTAAGACGTTAATATTCAAGTTTTCACTTCAGCCGGCAGTCCCGGAGTGCAACCCGTCTTTTTTAGTTGGTGTGTCTTTACAATCAACAATTAATCATATTATTAAAATGAACGTATAACATAGTGGACTAAGGTTTTGACTGAACCACTATTAAAAAAAAAAAAAAACACGAGGGCGCAAAGGTCGCGTGTCAAAAGATACTTTCCTAGCGTATGGGATAAAGGTTTAAATAACAGTTGCTAATAAAATAAGTCATCTAATAAAAATAAAAATTAAATATGTTTTATTACAGGGCAGTTTACAAAAAAACATACAATAATATATAGAATATAATTACGTAATATGAATATACGATCTTACAGAAGAAAGTCTCATTGCTTATTTTTGGATTAATATCTAGATATTTGAGTTTTGATAGCGATACAGAAATTTGACATTTTTCATTTCCGTGAAAAATTTGACATCAAAATATGCAATAAAAGTTTCTTCCTCGCAAAAAAAAAATTGTTCCAAAGTTCCATAAGTGGAGGCACACAAATTTCTCCTTTTTTCAGTAACAGAAAAAAACATCCAGCATTCAATGGATTCAGAGAAAAAATGCATGCATTTTTTTAGTATGATTTTCGTAAGACGGACATACAAAATCCCACAAAGGACGCTCACCTAAGATGTTTTACCGATTATTAGTAAAATTTCAGTAAATTATTTTCTAACTAACAAACGTTAATATAAACCAAATTTATTATAAAGGAAAATACGGTTGTTCCAGAACACCTTCAATGTGTTTGTAGGGTCCACAACTTACCAACAAACCACACCTATTTTTTACAGGTTTTCCTTTTTAACTGTTACACTACAAAAACGGTATTTTCTACTTGCAATTTAACATGAAAATGCACCCACAAAATCCTCGGGCGTTAGGCCTAGCACACATGAAGAGCGTTCAACGCGCGTTGGCCCAACGCGCGTTGAACGCTCTTCATGTGTGCTAGGCCTTATTTCTGGGACACCCATTTGTATATCATGTATCTCAGAAATTAAATTACATAATATGTGTTTGTTGGTGGAGTTCTGAACTGGTTCTATCAGTACTAAAGCGTTTGTTGACAATGCATAACTCCTCGGAATTGCGTGTTTGTTAGTTGAATTCTTGAACTCTTCAGACTGCTTGAACTGACTATTCCCTTCACAAGTTTGTTTTGACAACACAATAGACTAGAGCATACACTCTGGATTAATTTAAATCATAAATTGCTTTTTGATCAAAAAATGACATTAATGATTTGAATCTAATAGTTTAGTCTGAAAGTCCTACAACTTCGCCAGCAAACACACCGTAGGGACAAATTGACAACACAACAGATGTCAAGGACTCAAAACTCAAAAGTGCCAAAACTTCAAATATATAGATTTTTTTACATTGAGTAAAAATTATACTCTGGAAAAATAATCGATGTCCAGTTAGGGTTGCCAGGTGTTCGGCTTTTGGTGTGTATACTTTATATTATAGACTTTTTGATATTTTTCAAGAGTTTGAAATTGTTATTTTGTAATAAAGATCTTTTTGTTTTTTTTTTTTTTAATCCAAAAGAATGGACTTATTTTTTATTTGGTTAATGAAAACTTTTAGTTGTTTGTACTTTATTAAAAGAGAGCTATATTGTAAGAAAACTGTGATTCGCTATTAAATAATTAATAAACAACTTTAATACGAACCTAACAGTTTTTATTATTATAAATGCTTTTCAGGGCAAAATGTCCAGTCTAATACAGCGCCGAGTCCGGCTTTTGTATTTTAGGACCTGGCAACCCTATACCCAGTAACAAATACAGTGGGATCTGACAAAACCTCTCTTCTCTATGGATCTGACATACAGTTATGACCGCCACGTATGGTAAATGCAGAACTTTCTAGAGATCTTTAGAAACAGCTTCCAAACTTCTGAAGTTAGCTTGGCCTAATGAAGTTTCGTATTTTCATTTAATTGCATTGTACTTTTCGTATTTTATGCAACTTTCCCGCATAAAATAATGTCTCGCATTTACAATTATTTCTCACATGAAATTTCTATGAGAAGGTTACGCATTTGTCCACTGACAGTAGGAGTATGAAACTCCACTGACAGATACTTTCTATTTTTAATGCCATTAAAGGGGAAAATACCTTTAATTTCCATTGCACTGATTTTACGATTAGCTTTTTCATGTTGCCATATTGATTACGTCAGAAGTAAACTTCTTCCATAGTATTATGGAGGGTAGCCTCCATACATAGTCAGATCCCAGTACAGTATCCTATAATTTACGAGCATTTTTACTAGCAGGAACTGTGATCGAAGGTATTCCTTTTTGATCGTTATCTTGCCATTTTCAAACAGAACAAAACATTGCAATTAACTTTGAATACAAGCCAACAAAAATTTGTGTCGTGTCTGTGATGCTTTGTAATCTTATCTTTCCGAACTGAAGTCGAATATTTTTTCTTAGATTTTTTATAATATGTTATTAAAAATATAATAGCATATCTAGAGGCGTTACGATGCATATTACTAAAGACTAAGTGACACTACATAGATATGGTATTTTTGTCAAAGTACCTATAAAATAGCTACATTTCATATTTTCAACATTTTTAGTATTTTAGAAGGTTAGTCAGTCGCAGTAGTACCAAAGGTAATACATAAATTACTATTGAATTGATTAGCGCACAGTACTTGTGCATGGAAAGTATATATCTAAACACTAGGATTGTGCCATCTGTATCTTCACAATGTGCTGAAATCAGTCATACATAGTGAAAGAGACAGAACTATATCTTTGCCAAACTGCTGCACTACGCCGAGATAGATACAGGCCGCACGTTCACGTTGTCTTTTTTTGGAGCGGACATATTTTTTTCTTCAATAAATAAAATTATCGACCAATTGTTCAGACAATATATTAACAAAAAATATAATTAATACATTAACGTTTCGATCCGGATTTGGATCTTCTTCAGATAATTTTATTTATTTATTGAAGAGTTCTAATCAGACGTTAATCAAAGTTTTGAATATTTTTTTCAGGTCGATAGCCTGGTTCATTCGTATAGAGATCTTTGATGTAAAGCAGCTATTTTATAGGGGGTATGATAAAACATAACTAAACGTCATTATACCTCAGTTCAACGTCGTAAATCCGATGATATTTAAGTTTGTAGAAATGTTCATTTAGGCGTCTTATTTAAATATAGTCTAGTGCATTTAGAAATATTTTAATTTATAGGTGTGACCCAAACATTTCAGATACATTTTTTCTTTTGTCGCTCATTCGAAAAGGTCCTCGATGGAGACCTTAACCCTGAATTTGCCAATTCTCCAAATTGCGCCGTCCGTCGCCACCTTGGATTATGTTTTTTTTTCTTCAATTGCTCATATCTCGCGTTCTAATAATCCCACAGCAATCGTTCTGAGGTCGTTGGACTCGTCAGGATTTACTCTTTAATTGAATGTCAATCAAGTAAAACTCTCCAATGTACCGGAAAAAAGTTATTAGCGTCCAAAGTTACAAGTTCTTTGTTCTCAGTACGCATCTGAGACCCCCACCGACAATTTACTATTTAAAGTAGACTCAATTTCCAGTTAAAAAAAAAAAAAAACTCATCCCGATCGGTTGATTCCTCGCCCACCAATCCACGCTCAAAGTTGCGCTATTCATTTCGTGCTATTTTGAAGCCTCTAATACTCGCGCTGCATTTCTCGCTTTTGTAACTAATATAACGCAAATTAATTAAGATTAACGATATATTCGTTAATTTTTTACTTTAATTTATAACTCAGATCACTAGTGGCGTATGTGGGTTGGACGAACATGTAAATATTTTGAGCCGGAACGAGATTACCCCCCCCCCCTCATTTTTGAGGATTCGGAACATGGTGGTAGTAGTAAAATTTCTCTTTAGGGTTGCGCAACCCCTTCAAAACGGTCAAAAACCACCACAGTAAGGGGTTAAACACGCATTGCTATCTCGTTCCGGCTCAAAATATTTACATGTTTGTCCGACTCACACGCCACTATTGATCTGAGTTGTAAATTTAAGGAAAAAATTAACAGATTTAACGAATATATCGTATAATTTGCTTTATATTATTTACAAAAGCGAGAAACGTAGTGCGAGTATTAGAGGCTTCAAAATAGTACGAAATGAATAGCGCAACTTCCAGCGTGGATTGGCGGGCGAGGAATCAACCGATCGGGATGAATTTTTTTTAAAATACTGGAAATTGAGTCTCCTTTGAATAGTAAATTGTCGGCGGGTGTCTCAGATGCACTGAGAACAAAGAACTTGTAACTTTGGACGCTAATAACTTTTTTCCAGTACATTGGAGAGTTTTACTTGATTGACATTCAATTAAAGAGTAAATCCTGACGAGTCCAACGACCTCAGAACGATTGCTGTGGGATTATTAGAACAAGAGATATGAGTAATTGAAGAAAAAAAAACAGAATCCAAGGTGGCGGCGGGCGGCGCAATTTGGAGAATTGGTAAATTCAGGGTTAAGGTCTCCATCGAAGACCCTTTCGAATGAACAACAAAAGAAAAAATGTATCTGAAATTTTCGGGTCAATTCATAAATGCACTGGGCTAATAGAGAATCCAAGAAAAAACGGCGTTTTTTAAATTTTTTCAAATTTTACTAAGTTCTTAAAAAAAATGGTGTCAGCATGGTTTTACATGTAGGTATTACAAGTAGAATGACCACCTCTTTGGTGTTTTATATACAGTAGAGACGCGATAATCCGGACTAATTAAAACACAGCTGATCCGGATTATCAAAATGTCCGGATTACTGGATGTAATTTTAATTATCAAGAAAACAAACTAAAATGCGTGCTCAAAGGATTTATTCATACGTAAAAAATAAAACTTTTAATTTGTCAAGAATTTCGTTTTTTACTTGCAATGATAAAGTAACGTGTGATCGTTTACGCGGCGCCATAGTGCGTTCTCTATGTAATTCTATCTGAGTTTGACAACGACTGCATACATACTAAAACCACCTAACTTCTTTCACTTCTCTGACAACAAATATGTATGTAACTGTTTGTAACACACCGCCGGCCAATAGTGTTGACGCAAATAGTGCCGGTACAGCTACTCAATAACTAAGTATCATGATCCGGATTACTGAAACTGGAAAAATCCGGACTACAATGTACATAATACTATCAAACGACTGTCCGAATTACCAAAGAATCCGGATTATGAAGGTTCGGATTAACGCGTCTCTACTGTAGTATCTCTGGCGATTTTCAGAGCTATGTAGTCAATTCTCCAGGTTTCTCCAATTTTACAATGAAAATTTTGAACAACTGAAAAATAATGTAATTAGCCGATTTATGTTTATGTCAAGATGTCACCCACCAGTGAAGTGATGATCTTTTAATATAACTGAATTGATGACAGCATCTATAATCTACAATTTTCCTCTCCTGAATAATTGATGATTCGAGGTTACACGTAAATCAAAGGTGGTCACCCTGCACGTATTTTAATCCAAAACGATACAAGCCAGTTGTACATTGTTTATAGGCAGGTGTAAATAATTAAGAAAAAATCAAAAAATGTTTTGTAGTGATAGTATTAACAGTTACGGAGACAATAAGATATAAATAATTACATAGATTCACAAAAATAACAGTATTTTAAAACTGACATTCTCAGCTGAAGAAATCTAAATAATTACAAACTATGCAAAATGAAAATCACATAAAAGACAGTTTACTCAAGTGGATGACGTCGCTGTATATTCAACACGTAATCTTTTCCTAGCAGCTCCGCAGTCTGTTTCGTTCGTTCCTTCGGGAATGTGCTCTCGTTTCTTTTGCGGATTCTACAAAAATAATTTCCCGATGCATTATACTCTTCCCAAGACCTACCGAATAAGCAGTGTATTGTCCATTGATCTTAATCAATATAAAATCGAACAAATCATTAATGAATAAATAGTATCTACTAGTTAAATTATGCAGTTAATTTCTTTTTCTGAATTCTTTAGTCATTTCACAGCTACAGGTGTGACGTGACGCTGGTTGCGTACTCACGCGACTTGTGCATTTTACATTTCTAATGGTATCACGCGTATGGCCAGCGCACCGGCTGAGACACCTTCGACCAGTTGAAATCATAACTGGTCCCTGCAGGCGGTTGCCGAGTGTTGACACGCGAAACTATGAAAGCAAGGACAACTTGAGAAATATTCACCCTGCCGGCTGCCAGTGACAAATGGAACTGTGAAATGACTCTTAAGATGCATTTATTAATTGGAGAAAATTTTACAGTAATTTGGAGAAGTATTATTTCGGTTGGCAAAATTTTCTGGAGAGAATACTGGCATTAGTTGTTTAAAAAATGTTTAAAAAATGTTCAGCTAAATATTATATACATATATATAATATATATAATAATTTCGTAAGTTAAAATAATTACAAAATCTTTAAAAATTACCTTTTTATCCCATTGCTGGTGAAGATATCTCAATAAAATACTAGTTTTTTCCGTGACTATAACTGAGAAATTACACTGAATTAGAATTGATCCAAAATATTTCTTTTTTTTTTGTTGCAAATGGTAAATATAAGAAATTATGTTCAATATAATATCTTATGTCGAATACTTAGTACGATTTTCTATACTTTTTTTAACTCTATTTTATGTAACATAAAAATCATTTATATCTACTTAAATTCTAAATTTAGACTGCATTTTAAAAAAAACTAATTAATGCTCTAATAGGTATGTGGGAACGATAATATGCCTTGTAGCACCTTTCTTACACGAGTGTCGCAAACGTTGAGTCAAGAAGTCTTGATGTTTCGATTATATTACGCATATTGGTAAATTAATTTTATTTTATTCTGTCATTTGCAATGCTTGTGTAAAAATATGCCTTAAAGCGTCTGATCAACTGCACTTTCGCTTTACATTGCAGCCACAAACACAGGACTGGAAAATCTGACATACATCGTCTTGTCCAAAGGTCGCGAACCCATTATTAAAAATATTGTCTCCTGATCGAATTTTGATTTATTAAAAACTGTTTTTTTATAATACATTACTACAGAAATGCTTTGTGGATATCTGAACTACTTGGTATAATACGCGCCACGAATCTAAAAGGCTCGGAAGTTAGATGCGAATGCGGGCTTGCGCTTGTACAGTCTGTTGAAAAACTACAAACTCGCAACTCAACAAAACTAATATAACAATAACAACTTGACAATAGCGTATTCGACTGTACTTTAAAGCAAGAAAGCGACAAGTGACAAAGGCAACGAGCGATCACCGACGAGCGCACGTTCTGGGCAGGTATAGCTGGGAGGTGGTGGGAGCCTCAACGACTCTAAAATGTGCCTTTGCGACGCTATTTGTGAGTAACTTCCGAACCTTTTGGATCCGTGGCGCGTATTATACAGTAGAACCTCTTTAAGTCCAAGTTTAAGGGAAAGGTTAAATAGTTTGAGTTATAGTTTTTAATTTATAACTTCAACCTACCCGTAGCGTTTTACTCTCGCTCTCACGTATAATAAGCACTTCAACCTAGTGTTGAAACGGTCTGTGAAACATTTAGAACCGACTAAATGGTCTGGCTTAGTTATTTTTTAATTTATTAAATACTAAATTTGAAGGTTTTCGATCTTGTATTCAGACATTACAACAGAAGTGTTACACGCATTTTCACGGTGACTCAAATAGCAGTCCAAAAATGTTTGATAGCTCACCTACTATAAGTGCAACGGCCTCAATAACATAAAGTATGTATAAGTGGGCAGTTCAAATTAACAGTAAGTTATGAAGGTCGCCAATATACTACTTTGAGTTACCTAGGATCAATGCTCAAATTCTGAAAACTTGATTTGGTCGACATTCAAATTCGCGTCACTGCTAAACTTAATAAAAAATTAAAGTTTGATTTTATTTCTGAAATGTAGTTATTGAGTTTTCAGATAAATTTATTTCCAATAGAAAGTAAAATATGTACATATAAAATGCCAAAATTTGGTCGATATTTTGGTTCCTGTCATAAGAACAGGTAGACAGGTAACTTCAAATTAGTATTTTGTAAGTTATACGCTAGGAAAGTATCTTTGACATGCGATCTTTGTGCCATCTCAAGTTTGATTTTTTAAAATCTGGTTCACTCAAAACTTACAAACCCATGGAAACCACCGTTATTCTTAATTATAAAAAAATATGTCAGTAAAAAAACTACATAAATGATACACATTTTTTATTTCAAAATGTTTTAAATCTTATTTTTGTTAACAAAATAACAATTATGGTATTTTTCATGTATTTAATAATGATTAGAGACGTAAAATAAAATTTAATTTCCTTGACGACGTACTGCAGCAGTTCATTTTTTTCCCTCTCTAATTCATAAGATAACCCAGGAAAACGGTGGAATTGTAATTCTGGATGTTTAGTTGGTGTATCTTTACAATCAACAACACAGCACTTCCGATTAGATAGCTTTTTACTCATTTTATTCAATAATTAATCCTTATTAAAATGCACGTATAACATATGACACTAAGGATTTGGCTGAAGCAGAATTAAAAAAACAAACACACGAGAGGGCGCAAATGTCATTTGTCAAAAGATACTTTCCTAGCGTATAGGGTTTTCTATGTTGTCATATTGCATATCGTCGGTCTAATTTTAAAACCCCGTAAGTCAATTTTGCTTATTTTTTACGAGGTTTTACAGAAGTGTAGGTACTAAAATCCTAAAGCACTATAGCCTAAAATCATAATTTCATAAAATTTTGACTTACGAGGTTTTAAAATTAGACCGACGATATATGACAATGTAGATAATTTTATTGCGAACAAGATGGTATTTGGTCGACTCAGCAGAAATTAGCACAAGTTAGGGTCTTCAAGACTTAAGTTAAGGATAAACGATGACACTAGACACTCAGTGAATACATCGAGTGTCTACGTGTGTCAACCGTCGCGACACCGAGTTACAGACGTAATACCGGTGTCGCTCAGTGTATGTGTTGCTGTTGTGGAGACAGGACGTGTTTAGTGTCTGGCTCAAGTGTCGCTAATTTCGAACCTCCGCGAAATTTTTGTTAGACTAGAATATTATCATGACGTCGCGCGTGTGGTCTACAGAGGAAATAAAATCTTTGATTATATATTATGAAGCGCAGCCAGAATATGGCAAATTTCAAACGCCGATTATAAAAATCGAGTAAAGAAGTCTGCAGCGACAGAGAGTTTGGCCGAACAGTTTAACACTACTGTATCGCTGTATCGGAAATAAATAGAAAATTGCACAATTTACGAACTCAGTTTAATAATGAATTAAGAAAACTAAAAAATAAGAAGAGTGGACAAAGCACAGACCAAAATTATTATTAGTATCTTGTTTCTTTATCACAGGTGAAAAATCTCGTTTAATAAATATTGAAAGTCTTCGTGTTTCATACGAAGAAAGTTTTTGTAGCATTCTGGATCTTCATTTTCCATTTTAGATAACAATTGATTATAAGCCCCTAACTGTGCTCTTCTTTTAATACAATCTTTAATCCATATGGATCTCTTTTTACGATGACATATTTTATTAATTGCACATAAAGCGACGATCGCGTCGGCACGTCGATTCATGGTAACAGAATGTACGACACTGATTTGCAATCAGTTTTGCATGTGCCCGTGTAGACAGCCAATACACTTGAGCTGAAACACTAGATGTATATGTCGCCGGGATATTGTCAAATCCGTGATATTGTAATTTCACTAGTGAAATTACAATATCACGATTGACAAAGAGTCGTGATATTATAATTTCACTAAGTGAAATTATAATATCACGGGTTTGACAATATCCCGGCGACATATACATCGATGTCGACACAAAAAATTGCTTACCGTGTAGACGCCATCGACACTGGTGTCGACATTTGTGGTCGAGTGTCAGTATTGTCGTGTATCGTAGGCTGCGACAGAGAAACGCGGGCTAGTATTAAATATTATATTTTTCAATAAATAAAATTATCGACCAATTTTTCAGACAAATATATTAACAGAACTGATCTAAAAAATATATATAAATTAATTAATAATTTTATAATGAAGTGGATTGGGAATATCAAACCGGTATGTCTCGAATCGAAAAATATTTCCTACAAAACTTGTAGAGTCGAGCTCCCCCGACATTTAGGTATAGTTTGTAATCGGATGTCGGAGGGGGCGGCGGAGAATAAAGTTGTGAAGAAAAAGAATCCGTGTAAGTTCGTTCCAGACCGGGTCTGATCAGACAACCCATTTGCGAGATATCGCCATTGTAGTGCGCGAAATTTGAAAAAATTGAATGCTATTTTTTAAAAAAACCATTGCAGTTAGGAGCTTAATTTTCTATTTATAAAATAAAATATTTTGTTACATAAACTGTCTCTCTCTTATGTTATGTCCTCAAAATTACTTTTTCTTAGCTACATATCAAAATACTATACTTTTCCTTAGCTTTCCTTAGGAAAAGTAATTTTAACGACATAACATAAGAGAGAGACAGTTTATGTAACAATATTTTATTTCCCCCAGCAGCAGTTGAGTTTGAGAGAAACTTTTTTTCATTTGTCACTTAAAAGTAGATAAAAAAACAAAAAAAGGCGTCTGGTTTAGGTCAATACGTCAATTAGAATCAAAGTTATCGGAGATTTAAAAAAATTCGTTTTTCTCCTTTCCTGCCGGTTCTAATGGACCGCGTCCAGCTTCCGGTGCACAGAAGAGGTCTTTAGTACCTTTGTTATAAAAAGAAAATTAAGCTCCTAGCTGCAATGGTTTTTTTAAAAAATGGCATTCAATTTTTCCAAATTTCGCGCGCTAAAATGGCGATATCTCGCGAACGGGTTGTCTGATCCGACCCGGTCTAAAACGAGCTTACACGGATTCTTTTTCTCTACAACTTTTGTCGGAACATTTTTTTCTCTCGAAATAATGGCCGAGTTATGAGGCAAAAACGGGTATTCCGAAACTTTAAAGCGGCATATCCCCCACTGCCCCCTTCTTCATGCAGTCACAAACTATAGCAAAATGTCGGGGGAAATTGTTTGTTATTATTTTTTTTAACAAATTAGAAACTAATAATTATTAATTAATTTTTTAATATATTGAATTTATATATTTTTTGTTAGTATATTTGTCTAAAAAATTGGTCGATAATTTCATTTATTGAAGAGTTCTAATCAGATAGGCACCTTACACGATCAATATTACTGTCAATACTCAAAAATACTGACAGTATTATTGAATGTGTAAAGTCAAATCGATCGTCAATACAGGTATTGACGACTAGTATTGATGCAAATCCGGATTTTTTGATATTCT
Organism: Xanthostigma xanthostigma; assembly: GCA_963575645.1. NCBI lineage: Eukaryota > Metazoa > Arthropoda > Insecta > Raphidioptera > Raphidiidae > Xanthostigma > Xanthostigma xanthostigma. Next base: position 47,860,536 of record OY754464.1, read on the forward strand.
CGCATCAATACTGGAGAATGGAAGGGATAATGTCAATATTACTGTCAATAGTATTGACCATGTACGTTGCGCTTCAATATTCGATCAGTACCCGTTTGATTTGCGCCAGTACAGACGTAACAATGGAGGATAGCCTATTGAAGCTGGTGACATTACAGCTGAAAACTTCATGTCTTCAAAGTTTTTGCCAGTTGCTAGATATCTTAGAGTTAAGCTAGTCGTTCATTCACCGGTAAACAGGTCCGTATAGTAGTGTTTTCCCTTCTTAAGAAAGGGGTAACTATTTGTAGTAATTTATTAAATGTTTCCTCATTCATCCGGAAGTAGTTTTTAAAATCATATATTTCTGTAGTACTAATTTCTTTTAACAAGACGACATGTGAATACTTATCACGTTTTTTTAGCCATTCTTTCATCCACAAACGTCGACTAACACGATGTTTACTTGCCAGTGCTAAAATTATGGCTAGACAGGCTTTCTTATGTGAATCCATTTTCGGAAGAAACCAAAAAACACTGTATATACACTGATGGTTCAACTAGTACTGAAGCAATATATTGACAGTAATATTGATTGTGTAAGGTGCGTTCTGATAAAACAAGAATCGATTTGAAATAATCGAGTACTGACAATATTACTGAAGCAATACGTTTGACAGTAATATTGATCGTGTAAGGTGCCTATAAGACGCTAATCAAAGATTTGAATATTATATTTGTTATTCGTTGTCATGGTTACCTACATATATGTTCCACATCATCTAAAAATTAATCAAAGCATGCTTAACTACGTTCTAGAAGCAGCAACTGCTATTCGGCATCATTCTTCAAAGCATAAGCGTTTCTCTGTCGCAGCTTACAATTTCCGAACTTTAAATCTTGAAGTTTTTGGTGATTCGACCAAATACCATCGTGTTCGCAATAAAATTATCTGCATTTTCATATATTTTATTATAGAAAACCCTATAACTACAAAATACTAATTTAAAGTTACCTGTTTATACCTGCCTACCTTTATTTTATGACAGTAACCAAAATTTCGACCAAACTTTGGCATTTTATATACATATTTTACTTTCGATTGGTAATAAATTTATCTGAAAACTCAATAACTACATTGCAGAAATAAAATTAACAACTTTATTTTTTTATTAAACATAGCTGTGACGCGAAATTGAATGTCGACCAAATCAAGTTTTCTTTATTAATACAATAATATTATCAAAATTCAAATTTCATTAGAAAACCCGAATGGTGAAGATCAAGCCAAGTCAGGATCTTGTATTATTCTACTTTCTACATTCAGTGATAAATTATGTAGATTTTAGAATTTAGTAGGGTTAGAAAAACGATTGAAAAAAAACTAGGCCAGTAGGCATTAACTATATTCGGCATTTTAGTTTTTGTTACCAATACTTCTTGTTGGTTAATCAATTTTCAATCGTCCATGTACAACACGTAAAAGAAATAAGAACTAACGAAAAAATGAGTCACATATCTTACTTTGTTCAGAAGGATAATCTTTTGTTGGAAGATATACAGATGGTCGCTTCATTCCAGATCTGCTATTGTTATCACTGTGAAATCGGGCGAAGTTATTTTCGTCGTACGATGGTAAACCTTTTAAGAATTCAGCAACAGACTAAAAAAATTAAATAATATACAATATTTTTATATTCTACTAACATGCATCATCCAACCTGACAGGCATATTAAATAATAAGTGTTGGTAAGGATTCTTACCATTTTAGAAAATTAAATTGAAACTACAAATTACTATTTAAACAAATATTATTGAAAATAATTCTTATATTTTCATAACAGATGTTAACATCACAAATATAGATTTTCACAACAGATTTGCATCTACATGCCTTGCCATTTGTATTGACTATTGACAGAGATAACTATTGACTACAAAGTAACAAAAGTTGACAAACCGCTCCAAGCTGTAAACTAAAGAAACATAAAAATAAATAATTCCATGTAACAATACAGGGTCGCCAACTGCGATATGGTAGGTTTTTGAATATTTTGAAAGCCGCTGTGTTCATATGGTTTGTCTCTGGTTCGTTTGCATGATTACAGAATATGATTTTACATGTAACCAGTAGGAGTATACTCATTTAACAACAGGTTCAAAAATTAAAAAAGCAACAATGAACTTTTCAGTAATTGTTCATAATTTGCTTACATTTTTAAGAAATTTGAAAAACTAATTACACCATTCAATTGTACGGAAAAAAATACAAAAGAAACTGTTCATAGTTTTAATTTTCTTAAAAATTTAAGCAAATTATGAACAAATATTCAAAAATTCATTGTTGCAAAAGACATTTATGAGTTTTTACAATTTTTGATTGTATTGTTAAATAGGGACTATTATTTTTTATAATTGTATCAAAATTACATGTAAAAACAAAAAAAAAAAAAATGAGCACGAGAGAACTCTGTAAGAAAACTTTTCACGGTAGAATTTTCTTTTAAAAAAAAAGTTTTTGAAAATCTCAAAAACTTTTTGATTTTTTTATATAAAAAAAAATGTGCTTATTTAAGACAAAAAAATTTGAAAAGGAGTTTGACCCTGCAGGCCATCCCTGTAACTTCCCGCTATTTTCGAGTTCAAAACGCTCAAAAATATATAAAATATAGCAAGAAGTTTATTTTTTAGCTCTTCGAGCTCAAAAAAATATAAAAAAATACTTTGTTACTAAATTTTCGTTCACGATATCTCACGAACAAATTAACCGATTTTGATGCGATTTGCGGCGATCGACGCAGTTTTTTTAACCTGTTGTATATATGTGATAATTGTACAGCCCTGATTATTATTTAATTATTTAACTATTATGTAATTATTATAAGAATTGTAATTTATTTTATTTTAAAAATATTCATTCTGAAATAAACGCTTGATTTAAAAGTATCTAATTATTTATTTAATAAAAATTACCATCGGACACAACAGTGGCGACGAGGATAAATTCCATAAATTTAATAAATTAAATTAGTCATGCCAAATGAAGCTCCAGAACAAGCACAATGTGGATTATATGGCTCATTATCGGAATTCAACTTTAAAAAAGCGGATTGGCAAATATACAGTGAAAAAATACAGCAGTATTTTGAAGCTAACAATATCACAGATAATTTGAAAAGAAGAGCGATTTTCTTAAGTCAACTGGATGAAGATTCATATAAATTGATGCGAGATCTATGCGCACCTTTAAAACCGTCAGAGAAAACTTTTAAACAATTAATCGAAGAATTTGATAATCATTTCGGTGTAAAACAAGCATATTTCGCTACAAGGTTTGAATTATATAACGCCAGAAAAAGGGACACGGAAACAGTAAATGAATGGATCGCTAGAGTTCGTTGTTTAGCGGCTGACTGCGGTTATGGAACAGAACTGGAAACCATTATTAGAGACAGCTTTATTCTCGGTATTGGAAAAGGTTCTATTCGAGACAGACTCTTTGAAGAAGATGCTAAAACCCTGGTAGTAAAAAAGGCAGTAGAAATTGCTCAAACCAAAGAAAATGCCCGAGATTTCAAAGAAAAAGCCAAGGGAATCGATGCAATTCAAATTAAAACCGAACCTGAAGATATAAATAAGATGACGACCCAAAGGCACACGCAGCAAGGACAACAAGAATCGACTAGATCTTCACAGAGGAGCTGCCATGTATGTGGCAAGAAAGGACATCAGCGCAAAAATTGCTACTTTAAGGACTCCACCTGCTATATCTGTTCAAAGAAAGGACATATTGCATCGGTTTGTAGAGAAAAAAGGTCTAATAACTCACATTTCTTACAGGACGAGTTTGAAACACTATTTAACGTAAATTCTAGTAAAAATTTTGCTAAACCTTTTGAAATAAATTTAAAAATAAATGATATTTCGTTAAATTTTGAAATTGATACGGGGTCAAGTGTAACGGTAATTCCGGAAAAAGTATATCAGAATCAACTAAATAAATTGGAATTAAAGAAATCAAATATTTTTCTAAAAGATTATATTGGACATAAAATTAAAATACTTGGAGTAGTTGAATTAAATGTATTGCATAATAACGAAACGCTTAAATTACCAGCTTATGTAATTAGAAATGGATGTCGACCTTTGATGGGTAGACATTGGCTAAGAATATTAAATCTTGATATTACAAATTTAAATTTTTTCGATGTTAATTCGGAATTAAATGAATTATTGGGAAAATATAAAGAGATATTTTCAAATAAATTGGGTACTTTCACTAAAGATAAAATTTCATTAAATTTAAAGCCAAATTCAAAACCGAAATTTTTCAAACCGAGACCAATTCCATTTGCTCTTAAATCTAAAGTGGAAGACGAGTTGGATAGGTTGTTAGATTTAAACGTAATTTCGCGTACTGAGTATTCCCAATGGGGAACGCCAATTGTACCAGTCCTGAAATCTGATGGCACAGTCCGAATTTGCGGCGACTTTAAAATAACAATCAATCCCTGTGTGGATACTTTGAAGCATCCGCTTCCACGAATCGAAGACTTATTTGTCAAATTGCAGGGGGGAGAAAAATTTAGTAAAATTGATCTAAGTAACGCGTATACTCAGGTGTTATTGGATGATAAGTCTAGAGATTTGTTATGCATTTCCACTCATAAAGGAGTGTTTAAATATAATAGATTGCCGTACGGAATATCATCTGCTCCTTCATTTTTTCAAAAAATGATGGAAACTGTCTTACAGGATTTAGAAGGGGTCATATGCTTCTTAGATGATATTCTGATAACAGCAAAAAATGATGAGGAACATCTTAAACGCCTTGAGTTAGTATTTAGACGATTATTAGAATGTGGTCTTACGATAAAAAGAGATAAATGTTCATTTTTACAAAAATCAGTTCATTATCTAGGACACACAATTGACAGAGAAGGTTTGCATACTTCAAAGGAAAAAATAATTGCTATAAAAAATTGCCCACCCCCAAAAAGTATTAAAGATTTACAGTCATTCTTGGGAATGGTGACATATTTTTCTAAATTTGTAAATAATTTTGCGGACATATTAAATCCACTTTATAAATTATTGCATAAAGATATTAAATGGTCATGGTCTCGGGATTGTTCTTTAGCATTTAATAAAATTAAGGAAAAATTGATAAATGCGCCTGTGTTAGCACATTTCAATCCACAGGTACCAATAAAATTAACTGTTGATGCGTCAAAGAACGGCTTGGGTGCAATTTTGACACATTCTTTTAAAAATTGTGAGAAACCTATTTGTTTTGCATCAAGAAAATTATTAAATAGTGAACTGAAATACAGTCAAATTGAAAAGGAAAGTCTTGCAATTGTGTGGGCTTGTAAAAAGTTCCATCAATATTTATATTGTCAAAATTTCACTCTAGTGACGGATCACAAACCGCTAGTAGTCATTTTTGGCCCTAAGAAAGGTATCCCACAAATGGCTGCTAACAGAATGCAACGCTGGGCGGTAGCTTTATCTGCATATAATTTTAAAATTGAATTTGTGAAATCTGAAAATAATTATGCAGACTTTTTGAGTCGTTATTCATTGCAAAGTAACGAATCGGAAATAAATTACTTTAGTTATTTACAATTTATTGAAGAATCCAGTAATATTCTTTTAAATAGTAAATATATTGCAGATCAAACTACTAAAGATTCAGTGTTGTGCAAAGTAAAAAGTTTTGTTCTTGAGGGTTGGCCAAACAGTGAAAGCAGTTCAGAGTTAAAACCATACTTTATGAAAAGAAATGAAATAACTATTGAGCAAAATGTCTTAATGTGGGGACATCGTATTATCGTTCCTAAATCATGTCAAAATTTTATCTTAAACGAGTTACATTCCGCACATTTTGGGATATTAAAAATGAAAATGTTGGCACGTTCACATGTTTGGTGGCCTTCCCTAAATACCGAAATTGAAAATATAACTAAGTCATGCACTCCTTGTGCTACATTTAAAGACAATCCAGTCAGATCTGAATTATCTTTATGGCCCTGGCCAAAAGAATCGTGGAATAGAGTACATGTAGATTTTTTAGGTCCAATGAAAGGAAGAAATTTTTTAGTACTAATAGATGCTCACAGTAAATGGCTGGAATGTTTTTTGATGAACAAATGTAATACTGAAACGATTATAAATAAGTTAAAAGAAATATTTGCAAGATTCGGATTACCTAGACAATTAGTTTCAGACAATGGTACTCAATTTAGTTCAACAGAATTTAAATCTTTCGTAGAAAGAAATGGTATAAACCACATAATGGGAGCACCCTACCATCCTGAAACTAATGGTCAGGCAGAAAGTGCGGTAAAAATTGTAAAAATGTTTCTAAAGAAAACATGCGATTCTTTAACAAATAATTTAGACATCGAAAATCAACTTCAAAAATTTCTTTTTCAATACAGAAATACTGTACACAGTACCACAAATGAAAAACCGTCAAAATTATTACTGAATAAAAATATTAAAACTCCGCTGGATTTGTTACATCCTTCAGTTGCTACGAACGTTTTAAATAAACAAAGACATCAAATTAAAAATTATATCGGTAAAGGATGTAAAATTTTCAAAAGGGGCGAATGTGTTATGATCAGAAATTACTCTAATAGCGTTAAATGGATCACGGGTACAATATTAAAATATAAAGGTTTTAAAATATATTTAATTAAAGTTTCCAATAATAAAATAGTTAAAAGACACGTAAATCAAATAAGAAAACATAATAATAATAATTTTAACTCGGATGATTCAGATAGTGAATCGGGAAATTTTTATCGAGATGAAAATAAAAGTGACCTAGCTGACGAAGAGGAAATTGCAACAGTAAATGAAAATGAAGAAATGGAAAATAACAATGAAAATGAAGAAATGGAAAATAATAACGAATTTGATCAAATTAATGAGCGACCAAAAAGAAATGTGAAAGCTCCAGATAGACTTCAATACACTTAATTAAACGGAGAGGTGTTGTATATAGGTGATAATTGTACAGCCCTGATTATTATTTAATTATTTAACTATTATGTAATTATTATAAGAATTGTAATTTATTTTATTTTAAAAATATTCATTCTGAAATAAACGCTTGATTTAAAAGTATCTAATTATTTATTTAATAAAAATTACCATCGGACACAACATAACCTAAGAAAGTAAATTATTACAAAAAAAAGTTTTGATAAGAATTTTACGAGTAATTTTAAAAAATCACTTTTTCCTAATTTTTCGTTCACGTTATCTCATGAACAAATGAACTAATTTTGATCTGGTTTGCGGCGATCGACGCAGTTTTTTTAGCCTACGAAAGTAATTTATTACAAAAAATCGATCTGATAACAATTTTAAGAGTAATTAAAAAAAAAACACTTTTTTACGATTTTTTCGTTCACGATATCTCGTGAACAAATGAACCGATTTTGATACGGTTTGCGGAAATCGACGCAGTTTTTTAAGGAGATTAGCTGATTAGATTTTGGAATTAATCGATTTAGTAGTTTATTATTATATTAAATATTCCACAAAAACAAATTTTTAAAAATTTTTGAAACTTGTTTTTTTAAGATTTCTCAAAATTTATTGGGCTAAATCATTCCAAATTTTCAGGAAGTCTAAGTTCACCAAGATCACGTCAGATGCCGCAAACCGCATTTCAGTTGGACACTCCGTTCAAAAGATATGAAAGGTTTACATACATACACCAACGCCAACACACCAACACACACGCACACACAACTAAAACTAAAAACTAAATGCCTTTTTTCTTTTATCTTACCTAATTAGTTTATAACTATTGCAATGTCTTATGTGCTAATAAAATAATTTAATACATTTTCTAGACGTCATTCCGAATCCAATGAGTCATCGGTCATTTTTGTACAAGCTATTTCAAGCCTTATGTAACACGTTTTTGAGTGTGTGAACTAGACAGAGGCGGCCTTACCCATTGCGAGGCTATGGGCGGCAGGTCTTTGCGAGGCCCTTTGTCCTTCGTGAAAATTATGTGATGCGAAAGTAGGTCTGAATTAAGTTGTGAATTATATCAGACATATAATTCACAACTTAATTGTTGTGAATATGCTGTGAACTACGGGAGGTAAAAATCATTATTTATCTAATAATCCGTGCACCAAAACTCAAAACAATCTTGAACTTTTAATTTACCGTTATGTTATAACCTTAATAAATAATTAAGGATCAAAGTCAATAGTTTTAAATAAAAAAATACTTATAGTTAAAAAATCTATATTTTTTAAAATTTGCTTGGGTTGTTGCGTGAGGCCCCTGCAAGAGCGAGGCCCCGGGCGATTGCCCTTTTCGCCACCCCCTAAGGCCGCCGCTGGAACTAGACTTATGCTTTTCTTATGAAGAAATGTGTGTAGTCACAGCTAAGGCTATTGTGAAATTATATTTTCTGATAATGCTTTCTGCAACCCAAAATATAATAATGTGACAATTACTTAAATCGTACAAAAATCTCTTTTAAAATTACCTCATCTGAACGTTATCTACCTTTTCTCTACACACCCTCAAATTATTGACGTCATTCTACAGCATTATAGATAAACCATTTACACAGCTGTTTTTTAATATATTTTATACATAAATAATATAATATACATAATATAACATGTACATTGTACAATGTATATACTTATTGCTCAATCAATTCTCCCTTTATTATTTTTAAATATAGGTATCCTATAACACTTTTTACTCATACTGTGACTTATAATTTAATAGCGTGTATCTACTTCAGAACTTTCAAAAACAGTTAATATTATATAATATATATATATATATATTTTTTTAATAATTGGTAATAGATAATATACAAAAATTTAAATACTTGTGTAATTAAAATTCTGAAAATTAAATGGCAGTTACGAGTATCTCTGACGCTGTTAAACCGATTATTTGCACATTAAAACTATTGTTAATGATGCCTTTAGTGCCAAAAAAATCATTTTTTAAAAATGAAAACATCATTTCTTTAATATTAAACATTCTATATGTTACTGTTGTGATAACAAATTTCATCATTCATGATATCAAAGGTTTTGTTTCAAATGAAGATGGATTTTTTCTTACAAAGTTTTCATACAACATAGGTCTAGCAATGTTTCATTTATACACACTAGGGATTGTTGTTAATATTTTGGCGACGTATTTAAACGGTAAAAAAATTCACGAATGCATAACTCGACTTGAGCAAATCGACCGTCAACTAGTTTTGTTGCAAAATAACAAAACAATATCGTATGAAATAGTATACCGATTCAATATCGGTTGCATAATATTTTTTTTTATAACTGTCATGTTTACGGCCGTTACATTTTTTTTTAGTATGGCTCACGTTAATGACGTGGACGTAGCCATAGCGTCGGACCTTTTGTTGCCTATCATAAATTCCGTTCCTTATATAGTATTATGGCAGTTTTCCGGCGGCATTTTATTAATATATCAAAGATTTAAAATCATTAATTCAAATCTTAACTATGTTAGTCATCAACTGGAATGTTGCACTAAAAACAACAAACAAAATTATCTTAACAATTCAAAACCGAAATACATACTAAAAGACAAATCAAAAAGTTTTTATAAGAAAGGTAAGATATGTTTAATTAATACACATAGGCTGCGCATATTTAATTAAAAAAATAATAATATAAATTTTAGAAATTGGAACATTGACACAAAAAATTCAAGATATTAGCACGATTCATCTGGAATTAACCGATTCAGCTCAACTGCTGAACTCTTGTTATTCAATTCAAATTGTTTCAATAATGCTATCTCAGTTCGGTTATGCGTTGTGGAGCATCTTGTATTTCTTTTTAATTTTTATTGGAACACACCTAAAAACTGAAAATTTTATCGACATAAAATTTTCTGTGCTATGTTTTAACTTATTACACATTTCTTCAGACATGTTTTTAATTTTATCATCAGTTTGGACATCACGGGAGGTAAAATTAAGGACAAAACTGACTGCGTGTTTTTTGCCGAATCGAAACGTCAGTCTACGCTAGAAAAATAATTAATCGATCATTTGCGTTGTCTCGAGGAATATCGCTTGAGGCGACACGACGCGACAGTTGACTCCAAAACAGGATGACGTGTCAAGTCGGTAGAAAACGCTCTGTTCGTTTTTGTCCTAATTAAATCTTTGATTTAAGTTAATCAGACCCTTATAGATGTCGACCACATAGGTGCTGAAGTGCCCTTTAATTTTCTGTGATTGACATTTTTTTTTTGAAAAAAATGCTTTTTCTGCAATAATATATATATAGGTACCTATATTATGTATATAAATAAAAATTAAATCCTGTTCTTTGGTAAGCGCATGACTTGAGAACGGCTGGACCGATTTGGCTAATTTTTTTTAAATGCTTATAATAATAGTCCGAATAAGATTTTTAGGGAAAGAAAAATTGGGAAGGAAAGTTGTCCAGAATCAGGTGGAGCCTAAGGCTCCAGTACTGTTGTCGCTGTCATGTTTCGTCCCAATCAAGTGCCTATTTCGTAAACATTGTTGAATTACTAAGTAAAGAAAGGATGATCAATATTGTAAATTTCGGCGTCTATTATCGACTTTTAAGGTCCAATTTGGAGACGCTTTAACATTTTTGTCGTTAAGTGGCAAACTGAATTAATGTGTCCCAAACTGTAATTATTATTTTATTATTAAAAAGCTTATTTTGAATCAAATCACTGACATTTTTCAGAATGCACTCAGGAGAATTGAAAGTAAACTATATATTTAAGAAATTGTTATCGAAACATTCTGCAGGGTTGCAGAAAAGGTTGTCAAAAAATTTGATTTAGCAATGACCTTAAATTGTGATCATATATAATTACAGTTTCCATACATCAGGGGCAGTATAATGCCGTATTCAAATTCCCTATTATCTAGAACATTTATAGATTGTAGTCACACAAAAACAAATGATTGTATAGCTGTACTACTTACATAGAAAAAGATAGCTTTTCATGCTACATTTTGATCAAAATGCATAAGAAAAAGTTGTTTTAAAGTGGAAACTGTACAAAAAACTACGCTAAATACGTATATCTATGCCCAGTTTAAGAAAGACATAGTTTCAATCGATCAATCATTTTTCTAGCAGGATCGATTTAAAACTATGATGCTTTTAATATGAAGAAATATCTAAGTTCACAATCTAAGGTCATTCCGACCTTAACGAGTCTGGTGCTCCGAGTGAATTTTTTAGTCATCCCCAACAAAAAATATATATTTTTTCCAATGACAGACTTTTCCTATTTGTTTTATAGTAATTTCAGAAGTTTATGAGATCCCTTTGTGGAGTCAGATGGCCAAATCTCTAACAAAATTTATTGAGTAGATCATATTATTATTAGGTCATGTGTTGTCGTTGATGACAAAACAACATGCAGACTTTGCACTTTTGGTTTTGCCAACTATCTTGATCCACGTTTCAAAAAAGAAATCTAATCTTTGTCTCTTCTTCGAACTCTTATTGAGTCATTGTCTATTAAGCAAGAATCACAGACCATCATTGTCTTCCAATACAAAAAGCCAGTGTTTCAGTGTTCAGCCTTTCCCCTTCTGCGCATAACTGTCCTAAACTGAATTTCTACTTCAAATTAGTGTCAGGGTCATGGTATATTAAGTTGGACTAAGAAGACAAATGACTTTCCCAAACAGTTCCGTAGACGCTGATTTATAAATTTAATTATAGATGCTTAGAGCTAACGTAAGAAAAGTCGACTGAATTTGTATATATTATGAATCTGATGCCTGGAACGTACAGGACACGTAAAAGAAACATCGGTGCATAAAAATAAAAAAATCATTTCTTATTTATTTTCAGGCTCAAAAAACAGCAAAATATGTTCATATTTTGACGACTAAAATTAAAGATGCTTCATTATCTGCAAAGGTACAGTGAGATTCGGCTACGGTCAATATTCATACTAATTGAACTGTTTTCAATTCACCAAATAGTAATTCTGTCTAAAGATAATTAACCATTTTAATTTTCAGTTATATATGTTTTCAATGCAACTTTTACACACTCCTGTCAAGTTCAGTGGATGCGGTCTATTTCCTCTGGATGGAAGTTTTGTCTATCGAGTAAGTTTTTTTGTTTATTAAGTTTTAAGTAAGCTCAACCAGTTAAAATAATTAAAGACGTGGTAGTACTGTGATCAAAAATTTTGTAATTTTTGAGTATCCACATGCCACACTCTAATAAATTCTGTTTCTGAAAGACAATACTCCGAGTACTCCATCCAAGGCGCTCTGAAATATCCGGTGTAAGTCAGATTTCCAATTGGCTGAAAATGAGCTAAAATTCAATTTTATATTAGTGCAGTAAATCACGGTGTGGACAAGTCAAAAATAAAAATATGTAAATTTTCAATTTGTTACAGATGATCGCCGGAGTAACAGCTTATATTGTCATTACGATACAGTTTCAACTTGAAAAAAGTGCTTCGGGGACGGAAAAGAATTTCATGTTACATAACAATACAAATTGCATATAAAATTACACCTTTTATAAATTATTGTCTATGCACAATACAAGTATCTTCAATAAATTAGAAACATAAAAACTTTTTCTGTTGTACCTATCCTTGAATTGATTTCATTTACCTTGGAAATAAATATTATTTTTTTGACGTGATAACGTCTTATAAATTGATGAAACACCGGCTGCACGCACGAAAAAGTGTCACGTTCCGCCTGAGCCTGAGCGTGCAAGCGAGAGCGCGGTATAAGCGATAGAGAGGCACGATCGGCCCAAGCGTCGGCTTGTAAGCATTTCTCTCTTTTCTCGCGTGACGTCAGAGAGTTATTCAATGTTTCTTTATGACGTTATCACGTAAAACTATCGTCCGTAAACCGACTTTACAGACAACCAATTTGTAACAATGACCATACATCGAAAAGATTATTGCTAGAAATGCACTGTGATTATGAAAAGTTCATTAAGCAAAAGAAAATATAATTATTTTATTTAAGGCACGAAAAATGGCTTAAATAGTGTGAACATCTGTGTAAGATCTGTAATTTGCATTTGAAGGAATAACGAACATCGTACCTAATATGTATAATATGGTGGAAGTACGGGTGCATAAACACGGGAATATTATCAGAGCGATAAGTCATTTTTGTTGCATGATATTTTTTGCAACACTCCGTGAAGATATTTTATGAGTTAGAAAAATAAAACAAAATAAAAATTAGAGATTTTCACTTTTTGTTCGATTTTACGTTTCAAAAGTAGATCGTTAATATCGCAACCTCATAACTCCACCACCTTTCCATCGATTCGGATGAAATTTTACAGGTAGGTAATTATGCGACCCGCCATACAACTGCAGCAATGAAATTATAAAATAAATAATTTAGGGGTCGCTTTCCACACATAGAACTAAGAGATGAGTTTTTTTAATTTCGCGCACCCATTTTCATGGAGTATTGTTCGATAGGTCTTTAAAAATGCAATAAAACTTTTCGTGTGACTTTTTTTCTTAGGTGAATATTTCCCGAGATGTAAACTTTTAAAATCGTTAATAGTATTTTCAAGGGCGGCTAGCAAGGGGAAGCGGGGACATATTCCCGCCAACCGCTCATGTATTGCCATCAAAAAAGTCTTATCTTTCAATAACATTTTTTTAACTTCCCGCTTTAAAAAAAAAAAAAATTTTTTTTTCAAAAATCTGGAAGTTATTGGTTTCACCCCGATTTTGAAAATCGAGTTTTCGCCAGATCTCGACGTTTTGAGGTCCTAGGAAGCTATTGAAACTATTTTGGCGATTATGTCCGTAGGGCTGTATGTGTGTGTGTGTTGGTGGGTGTGTGTTGGTGTGTGTAAGATAAGATAAGATAAGATTTTATTGTCATATTATAAAAGTAAGTTACAATTTTACATATTTTTATATTCTGGTTCCTTATTAATTACCCAGTGGAATAAGCTTAATGCTAACATAAATGTTGTTTATTTGTAGACTTATGTGTTACCATTTTTATTTTTTTTGTATATAGGGAAAAGTTAAAAAAAAACCCTACGCTAGATAATATTGAATATAATTAGCTATTTCATGAATCTGGTTTTAAGATGCTTTTTATCCTTTTATGCTTATATGTATTAGTTATCTTATAATTACCTATTTTAAATTTGTTTTGATTTATTCTGTTGGTGAAAAATTTGTTTGCTTGTTTCCGAATATGGTTTAAAATGTGTGCATATGTATGTAAACCTTTTATATCTTTTGAACGGAGTGTCCGACTGAAACGCGGTTTGAGGCATCTGACGTGATCTTGGTGAACTTAGACTTCCTGAAAATTTGAAACGATTCGGCCTAAAAAATTTTGAGAAATCTTAAAAATACAGGTTTCAAAAATTTTTAAAAATTTGTTTTTGTAAAATATTTTCTAAACTACTAAACCGATTAACTCCAAAATCTAATCAGCTCTTCTCCTTAACAAACTGCGTCGATTTCCGCAAACCGCATCAAAATCGGTTTATTTATTCACGAGATATCGTGAACGAAAAAATCGTAAAAAAGTGTTTTTTTTAAAATGACTTAAAATTGTTATCAGATCGATTTTTTGTAATGAATTACTTTCTTAGGCTAAAAAAACTGCGTCGATCGCCGCAAACCAGATCAAAATTGGTTCATTTGTTCATGAGATAACGTGATCGAAAAATTAGGAAAAATATAATTTTTTAAAATTACTCGTAAAATTCTTATCAAATCGATTTTTATGTAATAATTTACTTTCTTAGGTTAAAAAAACTGCGTCGATTGCCGCAAACCTCATAAAAATCGGCTCATTTATTCACGAGATATCGTGAACGAAAAATTTGTAAAAAAGTGTTTTTTTTTTAAATTGCTCGTAAAATTCCTATGAGATCGATTTTTCTGTAATAAATTACTTTTTTAGGTTAAAAAATTGCGTAGACTGCCGCAAATCGCATCAAAATCGGTTCATTTGTTCATGAGATATCGTGAACAAAAATTTCGTAACAAAGTGTTTTTTTTTTGAGCTCGAAGAGCTAAAAAATAAACTTCTTGCTATATTTTATATATTTTTGAGCGTTTTGAACTCGAAAATAGCGGGAAGTTACAGGGATGGCCTGCAGGGTCAAACTTCTTTTCAAATTTTTTTCTAACATATCACTGAGGCTTTAGTGTCGTCATCGCCTCTTGGATTAATAGAGCACATGTCACATGCTGTGTGCAATAAAATCTTTGAGCGTCACAAACCATTGCTGCAGACTTCCCAATTATTCACGCCGTTCTAAAGTAGACAAAAAAACTACATGGTTGTATTTTTGCGGATTTCACATACAAATGATAAATCACTTATTATATATTATACGTTTATCATCCATTTCCCCCTTTTTAAAAAGTATACAACGCGCCTTACTCATATTGTGACTGATAATTTAATGGAACGCTTCGTTAGTTTTAAAAGCAGATAAAGTTTTTTTTTTCAACAAAGATTGACATTTTAGTAATATTTTAACATTCTGTAATAATAAAAAAAACATTAAAGAAGTTTAAACTTAAATCACTATAATATTTGAAATATTATAGTGTTTGATGGCGGTTACAAATATTTCCGACGCTGTTAAACCGATTATTTATACATTAAAACTATTGTTAATGATGCCTTTAAAGCCAAAAGAATCACGTTTTAAAAGTGAAAACATAATTTCTTTCATATTAACCGTTCTGTACATTATTGTTGTGCTAACAAATTTAATCATACATGATATCAACGGTTTTGTTTCAACTGAAAAAGAAAGTGATTTTTATCTCACAAAATTTTCATTCAAAATGAACGTGGGATTAATTCAGTTATATGCATTAATGATTGTTGTTAATATTTTAGTGACGTATTTAAACGGCAAAAAAATTCATGATTGCATAGCTCGTCTTGAACAAATCGACCGTCAGCTAGTTTTGTTGCAAAATAACAAAACAATATCGTATGAGATGGTATATCGATTCAATGTCGGTTTCATGATATTTTGGATAATAGCTTTAATTTCAATGGCTTTTATAAATAATTCAAATATCGACATTAAATACTTAGTATATTTATGGTCGGATCTAATAATGCTTTTTGTATATATAGTTCCTTATATCGCACTATGGCAGTTTTCCGGTGGCATTTTATTAATTTATCAAAGATTCAAAATCATTAATTCAAATATTAAATCTATATGTCATTATCTGGAATGTTGCACTAACAATGACAAACGAAATTATCTTAGCAATTCATGGCCGAAAAATATCCCAAAAAACAAATTAAAAAGATTTTATAAGAGAGGTAAGAAATATTTCAAATAGGTAGGTGATTATTAACTTTCCGCACATTTAATAAGAAAAATATATTTTAGAAATTGGAACACTGACACAAAAAATTCAGGATATCAGCGCAATTCACTTGGACTTAACAGATTCAGCTCAACTGCTGAACTCTTGTTATTCACCTCAAATTGTTTTAATAATGCTGTCTCAGTTCGGTTTTGCGTTGTGGAGCATCTTATATTTCTTCTTGATTTTTATTGGAATGCATCAAAAAACTGAAAATTATGTCGATATGAAATTTATGATAATATTTTACAACTTATTACATATTGCGTTAGACACTTTTTTGATCTTATCATCAGTTTTGACATCACAAGAGGTAAATTAAAGGACAGTAACGGACAAAGCAAATTTTGTGGAATCGGCCCGTCATTCTATATAAATGAAGATGTCGCGATTATTGTATTTTTGAAACAGGAGTTGATAGAAAACACATTGTTATTGTTTTGAATACATATTTGATGTGTTTGAACCTCTATAAATTTTCAGATAGTTTTATTAAAAAAAACAAAACTGTGTTTTAAATAGTTTTATTTTTGTTAAAAAATAAAGTTGAAATAAGTATTCCCTCAATAAATTACATTTAATTTTTTATTAGTTGTGTATTGTTTATTTATTTTCTAACACGAGATAATGGAAGTCTACTGAATTTGCATATGAATCTGACGTCTATAACCGAATATAATACATGACACACAAATGAAACAGCCGTACATAAATGGAACTTTCAAATCTAAATTATTTTCAGGCTCATAAAACGGCAAAATATGTTCATATTTTGATGACAAAAATTAAAGATGATTCATTATCTGCAAAGGTACAGTGTCAATCCACACTTCAACTGTTTTCAGTTCGTCAAATATAGTCTTTCTGTTTAAAGCTAATTAACCGCTTTTGATTTTCAGTTAAATATGTTTTCAATGCAACTGTTGCACACTCCTGTCAAGTTTAGTGGATGTGGTTTATTTCCTCTGGATGGAAGTTTCGTCTGCCGAGTAAGTTTTGTTTTTACAAGCTTTTTTTAACGTGCCATATCTATCAGTCAATCAGTCTGTCGGTTTGTGTTAAAATTTACAATCAAAATTTAGACTAATTAAACTAGAGCTTTTAAATCTTGCACGCGTCTATAAGACCGATGACAATGCATAAATCCAATATGGCGGACGCCCCGAGATGGTGGATAACCTTATTCCCCACAACCCTCTAGACATGGGTATCCAAAGAGTTTGACGAGCTATGTGACATTAACTATTGTAAGCGACACATATCCGATCGATTTGAAATTTTGTACACGTATGTATTCCCGAAGACAATACATGATTCCATCGTTTTTAGAATTAAAATTTGTCTGTCCGACAAGAACTTTTGAACGATAACTCCGATCATAATGAAATTTGGACACAACATTCATCTCGGTAAACTAAGATGAATGTGCGTGCTCATGTTACCACCCCCACACTCATTCTTTTGCACCCGGGCGAAACCGGGATGGACCGCTAGTAATTTATAAAAATGTGGGTTGTGACTAAAAAACTAGCCACAGAGTTTACAACCCACTTTCTTATAATTATGAACCTAAATTATTTAAAATTATATTTTTCCTTTTTAGTGCATTTCAATAAAAACTTGTCTTAAAAAGTTGTTTTTAATGATATTTTTGTTGATTTTTAATTAATCTCCGCCAACTGGGTGTGGTGATATTTTGAGACGTCTTGTATTTTGTGACTTTTGAAATGCAATACTCCGAGCACTTAACGCAGAGCTCTCTGAAATATCTGGTATAAGTCACATTACCATTGGCTATACAAATGAATTAATATAATTCATATAATATTTATTAGTGCGTCACGTAAGTGTAGGCAAATTAAAATAAAAATATATAATTTTTTAAAAATTTCTTATAGATGATCGCCGGCATAACCGCATACATAGTCATTACGATACAGTTTCAACTTGAAAAAAGTGCGTCGGAAACGGAAAAGAATTTAATGTTACGTAATGGTACAAATTCCATATAAAATAATGAATTAGCAATTTTATATTTTGTACTTACCTATATATGCACAATTATATTTATATCATTTGTTTTCAATAACACAAAGCTTCTATTATTTTAATTTAATTTCATTATCTATATATTATAAAGAGAGAGTGCAAATTTTGTGAGTTTGTGTGTATGCGGAGGGTAATCTCCGAAACTACTCATGCGATTTCAAAAATTTTACCACCATTATTGGGATGAACATAGGTGGAGACCGATTTTGCGACGTAAGTCGACGAAAAAAACGGTGGCAATCTACAAATCCGTGCAAAGCCGGACCGGGCCACTAGTAATACATATAGTGGTGATAAAAGAATATTTTTTTCATACCGCGAAAAATGGGGCCATACCTCAATACAAAAAGAATTGAGATCTAAAAGGGTGCCAAGTTTTCACTTGGCAAGTTTTCGTGTTTTTTATTATGATTTATACCTAAACTTCATGTTCATATGTGTAAAAACTTGCCAAGTGAAAACTCGGCACCCTTTTAGATCTCAATTCTTTTTGTATTGAGGTATGGCCCCATTTTTCGCGGTATGAAAAAAATATTCTTAATATTGAACTTGGCTCCCTTTTTTCGCATTTATGGTTTTGATAGTATATCATTGATTTTTGTACAGAAATTATTATTATTTATCATTCAAAAGTGATTTGTAAAACTAATACCTAATCTTTTCTCCTGTAGAGTTTTCTTTTTCGAAAGGCGTTACGCATTAATGAAAATCGATTGCTTGGAAAACATTTCAAATCTTAAAAAATCACTGTTTTTTGAATTTTGCCTTTATATACACACATTATTATCTAGCGGGACGCCAAATTTCAATTTTCTGGGTCATCTGGAAGTGGGTTAGGTTTTTGATCTATATGCCAGTGAGTCAGTCAGTGATAAAAATGCCGATTTGTAGACGTCAATATCTCAATAAACGTTTGAGCTGTATTTAATAAATTTCGGGTTCTAGTTAATCTAAGGTGTCTTAATAAATATACCAAATTTCATGTGTTTATGTTAAATAGATTTTGAGTTATTAAGGGGTTAAAAGTGGCTCCAAATGGTACGTGTAATATAACACACGGCTGTTGCTACCTTTTTCTTTGTTTTATTAAAGACCTGGAAAAATATTAGTTGAAAAATTGTGAAAATAATAACATGTTGTTAGGAATCCTTTCAAATTTCACGTAAATTAACACCTCTTGTGCCCAAATACCACTTTTATTTCCCAATTGTTGATTTATCAATTAACCTACACTCTACAGTAACTAAGAATTTCTCCCGAGAATTCCCGCTACTGAATTTCCCGGGAATTCCCGGAAAATTGCATCACCTTCAGTATCGGGAAATGAAACCCATTTCCCGGGAATTCTGGTACTACAAAAATTAAACTAATTTAAATGTTTTAACTATTTTTTCAAGCTGTAAATGCTGTATGTAATCGTCGCCAGTGATTTTAAATATAACGTTTTATTTAAGTAAATAACACCCGTGTGACCGTACCTCAAAAATTCTTTCTTAAGTACGACTACGAGTTTAGAATTTTTGTGAATTTTTCAAAACCAGACTAAATAGGTACAATTAATAAATTTGAATTTAAGGTTCCTTTTTGATGACAAGAGTGATTATTTTTTGTTAAAATTGAGTTAAGATAATACTTAATTTGTTGAGTATCAGAGTTTATTATCGAGACTGATTGCAAATATTTAAAGTTTATTGAATTAGGTAGGGTAATTCAGTGATTTATATATTGTGATCAAACTTCCTCTAACATTTTATTTCATGCACAACAAGCATTTAACGCATTTTTCTCTAGTACCGAAAGTATCGAATTTCTCGGTATTTCTCGGTACTAGATCTCCCTCAAGTACCGGGAGAAACAAATTCGATTTCAGTACCGATACTGCAAACCCCAAACGTAACCGATGGACAATCGTTGTTTGAAATTCTATAAATACTATTTAAGGTAACAGAAATCACTGTATGCGAGAGTCGATTTTTAATACAGACATATTAAAAGTCGAATCATTACACATGCGAGATGTAGTGCCCCCGCGCACTAGGCAGCCTGGCTGCGGCAACCAGTCAAACATATGGCGGTGTATGGGAGCCCGCGCACTTAGGCAGCCACGAACTTCCGGCTGCGGCAGCCATAAAGCGCGCCTGATTACATGGCCGCCCATTGGCTGCGCGCAGCCAGAGCTAGTGTAGGCGAATGTATGTGGCTGCCGTCAGTCACCGCGCACTTTTCGACGGCCAGACCAATTTTTCTTCTGGAGTTATACAAGTTCGCATAGGAGTATCAGTGCCCTTGATTGAATTTCTTATATTTTCCAAACGATTGCACATTCTCGTGTAGTTAAAAAACCGGTCTGGGTATTTACGAACATCTTTAAAATAGGAATGAAACAAGCCTTTTGATTGCCGTTCTAAAAAAGAAGATAAATCCAATGTCTTTTCTTAGCTTTGCGTTTTTTACGAGATACGCACAAAATTACAAGTTCTTCCACGTTCATATCGCTCGTCCGTTGGCTGTTAATTAAAAGTGGTTGCTCTGCAAATATTTCGGCCGCCGCAGCCTGGCTGCGCAGCCAGGCTGCCTAGTGCGCGGGGGCCTGTATATATACAAATTTTTTATTTTTTTATTTAAACTGTCGCCAAATAACTGTGACAGTCCCCGTGTGACTGTCGTATCATGACTGTCTGTTGAGTGTTGACGAATGCCTGGATCGTGAGCTATCTCCTGGTTTTTATAGGCGCTGGATCGTTCTTTCCTTTGTTGCTTTCATTGATGTCTGGAATTTGGCAACAAAGCGTTTTTTTACCTACGCTTATTGTTAGAACAACAATCAAGCCGATTGTTGTCTCCTACGACAATATGTGAGTCATTGTTGGAATGACGAACTGATTGTCGTCTCATGAAATTCTTTGTTGTCCCAAAGGCGAGATTGTAACAATATCACGTTACGACCAATAGGAACGGAGCATCAATAATAATAATAATAATAATAATAATAATAATAATAATAATAATAATAATAATAAAAATAATAATAATAATAATAATAATAATAATAATAATAATAATAATAATAATAATAATAATAATAATAATAATAATAATAATAATAATAATAATCTTTATTAGTACATATTATGTAACTTAAAATTTGCCCGTCCGACAAAAACTTTTGAATGGTAATAGTTTAAGCTCCCATGACAGAAAAAGTTACCCCAAAGAACACCTCAAAATTATAAAGTGAAAATGGCTGAAAAACATGTCAGAAACATGTTACGCCCGCCAGACTAGTAAAAATTTGTTAATTGTTATTTTTTAATTTTTGAATTTAAAAAAAAACATGATTTTACTTTCCAAAACACCTGCTTGAAATTTATAACATTTGTAGTAAATAATGTACCATTTTTGAAAAAATTGGTCTGTCTGACAATTTTTGTTAATAAATTTGTCAGACTTCATTTGTTATAAATTATTTTTTTTTTATGAAAATACATTTCATAACACCTCCTTGATTTTTTTTTAAATAAAGTTTAAGATCTCTTCTATCTAATACAACTGGTCTGGCTGACAATTTTTGTTAATAAATTGGTCAGACTTCATTTGTTATAAACTTTTTTTTTATGAAGTCTGTCATAGTAAAATACATTTTTTCGCTGACAGACCAATTTTTATGCATAAAATAGATGTCAAACCTTCTTTCAGAAAAAAATTAAGGTGGTGTTTTGACACGGCCCTTGTAAAAGCTGATTTGTTTAAGAAAAAACACTGTCACGGCGCTTAAAAATTGAATCTGGCATGGTAAAAAACAATATTTTGATGAAAAATGTATTAAAGTATATAAAAGGAATCTACCGTTTTAATTTAGAATAAAAAAATTTTTTTTTCTAGTTAGCAACGATTATACCTACCATATTTTTTCATTAAAAAATGTGGTCACATTTAATGAAAAAATATGGTATAATCGTTTCAAACTAGAAAAAAAAATGTTTATTCTAAATAAACGAAGACGAACGTGCGTACTCATGCTCCCCCCCCCATTCGTTCTTTTGCACCTGGGTGAAACCGGGCGGGACCGCTAGTATGGAATAACCAGAGATAACGGACATACATAATATGGTGGTAGTGCCGGGTACATAATGGTTGAAA
Source organism: Xanthostigma xanthostigma (assembly GCA_963575645.1). Taxonomy (NCBI): domain Eukaryota; kingdom Metazoa; phylum Arthropoda; class Insecta; order Raphidioptera; family Raphidiidae; genus Xanthostigma; species Xanthostigma xanthostigma. The sequence continues at coordinate 47,883,121 of OY754464.1, forward strand.
AAAAAAAGGATATCAAAAATTTTATCAGTTTACACTTATCATAAAATGTCGTTAAACATGGTTAAAATATATTTGCATAAAATGATTAACAAAATCGTACTCTCGTATTAACTAATAATATTTATTCTCGCGGTTTAAATCTGTTTCAATGATAATCACACCATGTCAAAACTGACTGATGCTATAAAACCAGCAATTTATTACGGCAAATTAATTTATGCCCTTCCGTATGGTTTGAACACATCGGTTTCTAAGTTCGAAATTTGTTTGTATTTGTTAATCGTTTATTTACTTTGTTTCTCAACATTGATCAATTGTTGTTTACATATGATGGACGGCTTTATCAAAATTGAAAATATGAAACTTATATTTCCAACTAAGATTATATTTGCGATAAATTCAGTGTTGTGGTTTTTTTACATTGCAACAACGTTTATAAATATTACAGTTACGCATTGTTTTAAGAACAAAAAACTGGAGAAATTTTTAAATGAAATTGAACAAGTTGACAATCAACTTCAAGGTATTTCAGTGAATGTATCTTATCGCACAATATTTCGATGTTGTATAGCGTTTATTTGTTTACTAGTTGTATTGAAATGTATTTCTGTATTTGTTATTATTACAATATTAGTTCGTGAATATTTCAATAATCGTTTTTTTTCTGATTATATTGTACCATTCATGAATATATCTCAGTTATTTGTGTATTTTTTCTTTTCAATGGGCGTGTTATTGATTTATCAAAGGTTGAAATTGATTAACAATTTTCTTTGTTACAATATACACAAAAAAAACGGTTTTGCTGATTATAGTGAAAAATCTGAAAATATTGACTCTTCTAAAGATGAAAATTATGGAACGGAAAAAAAACCACGTTACAATGAAACGGGTGAGTATTTTACTTAAACAAATACACTATTTTTTATATTGTTATAAAATGTTTACGATATTTAATGCAACAAAGCCGGGTCTCCAGCGCGTGTTTGCTTTACACAATCAACAAAAACTTGCTAAACAATCAACAAAAACCTCGACACAAAACTTTGTTTCCACACAAAGGCTATAGCGGAATAAGCATGGGTAAGGTGCCCCCGCACGGATTGGGTTAGTTTTTTTTCATTTATAGCAATTGACAAATGATTAAGATTTAGAAAACTTCAGCCCTAAAAAATCAACCCCTGGGGAGTGAGAATTAATTTTCGAAAAATCATAAAAAAATCATAACTTTTGAATAGCTGAACTGATTTGGATAAAAATTGAATCTGATTTAGATATTACTACAGCGCATCTTCAGAAAAATTATCAGCTCGAAATAAAATATAACCTTAAAAAAATATATTTAAGTTTTTAGTTTTTTTTAGTGTCCGACCGAAACTAGTTTTACGTCCGAAACCGAAACGTTTTTTTTTAGCATCATATTTTTTTTCGTAATTTAAAAACATTGAATGACTAATAGCAGTTACTTTTTTTTTCAAATCATTCGTTGTTTCAGTTCTGTTCTTTAGACCTGAAGCGAATAAGAATAGATTAATCACTAGTATCAGAAAGAAGTAATAAGAAAGTTTTTGTACATAACGTTATCAGTGCATGCATGTTAAAAAGAAGCTTAAAAAATAGAATATGAAACTTTGTTATTTTCTGATACTAGTGATTATTCTATTCTTATTCCCTTCAGGTCTAAAGAACAGAAATGAAACAACGAATTAATTGAAAGAAAAAAAAGTAAAAGAGGCGAGTTAACTGCTAGTCAAATAAAAATAATATTTTCAAACATTTTTATTTTTTTGACCATGACGCACCCGGAAACTCGTTATGAAAAAATTAGGTATATGTTATGTCGAATAATTTCAGAAATTTTTACAAGAATTTTGGTGATTGTACCAAAATCGCAAATAATAAAAAAAAATTAAAAACTTAAATATATTTCTTTAAGGTTATATTTTTTTTCGAGCTGATAATTTTTCTGAAGATGCGCTGTAGTAATATATAAATCATATTCAATTTTCATCTAAATCAGTTCAGCTATTCAAAAGTTATGACTTTTTTATGATTTTTCGAAAATTAATTCTCATTCCCCAGGGGTTGATTTTTTAGGGCTGAAATTTTCCCAATCTTAATCATTTATCAATCGCTATAAATGAAAAAAAACTAACCCAATCCGTGCGGCGGCACCTTACTCATGCTTATTCCGCTATGGCCTTTTTGTGTATCGAAAAAAAGTTTTTGCTTTCCATGCCCGACGGATAACATCTAAATATTTACCCCCGCGCGGGGAGAGGGGCACGTTATACTTTTTTGCACGTCCTATGTTATGTATGCAAGAAATTGTTCGAAATCTGATTCGGAACAACGAAAGAGTTTCTTATGCCAAACCGATCTTCTACTAGTAATTCTTATAATAAATGTTAATAACTTGGATGCTGTAAGTTATAGTCTCGTATGAGACCTTTTTTTTTTCTTCTCGTTAAGTCAACAAATTAATAAAATTGATCGTTCGAACTCATTATTGACAGAAATGTTTATGAAACATTTTAAAAACTAAACTGCTGTAGACGGCGTGTGTAGAAAAACATGTTTTCAAAACAATGTTTTGTGTAGAGGTTTTTGTTGAATATTTCCAAATTCCAAAAAACTTTCGCTGGAGACCCGGTATAATTGTGTAGGTTTTGAATTTGTAGATTTTAGTGCCTTGATTGAAATAAAAAAAAAATCAAAATATGATTGAAATTGCCGGGGTCGCCACATTGACAAACTGATGTAAAAAGATCTGGCTTCGGGTGTCATACGACCAAAAAAGTTTTTATGAAAATAAATTACAATTAAATTTGCTACACAATATGTCTTCTACATTTTTTCTCTAAACTGAATAGTTTCGGTGCTGCAGCTGAGCGAAGTCAAGTATTTTTGAGAAAATAATGATTTTCTGCAATTTGTCAATAAGTATTCAATTTTGACCAAATTTTGTATGGTATAGGGTACTTTTTATTCGACTGAATCTACAGTAGAATTCATATATATTCAGCATGTCGGGACTAATAGACTAGGTACTGAATTTTCAACTTCTTCTTTATCTTTATTTCGTGGCAGGAAAAAAAAACTTTTATTCATATGAGGTTAAACGTTGTCAAACGTGTTTTCCCATTGGGGAATATTTCGTATCTATGTATATATTGGCGTGTTAATGCAAATATTATGTAACTTAAAGTATGTCAACAGTTGAGTTAATGTATAATATTATATTGATTACGGTAATACGGGGGAAAAGGCACTTATGTAATTGTTAAAATATTACGTATATATTTACCATAGATATATATATCTATGATATTTACCTACTTTTAGTTGACCTTGAATTATACACCCTGCATTATTTACTATAATTTGTAATTGACGTAGCGTGGATCCAACCGATTTGAAAATTATCGACATAATTTTATGCAAAATGTTGACGGATTGGTACCATATAATTTTCTCAAAAATCGGTTCAATCGTTTTTATCTGACTTTAAAAAAGAAGTTTTTTTATAATATGTGTTACATCAATTAATCTCCAGCAGTTAAATACGTGCAAGCTACGTATTGCAAAGCCACTTAAAAGTAAATAAAAAAAATTAACATCTTTCATAAAAGGCCACTAAAAAGCATAATACAGGTGAATCATTTTAATCTTCAGACGAGATTATCTTTTCAGGGTAGGGTAAAATCGAAAAATGGTTCAGGGAAAAGTTGATTGGTTCGAAGGGGGACATCGGATGCCATGGTCATTTTTGACCTTGAGTCGACGATTCAAGGACATTCAGGGTCAATTTTTTTTTAATGAGAACTTATTATTCACTTCAGAATTCGATTGGCCGTGAATAAAACACGAAACTTTTGTTCCAAACATTTTTCACCAAGCCCCGTATTTTCTGGGATATCCACGGTTCAAAATTTTAATTTCCAAATTTTTTATGATTTTTTACTGCCGAATAGTAGACTTTTTTGAAAAATAGCAAGAAATAAAAAGTTTTTACAATTATTCAAGGAATCAATTCTAATTTTTTTAAAAAAATTTTGCACACTTTCTGTTATTTTGGTGTTTCAGTCGTTAGAATAAATAACAGAAAGTGATTTTTTTTAAATTGTAGTTGATTCCTTGAAAAGTTCTAAAAACTTTTTGTCTCTTGCGATTTTTCAAAAAAACCTACGATTTGGCAGTAAAGAAACCATAAAAATTTTTAAATTCAACTTTTGGACCGTGGGTATCTTGGAAAATATGGGGTTTCGTGAAAAATGTTTGGGACAAAAGTTTCATGTTTTTTCACGGCTAATCGAATTCTGAAGTGAAAAATGAGGGTTCCCATTAAAAAAAATTGACCCTGAATGACCTTGAACCGTCGACCCAAGATCAAAAGTGACCATGGCATCCGAACCAATCAACTTTGCCCTGAACCATTTTTCGATTTTACCCTACCCTGAGAAGATAATCTCATCCGAAGTTTATATTACTCATTCTGTATAATAAAGTTTTGAGGTCGGAGCTATAATGAAGAACCTACATAGTTACATAAAAAAATTGGAACTCCTTCGAAAAGAGGTCACTAAAAAGCGTAAAATAATAAAGTTTTGAGGTCAGGACCAATTTAATATCCGTAGGTATATATGTATAACACGTAATAGTAATTAATAGGCGCCGACCTCAAAATTGTGTTATTTTACGCTTTTTAGTAACCCCTTTTTGAAGGAGGGACGAGGGTCAAAAATTTTAAAAGTTTTTAGTTTAAATTTATGCATAAGTAAGGTAAAGTTTTGAAGTCGGTTTTCGTTATTTTGTAAAAATATAATTTTTTTCTAAAATAGTTACTGAACCGATTTTGCTAAAATTTATATGGGACCAACTTTAAGACATTTTTTAGTGTCTAATGAAACCGAAGAGCACCATTCAAGCCAATAACTATAACTTTTGCAATATTTTCTTAAATTGATTAATAAGAATATATAATGTAGTTTAAGCCTTAAGGGCTTAAGATACCAATATTCTTTAGGGCATCTTATTGGACTATAAAAAAGAACAAAAAAAAAACAAATGGGTGCATATATACCTACCTTTACTCACCGGTTGATGTAAACCGTCTATATGTGATCCGAAGCGCCTAGCTTACTGTACCTACCAAGTGCAAATGCGACTAAAAAAGTTTCACTTAAAAAAAGCCAGAATAAAAATTATGTTTTCGTAGTCATTGCTGTAAAAAAGAATAGCCGTCAGTCCGGATCTGCTTAAATGACACCCTTTACATCTTTTGCAGTATCTTTTTATATATTATCTATTTACACATATGTTTTCCCCTTTTTGAGTTAATCATTTTTTATCGAAAAATGTGAAAAATACAATAAATGTTACTAAGTGTAGTTTATAAGGCAAATTTAACATATTTTTTTTTATAAAATGTCGAAATTAAGAGAATCAATCAAATACTTGTTACTCATCGGGACAATTACGTTTTGCATTCCATATCCTTTAAACAAAACCGTTTGTAAAATAAAGTACACGTTTTATTTATTAATTTCATATATATTCATAGTTGGTCAACTGAATAATGTTAATGTGCAAGTGGAAAATATTATCATATCAGAAACATATTTTGAGGGTCAGATGTTGACCCGTATTTCGGTGACTTTGTGGTATGTCAGCGTTGGCGTTTTCTTTGTTAATTTCACAGTGCTTTGCTATAGACGTATGGAAATATATGGTTTTATAAGTAAAATTGAAAAAATTGACGGTCAGTTCGAATGTTTATCAATAAATGTTTCATACGAAACAATTCGTCGTCGAAGCAATCTATTCAGCATTTTAATTCTTACAATTACATTTATTTTGGCTTTAATACATTGGATACATTTTTTACGAATTTTTAAAACAATATTATTTTCTTCCGTGGCCAGTTTTATTTTAGATTTAACGATACTTTTCACTTATTTTTATTTTTCATTCGGTGTATTATTACTTTACCAAAGATTTAAATTGATAAATGAAACAATTAAACACATTTCTAAAAATATAAACGGCTTTCAATCGAAAACTGCTATTTCTGATGGAATGAAAATTGAGGATTCAATTGAAACGTGTAAGCAATTTTTATCTGCAATAATAAATAAATAAATAACAATAATAAGTAGTGCAGTTCAAAAGGAGACGATTCATGTTAAAACACTTTTGTGAAAGTTGTATGATAAAAGACGAAAATGATTAACAGGCGCGATACTAAAGTGCATCAAAATGATCATACAACCATTGATTAAAATATACCTTAATCAATGATACAACGTTTACTGGGCGTGTATTCTTTTGACCTATGTCCTATACTATCATTTATATCCTTTTAAATAACGTAGGTAGATCGAGAACACTTTGGATATAGGAATGTTTTATTTTTTTTAATTCAAGATTCGGAAAAACTGTCTACTTTAATAAACGATGTCAGCGAAATTCACCTCAAACTGACTTGTGCAGCGGATGCAATAAACGAATGCTATTCAATACAGATGCTAACAAACATATTCTGTCAGTTTGGATACACGTTGTTCAGCGTTCTTTACGCATTTCTCATCATCACCAAAAAAGGACAGTTCAATGCTCACATAGTGTTGATATTCAGCTATTTCAACGTTGTTTATTTGTTGGCTCTGGGACTTGTCATCAGGTCGACAGTGTTGACGTCGAAAGAGGTAATTACACGCTTCTATTCAACTTCACATGTTTATCAGTCAGTTTGGGTCAAGTCTTGTCAGTGTGACCAGATTCAGTATTTTAATACTTTTTCGGTATATTCTATTGACTTTTCCGATTATCAGTAAAATTTAGGTATATGGGCGGAAGTCGGTATTTTTGGGTATATTTTGGATAAAATCATAAAAAGTTATGGCAACACCGTAGCGATCGTCTCCGCGAACTGGCACGAACATTGATGTACAGGGGATTTCCAGGATTAAGTCTATAATTAATATAGTAAGTTACAGAGAGGACATGACATCATTCATCAACCCTTTCTAGTGAACAATTTTGGGTGGAAGTTGGGTAAATTTCTAACGGTGATGGTACATTAAAATACAAGAATATATCTAGTTTCAGTAAATCTCTGTTATGTGTACCAGTATCGAATGCTGCATGCGAGCGCATATTTTCATAGATAAATTTAATAAAAACAGAACAAAGAAACAGATTTATAAACAAAAATGTATCTGCAGTTTTAAAAAAACGAAGCAAGGTGTAAAAGATGAAGGAGGTTTTGTTAATTTTAATCCTTCAAATAGAATGTTAAAATACAATTCTAACATTTATTGTGATAATGAATAAATAAAACATGTTTTGAAAATCAGTATTTTTATTGGTATATTTTCCCTGTGCAAGTTGGTATATTTCAGTATTTTTTAAACGTGCTTCGGTTTTTTTTTGTAAAATTTAATCTGGTCACACTGAGTCTTGTATCAAAATTTCGACTAGTCCTAGCTAAAGCCTTGAATACGTGTATGTCCGGCGACAATGTAATATCTATATATTACTAGCGGTCCCGCCCGGTTTCACCCGGATGCAAAATAATGAATGGGGAAGGAAGGGACATGAGTACACACATTCATCTTAGTTTACCGAGATGAATGTTGTGTCCAAATTTCATGATGATCGGAGTTACCGTTCAAAAGTTTTTGGCGATAAAGAGCAGTATTTAAACTTTTTTTAACTAATAATTTTTTTTAAATGAATTAAATAAAATTAAAATAAATTTAAATGTAAGCCTTAGAAGAAAGCAATGTAAAAAATTAAAAAAAAAATAAAAATATATTCACCCAACGTGGGGCTCGAACCCACGACCCTGATATTGACAGTCGCATGCGCTACCGATTGATCTACCTGAGGTTGTGTTCTTTTATCACTAATATGAGTATATCTAGTTAGTGCATTTCACATGAATAGAAGCTTATTTTTGAGATACTTTTTGCAACATTTTTCATTAAAGATCCGCTCCTAATGGTCGTAGCGTAATATTATATAGCCTATAGCCTTCCTCGGTAAATGGGCTATCCAACAAAAAAAATTTATTCAATTTGAACCAGTAGTTCCTGAGATTAGCGCGTTCAAACAAACAAACAAACTCTTCAGCTTTATATATTAGTATAGATATAAAATTCCCTTGTCACAATTTTGGCCGCGCTAATCTCCGAAACCACTGAACATATTTTAATGAAATTTTGAAAATGTGTCTAGCTTGGTGCACTTACGCTATAGGATAGTTTTTATTAAATATTTTGTACAAAATTACGGTGTTTTCTCAAAAAACCTTTTTTAGTAACACGTAACGACATCTAATAGAATTTACTCAAAGCTATTCGTTCAGAAGCAAACAAAAAACTGTTTCAGTACCAACTAGCGACATCTGATAGAATTCGCTCAAAGCTAGTAATTCAGACGCCGGGCCGCAAACAAAATACATTTTGCAGAATTATATAATGTATTGTCTCTGATTATATATTTATCGCACCCAGTTCACACTGGTACAGACCGCTATTAGCCCAAGAGCTGATGACACGATTTAGGGTATGTGTTTTAGGCAGGTTGAAATAATGAAAAAACAGTAATTTATCAATGGGTGAATCTGGAATGGTGAGTCTGCCTGAGCATTTGCGGTTATTTCGCGCCTGCGCAGCATATGACATCTGCAAAAAAATATCCCTAAAAAACATGTTTTAGGCAACTTGAAACTTTTATAATCTTTGAGTTTAGCATTTATATAATTCAGAAATGAAAATGCCAGAACATTTTGTCGGTTATAAAGTAGGGGCAGAACCCCCCGAAGATATTTTATTAATATACGCAATGAGCACGATACAGGTCAAACGGATGAACGGATTGAAACCAAATTTTGGGAGGATGTTTGGTATGCAGATATGAGAAGCTCTATTGTTTTTGGGGAAAATCGGCGCATGCGCAAAAGAGATGTATGCTATAACGTTATTTTTTTAGATAATAATGATATACTTTTCATAACAGTTTATTATTCTATTTATTTTTTCAAGAAAGTTTTGTGAACTATTTTTTTTCTGGCAGATTTTTAAAACAAAACAGCAGTTGGTTCTTGTCTTATTTTCAAAATATTTCCGAAATTATTAAGTTTAGATTTTTTTTTCATAAAACTTTCTTGAAAAAATAAATAGAATAATAAACTGTTATGAAAAGTATATAAAAAACAACGTTATAGCATATATCTCTTTTGCGCATGCGCCGATTTTTCCCAAAAACAATAGAGCTTTTCATATCTGCATACCAAACATCCTCCCAAAATTTAGTTTCAATCCGTTCATCCGTTTGACCTGTATCGTGCTCATTGCGTATATTAATAAAATACCTTCGGGGGGTTCTGCCCCTACTTTATAACCGACAAAATGTTCTGGCATTTTCATTTCTGGATTATATAAATGCTGAACTCAAAGATTATAAAAGTTTCAAGTTGCCTAAAACATGTTTTTTAGGGATATTTTTTTGCAGATGTCATATGCTGCGCAGGCGCGAAATAACCGCAAATGCTCAGGCAGACTCACCATTCCAGATTCACCCATTGATAAATTACTGTTTTTTCATTATTTCAACCTGCCTAAAATACATACCCTAAATTGTGTCATCAGCTCTCCGGCTATATAATATTATAAAGAGAAAAGATTTGTATTTTTGTTTGTAATGAATAAACTCAAAAACTACTGGGCCGATTTTAAAAATTCTTTCACTAATAGAATGCTACATTATCAGTGAGTAACATAGGCTATATTGTAAATCGGTGAAACCGGGCGGGACCTCTAGTATTATACAAAGAGTAACGTTTGTAAGTTTGGATGTAGGAGGTAATCTCCGAAACTACTCATCCGATTTAAAAAATGTTTTCACCAATATTTAGAATGGACCTTCAGGATAAACATAGGCTATACATTATCGCGTTAAAATAAAAGCGCTTTTCGTTGGGACCAGTTTTGTAACGTAAGAGACGAAAAAACGGTGGAAATTTACAAGTTCGGGCGAAGCCGAACCGGGCCGCTAGTAGTAGGTATATATAATATAGCATTAGAACTCTCTTGACATGGATATCAATGATAAGGCTATGTGGTCATTCTAAACTCAATATAGCAGATGCTCCAAGTTGGCTAATTACCTTTTTCTTCCATTATGATAAACTAGTGGGCCGATCCAGCTTCGCGTGGATTTGTAGATTGCCTATAAGATAGATTATTATGGAATAATAGCCGTATTTGCAGAGTGTTGCCATATATTTCGCACGCGATTAAGCTGAAACATGGAGCTGTGTCCCGCTCGGCAGCAATAACAGTAGTGGAGCCTACGGCTCTACCGTAATCCATATTAGTCTCGCCTCACGGGACTGCGCCTTTTCTTCGTTGCCACAACGCGTTGAGATCGAATAGCATGTCAGCCACGACACGAATTTCGCTATTTGGTCTTTCTGTGATTGCCACAACGCGTCGTGCGCGTTTTCATTAGAGCCATAACACGAATTTCGCCATGTGGATGTTTTACTGTGACCACAACGCGTTGTGTGCTATTTTTCCGCTCACTGAGCGTTTTCGATCTTTGTGCGTAACATATACACAATCCTTCCTCATTTATCGCTCTTTTTGTTAGTGAAAACCATTTCAAAGTCCGTTTCGTGGTTTAGAAGAAGTAAGCGGAGAAACAGACAGCGACTTTTTTTCGATACTATGCAGTGATAGTGCTTTTTGACAAAACACCCTCATAGTTCAGCCATATTTAGTTCAAAATATTTACAAATTTTATGAACAAACCTTCCTGGTTTATCACTCTTTCTATTAGTGAAAACCGTTTCAAAATCCGTTGCGTGGTTTAGATGAATATTAGAAATAAAACTTTAGAAACAATTTTTTTAAGGTACTAAAGAGAAAAAAAAAACATTTTTTAATAATTTATTACGAGGGGTATTCACAAAGTAAGTTTCCCTAGTCTGGGCGTCTGGAGTTTCTCTTGGGCGCCACCTAGCGGGTTCGCGCCGAACATAGTTTCAGTTTAAGGTCTACCCTTCTATATGGATCTACCGAGAACTGGTGTTGGTGGCCGAAAATACTTTTCTCAGCAGTACGAGCTAGAGAACATATACTTGTACGAGCAGAGAACATATTACACGAGTACGAGTACGTCGTTCGAGCTCGGCAATCATGGAGCTACCACTACAAAGCGTGTCCACTTGTGAGTTACGTGCAAAAGGACTGAATGGAAATGAGATTCACAGTGAATTAGTGAAAATTTATGTTGATAACTGTATGAGTGTGAAAATGGTGCGAAGGCGGCGCACAAATTTTCTAGAGGGACGCGCAGAAGTGCACGATGAGTAGCGTGCAAGACGGCTGAAAACAGCTCCGTCTCTGCAGCGGTTGAACAAGTCATTCAGGAAAATAGACGATTGATGATATTTTAGAGAAAATCTGTGCGCCACCTTCGCACCATTTGCTCACTCGTACAGTTATCACCATAAATTTTAACTAATTTACTGTGAATCTCATTTCCATTTAGTCCTTTTGCACGTAGGTAATTTACAAGTAGACACGCTTTCCTATGGGTAGCTCCATGATTACCGAGCTCGTACTGCTGTCTGCTGAGAAAAATATTTTCGGAAACCAACACCAGTTCCGCTCTTATCGGTAGACCTTAAACTGAAACTATGTTCTATGCGAGTCCGCTAGGTGACGTCCAAGAGAAACATCAGACTAGGGAAACTTACTTTGTGAATATGCCTCGTAATAAATTATTAAAAAATGTTTTTTTTCTCTTTAGTACCTAAAAAATTTGTTTTTAAAGTTTTTTTTTTCTAATATTTTATTTTCAAAATTTCAGTTACGTCTTAACTTATACTTCATTACATAGTATAAACTTATATCATAAACTTACTTTGTGAATACCCCTCGTATAAATAATAAATTATGTTTTTCCTCATTGATTAAAAAATGGTACTACACTGTAACTGTAATAAAAGCTTGTCTTTAAAAAGGTTTTTCCTAATATTTTTTTTAACTTTTTAATAATAATTTTTTTTTTTTAATCGGGAAGTTATTGTTTCCACCCCGATTTTCGAAAATCGAGTTTTCGTCAGTTCTCGACGTTTTGAGGTCCTGAAAAGCTATTCTGACTATTTTGGCGATGATGTCCGTAGGGATGTGTGTGTGTATTGATATATTATGTATGTGTGTGTATTTATAATTGTAAACCCCTTATTACTTTTGAACGGTGTGTCCGAATGAAACTTTACTGAACTTAAATTTCCTGAAAATTTGGAATGATTCGGCCCAATAAGTTTTGAGAAATCTCAAAAATACAAGTTTCAACAGTTTTATGAAATTTGTTTTTTTGGAATATTTTCTAAACTACTAAATCGATTAATTCCAAAATCTAATCAGCTCTTCTCCTTAAAAAACTGCGCCGATTTCCGTAAACCGCATCAAAATCAGCTCATTTGTTAACGAGATATCGTGAACGAAAAATTTATAAGAAAGGGCTTTTTTTTTGAGCTCGAAGAGCTAAAAAATAAACTTCTTGTTGTATTTTATATATTTTTGAGCGTTTTGAACTTGAAAATGGTGGGAAGTTTCAGGGATGGCCTGCAGGATCAAACTTCTTTTCAAATTTTTCTCTAATGTAAATATAGCCCTTTTGACGTTCTCGTGCATTTTAAAACATATTTTGCTAATTTTTTTCTGAATGAACGGTTTCGATTTTGGCGAATTGTGAAACGCACGAAACTGTCTATTGCATCGACACGACCTCGTAATTGTCGACACGACCCTGTTATTGTATTTTTAAAAAACTCCCCCCAAACGCCCTCCTCTTTTCACTGCGTAAAAGAAAACGCCTGAACATCGACACGACCCGTAATTGTTTCTTAAAAAACTCCCCCCAAACGGCCTCCGCTTTTCAATGCTCTTCATCAACTGTCCTATAGCAATAGACGGTTTTGTGCGTTTCACAATTCGCCAAAATCGAAACCGTCCATTCAGTAAAATTTTACCCATATTTTGTCCTACATTTTTATAACGCTCATACATTCATAAGTATATATTATTTTTAGGCAAAGAAGACAGCAGTATACCTCCATGAACTTATGTTTAAAACTAATGATGAATATCTGTTATCAAAGGTAAGACTAAGCTAAATCAAATTCGTGCTTAATGTTCTGCTATTCAAACTAGGTCTGACCTAACATACTAGTGTTGCGTTGCAGAAAGCATTGTCAAAAAATTTGATTTGACGATGACCTTAGACTGTGATCGCACAAATTTCACCATAAGAAAAGCATTGTTTTAAGACGATGTTTTTTAAACTACACCGTATACATAAAATAGTTGGCAAAACCAAAAGTGCACATCCCGCAAGTTTTCCACTGTATGATAAAAAAATAACAATTAAAAAATATTTTTAATAAATTTAAAAAGATTTAAAAATTTAAAGAAATAAATAATTAAAAATTGAAAAAATATTTTTTTTTAAGTTTGCAAAAATAAAAAAAATTAAGTACTATACATAATATAATATATAATTAATATCAAGTGGAATAAAATAAAACAAAATAAAAAGAAAAAAAAAGAAAAAAATCAATGATATCGTAAGGAATCGAACCCAGGACCTTGCCCTTGGCGATCCGACGGCATAACCATTACGCCACGGCTGCCTAATACGTATAGTGGTGTTATCACGGTATACAAGTGTAGCACTTGTTTTATGGATTACACTATGTTTAGCCAGCAATTATTATATTGTTTTTAAACTATTAATTAGCTGTCAAAAATAATAAAAAATAAAAAAAATATATGAGAAATATATTATATATAATATATAAATATTAAGTGGAATTAAGTGGAATAAAATGGAATATAAAAAAAAAAAAAATCTTATGTCAGCGGGAATCGAACCCGGCACCTTGGGATTACATGACTTACGCTTTAACCGTTCGGCCAGACCGATGCCGTACAACGCCTTTGTTATTATGGTATAGAAGTGTAGCAGTTATTTTACGTATCATACTACATTAATTGAGTATATTTATTATGTTTTTTGTTTTTTTATTTTAATTAGCTGTCAAAAATAATAAAAAAAAAACTGTTTATAAAAATTAAACTACTGAACACATTTTAGTGAATTTAAATAGGGTTCTGGTCTGATAGTAAACAAAGTGAATAAAATATAACCCAAGGGGATCCGACCAAAATTGCGATCTGTAGAGTCGTGACGTACGTACATACGTACGTACGTACGTACGTACGTACGTACATACGTACAGACCAACCGACAACTGCTGTTTGTGATTTTCAATTACAATTTTAATAGTATTTATGAACTCGAATTGATTTAAAAATGGTTCTGTTTTATAGATCAGAATCTCCTCTTTTCAAAAAGTTTCATTTTGAATGGATTTCGTGTGAAATTAACTTAGATATAACTTCTTATCTGAACGAAAGTCAGCTCTGATGCACAAAGCGATAATAAAGCACATACCGCTAGTTTAGCGGTATGTGCAATTAAATTCGCACCAAAAACATAAATGTGAAAAAAGGGTCATTATGTTCGATAAAAAAAGTACAAGTGTTTTTGCCGGCTTTGTCGAAAAAAAGAAATGAGACCTAAGAAGTTGCTTTGTTTTTACTTGACATGCTTACATACACGAGTCATTTATTTATAAAATAAAACATAAAAATTTGCTATGCGAAAACTTGATACCTAAATGTCACTTCTTTTTTTCGGCAAAGCCGGCACTTGTTCTTTGTATCAAACTTGGCCCTTGATTCACATTTGTGTTTTTGGTGCGGTTTTAATACTTTTTGTAAAGTTGTATTTTTACATAAATAGTAGGATAGTGTGAACTTGGACTAAATAAAGTAAATGCTAAATTTTACAAATTTGCTATTTTTCTTAGACTGTTTATCTACAATCATCAGGCAGGTTGTTAGCAACCTTGTTGATATTACGTTAAGTCCATCACTCTTATCCTAATTAAAATTAGTAATCTCCGCGGCAAATATGAATTTCATAAAATATTGATGAAAAAAATCACTGTATACTTATGTAGTTTATTTTTCTGACTTTTGTTAATAAATATGTCTTCAAAAATTCCAAATCAAATGAATTTTCGCTATATTATCTTGACACATAATGTTATAGTTATATACTGTAACAAAACTGTTCTTTCTGTGATGTAGAATATTTATTTACACTTATAAAACGTTAACAAACACAAATAACAAATGAACAAACCAAAAGTACTTCTCTTGAGAAATAAAACGGACCAATACCGTAACAGAAAAACAACTAAGTAATAAAATAAGAATTCAAAGTCACTAGTAGTTCTCTAATGTACACAAAACACTTCAACACGACTATACACAAAAACACGTCACTATTAAAAGTCCATTTACACTATAACACGACTGAAAGTCCGTATACACCAAAACACTATAACACGACTGAATGTCAACATACACACAATTTATCTTCGCACTCTTATTTATATCTGCACTTAGTAAATTTATATTTAAACTGCACACAGTTATATTTATTTATTTCGTAATAGTAAATCACGTCTTTACTTCATCGCATCTCAATAACGTCCTCTCTTCTCTATGATAACGCCTCCCCTACTCACTGAAGGCGCATTCTATTTATATCTTCTTCCGCCGCGTGGGTCAACCGCGATATTTCTTCTACGCAATTCCGCCGATTTTTCTGTGTTGCAAACCCGTCTTTATCGGCATTTAGTTCTTCAAGCAATACAAAGGAATTTGGCTTTCTGCTTGTACAACAAAGCCTCATGCCGCCGTTCTGTGTGCTATTGTTAGACCGACACTGACGGAAGCCAAGGCAGGGAGGCGTGTGTTACAATACCATACTTCATTATATCGTAGTTATATATTGCACTTCATTAGATCACAAGTAGATGCGAGTAATCTTCGGACGACCTGATGATGCATTCGGATCGATGCTAGATGCTAATCAATCAGTGAACTTAAAATCGGGATTTTTGGACACTTCTATCTTGGAAACTATTTCACCGAGACGTATGAAATTTGGAACTCCGCTTCTTTATGGCAACCTTAACCCCCCTGAAAAAAATCAGTTTCGTAACGCAACTAGCCTCGGAGATAGAGGGTGGTTGAAAAGGGCTCAAAATAGCTCGTGTAAATATAGTGCACAGTGCTTTGTAAGAACTTGGCTGGCGCACCCTGTTCGTTATAATTATGTTTTTGCACAATTTCCTCTTCAAAACATTTTTCTATGCATATTGATCATAATTTAGCTGAAAAGCGATCTTTTCTATGTAGATCAGTCATTTGTTTTCCTGTGATACACGACGGAAAGTTTCACAACGACGTTAGATTTTTCCTGCATCACGATCAAACTTCATGCCACAGTTCAGTGTTCAAACTTAGAGTTCAGTGAAGCATGATAATGTGTGGGACAAATAAACACTGAAACCAACACTGAAGTCAAGCATGAACTCATCAAATGCATCTTGATTTTTAAACGACTTCAGTGTTCAGTGTTCAAGTAAACTGCTGTGTGTGTGGGTTTTTTTTCAGTTCAGTTTTTGGAGTTCTGTGTTTTGTACAACCAGAAGCCAAAAATCTCAATGTTGCTGCAAGTCTTTCTTGTGTAGAAATAGATTTTCGCATATTTGTATCCTGGTTCTTAATAAATGGGGTAGCTAATTCCAGTAAATAATTGTAAGTTAATTTATAATAAATAATTATTCCAATCAAGCGGCTCAAGATGTAATTCATTAATCAAATAAACATGACTTCTTGAATCACGCATTTCTAACCAATTTTTCACCCATATTCTTATTTTTTTTCTTATTTCTCTGTTTTAAATACAATCCCACAGCTATGAACAGCCAATCCTCACCATTTAAATAACTCATTTAGTTCTTATTAGTTATCTATAGTATAATATTATAGTATGTATATAATATATATTTTATATATCTATACTCGACGAGTGCCAACAACTGAACCAAACTGAACACAAAAATTTTAAAAACTGAGCAGTTTGCATGAACTGTGTGTGGTGCCAGTCAGTCTTTCGATTAATCGGTTCAACTTCACTGAACACTGAACTGTGGCATGAAGTTTGATCGTGAGTGGGGCCTATAAAGTGGCCTACACACCTTGATATAAGCAGCGATGCAGGCATCGACTCTATGTTTAATGAAACTTGTATCAGTTGCATAAACGCCTACTTAAATCGAAACCTATTGCGATGCCTGAATCGACTCCATGTTCATGCAACACAAGAACAGTAGGTTAAGTTGTTTTCTAGGTACCTAGTGCTTGGCGAATAAAATGAGGTACGTTTTGCCAACACCAGTAATTTATTAGCAGTAGTTGGGGCACTCTTTATACTCCATAAAAGAAAAAAAAAATCAAAAAGCAAATGGTCAAAAAGATGGTTTATAGAAAGAAAACGTTATTCAAATGCAATTTTATTGGAAGAGCTAAAAGTACGTTCTTCATATGCTTGGTTTTTTATGTTTCTGTCTGAATACTCTTTAGCCTTTGTATTCTTAAGATACGTATGCAGATGATAAATGTTTATGAACTCTTCCCAAAATACACGATCACTTTCCATCATGGAATTTACACAGATAAAAAATAAACTAACTTCTAAAATGGCGCGGGAAAATAAATTAATATCGCTTGGTATCGACTCAATTCTATACACGCTCAAACTTGCATCAGCATCACCGACTCGGCGTCGTGGCTCGTCGACCAAAATGGGATTCCAGACTCTGCATTGCTGCAAGCTGCATCTGATGCCAAATATGTGATTCACTACTACACACTGCTACTTGCATCATGAAACGCAGCTTGTATCAAGGTGTGTAGGCCGCTTAAGGTTATTGTCAATTCGAATTTTCTGACAATACTCTGCAACCCAGGGCTAGTCTTGTTCTTGGTCAGACCTCTAAGTACTCTTGGTTGATATGAAAATTATTTGAATAACATAATATTTGATTTTTTTGCAGTTGCGCATGTTTTCATTACAAGTGTTACATCATCCAATAAAATTCAGTGCCGGCGGTCTCTTTCCTTTAGATGGAACTTTGGTCTATTCTGTACGTATTCATAGCATTTTTTTAATACTCATATAGTCGACTCTATTGTTTCGCTAAAGATCAATACACAGGGACGTATTTATCCTACGTTGGACCCCAAGATTTCATCAGAACCGCAGGTAGCCAGCCACGACAAACGAAAAAAGGGTACAGGACCGCAGGCACCCAGCCACAACAGACGAAAAAAAGACCTTTTTGTTGCGGAAATGAAAGGACCTTTTTTTTGCTCTCCAAATGTGCACGCGACAAAATTTTTCAAGTTAGGTTGTTGGAAAAAAGATCATTCGTGTTAATAAATCTTAAAAAAAATATTGATTTTTTTGCTTTACCCCCCCCCTCAGAAAAAAAATATCTACGCCGTTGCGAGCAGCAAACGAATATCACAATCGTAAAAATCGTCTTCATTCCGCCCTTGATGTACACAATCTGCTAGTATTATTAGTTACTAATACAACCACATTTCTGTATTTTCTTTTACTTCATATTTTTGTTGCATTTAGCAAACTATATTTTAAATATCAGAAGCTATGTCTAGGACGCAGAGAAAATGAAACTGTAAGGGGGGCAGCGCCAGCATATCGTCTTTGTCCGGAGCACTTTTACAAATATGTCCGTGTTAGTTACGGGATAATGTGGGAAAATGTACGAGCTCCGAGATAATACAACCTGTGCAAAATGAAAGAGTCGACTGTAATACATTTTATTATATTTCAACGGGATACTAAGCAAATATTTAATATATTTTACAGATAGTTGCTGGGACCGCTTCATACATGGTCATTTTGATACAATTTGAGCTCAGTAATATTTAAATTTTTAATTGTTACTTTTTAGAATTGACAAAATAACAAGTTCAATGTTTTAATTTAAATATATAAATGTATACTTATATAAGCTAGTTTTTTCATTTAAAAATACTAGATGCGTTTGGTATATTAGTGTACCTATACTGTAGATCAGTGGTTCCCAATTAATTTTTGCTGCGTACCACTTCAAAAATGACCTCAAACCTGCGTACCCCTTATTGTAGCAATCACACTAATATTATAAATGCGAAAGTTTGTGAGTGTGTGTATGTTTGTTACTTACGCTCAAACGCCTGGACCAATTTTGATGAAATTTGGTATACAGGTAGTTGACACCCTGGATTTTACAGATAGGCTACTTAAACCGCGGGTGACACCGCGGGGCACAGCTAGTGATAAATAAAAAAAATAAGTCAGTTTAAATAACATTTATTTAGCGAAGACGCTAATGTGACAAATGTGCACGTTTTTCTTTGCACAGCTCTTGAAAATCTGGTTGTCCTTCAGTCAGCTTCAGTCTTAAATCGTCTTCAAGTTGAAGTCTGTGACGATGTTTAGTTTTTAAGTTCGTCATGGCCGAAAATAATATTTTGGAAATTGTTCTTGTTTTTACTGATAGCCGCACGTACCCCTTGATGCAACTTCACGTACCCCTGGGGGTACGCGTACCACTAATTGGGAAACACTGCTGTAGATTATTCACTAAAATTTACGCTGAAAAATGTACGTTAGGTTTATCAAAAGTATCAATTATTCAGATATCTATCACGTGATCTACACTATCCTATGTTCCCCTGTTTAAAAGTTGGCACGTGTTTACATGACACTGAAATACTAAACAGGTCAGTGTACCTTACACTTTTGTATAACAAACACAATAGTTAATAGTGTCAACACTTTTTACACTGGAGCACGGTATCAAACACATCTATTAAATATTAAGTAAGTTTACAAGAAAAACTTATTGTAAAACATTTAAAATGTTACACTATGAATATTAGCATTGATTAAAATATTATATAGGAAGATAAAGATGCCAGTGAACCAAAATGATACCACTTTTGATGCGCGTCAATAGATGGCTTGGCATTAAAATTTTATTTAATCGTTTTTCAATTACAAAATTTACATTCGTCGTGGGTTCTTCAAAATTTTTAGTTTTGTTTTTTTTTTTAAATGGCTTAATTTACCTTTGCGTTCCGTTTATTTGTTTGTTTCAAATTTTGTGACAACAACTTCCCGCTACCTAATTGAGTTAAAATTTTGCGTACACGTGTGGTTCCGATGCCAATACAATATTATAGTAAGTGGTAACTAGCTAAGCGATTCGGTTTTCATGTGGGTGCAAATCGCACCTTAGATAAAATACACTAAAACTTAAAAATAATATTGGTAAAAAACTTTTTAAGTTAAACGGGTTTATTGTGCAGTCGATAGTAAACATTGGAGTGTAGTTTGCATTAGATTTTTTTTGGAACCTGGTCACGTACCAGTCGGTTAGTGTATACTGACTAGCACATTCTCTAAAACACCCATAGACGCTGATGACCTCAGCTGTTTAGCGTCTGTAATCTATGATCTATCTATTGATAGTGTACAAAAAGCATGAATATAACTATTGGTCACCAATTTGCGACTTTGATCATACAAAAATAAAATTTAGGAGCGCATTGTAATATTAAGGTCAAAGAAGACAGTTGAAAGCCAGATGTGATTTTCACGTTCTAACAAACAACTTTCTATCTTAGTACACTATCGGTTGTACAATAAATAAAACCGCTTAACTTAGAGTTATTTTGCCAATTTTATTTTCAATTACAATTTCATCAATCGATAATATCAATATATTTTTACCAATAATCGAGAAACTATAGTTATCATATTTTCAAAACGATTTTTGATTTTAAAAGAACGTCTTTTCACGATAAAATTTTTATTAAGTAGGTAATTTGAGAACAGGTCAAAGTATTAGCTGAATTTTCAATTTATTATTACAAATAATAATGAATTATTATAAGTTTTAACAATCCTTAAATAAAAAAAATATTTGAGCTCCAAAATGACAATTTTATTTGAAACAAAATAAAAAATTAACAATTGTACACTGAAAATATCATATTATCACAACCATTAAAACAATAAATAAATAAATAAATATCAACATTCCATTTAAATAGTTGAGATTATAATTTGCTTAAAAAAATTTTTTGGTTTACGCACGGTAACAAAAATCACATCTCATATCAGTCAGTTTAAATATTTATAAATATCAATAAATAAAATTATATATTCTAGAAAACACAACAGAAACTTATACTTAATACTGATTATATTTATATAACAAACGAAAAAAGATGCTACGTATTCTACTTTTTCTTGCTAGCTTTTTCAGCTGCTTTGGTGACTTTGCCACCGGATGCATCCTTGAAAGAAACCTTCTTGATCACACCGACAGCAACCGTTTGTCTCATATCACGAACAGCAAAACGACCCAACGGAGGGAACTCCTGGAACGATTCAACACACATAGGTTTGGTTGGGACAAGAGTAATAATTGCAGCGTCACCAGATTTAATTGATTTTGGGTTCTCTTCCGTTGTTTTGCCTGTACGACGGTCAACCTTCTCTTTGATTTCGGAAAATTTGCACGCAATGTGAGCCGTATGACAGTCGAGCACGGGCGTGTATCCATTACTGATTTGACCCGGATGATTCAGGACAATAACTTGGGATGTGAAATCGGCTGCGCCTTTCGGCGGGTTGTTTTTGGAATCTCCTGCTACATATCCACGACGCAATTCTTTTACCGATACATTCTTAACGTTGAAACCAACATTGTCGCCTGGCAGTGCTTCTTGAAGCGCTTCATGATGCATTTCTACGGATTTAACTTCAGTGGTAATGTTGGCAGGCGCAAACACAACGACCGCGCCCGGTTTAAGAACTCCAGTTTCGACACGACCTACTGGAACTGTACCGATGCCTCCGATCTTGTATACATCCTAAAGGGAAAATATATATATAAATCATACGTATACCGATCGGTACATAAAATATCAAAATAAACTGTAACACAAACCTGTAACGGTAGGCGCAATGGTTTATCTGTCGGTCGCGAAGGGGGCAGAATTGCGTCCAGAGCTTCAATGAGAGTTTTGCCTTCAGCTTTTCCCTCTTTACGATCGACGTTCCATCCCTTGAACCACGGCATTTTTTCAGACGGTTCCAGCATGTTGTCTCCGTGCCACCCAGAAATAGGAACAAAAGCCACCGCTGCCGGATTATATCCAATCTTTTTAATGTACGAGGAGACTTCTTTTTTAATTTCCTCATATCGCGTTTCACTGTAGGGTGGATCGGTCGAGTCCATTTTATTGACGCCGACGATCAATTGTTTTACGCCGAGCGTGAAAGCGAGCAAAGCATGTTCACGAGTTTGTCCGTTCTTTGAAATACCAGCTTCGAATTCTCCTGTGCCGGCCGCAACTATCAAGACAGCACAATCGGCCTGGGACGTACCCGTAATCATGTTCTTAATGAAATCACGATGGCCCGGAGCATCAATTATAGTGACATAGTATTTTGCAGTTTCAAATTTCCACAGTGCAATATCTATAGTGATACCGCGTTCCCGTTCTGCTTTTAATTTGTCCAATACCCACGCGTATTTAAATGAGCCTTTGCCCATTTCTTGGGCTTCTTTTTCAAATTTTTCAATGGTTCTTTTATCAATTCCACCACATTTATAAATTAGATGGCCTGTTGTAGTGGATTTTCCAGAATCCACATGGCCGATCACGACAATATTAATATGAGTTTTTTCCTTACCCATGTTGAAATTTGCTGACTATAAGTTTTTGAAAAAAAAAAATATAAAAATAATAGAATTACATACAAATTATGAATCTATTTTCGCATATTTATGTCAGAAAACCTATATCGTAAAAATCACATTATTTTTACCTTATTGCAGTAATTTCCTTCAGCAGACGAGACACGGAAATGAAAATGGAAGCCGGAAAATGGCAGACTTTCCCACAATTCACCGCTTTTGAGCTTGAAAAGCTATTTTCGTACGCTTCTCTTTAGTTACTTTACTGTATAACAGTTGAAAGTTACTAAAGCTTGCAACGCCCAAAAAAAGCGCCAAACTGCACAGTTTTTAACGTTATATTGAACAAACAATGTTTCTATCAGTTTTTGTAGATGCTTTGAATTACTACTGCTGATTTTACATGAAAGATTTATTGTCCATTTTTTTACGCTCGTATTTTACGATTTAACAATTTTACGAATCTTCAAATTATTGTTTTTTTTTTTTTTCTTCATTATGGTACATAATAATAATATACCTATAAATAATTTGTATTATTAAGTATGTTGTTTATAAAAAAATTATCTCTTACATCTATTATAATAATTATCACGACAATTATTGTTCACAGTAATCTTCAACACGACATCTTATTGTATATTTTCAACTGTGTATAAAATTGATAAGTTTAATAATGACTTAATTTAGTGGGCAATGATTAGATAAATAAAAATAACAATTTATTTTTAATTTTCACTGACACTGCAATGTGTCAATTTTTAATATGGACACATCAGTTAATGGTTTTAATTTATTTGAAAAGTTTTACATATTACAACAATTAGACGAAACTTTATTAACAAATTTACAAATTTTAACAATACTTGAAATATTTGTATTATTGTTCAGTGTAAGTACAAAATCAAATAAATTGTGTGCGATGTATTAAATATTATTATGTATTTGCTTGTTACACAGATTTGGTGCATACATTTAAAAAAACAACAGTACGAAAAAAGGGGTCAGGAATTATCTGAATGTCTCATTACAAAAAAAAACCATATTTTGAATATTTGTACTGAAATTTTCTTGGACATACAAGTAAGACTTATAATATAATAAAAATATATATTAATTAGTACTTCATAATCTTCAAACATATTTTTTAGGAACATAAAGAACAATTTGGAAAAATTAATGATCGATTTGAAGAGATTGCATATGAAATTGAGCGTCATCTGGCAGACATTCGTGATGTAGAAATAAAAATTCTTGAAGGATGTTGATAAGGCAGAACGAGGTTTTAACATTTTAAATTTGACAGCTAAAACAAACATGGCGTCCACGCACCGTGAAGCTTTCCAAAAGCAAATTCAGCAAGATTGGGCAAATAGGGAATATATAGAAGTAATTACTATGAATATTAAGAAAATAACAGATTTCCTAAATTCTTTCGGTAAGTGTGTTTTTCTTTCTTTACGAGTTTTTGCTGTTTAAGCTTTGTATACATAAAGCTGCGGGAAGACATGGCTTTTAAATTAAGTCGATAAAAGCAGAAAATACTTATTTAGTATTGATAGTAAAAGTGATATTCAATTTATTAATTGCTTTCAACACCGACATTTAACGAAAATTCTTTATTCCAGATTTATCATGCAGATCGCGACTTGCAGGGTTAAATGAAAAACTTACAACATTAGAAAGACGAATTGATTATTTAGAGGCTTGCGTAAGTGTTGTTTTACTTTTTCGAATAAATATTGATGTATATTACGTGCCAGGAGCGTATCAGTTTAACACTGATCAAACGAACATTACTTAAAATGTACAGTAGAATCAGGATTAACTGAGACCATTTTATCTGAGGTCGTAATTTGCACACTACACCTGATTATTACTCGCCATATTAATTGAGCATTTGCAAGAGCCTAAGTTATCAGAGCAATGCGTCTTTTTTTGTATAATTGATAAATGTTTTTAAATTCTTAAAAAGTCCGTAATATCCCAGCTTTTTTAATTATTCAAGGTAGGGTCAATTCACAGTAGCTTCTACATATAAGCCGGGTACTCATTAGCGAGCCGTAACCGTAACCGTTGCATGTACTGTAACCAAAAAACATAGTGTGTACGTGGTTCGCAAGCCTGCTGCGAGCGGTACGCGTGCCGCTTGCAGCGAGCCGACGTTTACAACGTACTCATTTCTGAACCCGTAACGTTGCACGTAACTGTAACCGTTACTGTTACCAAAAACATAGTGTGTACGTGGTTCGCGTACCGCTTGCAGCAAGCCGACGATTGTCGGTTTTTGCCGCGAATCAAAGGGCGCTCGCAATGCGCTTGTGGACGTCAAGAGGAGAGGTTGTAACTTGTTTGTTGTATCAACAATAGAATATTCGAGTTTATAGTCATGAGTGAATGGTCAGAGGAAACTACGGATAAATCCGGCTTGTCAGGCCACTGGCCTTCTCGTACACACTAGAACTTCGTTACTGTATCTGTTTGGTTACAGTTACAGCTCGCAAAATGAGTACGCTCGGTGAAAGCGTTACGGCGACGTCGTGAGCCTAAACTGTAACACGCGTACACACTAGAACCTCGTTACTGTATCACACATGTTACGGTTATGGCTCGCTAATGAGTACCCGGCTTAAGCGAGATGCTACCATGTTTTCATTGGGTGTTGCAATTTTGGGTTCACTCTATGCAAATACAGCACGAAAAATGTTTGTCAGTGTTGAACGAACGCATGCCTACATGAAAAAGTTTTAATTCATAAGACTAATGGTGCATTTGTTTTATTTTTTCAGGTAACAAAAGGTGAAACTTTAACTTAAAATTTCATTATTTTTGTTTTATGGTGTCTATATTACTTTTAATACTGGAAATAATTTAAATCAAATATGTAAAATTTTCTTAATATACATTATATAATATAATAATTTCTCACCGAATTTATCTATTATTTGTACTGGTGTTTGAAACGGAAAATGAGAATAATCATGTGTCTAACATCTGTTTCTTTGTCGAAACAAACGCCTCTCACGCTATCATCATCTTCCATTTACCACTTTCCCGTTATTTTCTACCTCTTAAACTTTAATTCAGTTAATAGTAATGTGCGAGTGGGGGAATTACAGATTAGTTCAGGTAATTTTGTGAGGGAGCACTGAGGAAGTATGGCATTTTGGCAGCAAATGGGCTATGACCTTGTATGTAAAAGAAACCGATTGATTGTTTATCGGGAATTATTGAAGAAAATCTTAACAAAATGAACGCTACGAGAATTATCATTTCTCAATATGTAATAATGAGAATTTGACTACAGTAGAGGTAGTCTATTTATTTAAAAAAATATAAATTACATTTGAAAACATACATTCTGCTTTTACTGCATCCAAGCAAAATATGTATATACCAAAACGTGAATAGAAAATAGTACATACTAATTATAAATAAAAAGAGGTGATGTTTGTTTGACCACGCTAATCTCTGAAACTGCTGAATCGATTTAAAAAATACTTCCACTGTTGACAAGTCTACTTCTCGATTGAGAAGTCAGAACAATCGCCTAAGGACAGTACAGTAAAATTGAGAAAAAAATTCTTAACAGAAAAGTCCTCGGACATTTTTTTGAAGTAAAACTTCTTTTGGCATTGTATGGTAAAATCGATTCATGAGACTGAAAATATAACGAAACGTTGCAAATTGCAATATACATATACTGTATACTATAAAAAACCGACTGTAGAAGCTAATATGGCGGCGAGGTAGAGTGGCTGCTTCATAACCTAAAAGTCGTACACTCGATTCCGGCGGTCAGTGCTTAGTAAGATTAGCAACGAATTTACTTTGATAAGAAACTGCCATATATCTACTTCGTGTTTTTGTTGCTTGTACGTAGACTTAAATGGCGTCACGCTTTGTTTGATAAATGGTCAATTTATACTTAAAATTAAAAAAATACAGATAAATTATTTTTTTTAATGCCCAATGATACATTCACCGCGATTTATAACTGCAGGCTAATATTAATATAGCAGATAGGTAGGTACTCTACTCTTGTTAGCAATTTCGATGCCAAACCTAAATCTACTGAGCTGAGGCCGGAGCGGAAAGCTATTATTCTTAAGAATAGGTGATTATAAATGTAAAATGTTCAGTTTAGTGAGCTATGCGGGTCCTACATAGAGTACTTGGTCGATAAGTCGGCCCTGTAGTAATTTTAAAATAAATTATTGTGTTTATTTTATTTAATGTTTTGGTATTTACACATTTTTCTGGGACACCTCCAAATAAATTTACTAACTGACAGTAATCTTTTCATTCTTTGGGTCAACTTTCTTTGTACAAACATTTGCATCTTACTGTATAAATCGAACAGTAGTACAAAGGTTCTTTATTTACCTGAAATAAAATTCAAAAGAAATATTCAATATTTTGATGTCAATCATTAAATTAATAACAGGTCCGCTGTATGAGCGCGATGATATTTATGAGTGCCAGTGAGAGCATCCAATCACTTTTTTTTAGTTTCATGAAATTTAGGTTGTTTGTTTCCATGGAGTTTTTCTCTCTTAAGTCAGGCCACACATCAAGGAAACTAGAAACGTGAAATCTGAAACATGAAATACGAAACAGATAGTTTGTGCTTCATCGATGCTCAAACCAGAGAAAATTAAATTATTTTGTTTCAGTTAGCAATGGACACCGATGATAGTTTGGACGACGC
The DNA here is from genome assembly GCA_963575645.1 of Xanthostigma xanthostigma. Taxonomy (NCBI): domain Eukaryota; kingdom Metazoa; phylum Arthropoda; class Insecta; order Raphidioptera; family Raphidiidae; genus Xanthostigma; species Xanthostigma xanthostigma. Next base: position 47,910,618 of record OY754464.1, read on the forward strand.
AGTAGTTGGGGTGGTAAGCACATTATAATTATTAAAACACAAAAATAAATCAAAACGAAAGAAACGACATTACTGGGTACATCCGTATAATCACATAAATCTTAAACATGGTGTCAAAAGAATTAAGTGAGCATCTGGACAAATTTCAGTCTTTTTATAGAATGTCAATAACAGACACAAACACTACATTAAATTCTTCGTCGTCTTTCATTTTTGAAATTGATCAAATATTGCCTGCAACGCGAAATAACGAGCAACAAGAAACAAAAATATAGAACAGAACCTATTTCATGTAAACACGTTTCTATAGGATTTGCTTCGCTATGACGTCACATGAAACACATTTCGTTGATGTGCGTATTCTCATTTACGGCAATGTGTACTTATTTCATGAAACGTGTTTCATGGTTTCTTGTTTAACATTTCATGTTTCCTTGATGTGTGGCCGGCCTTACTTTGCGTGTGTGTGTGTAAACAAATATGTTTCATGAAGCTGTCAAAAAGTCATTGAATGCTCTCACTCCCACTCAATGTTTGCAAAATAATGTCATCTCGTTCATACAGCAGACCTTTTATTGCGTCTACCGGGATGTTACAACATCATAAATATAGGCTTATAGTATTACTAAATAACATATAAAAATTTCAGGTTTGTTAAAATATGTGTTGACAGCTACTGGCTCTTCAGCTAGTACTGGCATGTCACGGTGGTGACGGTTACTGAGACAAACTAGATTATTGGGATGCAGTATGTTGACATAATAGTGGGGAGCTGACGACGAATTTAGGGTATATATTTTAGGCAAGTTGAAATAATAAAAAAAAAAAATAGTATTTTATTAATGGATGAATCTGGAATCGCAAGTCTGGCAGAGCGTTTGTGGTTATTTCGCTTCTGCGTAGGATATGACATTTGCAAAAAATAAAGCAAAAAAATATGTTTTAAGCAGCTTGAGATTTTTTAAATTTTTTATTTTAGCATTTATATAATCTAGAAATAAAATTACAGACCATTTTGTCAGTTTTAAAGTATGACCTCACCCCCCTGAATATATTTAATTAATATACGTAAAAAAATATAAACGTCACGACAAAAAAGAGTCTTACGCGTAGCCACAGCTAAGAGAGAGAAAGTTTATCGAGACGATTACATTTTTTGCGTAAGTATATAAATTAAATAATACTTGGGGGGGTCAGGTCATACTTTAAAACCGGCAAAATAGTCTGAGTCTGGTCATATACAGCGCAATCGCTCTGCCAGACTCGCGAGTCCAGATTAACTCATTGATGAAATACTTATTTATTATTTCAATTTGCCTAAAATACATACCCTAAATTCGTAGTCAGCTCTTGGACTAAAATATGCAATAAGTATTTCGAGTGGAACCTCCACTGTTGTTATAAAACAAGCTAGTATTTTTTCAGAAGTAGAATTTACTGTTACATAAAAATGTAACGGATATCCACATTTCTAGACAAAACCTCAATTTCTGCTTTTGGTCATTTTACAAATATTCACACTTCTCCGACATCTTACCCAGACATTTTTTAAACAATAAATGTCCACACATTTAGTAAATATTGTACTAACTGGACGTTAATTTATTTGTATTTAAAGTTGATAACACAAAGAAGTTGACAATATTTCGTATAGTAGGAATGTATAAGCCTGTTCTTGTGCACTGACCTTTGTACTCAGCTATCGCTTTTCGGTTTTGTTGAAGCAGTTACAGGCGGCGATACGGTACTCACTTCGCCGGACTCTAGCTGTTTAAGCAATCTGAATAAAGCGGCAGCTTCCCGAATTCTACTAAATTCAATACAGAATGCTTGAACTTCAATGAATAATTCCTAAAACGAAACATCTATCAGATTGCCTCGCGAAATAAGACACAGAAATAGGGTCATTCCACGCATTAAAATTCGATAATTTTGAACACTGCATGTTATTCCTCGTACATAAAGAAATTAGATAAACCAACTTTTTCGTTCTTATACCCTTCCTTTTAATTGCCAACAGAAATTATGATGATGTAGGAGACACATTTTTTTATCTACAGAAACAGATGAGTATAATATATCTGATATGTGGTTTGATAGATCAGTGGGCGGGAAACAGTAGATCTAGTCAGTCATTCACAGACTTAGAGTTATATACATCATTTCGGTAGTGGCACAATTCTATGTTTAATCGCGAGATGGTCGTTTCTTGCATATATTGTATACAGTTAAAACTTTCTTTAACGGAAAACCCTATTGTGTAAACATTAGTTGAACCTGGTTGGTTTTCCATAAGAACTGATACTCACTCTTTATAACGAAAAAAATTGATTAAACCCTTGAGTTTCGTTATAGAGAGCTTTGATAAGTTTTCAATTTAAACACAATAAACGGTATACGTATGTTTTAAAGATCAATTGCAATGTAAGTACCTGAACATTTATTATTTTGTTCCTAATCAACGACTGCAAGAACACGCAAACTAGTCGAACGAGACGATTCTGCATATATCTATCTTTAATTGTTTCGCACGTCGATATACAGTTTGAAATATATAGGTGAACAAACTCCGTTGGGAGATCCACAGAAGTAGTTAATCTGAAATATAATTAAAAGCATAAAATTATTAATGAAGTGAATCTTTTAAGTTTGTGAGTCGATTTAATAAAAAAACGACATGATAGTGATATTCAGATTCAGAAAGAATGAGTGAAACACATTTAACAACTGACGCACTATTTATGAACTACACAACGCGCTTGGTTGACACTGCCGTCTATTGTTGGGTAGACAAAGCAGTCAGGAAGTTTCAGTTATACCATGTGGTTTTTATTGCCTGTTCTCTTTTTTTATTTATTGAAGGCCATTAACTGCTAGGGTTACATGGGTCGAGTACCAGTTAGAATTAATTATTATTCTGAATAATAAATTTAAAATGCAATTGATACTTTACTATTTCTCAGAATGGAACCTGAGAACAGTGGTTTTGAAACAAACGAGACATGAAAATGATATTGAACAAGGATATCTTTAGAGAAATCAACTTTTTCTCATTGTAAAGAACAAAACAAAACATATTTTTCTTCACAACTGCTTGTGCGGAAAAAACTGAAAATTGTTCATGCAAAAGTGAACAAAAAAGTTAAGAGCACGACACACTATAGAAGTGAAACTTTTAGTCAGGGCCCGATCCAGCTATTTCGCCGCTCCGGGTAAAATAATATTTGCCGCCTTTTACCCATGCGTTGTTCCATATTCCACATTTTATTTTTGTAATCTACTAAAATATGATGTGAAATTTCAGTGATGTCAAAAGTAACATATTCTAACAACTTTTGTGTAGGGTGTGGTCAGGGCCTGATTAACCCTTAGGCTAATTAGGCTGCAGCCTACGACGCGAGAATCGGGGGCGCGCGCTGAAATCGTGTCTTCGCATGCACCAATCTAGCATCATTGCATCTACCCTACATATTTCAACTAGACCGAAACAAAACACTAAAACTAAATGCGCTTGAGAGTTTCTGATTTTAAAAATAAATTTTGAAATTTTAAAAAGCGCGCCTTTAATTAGCCTAGGGCGGTCAGAACTCTTGATCAGTCGCTGGGTGTGGTTTTTTTTTGTTTAACCATCTTTCAAATTTTCGCCGCCGACGCCGCGCCGCCCTCAATTTTGCCACCCCGGGCAATTGCTCGGTTCCCCCCCCCCCCCTAGATCGGGCCCTGCTTCAGATATTAGACTACCTAAATGTAACTTAGAAGTATATAAACAAGGACCGCAATATATGGGTCAGAAATTATTTAACAATTTACATATTTGCTTCAGAGATAAATTGGTCTAAAAAAAATTATATTTCTGCTATATTAAAAGAAAAGTGTTTTTATCAGGTTGCATCTTTTTTTGATAGCCCTATATGTATTTGTACATCTGTTATATAGTTTGTGTATCCACTAATTAGAATAATTGTTGATTATGTTTTGTATTTATCTTTTACCATGTATTTGTTGACGCTATTACACAGACTTGTCTGTCGAAAATAAAGATGTATATCTATCTATCTATCTATCTATAGACACACGCGTCAATGGCGTAAAATGTGGATGCAGCGCGCGCCCAGAGAAACATACATCCATATGTCATAATGTCTTTTCGTTGCACGTCTAGCCGCATGAATCGAATTCACTCTACCAAGCATAGTGTTTTTACAGTCGACGAAGAAAACTAATTTAAATAAACAACAAAAAATACAAACCTATTAACAACTTCCATAGAGTGCAAAGACAATTCCATGTTAACGAGTATACTGAAATACTCAGTAATTTGTGTGGACTGCATTAATCGTAACAGCGTTTCAATAGCAATTATCGGATTGTTTTCAACTAACTCGGGCAACTGTAATACAAAAATAGAATATGAATGAATATACTTTAGTACACTTTTTGATTTAATTACTCAGCAGACGCGTAAATTACAATAAAAAAACAAACGCTGGTTCTTTACGTTCAGACGCTATATATTAAAAACACAAGCTAAATTTTTTAGACAATTCGCCAGCGATTCTTACTTGACCAAATGACACAATTTTTTTTAAATTGAAGTCCTAGTCCACAGATGTGTCTTTATTATTTTTTTTATGTGAAATTTCTTTAAAAGCGGTGATTTCAAACGAAAATGATAAAATAATGAGGGAAGTAGTAGGGGGAAGAAGTAAACATAGAGAAAATACATCAATGTTTCTGCACAGAAGTATGTGAGTGTGAAAGAGATGCGAATATATAAGAATGCCGAAGGTTATGCAGATAATTTTCCGAATCAAAAATAGTTGAAACTTGATAATATTTATCTTTCCATAAGTATGACGACAAAGACGTCAATATACCAATTCGGATAATTCCAGATATTGTGATTTTGACACCGTGAATACGAAATTAAAAAGCTGACATATAAAAATTTTCTGTTCTAAAGACAAAATTAATACCTATATGGTAGGTATTTATACTATAAACTGAAAAATGTTTACTAAATGTGAAAATGGATTCATTCAATATATGCGATTTCTTTAAAATTTGATTTCTAGAGTTAAAAGAAGGTTAAATTAAAAACTATTTTTCTAAGGCCTATATTCATCGAACACTATTAAAGATAGAAGTTACTAATCTTGGAACAAATTTATTCGTTAGAATAGAATTTACTTTCAATTCACCAAGCAAATTATTATTAGGTGAAACAGTTAGTTAAGGAGGTTGAGCCGTTTTACGAAGATAATGAAAAAAATCTGAAATAAAGTTTTTTTAATATATTTTTTATGACAAAATTTTCTATAAAAAATTCAAAAACATTAGGAGATTTATAAAGTTAAAAATTAAAAAAAACTTTTACATGTAGTCTTATGGAAAATATGCCAACCTAGCATGCAAACTGTTCATTTTATTTTTTTGAAAATAACCAAATAATGCCAGCAGTTTTGAAAACTAACTATGTAAAGCATCGATGTATTACGCATATTTTAATATTTTTTCCAATTTAATTAGGAGACTTTTAATCAATAAAAAAAATTATTAAACCTTAGCACTTTTCAATTTTGGACTTTTATTCTTGACAGTTTTAACAATTTTAACTAAATTTTCAACTTTTTAATGATTTAATTTTAATTTTTATTACTTCTAATTTATTTTTTTAATTATTTACTGCAAAAAATATGTAAAATACAGATATTTACTTAAAACTTTGTACATAAAATTCAAAAGTTAGTCCATTAAGTAAAATACTGAAATAATTAATTATAATTAGAAAAAAATATTTATTTATGCCTTTATGACAATAATTTATTGGTATCATCGACTTATAATCTTTTGTAAAAATTTATTATGGAAAAGTTCCCATTTAGAATTCGACTTATTTTTGATTGGGACTGTAACGGATCAACCTCCTTAAATAATAAAATAATATACACTGCATTATACTTCTTGCTCTTTTTATTGAATATTTTGGCCAGAGAACATACACTATTTTGGCGTTCACCCAAAAATTCTACTGATGACGTTAGTGTAAATGTTAAAAAAAGTTTGGCAAAATAATGTTTTATCCTAACCCAATTGCACACAAAACTTCCACTAACTTTAATGTTTTACAACTATACACTTCACAAAAGGTTAATAAACAACATCATACATAAATTCAGAACAGCAAAGTGTAATAATACTCCACGTTTATAGGTTAGGTATTACGATCTATGTGGCAGCCATTATTATTTTATCAGGTGAAAAAATATTTATACCCTGGATAAAGGATTAACAACAAACAGAAAACGCTGTAGTATTAAGGCTCAGCGATTGGTTTGTCATCTTATTCAAATATTGGTTTAACATTTGATTGGTCAATAATTTTATTTTTTGTCACCTTATGCTTAAAAACCCTGATATTTAATTTAATTTAGTTAGGCATGTATATTCTATCTTAGACCAGCATTAGCTGGATTGCTTGAGCTGTTAATCGTCTAACAACATACATGAACCAGACAAGCAGTCATTGTCAACTGCTCGCTTAAATTGTGTTGCAATAAGAATTTTGAGGAAGTAGCACTTTGTTCAGGCGCAGACGAAGTACAAAAAGGAAATTCTGGGTTCAATCAATGAATGAGATCTGTGTCGCGTTTTCTAGATAATCATGCTCGCGAGCACATGGATTGCAGCTGTTCAACTACATGACGAAATTTCGTCCTGCTGCTGACAGTTCAAGCAGTAATATGTATGTCAGTGGAATATTTTCTTTAGAAATTTGCAGTTTGACATGCAGTCGATACTTGAAGCAGTCAGTCTCGACAGGTTGAAGCTGTCCGTGAACGGCCGGCCTAAGTTACTCTACTCATTTTGCTTATGTTTGTTGGTTGCATTAATTATTTTTGACGTGATAACGTCTTATAAATTGATGAAACACCAGCTGCACGCACGAAAAAGTGTAACGTTCCGCCTGACCCTGTGCGTGCAAGCGAGAGCGCAGTATAAGCGATAGAGATGCACGATCGGCCCAAGCGTCGGCTGTACGCATTTCTCTCTCTTCTCGCGTGACGTCAGAGAGTAGTGTGCGTTCAACATTTTTTTCGGCTGTTCCAGCGAAAGCTACATCTGACAGATGGCCTTTGTTTTATAAACCGTGGAAATTAAGACTTAAAATCAAGATATCTAATAAAAATGTCATAAATTATCGAATTTTTAAAGCAATTTTTAACTGATCGCCGTCATTATGGATAAAATATGATATTATTCACAACGAATGGAAATGTATTGATCAATTGATAGTTTGTACACAAACGCAGCTACATTTTGTATCAAAAACAAATCTTGGAAGATATCTGCATTTCATAACAGCAGATAAATTATACGGTTTGTTAACAAATATATAATATATATACATTCTTTTAAATGTCTTTTATAATTGCTTAAAAATATGTATTTTGCTTTGGTTGATCAAATTATTAATTGGTAAAAATATAGTTTGACAGCTACTAAAATTTAGGTTATGTATTATTAAATATGATATTCGAGCGGAATACGTTATCACGTAAAACTATCGTCCGTAAACCGACTTTACAGACAACCAATTTTTTTTATGATCTCAATCCTGTGAATTGTGATACAGTCTATTGATATGAAATGCACAGAAGTCCCGTAAATACTTTGAAAAACATTTTACCTTGGCTGGAGTGAGTCCTATATGGTAAACAATTTTAGGGTGTCGCTCAAGTTGATTGATTAGTTGTTGCTGTTGCTGCAATGTCAGAGCTCCTCGGTATGCTTGCGCCATTAGCTGCTTAGCGTCAGCGTAACCAGAATTATAAGTGAACATTGTTGGATCATATGCAACTGTATGTTCGTTCGGTTGAGTCACGTTTAGCCAAACTAACTACAAACAAAAAAAAAAAAAAAAAAAAAACAGTCATTCTATACCAGCGCTTGGAAATTAATTTTGATGGTGGAATGCATGACGACCTCACAAAATTTCGCAGGCCATAAATAATTGAGTACCTATGTGAATTATTATTTCTTTTTTATAAAAAATAATTTTAAAAAATGGAACTTTTAATTACAAATCCTATAATTACATATTATTGAAGTACATATTATACAGTATGTAAACGCGTAAGGTGCACAATATAGGGAAATTAGCATTGGGAAAAAATACTTGGATCAGAGTTAGCCATGACTGCATTAATTGTTATTTCTATTGAATTATTGTGGTAATCTTGAGGATTTCTATTTTATTTTTATTTTACTTGGCTTTTTTAATAATAAAAAGCTCTTATAAATCATTATTTTAATTTTTTTGTACAAAAATAAAACAAAAAAAAACAATTCCATCTGTTTGGAAACATTTCATTCAAAAATTGTCTGACTGGTATGACGTATGCGCGTTGGTAATTCAGTGACCCAATATCTTTAGGTTCAACACGAATAGGCGGAGATATTTGATCTCGCACCATATTTAAGTATTTTTGGGAATTTAATGTCCCATTAATAAAAAAAGTCCGATTATGTTGTAATCATTTGAATATTTTCTTCGGTAGTATACGCATTCATTTTGCAAAAGAATATTATCTGTCAAATTGAAAAACAAGATTTCAAGGCTCACTCTGATCCAGTCATTTTTTCCCAATGTTAATTTCCCTATGTGCACCTTACGTGTTTACATACTGTATATAAATTAACTTATTAAGCAGGAAAAAACATATTAAAACTGTGCTGACATTTGAACGGTTCAGAATTCATCAATTTCGTAATTGACGTCAAAAGGCTGCGATGCTGTGTATATATAGCTGTATAATATATTATGGGTGTGTTCCGAAATATAATCCAGTATACTAGCCAGTGCTAATGACGTCATGAATCGACGCCGTACTGTTGATTCGTTCCGAAATATACTGGTCAGCGCGTTGCCGTATTATTATTTCCCTCGTCCACCAAAAGTAATTGTTCACTTTGTTGATCAGCCATTATTGCAAATAAGTTAATAACAAGTAATAAAATAAAAAACTCCACAAATTTTGATGAACACAAGTCTGGTAAAATATTTATGCTACCTCAAATCTGTCTCACTAGTACAATATGATGGTATACCAGTACAATTATGGCGTCAGATTCATGACGTCATTAGCACTGGCCAGTATACTGGGTTATATTTCGGAACATACCCTCTGTCTCTCTTTATAAAAAAAAGTAGCTTGAATTTACTTTAGTAGGTATGTGTCATGTACCTTCTCTGCTTGTATGTAAACTGCAGACAAATGACGTTAAGCCTTGTTCGATCGGTAGTCAATTTTTAATTAACTATTACTTTCTTATTTATTCATTGTAAACGAAAAAAACACGAATTCATTATTTTATTCCTACTAATCTATTTCAACGATCAGTGAAAAATTGAACAAAACGCAACTTGTTAAGTCCTATTTCTACCTGTTTACCCAGAAAGTTAACGTTTTTGAGTTGTCTCTTTTTTAACATAACTAGTTAATTATGCCTGGGCTGGTAAAAATTAGGTACCTACCTATATGTATAAAAAAATAAAATCAGGACAACTGATAACGAGCAGACGGATTGCTCTCAAGCAGGTCGCTAACTGCTGCTCGTTCATTTAAAAGGAGTTTTTTTTTCAAAAAGAGTACTGATCTACATTTAATTAAAATAATTAATTATATATTATGTAAAGTTGTGATTTGTGATCTTTTTATAATTTCCTAAAATAACTGCCGTGTTCATTACTTACTTCATCTTCACAAACATGCAAAGGAGGCGCAAGTGTAACAAATTCTGGCTGATAGCATTTGTTGACAGGCGCATCGTTTCCGCCAAGTAAGAGCGATTCAACAACTTCTTGTCGTAAGTCACTCTCTTTGATACTGAGAAACAACATTACATACTAGATATTACTATTGTTTTATTCATGTGTTTATGGTCACAAACAAGTAGGGTTATTTGGGTTTTTAGCAGTAAACCATACACGCTTACGTTGCCAACTGGATAGCGCCATCTGGATCTTAACAATGTATAAAAAGTGGCCATCAAAAATGGAAGAGAGATAGAGCGTGTGATGGCCAGTTTCTAAATAGCAGTACGTAGGTACTATGTGGAAATGAGATACAAACTGGCCGTCACATGTTCCATTTCTCTCACTAATGTCGATCACTTTTTGATGCTGTGTAGGCTGTTCAGTTCCCCATGTCTACATCACAAGAATAAGTAAATAACCAAGAACATAACTCGGAGGTGGCGCCTTTTATGTGGCGACTGACAGATTCGTCACCTTAGTTCCAAATAAAAGATGAAATTTTATTGCTTTTTGATAGGCATACGTATTTAAGTTACATATTTACGATTTTTTTCAATATGTTTTATCATAGCAAGCACGATTTTAAAATGACATAACACAAGTATCTAGTTAAATTAACTAGCTAAAATGTCTTATTAAACCCGACACATAAGAAACTATTCGCTGCAAACCTTCCAACATTCGAGACGGTATAGAACTGGCCATTTCAGGACAGAATCTCAAGTTATTCACGCACCGAAGGTAATGAGAAGGAATAAAGCGCGTAAAAAAGAGTTATACTTTGGGTTATTTATTTATTCTTGTGTCTACGTTGTCAATTTCATTCTCAGAATAGTGACGTAGCTTTAATAAAAACTACGTTTAATGTTACGACGTTATGCATTTAATGAAGCTTGGTTTTGCTAGGCTCAAATAAGCGGTGTATAAACTTGGGCGGCTTGTTGATTAGTTTTTTTTTTATTTCAAAATTATTTTGAGCCTAGGAAAATCTTGGAAGAACAACGTTTCATAAGCAGTGGAATCCTGACCTGATTTTCCTAGTTTGTTAAGTTAAATGTTACAACTAATATTTGTTTTTACCTTGAAAATAAATATTTAGAATCTTTACGTTTCCAGCTACGACATACCAAATGTAAAAAAAAGTTACAAATATCATGCATATTTCCAATTTATGTCCTAATTAATAATTACACGGGGTTAATAAGAAATGTAACTAGATAGAACTATGCAATAAAATATAAAAAGTAGAATAGTTTTAATTGCTACCTTAATTCAGCAGGTAAGGGACCTGGATCCGCAATGACGACTGGAATACCCGATTTACTGGTCAACGGCAAGTCAATTTGACTTTGTGCCAAGGACATTTGCAAATTGCTCACATCTACATTCAGAGGGACCGTAAGTTCTGTTGACAAGACGGCTTTAGCTGTTTTCTTCAGCAACTGAAACCATATTAAATTTTGTAATTTGCAAATTTTATAAATTTCGTATTTGTAATGACGAGTTTTACCACTATTGGTTTCGAACGAATAAATATTATTATTATAAATTAACACCAGCGAACCTCTAGAAGAGAACCGAACATTATTAAGTATTAAAAAAGTTTTTATAAAACACATGCACTATTTTCTCGACGCATGTTTTTGGCTAACCATATTAGCATCATCAAAACTCAAACGATAATGTTTTGTGAAAACTTTTTCAATAGTTTGTATCAATTAACACGTTTAAAAAAATGCCCGTTTTTATCTAGATTTGTATCGAAATCGGTTCAACCGTTCTCGAATAATGTTGGTATAAACACACTGAGAGACAGATAAAAATCTGGGCAGATGCTTTCCAGTTTAAGTGTGACATAAACTGCTCAAAAACCACGTAAAGAATGCCGAATTTTCGACAAACGGCAAAGTTCACTGTATTCGAAGCAAAATGAAAGAATTCTGACTCAAGAGATCTAATTGTATGTGAAAAATATACTTACATCTTTTGGAGCGCCCGAAATAAGCTGCGCAATGTAATGTTTTTCTATTTGTGTCAATTTGGGTAAATGGGAAGAACTGAAGCTTGGCGGATGACTTTCATTGGGTTGCTGAAAAATAAAACAGATTATCTACCTACTAATAACATAGGTATCGTTAAATTTTTTTTTTAAGAAACTGTCAATAAGTCAGTGCGTTTTCAATAAGAATAGAATACATTTTATTGGCAGGAGTGGTCTCAATATTAGTCCGGTGCATTTAGGAATTGACCCAAAAATTTCAGATACATTTTTTCTTTTGTTGCTTATTCGAAAGGGTCTTCGATGGAGACCTTAACCCTGAATTTGCGCATTCCCCAAAATGCCCCGTCCGCCGCCATCTTGGATTCTGTTTTTTATTTTCAATTGCTCATATCTCGCGTTCTAATAATCCCACAGCAATCGTTCTAGGGTTGTTGGATTGTTCAGAATTTACTCTTTAATTAAATGTCTATCAAGTAAAACTCTCCAATGTACTGGAAAAAAGTTATTAGCGTCCAAAGTTAAAGTTTTTTGTTAAAAGTTCTTGCGCCCGGTTTTTCCGCGCGCAGCTCTTTCCAGTGCATCTAAGACCCCCACCGACAGTTTACTATTTGAACTAGACTCAATTTCCAGTATTTCAAAAAAAAAATCATCCCGATCGGTTGATTCCTCGCCCGCCAATCTACGCTCGAAGTAGCACTGTTCATTATCGTGCTATTTTGACGTCTCTAATACTCGCGTTTCGCACTGCATTTCTCACTTTTGTAACTAATATAACGCATTTTAATTAAGATCAACGACATATTCGTTAAATCTGTTCTAAGAATACGCGTTTTACATTAATTTTTTATTTAAAATAACTCAGATCAATAGTGACGTGTAAGAGTCGGACGAACATGTAAATATTTTGAGCCGGAACGAAAGTACCTATCCCCCCCCCCGTTTTCGAGGATGCGGCATACGGTGGAAAAAATTTCGTTTTGGGGTTATGCAACCCTCCAAAACAGCCAAAAACCACCCCCCTAAATGGGGTTAAACGCGCATTACTTTATTCCCTTTCCGAAAAAAAAATTCCCTGTGTTTGAGGATGCTGAGCACGATGGTGATGTTGAAAATTGCCACCGACTCTCACCAACCCCTCCACCGGACAAATCTCACCCCCGAAACGAGTGAGTTATTTTTTTTATATCACCGGCAGAATTAGATGATTTCTGCGTTTTCGAGGATGCTAAGCACGGTGGTGGTGTTGAAAATTGCCTCCGACTCTCACCAATCCCTCCACCGCCCTAATCTCAGAATCCTCTGAAACGGAGAGATAACCCAATTTTGCTGGTGATATGAAAAAAATTCACCCGTTTCGGGGTTGAGATTTGGCCGGTGGAGAGGTTGATGAGAGTCGACGGCAATTTAATACCACCACCGTGCTCTGCATCCTCAAAAACAGGGAAAAAACATTTTTTTCGGAAAAGGAATAACGTAATGCGCGTTTAACCCCGTTTGGGGGGTTTCGTAACCCCAAAACGAAATTTTAATATTTCCACCGTATGCCGCATCTTGTAAAACGGGAGGGGGGTAGGTGATTTCGTTCCGGCTCAAAATATTTACATGTTCGGTCCGACTCACACACGTCACTATTGATCAGAGTTATAAATTTAAATAAAAAATTAAGTAAAACGCGTATTCTTAGCACAGATTTAACGAATATGTCGTTGATCTTAATTAATTTGCATTATATTAGTTACAAAAGCGAGAAATGCAGCGCGAAACGCGAGTATTAGAGACTTCAACATAGCACGATAATGAACAGTGCTACTTCGAGCGTAGATTGGCGGGCGAGGAATCAACCGATCGGGATGATTTTTTTTTTTGAAATACTGGAAATTGAGTCTAGTTTAAATAGTAAATTGTCGGTGGGGGTCTTAGATGCACTGGAAAGAGCTGCGCGCGGAAAATCCGGGCGCAAGAACTTTTAACAAAAAACTTTAACTTTGAACACTAATAACTTTTTTCCAGTACATTGGAGAGTTTTACTTGATAGACATTCAATTAAAGAGTAAATCCTGACGAGTCCAACGACCCTAGAACGATCGCTGTGGGATTATTAGAACGCGAGATATGAGCAATTGAAAATAAAAAACAGAATCCAAGATGGCGGCGGACGGGGCAATTTGGGGAATGCGCAAATTCAGGGTTAAGGTCTCCATCGAAGACCCTTTCGAATAAGCAACAAAAGAAAAAATGTATCTGAAATTTTTGGGTCACACCTATAAAATATTTCTAAATGCACTGGACTATATATATTATTAAGTATAAATTATTATTTATTTTTCCAAACCTATATCTATACTAATATATAAAGCAGAAGAGTTTGTTTGTTTGAACGCGCTAATCTCAGGAACTACTGGTTCGAATTGAAAAAATTTTTTTTGTTGGATAGCCCATTTATCGAGGAAGGCTATAGGCTATATAATATCATGCTACGACTAATAGGAGCGGAAAATCAATGAAAAATGTTGCAGAATGTCCAACATTTTTCACAATATACTTATATTCAGGTAAAATGCGCTAACTGAATATCCCAATATTAGCGGCACACGTACAGTAGCTCGGTTAACTCAGTTGATAGAGCGCTCGACTCTTAATCTCAGGGTCGTGGGTTCGAGCCCCACCTTGGACGAATATGTTTTTAATGTTTTTTTTTTTTTATTTTCTACATTGCTTTTTTCTAAGGCTATCATTTAAATTTATTTTAGTTTTATTTACGACTAATTAAAATTAAATAAATCTAAATAATAGCTCATTTGAAAACTATTACAGTACCTACATATAAAAATAATTTTCCTACAGTGTTTTCAATTAAATAATTGTTATATTTTATTAATTATACAGTAATTATTGATTTAAAAGAAATGATTATTACTTAAAAAAATATTTTCATCAAAAATGGAGGCTTGAGTTTAAAATAAGTAATAAAGCAGGGAACTGCCGAAAACTGCAAAAAATTTGGATCTAACATTCATCTCGGTAAACTAAGATGAATGTGCTTACTCATGTGCCTCCCTTCCCCATTCGTTCTTTTGCACCCAGGTGAAACCGGACGGGACCGCTAGTGTATTATAAATCACAGGTGATTATAAATAGAAACATTTGAATAAAATTTTGATTGCAAGTAATTTATATAGATTAGGAGTAATACATAAGCTCAATTTTATTTTCTCTGTATACTACAAGAGCTAGGGGTTGAAGGTTAAGGGTCGGGATTAGGGGTTGAATGAAGGCTAGGCGACTCGTGGTCATTTGGTAGCAAGGTCAGGTGTAACGGGGGTAAAAACATGAAGGTTCAGGTTTGCAAATTTTGTTTGGAGTTGAAGGTTACAGACCAACCAAAATAACCTACTTCAAAATATCTAGCCGGGTCTGAGAGGAGCATCGATCCTGAATGCATCAACTTGTCGTCAAAAGACTATTCGCGTTTACTGTTTAGATCAGAGGTTCCCAAACTTTTTTGTATCGTAGACCACTTGCCATGTTTTTCGGTTTTGGGTAGACCCCCTGCTTATCTGATATTGATTTTTTGCAAATTCATTAATTTCAAATGTATTTTTGACAACCGGTATAGTGCTACTCACTTTGAACGATTTAAATTTATAACGGTAGGTAGTGAAATGCAGTGTGAAATGTTTAGTTTTATACATTTATTAATTAGATTCAAATTAAACGAATCAAATTAAAATTTACTTTCTGTTACATAAAATAACTAAGCAAAAAATAAATGCTTTTAGTGTGAGGGATGAACCTGATGCTTTAATAATAAATTTTCAACATTTGGCATCAATTTAGTTAGATTTAATCTTAAATCTCTTCGGTCAATGATGTCCAGTTTGTTTCTTTTTTAGTTAGGAGATTCACTATCGTTGACCCCCATTTTCATTTCATGGACCCCAATTTTTTTTCCCGCTGACATGGACCCCTTGTAAGTTGTCGTCGACCCCTGGGGGTCGATATAGACCACTTTGGGAATCACTGAGCTAGACGCATATGAATTACTAGCTGTTGCCCGCGACTTCGTCCGCATGAATTTTCATTTTTTTTGCGCGGAACCCTAATTCATTTTCTAAAATAAAAGTTTCTCCTTATAACATCAGTTATTTGCCAGTGAAAGTCCCGTCAAAACCGGTCCAGTCGTTTCGAGGATTAGTCGAAACAAACAAATAAAAATTTTAAAAATTGTTTTTTGTTATAAGTAGTAAAGTATCATATATACTTTCATATGCATTTAGTAAAATGCTGTTTTTTTTTTTTTTTTAATTAAAAACATACACTTCAATTTTAAGTCAACCACAATATCCCCAATAATCCTTGGACAAATATATCCAGGTGCTTCAAATACCTATAAATAATTTTCTGACATCTTCATATTTTGCAAAAATTAAAATAAAATTTTCTCTCGTCTTTTTCCCATACTCGAGACAAGTATTATCGGTCTCTACTTTTTTGAAATAATTTTTAAGAAATAGGTATTGTAAAAATCATAAGCAAATTTTTCGAAAATTATACACAAGTTAGCGTCTTTATCTTTTATTTAAAAATTTCTGCCATTCTGAAAATGCTGCCTAAGGTCTAGCCTACTTGAATTTAATACCAAACAGAAACTTACCAACAGATGCAAGAATATTAATGTAAAAGGTGATGAATTCTTTGGTTCATTCTTGAATAGTTCATGCAAAAGTGTAATGGCCGCTAGTCGTTGCTGCGGTTGAGGAAGAAGATCTTGTTGATAGAGGAAAAGAACAATTGCGCATCCAACTATATAAAAAATTAAAAAAAAAAATAATTTAACTGCTCACTGACTGCTGGCGTTCGTCGCTAGAAAGAGATACGGTTGTATATCTAAAAAGTAAGTTTTGGGGTAAGTCTCAAAGGACACTATTTTGTGTGTTTTATATATATATATAAAAAATATTGCTTGAAGACACAAGTAATTCAAGAATTACAAGGCGCGAAATTTTACATAATAAAGCCTGACGTATGTTCGAAAATTGGTGTATATTTTTAACGACACTTTGAGCTTAATAATATAATTTAATTAACTTAATCTAAGAAAAAAATAACAGTTGAAAATATTGAAACACAGAAAGGAAAAAATCATTTTAATAATTTATTAATAATTAATTTAGGTTCATAAATATAAAAGCGTTAGCTGTAAACTCTATAAAAATCTACAAAAATTTCTAGTAAAAATAGATAGAATAATAAGCCGTCATAAAAACTATATTATTATTATATAAAACAACATTGTGTGCATTCCTAAATTCGCTACAGTAGCTGTAGCGCTACAGCTACTGTAGCGAATTTAGGAATGCACACTATAAGAGACATCCTCTTTTGCGCATGCGCCGATGTTCCCCAAAAAACAATAGATCACTTTATATTTGCATATTAAACATCCTCCCAAAATTTGGTTTCAATCCGATCATCCGTGTTGTCGGAATGGTAAGAAATGTCAAAAATGACGTTTGCAATTGTCAAAGTATTATTATTCAAAGCAATGGCACGTCAATCCGGTGTCGGACAGGCAACCGGATGGCGAGTGGTAATCAGGGCCTTTGAGTGGTACAGAGCCCCCTGGTAGCGGCCAAAGTGACCCCAAATTACGGGAGCGGCGATATGGGGGTGGGGCAAAATCGAAAAATTTTTGAAAAGTCAACCGGATAAAAATGCGGTAGCATTGAAAGAAATACCCTAATTATATAATAAAATTTTTTTGCCAGCCGAAACACGCGGGCCATTTTTGCACTAGCGAATTAAAAAAAAAAAAAGTGAAAAGGCAACCGCTCAAAAATTAGTGAGCATACTTATTGACACCACCAAACGTTGGGAAAAATTGCCATCCGATCGTGATGGGCAGTTTTGGAGAAACAACCCCTCAATGTCGCCGAAAAATCCTTTTTTTCGATTGTTTCAACAATAAGTAAAAAAAACACACTAAAAATTGTTCAAATCGGATGGCATTCGAAATTTATACTGTCCTAAGTACAAATAATGGTGTGTATCAATGCCATCCGATTTCGATTAAATTTAAGCCACCCCCCAAAACTCATGAAAATAACAATAATGCCATATGCTGCAAAAAATTGTTATTTTCATGAGTTTTGGGGGGTGGCTAAATAAGGGTAAATTTTGTTGGATAGCCCATTTATCGAGGAAGGCTATAGGTTATAAAATATCACGCTACGACCAATTGGAGCGGATCATCAATGAAAAATGTTGCAAGATGTATCTCAAAATTAGTCCGTCCGACAAATATTATCAGGTGAAATGCCTTAACTAAATATTGCAATATTAGCGCGTGACGGTCACAAGGTCGGATAGCACAGTCGGTAGAGTGTAAGATTCTTAGTGCCAGGGTCTTGGGTTCAAGCCCCACGTCGGCGAATGTATTTTTATTTTTTTTATTTTCTACATTGCTTTCTTCTAAGGCTTACATTTCAATTTTTTAAAATTTTATTACGACTAATTAAAACTAAATATTTATTATATGTATTGAAAGAAATTTTATTACTTAAAAAAAAATATTAATACTGCTTTTATACGACAAAAACTTTTGAACGGTAACTCCGATCATTATGAAGTTTGGACACAACATTCATCTCGGTAAACTAAGATGAATGTGCGTACTCATGTCCCTTCCTTCCCCATTCGTTCTTTTTCACCCGGGTGAAACCGGACGGGACCGCTAGTAATATATAAATATCAAGTGAAAATAAAATGTAGTAGAAAAAACATTTTCCAATGATGTTGGCGGGAATCGAACTCGACACCTTGTCATTACTTGCCTTACATCTTAACCGCTCGGCCACCGCGCGGTCACGCTATATCGCTGTTACTGTCGTATAGAAGTATTGCACTTATTCTACGGTAATTTACTACACTTTACAGTAATAATTTTTTTCTTTTTTTTTGACTATTAGCTGTCAGAAATAATAAGATAAATCTGTTTATAAAAATTAAACTACTGAACACATTTTAGTGAATTTAAATAGGGTTCTGGTCTGATAGTAAACAAAGTGAATAAAATATAACCTAAGGCAATCCGACCAAAATTGCGATCTGTAGAGTCGTGTTGTACGTAGGTACATATGTACAGACCAACCGACAAATGCGTGTCAAGTTGCATGGACCAACTTACATTTTTTTAACTTTTTCAACGCCAATTGCTTGTTCTATGTTTGTACCTGACGCCTACAAAATTTCAGCGTTTGTACCGAAAAAATAAAAAAGCTATTAGCAAGTCACAAATAAATGTACACTACTGGCCAAAAGTAAAGCGACTAAGAAATTTGAAAATTTAACTTATCGCTTTACTTTTGGCTGGTAGTGTACATTTATTTGTGACTTTTGTTAATAACTTTTTTATTTTTTCGGTACAAACGCTGAAATTTTGTAGACGTCAGGTACAAACATAGAACAAACGATTGGCGTTGAAAAAAAGTGGTTATTAGGACGTGGTCCATACAACTTGACGTCAAGTTGGCTGGCCACCTATTATTGCTAATAACTTTTTCATTTTTTCGGGACAAACGCGGAAATTTTGTAGGCGTCAGGTACAAACGTAGAACAAACGATTGGCGTTGAAAAAGTTAAAAAAATGTAAGTTGGTCCATGCAACTTGACGCGCATAACCGACAACTGCTGTTCGTGATTTTCAATTACAATTTTAGTAGTAATTATGAACTCGAATCGATCTGTGGCGACATGTGGTTGAATGTTGAACGGACAACAATTATGTGTAGTGGGTGATCATCGTATAGACAATGATCACCCACTACACATAATTGTTGTCCGTTCAACATTCAACCACATGTCGCCACATCTGGTGACCCCGACGTGATTTGAATTATGTATTAATCTATTACTGCTGACACTATGTGAAGTATTAGGATGTGTGTCAGCATTTAATGAATTGTGTGTGTAAACTACACGTGCACTTAAGGTGCGCTATGTACTGTTAAGGGGAGTCGCCACAGATCTAAAAATGGTTCTGTTTTATAGAACAGACTCTCCTCTATTCAAAAAGCTACAATTTGAATAGACTTCGTGCGAAATTAACCTAGATATGACTTCTTTATACGCTTTATATTAACTTCACTTGTAAGTTTGTATGTATGTATGTATGTATGTTTGTAACTTTCATTTGGACTACAGCAAGTCGTTTATATAGCAGTATAATATGCAACCCAGTAAGTACACTGGCAGCCGTGCGGTCTAAGGCACGGGTCTTCACTGACGTCAACTCTTGGCATCAGAGTCGTGGTTCTAATCCCGTCCACGCCGAAAAAAAAATGTTTTTTTTTTCGGCAAATTTTTGACAATAAATCGAACTAAAAAGTGGAAAATAAATATAGTTTAAAAAAACTAAAAAAACGCTTTAGGTATACTTATCGAACTAAAAAGTAAAAAATATTTTTTTTTTAAATAAGCTTAAAAACCGTGGGGCGCTTTGTTCCACATTTTCGTACATCGAGTGCCCCACGCTTTTTAAGCTTATTTTAAAAAAAATATTTATGAATGAAAGTCAGCTCTGACGCACAAAGCGATAATAGAGCACATACCGCAGTTCAGCGGTATGTGCAAAAAACGCCAAACTAACGGTTTTGGAATTTTTACACTGGGATTATTCAATTACAATTGTTTCTTGACGCTGATGACTTCAGCTGTTTAGTGTCTACAATCTGCAAAACTTCTAAATTTGTTTTTACAAAAAATTATTATCACTTACCTTTATAATAATCTGATTTGTTAAACTGATGATGTAATTGAGCTACAAGAGCTTCTAAGCTTGATGTATCAACATTTTCTTCACACAATAATCTAAAATAAAGAAAAAATAGTGAGAATCTCATAACCTATAAATA
The DNA here is from genome assembly GCA_963575645.1 of Xanthostigma xanthostigma. Classification (NCBI taxonomy): domain Eukaryota; kingdom Metazoa; phylum Arthropoda; class Insecta; order Raphidioptera; family Raphidiidae; genus Xanthostigma; species Xanthostigma xanthostigma. The sequence continues at coordinate 47,931,352 of OY754464.1, forward strand.
ACCAAAATATATGAGTGCAATTTAATTCCTTACTCTAATAAAGATAAACAGTTTTTCGACGACAACGCCATATTCAAAGTCTAAAATATAATTATGTGTTCTTTTTTACACTAAATGTCAAATTTCTAAAATCGAAAACAAATCCGCACATGCAACATTGGTCCCAAACAATTTTGAAAATCGAATACTGAATAGATGCTCAAGGATAGGCATTAACAGCTGTTAATATATTTATCTATGGTTGGTTGTTAACTTGTCAAAAGAGCAGTTGATTTCCACGTGACAGTTGTTGACCGCGAAAAAGCTATGAAAATATTTAAGTACCAATAAATTTTCGAAATTTCAGCCATTTCAGTACCGTGCGCTTTTTTAACATTACAACAATTTAGTTATAGAAACTACTTCCGATAAATATTAAATACTGCGAAAGTATTTTTTCAACTGGGAGGTATGCATCTGTCTGTTTTATATTTATTATAAAATTTTTTTATTAACTATCATAAAACATGATTTAAATGTGATTAAACTTCGAGAGATAAAAACAATATTATGAAATTTTTACATAAAAAAGCTGAGCTACCGTGGTGTCTGATAGTATACAATATATTATATAGATGAAATGAAATTAAAATTTCGAAGCCATGAAAGATTTAAAACGATAAAAAAAGTACGAAAACAGATTTTTTCGCGTTATTTAAACGCCGACGTACAAGGCGATATTACAAATTTCAGTGAAACAATCAATATAAGCAATCTAATAAAAATGAATGTCTGTTCGTTCATTTATCTGTGGGACCTATGCGTTCCTGTACCACCAATTATGATGACACTTTGGTGAGTTGTGCTCGCGCCGCGAATGTTCCTTGCCAAAAAATTCAAAGTGTAAAAACATTGTGTTTTTAAAGTGGCTATGTTATATGATGGAGTCGAAGGCTCCATTACTGTTATCGTTGTCGTATTTCATTTGTTTGCCAGTAAATATTTGTTAAAAAGAGTAAATTCAGGACAGTCATCATGATCTATCAGTTCGTTAGTACATAGGTACTCAGTACAATTTGTAACATTTCCAGTATTACTGAAAATTTAATGAAATTATGCAAAACATACCAAAAATTTTAAATATTTACTTATATGGCAAATTACAGCTGATAAGTTTGACAGGGTTACCTGAAAATTTAATTTTGGAGATAAACGCAGAGTAGTTGGACGAAAAATAGTTGATAGGAAAACTGATCAATTGTATTATTATATGATTTTCAATCTTATCGATTAAAAAAGAATACATGCTTTCAATTTTAGGGGTTTATATTTAAAAAAATAAAAACAAAAAATCAACAAACTATAGCATTCTTTTTGTACATAAAACAGATTTATATTATAATAATTGTTATTAGTATTGTCATAACGATAGATACCATATCTAATATAAATTATAATTTTAAAGAATAGCTTCTGTTGCTACATTGTTGAAACACCCATTGTTACATGTCTATATTAGAAAAATTTATTTCTCAAACAATGTCACCATCGGGATACGAACCCCGGGATACGAACCCCGATGGTGACATTGTTTGAGAAATAAATTTTTCTAATATAGACATGTAACAATGGGTGTTTCAACAATGTAGCAACAGAAGCTATTCTTTAAAGTTATTAAATAGTAGTACGCACTATACCGTATTAAAATTCACATAAATTATAATAATTATTCAAATTTATATACGCTCATTTAACGTCTTATTAAAAATTGATATTTTTAAGTGTTTCGATAATTACTTCACGTTTAGTTTCGATTATTTTTGAAGGTGTGTTTCAAACAATTAAAATGGTGTGTTTTACAAATCAAAATTCTGAATATGCGTCGTTCTGAGACATTCAAATGTCAAATAACGCACTTATAACCAGACAAAAGTGGTGTATTCTATAAAAAAAATTTAAGTTTCTGAATCACTTGATGAATCATAATCTACCAGACATAAGCTATTTTTTAATTTGCTTGGTTCTTCTGAGCGGCCACTATTTTTTAAATTATTTAATTCTTCCGTGCTACTATTTTTTAAATTATTTAATTCTTCCGTGCTACTATTTTTTAAATTATCTGGTTCTTTTATTTCGTCTGTTTTTACTACTGAAGAATTTTCACGACCATTTTGTGGTTTTTTGTTTATTTCTTCTGATTTTATATTTGAAAATGAAATCCGATTCAGTGTTGTTTTAGTGGTTAATGGTTTGGATTTCACCGTTCGTAATTTGATTCCAGATAGTGATTGACTAGGAGTAATACAAGGTAACTTATGACGCCTCGTACTTATTCTTGGTAAAATCGATGATTTTAAAATTCTGCTTCGATCTCGAGTTGCTCGATCTTTGACGCTTTGAGCTGTCTTGTAAGATAATAACATTGCCAGTTTTTTATCTTCATCATTGTGTTTCAATAACGGAAGACCTATATTAGTTGCATATAAAGGTGCATCACCCACAACATTGGCTTTTCGTTCCTCCTAAATAACAAAAAAAAAAAATATATTGTAAAGTAAAATGGATAATATAAAAAGTAAATGATTTTTTTGTTTAAGAGGTCTAATAAAAGTTACGTTTCTCTCACTCTAAATTTTTTTCTAAGAGCTTGGTTTGCAGCAAAATCGTCCATCCACGTCGATTTGTTACGCAGCATTAATTTTGTCAAATGCGGTTTTGAATCTGAAGCTACTGCAGCATCAGTACTCCCGTGTTCAAGTTTAAACATGGCATCATCAAACAACTTCTTTTGAACTTCTTTCGTTTCGGGTACAACTTGTTCATTTTGTGTTGGATCCCACCGGTTTTCTTGTCTCCGAGCTCCAGAGATAATTACATAATCCAAATTCTAAAAACATTATATCAGTTAAATAATGAATTATTACTAATAAGAGATCTGACAATTTATTACATTTGTAGTAATACAACCGTCAGGAGCGCTATTGGCAATATAATGCAGGTCCATACTTAGTGTATTAAAAAAAGAGAATGTATAAACAGTACGTCGAATTATTCAGGTTGTGCCATCTATCAAATGAGCTACTATACTAATTTTCAATTTTAAAGGTCATTGTAAGGATTTATTTGTCTAAAGTCATAAAATGGCAATGCGTTGCAAGATAATTATAATAGAATATCTACAAATTATAGAAAATAAATACTTACTCCAGGATCTGTTTTGATCTCGAAATGGTTATCGCATAAATGGCATTTCATTCTGAATTGATACACGGGAGTTGTATAATACATTCCTATTTTCTTTTTTTCTGCGTTATATCGAACACCCATGCCTATGTGATTTTTACAACCTTCACACCAAATATTGTATGGCATTTCGAAACGAATGATTAAAATGCCTTGATCTAGTTTCCGAGCTCTTTCTCGTAATGCATGGGTACCGAGAAACTTGTTAAGGCTACCCACTTTTGGATCATAGTCCGGTGGGTAGTAATGATTGGTTCCTTTACGTTCACCCATTTTGCGTTAAGTTCTGTCTGAAAAAATATGATTTTTAATATAAAATCAGTCTGATTTTTTACGGTCTGTTATCAAATTTTAGGGTAAAATTCTACTGAATGGGCACATATGAAAACGATAACGGGGTATGCTGTCACTTGCCAGTGCGGTTTCATTGTTATAATTAATATTTTTTGACTTATCAGATATTTAATTTCATTATAAAATTACTGAAAACATATCGTATTCAAATCGTAGATTATAGACACTAAACAGCTGAGGTCATTCGGATACGTCAAATTATAATCGACAAAATATAGGAAAATAAAAAAAAAGCAAAACAATAGGAATAAAACTATATCACTACAATTTATAAAATCGTTTTAAAAAACTTCAACAAACTTACGTTTTAGATACAAATTATATTTTATTTTTATCTGCCAATTTTTTGGTTAAAATTGTTTCATTGACGTTTTCTGTCAATTTTGTATTTCAGTCACTAACGAACTTCAAGGCAGAGAACCATAGATTAATATATAATATATCTATGAGAGAACAAACACTTCTTCAAGGATGTCTTTTCACTGATCTTTTCTTAAATGGATAGCGTACAGACGTGAAAAGCAGCTGTCAATTTGTGCCAAATCTGAAATCACTTTTTAGTGTTACTGTCAACGATCAGCTGATTCCTTGACCCACGTGAAAGCAAAGCATTCTAGGAACAAGTTACAATCAATTTTAGAAAATATTTAGGACATAATATTTGTGTGTAAAAGTTCAGATTTTTCAAAGCCGTGCTCTTTTTTGGAAGTGATAACTATTATTGAGAAGAAAAGAAAGAAATTTGAATTTTCTTCTAACCTCTTAAATTATATTTTTTTCATAATGTGCGAATTGTGGAATAAGATTGATATTGTACCACCGCCGATAAATACTGCAAAAGTATTTATACAAAAGGAAGGTGTGTATATGTCTTGTGTGTACTTAGTATAGTAAAAACGAAATCAATGATCACACTAAATAATTTAGCTCTCTAATAACTATTTTTTTTTATACAGACTTTTTCATTTATCTTATATATTTAAAAATGAATGCTCGTTCCTCTGTTTGGGTCCTATGCGTTCCTATACCATTCATCCGATTATGATGAAACTTTGGTGAAAAGTGTCACAGCCCCATGACTCATGAGACATGACTGTAATACAGTGGAGCCGAAGGGTCCACTACTGCTGTTGCTGCCGTGTTTGATCTTATGGCTAGTTTACACAGTGCGAGCTAGCGTACGAGTCAGCCTGCCGAGTAACTGCACTGCAGTAACTCGCACTGTTTGGACGTCACTTACGAGTAACTCGCACGTGCGACTTAGACAGTAGCTCGCATCCGAGTTACTTCAAAATTTTTTGTTTTCACTCGCATGCTCGCCCGCCAGCAACTCGTACATGACAGCAGCTCGGCCGTCGCTCGCATCGTTTGGACGCGTTCGGCAGTAGCTCGCCAGTGCGAGCGGGATAGTCTACTGAGCGGAACCCGTGTTTTGTGCTGCGCCTGCGTAGTGTTTAACGAATTCAAAATGGCGGAGGATAGATGGTCTTCTGATAATAATATTTTATTCATGAAACTATACAGAGAGCAAGAAAATTTATGGAATTGTTTCGATAAAAACTATCAAAATAGAGATATGAGAAAAGCTTCTTTGGAACATATCGCAAAAGAAATGCATCTTGATAACACCAAACCCTTTTCTTTCGCTCTTTTCTTTTTTGAAGTTTGTTATATACATTTTACAATTTTTGATATAATATTGTTGTCATAGAGCTTATCACCGTTTTTTTTATAACACGTTCACTCGACATCGTGGCAACTCGCAAGACTGGACAGCAGCTACTCGTATCGTGTAGACAGCAAAGGCGAGCCGAGCTACTGGCGTATGAGTAGACAAGCCGAGTAGCTGTCTACTGTCTGGTCAGCAGCTCGCACTGTGTAAATTAGCCTTTAGTGGCTTGCGAAGTCGTGAATAGTGACTAGTATATTATGTAAATATTTAGATTTGCATTATATAACTGAAAAAGTCTGTATTACAACAAAATCTATACTAACATTATAAAGAGAGAGTGCGAATTTTGTCAGTTTGTGTATATGCGGAGGGTAATTTCCGAAACTACTCATCCGATTTCAAATTTTTTTTCACCAGTATTTAGAATGGACCGTCAGGATCGACAGGCTATATATTATTATCATGTTAAAATAAAATCGCTTTTTGTGTAGATCAATTTTGCAACGTAAGTCAATGAAAAAACGGTGGCAGTCTACAAATTCGACTGAAGCCGGACTGGGCTACTAGTAGTTAAATAAGTAATTGTTATTTAGTGTGCACGTAGATTTGGTTTTTACTATACTCATAATTAAAAATGTTCTTTATTGACTGTACTGCTTAAAAATATGTTTTAGGTGTGATTAAACTTCAAGAAATAACAACTGAATTTATTAAAGAATTGGAGAATATGGCATTGTTACATAAAGAAGCTGCAATATTGTCGCGTGTAACATATAGAATGAAATTAAAATTTCGAAGTGACAAAGGATTTAAAACAATGGAAAAAGTAAACAGATCTCTTTTGCGCTATTTAAACACAAACATTCAGTGCGATATTAAAAATTTCAATAAAACAATCAACTTGAACAATTATTCAAATAACGGAACGATATACCTTCCCTCTCGACAAATGCTAGAACATGTTCTAGTTCGTTTACAAGGTTTCGCCAAACTGTTTTCTAGAATCGTTGATTCATGTTTAATTACTTCTAACTATATGTTAGAAAGAATAAATTCAGGACAGTCGTGGCCTATCAGTCTGTTAGTATTCAGTACAATTAGTAAAATTTGTAGTATTACTAAAGATTTCACAAAATTTATGTGTAATACTTACCAAAAATTATATATTTACTATGACAAACTACAACCAATAGGTTTAAAATGGTTACCTGAAAATGCAATTTTGGAAACGAACTTGGAGAAATGGTTGGATGAAGAATGGTTAAATGAAAAACAAACTTTCAATACACCAATAATAAGTAAATCGAATGATAATAAAATTTTTGATCTCATTGATTTTAAAGATGATGACGTTGAATTTGATCTTAATTTTCAAATGGATAGTGAAAGTTCAAAGACAGATAGTCTTAAAAAAAATGAAAAGCAAAACCCTATCAGCAATTTTCAAACTGATACGTTGAAGATGAATTCAAAGAAAACCGGGAAAATGCATATTGATCAGAGCTCAAGTTATAAAATCATTCATAATATGAAACCCGTAATTGATTTTGGAGAACCAATACCGAGAAATATGTTTGATTCCACAAGAGAGAACTCGGAATCTGTTTCACGGAAACATAACTCTGAAGATAATGGATACCAGTCCAATGTTGACAAATCTATAATTCCTGAAGTATCTGCAGCAGCATTAGGACAACAAAATAGCATGGAAGTTAATGTTGACCAGAATGTAATATTAAACAACAAATTTCAAAATACTAAAAAAAATAATGCTTCAAAATCAATCGAAAAAAATACTAACACTTCAAATATAAAACTTAAAACACATGCCGTACGTTTCATAAACGATAAAGAAGATTTAAAACGTTTCATGATAAAAGAAACAAAATATCGCAAGAAAAATAGTCCTAAATGTTTATCGAAAGAATTGGATGATTTGCAGTGGCGAAAGTTACAAAAGCTGGCTGTTAAATCACTCAAAAAACTAAACAGTGACGAAATTGAAAATTGTACAAAATTAAAATCGAAAACATTAAATCAAATAAAGTTAGATATGTTGGTTTTATTGAAGCACAATAATCAGTAACACACTGTATTGGAACTTAGATAGCGTAAAAACACTTGCCAATTTTGCTTGTAAATATCTTAAAATAAACTTGTAGTATAATTGCAATTATAATAAAGAATCTAATTTTTAATAAATGATTCTGTTTCTTAAGATAGTTCATGGTATAATCTTTATTATACATTGATATCAGTGTTTAAGGAGTTTCAATAGGGATCTTGCAGCCTACAGTTGTGTAAGTCGATGATCATTTTCAAGAGTCTACTTCAGACGGCTAGTCTCCACAAAAAAATATTCTTGCCTGGTTTTCTAATTTCTTAATTCTTATTATTAAACCACTATGTAAGTGCGAAGATTGTAATGCAAGATTAATAAAATGTTCATTATTTGTTCCAAGGGACAATTATATATATTCAAATCTTTCCAGTGTCACTATCTCGAGGAATGAGACAACAACAATGAAATAAGTTTACAAGCAGAGCTAAACTGTTCTGAACTGTCTAAATTATACACTTAAATAAAATTTCGTCTGATGTCGCTAGTGTAAGCAAATCTAACTCTGACTTTTTCAAATTCAAGCGTCAGGAACAGCAAAGCTTTATTAATTGGACAATGGACCATTAATCCATACATAGTTTTTAGATCTTTGTTTTCTACGTTTAGGTCGATATACTGTTTCATACAAAAGACCCTAATGACCTGTTGTTGAGCACATATAAATCTACAGCCTAATCTAATTCATTTCATCAAAATAGGCTGTCGTCAAAATGACACTGCAGGTATAGACAAAAATTCTGAAAGCACTTTCCTATCAGAAAACTCCGTAAAAAACTAAATTATGGACAGAAAAAGAAAACTTTAGAAAACCGCTCGTATATGTTTCTAAAATAGAGTTATATTCAAATAGTGATTATTTACATGCAGAGGCCGACTATTTAGCAGTCTCGGCTGCCCTAGGCCGTGCCGATTTTGCAGTGTAAAGATGGAAAGTATCTACTTATGAAAACAACACATTTTTGCATTGCTGGTTTTTCCCCTGAAAAAATGACTTAAAAAAATTTTACACGATAAAAATTTTTTGTATTGCTGACATAAAAGTGTCCACCGTGGACATAAGAGTGGCTATCGTGGGCATAATTTTTTTTCAACGAAACTTTATTCTTTCAAGTGTTAAGATGACACCATAATATATTCAAATTTTACCATTCCAACCCACAAGTGGGGAATGGTACCAGTTTAGGTCAAAAATCACTATTCAAAAATTTTACAATATATTTCCGTTTTGAGGTCCCCCGAATCCAAAAAAAACATATTTTTGAAAAAAACTCTGTGCGTCTGTTAGTCTGTTTGCCTGTGAACACGATACAGGTCAAACGGATGAGCGTATTGAAACCAAATTTTGGGAGGATGTTTGGTATGCAAATATGAAGAGCCTATTGTTTTTGGGGAAAATCGGCGCATGCGCAGAAGAAATATATGCTATAACGGTGTTTTTTATATAATAATGGTATACTTTTCATAACGGCTTATTATTCTATTTATTTTTTCAAGAAAGTTTCGTTAAAAAATTTTTTTCTAAACTTTTTCGTTGCGGAAATATTTTGAAAATAAAAAAAAATCCGCCGGTTTTTGGTTTTATGGATCTGTCAGAAATAAACTAGTTAAGCATGCTTTGATTAATTTTTACATGACGTGAAACATATTATGTAGGTAACCATGGCAACAAATAGCAAATATCATATTGAATACTAGCCATTACCCGCGTCACCTCACACGATATCAGAAATTTTATTTTCTTTATTATAATCAAATGCCAACATTTTTGAAGTTGGAATGGTCCCGTCGCCCAATTGGCTGGAATTTTTTATTTATGAAGATATATGAAAATTTCTTTAACCAATCTTTTTTTCAGTGGCATGGGTATATTTTTTGTATATCCACTACATAATGAGAACTTTGGTTTTTCTTATGGACGTCATTTTGGATTTTTAGATATTCGAATTTTTCTGATTAATTTGATGTATTAAATCCTATATCTGAATGAGAACAAAGTTACTAAACTGATCAAAGTTGCCTTTCGACGTTATCTATACTGATCAGAGTGTGCCGTGTAAAACAAAATTTGTTGAAACATGAATACCGACAGTTTAAACAATCTGTCAAGCAATCGCTGCGGTTTTTAGGCGCGAATAGCGTAAGCTAAAGCGCTTATATGTACTCGGTTTGTCTGTGAATCTGTGATCTCGAATTTTGTATCCAGCGTACAGCCCAAATGGCTTAACCGATTTAAAAAAACTTTTTTGTTCGATTTTTCTCCGGGTAACTTAGATCCTAACGTCGCCCGATATTTGAATTTTCGCCCCAGAGGGGAGAAATTTAGAAAAAACAAAGTTTTTCGCTTATAACTCGTTCAATTTAAATCAAATCGGTTCGAAACCTGTCTTAAACGATTATACAGATTTATATAGAAATAAATTCAATCTGGTATAATCGATGGCAAACATCTTTCGGTTATCTCTCTCTGTTGCACTGTGTAATATGGTAATTTAAAGATTACGTATGTTCTGTCTTAAAATAAAATTGGTCGATAATTTTATTTATTAAAACTAGCGGCCCGGTTCGGCTTCGCTCGAATTTGTAGCTTGTCGCCGTTTTTTCGTCGACTTGCGTTGCAAAATTGGTCTCCACGAAAAGCGTTTTTAACGCGATAATAATAACCGGTATCAATTCTGAAGGTTAATTCTAAATATTGGTGAAAAAATTTTTGAAATCGAATGAGTAGTTTCGGAGATTGCCTCCCATATCCAAACTTACAAACTTTAGCTTTTTATAATATTATAGCGGTCCGTCCCGATTTCACCTGGGTGCGATAGATATAATTCTGCAAAATGTATTTCGATTGCGTCCCGGCGTGTGAACTAATAGCTTTGAGCAAGTTCTAACAGATATCGCTCTTTGGTACTAAAACAAGAGATCGGCTCCCTACTGCGTGGTGTTTATTGGGTGAGAGGTGACACATGTAGACGTCTGGCGGGGATAACTGAACGATTGATAATTGATAAGTTATCGACCACATTATAATAATCGCTCATTCTGTTTTCACGGGGTTAAATATATAAAAAAAAATTGGTTGTCTGTAAAGTCGGTTTACGGACGATAGTTTTACGTGATAACGTATTCCGTAATACATAACCTAAACCTCCCAAAATTTGGTTTCAATCCGCTTATCCTTGGTGTCGGAATGATAAGAAATGTCAAAAGTGACGTTTGCAACTTACAAAGTATTATGTTCTAATAATAATTAGTTATTCCAATACTTAACTTAGAAGGCTTTGCATTTCACAATATACTAATGTCAAAAAATTGAATTAAACATTAGAAATGCAGCTGTTTTCATGTTAAGACAAAACATACGTTTGCTTCTAATATCCATGTACGGCAAACAAAGACAACCGACCGCGTCGCGCCATGCATTACACAACATTGCATTTATACAGCTATTTTTCTATATAAATTTGTATAAAATATTTTTCTATATAAATTTGTATAAAAAAACTGTTTAGGCAAATTCTGTTATACGAAATCTATGTAAAATGTTCTCCTCTTTCGTTTAAGACTGGTTTCAAACCGATCTGATTTAAATTGAGCGAGAAATTAGCAAAAAGCACGCACAGGGTCAGGCGGAACGTTAGGAACGTTACGTTACACTTTTTCGAACATGCAGCCGGTGTTTTATCAATTTATAATATTGGTGATTCATCAATTTATAAGACGTTATCACGTCAATAATGGTGCACCTACTTTTCATAACGGTTTATCATTCAATCTGTTTTACAAGAAAGTTTTGTAATTTGTTTCTGGTGAAAATCGGCGCTTGTGCAACATAGCTATATGTTAAAACGTAGTTTTTTGTATAATAATGGTATACTTTTCAAAACGGTTTATTATTCTATTTTACAATTTTTGTAAAAACAATTTTTGGAGAAAATCGGCGCATGCGGAAAAGAGATATACGTATACTCTTTAATGTTGTTTTTAATATAATTATGATATACATTTCATAACGGTTTATTATTCTGTATATTTTTACAAGATATAGTTATAAAAAAATGTGTTATTCTAAACTTGTAGTTTCGGAAATATTTTGAAAATAAAAAAAAATCTATTGTTCTTTTGTTCGATGCTAGGTATTTGACAAGCATATTTTGTTTAATTTTAACATGACGTGATAACATAATATATATATAGAAAACCATGAAAACGAATAGTAAATAGATATCATAATGTTTAGTATAAATAAACAATAATTATTAATCATTACTAACACTTACCTTTCGTGTGACTCCAAAATCCATAGATCCATGGTTCAAAGCCGTCTTGTGTGTATCATCCTGTTCGCTTGGCTCGTGCTCTCCATTAAACCTTTTACTATTCTCCATGGTCCATTCCTCTATTGTGTCCCTGTCTAATTAGGTTTAAGAAATGAATGGTTAAATAATAAATAAATAATTGTCGTGGCTAAATGTTACTAAAAACAAAAGCCAATAAAATCTATATTAAAAAAAAAGTTGTCCATTACCCGCGGTATCGCACGCGTTAACAGAAATTTTCTTTTCTTTGTTATTATATTGTGTCAAATGTCAATATTATTATTTATTAGTTGAAAAGACCCCGTCGTCCAATTTCCTGAAATTTTTTCGACTAGATCTAATTAACTAATTACACATGTATATGTCTGGTGACAATGCATATATCCAATATGGCGGACGCCCCAAGATGACGGAACAACTTTTCCTTCACAACTATCTTGAATAAAATAATCAAATAATTTTTATTCTGTAATGTTATATTATATTAGTTAAAATTTTGAAAGACTAAACACGAAAAATAAAATACTAATAAAAAGAAAGATTTTATTGAAATGTACCAAAAAGGAAATATAATTTAGGGTCATAATTATAAAGAAGTTGGTTGTGACTAATAAACGATCATAGAGTTTATATCTATGAACCTAAATTATTAATAAATAATTAAAATGATTTTTTTCCTTTCTGTGTTTCAGTATTTTCAATTGCTATTTTAAATAAGATTTTTAAGCTCAAAGTTTCGTTAAAAATATACACCGATTTTTAAACATAACGCCGGAGTAAATTGTGTAAAATTTCGCGCTTTGTAATTCTTGATTTACTTGCGCATATACTCCCACTGGTTCTAGTTAGTTTTATTTCATTTACACTCTAAAATTGCTCAAGCATTTTCAAATTTGAAAAAAATATGACACGTTTTGCGCACACATTATACATAATAAAAATACCACGTTGGCACAAGCTGAATACCTGCATCTATAAAATGTCAATATCACATGTTCCAATATTGACAATCAAAGGTAGGTGCCTACAGCGGACACCGCCTATTTTCGAAATTGGACAAACTTCAGAATTTAAAATAAATTTTTCTAATTTTTTTGGTTGAAGAAGTTTTACATTTTTGAAGTGAAAACTTCTTTAGCGGCGTTGAACACTTTTTTTGTAATGGGTAAAAAATCTTAAACTCGCCGTCAGGTCACGTGTCCTGATCGGTCACGTGTGCGTAAGACGGAAACTTTTATTTATACAACGTTAGACATCTAGCGTTGAAATATCGTATATAAAAAATGCTATCTATGATACAAACCATTTTGATCTTAATATTCAAGTTTTCACTTAAGCTGGCACTCCCGGAGTGCAAATCTTTTTTTTCAACAAACTCTTTACGTTTCATCGAATTTTGTCAAATAATTGAAAACCTACGCAGTGCTTCAATGTAGAGCTACATAAAGTACTTTAAAAAAATTTTAGAACAAACGCGCGTTCCCACAAGCCTACTTGAATGTAAGAACGTCATCAACACGTGTCACTTTGCAACCTTAGTTAACAAATTTCTGATCGCTCGAATTTCATGTAAAAAAAATGTTACACCAGTCAAAGACAAGAAAAAATTAAAAAAAATTAATTTATCTTACGAAACTAATAATATTTCAACTTGACTTCACGAAATTTAAAAAAAAATGTTTTTGGACAAAGTTATAGCCATCTTTTGGACCCCTCTCACAAGTAGGTAATGCTTTGCGGTGACCATCATAGCTTTGTGCTTTGTGTTTTCATACGATGTTCATTCAAAACTTGTTAAAAAATATGTATTTATAAGTTTTGAATGAATATCGTATGAAAACATTTATGTAAAAATGTTTTCATATAATATTGATTCAAAACTTATAAAAAAAAATCGATTTTTTCAAAATATTCACTATTCCTAACCCCTTAAACAATATCTATGCTATTTAGGTATGTAAAAAAATAGCATAGATATTGTTTAAGAGGTTAGGGACAGTCAAGATTTTGAAAAAATCGATTTCTTTTTTTCCATTTTCTTGTAGTTTGATGTATCGAAAATATTCCCTAAAAATTTCAAGTGAATTGAATAAATAGTTTCCGAGATATATAATTATTAATTATATTATTATAATAACTCGGTGTAGGTAAGATTAAAACTTGAAACGCGTTTTTCTCGAAACTATGTTTTCGAAGTCTGTGACCACTGAAATTCAAGAGCCACTTGATGGATTTAAATTAATATTTTTACAGCTTATTGAAGGCATAAAAAAAGGACTTGATGGAAGGATTTTTGTTTTTGTTGAAAACTTCGGCTTTTATAACAATCTGTCCTTGCAAATTCGGGTGTAAGCTTTTAGAAGCCGCCATTTTATTAATTTTCAAAAAAAATCTTCGATTAAGTTCTAAATTTAGTATTAAACTAAAGACTTTTCTATTTTTATTGATTTTGGATGAACCAGCACAAAGTTATGATGGTCACCGCAAAGCATTACCTACTTGTGAGAGGGGTCTAACAGATGGCTATAACTTTGTCCAAAATTATTTTTTTTTTTGAAAATTTTGTGAAGTCAAGTTGAAATATTATTAGTTTTATAAAATAAATTAAAATTTGTCGAAAAAAATTTTTTATAAATTTTTTCATGCCTCTGACTGCCCTTAGCCCCTTAAACAATATAAATTATTAGTTCCCCTCCCTAAAAAGTTTCTGATTTTCAATAATATTAAAAAACTAAATTAAAAAAAATCATCAAAATCGAAGCTGTTCTTGCGAAGTTCTCAGTAAAAGGCTTCATTGACGCGACTAGAAGTCACTACGTCATGTAGGTACTATCTTTAATGAAAGTATCACGCTCTATAAAATCGTAACCATTCTTTTGCGAACGCCGCTCCAACTATTATTATTATTTTCAATCAGAACGCCACGCGACGCGGACATGAATAAAACACCTGACACGAAAGCATTCGCTAAAAATATTCTCAATAAAAGCTTCAAAACCGAATGCGGATTTACCAGAATTGCGTATTTCCGTTACAACCCGAGTTTGTTCGATTAAAGAAGATAAATTTCTGAGAGAGGGAGCGTCGATGAGTAATTTTTTTTCTGAAAGTAGGCTTAGTTTAGAAAATTCTCTAATGTACATAATAATAATTCTTATTGTTTAGGTAGTACGTAGTGACTATGAAGAAATTTCCTCGCAAAAAATTCACACATGCGTGCTATTAAGATAGGGTTCACCATTTTAAAGAACTATTTTTAATAAATCATCTTGTGGAATATCTGAAAATGGCGTAATGAAAGTTAACGCACAATTTAACACAATCCGAGTCCATTAAATTAAAAATGAATGAAAATATTTCATTGGCACACTTGAACTGCAGGCGGCCGGCCGGCGTTCTACTTTGTTTTGTTATACCTTTGAGAAGTATGGAACTTGCCGTATAGATTATTTACGAGAAAAATATAAAAGAAATTAATGGAAGACTGCGTGGTTCCTTTTCCTTTTTAAAAATAGATTTTTTAATTTTAAAATATTAATATAGGACATTTGCATATTTTTTACTCTTATATAAAAGCTTAAACTATTACCAATATTTACCTTAATTTTTAGTGTTCTGTGCAAATGAAACACATGGAATCACTTCCAGGCTCATGCGTGCGTCCGTCCGTCTGTCACAGTCGATATTTTCTGAAACTATTTGACGTAAAAAGAAATTTGGCATAGAGATATAGTGTAGTGGCCCAATTAAAGACGTGAAGTACAAAAAGTTGAAAGAATATTCATTAAATATTAAATTTCTACGAGTATATGCAGATATTATAGACATATTTGTAGACTATGGGCCATCCATAAATTACGTCACACGAATTTCATGATTTTGGAGCCCATCCCCTGTTCGTGTCACATTTGTGTGACCCCCCCTTCCATTCCCCGGCGTGACGTCACATATTTAGCCATTTTAAATTAAAAAAAATATTTAAATAAAACAGTACTTCCAAAATTATTTATATTTTTCTGTTTTTTCATAAAGTCAACAATTTTTCGGTAGAGGTGAAGTTCAGAGTTTTTTAGATTTATACATGTGACGTCACGAAGCTTATGATTTGTCTCCCCCCCTTGTCACACTTTGTTGACCTCCTCCCTCTCTTTTAACGTGTGGATGTCCCTTATCAGACTTTTGAAAATTGGAGATGGACTACTCCACCGTAGCATTTTTTTTCGAAACTGTATTTTTAAAGTGAAAAAGTAAAATTCCTGAAAAATTGCTTTTTTAACGTGACTGATTTCAGGTTTTATACTTTTTACACGATTTATATTAACTTCACTTGTGAGTTTGTATGTATGTATGTATGTATGTATGTATGTACCTATGTATGTATGTATGTATGTATGTACGTACGTATGTATGTATGTATGTATGTATGTACGTATGTATGTATGTATGTATGTATGTATGTATGTATGTATGTATGTATGTAACCTTCATTTGGACTACAGCAAGTGGTTTATTGGTACTGTAGTATAATATGCCAGCACTGTAACTACAGTGGTTAGCCGTGCGGTCTAAGGCACGGGTCTTCGCTGACGTCAACTCTCGGAATCACGGGTCGTGGGTTCTAATCCCGTTCACGCCGAAAAAAAAATGTTTATTTTTCGGCAAATTTTTGACAATAAATCGAACTAAAAACTGGAAAATAAATATAGTTTAAAAAAAACTAAAAAACACGCTTTATATCGAACTAAAAAGTAAAAAATATTTTTTTTAAAATAAGCTTAAGACAATAATGAATAAAAAAATACTAGTATTATTGTGAAAAAAGCGTGGGGCGCTCGATGTACGAAAATGTGGAACAAAGCGCCCCACGCTTTTTGATTAGGTATTGTTTATAGTTTCATGTTATTATCATTGAACCACACAGGTAGGTAATTGTTTGATACTCCTGGTTAGATTATTTTCAAGATATTAAAATTCTGAATGACGAATACACGCTAATGATCTCAGTTATCGAGCGTCTATATTAATAATCTATAAGAGATACAGTATAAACTATATATGAAGTGATATATATTTATGACAAATTGAGTGCACTTGATTCTTTCATTGCCAAACGAAAACCTATACGGACGAATTTGATTATTATCAATACATTGTTTGATTCAAATTGGAACATATTATAATATATTGCTTTTGTTTGAATTTTTCCTATAGATATATAAGATAACATGTGCTTCAACATCTTATGGGCCGAAAAAGTTCACGAAGTGAACTTTCATTGCTCTGACGAATAGATATTCACAAAGTTTCTCACAAAAAATCGGCCGGGTAACACCTGCTATGGGATAAGTTATGAAACAAACAAATGTGTTGTGAAAAATAAATAAAAAACTCTGCATTATAAGGAATATTTATATAGTGTATCAAAAATTCAAGACTGATATTATATAATAATATGTAAAAAGAAAATGTAGGCAACATGTGACAAATTTTTGCAGCAGTTTTTAAGAATCTGTCTGGAAGAGAATTGTTTAAAGTTGATAAGAGTTTAAAAACAAATGTATTTTTTATCACAAGCTGACATATAAGTATTCAATCGTTCCGCCTTCCTCAACCATCCAAGGAACATACAATTTTGCTATTTTAAGGAGCACTCTATATTTTTTCTGGAAAAGACCCTTTTTTGAGTATTTCCATCTACACGGTTAAGGTCCGTTTCCACGCACCGCGGCGGACGACCACGGATGATCACGTATCGCATCGGGGCTCTTCCCGCAGTGCTTGTCGGTCCGTGTACTGCTTCGTTCACAAATTTTGCTTTTTCAAAATGCCCAGTGGCTGCGGCTGTAGTCCTTGTTATACTATTTAGTCATCATTACTACTTGACCAAAATAGTATATTACATCACAAGGGTCGAAAGTTGAATTTTCGGCTCGCCGAGGGCATCATGACGCGCAGGGCCGGAAATTAAAATCACATACTATTAAGTCTATAAACAAGTCTTTTAGAAAATTCAAGCTGCTAACCCAATTCAATAAAAAGATATGACCTTTAAATATCATGTATTTTGAAACTGAGTCACTTATCAAAACTTCTAAGATACTTCCCCTTGACCTAGAATCTTGAAATATAGCAAAAAAGGAAAACAATTCGAAATCCTTAATTTATACATGACAGACTTAGTTTTTATTAAGTTTGTTAATTATAAGATAACCATTTTTATCGTAACACAATGCAGGACAGAAAATGTTTGTTCAGTTCGCTGAAAAAAGGCTTCCTTATTTTTAGTAGCTTAAGTTAATACTTACAACATACACAAAGCATGCGTGAAGGCAAATCTTTTTTTAGTAACCTAAATAAAAAAAAAATTTAAGCATGCGCGAAAACGAATGGCTTTTTTTTAGTAACATTATTTTAAAAAATATAAGCATACGCGAAAATGAATTATCGTTTTTGCGAAAATGCGAAAACAAATGACCTTTTTATGATTCGTTCGTGTAGTGAGTAGTCAATAGTCATATAGTCACACGTGTAAAATATAATCGAATATTATAAAATTCGCATAATAATGCAGGATATTTCCGAGACACACATTAATGCGGGACTGTTCCGGGAAATTCTGAACGGTTGGTCACCCTAGTTAATTATATATCAATCTCAACAAAGTACTTGTCACATGGCTATAACAATACGGAATCTTCATGGTGCGAGTCCTACTCGCACTTCATCTTTATAAAAAAACTAGCGGCCCTGTACGTGCTTCGCTACGTATAAAGTGAAATAATAAAACAATTTATTTGGAACATCTATCTATCTATCTATCTATCTATTTTATTAATTGCTAGCTATTTTAAAATATACATGGGCGTATATGTGTGTATGTCGAGCACTCCAGCTTCGCCGTCGTGCTCGAAAAAAATGGCGTAAAGTATTCGTGGATAACTGGTCTTTAAAACACTTGCTCTATTTCGAGCACTCCGGCTGCGCCGTCGTGCTCGAAAAAAAAGCATTTGTTTTAAACGGTATTCAGTTTTTTTACATCCTCGATCTAGATATATGGTTGTTAAGTTCGTTGCGCCATCTATTGAATATTCACTCAATCCAGTCAACAGGTATTGCCATCTTATATGGTTGTTAAGTTCGTTGCGCCATCTATTGAATATTCACTCAATCCAGTCCACAGGTATTGCCATCTTATATGGTTGTTAAGTTCGTTGCGCCATCTATTGAATATTCACTCAATCCAGTCAACAGGTTCGCCATCTTATATGGTTGTATTATGACTGTAGTAGTATAATACGCCGGTTTGAGCTCACTCCTCAGGTGTCAAATTACACTCAGCTGGAGTGGGGGTAAACCACCACCGGTGAACACCATGCTTCCTGCTTCATTTAAGTCCAAAAAAACTGATGTACTTTAAAATTCGAAAGAGGTGGAAATGTTAAGGGTTGCTGCCACCCCCTACTTGAATACCATCGTTGAACTCGTCTCAGATCCCCGATTAATTTGAGTCCAAACTTGATACGTCTAACTTTAAAATTCGAGAAATTGTACACAAATCTATAAAAGTGGAGGGGGTAAAAATAGCTGTTTTCAAGCTATTTTTCAAGTGGCCCAGAAACCCCCTTATTCATCTACTGACTGTCAAGGAATAGACAAATAATTTGCAATAAAATAATATTGCGACTAAGTATAAATTGAAATGTAAGCTATCCTATCTTTCAAGCTGGGTCGAATTGCACACGGTGTGCAAATCAAATTTAAAATCGGTTCAGTAGTTTAGGAGTCCATCGCGGACAAAGATGTGACACGTACTTTTTATTTATTAAGATGGAGACAACAATTTTATTGAAGATTGATATAGAAAGTAACTAAGGAAAACAAAGTACGAAATCAAATAAAAGCAAATGGAATATGTCGAAATTTGAGAAGGGTATTGATTCTTATAGATGTAACGAAAGTTCTACGTACATAAAGTAACAAATTTATGATGAAATTGTCGGAGTAAGGCCGGAGTTTGGTGTTGGATGCATGTTGTTTCGGAAAGATTTTACAAATACTACACATCGCATAACGCACAGGCTGTGTTCACTTCAGTGATGGAAGAAATAGGTGCACACAATGTAGGTTTGCTCCTACAGCAATCCAAAAGCGTCCGTGAATGTTAGCAACACAGAAACGCAGCCTCTGATAAGAAAAATTGAGCTGTGTCTATGTAAAAACTCTTATGACTCTACTTTGTATGATCAATGTTAAAATTAACAGCGCTGTTAAATTTCCGTCTCACTTTTACTTATCGGTGATGTTAGATTTGTTAGAAAGTGACAAAAAATTAACAGTACTGTAAATTCTTCCGTTACCTTTTCTCCTCAGTTGAGTAGTTTGTGTGATGCTAATAGTCAAAATGTGTCGTTAAAAGTGTTTTTCATATTTATGTGTCAGCGACATAAGTCAACTCACAGAACCTCAGCTGAGAAGAAAAGTTGAACTGTGTCTACGTTTTGGCGACATTAATTTGACTAGTTTCCAATTACTGTCAAAACTCACTATGTTCGCCGATGACACATATCTATAGGCATCTCAGCAAGCAGTGAGAATGAATTGATTTTTAAAGTTAGTAATGCTATTGAAGACTTCCGCAAATGGTGTAGCAACAATCGTCTTGTTATGAATGATGACAAAACTTCTATTGTTATCTTCAGTGCCTCAAAACATAATCCTTTAAATGGATTTCCGTTCAGTCTATCAAATAATGCGAAATTTCTACAACTCTCAATGCACGATCACGTTGATTTTGTGTGCAATAAACTTAATTATCACCTTTACTGCATTCGCTCTTTAAAGCAAATTTGTGACATTAAGATATTGATCAATATATATTACGCATTTGTATATTCGTGCCTAGTTACAACATTGCGATTTGGGGTAACAATAGCCAATATACCCGGATCTTTGTATTGCAAAAGCGCATTATTAGAGCAATTTTCAATATTGGAAGAAGGGTCTCATGTCGTCCGTTTTTTATTAAACATAATTTGTTGACCTTTACATGTATCTATATATTTGAAATTTGTAAGTACATTAAACAAAATATAACTTCCTTTAATTCCGTCAACAGTATTCACTGTCACCAAACGCGTCACAGCAATGACATATAAGTATATTCAAAACTACCGACTATCATTTGTACGGCAGAGGACCACTAGGTTCCGGGTCTAAAATTTATAATAAGCTGCCTGCATCGATCCGGGACAGTAATTACAATCATTTTAAACGCACATTAAAACATTTCTTAACTATAAATTGCTTTTATAATTTGAATGATTTTTATAATTATTGTTAATATTAATTTCTGACTTGTCACATACATACTTGTTAATGTCTACAGTGACCAATAAATATCTATCTATCTATCTATCTATCTATCTATACGAAAAAATCTGTGTAAACATTCGCAATTGGACTTGATTGGCTTTCCATAAGAATCTGTATTTGTTGTAACGAAAGCTCTCTATATTGAAAGAAATTGTCCAGACCTTTGAATTTTGACATCTAAATTAATAATTGCGTCGAGGGGTACAGTAGGTATGATTGAAATCTATAAAAAATATTAAACATAATTTGCAAAATTTGAATACTAACGTTATTGCAATATTAATAACAATGAATGAGATATTATTTCATATACACACGCTAGAATAGCTTGTCCGTATCTGACAATGAAAACAGTTTACAGTCGAATGCTCTTTTATCAATTTTAGTAGTTGATAAAGTGGCTCATAGTTGACGCTTTGCTACGCTAGGCTTGACTGAAATCTGTCACAAATTACTGTCCTCTTTGTCAGTAATTTACAAAGATTATTGAAATTGTTTAGGTCCATGGTTATCTTGAAAATAATTGTTTTCATCAACTTGACCCGAGTATTTAATAATTTTGTGCATGCGTAATGAAAAAATCAGAAACTTGTTAGAGACAAATCCGTGACTGTCTGTAGGAACAAATCTAATCCATACATGCGGTGGGCACTGAAAGTGTTTCCTTCCTGTTATTTTATGAACGACATAATCTAGAACCATTGATTTAAAGAATGAACTGAACAAGCCAAAAAAATAAAAAAAAAACAATTGGTGACTGCCCTCTTCACATTCTTCACTTATCAGAATCGGATACAGTCTGTTACTGTAAAAATTGTTTTAAAAAATAATAGTTCTTATAGATTTATGGCGTTCAGTAATAATAGTAAGTTTTAAACAGAACATGTTTTTAAAGAACAGATTTTTAAAGGATGATTGTTAAATGAGTTACACAATAAACAGTTTCGAAAAGAACGACTACTTTTTTGTTCAGTTATAATGATCGACAGGAGAACCGTTCTTTTTTTTGTTTCTCTTTAAGACTTCGGGGATATATTTTTGCAATTATGCCTTATGACAGTGGCGTAACTATATGGCGGCAGGACTGGTAAAAAACAGGTGCTTCTAGCTTCAGGAGACCCCGCGGGCCGCGGTTTATTGTTGTATTTGTACATCTATTTTTTTGCACTGCCCCTATAAAATAGCGGCTTTACATGCATGTAGACATGTAAAGCGATCCATTACACTCCTTTGTTAGATCTAAATTTGAACTGCTGTCATATGGAATCCGTTATTTGATCTGTACACAAAAAAAAATGATAGAAAGCAAATTTCCCAGATATTATGTTTACCTACTATAATTTTGAACATTATTATCCCACTTTTGTGCCTTATCGAGAGTTGATAAACCGTTATAATGTCAGGACACTTAAGTGTAGGAGGAAATTTGCCAGTCTGGTTTTCGTGTATAAATTATTTCATGGATTCATTGACAGTTGTAATTTGTTATCACAGTTTAATATTATCATACTAGTCATAAATACAAGAAAAAAAATCGTCAACTTTTGCCCATGATAGCTCACCTATAGCACAAATATGCAATTTGTTAAATAGGCATTTGGAAGTATTTCCAAACATTGATTTTTTTGATATCACCTATCAGTATACATTCAGTCTGGTTTATAATGTTTTTTTTTATTTTCTATTTTTTGTAATATTGTATGTGCAAATGTACTGTGATGTTACATTATGTAATTACTCTGTAATTGGGCTTTTGGCCTGTAGAGAAGTCAATAAATAAATAAATAAAGTAAAACGAAACAAATACTAAATTTGAAGGTATTAAAATTTCAAAATGCTGCAAGGACTTTTTTTGCAAATCAATTTTCGCAAAGTTAAAAATTAAAGGCATGGCTAAGCCTCACTATCCTTCAGTCAGGTCTTCGATTTTATATTCAAACATTACAAAAGAAGTGTTACTCAAATATTCACGTTGCTTCAAATACCGACCCAAAAGTATTAGGTCTTTGACTATTAAGGAGGAAGTTCATTTTTGTTTACGAGCTTACTGTAATTTTCAGTATGAAATTTATAAGCAAGTATTAATTCATGTTACCATGTCTATGGTTCAAGACTCTATCTGTCAAGGCGATTGGTATAGAAAACTGACTATCTACTAGAAAGTCTAGGAATACAAATAGATTTTGGCTTTTCAATTTTACTTAGTGAATTGCTTATAAATATTTCATGCTGAAAATTTCGTATTTCCAGCAATTTTTGCACCGATTGTAACGGCGTTTTTTCTATTTAATAGGGCACGCCTTCAGGTTAGTTTCATATAAATTGTACTTAAATCGGCTCGGGTAGTTTAGTAATAAAATATTAAGGAAGAATGCGACTAATAATGTGCCTACTACATATTGCAAGCTACCTCACGGCTTGTTTAAAATTTCTTTCGTATCAGTTAATGAGCTTCGATTGGCACACTAATGAAATCGGTATCGTTTTTTATTTGCAAGATTTTGTGTAAAATCCATATTTTTGCATTCTTTTTATTTTACCATAAAGACGGCTAGGTCAATTTTGATAAAATTTCTTTTAGATCAAAATGATATTAACAGGCTTTGATTGATACCTTAAAGAAGTCGACGTAATTTTTTATTCGCGAGATATTGTGTAAAAAGTTACTTTTTTAAGTATAGTTGGTTAAAAAAGAATGGCTGAACATATTTTGAAAAAAAATCTTTTAGGTCATATTTACGTTAATACGCGTCGATTGGCACCCTTATGTAGTCGATATCATTTTGTAATCTCGAAATTTCGTTTAGAAAGTATTCCACGTACGTACATACACTGCATATGCAGCCATCTTTTTAAAAATATTTTAAAAATAGTTTAGTTACCTTGAAACATAAAAATTTGTTAAAATTTTCGAACCCATTACAATAACTTCCCAATGTACTGGAAAATTATTTTAAGAAATATGATCATGTTAGTGATAATATTAACAGATTGTGGTATCAATGCTAGATTGAAGACGATTTTGATGAGTGTGAAGTTGTGCCGTTGTTTCAAGTCTGCCGCCCCGAACAAGTGCTTTTTTCGCCATGTGGTAAATACGTCCCTGCTTAGTGGAAAAATCGAACTTGCCCGTTACAGAATATCAGTGCAGAAAATAAAAGAGATCCTGGGAAGAATCCAAGGAAACACTTCTTAATAGAAAACCTTATGCGTCCATAGCAACTGAACGAATCGGTATGAAAAAAGTAAACAAAAAAAACTACATACGTTGTTGAAAATGTGACGCTCGTCGTCGGTTGCGAGAAACTCAGAGGCGCATCTAATGAGACGGTTTCTTGGGGCTTGATGAATTGCTTCTGGCATCGCAGTCCGTTGTATTATCTATGTATATGTACTGCCGTAGAACACCGCACAGAAAACGATTACAGAAGCGACACTTACTGGCATCAGTTGCACTAAATAGTGTAAAGCAGGGTAATCTATCGCGTGCCACCTATGACACGAGTGCCATAGGTTCGCCGCCCCTGCTCTACACTATTAAATCAACAATAATTATTATTAACCCAGTGCATTTAGGAATTGACCCAAAAATTTCAGATACATTTTTTCTTTTGTTGCTCATTCGAAAGAGTCTTCGATGGAGACCTTAACCCTGAATTTGCGCATTCTCCTTTCCCTGTCCGCCGCCATCTTGGATTTTGTTTTTTTTTCTTCAATTGCTCATATCTCGCGTTCTAATAATCCCACAGCAATCATTCTGGGGTCGTTGGACTCGTCAGGACTTACTCTTTAATTGAATATCTATCAAGTAAAACTCTCCAATGTACTGGAAAAAAGTATTAGCGTCCATAGTTACAAGTTCTTTGCCAAAAGTTCTTGCGCCCGGTTTTTCCGCGCGCGCGGATCTCTTTGGTTACAAAAGCGAGAAATGCAGCGCGAAGCGCGAGTATTAAAGGGTTCAAAATAGCACGAAATGGATAGCGCATATTCGAGCGTGGATTGGTGGGCGAGAGATCAACCGATCGGGATGATTTTTTTTTAAATACTAGAAATTGAGTCTACTTTAAATAGTAAATTGTCGGTGGGGGTCTCAGATGCACTGGAAAAAGATGCGAGCGGAAAAACCAGGCGCGAGAACTTTTGACAAAGAACTTGTAACTTTGGACGCTAATAACTTTTTTCCAGTACATTGGAGAGTTTTACTTGATAGATATTAAATTAAAGAGTAAATCCTGATGAGTCCAACGACCTCAGAACGATTGATGTGGGATTATTAGAACGCGAGATATGAGCAATTGAAGAAAAGAAACAGAATTTAAGATGGCGGCGGACGGGGCAATTTGGAGAATGCGTAAATTCAGGGTAAAGGTCTCCATCGAAGACTCTTTCGAATGAGCAACAAAAGAAAAAATGTATCTGAAATTTTTGAGTCACACCTATAAAATATTTCTAAATGCATTGAACTATGTTGTCACGGCATTCATTGAGGTGCAAAATCAAAACACAGTATAACCTCTTTACAACGAATTTTTTTTTCGTTATAAATAGTTTTCGTTATATGAAGGGAAGAAAGAAATATAACCAAACACCTAATTTATTTATTCCAAACACATATCGTCTGTTAACTTTGCCTGACGTTTTTTGCTCTGCCAATATTTGTTTTGTATTTTATAACTATCTTATGCATGTCTTGGGATGTGTTGAAATCATCTTCATTAAACAATCGGAATCCTTCGATAAGTTTGGCGGCATCAAGTGCTTGTTGAATAGTTGCTGATGATTCAGACTCGTTCTCTTTACGTCTAAATATTTGCTGGTGCCTAAATATGAACATATTTCTTCGTAATAGAGAAAGGCAGTTGCGCTATGTAGAGGGTATTAATGTAAACCAACCAAACTGGAAAAAAATCTGCGCTATATGGAGTTTTTCGTTATAACGAAGGACGTTATAAAGATGTTACACTTTAATTAAAAATATGTTAGATGCTGAAAACAATTTGCTTATCACTAAACAACAAATACGGAAAAGTTTCATGGCGCTTAATGTATTATCAAAATCATTATTTTTATCTGTTCGATTCATTTTTTGACAACTAAATTTCTTTGGTTGCTTGTCGGCACGCCATGACTACATTTTTTATTACAATTGGCACTTAGGTGTAACAAGGTTCGCCACTCCTGGTGTGGAGCAAGCAGGACGCCAATTTTTAGAAAATCCCGTGGCTGCTCATGCTCATCCGATGACTTGTTTAAAAAACTGGCGAAGTGCAAAAAAAGAAATGCACATTGACTGACGAACAATTATAAATATCCTACATAATCGTGAAAATCACCTCTAAATTCGTCGAGTAGAACTCATATATTATATATACCTACTTATAATAAATAAGTACATTGTAAAAATGTCATTGTCGGGACTTAAAACCGAAACTTCCACTATCGCGGCGGATGACTTATCTAATCAGTTAGAACATCACAATTCATCATTCTCATAATAAAGCATATTTGGAACTGTATAAGCTTTAGGTATTATGAGAATGATTGATTGTTTTGATATGTCATTGTAAACTAACTGAATAAGTCATCCGCCGCGATAGTGGGAGTTTCGGGTTAAGTCTCTAAGTCTCGACTGTGGCATTGCTTTGTTAGAAAGTAAACTTTTCTTATATAATTGTAACAATGTGTATTTCATACAACAATACTACAGATTGTATAGTCGACATTAATAAACCTATTTATGAAGAATTAAAATCCAATTTTCACATCAATTTTTTTTTCAATGAGAACGAATTTTGACGAACTACAGTTTAATGTAGTTTATTTTAATTATTTTTTTATAATGTGTGCAAAATTTCAACTCAATCGGATAACGGGAAGTAGTTGAAATGCCATCCGGAAAAAAGCTGGAGCGGTCAGTTAGTTATTATAATATTGTATTGTCATCGGAACTACATACGTATGCCAAATTTCATCTCAATCGGAAACCGGGAAGTAGGTTAAATGTAACTTGCAAGATTTGATTTCAGACAGTCAAACACCGGACAGGTGAAACTAAATGAAAGCTTGTAAAAATACGTTTTATCGAGTGACGCTTCTGTAAATTTTCTTCTGTGCTTTTAGTGTATTAGGACGCATGTGTATATGTGAGAGAAAGTTTCGTCGCGAGTCAACTTACTGTCGCCGCTGCGAGAGCCGTCCTCTCGTTCCTAAATTTGTCCTCTTCTCCGGCAAACCCTCACCTTGTCGTTTACCGATTTACGTTTCCTCTCGCTTTTCTGCTACTATCTCATCGTTATTCGATTCGTAATAGGTATAGGTACAATTTAGTGACCCGTTTGAGGTATTTTTCTATTTTGAGAAAAATAAAATTCAATATATATTTACTACATCATTTTAGCCAAAGGAAGTAGTAAAGGCGATTTCAATAATAAAAGGAACATCGCTTGTTTTTAAAGCGTATACCTATTGAAATTTCATAAAACGTATTTTTTTTCTACTTATAAGTGAGATAATGAGTTTTGAAATATTTGAAGTAGAAAACAACAGTGCACGGTGACGTAACAAGACCCAATTCGTTTGATATAAATCTCTGTTAGTTTTATAATACTTATGTTTTGTTGCAGAGCGCATTGTTTGAACATTTAATTTAATTCCAGCTTATAACGGGTGTCCCAAGATTTGAATTTAATAGAAAATAGAGTTTTTCTTAAATAAATTTTAATTTCTTTATTGGAACATAATGTACATAGTCTAGGGTTACGTATGAAATAACATATTGGGCATATGGCTTCCACGACTTTGCTGACAAATACGAACTCTTTTTTCAAAATTTTCCATCACCATTCCGCATAAATGTGGCTGAATTTCATTGATACAGCGTTGAATCTCTTCCATCAATGCCTGGTGGTTAGAGGCTTGTTGGCATAGACTTGTGACTTCAAAAAAACCCATAGAAAAAAATCCAGTGGGGTTAAAAAAGATGATCTAGGGGGACAATTTTGATCACCGAAACGAGAGAGTACACGACCAGGAAATGTCTCTTAAAGTTATTCAATTGTTTCACGGGATGTATGGCATGTAGCACAATCTTCTTGAAACCACATGTCGTCCACATCAATACTTTCTAATTTAGGAAGAAAGAACTTTCTTATCATGTTGCGATATCGAACACCAGTAACAGTTACTGCTTGACCAGCCTCATTTTCAATGAAGTATGGTCCAATGATGCCTCCAGCCCAAAATCCGCACCAAACAGTGACACGTTGTGAATGCATCTTTTTTTTCTCTCTAAATTTTTTAATGATATCCTTCACAGTTAAAGAATTTAAAACAATATTACGACCATATTTTGTGCGAAATTTGCGAATTGTGGCAGCAAAACTTTCAGCATTTTTAAAATACTGTTGAACAATGAAAACGCATTGTTCTTTCGTGTAGTGCTCCATTTTTAGTAGCCCTAAACTATTAGCTGTCAAACTGTCTTTTTTTTTGGTTAGAAACACTTTACCTCACAAATGGCGGCAAATTTAAATCTTGCGTAAATTTTGGGACAGCCTTTACATTATATTGTGATTATATAATATATACCTATACACTATACAGGAATAGTTTAAAGGCTATGCCTCACCGAGCTATATCGGTGGCAGCTCACTGCTCAACCCGTTGAGATGCCATCAAAATGCATGTGGTTATAATAAATATGAATAATACTTTACCCGACTTCTAGTCGACTCAGGCTACCACCTTGGTTTCGTCAGCATCGTCACGCGAAACATAGAGAGCCTTGTTGGCAGTCTGACAGCTCAAACAGTCGAAATGTCGTGGTAGCTCGGTGAGGCATGGCCCTAACGTCGTTTTCAAACTCATTGTTATGTAGAACATCAGTCAAGTCCATAGGTAGACGTGTTCAAATCTTTTACCCATATTTTTTTCCTTTATCAAATGCAAATTTAATCATTTTCGTTTGAAAGGTGTTTTTTTTTTCAACGTGTATTGTAATATATATATTTTTTTAAGAAGACGTGCAATAAATGAATATTAGTTAGGGAACAAGAACGTAAGATTTAAATATGCAAATAAATAGCTATAGCTTACAGTGGCGGATCCAGGATTACAGCAAGGGGGGGGGTCTTGAAAAATTTTTACTCCTTTTGCGGAGAATTCATGAAAAACATGAAAAGCTTTTTTTTTATCGCGCAGTAAGATTTTAATTTGGGATTTTTGATTCTTTGGAAGGGGGGGTTTGAACCCGAAAACCCCCCCCCGTGGATCCGCCACTGATAGCTTAGGATTTGAAACCGATAGTAACTAATTTTACTTCCGGTGTGAAAAATAGTGCGCCTGCGTAGTAGAGTGTCTGGACTGTCGTTTGTGTGTTCAATGTTTATAATAACCTGCAAGTGTGTTTCTAGTACAAAGCGATTTTGACATACTCAGTTATGGTGTAATAGGTAGCGTGCCTGGTTCTCACCCAAGAGGCCCGGGTTCGATTCCCGGTACCGGAATGAGTTTTGTTTTTACTTTTTATTTTTTTTTCACTTTGAGACAACTTAAAACTCACATTTTCATGAAGATTGAAAACCACCGCTTTTTTGATAAAGGGGTATGCGAATTGTCTCGCAGTGAAACGCGATGGGGAGTTTTTAAAAAAATAATTCCGGGGTGAACGATAAATGGGTATGCGAATTGTAATTCCGGGGTGAACGTAAAGGGGTATGCGAATTGTCTCGAAGTGAAACGGGAAGGGGCAAATGTGGAGTTTTTAAAAAAACAATTCCGGGGTGAACGACAACGGGGTATGCGAATTAAATAGTTAATTGTTTGAATAGAACTGCATTTTCTAAAAAATGTATATTTAATTGACTGTCAATTAAATATCTATTTTTTAGAAAATCAGTCTCAAAGTGAAAAAAAAAATAAAAAATAAAAACTAAAATCATTCCGGTACCGGGAATCGAACCCGAAACTCTTGGGTGAGAGCCAGGTACGCTACCTATTACACCATATCGAGTATACGAGAACACTTCGTACTGCGATCTATAAAAACACATTGGCAGTTTATACTGTTTATACCATGTACGCAGGCGCACTATTTTTCGCAGGAAGTAAGATTAGTGTATGGAGACCCTTGTTAGTAACATTAAATAATATATTTTTTTCTAATATTGCATCGTAATGTCAACAATGGTGTTTCATATAATATCATATTGGAGCTATTTATTTATATTACTCGATAGTAATTGGAACATAGATTAATTAGCATCTAAAATTAAACTTTTGCAATTATTGACTCTCCTGTATATTTTAGATCAAAACAGTAAATCATTTTAAAATGCGTAATGTCGGATTTACATTTTAAAATTTCACAACCCGTTTTGTTGTAGCAAGCTTTGTTACATTAACTCTCTCTCTCTTTTTTGTAATTTGTCAAAATTAGTTTTCCTTAGCTACGCTGGAAAATTGAAGGTTGTTATTATTTGGAAAAAATTTAATGAATCACTAACAACTCTTGAGAAAACATCAATTACTAATCTTTAAAGTTCAAGCTTGTGTTTTATTGATTTCTAGTAAGAACTTTATTTAGTTCTTACATTGTTTTAAATAATAACAAAGAAACGTCGGAGAAAAAAGAATTTGCAAGAAATATTGTGAAACCTAAAACTATTTTTTTTACACTTTTTAATTTTTTTAATTTTTGGAAATTAACGAGAATAAATATTTATATATTGACACTTTTAGGTGTTCTATTTAGTTCTAGACAAACTTCAAAGTCGACTAACTATGAATTATCGCTTTTCAATGGTTTTTAGAGTTCCGTGCCAAAAATGATAAAAACATTGTGATCTGTCTGTCTGTATGTCACAACCATTTTCTCAGGAAGTATCGACTTGAAATTTGGCATAGCTAAAGCTTGTGTGCCCGCATCTAGTTCAAGAGTCAGAATAAAAACATTTTGTTTTATTTTTTATTATTTTGAAAGAAAACTGTTATCAAGTTTGCATTAGTTTCATAGTGGCATTATCTCTAACTTAAAATTTCACTGACAAATATATGTGCACTTCTGCAAACATTTTTATTGCACAATAAGCTTCCAAAAATTTCTTGAAAATAATTGTTTTAATCCTCAACGAAAACTCTCAGCCAAAACCTCGTTATATTCCTTGCTCCCAAATTATAGAACAACATACGGTTCAAAAATATAAAAACGATTTCAAGTAGGTTTCATGACAAAAAATTAAAATCATCCTTAGCTAACCTGACTATAAATCGATTAATATAATATCAATGTTATGAACAATTAAGAAGTGTAATAAATTTTTTATTCTTTTTAACCGACTTAAAAAAAGAGATTATAATAATTTTACTAAATCGCGTACATCGCTTCAGCAGTTGAGTAATAAAATATTATATACTTTTATTATACAGGGTGTTTCATAAACATTGCGCCAAATTTGTAGAGGTTATAGAAGGCATCAAAATAAGCAATTTTGGTCAATAAACCCCTGTACGAAAATGTACCATTTTGGCTCTAAAGTTTGGTGTATGAGACACCCATTCCCAACGCTGAAGAACTGCTGGGCAGGGTGATGGCCGCTTGCGCACATGTTCAAGATATGCCAGGGATATTTCACAGGGTTCGGACATCAATGAACAACCGTGCCCAGCTGTGCATGGAGCAAAATGGACGCCATATTGAGCCGTTGATGTTGTAGTTTGCATTAATAAAAAAACTCGGGTCGCAGTGCCAAACCCTGCCGACAATATAGTGTATTTGCTTACACTGGCAGTGTGGCTTTATTATGTGAACTTAACCCTTTTGGTTTTGGACAAAATAAAAATTTTAACTTAATACATCCCTTAAAATAATATTTTTTTTCTTAATTTCAATATTACTATCAATTTACCAAATTAAATTCACCCTGCACTAAGTAAATCCATATCTACAAATTAATGTTTTCATAAAATTTTTAAGTCCGGTCCTGTCGGGCCGATTTTAATAAAATTTTGGTAGCATATTTTAATCATTACTAAAGGGTTAAATTTCAATTTTGAAACGATTCGAAGAAATTTTTCGGTATTTTTGGGCCCAAAAATATTTTTCAACCCCTAAATTCCACCCTTAAAGTGGCCCGATTGGACCCATTTTAAATAGGCTTCGTGCGGTGATGGATTTTAACATGTTGTCCAAATTTCATTAAAATCAATTAACTCCTTCGAAAGTTATTGCCCGTACCTATATATATATATATATATATATATATATATATATATATATATATATATATAAATATAGATATGTTTTCTATACAAGGTGAGATCATTTGGTGATAAATGCTATACAAATGGAGATCCGTTTTAACAAGCCGAGATCCGAATCGGATCTCGTTGTGTTTCTATGTGTATATCAATTTTTTTCGGTTAATATGGGTGTGGGGAATGCGCAGTTAAATTTTAGTCCGGATCTCCATTTGCTCATTTTTATCAATTTTTATACACGAGTAGTTCAACAAAACGCACTAGTGAGGTCACTGCTGTGCCAAACTTGTATATAACATTTCGTGCACAACCTGAGATCCTGTAAATCGGCAACACTGCGTCGCATATTTTCATACACACAGACGCCTTTATTTATTTTATGTTATATCATCTAAGTTTGTTTCGGAGCTCAAGCCTCAAACCGAGTGAATAAAATTCATAACTTTGGAATTTTGTAACATTGCATTTTATAATGATCATGTTAATGAGTAAAACCGTAGGAATAGGTAAGCGTAAGATTAAAGGCTAGCGGTTAAATATAATTGATTTATCTACATATTATATGAGTATTTGAAAAAAAAGTTGAGCATGCTATGATATTCAAATTGAAGTAAAAAAAATTAGATTATCAATATTTCTACAATAATTTCTTTTAGTTGTTCGTTTATTTATAATAAAGGAGTAATGGCTTGAGGCAGGAAGCATGCAATGTAGATATTTCCAGAAAAAAAAATAAAAAAAATATTATCATAAGTTTTTATTAAACTGAAACTGTACTTATTACAATAAATAAAATTATCGACCAATTTTTCAGACAAATATATTAACAAAAAATAATAATTAATACATTGACGTTTCGGTATTAATTGAAATTTTCTGTTAACCCAGTTCTTGTTCTTAAATAAATCTGGATATTTTTCCCGTAATTTTAGACATTCTGCTTTTTTGGGAGAATTTTTTTTAATATGAGTTTTGAAAAATTGTAACATTTTAGATTTTTGCTGTTTATTCCATGATCCACGGCAATTTTTTTTGTCTGTGTTAACTTTACTCTTCTCCTTTTTGCGTGGTGTTTCTGTAAAAAATAAGCGTAAGAAGAATTCGAATTTTCGTATTAATAATACAAAGATTATTAATTTTATTTTAACGTGATTTAAGCTGTTCTGTCAAGTTTGCAAGTCTACAGAAATCGCATTACTTCGAGTTCGCGCAATTTGGAGTAGCGTAATTCGGGATATTACAGGGTATATAGATTTTAATGGGATTATCTTCAAAAATAAGTCATGTCTGTGACACTCTGTACCTATATCAGAATAAACTTTATGTACCTGTAAGCAATAATTATTTTTCAAAATTCTAAATTTCAACAGAGATTTTTATGTGGTTCATGCACTTTCGGTGATCATTCATACGCAACCTTCCTCTGATTCAGAATTAATATCGTTCTGGGTTTCATACTCGGGGACTACAACAGTATTTCTCGTTGACTTGGTGCATCTGATAACAGACAGTCAAAAATGAGAAAAAGTGTTACGTATGTGATTTTTAATATTTTAATGTTTAAAAAATAGTTTTAATAATAATACGTGGTATTAAGAGTATTCGTCCCTGCAAATACCCCCTGCACCATTCATCTCAAATCTTTTCCTCTCGCCTAAAAACGGTTTGCGCTTTCCCGACGCTATTTTTAAAGCTAGAGGGTTCTGGTAAACGCCAAATGAAAGACAAAGAATCAGACTACAGGGGGTAAATTTGTGCATAATTTTAAGAAAAAAACTTATACATATAGGTTCGTTTTTACTTCATTTTTGATATACAAGGTGATAGAGATTTTTTGGAAAAATTGATTTAGTTATTTTAATAAACCTGAAGCTACCTAAGATTTTTATTAATTTATTATTTGTTGACAGTCAATTAAAATAACTAATTAAATTTAAAAAAAAATCTGTATCACCCTGCGTATCAAATATGACGCAAATCGGGCCTAATGTTTATTATAAACTTTTTGTCTTAAAATCATGCACAAATAAACCCCCTTTAAAATTGACAGTCAATTACGAAGCAGCCTGTATTGAAAAATAATTCGTTTTAGTTGGTACTAGTGATGTATCGGATCGTTAAAAATGCATATCCGCGGATACGGATACGGATATTTGGTTTCAAGATCCGTGGATACGGATACGGATCTTAACTTTCTTAGAGTACGCGGCGGTAAATATTGCACATCGACCTTTGGAAAGAGACTGTTATGGGAAAAAGTTATTGACTTCTTTAAGAGTTAACTCTCATATCAGATTCCAGAGATCGATGTGCAATATCTCATTATAAAGATAGTTTTTTATTAGTACCTTTGAGTTATGTACTATTGGTATGGTACTCACTACGATAAATTTTTGCAATATAAAGGTGCCAAATACGATTTTAAGAAATAAAAAATAATCTGAATGGAATTTAACAGTTTTTCATTATTACCTAATTACCTATATACAGGGTGAGTCAGACCACCCGTATCAGTCGTTTTTTTCGAAAACGGTTAGTCGTAGAGAGTTGTCTCAAAAATCTGTATTATAAAAGCCCTAATGAAGAATCGAATGGTGATATTTTTTCCCCCCGGAAAGGTCGGCTTCCCTGTTAGTTTGCTCCGGAATGTTCAGAACTCCGGAATGTTAAATGGCACGATAGGTCGAAAGTGGTATTGTTGAAAAGATCTTTAAAAAAAAATTGGTTGTCTGTAAAGTCGGTTTACGGACGATAGTTTTACGTGATAACGTATTCCGTAATACATAACCTAAACCTCCCAAAATTTGGTTTCAATCCGCTTATCCTTGGTGTCGGAATGATAAGAAATGTCAAAAGTGACGTTTGCAACTTACAAAGTATTATGTTCTAATAATAATTAGTTATTCCAATACTTAACTTAGCAGGCTTTGCATTTCACAATATACTAATGTCAAAAAATTGAATTAAACATTAGAAATGCAGCCGTTTTCATGTTAAGACAAGACATACGTTTGCTTCTAATTTCCATGTACGGCAAACAAAGACGACCGACCGCGTCGTGCCATGCATTATACAACATTGCATTTATACAGCTATTTCTCTATATAAATTTGTATAAAATATTTTTCTATATAAATTTGTATAAAAAAACTGTTTAGGCAAATTCTGTTATACGAAATCTATGTAAAATGTTCTCCTCTTTCATTTAAGACTGGTTTCAAACCGATCTGATTTAAATTGAGCGAGAAATTAGCAAAAAGCACGCACAGGGTCAGGCGGAACGTTACGCGTTAGGAACGTTAGGAACGTTACGTTACACTTTTTCGAACATGCAGCCGGTGTTTTATCAATTTATAATATTGGTGATTCATCAATTTATAAGACGTTATCACGTCAAAAATGAGCAAGTTTTCTAGGACATTTTTTTTTGTTACTGCCACCCCTGTTAAGTAATATTCGTATGAAATTATTAAATTAACATGTCAGAATAACAAAAAAGTCGGCATTTAAAATCTAGTTACCTAATTAAACAATGTCACAATAAGTTTTCAATAATTGCAATTGTTTTTTTTTGGTCGGAAAATACTTCCAGGTACTCATAACATATCTAGAAGAGCTCTGCAGTGTTTAGAAGTAAATTGAAGACAGTCTGAACATTTGTGACATTGTTTAATTAGGTAACTAGATTTTAAATGCCAACTTTTAAAATTAAGTTTGTTATTCTTACATGTTAATGTAATAATTTCAAACGAATATTACTTAACAGGGGTGGCAGTAACAAAAAAAAAATGTCCTACAAAACTTGCTTATTTTTTAAAGATCTTTTCAACAATTCCACTTTCGACCTATCGTGCCATTTAACAATCCGGAGTTCTGACCATTTCGGAGCAAACTAACAGGGAAGCCAACCTTTCCGGGGGGAAAAAATATCACCATTCGATTCTTCATTAGGGATTTTATAATACAGATTTTTGACACAACTCTCTACGACTAACCGTTTTCGAAAAAAACGACTGATACGGGTGGTCTGACTCACCCTGTATATAAAATTTCATGTATGAATTGAAAATTAATAAGGTAAAAGATCCGCCATAAAACTAACGGATACGGATATTTGGTTTCAATATTCGCGGATCTTTCTTCTCCCTCGGATACGGATACGGATATCCGGCGCATCACTAGTTGGTACACATATATAAGATATGTTTAAAAAAAATCCTAAAATATGTATTTAGGTATTATTTAAGAAGTTTTTACCCGAATTAAAGCGAAAGAAAAATAATTTTTTTCCTACAATTTTTATGGTTTATTTATAAAATATCATACCTATAAAACTGTTTGTGCGTCTTCTTCGTATAACCCATAAAAGTAGCCAATTGTTCCATTTCATTATCGTTAAGGTTTAAATTTGTAAAACAGTTGCAATTTGTTTTCTGAGACGGGAAGATGTTAAAGTACCCGGATTTTTTTCGTTTTAACGAAACAAAAGGCAATTTATGTATTACAATTTTAATTTATCAATGATGAAATTTAAAAAAAAAACAATTTTATAGTCTTTCAAATTTTATTACAAAATGCTTTTAATAACAGCAAAATATTTTGCATTCACAAAAAAGAGTTCTGCTTGAATGTAGCTTAAAAAAAATTAAAAAGTTAATTTAACTAACCTTCGTCTTGTATACCTACTAGCAGTTGTCGTGTATTTCTTATTTATAGCTAGATTTACGAACTTTTTCCCACGTGATAACATTTTGGAGCAAATTATTTTTCGCCACTATCACAACTCGAACACTAAAAGTGCACGCGTACTGCGTCGCAACGTCACAAAAATTTGGCAATGTTGCAGGATCTCATTTTATGCTACATACATCATGATATACATTTCCGGATCTCCACTTGTATACATTTCATAACAGATCTCGTTTTGTTCAAATTTTATCACGAAAAATTTAAACGCAGAAATTGTTTCCCCTCTGCGGGGTTATAGATTCAGGACAATAAAAAGAGCCTTTTTGTGAAAAAGATACTCCAAAAAACCTTTTTTTTGTGGTGGACCTCGGGTTGTCTGTAATTTAGTCGGATCTCCACTTGATACAAAAACATATATATATATATATATTATAATGGCTATCTTTATTCAGCGGCGCTGGGCGTGGGTCGGAACTGACGTGGCAGGGCACTTACCTTGAGAGATGTTAGCGAAGCCAAGGCCACCCAACTACTAAGCGGTAGGGAAAGCGAAAGATGTTCAAAATGGGCGCCAGATCTATTTTGACCTTAGCTTGAGTCACTGCAGGGTCGATCACTCCTGTAAATAAATCTTAAGGGTCCTGCCAGTAAAAATAACAACTCGAACGTAATGATCAAAAATTTAATAAAATAATTAATAATATTAACAAGAATGATTTGCACATAAACTTCTGGCAAAATGCCCAGATCAGTACGCTACTGATTCAATTAGCGACGATATAAATTCTTACTTCAGTACCGTGAAGCGGTGATCATTAGTTTCCACGTAAAATACAAAGTGATACACAATAAACGTAATAATGGTAACAATTTATCTACAAAAAAATCTATCATTCAGATCGCCTACGGATGAGGTTCAAATTCCCATAATCAATCCGTCAAAACTACAACCAAAACGGCAACACAAACGTAACGCGACTCTAACAGCGACGATAAGACAAACCTCATTCGTAAGCTAAAAACTTATTTCAACAACTCAAAATACAAATTACAACACGTTAAAATAGTTACAAATACAATGTCGAAATATTTTAATTAAATGTTGCTAACTTTATTTAACCAAATGTTAACAAACCGACAAGCGCAGTGTGAAATGAATTTTTCTTTGGAACAGCGCTATCCGTTCACAATATCACAACTGTCAAAAATAGTTCCGCCTGAAAGGCCATCAAACACTGTAATCTAAAATTCAGTTAAGTTCAGCACGCCACTGACGAATTGACATAACACAATATTAAGCTTTATCAACAAATGCGATTTCTCTATGATGGAAACTATGATCCAACGCAGTCTAAGCACAGGTTCACGAAACAAAATAACAAAATAATTATTTCAGACCGTGAGAATTTATTGATGAAATGTTCGCATAAGGCGGCATGGCAGCATGAAGGCAACGTAGTGACGGGTGCTAGCGCGCGCAAACTTATTTCACAGTTACGACGTACGTCAATCAAAAACGTGCATTTTATTTAAAGTTGAATTTAAGATGCGACGTACGTTTGATAAAGAATTTTAAAATTCAAACGCAAATTATGATTTTTACTTGAACAGTTACGTAATATAGCACAAAACGTTATCACACTACCTGTAGGATGCAGTGAAGGTATTCCAGGACTCGTAGCCCTTTTCCGAAACAACTGGACTGGATTCAGCTAGCTGAAGTGATCGACCCAGCAACGCTCCAAGCCTCGTTACAGTGGTTCTTGTCAATGGTAGTAGAATCACAGCGTTTTTTATGCTGAACGGACGCCACGTGCTAATCAAGTACAGCTCCAAACACGATAACAATACGCAATTCACTAAAAGCTTTTCCAACAGAAAAACAACAGGATGGCTCCAATTTTATAGCCACCTTACTCAATAATTTCGAAACCTACGCTCAGAACTCAAAAAAACACAACGGCAATACAATACGATACTCTCACAACGCTTGCCGGCAACCGAATCTCGCATCTCGCTATTCAAAAAATCTTTACTAGTCGACATTGAACCTAACCGGACACAACATGTTTTATAACTATTCGCCAGAATCAATCGGGTAAAGGGGTCCACACACACTCAAAATTTTGTTGTGGACTTTTTACCGCCATTTGACGTTGTAGGTTCACGGGAGTGGTCGCTACGCTTAGGGGTCGTCCGGACCTCGTTCTTACGACTAAAGCTAACCCGTTACAATATATATATATATATATATATACATATATAAACATACTTTTCCAAAAATGGTGCCAAACTTCTTAGAAAGTTATGAAACGTCGAGAAATTTTGGTCCGACCCCTAGGTCCCGCCATCCGACCGACGCCAATAGTGTAAGTGCCTTATGGCAAATACACTAATTAATAGAACCTTAAATTTATCATTTAACCTACCGCCAAAACGGCACATTTCCGGACAGGGGTTTATTGACTAAAATTGCTTATTTTTCTGCCCTCTGAAACCTCTATAAGTTTGGCGCAATGTTTATGAAACACCCTGTATACCGAGCATAGGAATAAAATTGCAATCGAAACATTATGGTGCAAACATATACTTCTGTCTTCTTTTAAGTCGTAAGAGGTCGTTGGTTCTGATTGACTAGCGCCATAGATAAAGACATAAAACTTTTGATAAAGATAGATATACTCCATGCCAATATAATATATAATATACAGGGTGACGTAGAACAAACTTGCATAGCACCACGCGATAGAGGACCAAAAAATAATTAATGTCCGATCGCTTTTTGTTTTCAAGTTACAGGCTAAGTTTTTTTAAAAGTAATTTTAATAAATTGAGAAGACTTTTTAAACGACTTCAAAAAAGGAGGAGGTTCTATGTTCGACTGTATATTTTT
Source organism: Xanthostigma xanthostigma (assembly GCA_963575645.1). NCBI lineage: Eukaryota > Metazoa > Arthropoda > Insecta > Raphidioptera > Raphidiidae > Xanthostigma > Xanthostigma xanthostigma. The sequence continues at coordinate 47,971,245 of OY754464.1, forward strand.
TTTATGTGTGTTCACCGATTTCTCCATCAATTATGGAACGATTTTCAAAATCCTTTTTTTATGGACCACTGTAATGAAAAAAACAGTAAAAAATAATATTTTACCTTAATAATCGTCTCTTGGGGGTTTTCGAGGTCGCTGTATTCGAATTCGAGGTCTGTAATCAAGTGAGGGTAGTTCCAACCCCTCAAAACCACCCCCAGTCGTCACTGTGATGAAAAAAACAGTACAAAATAATATTTTATCTTAATAATCGTCTCTCGGGGGTTTTCGAGGTCGCTGTATACGAATTCGAGGTCTGTAATCAAGTGAGGGTAGTTACAACCCCTCAAAATCACCCCCAGTCGTCACTGTGATGAAAAAAACAGTACAAAATAATATTTTATCTTAATAATCGTTTCTCGGGGGTTTTCGAGGTCGCTGTATACGAATTTGAGGTCTGTAATCAAGTGAGGGTAGTTCCAACCCATCAAAACCACCCCCAGTCGGGACAGTAATGAAAAAAACATTGTAATGAAAAATAATGACCTTTATAATTGTTTTTTTCAGTTATTTATTTTGAAAGAAATTACAGTATAGATATAACGAGCTTAATATTACATAATTATACTTTATATCTTTCGTAGTCGGAATCATTTTCGAGAATTGTTGGCTGCAGGATTGGTCGGTCCTTCTTCAAATAAGCTCTTTTCTACTATTTCATCCACACAATCGAGTTCAACCTCTGCAATACTACGTGTTCCATGTGGTTCGCAATTATTGCAGTTGGTTCCGTAGTAAAACTTACATGTAGCTGAGCAGTACACACATAAAATTACATTTTCGCACGTCAAAAACTCACACAAGATTCTTAAAACTTTCTGTTGCGCCTAAGTGTGGTTTTGAGGGGTTGAAACTACCCTCACTTGATTACAGACCTCGAATTCGTAATCAGCGACCTCGAAAACCCACGAAAGACGATTTTTAAGACAAAATATTATTTTTTACTGTTTTTTTTATTACAGAGACGACTGGGGGTGGTTTTGAGGGGTTGGAACTACCCTCACTTGATTACAGACCTCGGATTCGTAATCAGCGACCTCGAAAACTGGCGGGTGCTTTTGAGAGGGTTCAAACCATCCTACTTTTTCCAATTTTCGGAGTGAGGCGGAGGTTAGTGGTGATGAATATTCCTGAGGGTCTAAGAAATCAAGGAAAAAAATAATTTTTGGAATTGGAGCTGTTCCACCACTTTTCCAGATTTTCCGGCTTATTTACTGGACTAATTTGAAGTGATAATATTGTTGAATAATTTTAAAAAAGTAAATCTGCAGCAATGGCAGTTTATTATGCAATGCATATATTATATTATATAAAGTATCAAAATAACAGCGAGAAAAATATGAACAGTACTGCTAATATAACCTGGCATTCTTACACTGCTTCAAAAAAGGCCTTTAAAAAGCGTAAAATAATTAAAATTTTGAGGTCAGCAACAATTTAATGAACTGAATTTTAGGTACATAAAAAGTTATAGTAATTAAATTGGCGTCGACCTCAAACTTGATAATTTTACTCTTTTTAGTGGCCTTTTTTGAAGGAGGTTTAATTTTTGACGTGATAACGTCTTATAAATTGATGAAACACCAGCTGCACGCACGAAAAAGTGTAACGTTCTCTGGTGTAACGTTCCGCCTGACCCTGTGCGTGCAAGCGAGAGCGCAATATAAGGGATAGAGAAGCACGATCGGCCAAAGCTTCGGCTTGTACGCATTTCTCACTCTTCTCGCGTGACGTCAGAGAGTAGTGTGTTTTCAAAGTTTTGTTGTTATACTGTATTAAATTAGGCGTCTCAGTATAGTTTGTAACAATTCCTACCCTGGTACTGGTAATGCCAAGTTGGGTATGAAAACTTAATTAAATGTATATTTTTTGTAGTATTGTATGTTTTATCTTTGTCATTTACAATTTTACATTAAAAATAGGTACCCACTGTTTTTAATAATTATTTCATATAAAAATTTATATTAAAGTATAATAATAAGGAATGTGAATAATAACTACATACATAACTACATAAATTGTAGATACATTCATAACTCTTCTTTTCTTCGTAGTCTACTAAAAAGAAAAAGAAATGTGGGACGATCCCATTGAATAATAGAGGTGATAAAAGACGACGAAAAATTATACTTTTCAATTTAAAATGATTTCATCTTCAGCGCGCGGTGTCGTATCTCGATACTGACAGATTTGTTGCTATAATATAAAATGTTAACATATAACCTCTATAATATTTTTATCCATATGATCATTATATTGTGACAGGCGCCATAATACCTGTTATCTTTCAAGCAGTAAGTCACAATGGCTGTATAAAAATTGGCTGCCGACAAACGATAATAGCTTTCAATAAGAATGGAATGGGGTCACATCAGTTTCTATACAGTACTACCTACCTTTCATCTTTCTAATATTTTCTAACGGTTTCCTTCCGAAAGATGGTAGGCGTGTACATTTTGTGGACGTTGAATTTATTTTGAGAATAGTCGGCCGTGTAGCGGCTCCGTTATTAGTGTATTTGCCATAAGGCACTTACACTATTGGCGTCGGTCGGATGGCGGGACCTAGGGGCCGGACCAAAATTTCTCGACGTTTCATAAGTTTCTAAGAAGTTTGGCACCATTTTTGGAAATGTTTATATATATATGTATATATATATATATTTATATATATATATATGTGTGACCACGATAACTCTCGACAGACTTAATCGATTTAAACGAAATTTGGTCCACATGTTGGAATCCATCATCGCAAGAAGCCTATTTAAAATGGGCCCGATCGGGCCATTTTAAGGGGGGTATTTAGGGGTTGAAAAATGTTTTTGGGCCCAAAAATACGGAAAAAAATTTCAGAATCACTTCAAATTTGAAATTTAACCCTTTAGTAATTATTGAAATGTGCTGCTAAAATTTAAATAAAATCGGCCCGACAGGACCGGACTTACAAATTTTATGAAAACGCAAGTTTACTGATATGGATTTACATACTGAAGGGTGTATATAATTTGGTACAGATGTTGAATTGGTATGTAGTATTGAAATTAAGTAAAAAAATGTTGTTTTAAGGGGTGTATTAGAGGGTAATTTTTTTTTATTTTGTCCAAAAACAAAGTTAAGTTCATACAATAGAGCCACACTGCTTATAAAAGCAAATACACTATATTGTCGGCAGGGTTTCGCACTGCGACCCGAGTTTTTTGTAATATGGCGTTTTAATTACAGACCAGTGCAGTTAGCTTTTGACAAGGACAAAATTAATAACAGAAAACGAATGATGAGTGTTATATTGTAAAATAATTACTATTCTTATTGCTGTCTGAATAACGAATGATTTATTTTCAAAAATCAATACAGAATATTACTTATAATTATATAACATAATTGCCCATTTGACATTAATACATAACATATCTCCTTTCTTAATTCTAAATAATATATTTTTTTTTTAATTAATAATATATCAATTAAATTTGGAATCTGTCGACAGGTTTGGTGTGGCGTTTAGGGTAACGATTTTCTTGAATTATAATCGAATTCCCAGAATCATCTGAATTACTTTCCTCCTCCAGTATATAAGTTTCGTCTTCACTAAACACCCACACAGAATCGCTTAAATCAAAGCTGTCGTCAGATATTTGCACGATTTCGGTTTCAGTTGTATTGTCGTCTTCAACCTGTTGTATTTCATGTTCTTTATCAGTACACAAAATATGTCTATATATAGGATATGTCCAATTTGTACTTGGTGAAACTTCATTTTTCTTGTCTATTTTGATAAGCTGGTCAATATGTTTACGTATCACTTTCCCGGATATATTTATTAGATAAGAGACTGGACCGGTTTTTTTTACAACTGTACCGTTTTGCCATTCTGTTTTATTATTTTTGTGAATTTTTGCTAGAACACTATCATTTATTTGTAAAATTCTAGTTTTTCCTTTTCTGTATAGCTTTTGCTTTTGTTGATTAGAAATAACTTTTTGTTTAACATTTTTATTTTCTTTAAAAGTTCTTGAAAATGGTAACAATAAGTCAAATCTAGTACGTAAATTTTTATTCAATAATAATTGTGCAGGACTGTGTTCAGTTGTTGATTGTGGGCAATTACGGTACTGCAGTAAAAAATTTTGAAGAGCAATATCACAATTCTTTTTATCCAATAATGCCTTTCTCAAAGCTTGTTTAATGATTTTAACTGAACTTTCAGCTTGTCCATTGCTACTCGGCTGATATGGGCATACAAAAGTATGTTTAATCCCATTTTTGCACATAAAATCATTAAACTCTTTTGATGAGAATGGTGGACCATTGTCCGTAACTAATTACCGACAAATCCCAAAACGAGCAAAAACAGATCTGAATTGATCTAAAACATTAGAGGCGTTAGTTTTTTTCATTTTGCATACTTCGATCCATTTCGAATATGAATCAACTATTATCAAGTACATAAAACCGTGAAATGGGCCCAAAAAGTCAGCATGGACTCTGAACCAAGGTTCATCTGGAAACTTCCAGGGATTCAGTTCTGCTTTTGCTGGGGAGGGTCTTAATGGTTGACAAATTTTACAATTTTTTATTAACACTTCGATATCATTATTAATTGTTGGCCACCAAAAATATGAGCGTGCTATCATCTTACTTTTAACCATACCCAAATGTGTAGCATGTAGTTCGTTCAATATTTTTAGTCGTAAACATTCGGGTATGACTAACCGCTGTCCCCAAAATATACAATTTTCATATATATTAAGTTCTGATCGTTTATCAAAATATGGTTTATATAATTTAGCTTGACACTTTGCTGGCCAACCGTTAGCAATATAATTATATATATGCTGTAAAATTGGGTCCTTGTTAATATTACTCGCAACTGATTTTAAATCAATAGGTAAGGAGTTTTCAATAAAATTGATAAAATAAACATCATCCAAATCATTTTCATTTTCATATTGGCTCTCACAAATTGGCAGTCTAGATAAAGTAACAACAGAATAAATCAAAACAAATTTAAAATAGGTAATTATAAGATAACTGATACATATAAGCATAAAAGGATAAAAAGCATCTTAAAACCAGATTCATGAAATAGCTAATTATATTAATATTATCTAGCGTAGGGTTTTTTTTAACTTTTCCCTATATACAAAAAAAATAAAAATGGTAACACATAAGACTACTAATAAACAACATTTATGTTAGCATTAAGCTTATTCCACTGGGTAATTAATAAGGAACCAGAATATAAAAATATGTAAAATTGTAATTTACTTTTATAATATGACAATAAAATCTTATCTTATCTCTCTAGATAAAGTATCTGCTGTCGAGTTATCAGTTGACTTTACATATTTGATTTTATAATTATAACCAGCTAAAATTATGGCCCATCTTTGAAGACGCCCCGCAATCATTTGCGGAATACTGTTCTTCGGATCAAATATGGAAATCAACGGTTTATGATCTGTTGACAAAGTGAAGTGACGGCCATAAATAAATTTATTAAATTTTTTTATGCCAAAAATGATGGCTAGTGCTTCTTTGTCGAGCTGTGAATAATTTTTCTCACTACTGGTGAGCGTTCTAGATGCAAATTGTATCGGTTTTTCATCTCCATTAGGCATCACGTGAGACAAAGAGGCACCAATACCATAACTAGACGCATCACAAGCCATTATTAACGGTAGATTTGGATTATAATGCACTAGTATGTGCGAAGAAATCATTAATTTTTTTATTTTATTAAACGCTTTGAAACAATCGTTTGTCCAATTCCACGTACTGTCTTTATGTAATAAGTTATATAAAGGATTTAAAATCATACTGATATTTTTTATAAATTTAGAGTAATAGTTAACAAGTCCCAAAAAACTTTTTAATTGTGTGACATTAGAAGGGAAACCCATTTCATTTATTGCCTTTATTTTGTTTGGTGATGTGTGTAAGCCTTCTTTATTTATTGTAAACCCCAAATAAGATACAGATTCTTGCAAAAAAGTACATTTTTCAGCTCTAACCGTCAATCCACAGCTTTGTAAAACATTGAAAACTTTATCTAAACGTGCCATATGTTCCTGGATGTTCGGTGCCGTCACCAGAATGTCATCCAAAAACACAGTGCAACCTTCCCATGTAATTAATTGTTCCATAATTCTCTGGAATTTACCCGGTGCACATTTTAGGCCGTATGGAAGTCTATTATATTGAAACAGACCTTTATGCGTCACAATGGTTACGAACTGTTTTGAATTTTCTTCCAATTCGAGTTGATGGTAAGCTTGTGAAAGATCTATTTTTGAAAATATTGTGCCACCCTGTAGTTTAACAAATAATTCGTCAATAATCGGAATCGGGTATTTATCATTCTCCAACACGGGATTCAACGTGACTTTAAAATCGCCGCATAATCTCACCTCGCCATTTGGTTTCAAAACCGGTACAATGGGCGTACCCCATTCTGAAGTTTCCACAGGAGAGATTATGCCCTTTCCTTGGAGTCTAAAGGGCTCATTTTCTATTTTTTCTTTTAATGAAAACGGAACACCCCGGACTTTTCTATACACAGGCTTAGCATCTGGATTGACTTTTAGAGATATTTTGAATTTATTAAATGTACCTAGCTGATTTGAAAATACTTTCTTATATTTAGACATAAAACTTTCAATTATGTGCTCCTGCGATTTGACAACTTTAATCGTTTCATGACAATTAATTTTTAAAATATTTATCCATTTTCTGCCTATGATAGGAGAAACTGCTTCTTTTAATATTACAAGTTCTAAAATTTTGTGACTGTCATTATATAACACATCGACCTCTATTATGCCAACTGGTTTTACTTTCTGACCGTTATACATTTTTAATACTATATCTGTCGTTTTCAATTGTATATCTGAGAAATATTTATCATAAAATGCTTTACTAATAGCCGAAATTGCTGCCCCTGAATCTAATTCCATTGAAATATTTTTACCAGGCACGATTATTTGTACCATCCATGGCTTATCTGTGACATTGAAGTCACGGATATTGGCTATTACATAATCATCAGATTCATTTTCAGAATCTGAGTCTACCTCATTTGTGTTAGACGGAGCCCGCGTATGGGAACAACTGAATCCCATCGCACGCTACCGAATGTTCGCAGTGACGCGTATGTGGCATTGTTGAATGCCACCGCGACCACCCAAACGTAAAATTGTACACGCGGGATTAGAGGATCTATTCCCAGTAGCGTTACACGTGTACGTAGGTTCTTAGGGATATAGAGGACAGGCGCGTCAGGCTCCGCATCAATAACCGTTACCACGTGGGCTATGCAATAGTGTTTATTAATAATATAATATATAAAACAAAATAAAAACAAAATAATTGGTTAAGTGAAATTTACATGATTCAAACAAGAGAAAATTAAATACAACTTCATGCGTTGAAGTGATTCACGCGGGGAGAACGAGGCCTCCCGCCATAGTTTGTACATAATGAAATCAGTCTCTTCAAATTAGTTATACAATTAAATCAAGCGACAGAAAATAATTAAATTAGTTGTGTACGACTTACATATTGGTATTTTGTTTCGAATTCTCGCCTGGTATGCCAACTGTTTAATAACTTCTTTTATCGACCATTGTTGAAAATTACCAACTGCACAAGGGTGCAATCGCCCGTTTCACCACTCCGTGTCCACGAGTAAGATGTTGCCCGCAAGAAGATCGCCAACCAAAGAGAGGCTAGTTTACTGCCTACAAGCCCTTTTATGACTTCCGAAATCTTTGGTAGGGGTATTTTTGTTTTGAAAATATTTGCCTGTTTATGACAAATCCCTTTTACATTAAATTTTATGGCTCACTGTGTCAACAGTAGAGTCCAGTTGGCAGGCCAGGTCCGTATTCAGTGTTAGTTTCACAAAGAAAACAACAGCGCTTATTGCACCGCTGTTTACATTACTCCCTCCTTTGAAAAAGATGTTAGCCTCAGTCGAGGCTAAGATCCTTTTCGACACAACAACAACAAAAGAAAATATTTATCTATATCCGTATTATATCTACTAGGTTTCTGCAAATTAATATTTCTGAATGGAGAATTTTGGATTTTATCTTTTCGCGCCATCTACCTTCGTTTCCTAGATCTTCACACATCGAATGTTATGTACTTTATTAGGTTTCAATAATTCAAGATTCTCCATCCAGTTACTTACATATTATACTTATATCTACACTAAGCTAACAAAGTTCGACTTTAATTATATGTTTTCAACTGAGCGTTTTAGTTTTTTTTTTTTTTTATTTTTATTTAGCACTACATTGTTTTAATCCGCACTCAGGGCAATTGTTTCAATTGAGTTACGACATTGTCGTAAGGTTTATAAGACTCACTGGTTGCACTGTGCTGTGGTGCTGTCGGCTCCTCGTTATGCTTTCTGGCATCTAGTTCTTCGGACGGTGACGGTTCAGAACTGGGGGTCTGCTTCTGCGCTGTCTTCGACGAATACAGTAGCAGTGTTGCCACTGTGCTCCAGCATGCCCCCAAAAGGTGTAGCCCAACCCCGAGTGCCTTATATAAAGACCACCCGTGGATTATGGTTTCTATGACGTATTTAGATAGCTTCACCGCCATCCATATTCCTAGTATGCCGGATGTAAAGGTTCCTATTGACGAGAACCATCCCCACATTCTTTCTACTGAATTCGAGATTATCTTATCCATTGCTTCTGGCGTGAATACGTTTTGTATTTGCAGTCCTTGCAAGTTAGTCTTCGACCCGGTGATACTCCTCGACAGAGTGTTCAGCACCGCTTGCCTCTCCGCGGGGAACATGTATTGGTTTGTAAGCCTCGACAAATCCTCCAGGGTATATATGCCATTGGTTGCCAGCTCTCCCGGATTCGTGTACTTCCACGTGTTGACCTTTCCCGGACGTAATGCGCGCGGGGGTATTGTCTCTACGATGTCGGGTGTGATCTTATACCAGGTTCCGTATAATGAGTGCATTGGTGAGGTAAATGGGTTACATTCTAGCTGGGTTCCATGGGGCTGTAGGATGTGATTTCTTGGGGTGAGGAAATAGGATTTGTTGCCGTATGTTACCGGCAGCTCATGGTAGCACTCGCTGGTTTTTCTGACCTTCACCTCGACCGGTACACACTGTATGACGTGTACCACTTCTCCGGCTGTCATCGCCGTGTAGCCGGGCGCCTTCATGTAGTTATACGCAAACTGGTCGGGAGCTATAACTGCTAGATTTAGTAAGTTGCGTAATACTTGTCGCTCCAATTCGCATTTTTGGTTCTGCACTGCCATGAATAGAGATGTCATTTCCCTAGATACGTGTTTCTCTACGTACACCAATTTTGAGTTGATATAGGTGAATATGTCCAGATTTTCTGGTATCAATTGTTGTTTTCTTAGTGTGAAACCTCCTGGGCTCCCAATGATGATCTGCAACTTTGGGTGTTCGGTCTGGTACGCAGGTTGGTAGCAGATGTAGGTGCTCGTTAGCACGGACAATGCGAATGTCGTTTCTCGCGTGGTGACGGTGTAGATGGTGCGGTTTGGTCGTTGTGAGTCCTCATCTACGGCTGCTATTGCTACAGCTGGTCCCTCGTATAGCACCAGGTACTTGCGCTTGTCACAGGCTACCGCTTGGTACTCGTTCCAGTAGGACTCGCCTCCTTCCGAATCGATGCAAGTGTATTCCAGATACGGACACACTGTCCCTGAGCGCATGCGGATGATATTGCGTGACAGTTGGACAGGTGTGTCGTAATCCGTCAATGTTATTGAGATGACAGCTTGGACCACAACATTCTGCCAGTTCCCGAACTGGTCCGAGTACTCGCTACCCGAGCACGTCCCGTCGTAGTTGATTGATCCGGCTATGACGCTTGTTCGGTGAACCGTGGCGTTTGGTCTGAGCCCATCGAATATGATGTTGTGCTGCATGTTGTACTTTCTAAATTTGTGCATGTCCCAGCAAACCTGTTTTCCGACCTGCAGTATATATGCTCCGTGTCCTCCTCTCACTTCTGAAGAGTGTGAATGCATTCCGCAATGCGTGATATGCCGGTTGACCTCTACTTTGCATTGGAAGACGTGTTCCAAGGTATGATCCGCCGTCTGGATTAGCTGGATGTACGCCTCCGTCTGTTGTAACGCCTTGATATTCCCCTGGCACTCATGTACTTCCAACAGCGATATCGTGGTTATATTCGGCTTACCTCCCGTACAGTCGTAGCCTATAAACGCGACAGCACCTGTCACCGCCGCGCATAACATTATTAGTTTTTCTACCCACGTCATTTTAGCAAAATTTTCACTTTTTAGCTACAATTTACACAGTTCTTTTAACGTTCTTTGTCACTTCCTTATCAGTCTCACTCGTTTTGATTTTAGATTCTACCTGTTATTAACCACATCAATATATTATACCCTCTCACTTGCCATTTATAGTTTTTTTTTCACTTTTCAGTCTTCGGTTAAACGTTCGTCTTTATATGCAACAACAAAAAAAAAAAATACACTTCATTAAAAAAAATTGATATCGTCTCTTAGCTACTTGCTTAACTGCTATTGTATTTACCGCAACCACTCCTAAACCATACTGAATTACATGTCGGTTTCTTTTCCGCACATTATCGTCACAAATTTCTACTACCTTTACATTGAGTTTGGGTTGCTCAATACAACTCGCGTAATATGGTTGAGAGGCGGTTCCTTTGGTTTAACGTCCTACAATTTAACTTAAGCACTACTTAATCTAATTATAGAGTTCGTCACTTTCAATTTCGACACAAAATCTCTGAAAGGGAAAAATTATATGTTAATCTTCCACGGCTAGAGCGATTAAATTCGCCTCCGAAGTACCCACGGCGCTTTGGGCGCCGGACCACGGCTTCGTGTGTGGTGCGGGTTCGCTATGGGTCCCACTTCGTCGTCGGAACTTGAGTCCGTCTGGGCCCTTGGCGACTGTCTCCACGTCCTCCACGTGATATCTGCATCACTTTGGTCGGTATTTGCGCTCCTCGTTTGGCTGGTTTCGGCTTCGATAATACTTGTCTCGGCGTCTGGATTGTTTTCTGCGGGTGGTCGATGACCTGAAACATTAAACGTTATTCGGCCCGGGGGGCCTCCTTCCTCCTCCTCCAGTCGGTAAACTTTGATTGTAACCGGCGTGCTGCTGAATACGTCTGTGATAACCTCTTTTACTCGACTCCAAGCTAATCCGTCTAGGCCCGTGCCTATTCGTGGCATGGCCAGCTTGGTTACATTTGCGTTTGCCATATGCTTTTTCATCGCAATTAGTGAATTGCGCAACTCTCTTAACGTCGGTTTATCGTGACTCCGCTTTTTGGTCACTAAATAATAAATGTGACGGTTATCGACGTTCAGCACAACGAAGTTACCTGGTTTAGGCTGCTGCTTCTTCAGTATGTCGACTCTGCCAAATTTCTCCTTGAATTGGGCGGCTATACCACGTCCCATCTTCAAATCTTCGGCGACGCAATGTGCCATTGCGTAGCCTTCTGGCGCTCCGAATAAATTGCCTGTAACTTCAGTAATTTGGCACGTTGAAAATTCTCGGTCGGCTTGATCGTCCTCCGTCAAGCTCGCTACTTCTTCGTCAGGTTCTGCGTCCTGGGGCTCGCCTACGGCTTCGGCTTCAGTGGTTCTGCACAGCTTGAGGCGGTTTGCGTGAACTACGTGTGTTGCGCCTCCCTTCTTATGTCTGATTTTGAATGTTACCGGCCCTTTCCGTTCAACTATAATGTATGGTCCAATCCACGGTCTAGTGAGCTTCTTCGATCGTCGTAGCTTTTTACTAGGATCGTGTAAATAGACGCAATCTCCCGGCTGTAACGTAATTTCTTTAGTGTTTTTATTATATTGTCTTACCTGCTTTTCAGTGGTGTCCCGTAAGTGCTGCTTTGTATTTTCGAACGCCTGCTGTAAACGTCGCGTTAGTTCGGCTGCATAATTCTCCGAGTAATCGTATGCAATTCTCTGTGGACGTGTGATTGTGTCTTGCGGCACAACCATGTCTCTACCGTGAATAAGAAAGTACGGCGTTTCGCCTGTGGATGAATGTTTACTGTTTCGATACGCCATCAATATGTACGGTATCCATTCGTCCCAGTCCCGTTGGTCGGAACTGACGTAATGTGACAGCATGTCCTTCAGGACTCGGTGGGTACGCTCGATCATCCCGTTTCCTTGCGGATGGTATGCGGTCGTCTGTAATTTTTTGATATTTAATAATTTACATACCTCCTTCATTAATGTCGACAGAAAATTGGTCCCTTGGTCTGTAATCAACGCTTTCGGTGCTCCATGTCTGGTTACGATTTGATTGACGAACGCCTTTGCTACTGTTTCAGCTTTTTGGTCCGGTAGAGGTATTGCTTCTACATATTTACTGAAATAATCCTGAAACGTTAAGATGTATTTGTTACCCGCCATGCTTGTGACTAGCGGTCCGACTATGTCCATTGCAACTCGTTCAAATGGTGCGCTGACTTCAGGTAACCGTTGTAACGGTGCTGGTCGTTCCAGCCTTGACTTCCTTCTATTGCACAATGCGCATTTTTGACAGTATTTCTTGACATCGGTCGCCATATTCGTCCAAATAAATCGCTCACGTATGTACGCTAGAGTCTTGTCGTATCCTGGGTGTCCTACGTATGGCGGATCGTGACATTCGCGTATAATCCGCGCAATTAACGCCTGTGGTATGACCAATTGGTCATGTCGTCTTGTCTCTGACCTGGTTTTGTACAATAGTCCGTCGTCGTCTAAAAAATGCTCATTATTACTTCCACCTGCTTCTAATTTGTTTATAATTACCGCTAATTTCTCGTCGCTTCGCTGATGTTGTTTAATCAGGTCTCTGTCCCACAGCGGTTCGTACGGCGGTTCTCCTGTATCCACTGTGTTGACTTGCAATCTTGATAACGCATCGGCGTTGCCATGCTGTCTTCCCGGTCTATGTACTATGTCGAACTGGTAATCGGCTAGCTCCATGCTCCACCTGGCTAATCTGGATGTCGGGTCCTTGAGTGACAATAACCAACGCAATGGGCGATGGTCTGTTATAATTTTAAATTTCCTCCCGTACAGGTAACAACGATAGTGTTTGATTCCCCATATGACTGCTAAGCATTCCCGTTCAGTCGTCGAATAGTTTTGTTCAGCTTTATTGAGCTGTCGGCTGGCGTACGCCACTGGTCGTTCATGACCGTCCTGTTCTTGACTTAGAATAGCACCTAAGGCTACTCCCGATGCGTCCGTCGTCAATATAAATGTTTTCGTGAAGTCGGGGTATGCCAGTACAGGGTCGCTGCACAACGCATCCCTGAGTTTCATGAACGCCTCCTGTGCTTCTTGGTTCCATTTGTATTCGGCATTTTTCTTCGTAAGTTGTGTAAGCGGTTTCGCGATTTGCGAAAATTGTGGTATAAAACGTCTGTAAAAGCCTACCAGGCCTATAAATGCTCTAATTTCCTTCACGCTTCTTGGTTGTGGGTATTCCTTTATAACATCAATCTTTTCAGGGTCCGGGTTGACTCCTGCTCCAGAAATTATATGACCTAGATATTTAGTTTTCGTCTGTAAAAATTGACACTTACTTGGTTTTAACTTCAGGTTGGCTTCACGTAGACAATCAAAGACGTCCCTGAGCCTCTGCAAATGTTCCTCGACTCCGTTAGAGTTGAATACGATTATATCGTCCAAGTATATAAGGCATTTAATTCCGCTTAACTTCGACAAAACGGTGTTCATCAACCTTTGGAATGTCGCCGGTGCGTTCACAAGTCCAAAGGGCATCCTGTTGAATTCATAGTGTCCCTCAGGTGTGCTAAATGCAGTTTTCTCCCGGTCCTGTTTCCTAATTTCCACTTGGTGGTATCCGCTCGCCAAATCTAGAGTTGTAAATAGCGTCGTCTTACTCAGCAGGTCGAACGTCTCCTGCAGGTTGGGCAACGGGTAAAAATCCCGCTTCGTGACGGCATTTAATTTTCGGTAGTCAATGCATACTCGAATACTTTTCTCGCCCGTCGACGAAGCTTTCTTGGGTACCATCACCACGGGTGCGCTCCATGGCGAGGCTGACTGCTCAATGATTCCCTCCTGTAACATATCGTCAATCTGCTCCCGTAATTTATCGCGTAGTGCGTGCGGCACTCGATACGGCGCCTGTGAAATTGGCGGCGTTGCTTCAGTTATAATGGCGTGTTGTACGCCCTTTGCTACTCCTAGTTTCGTGCCATCGGCTAAAAATATATCTCCATAGCTATTAATTAATTCTCGTACCAACCTTTGATCTCCCTGTTTTAAATGTCCTACTTGTATTTGCCTCCATAACTCCTGGTTTGTTCTACTTTGTTTTTCTTTCTTCCATTCCGACGTTTCTACTGTGAATACTGGTCGTGTGTGCTCAGCGTCCGCCTGCTGTAGCACTTCGGCGTCTCCAACATGCGTCTTAGCGCATAGGACAAGTGGCTTTCCTGTAACATTGATTATTCGAACAGTTACCTGGCTATTTTGAACTCTGGTCAACACTCTGGCTGACATGATACCCCTTGTTAGTATCTCGACTGGTTCTATTACAACGGCGTCTCCGTCATGCAAGCTTCCTTGGACAACCGCGGTGCATACGCACTCGGTTCGGGCTGGTATCCTGACGTTTTCCAAGACCTTTACAGCGAGCCGGCCAGCTCGTTGCGTGGTTGCTTCCGTCGACTGTGGCCGCAGTGACGTAGCTAGATTATGGTCGGGATCCTGCCTCCCCTGCTGTCCGTTAGTACTTGACGTCGGAGGGCGCTGTTCAGTAGCGCACTCAAACTCGCCATCTGTTCTTCTGTCCTTTCTGTATCCACTTTTCTTAAAAACAGCTATATTTCTACTTTCATTATCTACGTTATTGTTATCTTCAAAAACTACATTATTATTATTTTTCAAACCGCCTGTTTGTGCAACTCCTTTCATGGCTTTCGACTCGCCATTATTAATGAATTTATTTCTACTTTTATTTTCAAAAACGACATTGTTACTTCTTTTCAAACCGCCTGTTTGCGCGACTTTATTCGTGGCTTTCGACTCGCCATTATTAATGAATTTATTTCTACTTTTATTTTCAAAAACGACATTGTTACTTCTTTTCAAACCGTCTGTTTGCGCGACTTTATTCGTGGCTTTCGACTCGCCATTTTTATTGATAAGTTTTAACACGTTTACTTTATTAATTTCTTCCTCCGTAAATAGTTTTATTGGCGTACCGTCTAAAAATAATAAACCTCCCGCGACATCGACTACTCCTCGGTACTTCATTAGAAAATCACGCCCCAATAATCCATCTGCCTGCATAGGTAGTTGGTCGCAAATTATGAACGGCATTTGCAACAGTTTCCCTCCAATTGATAAATTAACTTCCGCCGTTCCTACGTTTTCTAATACATGCCCCGTGATACTGGTTAATATCATACTATTAAAATTTAACTCACCCGTGCGTCCGTCTATGAATCGCGGCTTGATGATTGATATCGCGGATCCTGTGTCAATCAGCAGCCTTATCGTCATCTGCCCCAGATCTGCGAACAGTATGTAGGGCACACCCCAATGACAATATGCGTTGACGCTTGTTATTGTTTGTTTTGACTCCCCTCGGGCCGGGGTGCTCCGCCCAAGGTGGCTGGTCCATTTAAATGGCCGCGTGTTTCATTTTGTTGAACACGGCCACGTTCCGCCGGTCGCCTGAAATTATTCGGCTGTTGTGGTGTATGTATCCTCCGTACTGGGTGAGGTGCAGCGCCGCCATTTTGTTCGCGTTTCTTTGCGTAACAATCCTTCTCCTTATGTCCGACTTTCTTGCAAAACCGACATACTGGTGCCGATCTACATTGTCTCCATCCATGCCCCGTTCTAAAACAATTAAAACATTCTCCATATTTTGTTTGGGTACTTACCCGCTCCGCCCTGGCGTGTGTGCGCAACGCAACTTGGTTTCTGGGTGTTGATTGTTCAGCCGCACCCGCAAACGTGGCCTGAACCGCGCCTCGTGTCGAATTAATTATCACTTGATTCAGCTCTTCTTGTTCTGCAAGGCGTATCGCTTTATCAATTGTTAGGTCAGGTTCGCGTAACAACATAACGCCTATGTTCTTCTGCGTCTCGCGCTTCAGCCCCAATCGAAATTGTGCTAAAATGGCGTCCGCATTCTTCTTGACCACGCCCGGTCGTTGTTGTTCTGTCGCGCCGCTCAGATCTTCGTCCAATGCCTCTTGACCCGCTAATTTCAGCCGTGTCGCGAACTGGTTCACGCTTTCATTCGATCGCTGCGTCACCTGCGTGAGTCTAAATTGTGCCGCGCCCGGCACGCGTAATGGTGTAAAACGGCTTACCAGAGCTGCCTTGGTAATTCGTCGTCGCTTCATTTAGACTAGTCTCGCTGCGGAAGTAGTTGTAAGCTTCTCCTGTTAGCTTACATTTAACTACTTTCAGTAGCTGTCCCTCGACGATGTTGTCCAAGTCTGCTCGTTGCTCTATTCTTTCAAAATACGCTCGGACATCTCCCTCACCTGTAAACGAATCTAGGGAATTCGCAAAGCTCCCCAGACCAGCTCGCGGTATATCCACTGTGATAACCTGCGGGTTAGTCTGCGAGCTGCTAGGTCCCTCCAGGCTACTACGGTTCGACTCCATAGTTGTTATCGTTATTAAAAAATCAACCGCCAATTTTCAACCGTTACTACTTATTTTCCACAACACCACATCGTGCTTCTTATTTCGGTTATGACTACGCTTCAATCAACAAATTGTTTGACTACCCCTGGTAAGTGCCTCAGCGTCCAAGGGTCAACCGATAGTATAAATAAACAACAACAAACTACCTACTTTGTTTTTATGACTGCCATATAACTGCATTCAATACTTCTCAATATCTTTCCAATATTTCCGCCTGTTTACTATATACATAATAACATGATAAATTTCTATTCGACTTCCATTTTGTATACTAATTTGAATCCACGTTTTTATACTGCTTCGCTATCAAATAAGATTTATACCGCCATTACAAATTTTAGTTTAAGAGAATTTATGCTGCTATTACCGCCTTTATTATTATTTTTTTTTTTTTTTAAATACCGTGCATGTGATTCAAAATTGTGCACGTCCGCCCACGTGTGCTAATGCAAAATTCCCGTGACGTCCTGTACCATACTTTATCCTACCCGGCTGCCACCAAATGTTAGACGGAGCCCGCGTATGGGAACAACTGAATCCCATCGCACGCTACCGAATGTTCGCAGTGACGCGTATGTGGCATTGTTGAATGCCACCGCGACCACCCAAACGTAAAATTGTACACGCGGGATTAGAGGATCTATTCCCAGTAGCGTTACACGTGTACGTAGGTTCTTAGGGATATAGAGGACAGGCGCGTCAGGCTCCGCATCAATAACCGTTACCACGTGGGCTATGCAATAGTGTTTATTAATAATATATATAAAACAAAATAAAAACAAAATAATTGGTTAAGTGAAATTTACATGATTCAAACAAGAGAAAATTAAATACAACTTCATGCGTTGAAGTGATTCACGCGGGGAGAACGAGGCCTCCCGCCATAGTTTGTACATAATGAAATCAGTCTCTTCAAATTAGTTATACAATTAAATCAAGCGACAGAAAATAATTAAATTAGTTGTGTACGACTTACATATTGGTATTTTGTTTCGAATTCTCGCCTGGTATGCCAACTGTTTAATAACTTCTTTTATCGACCATTGTTGAAAATTACCAACTGCACAAGGGTGCAATCGCCCGTTTCACCACTCCGTGTCCACGAGTAAGATGTTGCCCGCAAGAAGATCGCCAACCAAAGAGAGGCTAGTTTACTGCCTACAAGCCCTTTTATGACTTCCGAAATCTTTGGTAGGGGTATTTTTGTTTTGAAAATATTTGCCTGTTTATGACAAATCCCTTTTACATTAAATTTTATGGCTCACTGTGTCAACAGTAGAGTCCAGTTGGCAGGCCAGGTCCGTATTCAGTGTTAGTTTCACAAAGAAAACAACAGCGCTTATTGCACCGCTGTTTACATTTGACTCAACATCTAAATTTTTTACCTGCTTACTGTTATTCCTACTAACTTTATTTTTATTTGAATTACTTGTATCTTTACAGTTACCACATACTTTAGCTATATGGCCCTTGTTACCACAATTTTTGCAAATAACGTGACGATAACGACACTTCCCATAATTGTGATTTGTCCAACCACATCCTTGACACGGAATCCTTGAATTTGTCGCCCTGGAACTGCTCGGTCTCACCTGGTGGATTGCTGCATCGACTTCTAAACTCGCATTAATGCCCGCTGCCTCCAAGGAAATAGCAAGTTCAACTGCTCGGCTATACTTCAAATCCTTTTCTACAAATAGGCTTTGACGAATATATTCACTCGATAACCCAAATACAAGTTGGTCACGAATATTTTCTTCCAACACCTCTTTATTGCTGAAGTCGCACGTTTTGGCCAAATTTCTTAAAACTGCTACGTACTGTGTTACACTTTCTCCACTTAACTGCTTACGATGTCTCAATTTAATCCTTTCCGCAATCGGTGATGGCTTAGGCTCTAAATGATTTGTTATCAACGTTGTTAACTCTTCGTACGTTTTCATTTTCGGTGATATCGGACTGCATAAATCTTGCATTAATTCATATGTCTCATTTCCACATATCGCTATTATCGTAGCTACTTTCTCTGAATCTGGAGTTTTATTCACAATAAAAAATTGTTCCAACCTATCTATATAGGAACTCCACCTATCTCCATTTGCCAAATTAAATTCCTTTAGAAAACCTAACGATAATGCCATTTTACACACAATAAGTTCTTACTTCCTCGTCGCCAATGTTATATTGTAAAATAATTACTATTCTTATTGCTGTCTGAATAACGAATGATTTATTTTCAAAAATCAATACAGAATATTACCTACTTATAATTATATAACATAATTGCCCATTTGACATTAATACATAACAATGAGGAAGGGAAGAAACTGCCGTCAGAAATACAAAAACCAAAAATTCAAATGCGTAAAAGGCCGGAGGGATGTGGGGGGCGCGTTTTAGGGGTCAAACGCGGTTTTTCATTATTTCCGGCGAAAGTTGACCTCCAATCGAAAAATATTGCATGGCAATGTTGTAGGTATTAAAAGGATCTATAACTTTTATGAATATAATTTTTTCACATAACCCTAAAGATTCAGAGAAATATCGAAAAAACCGTGTTTTTCGTTTTTAATTTTTTTCTCCTGCAAAAATGATTCTCTTTTCATCAGGAGACTTACCTTTGTATGCCCTAAATAAGCTGTAATTGTAAATTGTCCCTAACTTCAACCTAAAAAAGTAATGTAAAAATTTCAGATTTTCAAAAATCTTAGGATGGGGTTTTCTTCGTTAAAATGTCTACTTTCAGATGGTATATTACATTTGTTAATGTAACATTGAAATACCCTTTTATGAATGATTTTAACTGTACATTTTCATATATAATTGCCAAATTTGAACAATATTTTCCAAATTTGGCAATTATATATGAAAATGTACAGTTAAAAAAATTTAAGGTTATGTGAAAAAATTATATTCATAAAAGTTGTAGATTCTTTTAATACCTACAACATTGCCATGCAATATTTTTTGATTGGAGGTCAACTTTCGCCGGAAATAACGAAAAACCGCGTTTTACCCCTAAAACGCGCCTCCCACATCCCTCCGGACTTTTACGCATTTGAATTTTTGGTTTCTGTATTTCTGACGGCAGTTTCTTCCCTTCCTCATCATTCGTTTTCTGTTATTAATTTTGTCCCTTTTTCACTTGATTTTGGGCTAACTGTACTGGTCTATTACTTCTCAATTACAAGTTCCCAGCTCACTGATTTTAATCTAGTAACTGCAGTAAAAGTATCAATTGGATTTTCAATTTATTATGAAATTATTATGAAATAGATTTGAGAATAGCTGAGCGTACAGCGATATCGTTGTTTATATGGCGTTTTCATGGCTTCTCTATTACAAGCCCCTGGTTCCCAGGTTCTAATCTGAGGACTGGTGAATGTATCAATTGAATTTTCAATTTATTATTGAAAAAATAATAAAGAATTAAAAATCTGAAATGACAAGAAAACTACAAATTTAGAAGGGAATTTTTTATTCTCTTATTTTGTAAGAAAATAACGATAAGGGTCTAAACATTGTCTAAGATAAGCTCGAACCGTGATCGAATTATATAAGTAATTTGTACTTTTTTGGTACCATCTTTAAAAATTGGGGGGTACCGCGAAAGTAGATAGAATATTCCCGGTATTCGCTTGTACACAGAGTCTAGAGCGTCAAAGCGCAACAAATTAACGCTTTTTATACGCTTTATATTAGTTTGGGTTGTAAATATGTATGTCCGTAACGGAATCTTTGAGCATAATTTTCACCAATTTCCCGAAGTCTGATTAATTTGAAACTTTGCATACGTATCAAGGACCGATGACAATGCAATAATTTGATAACAGTTTCCCATTATCCTTATTAGGACCCCCAGGATTAATAAATTCTTTTATAGATCCTCAAACTAAAAAGTGAAAAATAAAATATAGTTTAAAAAAACTAAAAAACACGCTTTATATCGCACTAAAAAGTAAAAAATAATTGTTTTAAAATAAGCTTAAAAAGCGTTGGGCGCTCGATGTACGAAAATGTGGAACAAAGCGCCCCACGCTTTTTAAGCTTATTTTAAAACAATTATTTTTTACTTTTTAGTGCGATATAAAGCGTGTTTTTTAGTTTTTTTTAAACTATATTTTATTTATGGAGAATTAGCCTAGTCAAGAAGTGAGATTCATGAGAAAAATCGATCCAAGTCTCCAAAAATATAAGCAATAGCTTATTCGATTTGGAAAAATATTCCGAAAGAGACGTTTTTTTTTCGCCGAAAAAATTGCATTTGTTCAAAAAACGAAAGATTTTTGGCAATTACTCAAAAACTATAAACGATATCGGGAATTTAAAAAAGATTCTTGAAGAGGAAAAAATTTACAATAATAAAGTCTCATGTCCGAAACTCTATCTCTATTATTTACAGTTTTAATTTAACGTTAAAAATATTGTAACAAAACTGCTGCAGTCCGTGGCGGAAATTATTTATTTGCAAGAATAAATGTTTAACAAAAATAGTAAAACACAAACGAAAGCGTATAACGTCAACAGAAACAAAACTAGTAGTTCTAAATTATAAAATAAAAGACTAAGTAACAGAGAATAAATAGTCACTAAATTATACACAAAATATTCACTATAAGTCATTTATTTAAAACCACTCACTAGAGTTATATTTATTTCCACAGTATAATTTATGTAGTAACGCCAGAGCACTGTGTCAACACAACAAACAGCTCCAATAACTAACTAACTCGCTCACTCTGCTTCGCCTTATATAGTTTTCTTGGTCCACCTTCTAGAAGGTTCGGGACGAATCGAGAGTTCCTCTCCTCTACACGCGTGTGGGTCTCCAAGGTCGGGTGCTCGTTACCTGCATCCATTGTTGTTGGCTGACCTTCGGGTATTGTATAAACTTTTCTAGAAACTCCCATAGGCGCATCACTGGGGGGGGGGGGGGGGGAATGCGCAACAATATGATTCCACGTAGCCGTTACAGCTCGTGCGCAACGCCCTGTTGAGAGAGTATAACACATAAAATATTTTTGTATAGTTTTAAATAACAATTAAAAAATTTGAATAAATTATGGTGTCATCACACTTGAAAGAATAAAGTCTCCATTCAGAACAACAAAAAATGTTTAAATAATAAATTGGCCTATAATATTTTTTGCTTCGTGGAGGCCTTTTTACTTATGTATATACGTAACAATATGACGTTATAAAAGTTTTGAAAAATTGTTTATTTTGTTTATTATAATTTTTTAAATTTAACAAAAAACTGTTTTACATTAAATATTTATATGATTTTTTTATTTTATCCTTAAGGTGTCCGTTGTCCTCAGGCTCCCCTACTATTTAAGAAAGTATTGTGAGTATAAGTCTGGAACTCGAAATTGAATTTATGAATTGAATGGCTCCTGTGATTTCAAAAAAGATCAATAAAGGAGAGAGTAAAATTGTTATAGTGCGTAGCGGCTGTCGCATGTCGTCCCCCTTTTGACTGTTTCCTCGTCAATCGCGTCCTAATACTTTCTTTCTCTGAAATATGATAACGTAGCAGAATCGTTCGATTTTCTTTATTATACTCTAATTTAATAACATCACATAACAACATCTGGTTGTATGGCTACTATCTCATATTGACAAAAGCAATACTCGCAATTCTTCTGTATTTTTATAAGTACTAATATTGCGTTCTAAGTTAAGTACTTAAGGGCTGAGAGCTTGTGACAACAAAGTGCAAAAGTTTTGGAAACACGGTAGGGTCGCATTAATCGGCCGAGGGTTATTTGTTTCTGTTTTTGTTTTAAAGGTAGTCAACAGATGTTAATTAATAGACATTTATGACTTGGTTTATTATTCTCACAGCACACATAGTTTTGATCAAAGATTTAAGAAACACATGCAACGAAACACTTATAATGTCAACTTCTTCATTTTATTTTTGCTCAGTGTTGTAAGTCCATTTATTGAATGCTCTGCTACATATTAGTGATGTAACAAATGCTAGTTTTCTGACATTCTTGATTGCGAATATCAATTGCCGGTATTCGCGAATGATAATATTCAGTTTTTAAATCTCTCATCATTTGTCCAAGGTTAAAATTTGACAACTGATTGGCCACGCAAGTTGCACGTACACATTTGTAGTGGTTCTGGGTACCAGGTTGATTATTAATACTAAGTTTAAAGTTTTATTACTTAATGTTAAAGTAAAGGCTGATAAACGATATAATTGCAAAGTTACTAGCGGTTCGTCTCGGTTTCACCCGGGTACAAAAACCCGAAATCTTACATTTAAACGGGTATTGAGTGTTATAAAATGATCAAAACTAGTTTTGCGCATTTTCAATTGGACAAAACTAGTTCTGTCCATTTTTGAACGGACAGTACTAGTTCTGCTTGTTTCATTCAATTAACGTCCGAATCCGATAAAAAGTAGGGTTATGTTCTTGTTTATGTACCTATCTATTGAATTGTTCTCCTGAATGTTATATTTAATATAGTTTTGGATATTCAGTGTAATAATTAAGTAAAAGTACCGGTACGCACGTTCATCTTAGTTTACCGAGATGAATGTTATGTCCAAATTTCATGATGATCGAACCGTTCAAAAGTTTTTGTCGGACGGACAAATTTTGAGTTTTATATGTGGAAAAAATGTATTACTAGTTCAATATTTCATCTGTACAAGTTAATCTGAACGTGAAACTATCTCGAAACACATTTTTTTCCACTTGTTCAAATGCAATCGTATGATATGCAACTAGAAATTTCACTTCTGTAATGCGTTCGCGTAACACATTTATATTTTTTTCGCAGGTTTACTGCAAATAATAAATAAGAAAACACAAGCAGACAACACAATTTTTGCAGGTTTACTGCAAATGTTTTTATTTTTTTATTTTTACAGTTTTACTGCAAATATTGTTTTTTTTTTTTAGCTGAAGTATTCTTAATTAGTCGAAAATTTTATAAATAATAGGTAAACCTAAAAATAATAAAAAAAAAAAAATTAAAATAAATCAACAATTGTTGCGCGCACCTGACGGTAATCTAACCCGGGCCGGTCGCATGGTATGCCAGCATCCTACCACTGAGCTACCAATGTTTACAAAGAATCATTGTTTATATAGGGTTTCGTGACAAATTCTGTTACATAAGGAAAAGAGTTTACCCCCGTTTTTAAAGAAGTATTCACTTTAAAAAACAAAATTAAATATTTTGAAGAAACCTACGATAGATGTAAACGTTGTAGTTGAAAAAAGATTGAATAAAATTTAAGAACGTTCCGACAAAAAGGAGGTATTATCCCAAGAAAATCCGTCGGGGGCTGCCATTCGCTGCCCTGAATTAAGAATAGGAGAATATCAATTGAATACCACATTTATTTACGTACCCAGCGTGATTTCAATCATACTCTAAAATTGAAATATTTTAGTTCATTTCAGGGCAGCGAATGGCAACCCTCGACGGATTTTCTTTGGTTATTTTCCTCCTTTTAGCCGGAGGGGGGGGTTAATTTTTATTTAATCTCTTTTCAATTACGTTTACATCTGTCGTGGATTTTTTCAAACATTTTTATTATGTTTTTTATTTTAATTTAAACTTTTTAGAACCATCGTAGATGAATTACAAACCCTTTATAGAAAACCGAATTTGAATTGATCAAACCGTTTTAGAGATAAATGGCGACATTCGAGTGCACACACAAACAATCTCTCACCCTAAACGCATATACTTCCGTTCCGTCTTGGATAAAAATAAAACTGCATGGTTTATAAGTGCTCCCCATGTAGTACCAAAGTTCATTCTGTCGCAATCCATTTAAAGTTCTAATTTTCCAATTTCTGGCGGAATATTTGACTCGTTTCGGTTTTTTTTAAATAGTGATTTCGGTTACTTGCTATACTAACGGTTCAGTACTAACAGTACCAGAATTAGTACGAATTCTGATTTGGCAACCCTGATATCACAAAATAATACACACACGTGTCATTGTACAATGTAGGTACATGGGGCGTCTATATGTACGATGGGCGTACGCGAGAATGGAAGTTTAGAACTTTGAGAGAATATTAATGCGTACATTTGCTGACAGCAGTCTGTCACCAGCTGAATCACTAGTTTAGAACGAGTTGACTAATTAAGATAGATCGATATGTCTTACCTTACACATAAATAATAATATATGCACGTATACGGTATACTCTTAATTATATTATGTGGGTTGTACATGATATCCATATTTATACGAGATATATATATGGTGTTTTTGGTTGTATGTAGGTACTTATCTCCTATAAAATAGTTGCACTGAGAAAAAAATTTCAGCCAATTGGGCGACGGGACCATTCCAACTTCAAAATGTTGACATTGATATAGTATACTTAATAAAGAAAAAACATTTCTGATATCGCATGAGGTGACGCGAGTAATTACTAGTATTCATTATGATATGTAAAAATTAATCAAATCAGGCTTAACTAGTGTGAGCGATAATTTTTGTTGACCGATTGACGACTACTGACAGACGGACAGACTACGTGATGACAGTGACACGACAAGACAGAAGTAATAGAGCAGAGAAGTGTGTGTGAACGAAGTACGGACGGACAGTAAAAACGGTTGAAAATAACGTGACTACGACGGTAATAATTAATAGAATTGACTTATTTTTAACCGACTTCAACAAAAAGGAGGAGATTCTGTGTTCGTCTGTATATATTTTTTTTTTTTAATGTATGTTCACCGATTTCTCCGTCAATTATGGACCGATTTTCAAATTTTTTTTTTATTCGAAAGAGTGCTCCTCAGAGGTGGTCCCATCGGAACCAAGTCAGGATTTGATGGTGGAATCCGGAGAAATCGAGGGAAACTCTCAAATTTCAAAGAAACGCATAATGTTTTTTATGTATGTTCATCGATTTTTAGTGTTAGATTAACACTAAAAAGAGAAAATTAAAATATTTTTAACAAAAAAATTGAACCGACTTCACACTAAAAAGTAAAAAATAATTGCGTATTGAAATGTTTTGGAGTCGGTGTAGTTCTCGGAATAGATTTCATTTTGGCTGACACCAACTCCAAAACATTTCAATACGCAATTATTTTTTACTTTTTAGTGTGAAGTCGGTTCAATTTTTTTGTTAAAAATATTTTATGTTTAATGAACTTATATTTTGTAATATTTTTGCATTGAGAAATAAAAAGAGTTTATTTTGTTTGTTTAAATTGTGTTGAACATTTCTTTGCTTTACACTAGTTTATTTCTGACAAATCTGCAAAATAAAAGAACAGCTGATTTTTGTTTTATTTTCAAAATATTTCCGAAACTATAAAGTTTCTTGAAAAAATAAATATAATTATAAGCCGTTATGAAAAGTATACCATTATTATATAAAAAAACACCGTTATATCTCTTCTGCGCATGCGCCGATTTTCTCCAAAAACAACAGGGCTCTTCATATTTGCGTATCAAACATCCTAAAATTTGGTTTCAATCCGCTTTACCGTTTGACGCACAGAAATTTTCTAAAAATATGTTTTTTGGATTCGAGGGACTTTAAAACGAAAAGATATTCTAAAACTATACGATTCCCCACTTGTGGGTTAGAATGGTAAAATTGTTTGAGACAAACGCGTATTTATTTGTAGCTATTGGATCGTATGATTTATTTGGATCTAACAAAAATTGAAGCAAAAAAATATTGTCTATTCCAAATGAATTATACGATCCAATAACCACAAACAAATATTTGCTTGCCACAAACAGTTTTTTCTGTCAGATATACAGTATATTATATTTTTGACAGTTCATTTGTGTAACAAACTTCACTTCTTGGAGGCAATTAATTATGAAAATTAATGTTGAAATTGTTAGATTGTGTATTTTTCATTACAGCATGAGAGCGTAATGGGTCTGTATATAGGCGTGTAAAGAAGCTATTTTATAGGGGGTTTCTTTTTTTTAAAACGATCGGCTATTGAGCGGTACTGAGCAAGTGCGGCTCTAAAAAGAGCGTAGCAAAGCTATGGCGCGTGACGTCAGCGCTATAAAACTTATATCGCTTAGGTTATACCTACATTGGATCCACATTTCTTCCGATTCGATCCGATCCAATTAAGTGTTCGGATGTTGTCCGTCGTGAGTGCTTTACACAGGTCCCGATCTGATAACGATTTTTTGTATTGGCTTCTGCTAGAGACAAACGTTCTCCTTAATAAGAAATGTAAAAAAGGCATGGGTGCATCAGCTTAACAAAAATAGATCTGAAGGGAACTTTTTAAAACCTGCAAACCTATACAAAATTACCAGGATAAATTCAAAGGCTGTCACCGATCAATCAACAATGCTCTGCCATTATTTGCTGTCGGAATGAGATATCGGGCTGCAGGAAACAAACATATTTGATCGGTCAACCCGTCGGTCCATTAACGGCCTCCATCCTTTGTTGTCGAATCGAGCTTCCGTTTCCACTAGAATCTTGCTGTTTGCTTTTCTTCCGATGTCGGCTGACATTGAGTCGGGAGAAATACGGATCCAGTGCAGCCTTAACTGACTGAAGGTGTTCTGTTAGTCTCAACAAACGCATTAGATCTGATAGAACCAGTTGAGAACCGTCAGAACTGCACCAAAAAACAGACACTTATTATTAGACTAAATAAAGACGTCGCGGATATCTCCAATAATTAATAGCTCCATTTACCAATACAATCTCGAATGAATTATGGATTTTTAAGAATTGAGAATTGGTAAACAAGTTAAAAGCGTTAAGAAGAGAAAGCGTGTTTCAGCATATTCTATCCTCTTTGGTTTTCAGTTTACACAGAGCAGTGACGTTTGTACAAGAATGGTAACTCATCTGCAAATATGCACGCTAAGATTATATACATACCTTAAGGGCTTTATAGCCATCCGTTAACTGTCTGATGCTGTTAATCCTAATTAAAAGGCCCGGGATTACTGGGAGGCTACCAGGCTGTAAGCAGCGGCACCGACACTGGTCGCGGCAGAACGAAAAGCGTCAGTGTAAATCTGTGCTCTGTTCTCGCAGAGACTCGACCGGTACGGGGGTCGACGCCCGGCGACACGACGCACGGCTGAACGGTGGGTGTGTGAAACGCATAGAACATTTACTTACGGAATAGGAAGAATTCTCTCTCATATAGGCCGAGGTGTAGCTAACACGGTAGACCAAAGTATACTTGATAATTGACTATAGGGTTGCCAGGTGTTCGGCTTTTTAACGGTCGTGTCCGGCCTGTCCAGCTTTTGTTAGGCTTTTTGTCTGTGTATTTTTAATTATAGATAGGTATATATTTTTCAAGAGTTTGAAATTGTTATTTTTTAATAAAGATCTATTTGTTTCTATCCAAAAGAATGGGTATATTTTTGATTTGGTTAACGAAAACTTTTGGTTTTTTGTATTTTCTTAAAAGAGATCTATATTTGTTGATTTGTTTGTTTGTTTGTTTTTTTTTTTAATTTTTCTACAATAGTCTACAGAAGATTGACATTGTTCACTTCACCAATATCATAGGTATAAATACAAATGATGATAGGTATGTAGGACTGTTTTTTTGAATTTGTTAATTTTGTAACAAAACTGTGATTCTCTATTAAATAATAATTAATAAACAACTTTAATATGAACCTAACAGAGTTTTTAGGCGCGACCCAAGCAATAGCTGGAAGCGCCTATATGTACCTACCTACTCCCTTTGTCTGTGAATCTATGAGACACGCTTTTTGTATCCAGTGTACAGCTCAAACGCCTTAACCGATTTAAAAAAAAATTTTTTTTGTTCGATTCGTCTCCGGGTAACTTAAATCCTAAAAAGTTTTTTGCTTATTTCACGCTCAATTTAAATCAGATCGGTTTGAAACCAGTCTTAGACGAAAGAGGAGAACATTTTACACAGATTTCGTACAACCGAATTTGCCCAAACATTTTTTTATACAGATTTATATAGAAAAATAGCTGCATAAATTCAAATTTGTGTAATAACCGCGCGACGCGGTCGGTCGTATTTGTCTGCCTCACAAATTGATATGGCAGTTAGAAGATTGCGTAT
Organism: Xanthostigma xanthostigma; assembly: GCA_963575645.1. Lineage (NCBI taxonomy): Eukaryota > Metazoa > Arthropoda > Insecta > Raphidioptera > Raphidiidae > Xanthostigma > Xanthostigma xanthostigma. The sequence goes on from OY754464.1 coordinate 48,000,080, forward strand.
GTCCAGTTTTAAAATGAAAACGGCTGCTATTTCTAATAAATAGTAATTCAATTTTTTGGCATTAGTATTTTGTGAAATGCAACGCCTTCTAAGTTAACAACTTGAATAAGTAATTATTAGAACATAATACTTGGACAGAAGCAAACGTCATTTTTGACATTTATTACTATTCCAATACTATTATATAATAAATTAATTAATAAATTATTCGAGAATTTTATTTATACTTTTGTGGCGACTCCCCTTAACAGTACATAGCGCACCTTAAGTGCACGTGTAGTTATACACACGATTTTCCCTTAACAGCATTTAACATAATATAACTACATAAACAGTTTTATCTAGACTTTAGTCAGGCACGCGCATATCTCATATATTGTCAGCAAATTGTATTAAAACATATTGTAATGTACACCATATATATTAAGTAACGAAATAAAGAATATGATCATTGTCTATACGATGATCACCCACTACACATAACTGCTGTCCGTTCAACATTCAACCACATGTCGCCACATCTGGTGACCCCGACGTGATTTTTGGAACATACAACTTTCTGATTGGAACTTCGTCGGGGGCCACATGGCCACCCTCGACGAACCACCATCACACATCAAGTCGCCAACAACAACGTTCTCAAGAAGATAGCAGCAACCAATCTTTGGACAATCAACAATCTCAAAAACATCAATCGTCCGAAGAATCGTTCAATCATCAGCACTCATCAACAATGGAACAGACAACTCAAAGAAAATCTACAGCAAATGCAGTCTCAAGAAAATCAACGCCAGCGTAGTCTGACATCGCCACAAAACAAACATCAAATACCACCATTCAACATCATGGACAGCAACATTAAGCAAATCGACATTCATCAAGCATTGCAATTTCGACACATCTGGTGACCCAACAACATTTTTTTTTCTCGGACAACAAGTACCAACGCTCCAAGCAACTCAATCAAATTCAAAAACATGGCATCTGCTAACATAATCTCTACAACACGCACTTCAATTGGCTATTTTCGACAGCATCAAACTTTTGTTCTGATATCCACCTTCTCCAGCCCTGGACACGCAGCAACAGTCGACATGACTTCAAAGCTGGCTCCAAGCGCTAGGCTACAAGGTACTTCAGACAGAAATCCTATGCGTTCGTCAAAAACACGCACAACAAATTTTCGAAGAAAGCCAACAAAAATTCTAAAACACCTCATTTCTGCTGGAACGCATCTTCACTCTACATTTTACACATCATTCAATCGGCTCACTGGTTCTGCATCAAACGCCTCGTCTGATACGTTTCTACAGCCCATGGACACGCAGCACTTGTTGACAAAACTACCAAGCTGCCTCCATGCACCAGGCTACAGCGTATCACAGACTACAGGTACTGCAATTTTTCCACGCAGCCGATTCACACAGACGCTGTTCGACACAATCAGTTTCATCACAACCGATCCTCGAACACGTCGCCATGAACTCAACGGTTCCTGCGGCACCACGACTCACTGTGCATTGCCAAAGGACACACACCAGTCTACATTTTACACATCATTCAATCGGCTCACTGCGCATGCATCAAATGCCTCGTCTGATACGTTTCTACAGCCCATGGACACGCAGCACTTGTTAACAAAACTACCAAGCTGCCTCCATGCACTAGGCTACAGCGTATCGCAGACTTACAGGTACTGCAATTTTCCCACGCAGCCGATTCACACAGACGCTGTTCGACACAATCAGTTTCATCACAACCGATCCTCGAACACGTCGCAATCAACTCAGCGGTTCCTGCGGCACCACGACTCACTGTGCATTGCCAAGGACACGCACCAGTCGTTGCAGCAAGGACATCATACTCGATCCAAACTGCAGCACGCCAAAAAAATAACAAGCATTGCAATTTCAACACATCTGGTGAACCCGACGTGATTTTTGGAACATACAACTTTCTGATTGGAACTTCGTCGGGGGCCACATGGCCAGCCTCGACGAATCATCATCACACATCAAGTCGCCAACAACAACGTTCTCAAGAAGATAGCAGCAACCAATCTTTGGACAATCAACAATTTCAAAAACATCAATCGTCCGAAGAATCGTTCAATCATCAACACTCATCAACAATGGAACAGACAACTCAAAGAAAATCTACAGCAAATGAAGTCTCAAAAAAAATCAACGCCAGCGTAGTCTGACATCGCCACAAAACAACATCAAACGACACCATTCAACATCACGGACAGCAACACTAAGCAAATCAACATTCAACCACATGTCGCCACACTTTAATATGATTGTTAAACAAAAATTAATAGTGTGATTTGCAACTCTAAAAAAATAATATTATAATATTTGTTGCGCATCTGTCGGGCAGATGGCAGATGACTCTTCCACCACTGAAACATTGACATTGCTTAGTTATCGCTATTTAAATAGGTTTAATAACAAATCGTGAAGTTAGAAGGCGTTGCTTTTCACAAAATATTAATGTCAAAAACTAACTAATATTTGAAATTGCATCCGTTTTTGAACAAATGCAATCTTTTTATTTTAAGACGGAACATACGCAATCTTTAAATGTCCATAACACTGTGTGTAATAGAAAAGGATAACCGATCCACGTGCGCGATGTATTAGGCAAAATCGAATTTATAGTTTATACAGTGTTTATTTCTGATTTTTTATGTATAAAAAAACTATTTGCGTGAATTTTGTTATCCGAATTTTATGTAAATTGTTCTCCTCTTTCGTTTAAGACAGAATCGATCTTATTTAAATTGAGCGAATTATAAGCGAAAAACTTTTTTGTTATCAATTTGCTCCTCTCTGGAACCAAAATTCAAAAATTCGACTCCGTTAGGATCTGTCCCATGCCCCATATTATAAGTGTGTCAAATTTCAACTTTCTATGTCTACGGACATACAATAGGTAATTAGATTAGATTTTCGTTACAGATTTTTTTACGCCTTTTTTACGCTTATTTTTTACGTTTTTTTTCTAGCCCTCTCCATTCATATCTATAACGTCCCATAAGGAACTTCGTTCCAAAAAATAAAGACTGATTATGATAATGCTTACTTTATTTCTCCCACGAAAATATGAAATTTTGGTTTCGGCCGAAACTGAGACTGAAGCCGAAATTCGGTTTCGGTTTCGGCCGTAAAAACTAGTTTTGGTCGGACACTAATTGTGTATATTTTTTTTTATTATAACCGCACATATCGCTTCACTAGCTGTATGTGCTCTATTATAGCTTAGCGCGTTAGAGCTGACTTTCGTTCATATCTAAGTTAATTTCACACGTAATCCATTCAAATTGTAGTTCATAATTACTACTAAAATTGTAATTGAAAATCACAAACAGCAGTTGTCGGTACGTCCGAGCTCTACAGATCGCAATTTTGGTCGGTCGCCTTGGTTTATATTTTATTCCCTTTGCTTACTATCAGAGTAGAACCCTATTCAACGAAATGTGTTCAGTAGTTTAATTTTTATAAATAGTTTTATTTTATTATTTTTTGACAGCTAATATAAAAAACAATATAATAATTACCTAATGTGTAAATTACCATAGAATAAGTGCCACACTTTTCTATACCATAATAACAGCGGCACAGCCATCAACCGTCCGTGGCATAGTGGAGCCATTAGATCAGCAACGACAAGGTCCCGGGTTGGATTCCTGCAGAAATAATTGATTTTTATTGTTTTATTTTCCATTTAATTCCACTTGATATTTATGTATTATATATGTATATATATTTTTTTATTTTTTCAAACTTACAAAAAAATATTTTTTCAAGTTTTTTAAACTTTTAATTATTTATTTCTTTAAATTTTTTAATCTTTCTTTAATTTTAAATAGGTACTTTTTCAATTGATATTTTTTTGCGGGAAGTGCATTTTTGGTTTTGCCAACTATTTACAATTTATACTGTTAAACTTAAAGATGACTTACAATCAGAAACCTAAGGGACATGAGGGAGACAAATAGAGATTGACTAAAGCTTGAACAGTCTGTTTCGCATTCCATACGTAATTGTTCTATGGGTGAAATGACAAGCCGGTGCACTGCTTTGCAATGGCTGGGGGATTTAAGTCTCCAGACTCAGCTGACTACTCCACTCTTTACAATTCGGTTCGCAGTTTGAACTAGGTTTGTAAAATGTGTCATCAGACCGGCTGTTCTGCATTAGCTCTTGCAAACATTTGAGAGATTAAATATACAGTAGCCTCTTTTTGAGTCTTCATTCGATAAGCCACCACGTCAAAATCTTCCATTCCTGCGCCTTACTGTTTTTAATTGTTACAAGTCCCCACTACTGCATGTCTCGATAAACTGGATCAAGTCGATATGAAGAGAAGGGGCTTAAATCGGCAGCCACGCAGGCGAACGTCTGCTATGTTAATATTCTACTGAACGAGTAGCCAAATGTTAGAGTAGTGACTTCACATTGGTGCTGGGTTCGAATTGTGGTGGAAGCAGATGTAGAGCAGGGTTCGCCGTGGCGAGTCGATTAACTAAGAGACTAACAGATGATGAATATCAAAGTGGCAGATGGGAATCCGCTACAGGATGTGTGGTGCGTGGACGCAAGCGTTTTTTCCAGTTGCCTTACGAATTATGTCCAGGGAAAAGGCGTTTTAAAATACGATCGAGAGCATGTACTGCAAAAAAGCCTTCTATTTTTTTTAATGTCTAATATGTATAAGAAAGTGTTATGACTGGTGAAAATTTTGAATTATTGTTATATATTTTGTAAACTTTTGGTATGAGTTATAACTTATCAATAAACTACACTAGAGAAGACGCGAAAAACCAGTTGACAAAGAAGCTGGTGAAATTGAAAGATTGGATAAATACAATTTATAACAGTTGTTGCAGACAACTGTTGGTCTATGCGCTCGTACAGGACGAATTATAGTGCTTTATTTGGTGTTGCGACAATGTACCTATGTACTGTGAGAAAAGATAGGTTGACAATGACTTTAGATTGTGACCATACATTATTCTTTCATGAAGCATTGTACAATTTTTTAGCGATTTTGTTAATATAAAATAGCTAATCTATTAAAAACTTATTCTAAGTCGTGTATAAATGGATTCTTGGAGGCCTGACTGTAACGAGAATTTTTTGTGTCTTCATTCGTATTCATCTATCAATCTAAGTTATGTGTACAGTATATCCCCAAATTGAGTTAGCAAAAGGGTAAAAATATTTTCTATTTTGAGAAAAAAATTCCAGCCAATTAGGAGACGGGACCATTTCAACTCAAAATATCCGCTAATATTTAAAAATTAAAATGGTTTATAAGTTCGGAAAGTATTTAATCGATTTTCATGCGGCTTTCTATTACATTGAATCATGAATTTATCAAGTGAGAATTAACAGACAGACAGATTTCGTTTTAAAACAAAAAATTCCAGCTAATTGGGCGACGGGACCATTTCAACTTCAAAATTGTTGACATTTGATTATAATAAGAAAATAAAATTTCTGATATCGTGTAAGGTGACGCGGGTAATTGCTAGTATTCAATATGATATTTGCTATTCGTTGCCATGGTTACCTACATAATATGTTACACGTCATGTAAACATTAATCAAAGCATGCTGAACTTGTTTATTTCTGACAGATCCATAAAACAAAAGAGCGGCTGAATTTTTTTTATTTTCAAAATATTTCCGAAACTATAAAGTTTAGAAAAAAAAATTTTTACGAAACTTTCTTGAAAAAATAAATAAAATAATAAGCCGTTATGAAAAGTATACCATTATTATATAAAAAAACACTGTTATAGCAAATATCTCTTCTGCGCATGCGCCGATTTTCCCCAAAAACAATAAGGCTCTTTATATTTGCATACCAAACATCCTTCCATCCTTCCATTCGATCCGCTCATCCGTTTGACCTGTATCGTGTTCACAGACAAACAGACTAACAGACTAACAAACAAACAGATTAACAGACGCACAGAGTTTTTCCAAAAATATGTTTTTTGGATTCGGGGGACCTAAAAACGGAAAGTAATTGTGAAATTTTTTAAAAATTGATTTTTGACCTAAATTAGTACCATTCCCCACTTGTGGGTTGGAATGGTAAAAAGTCAAAGGAACAAACATTTTTGCTTGACTTGAAGCAAATAATAATTATGTAGGTAATAAAAACTAGAATATTAGTACCTATTGCACATACCGCTAAATTAGCGGTATGTGCTTTATTATCGCTTTGAGCGTCAGAGCTGACTTTCGTTCATATAAGAAGTTATATCTAAGTTAATTTCACACGAAATCCATTCAAATTGAAGCTTTTTGAAAAGAGGAGATTCTGATCTATAAAACAGAACCATTTTTAAATCAATTCGAGTTCATAAATACTATTAAAATTGTAATTGAAAGTTACAAACAGCAGTTGTCGGTTGGTCTGTACGTATGTACGTATGTACGGATGTACGTACGTCACGACTCTACAGATCGCAATTTTGGTCGGATTGCTTTGGGTTATATTTTATTCACTTTGTTTACTATCAGACCAGAACCCTATTTAAATTCACATAAATGTGTTCAGTAGTTTAATTTTTATAAACAGTTTTATTTTATTATTTTTGACAGCTAATAGTTAAAATAAGAAACCTTAAAAAAACAAAAAAATACCTATTACTGTTATTGTAATGTAGTGTATTACGTAGAATAACTGCTCCACTTCTATACCATAATAACAACGCAAGCTGGGATATCAGAATGGCCGAGTGGTTAAACGCGTAGTCCAGTAATAGCAAGGTTCCGAGTTCGATTCCCGCTGACACCAAGTAATATTTTTTTTTTCTATTCCATTTTATTTTCATTTTTTTTTCTGTTTTTTTAATTGTTTTTTTTTTTTTAAATCTATTTTCTCAATTTTTTTTCATTATAATATGTACAGTGGAAAACTTGCGGGATGTGCACTTTTGGTTTTGCCAACTATTAATGGTTCTATTATAGCAAGGTTTGTTACATTAACTCTCTCTCTCTCTTTTTTGTAATATTGTCAAAATTGGTTTTCCTTAGCTACGCTGGAAAAATGAATGTTGTTAAAACATCATTTTACTAATTATTTGTAATTCAATTAAAGCGTTTTATTTTTTTTAAGTAAGAACTTATTAGTGCTTACACTATATTCATTTAACGCATTTTTTTTTTGTATCTCAAAATTGAGAAATTCTATTCTGTAGCACAGAAACATTCTAGATTGATTCGAGTTCATAAGTTTTCAAATTGTAATTAAAAGTAGCAAACAACACGATTGTCGATTGATTTGTACGCAATGCATATGCTCTACGTGTCGCAATTTTTGACGAATCGACTTAATTTATTTTTTATGGCTTTGTTTACTATTAGAACAGAACCCTATTGAACTTCATTGAAACGCCTTCAGTAGTAATGGTAAGTAGAAAAGTCTGTTCTAAAATAGTAGGTTCTAGTGCATGACGACATATGGTTCCATGATAATTGATCCTCCGACAATAAATCCCCGACAAAATATACCCGACAAAATATCCCCGGACAAAATATCCCCGGACATATTGCCCCCGTGACAAAACATCCCCGACAAATGATACCAAATAAACATTAATTTACAAATAAAATCAAACATTATGAAGCTTCCCATTTTGTATTTTAAGTAACTCAAATGAATGTTTGTAAGTTGCTGTTCTGTTGATTTCTCGTCACGCGCAGTCAGTCGCTCACTTAGTAATACAGTAACCCAAATTGATTATTTTTGTCACCCAAAATTGTAATTTACAGTCACTCGTTTAAATACTACCCACCCCGTCATCGTTGACCCCGGAATTGTTTTTTTAAAAACTCCACATTTGCTCCTTCCCGTTTCACTTCGAGACAATTCGCATACCCGTTTATGGTTCTCCTCGGAATTGTTTTTTTAAAAACTCCACATTTGCCCCTTCCCGTTTCAATTCGAGACAATTCGCATACCCGTTTATCGTTCTCCCCGGAATTGTTTTTTAAAAACTCCACATTTGCCTCTTCCCGTTTCACTGCGAGACAATTTGCAAACCCCTTTATCGTTCTCCCCGGAATTGTTTTTTTAAAAACTCCACATTTGCCCCTTCCCGTTTTATTGCGAGACAATTCGCATACCCGTTTATCGTTCTCCTCGGAATTGTTTTTTTAAAAACTCCACATTTTCCCCTTTCCGTTTCACTGCGAGACAATTCGCATACCCGTTTATCGTTCTCCTCGACATTGTTTTTTTAAAAACTCCACATTTGCCCCTTCCCGTTTCACTGCGAGACAATTCGCATACCCCTTTATCGTTCTCCCCGGAATTGTTTTTTTAAAAACTCCACATTTGCCCCTTCCCGTTTCACTACGAGACAATTCGCATACCCGTTTATCGTTCTCTTCGTAATTGTTTTTTTAAAAACTTCACATTTGCCCCTTCCCGTTTCACTGCGAGACAATTCGCATACCCGTTTATCGTTCTCCTCGGAAATGTTTTTTTAAAAACTCCACATTTGCCCCTTCCCGTTTCACTTCGAGACAATTCGCATACTCGTTTATCGTTCTCCCCGGAATTGTTTTTTTAAAAACTCCACATTTGCTCCTTCCTGTTTCACTGCGAGACAATTCGCATACCCTTTTATCGTTCTCCTCGGAATTGTTTTTTTAAAAACTCCACATTTGCCCCTTCCCGTTTCACTGCGAGACAATTCGCATACCCGTTTATCGTTCTCCTCGGAATTGTTTTTTTAAAAACTCCACATTTGCCCGTTCCCGTTTCACTGCGAGACAATTCGCATACCCGTTTATCGTTCTCCTCGGAATTGTTTTTTTAAAAACTCCACATTTGCCCCTTCCCGTTTCACTGCGAGACAATTCGCATACCCGTTTATCGTTCTCCCCGGATTTGTTTTTTTAAAAACTCCACATTTGCCCCTTCCCGTTTCACTGCGAGACAATTCGCATACCCGTTTATCGTTCTCCCCGGAATTGTTTTTTTAAAAACTCCACATTTGCCCCTTCCCGTTTCACTGCGAGACAATTCGCATACGAGGATAAATTGTCGGGGATCTTTTGTCACGAGGGTATTTTGTCCGGGGATATTTTTTTTGGGAATATTTTGTCCAGGTATATTTTGTCGGGGATATTTTGTCTGGGATTTTTTGTCGGAGGATCAAGAAGCCTGATACGGGCTAGACGACGAGGAGTTTTGGGTGTATTTTTCGGGCACAGGCGAGATGGTATCAGGCTTATTGATCCACCGACAAAAAATCCCCGACAAAATATCCCCGACAAAATATCCCCGACAAAATATCCCCGGACAAAATATCCCCAAAAAAAATATCCCCGGATAAAATGCCCTCGTGACAAAAGATTCCCGATATTGTCTCGCAGTGAAACGGGAAGGGGCAAATGTGGATTTAAAAAAAAAAACAATTCCGGGGTGAACGATAAACGGGAATGCGAATTGTAATTCCGGGGTGAACGATAAACGGGAATGCGAATTGTAATTCCGGGGTGAACGATAAAGGGGTATGCGAATTGTCTCGCAGTGAAACGGAAAGGGGCAAATGTGGAGTTTTTAAAAAAACAATTCCGAGGTGAACGATAAAGGGGTATGCGAATTGTAATTCCGGGGTGAACGATAAAGGGGTATGCGAATTGTCTCGCAGTGAAACGGGAAGGGGCAAATGTGGAGTTTTTAAAAAAACAATTCCGGGCTGAACGATAAAGGGGTATTCAAATTGTAATTCCCAGGTGAACGATAAAGGGGTATGCGAATTGTCTCGCAGTGAAACGGGAAGGGGCAAATGTGGAGTTTTAAAAAAAACAATTCTGTGGTGAACGATAAACGGGTATGCGAATTGTAATTCCGAGGTGAACTATAAAGGGCTATGCGAATTGTCTCGCAGTGAAACGGGAAGGGGCAAATGTGGAGTTTTTCAAAAAACAAATCCGGGGTGAACGATAAACGGGTATGCGAATTGTCACAAGGGCAATATGTCCGGGGATATTTTGTCCTGGGATATTTTGTCGGGGATATTTTGTCGGGGATTTATTGTCGGAGGATCATTTTCATGGAATCGGCGAGATTATTGTTGGAATAGCTTCATTTTAGCTGTAGTTCAACCCCCTAAGTTTGCTTACAAATTGTTGGTGTGCTTTATTTTATAATTAACAATTTGTGACGAAAATTGTGTTTTTTTCTCTATTTTTTCAGTTCCTCTTGACTTTTAGTATAGCATATGCATTGAGAAAGTTGTTCCTTATGAAATTTCCTAAAAAATGAGCACTGACAGAGGTCGCTAAGTGCAATTGTTAACTTGCAAATAGCCCCGAAAGTTAAAAAAACACGTTTTTTCACTATTTTTTTACAAAAAAATGATCGCACATAGATAGCTGAAAATTCTCAAAAATGATGTCTATGTTGACCCAAACATTCATGAATAATTTTAGCGTCATCGGTCAATTACGAGTAGTTAACGATCACTTTTTTTTGTTTCCTTAATTGCAAATTGCGCCATTTTTTCACAAACGGGATTCGCTGGTCGGACCAAGCCAGAAAAATCACAAATCCATTCAACTTTAGTATCCCGTTGCAATTTTTGGAAAAAATTAATTCTAAGCAATTTTATAACGATTTCTTTAGCGATACCAATTTTAGACAAACTTATAAAACCATATAACTTTTCCAATGTTCAATCGTTATAAAATCGGTTAGAAATAATTTTTTCCAAAAATTTCAACGGGATACTAAAGTTGAATGGATTTGTGATTTTTCTGGCTTAGTCCGACCAGCGAAACCCGTTTGTAAAAAAAATGGCGCAATTTGCAATTAAGGAAAAAAAAAGTGATCGTTAATTACTCGAGAAGTAATTGACCGATGACGCTAAAATTATTCATGCATGTTTGGGTCAACATAGACATCATTTTTGAGAATTTTCAGCCATCTATGTGCGGTCATTTTTTAGTAAAAAAATAGTGAAAAAAACGTGTTTTTTTAACTTTCGGGGCTATTTGCAAGTTAATAATTGCACTTAGCGACCTCTGTCAGTGCTCATTTTTTAGGAAATTTCATAAGGAACAACTTTCTCAATGCATAATATGTTATACTAAAAGTCAAGAGGAACGGAGATATTAAAGGAAATAGAGAAAAAAACACTATTTTCGTCACAAATTGGTAATTATAAAATCAAGCACACCAACAATTTGTAAGCAAACTTAGGGGGTTGAACTACACCCTAAAACGAAGCGATTCCAACAATAATCTCGCCTGTGCCCGAATAATATCTACACTTTTTAATGTTTTTACCTCCTCGCCGTCTAGCCTATTACTTTATGCACTAATGCGAAATGGGTAACTTTACTGTCGCTAAACAGGCATAAAAGTCAGCTATTTTATAGGCGGATATTTTTATCATGCAGGGAGAAATTGCAAAATCGTTGGCAAAACCAAATGTGCAGGACAGCACGGTTGGTTTTGCGAACGGTTTTGAATCTCGTATAAAATCCCTTTATTGAAAAGACAGGATTTTCTCCGTGTTGTCACATTGTGAATGACGTTGCATTAATTTTTGTTTAGGACAGCGAAAATTTGCTGTTTAATCAGATGTTAGTACGATTTGTCAACAAGCAGAAAGTCAGAACAAAGCAACCACTCTCTTGCTTAATACTCCTTTGTGTTTGTCATTGTAAGTGCATATAAATGGATGTTTGAATTATTTAATATTATGTAAAGTAACGTTTTCTGTGACTTCCAATGTTTTTGTATACCGTATGTTCCTGCTAGTGATGGGACCCAGAAACAATACCTTGGAGAATAATATTTCCCAGGATAAAATTCACAAAGAGTATTTCATAACTTTAAATACATTTATTAAATAAAAAGAAAAAAAATCGCAGTTTCAAAACTGTTGACCGAGAAAATCAACAGCATATTTATTACCCCCAAAAGCAAAAGTGCGGGTAATGCTTTTCTCAGGTATGTTTGTACGTGGTTAAGATTATTTACACATAGATTTTAAATGGCTTGCCGGATTTAAAAAAATTAAAGATCTGTTAATTCATCACAATTTTACGAATGACACTGAGTAGGTATATATGACGTCAAGTAAAATTCAATAGGGCGTGCAATACAGCGCGCCGTATAGTCAAAATGCAAAAGTTAAAAATCAGAAATGGATTTTCGTCACAATCTCTTGTGATACTATGGGGATATATCGCCACGTAAAATCCAATGTGCTAGATGCTGTATTATCAGAACGCCATAATATGTAACTGCATAATATGAAGAGGGTATTGAGAAGGTTTTCCGACTTGTTTCTATCCGTCTAGGTAAATGTGATTAGGCTAAGAGTTTGTTTGTTTGTCAGTTTGTTTGTGTGAAAACGGGTTGATCAAGTCAAATGCGGATTTCTGTAAAGGGTTTGTAATTCAACTGCGGTGGTTCTTAATGCAAGAAATCTCTAAAAAGTTTAAAATAAAATAAAAAACAAAATTAAAAATTTTGAAAAAACCCACGACGGATGGAAACGTTGTAATCGAAAAAGGATTAAATAAAATTTTACCCCCCCCCCCCCGACTAAAAGGAGGTAAGTAAGCAAAGAAAATCCGTCGTTGGCTGCCATTCGCTGCCTTGAAATGAACTAAAATATTGCAACTTTAGACTGATTGAAATCACGTTGGGTGCGTAAATAATAGTAGTCTTCAATTGATATTTTCCTATTCATAATTCAGGACAGCGAACGGCAATCTCCGATGGATTTTTTCATTTATTTACCTCCTTTTAGTCAGGGGTTTTAAAATTATATTTAATCCTTTACAACGTTTACATCGGTCATGGGGTTTTCAAAATTTTTAATTTTGTTTTTTTTTTATTTTTAATTATTTGTATTTATCTCAGCAATGTGCTGAGCATATCTACTTTAGTGTGAACGAGATAAAAGGTTTGTTCTTCCAACAGGCAATCACGGATTTCTCCCTGAAAAATGTCATTACACATGTGCAATATGACAAATTGGAAACTAGTCTCAAACATGTTTGTTGGAATAGTTGCGGTGTTTACAGTACGCCTCTATAGTTCTACCACAACACGCGGTAACATGCACGATCGAAGTTTCACATAATCGCAGGAATTACTTAATGCGCATGCCTGTGATTGAAAATTCGTGTACTATCCGCAAACTTCTCTGGTTGTCATCAAACGGTTTAGGAACCTGACTAGTAATCAGGGATTTAGATTTTGAACGCATTATATTTAGAATTGTAAGATTTGTAATAAAATGAATTTTTCATCTTTTTTTAGGCCCTCATATCTCCCATAGAAGTTTGTTACACGAATAATGTAAGTGTTTAATGAATTCGCTATGAGATACAAACGAGAAAATAATTTTAAATATATTTTGTACTTATTGAGAGTAGTGGATACCTATAAACATTTTCCGCGCTTTTAATTTGAAATCATTTCCTCTCGCCTAAAAACGCTTACAGCTCAATTCCTTCGCTATTTCTAAATCTAAATGGTTCTAGTGAACGCCAAATGAAGTCCTACAACCGAAAAATTGATAAAAAAAATCCTGAAAAAAATATATATAATTTACGGTATTATTCACATGTAGACAAAATTTTTTTCAAAAAAATTACCTGTAGTACATATAGTGTGATTTTTGGATCTTCATTTGGCGTCTATCCGAACCCTTTAGCTTTAAAAATAGCGTCGTGAGAGCTGTAACCGTTTGGATGTGAGGGGAAAAAATTGTGATTAGAAAAAAAAATAAGTCTAGGAATTTACCTTTTGCTTCCAGCGTCATGTGATATATATTCTGTAGACAGCGTTTTAATTATTATTGACTATGTTCAGAAGTGTTTTGTGTTGGCGATATTTTAAGTACTTTACCCGGATTTGCAAAGCCTACTTGAATATTATGTTTTAAACTTGTAAATAAGCAAACATGGTTTACATTTTAAATTAAACAAAAACACGTTTTAATTTATTTACATTTAAGAACTTTATTTTATATCATTTCTTCGCACAGTGGAATGTAGATGGAGTCGGAAAACCCACCGACAGATTTCTTATGTATTGACTACGCAGATTATCTGTGTGATGTAAGCATTGCATTGGGGCAAATGAATAGGGAGTCACAATTATTATTATTTTATTGTCGTATCATGGAACACTGACGTCAGTTGCGGTCATTTTTAACTTCCCGCTATTGAAGATATTCAAAAAAATGTATCCGGTTGACCTATGGGTCAACCCTAAAACTTTCCGCAATGTGTTAAATACGTTAGAATTAATTGATCTTGGGAAGCTTATTGTAATATTTTTTTACAGTATTTTTGAAAATATCTCTCATTCTCTGAGTGTATAAATAAATTACTTAGATCTGATTAGATTTTGGAATAATTCCATCAAGTAGTTTCAAAATCATTCAAAGAATAACAAGCCGTGACCCTTGAGGTCCATACCGTAAACTTGCTAGTATGATGAATATTTTTTTAACTTTCCGCTATAAAAATAAAAAAAAAATTTTTTTTATTTAAAAATCGGGAAGTTATAGGTTTCACCCTGATTTTCGAAAATCGAGTTTTCGCCAGATCTCGACGTTTTGAGGTCCTAGGAAGCTATTGAAACTATTTTGGCGATGATGTCCGTAGGGCTGTATGTTGGTGTGTGTGTGTGTATGTATGTATGTATGTAAACCTTTAATATCTTTTGAACGGAGTGTCCGACTGAAACGCGGTTTGCGGAATCTGACGTGATCTTGGTAAACTTAGACTTCCTGAAAATTTGAAATGATTCGGCCCAAAAAATTTTGAGAAATCTTAAAAAAACAAGTTTCAAAAATTTTTTAAAATTTGTTTTTGTAAAATATTTTCTAAACTACTAAACCGATTAATTCCAAAATCTCATCAGCTCTTTTCCTTACCAAACTGCGTCGATTTCCGCAAACCGCATCAAAATCGGCTCATTTGTTCACGAGATATCGCGAACGAATAATTTGTAAAAAATTGGTTGTCTGTAAAGTCGGTTTACGGACGATAGTTTTACGTGATAACGTATTCCGTAATACATAACCTAAATTTATATAATAATTATAATAATTCGAATCTATGATATTGCATCTTTCGCTTCAAATTTAGGTAAATTTTATTAAGTAGAATAATAAAACACTATAAAAAGTACACTATTATTATATAAAAAACAACTATGGCATGTATCTCTTTTGCGCATGCGCCGATTTTCCCCAAAAAATTTACAAAAATTTCTAGTAAAAATAGATAGAGTAAAAACCGTTTTAAAAACTATATTATTTTTATATAAAACATCATTATAAGAGATATATTCTTTTACGCATGCGCCGATGTTCCCCAAAAACTATAGGCCACTTCATATTTGCATATCAAACATCCTCCCAAAATTTGGTTTCGATCCGCTTATCCTTGGTGTCGGAATGATAAGAAATGTCAAAAGTGACGTTTGCAACTGTCAAAGTATTAGGTATGTTCTAATAATAATTAGTTATTCCAATAGTTAACTTAGAAGGCGTTGCATTTCACAAAATACTAATGTCAAAAAATTGAATTAAACATTAGAAATGCAGCCGTTTTCATGTTAAGACAAGACATACGTTATTTTCTAATTTCCATGTACGGCAAACAAAGACGACCGACCGCGTCGCGTCCTGCATTAGACAACATTGCATTTATACAGCTATTTTTCTATATAAATTTGTATAAAAAAACTGTTTAGGCAAATTCTGTTATACGAAATCTATGTAAAATGTTCTCCTCTTTCGTTTAAGACTGGTTTCAAACCGATCTGATTTAAATTGAGCGAGAAATTAGCAAAAAGCACGCACAGGGTCAGGCGGAACGTTACGCGTTAGGAACGTTACGTTACACTTTTTCGTGCATGCAGTCGGTGTTTTATCAATTTATAAGATTGGTGATTCATCAATTTATAAGACGTTATCACGTCAAAAAGTGTTTTTTATTGCTCGTAAAATTCCTATGAGATCGATTTTTCTGTAATAAATTACTTTTTTAGGTTAAAAATTGCGTCGACTGCCGCAAATCGCATCAAAATCGGTTCATTTGTTCATGAGATATCGTGAACGAAAATTTCGTAACAAAGTGTTTTTTTTTTGAGCTCGAAGAGCTAAAAAATGAACTTTTTGCTATATTTTATATATTTTTGAGCGTTTTGAACTCGAAAATAGCAGGGTCAAACTTCTTTTCAAATTTTTTTACTTAAAATACGTGCTCAGCAACTTTGACTATATGCTACTCATATAGAGCGTAGGTAATAGACCGGCAGCTCGTGACAGATTTTATCAACCAATCGTATCGCGTATGCCCTTCAAGTTGATGATTATAAAGTAGGTTTAACTAAAAGATGGATCTAAGCGAGATCGTGTGGGCGGGACATGTAGCGTGCAATGTCATCTGAAATTGCAAAAAAAAATTGAATTTTTAATCAATCGTATCGCGTATGCCATTCATGCCTCGATGTAATTTATAAAAAAACAAATCCAGAGAAGCATCGGCATACGTTTAGGTCGGGGCCTTGTGGCTGAACTCAGTCCTCGAAGTTGCAAAAAAAAAACAATAATTTTAACCAATCGTATTACGTATGCCGTGTCTACTAAATGTTTATATTGATTGTGAAAATAATTTTTGACCAGTCGGCATACGTTTTTACTGGGGCCAAATATTTTTTTTCAATGATGGCGTTTGTAAAAAAAAACCTTGTTTTAAATCAATCGTATCGTGTATGCCTTTGAAGCCATGGTTAATTCCGATTTTTATATGTTATATATTTTAACGGCATACATATTTTCGAGACCTTGTCCAAAGGCATACGTTTTAAAACTGTAAAAAATGTATCCATAATAAACCAATCGTATCGTGTATGCCCTTTTGGATTTAACTTCGTAATTATTATTTCTTATCAAATTTAAAAGGGCATACAAATTGTGCGGGACAATAACGAGAATCAACATTTTTTTAAAAAGGAGATGTGTTTGGAATTTTTTTTTTCAATCGAATCAAGTATGCCACGAAATACTTATCATTAACTTCAATGGATCACAGTTACTCTATTTATTAAATAGAGTCAAATTTATGCCCTTTGCAATTTTTCTGCAAAATTATGCTATTCGGCCAAATTTTATGAAGGCATACGGATTCACGTTAGCCGTTATGCGATTGGGACGATGACATAACTCGCTTAATTTTGATACTAGGAGCTTCCATAAAAAAATAAATATTTTTTCAAACACTTCAAAAAAATTTCTATGAGTTTTCCCCGAAAAATTCATTGTTTTTAGGTTTTCGTACCCGAAGGGTGCTCAACGGGACCCTATTACTAAGCCTCCGCTGTCAGTCCGTCTGTCTGTCAGCGGGTTGTATCTCAAAAACCGTAATAGGTAGAGAGTTGAAATTTTCACAGAGTGTGTATTTCTATTGCCGCTAGAACAACAAATAATTAAAAACCCTCCAAAACTCCCAAACGAGAAGCAAACTAAGTTTTTTGCTTATAATTCGCTCAATTTAAATCAGTTCGTTTTAAACGAAAGAGGAGAAAATTTTACATAGATTTTGTATAATAGAATTCGTCGAAACACTTTTTTTATACAGCTTTATATAGAAAACAAGCTCTATAAATTCAATTTTGTCTAATACATAGCATACACGAATCGTCTGTCTTCGTTTGTTGCATACTGTACCATGGGAATTTAAAAACAGCGTATGTTCTGTCTTAAAATAAAAATACTGCATTTGTTAAAAAACGAATGTCATTTCAAATATTAGTCAGTCTTTTGACATTAGTATTTTGTGAAATGCAACGCCTTCTGAGTTAACGATTTGAATAACTAATTAATTATTAGAACATACTTTGACAGATGAAAATGTCAGTTTTGACATTTTTTACCGTTCCAACATCATGGATGAGCGGAATGAAACCAAATTTTGGGAGGATGTTTGATATACAAATATGAAGAGGCCTATTGTTTTTGAGAGACGTCGGTGCAAGCGCATAAGAAATATATATTATAATGTTGTTTTTATAAGATAATAGTATAGGTTTTCATTGATAACTTTAAAATAGAGGGTAAGTAGAACCTACAGCCAAATTTTGGTGCTAATCGGTGCTGTTTGGTAGAATTTCCAGGTTTGGCAGTTTTTTCTGTGCATTGACTGGGCTATTACGCGTTTTTGCCCCACGGAAATTGTATGCCCTTTTGAATTTGATGAAAAAAGTATGATTACTAGTAAAATCCAGAAGGGCATACGCGATACGATTGAAAAAAATTCATATCAAAATTTGCAACTTCTCTGGTTCCTCCAACCACCGGACCCCAAAATTATTGTATGCCAGCTTGTATTTCTTTGTTTTACAATGAAAACAGTGTTTTGCAACAATTTTCAATAACGATACGATTGATTTAAAACAAGGTTTTTTTTTACAAACGCCATCATTGAAAAAAAATATTTGGCCCCAGTAAAAACGTATGCCGACTGGTCAAAAATTATTTTCACAATCAATATAAACATTTAGTAGACACGGCATACGTAATACGATTGGTTAAAATTATTGTTTTTTTTTGCAACTTCGAGGACTGAGTTCAGCCACAAGGCCCCGACCTAAACGTATGCCGATGCTTCTCTGGATTTGTTTTTTTATAAATTACATCAAGGCATGAATGGCATACGCGATACGATTGATTAAAAATTCAATTTTTTTTTGCAATTTCAGATGACATTGCACGCTACATGTCCCGCCCACACGATCTCGCTTAGATCCATTTTTTAGTTAAACCTACTTTATAATCATCAACTTGAAGGGCATACGCGATACGATTGGTTGATAAAATCTGTCACGAGCTGCCGGTCTATAAGTATATTATGTGAACTTTTGTTGTTTTTTGACAAAATAAAAAATTTAACCTCCTAATATTACTACAGTCATTTGGTAGTTTTACCTGGAAAGTTTTCCGGGAGTTTTGAAAATTGGTAATTTTACAGATTTTGAGGTGCTCTTTTCGAATTTCGACTTTGCCACCTCATATTTTTGCCGCTCGCGCCGCCATATTGGAAAAATGGCGCCTAAAAGCAGTTTTTTGACAATATCTCCTTTCCGACTCATTTTACGATAAAAATAGTTATATACAAAATGAAACTAGAGACAATTGCCTACAATTCATGTATCTACCTTTTTTTCATAAAGTCAATAGTTTTGGCGTACGAGCGCCGCAAAATGTACTCCAACGCGCGCTTTGGTCATTACTCATTATTCATGCAACCTGTGGCATTTAATTTCGACTCATTATATTTGTGAGTTATAAAATTAATGTAAATCTAAACTATACTGACTATAGATATTATATTATACTATAATATCCGGAAGATTCAGCGAACCGTAGTACTAAATATGCGGAGCGATCCCGACGATCCCGAAAAACTGCTTCTGTAGACATACTTTTTGACGAGACAATGATTCCAACTGTGTCACAAAATAAATTCCTGGGCAATGATGCAAACAAGAATCGTCTTATTGGAATGTTGAAGACAAAATTTGAAGCTGAAAACTTCATGGTCAAACAAGCCACGGAAGATGCAGATGCGCTAATAATCAATACTGCAATAAGCGTTTTATCAGTATTTGAATTCGTAATAGTTGTCGGCGAAGATGTAGATCTTCTTATTTTTTTGACGGCTCTTTCTAGGCGCTCAAACATATATTTTCTCAAACCAGGGAAAGGAAAAAATTTCTCAACAATTAATATATTCTACTAAAAGTATTATAGATAAAGCAGCCGCAGATCATATTTTATTCTTGCATGCCTTCAGTGGCTGCGATACAACATCAGCATTATTTCATCAAGGAAAAATGAAATTTATTAATGTGCTCCGAAAAAATCCAGATTTAAACAAGATTATTCAGGTATTTAAAAATCCAAAGGCGGATCCAGAGATCATTGCTAAAGCTGGAGAACGCTTTCTTCTTGAATTATACAGCTACAGTAATTCGAAAAGTAAAAAAAATATATCTTTAAACAACTATAGATATGCATGCTTCACAACATCAGCATATAAAAGCAAATTTAATATTGCGTCGCTACCACCAACAGAAGCAGCAGCACGACAACATTCGTTCCGAACTTACTACCAGGAATTCAGCAGTGGTATGGGAATGAACAAAATGCAGAGCAATGGGGGTGGGAAAAAAACAAGAATGGGCTAATTCCCGTCATCACACTCGAGCCTCCAGCTCCAGAAAGCTTGTTTAACTCATTTCTTGCAAATGCAAAAAAGGATGTCAGAAAGCTTGTGGATGCAGAAAGGCGGTACCTATGGTAAATCGCAAGTTCCATCACCAGATAGCGATGATGAAGAAGAAACGGAGACTATAATTGAGCAAACATATGATCAAATCGAGAACGAAGAGGACTGCGATGAAATTGATACTCCCATCGCGGATGATCTAGATGAAATACCGATCTGTGAAGTTTCGATTGGTACTACAGGCGATGAATTTGCAATACCTGGTCCATCGAGAACAATAAGGCGAAGGAGAATACGCTAAATTTTAGCACATTAAATTGCATGTGGATTAGGCCTATCGGGGATACCACATTAAAAAAACGCGCCACTTACTCTACCTCAAGGTGGTGTAGAAATGAGTTTTTTTGGCCAAAATGCGCGTTGGAGTACACTTTGCGGCGCTCGCACGCCAAAACTATTGACTTTGTAAAAAAAAGGTAGATACATGAATTGTAGGCAATTGTCTCTAGTTTCATTTTGTATATAACTGTTTTTATCGTAAAATGAGTCGGAAAGGAGATATTGTCAAAAAACTGCTTTTAGGCGCCATTTTTCCAATATGGCGACGCGAGCGGCAAAAATACGAGGTGGCAAAGTCGAAATTCGGAAAGAGCACCTCAAAATCTATAAAATTACCAATTTTCAAAACTCCCGGAAAACTTTCCAGGTAACCACTATATTTCTCACCAAATGACTGTATTATATATCCTTTAACAATATTTTTTTTCTTAATTTCAATACTATCAATTTACCAAATAAAATTCACCCTTCACTAAGTAAATCCATATCTACAAACTTATGTTTTTACAAAGTCCAGTCGTGTCGGGCCGATTTTAATAACATTTTGGCAGCACATTTTCTTCTTTACTAATGGGTTAAATTTCAATTTTGAAATGATTCGGAGAATTTTTCCGGTATTTTTGGGTCCAAAACTATTTTTCAACCCATAAAACCCACTCTTAAAGTGGCCTGATTGGGCCCATTTTAAATAAGCTTTGTGCGGTGATGGATTTTAATATGTAGTCCAAATTGAAAAAAATTTGAAAAGAAGTTTGACCCTGCAGACCATCCCTGTAACTTCCCGCTATTTTCGAGTTCAAAACGCTCAAAAATATATAAAATATAGCAAGAAGTTTATTTTTTAGCTCTTCGAGCCCAAAAAAAAAAACTCTTTGTTACGAAATTTTCGTTCACGGTATCTCATGAACAAATGAACCGATTTTGAGGCGATTTGCGGCAGTCGACGCGATTTTTTAATCTAAAAAAGTAATTTTTTACAGAACAATCGATCTTACAGGATTTTTACGGGTAATTTAGAAAAAACACTTTTACTAATTTTTCGTTCACAAATTAGCCGATTTTGATGCGGTTTGCGGCGATGGACGCAGTTTTTTTAACCTAAGAAAGTAAATTATTACAAAAAATCGATTTAATAAGAATTTTACGAGTAATTTTAAAAAATTACTTTTTTCCTAATTTTTCGTTCACGTTATCACATGAACAAATGAACCAATTTTGATCTGGTTTGCGGCGATCGACGCAATTTTTTTAGCCTAAGAAAGTAATTTATTACAAAAAAATAGATCTGATAACAATTTTTTGTTCACGGTATCTCGTGAACAAATGAACCGATTTTGATGCGGTTTGCGGAAATCGACGCAGTTTGTTAAGGAGAAGAGCTGATTAGATTTTGGAATTAATCGGTTTAGTAGTTTAGAAAATATTTTACAAAAACAAATTTTTAAAAATTTTTGAAACTTGTTTCTTTAAGATTTCTCAAAATTTTTTGGGCCGAATCATTTCAAATTTTCAGGAAGTCTAAGTTCACCAAGATCACGTCAGATGCCGCAAACCGCGTTTCAGTCGGACACTCCGTTCAAAAGATATAAAAGGTTTACATACAAACATACACACACACACACACACCCCCACACACACACACACAGCCCTACGGACATCATCGCCAAAATAGTTTCAGTAGCTTCCTAGGACCTCAAAACGTCGAGATCTGGCGAAAACTCGATTTTCGAAAATCGGGGTGAAACCAATAACTTTCGGATTTTTGAAAAATATATTTTTTTTTTATTTTTATAGCGGGAAGTTAAAAAAATTGTTAGGGTATTGATAACCGGGCCACTAATAAACTTCACCAATGTAGATAACGACTATTACGACTGTATTTTTATGCATGATTCGGCATCACGGCACAAAGCCAGGATTCCAATAGAATACAAATACAAATAAAAAATACATAAGAGACCTACAACCAATCATTTGTTTGAGAAATTCAGTTAAACTATAAAACGCAAAAATCTGAGTACTGTTCCTAATAATATGACCACCCACTGTAGGTAGTAATTATGTTAAATGGATATGCGTATGTGTACCGCTAATTAGAAATGTCAAGGCAAATCCTATCTCGCATTGGCATCAGTAAAAATTGCAATGCCCACGGCGGCATAATCTACCCGTACAAAACGTACCAGCGATTAGCAACAGTCAATGAGAGACCGTAATTTATTGCCCATTGCTAATCAATGGTAGATTCTGCCTAAATGCAGGCAGGATAGCCCCAATAAAAAAATAAAAAAAAAAAAAAAAAACAACACCACATAGTATTCCAGTTTCCAATCAAGGACACATAATCGCAAGCAGCCACTCCTGGAAAGTCTAGACCAGAAGACTTAGACAGGATTCTGGCAACTAAAATCCACCAAGACAATAGTGTAAGTGCCTTATGGAAAATACACTAATAATTAATTGAGATCCAACCATACACATACCAATAAACGAAAGACCTAACATCCCATTCATAAAACACGATTTGTTCACAATCATATATAGATAGATAGATAGTTATTTATTTGTGGAGCATAAAAAATAATATAAATACGTCATATAAACGAAACACGAAGAACATAGAGTAAAAATGATATTAATAGTTACATTAAGATTTAAAATTGATATTAATCAATCCGCAATGTATACCTATGAACTGGTACTATACTCAAGCTTATTATAAAGACATAACTGAGAAAAATAATTCCTTACCTGTTTTTTGAAAGTATTTAAATTTTAGATTTGTTTTAGATTTTCTGGTAACAAATTGAAATATTGTTCCCCTTTACATAATGGACTGTTGCTGTACCTTGTACTGTTATATTTATTAATATGAATGTAATTGTTATTAATATGAATGTAATTGTTATTCCTTGTATTATAATTGTGGATATCATTATTGAAATTAACTTCGTGTATATTTTGCTTGATATATACTACCAGTTCATAGGCATAAATTGCATAAAAAGTAAGTATTTTGTAATATTTTAGTCGGAAAATAATTCGAGTTAGTCTTTTTTGTATTATAAAAATTCTGTAGCACTCATGTGAATGACCCCACACAATTATATTATTATAGCATATTTTATGCCGCTGTGTGCAAAAGCATAGTATACATTCAACAGCACTTGACAGTCAAAGGTATTATAGTGCATTCTGTGAGTCGGAAAAAAGCTCGAAAAAGACAAATATTTTAAGCAGCTACCAAACCACCTCTCCGCCCCGTTTTCGAGGCGTTGGTTAAAATTCGACCCCACCCCCCAAACGGCCAAAAACCACCCCCAAAATGAGAGAATCGCGAATTCTGCGTCTTGCACCGACAAAATATGTTTTCCCCGCCGTTTTCGAGGATGCTGAACACGATGACGATACCAAAAATTATTTTCTACCTAATCCTACCCCCCCCTCCCCAAACGGTCAAAATGTTTTTTTCGTGTAACTAAGAAAACCCGCGTCATCTTCCGTTTTTGAGGATGTTGAGCTCAATCACCATTGTGCTACATCTTTACACCGACTTGGCCACACCCTCCAACGGCCAACAACCACCCTATACGGGGTGAAAAAATTTGTTTCTTGACAAAGATGAAGACCCGCGATCTTGACCGTTCTTGAGGATGTTACGCAAGAAGAAAATAACTTAAACCACCGTCATCAGCATCCTCGAAAACGGGGGTGGGAGGTGGTTTGGTATAGCTGCTTAAAATATTTGTATATTTTCCCGACTCACAGAATGCACTATTACGCAATTGTAATACCTAAGTATAGCCAGATTGACCCGTCGGCAAAAATTTTTTTAATACGTAATCTCCCCAAACTTTGTATATGACTTCATTAGGTCTAGTCTGACACCTATTTCCTCTATGACTTTTCTTGACTTTGGGGCGTTTTCCCCCTAAACTTTCCGAAAGAAGTCGTTTTGACGACATGTAAAAATTTATAGATACTGTTTGTTTTTTTAATTGGATAGCTTAAAAACTTCAACCAAAACGTTAAAATAATGTTCTCTGACAAATAACATGAACCATTTAAAATGTCTGACACCTCGAATATGTCAACCATACTATTTTAAATTTTTTAGTGTTTTTTTAGTACAAATATTAAGAGTACTGTGGTTGAAACGAAAATAAAAAATATAGAATAGTTAGTTCTTACCACAACAGTTTTATTAGCGGATGTACATATCGGAAGCTATGCTCTCATCTTCAGCAAACACTAAACGCATACTTTTTTAATTCTCCGATACTTAGAATGTGTACTCTGGTTAACCAAATTGCGGAAACAAATCCAAACTTTGATTTATTTTTTACTAAATTCCGCCAATTTGTGCAAATGGCTTGCGATTGCCTAAATATTTAAAATTATCTGTATCACTGATATTTTTCTCTTTTAGTATTTATATGTTTTTTTTTTCATGGTATATATATATTTGTTTTGATTGTACTATTTTAATTTTGTTACACGTGTACTTAATGAGTTGCTCTCATAAATGGACTTTTTAGTCTGTGAGAGAAAGGCATTTAAATAAATAATAAATAAATAAAAGCATAGCTCCCGAAATGTACATCCGATAATAAAACTGTTGTGGTAAGAAGTAACTATTTTATATTTTTATTTTTGTTTTTTTAGTGTCTATAATGAAACCGAAAACAACTACAACTTCTGCAATATTTCTTTGATTTTTGTTAATTGTCCAAAAAGGCGTGAACCGATTTTGCTACAATTTATATGGGACCAATTTTGAGACACATTTTATCAAATAAGAAAAAAATAATCGAAATCGGTTTCCAGCCGGCGGATATCGACGGACAGACATACAAAAAAAAATTGGTTGTCTGTAAAGTCGGTTTACGGACGACAGTTTTACGTGATAACGTATTCCGCTCGAATATCATATTTAATAATCACTCACAGGGTCAGGCGGAACGTTGCACTTTTTCGTGCATGCAGCCGGTGTTTCATCTTTTTATAGTGACGTGATTCATCAATTTATAAGACGTTATCACGTCAAAAAAAATGCAATCGGATAGAGAACTTTCTCCTTTTTTGAAGTAGTTAAAAACAAATATTTCATCTTTGTGCAATTAATTATGGCATTATATAATAGTAATTGAAAATCGATCAGATGCGGCTTAAGGCTTATATTTTTATAATTTATAAGTATTAAAATAAACAAACTGTGGTGTTCAATATATGTCTTATAGAACCCGTTAATAATTATTTTTGATCATAACATTATGTTTTTGTGTATCGGAAAGCTCCAATAGGCGAACTAATTGAGACTCGAATTCACCTTGCATTTACACTTAATTATTACACAGAATATTCCGCAATTGTATTAATTATAACATTCAGGAGAATAATTCAATAGATAGGTACATAAACAAGAACATAACCTTACTTTTCTTCGGGTTCGGACTATGAAGAGTAAGGAGAATCGTCTCTGTGTATGGCTCCTTACCTTCTACCCTCCATAGCTCGGACGTTGATTGATTGAAACAAGCAGAACTAGTACTGTCCGTTCAGAAATAGACAGAACTACTTTTGTCCAACTGGAAATGAGTTACCTGTTAATAAGTTCAAAGTTAAATAAAAATTGTAACTGATTGGAAGTAGTCATTACTCCCTAGAGGATTTTATATCAATGTAATATTTTTTCTTTGACTGGTTCTACGCTGTATATGGCATGAAATAAAAAACTTATTACTATTATGAGAAGGAAGAATGTTGTATCCTGTACAAGCACCCTGAACTTCAGGTTCATTACCGTGGCACAAGGTATATTTGCGGAGAACTAGGTGATTCCAGGAAGTTTGGGTTGTGCGCACGGAGTACACGAGCGACCCAATAAGCACGGCCTTTTGTATGTAGATAAACTGACAGCATTGCGATGACAATGTCGGAATAGCTTTTATATTTGCCAACAGCGATGGTTTGATATCTTTAAGAACACCAATTATAAGGACAATTAATTTAACAGAATACTTTAGTTACTACTTCCTGAACTCAAAAAAGTCCGCTTCTCAATCTCCTTCGTAGCTATGCTTGTTTCAGTATTGAGAACTCGTTAACATACCTATATATAACTTATGAAGAAGAACTATATCAGGCTGTGCAGCTGAAAGTTGCCTGGTACCACTGAATGAACAGTTCCAGAAAATTTTACATAATTCATTCTCCATAAATGACTCAATATCGTCGGGAACATGACAGAACGGGAATTTCATTATTATTATTAATCTTATTTTATTTTGGATTCGACGTAAGCGGTTTTGTCTTACGACCTTACGCAGATATACTTATATAGGTTCTGATATAATGTTCTGTATATAAAACCATATTTTGACTTTTATGTTATAGGGTAAAGATGTCGGGTATCGACTACTCACCTGTCATCGACCACTTTCATATATTTTGTAGTCGACACAACTTATTGTTATGTAAGTAAATGTCTATATAGTACAAGCCCGATTTGGCTTGATCTTCACCCATATAGTTTTCTAATGAAATTTGATAATATAATGTATTAATAAAAACAAATTTATTTGGTTGCCATTTAATTTCTTTGCACAACTCTTTTTAATAAAAAATTAAAGTTGTTAATTTTATTTCTGAAATGTTATTATCGAGTTTTCAGAAAAATTTATTACTAATCGAAAGCAAAATATGTATATAAAATGCCAAACTTTGGTCGACATTTTGATTCCTGGCATAAAACCAGGTGGACCTTCGAATTAGTATTTTGCAATTATAGGGTTTTCTATATTATAGTAAGTGCGTCATAATATATGGACTGGTTCTATAAGGTACTCAAATAAAACTCTGAATTTTAAATTGTAATCAGCCTTATTTATTTTAAACAGTTCGATAATTATTTGGTATCAAAAATAATTAATAAAATTCTTTAAAAACTTCAAAATCTTAGAAATAATTAAAATTTTCTAAAATATGTCATTTTTATGAGCTTGCAAAATGTGAACATAATATGGACCACATGGTTTAAAATATACATTTCTTGGTCAATATTGTTGCTCAGAAAATTATGAAAACTATAGGATGTTACAACTTAATATGAATAAGTGTAAAATAACACTTTCACATCGAGTACTATTTGTTGAAGTGATGAGCTTACTCAGTTACCTAAAAAAATTATATCGCGAGTTGACGAAAACGAAAAATGGCTCCCGTGAATATATGCCAGCGAACTGCCTTACTGTAAGCGACTTGCAAGCCGTGGGTGGGGTGAGACTTAGCGAGTGAAAACAAAAAATGTTGAAGTAACTCGGATGCGAGCTACTGTCTAACTCGCACGAGCGAGTTACTCGTAAGTGACGTCCAAACAGTGCGAGTTACTGCAGTGCAGCTACTCGGCAGGCTGACTCGTACGCTAGCTCGCACTGTGTAAACTAGCCATTAGTGTGCACTGCTCGTCAACTCGATGCAACGAACGTTCTTTGAGAAACGTCAGTGGTCCATATTAGAGAACCGGTCCATATATGGCGCACTTACCCTATATATGAAAATGTAGATAATTTTATTGCCAGCACGTGGAACATATTATGTAACCTTGGCAACGAATAACTTAATACTAAATAAATACAATAAAAATAACAACTTTAATTTTTATTAAAAATAGCTGTGCTTAGAAATTGAATGACAACCAAATCAATTTTTCTTTATTAATACATTATATTTTCAAATTTCATTAGAAAATTCGATGGGTGAAGATCGAGCCAAATCGGGATCTACACTAATATATCGGTTAATCACAGAAGCTACTGAATGGATTTTGATGAAACCTTTTTATTCCTGAGATTCCCCTTTAAAACACCGGCAACGTCCGGGTGAAAATTGGATTAAATTCGCAATACGTGAGCAGATTTGAACGTGGTTTTCGTTGCATTTGGCAATTTATTTCTTGAGAAAGGATTACGTCTATACTAGCTGCCCGGCTCGGTTTTGCCCGGGTGTAAATTGAATTGATTCCAAGTATATGTCAAAAGTGATGTCAAATTATAATTAATCGTAGGAGATTGAGATGAAACAATATTATATAGCTTTTTCCCACAGCAATTTAATTTTGCCAATATAATTGGACAATCAAACGAGTTCGATTGTAATTATACGAAGCGTCTCGTTCGAAGATGATAACTTGTAGTAATGCTTGTCATTGCTAAGATTTCACACTTTTTAGATTATATAATTTATAAATTTTTCTGGCTGTGGTGTTTGCCAGTTGCGTCATTTACATTTATATTTTTAGCGCTCTTTGAGTTGAGTTTTCGCGATAAGATGATCTTAGGTCATATTTTAACGGGTGTTTGTATAAGTATGGGGAGGGAAATTGATCATCTTCGAACGAGACGCTTCGTATAATTACGATCGAACTTCGCCCGCCTTCGGCGGGCTCGTTTGATCGTTCTATTATATTCGCCTCGTTCTCGATGATAACTTGTAGACTTTTAGAGTAATTAGGAAACTCACTTACATGTAACTATAAAGTTTTGTACTACATTACATAGTTATTACAGATTTTTCAAAGGTATCTCTATTTTTTTGAATCGGTCGATTGCAGAATTTTGCAAATGTCTGTGACCAACCCGCAGTATATCTGATAGTGCATAGAGATATTAGACTAGAGCACGCGAGTGAGCCGTTAAAGTGTCTGCAATTCGGAGAGAGTTCCTTATCTCTATGCCCTATGGTAACTAATGATACAAAACAATGCTGATTTGAGTAAACAAATATCTGATTTTCTGGGTTTTCTTCAGCGTTCTCTCTCTTAAACGAGGACACTTTCACTTATGGCAAACATACGAACTAGCGTACTCTAGTTACTTATATCTCTATGTGATAGTATCCACATCAATTCCGTTTCTGATAGCTACGGATAGTGCTGCATATTTTGTGCTGTACATTGTTCAGTATCAATGCCTGCCTTGTTAGCAAGGATTTACTCCAGTGGCTTATTGTCTGAGCGGTTACATTTTTGTATGGTTTAATACTTGATATGAATTAGGTATTATTTTGATCGCTTCTCAGATCTTTTGTCACTTTTAGGTAATCTATTTTAGCTGTAGCGACATAAAAAAGTGGTATAAGTACTGGCTGATTTTTTGCTGGGGTCAAGTTGACGAAAACAATTATTTGCAGGATAATCATGGACCCACACATATTTATATAGAGACTCTTTGTAAATTACTGACAAAGAGAACAGTAATTTGTGAACCACTTTTTCAACTACAACTACTGAAGTAGATAAAACAGCATTCGCCTGTAAACCATTTTATTGATAGATACGGGCAAACTGTCATGGCGTGGAATATGAAATCATTTGTCATTCATTGTTATTACCATTGCAATAAGGTTATTTTTCGAATTTTGCGGATATATGTTGCCGATTCAAAATTAATATTTTTTTTATGTTTAGTAATCTTTTAATCCCTTCCTAGGCTAGAAGGTAAAAACATTAAAAAGTGCATTATTCGGGCACAGGCGAGATTATTGTTGGAATCGCTTCGTTTTAGGGTGTGGTTCAACCCCCTAAGTTTGCTTACAAATTGTTGGTGTGCTTGATTTTATAATAAATTGACAATTAGTGACGAAAATGTGCTTTTTTTTCTCTATTTCCATTGATATCTCTGTTCCTCTTGACTTTTAGTATAGCATATTATGCATTGAGAAAGTTGGTCGTTATGAAATTTCCTAAAAAATGAGCACTGACAGAGGTCGCTAAGTGCAATTGTTAACTTGCAAATAGCCCCGCAAGTTAAAATACACGTTTTTTCACTATTTTTTTAATAAAAAGTGACCGCACATAGATGGCTGAAAATTTTCAAAAATGATGTCTATGTTGACCCAAACATGCATGAATAATTTTAGCGTTATCGGTCAGCTACTTCTCGAGTAATTAACGAACACTTATTTTTTTGTTTCCTTAATTGCAAATTGCGCCATTTTTTCACAAACGGGTTTCGCTGGTCGGACCAAGCCAGAAAAATCACAAATCCATTCAACTTTAGTATCCCGTTGGAATTTTTGGAAAAAATTAATTCTAACCGATTTTATAACGATTTCTTTAGCGATACCAATTTTAGACAAACGTATAAAACCATATAACTTTTCCAATATTCAATCGTTATAAAATCGGTTAGAATTAATTTTATCCAAAAATTACAACTGGATACATAGGGGGTTGAACTACACCCTAAAACGAAGCGATTCAAACAATAATCTCGCCTGTCCCCGAAAAATACACCCAAAACTCCTCACCGTCTTGCCTATCCCCTTATCTTAGCTATGGTCTGAACACAATTACATATGTGCGCCTTTGTTGTCCGAGGTCACTCTTAAGAAGTTTAGCTTCAACGTTTTGTTCATAAGTCTGTAACCAGGAGACCTAGCTTCCTATATGCTTGCTGTGTTTCGAGATGGACCGTTTTCTAGCGCACGCGAGATGGCGCTGTTATCACTACCTGCGAAAATTTCAGTTCTTTCCACCTGTTTTTGTCATAGTTACCAAAGTTGTTTAATTTCACAGACACTACACACATGTAAGCTATGAACGTGAGTCCGTTACCCAGTAGCTAACGCCATATTTTTTTGTTATTAACGAGTAAAAATGTTTAATCCATTAAATAACTGAAATAGGACATTTTATGTCCATATGCAATTTTTTCTTAAAATTACATGAGCTTTTACCTGTCAAAGTTTGTCAATGAATAAATAAATCACTCTTCTACTTTTATTTCTAAAACACTTTTCCAAATATCATCATTTCGGTCGAATTTCGACGGGATCAGCTTATGATTATTATTACAGTGGCGTCTCTTTAAGTCAAACCTCGATAAGTCAAAAACCTCTAAAACTCTAAAGTTCCAAAGCCTCCATTACTCGAAATCTCAACCCTCTATTGATCGAAATAATCAGAGAGTCCCTACAAGCCATTTCAGTACATATTTTCACTCCATAACCCCCCCCCCCCCAAAAAAAAAATAAAAATAAATTAGACCTCTGTATCTCAAACATAACAACTCAAAATTAGTTAGACTGAATCTTTACCTCTCCAAGTCGAATATGTCCTTATAAAATCCACCTAAGGCGAAAACTCTATAACTTGAATTTTTTGGTGTCTTCCTTGAAGTTTGATTTGATATATTCTGTTAATTATAAGTATCAAATTAATCGACAGTAGAATAGAGATAGTGTAGTCGGGAACCATGAATCAGTTCCTTTACCCTACCTCTCTGAACATATTATTTCTGTCGGATTCCTTATAGACATTCGCACCGAATTCTAGTGCTTGCCTTCGTACTATTAAAAATGTGTAGCAGGTAGGTTAAATCTCATGGGAAATACATGCTCGGAAGTCAGTAGATACATGATAGATGGTATGAATATCGAATGTGCAGTTTGCTCTTAGCTTTCAGGTTTACATTTGGGAACTGAATCGTCTGAAACCGCCTATATACACATTTAATTGACTTTATTACGTTCCTTACATATAGGGCACTTATTTCGGAACTCGTTTGACATTTGTCGTATGTCTCTACACGACAATTATCACATTCGTTTATTTCTCGCTTGTCTTCCATTAAACCAATTCTGAAATTCTTGTTTTATATCTTAGGATTGCTATACGTCCTCTTTTTTAAGACATCAAGTCGATTTTTACTAATTTGTTTTTACCCTACGGTGTAAGGAAATTCTTAAATAATTGACATTACAGAAAACGAGATGAAAAATAGTTATTCATTTATCGTTATTATAGTAAATTTTTCTTGCCTTTCGTTGGCGTCTGGAGTGAAAAAGAAAATCCCTGCCAATTGGGCGACGGGACCATTCTAACTTGAAAATATTGACATTTGACATTATAATAAAGAAAATAAAATTTATATTAATGCGTACAGTGACGCGAGTAACGGCTAGTATTAAATATTATGGTATTTACTATACGTTTGCATGGTTATCACGTCATGTAAAAATTAATTAACGTACCTAATAGTACAGGGAATAAAGACTATTGACTGTGGAAAAATTAGGGGAAAGCTGGATTTTTGCATGAACCTTCCTTTCGTGATTCTAAACAATATACTAAAAGTCCCCACGGATACATGTGCCGCTGAAAATTTTACGCGGGAAGAAAGGTTACAAAAACGATCTTTAGCAAAAATCATCATCATTACATAGTATAAAATAAAGTCGCCGTTTCTCTCTGTCTGTTTCTCTGCGGACTTCTTCTAAACCTTGCAACGGATTTTTAAAAGGTTTTCACTAATAGAAAGATGGATTAACGAGGAAGGTTTGCATATATAATTTGCAAATATTTTGTGGAAAATATGGCTGAACTATGACGTTGTTTTGTCATCACTATACAG
This sequence comes from Xanthostigma xanthostigma, assembly GCA_963575645.1. Taxonomy (NCBI): domain Eukaryota; kingdom Metazoa; phylum Arthropoda; class Insecta; order Raphidioptera; family Raphidiidae; genus Xanthostigma; species Xanthostigma xanthostigma. The sequence goes on from OY754464.1 coordinate 48,033,138, forward strand.
TAATAAAACCAAACCTCTGTCTGTTTTCCGCTTACTTCTTCTAAACCACGCAACGGATTTTGAAGAGGTTTTCATTAATAGAAAGAGGGATAAACGAAGAAGATTTGTACGTATAATTTGTAAAATATATTTTGTACAAAATATAGCTGATCTATGACGGTGTTTTGTCAAAAATCACTATCACTACGTCTATATAACATATTGTAACAAAACTGTTCTAGTTCGTGGTGGAAAATATTTATTTATAATAGTGAAACGTTAACAAAACAAATAAACAAACAAACAAAAAGCACTTCTCTATAACGTAACAGAAACAAAACAACAAATTCTAACTAATAAAATAAAAGAATAAGTAAAAAAGAATACAAAGTCACTTTATGTACACTAAACACTATATGGCTATATACAAGAGATTATTTATGTTAAACTAGATTTGTAAAATTGAAATCAATGGTCTATTAATCACTCCGCACTATTTATTTCGCGCACTGTTTATTTACATAGTTCATTTATCTATTTATCTAAGCAGTTACGTCAGTACTGTTCACGGTACTGACTGTCAATTTATGTCACAACTATTTGTCGATTGTTAACTCGATGAAGCAGAATGTATGACTGTCCGTCCACTGAGCTATCGCGGTAGGATATATATGCGCTGGATAGTTCTTTCGTTTTCTTGCATTTCTTTTGTCTGGAATTTGGCAACAAAGCCTTTTTTACCTACGCATATTGTTATTGTTTGAACAATAAAGCCGATTGTTCTCCCACAACAATCCGTGTGTCATTGTTAGAATAACAATCCGATTTTTGCCCCATAACAAACTGTGTATCATTGTTAGGACAACAAGGCGATTGTTGTCCCACAACAATCTGTGTGTCATTGTTAGAATGACGAGCCGTTTGTTGTCTCACGAAATTCTTTGTCGTCGCCTGCTGGGGGTCTCTGTTACAATATATAGTTATATAAAAATCAACTGCCGACCGATTCGAATATTTTTTTATATTTCGTTCGCCTCAATACAGGGTTGGGTTAGTAAAAAAAAATTGAATAAAAATCCAAAGGAACAGTCGAAATCTCGAAGAAATCTAATTTTTTTTTGTATATGTTCATGATAGTCCGAATAAAATTTATAGGGAAAGAAAAATGGAAAAGTGACTCGGAAGTCGGAATAATATGGCGGAGCCGAAGGCTTCACTACTGCTGTCGCTGCCGAGCGGGGCGTATGATAATTTTAGTCTTGTGGAAAAAAGTATTACTATATTTTTGTAAGCAATTTTCTAAGCTACAAAGATAACCACTATTTTTGCTATAAAAGTCACCGTTAACGATATTTTCTCGAAAATCCGTTTTTTGTAAATTTTTAGCGGCACTCGTATCGGTGGGGACTTTTGGGATATTGTTTAGAACCACAAAAGGAAGGTTCATGCAAAAATTCAGCTTTCGCCTAATTTTTGAAGTTTGACTTATTTTTTGTCTTTATTCCCAGGACCATAATGGCGTTTTCGGCATCGAGAACGGCCCCGGGGCAGGGCAGGAAAATCAACGCATGCGCAAAAGAGATATATGCGTCTATAACGTTGTTTTTTATATAATAATGTTATACTTTTCATAACGGTTTATTATTCTATTTATTTTTATAAAAAATCTTTGTAAAACATTTTTTCCCTAAGTTTTATAGTTTCGGAAATATTTTGAAAATAAAAAAAAATCAACTGTTCTTTTGTTCTCTAGATCTGAAATTAGTTAAGCATGCTTTGATCAATTTTTACACGACGTCACATATTATGCAGGTAGCCATGTCAACGAATAGCAAATATATCTAATACTAGCCATTATTCACACGACATCAAAAATTTTATTTCTTCTATAATGTATATGCTGTATCGAATAAAAATTAACATTCCGATGTTAAAGGCAATGAAACACTGTTTTTTAATATAATCATTTTAACCATAAATTATTATTAATTTGATTATTTAAATGCTGTTTTTTAAAATTATACTGTTAAAATTTTATAAAATAGGCACGCTTGTCTGTACATAGATATATTTATATTTTTTAAGTCTCGATAATTATTTGATTTTATTTGTTCATTTTATCTAAAAAATTCGTGCAGCTGTGTCAATAATAAATGATAATAATGAATGAACATTATTTGTTTTTGAAATACATATTATTTTCAATACAACGTTTTTAAAGTCATTAGTAAACTATAATATAATTTAAATATCGGACTTATCTGCACAAATTGAATTTAGGTAGGTACTTTAAATGCATTAAAATATTATTTGATAATTTTTATTTTTTAATTGATCAAACTTTGCCAGATTCGTAATCTATACTTGATAAAACTCTAACACTGACTGACTGACACAATGCAGAGCCTAAACCGGTGGGTCTAGAAGCATGACATTTATGTAACTTAGGTGAGCACCAGGAAAGAATTTATCCTCAAAGGAGGATATCAACTCAATAAAACTTTAGCACTAACTGACTGACGGATAACGCACAGCCTAAACCGGTGGATCTAGAAACATGAAATAATACTCAGGAATTCTTTATATAAAATGCCGGTGAGCACTAAGAAAGAATTTTTGAAAATTCATAAATAGTCAACTGCATTATAGTGAGCCGAATACAATAGTATAAAACATTGTTTCATCGCGGTCGCGTGCAGAGCTGCGGGTAGCGGCTAGTAAATTGATAACTAGTACACTGTGTTAACCAATCAGATGTAAACAGAACGTTCTAGAACTTTAGGAGTTATTTTCCTGAGGTGGTTCTAAGTTATAGAAAATATGTTACATCCTATTGTTATTTTGTAACAGCTATAAGCAAATGATAATAATAATCGGACGATGAAAGAATGCCCCAAAAACTGTGATTTTTAAACCCGTTTGGTGGTTTTCAAATTTTTGTTTAATTTGTTGTCGAAATGATACTTTATAGTTTGTGATCAAACAATAATTACAAAAAAACTCGGGTCGCAGTGCGAAACCCTGCCGACAATATAGTGTATTTGCTTTTATAAGCAGTGTGGCTCTATTGTATGAACTTAACTTTGTTTTTGGACAAAATAAAAAAAATTACCCCTTAATACACCCCTTAAAACAACATTTTTTTACTTAATTTCAATACTATATACCAATTTAACATCTGTACCAAATTATATACACCCTTCAGTATGTAAATCCATATCAATAAACTTGCGTTTTCATAAAATTTGTAAGTCCGGTTCTGTCAAGCCGATTTTATTAAAATTTTAGCAACACATTTAAATAATTACTAAAGGGTTAAATTTCAAATTTGAAACGATTCTGAGAATTTTTTCGGTATTTTTGGGCCCAAAAACATTTTTCAACCCCTAAATACCCCCCTTAAAATGGCCCGATCGGGCCCATTTTAAATAGGCTTCTTGCGATGATGGATTCAAACATGTGGACCAAATTTCATTTCAATCGATTAAGTCTGTCGAGAGTTATCGTGGTCACACATATATATATATATATATATATATATATAATATATATATATATATATATATATATATATATATATATATATATATATATATATATATATATATATACATATATATATAAACATTTCCAAAAATGGTGCCAAACTTCTTAGAAAGTTATGAAACGTCGAGAAATTTTGGTCCGACCCCTAGGTCCCGCCATCCGACCGACGCCAATAGTGTAAGTGCCTTATGGCAAATACACTAAAAAATGAAGTTTAGCATAAGAAGGGTTTCTGAAGAGATATGCAGGATCAAAGTGATTAAAATTGTTTCACAGAACCCAGTACCTAAGTGCAAATGATAATTAAGCGTTAAAGATATACATTTACAATTTTGAAAATATCACCGAGCGCTGTAGCATAGTGATGAGAGCACTAGACTCGTATTCGGGAGGTACCGGTAGAGCAGATGTGGCTGGGGATTTTTTCCTTCTGCCTCTCGTCGAGAAACGGTAATTTCTGTACCAGCCATCTTGTTGAGGTTTTCCATGGTTTCCATCAATCATTCCAGATAAATATCGAGATGGTTCCTATTTAAGGCCATAACCTGCCGAACTCCTATACTCAAAAAACTGAATTTGAATTTTTCTTGTGATTAATATCTTATCATAATTGCTATTAATTGAAACTAGTAGTACGCGTGGAATGAGATCTATTGGCACGCAAATATATAAGTATTCATCACAAACGTGAAATCTTTATACTACACAATCTCTATGTGAATAGTTACGTAGTTATGAAAAAGAAAAAAATTATAATACATATTATAAGAAATCAAACGACATATTTTGATTATCGGTTACTGTAGATTAAATGAAAAATAAACCAACGGCAAATTGGGAGTTTCAGGTTTGAATCCTGACGGTAACCAGTCGTATTTTAATTTTTCCTTTAATAGCAATGCAACTATTCATAACGAGCTATTTTTGGGATCACTATTTTTCTCGTCTTATTTGTTTTTATTCTGACTTCTAAAGTAAAGTCACAAATAAACGCCATTTTGACAACCGTATCGCCTAGACTAATTAAGTCCAGATTTCCTAAGATAGCGGTACCGTAATATATAGCGGCCCTAATATGACAGTGATGTGACATGATGAAAAAACGTGTGTATAGAAGTAAATGAATGTGATTTTCATAGTAAAGGCAGCACCCATTTATTTCTATTCACACGTTTTTTTATCATGCCATTCGCCGCCATATTATGACTGCTATCTTAGGAAACTTGGGCTTTGCGTTAATCGGATTGGAATTTTCAAAATATTACGCCATGGCCATTCCCATTAGTTTGTTCTAGTTCTTGAGACAAATAGCAAAACAGTTGAAAAAATTTCTGGTAAATCTAATTATATGTATAGCTGTCATCGTGTTTGAATTTGAACATTTACACAATATGTCTTGTGAACACATCTGATTCATTGGTTTTTTTATATATACTAAATACTATTGTTACAATGTTAACTATTTTTGATAATGACGTAAATAATTTTATTCGCATTATTCACTTCACCTTATCAATAAAACACCTGCGCTTGTTATCACTTTCTCTATGTTAATTCAAATACTGAATTTTTTACGCAATTTTTCTATACCATCTGGCTTTTATTATTGTAACACAGAGATTCTCAACATTTTTGAATAGCTAAAATAGGGTGTTTTACACTATGATTTAATTGTGAAATATAAGGTGTGTTTGGTATCGTGCTCCAATGTAACAAGACGTGTTAACACTTTTGGCACTATTACGTTTGTTTTAAAGGAGTGTATGATTAATGTGACCATTTTTTTTTGTCAGAGCGGGACGTCTCCTGCGGAATTACGTTAAAAAAACTTTTTGTTATTTTACGAGTTTTTATTAAGAAAAGAGTAGGTAACACAAAATAAGTAGATTTATTAATAAATTTTTCAAACATCATTATTCACAAATATACCAAATGAACTTATTATTAACAGTATTAAATCGCGTTGGAATATTATAAGCCCACATTGTAACATTCCGTGGAATGAATTAACCATAGCCATTAATTTAATTTTAAATTCCACATATTTTTTATTTGATAATAAATCCTATCAACAAATTGACGGTACTCCTATGGGTTCTCCATTGTCTCCAATTTTTGCTGAATTTGTTATGAGAGATTTAGAAAAGCAATGTTTTGGTAATCTTAATTTTTTACCTATTACATATCATAGATATGTTGACGATATTTTTTGCATTATTCCTAAAGATAAAATAAACTATATGACTTCTATATTTAATAATTTTCATCCCAAAATTAAATTCACACATGAAATTGAAAATAATAATCAAATTAGTTTTCTAGATACACTAATTATTAATAATAACGGTAATGTTGAATTTAACTGGTATAATAAACCAACTAGTTCTGGTAGAGTTTTAAATTTTTATTCTAATCACCCAATAAATCAAAAAATAGCTATGGTTTATAATCTTATTGATAAATCTATTTTAATATCTAAACCAAAATTCCACTTAAACAATTTTAATTTAGTACGTCAAATCCTTCTTGCTAATTCTTATCCTCTTAAATTTATTAATAAATTTTTCAAAATTAGAATTAATAAATTAACCAAAAACCATAATCCACAAAACAATATTAATAATGTCGATTGTCCTTTTATTGTGATTCCTTTTTACAAAAATATTTCTCAGAAATTTAATTCATTTCTTAAAAATTTAAATATAAAAACAGTTTATAATGTAAATAATAAACTAGACAAAATTATTAAAAAGGGAAAGGATAAACTAAACAAATTACAAAAACATAATGTTGTTTACAAAATTAGTTGTGAAGATTGTAATATGAATTATATTGGGCAAACAAAAAGAGCACTTAAAACACGTGTTAAAGAGCATCAAAACAATTATAAACTACTCCCTGATAAACATAATGTCGTAACTAAGCATAAAATTGATTACGACCATAAAATTAATTGGGATAGTGTTAAAATTTTAGATAATGAAAGTAATTATTTTAAAAGAAGTATTTCGGAAATGTTATATATAAAATCTAATAAAAACTCTCTTAATGCTCAATTAGATACGGAAAATTTAAGTAATATTTATGATATTATTTTGAAATAATATTTTGTTTTTTCAAATAATTTTTTCTTTATGGGTACTTTGATATCCATGACTACGGTTTATAAATTTTGTTTGTTATTAATTTTTCATTATTTTTTAATCTTTCAAACTTTCAATTTTACGTACAATCGATTAGTTAATAAATAACTTAATATTAATTATTTTTTATATTTTTTAGATATTTCTGAAGAAGATCCAAATCCGGATCGAAACGTCATCTTATGTTATATTGATTTGTAATTTTATCATTTTTTGTCAATATATCGTTCGGTCTGAGAAAAATTGGTCGACAATTTTATTTACTTGAATAAGTAGATTGTATTACTTGAGCTAGATAGGTAGATAGCTGAGTTACTAAGCTCTAGTTTTAGCCACCAAATGAATCAAAATCACTTAAATTAATGTCTTTTAGAGCTTAGATATTAGATAAGCATGTAGTATCTGCATGTTAATGTTTGGTTTATGGGATTAGCTCCATGGATCGACAAATGTCAACGTTGTCTTCAACTTTTCTGTATACCACGTTTACTTTTAACTACTGTATAACCCAATAATTCTTATTGGAGAAAGTTAATTCGAATTTGTGTCGTACTCTTTATTTAAAATGTTTGTAAACCGCTGCTTAAATCTTGAGATATCGAAAATATATATATAAATCTGATAGCGGTGTAGTACTTATAATCACAGATTGAGTAAAGCATTTAACGTGTATTTTACTTGCGCTAAAATAACTAAAATGGCTAATCAATTTCTTGTGTTAATAGCAATTCTTGCGCTTTCTTCGTGTGCTATAGCTACAGTTGTTGGATCCTGTAAGTAAATCGATTATTATGATACTAAATTTAAAAAAAAAAAAAACACTTTTCATATAATTTAAATACTTATTATATACAGAGATCACTCCCCAGATCTGTATTTTGATTATTTTTAAAGATAACTCCGCCAAGGTCTATATATTCGTAAATGGGATAAAATTCTTTAGAAATGCAACATTCAACTTTTTAGTGTTCACTTCGCTGTCCGTCCATCTTACATAGCCGATTTTCTCTGAATCTACTTGACTTAAAAATTTAAAATTTGGGGTAAATTGGGAAATGGTAACAATTTTTTTTAAGGGCATCGTGTAGGGTGTCAAACAAAAATTTATTGAAGCACAAATTCAACAATATGTATGATATTTTTTTAATTATCTTAAACATTTTTCGGAAAAAAAACACTTAAAAATTGTTGTCCCCTACCTTTATCACTAAAAAGATTGTTCAGAAAAATTCAATATTTGATTTATGTTTTTATTTCTTTGTAACTGAAGAACCAAAATTTAGCTACAGAACCACCGGGGTCGAGGGGGGGTTTGGCAGGGGGTCTGACAAGACGGACCTCTAATTGTGCAAGCATAGCTTGCACTTGAGCGTTTTTTTTCAAATCTAAGTATAATGTGTTTGTTTGGGGCGGTAGTATTCACTGCAATAAACCCTTCATCTGACAGAAACGTATTATTCGTCTCATTTTTAACATTGGTTGTCGCGGGTTATGTCGTTCACTTTTTATCAATAACAAACTGTTAACTTTTAGATCAATTTTTATTTATGAAGTCTGTAAATTTGTCAAGCAAAACATGCCGATTATCAAAAAACAACAGATATTCACTACCATAACACCCGGCAAAAAATGCATTATATATTGATAATTACCGCCTTCCTTTGCACAATAGGGGGCCGCTATGTACCTGTACAAAATTATACAATAAGTTACCTATAGAAATAAAAAATATTTATAATTATGACAATTTCAGTGTCTTAAAAATTTTTTAATTGAAAAATGAATGAGTTTTTAAACTAATTGTGTTATATTCTATTGTATTGACGTATTCTAAGCTGTTTCCAGTATTACAGAATAAAAAGTTTTTATTTATCTATCTATATTCAAATTTGTATTTACGTAGATTATAGGCGCTAGACAATTCTAGGTTTGTCCATACAGTAGATACCTGGTATCATATCTGAGAGACTCTGTATACCTATATGTATAAAATGCAATGGTATTTTGTCTGCCTGTCTGCTTGTCCGCTAGCTTGAGAACCACAAAACCGACATTTTTTAAATTTATAGTTGAAGTGTAATCAAGTTTATGTCGACTTTCAATTAAAAAATTGATATGAAAGTTGTAGGTAATATTATCAATAAAAATTACAAAGCTAACCGGATAGCCCGGATAACCCTGGATAAATCTGATTTGTGTCCGGCCGAATCCGATCCGGGCAGTTAGGCTTTTATAAAAGAACAAACTTGTTTTCCTGTCTTTATAAAAGATTTGACGTTATTTGGATTTGATATAACAGCGATCTCGAAAATATGATATTGATTTTAGGTAAAGGCATAAGTAAGCCTACGGAAGTTGACATTGAAAACTGCGATGGACCGCCTTGTCAACTTGTTCGCGGCACCAATATTACCATGCTGATCAGTTTCACAACCGGTAAGTAAAACAATAAAATTAATTTCTTATTTTCTATATCAAGAAGTTCCGATAAGGATCCGCTCTCATGATTCCATCATCGGGTCAGAGACACGAAAATATTCTATTGTCATCTGAACTTACACTTTGGTCACGTCGTCTTATTTTTGTCTTGCACTTTAGTCAAGTTAACTTGTTGATAACGAAACACTTGTCTGTTTGTTTTGTTTTTTTTTTCAATTATACAATGTTTTATTATATTTGTGCCTATTATTACCTATAACATAAAATGTCAAAAATTAATTTCTATATCGTTGTTCTCCCCTCTCTCTCATTACTTCATTTGATAGTTTACGAAAAAATAATCAAATAGTTCCATGCAATAGCCCAATCATATCTTACACTAAAAATCGCTAATCTCGCAAACTAACGTCTAGTTCTGATTTTTTAATATGTTGTTAGGACTACTACCAGTAGCGTATATCCAAGTTTGCAGCTTCGAAAGACCTGTGCTAACTTTGCAGCACTCAAAAAACCGCGAAATTTTCGCACTTTTTTTGGTATTCTCAATATAGGTCTTAAACTATGCATTTTTTTAATAAAATATTTTTATACGTTTTTAAGTAGATTAAAATTGCTACAATTTGAGACCAGTACCAGCTCTGTAGGTTTAATACTTACCGAGATACAGCTTTCCAAAAATTGACCATTTTTTTCAAAAACGTGAAATTTTAAGATTTGGTCAATTTTTGACCCCGATATTCGGGGAAAATACTCATTTTAAGGGTAAAATCATAGGAACAGATATTGTAACAAATGTAATTAGCTTTAATTTAAGCAGAGAACGACATTTGTTGTCCATATTATAGTTAACTCACAAATTTTAAAAATCCAAAAAATGAAAAAACTGCATTTTCGCAAATTTAAATTTAATACCTAGTAATCGTTATGTAAATCCATTAAGTGATTTTAATGTGGTTGAGTAACAAAATTGAGTAACATAGTAGCATAAACGAGTAACATAATAAAAAAAAATAACTTAATTGATAACATCATAAAAAAATTATGCAGTTTTTGACAAAATACCGTCGTATTTCAGCCATTTTGTAAAAAAATATTTACAAATTATATTGATAAACCTTCCTCGTTTATCGCTCTTTCTATTAGCGAAAACCATTTCAAAATCCGGTGAGTAGTTTAGAAGAAGTGAGCGGTGAAAAAGACAAAGACAGACAGAGAGTTTAACTATGCAGTCTTTGCTAAAATTCCGTCGTAGTTCAGGTATTTTGTAAAAAATATTTATAAATTATATACAGAAACCTTCCTCGTGTATCGCTCTTTCCATTACCGGAAGCCATTTTGACATCCTATGCGTCATTTAGAAGAAGTGAGCGGAGAAAAAGACAAAGACAGACAGAGACAGTTTTTAACTATGCAGTCTTTGACAAAACACCGTTAACATAATAGGAAACAATAGGAACAATCACCAACATTTTTTTTAACAACAGAAAATAATTGTATCTTTTATAACTTTAAAGAATATTATTATTATTATCACTCACACTTTTACAAATCAACACAATTAGTTATTTATTACAACAATTCAAACTTGAGTGACATTTTGAGTTACACAAAATACCAACAGCTTTGCAGAGGCACTTTTTATTGCCACATTTGATTTTGTAGTGGCCACCAGATGTCGATTGTGCATTGGCTATTTGTCGTAGTGATTTCTTTTCGGGTAAAACAATTTCAATATAAAAAATTTAGACTCGCACACCGTGAACTGATTCTTTGAAAATAGTTCTGTTATAGTGCCGTACTGGTTTTCCAATTTGTATTATCCGTTGTCGTTACATTCAACTACAATCATTAACACATTATGAAAATCTCCTCTACATCAGGAATTTTTACTCGGACTGTATCACCAACTTTACACGGGGGAAAATTTTCATTTGATGAAGCTGTCGTTTTTATAGCTTGTTTTACCAAACCATCCTGTGCACCTTTCCTGTTAGTGCCAATTTTTAGTTTCTTTTCACACAGCTCACATTTTTTCTTCTCATTTGATTTTTGTTGGATCTAGTTTTAGCCGGCATGATATCGGATAGACCTAGTATCAGCCAATAGGGTTTGGTTGGACCTAGTGCTAGCCGGAATGGTACGGGCTAGACCTAGTTTTACCCGAAAACAATCGGCTAATATTAGATTTAACAAAGAGTAAGTGGCTACACTTAGTTCTAACCGGCTAAAATTAGGTGTAGCCGCACTTCGGGTTCTAGGCGTAATGTATATATATATATATTTTCAATCTCAAGAATCAATTTTACCCTACTGTGCCAAACACAAATCCAAAATATTTTAATAGTAATAATAATATATTTCGTTACAACTGACAGTGAGTTTATCACATGTCTTTTACAATAGTTTACACTGTAAATTCATTTAGTCAATAAGATTCTTTGTTCATTAGTTCATTCCTTAGGACTTCCTTGAAGCGAGGGAGGGACCCAATGTTCTTTATTTTTGCTGGCAGATTATTATACTTATAACTTTAAACAGTTGCACATCCTTCAAAGGGAGTTAAAGAATGTGCTGGTAAACGGAAATCATTTGCTTCTCTAGTGTTAATATTATGGTTTAGATTGTAATTATAAAAAACTGACGGATTTTTCTTAAAAATGTAAGACATGCATAAATGTACAGTGTATACACATTAATTACTGTATTAGCGCGTTCAACTGTAAGTTCGCAGATACTTAAAAACTCTTTAAGTTTAATAATATATTCCAACAAGTAAATACAAATTTAGTTAAAAGCGGTCAACTGGATAATCAAATTATTGATTATTTGGTTCACTTGAATCACTTGCTGATTAGTGGGCATGCACTGATGAAGTCAATCTGCATGTCGACTTGCACTAAAGACCTACGGCGTTCATCCCTAATTGAAACTATAATATTATGCATGTGGGTAAAGTCTATCATAGGTACTACTACTAATGTGGAAGTAAATAAAATTGAACTACAAGATTTGACCTTGAGGAGGTACAGTAGTCGATGCGCTAAGGCATAAAAACATTCATGAAATTAACTCTGGAGCGAGCGCGTTATTTAATTTTTCAAGAGCAGGCGCTTGGTGCAAATATGCTACCAAATTGTAAAAGAGCACTTTTGACGCAGCCTTATCACTTTAATCATTCTTTAAACTTTAAATAAAAGGTGTCACGACAGATTCGATGTTGTCAACTCTGATAATCTTAATTTCTGGGTTAGGTCCGATCAAGTTTAGCGTTTAATCTGTTTATCTTCCTTTAACTTGATCATAAAGTTTTAATGGTAATTAAAAAAATGCGTATTTATAACATTTACTCATACACTAAATAATATAAATATTATTTATATTTTATTATTTCTTATTTCATTTCTTTTATTATCTAAGTTTTTAAACATTTGCGCATGTTGCCACTTCTGTAATATTTACGAATTTTCGTTCTTCGTTTTCCTTGTCGCTTTAAAGTCAACCGATGATATATTAATGAATTTAAATGACCAGCTATATGTCACTGAATTTTAAAGTAAGCAATTATTTTCCAAGATGCACCTACAGATTAAAACGTGTTGTCGAAACTACCCCAATTAAACATTTTAAATGATAGACGTGGTCGCAACTGATCCAGAAATCAAGGTGATCGGATCTCACCCGGTCGGATGTGATTCTGATTCTAAATAAAAGCTTGTAAATTAGGAAGATGATGCCTCGTGGCTTAAAGATCAATAGTGAAGCGATACTGGTGTTAAATGTATCTACATTTATTAGTAGGTAATAATATATTATGTGAATAAAAATATGTAGAAACATTACAATCTTCTTTTTATTGATCCTTAGGCTACGAAGAAATTTCCTTGCTCATTTACATCAGTCGACTATTGGATCCCAATCTCTATACAAACTTTTCAGTTATAATAATAACTTCGTGATTTTGATTTTTAAGAGTGGGACATAGAAACAATGAGGCCACAAGTAATTGCAACAGCTTTGGGAACGGAGACCAATTTTCCTCTGCCGGAACAAGATGCGTGTAAAGATCTCGTGAAAGGACAGTGTCCGGCTAAAAAAGGAGAGGCGCTCTCCTATAAACTCACAATGCCTGTTCTTAAAATATATCCTAAAGTAAGTGGATTTTTATGTATATAGTATATAAACAAGATTTTACACTACCCCCTATAAAATAGCTACTGTTCATGCCTGTACAGCGTTCGTGAAATGACACGTTTAGCACTAGTGATGTAAAGGCCCCCATACACCTCGTTCTTTTTTAAAAGTTTTCCCCGTCGCGTCGGGTAAGTCGGTTGGAACGAACTGTCGGTAAAACCGAGGTGTGTTTGTAAGACACGTCGTGTTTACCCGTCGCGTCGTTCAAAAATATCAAAAGAATTTGATATTCGTGCGTTTTCGAGTCATTCGTTTGGGTAAACACGAGGTGTGTGGCTTAAAACCGCCGTGTTTTCTTAGTGTTGTTTCTTGCAGTCAGTGTGTGTCATATTTACGTTGTTTGTTGCTGTAAGTGTCAGACATTCGACAAATGAGCAGAGCTTTTATGACTGAATTTATAACAATATATAGAAGTCTTCCATGCCTTTTCAAAATCAAATCGTCAGATTATAGTGATAGAATAAAGAAAAATAAAGCTTATGAACAATTACTGAAGAAATTGAAAGAGCCGCCACTGCCAACAATTGCGACCGGTTCATCACGTAACACTGAATTATAAAAAAACTGATGTGTGTGGAGTCAATTGACTTCGTTCCATCGTTCCAACCGACTTACTCGACGGGGAAAACCGTTAAAAAAGAACGAGGTGTGTGGGGACCTTAAGTTGCGTAAAGTAAAAGAAACGTTGCCCTGCTTGTCATTCTATAGTAAAGCACAGTTATGACGTGTGCAATCTACAATTAGAAGTGGACTTATTCAAAATTGAACTGTCAAAAATTTTGAAAATACTGAAAGTGAAGTGAAGAACGACTGTTTTATAGGGAATACGTGCAAAAAATAACACAATATCTCATGCGTTAAGGATACCGTAACTCGTGACACTGTTAAAACTCGCTATCGTTTGATTTATAATAATTATTATCACGACTTCAGATATACAGTCAACTGTTCTGTTTCAGATTTCCTTAACCCTCGAATTCACTCTTCTCGATCACAACGGCAAAGGAATAACCTGTTTTATATCCAAATGTAAAGTAGTTTGAATTTGGTTGTGCTTATAATACAATATATTAATTATTTGTACAAATTCACAACAATATTTTTATATGTAAATATAATTCATCTGTAGAAAATATAATTATCAGTGTTTATTGATTTTTTGACGTAGAACTACGCCTGAGTCCTCGAATATAACCCTATATTAAGCTTCCCTCATGCAAGATTTTTTTTATGAAACAGAATTGCTATAACTTTGTAAAAAATAACATGTTTGAAGTGTCGTTTGAATGACAAAGACGCCCGTTCAATTATTTAAAATAGCATTGTGCGTTTGTTAGTTCATTTAGTATACAATTAAGAAAAAAATTCCAGTCAATTGGGCGATGGGACCATTCCAACTTCAAAAATTTCTGATATCGCGTGAGGTGACGCGGGTAATGGCTAGTATTCAATATGATATTTGCTATTCGTTGCCATGGTTACCTACATATAAAGTTTAGAAAAACATTTTTTTTCTTGAAAAAATAAATAGAATAATAAGCCGTTATGAAAAGCATACCATTATTATATAAAAACACCGTTATAGCATATATCTCTTCTGCGCATGCGCCGATTTTCCCAAAAACAATAGGTTGGTTTCAATCCGTTCATCCGTTTGACCTGTGTCGTGTTCACAGACTAACAGACAAACAAACAGACTAATAGACTAACAGACGCACAAAGTTTTTTCAAAAATATGTTTTTTGGATTCGGGGGACCTCAAAACGGAAAGATATTGTAAAAATTTTGAAAAGTGATTTTTGACCTAAACTAGTACCATTCCCCACTTGTGGGTCGGAATGGTAAAAAAACTGGGCACGTGTAAATCTCCCGCGACTGAAGTGGAACCAAATGGGTAAACATTTGTAACCAAGTAAACACAATATAGAAAGGGACGTATCGATCAAGTTTTCTATACTACCCGCCAACCAATGTCTCTCTAGCAGTTCATTTCCTCCACCTTTGACGGCGTCGTTTTTCGTCCAACTTTCGTTACGTTGTTGAACTCTCGTTGCGGCTAAAGAAGTTTCATTAAAAAAAAACATTGAAAAAGACTACACAAATTACCATTAGATTTCGTACATCTTGACATTATAATGAAATACATGAATTGACCTTGATTCAAGCTACTATGAAATATTATTTATAAATTTAAGGGCGTTCGCACACGGAATTACTCAAAAACAAAAACTGATCAGTGACGCAGATCACTAACTAGTCCACGATAAGTCACCTTTGAAATTGAACATGATACCATAATTAAAAGGAAAATAATATGCTCACAGGCGAGTAGTAATCTATCCCTCTCGTGTTTTGTCTCTAGGGGGCGTCAGTAGGTACCCAGAGACAAAACACGACTGTTGGAATATACAATCCATACAATTTATTAAACCATTGAAGCTAGAAACTCGGACAGTAGGTTCCTTTCATGAGCTAGACACGCAATAAGAAGAGATTTTTCGAAATCCAACCCCTAAGATGGTCAAAAAGGACTGTTGGATATTTTTGACATACAATTCATATCTCGCGAAACGTTAAACATTGAATTCAACGTTGAGCTCTTCATTAAAAATAAACAAATACATGTTCGATCTTTTTCTTTCAATCAACCCTTAAGGAGGCGAAAAGGAATATAAATAAGAAATATAAATAGTCTTTTTCCAACACTGCTTAAGTTACAAATCCGAATTATGGTTTGAGTAGGTATTTATTGTTATAATCAAAGTCAGTGTTCGACTGTTCTAAATTCGTATCCCAAGGGATGAGTACATGTCACCAACCAGTTTTTTTTTTAGTAGTTTCGTGTGGATAGTGTCTAAGTATGAAATTACATCACCAAACGGATAGACTTTTTATCAAATAGATGATTACTGGGAACTGGAATCACAACTACATTCTGTAAAGTCGGTTTACGAACGATAGTTTCTACGTGATAACGTATTCCGCTCGAATATAATATTTAATAATACATAATCTAAATTTTAGTAGCTGTCAAACTATGTTTTTACCGACTCTCTATCGCTTATACTGCGCTCTCGCTTGCACGCACAGGGTCAGGCGGAACGTTACACAGGGGGAACGTTACACTTTTTCGTGCGTGCAGCTGGTGTTTCATCAATTTATAAGACGTTATCACGTCAATAAACACAAAACACGTTGTCTCGTATTCAACACGTCATGCTACAGATAATGACATCCGTCTAGGTGGGCGGAGCTTCGTATAAGCCGACGCTTGGGCAGATCGTGCCTCTCTATCGCTTATATCGCGCTCTCGCTTGCACGCTCAGGCGGAACGTTACACTTTTCGGAACGTTACACTTTTTCGTGCATGCAGCCGGTGTTTCATCAATTTATAAGACGTTATCGCTTGCACGCTCAGGCGGAACGTTACACTTTTCGGAACGTTACACTCTTTCGTGCATGCAGCCGATGTTTCATCAATTTATAAGACGTTATCACGTCAACAAACAGACAAATATTTGGCAAATGCAAAGGAGCAAAAATATTTGCCGAGTATTTCAATCGCGCAAAAACTTCGGCACTGATATAATTCCTAAGTAGGCCAGCCGTGGGAGGCCGGCTTTAGCGGTAATATTTACCAGCTGGTAGTGCCAACCTCGCAGCTAGTAAAGTACCTACAACGCGGTATTGTTAGTATATAACATAGGAATATATGGCGTACACAATACAGCATCGGTAGTCGCAAGTGCAATAGGTGTAGGCATTAGGCAGTGTACTTACTTACTGCACAGTTAACTTTCTTAGGTCGCCTTAGGCCAACCAACCTTACAGAGCCATTAATGTAGAAGCCAACAAATTGACTTGTACCCTCCAGCAAGAAGATTAAATTATTCTCCACCTATAAGAAGAAGAAAATAAAAACGTTTTGCGTTATTCCACGTTACATTATGTAAACCCGCGCTTTTAACACGGTGGAAAATTTAGCTTGGAAGTACATATTCTTTTAATATTTTACATCATCCTCCTAATGACTGATATGGTATTTATTTTTCAAGACTTGTTTTGAAATTTGTTAGGTCACAATCATTTCATTTTGATAATAAACCATTTTAATTAAAAAAAAACACTATTACTAGGAGATCATTAAAATTACGCATTTTCGGCAAGATTTAATTCCTGAACATGGATTAAGTAACGAAATCCGCCTCCTGGTAACTGTATACTTGACCACCGTTTTACAATTATTAGAGGTAATAATATGCACGCAATGTCTTTAAATACCTGTTTCGCATAATATATTTTATTATTACCAGTCAATTTATCAAAGTTGGATTTAACTGATGTTCTGTTAATTTTTTTGAAATAGCTGCCACTTTCAACACAATAATTACTGTGTTTTTTGTTTTACCTTTCGGTTTACAACTTTTACATTATTTTATTTTATTTTCTTGACGCCACTGTGAAATTAAAGTTATAAACTCATTAGATGGTATTTATTGTCCGTTTAACTTTCTTTAGTTTAGCGATATGGGCAGTATCGTTTTGTTGCAGAGTTGGTCTCTTATCGGCGAGTTTTCACAGGAATCTGATAAATTCGCAGATTGTTTATTGGTTGAATTATATTTAGAAAACTTAAGAATTAGGATTTGTCTATACTTATTATTTATACTTTTTAGTGTTGGAATTAGTTTATTAGTGTAATTAACAGTAATTAATTAACATATTACTAATAGATTAATCTCATTAATATAAGTGAATCTGTTAATTTTAATATTCTTTTATTCAAATAAGCTACTACAGCATCGCAGAAAATATGCAGTAACTTGTTAACCCATTGGTAAGTGTGTGTTTTTTTTTATAAAATTCTTCTTATTAGTGCCTACTTTAAAATAAAATATTTGCTATACTTAGGGCTGCCAGAGGTTGGTGGAGGCCATATAGAACAGGTTTACTTGAGGAGTGCATCACCCTGCCAGATATTATTATTTTTTTATGTATCTGTTACGGTCAATGTCCGGAATCCGGGCAATGTTGACAATGCCCGGGCAATGTCGACATAGACCGGTTAATGTCGACAATGCCCGAGCCAAATCGGACAAGGTTTAAAAAATAGATTTTTTATAAACATGAAACGCTGACATTTTATCAACTATTGAAGAATATATTTTTCAGCTTTCTATTACAATTATTGATGATTGATACCAAGTATAATTTATTTACACACATTTTATTTATTTTAATGAATAAAAAAATACAAAATGCATTACTAATATAAATAATTATATTTTTTTATATGATAATTGAGCAATGAACAATATATCTCAATGCATTAAATTTCAAAACTCACATTTATTCCAGCGATAAAAATAAAAATCAAAGTTCTGAAATTCAATGCATTGAGATATACCTATTGCTTATTGCTCATATCATATAAATAATAAATAAATTATACGTGTTTTCAATCATCGATAATTGTAATAGAAAGCTGAAAAATATATTCTTTAATAGTTGATATCAGTCATAAAAATTCCATAAAGAGTTAATGATAACTTATCGTGATAAAGATACAATCAAATGTCAGCGTTTCATGTCGACATTGACCGGTCAATGTCGACATTGCCCGGGCATTGTCGACATTGCCCGGATTCCGAACATTGACCGTAACATATCTATCAACAAACAGAACTTATAGTTTCAAAAATTCATATGTAGAAATAGGGCCTACATAACTTAGCGTTGGGGTTGACAAATATGGATCCACTCCACAATTATAATTATTTTTATTCTGCTGAATCATGGGATACTGAGGTCACTTCTGATTATTTTTTGCAGGATTGTCTTGTTATGCCATCGAATACATAAATAAAATTGACGTTAAAATGTTAGTCTCAACGGGTACTTTCATATAATCGTGAGGTTCCAGTGTTCATTCTGTCTTGTGGCAGACCTATTTTTTTAATTTCCAGTAGAATAAAAATAAAAGTGATTGTGGCCTCCGATTTGTCTGACCCAAAGTTAACTCATACAGGCATTTTTTTCCGTGTATTTGATGCAAAGGAAATCTGACGTTCGGCTCTGAGACTAATAAAATCACCCATTAGGTTATTATAACGATGACAATGTTTATTTCAGCAAATAAAATTTACATGTGCAAACATTGGTTTATCACTGCCATCGGTGTTATATATTATGTTATATCCTTGTTAAAAATTCTGACTCGGCCTGTATCTGTACTTGGTAAACAATACCAAAGGATAAGACATGGCGTGTAGAAAAACGATGAGTGTTGACACAGCTTGTTTTTGCGTAACAATTAACTTTATTCAAACATAATAGGGTAAATCTAATCGCACAATCACGTTGAGTATGTAGAGGTAGTAAGTAGGGAGCCTATATAATAATATGTACCTATATACTAGATACTATTACTATAGGTCGGGGATTTCCAACCAGTGTACAAGTAATAATATTGTAACAAAACCGTTCTTCTTCGTGGTGTAAAATATTTATTTACAATAGTGAAACGTTAACAAAACAAATAAACGAACAAACTAAAAGTAGTTCTCTATAACGTAACAGAAACAAAATAACAATTCTAACTGATAAAATAAAAGAATACAAAGTCACTATTTATGTTCACAAGATTATTTATATTGATCCAGATTTATATAATTTCAATCAAGGGTCTATTAACCACACTGCACTTATATTTATTTCGTACACGCGTTTGACTGTGAACTCTCTTACACACGATATCTGACTGTCCCGACTGACTGGCGCGCGCCGTATTTATATGCGCTGGGTATGCCTTCGAGCGATTTCTCAAATGTTCATAAAACATTCACTTGGGCCAAGAACCTTCCTACACTTGCATTGCCTTCTTCGGGCAATTCGGTAGCCGCATGCACGTTTTGCTTTTTTCACTGTGTGAGACCACTTTCAACGCATTGTAAAAATACGGCTGGCTTTCTAGTTTCATCGCTTCACGAACTTACTCTCGCTATTGAAGTTTCACTTAAAACGATTGAGAATTCCTGTTATAAGGGACCTAGGTGTAATAGGGTATGGCAGCGTATTGCGTAAGGTTCGTATTGAGACGGGCGGTGGGGGGAGGTGCTCTGTAAAAGCTGTTCATTACATCGATGTATAGGTAACGACTCTGAACTAAAGCTTCCGTACGTACGTATATGCAGGTATGTAAATATGTAAGGTGCGTGTATGTGTGCGTCGGGTACGGAACGCTAAGGCGGTGTTTCGTGAGATAAACCGTATGCGGTGGAAGGCGGAAGCTGCACTTAATTACCCCTGTCGACTGCCACCGTTGTTGGGAGGCGCCGGTGCGAATGTGGACACATTGCCGCCAGTCACGGCACGCTAAATGTACACAGAATAAGCAGAAGGAGTCGCGTCCCCCGTATTTATATATAATACTAAGAAACCCGAGAAAATGTTAATGTTTAATTGATGTTATTTGAATCCTCGTATAGGCAGACTACGAGCATAAGTATACTACATTATCAAGTGTTTCAATTGTTGTCTAGCCGTTATGTGAGACGTGTGACACTTGCATTTTCGTCTCATATTTTAATGAATCTTTTTCCTCGGTGTAATATCTCAAACAGCTACGAATAGTCAGAGCCGGGGAATGTCTTGTATCTTTGATAGTTTATTTATTTATTTTGTATCTGACACTTTTTTATGTTAGATATTTTTATCCACGACCGAACGGAGAAGGTATATGCGTTTATGGTGACATGTTATGGGTTTGTTTGTTTAAAGTCTCTTCTGCAGCTCCGTTATTAGTTATTTGTTAATGAACTTTTTCCTTAATGTCAAACTTCGATCAGCTACGGGGATGCAGCATTTGTTCATTTGTGAAACCATTTTTGTCATTGTGATACCTTAGCTACGAGAGGCAGGATTTGTGGTATAGAGATATATTATTCTTAGCTTTCTTGTAAATTTTAATTCAGAAAAAACAACAAAAAAGTATTCTGACAAAAAACGGTACATTTTATATAATTAATTGTCAAAGCTTTTTTAGCTGCTCTGAAGTAAAAGCAACAACAAAATTAGATCCAAAACGTCAAAACCTGTTTTAAACAAGTCGTGAGGTAGATCGTGTATTCAGATTCCACACGATCAACTCTTCAGTATGATCAATATTGAATATTAAAGATGTATTTGACAAATTAGATCCAAGAAATATTTTTGGAAATATCTTAGACACAGTCTTTCTGTTTTAACAAAAAACGGTTGCTCTGCTTTTGATAAAATTTCTTTTGGATTATACTGACGTTATTGTTCCTTGATTGGTACCCTAACGAAGTTGATATCATTTTTTATTCGCCAGATTTCGTGTAAAATCGAAATAACGATTAAAAATAACGAAAAATCGCGTTTGACCACTAAAACGCGCCCCCCGCAGCCCTCCTGCCTTTTACGCATTTGAATTTTTGGTTTCTGTATTTCTGACGGCAGTTTCTTCCCTTCCTCATCATTCGTTTTCCACTATTAATTTTTTCCTTGTCAAAAGCTAACTTCACTGGTCTATAGGTACAACTTAAATTAATTGAATACAAAACTAATAAATTTTACTAAATGTTGTAATAATAAATGTTAAGATCCTCCTGTGCTCACAAATTTCTAAATCCGGGAGCCCCCTTCGACTTGGGATCCCTGGCATTTTGCCCGTCCTGCCACGCTATTGTTACGCCACTGTTTGTTAGGGTGCCAATCGAAATTTAACGTCAGTATGATTGGAAATTTTTGGAACGAAGTTCCTCATGGGACGTTATAGATATAAATGGAGAGGGCTAGGAAAAAAAATCGTAAGAATAAGTGTAAGTAAAAGCGTAAAGAAAAAAATTGGTTGTCTGTAAAGTCGGTTTACGGACGATAGTTTTACGTAATAACGTATTCCGTAATACATAACCTAAACCTCCCAAAATTTGGTTTCAATGCGCTTATCCTTGGTGTCGGAATGATAAGAAATGTCAAAAGTGACGTTTGCAACTGTCAAAGTATTATGTTCTAATAATAATTAGTTATTCCAATACTTAACTTAGAAGGCGTTGCATTTCACAAAATACTAATGTCAAAAAATTGAATTAAACATTAGAAATGCAGCCGTTTTCATGTTAAGACAAGACATACGTTATTTTCTAATTTCCATGTACGGCAAACAAAGACGACCGACCGCGTCGCGCCATGCATTAGACAACATTGCATTTATACAGCTATTTTTCTATATAAATTTGTATAAAAAAACTGTTTAGGCAAATTCTGTTATACGAAATCTATGTAAAATGTTCTCCTCTTTCGTTTAAGACTGGTTTCAAACCGATCTGATTTAAATTGAGCGAGAAATTAGCAAAAAGCACGCACAGGGTCAGGCGGAACGTTACGCGTTACGAACGTTACACTTTTTCGTGCATGCACGTAAAGAAAAATCTACATATATAATTACCTATTGTATGTTTGTCCGTAGACACGAAAATTGAAATTTGGCACACTTATAATATAGAACATGGGACAGATCCTAACGGGATCTGGTCCCAGAGTGCAGCAAATTAAAAACAAAAAAGTTTTTCGCTTATAATTCGCTCAATTTAAATCAACTGTCAAACGAAAGAGGAGAAAATTTTATATAATTTCGTATAATAGAATTCGCGAAAATATTTTTTAATACATAAAAAGGCAGAAATAAACACTGTATAAATTCGATTTTGCCTAATACATCGCGCACGCGGATCGGTTATCCTTTTCTGTTACACAGTGTGTTATGAACATTTAAAGATTGTATTTGTACAAAAACGGATGCCATTTCAAATATTAGTCGGTTTATTGACATTTCGTGTAATGCAATGCCTTTTAACTTCACGATTTGTTATTAAACCTATATAAATAGCAATATTTAGGCAAGGTCTATGGTTCAGTGGTAGAATACTCATCTGCCATGCGGGTGTACCGGGTTCGATTCCCGACAGATGCGCAACAAATTTATTTTTTATTTTTTAGAGTTGCAAATCAAGAAATTAATTTAAAAGTCATATTATATTATATATAAAAACGAATAATTTATCAGACAAATTAGTAATAAAATTACTTGATACATAATAAATAGCGAAAAGATTTTCGTTCCAACCGCTTTTAGTTTTTTTTCTTGTTTAAACAAAAAAAAATGCAAGAAAAGCGTATTTTAGAATTTTTTGAAAAATATTCCTATGGTCTAATTTGTTAAAAACCTACATAATTAATATTCAGTTAATTGATCATACTGTGAAGTTGGCATAGTGGACCTCAAGAATCACACTTGTAGAGTTCCAAAAAACGACCCACCTCACGGCTTGTTTTTTCATGCTTATATTCAGATTTTGAATACAAAAACTCGTGAAACTTTGTATCGGTAAAGCAGGAAAACTGCCTATATCTATCGTGGATGCACCCATCCAGTGCGTCGCTTATATACAGTTTTGGCGGTCAGTTTTCATTGTCGATATTATTAATACCTCTATAATTAATTGCTATGGGTATGACTGGGTCAGTCCGATTCACTCACTCAAACCGCTTTAATGGAACTTATCAATTCCAATTCCACTAATATATATTATTCCCAGAAGTATTTACAATCCCGTGTAAAGTTTCTGTCTAATTACTTCTACATGCAAAACTGAATATAATATCAAACATACTATATAATATTTTAATAATATTTATTTATTTCGTTTACAATATCTAGTTTTGTAATAATAATTATAAAGTTTGTTTAGACGGAACGTAAAGTTTCCTGTCTATTAAAGGCTCACATACCCCTGCGCGCGCTGAAAACATTCAATTTGAATTTTTTTTATAATGGTTGTAGGTATGGTGAAAAAAAAGTTAAATTATCGATGCAAAATTCTTTAATAACTTTTTAACTATAAGAAAAAAAAATAGAGAAAATAAAAAACAGCCGTCTTGTTGCTCTAAAATCGAGCAACTTTATTAGTGTAACTTTTTTTCAACACAATGTTAAGAAATATGATGGCTTTAATAGCTCAAACTTTCCGTCGTGATAACTAAAACTAAATGCAGAGCTGACCTCATTAATTTTGAATTTTCTCCAGATTAAAGTGTCTTACACCAAAAAATTCACAACTGCCAGTCATTCGTCCGATGGTGAAAGGCTGTCAATCATCAAATATTGCTTGATATTCAGTCTACGAATTATAATGGAACACTATCTTTGTTGACCTCGTTCTCACCATGGCAGTTCGTCTCATTGGAAAAACCGCGTCCCGTGGCCCTGTATCGCTACGGTACCCCTCGCCCCTTTCACCGATTTTTTAATCGAACGCGTGGTGACTTTTTTAAGATAGTACGAGTGTCTGGCGCTAGATGCCGTCCGGCGTTACGGGACTTCCCCCTATACATTTCACGATTAAGGCGAAAAAAAAACTATTTATATACACCTTTTTACCATTATGGCCAAATAGGGGCGTCCCCCATTCAGAAGTTTTTAAATCATCACCAATCCCACTACTTATTTCAAACAAAAATTGCTGCCTAAGCAAAATTGCACGGTTATGCATTTTTTTCGCCCATTCCACCGCAATTGGCGTTACTTACAAATGTAAAGTATTACCAGGAAAATAAATTACTATAAAGATTTTAATTTTTGAGTCAGTCTAATTCTTTGTTTGAGAAAAAAATCTTTGCTATCTGATTTTCTACAATTCTCCGTCGGCGATTGAACTTATTAAAAACTGTGTATCAAAGGAAATTAGTTTTATCAAGATTACGTGTAGATAGATACGTATTATAAATAAAAAGTTTTAAATAGTTTTCCAAAGATTCAAATACCGATTTAGCATGCACTTGGTAGCAGCGTAACACCGTTAGATTGAATGCCAGAGGAAATGAGGTCACAAGAAGGGTGGACAAGACAAAGTTTTATTACATCCATTACGTTTGCTGTGTATGCTCGGATTACGTAACTGAGAACAGAACCGGTCGCCACTCGCCAATGCCATTTGTTTTGTGCTCCGCGCGCAACCACAAGACACAAAATCACAGATTGTACAACTAAAACGTGAACGTTAAATGAAATCAGTTGTCTATTTATTGTTTGGGTTATTCATTACATCATTACGTCCATAAAAAGCAACAAATTAGTCTTACCACAATGATTTTATTAATGAACTGGCGACCCAGTTCAGCTTCATCTGAATTTTTATATTACGTATTTAAGATAGACATAATTATTATGCTGCAGGAGACTTTCTTATAGAATAGAATAATAGTCGCATTTTTTTGTTTTTTTATTTATTATTTATTTACTAATCAATTTAGTTATTTGTTATTAAATAAATTATTAATTAATTTTATCAATTAATATATTTATTAATTATTTATATTAATTTATTATTATATATTATATAATTAACTAGCGGTCCGTCCCGGTTTCACCCGGGTGCGATAGATATAATTCTGCAGAATGTATTTCCTTTACGGCCCGGCGTCTGAACTAATAGCTTTGAGCGAATTTTATCAGATGTCGTTACAGGTTACTAAAACAATTTTTTTGAGAAAACACTATAATTTTGTACAAAATATTTAATAAAAACTATCCCATAGCGTAATTTGCACAACGCAAGACACATTTACAAAATTTCATTAAAATCGGTTCAGTGGTTTCGGAGATTAGTGTGCCCAAAATTGTGACACGAGAATTTTATATATAGATAATATGTAATTTATTAATACCTATATAATTATAAACAAAATTAAATTACTTTGGACATTCTCATAAAGAAAGAAATTAGCATTCATAGAAAAGGTTCACATAGAATACCCGTTCGCGCGTGTATGCCTGCACAAAAGTGTTACCAGAATATTTTTCTGGAAACCACTAGTGCTGACTCTGAAATCATTAGAAAAGCAACTCTTTCTGATAATAACTGCGTTCGGTGCACTTCTCAAGACGAACTGACTCAACCCGGTACACACGTTTAGATTTAATTGAACAATTCTCAGTTCGCAGTTCTATCAAATGAGTTTTTGTATTTCATCAGTTCAACTGTTCATTAAAAAAAACTGATATTTACACCATACACACGTTGCGATTTAGCTGAACAGTTTTAACTGTACAATTATATCTGACAGTTTAACCGACAGTGTGTAGCTGCCTTTAGTGGCGGCTCAAATAATAGGAAGCCTCTATAAATGCATCTATTAATTAAAAAAATAATTTAAATTGTGTAATGAAACATGGCGTATAGTTCAAACACACATACATAATATATACTATATATCAGGCATATGAAAGTCATATGATATTGCGGGCCACATTATCAATTTTGTACTAAGTTGGGGGCCGCATGTTTTTAATGTTAAAAAATATTAATAAAATACGATTGTAGAATGATTATATTATTAGACTCAATGTTTATTTAACGTCTCGGCGGGCCGCGTCTTTGACATCACTGCTATATATTAGAAATTTTGGTCCGACCCCTAGGTCCCGCCATCCTACCGACGCTAATACTGTAAGCGCCTTATGGCAAATACACTAATAATCGACATTACTTCATCAGGTGATGCATATTACGTAAATTTATAAAAAAAAGAATTAAATAGATAAAATGTTAAAAGAAAATTTTAATAATTTAATTACCTATATAAAAAAAAAATTAAATTACCTATACAGATAACATAATATAAATATTTTGTAATATTCTTATTCGATAAAGAAGAAATTGAACAAAATGCAGTAAGCTTACGTCGCTTGCATGGATTTTTTGTTTTTTAAAAAAAAGTTCTTGAAGAATTTTTATTCCATTTTGCAAGTCTGCAATTTATAAGTTTCTATTCATAATTCTAGTACATGCTAATCAATAACTTTATAAGTTTTAGCATACACCCCCAATATTATTTTTTGCCTTTTATTGAAATAATGAATTTTAAAATTATCGACGTTTCGACTGCATAAATTTTGTAGAGGGGTAATAAATGGAATAAAAACCATTATATACTATATATATTATATATTTTTTATTTTTTCAAAAACGTCTTTTTTTATAACAGATTTTAAATAACCAGTTTTTTTTAGTAACAGCACAGAGTTCATGCGGTAACTGTACCTATACTGGGTGTTTTTTTTTTTTTAAATCATTTTTTATCATCGAAATTATTTTATGTGAGAAAGAACATATTTTATCTGATTTTTTTTAAATTTAGCTGGTAGTTTTTTTATAAATCACTAATAATGAATTTTCTTAATGAGCGTTTTGGTAAAAAACTACAAGCCGAATTGAAGAAAAGTTTAGACAAAAAATGTTTTTTTCACAAAAAACAATATCCGAGCATAAAAATGGGGGTTCCTATTTAAAAAACAAAGGTCACCCCTTTCCCCTGCTAAGGGATGAGGTGGTGGGGGTGTGTCCAAACAATTTCTCCCTCGAAACCCAACAACTTTCGTTCGAACTTTTTTTCTATTCAACCCGTTATTTTTTAAAGAAAAACTTTCAAATAGGTCATATGCATGTATTTTTTTTATTTTTAATAGATTGTTTATTCAACCATAACACGGAAAAAAATTGATAATTACTTAAAAATGTAATATTGTCACACCAAGAAATCGAAATGAGTCCGTATTGTCAATAAGGTGGTCTTTAATAGCAACTGCTGGGTCGGTTTTAACTTTGACTTGCTTAGTGCAGAACAGCATTGAAACAGTTTTATTTAAGTTCAACTGCAGCTTATTGTGTACACTCCAATCAAATACAAAATTTGCCATAAATTGGAGTTAATTTCTAAACCAGTTAAGTGTGTATGCTTAGTTAATAGGGATGTGTCATCAGCATACATGACTACTTTAGTGCTGCTGCTTAGAGTCGACGGTAAATTATTTCAGTAAATTATAAACAAGAGCGGACCCAATGTAGAACCTTGAGGCACTCCCCTCTTAACAGACAATTCAGAAGACGCTTGTCCATTTATATAAACGCGTTACGTACGATCAGACAAAAACGATTCTAGCCATAATAACGCATTGCCTCTAATGCCCACCTTGTCAAGTTTTTTTAAAAGAATGTTATATGATCGACCAAGTCCAATGCTTTAGTGAAATCCAATAGGACACTCGAGACAAAGCTACGCTCATTTATCGCACTTAGAATATATTCAATAAAATCAACTATATTAAAGAGAGAGAGAGAGATTGTAGATTATAGACGCTCAACAGCTGAGGTCATCAGCGTCTATACAAATATTAAAGATATAACATATTATGATATAAAAATCAGCTATTTTATAGGAGGTACGTACAAAAACCTATCTCAAGCGTGATGCTATTATGACTCGTGTGACAGTTAAAACTCGTTGACTTACGTTTTTTTATACTGTCATAACTCGTACATAATAACTGCATTAACGTTCTAGAAACATAAACCACTATTAATGGTGATATGACTACATCAAACATTGCTACAAATTTTCAATGTGAATTTTGTTCAGGTTGTTAGATATGGGAGACATGTTTACTCTACGTGTGTGTATATATACATACTCAGTACATGGACATGTGTGTGTGCAATATAGAACGGTGTGTACATGGAAAGGCTATCTAGCGTCTCGGCGTGTAGCGAGAGTTTGAGTAACGTTTTTGCCCCAGTTGTGACTTGTGGCCCGGGTGTTGACTCTCTTCTGGGGGTTCTGACACACACGACCGAGCACAACAGCCACTCTATAGTCTTGCCGATATTATCTATTGTTTGCGCTATATAGTACTGTAATTTTTTTTTAAACAAACACTATCAACAAAGTCGCAACTAGTTTTATTATACTAATCTGTATTTTGCCTATTAATAATCAAGGATAGGTTATTACCTTATTTCTATAAATCGAAATTATTTTCAGAGGCTCAGTTTGGTTTCAAAGAGGGTAGGTCTAATACTTCTGCAATGGCCGCTGTAACAAACTTCATACACAATGCCTGGGGAAAAAAAATTGTGATCTGTCAAAGGCTTTTGATTGCGTATCACATGAAGTACCTACTGCTGTCTAAACTAGAACATTACGGTGTCCGGGGATTGGCATTAAATCTTTTTAAATCTTATTTTACCAAACGCTTACAGTGTGTTCAAACAAATAATCTACATCCCGAAATGGAAAATATTAATTACGGTGTTCCACAGGGTTCCATTGTGGGACCTATTCTTTTTATTATTTGCATAAATGATTTGCCTGTTACCATGAATCTCCATACTACATATCTTTATGCAGATGATACCACCATACTATCGACTTACAGTACTTCATCTGATGCTCAGTCAAAGGCTCTGGAATGGTTTACTGCCAACAAATTAACTCTAAATGTAGATAAAACTGGAAGCATAACTTTTAAATTAAAAAATAATGACTGGAACAATACCGTCCATTCTTAGGATTTATTCTTAACCCTTGCCTAAAATGGGACAGTCATATTGAAAATTTATGTAATCAGTTATCTTCCGCAATTTTTTCCATTAGGCGTGTCGCAGAAACTTCATCTACAGTGGCTTCTCGAACGGCATACTTTGGCTTAATACATTCTGGCATCCAATATGGAATTCTAGTCTGGGGAGGTGCACCTTCAGCAGAACGTGTTTTTATATTACAGAAAATGGCTATTCGAGCGATGACCAAAGTACCACAAATGTACGCCAAAGATAGTGATGATAAGATTCATAAACATTCTGATTTTCATTAGCATGATACAAGGAATAAAGACTTTGTGCGTTTACCGTTGCACAATTAATATAGCGCCACTCAAAAAATGTTTTAGCTATTTAGCTTTTAAATTTTATAATAAATTATCTGCAAATATTAAAAGGCAACCCTTAAAAAAATATGAACAGTCAGTCAAAGCGCTTCTATTAAGTCAATGTTTTTACAATATAAATTAATTTATGAACGGTAATTTTTAAATTGTGCTGTGACGTCACATATAATATACAATCGGAGTATTATTTGTAGTAAAAAATATTCTTTTTTGCAGACTCCTCTATAAAATAGCTGCTTTTCATGACTGTATAGCAGTAATAAAATGAAATGACCCATTTCGTACTAGTGCTCAAAAGAAAACAAAAAATGCGATCTTATCAATCCTACCGTAATTTCCAAAAGTAACCTGTCATTTATTATTTAATTCTCTAAGATGAACAGAGATAGCTTGCGATATAAGCAGGCGGAGTTTTCGTGAACAGTCCAAATGAAATAGAATATGGCTGTACACACATAATATGACAGCATTTGAAAACATTCTAATGGACTGAAAATCAACAATTTTATAGGAGCTGCGTGTAGTAGTATGCATCTTGAATGTAATTCTTTTATGATTCGTGTAACTTTTTTTCCATAATGTCGCACATTAAATATTGCATTACAATCTAAATTTATAAACTTCTAGCGATCCGGTAGGGCTGCGGCCGAATTTGTAGATTTCCATGGTTTTTTCGTCGACTTACGTCGCAAAATTGGTTTCCACGAAAAATGCTTTTATTTTAACACGAAAATATTATAATTTAGCCTATATCCATCCTGAAGGTCCATTCTAAAAATTGGTGAAAACATTTTTGAAATCGGATGAGTAGTTTCGGAAATTACTTCGTACATCCAAACTTGCAAACTTTACCGCTTTATAATATTAGTACTTATACAATATAGATTAAGTTTACTGTTTCGGAGAGTAGAAACAGTAGCCCTCTGGCATGCCGTATTCGATATAATATGCCGCATAACTTCAGGAAGCACAGAGCCTACGCAGGGTATGGTCTCCCTGCGTAGGTTCTGTGCTTCCTAAAGTTATGCGGGTTTTGTTTACAGACAAGACCATCCTGAACCAGTTGGTAAATCTTACACTTTTTTCGTTGTATTTTGATTACCAGACTTACCAGGGATAAATCGAACGAAAACGGTAAAACCACAGGATTAAATATTTTTCCGAATTCAAACAAAAGACTTGTCGACTTTTACCTCATCCCGCACCGATTTTGGAGAAGTATATATGTTTATATTATTATAGAAATTAAGAAACAATTCTGACCGCTCGTCCTTAACATGCTTGGCTGGTTTTTTTTTTTTTTTTGCCGATAGGGGAAAAATCTTATAAAGACATCACCCAAATGTGTGATAGTGTGGGATTCCCACCCACTAAAAAACCCCTATCTCTTCACAATCCATTTCGGAACTGCTATGCTTGGCTGGTTAGTTTTGACATCCCCGCGGGATTAAATGAAACCCGATTAACGCGGTATGTTCGGCTCTTCGCTTTCAACTTCTCGGAGCAGTTTCGATGAAACTGGTTTAGACACTAGCGTGTTAAAAAAGAGCGTTCAGAAATGTTTATTTATAATATTAGAAACAAGTCTTTATATATATGTATAAAAATCTCGCGTCACGATGTTCGTCCGCGCTAATCTCCGAAACCACTGAACCGATTTAATGACATTTTGTAAATGTGTTTTGCTGGGTTCAACTTACGCTATGGGATAGTTTTTATTAACTATTTTGTACAAAATTACGGTGTTTTGTGAAAATAAAATTTATTTTTGTAACATGCAGCGATATCATAGAATTTACTCAAAGCTATTAGTTAAGAAGCAAATCTGGTAGAATTTCTCAAAGCTATTAGTTCAGCCGCCGGGCCGCAAACGAAATACATTTTGCAAAATTATATCTATCGCACCCAGGTGAAACCGGGACAGACCGCTAGTAATAATAAATAAAAAAAAAAGAAACAGTGATGACAAATCTGTGAACATAAACCTTCACATAAAAAACCGTATAAATCGATTAGGTAAGGACTGCTGGCGAATAGTCGAAAGAAAACAGCTTGTATTTTATTTAAATATAGATATAGATATTTTATAAAGGCGTAGTAGATATATAGGTACTTACTTTATAAAATATAATGATATACTTATGTAGATACAAAGGTTTCGCTTGCGGTAATAGATATTTCGACAACAATTTGTACCAACAATTGATTCAGACAAAGAGACGAGAAGTAACGCCTCTCAGGCGGGGTAAAGGTGTTCTGATACACATAATTGGAAAGCAATAAATCACATATGCCAGCATAATACGCGAATGCCTTTGCTGTAACTGTTACAACATTATAAATAAAAAAAAACTCGGTTCGCAGTGTCAAAACCCTGCCGGAAATATGATGTATTTGCTAATACCTACAGGTATTGTGACTTAATATTATGTTAACTTAAATTAAAAAAAATTTACCTCCTTAATACACACCTTAAAATAATTTTTTTTCCTAATTGAAATCTTTTTGTCGATCTAACATTTGTACCAAATTATTTTATATATAAAAAAAGTTGTTTTAATTATTTTTTCATTTACACTCTCAATCATAATTATGGACCTAAACGCTTTTAAATTAACAACATTTTTTAAAATATGCCTCTTTAAAAACAACAGAGCTTTGCCACTTCCAAGTTTAGATTTGAGAATTCCTTTCGTTTTGTGTTTGACGTCACGCAGCACTCTGCGATCTATGAATATTGAGGTGGTATTTGAAAAATGTGTTACTCTTGAATATTTTGTTACCAAGTTGGGCCGAAAAAAAAAATTCTTAATAGGTCTCGGTTTGATTGAAAGCTTACCAGCAAAACGAATATTGGATTCTGTTCTAATATTGTTAATGTAAACGTCTTTATGCACCCCCTACTCCTAACAATATATCTTAGGTCGGAGTCAATTCGTACATAGCTATGATGACAGAAGCGCTAGAAAGTGTTCCAAGAGACAAAAATAAGATTAATTTTAGTAAAATCTTCAGTGAAATGTGAAGTGTCAAATTGCATATCTATGAATTAATGCGTGAAGAAAAAACAGTGTGCCCCTTTTTAAGCACATTGCGCGCACGGAGGAATCTGAGATTTGGCAAAGTTAAAGTTCATATGAAGAAGGACTGGAGAAAGATAAAATTGATGTATATATGTTTTACAAATACATTATATTAAATAAAATAAAATATACGTTCATACACTATTCATTGTTTATGTTCATAAAATATTAGCGGAGTAAATGCGGAGTGAATTACTGCCGAATTTTGACCACAGACCGGGTCACAAGTTCAGAATTATGATGTCATTATTGGTATGAAGTAGGTATGAACCAGGAATGTTACAGATGTGGGTTTGACTGATATCTGCTCATGCGGACGTGACTTTTTTGACATCCGCAGATACGGATGTGAAAATAATAATAAGAGTAATAATATTTTTAACAATAAATGTGATTTCTGATTGGTAAATACTAAATTTTTGTAAAAGTAACTGAAAGCAATTGTAATTTATTATTTTTTATGAAAGTCATTATTTTCATTACTTAACAATAAAATTACAGAACTGCTCAAGTAGTTGAAGAATAATAACATTGCAGCCTTTTAGGACTAAGGGTATATTAATCCATATTGAGTCATGTAGTCAAAGAACTGGAGCACGCGTCAAGTGCACTTCGATAAAGCCGGCAGCGTCAAAATGTCGTATGCTAAAATTATTATCATGAGAATAAAGAGCTATTTAAGGGATAACTTAGTGGCCCATATTTAATTTTAGGGCTCTTATCCTTTTAGGCAAAACCTGTGGTGCTTAAATCTGATGCAATCATGTAACATGATTCTTCATTGTGTCGCTGCCAAGTCGACCCGCTCCTCCACCATATGTGACCGGTAATTCCACCATATAGAAGTTATATTCAAAAATTTTCCCTAAAAAAACAAGAGCCCTAAATTTAAAAATGGGGCACTAAAATAACCCTTAAATAGCCTTTAAATCTCATAATACCATTCTTTTCATCATTCGACTCTGTGGCGATGCTAACTTTTTCTAAAGTTAGCAGCGCCACAGGTTTTGCCTAAATGGATAAGAGTCCTAAAATTAATAATAGGGCACTAAATTAGCCCTTAAATAGCTCTTAATTATCATGCCAATAATTTTATCATACGACATTTTGGCGCTGTCAGTTTTATCGGGGTGTCAAGTGCCAGTCCGGTACTCCATAATCTTGTCATGACTTGCATCACATCCGCATCCACTAAAGTTTCGCAACGACTAATGCGAATGCAGATGCCAGAAATTATGCAAATGCTCCGCGGTTGCGGATGCAGACGTTTGCAACATCTTTAGTTATGAGCTATAAGTCGTCAACTATTTAATGTATTTGTTATACCTTTGGCACATACACCGTTAGTGTCGGTCGGATAGCAGGACCTAGGGGTCGGACTAAAATTTCTTGCCGTTTCAGAGTTTTCAGAACAATTTAGCATCATTTTTTTAAATGTTTATGTGTGTTAGCACGAATACTTTTGACAGGATTAATCGATTTAAACGAAAGAACCTCTCACAAACCTTGAGGCATTTGGTTCTCGGTTAGATTGATCAGAAAATGGTTTTATTTTATAATTTAAAGGTCACTAAGAAAAAGTGTCCATGGGCGCATAACCTAAAAACCAATAAATTTTTAGATACATATATTATGTTTAGCAAGATTTTAGATATAGGGATATTCATTGAATTCACAAACATGTTCCATATGTTCAACTTTTGTGCTTTTTTAGAAATAGAAAAATAGTCGAAAACTAGGTAATGTTGGAAGGTATCACTCTGTATAAAATAATAATGTCATATACGGATTCAGCGCACTCGAAAATTTCTAGAGCTTAGGATTTTTTAAGATTAGGATATCCCTATATCTAAAACCTCGCAAAAAATATCTGTAGCTAAAAATCTATAGGTTTTTAAACTATGCGCTCATGGACACTTTTTCTTTGCGATCAAGTCCCATAAGGTTTGTGCGGGGTACTTTGGCCCACACGTTGGATTCTATCACCGCACGAAGCCCATATTTAAAATTAACCAAATCGGGTGGTTTTAAGGATAGTTTCTAGATGTTGAAAAATGCTTTTGGACAAAAAAATAACAAAAAAATTCTCAGCATCAAGTCAATATTAAATCCATTAGAGAGTATTTAAACGCTAATTAAATAAAATCGGCCTAGTAGAACCAGACATAAATTTTATGGAAACGCCAGTTTGCAGATATGAATTTTATATACTTAGGTACTTACTGAAGAGTGTTTTTTTGCTACCGATGTTGAGTTGGTAATAATATTGCAATTAAGAACAAAGATTACTCTAAGGAGTGTGTTAAGGGCTCAATTTTTTTATTTTGTCGAAAAACAAATATAAGATAACAATAAAGCTAAACTGCCAGTATCAGCAAATAAATTGTATTGTCGACAGCATTTGGCATTCCAATTCGAGGTTTTAGTGTACTTGCCATATGGAACACACACTATTGACGTCGGTCGGATGGCGGGAACTAAAGGTCGGACCGAAATTTTTTGACTTACAAATTTTATGAGAACACTAGTTTACGGGTATGAATTTATTTACTGAAGGGTGCATTTAATTTGCTACAGAAGTTGAATTGTTAATATTACTGAAACTATGAAAAAAAAATGTTTTGAGGGATGTATTAAGAGCAGATTTTTTTTTATTTTGTCCGAAAACAAACTCAAGTTTAGATAACATGGCCATAATGACTTGTGAACTAGACTAATATTATTAGTCTAGTTCACAAGTTCCTTTTTGATTAATTAAAGAGCAGGAAATTTCCTAAAAAAAGTCCCAACTCGCGGAACTCTACCACCAATATTTATAATTTTAATTTAGAGGTGAAAGTAGGGCTAAAATATTTTTTTTTCTATTTTTTGTATAATTTTAAATATTTTCGTTTCATTTAGCTTGTCGTATAAAAAATAGAAAAGAATTTTTATACGGCAAGTTTCTAGATAGTAGATATCAATCCAAAAACCGACTCGAGTGACATCACGATCATAACTTTCGGTGAAGTAGGGCTGAAATTCATCAAAAAGGTACATGTGAACTAGATTATATTGCCGGAATGGTTTGGCTCTGCGACACTAGGTTTTACCATTCCAACCCACAAGTGGGGAATGGTACTAGTTTAGGTCAAAAATCACTTTTCAAAAATTTTAAAATATCTTTCCGTTTTGAGGTCCCCCGAATCCAAAAAACATATTTTTGGAAAATCTCTGTGCGTCTGTTAGTCTGTTTGTCTGTGAACACGATACGGGTCAAACGGATGAGCGGATTGAAACCAAATTTTGGGAGGATGTTTGGTATGCAAATATGACAGCCCCTATTGTTTTCGGGGAAAATCGGCGCATGCGCAGAAGAAATATATGCTAAAATGGTATTTTTTATATGATAATGGTATACTTTTCATAATAATTATTCTATTTATTTTTTCAAGAAAGTTTTTTTTCTAAACTTTATAGTTTCGGAAATATTTTGAAAATAAAAAAAAATCACCCGCTCTTTTGTTTTATGGATCTGTCAGAAATAAACTAGTTAGGCATGCTTTGATTAATTTTTACATGACGTGGAACATACTATGTAGGTAACCATAGCAACGAATAGTTAATATCATATTGAATACTAGCCATTACCCGCGTCACCTCACGCGATATCAGAAATTTTATTTTCTTTATTATAATCAAATGTCAACATTTTTGAAGTTGGAATGGTCTCGTAGCCCAATTGGCTGGAATTTTTTAATTACTATTAATCGGTCAACATAAAGATGTTTGCACATTAATCCGTAAGCGCAGTTTGGCGCTCACCAATTTTTTTTTTGCAAGAATCACCGATATGATGTGAAAGCAACAAAAAATACGGTTGAATATAATACGACTATATATTATACACAGTGGCATGATATACGCGAAAATTCTTCCGTGGAACGAGACCTGTCACTTTGTGATTTATAGGCATACTAATATGAAACCATCTCTGCACTGACTGATTTTTATTATAAGTTTTCGAGAAGTTTTTAACTATGTACAAGGGTGCGTACAATATAAGTTTAATATTTGCTTTATTGAAAACTGTGTATACAGGAAAAAAATGATAACGGCTACATTTTCAGAATACAGCGCATTGGTGAATCTAGATTTTTCTGGAAGGGCCATACGTTCTCATTTAAGTTCGACTAGAGCTACTTTGACAAATCTTGGACAAACGGTTATGAATTTAAATTAAAAAATAACTCTCTTGGTGTGTATGTTTTTGTTAAAAAATTGGTTTATAAGTTGATAATTGTTTCTTCTCTTCTTTTTTAAGTAACAGACAGAGTGAAACGGCTTCAAAAGCCATTATCACTACATAAAAAAGAGAAAAGAAATTATAATGGTGGTAATTTGATAATAATCTACATCATAGCGGTACAGGTAAGTATTTTGTTTATTACGGTATAAGTTTAAAAATTTTATATATATTTTTGTATTTTTTTATCAATTTTAGATATGTTAGAACTTTTTTGTTTGATTTCTTTCGTTTTTCAGAGCTTCCCGGTTATTTGTCGGAGTTCTATTTGATTTCTTTCGTTTTTCAGAGCTTCCCGGTTATTTGTCGGAGTTCTAAACTCTCACAACGACTGTTTTATAATTTAATCATAATCGTTTCAAATTTGAAATTTAACCCTTAAGTAATTATTAAAATGCGCTGCTAAAATTTTAATAAAATCGCCCCGACAGGACCTGACTTAAACATTTTGGGAAACGTTCGTTTGTATATATATGGATGTACTTACTGAAGGATGTATTTAATTTGGGGCAAAGGTTGAATTTATTACACGCTTTATATTAACTTCACTTGTAAGTTTGTTTGTCGTGGGTTCTAATCCCGTCCACGCCGAAAAAATTATTTTTTTTTCGGCAAATTTTTGACAATAAATCGAACTAAAAAGTGGAAAATAAATATAGTTTGAAAACAACTAAAAAACACGCTTTATATCGAACTAAAAAGTAAAAAATATTTTTTTTAAAATAAGCTTAAAACAATAATGAATAAAATATACTAGTATTATTGTGAAAAAAGCGTGGGACGCTTTGTTCCACATTTTCGTACATCGAGCGCCCTACGCTTTTTTCACAATAATACCAGTATTTTTTATTCATTAAGTATTGTTTTAAGCTTATTTTAAAAAAATATTTTTTACTTTTTAGTTCGATATAAAGCGTGTTTTACAGTTTTTTTGAAACTATATTTTATTAATATTGAAATTAAGAAATAAAAAGGGGCTAAATTTTTTATTTTGTACAAAAACGAAAAAGTTAAATTCACATAGGTAATAAAGCCACATAGCCTCTGTATTAGCAAATACACTATATTGTCGGCAGGGTTTGGCACTGCGACCCGAGTTTTTTCTTTAAAACACGTTTTCAGCAAATAGTAAATTGACCATAATACATTTTTAAATTATGAACAACTTTTGTATTTTGTAGAAAAATGTACAGTAAAGCCAACAGTTAGTACATAAAATTTACATTCAGTAGACCACAACAGCGTTTATTTTTTATGCATGCAGATATATACGGAGTGTTTTGTTGCAAAACGTACCATATAGCTTATCTGTGTTATATTTAATTTTAATGGAATTATAATCCTGTTTACTATTGCTAGTTTCGTTTCTGAAAGATTGTATGACCATTGACTATTTCAGAGGTCGTTTGAGTTCTATTTAGAAAAATTGGATAAGTTCTGTTGAGAAGACAAATCGCAATTTTCACGTCAATATTCTAGCTTAAGATCCAGCATTAGAAATATATACCCTCATCTGTTATTTGATGATGAAAAAGATTATATGGTAGATAATATATAGGTACATTGATAAATTAAATAAATTCTAATAGAGTTTTTTGGATCAACTTCCCCGATTTGGTAATTATAAAAATCGAGCCTAAGATGAGAGAATATGACACTAGGAATTGAAATATAACATTGATTCTATACATAAATATAGATCATCCACATAAACATACCTTGTAAATAGTTGAGTTCTGTGTACTCTGAGTTTATTTGTTTAGTTAACATTTTATTTGTGTCATATTTGCTCATCTTAGGCACGATTTTTATGATTAACAAATCGGGGAAGTTGATTCGAAAAAGTTAATTAGAATATATTTAATTTAACAGCATAGATACGCAATTTAGCTAGGGAACCTATGTGCAATTTATTAATGTATAGGTATATTAATATAATATTAATCTTTGTTATCATCAAATAACAGATGAGGGTATATATTTTTAATACCGGATCTCGCACTATTCTGCCTTGATATTGGGTTACAAAATAAAAGAAGTAATTAAGCTATTCTAAAGTATTCTAAATAAAGGATAATTAGACCTCTAACCGATGAAATATGTTAATTTTAATGCCAATGTTGCGTCTACTATATATGTGACTTCTTCAAAGCTCAACGTATTAATTATTGAATATTAGGCTTTATCATTTTTAACCAGTTACTTTTCAAATTTCAACACTGAAAATTATAGGTAGTAATTATATATAAACTGTCTCCTGTCCAAAATTAAAATTCTAAAGTCACTTTTTTGAACCACGAATAACAATGAACAGAAAAGTAATTGGTTAGAAATGGTAAAAACTAATGTGCAATAATTGACATTTTGAATCCTGAAAAAATCACAAATTGTAAACGAAATGTTGGCGTTAAAAATTAACATTTAACACAGGCTTAAAGAATACGTTTACCTAACACATTATAAAACTTTATAATGATCGGCCCAATGATCTTAAAGAATTGCCTTTTATAAAATTTCAAAAGAAACTTAAAGAAAAGTTTGTTCCAAGCAGCCAGCAAACGGTAACGAAACCGTCACCCGCATACGCAGTAGCTAAAACGAAGCAGTTAGTGGTGATTTTAGAACACGTTTTAGCTACTGCGCATACGAGTGACGGTTTCGTTACCGTTTGCTGGCTGTTTGGAACAAACTTATTTATTACACAATGTCTATAATATATAATTTCACTGACTTCACTATATAATATTATGTAACCGCATGTTGTATCCTTGATTTTATGACAAATTCGACTCTTTGTAGTCTTTTGAACGATTAAATAAATAAACACACAAGAAGGACCATAACAATATAAAAGCAAAGTAGTCTGAGTAAATTCACAATGGTTGCATCCCAATATATATTAATTGTAGACTGATTCGCTAGGTTTCGAATCACACCGCTTTTGTAGTCTTTACAGTGGTCTTTGGGATCAAGCAGTCATGAGTTCGAATCCCACAACCGCTCATGGATGATTTGTGATGTCATTTAATTTGATTGCTGTAATTAATATGTTAATAATCTTAGCTGTCGATCGTCTATAATCCTTTCTAAATAATTATTCGACGTAATCCGTCATAGTGTGAACTACACGCAGCTGCACACTCGGTTCGAAGGTCATCTAGGATATAGACATTCTTTGCCTCCTCGACGCTATGTATTTTATCTTAGTTTTGAAATTATAATATTAACAGCCATTTTTGGTAAAGCTCGATTTTCGTGCATGTCCTCTATCTATTCCGTCAAAAGTAGAGGATGTCAAAATAGTTCTAATAGTAGTTTATACTCGTATACCAAGGTTGTTATTCATTATTTTATGTAAAAAGGAGCGATTTGCAAGTTTTGACAGTCGTAAAAGCATAACAGTCGAGACACAATTTTTTGCACGTACATCCTATACAGAACAAATATTTTTGTTCATATGTTTTTCATGGCATAGTCCCCAAGTTGTCTGATATTTCACAGTTGTGTTACGTAATTTATAGATGACCTCTATGTCGTTCAAAAGATAACAGATCCTTTTGTCACGCATTGTATATGAAATAGCATGACAGCAAAAGAAGACAAGTCGATAAGACAGGCTGTATAATTAGATACGTCATAATACAAAAAGCTGTAGAGATTGGTACGAACTGTGGGTGAAAGGGCGGAGGGTGTACTTTATGTGTACCGCTAGTTTCTCATTCACTTGAACGTTACGGTTACAGGCACCGCGTGCCGTCCGCCGATCGTCCGGGTTTGCCGCCATCGCCGCTCTTGGCTTTTGTTATTCAAACAACGCGCCGGGCGCCAGCACCTTCGCGTCGCCCCATTTCAGCTAGGGCTATCAATTTAACACTAATATTGTTCTTGGCCTATTAACCGATAATTTAATAGTTAACTTATTTTCTTCGCGGTAAGGTAACTCAACATACCTACTTAAAACTTCTATATTACTAGTTCCTGAAAGGGGAAGTGTTGCCCACCAACTTATTTATACTCGATTCGTTATGCGCAAGTGTTGCGACTGTAGTGGGGAAGTAGATAAGTGCATGCTCCATTCTCGGACGTGGGACGTGCTCATAACATTTGAGGTCCAAATGACGGAGACTAACGTATGTATGCCTGTACCGTTGGGTCATCATCCTTTACCAGACCTCGACTATTAGCAATATATATAGTTTCGTTATGACGTGTTTTTTTATGATGAGGAAATATCCTTTTATGATACGTGTGACTATAATAATTAAGTGATGAATTAACAGGTTCTATTTATAAGCCTTGGTGGTGTGTAGGGCACCGTCCTTTTATGAGACATGTGACCATCGCATCACTGCTTTGTAAATTTTAGTTGCCGATGGTTTCGCATCGATCACTATATCGCCATGGTGTCGTGTGAGATAACATTATTTTGTGTGATTATTTAACAGGTAAATTCATTTTGTCGTCTTTCTAGGTTTGAGTAGATTATATTACTAAAATAGCGGAAATATGCAGAGAACAACATATAGGTACTAAAAGCCTTAGGATATTTTGCTCATTTTCATGAAAAACCTGCACTTTAGAGAGGAAATTCATGACATTGAGATGATCATATTCAAGATTTTTAATTTGTTAAATTCGGCATTCCATATTTTTTTCCATTCCAACTTTACTAGTGGGAAAATGTACAAAAAGTCAAAACTTTTCAAAAAATTTAGTTTCTTGTTGAACTTTTTTCAAAGTAAAAACCTTACGTCTTTGGAAAATCGATCATAGTTTATTGTATTTAAAAGTTTTTTTGGGAAAAACTGCAATCCTTAAAAAATTTAACAGAAGTTGAGAAAGAAGATCTTTTATGTCCATCCTTAAATACTATAGGTTAATAATAAATCATTTTGATCTGAAATGTTTGATATTCCAATGGTACCTTCTTTCAAATTATTCCCGAATTACACTTAAAAACTTGTTTTATTACATTTTATAACAAAACGAGCTGCGAACCCAGCTTCACTTGGAGCTATAGGTCGCTGTATACGCGGTTGGTTTTGCCGCTAGATACTATGCTAGATTTGGCTGCTAGGTTTCAAGCGTGCGGTGGCGCTAGATTTCATGATATCTTTTTTGTGTTCATTTAACACGATGCGTGTATAAATAAAGATGGATTTGTAGATGGGTTTGGTGCGCGCGCAGTGACAGTTCGAATGTTAACAAAAGTAAACCTTTTTTATCTCTGAACAGAACGCACACTAGGGCGCCGTGTTTGTTTGTGGGTATTGCCTATGTGAAAAGATACAGTTTCCTGATTGGTACTTACTCAAAACTAGCACGAAAAATAGCTCCAGTTCTAATTTTGAAATCCATCTTTTGACGCGAGCCCGCAGTGAAATTATTTCCATTTTCGCGGCCAGCGAACCAGCCAGCGCAAGTCGCAGCAACGATTCAAGCACCATAACCAGCCTCGTGGCAGCGGCCTTAATTCTGTGCGGATAAAATTTTTTAATTGCAGTGAGTGTGGAGTATAGGTATTAACTTGTCATTGCTATAACATAATGTAACAGAAACCCCCCAGTAGGCGACGACAAAGAATTTCGTGAGACAACAATCGGCTCGTCATTCTAACAATGACACCCAGATTGTTGTGGGACAACGATCAACTTGTTGTTCTAACAATGATACACATATTGTTATGGGGCAACAATCGGCTTGTAATTCTAACAATGACACACGGATTGTTGTGGGACAACAATCGGCTTGACTGTTCAAACAATAACAATATGCGTAGGTAAAAAAGGCTTTGTTGCCAAACTCCAGACAACAATGAATGCAAGAAAAAGAAAAAACTATCCAGCGCATATACATATATACCACCGCGATAGCTCAGTAGACAGTCAGTCATTGTGACATAAATTGACAGTCAGTACCGTGAACAGTACTGAGATAACTACTGCAGTAAATAGATAAATGAGCTATGTAAATAAACAGTGCGTGAAATAAATAGTGCGGAGTGATTAATAGACCATTGATTTCAATTATATAAATCTAGTTTAACATAAATAATCTCTTGTATATAGTCATAGAGTGTTTAGTGTA
The DNA here is from genome assembly GCA_963575645.1 of Xanthostigma xanthostigma. Classification (NCBI taxonomy): domain Eukaryota; kingdom Metazoa; phylum Arthropoda; class Insecta; order Raphidioptera; family Raphidiidae; genus Xanthostigma; species Xanthostigma xanthostigma. Next base: position 48,076,695 of record OY754464.1, read on the forward strand.
CATAAACAGTGACATAGTATTCTTTATTACTTATTCTTTTATTTTATTAGTTAGAATTTGTTGTTTTGTTTCTGTTACGTTATAGAGAAGTGCTTTTAGTATTGTTTGTTTATTTGTTTTGTTAACGTTCCACTATTGTAAATAAATATTTTCCACCACGAACTAGAACAGTTTTGTTACAATAAGTATTCGAATTTTGCGAATGTATGTTTTTGATTCGAAATGAATATTTTTTGTGCTTATAATAATTTTTGATGAAGTTATTATTATGGATGTGTAACATCAAATATTTTAATACGGTGAGTATAGTACGTACTACTTAAGATACAAATAAATAGCTACACAGTTAAGGTTACAATGAAAATATGTAATGAAAAAGAAAAAGTAAAGAAAGGCGCAGTTCGGGTTCGCGCCGTAAATTTTTCGTGAAAACGTCGAGTATTCCTGTTTCTTGTATCTCCTGTTTCTTGTATCGCTTGCATATGACTCGTAGACGTTTGGTTTTTTCTTCCCTGTTTCACGCTGCCATAGCTGTCGTTTCCGCTTGACACTGAAATTTTTAGGTTCAGTTCATTTTTCTCGATTCCGTTGATTGAGTTTTTTATAATTCCAAGTATATTTGCAAATCAAATGAAACGATATTTTTAACTATTTTGTAATTTTCAATTTAATAATTTTATTGTCTCAATTTAGCTCCTAGTAGTGCTCCGCGAGCTCTTTAGAACGACACCCGAATCAATGTCCTAGCTAAGTGTGTTTCCACACTACATTAACTTAAAACTTTACACAAAGCTGATTTATGACTATTACGCGCCTACACTCTAACCTCGTGCCATGACGTAGCGGCAAAACGAATCCTGCGCGACAAACTCGTAAAGACACGCTATACCTGTTGGCTCAACCGTTGTTAACGCATTATTAGTCTCGTAGTTATTAGCGATTGAAACCCGCAGGGTTTTTGTAACACAAGATAAAGCTCGACCGGCTATCACTGTACTTAAAGAGCGAATAGACGTTTTAACGTTCAAAATATTTTACAGTCTTAAAGTTTATCGGCTATTCAGTTCTTACTCTTTTCTGTGGTTCCACTAAAATTTGTGAAAAATTCCAAAACAAAATGATTTATTAAACTATTTCAGGATGAACTATAGCAGAGGATCTTCATTACTGATATTTAAAATTGCATTTATTACTGTTGGTCCAAACTCTGACAGTTCAAAATTCTACTGGGCAACACTACTAAAATGTTATTTAAGATACTATGATGAAAGACATCAAATCGGTAGCCGATTTATACAATTTTTAAAATAATTTGTTTTTGTCAGTATCTGAAATATGTACAACGCCACTATATTTGAAATGTATTCTGCCTCGCAAATTTTGTATGCATACCTGGCAGATCTCTCCGCAAATGAATAAAATTTCATTATCTGGTCTGTAAAAATTTCATCAAGTAGTGTTGAGCCGTATTCGAGATACTGACTACAAAAAGTTATTAAAATAAATTGAATTGGTCTGCCACCGATTTGATGTTTTTCATTATACTGTTTGTTAATTTAAATTAGTGTTGTTCAGTAGACTTTTCTACGGTCAGAGCTTTGACTGTTCGTTTCGACGTAGGTACAAGTACTTCATATAAAATCTATTATTTAGCGGTTTACACGGCAAAGTCGTAAAGACAGTTTTGATACCCCTAATTCAAACACTCCATGCACCGTTCTTACATGTTCGCATTTGGTAGGTTCGACCGACGCGACGACTACGAGGATAACGGGAACTAAATAATAATCAGCAGTTGTACGCATTTCACAGGAAACTTAAATTATTTATTGTATTGCTCTGGCATATTAATAGGTACCTACATATTATTATTACCTACCCAATATGAACAATAATATTACTGTGCCACATTCGCACCATTCGAATTCGCACAACTTTTAACTCATAAACTACGTGCTTGTTTCTTTGCTATAGAATATTAGAAGATCCATTTTTTTGCAGTGATTTCACATTAGGAATTATTTTTTCCAGTAAAACTTCTTTTGGCGTGGTAAGGTAAAATCGATTCATGGAATTGAAAGTGTTAGAGTGCCCGCGGTGAGAGATGAAGCCAGGCACGTCATCAATAATATGCTAGTGAAAGCCTGCTTGCCCGCAGACAGTGCCGTACGGAATAAATTTGACATATCTAGACATGTCGACATGTCTCTAAAAAACACTCGAAGCACATGGATCTCCGAAACAGCCAATAGCCTAGAAGGCGGGCGCAATGCATTGACGGTACTATGATGCGGTGGCTTCATCTTTCACCGCGCGCACTCTACAAAAAGCTGCAAAGAAAAATGGTCTAGGGATCAAACCATGAGGAACCCCGCCAATGCACGTATACCGTATACTACAAAAACCGGCTATGCAGAATTACGCAATGATGGGTGAGATGTACAGCGACTGTTTCCTACGCAAGTGGTCGTGGGTTCGAATCCGACAGTCGATGTTGTGGCGAAGTGAAACTTGCCACTATGTTGTGACACCTAATTTACAATAAGTGTCGTAATTCTTTTAGTAACTTATGTAATAGTCCTATAAATATTGCATTCCGTTGAAAATTTGTAGTAGTAATATCAGTTTTGATTTTTAACTTTAAAAACCAACGATTTGTTCTTTTACACGCTTTATATTAGTTTCACTTGTAAGTTTGTATGTATTGTAACCTCAACTTGAGGGGAGCCGCGGCTAGCGTAGTTCAGGCGGCGCGAGGGGCGTGGGCGAAGCCAGTAAGAGATGAGAGTTACCCTGATGGGAAAAGCCAGAAGGGCTGTAAGTATCCAACCACCGACCACTTACACGAATTAAATAAGTAATGGTTAAAATAAATTTAAATGAATACCTAAGACGACACAAATAACAACTAACTAGTGTTGTCACGTGACGATGATAAGTAGAGTAGTGTGGGCCCACCGACCAAAGGTGAAAAGGGCGCCAGGACACAAGGGCCACACTGCAGGAGTATCTAGGGAGTCCACCCCTAGACAATCGTGCCACGCTGACAACACGGAACTAAATTTACGCCCCAATCCGTTTGCAAACGTAAAATAAACAACAACACCAACAACGATCCACTCACTGGAGAATGGATCGTCACCAATAACAACAACAAGAAAACAAACGCTAACAAATTCAGCCCAAAACAATTAAACAAATAGCCAAATTCACAACAAAACAATAAATTAATTTCGACTAAACAGCCGCTCGTAACGGTTATCGAAATGCAACTTAACAGCACTGAACCAATACAGTGCCAACTTAAATCTACAATAATCGACGCGTGCAACAATTTACCAACGAACTCAAATTAAATAAAAGTTGACGCATCAACTTCAATACGGTGAGACGGCGTGTCGCACCAACCTAAGACCCAGATTATAACACAACTAGGGCTCGCATTAATCGTCAAGCATCAAAACATTAAGTGATTAGCGGGCATCGGCGTATAATGAATGCATTCGACATGTAATGAACGCAGTAAATAATAAGACGTAACTGATACGTGGCGGCGTAATTTACGACAACTCACAATTTCTGAACAAAATAATTTCGGAAATTCCAGGAATGAATCCTGATCCGCAACAACTACACCAACGCTAATCCTAAACAACAAAAAGGTCGAAACTAATATCCAGAGTGCCAACCGGCCTGTTAATTCACGGTTGATCTATTTTCTATAATGGTGACAACAATCAAAGGTGGAAAGGAACCTAAAATTTGGGACCGCTCTGCGCGGAACCAAATTCTCTGTGTTAAAAAAAGGATGCACGGAGGAATGCCCTAACTCGCCAACGAAACTAGAAATTTAAAACCACTAAAACCTAGTCACAAAACGCCTACGAAGATTCGCCACAAAATAGTAATCAAAATCGCAATATTCAATACAACAAAATCCGTCAACAAGAAGCCGATGTTTACGCGTTGAATATCCATCCGCTAATCATCTCACAAAACACAGTGCGTTGTGTATGTCGTCTAAGACTAGTTTCGACACCACAGAGAATGTGCAGTCTACGTCTCCTCGTCTAGCGCACCGCTCTGCGCAATAGTTCACTCTCTCGCACACTGACCGCTGATCACGTCGGGACCTCCGTCCGTCTCTATGTGAAGGCAGACATCGTGTTATTCTTTATTGACTCATGGCTTTTTCGCCCTTCTCGCTCGCACTCATTATAACCGTTTTTTCATAGTTTAAATTACGCTATAATATTAAAATATTATTTACTACAAAAAATTACCAATAACAAAAGGGCTTAAGGTTGTAAAACGTTACAGTATGTATGTATGTATGTATGTATGTATGTTTGTTTGTTATCTCGTTTGGACTACAGCAAGTGGTTTATATAATATGCGAGCACTGTAAGTACAGTGGCTAGACGTGCGGTCTAAAGCACGGGTCTTCGCTGACGTCAACTCTCGGAATCACGGGTCGTGGGTTCTAATCCTGTCCACGCCGAAAAAAAAATTGTTTTTTTCGGCAAATTTTTGACAATAAATCGAACTAAAAAGTGGAAAATAAATATAGTTTAAAAAAACTAAAAACCACGCTTTATATCAAACTAAAAAGTGAAAAATAAATATAGTTTAAAAAAACTAAAAACACGCTTTATATCGAACTAAAAAGTAAAAAATATTTTTTTCAAAATAAGCTTAAAACAATAATGAATAAAAAATACTAGTATTATTGTGAAAAAAGCGTGGGACGCTCGATGTACGAAAATGTGGAACAAAGCGCCCCACGCTTTTTTCACAATAATACTAGTATTTTTTTATTCATTATTGTTTTAGGCTTATTTTAAAAAACATATTTTTTACTTTTTAGTTCGATATAAAGCTTTTAGGTTTTTTTTAATTATATTTTTAGTATTATAGTTTAATATTCCTGTGCACAATCAAATTAGTTTAAATATAAATTATTAAATAATAGTCGTTGATCACCGTATAATATTAATAATTAAATATCGAGCAATTACGCTAAATTGCTAAAAGAATTATGCATTAAAACTGAAAAACATGAATTTATTATAAAATTTCGCATTTAAATCCTAACTTTAAATATAATTGTAATAACTGTCTAATTTCTAATTTACGATTTCAAATAGAAACTGTTTAATAAAAAAGAAGACCCTCGCACGAACAAGTGTCAATTTTTTTTGCCTTTTTTACATTATTCAATATCCTAATACCTACATTTTTTGGAACAAGTGGAAAATGGTATTAATTTAGGCCAAAATTTACTTTTCAAAATTTTACAATATTTTTTCGTTTTAAGATCCCTCGAGTCCAAAAACATATTTTTGGAGAAAATCTGTTCTCCTGTTGGTGTGTGTGAGCACAATACAGGTCAAACGGCTCATTGGATTGGAACCAAATTTTTGCAAGATGTTTAACATACAGTCGTCTAAAAGTTTGGAATCACCCAAGTAAAAACCAAACTGACAGTTGTGTGGAAAAACCCTGAAATATGTCAAACTATTTTTATTAAAAGTTTACCTTCTGATATTACTCGATTGTTTTTTTTTTCGATGACCTTGAAAAACTTACGGCGGTACTATCAATATGTCTCTGAAATGACACCACCCACCATTTTTTATTGTTTTTGATAAATCATTTGGAAATCTCTAAATGACTCAACATTTCTGTCTCGCCGTGCTGGGTCGATCTGGTGCGCTAGTAACGTGTCATTTTGATTAATAGGATGAACCCAAAACCTTCTTTTGTCCTTGTTTCTTCCTCTTTTCTCCTGTTCACACGACCTGAACAAAATAAAAAATCTTTTCACCGAATTACACACATCCATGTTGCACACTCACTATACTTGAAAATTGCAAAATGTTTGTCGCACACGAAACCTGTATTAAAACTTGCTGGTACGTGCTGGTTTAGTATGCAAAATCCTGTAGGTTTCAGGTTCGTGCTGGATAAGTGTATCAACGCTTGATAGTCGAGTATAGTTAAAATATTAATATCAGCAAAAAAATAGTACCGATCTGCAAGTAATGAAAACAAATTCTATTCAGATAAGGGTGTTAAAGACTCGGGTTTACGGAAATCTAATAATGTAAAGGAACTGCGCATTTACAATATATATATCTTTAGTCAAACGGCAAAATCGCTTATGTCGAACTTTTAAACATTAAAGGAACAGGAGTCTGGACAATAAATTTATTCAAAATTCTTCTAAATTCTCATTGGTTTCTTAAAATAATCTACACACTATAGCTCTACTGAACCTTGGTATAGATACGCGTGTTCGAAATGTATTTGACCTTTTTTTATATCACAAGCTCGTAGCAGTACCTAGAGGAGGGTCGAATGGACGTGGTCCTTCCCAAAGTACCGTCTGATCCCCCTAGATCTTCATCAAAAACTGATGAGACAGACCGGGACTAACAGATATATAATTATCACGTGAACAGCCTAGGCTCTGTTACGTGCAGTTGCTGTATGGTCAAGAATACAAAAAGTATGGCATTCGAAATTTATACTGTCCTAAGTACAAATAATAGTGTGTATCAATGCCATCCGATTTCGATTAAATTTACCCCTATTTAGCCACCCCCCAAAACTCATGAAAATAACAATTTTATGCAGCGTATGGCATTATTGTTATTTTTATTGAGTTTTGGGGGGTGGCTAAATAGGGGTAAATTTAATCAAAATCGGATGGCATTGATACACACTATTATTTGTACTTAGGACAGTATAAATTTCGAATGCCATCCGATTTGAACAATTTTTAGTGTGTTTTTTTTACTTATTGTTGAAAAAATCGAAAAAAAGGGATTACCATTCGCCATCCGGTTGCCTCTCCGACACCGGATTGATGTGTCATTGCTTTGAATATAAGCAAAGTCAATGGTTCATCTGTCATGCGGGTGTCCTCGGTTAGATTCTCGACAGATGCGCAGCAGATGTTATTTTTACATTTTTAGAGTTGCAAATCACAGGATTAGCTTTTGTTTAATAATCATGTTATATTATAAATATAATTTTCGAATAATCTAGTCAGACAAATTAGTATAAAAATTATATGATATCTACATAATAAATAGCGAAAAGAGCTTCGTTCCAACCGGGTGTTCAACGACACCTCTCGTCTTTTTAAACAAGAAATATCTAATCATTCTAAAATTTGTATAATATAAAAAACAGACGTAATTACTACGAATACGCTAGTAGGCTGATAACCTTAAAATGGTATGCGAGCAACGTGTTGTTCGCGAGCCACGGGTTGATCACAGCTGACTGTTATGGCATGCACAAATTTCACATAAACAATTTTGACATTAAACCGTAGATAAAGAAGTTGTGAATTAAGTACGAGATAAGAGAAATGTAAAGGTGCAATGGAGTGCTTTTCAAAGGAAAGCTGCTGAAGTCGACTACCGACGATGTAGACACTAATTTAATTTTAACTATGGAACGTGTATGTACCGACATGACTCATATTAACTGCTACGTTACACACACATGCTTAAATATTATATTTACATTTATTATGTGGAATTCAAATATGGTGCAATCTGATTGCTCATTGAAATTGGTTATGAAGCACTCTATAGGAAGACTATTATACAGTAAACTTCTTGTAAGTCAGCACCTACAGAAACAACGGAGGAAATACTTACATAACGGGTGCTCCAGTTTCGTTGTTTTTGCATTTTATTCTGCATTCATAACTAAAAAAAAAATTTTAAACAAGTGCTTAGAGAATTGAAATATGTTTTATAGTCCAGTCAATGCACACAAAAACGGCCAAACCTGGCAATGCTACTAAACAACACCGATTAGCACCAACATTAGGCTGTAGGTTCTACTTACCCTCTACTTCAAATTTGTCAATGTGCCGAGGGTTGTTTTTATTCTGGGGTTGGACGCCACTCCTTCTCGAGGATGAAATCTTTTTTATAAAAAATAAGTATGGGAATGGATAGACTGACTAATTCTAAGCAGCTTTTGTTCTATAAAGTTTTAACTTCAAGTCAGAACTTTTAGACTTATTCGAGAGTGAAAACGTAAATTTTTCAAAAAATAAAAAAAAAACACGTTTTCAGACGGTTTTGCATGAATAACTCTGAAAATAAGTATTTTATCAAAAAAATCATTCGTTGCAAAAATGTAACTTATAAAAAACAAAAAAAATTCTTGGTTTAAAATATCACTAGACCCCAATACTAACGGAGTAAAAGCTTGTTGAAGGTTGATTCTTCTTCGTCAAACGCCAAACTTGAAAGTTTCAACGTGAAATATCCAAAAAAAAAAAACAATGTACTTTTTCGGGTAAAACTCATAGAACTTTTTTTGAAGTACTTGATAAAACTTTTATTTTGACTGAACGTGAAACTATCTCGTTACACATTTTTTCATTTTGTCCAAATTCAATCGTATGATTTGCAACCAGCAGTTTCACTTTTGTAATGCTTTCTCGTAACACATTTTTAATTTTTTTCACTTGTCCAAATGCAATTGTATGATTTGCAACTAGAAGTTTCACTTCTGTAATGCGTTCTCGTAACACATTTTTAATTTTTTGCGCAGGTTTACTGCAAGTAATAAATAGCTCCATGGGTTGAAAAATTATTCGTATATTTTTTTTGAATAAAAAGAAATTTTATTTATAATAATAATATATATAAAAATAAATAAAAACACAAATTTGCTACGCGCATCTGGCGGTAATCGAACTCGGTTTGGTCGCGTGGCAGGCCGGGATTCTACCAATGAGATACGGATGCTTGCTGAGAACTACTGTTTATTCAGGGTTACTAAGTACAATTTCGTGACAAATTCAGTTACATAGGTTTCGTTACATAGGAGACGAGTTTAACCCCGTTTTTAAAGAAGTATTCACTTCAATTAAGTTAACAACTATTATAGTAAAAAAAAACGAGTGTGCCTTAGACCGCACGACTGAAGTAAAACTTCTTCCTGCCATAATTTGTTATTATTCACCCGAAAATTAAAAAAATATTATGAACTTTAAAATGATTTTACAATTTTATTCAATTTAAACGTAGAATATTTAATGTATTGAACAAAATATTAATTTATGAAATTGTCCAAAAACGAAATGAACAGTCTACTGTAAGAAGAAAGAAATATAAACATAAAGATAATGAAAACAAAAGTAATACATTGCAATTACTTAGCTCTTGTTGGATTTTAAGCGTAAATCTTTATGAAATATTATTTAAAGTAGATTTACAAAACTTTTTTCTGTTACCTGATAGCGCCACTGGCAAGTAAAGTATGTGTCATTCTATTGTTAGTACTGCTTATATTTTAGGCCGCCTGATGGCGCCACTAGCCAGTAAAGTATTTGTTTCAGCCACCTGATGGCGCCATTAGCCAGTGAAGTATTTGTTATCCTCTTTCTATCATCACTAACTTATATCTCCCTCTCAACTTCCGTTCGCCTCGCCCAATCACGTTTCCGTAAATCTCTCGTCAGGCATTCACCAGCTAACTCCCCAAGTCAAGCGTGCGTAAAGAAGTTTTACTTCAAAACTGTATTCAAAGTATCAAAAACAATAATATCACGTAAGAACGCAAGATATTTACTGGCTCATGGGGATAGAATCCGCGCCTTTTGCGTTATTACCTAGAATAACGCTCTAACTGTGTTAGGCGGCCAATTAATCTCGCATATACCTCTCATGGAGAGTACGTCACTCCTTTATGAACGTTTTTATGTCATTCTTTTAATTTTCGTTTCATTCATTTTACCTACTCTTAAATTCGTCGATGTTCCGTATAAGAAGTTTCATTAAAAAAAAATTGTAAAAACTTTAAAAGTTAGCACTCCATTTGAAAATTTATAGTCGGTAACATTATTTTGATTTTTCTGTATAATATTATGTAGTACACAGAGTAGACGATTGGGACAAAAGAAGATAATAAAGGGAACGAAACACAGAATCGTTTTTATATTAAGCACATGCATACATAACAGCTTTTAAGATGGATAGAGGCTTTACTTCATAAAAGACTACTTTTACATTTCAATAGAGGTGCTACAGGCGGTCTTGCTGGTTTTGTAATGTGTCTATGCACCGTGCATACATACACACAAATTTTTATATTACAGGGTGTTGGCAATTTTATATTATTTTGTAAGTAATAAGTTTCATAGGCTAAATTCTTTTATTTTTAAACGCTTTTATTTAGCTTGATTTCGTATATTTCTTTATATCTTGTTTCAAATCTTGGAAAAGCTTTTTCAACTAGTTACCATTATCCGATTGTGTTGAAATTTTGCATAGGCATGTAGTTCCGGTGACAATACAATATTATAATAACTAATTGACCGTTTCGGCTGTCGTCCGTTTGCAAATCGGAATTTTAGTAAAGCATCCAACAGCCTTTTCAATAACTTTCCGTTATCCGATTGAGTTGAAATTCTGCATGGGTCGGTAGTTCCGATGACAATACAATATTATAATAACTAACTGGCCGTTCCGGCTTTCGTCAGGTTGCAAATTGCACTTTTAATAAAACATACTAAAAACTTAAGAACAAAAAGAAGCAAAAAAACTTTTGAGTTAAACGCTTTTATTGTACAATCGGTAATGTACTAAAAACTAGAAAATAAAATATGTAAGTCACCATTGGGGAAATTGATTAAATTAAAATAAAATCGTGGGGGGCATTTATAGTTACATTATGGTCGAAGAAGGCAGTCGAAAGCCAAATATGGAGGTTCAATCTCAAACAAATGAAAGTTTTCTACAAATTCCCCCCACGAGTTTAATCAAAGCCCCCAATGGTGACTCATATTTATTTTCTAGTTTTTACTACATTATCGATTGTACAATAAAAGCGTTTAACTTAAAAGTGTTTTTACCTCTTCTTATTTAAAGTTTTGATTGCACAATTTGGTTTATAGACGTTCAACAAGTGATCATTAGTGTACCTAAACGTAAAACAAAATAAAACTACTGACGAAACAAAAGTAAAAATAAAACAAAGACATGCACAAAGCATAAGAATAAAAAGAACTTTTTAAATAGTCTATTGAAATGTCCTTAAAAGGAAAAACATGTTTTGAATAATGTAGGATCATAATTATAAAAGCGTGGGTCGCGACTAATGAACTATCTTAAAGTTTACAACCCACGTTTTATTATTACGAACTTAAATTATTAAAAAATATTTTTTACTTTTTAATAAAAACTTAACTTTAAAAAGTTCTTTTTTCTGATATTTCATTTTGTACTCTTTAGTATTTTTTTTAAATTTTGTACGAAAAAAAAAGAATGTACCGGTGTTACAAAAGTCCCGGAACGGTTTAATATTTCTTATCGTGTAAACCGGACTAAATATGTTAAAATGTTTTTGTTAATAATTTCTTCCTGTCTATCGAATGATAAAATTAGATTTTGGCCCCGAGGATGCCGTAGGGCCCAACTTTAAAATTTTAAATGGGAACCATACTTGTTTATTTCATAGTCGGATTCTGCAGAAAATTTTACATACGAATATGTCTTTTTTTAAGCTTCGGGTCCTTTGCAGGGCCTCTAAAAAGACCTAAAAATATCCCTTGTGCAATAAATATCTAAATTTTAAATGATTAACTTACTTTACCTAAAATATTCGTTTTGAGGAGAAATTTCACTAATCAATATTTAATAATAATAATAATAATAATAATAATAAGACTTTATTAAAGACTGTATACACAGTATAAATAGCGTCAAACATAAAAATAGTTAGATATCAATAAATTCTTGAATGTTGTATAATATACATTTGTCAGTAAGATAAAATTTTAAAGTGGGCATAAATTTTTTGTAATTCTGTATACCTCTAATTTCTTTTGGCAAATGATTATATAATTTACCACCAGCATATCTTGGAGATTTAGTAAAAAAAGAATTTGTAAAAAAGTCATTATATATTAAATTTTTTTGCCTAGTTTCATAATGATGCACTTCAGAAACACAGTCGAGATGAGAGATATTTTTTTTTAACATAGAGCAAGATCTTAAACAGATAAATGGAGGTAACAGTTAATATACGATTAGATTTGAAAATTGGTCTGCATGTCTCGTTATATTTTAATTTAAATATTGTTCTAATAATTCTTTTTTGTATCACAAAAACTCTTTGAATGTCACAAGCTTGACCCCAAACAATGATATTAAAACTTAATTTTGAATAAATCAAGGCATAGTAAATGTTCAGAAGCTGTTTAACATTTAGATAGTTACTTAACGTCTTAATTAAATAGTAATATTTGTTTAAATCAGAACAGAGAGCATCAATGTGAGAAGTCCACCTTAAATTTTGGTCAATAATTACTCCCAAGAAACTAGTTTTTTCAGAAAGTTCTACATAATCACCTTTAAGAGTTAGGGTAAGCTTAGGGATAATGCGCTTTTTATGAAAGTAAATACATTTTGTTTTATTTGCATTTAGTACCAAAGAGTTTTTGAAACACCATGTTTCAAATTCCTTAAAAATTTGATTGATTTTAATTTCCAATTCATCTATTGTATTAGCTGATATTGCAATAGACGTATCGTCCGCGTAAATAATAATCTTACCCAGGTTTATGTGTTGAGGCATGTCATTTATAAATAATACCTAATACAGTTGGAAATTCATGAGACATATTATTATTTACATTAACTCTAATGGTTCTGTTTGACATAAATGATATTATCCAAGAACAAATATTACTACGAATTCCTATAGCATTTAGTTTAATTTTTAAAAATTCAGGATTAACACAATCAAACGCACGGCTGAGATCAAAGAACATTCCAGCAACATGTTTTCCACTGTCTAACTCTTTTAGTAAATAATCAATGAAAATAGGTACAGCAGTTTCAGTTGAGTGTTCCTGTCTAAAACCATGCTGTTCTGGAGCAAGTAAATTATATTTTAGTACATAATTCATTATACGAGTGCTAACACATTTTTCAATAATTGTTGAAAATACTGATAAGAGCGATATAGGTCTATAATTTTCAATGTTCATTTGATCACCTTTTTTGAATATCGGCTTAATCAAACTATTTTTTAAACGTTGCGGGAACCAACCAGTCTTTAGAGATAGGTTTATGATATAAGAAAGTGGTTTTATAATAAAAATGTGAGCCAGTTTTACTAATCTTCTGGGAACTTCATCAATTCCAGATGAACTGGAATTACTTAGATCATTAATAGCCGTGATAATATCATTATCAGTAATTTCAGCAATGTACATACTGTTTACAGTCTCTTTAAGTGTTGTACATTCATTACAATTTAGATTCAGCTTCGAGCTTTGAACTGTATGTTCTGCAATCGAAGAGAAATATTCTGCAAATGAATTAGAAATACTAGATTCGGTGTTAATTATATTACCATTATAGTTTAAGCACAAGTCATCCCCTTTCTTTGTATTTTTTTCTGTAATCTAATTCACTATTTGCCATAATTGACGATTACTATTATTTTTGTTGTTTAATTTATTTTGAAAGTAGCACTTTTTTGCATCATAAATCGTTTTTGTGTGCATTTTTTTCATGAATTTGTAGTATTCCATTAAATTTTGATCATTGGAAATTTTACTTAGGTGATATAGGCTTTTGAGATTTTCTGAATCACAGATAATTTTATCAGTTAACCAACTTTTTTTATGCAGCAGATTTTTTTCGAATATTTTTTTTTGGGGCAGGTCAAATCTAAACACCATGAGAACAGATCCCAAAAGTTTTCAAAAGCTTCATCCACATTGTTAGTAACATAAACCTCATTCCAGTTTATTACAGAAATTATCGAAATGAAGTGCGCAATATTGTTATCATTTAGTGGCCTACTCCAATAGTATCTTTTTACATTAGTTTCTTTACCAATCTCAATGTCGCATATTTGGGCAGCATGATCAGATATGTTAGGGTCATCTATAAGAATTGTATATTCAAGATTTGTTGCAATATAGTCCAGCCCACTGTTTACTCTTGTCGGTTGTTTAGCTTTCATTATTAAATTAAATCCATCTAGAATATCAAAGAGTCTTTTTTTCCAGGGACTTTATTTTCTAAATAACTTTTTACTTGTTCTTCCGTAGTGGTTAGTTTAGTTCTACCAACGTAAAGCCAAGCGTATCTTGTTGCTGCTGAAAAGGAATTTTCAGAATTCTCCATATTTGCTGATCCTCGAATTATATTATTTTTCTTTTTGTCTATTTTATTTTCAGTAGGAACTTGAGATTTATCTCCTGTAGGTTCTGAATTATTTTCTTCTTTATCAGGTTTAATTTTATTATTTGACGAAGCCAACTTTTTATTGTGTATTTTCTTGCTGTATGTTTTTCATAACATTAGCGTAACTATTTCGTTTTGTCTCATTATTTGTCTTTTCAGTTAATAGAGTATTAATCATTTCTAGGTTTTTATTTCTTTTTTCTTTTTCTTCAATAAGTTTTTCAGTCAAGTCTAATTGTTTTCTTAAATTTTCTATATCTTTCTGCTGATTACTTACACACACTTCAACTTCATTATTTGTGTTATTAAAATGTTGAGGAATAAACTTACTTAATATTTCATTGTTTCCTATATTATCGGCTATCTTCTATCCCTAAAGTTCGATTTTGAATCTTAAGGCCTCTTTGTAGAGACTCTGAAAGGTCTAAAAGGGTCCAAAGTTGAATAAATCTCAACTTGAATTCGGTTACTTAATACACAGTACAAAATTCAAAATTTTAACCCAATTAAATAACAGGAAGTGTGTCAAAATTCAAAAGCGACTTGCAAGTTTTGTAGTAAACAGAGAGACTAATTAAGCAAAGTAAATAAAAGCTTATAAAAATTGTATATGAGGTGCAAGGCAAATAAACACATTAATAAAAAGGCACACAAGGCAAAATAATAATAAATAAATAATTAGATAAATCGATCAAAAGCGGTTTCCGCTAAAAACTTAACAAGCAGATCGACATTGTCAGAATAATTACCAAAAACTACCCGTTCTGTAGCAGTGTCTTTCTCCTAAATTGAACATATTCAATTAAAATATAACATATTTTAATTACATGCCCTAAATACAGAAATGAAAGAAGTGTAAACTTACCTTATACACTCGAAGAAATTCTAATAGACGATGATTCTAATATTTCAAAAGTGCTGAAGTTTTTGGGCCTTACGTGTCTAAAAGACAAAATATAATATAGAAATTGTACTTACCTACTGCCTACTAATTTTAGAGTCATACATGTATGTTACTTACCATGAATTAATATTATAGCAATTGCAAAAAATAGTGTTAAGAAGGTTCTAGGCCGAACAGCAGTCATTATGCTGTGACTAATATTTGTACAAACTAACTTCAAATGATCCAAATTATGTTGTTTTTAAGAATGACTTGTTCCAAAAAATGTTATAATGATTCGGGAATATCGTTATTTATATCCTCAAACATTCTACCCGGTGGCGGGTACATAGTATTATCGAACACACAAGATTGAATATCCTCTCGAATAATTTCTGCCGCAGCTTTTAAAGTTTTCTACCGATTTTCCATTTTATTTAAGTTTTTGTTATCAGACCAGGCTTGACTTAAAATGTCTTGGTAATTGTCTACAAAACAAATAAATGTTAATTTTCCAGGCTTCTCTCTAATAATAATTCTACTACCATACTTTAATTTCAATCGTATTTTTATAATTGTTTTCTAAAGCTACATTTTGGCAAACATTCTTTAATTCATCCAACGTAAAACTGGTCGTCCTCAAAGTGAGGCTGTAAACTCTGCAATGGAGGAAATTTTCAAATTCATTGAAAGTAGCGATGACTGCCAGCTTACGCTGGATGAATTAAAGAATGTTTGCCAAAATGTAGCTTTAGAAAACAATTATAAAATACGATTGAAATTAAAGTATGGTAGTAGAATTATTATTAGAGAGAAGCCTGGAAAATTAACATTTATTTGTTTTGTAGACAATTACCAAGACATTTTAAGTCAAGCCTGGTGTGATAACAAAAACTTAAATGAAAAGGAAAATCGGTGGAAAACTTTAAAAGCTGCGGCAGAAATTATTCGAGAGGATATTCAATCTTTTGTGTTCGATAATACTATGTACCCGCCACCGGGTAGAATGTTTGAGGATATAAATAACGATATTCCCGAATCAATATCATATTTTTTGGAACAAGTCATTCTTAAAAACAAGCGTCATAATTTGGATCATTTGAAGTTAGTTTGTACAAATATTAGTCATAGCTTAATGACTGCTGCTCGGCCTAGAACCTTCTTAACACTATTTTTTGCAATTGCAAAAAAGGTTGTGTTGCCAAATGTGGCTGTAGAAAAATAGGGTTACAGTGTTCTTCAGCGTGTACCAATTGCCAAGGTCTGTCTTGCTTAAAAAAATTAGAACGACAGTTGAACTTAATAACCAATATCAATAATCTTCATACTATTAAATAAGTATTATCCCTGAAAATAACGTTCTACAGATTCGTAGATTAGGTCTACCGGGGAAACTACGTTAAAAAAAAGCGCCGAGTACACTACCTCACAGGTGGTGTGGAAATGTGTAGATATAATGTAGAACGTGATTCTTACAAGCGCAATATCTGAGAAGTGATATTTCTGAAGAAGATCCAAATCCGGATCGAAACGTCATCTTGTGTTATATTGATTTGTATTTTTATTATTTTTTATCAATATATCGTATGGTCTGAGAAAAATTGGTCAACAATTTTATTTACTTGAAGAGTTCTATTCAGACGTTAATCAAAGATTTGTATAATTAAAATAATTGACGTTTCCCTCCGGATTTGGAACTTCTTCGGAATTGAGCTAAAAAATATATAGGTATTAATGAAAAAAATATTGATTAAATTTTAAGTATCTAATTATGGCGTTTAATGCATTTTTATTCGATTTAATATAGGTATAGCATTTTCGAAATATTTTTTTAAAAATAATTTGTTTCATTGTCCAAAATTTTAACATTATCCTAATTAGTTTTGTGATCACATTCAAATTTATGTTTAGTTATGACATTATGTTTATCAGGGAGTTATTTGGGGCTGCTCTGGTGCTCTTTAATTCTTGTTTTAAGAGCTCGCTTAGTTTGACCAATATAGTTGATTTCACAATTGTCACAATTAATTTTATAAGCAAAAATATGTCTTTGTAATTTATTAAGTTTATCTTTTCCCTTGTTATAATATTTGTATAGATTACAGAACACCTACTTTTTCTTATGTAGAAGTAATTTGTTTTTCTGTGAGTACAATCTAATTTTCTACATAATACAAAGTCTGTAGACTCTTCCTATGTGTACAAAAACACACAATCTAAGATCATTGTTAGGCCAGAATATTCTGACAATGCGTTTTGCAATTTGGCATTAGTGTTTTTTCTATTATAGTGACGAGATACTTGAAAAAAAGAAACAACAACAAAAATGGAATATCTGTATAGACGCTACAACAGCATATAAAATGTACTTATTTCTTTTTAATACATCAAATGCGCATTGGTCCGTTTGTCATTGATATATTTTTATCACCTTTTTTTACACATATGTTTTTTAAGAGACACGTAGTGTGTAAAATTTTATACATTTAAAAATTATATTGTAAAACGAATTTTATTTTTACACATGCATAACATTATCATCCACATAAATACAAAAACAAACATAATATATCTACAAAGGCGGCCAAAATCAATAAGGATAATATATTGACGCTCTGCGTTTCGCGTATTTTACAATAAATTCGTCGAAATGATTACTGCAGCCGTAAAAACGGAATGGCACAAATAAAAGGGACTGTCTGTCAGTTGGAGCTGAGCAGTGAGCTATACTTATGTGAGTTATGTACAGATCTACAGGTCTCGTAAAGTAGCTTGATATTTGAAAAACATGAATAAAACATTGAACTCAGTCAAATAATGCTGAGAAACCACAGAGCGACTAAAGTGTTCAATTTATTTTAATTTTATTTATTAATCATTCAAATGCCACACCGCGTCTCATCTCTTTTCGGTAGATTGACACTTGAAAAACATGGATGCGCACTGAATACGCTGTTAAACAGTACAGATCCTTTTACTAAAGTTATCTGAGTATGCGTATCGGTACTTCCTCAAACACAAGGCGCTTTAGATTTCTATTACGTAATTTGACAATTGAAAAACATAGATGTGCGCTGGCCCCGCTATCAAACAGTGCAGATCACTTTACATGACGCAGTTGGAGTGTTCGTATCGATATTGTAGTATTTGTTCAAAACAGGTTCATCGGTTTCTAGAACTCACTAACCTAAAATATAAAAATTAATTAGTTCAATATAAACTATTACAAAATAGATTTAATATAATATTTACCAATCTGTAAGAACAATCATACCTACTAAGTATGAGGCGTGAGTTTGGCCGCTCTTTGGCCACAACAACCGTTGTGGTCAAGGGGCGTCCGGGCTCACGTCTCATAATTGGTGTAAACCTTAGTGTTATTGATATTCATATCATACTTACATCTATCATACTTACCCGTTTGATCTCATGTTTACACATATAGCCCTAGTTGCTGCGCGTTTTGTATTTAAATTAAAAAAAAAAAAAAAAACAAATCGCTTCATATTCCTGTTAGGTAGTTTTTGATACTAGAAAACCATGCACGCGCACTGGATCCGCTGTTAAACAGTGCAGACCACTTGCGGCCGGAGTGTTTGTATCGGTATTGTAGTACCTGATCAAGGCGCTTCGTATCGCTGTTAAGTAATTTGATACTTGAAAAACATAGATGCGCACTCGCTGTTAAATAATTAGAGCCACTTTACCGAGCACGATCGGAATGTTCGTATCGGTATTGAGCTTTCTCAAACTAAAACTCAAGATGCCTCATATCTCTGTTAGGTCATCGGATGCTTGAGGAACATGAATGTTTTCTTGTCCTAAATAATGAGGGAAGATTACATTAGACAGGGGTGACCGGAATGTAGACTTGCGTAAAACAGTTCCAAAAATGGAATGAATAAGAAACGTGTTTCCTTTAGTTGAGCGGGACTAACTCGCAAAGCTATCTAGTTTTCATTCTATATAAACCCTTTGCCCCGAAACACAGGCATAGTAACAACCGAGTTTAACAATAGGCATGATGCCAGCTTTTGAAATTCAGTTTTATAATGTAGGTACAAAATTACATTTTAACGCAAATTATTTTATTTTTATTATTCTATTTTGAAATAATCGCAATAACGTTTGTGACGTCACGCCTCAGTGACAGCTGACATTAGATGTTGTATTTATGGGTGTAGAGCTGTGGTTCAGTGGTATTTATTAGAACGGTATGTAAATTTACTTAATGATATGATTTATATTACTTATTTACTTAAAAGTAGCTATTTAGTAGTAAAAGTAGTACGGTTTTTTTTAGTTACAAGTTAAGTAACCTCAAAAATAACTTATGACTTATGCTATAAAATATCACAAATAAACGAATAAACAACAAATCAACCAATTAAATGATGCAGAAGTGAATGATCCCAACAAAAAATTAAGCGACACGGTGATTATTTATTGCAAGTGTTTATAGTCTTTTCGATTTAAGAAGGCGTGACGTCATTCCTTGTTTCAGTCAACATGGCCGATTGGTATATTTTATACTTTTATTTTATTAAAAATTTTATTAATCTCAATGTTTATATTAACACTGGGTCATTTTTTAGAATCCTTTCAACGTATATTTTTCTCTAAAACCATTTATTTTTTTATTGTTTTATACTGTTATCATGCCTATTCCGAGTTTATTCGAAAGCGCCAGCCACGCGTTACATTACGTAATCTATATGTTGGAAGTTGGAGACATAACACGAAATAAGACATTTCACCCACTGACTTAGACATATCGCGTTTTGCCAAACAATTTTAACAATAAAAATATTAAAGGCAATTGGGTGATTGAACGTATATTTACTTTCCACCTCAATAGTAGAAGACGTATTGGAATCTGTCCGAATTGTGTTTACCACACCTATGGAAGTTTCACTTCAAAAATTCCATAAAAGTATCCTAAGGGTTTACGTAAGTTGGACTTGCATAAGTCGGAGTCTATCTGTACCTATTACTTCGCATTCCAGAAAGCGTGCGTTTCATGCTACATAATATAATATATTACGACGACTTTAATGACATTAGTCAGTGCCATCTCGAATAGAAATCCTAAGAATACGCCCGCTAAATTGTAATTACGTAATTCAATACTCGGCAATAAAGTCACTCATGAAGTGTATTTTGTTGAGATATTTGAGATTTTACTGACGATAGCGGACATTTGTTTATATAAACAGGATAAAAACAAATCACAAACGCACAATGTTTCCGTTGTTTTTGTAGGGTATCTCGGTGACTAAAATATATATGTCAAAAAAAGAACATTTGTTTGAAACAAATTCAGAATTGCATGATTACGACACACGGCATAAAAATTCCATAACATTGCCGCTACATATCCATCGTTCAAAAAAATTTCTCATACGTCTCTCAAACTCTAAAACAATTTGTTTAAAAAGATCAAAATGTGGCAGCTAGGAAATTAAAAAAGTTACTAAAACTCTTTTTATCCAATTACAGTTTTTATACTTGTGAATAATTTTTTAATTATCTACAAATTTTGATATATAATTTTTGACGTCACATACGTACGAGGTGTACTATCGTATTTTAGCACAATATGATAGTACACCACGTACGTATGTGACGTCAAAAATTATATATCAAAATTTGAAATAAAAAATTATTCAGAAGAAGAACTGTATACACCTATACGATATTATATAGACAAATAGAATTACTTAGTAGCCAAATAGATCTATTTATCTATATTATATCTATAGAGTATGTGTACGGCGAAGAAATGTGGGTAAAATTGTATAAATAGAATATAGATTATAGACGCTCGTCATCAACGTCTATGTGCGTATTTACACATTCACAGCCGATTTTTCCACTGATGGAGTGAGTATAGCCGACATATTGCGTTCACAGTGACAGAAATTAGAACTAAACAACTAATAATTATTAATAATAAAAGAAACAACAATTGGTGTTAATATCTATTTATTTATTTATTTAAAATAAACATTTCACATCACAACGTTTCATCCATCTTCAGGTGCAGTATTTAATAAATTTCTAAAATTTAACAATAAAATCTTTGGCATCTCGCATCCACTCAACAATTTTTGCTGAAATATGTTAGCTTGTAACAATTTGTAACCAACCTTTTAGAATTTGTAACCAAACCGTTCTCGAGCTATTTTCTCGACTCAGTCAACAATGTTTAGATATTTTTGACTGAATCAAGAAAAAGGTCATAGTTCAGGAACAGTTTGGTTACAAATTCTAAATGGTTGGTTACAAATAGTTACAAATTAAAATATTTAGGTTACAAATTGTTTGGAAGCAATAATGCTTGGTTGGGTGGCTAAACTTCATACAGCTTGCAAAAAACGACTGAAGACACGTTCTTCCACCACCAACACCGGGACTTCCACCATTCACTATGTTTTGCGATTTCTTTTATCTAGATACTAGCGGTCTCACCCGGTTTCATCCGGATGCGAAAGAACGAATGGGGGAGGGGGGAGGTACACGAGTATGCACGTTCATCTTAGTTTACCGAGATGAATGTTGTGTCCAAATTTCATGATGATCGGAGTTACCGTTCAAAAGTTTTTGTCGTATGCGACAAATTTTGAGTTAAATTTTTTATTGATGCTCCGCTCATATTGGTTTTAGCGTGATATTATATAGCCTATAGTCTTCCTCGATACAAACGAACAAACAAACTCTTCAGCTTTATATATTAGTATAGATAGTTGTTCGGTTCGGATTACCGCCGATTTTCGTCGGCTTACGTTGCAAAATTGGTCTCTACGAAGAGCTTTTTTATTTTAACGCGATAAATATATATGGCCTGGGTCCACCCTGAAAATCCATTCTAAATATTGGTGAAAACATTTTTGAAGTCGGATGAGTAGTTTCGGAGATTACCTCACATGCAATCTTTACCTCTTTATAATATTAATATAGATAAAATATTTTTAACAAAAAAATTGAACCGACTTCAAAAAAGGCACTAAAAAGTAAAAAATAATTGCGTATTGAAATGTTTTGGAGTCAGTGTCAGCCAAAATGAAATCTATTCCGAGAACTACACCGACTCCAAAACATTTCAATACGCAATTATTTTTTACTTTTTAGTGTGAAGTCGGTTCAATTTTTTTGTTAAAAATATTTTAATTTTCTCTTTTCAGTGTTAATCTAACACTAAAAATCGGTGAACATACATAAAAAACATTATGCGTTTCTTTGAAATTTGAGAGTTTCCCTCGATTTCTCCGGATTCCACCATCAGATCCTGACTTGGTTCCGATGGGACCACCTCTGAGGAGCACTCTTTCGAATAAAAAAAAAATTTGAAAATCGGTCCATAATTGACGGAGAAATCGGTGAACATACATTAAAAAAAAAAAATATACAGACGAACACAGAACCTCCTCCTTTTTGTTGAAGTCGGTTAATTAATACAACCAAAATATCAGAATATTGTATATCGTCATCGGAACTGCACACGACTGCAAACTGCAAAATTTCAAGTCAATTGTACATATAAAAGTGCATTTAACAATTTCAACTTAATAAAAACTTTAAAAAACAAATTGAAAGGTTTTTCCTCTGTTTCAATAATAAAATTAGTGTATGCGATTGAGAGAGGACGTGAATATATATCGATAAGTGTGTGTGTGTGCGAGAGAGAGTGAGACACACTTCTACTGTGTGTTCTTAAGCACACGTTTTCTTTTTTCATCCTAGCAAATGTGTGTTCCAATATAATATGCTCCATTTGTGAATGCAGCGATGGATTTTGACAGGGTCAACATAGGCTACTGTTCAGGGTAGAAAATTTTGAGAGACGCCAAATTTAAAAAAATTAGAAATTTAATTTTTAATTATAATTTAAATTTACATGTAGTCCAAATGTGAAATAAAAAAAAATTGTCTAAAAAAATACTGCTATAGTTCAAATGACAGATTTTCATAATTGAAAATACTGATTACAGCTGTTTCTTGTAGAATGGTTCTCTCACCTGTGGCACTTTTGAACCATTTTTCATTTTTTTTGTTATTCTATGTCAGAACACAAATATTCTGCATTGCCAGGAGGCATTTGATTGGTGGTTCAACGGCGACGCCGAGAGCATAAATTCAGCCTTGGGTGTATCCGTATGTTTATAAAAAGTTGTGCCTTAATAGTATATTACACCTCAAGGGTCGAAAGTTTAATATTCTTGCACTGCTCGTAATGATGCTCTTGAATCGGGCATCATGGCGCGTAGTGCAAGAATATCAAACTTTCGGCCAGTGTAGTGTATACTATTTTTCTTCATATCTCGGTCGTAAGTATGCTTATTAAATAGATTAATTAATTAATTACATAAAGACACAGCAAGCAGCTTTGAGGTTATGCGTAAAAAACGAATGACAGCTGTTCGCGACTATTAGCTAAAATATTATAAGGTTTCTATGGAAACGATATCTAAACTACAGTTGATAAGTGATTTTTTTTTACTGCCGCTGAGCGTACGTACTTCCCGCATCAGTGTGTGTAATCCCACCAATGCGTAAATGTTAGACTTTCTGCCTTACATTTGATGCTGAAAGTATGTACTTTCGGTCGAGGTATGAAGAAAATAAAATGTCAACATTTTGTCGATCGTCGCTAAAATATGTTTACACAGAATCTACACGTCATCGCCTGTAGGTACATATATACATATATATGCAGGTTTACGTTGTAACAATTAACTTGGTAAGCAATTATCTTGTGAGCCAATAGTACCAAGGCATTTGACATCAAGTTTAATGAAGTGGGTGACAGATGGTTTTCTCACATACCAAATCTGTTCTACGAGATATATGTATCCACTTGAGTAGACAGACACCACGGCTAGGCACTTCACACGTCCTTATTTATATCTACGACGCGGGGGTGTCGCTCCGACATAGCATTATAGAACAGAACAATAACCTAATCCTTACCACAATTTAGAGAAGAATCAGCTGAATCACTCAAAGTGTAAAACTCGCACATACGCAAGCGACTGTCATGTTTTTAGCAAGCACAACGACAGCTGCCTTTTCAAATTGTCAACCGTATGTTAAATTTATGTAGTTCTGCATGTCGGTTACGAGTTGATGCAGAAACTACTGATGCGATTTTAATTAAACTTACATAGTTTTTTAATAAAAACTATCTTCGACGTGGCGTCGGCCTGACAGCATTGTAGAATAGAACAATAATCTACTCTATACCACGGCTTAGAGAAATATCAGATGAATTAGTATATTTGTAGAAAAAAATTCAGCCAATTGGGCGACGGGACCATCCCAACTTCAAAAATATTGACATTGACATATTATTATAAAAAATAAAATAAAATTTCTGTTAACGCGTGCGGTGACACGGGTAATGGCTATTATGATACGCATGGGGTTACCACATAATATGTTATCACTGTAACGATAATATTTATCCTTACAATCTAATTACTATTTTTTATGTGTTTTATTTTATTTTAATTTAAAATTTTGTCAAATAGTGTACATTTATACCAATTACTAATTACGTAAGTTTATAGGTTGAATTGACATTTATGTTACGTCTATTATAACTAAATTGATTTGCATTCTCGCTAAATTTTGAAAGAGATTTTTTCTAAAAAAGCAGAAATATTTTAACTGGCGTCCGAACCGGTCATATCGCAGTGCAATATTGAAGATCGTCTATTAACCGTAAATTATTCAATACGATACGCAATTGTAACAAAAATTGTTAAGTCGTTCGCGCTACGAGCCGGCAAGACGGAAATTTAAAATTTAAATTTTTCACCATCGTAAACCATAAGGTCAAGTCAACCTATAAACTTACAATTATTAAAATATTATTTAAATAAAAAGGTAACTTTAAACCAATTCTTCTCGTTCACAATTATTAAATATCACCTCCACTGCGCATACTCATAACGAAATTAAAGAGAAGAAAAGTTAAAGTTACAAATGGTAGCAGAGCAAGAGTTATAAATAAAAATTAAATAATAAAAATACTTAAATTTAATTAAATAAAAGTGTTTAAATTCAAATAATGTCTACTCGTCGCCGACCTCAAGTCAATCA
Source organism: Xanthostigma xanthostigma (assembly GCA_963575645.1). Taxonomy (NCBI): domain Eukaryota; kingdom Metazoa; phylum Arthropoda; class Insecta; order Raphidioptera; family Raphidiidae; genus Xanthostigma; species Xanthostigma xanthostigma. The sequence goes on from OY754464.1 coordinate 48,101,922, forward strand.
TTCTCCACAAGGTCGCGGCGCTGAAATAAATTCTTCGATGGAAGCTTCTAAAAATGCAAACACAGTACATCAAGAAAATCAAAATTCAAACACCGCTCAAGAAGCGCAGGTTACGTCTCCAAGAACGCTAGAATTTCTAAGAGCTGGTCTACACGTATCTAGACAAATCTACGACACGGTTCAGGAAATCAGTCAAGCAACTCGACAAACGACAGTCCCTGCAAGAAATGACAATGAAGAATCTCCTTTTCCTATCAAATTGAAAATGGACGTTGAGAAGATTACATCATCGATTCCTGTCTGCGATGGCTCGTCTCCTGAACAGTTGATCATATTTATGCAAGAGATTCAAAATATCGTTGACTCGCGCATGCTTCCAGAAAATCAACTGTTGTATTATCTAATAGGTAAACTACAGAAGAATTTCGATATTGGTGGAGTAGTCAAATACAAGGTCATACTTCTTGGAACACTCTGAAATCGCGCATCTTAAATACATATTTGTCATCCACTGATATCATTTTATTAACCGATAAAATGGTTCAACGAGTACAGCGTGAAGATGAATCATTCTGTCAATTTATCAGAGACATAAACATGAAAGCCACGGTTCTGAATCTACAAATACCAGAGCTAAATTTAGTTAACATGATTTGGGCTCATGTGAATTGGAACACATTCAATTATATCAAATTTCGAAGTATTCCTGCAGATTTAAAAACGTTGAGCCAAATAGGAGTTGAAATCAGCCAAATTCAACGGCGAGAGCAACAATTTAATATGCCAGCTTCTCCAAATCCTTCAGCGACTTCAGCTTCACTAACTAAATTCTGCAACTACTGTAAACGCAACGGACACAGCATACAAGGGTGTCGCAGACGACAATATAGAAGAGAGCAACCAGGAGCCAATCAAGAGAGATCAAATTCAAAAAACTAATAGCGGTTGGTGTCGAGAAATTTTCAACGTTTATTACTCCCATTATAAGCATTTCAGTGGGTAGTAATATATTTCAAGCTCTTCTTGACACTGGCGCCTCAACTAACTATTGCGCTAAATCAGCAGCTAAACAATTATCGAAGAATGGATTTGGTAAAATCGAAAAAACCGACTCATTTGTAATATTAGCAGATGGCAGCCATGTTCACGTCAACCAACAGTATACAGCCATCGTAAAAATTCATAAATTTACATGGAAAATTACATTTTTAATCATCAATCATTTATCATACTTGTTTTTAATTGGAAATCAAACACTCAGAAAAATGCAAGCATGTATTAATTTCCGCTCCAAAACGCTTTCGTTCGAGTTCGATAAGAAATGTCATGTTCCTTTTGTATCTCCGGGCGAAGTTCCACAGAACTATATTCATTGCATAACAGAAGAAAAATTCAAAATGTCTGAAGACGATGATAGAAGACTTACGTCGATAATCAGCAAATACAAACAAATATTTTCGGATAAAGTTGGCAACGTAAAAGATTATACTTACGACATTTATGTAACAGACAATATTCCAGTGCGATCGGCACCATATCCACTCAATCCAGTGAAAGCACAGGAGATGGAAGATCACATTCTCAAATTGTTGAATGAAGACATAATCCGACCGAGCCGCTCTCCCTATGAAGCTCCAGCCTTTCTCTTGAAGAAAAAAGGAGGGGGACACCGTCTGTGTATCGACTATAGGCGACTTAATAAAAAAATCATTTTTGACGCCTATCCGCCTCCACACATGGAAAGTCTATTCCAGTCACTTCATGGTTCTTCCGTATTCACAATCCTCGATTTAACGTCAGCCTTTTACCAAATCAATTTGTCTTCGTCTTCAAAGAAGTACACTGCCTTCGTTACACCGCTCGGGCAATACGAATTCAATCAGGTGCCATTTGGCCTCAGTATTTCTCCACAAGCTTTAAATAGAATAATTCAAGACGTGTTTTCTGATTTACGCTTCAAATTTCTTATAGCGTATTTCGACGATTTATTAATACATTCGTCCAGCCTGGAAGAACATCTTCAGCATTTGGATATCGTTTTCAAGCGACTTCAAGACGTGGGATTTTCGGTTAACCCAGAAAAAATGAAACTATGCCGATCGCGTATCAAGTTTCTGGTCACGTGATTTCAGCCGAAGGTCTATCTATTGATCCCGAACGCATTGAAGCGATCAAAAACTTACCAGTACCAGACAGTTTGCGAAAGGTTCAATCATTTTTAGGAATGGCCGGATTTCTTGCAAAATATATACCCGGATTTTCAACATTAGCAGCCCCACTACATCGCCTCAAAAGAAAGGGAGTAAAATTCAAAATGGGCCCTGAAGAAATTGACGCTGTCAACAAAATAAAAAGAGCGCTAACCACCACACCGATTTTAAAGTTTCCAGATTTTAACAAACCGTTCGTCGTTCAAACAGACGCGAGCTCTTATGCTATGGGTGGAGTTCTTCTTCAAAGATACGAAGATGGGCTTTATCCAGTACAATATGCTAGCAAAAAATTCGACGATGCTCAGCGTAATTATACAACTTATGAACGGGAAGCTTGCGCGATTGTATGGGCTCTAGATCGTTTTAAACATTTTCTTCAGGGGCAACATTTCATACTCCAAACAGATAACGCCGCATTGACGTGGCTTCATAAGCATTCTAAGAATCTTGGTCGAGTTGGTAGGTGGCTACTGAAATTGGCAAAATTTGATTACGAGACAGTTCACATAAAGGGAAGCACAAATGTAATTGCGGACGCTTTATCCCGTCTGTATAATGAAGAAGTGTTTCTTGAACAATCGGACGTACAACAATTAAATCTACTGGACGAAGTACCCCTCTCGTTCATATCCATTCAGAATCATCAGAACTCGGATCCTGATTGCGGACTCATTCTCACCAGAATTAAAAATGGTGAAGATGTTAAAAACTTCGCAATTAAAGACGGAATTTTGATGAAGAAAGTTGGACGACGAGGTCTCAAGCGTATAATCGTTCCGAGTAATTTAAAACCGATGATTATATATTATTTTCATAATTCACACACCGGCGCTCATCAAGGTGTAACCAAAACTTATCGACAAATCGCGAAAAGATTCTGGTGGAACCGGCTATACGAAGATGTGCGAGATCATGTACGTAGCTGTCAATTGTGCCAACAATGTAAGAATCCTCAGCGACGAGAGGGAGCTCCACTAGCTTCAACTCCCCCAACATCAGTGTGCCACAAGCTTTACATTGACTATGTTGGTCCACTAATCAACACGTCTAGAAATAATAAATATTGTCTCGTCGTAATCGACTCGTTTTCGAAGTGGTTGGATATTATTCCTGTGCGAAAAGCGTCATCGGCCGTCACCGTATCAAAACTTGTAGAAATGTGGTCGTGCTTCGGCCCTCCACGAATCATTGTCTCCGACAACGCTCGTTGCTTTACGAGTCATCAGTTCTCTGGAATGTGTCTTCGATGGGGCATCAATCATGTAACCACGACGCCGTATCACCCATCTGGAAACATGGTCGAACGACCGAACCGCGATATAAAAGCAGCCGTCACCATCATGCTTAAACAATATGAAGCATCTCACAAAGACTGGGACAAGTATGTGTCATACGTCAAGTTATCACACAACGCTGGGTACCACGAAACGACTCGAACATCACCGGCTTCGGTATTTCTAGGTCGAGAACTTCCTGTTCCTTTAGACCGACACTGGGGAATCGACTTAGCCTTAGACGATGAAGAAAAACCGTCCACAGCGACAATCCAAAGAGCCATTCGCCAGAGTCATGCTAAGTACGCGAGGTATTATAACGCAAGTCGCCCGCGCGAACATCATTTTAACATTAATCAACTGGTGTTGCAACGCATGCACAACGTCCCGGGTCCCGACGAAGATCAAAAGTTTACACCACGTTGGTCAACGCCGAGACGCATAACACGCTTTACCTCACCAGTTTCATGCGAACTCGAAGACCCCGAAACAGGCCAAACCTACCGAGCTCACATCGATCAGTTAAGAGCATATATTTCTTAGGAAATTAAACCTTCAAGCTTAAGGGGAGGAGCCTGTAACGATAATATTTATCCTTACAATCTAATTACTATTTTTTATGTGTTTTATTTTATTTTAATTTAAAATTTTGTCAAATAGTGTACATTTATACCAATTACTAATTACGTAAGTTTATAGGTTGAATTGACATTTATGTTACGTCTATTATAACTAAATTGATTTGCATTCTCGCTAAATTTTGAAAGAGATTTTTTCTAAAAAAGCAGAAATATTTTAACTGGCGTCCGAACCGGTCATATCGCAGTGCAATATTGAAGATCGTCTATTAACCGTAAATTATTCAATACGATACGCAATTGTAACAAAAATTGTTAAGTTGTTCGCGCTACGAGCCGGCAAGACGGAAATTTAAAATTTAAATTTTTCACCATCGTAAACCATAAGGTCAAGTCAACCTATAAACTTACAATTATTAAAATATTATTTAAATAAAAAGGTAACTTTAAACCAATTCTTCTCGTTCACGATTATTAAATATCACCTCCACTGCGCACACTCATAACGAAATTAAAGAGAAGAAAAGTTAAAGTTACATCACGTCATGTAAAAATTAACCGAAGTATCCTCGCCAGATAATTAGTTAATTTCTTTTTGATAGATCTACACAACAAAAGAACAGTTGATTTTTTTTTATTTTCAAAATATTTTCGAAACTACAAAGTTTGGAGAAAACATTTTGCTACAAAAGTTACATGTAAAAATAAACGGAATAATAAGCTGTCATAAAATGTATAGTACCATTATTATATAAAAAAAAACAAAGTTATTGCATATGTCTCTTCTGCGCATGGGTCGATTTTCTCCAAAAACAATAGGGCTCTTCATATTAGCAGATCAAACATTCGTGCCAAATTTGGTTTCAATCCGCTCATTCGTTTGACTTGTGTCGTAAAGTAAATTATGACCTAAATTAGTATCGTTCTGACACTTGTGACATAGAATGGTAAAAGTACAAGTACAAGTGACCTGTTTCATTTTATTCCGTTAGCTTTCCTTTCCAACGGAACCACTTTTGAATTTCTCGACATGCTGGTTTTAACACAGCGTGACTGCAATTTTCGAGTGTTTATAAGATAACCGTAGTAATTTGTTAGACGTCAGTAGTTCAGTACTGATCACATACTTAGGTACGTGATTTTTAAAAAGTTTTTTTGGATATGAATCCTGAACCACTTAAAATTATTGTGACGTCAAATGGTAAGACAAGAGATATTGAATAATTTGCGAGAAGCCTATAGACGAGAAACCATGTTTCCAGAATTTTTATTTTATTTTGTCTCAGTGTTACGATTGGACCGGTTTTGATGCAATTTAGCACACTATATCGTGTTGAACTTTAGCATAGAATACTTTTTTTATCCAATTAAGTTTGAGTAAGATTAGGTTCCGGCTATCGGCAATAACGCGAGCAAAAAATTGAAAAATCTAAATAATAATGTAAGAAAAAATAAAAAAACACAAAAACCGACATAAACGGTTTCGTTTTTTGGCCACAAATGAATAGATACATGTACAACTGATTTCATTTAAGTGTTAGTGGTAACTTTACACTGCTTTATACACCGTGTAGCCTATAATTTAGGCCATAGGGAAAAATTGGCATATAAAATCAAACATTTTTAAATATATTGATTCTTCTGTATACTTTATACCAAAACTGTAAAGAAATATTTTTTTCAGACTTTTACTACTAGATTTTATATCTAGTGGCGTAATGAGGTATAATACAGACGGATAGTGACATTATTTTGTAACGTACCAGCGAGTTTTGACTGTGATCTTAAAAATAAACCAAACAAATCGGTTAAGGTAGTACGAACACCAAGGTAACTTTAAATAAAAGGCTTGATTTTTTTTATATTTCGGTAGGTGGATGATATGTTTTCATTGATTTCTCCAAAACTAGTCGGTGGAAATAAAAAAAAAACTATTTAAATTAAAGTTAAAACCTTAATAAATTATTGAAAACAAAAAAACCCGTTGTGCCCAACTAATTAAAAAGATATTTAATCTTTTTAATTAAATATATTTTTAATTAGTCGGGCACAACAGGTTTTTTTTGTTTTCAATAATATATTAAGGCTTTAACTTTAATTTAAATAGTTTTTTTTTAATTTCCACCGACTAGTTTTGGAGAAATCATTGAAAACATATCATCCATCTACCGTTTTACCATGAAGCCAATGTTAAATATGCCTACTTTTGAAGTCATTTATTTATTTAAATAATCGGGCAACCCCCCCTAAAATTTTCAGAATTGGTTTAGACTAGTCCAACTTCATATAAAAAAATTGTTTGTCTGTAAAGTCGGTTTACGGACGATAGTTTTACGTGATAACGTCATAAAGAAACATTGATGAAAAATTGCAAGTGCACGCTCAGGCGGAACGTGACACTTTTCGGAACGTTACACTTTTTCGTGCATGCAGCCGGTGTTTCATCAATTTATAAAACGTTATCACGTCAAAAAAAATTAAGCCTTTTATTTAAAATTGCTTTGGTACTTGTACTACCTTAAGTGCAAGATATACTTGCACATATAGTGTTATGCACTCACAGCCTCCCACTTGTGTGTTCTAGGTATAGCCAAATTTTGGTTTAGCAGTTATAAAGAAATAAACAATTGAATTATTTATAACAATTTATCGCGTTAACATTTTTCAACCCTGATAATTTTTGTTCAAGCTAATAATCTCAATGTTCATGATTTTTTTCTTATTATTCTGAGGATTCTTCTTGGCGATATGGGTGAGGAACAGCAATTTTTAAGCGTCCTTGAAAAATGTTTAAAAGATATGAAAAAAATACATAATATAAATTGTTGAATTTGTGCTTCAATAAGCTTCCATTTACTCAATTTACTCCCTCAAATTAACCTTCAGAATCAAATAAAACTTTTTATATCTTACGTCTATATTTGGGTCACCACGGTGCTAATTTTCAAATACGTCTATAAGTTTCCGTGAAAATCTCCTTTGATAGATGGATGGACGGACACGCAAGTGTTCCGTTTTGCACGGAACATTAAAAAGAGCTAATATTTGCGAATTTGCAATGACTCAATTTTAAGCAACACAGTGTAGGTAAATGTAAAATGCTTACCGTTGTATAGATCCCTAAGGCTGTTGTTGGCCTTTCCAACGTACAGAGTGTAACGTTAACAAATAATCTATAATGAAGGTTACATAACATTCACAATAAAATGTAGAAGCGTGTTGTATCCACCAGATTTGGATATAAAGGGTGTTTTTTTTGGAGGTTTGGTTTTGAAATTGGCAACACCGTTTCAAGTGACAGTTAATTTGACAGTTGACAGATGATTTGTGGTCAGTATGTTTTGCCATTTCACCATGAATAGACTTACATCAGTACAACGCTTGCAAATTGTGCAAATTTATTTTGAAAATTATGGTTCAGTTTGCCAAACTAACCGTGCGCTACGTCCATTTTACGGTCGACATAATCGTCCATCCGAGCAAGTTATTCGGAAAACCATGGATCGTTTTCGAACTACGCATACTCTAGTTGATAATACGCATCCACAAAGACGCCATACAGTGCGCACAGAACATGCCATTGCTGCTGTGGTGCGTAGTGTTGAGGAGGACCCGAATGAGTCGATACGCCGTCGTGTACAGCAATTGGGACTGTGCCCATCCACGTTGTGGAAGATTTTGCGTAAAGATCTTGGCTTACAAGCTTACAAGATCCAGCTTGTGCAAGAGTTAAAGCCGCGTGACCATTATGCGCGCCGTCGTTCGGTGAATGGGCCGAAAACAATATTCAGCTTGATCCTCTTTTTCAACGCAAAATTTTGATCTCACACCTATGGATTACTTTCTTTGGGGATACGTGAAGTCACTAGTCTACGCCGATAAACCACAGACGTTGGATCACTTGGAAGTCAACATTCGCCGCGCTATTGGCGATATACGGCCCCAGATGCTCGATAAAGTGATCGAAAATTGGACTTCCCGATTGCGCTTCATTCAAGCCAGCCGTGGCGCCCATATGCCCGAAATCATATTTAAACATAAATGGCATAAAATTATATTTTAAACAAAGCCAACAACGTGGCCAGCAACCTTATTTTTACGTGTTTTATTTCATTTTAAAGTTGTATACCTCTAAAAAAAACACCCATTAGTATTCAGTTTCATCGCGGTTCACTCGTTTTAACTAAAGCTTTGCTATTATATTCAAAGTGGATTTTCAACTCCTGTCGAAAACTACAAGGAAGCTTAATTTATAACTAAGTCTAGTTTAACTTAACCAACATGGTGTCCGGTTTCACTTCTTGATATCATAGCGCACGGAGTGCGTCGGCCAAGTTCTCGCAAAGCACTGTGCATTATATTTACACGAGCCATTTCGAGTCTTGACTATCCTGTATCTCCGAGACTAGTTACGTTACAAAACTGAATTTTTTCAGAGGAGTCACCATAAGGTGACCATAAAGAAGTAGTATTATAAACATCACATGTCTAGGTGGTATAGTCTCCAAGATACGAGTGACCAAAAATCATGATTTTGGGCATTCATTGATTGACTGACTGATAGATCATTCTAATTGGCATGCGCCTAGCTGGTGCTAGGAGCATCGACCCTAATGCATCAACCAGTCGTCCTAAGCTCCTAATGCATCAACTCACGTCTATTCGTGTGATGTAATGAAGTGTGGTATATATAAATATAATATTATGTGTCTAGATAATATTTACCTAAGTTGAATACGTAACAATATAAATTTAGAAGACTAAAGGATGAATCCTGGTGGCATAGGATCGATGAGCTATGCAAATACTGAAGTTTTTTTTATTTCGTTTTATTGAATGCAATAAAAAAACCTTCAGTATTTGTTTAGTTCATCGATCCTATGCCACCAGGATTCGTCCTTTAATCTTCTAACATTTAAACAGGATCATCATCACTCTAAATTATTAGAGTTATTTTTCACAAATATAAATTTACAAAAAGTATTGAAATCCCACCAAAAACATAAATGTGTAAAAGGGCCAAGTTCAATATAAAGAGCAAGTGGCTTTGCCGAAAAAATAAGTGAGATCCAAAAAGTTTTTATGTTTTATGTTATAGCTAAATAAGTAACTCATGTATGTAAACTTGCTAAGTGAAAACTTGACACCTTCATAGACTTCATTTCTTTTTTTCGGCAAAGCTGACAAACCCACTTGTTCTTTGTATTGAATTTGTATTTTTTTTCACATTTGTTTTTGGTAAGATTTCAGTTTCCCCAAACAAGTCAGACATAAAAAAAATGTTTTAGTGCCACGCGAATAATGGTATTTTGTGGTCTAGAAATTTAACTGATTGGAGTACAGTTAACCCAACAGTTTATGAACGAGTTTGAAATGTTTTTGATGTTCTTTTTTAGAATTCGGTGAAATGAGATATATAAATGTAATATTCTCCTTCAATGAATTGTTATCCTCGCACGTGTATTTTTAATAATAATAAAAAACTCGGGTCGCAGTGCAAAACCCTGCCGACAATATAGTGTATTTGCTTTTATAAGCAGTGTGGCTCTATTGTATGAACTTAACTTTGTTTTTGGACAAAATAAAAAAATTACCCTCTAATACACCCCTTAAAACAACATTTTTTTACTTAATTTCAATACTACATACCAATTCAACATCTGTACCAATTTATATACACCCTTCAGTATGTAAATCCATATCAGTAAACTTGCGTTTTCATAAAATTTGTAAGTCCGGTCCTGTCGGGCCGATTTTATTTAAATTTTAGCAGCACATTTCAATAATTACTAAAGGGTTAAATTTCAAATTTGAAGTGATTCTGAGAATTTTTTCCGTATTTTTGGGCCCAAAAACATTTTTCAACCCCTAAATACCCCCCTTAAAATTGCCCGATCGGGCCCATTTTAAATAGGCTTCTTGCGATGATGGATTCCAAAATGTGGACCAAATTTCGTTTAAATCGATTAAGTCTGTCGAGAGTTATCGTGGTCACACATATATATATATATATTGTCACGTGGTGCCATAGCACCGCGACAATTTTTTAATATTAGCATAAAAATTATTATAATAAAATAAATAAATAAGGAAATCAAATCACTAAATTCGCGGGTATTTGTATGCGCGGTACGATTTGGATCGCGTGGCTTGGACTTATAAACATAAGTGTGTCTATCGTGTGATCCAGTCGTCTGACTCTAAATACGCGGTATCTGTGATTTTCAAAAGTGAAAAAGTGACAAACAATAGTTGTTAGGTTTGAAATAATTAAAATCAATATTTATTAGTTACGGAAAAATAACAAACATTAAGTTTTTTTCCGGGATTCGGTGTGGTCGCATGAAAAGGACGCTCATGGATTAAACCACAGAATCATCTTCAAGCTTCTTCTCCAAACCGAATTTAGACTTCATTGTACTACCATGAAGCGCCTAAATACCCGTAGTCACTCACGAATTATGTAAAGTATTCCTAGAATAAGTATTGTTCAAGTGTAAGTAAGTACTCTTCAGAAAAAGGTATGACGCTCACGCCTAGTTTTCTTTTCCTCTTTCACGTTTTATTATTTTTTTTTTAATTTAAACAACCTTATTAAATGTACTTCCCTAGATAATTAAGTGATCACCTCGTCAGGGTTCTACCCCCAGTTCCTAATTGTCAATCATGATCAAATGATATTGTTAATATTAAGAATGTACTTGTAAATCAGATTTCTTTGTACCTTATCACCGACACGTTTTTGAAGTGATTATGAAATATAATTGTTATCGACCAACTGCATATTCTTTTCTTTGTTACATTTCTGCACAAGTTTCTCAGAACAGTAGAAGAAGTGGAGCTGTACCCTCTCTGATCACTATGGGCCCAAAATAACACCGGTACAGCCCAAACAATCCACCGTTTTGAGAAATCTGTCCGTCTTTTTTCTTTTATTTATTCACAGGTGGGAATGGACCTACGTTACCAGAAATCCTTCCACTGCCGTGCTATAATTGGTAGCAAGGAGCGTAGTTAATTCCTGAGTCCTGTTCCTGTCCGATTCCACGTCTTCCAGTCGACCATGCCGCGCCATAAGTCCTGCCGCAGCCCAAAGTCTCCGCCGACACCCGGCCAAAGCAAATCTCCAGGTCCGCCTCCGACCACCGCTGAACTTCCAGACTCTCCGCCGGCGATGGACGATCCTCCAGTGCACTCACCGAGTAAGTCCGAGCCAATTCTTATTTCCGTTCCAAATCATACCGCTTCGCATGCAAATATGGGCGATATCCGGGACTTGTTGCGTAACGTACCTACCGCTACAGGTACAGATCTTGACATTTTGATACAATTCCTGTTAGAAATCGAGAACGTGAGTCAATTCGCTTTAGTTCCATTTCATATTTTGTTAAAGAGTTTAGGCACTAAGACTGACGGACCCCTCCGACAGTGGTGGAGACTTAATGTCTATTCTGAACTCGAATGGACACAGCTCAAAAATCTTATTCTAAACCATTTCACCACTTCTATAGATCGGGCTATGCTAATAGAACGCTATATCAGTAGGCGTCAGAACCTCTCTGAGAATTTTCCCGAATATGCTGAAGACATCTTGAAATACGTCGAATTATTGGGTCCTAGCCTGTCTGAATCGGAGATAATTGCGCGCATTTGGCTTAACCAAAACGAATTCACATTTAATTATCTACAATTCAGAGATACCCCAACTTGTTTAGCTGAGCTTCACCAGCTTATAAAACATTTGAGAGTAGTTGAACGTCAACGTAAAACGTACACTCACCCCAATTCGACCGGACTTGTCGCTCCTAATTTTTCCCCTTGTTGCCGATATTGTAAACAACCAGGTCACTTTATAGCCCAGTGTCCGGTTCGTCCCCCACGTCCTTCTCCTTCTGAACCTAAGGCTATCCTGCCCTCTCAAGGGTGAGATAGCGTTGTCAAAATTTTTAGTAAACCGAAAGATGTAGAACAAATTAATGTCTTTCCCCGGTTAACCACATTAGTTAATAAGTCACCCCTTTCAAACCACCCCCCTCCAGCTAACTTGTCCTCTCCTGTAAATACGTCTATTCGATTGACTTCTCCCGTCCCGAATTATTCCTATAATTCTCCAAGTCAATCAAGTAGCTCTACGATACCTCTAGTTTTTCTCTACTTTCAACATATTCGAGCTTCGGCACTGCTTGATACCGGTTCTACCAAGAACTACATTAATTCCGAACTTGCTAATTATTTGTCATCGTTAAAAATAGGTACGATCACAAATTCGATTTCTTATGCCCAAGTAGCCAACAGTTCTATCGCGAGATCTAATTTCACGTTAACAGTAGTCATTACTATTAGTAAATTTACCTGGAAGATTGATTTCCTAGTTCTCGACGCTCTGTCGTATCCCGTCATAATAGGTTATGATTCTTTATGCAAAATGGGTGCGAACGTTAATTGTACCGAGAATAATCTTTCTTTCAAATTCGATTCCTCTCACGTCATTCCCTTTGTACCGTTACCCGCTTCGTCCAAAACCTTCTCCCTGGATCACGTTACCAGTATAGATTCAAATGCGGCCAACTTTAGTAGTTTGCTTGCAGAATTTCCAGAAGTTCTTACCGAAGAACTAGGTCAAGCTAAAAATTACAAATATTCAATTCATTTGTCTGACGATATTCCAGTCCGAAAGGCCCCGTATCCACTTTCCCCACCTCAAGCTAAAATAATGAGGGAACATATTAGTGATCTTTTGAATAAAGGCGTTATTTCACCTAGTAAATCCCCTTACGCTTCACCGGCTTTTCTTGTCAAGAAATCAAGTGGAGGTTATAGACTTTGTATTGATTATCGCCAGTTAAACAAAAAGGTTGTCATGGATAGTTTTCCTGTTCCGTCGATTGAGCACATTTTCCAGTGCTTAAAAAACGCTAAAGTTTTCACCACGTTGGATCTAAACAGCGCCTTTTACCAAGTTGAATTATCTGACAAATCAAAGAGTCTAACTTCGTTCGTCACTCCTGAAGGCCAGTGGAAATTTCATAAGGCTCCGTTCGGGCTATCTATTTCACCTAGTGCTCTAAACCGTCTGATGTTTGACATTTTTGCCGATTTAAGATACAAGTTTGTGATTGTATTTTTCGACGACTTATTAATATACAGTCCCGATATGGAATCTCATATGGTACACGTTCGAGAAACGTTAAGACGTCTAAAAGAAGCTAATCTTACCGTGAATCCGGATAAAATAAAATTCGCCCAAAGCGAACTCAACTTCCTGGGTCATCGTGTCTCAAGCAACGGTCTTTCCATGGATCCCGACAAAGTAGAAGCGATAAAGAATTTGCCAATTCCGAAGAATTTGAAACAGCTTCAAACGTTTATTGGAATGGTTGGTTATTACGCTAAGTTTATTCCCGAATACGCTCAGATAATGTCGCCACTCAATGATCTACGGAAGAAAAATGTCAAATATAATTTAACGGAAACGCATATTCAGTCTTTTCTCAAACTTCGTGAAGCTCTGTCAAGTTCACCAGTTCTACGTTTTCCCGATTTTCAACGCGAATTCATTCTGCAAACCGACGCCAGTCAAAATCATGTTGGTTGTGTTCTTTTACAATCCTTTGAAGATGGTCTACACCCGATCCAGTACGGAAGCCGACGTTTGACCTCCGCCGAGAAGAAATACAGTACGTACGAACAAGAAGCTTTAGCATGTATTTGGGCTATGGAAAAAATGAAATCTTACCTCTCGCATCAAACTTTTATTCTTCAGACAGATAGTTCCTGTCTCAAATGGTTAATTCAGCACCCCCGCAACTTAGGTCGTGTAGGTAGGTGGTTACTTCGCATCAGTCGTTTCAGTTTCAAAGTCGAACATATTCGCGGTAAAGTAAATTGTACTGCCGATTGTTTATCCCGTTTGGTAGCTGAATCCGAAACTTCTGAGAAAAATGCAATACAATCAAATTTTCTCAATCCCATTACGGAAGTTAAAAATCCGTTTACCGAACTTAATATCCTGCAAGATCAAGATCCTGAGTTAAACCGCCTTAAAAGTCAAATTAATCAAGGTTTACCTCAGAAAAATTTCGCTATTCACAAGAATTTCCTGGTTCGACTCGTAGGCCGCAACCGTCGTCGACGTATTGTTGTTCCGTCCGCCTCCAAGAAAGAAATATTGGAACAGTTTCATAATTCACAAATCGCCAGTCATCCCGGAGTCACGAAGACGTATCGTTCAATATCACGAAGATTTTGGTGGCCGCGCATGTTTGTTGAGGTTCGTCAATTTATTAAAGATTGTATGCTCTGTGCAACGCATAAATCAGATCAACATCCTGATAAAGTAGTTATGTCGTCTAATCCTCCACAATCTGTGTGGGACAAAATTTACATTGACCTCATGGGACCGCTTGTCAAATCACATTCCGGGAATAAATATGTTCTTCTAATTCTGGATAGTTACAGCAAGTGGTTAATTACTTACGCGATTCCTGATTCCAGTTCCACGTCGATAATAAAATGTCTGCATCAAGTCTTTACCACGTATGGTCCACCAACTAAAATAGTTTCCGATAACGCGACTTCGTTTACGTCAAACAAGTTTAATGAATTCTGTACTTCCTGGGGTTCACGTGTCATTCACAGTTCGCCTTATCATCCTTCGTCCAATGCTGTAGAAAGAGTAATACGAAACGTTAGAGCTGCTCTGTCAATTTTACTTCAACAAAAGTTTGACGATCATCTCAGTTGGGACTTGTTATTAAATCACATAACCTTCGCCAATAATTCTTCATATCATGAAAGTATTAAAAATTTACCTTGTAAGATATTTTTGTCAAGAGAAATCAAATTTCCACTCGATTTACAATGGAATTTGTCATCTGTGTGGGAACAAGACGCTTTGCCTTCCGAAAATCAAGTTCGCCTAGCTCTGTCAAAATCACATGATCTACAAGCGAAATATTTCAATAAAAACCGTTCGTTGCAGTCGAAGTTTCAAGTCGGCGATTTTGTTGTACAAAGGTTACATTATAACAAAATGAAACCGAATTTTCACCTCAAACTTTGTCCTCGTTACAGTAATCCCCGTGTAATTTTAGAATTTACGAGTCCTGTTAGCTGCATCCTTCAAGATCCATCCTCCAAAAAGATGTTTAAATCTCATATTGAACATCTGAAGAAAATTCCGTCTGTTAACAATTGAAAAATTCACCCGAGGTCATTGCCCTCTAGTTTAATTTCAAGTTCAATGTCAGACAGCTGACATCTGTCAAACGTCAAGTGTTGTTAGGTTAGGATATTACTAACAATAAAGGTTTAAGTTATTTTTCGTACCTGAGTTATGCTTTATTTTCCTAAATAAAGAATTCTCCCTGTGTTATTTCGTTATTCTCGTCCTTTGTTTTAGATTATAAGCTTGTCCTTGTTTACATTCCGGCGCTTTCCTAAGGCCCAATTTCGTCTAACGTCTAAGCTGTCTCCTTCAGCCAGTCAGGTTACGACCCCATAATTTCCGTATTATCGGTGGTTGTTTCATCTCGTTAGATCAATTTAGATTAGTTAAATTTAATTAGAGCTTATTTATGAAGAGCACACTTCAACTGCCATAGTATGGGATATGGTAGATTGTCAAGTGATTGTTGACTTAGTTACAACAAAGATAAATTCATTGTTGTGAATTTCTTGTTGTATGTACAGTTAGTAGTATAGCGGAGTACCTCCTAATCACTAAAGAGGGGGAGCCTGTCACGTGGTGCCATAGCACCGCGACAATTTTTTAATATTAGCATAAAAATTATTATAATAAAATAAATAAATAAGGAAATCAAATCACTAAATTCGCGGGTATTTGTATGCGCGGTACGATTTGGATCGCGTGGCTTGGACTTATAAACATAAGTGTGTCTATCGTGTGATCCAGTCGTCTGACTCTAAATACGCGGTATCTGTGATTTTCAAAAGTGAAAAAGTGACAAACAATAGTTGTTAGGTTTGAAATAATTAAAATCAATATTTATTAGTTACGGAAAAATAACAAACATTAAGTTTTTTTCCGGGATTCGGTGTGGTCGCATGAAAAGGACGCTCATGGATTAAACCACAGAATCATCTTCAAGCTTCTTCTCCAAACCGAATTTAGACTTCATTGTACTACCATGAAGCGCCTAAATACCCGTAGTCACTCACGAATTATGTAAAGTATTCCTAGAATAAGTATTGTTCAAGTGTAAGTAAGTACTCTTCAGAAAAAGGTATGACGCTCACGCCTAGTTTTCTTTTCCTCTTTCACGTTTTATTATTTTTTTTTTAATTTAAACAACCTTATTAAATGTACTTCCCTAGATAATTAAGTGATCACCTCGTCAGGGTTCTACCCCCAGTTCCTAATTGTCAATCATGATCAAATGATATTGTTAATATTAAGAATGTACTTGTAAATCAGATTTCTTTGTACCTTATCACCGACACGTTTTTGAAGTGATTATGAAATATAATTGTTATCGACCAACTGCATATTCTTTTCTTTGTTACATTTCTGCACAAGTTTCTCAGAACAGTAGAAGAAGTGGAGCTGTACCCTCTCTGATCACTATGGGCCCAAAATAACACCGGTACAGCCCAAACAATCCACCGTTTTGAGAAATCTGTCCGTCTTTTTTCTTTTATTTATTCACAGGTGGGAATGGACCTACGTTACCAGAAATCCTTCCACTGCCGTGCTATATATATATATATATATATATATATATATATATATATATATATATATATATATATATATATATATATATATATATATATAAATATATATATATATATATATACATATATATATAAACATTTCCAAAAATGGTGCCAAACTTCTTAGAAAGTTATGAAACGTCGAGAAATTTTGGTCCGACCCCTAGGTCCCGCCATCCGACCGACGCCAATAGTGTAAGTGCCTTATGGCAAATACACTAATAAGTAAATTAATAACATATCGAAAACTTGCTTCTGTGAAGTGTTTAAAAAAACGTGTTCTCTTTTACAAAATAATAATGTTTTATTCTAACTTATTTTACACAAAACTTGGTTTCACCTTAAGCGTTCTTAGAACTAGAACTATGCACTTCACATAAGGCCTAAATAATAAGCAACCGATCCTGAAATAATTTTGTTTCGTGAGACTTCTTGTAGGAAATATATGACACACACATACACACACAATGTGAAAATACTGTAATGACCTTGAAACATAAAAATATGTAAAGAGAATAGGTCAAATGTACAATTTTTGAAAATATTTTAAATCAATTATTTTCATATTAAAAATTATCAAACACCTGAAAGGATTCTTTAAAACCAAGAAGGCTGTAACCAGAAGACCCGGTTTTAGAAGGTAAAGAAAATGGTTTATTTACAGAAATCACTGCAGCAAAGCCTTTGATTGTGTGCCTCATGACATATTATTAAATAAATTACCTTATTTTGGTTTTCATGGACAAGTATAACAGCTATTTAATTCATATATTTCAAATAGACATCAATATGTTGAAATTGGACAATGTAAGTCTACGATAAAACCAATAACACACGGTGTACCACCAGGAACGGTAATTGGGCCTATTTTATTTATTATTTATATAAACTACATTATTGTCAACATAAGAACAGCAAAAGCGTTTTTTATATGCTGATCACACAACCTTAATTACCCAAGAAGAAAATCTCCCTCAATTAAATATCAGCTCAGAGAGGGCACAGTCTGAGGCTTTGCAGTGGTTCATTGCAAACAAATTGACCCAAAATTGAAATAAAACTCACCATCTGACACTATTCACTGAAAATAAAAATAATTCCGACAGCTTAAATTTATTTGTCTTATTAATCGATTCAACTTTTTTTAGTCTCCAATTTACATAAAAATAGTATCTAATAAGAAATCTTAGAAACGAGGTAAATCTGCCAGTTTTAAAAATTGCATACATTTCTTTGTTTAATTCAATAATGATATAATATGGTGTAGAATTCTGGGGAAATTCGATTTCTGCTAGCTTCTTATGCTTGCCGTGTTTCGAGACGGATCGTTTCACCACCTGGAAAAACTTCTGTTCTTTTCACCTATTATCGCCATAGTTACCAAAAGTTGTTTAACTTCACACATGAAAGCCATTAACGTGTATGCGTTACCCAGTAGCTGACGCCATATTGGTTCATGCGACAGATATCAGTCCACCTCTACGCTCGAGCTGGGTCTCCTGATTAAAGCCTTTATTAATACATTCATTTTGAATTAAAAAATAAATATGTACTCTTTGTGGGCAAGATATTTTATTTTTCAAACGCGCCATTTTTGCACGAGATTTCTGTTACGTCATAGTTCATGTCAACAATCGTGTTTAAACAAATTTTTAATGAAAAAATAGACAATTATTCTGCGGCAACTACACGAATAGTTATGTTTATGGACTTTGACGTTACACTGTGAACCACTAGCATTGCGTTTCGATATTTTATATTTCATGCGTGTTTACTGCATTTTTGTTTAATTAATATTTTTCAAGTAAATAAAATTATCGACCAATTTTTTCAGACTGTATATTGACAAAAAATTATAAAATTATTATTCAATAATATGACGTTTTTTGAATTATAATTTTATATAGTTAAAATATTATTTTTTTGTAATCTTTATTGCAATTGATTAAACTGTAAATAGTTTTTTCTTTATAAATTTTTGATAAACAATAAATATTAGTTAAAATCTTAGATTAAAGTCTGAATAGAACTCTTCAAATAAATAAAATTATCGACCAATTTATTCAGACTGTATATTGACAAAAAATTATAAAATTATAATTCAAAAAACGTCATATTATTGAATAATAATTTTATAATTTTTTGTCAATATACAGTCTGAATAAATTGGTCGATAATTTTATTTATTTGAAGAGTTCTATTCAGACTTTAATCTAAGATTTTAACTAATATTTATTGTTTATCAAAAATTTATAAAGAAAAAGCTATTTACAGTTTAATCAATTGCAATAAAGATTACAAAAAATAATATTTTAACTAAATATAAGTTACATGCATATACCTTAATAATCTATAAAGTCTTTTCGTAGGTCTGCCAATTTTCTGCTCGTTGATCATCAGGA
This sequence comes from Xanthostigma xanthostigma, assembly GCA_963575645.1. Lineage (NCBI taxonomy): Eukaryota > Metazoa > Arthropoda > Insecta > Raphidioptera > Raphidiidae > Xanthostigma > Xanthostigma xanthostigma. Next base: position 48,121,124 of record OY754464.1, read on the forward strand.
AAAATTCTATCTTCACGAAACCCAATAAATAATAGTATATTACACATCAAGGGAAGTAAAGTAAGAAATGTCTGAGATCACATAATATAATTGTTGACCTCGGCTTCGCCTCGGCCAACAAAGATGTGATCTTAGGCTTTCTTACTTTACTTCCCGTGGTGTGTATACTATTTTTTTGCTCGACGTAAGCAGGAAGAGGCAACTTCGTTTAGCGCAGCGGGACGAAAGTTGACGCTTTCTGCCCGTCGAGCAAAAAAAATATTTAAAGTGATTTTTTGTGGATAATTCAAAATAACGTGAGTATTTATAAATGTAGTATTAATAATCATCAGTTGTGAAAGAAAGCGTTGTTTCATTCAAGCTGAAACTAATCATCCATGTTTTATGTTGATAATAATATTGTGCGGCGTGTACTGAGAACACAGCTGCGTTAAAAGATAATGGCCGACATAAATACGTGCTATACGTTGTCAGTGTCAGTGTCGTTTTAATGCATGGCCAAATCCCATTTTGATTAGAAGTCTCGCGCCGCGCGCGCCTCTCTCTTAACCATTTTGTTTTATACACGAAATAATAATAGGTTTGGGAAGCAGTGATAGTAATTTACTGAATTTTGTCTTAACATATTATTTGTACATTTTCGTGTACACGGAAGACTTAATTTAATTGATCATGTATACAGAATTGTACTCATTATTGCTTTTAAATGCTGTTACAGCTGGTGACGTGGACGTCTTTATTTCATAAAAATAACTAAAATCACTTGTTTTTGACAAACGAAAAACATTTGTCAAAAATTGTTCATACTGAGTACTCAATAGATATATGGCTTTTACTTGAGACTTCGCTTCCGTGATAGTATATATACACTCACAGAAATATCGGTTTTGACGGAAACCATAACTAAAAACCTGCGCTATTCATTGAGCTTAGACATCATTAAAGAAAATAATTAAACCATTTTTTATTAATTTTACACTGTCTCATTTAAATCCACTGAGCATGGAAGTCCCATAATAAGGGCGGATCTAGGCTTTTAGAGGTCTAGTGCTTATTGAAGTTCAATGGGGTCCCATCATTTTGCATGCCTATAATATACCTAAATGCATGTTAACCAGGTATTTCATAGAGGGTTGTGCAAACAATACTTTTATTTTATCTTGACACAAACTACTTTATCTTTTGAGTTGAGGAAACCTATATACAGGTTCCAAAATTCATTGAAGTCGGATTAAGGATGTACGAGTTTTGGTAGAAAGAACAGAGAGGCACATAACCTCACTTTTTATTATTACTATATCAATGATGGTTTATGATGAACTTAATAGCGGCGTAACACGAGGATTCACTGTATATGTAGGTATGCATATTACTCGTACACTAATTTCGTTTTTATTGGCAGTTATATTTGATAGATACATCATTAAAATATTTATTGTATGGGTTCTCGTATCGATTACATAAATCAATTATATCAAAACGGTATATTCAATGACATCGAAAATTGATATTATGTATTTCTAAACTTACGCAAGGATTTGTCGCCAACGAATACCTATACATACAACAAAAATGCGTTGATAGCGTCGGTGCTAAAACATCAAACATGTCATTTTTGTTCGATGACAACCGATTATAATTGTTCGGGTAATTTATTAATCTTTTCGAATCTAAAGTCATATCAGATTGAACATTTAATTTATTATTATACACTGAAATATGTTATCGTGATGTTTATTGATTTTATTAGGCCATTTTGTATACATAAAGTTGTCCCAAAAATACCTGGTTTTGAAGTGGTCGAAAACCTAACCTGTTAAAAACCGTCCCAATTCAGAAACTGAAACTAAAATCGAATGAATCGTGGGAACCAGTTAAAATTTTAATTTTTCATTTTTTCGCTCGAAAAGCCTCGAGTTTCGGAAAAATCAATGTAAAAGTGGGATAATAGCAAATTGCATACCTACCCAATGTCGTAATGGGTTAAAATACGTGTCACGTGTCGTAGTACCGTTGAGCACGAGGTATATATAGTAATATAGCATTGTTTGCGCACACCTCCTATGAGATTACTGGTTTTCACTTCGTTTTCAAAACTTTTGACAATTCACTTTTGAGCAAACTTCACTTCTAGAAGTACAACAGACAAACAAATATTGATCTTCTATGGAAATGATATAGCGCGACAAGTTTTGTATTATTTTACTGCACTAGTTCGTAATGTGTTATTTTACATGCCTGTAAATTCATGTAAAGTAGGCAGCCCCGGATCTAGGGGGGGCAACCGAGGCAGTTTCGGGGGGCGCCAAAATCATAATAATATATGGTTGAAAACCACACCCAATCTGTCCTTTTTCCGATTTGCTCAAATTTATTAAAGAGTTACCATTTTCCCGTTCACGAAACATGCTAAACATTATAATATATTTGTGAGATTTTTTTGTAATTTATCTCAAACGCTGGAGAGGGGGCGTCATTATCAAGTTTATCAAGTTTCTGCCCCGGTTTAAAAAAATTGTAGACCCGGGGCTGAAAGCAGGTATTTTATTGGGGAGGAGTGCAAAACAGTAATTTAGGTATCTAGATTGTAATGCATTATTTTAATACTCTGAAAGTTCTTCACTGATTGCTTTGAAATTTTCACACAACATTGTATTAGAAAACGCACGTATTTTTATACACCTATTATATAGATGTCACACCTGTGACATAGTGAAAAACACCGTCATTTGTTGAAAGTAATAGCAACCCACGCAAACCAGACTGAGTCACTGCAACGCGTGGCCGGGTACAGCTAGTACATAATATATGGTACTTTTCACACGTATTTCCTACAAAATAGCTGTATTTCATTGCATATTTAGGATATTTTTAACATTTTAAATAAGTCGATTGTGAAACAAACTTCACTTCTACTAATTTTGCATATGAAAATTATTATTTGCGCCTGCTGTTGTTTAATATATATTTCTAAGTATAGGAACGTATATTTTCTAAATAATTGTTGTAAGTAAATAATCAAAATACAATATCATACATAATACGGATATAATAATACTAGCGGCCCTGTACGTGCTTCGCTACGTATAAAGTGAAATAATAAAACAATTTAATTGGAACATCTATCTATCTATTTTATTTATTTTAAAATATACATGGACGTATATGTGTGTATGTCGAGCACTCCAGCTGCGCCGTCGTGCCCGGTGCAAAAGAACGAATGGGGAAGGAAGAAAAAAAATTTAGGGGTGGACTACCCCTAACATTTAGGGGGATGAAAAATAGATGTTGGCCGATTCTCATAGATACCGGATAAGCACAAAAAATTTCATCAAAATCGGTCAAGCCGTTTCGGAGGAGTATGGCAACGAAAACTGTGACACGAGAATTTTATATATTAGATACCGAATAAAATTAGGAGATTAATTTAGTTACTCTTCGTTAACGATATTTGGTGAATCACCACATGACGTAACATTTTCATTAAGAGGCAAATCTGATTTATTCTTCACCATCGTTAAAGGTGAGTTTAATTTCCACATTTTTTTCTTAACTGATAGATAGTTTTTGAAAATTACTGTTCGATTGGTTAGATGGCGTACGTTTATTTTTCATTATAGCACTAGTGCATCATAAGTCATTTTACAAGGGGGTAGTTTATAAATTTATTAAAAAACGAGAACAAGACACAAGCTTAACGACATATTATAAGACATTGTCCTGATCTTAAACACAATCCATCACTTTTGTGTTCCACTGGCGCATTTTGAACTAATCCCGACGTCAACATATTCGCTAAATGCGGAGAACCTTCATTAAATATCCGGCGGCGAAGGCTTATACTGTCATATATATTGTGAGACTACGTTGTCAGTCCGCGATCATTTTGTAACATTCACCTATATATGTTTGTCTGTTTCATTCACGACTTCTTCCACAGTATGAGCAAAGAGTTGCTTAGTGAACACAATTTGGCACTTCTAAGAACCGTAAGATTTGGCCTATGTCAATGTTCTACTAGATCTTTCTCAAAAAGCGTGACATTTTGTTATAAATAAATAAAAAATTTATTACTCAGGTATCCGGCGATGCGAGTGACATAGCTTAAGGGTGTGTTCCTTAGAAAATTTCGAGGCGAAAATATCTGTACAGTGTACAATATATCTATATTCTATACTTACGCAAATAAATGTAGGCAGAAAGCACAAAATACACGGAAATATCTGAGATATTGTAAAGACTAAGAAACAAGCATAGACTTGTGTTAATTTATCTCTAATCTCTCTATAAATAGTATAAAACAAAGTCGCTATCCGCGTTTGTCTGTTTGTTCGCTTAGTTCTTGTAAACTACACAATGGATTTTGAAGCGGTTTTCACCTTTATTTAGAGAATTTACTCTTGAAGGTTTATGTGTATAATACATTCATATTAAAGATATGGAGAAGAGGAACCTCGATGTTTTGTTATCGAGTTGCAAAAAGACGCTTTTAGGGCGCCTACATATCTTATCTGACTAAACCATTAAATTATCAAGTTAATAAATAAAATTATCGACCAATTTTTTCAGACTGTAATTTAGATAATAAAAAAATTTCTTTAAAAGAGGTATTTCGGAAATATTACCTACATATAAAATATAGAACATTTGTTTATGATATTATTTTGAAATAATGTTTTGTTTTTATAAGTGAATTTTTTCTTTCTTTTTAGGTACTTAGATATCCATGACTACTTATTAAAAATGGTTTGTTTTTATATTTCAAAAATAATAAAGAAAAAATTCAATCTTAATTAGAAGATAAGTAGATAGTAATTCATTTTTATATTTTTAGATTATTTCTGAAGAAGTTCCAAATCCGGACCAAAACGTCATCTATTGAATTATAATTTTATAATTTTTTGTCAATATACAGTCTGAAAAAATTGGTCGATAATTTTATTTATTTGAAGATGTCTATTCAGACGTTAATCTAAGATTTGATTATCAAGTTAATGTACTACAGATTTTAGGTTTAACTATAGCCTACTACGGAAGCCGGGTTGGCTCATTGGTGACTAGTGGAGTAGTGGCACCGCACACGGCCACTTCCAACATGTTAACGCGTGCACGCGTTAACATGTGTCCGTGTGCGGGATAAATGCAGATTTCTGCCTTATCCGTGTGCGGGATAAATGCAGATTTCTACCTTATCCTGGAACGGTAATCGAGCTATCTCTGCCTTTTAACTGTCAAATTCTGTGAGCAGCGTTACTTTTTGCATTGAGGTTAGGCGTAGCTGAAGTTTTGTTTATAGTGAAATAAAGTAATAAAGAATTTCAAAGTAAACATTAGAAATGAGTTTATTGTTCATCACAGGTAATTTTACGGTAACATTTTCATTTTTAATTTTAACGAAACTCATTTCTAATGTTTACTTTGAAATTCTTTATTACTTTATTTCACTATAAACAAAACTTCAGCTACGCCTAACCTCAATGCAAAAAGTAACGCTGCTCACAGAATTTGACAGTTAAAAGACAGAGATAGCTCGATTACCGTTCCAGGATAAGGTAGAAATCTGCATTTATCCCGCACACGGACACATGTTAACGCGTGCACGCGTTAACATGTTGGAAGTGGCCGTGTGCGGTGCCACTACTCCACTAGTCACCAATGAGCCAACCCGGCTTCCGTAGCCTACAGACAAGCTCACGATTCTATGTCTTCTAAGGGTGATCTATACAACCATTTTTCTCTTTCAAAAATTTGTAAAAAATTATGAGTTATTTGCGAAGCTATTTTGAACGACATGGTATTAATCCTGTCCAATATGTTATCTTTTATTGGCAATCTACAAATCTGTGCGAAGGCGAACCGGGCCGCTAGTTAAATATAAATTTGTTATAAAAGAAAAACTCAGATACATATTATAATAAATAATAATTATATGAAAAAATATAAAGTTGTTGTTTAAAATATTTAATTTTCTGTCTTTTTGCCATTTCAAAAAGATAGTCCAAAGACGGTGAGTGCGATAAAGACGGGAAACGTTAAACTATTCGTGAAACGATTTTTTGTTTTCAATTTGTCAGTTCTGAGTATTATTTGCACAAATTTGCCTAGCACACCGTGTAATATTTCCACGCAATCCGAAGTTACAGAGACCCAAATCCTGCCAGTCGCCGTAAAATTGCGCATACTGTAGCCCACCACCCGAGCTTTTTGCGGTTGAGCATTCGGTTCAAAGCTTATCTCAAGTATCGTTTGTTTACTCGGTGCTATATTTATTGCTTGAATATTGCTTTTAGTTGTGAAATTAAAAGACAAAATATCATTACCCATCTTCGTAACGCCTGATTTTTTGAGCATGTATTCCAGCTAGCACTATTCTGATTTTAAAGGTACTCAAAATAGTAGGTATTAGTAACGTTTAAAAATTTCAAAGTCTAAAAATATCAATTATAACAATTATTTCACATTACATTACATAAAAAAATGTATAACATTAGCATCTCCTCTTAAACTTTTCAATAGCTAGTACACCTACCTTATGTCTTAAATAAAATTCAAATGTTTCTCAAGAAACTTTTTAATTTTTCGGTTAGTCTTTGGTATATGAAAGTTGTAAATATACTTATTACTTTGTTGTCTGACTTTCTGGAATTTTATTTTTATATCTTCATTTTTAGCCCACTTCTGGACCGTCAAAGTCAGCGAGCGACAATTGAGAATGTACATAAGCGTGGAAATCGACCATTTGAGATCGTTCGTGATCTTGGCGTTACTTATAAAAGGTATGGTGGAACATTTGTACAATCGTATACTATTATATTATTACTCTTAGGAAAGTTTTTTTTTTATATAAACGCCACCCGCTAAGGAAAAAATTACAATTTCTCTAAAAGGCACAATTTGTTAAGTTTGTAATCTTGCATTTAAAAGATAATAATAAGTAGATTTCTGATTATTATCTGAAATAAAATTATGAAACCGACAAGTGGTTAGGTACATGAGATTGCTGATTATTATCGAAAAAATCGACATGAAGAACCACCGAAAACTTTCAAGTTTTAAAATCCAATTTCAAAATAATTCAGCGAAATTTGTCAGAAAATCTTTACAGTAAGTAAGTTAAACAATGCTACGTCATCGATAAACAACGGCAGTTATTCTCGGTCTCCGTCTATACTTGAACTCAGTGCCGTAGTGTGCAATATTATTATTATCGCGACGGGCAGTAAACCGCGAAAAAAACGATCGAGCGAGCGTCACAACACAAAGCGAATATTCGTATCTGTGTTAAATCACAGCTTAGAAAAGAAAATAACCATAGAAACAAAACGCGCATAATTGACATTACTGTGAAAAATCCCATGTGCGGTCACTGATGGTTCCAAATATTTTGTCCCCTTATGAGAGATATCCATTGAAAAGAAAGACTACGTGTACTTTTAGTTCAGGGAATAAAGACAAAAAAAATAAGTCAAACCTCGAAAAAAATAGAGGGAAACTAAATTTTTGTATAAACATTCCTTTTGTGATTATAAACAATATCCAAATCTTTGATAAACGTCTGAATAGAGCTCTTCAAATAAATAAAATTAGCGACCTATTTTTTCAGACTGTATTATAGTCCGAAAAATTTGGTTGGTAATTTTATTAATTTATAAACAATATCCCAAAAGTCCACATCAATACAGGTGCCGGTAAAAATTTGTAGCTTAAATATTGCCTACAAAAACATAGTATTACGTTTTTCCGTAAGACTAAAATTACCAATTATGTACGACGAATCGAACCGACATAAGAAATATAAACGTTACAACTTTTTAAATAAAATTTTATCGAAAACCGTTAGTCTTACAAAAAAAGTAATACCATGTTTTTTGACGTGATAACGTCTTATAAATTGATGAATCACCAATCTTATAAATTGATAAAACACCGGCTGCATGTTCGAAAAAGTGTAACGTAACGTTCCTAACGTTCCTAACATTCCGCTTGACCCTGTGCGTGCTTTTTGCTAATTTCTCGCTCAATTTAAATCAGATCGGTTTGAAACCAGTCTTAAACGAAAGAGGAGAACATTTTACATAGATTTCGTATAACAGAATTTGCCTAAACAGTTTTATTATACAAATTTATATAGAAAAATATTTTATACAAATTTATATAGAAAAATAGCTGTATAAATGCAATGTTGTGTAATGCATGGCGCGACGCGGTCGGTTGTCTTTGTTTGCCGTACATGGAAATTAGAAGCAAACGTATGTCTTGTGTTAACATGAAAACAGCTGCATTTCTAATGTTTAATTCAATTTTTTGACATTAGTATATTGTGAAATGCAAAGCCTTCTAAGTTAAGTATTGGAATAACTAATTATTATTAGAACATAATACTTTGTAAGTTGCAAACGTCACTTTTGACATTTCTTATCATTCCGACACCAAGGATAAGCGGATTGAAACCAAATTTTGGGAGGTTTAGGTTATGTATTACGGAATACGTTATCACGTAAAACTATCGTCCGTAAACCGACTTTACAGACAACCCATTTTTTTTTGGCAATTTTCTAAGCTACAAATTTGATACCCACTATTTTTTCAAAAAATTCACCGTTAACGAGACCTTTTATCCCGCGTAACATTTTTAACGGCACACAAGAGCGTAGATATGAGTGGGGGGGTACAGGACTATATTAAGGCTCTACAGACCAAGGCGGCCCGATTGGCGGTGGCGGTAAAATAAAACAAATTGTTTTAATGTACGTGTTCAGACAGGAGTGCGTTCGCGGTCATTTTGGCGGGAATTTGCCGCGTTCATTCTAGCGTCCACTATGCGGTGGCGGGCAAACGCTTCGTGTCGTATTTGGCCGCTGAACGCTCGGTTAGATATTAGTTGCATACAAAATTGAAATGTCGAGTATTACCGATAAAAATATTGAGCATGTTAAAATTAATAAAATTTTATATGATTTGATACTTCTATTTGTGCAGATTAAATATATTTTATTACGTAATAGTTGAGACACTAATAAGAGAAAATAAAACTTGTTCTCTTCATTTTCGTTGCCTTCTAAAATAGCTGCTACAAGTGAAAATTCTTCTAGTTTACAAGTCTTATTTATTACTCATTTAATTTATTAATATACATACTTATACGTTTTATATTAATTTGTTTTGAGTTTTTCAATGTGCGCAATCAGACGATAAATTCGCTTTGGTGTGTCTGGATCTGATCGCAGCCACAATCGCCACCGCGGCCGTTATCGCCATCGCCACTCGGGCCGCCTTTATTTAGTCTGATACTACTTTTTTAGTTACACCGTACTAGTAGTAAATACCTACTAGATATGTACAAAATTACGTGTTTTTTAAGAGCGGTATATTTATTCTATTACTTTTATTTGCTTATTCTATTTGTAATACGTTATTTTTAAAACAATTATAAAACTGTTAGAATATTAACTAAATATACCTTTGTTTTTTTCAATAATCGTAATGTATGCGGTTAAAATTTTTGAAAAGATGTAAAATATTGAACGCAAATATCTAGCGCAGGCAAATGGCAAACGTTTTACATTCAGAAAAAGACACAATATGTGTCTCGCTGTTCATTATTGGATAGTTTTTCTGGTTGTAGCAGTATTACGCGATTGCAATGTGGAAATGAACAATAATTGAAGAGCACACGCTAGAACCCTAGAGCTCCTCACGTAAGAGATAGGACATCAGGACGAGGCAATACGCGATGCGCAAAATAAATATTTCATCTTGGATTTATTTTTCGACCAGACAAAGAAAATATAGAAAAATGATATACCTGGGATCCCTTATTTAGGGAAAGCGATATGAAAAGAAACGGATGATTTGTAGCTAATATGCGTTAAGTTATAGAAAACGCTCCTGTCATATTGTGACATTCCAGTAACCCAGGCAAAGAATGCGACAAACACGCTACATGTAGGTATCTTTCTTTCTGGTCCCATTGTTATTGAACAAAGACGGAATGACTACCATAATTGTCGCTACCTCTTTCTGACGTTTGGCTCGTGCAATCCAGACTAGCACTCCATATATAACACCTCAATTGGTAACCTGAGGCGTTTCTTATGCAAAACTCAGTTGTCTCAGTGACAATTTACTGTAACACTGAACATAACCAAGAAACATGACACTTGTATATTTGGCTTACTGTAAGAAATTGGAAAAAGTGTGTATGTTTCATTTATAACTGATGTCCGACGAAGAAGAAAATTCGTATCCCAAATATTCCATATCCTCCGCAGACAAGATGACATTCGTATTTTGTGTTATGTATTCATTTAATTCGCAAATAAAATCTTCAAACTTGGTCAACTTTTATGTGATGTCGCGTCAAGCTCGGCGACGGAAATGTTTGAAAAAGCAGCAAGCTGATAGGTTATCGCTTATCGTCTCGTCGCTCTGGTGTGCACAAAACATAACTCTGCAATACCGCGTACCGTTATGTTGCAATACCGTGTATAATAGCGCTATAATGTATGGTCAATGTTAAAATTAACAGCGCTGTAAATTCTTACATTGATCATAATATAAAATAGCACCGTTAGTGTTGGAAACACAATTTTACACAGCGCAAACATTCGAATGAACAGCATCCACTATATTGTATCGTATGATTTTTAAGCCATCCCGATTGGTAAATTCAAACGAACACACCGATTCACGAATGATTATGCACCAATGAGGTCGTTTATCACGTCTTTACGAATAGTTACGCGAAATTGCAATGTGACGTCACTTTACATTGCAGTATCACTGACGAAGGAAGGAATTGAATCAGTTTTAATTTATAAGTTCCTGACGGTGGAATTGTAATCCTAAACTTGAGTAGGTATAATAAAATTTGTTGATTCTTTTTAGGCCACCAGCAGCTGGGATTATTTAAAACTAACACAATATTTTTTATTTATAATTTTTTTAATAATAAATTGATACTTTTACTAGTTTTCGGATTAAAATGTGAGAAGTGAGGGCTTGTAATTAAGGAGTCTTCCATTCTCATTTCTCAAGCTTCATTAAATCGGTTGTAGTAGTGGAGTAAAATTAGCCGAAAACAGGCCTTGTCTTGGGAATAATTCTCCCCTACATATTTTTTGATGAAACCAATTGTAATATCGTCTAAATTGTGTTAACAAAAAATGCCACCTCCAGTTTTTTCGGTAAATTGTTAGTCTTTTTTTGTCAAATAATTGAAAACCTATAACGCAGTGTTCCAATGTAGAGCTACAGATATCCACACCTGAAAGATAGTAGGAGGGGGTACTACAAGGGTTCACTTTGGGTCCGTTGCTCTTTTGTAAACAATCTGTGTAGTTTCGTCAATAATGACAGCATACTTTATGCTGATGATAATATAACCCTGGGAGACTAATCTAAGTCCTTAGAAGAGCTGAAAATCGAAGTCAGCTCACTCTGTAAATTAGTTTACGACTGCTGTTACAAAAATAAACTTATCTTAAATGCAGAAAAAACTCAGAAAATGATATTGAAAACTAAATCAGTGCCTAAGACTGTATTTGATATAAATATAAATTTCAAAAACATCTTCAGATGAATGTAGATTTCTTGAAATCTAATTAGACACTTGAATTGAATTGGGCAATTCAGGTAAATTTTTTTAATAACTCGTTTAAAAATAAAGTATTCTTTATTATTAAACGTCTCAAAACATGCTGTAGTATTGATGTACTTCTGAATGTATATTACGCGTATGTTTATTCAATATTAAACTATAACATCATTATTTGGGTACAATTTACTGAAATCTCTAGAATATTTTTCTTACAAAAACGCATTCTGCTTACTTACTTACCTTGCCGTGAATCAGTCAGGCCGTACTTTCTAAGTACAAATTTCTTACTGTTCACGCAATTTTCGTGTACAGTAACATTATTTTTCTTAAAAAAAATTTAAACAAATATGAATTCACGCATAATATACACTGCCGTTACACACGAAATAAAGATAATATTTACTTGACTCGTCACAATCACTTGAGGTTCGAAAAAAGTCCTTATTATACTTCTGCTAATATGTATAATGCGCTCCCTGAGTCCATTAAACATATAACCCTTTCAATCAATTTAAAAATAAATTTAAAGAATATTTGTTCGAAAAAATCCTGTACACCCTGAATGATTATTTTTAAAGATATTTTTTAAGTACCCTGACTATGTACAAACGATTGTTTTTTATATACAATAAAAATTATTATTATTATTATTATTATTATTATTATTATTATTATTATTGTTGTGGAATACACGTAATACAGTGTAAACTCTTTATAACGAAACTCAAGGGACCGAGCATTTTTTATCGTTATAGAGAGTTACCGTTATATGGAGTGAAGAAAGAAAAACAACCAAATTAACAATAATCTTCAATATACTGTATAATCTCTTTATAACGAATTTTAAGGGATCGAACATTTTTTTCGTTATAAAGAATTTTCGTTATATGGAGGGAAGAAAGAAAAATAACCAATTTTCACAAAATTAATTTATTCCAAACACATATACAAACACATATACCTATAGTTTGGCGTCATCAAGTGCTTGTTGAATAGATATTAGATGGTGGTGGTTCAGAATGGTCCTCTTTATGTCTGTAAACATTTGCTGACGCCTAAATATGAACATATTTCTTCGTAATAGAGAATGGCTGTTGCGTTATAAAGAGAGTATTAATGTACAGGTTTTAAGGTAAACCAACCAAATCGTAAAAATTTCGACGTTATAGGGAGTTTTTCGTTATAACGAAGGATGTTATAAAGAGTTTACACTGTACTTTAAGAAAATGATACTTTTTCACTTGTAATTTGTTTCCTAGCATTTGCTTGTCCCAGTCAAAAGTTACAGCCATTTCCGTACAACGCGCGCGCTCCAACAAACCTATTCCAATGCGTGAGCAGGCGGCCGACGCGTGTCACTTTGTGACCTTAGTTAACAAATTTTTGCTCGCTCGAATTTCATGTGAAAAATACATGTTACACATGTTTCCTTCGTGAAATTTTCCGTTTTTTTCAATGTTTTTTTTTAAAGTTATTAATTAAAAATCACATTTTCGAGCCTAGATTAGGTACTTAATAAAAATTTTGCTTATGTTTATGTTATTAACATATTTAATCAAGTGCCAAACGAAAAATCAGTTCATATAATATGTGAATAAGTATCTATCGTTTTAAAAATTTAATCAACTTGAAAATTTAAATACATTTTCAAACGAATTCATTTATTAGGTAAATAAATGTTTTTGTTGTATGAATTAATTGCATTATTTCCACATTAATAAACATCTATGTTGTGTTCTGAATTTGAAGAATCAATGAACAAATTTTCGCCGCAAGCTCAGTGCAGTTCCCACATAAAAAAATGACTGTGTATTTTACATTACACGCTACAGTAGTAAAACTGGTATAATTGTAAATAATAACAGCACTGCGAGAGCCGGGATCGAACTTGCGATCTTTAGGTTACGAGGCAGCTGCTATTTTACCTCTCATCCACCATAGCACAACATTATACGCCTAGTTTTTGTAGTATACGGTATACGAGCATTGCAACGTTTCGTTACACTTTCAGTCTCACGAATAGATTTTACCCTACCGTGTCAAAAGAAGTTTTACTTAAAAAATTGGGCTGGGTGTCCACAAACAATACCTACCTGCGAAGTGTCACACAGGCGGAGACCACTTTTTTGGGAAACGTGCACCAAAAGCTCAAAATTGAATTCTTTGCGTTATCACAAGTCTCCATATAGGAGAAAGTTAAAAAAATGCTACGTTTCGTTTCCGTTTTTCAATCAATGACTGCACCGTTGCCTAGACTCTTATTCTAGGAGCTTTGACTAGTCCATAGTATTTTTTTTCGCGAAGAGAACAGCTACAAGTCTGTGCTCTGGCAACATGCAATGCGGTTTTCATAAATGTACGAGTATCCATAGAACGTTTGTAACTTATACAATATACTGTTCCTTAGTGGTGGGTCGTTGAAGATTTTAGCATCAACGAAACGAAACTGTAACCTCACACCTGTGTCACATAAACTGAATGAAATATCAGTTGATTTCGATAACTAGTTTACATCAGCCATAAAGAATGCTTCAGGCAGAACCGTTGCGAAAAACTAATTGTGCACGTCAACTAGTTGAACAACTAATTGCTTTCGTTCACTAGTTCACATTAATTATAAAGAACGCTAGACGGATCCGTTGCGAAAAACTGGTAGTGTTTGATTGATTTTTAAATAACGAACGCAGCAAGTTGCTAGTTGTTAATAAGCTTATATTAGCTGGACCTGTATGTATGTAATATGTAGGTATGTATGTAAAAGGAATCTGTCAGCGTAATTTTCATCAATTTCAAGAAGTCTGATTAACTAAGATTTCCACACGTGTCAAGGGCCGATGATAATACAATTATTTCATAAAAATAAATTTGAATTTAAAAATTTTGAAAAAAATGTTTTTGATGTCGGTCTGAGACTGAAAATTAACAAAAAATAAATTATAGTTTAAAATAACTAAAAAATCACGCTTTAATAGCAAACCGAACTAAAAAGTAGATATTTAATTATTGACAAAATAATTCACTTATATTAAAAAATCGTTGGGTGCCAATTACTATATTTTGATTATAAATCCAATTTTATAAACAGCTACCAATAAAATAATTGTAACATTTAATATCAAGTAGGTACCCTACGCTTTTCTACTAATTTTTTTTTGTTAATAATTATTTTCTCTTTTTTAGTTTGGTTTGCTATTAAAGCGTGTTTTTTAGTTTTTTTAACATTTTTTCCTTCATGTATTCCACATTTATATGGATTTAACCAAATAGAGTTGCATTAACAAAAGCTATTGCTGTATGGTTCGTGTATGGTGTCATTTTCGTGTCATTTGTTGAAGGCTTAGATACATTGTTTGAAGGAGTTCTTTGTGCTTTGCAGTAGTTGAATCGTCAACTAGTTAATTCATAAACAGTTGATTTGTTGAACGGTTTAATAGTAAATTTAATAGCTCGTTGAATCATAGTCCACCACTACTTACTGTTACTATTTCTGTGCAGTCATTCTCAATCTATGTGTTACGACACACTGAGGTCGCGTTCATCTTAAATAATTTCAAAATATGATCGAGCGAGTGCTGTCACACTTAGGAAGATACTGGGTTCGAATTACGACAGGGACAGATAGAACGTTTTTCTTCCTCCTCTTACTGAGACATGAATCAGATAGAAGCGCAGACTCCGTGGGTACTCGGGTGCTCCAGAATCCACAGAAAATAAATAGTAGGCACGGAATACTCTCGATCACAGATATGTGTGAAGTGGAGCGCCATCATCGAAGCACTTACAGTAATTATAATGGAGTCTGAAGGCTTGATGTTTACTAGTGATACATATCGATTTTACTTAAAGTAAAAAATACATTTACCTTTTACTAGCTTGCTCAGTTTTATCGGATAATTATTAAAGTAGATGAGTGCAGTATAGAGTTCAAATAACTTTGTGATTTCAATGAGGATTTGAATATGAACACCGAAATTTCGCAAATTGACAGTTTTTGTAAATGAGTCATCGATTGAGTACACACGGGTTTTACTAAAATTTGGCGGCCCTGGGTACAGTACAGTCTTGATGGGTTGAACCTCGAGAAGTCGAAAGACTATAAGTTAAAGAAAATATCCGTTCACTTGTGTAATTCGAAATATAAACTTATTTTAATTTGAAATAATTATGGCCTCTGCTGGTTACATTTTTTGACAGAATTTCACCTCTAACTAGGTAACTGGTAACACGTGACATTGCGATATCTATATTATGAAATGGTTTATACCCACGTTCTTACCTCTTTACTCGAAGTAGTGAAAATTCTTCCAATTATTTTTAGCCTTATTCGGCGGCGAAACAAAGTCACTATTGTGCTGAGAAAAAATTTAAACATTTTGTCTTTTAGTCTTCACAACAA
Organism: Xanthostigma xanthostigma; assembly: GCA_963575645.1. Classification (NCBI taxonomy): domain Eukaryota; kingdom Metazoa; phylum Arthropoda; class Insecta; order Raphidioptera; family Raphidiidae; genus Xanthostigma; species Xanthostigma xanthostigma. Next base: position 48,137,119 of record OY754464.1, read on the forward strand.
ACAATACAATGGACCTGTTACTTGATATGAACTATTAAGCTATAGTTTTATTTCACTTAACTTATGTGCTTTTCGGTAATAGAAATTTACACTGCCAAACATAACCGCTAGGGTCCATTCAAGTATTACGTAAGCAGAATTTTAGGAATTTTTGACCCCCTCTCCCACTTGTCAGCAAAATTATACAAAAGTAAGCATTTTTCAATAAATAAAATTATCGACCAATTTTTCAGACAATATATTAACAAACAATATAAAATTAATACATTAACGTTTCAATCCGGATTTGGACCTTCAATTCTGAAGAAGGTCCAAATCCGGATTGAAACGTTAATGTATTAATTTTATATTGTTTGTTAATATATTGTCTGAAAAATTGGTCGATAATTTTATTTATTGAAGAGTTCTAATCAGACGTTAATCAAAGATTTGAAAAGTAAGCATTGTAAGTAAGCAAACTAAGTTAAGCAAAGACCCTCCCTCCTCTTTGGTGCTTACGTAATACTTGAATGGCCTCCAAGGGGCGTCACGCGTCAGCTATATAACCATCTCGAGCAGTGAGCAGTTCATAGGTAGTAGTGTGTACAGAATAAGTATATATTTAAAATAATAATTCATTGATTGTCGAAGTTCAGTATTTACCAAAGTTAAAATCATAGATGTATTGTATTTCAAAAGGATCCGGAACTGACAAAAATGGTTGCATACTATCACAATGGAAAATAAACACAATCAGTGGGAAATTTTATCTAAAATAAACTCTAGACAAATTTATAGTATATGTTGTAAATATTTTTGTGTATAAATCTTTATCTTCTTCATATATACAAAGTCTAGATAAATCGAATGTGTTTCAAACATACATATGTTTCTAAATCGCATTTTCGAACGTTTATCTTTGAAAATCCTCAAGAAATTCTATTCTGATCAAAAATGAATTCCTTCGCAAGTCTGTTACCCTACCAATTTTGAACCTTCGCGCTATTGAGTATCCACTGTACTTCGTAAAAATGCGGTCGTGGTAGATAAGAGGTTGAGAACCGCCGATGTATGGTTTATACATACATATAATATGTACATAAATGCATATGTGTTAATGTCACTGTGTGTGTGTCGCGCTGTTCGTATGTGTATGTGTGAGAACGCAGGGGCTGCTGCCGTTAATATCTCTCTACATACGGTAGTCGCGCATGGCCTCTTGTTATAGTTCGTCAACGGTCCGTCAGCCGTTGTGGCGGCGCTGCGATACGTTTGGCTACGACGTATCATGTTCAGTTCCAGACGAGCGTCACGACGGTCAACAAGAACGTAACGGCGCGTCGTAGCTCTGCGTAGCCCGGTAGAATTGATGCACGTTACATTCTGGAAGGCTACGCGCGTGTATATAGTTGCGTAGACAATATTACGGCATATCCACGCATACATACATACGTATGCGTGTGTGTGTGTAGTGTGTATACAAAGTCACTGCTGTACCACCTACCGTATAAATTCTAAGACCGACCGGTGTGTTTAGTTTCTGGGTACGCTATCTTTACAGTTTATTAGATGGACCTGCGATTTATTGTGCCAAACAGGGGGAAACTATTGAAACTATTTGATCATATTTTTAAATGTGTTTTTACACGACCTACTGTAAAAAAATGTTAATATAGTTAAAACGAACCTGTGAAATAAATCTAAGGTATAAATAAATAAGTTTTTAATCTGTGAACAAATAACATTAATTATATAATAATTAGAAAATGTTGTACCGATTCTTAATGATGTAGATGATAGTGAATTAGTATAATAAAATGCGCGACATGAAATGTGGCTGCACTAAAAATAAATTGTAAAAAGTGTGCGGGATAATCTTATAGTGTAAGTTTCTAATCTGTGTAAAAATAAATGGCATTATTTGCATATTTACTACAGAATATTCTGGTATCTAATGCTGTAAGTAGATAATAGTGATTTAGTTTCATGAAATACGCAGTGTAAAATGTTATGAAGATAAAATTATAAATAATTGTTAAAAGTGTGAAAATAAGTATCTAATCTCTTTGAAATTACATGTCATTAATTACATACTAACTACAGAATATACTGGTAACAAATGATGCAAGTTGATAACAAAATGTGATTTAATAAACGTACAACATTTTGTTTTTGAAGACAAAATAATAAAAATTAAAAGGTGGAATAAATGTAACATTGAAAAGTTCTCTAAGTTTTTAATCTCTGTAAAAATAAATGACATTAGTTACATAATATTATATTGATATTTATTGAATGATGTTTTGACTAGAAAATAGAGATGCGTTTCATAATAAAATTTACGTATTTCTAATCAGTAATTTTGTTTCTGTGTTAGTGTGTTTAGTCAATTTGTAGAATACAGTGTTGTAATTTAGTGGATACTATTGTATTTTAATATTATACGATATAGGTATACCTACTTAAATTTATATAAATTACTTACATAGCTGAAATAAGAATATTTGAGTAGATGTAGGCAGTTGTGCGTGAAATTGGAGACTGATTTAAATTAATGTGACATTGCAAATAAAATTTAGTAAGTCCCTAATCAAGCATCACTCGGTAAATGTTACAGTTTGATTGAGAACTCAAATCGAATTTGGTATAAAAATAAACGGAATATTAAAATATATATAAATCTTTCAACCCTTTGTGTATTTAGATAATTAAGAACTAGTTGAGAGTAAGTTAATGTCATTTATCAATTATGTAACCAATTGGAATTTTAAAATAATGTTGTAATTTTCGGGACGACAGTTGAATTATCAAGTTTTTAAAAAGTTCATAAACGACGTGCTTTTTTATAAAAATGTAATACCGTAGAACTTATGACATAATAAATAATAAAAGTCAAGTGCCATTTCTATTTCTATATAACTACAGAGCTACAGAAAGAACATTTTACAACTTAAAAGGTTCCAAACAACAGTTTTATTAAGTGAAATAATAGTTCACCGTTTTAAAAAGGTACTACTGTTTTTTTTTTATTGTGGAAATTTAAAATAAATATTTCGTTTCGAAGAAAATGGCAATCTAAGGTGAGTTTTATAAAAAAAATATTCTTATAAATTCTAATTTCGTAATCTATTTGCACTCTGGGTAATCAAAATAGACGAGGATTCATTCTGTATTAATAAAAATCACTAAAGTTTTTGAACAATCTGTAAGGTTTTAAAAATTATTATTAAGTAATGAACAAAAACATCTTCGTTTGTCATTGACATTTGAAATTCGATGGAAATAAACGGTTTTGATAAATATCTCATGGACTAATACAGTATTAGGTCTTCGGTTTTAATGGTTTTGACAACAATTATTTTCTTAATTATTCATTATAAATGATAGCTACTACTTTTATAAAAAAATGCTTTCTTAAGTAATTACAAACGAGCTATTTCAACGATGCTAAAAATTTTTTAGAGAAAATATATTACACGTGAAAGTGTCATATTATATACGGGGTGACAGGTAATTGCTCGTATTAGAAGAAACTATGACTAATTTGGAATGATTTAACCTCTATGACTTGGGGGGTGAAAATGCGTCATTTTTGAGAAAATCTACTTCGGTTGTCTTTTTGCAAAAATCCGAATTTTGGGAATTAAAAAAAAAATATATTCTCACTTCTTGGCCTGAATTTTTCCATGATCTAAAAACTCAATAAAAGTGTCATTATCATAAAAAAATATATATGGAACTTGTCGTAAAAAGCATTGTAATTACATCTCAGTATGCTCAGCTATCCAAAAAGATACAATTTTCTACAAAAAAAATGTTAGTTTTTTATTTTAATTTGAATATGTAGGAGTGGAGCAGTGTACAATAATAGTGAAGTGTATTGAGAAAAAAGCCTCGAATTCGGTATTTTTCTTACAAAAACTGTAGGGTCAAGCTCTCACGACATTTTGTTTTTTTTTGGAATTTTTAGATCACGGAAAAATTCAGGCCAAAAAGTGAGAATATATATATTTTTTTTAGTTTGAATTCCCAAAATTCGGATTATTATAAAAAGAAACTGAAGTAGATTTTCTCGAAAATGACGCATTTCTGACCCCCAAGTCATAGAGGATAAATCATTTCAAATTAGTCATAGTTTCTTCTCCTGAGAGGAATACGAGCAATTACCGGTCACCTGTATATCACTTATAATACAGCAAATCATGAAAGCAACAGAGAACTATAACAGTTGACTGTCCAAAATATATATTACAGTCATGACTTAATTACTATATATTATTCCTTATTAGTTACTATACTAATACGACTGATTGTGCCGCGGGACGTCATAATGATCGACTAGACCAGACCAGTTTTCTTTACGTACAAAAACTTGAATATCTCCGTATAATTCAAAGATATCGAAATAATTTTTATCCTTATACTTACTATCATTATTAGTATTTTCGTCAAATGGAGGCTTCATAATTTATTATCTAGTTTCAAAAGGTCAAACGAATTGTCGATGAGTCGTTTATTTGAATGAATAATTTAAGCTATTGTCAGCTATTCTTCTAATTTATATGTGTTTCTGTGTGGTGAATCAAGATATATAAATGCCCTGAACCTGCTGGCTCTAAATCTGGGCTATCGGAGTCAGTGCAGCGTATACTTGGAGAATTGATTGTTCGAGGTAATGAATCAAACGGACAGTAGATTTTTTGTAAACTGGGAATCAAAGATAACCGATGTGCGCTACTCATTTACGACTTTCAAGGTGGCGGAATAGTTCGAAGTGTAACTTCTTATGCGAGCTCTGATCATTATATGTACACATTTCCCTCTTTTGTGTTATTAACTAGCGATCCGGCCCGGATTTGTCCGTATTGATTAAATGTTGTTATCTCAAGCCTCCTTTTACAAACTTCAGTCTTCACTTAGTTCGTTTAGTCGAATTAATATTAATCGCTTTGTCGTTTGCTCAATTTTGTAATTAATTATTACGTTACAAACTTGCTTCGCTCATTCGATCTCCAAGTTAGAATCAATTTGATTTGGACTCGGACAAATCCGGGCCCATAAAATATAAGCTCTCGAATGATGAAAGCCGTATTCAATCCGATTTTCACCTGGACGAAGCCGGTCGGCCAGTTATAATAGATCTAAACCTTTCCCAGAAAAAAAAAACTATCGATTGATAAAATCGCACTCACATTCGTACAGTTTTTCTGGTGTTTTTGTATTAAGGTTCAACGTAATCAGTACAGCAATTTTTTCGGTATTCCAATTCGAATAGTCGAAATATAGGTATCTGTTATTCGACCGAATGGTAAAAACGTTGGCAATAAATCACTATAAATTGAGAATTATACTTAAACATGGAGGATAAGTAAAGGAGATGCATGTATATTGGACACGGGCCAAAAACGACTTATAGATTTTGCTGCCAGCGGAATACGTAAGGACCAAACATCAAAGTGAAACAAAGCCAAATATAAGAACTGTGATTGATAGGTTATGAATTTTTAATTAGGGAGTAAACATTTAATGCGAGAAAATGATTTTAAAGTAAAATTCAGGGTATCTAGATTACAAATTTCTCATATGTTATGGTTTTTATACAAGATAGGGTTGTACTGAGAAAGCGCTACATGTGACACTTTCTAAAACATCGAAAAAACTATTTCTCGCTTTGCAGGCCGCGGAGATACTTATACCTCGCAATATGTAGTGGAAGATAGAATAGAAGAATTTTGTGTTGACCATTATATGGGTATAAAAAAAGAAACTAGAATAAATCAGAAAAACTATATGAAACAATATAAGACAAATATTTTTCACTTCATTTCTAAACTTGATTTCATTTTTTATATTTTTTGTTAAAATGGCAATTTTTTATTTATTAATCATGTGTAAACTGGGCTTCTTTAAAAAAATGTGGCGATTACATTATACGGCTTTTTCTGTTTTTTCTCTGAACAGCTTAAAGTTTTTTATGGCACGCCGTTTTGCTATTAAATGACATAATAAAAAATTAGTTGATTGGAAATACTCTAAAATAAAATTATTCACAAAGAAATAAGTAAACAAAAAAAAATACAATTGTTTTAAAACATAATTGCAATTAAATAATTTTAATTCATGAATGGAGAGATGACGAAAAAAATATTTCTTTTTGTTCGTCAATAAAATTTAAAATCAGAGAATTACTTTTATATTTTAAAATCATGATTATTTGACTTTTTAATTATTTTTAATTTTAATTCCAATTTATTCTAAACTATTTATGCTAAGGTGAAAAAAAATTAAAAATTAAACTTATGTACACAATTATTTTTTTTAAATTAACATTATGTAGATAATTCTTATTCTTAAATTTTTATTCTTGAATTAACATTATGTGCATAATGTTAATTTTTAAATTTTTATTCGTAAATCAACACTTTGTACTTAATTTTAATACAAGAATTTAAAATCAAGAATTAAAATTATGAACATAATACTAATTCCGAAATTTTTATTCTTGAATTAAAATTATGTACATAATATTAATTCCTGAATTTTTATTCTTGAATTAAAATTATGTACATAATGGAAATACGGCAATACAAGTGATGAGGTGAATAGAGTCGGAATCTGCATTCTCGACAGTGTTGCCGATTTTTTATTATGTACATAATTTTAATTCAAGAATAAAAATTCGAGAATTAAAATTATGTACATAATTTTAATTCGAGAATAAAAATTCACGAATTGAAATTGAAGAATTGAAATTATCTAAATAATTTCAATTCGAGAATAAAAATTTACGAATTAAAATTTAAGAATTAAAATTATGTACATAATTTTAATTCAAGAATGACAAATAAAAAAGTAGAATTATGTACATAGCAATAATTTAAGAATAAAAAATATGTACATAACGGAAATAGTATAAATTTTTTCAGGGAAAATGATAATTATAACTAAAAGAGAATAATTATAATATTCTTTTTTGGAATTATCGTATGATATAATAATAATTGCTTTTTTTAAATAAAATTCACGTCAATTTATAACTGTTTTTCAATAATTTTATTCAATATCCAAGGACTGTTTTAATTAAAAATTGAACATTTATTACCGTACCATAATAATTCATAAGAATTTTTTAACTATTAAAAATGCTTGAACCTAACTGGGAAAATTTAATAAACAATTAATTTTTAATCAATCTCAACATAATTATGACCCTAGAATATTATATTATAACCGCTCGAATTATAAATTGATTAAATTACAATTTTGACATTGTACAAAAAAATATGTTAAAACTAAATTGAACAAAATAAAATTAATAAATTTCATGTCCATATAATAATAGTAATTTAAAGTTTCTTCCATTTATTCTTATGGGCTTAGAATAAATTTTATGATCAATCATAATTTTAATAAATTATTTTTATATTAAAGCAAAGTAAAAATGTTACTCGTTAATTCTTGTTTTATTTCAAAATAAATAATTTATTTTCATGTTCGCGTTAACAAATACGTGCTATTAAATGGCAAAACGGCGTGCCATAGTTTTTTATGCATGGGACGGGTATGATTTAATAAATAAAATTATCGATCAATTTTCGGGTATGCTTTACATTGTTTCATTGCTTTGCCGCTCTATTAATGATGATTTACTTCTACTATTTTTGGTACTTTGGACAAAATACCGAATAGGTATTTGTCTAATATTAGTTGCCGCTTTGATTTTGAATTCATGAACATTTTTTAAGTGCACGCTTTATAATTCGTTTACCATTTTGACAGTATGAAATAAATTGAATTCATTTTGAAGCGGTTGCATTTGCATTAATTGTGACAAGTGCAAAGTACTCAAGTACCAGAGTACCACAAGGCGTTTTATGTGCTGTATACTGTATAACACTGCAGTGAAAATAAAAATTTCTATAAATTATGCACCTGCAGTTATACGTATCAAGTAGGTTGTATTACTAACAATTACCTGAAATAATTAGTGTTTTTTATAAGCGTTTGTTTAACTTGCTTTGTCTATCTGTCTGCTACAATTCTTGCAGGTTGATTATGATGCAATCTGGTTATCTGATTAGATTAAAATTTTTCATAGGTACACGTGTAGTTCCGATGTCAAAACTATTTGTTATCTCTAGATGTAACAAATAAAGAGAAATATTATTAATATTATTATTGCATTTAATTAATTTAAAAATAATGAAATCACGGTTTTAATACTAAGAACCTTTTTTGTGTGAAATTTAATTCTCTACAAAATGCTGCTCTCAAAAAGAGCAGGAAATTTCCTACAAAATTCAATATTTCTAATTTTAATTTAAAGGTGAAAATAGGGCTAAACATTTTTTTTTCTATTTTTTTTTTATAATTTTCAATATTTTTGTGTCTATTAGCTTGTCATATAAACAACACAAAAACAAAAATTTTAGCCCTATTTTCACCTCTAAATTAAAATTAGAAATATCGGTGGTAGAGTTCCGGTAGATGTGAATTTTTTGTAAGAAATTTCCTGCTCTTACAGAATCTTTTTTGTGATTTTAGATATCTGCAATAGTGTTTGAAATACTCACAAAAACATAAATGCCTCATTTTTTAACTAACATTCTTGTAATTTGTGCAATTTTTTCGTCCTCCACTCCAATTTTTTAAAAAAGTTTCTAAATATCGTTCCGAATCGAATGACTCTATGATCATAATTTTCTATGACGTGAGCATATAGGAAATTTCGAAGAAAAACTTGCTGAAAAATGGAATAAAATGAAAATAACGTTTTGTATTATGAAATGAATGTTTTTCGAACAATAATGTTGTTTTATAAATATTCAATCAATATTTTTATCACGCAGCATCTGAGCATACGGTCTTTGCGACGAACGTACTTGACTCGTATAAAATCTGGAAAAATTGCTCTAGAAGTGAAAATATAAAACTTGGAAAGCTAAAAATTTACAGAATTGCTAGGTTAATAGGTCTCAAAAAAATATACAAAATAGTCAAGTTTGAATAATTATTTGTAAAACAGCTAGCGTATAAGAAAACTCAGAGGAAAGCTAGCTGTTAAATTAAAGTCTTTGAAACAGTTTATTCAAGGAAAAATGCCAACTTTTGATTACACACTCTTCTACATTATACACGCCATTACAATAAAATATCAATATATTCCACGATTAATCACAACATATTTAGCCTAGTCGAGAAGTGAGTTTCATGAGAAAAATAGATCCAAGTCTTTACAAAATACGAGCAATAGCTTATTCTATTCGGAAAAATGTTCCGAAAAAGACGTTTTTATGATTTTTTCGCCGACATAATTGCATTTGTTATTAACAAAAAACGAAAAAAAGTCCCAGATTTTTGGCAACTACATTTTCAAAAACTATAAGCGATAGTGGAAATTTAAAAAAAAAAGATTCTTAAAGAGGAAAAAATTTCCAATAATAAATTCCCGCTCCCGGAACTCTAACTCTTTTATTTGCAGTTTTAATTTAACGTTTAAAATAGGGTTCCGCGCGGCCATTACAGCTCGAACGCAACGCCCTGTTGAGAGAGTACAACACATAACATATTTTTTTAATAAATAAAATTATCGACCAATATTTCAGACAATTTATTAACAAAAAAAAATATAATTAATACATTAACGTTTCAATCCGGATTTGGGACTTCTTCAGAACTGATCTAAAAAATATATCAAATTCTAATTAGCTTTTCATAAAATTTTTTCAAAATTATTAATTAATATTATATCAAAATAACGAAAAAATTATTGAAAACAAAATATTATTTCAAAATAATATTATATATATTACATAAATTTTCCGTATCTAATTGAGCATTGAGAGAATTTTTATTTGATTTTATATGTAACATTTCCGAAATATTTCTTTTAAAAAAATTAGTTTCATTATTTAAAATTTTTATATTATCCCAATTAATTTTGTGGTCAAGTTCTAATTTGTGTTTAGTTATTACATTATGTTTGTCAGAGATTAATTTGTGATTAATTTGGTGTTCTCTTATTCTTGTTTTAAGAGCTCTTTTTGTTTGACCAGTATAATTCTTAGCACAATTTTCACAATTAATTTTATATACAACTTTATGCTTTCTTAATTTATTAATTTTATCTTTTCCCTTTTTAATAATTTTATCAAGTTTATTATTAACATTAAAAATAGTTTTTATATTTAAATTTTTAAGAAACGAATTAAATTTTAGTGGAATATTTTCGAAAAAAGGAATTACTATAAAAGGACAATCAACATTATTAACATTGTTTTGTGAATTATGACTTTTTGTTAATTTAATAATTCTAATTTTTATTTATACATTTGGGAGGATAAGAATTAGCAAGTAGAAGAGTTGGAGAAATCAATGAAAACATATCATCCATCTACCGTTTTACCATAAAACCAATGTTAAATATACCTACTTTTGAAGTCATTTATTTATTTAAATAATCGGGTAACCCCCCCCCCCCTAAATTTTTCAGAATTGGTTTAGATTTAGTCCAACTTCATATTAAAAAAATCAAGCCTTTTATTTAAAATTGCCTTGGTGCTCGTACTACCGAAAACATCAAAAAATGTTTAAATAATTGCCCTATACATTTTTTGCTTCATGGAGCTCTTTTTACACTTATTGACTAGGCTTATTCATACACAACTCAAAAAATAGATGGCATGACGAAACAAAAGTCAACTTATCGTAAACCCAAATAAATATATCATGGATGTTTCTTGGCATTTTAAATAATATGGGTCGTGATTATAACGTATCACGGATATTTTTATTATTAATTTTATAACAAATGAATCATTTTTCATTAATATTTTTGTCGTGAATATTCTGTCCTGATATCCATATATTGGTCGACAATTTTATTTATTTGAGTATTGTCAGTTGGCTTTTAAACAGCGAAGAACAAACTAAACATCACCTTATTTATATATTAGCTTTTGCCCGCGGCTATAGGTAATTCATTCATCAACGTACATTTTAAATCTAAATAGATACGAAATATATTTTGATGAATGAAATTCGTTTATTCAGCGTTCGCGACGGGCGTGTTATAGAAAGACATAATATTATAATAACCGCTGCTGTCTCTTTTTATTCAAATACAGTAGAACTTATGTATTTTCAACTTGTCGAGACTAATTGAGTCATGCATTTTCAACTTTTTCTTCATTCTCACTTCGTGGTATTCATAGATAGATTAGAAAAAAACCTTTCTTGATTTAAGGTTAAACGATGTCTAACGCATTTTCCTATTGGCTGAGCAGTGCTAGGAGAAGACACTGCGTGAGAAATAGAAAATTTGACATAAGTACTTTTACCTTTTACCTCATGGCCACTGACATAAAGCACACGTACTGTGCCTGGATTTTTCTTCCCAACTTGGTGGTATCAGCAATGCTAGGGCAGGATCAAAGTTCAAAAGTGAACATTATTTATCTTTGCAGACTTGCGTATGTGTGTATTTACGGTGTGCACTTGACATGGTGGCATATTTGTTTTTTTCTACTTAAAATTTGGAACTAATAGACGTATCACAAGAATAGATTAAATTATAGATTATAGACGCTTGACAGTCGAGTATATGTCTGTACACCTGAAAATAGACTGATTGTCCGAAACGACCGTCAAGAAAAAAAATATTTTGTCGAAAGTTAATTATTGTGTTTATTGTAAATTTTTAAAGTTAACAAAAAATGACAAAAATATCATTTTTTGTTAATTAACAAAATAAATATTTGTATGACAGGATCTTGTTAAGTATATAATATGTAAAAAGGCTCCATGAAGAAAAAAATGTATAGGCCAATTATTTAAACAATTTTTTATTGTTTTCAATGGAGACGAGAGAAAAAAAATAGTTAGTTTCTCACATTTTTATAAATAAATACATTTTTTAACGGAACTTTATTCTTTACACTGTTAAGATGACACCGTAAGTTATTTAAATTTTTAAATTGTTATTTAAATACTATAAAAAAAATATTTTATGTGTTGTACTCTCTCAACAGGGCGTTGCGCGGAACCCTATTTTAAACGTTAAATTAAAACTATAAGTAATAGAAATAGAGTTCCGGGAGTGGGATTTATTATTGGAAATTTTCTTCTCTTTAAGGTTCTTTTTTTCAATTTCCGCTATCGCTTATAGTTTTTAAATATGTACCTAGTTGTTAAAAATCTGAGGGGCTTTTTTCATTTTTGTTAATAACAACGACTTTTTCGGAATATTTTTCCGAATCGAATAAGCTATTGCTCATATTTTTTTAAGACTATTGACTATTGAAGAACTATATTTTTCTCAAGAACTCATTTCTCGACTAGGCTAAACGTTTTTTTTATAGAGTATAAATATGAATGGTCACAATCTAAAGTTATTATCAAACCAGATTTTCTGACAAAATTGACATTAACAGAATTATACATGCTTTGTTTTTCGTTGCCATAGTTAATTATTTAACTCAAATATAAGAAGTTTTAAAAAACAAAATTATTTGGTATTAATAAAGTTATCCGCGCTCGTGACATTTTAATTAAATGAATACCTACAAAAAATATTCATCACTCATTAATCATTACAGGCAAGCAACAGAAGGCCATCGACGAACCGGCTATGATTTGCATATACACGGTATATAATATACTACATAGAGTACATACATAATGATATATCATATAACAAAAATTTGACGGATTACTCCGCATGCATAACACAGAAAACACAATGGGACGCATTTTGCAGAGAAAATTTAAACATAGTTTAAAAAATTAAATTTCCCTCGTTGTATCGCGTCATTTTTTTCGATTAAAAAAAAGAGGTGCGTAGGTTCGTGGGCACACGACAGAAGCCATGTTCTTTAGGCATTTCATATTAATGCTTTAAATTTGCGAATACTCTAAAAAAAATTAAAACAATTAAATAAATCATTATTAATAAGAAATATAAAAATTAGTACTTATTAGTAAAACAAAAAAATAAAAACATGAAATTATCTATGCTTGTTTGGGATTTGAACTGAAACATCTAGAATAATGTGTAAACTGACGAGCACGGGTACCGAACGTGTTTGGCAAACGACCTTAAACCAGCTATACAAAATTCAGTTCAAATTTTGACAGCTAGACGTTTCTCAACCCTTCACAGGTAGAATAGAGCGGTCTGAACGCAAAAATATGGAATATTTACGTCGTATGTGCGTTTTGTTTCCATAATCCTTTCATTGTTTAAGCCATGATCAGAACAAAAATACGTATTCGTCTTTGTTTTGTGACCGATTTTACGTATCGCTTGTTTGCTCATTTTTTTCACTTAACTCCTGTGTTAAGAAGCATAGTTTCAAAAATTGGGTTGGTGTTTTCCGTCTAGGACTACGTTTATACAATATTATGGTAACTATAGCTAACCGACTTGGCTTCATACGAGTACGAATCGCATTCCTTAAATTTTCACTCACTTTCCGTTAACCGATTAAATTGAAATTTAGCACGCATATATAGTTCCGATGACAATGCAATATTCTGGTAACCAACTAACCGTTTTAGATTTTGAATGTTCATACAGTTTACATTGAAATTTTGCACACGTTAGTCCAATTCCAAAGACATAGCCTTGCCAACTAAACAAATAAAACACACTACAAACTTAAAAATAAAATTTAAATGTAGGTAAAAAAAATAAGTTAAACGATTTTATTGTGCAATTAATGGTGGACTAAAAATATGAATATAATTGTGAGGCAGCAATTTAGGGCTTTGATCAAACTCAAATAAAATCGCGGGATGCATCCAGCAGAAAACTTTCTTTTATTGGGGACCAAAACTTTTTGTTAGCAAATGTTTAACCTACAGTACATATTTAAACGAACCTTATTCCAATGTGAATATATGTTATATAAATTGTGTAATGCTTTATGTTATATAAACTGCGTACTGTCATCGTGGAGATTGTAAAGGAATACATGGTAGTTGAGGCACGGGCATTCTGTGTTGAGACAGGATAGAGTTCATATTGATTGCATTGCTGAATTGAAATATATTTTCTTTAATAACCGAATTCTTATTTATACAGGTGGATTTTTAATACTTGAAGAGTAGAGGAAAAGTTTTAGAAAAAAAGTCTCCTATAAAAGTTGTCGGGAATCAAGGGGGAAGAACATTGGTGTAGTTTTTTTTTTAATTTGGTGAATGCGCCTCCGAGATATTAGGATCACCTCCACTTTTTTAAATCGCAAACCATTTTTTTTACCACCGATTATTTTTCTTTGGGTCAAAGAAAATACCTTTTATACCTAAAATTTTTTGATTTGACGCAGTCTTGAACCACTGTTTGGTTCTCAATTCATCCTATGTTTCCTGTTTCTGCCTGTTTATTAGTGCTTACGTGAATGTGTGCGTGTTTTGCATCCTTCAAAACTAGTTGCATCAGACAATAGTCAGGGTTTTCTGGTTTTTTCACCGACTCACACAATCCACTAAAATCGGAAATATGGGATGAATTGAGTACCGTACAGAGGTTCAGGATTGCATAAAATCGAAAAAATTTTGATACGAAAATTTTTTCCTTTGACTCAAAAAACAATAATCCGAGATAAAAAATATGGATTTCGATTTAAAAAAGTTGAGGTGCCCTTAATATCTCTGAGGTGCCAAATGAAAAAAAAAAACATTCTTCTCCCTTAATTCCCTGCAACGTTTGTTCGAAACTTTATTTTTGAAAACCCTGCCTTTATGAGTTTTAAAAATCCACATTTATTGGTATCTACCACTATTTGGTTTTCAACTGTTCTTTTTTATCTACCTTGATATTACTAAATGCGCTTCACGATTTTATTTGAGTTTAATCAAAGCCCTAGATTGCTGACTCACAATTATTTTCTAGCTTTTAATACATTATCAATAATAGTTGTATAATAAAATATGAAGAACCTTATTGTTTTATTGGAGAAAATCGACCCATGTGTAAAAGATGTGTTACAATGTGATTTATTCTATTATAATATAATGGTTTATCTGTCATAACTAATAATAATTATTATTATTATTCTCTGAAACTTCCTGCTAAAACACTCAAAATTATATAAAATATAGCAAGAAGTTTATTTTTTAGCTCTTCGAGCTCAAAAATAAAACACTTTCTTACGAATTTTCTGTTTACGATATCTCGTAAACAAATGAACCGATTGTAATGCGGTTTGCGGCAATCGACGCAGTTTTTTTAACGTAAGAAAGCAATTTATTACAAAAAATCGATTTGACAAGAATATTACGAGTAATTAAAAAAAAAAAAAAACACTTTTTTCCGAATTTTTCGTTTACGATATCTCTTGAACAAATGAACCGATTTTGAAGCGATTTGCGACAATCGACGCAGTTTTTTGGGGATAAGAGCTAATTAGAGTTTGAAATTAATCGGTTGAGTAGTTTAGAAAATATTCTAAAAAAAACAATTTTCAAAAAATTTTTGAAACTTGTTTTTTCGAGATGTCTCAAAATCTATGGGGTTGAATAATTTCAAATTTTTAGGAGATATAAGTTCAGCAAAATCACGTCAGATGCCGCAAACCACGTTTCAATCGGATACTCCGTTCAAAATTAATAAGAGGTTGACATACACAAATACACAGTCACACATACATACATACACACACACATACCTACGGACGTCATCGCCAAAATATTCAGAATAGCTTCCTAGGACCTCAAAACGTCGATATCTGACGAAAACTCGATTTTCGAAAATCGGAATGAAAACAATAACTTCCGGATTTTTTGAAAAAATCATTGAAATATTTTATATACCCAAGTTAATAAAAAATTGCCAATGAAAAAAAGTAAAATTCATCTGGAACAATATAATTCGTATTTGAAACTGGTTACACACACACAGATTTTTTAACTTCAAAGTTAAAAAATCTGCGTATGAAGTTAAAAAATCTGCGTAACCAGTTTTACTTCTGTAGTGTGAAATGTAAAATACACACTCTCTTTTATATTACATGTATTGAAATTTAAATCGGATCATCTGTCAAAAAACATTGAAAATCTTTCATTTCAAAATCGAATTATATTGTGCCAGACGGATTTTACTTTTTTTTCATTGGAAATTTTTAATTAACTTGGGTATATAAAATATTTCATAAACGACAGCTGACCTCAATACATCAATTCATTCATTAATAGATCAATATTATTGCTGTGGTACGAAATTAGTAATAATAAAAAAACATGACCGATAAAAAGTGAGTGTTTTAAATGCATGAAATGCACAATTTTTAGTAGAACAAAAAATTATATTTGCATTCAAATAACACTGGAATAAAAAATGTCTCCTATATATATACTACATGAAAGAGAAATAGTTGGTATAAAAATGAGTCCGGAAATAGTCCCTACCGGAACTAGAAAAGATTAAAGCTGTAAAACTGTATATACGACAATTTGTTGACATAGATTTAAAGCGTCATAATTTGAATGCAATCGTGCATTAAGGGTGTATATTTAAAGTATTTAAAATAGAAAATGCAGTTTTACAAAATTTATATTTTTTTATGAAATGCCGTATAGAAATATTTGTAAAATATTAATTAATAGTTATGGCTATGTTTATTCAAAACTATTGTACGGTATTGTATTTTGGGGGCGGTCCACTTGGACATACAGAGCTTTTCAGCTTCAGAAAAAAATTATCAGAATCATGTTCCATTTAAATTACCGAGAATCATGTAAAGATACATTTAAAATGACTAAATTACTAACAGTACCAGCGCTTTATATGTACAAAAGTATAATGTTCCTAAAAAAATAATCCAGATTTATTTTCAAATAATTTCACTCACTCGTATAGCACTAGACGAAAAGATCTTGAAGACCCGGTGCATCGCCTCACGAAGTACAAACAAAGCTTGCGTTACTCTGTCGTGAGCATTTATAATGGGTTGCCAGACCATATCAAAGCCAATTTTGGTGAAAAGAATTTCAACATTAAGCTGAAAAACTATTTTTTGGAAAAGTGTCCATACTCTGTTTAATTTTAACTTACACTGTGTAATTTTAACTACTCTGTTTAATTTTAACTGCTATGACTTGTCCACATCTTGTATGTAATACTGGATAAATAAAATTATGATTATGATTATGATTAGATATGAGAGACACCAACAGCTATAGCTATTTAAGGCTAATACCAATTCATATTTTCAGTATATTTTTTCTTAATCATAATCCAGTTGATACTATTACTTGAAAAATAATGTTATCGTTTTTGCACAAATATCATTCACAGAAAATTTTCATAAAAAAACAGACTGTCATGCAAAAATCAGTAGAATCATAAATAGTTTTGACAAGTATGAAGTATTCCATAGAAAAAACCGACAAAGTGCCAGTCGGACTCGCGCACCGACGGTTTCGTATAAACTTGTAGGTATGTAAATAGTTTGTCCATCACGGGAATCGAATTTCGAAGATTTTTTCCGCTTAACCGTTGGAAAACTCTGGCCAACATACATCAACAACCGTCGCGGTCAGTTTGTCAAATAAGCGTGTAATTGTAACGAGTTCAGATGGACTACTGAAATATATTGTACCTCGTGGCTATATCTGATAGTTTAGTTATCATATCGTTTTGTATGCGAGAGTTTTCATATTGTGCTGTATAAACGCCCCGGTAGTGGACGCTTGTTTTGTTTTACAACTGTTATTGTGTACGTGCGTAGCATTATTTTTTTGTGATGTAACTATAAATTTACGGTTTTCGGATTTTTCCCTTTATTTGTGCTACAATACATTGCTTCTTGCCAAATTTCATGATTCTAGGTCAACGGAAAGTACCCTATAGGTTTTGATTTTCAAGAGTCTTGGCAGACAGACAGACAGACCGACAATACAGTGATTCTATAAGGGTACCCTTTTTCTTTTTGAGATACGGAAAACCCTAAAAATTACCTGGTAGCACATATATCTTCTGCGCATACGCCGATTTTTCTAAAAGCAATAGGGCTCTTCATGTTTACATTTCAAACATCTTAACAACATTTTATTTTGAACCTATCAGCCGTTTGACCTGTATCGTGCTCATAGATAAACAAAAAGAAAAACATACGAACAGGCTTTCCAAAAATGTTTTTTTTTGTAGTCGGTGACCTCAGAACGAAAATGTATTCTAATATTTTGATAAGTAAATTTTGACCTAAATTAGAATCATTCCCTACTTGAAAAAATATGTAACTAAATATGTAAAAAATAACATATAAGCGCCGACTAATGGATTCGAATTAGCGACCTCTTGTGTACGAGGTAGCAACTCTACCTCGTAGTCACTTTAGCTCAATGCTAAACAACCGATCTTTATAGTATACGGTGTCCTTGCAACACATTTCGTTACAGTTTAAATATCGTGAATCGATTTTATCTTACCGTACCAAAAATACAAAAAAACTTCAAAAACAGTGAAATCCTCTATAAAAATAGTTAAATATACCTAGTTTTATTTTTCACTTTCCAATAGCTTTGAAATATGTAATTTGTAAGTAAACGTACGATAAAAGTTATAAGAGGTTATTCCGGCATATATCTGATAACATTAGGGTGTCGAAATGATTTAAAAATCAAATTGGTCAACCCCTCGAGATGTTAAAGCTGAACAAACATGGAATAGTAGTTTATGTATCTAAAACATAATAGAGGTTATTTTACGAATTGCGATATTATGGCAAAATGAGAGTCAGTGAGTGTTAAGAGTCACACGAGTTATAATATCCTTACTTTTGAAATATACACTACACTTTTTGGACGTACCTAGAGTTGTAGATTTTCCAGAAAATTTTGAAACATTAAATTTTCTGGAAAATTTTCCGGCAAATTTTCTGGAAAATTTTCCGGCAAATTTTCTGTAAAATTTTCTAAGCCACAAAAATTAATAAGGTGGTGTAAAATTAAACTCTCGTTTACTAGAGGCTACAAGTAAACAAAACGAGTATTTTTATCAGCACTGAATGTGATGCCCTTTTGAGTTTTTCCCTTCTAACAAAAAACAACAATCTAGTGCTGTTTACATGAGGGGAATTCCCGTTATAACTGCAGCAGTCAGTACAGTACGCCATCTTCTGGTCTCGGCCACTACCTCATTACTATCAAATGACAAGAGAAATGGGTGATTCATTTTCTGTGTGCTCTCTTATTGTGAAATAGGATGAATTGACTTGTTATGAGTTGCAAATTAAACAATACGACAAATCTTAAGTAAAACAGAATCAAACTTAATATTTTATTCATGTCGATTACAAAGTTAGAATTATAACCTGTAGTTTTTGTTTATATGGTACAGATATTGACTAATAAAACAGAGTATGGAAAGTGCAATTAGGTATATCCTATAAAAAATTTACTAAAAAATTTCCTTTTTAGGCGCGAATAGCGTAAGCTAAAGCGCCTATATGTACTCGCTTTGTCTGTGAATCTGTGAATCTGTGAATCTGTGAATCTGTGAATCTGTGAGTCACGCTTTTTGTATCCAGCGTACAGCCCAAACGACTTAACCGATTTTAAAAAACTTTTTTTTGTTCGATTTGTCTCCGGGTAACTTAGATCCTAACGTCGCCCGATTTTTGAATTTTTGCTCCAGAGGGGAGCAATTTAGAAAAAACGAAGTTTTTCGCTTATAACTCGCTCAATTTAAATCAGATCGGTTCGAAACCTGTCTTAAACGAAAGAGGAGAAAATTTTACATAAATTTCGTACAACAGAATTCTCCCAATCAGTTTTTTTATACACATTTATATAGAAATAAATTCAATCTGATATAACCGATAGCAAACATCTTTCGGTTATCTCTCTCTGTTGCACGGTATAACATGGTAATATAATTATTGCGTATGTTCAGTCTTAAAATAAAATTGGTCGATAATTTTATTTATGACAATAATGAAATTAAAAGATAGCATTTGTTCAAAAACTGATGCCGTTTCGAATATTTCTGAAATCCAACGCCTTCTAAGTTAACAATTTGAATAACTAATTATTAGAACTTAATACTTTGACAGAAGCAAACGTCACTTTTGACATTTCTTATCATTCCGACACCAAGGATGAGCGGATTGAAAGCAAATTTTGGGAGGATGTTTGATATGCAAATATGAAGTGGCCTATTGTTTTTGGGGAACATCGGCGCATGCGTAAAAGAATATATCTCTTATAATGTTGTTTTATATAATAATAATATAGTTTTTAAGACGGTTTTTACTCTATCTATTTTTATTAGAAATTTTTGTTATTTTTTTTGGGAAAATCGGTGACATCACTCTAAATCCAATATGGCGGACTTCTAAAGATGGCGGACTAATTTTATTATGCTTTCCAACAATATGGGTATCAAATGAAAGGGCTTGCTGAGAATAACTCGAAAAATGAAGTGACGTCACTCTAAATCCAATATGGCGGACTTCTAAAGATGGCGGACTAATTTTATTATGCTTTCCAACAATATGGGTATCAAATGAAAGGGCTTGCTGAGAATAACTCGAAAAATAAAGTTACGTCACTCTAAATCCAATATGGCGGACTTCTAAAGATGGCGGACTAATGTTATTATGCTTTCCTACAATATGGGTATCAAATGAAAGGGCTTGCTGAGATTAACTCGAAAAATAAAGTGACGTCAGTCTAAAACCAATATGGCGGACTTTTAAAGATAGCGGACTAAGTTTTTTATGCTTTCCTACAATATGGGTATCAAATGAAAGGGCTTGCTGAAAATAACTTGAAAAAAAAAGTGACGTCACTCTAAATCAAATATGGCGGACTTCTAAAGATGGCGGACTAATTTTATTATGCTTTCCTACAATATGGGTATCAAATGAAAGGGCTTGCTGAGAATAACTCGAAACATAAAGTGACGTCACTCTAAATCCAATATGGCGGACTTCTAAAGATGGCGGACTAATTTTATTATGCTTTCCTACAATATGGGTATCAAATGAAAGGGCTTGCTGAGAATAACTCGAAAAATAAAGTAACGTCACTTTATATCCAATATGGCGGACTTCTAAAGATGGCGGACTTATTTTATTATGCTTTCCTACAATATGGGTATCAAATAAAAGGGCTTGCTGAGAATAACTCGAAAAATAAAGTGACGTCACTCTAAATCCAATATGGCGGACTTCTAAAGATGGCGGACTAATTTTATTATGCTTTCCAACAATATGGGTATCAAATGAAAGGGCTTGCTGAGAATAACTCGAAAAATGAAGTGACGTCACTCTAAATCCAACATGGCGGACTTCTAAAGATGGCGGACTAATTTTATTATGCTTTCCTACAATATGGGTATCAAATTAAAGAGCTTGCTGAGAATAACTCGAAAAATAAAGTGACGTCACTCTAAATCCAATATGGCGGACTTCTAAAGATGGCGGACTAATGTTATTATGCTTTCCTACAATATGGGTATCAAATGAAAGGGCTTGCTGAGAATAACTCGAATCATAAAGTGACGTCACTCTAAATCCAATATGGCGAATTCTAAAGATGGCGGACTAATTTTATTATGCTTTCCAACAATATGGGTATCAAATGAAAGGGCTTGCTGAGAATAACTCGAAAAATAAAGTTACGTCACTCTAAATCCAATATGGCGGACTTCTAAAGATGGCGGACTAATGTTATTATGCTTTCCTACAATATGGGTATCAAATGAAAGGGCTTGCTAAGATTAACTCGAAAAATAAAGTGACGTCAGTCTAAAACCAATATGGCGGACTTTTAAAGATGGCGGACTAAGTTTTTTATGCTTTCCTACAATATGGGTATCAAATGAAAGGGCTTGCTGAAAATAACTTGAAAAATAAAGTGACGTCACTCTAAATCAAATATGGCGGACTTCTAAAGATGGCGGACTAATTTTATTATGCTTTTCTACAATATGGGTATCAAATGAGAGGGCTTTCTAAGAATAACTCGAAAAATAAATTTTCGTCACTATAAATCCAATATGGCGGATTTCTAAAGATGGCGGACTAATTTTATTATTCTTTCCTACAATATGGGTATCAAATGAAAGGGCTTACTGAGAATAACTCGAAACATAAAGTGACGTCACTCTAAATCCAATATGGCGGACTTCTAAAGATGGCGGACTAATTTTATTATGCTTTCCTACAATATGGGTATCAAATGAAAGGGCTTGCTGAGAATAACTCGAAAAATAAAGTGACGTCACTCTAAATCCAATATGGCGGACTTCTAAAGATGGCGGACTTATTTTATTATGCTTTCCAACAATATGGGTATCAAATGAAAGGGCTTGCTGAGAATAACTCGAAAAATGAAGTGACGTCACTCTAAATCCAACATGGCGGACTTCTAAAGATGGCGGACTAATTTTATTATGCTTTCCTACAATATGGGTATCAAATGAAAGAGCTTGCTGAGAATAACTCGAAAAATAAAGTGACGTCACTCTAAATCCAATATGGCGGACTTCTAAAGATGGCGGACTAATGTTATTATGCTTTCCTACAATATGGGTATCAAATGAAAGGGCTTGCTGAGAATAACTCGAATCATAAAGTGACGTCACTCTAAATCCAATATGGCGAACTTCTAAAGATGGCGGACTAATTTTATTATGCTTTTCTACAATATGGGTATCAAATGAAAGGGCTTGCTGAGAATAACTCGAAAAATAAATTTTAGTCACTATAAATCCAATATGGCGGATTTCTAAAGATGGCGGACTAATTTTATTATGCTTTCCTACAATATGGGTATCAAATGAAAGGGCTTACTGAGAATAACTCGAAACACAAAGTGACGTCACTCTAAATACAATATGGCGGACTTCTAAAGATGGCGGACTAATTTTATTATGCTTTCCAACAATATGGGTATCAAATGAAAGGGCTTGCTGAGAATAACTCGAAAAATAAAGTTACGTCACTCTAAATCCAATATGGCGGACTTCTAAAGATGGCGGACTAATGTTATTATGCTTTCCTACAATATGGGTATCAAATGAAAGGGCTTGCTAAGATTAACTCGAAAAATAAAGTGACGTCAGTCTAAAACCAATATGGCGGACTTTTAAAGATGGCGGACTAAGTTTAATGCTTTCCTACAATATGGGTATCAAATGAAAGGGCTTGCTGAAAATAACTTGAAAAATAAAGTGACGTCACTCTAAATCAAATATGGCGGACTTCTAAAGATGGCGGACTAATTTTATTATGCTTTTCTACAATATGGGTATCAAATGAAATGGCTTGCTGAGAATAACTCGAAAAATAAAGTTTCGTCACTATAAATCCAATATGGCGGACTTCTAAAGATGGCGGACTAATTTTATTATGCTTTCCTACAATATGGGTATCAAATGAAAGGGCTTACTGAGAATAACTCGAAACATAAAGTGACGTCACTCTAAATCCAATATGGCGGACTTCTAAAGATGGCGGACTAATTTTATTATGCTTTCCTACAATATGGGTATCAAATGAAAGGGCTTGCTGAGAATAACTCGAAAAATAAAGTAACGTCACTTTAAATCCAATATGGCGGACTTCTAAAGATGGCGGACTTATTTTATTATGCTTTCCTACAATATGGGTATCAAATGAAAGGGCTTGCTGAGAATAATTCGAAAAATAAAGTGACGTCACTCTAAATCCAATATGGCGGACTTCTAAAGATGGCGGACTAATTTTATTATGCTTTCCTACAATATGGGTATCAAATGAAAGGGCTTGCTGAGAATAACTCGAAAAATAAAGTGACGTCACTCTAAATCCAATATGGCGGACTTCTAAAGATGGTGGACTAAGTTTTTGACGTGATAACGTCTTATAAATTGATGAAACACCAGCTGCACGCACGAAAAAGTGTAACGTTCCGCCTGACCCTGTGCGCGCAAGCGAGAGCGCAGTAATGTATTATTAAATATGATATTCGAGCGGAATACGTTATCACGTAAAACTATCGTCCGTAAACCGACTTTACAGACATCCAATTTTTTTTATATAATAATGGTGTACTTTTTATAATGTTTTATTATTTTATTTTAAAGAAAGTTTTGTAAAAAATTCTTTGAGCTAAAGTCGGCACATATATGTTATAAAGTTGTTTTTATATAATAATTGGGTACTTTTCATAACGGTTTATTTTTCTATCTGTTTTTACAAGAAAGTTATGAAATTTTTTTTCTAAACTCATAATTTCATAAATATTTTTAAAAAAAATCTGTTGTTCTTTTGTTCTGAAGATGTTAGTTAGGTTTAATTTTTGCATGACACAATAACATATTACATAGAGAACCATGAAATTATTAAAATTATATTTTCCTTTCTGTGTTTCATTATTTTCAACTGTTATTTTTTTCTTAGAATAAGTAAATTAAGTTATACTATATTATTCTCCAAGTGTCGTTAAATATAATTATATATACACCGATTTTCAAACAAAACACCGGGGTATATGACGTAAAATTTCGCGCCTTGTAATTCTTGAATTACTTGAGCATATACTCCCACTGGTTTATATTGAAAATTTTCCGGAAAATAATATATATAAAATATATATATAATTATCAATTTTCAATATTTTTGACAGAATTTCACATAATGCAATTATTATATAGGGGAGGGGGGGATGCAAAAATATATAAATATATATATGTCTAATTGATAATCTCCTTTTTTGAAGTATGCCAAAAAAAGAGCGAATTTAGAGCGTAGAAGATCCACACCTTAAAATTTTCCCCCGACGGCGACACTTTCCTCGGAGTTACTTTTGGACCTTTCTGTACATTTAAGTGATATGCATTGTTTGTGATAGCAGTTTGAACTAGCTCATTAAATCATCCTATTTATTAGTTGTGCGATAATGAGTCGAATCCTTGGATCGTTAATCAATATTTAGAATCTTGTAGTATAGGTTTACAGCCCAACTGTGGTGTAGGCGCTCTAACAGCGTGTAAGTTTGTGACGATAAAACAGGATGGACTGGCCGGTGGCCCGCTTAGCCATAAATCAAACTGAATTATCTGAATTACATGTCCAGCGAAGCCACAATCTCAGCTAACAATCGTCATCGAGCACCGAGCTGCTGTTTGAAATTACGTACGGTCCGATTGAAGCACATAATGTATATTGTGTAATATTATACACACACAATAATTATACATATTAGATATCTACATATTAGGTACGTATTCAGAACCGTTTTCTGATAACATGCTGGTATCTGTGCCTTAGGTATATTATAGTAGAACGTTATATGCAACTAATCTGATGTGGCGCTTGCTTAAACTTACAGCTGAAGCGTTCATAGTAAGAAATCTCTAATCTATACTAATATTATAAATATTATGCGAAAGTAACTCTGTCTGTCTGTTATCTTTTCACGCCTAAACCACTGAACAGATTTCGAGAAAATTTGGCAAGGATGTAAATTGTATCCCGAGGAAGAACATAGGCTACCTTTTGTCTAAAAAAAATTGGTTGTCTGTAAAGTCGGTTTACGGACGATAGTTTTACGTGATAACGTATTCCGTAATACATAACCTAAATTCTACATATAATAATTATAATAATTCGAATCTATGATATTGCATCTTTCGCTTCAAATTTAGGTTAATTTTATTTATTAAAATTACTCACCACCTATAATAATAGATAATTGTTTTTTTTAACTTTCTTTCTTTCGTATTTATTTTAAGTCTCAAAGATTAATTGTCAAAATATTTTGAAAACAATTGTTTCATTGTTTATATAAAATTCCAAAACCTACTTACAATATTTAAGTATTTTCATACGTCAAAAAATTGATTTTTATAATGATAAAATTTGTATGAAAACGATTTTTTCGAGAGATGAGACCTAGCTAAAACGATTTTTTGCCCCCCAAAATCCCTTTTCAGTAAATTTCATCCAAATCGTTAGGGCCGTTTTCGAGAAAAGCACGCACAGGGTCAGGCGGAACGTTAGGAACGTTACACTTTTTCGTGCATGCAGCCGGTGTTTCATCAATTTATAAGATTGGTGATTCATCAGTTTATAAGACGTTATCACGTCAAAAACCTGAAAAGGGCGAAATAGGGGATGAAAGTTTTTATGGGGACCACAGCATTTCTCAAGGTAGGAATATGAAAATTCATATTAAGGCTTTTGATAAGAAATAAAAAAGAGCGTTTTTGCAAGTGCTCCTAGCCGAAAACTTTTTTTAAACTTTTAAGAATACCGAGATGAAATATTTGGGAGGGTCTCGTTATTCTATTATAACAGGGTGCACCAATTCGTGAGCAATGGCGGGTAAATACGGATATATTCAAGAAAAAAATTGCAACATCGTATAATATCTTTAATAGGCAGTCTACAAATTCGGGTGAACCGGACTGGGCTGCTTGCCTTATAAATAGTATAAAACAAAGGGGCTGTTCGCTCAGTTCTAAACTATACAATGGATTTTGATGCGGTTTTCACCATCTTTTAGAGAATTTCTTCCGGAAGGCTTATGTGTAAAATACATTCATATTAAATGTAAAGATAGTAGAGAAATCTCGATGTTTTGTAAAAAACCCGTTGTGCCCGACTAATTAAAAAGATATTTAATCTTTTTATTAAATATCTTTTTAATTAGTCGGGCACAACGGGTTTTTAAGTTACCCGAAGACAAATCGAACAAAAAAAAGTTTTTTAAAATTGGTTAAGGCGTTTGGGCTGTACGCTGGATGCAAAAAGCGTGACTCACAGATTCACAGATAAAGCGAGTACATATAGGCGCTTCCAGCTAAAGCTTGGGTCGCGCCTAAAAACGGTGTTAACAAAACGCTTACGGCAGCCGAATGAATAGAGCGTCTGCCTTGCTCGTCGAAAGAGCGCAGAGGGGAATTCCTTACGAACGCGAGAAAAAATCCAAGTAGTTTATCATGATATTTCGATACGGGAAACTTCGGGATTGACGTCCCGGTTCTCGCTAGACGCTTGTTTATATCTACCGTTTTTTGGTAGTATGCCGATTGCCGGTATCTGTACATTAGTACAGTGGCACGTGATATGCAATTAGTCTATATCCTCTCTAGTATGGCTTGTTTAAATATATAGCTCAAGCGCTTAGAGTAGCATTCGGTCAGTTAAAAAAACACGGTCAATCGCAAGCCGAAATATAGACATGAGTTTTGTTGATATGGTAGCTATGGACATCATTAATGCATTATAGGTAATCGTTCTACATAAAATGCAACAAGGCCGGTTTATGTTGCATTTTATGTTGGAATTTGAGTAAGGAGTTTAGCAAGAGTTAATCTGTAATTTGTTATTTTCTACGGGTCTTCTGCTTTCATTAAACATCCCACCCAATGCAGGTAAACATTTTTCATTTTTTCATAGTCAGGTCGATCCTTATTATTTCCTACAGTGTACTGCCATTACAAAGTTTAACTGTACAAAATTTCAAGTCTCTAGCTTCCATCTTTCGGCGCTAGGATTTAGAGACAGACGGACGGACGGACATTGGAGTGAAGCTATGACTATTTCCTTTTTACAATTGTGCAGGTACATAACACTAAAAATGAAAGGAGACAGCGCGAGGAAAAAGAAACCGCGTTTGGTTTCAAACAAATCCTGGCAGGATTATATTTCAAAAATTCAAATTAGTTCATTGAAAAACAATAACAAAAATGGTTCATGAAAAGTGAAACACACTGTATGTAAATAAAGGAATGTAAAAAGCTAATGTAATGAGCTGTTTTCAATTTTAGATTCATTGTTTTAAAGATATGTAAATATTCATGTACATACATATGTATATGTATTGCTAACATTTCCTGAAGAAAAACGGTCGACATTGGTTCCGGATATTAGATCGTTTTCCGGATAATAGGGCGAATATCCAGTCAGCTATAATGGGATTCATTTATACAGTCTTTATGTGCCCTATGTCTGTAAATACATGCATACACACACACTTGCGTCAGTATAAAGTATATATCGCAGACGGATTATAAATGCGAACATTTCTTGTTCAGTTTTTTATTCTTCGGCACATATAATTTTGGTTAGCCCGAACCTAGTTTGGTTCATTTATATTAAATAAGAACATTATTAAATTCTACAAAGCGTTTATTAACATTCTAAATAATTTAAATTTTTGATTAACGACTGATCACTCTTTAATAAATCAAATTATCGACCAATTTTTCAGACAATATATTAACAAATTATTATTTAAGTAATTCAATTATAATTAAATAATTTTTGACGTGATAACGTCTTATAAATTGATGAATCACCAATCTTATAAATTGATGAAACACCGGCTGCATGTTCGAAAAAGTGTAACGTAACGTTCCTAACGTTCCTAACGCGTAACGTTCCGCCTGACCCTGTGCGTGCTTTTTGCTAATTTCTCGCTCAATTTAAATCAGATCGGTTTGAAACCAGTCTTAAACGAAAGAGGAGAACATTTTACATAGATTTCGTATAACAGAATTTGCCTAAACAGTTTTTTTATACAAATTTATATAGAAAAATATTTTATACAAATTTATATAGAAAAATAGCTGTATAAATGCAATGTTGTGTAATGCATGGCGCGACGCGGTCGGTTGTCTTTGTTTGCCGTACATGGAAATTAGAAGCAAACGTATGTCTTGTCTTAACATGAAAACAGCTGCATTTCTAATGTTTAATTCAATTTTTTGACATTAGTATATTGTGAAATGCAAAGCCTTCTAAGTTAAGTATTGGAATAACTAATTATTATTAGAACATAATACTTTGCAAGTTGCAAACGTCACTTTTGACATTTCTTATCATTCCGACACCAAGGATAAGCGGATTGAAACCAAATTTTGGGAGGTTTAGGTTATGTATTACGGAATACGTTATCACGTAAAACTATCGTCCGTAAACCGACTTTACAGACAACCAATTTTTTTTAATACTCGTATATTGTCTTAAAAATTGGTCGATAATGTTATTTATCCTAAATTATTATAAATACTCCCTGCACTCCTCATCTCAAAACCTTTGCCCTCGCCAACAAACGGATCCAGCTCTCACTACGCTATTTTTAAAGATAAAGGGTTCGAGATAACGCCAATTGAAGAACCAAGAATCACACTATAGATCCTACGGACGAAGTTTTTGAAAACAGTTCTGATTACGTATGAAATATTATGTACCTAATCTATAATTTTTTAAGTTGCAAGTTTTTCCTAGAGTTCTTTTTTCAATTTTTTGTGTTCCGTACCTCAAAAGAAAAAAAGAAACTCTTATAGGATCACTTCGTGAGGTGACGCGAGTTACGGCTAGTATTAAATATTATATTTGCTATTCGTTTTCGTGGTTATTATTGTAACAAAACTGTTCTTCGATGTGGTGGTAAATATTTATTTACAACAATAAAATGTTAACAAAGCAAATGAAGAAACCAAAAGTAGGTACTTCTCTTATATAATGGAACATGAAATAGAAATAATTTAACAAACAAAACATCGAAATTCTAAGTAATAAAAACAATAAAAGTCATTATATACACAGAAATTTATACAATAAATATTTATTTACGCGCTCTAGATAATTTATATGTAAGTTAAGCTCAAAGATTTATGGCTGTGAACACACGCTGTCTAACTGTCCGTTAACACTATAGCGTCTTAACTGTGTCTGCGTGAACTGCAGTTTTATTTTTTTTTCTTGAATTTTCGAAACCCTTCTCTACCTTCATCGATATTCTTCACGCAATTCTAGGAAGGTCGCGATATTGGCTACCTTGTTCTATAAAAACTCTTCTCCAACTGCTCTGATATTGTTACACGGAATTATGTGTGCAATTGTTGTTGTCTGTTAGTGACGTAGCAGTTGGGGGTTGGGAGCGTGTTACAACTTTAAACTAGTTTTTTTGTTATGTAAAATTTAATCAAATTATGCTTGTCAACACGTGGCAGTTAAAATGTTTATTATGACTGATTCATTTTTGCTGACTATGCTTTTCACTGAACAAATCGTTCACACGGTTCAATGAAAATATGAACAGAAACTGAAAATGAATAGGTAGTAGACAAGTACCCTTCTTGTGATACATTTTCTATATTGGTCCAAAAATGATTCAATATAATCATCACGCCACTTAAAAACCATTTTAAAAAATGTAGGAGTAAAAAAAATGAACTATTAATGAATTATATCGACACCCGACACGAATTCACACGTTTCAGTTGCCCTTTCATGACGCAATACTGATCATTATAAATGGCAAAAAGTAGAAATATTTTCTAAATGGCTGAAAACACATATTAATGATTCAGTCATACTGAAACAGGTGTTCACACGTTCATAACTTGTTCAGTGTTGATGAATTAGTCATAATGAACATTTTAACTGACGCGTGTGAACTCGGTTAATAAACAGATCTACAGAACAACAGCTGTTTATTTATTTTTTTTAATATTTCTGAATCTATAAAGTTTAGAAAAAATATTTCACAAAACTTTCTTGTAAAAATAGATAGAATAATAAACCGTTATGAAAATTATACCATTATTGTATCAAAAACAATTGATAACATGTATTTCTTCTGCGCATGTGTCGATTTCCTGCAAAAAAACAATAAGGCTAAAAAATAATTTAGATGTCCCAAGGGCTAATATTAATATTTTCAAATTAAACGTTAATGTATTATATATTTTTTTGTTAATATATTGTCTGAAAAATTGGTCGATAATTTTATTTATTGAAATTTTCAAATTAAACTCTAACAATATTCAAATCTTTGATTAAGGTCTGATTAGAACTCTTCAATAAATGAAATTGGTCGATAATTTTATTTATTGAACAACCCTAACAATTTTGGAGCAACTTTATATAACAAACTTCCTGATAATTATTGCACTATTACCTCGAGTGCTTTCAAGAAAAAAATTAAGGATTTACTTCTTTCAAATGGATTATATTCTATCAACGAATTTATTAACTTTAAATTTTAACTTACTTGTACTGACATGTTAGATGTAATTTATAATTGACAATAAAAGTCTATTCTATTCTATTCATATTTGACTTTTTCCAAAGATAGTTTTTTTTTTGGTCTCGGTCGACCTCTAAATGAAAAAATATTGTAAAATTTTTAAAAGTGAATAATGATCTAAATTATTATAATTTCCCACTTGTGATGTAATGGTAAAAAATAGTTTTGTCATTAGAATTAGGTTTGTGTGCAAAATTGCAAGTCGATGTATATACAGGGTGAGTTTTAAGTTGATGCTTTATTTTTTACAGCGTGTAAAAATCAAATAGACGAGCAAATATTTCAAATAGTTTTTTTATCAAAACTCAAAAATAAGAGGGAAACAGCCTTTCGAAGTTTAAATAAATTTTATTAAATTTTCTTTAATTTTGAGGTCGGTCCTGGGGTTATATTATGTCACTATGGAAATATGTTATTATTACACATGTCAGTTTCAAATAAGCACCAACATACTTGATAATAACAACTTATTTCCATAGTGACATAATATAACCCCAGGACCGACCTCAAAATTAAAGAAAATTTAATAAAATTTATTTAAACTTCGAAAGGCTGTTTCTCTCTTATTTTTGAGTTTTGATAAAAAAACTATTTGAAATATTTGTTCGTCTATTTGATTTTTACACGCTGTAAAAAATAAAGCATCAACTTAAAACTCACCCTGTATATGTATGAACAGGTAAAAAATAAATCATTTATGAAGGTAGATTATTTCTAGTTCGATAATTTTGATTCACCCCATCATATCATTCTATATAAAGCAGTTAATATAAAACTGTCATGCATGAACTGTAGGTAACTTAGGTAGGTACTGAAAGCACTGCAAAAGTTTTAATTAATTCATAAGTAGCAATTCCTACACGAACAGGTGCACTAAAATTTTGGACACATTCGGATTAATGCGGATAAACCGAACAATATTAAGCTTAAAAATAACGCAGACAAATATTTTGGGAGATACGTGGGCTATTTGTTAAAGTTTTAGTTATTTTATTGAGTGTTTCTCATCAGCGAAAAATAAAAAAGACCAACTTTTTACTTCTAATCACCAAAAATTTGAATGATCAACTTTTTGATTAATGGTTGACAGTTCAAGATGAAATTTAAGGATTTGAATATTGTTATTTATTTTTGAAGAACATTTCTATCACCATCGGGAACCACACAGTCAATAAACCGAGTGTTTTTTTTGAAAACTTTGGACGTTTTTCTTTAAAGAACAACGGGTTGAATAAAAAAAAAGTTCGAACGAAACTTTGGATTTCGAGGAGGAAATCGTTTGAACTCAATAACCACCCCTACCACCTCTCCCCTTAGTAAGGTGAGGTGGTGATTTTTGTTTTTAAACGGGAACCTCTATTTTTTATCATCGAATTTTTTGTTGTATGTGAAAATGAACATCTTTTGTCTGAACTTTTTTTAAAATGAACTTTTAGTTTTTTTTTTTGCAAATCGCTAATAATGACTGATACATTGAAGAATCAGCAGGCTCTTGAGAAAAGTCTCCATGGTAGCGAATTCTGTTCTGTTTTTTTTTATCAAAACGCTCATTAAAAAAATCAATATTAGCGATTTGCAAAAAAATAAAAGTTATATTAAAAAAAATTTAGACAAAAGATGTTTATTGTCACATACAACAAAAAATTCGATGATAAAAAATAGGGGTTCCCATTTAAAAACAAAAATCACCATCTCACCCTGCTAAGGGGAGAGGTGGTGGGGGTGGTTATTGTATCCAAACGATTTCCTCCTCAAAACCCAACAACTTTCGTTTGGACATTTGTTTTATTTAACCCGCCGTTTTTTAAGGAAAAACGTCCCAATTTTCAGAAAGACACCTTTAAAATATTTTTTACTGTTATATGTATATGCAGTCAGTCAAAGTCAAAACTTTGCACGCATTTTATAGTTTTGCCTTATAAATTAGAAGTTGGAAATTTTGGTACGTTGGATGTGTTCTATTTTTCCATATGTCGCAATAATTTTCATGTTTTCCTGCGTTTTGCAGATCTTCGTCTTTTTTTGACACTAAGCACTTTTAAGTACATTTGATATAATTATAAAAAGTGTAACGCTGACTCAATTAAAAAATTTGTTTAAATTTAAACCTTATAAAATAAAATGAATAAAAAATAATCTAACTTAAAACGACCGTATCTCTTGAAGTAAAGAAAAACATCTGTAGCGGTGCGACTAGTTGAAATCGATGACTTTATCTGTAAGTTCTGTTAATATCAAACGTACCAGAATGCGCTGTCAAAAAAAAAAGAATTACAATATATGCATGTATTTTTAAATTGGCATTATTACGTCAATTTTTAATAAGTACCTACTTTATGAAATTTTTACAAATTTTTGTAGGTAGATGCGATTCTGGATATATTTTCTCTTTTAAATAGGCTTCGCGCCTTGATCGATTTCAATATGTGTGTTAACAAATGAGTAATATTTGTAGGTACGACATTCAGTAGATAGTAGATACCAACGTAAAAAGAAACGTCCAAATAAATAGGTGTCCTAAAATTAATCATTTCATAGATATGACGGTTGATTTTTATTAATTTAGTTTATTTTTTACAATATTATTCTTTAGTAATAGAACACTTAAATTAATTGTGAAATGCCCCCCCCCCATAGTTACACCTCCGAATAAATGAAACGCGAACTTAATAAAGAATTCCCGGTATTTATTTAAAAAAAACTGACAAATGTATTAAAATATTGCGATGAATTGCGGAAACGAATCTAACAAAGTTAAAAAAATAACAAATTGTGAAATGCGGATTCTACAAGTGCTAGTGCTACCCTTGAAGTTCACAGGACCAACTTCTCAGTATGATCACTATTGAATATTTAATACTTAGTGTTAAAATAGTCAAATAAAACAGCCTATATCATTTCTGGTAGGTATCATAAGAAAAATTTCTAAAAGGGTTTCATAAAAATTCATCAAATAGTTTAAACATACATGCATTAATACAGTTGGTATTCGTGGTATTAAAACACTGTCTCCTTTAGATTTGACACTAATTATAATAGCCCTAACAATATTTATATCCATATGAAAAACTTGTAAAAGTGTACCATTAGAAAATTTGGGCGCATCCAGATTTCGCATTACAAGTACCGAAACTTCCACTTTTAACCTTAATTTATGAGTAGACATTTAACCTCCTGACTCCTGAGGAGTTAATTTTATAAAAAGAAGAAGATTAAGTCCTTTCTCAGACTGTAAACTATTAAATTTTATCACAATCGACCCAGCGGTCTGACCGAGAAAGCGTAACTTTATACAATATTACAACCCCCGCTTCTTCCCCGTAGGGGTTCAATTTTGAAAAAAAGTAGTCTGTGCCCTTCTCCGGGCTTCAAAGTATCTCCATATTGAATTTCATCCCAATCGAACCAGCAGTTTGGCCGTGAAAGCGTAACAGACAAAAAGAGTTACTTTCGCATTTATAATATTAGTATGGATAGATTTGTTTTTAACACCATGTGTATGACCGACGCTAACGGTGTATGTTACCTATACTATGTAAAGGCAAATACACTTAAAAAAAAATTTAATTTGCCAATTGATTTGCTGAAGTCAGCACGTTATAATAAACTGACTACAATAGCGAATTTTCAATTCCGTAGTAAGTAGTAGACAGAGATAACGTGCAGTGCACAATATCAGTGTTTTATACTCAATTGGTTTTAATAGCTGTGTCTAACCCCTTCCCCCATCTCCCGTAACATTTCACCGCATCGTCTTAATCGCTTTTGTGCACCAATTATTACGTTGCTCCCACCATAGAGTTACGCTCTTCCACCATTATACTTATTACTCTAATATAATTATCATTTTGTACATTTTCCTTTTGATAAAACCATTTTTATGTTTATAGATGACAGAATACATTATTAGATAATGTATTGTGTGCAATAATGGAAATAAAAAAACACTGGTCGCAGTGCCAAACCCTTCTAACAAAAATAATATATTGCATTACGACATTCAAATGTATTAAGTCCATGTACTTTTACTATACAACCGAGTATAGGAATAAAATCGCAATCGAACCATTAGCATGCAAACATAATATACTTCTGTCTTTTTTAAGTCGTAAAAGATCGTTGGTCTTGAAAACATAAGTCTTTTGATAAAGAGGGATATACTCAAAGCTAATAATAACATATAATATTGTCGGAATGACCAAGGAATTACTTCGAAAAAAGAGACGCAGATATATTTTCGATACGCCTTGTTGCCATCGCTCACCGCACATTGAGTAAATAAACAATGCTTCAAATAGGAATTATTATATATATGATTAAGCTTACGTTTACTAAGATAGCAGTGTCGTAATATAGAGAACGTAATATGATGGCGAAAAAAATGCGTGCTTGAAAGTAAATGGATGTGGTTCCCTAGTAACGCAAAAAAGTTGAGTCTATTTACTTCTGTGCATACATTTTTTGTGACGTGATTCACCGTCATATTACAGTCGCTATATTTCTTAGGAAATAAAAGCTTAACTGTTTTGTTGAGTAGTGTCAACGCTTCGAAATTTTCATTAGTTATTAAAATAATATTTTTTTTCTTAATTTAATATTAATTAACATACATTTTATCGATCCAACATAATATGCATCATATTATACACTAGCTTTTGCTCGCGGCTTCGCTCGCGCCAAGTTTGATGTTGATAGATATCATCTCCTGCTTTCTTGCCACATGCACCAAGTAGATCGAGACCGGCTGTTAGAAGCCATAACTAAGGAACATATAATTCGACATTTTAATGTCGCTACATTACTCTTTCATGGAAATATAAACGTTACATATTGTTTATACCGCGTGGCAACTAAAAATAATTTGAAAATATAGAATGTAAGTGTTCGTTGTGGGAGTCTCCTACTGTGTCTAACCCAACCAATCCCGGCGGTCCTTCTTCCTGGCCATCATGTCCGTCATATACCTGCCGAGAATGGCCCGAGGCTAATCCATGTCCCCAATCCTAATATCCGTGTATTCCATCCCTCATGTGTCCCTGTTATATTTGTTGCTTCCTATAGCGTCGCTTATGTTCCCAATCAATCATCGCAATTAGCCTAATATAAAAACTAGCCCTGGCCAATTACTCATCACAGTAAAGGCCATCTTGTTAATTAAAAAGAAAACAAATTTGATAGATCAGTCAGTCAGTCACGGTTTTGTAGGAAATTTCAAAATAAGGTAAAATGATTAATACAATTTCTCAATTAAAACAATATTACAATATTTATTACAATTTACGTTCACATTTCAATAAGTTCTGATAGCCTTTTACAAAAATATCTACGAATTTATATTGTATTGCGTAATAGTACTTCATTAGATTTGATGTCATCAACAGGTCAGTTTCAAAATGTAGATACAGCGGTTCAAAATAGGTGGATTTCCAACAGTTTCCTTTTATATAATAAACTAGAGTGACCTGTGCGAATTATTGCATAGTATTATAAATATTATGTAGTAGGCACGGGAGAAAAACAACGGAGTCAGTTGAAAATAAATATAATTTGAGTTCACGTCAAGTTGTCGTTATTTGGTTATAACTATCTGAACCCGGTTCCAGTATATTAATACAGTGCATAAATTGGCGACGAGGATGTTTCTCGATAAAAAAGTAACCAAAGAAAACTAGTAATTCGTGGAAAAATTATTTTGGTTCTTCCTAAGTATTCAAGTGTAGTTGCTGTGTGCAACGTTTGAAAAAAAAATCAGATGTGTGCTGAAGTAAAAGAAATCAGCTTTGTAGCGTTTTCTGTACGTTTCTATCGCAACAATTATTTTGTTGAATTGATTTAAATTGATTATTCAAAATGGGTTTAATTGGAAAAATTAATGAATATAACCCTGAAATGGAACAATTTGAAGCATACATGGAGCGCCTTCAGCAGTTTTTCATTGTCAATGCTGTTGAAGACAATATGAAAATGCCCATGTTAATAACCATGATTGGACCTTGTGCATACGGAATTTTGAAAAATATACTTTCTCCAGAACTTCCGACAAACAAATCTTATGATCAATTAGTGGCTGCTTTACAAGCACATTATGGACCAAAGTACAATGTGATTGCAGAACGGTTTATATTAAATAAACGTGATCAAAAAGATAACGAAACTATTAGTGATTATGTGGTAGAATTAAAGAAACTATCAAATACATGTGATTACGGACAATTCTTGGATAACGCGTTACGTGATCGGTTCGTGTGTGGTGTGAAATCCGTACCTATTCAAAAGCGACTTTTATCTGAGGACACATTAGACTTTAAACAAGCTGTGAAAATTGCAACCGGTATGGAATTGGCCGATAAACAGACACAAATTATGCATCCGGTAGTGCCTGTTTGTGCAGTAAAGAAAAAAGAATTTCGTCGTACAGGAAAACGATTTGAAAACATTCGTTCTTTGTGTAAAAACTGCGGTACAGCTCATCGTGATGACGAATGTCCAGCTAGGAAATGGAGATGTTTCATATGTCATAAAAAAGGAAAAACTAGCAAGGTTTGTCGATCTAAGGACAGATATAAAAAACCATCAGTGAAACAAATTGATGAAGCAACAAATGACATTCCTTCAGATTCTGATACCGAGACTGAACATAGCGATTTAGAAGAAGAATTGGTAGGTAATCTGAATATCAACAACATAATCGAATTACAGTCAAAAGGTAGACATGTAGTAAAATTGTTGGTCGAAGACGTTCCATTAAACATGGAAGTGGACACTGGTGCGGTAGTATCTATCCTCAGTAAAGGAATGTATAAGAAACATTTTCGACATATTCCATTGCAATCATCGAATGTAGAACTGAAAACTGTTAGTGGAGATGCGCTGGAAATAAATGGAATAATTGAAGTACGGGTCAAACATCTTAATAATAACTTAAAATTACCAATTGTAATATGTAGATCACGAACATTGCCTTTATTGGGAAGACAATGGCTTGATAAACTTAAACCAAATTGGCGATATGTGCTTGACCTGAAATCAGTTGAATTGACAAGCTTGAAAGATCAATTTGCAATTAAATATCCTCATTGTTTTAAACAACAGGGTGACAAAATTTGTGGATTTCAAGCAAATTTAATTTTAAAAGAAAACGCAATACCTGTGTTTAAAAAAGCGTATGAAGTTCCTTATAAATTAAAAGAGAAGGTTAAGGAAGAGCTCAAAACATGGCAAGAAAAAGGATTTATTACACAAATATATAACTCTGAATGGGCAACCCCTTTAGTT
Source organism: Xanthostigma xanthostigma (assembly GCA_963575645.1). NCBI lineage: Eukaryota > Metazoa > Arthropoda > Insecta > Raphidioptera > Raphidiidae > Xanthostigma > Xanthostigma xanthostigma. The sequence continues at coordinate 48,175,405 of OY754464.1, forward strand.
GTTGTACCAAAGAAAGGAGGAGCAGTACGATTATGTGCTGATTTTAAAACGACTGTAAATCCAGCTTTAAGGATTGATCAGTACCCGTTACCAAAGATTCAAGATATATTTGCAAAATTGACAGGGAAAGTATTTTGTGTTATAGACTTAAAAGAAGCATACTTACAGTTAGAAGTAAGTCCAGAATCACAAGAAGTAATGGTTATAAATACTGAATGTGGATTATACAAGTGCCATCGAATGCTTTATGGAATATCGAGTGGCCCAAGTATTTTTCAAAGTGTGATGGACAGAGTATTGCAAGGTATTGATGATGTGGTGTGTTATATCGACGATATTCTAATTAGCGGTGAAACAGAACAACAATGCATGACAAAACTACATATGGTCATGGCACGTCTCAATAATCATCATATTAAAATAAATTGGGATAAATCAGAATTTTTCAAAACTGAAATACGGTATCTTGGTTTTACGCTTTGTTCAGAAGGAATAAAACCAACACTAGACAAAATCGATGCAATTCAAAAATGCCCAGCTCCCAAAGATGTCACGCAGCTCAAATCCTACTTGGGATTACTAAATTTTTATGCGAAATTTATTCCAATGTCATCAACCTTATTGCAACCATTAAACAATTTGCTGTCAAAAAATATAAAGTTTGAATGGTCAAAGTCATGTGATGAAGCTTTTATGAAGAGTAAAGAAATGCTAATCAACCATAACTTGTTAGTGCATTACAATCCGGCATTACCGTTGCGTGTCGTAACAGACGCATCGCCATATGGTATTGGTGCTGTATTGTGTCATGTTATTAATAATGAAGAAAAGCCGATAGCTTTTGCAAGCGCCACATTAACATCAGCGCAGAAGAATTATTCTCAATACGAACGAGAAGGATTAGCAGTGATATTTGGGATACAAAAGTTTCACAAGTTTCTCTATGGACAACAATTTGAGATAATCACTGATGCTCAAGTGATCCAGAGAATTTTTGGTGAAAAAAGAAATATTCCAACACTTGCGGCCGCTAGGTTACAAAGGTGGGCTTTAATACTGTCAGCTTACAACTATAAATTAAAATATCGCAATAATGTTAAGAATGCAGATATGTTGTCCAGACTGCCTCTTGAAGAGTCCTTTTTAGATGAAGCTGAAGTGTGTGCTATTTTCCCTCCAATATCAGTGGAAAAAGTAGCAAAAGAAACAACGAAAGACAAAATTTTAGTTTCTGTAAGAGAAATGTCAAAAAGGGGATGGCCAAATAATGTGGATCCTGAACTGGTGCCGTATTTTAGAAGACGAGAAGAAATTTCCACAGTGGAAGGTGTACTTGTGTGGGGATCTCGTGTAATTATACCTAAGAATTTAAGACACGAAGTTCTTAAAGAATTGCATGATCACCATCCCGGCATTGTGAAAATGAAATTGTTAGCTAGAGAAATTTGTTGGTGGCCAAGTATAGATGCCAACATTGAAGATACGGTTAGAAACTGTGAAACGTGTCAGTTTACAGAAATCCTAGGACAGTACAAGTATTTGACGCCATGGCCCATTACAAATAAGACATTTGAACGAGTGCACATAGATTACGTGAAATATAAAAATTATATGATCTTAGTGCTGGTTGATTGTTATTCGTTTTGGATTGAGGCATGGATCGTTAAAAGAGCAACTGCACAAGAAACTGTATCCAGACTGAGAGAGTGCTTTGCTACGTTAGGAATTCCCGATGCGATTGTGTCTGATAACGGAGCGCCTTTCAATTCGGAAGAATTTATCGAGTTTTGCCTTAATAATGGAATCAAGGTAATAAAGTCGCCTCCATATCATTCTCCGTCAAATGGTACTGCGGAAAAAGCCGTTCAAATTGTGAAAGGAAAATTAAAGAAGATGGCGTACCAAGCTCCCCATATACCGATTGATCTTCTGTTAATAAATTTGTTGTTTCATTGTAGAAATATTCCGAATACGGTAACTGGTAAGAGTCCTGCTGAACTTGTATTACGATTCGCCCCAAAAACGAGACTACACATGCTCAAACCGAGTTTCAACAAGCTACGCAATCCAATTATTCAGCAGGAACATCTACATAAAGAATTCTTTCCACAAGAAAGTGTCAGACTAAAAATGCCAGGGTATAATGAATTTAGATGGGCTACTGGTGTCGTCCTTAAAAGGTGCAGTAAAGTAACATATCTAGTTTACTGTAATGAAACGAAAAAAGAACGACTTTTTCATGCTGATCAAATGAGAAAATTGACGTGTGACACGGAAGTGCCAAAAATTGAAATGCAGCCTATGAAAACTTCCTTTACTCCGGAACGACTTTTAGCTCAGCCAACAGGGCCTCTAGAAATTCAGAAGTTACCTTTAATAGAAAAAACGATTGAAACAAAAGGCGGTTCAAAGTCAAGAGAACTGCAACCTCTAGAATTGAAAAAACAAAGTCCTGTACCAGCTCCGGCACAGCCTATTATGGTGGAAATTCAGAGAACGCCACCTGGTCCTGTTTTACGTCGTTCGTCTAGGAAAACCAAGCCTCCAGATCGACTGGTCTTATAATATAAACATATTCTATAATATTGCTTTTTTATTTAGTAAGGGGAGAATGCATAGTATTATAAATATTATGTAGTAGGCACGGGAGAAAAACAACGGAGTCAGTTGAAAATAAATATAATTTGAGTTCACGTCAAGTTGTCGTTATTTGGTTATAACTATCTGAACCCGGTTCCAGTATATTAATACAGTGCAATTATTCGCACTAAATAAGTATAATAATTATCACTTTACAAAATTATTTTTTAAATATGATTGCAGGTATTCAATTCGTTTCTAATTTTGCACACTGCTTAAACGTTCTTCTTTTTGTTGTATTACAATATGAAGCTCAGATAACAGATCGAAAAAATATTTTACTAAAATTGTCATATAGAGGCGCAAGTAGCAAAAGCGTTGAGCTAAGCCGTCAGATGGCATCATGCAGCATTGCTGTGACGTTGTTCAGCGTTGCTGTATTCTGTCTTAATGTATGTCTTTATATATAAGTTTAATAATTAATTAATTTACAAATACAAAAGCAATAATAAATTTTTTAGTTGTCGATGTCAGTAGAGCAAGCAATTATCTGTAAAATGATATATATAATTTATGTGGAGAAATTGTGTGGTTTTTTTCTAAAAAGGGAGGCAAACATCTTAACCTTAGCGTATTAATATATATGATACAGATTATGACTTTTTAGAATTTTTTTTTGTTCAAGTGTAATAAATTTGAAAATTAATGACATTCACGTGATCAGCGTTCCGATAAACTTTGAAAATTACATCCATGTTGATTTTTAGATTATTTACCTCATTTCACCGTCTGAAGGGTTTGTTTTGAAAAAGCACGAAACATTATGTTTAGTTATTTGTTGACAGGAGTAATTCTGTGCATTTTCGAATTGATACTTCTATCTTACGTGATTTCTCCATGCAAATTTTGAATCCTTGTTACGCCTTTTTAGGGGTTGAATTTTAAAAAATCTGTTCTCAGCGGATGCTTACGTCATAATAACTATCTGTGTGCCAAATTTCAGCCTTATTCGTTCAGTAGTTTGAGCTGTGCGTTGAGAAATCAGTCAGTCAGTCACGGTTTCCTTTGATATATTAGATTATCTGTTTATAACTTCCTATTTGCATATTAATATTTTCTTAAAATTGGTAGGTTCCACCCCATCTAGTCGATATCATTAAAATTTTAGGGGTACATTTTAATTTTTATTGAAGGAATACACTTCTAAGTAATATTGTACTTTTTGTGACTTATTTTATTTTTTATCCTTTTTCACAAATATCGACAATGAGGGGGCGGGAGAATGTAAAGGTAAATTTAACTCAGAAAGAGGTCACGAACTCATGAAGAATACTGATATCAATCATTTTTATATTGAAATATTATACATGTTAACATGCTTTTTAATAATCATAGCCTACTTTCGTATTGATGGTAGTTACATGAAAAAAACGCATACTGGCTTATCGATTTCCACGCAAACAAAGTGTGTTATAATTATTTACCTATATATCAAAGAGTTTTTATTTCATTTTAGAAACATTTAAAAAAACCCGACTCAAAGTGACTACCTAATCGGCTGTTTAAAAAAATTATGAAAAAACTTAATTAGTTTAATTTTGACCTGGTGGTGTTATCATCTTTTAGAAACTTTAAAAACATTAATTTCCCGTTTTTGATGTTCTAAAAATATGTACATATAATAAAAAAACATATTTTTTGTAATAACTTCAGATCTTACATAATAGTCTAGAAAAATTGACATTTTTTATTATATCTCATGTTTCACTCTCAATATCAGTGAGTAGTACATGCCTTTGTACACAGATAGCGCCACAATTTAGATAAAGTAAGAAAGAGACAGCCCTGTGGCATCTCTCGTCAGATTATGTCATAATAATCTTTGTGCGGTCACAGTTCAGACGAGTGTTATCAAATATTGTTTTTTTCACACATGTGTTTTAGACTAGCTCTAAACATCGTACTTCGTGATCTTAAGAGTGAAACATGACATTACGATCGAGCGAGACGCCAAAGGCAAGCGAAGCTCGATTATAATTATATCGATTGTTTTGCTCGAAGAGATCACCCCCAACCCAAGTTTTTTTTAGCATTAAACGGCAAATGCATGGAGAATCAGGAATTCCCACCCGTGATCTCTTCAATTCGTATTCACTTTGAACTTTATGACATAATCTAACGAGAAATGGCACAGGGCTGTCTCTTACTTTATCTGAATTGTGACGCTGTCTGTGTACATAGACAAAGGCATGTATTTTTGTGATCTCTTTGAGCGAAACAATCGATGTAATTATATGATCACGCTTTTTATGAAAAAAATTAAACATAACGTGTTAAAAATCGGTCCAAAAATATAAAAAAAAATTAATTTTTTTCTTTTTATTGTTATTAACAAAATTGTTTTAGGCAATATCAGACCAGGTTAACGCTTGATGAGATGGATTTTCATAATCAGTACGGTCCCCCGAACTAATTGCAATGAAAAATTTCAATCCGAATGGAATTCGAAACGACATCGCCGATGTCACCTGGTCTAATCATGATATGAAAGTAACTATGGTCATTGTACTTGAATTTGAATTGAATCTTTTTTGTTGTTTTCAATGGAGACGGTTTTTCAAAAAAAACAAATATTTAGTTAACAATAGCCTCACTTTTTAAAAATAAATTTAAATAGTTAAGTATTTCAACGGAACTTTATTCTGTCCAGTGTTAAGATGATACCATATTTTTTTCAAATTCTTACACTGTTATTTAATACTATAAAAAAATTATTTTATGCGTTGTACTCCCTCACAGGGCGTTGCGTTCGAGCTGTAATGGCCGTGCGGAACCCTATTTTCAGCGTTAAATTAAAACTATAAATAATAGAGATAATTCCGGGAGTGGGACTTTTCTCCTTTTTAAAAATCTATTTTTAAATTTCCGCTATCGCTTATAGGTTTTGAGTAATTGCCAAAAAAACTGAAGGGATTTTTTTGCCTTTTCGTTTTTGTGTTAATAACAAATGCAACTTTTGTCGGCGAAAAAAATAAAAAAGTCTTTTTCGGAATATTTTTCCGAATCGAATAAGCTATTGCTCATATTTTTGGAGACTTGGGTCTATTTTTCTCATATTTCTCAGTTCTTGATTAGGCTACAATAAAATAAATGATTTTCACATCAGAATAAGTATATTTGTAATATTTTTGACAGTCCAGTTTGACCACATTTGATTGTGAGTTTATTTAAGCTGACAATGCCTACTATGCGGTCTCTTTTGCTCATATGGATTTAAATGACAACTGACAGAAATATTATTATTGGAATGATAAAATCAAATCACTTCTGTTTTACTTCACGCACTAGTGCGAAAAAGTGTCATTTTGCAACCACTGTACAGGCTTGAGCAGCTATTTTATAGGGGGTCGTGTAAAAATATATTTTAATTCATAATATAAAAATAAAAATGAAAATTTAAGGTAATGATATGTGAGGTAATTTTAAAACAGTCATAATTAGTGAAATTTTAAATAGAAAAATAAGTTTGGGACCGTTCTACAACCCTCCGAGGGATCCTGCGTCCCCCCTTTTGGGGGGAATCTCCCTTATAGTTTGCACATCTCTAATCTAAACAACAAATCAACGAGGGTTTTTAGTATGTACGAGCTTTATTTTTAACGTTTAAAATATAATAACGCTAAAAAACATTTCAGGAACCAAAAGCATAATTGGGGAACATTTCTGAAAAAAATAAGTGTGATAAGTGCGTATAAAACGGCATATTTCTATTCAACAAACAAACAAAATTATTACTAACTTTTTAGTACTTTTTTATTAACATAACTAATAAAAGCTTGTTTTAAAAAAAATCTTTTATTTATTTTTAAGTTTTTAGTGTGCTTATTAAAAGTTCGATTTGCAACCAGGTCAAGTTATTATATTGTATTGTCGTCGGAACTACATACGTCAGCAAAATTTCAACTTCATCGGATAACGGGAAGTAGTTAAAAGTGCAACTTGCAACCGGGCGAAAGCTGGAACGGTTAGCTTGTAAAATGAGAGACAGCGAGTTTTAACAGCCACATACGCAATAATATTATCACGTACGAGAGACATAGAGTATTTCTTGCACGTATCCTGTATAAAATAGCTGACTTTCACATAATTTAACAAAAATTGATGGTTCAATTTTGAGCAAGTTTACTTCAAATTTTAAACTGCGTTTGATTTTCATACATTTACTATGGAAATGGTAATATGACTATGACTCTATGCAGATATGAAGAGTAGCTATTTTATAGGGACTCGTGCAAAAATAGGGATCATTTAATTCGCCCATCTAGAAATTTTGTCGTTAACTTCGCTCAAATTTATAATTAATTATTGCGGTGCTCACATGCTTTGCTCGTTCCTTCTTTCTAAATTAGAATCAATCCGATTTGCACTCGGATGAATCCGGGCCAACAGACCTAAACTTTCCTCACGAAATAAGCTGTCGATAGACAGATCTGTTCGTTATAGTTAATTCGCTTTGATTTTCACCCGGGAAAATCGTTATTACAGATCTAAACCTCCCCGATGAAAAATGCTATCGAATTATATATAAACCACTTTCAAATCCGTTCAGTAGTTCTGGTGTTTTTAGCAGACAGACGCTAACGGAAACTTTCTTTTTATATTGACAGAGATGTGATGAATTATAATGGTTGGTGACGATGTGCTCGATTATTCTTCCAATTCATTTGTTATGTCGGACAAAATATTATAACGAACGATTGAACTTTCGTGTTTATTTACAGAACATAACGTAAATAGAGAGTAGTAGAGCGAAAAGGTTCTATGAATATGCACAAATTGGGCGGGACAGGAGGGTGGTGAATGTAATGATAAACATGAGAGCTGCTTTAAGAATTCAAATTGTTACATAGAATTCCCACCTCTAATATTTATTGTCTATAAATAATAATTAAATGTCTTAAAAATTTTACTACGGTTGCTTATAAACTGCAACTTTAAATAATTGTAATTATGTATTATAAAAAAAAAACAATGTCTTATGCGATAATCCAAAGTGGTGGCGCGATCTACCGGTAGCACACGATCGATGATTTGGCGACCGCTGATTTGTACTTACGCTTATTTCTATTAGACGAAATGCAGCATGAGTGTATGATCGAAGATCTATTATAACACTTACGGCTTTTTTTGTCCTGGTACCACTTGCACCTAATGTTGAGTGAATCAGGGCTGACCGATATTTAAAGTCAATAATTATAATTTACAGACAAATAGACAATTAGTTATTGGACAGCTATAAGCATCGGTCTGTTAGAACTCAGGTAGGACCAAACCTTCACTTAGTAGCCTGTATTTAGAGGAGGAACTCGTCATGACATGTAAAATTTAATCAAAATCGTTTAAGCAAAAAAATAATTTTCAAGTTTTAACCTGTGTTTAGGGAGCTACTTCTGCCACGTTTGAGTTAAAACAGATTTTGCAATTTTTCCTCGAGACGTGAACGTCTTGAACACGTATGTTTTTGGGAAAATCGATTTAGTTATTTGTTCTCTAGGTACGATCACATACAGACACACTTTTTTCAAAAATCACCTTTTTGGTATAAAGTTACCTAAAACTAAAAAAAAATAATATCATAAAACTTATCCTATACTTATCCTTCGTAAAACAGGACTGTATGATCTTAACGGTTAGCGGATTTAACAAACTATTATCGGTGAATAAATGAACTTAACCTAACCTAAATTGCAATGATAACTAAATCAAACAATAATCATGGAGACTATTCACGGAGTGCGAACTCAAATAAAAGAATTGACAGAATCTGCCCACTAAATTTTTTTATTTTTTTGCCACCAGCATTGATAATAATATTTCCCTTTTGCATTGACGTGGATTTAATGAACAATTAATTTCCCTTTGTCATTTTAATTTTGCTAAGGATATTTTCATAATTTATTTACTTACCTAATTAAATTAAAGCAGGCTAAATTATTTGTTCAATTTTAGAAGGCTTAGCTTCATTGTTTCAGTACATACCCCTCCATCGTTGCGGTGCACGGTACACGAGTACCCTCTTATTTAGAGAAGTAGAGTTCGTGCTCTTTGTTTAGTCTTCATCACAATAATCTTGACTGTCGGTTTTAAGAAAATATCGATGAATAAATAATCCTATCCTATCCTAACCTTATCTACAACGACCCACGTGACCTTGGCAGCTAGCGACTTGAAGAAAATACCATCTGTGAATAAATAAACCTAACCTAAAGGCTAATTTACACTTTGTTAAAAGCCTTGTTTACACTTTGATGTAAGTACTAAAAAGTACTAAAGTGTAAACCGGCCTTAAAGGCCTGTTTACACTTTGATTAGTGTTTAGTGCGAGTGATTAGTGCAGGTGTTTAGTGATTAGTACTAAACACGTTTGGACCGCAATTGATTAGTGCGAGTAATTAGTGTTTAGCGAAGTAGAGTGATTAGAAGCGTATTCTATTTTTTTGCGAGTAGCCTTGTCCCTCGTGCCTTCCTTCACCCCTCACTCGCAGCGTGCCTGCCACTAAACACGTTTGGACATACTTTTTGTTTAGCAAGTGTTTAGTGCTTGAAGGGACGCTAGTGTATATGCATGCAATATTTCGGTTTTAATAATGGCAAAGTGGACTGAAGATACAACCTGTAAGTTTGTAGAAGAATATCTAAAAAATGAATGTCTTTACAATTGTAAAGACCCTAAATACAAAAATAAAGGAGCCCCTTTTTGGTGTGGCCAGTTCTAATTTCACATGTTCTTCGATTTCAGATACCACCGCGTTTAATATTTCTTCAATTATTTCCTGCAATTGCAAGCGCGATTGTTCGTCCATAGTTGTTGTCTGTTCGATGCCAGACATTTAACTGATTTTACTAAGCGCAACAGCTAAACAGTACTGGACACTACTCGCACTACTAATCACTCTCACTAATCACTAATCACTTATCACTTGCACTCGCACTAATCAAAGTGTAAACAAGGCAAGTAGCAAGTGCAAGTGTTAAGTGATTAGTAAAATCAAAGTGTAAACGGCCCCGCTGCTAGTGATAAGTGCGAGTGCGAAGTGCGAGTGCGAAGTAAAGTGAATAGAAGGTCGGTCTAATTTTTCTGTTAAGTAGCTGTTAAGTAGCTCTCCCCGTACACCCGCGCACTCCCGCACTTGCAGCGTCACCCGAATCATTGTGAATTATTTGACATTTTGTTATAGTTGGCCCAACAATAGTCAATATAACTTATTAAATATTTCTTCTGTCATTCGCATTGAGTTACAAAATTCAGTTGGATCTTCATTAATCAGTTCTTGGAAAAGTTTATCATTAGCTCCATACTGAAGTCTTCTGCTTATCCATTTTTTTTTGCCATAATCTCTTAGATTTTTGGATTTTAATAACAAGTCATGTTGGATTTCTGCACGGCAGACACTTGGGACCCGCAAAAGCACTAAACATTGTGTGAACGCTTTCTTCACACTTAACACCATAAAATCATGTTAACTAATCATTTGTCACCTGCACTTGCTACTTAACAAAGTGTAAATTAGCCTTAACCCTAAATGCAACGATAACCCAAAACAATAGCGCACTTGAAGAAAATGCTCTCCCAGAATGAATACGCCTCAGTCAAGCTTAATAACGCTAACTAAAATAGGACCGCATGACTTTCACATCAGTGGTTGTAAGAAAATATCGTTACCTAACCTAACCTTAATTGTAACTATAACTAAAACAGAACCATATGGTCTTGGCAGTTAGTAGTTTTAAGGAAGTATTATTATCACTGAATAAATGAATCTAGCATAACCTTAATAACGACAATTAAAACAGGACCATTTGACCTTGGAAGTTAGCAACTTAAAGAAAATACCATCTGTGAATAAATAAACCTAACCTAACCCTAATTGCAACGATAACCCAAAACAATAGCGCACAAATTACTCATTTTATTCAACACGCAACATACAAGATATTATATGCCCTGAGGGGGGACGAGGGTTTACATGTTGATGTGCTGGTAGTACGCGGTAGCCGGTGTCGATAACTGAACAGAAACTGAACGTTGTTTGTTTGTTTGCTTGTGTGTGCGTTGGGTACACGCTTGTGCTTGTATAAAGATTTATGTTTTGATATTGTATGTACATACACCAGCCCGACACAAGACTACTACACAACAAAGTTCTCAAATCAATTAGTCAGTGTGTAAACAGGTTTTGTGAGCGAGTGTTTCTTAGACATTAGGAAATTAAATTTCAGCGATGTGTCATGTTCTAAGACGCGTATCTTAATTGTAAAGTGTTCTACATGAAGCAGGAAGAAAGAGCGAGAGGCAAATCAAAACGCGACCACAATATTGTACCGTATTCACGTCTGCGAGTACAGCGTTGTAGTTATTCGGTGGGCTGATGGACAAAATTATTTATCTTTTTTATCCTTTTTTATACCTACTAGGGGCGCCATAACAAGTTGGGGCAACCTGCATATTTTTATGCTGGGTTCTTTAGCACAAAGTTTTTTTTTATCCAATGGCTACATTGGGATAGTATTATATGCAATTCTATGAATACTATTTAAAAATAAATTAAACACGTTTTACCATTCGAACCCACAAGTGGGGAATGGTACTTTAGGTCAAAAATCGCTTTTCAAAATTTTACAATATTTTTTCGTTCTGAGGTCCCCCGAATCCAAAAAACACATTTTTGGAAAAACTCTGTTGGCTGTGAGCACGATGCAGGTCAAATGCATGAACGGATTGAAACCAAATTTTGGGTTGGTATGCTTTGAAGAATCCTATTGTTTTTGAGGAGAATAGGCACATGCGCAGAAGAGATAGGTACATTCTATAACGGTGTATTTTATATAATAAGAGTACACTTTTCATAACGGCTTTATTATTATATATTTTATTTTTTCAAGAAAGTTTTGTTAATTTTTTTTTCTAAACTTTATAGTTTTGGAAATATTTTCAAAAATAAAAAAAAATCTGCTGTTCTTTTGTTTGGTACATCTGTCAGAAATAGACTAGGTAAGCATGCTTTGATTAAATTATACATGACGTGGAACATAATATTAGGTAGGTAACCGTGGCAACGAATAGCAAATATCATATTGAATACTAGCCATTACCCGCGTTACCTTACGCCATATCAGAAATTTTCTTTACATCATTATATATCAAATGTCGATATTTTTGAAATTGGAAAGATCTCGTCGTCCAATTGGCTGGAAATTTTTATACAAAATGAACATTACTAATTAAAGTTTAACAACTTTTTGATATTTTATTAATTATTGAAAAGTTTTTTAACAGAGATTGGCCTTAATTCACTATTGACTAGCTTGCTCTTTTGGAGGTTGCTGCTCTCAATAGTATATCTAATTTTTTCAAACAATTATCAACGGGCTTTAAATTTAAATTACAAACAAAAAAGTGGAAAACCGCAAGAATTAAAACCACAATGATTCGAGTATTACCATATTTTAGCAACGTGAGCTTGCACCGAGACTTGAGTTTATTAATTGCAAGAAATATAATATTATTGACGACAATAAGTCTATTCATTAATTAATAACTGGATATATAACAATACATTATAATGAGTAAAATGTTATTATCTTTTACTTTTCATATTTCAACACAAAATATATCTCATTTAAATTCTTTACATTCTTTGTCAAAGCAAATGGGATCGTCCTACATTTTTTAAGAGACAGACTCTACTTTTCAAACAGATTATAATACAAAGTTTTTGAGAATTTTCTGGAATCTTTTTCTACAATAAAAACATTCCAAAAATTGTGTAACTTTAAACACGGAAATGCCGCTACAAAAATGACAACATTCTATCAGCTACTGATAGTGACTGGCTGACTAGATGGACTAGATCTAATGTGTCACGCCCATTAATTTCTGCTAATCGCAAGGAACATTTCTTTCTATAAATAAAGAAGCGTGACTACTGACTAGTCTTATACGTCATCATAATATGGCGATTTCTGATTTGCGTTTAAAATATAAAAGTATATTTCTTTAATTCACTTTTGAAATTAAGTGAAAAGATATAAGAACTAAGAAATTGGCTTACATTTTTTTATTTTGTCAGGAATAACGCATTGTTCAAAATTATCAAATTTTGATGCGTGGGACGACCCTATTATATACCATCCGTGAGTAAAATACGCTCGGATGCGCGTACTTCTACGTGATCACATCGGGAACATTAGTCAAACAAAATAAGTTCACATCTAACTAGTTCGTCTCTGGCTTTAACGTTTTCAAAATAAAATGTTTGATGTCTATATATTGTTATAAGTAAGTTGTCTTTTTTAAAATGGGGCTTGTTTTCTTAAGTTGATGAAGGTATCAAAATACGGTTCTTTTAAATCACTGAATTATTGATCATGCTTTAAAATGCTGTTTGGTCGTAAACGAAGAAGTATTTTGTATTACGTGTAGATGGATTTTTTTAACAGTATCACTCGAGGAAGGTTGAACTAATTTTCTTCTTAGGAATCCGTACCCGAAGGGTGCCCAACGGAACCCTATTACTAAGCTTCCGCCGTCTGTCTGTCATGAGCCGTAATAGGTAGAGAGTTGAAATTTTCACAGAACGTGCATTTCTATTGCCGCTAGAACAACAAATAATGAAAAAACTCCCAAAGCTCCCAAGAGTGGAGCAAACTAAGAAAAAAACAGGTTTTTGCTTATAATTAGCTCAATTTAAATCAGATCGTTTCGAGACCTGTCTTAAACAAAAGAAGAGAACATTTTACATAGATTTCGTATAACAGAATTCGCCGTAACACTTTTTTTATACAACTTTGTATAGAAAACAAACTGTATAAATTCAATTTTGTCTAATACATCGCGCGCGTGGATCGGTCGTCTTCGTCTGTTGCACACTGTGATATGGGAATTTAAAGATTGCGTATGTTCTGTCTTAAAATAAAAAGATTGCATTTGTTTAAAAACGGATGTCATCTATAATATAAAAATGAATCGCAAAATGTGTTGGTAAGCGCATAACTCAACAACGCCTGGACCAATTTGGCCAAATATTTTTTTAAAATGTTCGTTGAAGTTTAAGGATGGTTTTTACGGCGAGAAAAATTAGAATTATTGCTGGAAAAACCCTAAAAATAGCCCTTTTCTTTTTCCCATACAAATGATTTCTAACTAAAACGTAGTCAATAAATTTAAATTCGTATCCATGGTTTTAAAATATAAACAGCCTTATGTATGATTTGAAAAAATTCTGTCAAAAATTAAAAAAACATTGATTTATATACTTTTAACATTTTTCATCATTAAATAATTTTCAAGTGATTTTATAACCTCAAAAGTACTCAACACGTGACACGAGCTTCCAATAACAACGGATTTTGTGTTGTAAGTATACTTTTTTTTATTCATATCGAAAATGTTGTTGATCTTATAAAAATTGGTCGATAATTTATTTATTGAAGAGTACTAATCAGACGTTAATCAAAGATTCAAATATCCCCATTCGTTCTTTTGCACCGGGCACGACGGCGCAGCCGGAGTGTTCGACATACACACATAATATACGTCCATGTATATTTTAAAATAAATAAAATAGATAGATAGATGTTCCAATTATATTGAAGAGTACTAATCAGACGTTAATCAAAGATTCAAATATCCCCATTCGTTCTTTTGCACCGGGCACGACGGCGCAGCCGGAGTGTTCGACATACACACATAATATACGTCCATGTATATTTTAAAATAAATAAAATAGATAGATAGATTATATAGATATATATATATAATAATGTTAGGCGGTACGAAGTTCGCCGGGTCCGCTAGTTTCAAATATTAGTCAGTCTTTTGACATTTACATTTTGTGAGCTAACGATTTGAATAACTTATTAATAGAACATAATGTTTTGACAGATATGCAAACGTCATTTTTGACATTTTTTACCATTCCAACACCACGAGGGAGCGGATTGAATCCAAATTTTGGAAGGATGTTTGATATGATAAATATGAAGGGGCCTATTGTTTTTGAGGAACATCGGCGCAAACGCAAAAGACATTATATAGGTACTCTAATGTTGTTTTTATACAATAATTGTATCTTTTCATAAATGTTTTACAAGAGTTTATTAAATTAAATTTTTGAGGAAAATTGGCGCATGCGTAGAAGAGATATGTACTAAAATGTTGCTGCTTATATAATAATGGTATATTTTTCATAACTTGTTAAATATTCTATCTATGTTTCCAAAAGTTTTGTAATGTGGAAATCGGCGCATGAGCAATCGATATAATATATGCCATAACGTTGTTTTTTATATAATAATGGTATATTTTTCAAAACTTTTTATTATTTTTTAACAAGAAATTTTTGTAAAAAAATGTTTATAATATAACAACGCCGGGGTATATTATGTAAAATTTCACACCTTGAAAATTCTTGAATTACCTACTTGCATACTCCCACATATTGTTATAGCGCCTCTCTTGTTTCTTTAACACAAGTATTTAAAAAGTAGATAGTGTACGGAACTCTTCGTATGCGAGTCCGACTCACACTTGACTGGTTTTTATTTTGATTCTTTATTTGTTCATTTACTTAGTGTTTCTAATAAATATTTCCAAGAAGAAGAATTATTGTATCGTTAGATGCACAAAACTCGTAACATAGGATATTTGTTAAATTGTGTCTAAAAAGTTTATGTTTGTGGCAAGTGTCTCATTTAACGTTAAAAATAAGGCACATTGCGTATCATTTGGGATCGAGCCGTTACATAAATTTTCCCAGATGCTGGACAAATGTTTGTTTGGCCACTTGTTTTGCACTGGAGGAGTAACGGACCCCAACAATTCTGAGTATATTAATTTCGATTTGATTTTCGTATTTGGATTCTGCTTAATACAACACAAGTTGGTAATTTTAGTTATCTTTTTCAAAAAAAAAAAAAAAAAACTGGTATATTATTATTTTGAGTATGCTTGTACCATTTTTCTATTATTTGCTTGTCAAAGCTGTCAGTGAAGTCTCTTTGTGTATTAACTCATTGTTTAATGAACAAAGCATTACATTTCATTTTAACGTTAATTAGACCCAAGCCACTGTTTTTCCTTTTCATTTGAATTTGAATTCTTGGTACTTTGTAAAAGTGACCTTTCCATATAAACCAGCCAATTGCTTGTTCAATTTGCGCGATATCTTTATTTGTAATCGGTAGTACCTATTTGGGAAATGTACCATGCATAGTTTAGCTAGTGATATGTTAATATTAAACCAGACACGTTGAATCAAATTTAAACTCCTGTTATATTAATTGTTTTTAAGTAAGCTTTTGATTTTATTAATCAGAGGCTCCCAATTTTATTTTAATAACTTTTTATTATCGGTATGTCACCAAATCCCCAACTTTTTAAAATTATCTTTAATCTGTATATTTAACAAGAATTTTGCGTTTTTCAATCCGAATTTACCACGGATTAACACACTAGATTTAGAAAAGTTGAGGACGGCAGCAGATGCAGCGCAGTAAAGTTTTCGGCATTTTTTTAGAATCAACTCTTCGTTATTATCAATTAAAAAAGTATGTCAGCTGCATAAGCCCGAATTTTTAAAAGCTCCGAATGAATTTCAAATCCTCTGATTTTTGCACTAACAAGGCAAGGGTTCGATCGCTAGAGAAAACAATATCATCGATATGGGAGAGCCCTGGCGTACCGATGCTTGTATTAAAAAAAAAATAAAAACGTTGACCCGTACTTGCGAGAATAAATTCGAAAAGAGGTTCTGGAAATAACTTATTCATTTTAGTGGAAAGTTCATATATTCAGACTAATAATTTTTTTGAACCCAAAGTTGTCAATTTTGTAGTAATACATATACAAATAGTTGTTTTTCGAACCTATTGCGACCCTTTGACGATATATGCAGCACCCTTTAAAGGGAAAAAAGTTAAAATTGCGTTTCCACAACAAAGCTAGAATTTTAATAAAAAAATAAAAATCAGTTTTATATTTTTTTGTTTAAAGAGGGTTATTTTGCGGCTGACGACTGGCCTATGTAGGTTTTCCTAACGATTTTTCAGTCACCCCTGTTTACAAATGTTTCATTTTAATGCAGGTAACAGTTTCAAACAGCTAATGCTAATGATTTTTCCATTTCAAATTAAAATAGCTTTTTAATTTACACATACGAAATAATATGTTCATGATTTTGAATGAATAATTTATTCATTATTGTCGAAGAACTGTCGAGGAATTCGTTTCGATCATTTATAAAGCATTTCTAAGTTTTCTTCTATTGGATGGGACGGGTCACCGTGGGATAATGAAAGCTTACATTTAATAATTGAAAAGAAAAAAATCATCTAAAAATAATTGTGCCAATATCCGCCTTTGTACTTTTAAAGTACTGCACCTCAAAAGGAAAATAAACGAAACCCTAGAGTTATGGAGTCATTCGTTTGTCGGTGTGGTTGTCACAGTCGAATTTCTCTGAGCTAAATGAAGGTACCATACGGTGGCATAGGTATAAAGGTTGGTTGCTTGCATTTATTCCAATAGTCAGAACCCAACAATTGTTTCCCCTCAAATTATGGGAGGCCGAAGTTTCACGCCCAAAATATTTGTATTCGGTCATGTAAGGTATTTTTTACAAGGACTTTTCTGAATCTCACAACTATTTCTTTCAGAATGTTATGTTTCGTAGTTTTTGCTAAGCGCATCTCGAAAACTGACCTCCTCATTTCGTTAGTATTGCTAACAAACAGATTTATACGGTTGGTAAATCAACTATTTTTTTTAAATTATAATGATAATATAAATGTACATTTGTTTACAATTTGGGTATGGTGTTATTATGAACAAGTAACATATTATAATGGAATCTCTAATTTCATATGAGCACGTACATTTATGGTTTTTAAGAGAGCCCCCAGTTTTTGTAGCCCCGGAAAATTAAGATATCTCAAAGATTGACAAAATTATCGTCAAAATACAACTTGCCGTTCTTAGGAACATTTTTTTCTCTTGATATTCTCTTCATTTTTCAACTAATTGTTGAAATATATTCTTAAAATCGAAAGCGGCAAATTTTGGTGGGTAAACTTTTTTGTTTAAGCTTTAAACAATGCAATCGAAAAGGTTTTACGAAAATCCATTTAGTGAAACCGGGTTCCGAGATTTTTAGATTTTTATGTCTTACGGCACTCCACTATAAAGTTTTGAAATTTCCCACACATGTACAAGTGGAACGAGCTTACGCGGATTTTTTTTTCACTACAACTTTTTTTGGAACATTTTTTCCCCCCGATAATAATGGCCGAGTTATGGGGCAAAAACCGGTTTTCCGGCATATCCCCCGCCACCCCCTCCAAGATGCGATCACAAACTATACCAAAATGCTGGGGACCTCGACTCTACAGTTTTTGTGGGAAACATTTTTCGATTCGAGACATACCGGTTTGAAATTCCAAATCCACTCCATTATAATATGCTCAGATGCACAAAGCGCGAGCATGTTTATGGCGCTGACTAAACGGTCTTACCCCCCATTAGACATGCGACAGACGGTTGTCTTTATTATTTTAAAAGTCTAAAAATTCAGCTGTATAAATTTTATACGGTATAAAATGACTTTATACTTAAAATTTTTGGCATGATTCATACACGTGACTGACGTATAATCCCCCGTCTTCAATAAGGCTGACGCTTATTTATCAGTTAAAAATGGTCTAAACAACCATCTCAAGAATTTTTGTGCGGTATAAAATTACTAAAACGACAATTTTTTTTGACAACTTTTACATGCTGTAACTTTGAGCTCCACCGCGGGTGCGGCGACTGACGCTCATTTTGCTGATTATTATTAAACGTTAATCAACCTCTAAAAATAAAATTCATTCGGTATAAAATTCCTAGGAAACATTCAACGATGACATGGGATAAGATTTTATAATATGCATGTCATTGTAGGTATGTAAGACCATCCTTAAATACTCGTACGAAATTTGATTGGTATTGTAAACATTAAATTTTAGTTTTTCGTGCTTTTTTATTGCTTTAAAATCAATATTTGGTAGATTTTTTTAAACGTAAGTGTTTTTTTATTTTAGCTTAAATGTTTTGTTTTTTTACTGAGAGAGTGGAATATATTAAAAACTTACACACTTTGTGTGCTATCCTACATCTGTTCCTTTATAAAACTTTGATGTAAACAGTCAGTTCTGTAAGTATTTGATTTTTTTGCTTGTGGTGCGCGTAAATATTTTGATCAATTGATCGTAAAAGCTCAAGTAGTGTTGCCGCGCTGTTTTTTCACACTTTTAAATGGATAAAACGGGGACCTAGGTAAGGGGTTGTCCAGAAATCGCTTAATGTTTTTTATTAGGTTTTTTTCACCCTCTTCTCTCCATGTAACACCATAACATCCGGTTTGACTTCCTTTGCCTCGTCTCAAAAGTTCCTATAAGACCTTTAAATAAAAAAATGGGTTCAAAAAATAAATTTAAATAAAAATTAAGTTCAAAAACTAAAACCCGACTACTGAAGAATATGAAACAAGAAAATATTCTCATTTGAGGATAGCCCTGGTCCTATGCCACCTCATATATATGGTCATATGGCGCCCTATAGATAGTTTTAAATTATAATCAAAAATGTTTTATTATAATTTAAAAACTTGATAGATTATTTTTAAATACGAATTAAATATTAATTATTTTTATATTTTTTAGATCCAAATCCTGACCGAAACGTCAATGTATTAATTATTATTTTTTGCTAATATATTTGTCTGAAAAATTGGTCGATAATTTTATATATTGAAGAATTCTAATTAAAGATTTGAATAGGGAAAATCTCTCTACCGCCTGGACAAAAAATGAATTTTTAATCTATTTATAGAGTATCGGTTCGTTGTTTACCCTAGGAATTCGTAAGTAAGGTATCTTTTTTGCGTACCTATCTTAGACCAAAAAAGTCGAGAACAAAAGACTGCATCAAATATTTTTTTTATTAATACATTTTAGAGGTTACAAGGTATAAAAGGGAAATATCTAGACGTATCGCCCGAAGTCTAGTTTTTAGGCTAAAATGATTATAATAATTTAAAAATATGTATGCATTTTGGTATGCGGAGACTTTTTGTAAAGAACTAAATAAGTATATAATATCGATTTTCAAAATTCGAGATGCAAACCTTTCATGTAGGCAATAACATCTGCTTACTCGGAAGGTATACCATAACACGTGCATGGATGCATTATCGGAAATTGCCTCTACTCTATATGTAATATTCATCTCTTTTAACTTTATAATAATGTTTCTTTTTTTCTTCAAAAAAAGCACAAACTATTTTTCTAACGGTATACTTGAAAGTGCCCACAAAATTGCGCTTTTACTTAAAAATATTTATTTGTTTATTCCTGAACATTACCTTTAGACTACCTACTACAAGTTGAGTATGAAATACATATAGTTTAAAAAAAACTAAAAAACACGCTTTATATCGAACTAAAAAGTAAAAAATATTTTTTTTAAAATAAGCTTAAAGCAATAATGAATAAAAAATACTAGTATTATTGTGAAAAAAGCGTGGGGCGCTTTGTTCCACATTTTCGTACATCGAGCGCCCCACGCTTTTTTCACAATAATACTAGTATTTTTTATTCATTATTGTTTTAAGCTTATTAACAAAAATATTTTTTACTTTTTAGTTCGATATAAAGCGTGTTTTTTAGTTTTTTTTAAACTATATTTATTTTCCACTTTTTAGTTCGATTTATTGCCAAAATTTGCCGAAAAAAAACAATTTTTTTTTCCGGCGTGGACGGGATTAGAACCCACGACCCGTGTTTCCGAGAGTTGACGTCATAGATTCCTTGCTAGATTTGGCTGCTATATTTCAAGCGTGCTGTGGTGTTGGTTTCGATGATGACTTTTAGAAGTTATTTCCAAGCAGCCAGCAAACGTTAACGAAACCGTCACCCGCATGCGCAGTAACTAAAACGTGTTCTAAAATCGCCACCAACAGTTTCGTTTTAGCTACTGCGCATGCGTGTGATGGTTTCGTTACCGTTTGCTGGCTGCTTGTAACAAACTTCATATGTTCGCTTCCCACTATGCATGTATTGAAGTTTGCTTTGTAGATGGCTTTGGTGGGCGTGGAGTGATAGTTCGAATGTTAACAAAAGTGGACGTTATTGTCTCCGAACAGAACACACCCTATGACGCCGCGTTTGTTTCTGGGCGTTTGTCCATGTCGCCCACTTGACAACATACTGTTTCCTGATTGGTCTTTCTCAAAACAAGCAGACAAGCTAGTACGAAAAATAGCCACAGTTCTAATTTTGACATCCATCTTGTAACGTCGCACGCGAGCTCGCATTGACGTCATTTCCATTCCATTGTTAGGTTCTGCGAGGCGATTGGATTAGTTATGTATGGTTGTCACAGTCCGTCTATACACGTTGGTGCAATCTTTTGTACTTTATTACCTTGTTGAAATGGTGTCCACTATCTTGCAACTCGCTAATGGTTAAAAAGAATTAAGAAGAGACTGATACGTATAACCCGATAATCTTAAAATTTATTTTAGAAATACCATCGGCATTTTGGATAATATGAGAAATCAGCGGCCAGTGACGTAGTGATTTTGACTGTGACATATTTTTATTTTTTTTAAATAAGATTGGCGATTATATCACAATTTGTGGAGTCGTTTTGGGCAGAATTTCTGCGTGATTTAGTTGACGTTTTGGTTGGTCAACCTTTTGTGGTTGAATTTGTTTTATTGTTGTACTGGTAGTGGCGCGGCTTGTGGTCGCGTGTTGTTGGGGTCTGTGTCCTTATTTATTTATTTATTGGTTGAGTTTTACGTGTTTGTTGTTGAGTTGTTATTTTTTTATTTCGATTATTTATTTTGGTTTGGTGGAGGAGAGTAGGTGGCCAATTTTTTTGTGCACTCAAACGTGGACGATTTGAGGTAGCCTCGCCCAGTTAAAGTCCTGGCGCCCATTTAAACCGGTCGGTTATAAACTGGTGCGAATATTTAACATAAAAAAAACCCTGCCTAATTTCCTGATTTGCTAGTTTTTAGTCATTTTTTGTTTTAGTGGTTGGAGGCCGGATTTTTTATTTTAGGCTTCGGTCATTTCAGTTTGTGTCGTCGCTAGTTCGCTAGAGAGTGGAAAGATTTTCATTTGTTTGGAACATCTGGTTGCCCACATTTTTATCTCTTCCCTCGGGTACCCACGCCTAGCCGGTGGTCGCTTATTGACGAGTTAATTTTGACTGTTTCTACAATTTTAATTTTCGGCTGGTTAACCGTCATTGTGCATATAGATAATTAATGTTAAAAATGTAAATAAAAAACAGGATTGTTTGAAAATCCAAATTCTTATTCACGATAAAAATATATAGGTATTGTTGAAACTGCGAACTAATAGGTTTTTTTTATCGATGTAACTTACACTTTTTTTTTAATATATTGATTTTTGGCTTCTACGATATTGTAATTAGCCACGTCTGAATTGTCTAAATTACTTTTAAATAATAAAATAAATTTAAAAAAAGGGGGCAAAAATATCCAAATACACACAACACTGGGATACAAATTGGATGGACCAGAGGATTTGCGTGGGAAGGACCATGGAGTTGCATTGGGCTCGACTCCGAAGGACAAACGTACAAGAGAGCCAGGAACACGGACTAACTTACACTTACTTAAAATAAAAAATTAAAAAAAAAATAAAAATATATGAGAAATATATTATATATAATATATAAATATCAAGTGGAAATAAAATGGAGTAGGAAAAATAAACTCCAATGATGTTGGCGGGAATCGAACCCTAGACCCTGCCATTACTGGCCTTACGTCTTAACCGCTCGGCCACTAAGCGGTAATAGTAAACTGCTACGGGTGATACGAAAATTTGCTGAGACGAAAGTCACGTGGTCACAGAACTATAAAACTTGGAAACTGGCCTCATATACACAACGTTATATGGGAAACAGGCAAAATCAATGTATAAGAATACGTTAGAGATTCGTCGGCACTTAGCACAGAAAAGAATCTCTGACGAGATTCTTCGATACATGCATTGCAAAGTTTCGTTACACTTTCATTGCCTAAAGAAGTTTTACTTCAAAAAATCGTTAAAAGTTCGCAGCCAGGGAACGATGACGACGGTTCACTCTCCTCTCGAAATTTTGGCAGATAGAATAAACATGACAATTTTTAAAAATTACCGGAAAATGGGAGTATAAGAAATGACGGAACTCACAAAACCTTCTCCAAAGTATTTTTCTGATTACGCCGTTGTTATATATAAAATCTATCAAAGTGTCGACAGTGGAATAACTATGCTGATATTTTTCTGTATACTGTGGTTTAGTTCCATAAGTCAACACTTCTGGTATTTTCTTATTCAATTTTAAAACGAAAACAAGGTATGTTGGCAGTTGGAGCAAGACAGCTTTATATATTATATCTCTCCTGGAAAAGATTTGTGTAAACAAGCATATTGAAATCTTATCGTTTTGTTGACATTGAAATCGGACATACATATTTTATAAAAAAAATCTGTCAATACTATTACTAACGTGTTCCATTTTATCTTTTTTGTCTTATTTTTTTGCATACGACGATCAGAAGAATCGTTAATCTTGATATGCTTGATAACAATCGATTGTATTTCACTAATATACGCAGACTTTGAAAAACTGTTCAAAATTTGCATGAAATATGTTTTATTTCAAAGCTGCGAGAGGACAGATTGATAAAACGATTAGCGTGCTCAGTGTTGCCATCTTCGTGCTTTTGAAATTAGTGGTTTTGATGTTCCCATGGTCGTAATATTTTTTTTTGTGGTTAGTGCTTTTTCAAATCTATACTCTCTATATAGGTATCTAAATCACTACCTATGTCAATAGTTAATGTCCGGAAAAATATTCTGACCTTTGGGTCAAACTATAGTTTGTTCGAATCTCACCTCCATTCATAGATTTTTTTATGTTGTTTTAATTTGATATAGTTAGACGCTAATTACCTTAGTTTTTGAGTGCTTTAAGCCTCGAAGGGAGAAGTACAAAATGCAAAATATGAATTTTTTGAAAATGACGTGATTAGGTAATACCTACTATTTAGGGGCCATCCATAAATTACGTCACACGAATTTTAGGGCTTTTTAACCCCTCCCCCCGTTCTTGTCACAGGTTGTCACATTTTCAGAACTCTCTCCCCCTGATGTGACGTCACACATTTTTTAAATTTATTCATGTACCTATTTAAAAATAATCAAAAGAAAACAGTTATTTTTATTTTTTTCTTATTTTTATTAAATAATCTTATAGCGAGAGTGCTAAATTATTAATAAATATAAATTAAGTTTTTTATTCACATATAAATTTCGCGTTATGGATTTTGAATTTTAACATGTGACGTCACAAAGCTTTTGACCCCTCTGCCATGTCACATTCCGGTGATACCCCCCCCCCATTAGCGTGTGACGTAATTTATGGATGACCCCCTTAACTATAAAAGCGTTTCAGTGGATCGAATAAAAACCGATTTAAGCACGTAGCTTACACAAAAAACTTAAAAATAAAATAGATAAAAACGCATTTTAGGTTAACGTTTTTATTATATACAATCAATGATGACTATTAGAAGATCGTAGGTTAGCAATCTGGGACTAAAATAAAATAAAATCGTGGCGGAAAATTTAGTAATATTAAGGTCGAAAATAACAGTTGAAAGCCAAATATGATTTCTATTTCCCAACATAAGTAAGTTTTTTACTAAATGAGTCCCACGATTTTATTTTAATCTGCAAATTGATAACCTACGATTATTTTCTAGATTTAGTACCTACATCATGAATTATAAACTGTTTAACTTAAAAAGCGTATTATCA
Source organism: Xanthostigma xanthostigma (assembly GCA_963575645.1). Lineage (NCBI taxonomy): Eukaryota > Metazoa > Arthropoda > Insecta > Raphidioptera > Raphidiidae > Xanthostigma > Xanthostigma xanthostigma. The sequence continues at coordinate 48,199,927 of OY754464.1, forward strand.
ATGTTTTTACTCTTAATCGTAGTCCTAAAAATTACAAAATTAATAGCGAAAGTATGTTTGTAATCTCTTCAAAAACAACAAAGTTATGCTACTTACTTCAAAGTTTATATTGGACAGTTCTTCGCACTAAACCGTTCTTAGTGCGGATAACGTCTCGCGACACAAGTGTCATATTTGTAGTAACTAAGAATATAGGAAATCATAATGCCAACAAATAACATTTGAATAAATGTAAAAATTAATGTAATGCCAATTTCAAAGTTTGACATTAGATACTATATATTTTTACTTATTAGTTACTTTAACTACTAATATGATTTAGTGCCGTAGAACGTCATAATGGCTGACCAGGCGTTGATCAGTCTCGTTGCGACCCCGCATATAAAAATTAGAATATCTCAGTTGAATTTAAACAATGTTTTCAGCACTTTAAACTTAGCCTTGTAATCACGATGTAACATCATCATTTTTAGTATTTTCGTCCAACTTCCTAATTTCCATTTAGCCCGTACCGTGGTACCTATAGGGGCTAAGGTGTTAACACAACAAAAAACATAAACGATTTTTTTAAAAACAGGCTTTTATTAGTTGTTAATAAAAAAGAACTAAAAAGTTAGAAGTACTTTTATTCCGATTAGAAATAAGCCGTTTTAAACAAAGTTATTGCAGTCTCAATTTTCAAATAGAAGCTTGTTACACCCTTTTTTTTCCTCTCTTGCTATTAAAAGGTAAAATGCTTTTATTTGAAAATTGAGACTGTGGTAAGTACGTATAAATCGCAATAAAATTATTTTTATCTTTTAAGCTCTTTTTTATTAACAACTAATAAAAGCTTGTTTAAAAAAATTGTTTATTTATATTTAAGTTTTTAGTGTGCTTTATTAAAAGTGCGATTTGCAACTGAGCGATAGTCGGACCGATCAGTTAGTTATAATAATAATAATAATATATCTTTATTCCATCATACTGAGTACAATGTAGAATGGGTCAACATTAACAATTTCCAAGTGATATTGTATTGTTATCTACATACGTATGAAAAATTTTAGCTCAATCGGAAACCAGGAAGTGGTCAAATGTCACTTCCAAGATTTGATTTCAGACAGACTGACACCGGGACAGGTGAAACTAAATAAAAGCTTGTAATTAAATTTCTATTCACGTGTGCAATGCTGCAGGTAACGTTTAGTATTTTAATTAATGTCTACTTTTATAATAATTAGCGCAAATCTTAAAGTAACTCGAATTTCGTGACTAAAAAAGTTTGTACGTTTGCTCCTTTACCAAAAATACGCAAGAATTTTTAGAACATTCTGTATTCAAAGTATTATTGAATATGAATATCGATTTGTATTTCCTCAATATGAATTGGCGATGCGATAATGTTTTGTGAACGTATTTAGTCCCGTAACATTTTGCCGTAAATATTGTTTCGTTTTATGAATGAAAAACTGCAAACAAAACCACTAATCGTTTTGATATCAAGGTTTGTAATCCTCTTTTCTGAATAAAAACATTCCTGCGTAAAAATCATTGCCACATTTATCTGTTCACTTTTTCAAATCGGTACACCTATGTAGCAATCCTTTTCACTGCTTTATATATTCGATATAATAAAAAAATAACGCTAACATTTTGTGAAGTCGGCAATTATATGAGTTATGATCGTTCAGAAGTTGTTTGAGAAAAGAAACAATTACCTACATAACGTATCTATAATATGTACCCGCATTGAGTTTACAAAAGGTGTAATGGTGCCAACGACAGAAATATTACATGGTGCAACTCGCTTGACACGGCCCTTTCTTTTCGCAAAGTACAAATAATACCCAGTGCTAAAAACTCGATTCTTAAAAAATATAGTTTTGAAAGAAATCTGAAAAACTGCCGTAACATTTTCATTGACAAACAGTTGTTGGCAGTTCCATCGGTAATCCATCCAAATTTACTTATGTAATTAGAAAATCTAAATTTCTATATAATGATGTAACTTTGTTGAGAACAATATAATATTATGGCTTTATTTTTCCACGTATGAAGTATGGAATACTGGCTTGAGGCAATAGCTCACATTCCAAAGATATATTTATACTTAAAAAAAAAATTGTTCGCATCATGTATGGACTTAGATGGTCTGATTCAGGTAGGGGTCTATTTAAAAATAATAAAATTCTAACCGTCCCATGTATTTTTCTTTATTATTGCTTAATTTATGCGCGTCAACACTTACATTTGTATGCATGTGCAAATACTGTACATGATCACAACACTCGTCAAAATAAATTATTAGTAAGACCGAAAGGGCATATAAATCTATTTTTAAATAGTCCCCATAATTTCGCCATCAAAGCTTATAATAAATTGCCCACATATAGAAACTTGGCTTCTCTAACGGCATATAAAAATAAAATAAAACAATTTTTAATTGAATCTGAATTTTACACTATTAATGAATTTTTAAATTTACAATTTAAGCTTTTATGTAACTATGACATGTCAAATAAATGTATTTCACGTTTCCATTGACAAATAAAATATACTATACTATACCTACTATACATACATAATTATATAAATCCGCCATGTTAGGAACAATTATAACAGTTTTGTTTCGCTTGATCATCAATACAATACAAGAAATAGAGACAATTTGACTAGCACCAGACGTAATTTAACATTGTATCAGAAATGTCCATTATACTGCAGTACTAAAATGTACAATCTTCTACCCGAAGAAATAAAAAATGTTTATAATTGTCAACAGTTTAAGAAAAGACTTATGGCCTTCTTAACTAGTAAATGTTTTTACAATATTAACGAATTTTGTAACTTTATCTGTGTAATTGACTTTCCGTATACAATTTCTTGTCAATTGAGCAATAAAAAATTACTATTATTATTATTATTATATGAATGCACTAATAAGTAGAAAATAAATTTCTTTTATTCAACACGCGTGAGTAATATGTAATTTCGGGGCCTTGCTAAACTCGGGAGAAATAATAAATTACTTCATGTTGACGCGTAGAGTGCTAATAATAAGCCGTACAGTGTGATAATGAATTTTCTGGACCAATAGAAACTCAGTAGCCAGCCCAAGCGTGAAATAATGAAAAAAAACTGCACGCAGCTTCTGGACCAATAGGAACGTGGTAGGCGGTAGGTACTGTATATATGAAAACAGCATCGCAATTCAGCGAAAGTCATGGCAATCTTGTGTGGGTACGTCAATCAATGAAGTGATTTATTATTTTTCCCTCTTTACCCCGATTACATATTACTCCTGCTAGTTGAATAAAGTATTATGTGCGACCATTGATCGAAGGAGAATATTCCACTCGCGTGCGTTTTACCGCACTCGCTACGCTCGTGCGGCAAATTTCACGCTCATGGAATCTTCTCCTTCTGTCACTAGTCGCACAATATACTATTACTATTCTATTGTTGAGGAAAACGTTCGAAATTTATTTGTTACTTTTCAGTGCGTTAATTAAGCGTGTTTTTAGATGTAATAAAAAGCGTTTAAATACCTCTGGTAAAGCTTATTTTCCAATTTATTGTTCCTCAACCAAATAAATCTCCTTCAATACATATTTTTGGAACAAAACTTCTACTAATAATAAAAAAACAACATTGTAGTATATATTTCTTCTACGAATGCGCCGATTTTTCTCAAAAATTTATTATAGAAAACTCCCGTAAAACAAAATAATAAGCCGCTATGAAAAGTATACCATTATTATACAAAAACAACATTATAATATATATTTCTTTTGCGCTCTTTCGCCTCTTCATATATACATATCAAAAAACCTCCCAAGATTTGGTTTAATTCCGCTCATCCCGGGTGTTGGAACGGTAAAAAATTTAAAAATGACGTTCGCATCTGTCATTGTAATATGTTCTAATAATTAGTTATTCAAATCGTTAACTCAGAAGGCGTTGCATTTTACAAAACATTAATGTCAAAGGACTGACTAATATTTGAAATGACATCCGTTTTTGAACAAATGCAATCTTTTTATTTTTAGACAGTACATACGCAATCTTTAAATAGTTGGCAAAACCAAAAGTGCACATCCCGCAAGTTTTCCACTGTATGATAAAAAAATAACAATTAAAAAATATTTTTTTAAAAAGATTTAAAAATTTAAAGAAATAAATAATTAAAAATTGAAAAAATATTTTTTTTAAGTTTGCAAAAATAAAAAAAATTAAGAACTATACATAATATAATATAATATAATAATTAATATCAAGTGGAATAAAATAAAACAAAATAAAGAGAAAAAAAAAAGAAAAAAAACAATGATCTCGTAAGGAATCGAACCCAGGACCTTGCCCTTGGGGATCCAACGGCATAACCATTACGCCACGGCGCCCTACTACGTGTAGTGGTGTTATCACGGTATAGAAGTGTAGCACTTGTTTTATGGATTACACTATATTTACACAGCAATTATTATATTGTTTTTTTAAACTATTAGCTGTCAAAAATAATAAAATAAAACTGTTTATAAAAATTAAACTACTGAACACATTTTAGTGAATTTAAATAGGGTTCTGGTCTGATAGTAAACAAAGTGAATAAAATATAACCCAAGGCAATCCGACCAAAATTGCGATCTGTAGAGTCGTGACGTACGTACATACGTACATACGTACAGACCAACCGACAACTGCTGTTTGTGATTTTCAATTACAATTTTAATAGTATTTATGAACTCGAATTGATTTAAAAATGGTTCTGTTTTATAGATTAGAATCTTCTCTTTTCAAAAAGCTTCAATTTGAATGGATTTCGTGTGAAATTAACTTAGATATAACTTCTTATATGAACGAAAGTCAGCTCTGACGCACAAAGCGAAATAAAGCACATACCGCTAGTTTAGCGGTATGTGCAATTACCATATCACAGTGTGCAACAGACGAAGACGACCGATCCCCGCGCGCGATGTAATAGACAAAATTGAATGTATACAGCTTGTTAGTGTATTTGCCATAAAGCACTTACACTATTGGCGTCGGTCGGATGGCGGGACCTAGGGGTCGTGCCAAAATTTATCGACGTTTCATAGTCTCCTAAACACTTTGGCACCATTTTTGGAAATGTTTATATATATATGGTGTAACTAAAATTTCAAACAGAGCTGACGAGGTCTGTAATAGATAGGCGCGTTTTCCATTTTTGTTTTATTTTTTATTTACGTTTTGAGAGCCCCTACGTTTGTGGGATCCCGAAAATCGAGCCTGTTCAGGCCGCCAGTACCTACTGACGGGCTGAACAGTGGCGGACCATACGCCACTGTTCCACGTAATACGGCTTGAAAAGTCTATGCGGTGGTCGAAAAGAATATTTGTACATATGTTTCAAATCGAGAACATAGTTTGTGGTAGTCTGTTTTGTATTCGTCTTAGAACACTGTTCGGAATAGGGTTTCAATTTCTGGTAGGTCGTTGAAAATTTTAGCATCAATGAAATGAGATCGTAATCTGTGCCACGTCAGCTAGTTGAAAAACCGGTTGTTTGCGTTAAATAGTTCACATTAACTACAAAGAATGTTAGTCAGAACTGTTGCGATTTGAGTTTGTTGCCACCCAAAAACTGAAAATGTTTGTATTTCGTTGATTTTAAACATGTACAATATACATACGACATTAATTAAGTTAAGCATAGCGGACAGAACGAAAACCGCGTAAGCACGATTAGAATTCAATCATATTATGTATATTTGTATTTTTTGTGGTAACAGTTTGTTGGTTCTGATTGGCTACTGTCATTTGATAAAGACATAGAACTTTTAATAAAGAGACACACTTCGTGCTAATATATTATAATAAGCGGGTATTAATTTTGAAAAAGAGACGTAAGTATATTTTTTGTGCTCTTTGATACGCTCACCGAACATTGAGTAAATTGCCAAAGTTTGGTATAGTAATTTATATGTGCCCACATGGTTTTAAATAACGAACACATCAGTGCTGTGGTTTTTGTGTCGATTTCGTTTCATTCGTTGTGTTTTGTTACCGCTAGATAAAGCTTGTTGAATCGTCAACTATAGTTAATTCTAAAAACAGAAGCAGTTGATTCGTTGACAAACGATTAACAGTTAATTTAACTAGTTTCATTGAATCAACGTACACCACTAGCTTCAACCGGGATTCCAAGATTTTGCAATTCCGGATAAGATTTTTAAACATATCAGTTCCGGAACTGAAGACATTAATTGGATTCAGAGTTCCAAAATTATTGAAAAGATTAAAAAATAATATTTTTGCTTAACTGGCCGACCAGAAAACCAGACTTTAATATAGATTTTTTACTAATGAGCACTCTATAGAGTTCCATAAAATATAAATTTTTGTTTTTAATTATTAATTATTACTCGATAATATTGTTGTCTTTTTTTGCAAACATATTTCAATTAAAAAAATATATAGTTCCAAAATATGTAAAAATAAATCGTTTATATCAACGCACTAAAATTATGAAGCAAGACGACCATAGCACAGCACAAACCTACAACCTGCACGATGTAGCACACTAGACTAGCACAAATCAGCATAGACCAACAAAAATCGGCAACTTTATTGGTGCAGGTTCACGAACGACACATAAATAGCGCGTTAGATTGCATGTCCAGCACGGCTAGACAGAAATTGCGGGCGATCTACTATTGATCATTGCTGGCTGCTGGTAGTTGGTTGCAGGTGCTGGTCTAATGTGCGCTATACTCCGTTAAAAAACATGAATACCTTTACGAACAGGCTTTACTGCTCTGTGCAGTGCTGGTCCATGATTAGCAAGTTGCGCGGTCTGTAAAAAGTAGGAAATTTTGTTTCACTTCTTTTAAGTTTTGAGAAACAGAGAGAGAGAGAGAGATTGTAGATTATAGACGTTCAACATCTTAGGCTATTAACAAAGTTTTTGATAAATAAAAAAATCAGAATTTTGTCTTCTCAAAACTACATACGACTGCAGAGTTTCACATCAATTGAACATTTAGAAGAGGGTGAAAATCGCTAGCCAATTTTTTGTACAAACAACACAAGCTCGACTAATGTAAGCGTATTAAAAAGACATTTTTCTTTTCAATTCTGTATTTTTGGACTTTTCTCAATATCGCAACTAGTTCCGGAATTCGGGAACAGAGAATCAAATATCGGAACCAGTTCCGGAATGGTGGATACTCGGAGGCCCTAGTCCTGAGGTGTACGTCGACAGAGAGTACATGTGAAGTGTGTCTACACTGCCTGGTGCCCATATCTTTCATTGAGAGGAAGTACCTCTAAACATGTCCCAAGTCTCTGCTTAGTTGACGTGTCGTGAATGTGTATACGTTTTGTTGGAAAAGGAACGATGCTTTGGTAAATATGAAAGCTCAGCTTTTGACGGTTGGTACACACCGGAGTTTACTGAATCAATATTGAAATTTTGTGTCTCACTTTTCAGTACAGCAGCGTATATAAATAACTCAAACTTCTCTTGGGAAGTTTGATTACTTACATATGCACATAAAACATCAAATGAAAATATCGAAAAAGCTACATTTTTTTCTGTGTTGTATCCAGGGGCCAAACAAAATTTAAATTCGTATAGTTTTCCATTAGGAATAAACATGAAAAATCATTAGCCTAAATTCTACCAAAAATATAAATGTGAAAAAAAGGGACGAGTTCGATACAACGAATAGGTTGGTTTGTCGACTTTGCCGAAAAATTAAGTATGATCTAAAAAGGTGCCAAGCTTTCACGTGTCAAGTTTACACACACGATTCATTTATATAAAAATTAAAACTTTGCCAAGTGAAAACTTGACTCCTTCTTAGGTCTCACTTATTTTTCGGTAAAGTCGATAAACCTATATTTTACCCTTTGTGTAGAATTTAGCCCTTTTTAACATTTTTTTTATGGGATTTCAATACTTTTTGTAAGGTTATCTTCTTACTTATCCTATCTACTAATATTCTAGTCATATTATATCATACTATGCATGTATTTATGATCTATATTCTATATACTTTACACAACACATATATTATAATTCATTTAAATCCCAGCACCGACTAGAAGTTTCGAAAGTAAAGTAAGAATACAGTTAATATAATGAACTCATTGATTAGAATCATTGTCTTACAAATATTATTAATAAGAATCGCAGGATTGTGGACAAAAAGTTCTTTATTCAGTGTACACTGAATAAAGAAATTTTTGTCCACAATCCTGCGATTCTTATTAATAATAATTGTCTCGATGGACACGATTTCTAATATATATTGTCTTACAAAGTATTTTTTATCCTATGACATCGATCGATGCGTTCGCTCTAATTAAAAAAAAAAATGTCTACGAATTATTGCAGGTGTCCAGAACCGAGAGCAGTGTAAATCATTATTTAAGAAGTTTAACCACTATAGACTTATATATCTTTAACTGTAGTATCTTTGTACATATAAATATTTAGTAAATTTTTAACAGAACATTCACACAATATACGACACAAAAATAATTATGTGAAAACATTAATCTTAAAATCGGTAGCTGTAATTAATAATTGAATCGATATGTATAACAAATTTCCCCTATCTATAGATGGAATCATCCATTACTAGATTAAAAATTAAATTAAAACTATTACTGATTGAAAGTTGTCATTACTCCCTAAAGAATTTTACATCAGTGTAATATTTTTCTTTGGCTTGTTCTAAAAACAAATTATTATTATTAATTTTATTTTTACAATACTCCCCAAACTTGTCCTATGAAAATGCACACATATACACTAAGTTTAATATGTACTATGTTCACGAACTATTTATTTTGTTTTGTGTTTAATTCTTTATATTGAAGAAAAGCAGACTTGTAAAGTATTTGAGTGAAAGTATTTCAAGGTAGAAATGCAAATACTTTTCCAGTATTTGTATTTAAATACTAATGAAGCAAATGTCTTATTTTATATGCTTGTGGAAAGTATCTTTTACAATTTAGAAGAAAAATATCAAGATTAATGTTAATTATATGATTTATACTAATAAATGTAATTTTACCAACCCCCTGTAATAATTATTGATTTAAATACAGTAATATTCTATACTATTCTATTCATTTCTATTCTATTTCTCACACTTGATATCAGTTATTTTTGTTGCTTGCACGAACTTCAAATTTACATTAAATGCAAGAAAATTCCTTCTTAATTCAGGAAAAGCAATATGTCGTTCGAGTATGAGAATTTTTAACTTTAGAAATGTAATGTTACTAGGGCGGAAAGTTGACGTTTGTGATGAGTGGCAGACTTCACACTCGTCACAATACTTACAAAAACACCGTAAATCGATTTTATTGGTTAGGCGAACGGTCAGATATAGTTTACGAACATCGCGTTGAATGACTCCACTTTCGCTTACTTTCGATACGAAAAGAATTTCCCGATGGACAAAAACACATTGGGTACCTTTGATCTGCACATGCGCGGAATTTATTTTGTCATTAGTACCTATGTAAAAATCAACAATCGTCTCTGAAAACATTTTCAATGCACATATCACAAACAAAATGTTTTGTTCATACCTCGATCAAAAGTGCATACCTACTTTTGGGACCAATTGTAAGGCAGAAAGTCTAACATTTACTCCTTGGTGGGATTACAGGCTACAATACGGAAAGTTCGTGTGGTAGTAAAGCAAAAATAGTTGGCAAAACCAAAAGTGCACATCCCGCAAGTTTTCCACTGTATGATAAAAAAATAACAATTAAAAAATATTTTTAATAAAAAAAAGATTTAAAAATTTAAAGAAATAAATAATTAAAAATTGAAAAAATATTTTTTTTAAGTTTGCAAAAATAAAAAAAATTAAGAACTATACATAATATAATATATAATTAATATCAAGTGGAATAAAATAAAACAAAATAAAAAGAAAAAAAAAAGAAAAAAATCAATGATTTCGTAAGGAATCGAACCCAGGACCTTGCCCTTGGGGATCCAACGGCATAACCATTACGCCACGGCGGCCTAATACATGTAGTGGTGTTATCACGGTATAGAAGTGTAGCACTTGTTTTATGGATTACACTATATTTACACCGCAATTATTGCACATACCGCTAAACTAGCGGTATGTGCTTTATTATCGCTTTGTGCGTCAGAGCTGACTTTCGTTCATATAAGAAGTTATATCTAAGTTAATTTTACACGAAATCCATTCAAATTGAAGCTTTTTGAAAAGAGGAGATTCTAATCTATAAAATAGAACCATTTTTAAATCAATTCGAGTTCATAAATACTATTAAAATTGTAATTGAAAATCACAAACAGCAGTTGTCGGTTGGTCTGTACGTATGTACGTACGTACGTATGTACAGATCGCAATTTTGGTCGGATTGCCTTGGGTTATATTTTATTCATTTTGTTTACTATCAGACCAGAACCCTATTTAAATTCACTAAAATGTGTTCAGTAGTTTAATTTTTATAAACAGTTTTATTTTTTATTATTTTTGACAGCTAATAGTTTAAAAACAATATAATAATTGCTGTATAAATATAGTGTAATCCATAAAACAAGTGCTACATTTCTATACCGTGATAACACCACTACACGTATTAGGCCGCCGTGGCGTAATGGTTATGCCGTTGGATCCCCAAGGGTAAGGTCCTGGGTTCGATTCCTTACGACATCATTGATTTTTTTCTTTTTTTTTCTTTTTATTTTGTTTTATTTTATTCCACTTGATAATATTAATTATATATTATATTATGTATAGTTCTTAATTTTTTTTATTTTTGCAAACTTAAAAAAAAATATTTTTTCAATTTTTAATTATTTATTTCTTTCAATTTTTAAATCTTTTTAAATTTATTAAAAATATTTTTTAATTGTTATTTTTTTATCATACAGTGGAAAACTTGCGGGATGTGCACTTTTGGTTATGCCAACTATTATATTGTTTTTAAACTATTAGCTGTCAAAAATAATAAAAAATAAAACTGTTTATAAAAATTAAACTACTGAACACATTTTAGTGAATTTAAATAGGGTTCTGGTCTGATAGTAAACAAAGTGAATAAAATATAACCCAAGGCAATCCGACCAAAATTGCGATCTGTAGAGTCGTGACGTACGTACATACGTACGTACGTACGTACGTACATACGTACAGACCAACCGACAACTGCTGTTTGTGATTTTCAATTACAATTTTAATAGTATTTATGAACTCGAATTGATTTAAAAATGGTTCTATTTTATAGATTAGAATCTCCTCTTTTCAAAAAGCTTCAATTTGAATGGATTTCGTGTGAAATTAACTTAGATATAACTTCTTATATGAACGAAAGTCAGCTCTGACGCACAAAGCGATAATAAAGCACATACCGCTAGTTTAGCGGTATGTGCAACAACAACTGTTGTTCAGATGTCGTTTCCATAGCAACCCTAATACATTTTAGCTAATAGCCACGAACAGCTGTCATTCTTGTTTTTATGTATAACCTCAAAGCTTCTTGCTTGGAATTTATCTGTGTTTTAATGTAATTATTTAATTAATGTATTTAATAAGCGTGCTTACGACAGAGGTATGAATAAAAATAGTGTACCTACACCACACTGACCGAAAATGTGATACTTTGCCCTGTGCGCCATGATGCCCTCAGGCATCATGGCGCACAGGGCAATATATCACACTTTCGGTCAGTGTGGTGTAATATACTATTTTTCAAGCGTCCTTATCAAAACTATATCAATAAGAATGATTCCCGCTGTGTGAACGGAATAAGTAAATTGAAAGAGCTAAAAGTAGTACTAAGTTGTAAAGTGTTATAAATTTATTATAAGACTGATTCTTTGTTTGTTTCACTTAAGAATTACGATGTTTAATTAACTTGTTCCAGTACTTCTGACTTTCGTCTAATGTTTTTTTTAATTCTTTATACCAGTCGTCTCTGACGGATTGCACTAAATGTGTAATTTAGGAGTCCAACGGCACACATGCATACGAACCTCATCTTTGTTTTTTTGATGTGAAACTATATTAGTATCGTTTTGCACTTTCATGCTGGAGTAAGTCAGGTCGTTAGTCACATGTAACACGGTCTCATCTATACTTCTATATTTATTATAAAGAAGTAAAGTTTGTAAGTTTGGATGTAGGAGGTAATGTCCGAAATGACTCATCCGATTTCAATTTTTTTTTCATCAATATTCAGACTGGACCATCAAGGTGGGCAAAGGCTATATATTATTGGGTTAAAATAAAAGCGCTTTTCGTGGAGACTAATTTTGCATGGTAAGTCGATGCAAAAACGTAGGCAATTTATTCGGGGGATGCCAGACCGAGCCGCTGGTATAACGTAATATTATAAAAAGATAAAGTTTGTAAATTTGGATGTAGGAGGTAATCTCCAAAACTATACTCATCGGATTTCAAAAATGTTGTCACTAATATTTAGAATGGACCTTCATGATCGACATAGGCTATATATGTCGCGTTAAAATAAAAACACTTTTCGTGGAGACCAATTCTGAAACGAAAATCGACGGAAAAACAGTGGAAATCTACAAATTCGGGCAAAGCTGGACCGAGCCGCTATGTTATATATTATAGATACAGTGTCCCAACGAAAAACTCGACAAAATAAGCGATTTAACAAAAATCTAAAAACATTTCAAGTTTTATAATTAATTGTGACTAATTCTTACGCAAATAACATTTTTGTTGAAATCTTTGATTAACGTCTGATTAGAACTCTTCAATAAATAAAATTATCGACCTAATATATTAACAAACAATATAAAATTAATACATTAACGTTTCAATCCGGATTTGGACCTTCTTCAGAATTGATCTAAAAAATATAAAAATAATTAATATATTAAAATATTTTATTTATTGAATCATTTTTGTTGCGTTAGACTGGACGTCTTTAGTAATATAGGATGTAGATATGAATGTATGTAAACTGAATTCTTTCTATGGCATTGGTGGAGATCATGTAGAGCAGGTCGAGCTGTACATCGGTAGTTTCAACCTTTTTGTCGGTTTATTATTAAACTTCTAGAAGCAATTTCTCGGTAACAAATCGGTCGATAAAAAAAACGTTTATGTAAGAAATGAAAAACCCTTTTAAATGAGGAAACAGTTTACCCTCCTGCGTGCTACTTAAAATCATTGAGGATATTGCTACCCCCCGCACATACTATAGAGCTGCAGTAATGACTTTTGCGTAAAACTCGGTCCCCTTTTTTGTCAACGCGATGTGATATCAGAGAGTATTTATAGTCTAGTTCACATGTCTCTTTTTGACGAATTCCAGTCCTCCTTCACCTAAAATTATGATCATGGTGTCATTCTATTCAGAATGACATTTAGAAACATTTTGAAAAAATCGAAGTGAGGGACGCCACATTTAAATTAAGAAGTTATGAACATTTTAGTAAAAAAAAGAGGCGTTTGTGTTTTTGTGAGTATTTCAAACACTATTGGCGATATATTATGATAAGCTAAAAAACACAAAAATATTGAAAGTTATAGAAAAATAGAAGAAAAATTTTTACATTTAAATTAAAATTAGAAATTCAAATCTTTGATTAACGTCTGAATAGAACTCTTCAAATAAATAAAATTGTTTGTTATTAATTTTTCATTAATTCTTTTGATTCTTTCAAACATTCAATCATCGTGCATTCTATTAGATAATATTAAATAACTATTACTAATAATTTTTATATTTTTTAGATTTTTCTGAAGAAGATCCAAATCCGGATCGAAACGTCATCCTTTGTTATTTTGATTTATATTTTTATATAATTTTTGTCAATATATGGTCTGGAAAAAAATTGGTCGACAAATGTATTTATTTTGAAATTAGAAATATTGGTAGTAGAATTCCGGAGGCTTTATTGTAGGAAATTTCCTGCTCTTTCAGAATCTTTTTTGTGATTTCAGATATCTGCAATAGTTTTTGAGATATTCGCAAAAAACCAAACCCATCATTTTTATACTAAGGTGTTTAAACTTTTGCAATTTTGTCTGAATAGAATGACACCGTGATCATAATCTTCGGTGAAGGAGGACTGGAACTCATCAAAAAAGGACATGTGAACTAGATTATTATAGTAAAAAAATCCAGCAAAATGAGCGATGGAACCATTCCAACTTCAAAAAATTGACATTTAATTTAGTATAATAATGAGAATAAAATTTCTGATATCGCGTGAGGTGACGCGGGTAATGTTTAGTATTCAATATGGTATAATTTGCTATTCGTAGCCATTGTTACCTAATATGTCATGTTAAAATTAATCAAAGCATGCTTAACTAGTGTGTTTCTGACAGAACTACAAAACAAAAGAACAGCTGAGTTTTTTTATTTTTATAAACATTTTAAATATGTATAATATAAACTATAAAGTTTAGAAAAACATTTTTTCCGAAACTTTCTTGAAATAATAAATAGAATAATAAGCTGTTATAAAAAGTATATCATTATTATATGAGAAACACCGTTATAACTTATAGCATGCGCCGATTTTCCCCAAAAACAATAGGGCTCTTCATATTTGCATACCAAACATCCATCTGCTCATCCGTTTGACCTGTATCGTGCTCATAGACAAACAGACGCACAGACTTTTTCCAAAAATATGTTTTTTTGGATTCTGGGGACCTCAAACGAAAAAAATATTATAAAATTTTTGAAAAGTGATTTTTTATCTAAACTAGTAGCGTTTCCAGGTTGGAATGGTAAAATTATTAGTACCTATCTATATATATATAAAAATCAATGCCACTTTTTTGTAATTTTATAACTCAAGAACGGGCTCACCTATCCAAACCAAATTTTTAGGCTTTGTTCGGACTATTTAGTAGATGGTTTATGTGAAGTTTGCACAAAATCGGTCGAGCGGTTCTTCATTTATCACATTTTTTAAAAATCAATTTTTTGACGTATGAAAATACTTAAATATTGTAAGTAGGTTTTGGAATTTTATACAAACAATGAAACAATTCTTTTCAAAATATTAGGACAGTTAATCTTTAATTACTATCCAAGTGAGACTTAAAATAAATACGTATTTGAAAGAAAGTTAAAAACAATTATTATTATTATAGGTGAGTAATTTTAATAAATAAACCTAAATTTGAAGCGAAAGATGCAATATCATAGATCAAGACGACGGCGAATCAGTTTTACAAGTACCGGCAAGTGTTTTAAAGACCAGTTATCCAAGAATACTTTACGCTATTTTTTTTTCGAGCACGACGGTGCAGCCGGAGTGAACCCTCGAAATAGAGCAAGTGTTTTAAAGACCAGTTATCCAAGAATACTTTACGCTATTTTTTTTCGAGCACGACGGCGCAGCCGGAGTGAACCCTCGAAACAGAGCAAGTGTTTAAAAGACCAGTTATCCACGAATACTTTACGCTATTTTTTTCGAGCACGACGGCGTAGCCGGAGTGAACTCTCGAAATAAAGCAAGTGTTTTAAAGACCAGTTATCCACGAATACTTTACGCTATTTTTTTTTCGAGCACGACGGTGCAGCCGGAGTGTACCCTCGAAATAGAGCAAGTGTTTTAAAGACCAGTTATCCACGAATACTTTACGCTATTTTTTTTCGAGCACAACGACGCAGCCGGAGTGCTCGAAATAGAGCAAGTGTTTTAAAGACCAGTTATCCACGAATACTTTACGCTATTTTTTTATTGACGTATGCAGTCATATATATTTCCATACACACATGTACGCACATGTATATTTTAGCTAGCAATTAATAAAATAGATAGATAGATGTTCCAATTAAATTTTTTTATTATTTCACTTTATACGTAGCGAAGCACGTACAGGGCCACTAGTCTTATATAAAAGGAAACCGTGACTGACTGATCTATCCACGCAAAGCTCAAACCATTGGACGGATTTGGTTGAAATTTGGCACACAGATAGTTATTAATACGTAGGCATCCGCTAAGTATGGATTTTTGAAAAATCAACCCCTAAAAAGTGTGACAGGGGTTCAAAATGTGCATTGCAAAATCGTATAAGATAGATGTATCAATTTGAAAATGCGCAGGATTACACCTGTCAAAAAATAAATAAACTCGTGTTTCATGCTTTTTCACAAACAGCCCCCTCAGAGGGTGAAAAGAAGGAAATAGTCTAAAAATGAACATGGGTGTCATTTTCAAAGTTTATCAAGACGTTTATCACGTGAATGTCATCAATTTTGAAATTTATTAGGGGGGTCTACGTTGACAAATGAGTAACTATGCCAAATAATGGGAATGCATCCGTATTTTGTCTCAATCGCGTGCGAAGCCGCGGGTAACGGCTAGTATTTTATAAAACGTTATTCAATTAGTGCCTCCGCTTCCATGCTCACACCGATACGCGTCGTGGCTGCCATGTAGTCAACTATAAATAATTTAAAAGTGATCGATCACAGATAGATGGTCGAGAATCGGTGCTTTTACCCTATGTTATGAGCGTCGCTTATATTTTAAAGCACTATCATTAATAAATCGCTTGCCGTGCATTTATTGTCGTTATCTACGCTGGCGCGTGGGGGGCGAACTTTATGAAGAGAGCCGCCCCTGTACAATAATATAGCAGAAGTGTAATATAACATATCGTGTATGTGTTATGGGCCGTTGTTTCAGTAGCTCGGTTATTTAAAGCACAACCATTAATAAATGTCTCAGTTTGAGTATCGCTGAGCTTACCGATGTATACACGGGGTCTTATCTTTGTCACAAAACTAATGCTCAATGTTTTGAACAATAAACACGCCGCTTTTCTGCCGCCTTACCCTACTTAATCACCACACAATTCACATTTTTAGGACGCATCTTACTCTACACCTCAAACCGCACTAAATTTAATCTTATTTATTCAAGTTGAATCTGTCAATTTTGTAGACAGCAGAAACATTTTTATCATTAAGCATGAAACAGTGCTGTGCTAATGTTTTTGATGTTAACACTCGTGGACTGCTGAAGTCATATTCCGTCCAATAGAAATTAATGGCGTGTGTGAGTCGGAAAAAACGCGAAAATGGTAAATATTTTGACCCGGAATGAAACTACCTCCCCCCCCCCGTTTTTGAGGATGCTGAATACGATACGCCATCGTGCTCGAAAAAAAATAGCGTAAAGTATTCGTGGATAACTGGTCTTTAAAACACTTGCCGGTGCTTGTAAAACTGATTCGCCGTCATCTTGATCTATGATATTGCATCTTTCGCTTATAAATTTAGGTTAAAAATTTATTTATTAAATTAATTTATTAAAATTACTCTCCTATAATAATAATTGTTTTTAACTTTCTTTCAAATACGTATTTATTTTAAGTCTCACTTGGATAGTAATTAAAGATTAACTGTCCTAATATTTTGAAAACAATTGTTTCATTGTTTGTATAAAATTCCAAAACCTACTTACAATATTTAAGTATTTTCATACGTCAAAAAATTGATTTTTAAAAAATGCCACTTTCGTTGTAATTTTATAACTCAAGAACGGGCTCACCTATCCAAACCAAATTTTTAGGCTTTTTTCGGACTATTTAGTAGATGGTTTATGTAAAGTTTGCACAAAATCGGTCGAGCGGTTCTTCCTTTATCACATTTTTTATATATCTTGGCATTGATTTTTATATATATGTTACAAAAAATGTGATAAATGAAGAACCGCTCGACCGATTTTGTGCAAACTTCACATAAACCATCTACTAAATAGTCCGAATAAAGCCTAAAAATTTGGTTTGGATAGGTGAGCCCGTTTTTGAGTTATAAAATTACAACGAAAAGTGGCATTGATTTTTATATATATAGATTACAAAAAATGTGATAAATGAAGAACCGCTCGACCGATTTCGGGCAAACTTCACATAAACCATCTACGAAATAGTCCGAACAAAGCCTAAAAATTTGGTTTGGATAGGTGAGCCCGTTCTTGAGTTATAAAATTACAACGAAAAGTGGCATTGATTTTTATATATATAGATTCCTTTTATATATTTAGAAGATAGGTACAAAAAATTATAAACAGAAAATGTGGTGAAAATGAAATTGGCTCTAGGAATCTTTAATATTTTTCAATTGCGATTTTATTTATTTGTATTAATTGAGCTAACGTCTGTATAGTTCATTAAAAAAAAAAACAACTCTTACAGTACGTGGATTTTGTAATCCGTTACTATATAGTACCTACACACTACTAGCTGACCCGGTGAAATTCGTACCGCCTAACAGTCAATGAATGTCGTGTTAACTTTTACCTAAACTTACTTAACGTAATAAAATGAATAAAAAATTTATTAAGTTCAATAGTTTGTTAGTTTCACCCGGATGCAATAGATAACGTATATTTTGTGTTATTGCAAAATTCTGCAAAATTTATGGTAACCGTTTACTAAATTAACGCTTCCGATTTTGGCGAATTTTAAAACACAAAAACCACCCGTTATCGTTATTTTAAGGAACTCCCCCGAAACACCTTCCCCTTTTCACTGCGAAAAAAAAACGCCATTTTTTCAGAATTTTTTTATATGAAAAAAAAAATGATAAAAACAACTTTGAATCTGATCTGCAGTTTTTGTACAAATTCCAAATAAAAAAAGGTGAAAAAAGATTTAAGAACTTAAGTAATTCTAAAAATGGTTCATGACCCAAAGGGTTAAAACTTTCAAGTAAAAAGTCATGTCTAGCTTGCGGCTTTTTTCACTTATAAATTCATATAAATATTCTTATACAGGTGCGACAGAAGAACCTGTCAGCTTTCATAAGATTTAGCTGTGTATTTATCTTTGGCTTATCTATGATTTTGCTGTTTTTTTTTTTAATTCATTTTTATTTTTCATTTTAGAATCTTCCGGAAAGAGTGTCAGCGTTGCTACATCTTTGAGATAAAGGTAAATAGCTAACAAGTTTTGTTTTCTAAGGAGTTGAGTTGATACTAAATGCTTTTCCTCACAGTTTACGTATATTTGACGCATTGGAATAATTAAAATGTTCCCTTAATGCACTTCCAAAAGGAGATGAGATAATAAATTAGTTTGTGTATCTAGATTGTAAAGCAATTATTTTATGAGCGATTGCGTCATTATGTTAAAACGAGCGACTAGTAAGTCTTAAGTCACACGAGCCATAAAAGCAGTATATATTCGAGACACAAACTAGATTTTCTGCACGTACCTCCTATGAAATAGCTGATTTACACATCAAAATATATCTAACAGTTGTCATATTCTCTATGTGCGGCCATATTGCATTAGATTTGAGTTGTTTATAAAAACTACGCCTTAATTTGTGTCGCAGAATGTAACTGACAGTCGCTTTTGAAAACGACTGTTAAGCTGGGAATATCGCATTTTTTTGCTCATTTTACGCATTAGTGCAAAATGGTTTTTTTTTACTATCGCTACTCAGGCATGAAAAACAGTTATTTTATAGGAAATGTGCAAAAATACTTTTAGCACCATTCAGTCCCCCAAGATCTTAAAAATGTGGAGGCATCCAAAAAATTGGTTTAAAAAAGTCTTTGTTTGTTGATGATCGTACCTAGAACCCAATACTCATGGCGATATCACAATATCTGTCCAATGGGTAACTTTTAAAAACGGGTTAAAAACAGGAATTCTTTTTTTGCACTCCTTATAAAATAGACGTTTTTCATGTCCGTATATAGAGATCGTAAAAGGACCCATTTACCACGAGTGCGTAAAGTAAAACAAAAAAGTGTGATCTAACCAATTCAACAGTGATTTTTTCATAAACGACCAAGTCATTTGCTATTCGATCCATATTAGACCTAAACATAAGTACCCAAATAGATGTAACCAAATAGATTGTTAGAACTGTAAAGAATGTTGCAAACTGAAAGTTATGTGAAAACCAGCTATTTTATAGAGAGTACGTGCACAACATGTAGCATATATATCGAACGTAATGATATTGAAGCTTGTGTAACGCTGACCCTCGTTTTTAACATGTTGTCACTTACTCATTTAACAACATTATTTACGTTCTAGATACTATACCATTTTGCGGTAAGTACAATCCGATTTTTGATATCAAATAACAATAAAGACAAAAATAATAATTAAATATTACGGAAACTACCTGATTTTTAGCACGTTTTTATTAACTCGCTTTTCTGTATGTCGTCTTGTATGTCTGTCCAGGTGGAACTTTGTAATTGACTTTAAACTAACTTCCTGGTGAGATAGAGACTTGAAATTTTTAACATCTCAGAATTAGATGACAATATAAGAAAATAAAGAATAATGAGAAAAGAAACAAAAAAAATTAAAATAGAATTTAATCGATACATATAATTCATTCTTAATAGTTTACCAGTGTAAGGCGCGAAGGAGCAGCCGGCCCATAAGCTCAGTTGGTTAGAAGGTCGTGCTAATAACGCGAAGGTCGCGGGTTCGTTCCCTCCATGAGCCATATTATATTTTTACGATGTATTTTTGTTTTTACCACGTTTTATTTAGATGACAATGCAAGAACATACTAAAAAAAATAATAAAATAAATTAAAAAAAAATTAATATATCACGTTTTTAAAACGAACTAAAAAGTATAAAATAGTTTTTTTAATAGGATTTGAAACGAAAAACGTGGGGCTTATGCGACAGTTATATGTATAAGAAGTGTAGAGAGTAGCTATCAATGAAAAAATCTATTTATGAGATAAAACGAATAATGCGCCCACGTTTTTCGTTTCAAATCCTACAAGTTAAAAAAATATTATACGCTTTATATTAACTTCACTTGTAAGTTTGTATGTATTTATGTTTGTATCTTTCATTTGGACTACAGCAAGTCGTTTATATAGCAGTATAATATGCCAACCCAGTAAGTACACTGGTAGCCGTGCGGTCTAAGGCACGGGTCTTCGCTGACGTCAACTCTCGGCATCACGAGTCGTGGTTCTAATCCCGTCCACGCCGAAAAAAAAATTGTTTATTTTTCGGCTAATTTTTGACAATAAATCGAACTAAAAAGTGGAAAATAAATATAGTTTAAAAAAAACTAAAAAACACGCTTTATATCAAACTAAAAAGTGAAAAATAAATATATAGTTAAAAAAACTAAAAAACAGCTTTATATCGAACTAAAAAGTAAAAAATATTTTTTTTAAAATAAGCTTAAAAAGCGTGGGGCGCTTTGTTCCACATTTTCGTACATCGAGCGCCCACGCTTTTTAAGCTTATTTTAAAAAAAATATTTTTACTTTTTAGTTCGATATAAAGCGTGTTTTTTTAGTTTTTTTTAACTATATATTTATTTTTCACTTTTTAGTTTGATATAAAGCGTGTTTTTTAGTTTTTTTTGAAACTATATTTTTTATACTTTTAGTTCGTTTTAAAAACGTGGTATTTAAATTTTTTTTTGTATTTTAATTTGATGACATTTTCCAGTCTGACTTCTTCATTTTGTCTCTGTATCAAAATAGTAAGTAACTATACTTTTGAGATCAGAGCACACGAAGCGAATATAATGAAATTTTCGTAAAAAATAAGGTATCAAGACTTGTTCTATTTCCACACGTTTTTAAGTCACGTTAAACTACAAATTATAAGTCAACGCTCTGGAAAAATACCGTTTTCTTTGCAAGCTTCTATATTTCAAGCACATATCCTCGACAGCCCATATTGTAAGATACGTGCGCAATATGTTTATGCCCTTGCAAGATAAATACGCAAGTATATCTATCCGCTTTTTCAACCGACGTTCCTGTAAATTTCATTTAAAATTCTATATAAAAATATACCTCTGTTCCATAAAAATGTTTTTTCAATTATTATTTGTTGCTTTAGACCAGGGCTTCCCAAATTCTTTTTGTCGAGGAATGCCTGTACGATTTTTCAAAGATCTCGAAACTCACACAATAGCTATATTTTATCCATCCCCTACCCTCATTTTAATACAAAATTGTGTTACGTTTAACCGGTGTTGGAAACATCAATCTCGAAGTTTCTCGATTTACCACGATCGTTGCTATTTAATATAATATAATAAAAATAGAACTGTAAATCAATCAGTTACGATAGGTAGCTGAATGGATATAGCGTCGTACACAGAAGGTTGCTATTTCGATTCCGGTCGTCACCAGTATTACCTATTTTTATTTCTTTTACAATTATTCCGTATTTCATTTGATATTTATTTGCTTTTACAAATTTATTATGTTTTTTACAAGTACAATAATGATTGGTATGAATAAATTCTCGTGATTGATGCTCGGGCTAAACATAAATCAAAATTTGTTTTAGCAACATACACTTTATTATGGTCAGAGAATTTTAAAAATCATCAAAATAAATTGACAGTTTTTATAAAATTAAATAAAAATATAAATTATGTAACAAATACGCTTCGTTCTCACTGAACGAAAATCTGTTTTTTTCTGAAGACACATTTTGAATCGCCAATTGTTTCTACACAAAAAAATGTAAGTACTTCTGGTCAAAACTTTGAACGTGAACCGTTTTAGAGAAAACGACATTTTATGATGAAAAACATGAAAAAAGTTTTGTTCTTTATAAAAACATTGGTTTTTGGTCTAGTCGTCTGCTTTATAGCCTAGTCAAGAACTGTAATTACTGAGAAAAATAGATTCAAGTCTCCTAAAAATATGAGTAATAGCTTATTCGATTTGGAAAAATATTCCGAGAAAGGCATTTTTTTTATTTTTTTTCGCCGACAAAAATTCTATATTGTTATTAACAAAAAATGAAAAGACAGAAAAGGCCCCACATATTTTTAGAAATTACTCAAAAACTATAAGAGATAGCGGAAATTGAAAAAAAAGACTCATCAACAACAAAAAATAATGGGCCTATAATTTTTTTTTGCTTAATGGAGCCCTTTTTACATACATTATTTACTTAACAAGATCACGTCATTTAACAGAAAATTTAAAAAATCAGCATTTTTTCAATATCTTATTAACTTTAAAAAATTATAATAAACAAAGTAAACATTTTTTAAAAACTTTTATAACGTGATCTTGTCAACTATGCATATATTTAAAAAGGGCTCCACGAAGCAAAAAATTTATCAACTACTTATTTACATTTTGTTTTGTTTAAGAATCTTTTTTTCAATTTCCGCTATCGCTTATAGTTTTTGAGGAATTGCCAAAAATCTGAGGTGCCTTTTTTGTCTTTTCGTTTTTTTGTTAATAACTTTAGCAATTTTTGTCGACGAAAAAAATAAAAAAACGATTTTTAGGAATATTTTTCCGAATCGAATAAACTAAATTGCTCATATTTTTAGGAGACAAATCTATTTTTCTCAATAATCACAGTTCTTGACTAGGCTATAAAGCAGACGACTAGACTAAAAACAAATGTTTTTCTGAAAATAATACTTAATCAATTACATCTGGAGAAAAGATTTCATTTATTTTAAAGTAAGATCTTTACCAAGTACTTACAGTATTATTGAAAAAAGGTAACATGCCCTTAAAAAATAGCAAGTATTAATGGGGTGTGTACCAAAGCTGAGTTTTGTATCACAAACGGTTTCTGAGATATTGTCAAAAAACAAAAAAAAATCCTTTTTTTGACAACCTAGTTTTCAAAAATGGTACCTTCTCAGACCTATACTAATAGGAACGTTTTTTCTTAATATTAGCCAAGGAATCACAATCATTAGTTTTCGACACATGTTTTGAACTATATACTGTGTTCCGCTTGGCGAGAAAAACTAAATATAATTTATGGTGGAAATAACGGAGCAGTTTTGGGAATTTCGGCAAATAAGGAACTGATTATGAAAACTAGATCCTTATAAAAAATATTGCATTGTCTTCGAAAGTCGGAACTAGGCAGCTAATTATATAATATGATGTGTGCAAAGTTTCAAGTCGATCGGATGTTATGTGAAAGTGGGTCAAACTTGCATTACAAGACTAATTAAAACTAACGAGCCAATTAATAATTAATATTAATTATGATTAATTTTTAGAAACTAACTTTTATTAAATGTACCGGGGAAAAATGAAGTTCATAAATATAAAAGCTTTTTGATAGTTTATTACATCCACAACCCACGACTCTATAATTAAATATTGTTAAGTTAATAAAAACTTGTTTAAAAAAATATTTATTATATTATGTGTAATTTTTCGTCAATAATTATATAACTACTAAATAATTAGTTACGCTGTGACTATCTGGGGTGGCGTCTATAAATCAATATTAGAAGTACTAATAGGGGTCCCTTTAGATGACACGTAGTTTTGTACCTCAAATGAATAACCATTTTAATATTTTTGGAAAAATTTTAAATACCAACAGGTTACCGTCAGGACTCAAACCAGAATTTACCAATTTCACGTTGGTTGATTTATCAATTAATCTACAGTAACCGATGGACATCGGTGATTTGAACTTTTATAAATGGTATTTACGGTATTAAATGGTATTTACCGCATCAAACGAGTCAAAAAGACATAATAACCATAAGCGTTACAACTTTTTAAATAAAATTTTATCGAAAACCGTTAGTCTTTAAAAAAAAAGTAATACTGTGATTTTTGTAGGCAATTTTATAAACTACAAATTTGATAACCACTATTTTTTCATAAAAGTCACTGTTAACGAGATTTTTGCGAAAAACCGTTTTTTGTGACCTTTTATTCCGCGTAACATATTTAGCGGCACATCTATCCGTGGAGACTTTTGGTATATTGTTGAAAACCACGAAAGGAAGGTTTATGCAAAAGTCCAGATTTCCTCTAATTTTTCTATTCTGAAATGTCTCTATTCCCTGTTAGCTTAAGCAACGAATAATTCTAGATGGAAAAGTCGAAAGCAGAACATTTGACTTAGGAACTTTGTTTGGACTAGTTAGGAGATAAACATACTAAAAGTCCTTACCCCTCCGAGGTACGCCCGAAGGGGGGGAGCACAAAGAAGGTCCCGTTTTTTGGTATTTTGCTTTCATCTCGAAAACGGTACGTCGTACGAAATTTTGTTGGAATACATAATGAAAGCTGATAAAATTCTCTACAACTTTAGTTTTCACACTTTTTATCTATCTCCAATCTTTGCCTAGCTATGAGCTCCGAAAAATGGTCGATTTTCAAAAATGTGTTAAATTCTCTGTAGCACATTGTAACAATACGAATTTGTCAAAATCATTTCGTATCGCTCATCCACACTATTAAAAACACCCACACACTATTAAAAAATAACATAAGCTGGGAGTACCTCCACACAGGGCCCTCTTTCCCACTGGGCACTCTGGCACGTGCCCAGGGCCCCGCGATCGATAGGGACCCCCTAGTTTGATGGTATACTAAGTACCTAAACTGTTTTAAACAAAAATCATCAGTGAACTATTTTTCATATACTTATTTTTTTGTGTCCTTCATGTTAAAATTGGGAACGTGATCCTTTTAAATATATGCATTTTATATCACATTCCTCGACTTAGAATCTAGAACCTTGTTTATCTATTTTCTTTGTCTATTCTAACAAAATAGTGCTCTGTTAAGGTCATAGGGGCCCCATAATCCTAATGTGCCCAGGGCCTTCAATAGGTTAAAGCTTATGTTATTTTTTAATAGTGTGTGGGTGTTTTTAATAGTGTGGATGAGCGATACGAAATGATTTTGACAAATTCGTATTGTTACAATGTGCTACAGAGAATTTAACACATTTTTGAAAATCGACCATTTTTTCGGAGCTCATAGCTAGGCAAAGATTGGAGATAGATAAAAAGTGTGAAAGCTAAAATTGTAGAGAATTTTATCAGATTTCATTATGTATTACAACAAAATTTCGTACGACGTACCGTTTTCGAGAAGAAAGCCAAAAACCAAAAAACGGGACCTTCTTTGTGCTCCCCCCCTTCGGGCGTACCTCAGAGAGGCAAGGACTTTTAGTATGTTTATCTCCTAACTAGTCCAAACAAAGTTCCTAAGTCAAATGTTCTGCTTTCGACTTTTCCATCTAGATGCCCCTTATGAGCACTCATTGACTAAACTATGTGTTATAATAAATAGTATTGCGTTTCGATATTTTATATTTCGCGCGTATTTATTGCATATTTGTTTAATTAATATTTATTATTCAGCAAAAATTTGGAAAGAAAGAACTATTTAGAGTTGAATAAGTTGCAACAAATTCGATTACAAAAAATATTATTTGAACTAAATATAAGTTACATATTAGTCAATTGTATAGTTTGCAGCAATAGTTGCAATTCATTTGTTGTTAGATTTGACATTTATTTTGTTAAATACATATTTTTTTACGCCACAACAAACAGTTTTTTTAGAACACATATTATTGTGCATATATTATGTATTCATATTAACCATTTGTAGAGCTTATATATCTGTCTGATGGTATTAGATATTGCTTTTTAACAAAGTCACCTCGAATAGCACGACGCAGCATTCGTTAAGCTTCATAAGCGGAACGTTTTATTTTGCTGTAATCCGAATCATTATACGATAAACTGTCCAATGACAATGGGCTTACATTTTATAAAGTACCCACATATTATTTACCTTCCGTCTGTCAACCTGATGTTTTTTTAAATTTCATTTACAATTTAAATCATTTTTGTCTTTAGAATTTATCAATAAGGCATTTTACACTATAAGAAATTAATTAAGAAATTATGAAAGCACGAATTACGATCGTCTGTCCTCTGAGAAACTCAAACATAATGGTTTTTATTAATACAATTTAAGACTCTTTTTACCATTCCAACCCACAAGTGGGGAATGGTACTAGTTTAGGTCGAAATTCAAAATTGTACAATATTTTTTCGTTTTGAGATTTCCGAATCCAAAAAAACATATTTTGGAAAAACTACTGTTTGTTAGTCTGTTTGTCTGTGAGCACGATACAGGTCAAACGGATGAACGGATTGAAACCAAATTTTAGGATGATGTTTGATATGCAAATATGAAGAGCTCTATTATTTTTGGGGAAAATTGGAGCATCCGCGAAGAGATATATGCTATAACGGTCTTTTTTAGATACTCGTAATAACGGTATACTTTTTATAACGGCGTAGTATACTATTTATTTTTTCAATATTTTGTTTAAAATGTTTTTGACGTGATAACGTCTTATAAATTGATGAAACACCGGCTGCACGCACGAAAAAGTGTCACGTTCCGCCTGAGCCTGAGCGTGCAAGCGAGAGCGCGGTATAAGCGATAGAGAGGCACGATCGGCCCAAGCGTCGGCTTGTACGCATTTCTCTCTCTTCTCGCGTGACGTCAGAGAGAGTTCATCAATGTTTCTTTATGACGTTATCACGTAAAACTATCGTCCGTAAACCGACTTTACAGACAACCAATTTTTTTCTAACTTTTAAAGTTTCGAAAAAACTTTGAATATAAATTAGCTGATCTGTTGTTTTGTAGATCTGTCAGAAATAAACTAGTTCAGCATGCTTTGATTAATTTTTACATAACGTGGAACATATTATGTAGGTAACCATGGCAACGAATAGCAAATATCATATTGAATACTAGCCATTACCCGCGTCACCATACGCGATATCTTTAGTATACAATAGTCAGAGTGCCCGTCGACAAAAATTTTACTGTCTGACACCTCGAATATGTCGAACATATTCGAGGTGTCAGACATTTTAAATGGTTCATGTTATTTGTCAGAGAACATTATTATAGTGTTTTGGTTGTAGTTTTTAAGCTATCCAATTAAAAAAACAAACAGTATCTATAAATTTTTACATGTCGTCAAAACGACATCTTTCGGAAAATTTAGAGGGAAAACGCCCCAAAATCAAGAAATGTCATAGAGGAAATAGGTGTCAGACTAGGCCTATAAATGAAGCCATATACAAAGTTTGGGGAGAGTATGTGTCAGTAAAATTTTTGCCGACGGGCACTGACTACAATAGGATGCTCCCAAAATCTCCTATGTTTTTTTTATTGTTTCTGCAAAATAAATGCCAATAAATGAGCACAGTCGCAACGTCTACATCGTCCATCGTTTTACAGCAAACTGAACACAAAACCGCTTGCTTTAACCCAGAGGTCCCCAAACTTTTTTGTCTCGTAGACCACTTGCCATGTTTTTCGGTCTTGTGTAGACCCCCTGCTTATCTGAGATTGATTTTTTGCAAATTCATTAATTTCAAATGTATTTTCTGACAACCGGTATAGTGCTACTCACTTTGAACGATTTAAATTTATAACGGTAGTGAAATGTAGTGTGAAATGTTTAGTTTTATACATTTATTAATTAAATTCAAATTAATCGAATCAAATTAAAATTTATTGTCTGTTACATAAAATAACTAAACAAAAAATAAATTCTTTTAGTGTGAGGGATGAACCTGATGCTTTAATAATAAATTTTCAACATTTGGCATCAATTTAGTTATATTTAATCTTAAATCTCTTCGGTTAACGATGTTCAGTTTGTTTCTTTTCTTTTCATTTGATTGATACGCACACACACAAAAGAATAACGCATTTTCCATAGTGTAATATAATGGACGGCCCTGTGTATATCTATTATACAAGGGACACGAAATTATATAACCAACTGTAAATTGTAAGTTGAGTTCAATATTAAATGCACAATAAAATAGTTAGTCAAACCAGCAACACGTTGTCCATTTGCTTTACATTACACATAGAAGGTATATTTTATTCAAAAACAAGTGTCGCAGTATGCGAATTTTTATATATTTAAAGAATTTTTGATTATATACCTATAAGTGCATTTGATTGCATAAACACACTTAGTATATATGGTTAAACCATTATTGAAAAAAGGTGATCCCTCATGCATTGACAATTATAGACCGATAGCTCTTCTTAACAATATGTCTAAAGTGTTCGAAAAAATTATTTTAAATCGTTGAATCATTTTCTCGATGCTCACGGTGTGCCATGTGTAGAACAACATGGATTTCGTTCTGGAAATTCTACTAGTGCTGCAATTTTCAAACTTATAACTAGTGTCAGTGAAGCCTGGAGCAAAAGGAGTTTAAGTGCGGCAGCTCTTTTCGATCTATCCAAGGCATTTGACAGTGTTCACCATGACTTACTTTTACTGAAACTGTACGAAATTGGCATAAGAGGAACGGCTCTCGATCTTATCAAGTCCTATCTCACTGGCCGTACACAACTCGTTAAATTACATACAACGAATAATGGCTTCACATCAACTGTTCATGTGATTTAATAAATCTGCGAGGAGTCCCACAAGGATCGATACTGTTATTTCTTATTTACATCAACGATTTTCCGAAATGCAATATAATATTGATTGCTGATGATGTGGAAGCCATTTATGACAGCGAAAGCAAAGTGGACCTTTTACATAATATTGCCAGTTCTGTTTCTACAATTAAAAACTGGTTCAATGAAAATAGTCTTAAACTTAACTTGACCAAATCTAAATTTATTAAATTTGGTGAATATGGCGATAGTGATACAAGTTTGACTCTTCCTGAAAACGGTAATATCCAAATAGAAGACTCAGTTAAATTTCTGACGTGGAAATATCATATCGAGCAGCTCAGTAATAAAATCAGTAAATATAGTTATTTTTTGAGAGATTTAAGCAACTTCGTTCCACGATCTGTGTTACTAAATGTTTACCATGCTTCTTACGTAGTATCAAACTTTCGCTACGGAATTATCTTTTGGGGTAACTCTCCGTATGTTCATGAACTTTTTCTTATTCAGAAGCGCTGTGTGAGAGCTGTAGGAAATATTGGACTTAGAGAATCATGTAGGCCATTGTTCAAGAGCATGAAAATACTTACAATTTATGATATTTTCATTTATGAATGCTCTATCTTCTGCAAAACATATCCGCAGCTTTTTATGAACAATTTACGCCATCATGAATACAGTACCAGAATTAAAAACAACTATATAACAACTTTTCTCACCATCAACAAAGGCTCCATGAACATTATTATAAAAATATTTAATTATTTACCCATCTCAATAAAAAATCTAAGTCTACGGAGGTTCAAAAATGAGCTCAATGCTGTGTTGCTATGTCATAATTTTTATAGTACCTACTGACGAATTTTTCTTGTGTAAATTAACCAAGAGAACTTAATTTGTATTTTTGTATGTATCATACCTTTATGTAAAATAACGTCTTGTACACTACGCATGTAGTATTACGGAAATAAAGAAATTATTATTGTTATTATAAGGCAGTGCAAAAACGTCACACTTGGTCGAAATTCATAAAACACGCTTAAGAAGTTTCATTTCAAAAACACTATTATCTTATTTTATTTATGCGATATGTTATAATTTATTTGTATACTAGCCGTCCTATTTCTCTCAACATTGTTAAGAAATATACCTCAATGACTCGAATTTTCCTTTGTGATAACTTAAACTAAATGCAGCGTTGCCCCATCGAATTTTGAATTTTCTCCAGATTAAAGCAGATTAAAGTAAAATTCACTTCTAATAGTCATTTGTCCGATGGTGAA
Source organism: Xanthostigma xanthostigma (assembly GCA_963575645.1). Classification (NCBI taxonomy): domain Eukaryota; kingdom Metazoa; phylum Arthropoda; class Insecta; order Raphidioptera; family Raphidiidae; genus Xanthostigma; species Xanthostigma xanthostigma. Next base: position 48,230,412 of record OY754464.1, read on the forward strand.
AACACGCAATCATTAGGTACTGTAAGAGCAAATATGAGTTGATATTTTTTAATTAATAATGTTTTCAACTCAATGTGTACACAAAAGAACATAAAAGCATAGCTTAGGCCATCTAAGCTATGTATTTTTTGAATTCGGTATCTAAGAAAAAGTGCGCGCATCGAAAAATTATATTTTCAACTTCGGTTGCAACTAAACTTCTAAATTTTTTAAGATATCGATTTACCACAAAAGGCTTGATTTAGAGAGTTTTTGGTTTATAAAAAAATATAATTTCAATTCAAAAATCCATAAAAACATCGTATACGTAATTTTGTTTGAATTTTAATCTTCTTTCAGATTGATAATAATGAACTGTTTTTGTCCTTAAACTAACAGTTCTGTAGTTATTTCCAAATAACTGTGACCCTACAGATTTGTGCACTCCTCCTCCTCCCCCCACTGGGAAAAATTGAAGCCGTAGGTACGTTATTCAATTATTAAGCGACGACTTTAAGCCAAAAAATGTAATTTCAAACAGAATATTCTGTTGACTGAACTAATTTATTGTTGAACTCAATATGTGAAAATACTAAAAAAATTAAAAATGTAAAAAATACTGAAATATTACTTAAAACTACTTACTGAAAATATGTTATTCCTTCTTTTTCCTTTCGAATCAAACAAATTTCTGAACCCTCCAGTCGTTTAGGAGGAGATAGCCGCGCAAAAAAAACGTCTTGGCTATTAATATATGCATATAGATTGAGGATTTCAAGTCTTTGATAGACTTGTATGCGATTTGTGACAGGAAATTTAGCCACTCCCTGCCGTATAGCATTGAGAATTGAGATGTTTTTGTTGATTATAGACGTCTCCCTATTTCAAACAGAGATTTGTGAGGTGTCGTTCGCAGGAAGGAAGACAGACTAATTGAATACGCTGCGTAGCCGCCTGTTATTCTTACACATTACGCGAATAGTGTTGCGAATGAGGAATTATATTATATACAATAAATGACATGTATGTACTATATGTACTTATACATGGCATTAACACGCATAAATACAACGCAGGTTTCCTCTATATAGTGCCTATTTAGCGATGTATACATATACATAATTAATTACAGTGGGATCGCAATAATCCGGCTGTGCTTTGCATACTCTTGTCCAATAATCGATGTTGCGCGATTATAGAGTTGTGTGGTTAAACCTTTTGTAGTTGGTCTATACTCTATAGTCTATACTCTATAGTATAGGCCTATAGAGTGTCTATACTCTATACTTTCTACTAGTACAGTAGAGTATTAAGTAATCGGACTCATACGTAGAGTAGCGCGTAGGTACGTTTAGAGAAGATAGCAGCAAGTTGGAGAATCTGCGTCGTAAGAAGTGTGGAAAAAGTGATCAGTAGCGGCGTGATTTGGATTTTCAGGGGCAAGCATAGGACCACCCCTTATTAGAAAAGGGCCAGTTGATCCGAAACTCGTTTGTGCCCAGAAATGACGCTATTATCTTCTCTAAACGATTTTACTTTACAACACTGAAAAAATATAAAAAGAAGACATTTACATTTTATTTTTTTGGTTGCATATGTTTTTTAAATGTTTGAATTTTTTCATAGACGTGATTAAAATAACTCGTGCCTACACAGTTATTGTGAAAATAATAAACCAAGTCATAAATATTTATTAGTTTAAACATCTGCTGCCTACTTTCAAAACAAAAACAGAAACTTTCCACCTTTCCCGCCCGTGGCAGGCTGGTACCTGCGTCAGCGTTTTCGACGCCAAATTCAAAAAAACTCACATCTACATAAGGCCCCGATTACCGCGACACCAGTGTATATAAATGGTCCATTAATGTCACTAATGGGATCAGAGGGGGGTGAGGGGGGAGAACATTTAAACGTCAGACATCTTGTATGTAGATTTTGGTTTGGCCAACGAAATAACTAAAAACAGCACATTTCTCATATATATCACTACTGTATTTATTATAGTCTAGTTAGCATATACCTACTTATCTTCGAAATCGCGGGTAGTGGCTAGTCTATCTATATAGTATTATTAGGCAAGCATTTTTTTTTCTCCTAAACTATTGGACCGATCTCGACGATTGATGTGTCGTTTGAAAGGGCTCGACTTACAGATGTACAATAAGGTGTCAGAATTGCAATGAATGGATTTTAAGGATTGAAAATCGATTATCAAAAAATAAATTTTTACGTTATAAAATACGTCATGATATATTATGAGCAGGCTTTGGAAAAACAATTTGCGTGTATATGTTAAAAAGGACAAACAAACAAGAAAGTTCAATTGAAAAAATATACAATATGGCCGCTCTATGCGAAGCGTTTGTTTTGACAGAATACCTACGAGGAAGAAATTTGTCGTTAGGGTGAGAATAATCCTTCAAAACGTAATTATATTGAAGGGAAAAAATCGTGAGTGTGACACAATAATTGCTGCAAGCTGTAGTGATACGGTTTACTTTGTTGTATTCTGCATGTAAATGTCTTTGGAAGAGAAACCGTATAAAATCAAAGCTGTTATATCAGCAGACAGCTTTCATTTTTACACGCTTTATATTAACTTTACTTGTAAGTTTGTATGTATGTATGTATGTTTGTTTGTAACATTCGTTTGGACTAAGCAAGTGGTTTATTACTGTTAGTATGTTATGTCACTACTGTAAGAGCAATCGTTGACCGAGCGGTCTAAGGCACGGGTCTTCGCTGACGTCAACTCTCGGAATCACGGGTCGTGGGTTCTAATCCCGTCCACGCCGGAAAAAAAATTGTTTTTTTTTGGCAAATTTTTAACAATAAATCGAACTAAAAAGTGGAAAATAAATAGTTTAAAAAAATATACTTTAAAAAAACTAAAAAACACGTTTTATATCAAACTAAAAAGTAAAAAATAAATATAGTTTAAAAAAAAACTACAAAACACGCTTTATATCGAACTAAAAAATAAAAAATATTTTTTCAAAAATAAGCTAAAAACAATAATGAATAAAAAATACAAGTATTATTGTGAAAAAAAGCGTGGGGCGCTTTGTTCCACATTTTCGTACATCGAGCGCCCCACGATTTTTTCACAGTAATACTTGTATTTTTTATTCATTACTTATTGTTTTTAGCTTATTTAAAAAAAAAACATTTTTTACTTTTTAGTTCGATATAAAGCGTGTTTTTTAGTTTTTTAAATACTATATTTATTCAATTTAATAATTTGATATGGACATTTCTACATGAGGTACTGCACAATACATATCGTGCTTCTTCTTCGATTTTTAAATGTGTTACTTCCATACTCGTAAACAATAAATATTTAACGAAAGTAGTAGCGAGCAATGCTTTGCTATATGAGACGTTCACTGAAATGTTGAATAGATGACGCTTGGTCGAATTAAAATCACAATGGGTTAAAAAGTATAAATATTTAATATTTTAGCTCTATATAGTTTGTAGTTAACGCGGTTGTAGTCTGTAAAGTTGTTACATGTCTAGAGAAACTATACCTACCTGCAGGAACTCCCACTTAAACGCGCCGTACAATGACACGCTTTTACAGGTGACATTAATACTCAGATATTAACTCCTAACATCTAATTTATAGCTGTGGTAATTGATAATCAAAATACACTCAATGCCGTAGACGCATTTTATTACATAGGAAAACGTTTATGGCTTTACAACGAGAACATCTGTTCATTTACGAGTTCCGAGTTTGTAATTTATAGAATTAGCGCTTTGTCAAAACTGGCTCAACGGGTAGCTTTGTTTCGTATACGTTATTTTCAATTTTCTTTCCGAATTTTAAATAAACATTGTATTATTTATGATCATTGACGTCGGCTGGATTGTTTCAAAAAGGGGTGCTAAATGTTTGTTTTAAAGCGGAATTTGTAGAAAAAAGTATTCTAAATGTGTACATGAATATTGTATGCACATTTAACAAAATATCGTTTCGCTTAATATATTATTTTTTTAGGATGGATTTAAAATTCAACAATTTTTTTTATGGAGAAATATTCGAGGTTAGGTCACAATAGGCATGATGACAGTATAAAACCAGTGAGAGTATGCGCAAGTAATTCAAGAATTACAAGGCGCGAAATTTTACATAATATCCCCGGCGTTATGTTTGGAAATCGGTGTATATTTTAAACGAAATTTTGAGCTTAAAACCTAATATTTAATTAACTTAATCTAAGATAAAAATAACAATTGAAAATACTGAACACAGAAAGGAAAAAAATCTTTCTAATAATTTAAGTTCATAATGATAAAAGTGTTAGTTGTAAACCCTATGATCATTTATTAGTCACAACCAATTTTTTTATAATTATGACCCTAAATTATATGTCCTTTTTGGTACATTTCTATAAAAGCTTTCTTTTTATTAGTATTTTATTTTTAGTTTGGTTTATTCTATTCATATCCATGTTATTGAATGACTGTATTTGGATTGACAAAACAGTTATTATTTAAACAATTCTTTAATATCATCGTACGACGTTTCGTCTCTCTCGAGACTTCTTCAGGTACTGTAACAAGAATACAAAAAACAATAGATAAATATTATAAAATACTTCAATCGTCCATGTTGACTGAATCAAAGAGAATATAAAACTTGAAGTAAGTAATCACCGTGTCGCTTAAATTTTTGTTGCGATCATTCAATTCTTGCATCATTTAATTAGTTGATTTGTTGCTTATTCGTTTTTTTGTCATATTTTAAACACTTATGTCATAGGCTGTTTTTGAGGTTAGTTAACTTGCAACTAAAAAAAGCCATACTATTTTTACTACTAAGTTGGTACCTACATTTAAGAAAATACTTAATATAGATCATATCATTAAATAAATTTACGTACGTTCCTACGAAATACCTCTGCACGACAGTTCTACACCCATAAATACAACATCTAATGTCAGCTGTCACTGAGACATGACGTCATAAATGTTTTCGCGATTACTTCAAAATAGAAAGATAAAAATGTAATAATCTGCGTTAAAATTCAATTTATAGCTGAATATTATTTTTTTTCGGAAATAGTAGACGTGTAACAACATTATAGAACTGGATTCAAAATCTGTCATCATTGCCTATTTATAAGGCCATTGTCAAATCAGTATTTCTGGCAACGCTTTCTGCAGCTCAGGATACATTTTTGTATTAACTTATTTGTCTCGTTTAAAGCATATTTTTTTTAATGTTTGATTAACACTGGACGTTAATTTTATATCATTATAATACGTTTATTCATTTCATTTAATGCCAGTTTTTACAACCTTATACAGTATATTTATTTTCACTATCACTAAACATATGACATTTTGGACAGCTACGTAATATATCAATAGTATTACTCATAATAAGGAGGAACCGATTTATAATTATGTTTACTATTCAATAGGTGATACACTTTAAAATGTAGACTATAATAACTGTCCGGTCCGGCTTCGTCCGGATGGAAGTTAGAATGTACTTACCATACTTACCATTGAATGCGATTTTTCCATTCGATAGCTAATTTATTGGGGAAAACTTAGGTCTACTACAGACTCAGCTTCACCCGAGCAGGGATAGGATTGAATCCGAGTTGGAGAGTAAAGGAGAAATGTTTTAATAAATAATAAATCCGAGTGCATCAGCGAAGTGAGTTGATAATGTATTAATGCGAGCGAGCGAAAAAAAAACTATATATTAAATTTGCACACGGGAAAAGCCGTGTCGGGCCGCTAGTAAATACGCCACTGGTTAAAGGCATGAATAATTGTCCCAATGTTGATTTTTTTTGTTTATAAATGCTTTTTTTATTAAATATTTCATGTTCAACAGGACCTACATATTTTTATGCATGGACTAAGTTAATGTTTGAAAACTCATTACACCCCCTACTGTTTCTCATATTTTGGTTGGTAGGCTATTGGTTTAAATCACTGATCTTTGATTAATGGATAGGAAGTAACGGCCATCGTATGAAATCAACGTGTAATTTTAATATATTATATTTGATGGGTGGATTTTTGGCAAACTGCTTGATATTTTTCAAACCGTATAGAAATATTAGCCGAATTATAAATTTTAATGCTTTACAAAGTTGGTAACTGTTTCATAAAACGGCGTTTTTTGGAAGTGAAACTTCTTATGCGTCCCTTTGCCGATAGTGGGGGCGGGGCTCAATATAAACAGCAACATTTTATTATTTACTGTCAAAATAGTAGTTTATGTATCTAGATTAGGGGCGGGCAAATCTTTAGATCGCCGGGCCACATAGCTGATGAAAATTTGACCGCGGGCCACACATAGCTGATGAAAATTTGACCGCGGGCCGCATAGTTGATGAAAATTTGACCGCGGGCCAAAAAATTGCAGAGCAAAAATAAAGATCCTCACATTCTATTTCCGTATTTGGAGAGCAAAAAAAAGGTCCTCACATTCTATTTCCGCCTTTGGAGAGCAAAAAAAAAAGCTCCTTCGTCTGATCTGGCCCTTGCTATGGCTTTAATATTTTTCTAAAATTTATGAAATTTTCGCGGGCCAGACAAAATTGTGCTGCGGGCCGCCATTTGCCCAGGCCTGATCTAGATTGTAATGGATAATTTTATGTACGATATACGTCATTATGTTAAAACGAGCAACGAGTAACTTTTAACAGTTAAACGAGTCATAAAAGCATTATAAATGTGTAACATACTCTATTTTATTGCACGTATATATAAAATATATTGATATAAAATTGCTGATTTTCACTTTATAATATCATATTGGAATCTATTTGGATTGTTTACGAAGACGACGCCTACTTTGCTGTCTCTAATTCGCTTACATGTATCTAAAATTATTACTACTGGTTTGATAGAATCGCATTTTTTACTTTACGCACTAGTGCGAAATGGGTTATTTTACTGCCACTCTGCCACTATACTGGCATTAAAAGAAGCTATTTTGTAGGGGATCGAGCAAAAATAAATATTAAATAAATGTACAATGGGAAATAAAATAAATTGAATCACAAATGTATAGGTGTACATAAGTTTATATTATTCAACGTAACAAGGTTGACTTCGATTCTGTGTGCCTTTTTTTGTAAATTAATGTTCAACCAGATTGTCATCACATTTGCAATGTAGCTGATCACGTTTAGTTGTTTTATAAAGTGGTGGAATTGTGAGTCTCTATGAACAATCATAAGGCAAAACAGATTCCATGGCAACTGGCGTCTCAAGTGATAGGAATCGCAACTAATTGAACTATCCAGCAGTTCATTTTAAACCATTATTGTGGTACGCGAAATGTTCATTCAATTCGGCGATTATTGATTCAGCCTCTATGTAAAGTAGCTGAACGTTTGTTCCACCAGCATTTTATGATATGTCTAATCGCTTTGTTGATCTACTAAATTTACGTTCAGACTGCATTACTTCTGTGATAACAGTTATTCAAAATAGTTTCGGTATTTTCAACTTATCAGTCATAATAACTATAGCGTTATTACTTAACATCTTTGAGACATATAGATAAGTGTATATATTAGCTGTAATGCTGATTCAGATTTCTCGCTAAAAGTGTCGCGTTTCTTTCAATATGTCTTTACTCACGTCCTACTGCTTCTAAGAGATTTCAGACGTTGATCCGGGTTAGTCATCTATCCATTAATTGGAGATCATTGGTCTAGACTGTTATTGACTAATATCATTTTCCTTTCTCAATCAGATCTCGTGTCCTAAACAGACTTGGTGCTTCCCGGTTGTAAGAGTTTAACCCGCTCGTAAAGCAAGAATAACTTTATATGACTTTGAAAGCGATTTATATTAAATTCACACTGTGGTGTTATGTCTAAGAAACTTTATTTGCTCTTTGTGATAACAATATATGATGTGACTTAAAAGAGAAAAAACTGCATTTTTTTAAAAAAGGTCGCTACGCACGAGGCTGGTTTTGTTGCTGGAATCGCTGCCTGATTTCGCTGCTAAGTGTCAAGCGTGCTTTGGTGCCAAATGTTGTAATGGTTTGTATATTGGCTTCACATGATGTGTGTTTTGAAGTTAAATTAGATGGTTTTGATACGCGCGCTCTGACGGTTCAAATATTAACAAATAATGGACGTTTATTATCTTTGCCATAGAGGTGGTAAAATGGTCTCTGAACAGAACTATGGAGGGTGGAGATAAGGAGAGCCATCTCCTTGTATCCTTCAATGATGTATCCCTCAATTAGCATTAAATTAAGATGGCACTACTATTCCAAAAAGACTTAATGTTTGATGAAACCATCAAAAGTAGTTTTAGCAGGAAAATATTAAACAAAGAAAGATAATATATATTATATATCCGTCTTCTGAATGCGCCGTTTTAAAAATGTTAAAGACATAACGTAAGAAATAAAGCAATTTTGAAAATTATACAAGTTAAAATTGTTGCATATAACATATGTTGATTATTGTACGAGTACTTTGTAAAAAAATTATTTGTAACAAAAACTTGTAAATAGAAACACAATTTTAAAACTAGTAATCTTTTTTCAAAGGTTCGATACTTGTAAATTAAAATTTAGTTTAAAATATTGAAATAAATAATTATAATAAAAATATTTGATAAACTAATCATTTAGTGATTTCTAATTCAGTTTAATAATTATATTTTTTTTACGTTTTACGTGGTTTCATGATTGATTTGCGAGTTATATTGACTAATATTTTTAAACTATTTATGACCTGATTTCTGTCTTTGGCCAGTAAACCATGTTTCACTTTGTCTACTACGGCTAAGTCCATATTAAATCCACTGGCGCCACTCTGGTCAGTTAACTCTATTTAATGATTTCAGGTGAAAACATTTTTAGTACTACACCCATAAGAGATTGTCCTATTTATTTTCACCCTCCATAAAACAAAACACACAATATGACGCCATGTTTGTTTATGTTTATATCGGTTACATGACAAGATACGGTTTTCTGGTTGGTTCATGCTAAAAGCTAGCAGAGAATCAAGCTGCAGTTCTAAATTTGAAATCCACTTTGTGATAACCCAGCGAAGTGCGCGGTAGCGTCATTTTCATCGTCGCAGCCAGGCGTCAGCTCGGCAACCAACAAAAGTCTCAGCAGCGAATCCAGTCTCGTGTGGCGTGTGCAGCGGAATAAGTTTTGGCTAAAAATGCAATATCTCATAGGACGTAGATGAAATTAAAGTTAGAAAAATGAAAAAAAATATTGATATGAAGAATGATAGGTGAATTTTTGATTTATTCTCCCAACTTACGTATAAAATCACGTGTTTGTGTAAAAAAATTTAGTTAGTTAATTTGACGAAACGACATAAAACAACCACCAATGTTGTTAACAGAAACTTTGGAAATATCATTATTACTTCAAAAATAACATAAATAATTATTTTTGTAGGTGGCTGGAATTTTTTTTATAACATATCAACTGTTTTCATAAAAATGTCGAAAAAAACAGCATTTAGCTACCGGGGTAGATTGAAAACTTTTAAATTGTTTCTCATATCTTCGTAACAGTAACGAAAAGTTAGGAAAAGTATTTGTTCATGCATATTTTAGATCGTAGCTGGCGGATATTTGTGTGTATAGTACTACAAACAAAACAATAAGTAAATGTTACAGTAAATACAATTATACAGTGATCCATTTCACGCTAGTGCCGTAATGAAAAGAAATGTACGCGATCTAACCAATTTAACAGTAATTATCTATCAGCTACCCTTAGAAATATATGTAAAACAACAACAGTCACAAATTGTAAGTTTTAATAAATAACTACTAATAGAAGAAGAGTTGTTTATATCACAATCAAAGTGTCAAAAATGTTACGCATCGTGTGACAGTTAAAACTCGCTGGTACTCGTTTTTAAACATAATGGGCGTGTTTGGCCGAAGTAAGTACTTACTAAACTTAGTAAGCCAGTTAGCATAAAAAAATTAAAATCTTACAAGCTGACTATAGCGCTTTTCGGCCAGGACAGACTTACTGGCTTAACATAACATAAAACACCGGTTTACGTTATATCCCGTCATAACCTCATAGACTGAATATAACTGACAGTATTAAATTTATCAATATAATTTAATTCATGTACCTAAATAGTTGAAAATGGATAATTTTATAAGAAATATTTTATTGAAAGAAATATTAACAATAAGAAAAATGGCGTCTTATATTAAGCCATGCTTACTACGTTAGCACTTATTTTGTGTCCCGGCCGAAAATTTTGTAAGTATAGTGAGTGACTTAGTAAATTTAGTAAGTACTTACTTCGGCCAAACACGCCCAATGTAAAACTGCGTCTAGTTCGCAAGTTCAAAAACGATTTAAGGCTTGAAATAGCTCGTACGAAAAGGACTGATGGCTCATTGGATTCGGAATTACGTCTAGAAAAACGTATTAAAATATTTTATTAGCACGTAAAAAATTGCAAAAGTTATAAACAAATTAAGATAAAAGAAAAAATGCATTTAGTTTTTCGCTAATATCTCGAAAACTATAAGCGATAGCCAAATTCGGAAAAAACGATTCTTAAAGAGGAGGAAATTTCCAAAAAAAATCCCATCTCCCGGGACTCTATATTAATTATTTTTAGTTTAACGTTTAAAATAGGGTTCCGCGCGGATGTTGTAGCCCGAGCGCACCGCCCAGTTGAGACAGTACAACACAAAATAATTTTTTTTATAGTATTAAATAACAATATAAAAATTTGCATACATTGTGGTGTCATCTTAACACTTGAAAGAATAAAGTTCCGTTGAAAAATGTTTTTAAATTTATTTTTAAAAAAGTGACGCTATCATTAACTATTTTTTCTCGAAAATTCACTAACAAAAATGTTTAAATATTTTTGAAGTAAAAACTCTTTAGGCACGCTTGACTTGGGGAGTAAGCTGGTAAATGCCTGAGTAAAGCATTTACGGAAGTGCGTCATCGGACGAGGCGAACGGTGCGTGATCGTCCGAGACGAACGGTAGTTGAGAGGGAGATATAAGTTAGAGAAGATAGAAAGAGAGAGTTACGTTTCGTGTATTACTGTAGGGGCAAGAAAGAGAGGTGCGCTTTAATTTATTATCATTCGGAAAATAATAGATTCTATTTTGACGCTTGAAATTAATAAACAAAAATACTGTCTGAAGACACAAGTAATTCAAGAATTACAAGGCGCGTTTTACAAAATATACTCCGGCGTTATGTTTGAAAATTGGCGTACCTATATTTTTAACGACACTGAGCTTAATAATATAATTTAATTAACTTAATCTAAGAAAAAAACAGTTGAAAATATTGAAACACAGAGAGGAAAAAATAATTTTAATAATTTATTAATAATTTAGGTTCATAAATATAAACTCTATGATCGTTTAATAGTCAAAACCAACTTTTTTATAATTATTACCCTAAATTATTAAAACAATTATATTTCCTTTTTGGTACATTTCAATAAAAACTTTCATTTTATTAGTATTTTATTTTTCTTGTTTCTAGACTTTCAAAATATTAACTATTATGGCATTAATTTGTAAAAATTATTTGATTATTTTATTCAAGATGGTTGTGAAGGAAAATGTATTCCCTAATCTTAGGGCATCCGTCATAATGGATATATGTGTTACCGGCCAAACCCGATTTCAGGACAAACTAGTTTGGCCTAGGCCAAACTAGTTCTACAAACCAGTTTGGCCTAGGCCAAACTAGTTTGTCCTAGTATGAATAGTAGGTCAAACTAGTTTGTCCTGAAATCGGGTTTGGCCGGTAACATATGCATTGTCACCAGACTTATATACATGTGTGTGAAATTTCAAAGTTTTAGCAATTAGATCTAGTCGAAAAAATTGCAGCAAATTTGACAATGGGACTTTTCCAACCAATAAATAATAATATTGACATTTGACATATAATAACAAAGAAAATAAAATTTCCGTTAACGCGTGCAGTAACGCGAGTAACGGTTACCACTAAACATTATAAAATTTGCTATTAGTTTTCATGGTTTTCTATATGTTATCACGTTATGATGTTAAAATTAAACGAAGCATGCTTGTCAAATACCTAACTACCATCTACAGAACAAACGAACATTAGATTTTTTTATTTTCAAAATATTTCTGAAACTACAAATTTAGAAAAACACATTTTTTTCATGACTATCTTGTAAAAATATACAGGCTAATAAACCGTTATGACATGTATATCACAATTATATAAAAAACAACATTAAATGGTAGGTATATCTTTCTCCGAATATATCTCTGTTGCGCATGCGCCGAATTTCCCTAAAATAAAATACAAAACTTTCTTGTAAGACAGATAGAATAATAAGCCGTTATGAAAATAATTTATTAACAAAGGCTCACTACAGATTGGACGAGTTTTTATAATTAATTGTTTTGTGTTGACGCTATTTATGTACATTTGTACCAACAAAATAAAGATCTTTATCTATCTATCTAATACCATTATTATATAAAAAACGATATTATATATCTCCTGCGCATGCACCGTCTTTGTCCAGAAAACATTTTACAAAACTTTCTTGTAAAATGAAATGATAAACCATTATGAAGAGTATACCATTATTATATAAAAAAACGTTATAGCACATAATATCTCTTTTGCGCATGCGCCGATTTTTCCGAAAAATAAATTACAAAACTTTGTTGTAAAACATATAGAATAATAAACCGTTATGAAAAGTATACTATTATTATATAAAAAAACATCATAGCATATATCTTTTGCGCATGCGCCGGTTATCCTCAAAAAAATTTATAAAAATTTCTAGTAAAAACAGATAGAATAATAAACTGTTTTAAAAACTATATTATTATTATATAAAACAACATTATAAGAGATATAATCTTTTACGCATGCGCCGATGTTCCCCAAAAACAATAGCCCACTTCATATCTGCATATCAAACATCCTCCCAAAATTTGGTTTCAATCCGCTCATCCGTGGTGTCGAAATGGTAAGAAATGTCAAAAATGACGTTTGTACAGACTGTCAAAGTATTAAGTTCTAATAATTAGTTATTCAAATTGTTAACTCAGAAGGCGTTGCATTTCACAAATATTCCAAATGGCATCCGTTTTTGAATAAATGCTATCTTTTAGTTTTATTATTGTAATAAATAAAATTATCGACCAATTTTATTTTAAGGCAGAACATACGCAATCTTTAAATTGCCATGTTAAACCGTGCAACAGAGAGAGATAACCGAAAGATGTTTTCCATCGGTTATATCAAATTGAATTTATTTCTATATAAATCTGTATAAAAAACTGATTTGGCAAATTCTGTAGTACGAAATTTATGTAAAATTTTCGCCTCTTTCGTTTAAGACAGGTTTCGAACCGATCCGATTTAAATTGAGCGAGTTATAAGCGAATAACTCCGTTTTTCCAAAATTGCTCTCCTCTAGAGCCAAAATTCAAAAATCGGGCGACGTTAGGATCTAAGTTACCCGAATCGATAAAAAAAAGTTTTTTAAAATCAGTTAAGGCGCTTTGGCTGTACGCGTGACAACAAAAAAGTGGGACGTACAGATTCACAGATTCACAGACGTACAGACAAAGCGAGTACATACAGGCTGTGTGCACGAAGTCTATTAGCGCCGCTAGTGGGTAATAGAGAATTATTGAACTAACTTTTTATGGAATTGGCAACATGTTTCTAAGGTGTAAGTCAACATTTTTAGTTGGCCATGATGTGTCAAAAAAAATGTAATAAGGAAAACTGATGTTAATTTGTTTACACAGACAGCGGAACGTCAAATTAGGGCGCCAATGGTCTTTATTTTACTTAAATCGCCATCAGCGCAACAGCCCGGAACACAACAAGCATTTCCAGATCGCTTAGTTTTCCTGTGTTTTCTTTGTAATTAAAAAACTTCATAAAATTATAATTATTTTCACTATTAATAAACATTGCTCACTGACATACGGAAAATTGGAGTTCGAAGTTTCCCCTAGTGCTCACCACAAACGCTCGCTTCGAAAAATTTGTAACTCCGCCTCCGTGCACATAGCCCATAGGCGTTTTAGATTACGCTATTCGCGCCTAAAAACAAACGACAATCAAAAAATGTACTGTGTTTGTCGTTTGAGCTGGTACTTTGCACTTTAATTGCATAATTTGGCATTAATGTGGATTTTGAATCGAAATTTGCTTTTTATATACATTGAAAGCTATAAAATTTTATAATATAGGCCCGACACTGTATAAATCGATATTAATTAAGATCTATTCAAAATATTAATTGCGCAGGAGGCGGCTATCTTCGTTGTGAGTGCGACAAAGACGGAGCATTTATCGAAATTCTTTTTTTTTTGGACAACTATTTGACGTTTAAAATGAAAACAATTGTTTTTGTATCAAAAATACATTTCGTCGAATTTTGCTGCATTTTGTAACGGGAAATAATATAGGTTAGTTAATAAATCCTTTTAAATGTATTATAAATTATGCTAATAAATATATTTTGCCTATTAATTAATCAAAAATTATGTTTTAAGCATTTCGTCTTTGTAGATATGTGCTACAGAGTGAGGTTATATTGTGTCGTTGAATCAGGATGTCTAATCAAAATATGGTGACAAATTATCAAATATTATTATATCATTATTATATTTAATTGGCAGGAAGAAGTTTTACTTCAGTCGTGTGATCTGAAGCACACTTGTTTTTTTTTTGTTTTTTTAATTATGAAAAAAATATTTTTTTAGTTAGAAACCTTCGTGGGCGCGAGTACAACAATTCACCGAAGTTCCATTGTAATGGGATGAACGGCATAGGAACACATAGGTCTCGAACAGACGAACGAACATTCATTTTTATATATTAGATAACAAATATGTCCAATATTTGAAGTTTGAATAATCCCGTCGCCCACTTGACTGAAATTTTTAACTTCCCGCTATAAAAATCAATAATTTTCAAAAAATTATTGTTTCCTACATCCCGATTTTCGAAAATCGAGTTTTCGTCAGATCTCGACGTTTTGAGGTCCTAGGAAGCTATTCTGACTATTTTGGCAATGATATCCGTAGGGCTGTGTGTGTGTGTTAGTGTGTTTTTTTTGGAATATTTTCTAAACCGATTAATTTTAAAATATATCAGCTCTTCTCCTCAATATATTTTATATATTTTTGAGCGCTTTGAACTCGAAAATAGCGGGAAGTTTCAGGAATGACCTGCAGGGTCAAACGTCTTTTCAATTTTTGACGTGATAACGTCTTATAAATTGATGAATCACCAATCTTATAAATTGATAAAACACCGGCTGCATGCACGAAAAAGTGTAACGTTCCTAAAATCCTAACGTTCCAAACGTTCGTAACGCGTAACGTTCCGCCTGACCCTGTGCGTGCTTTTTGCTAATTTCTCGCTCAATTTAAATCAGATCGGTTTGAAACCAGTCTTAAACGAAAGAGGAGAACATTTTACATAGATTTCGTATAACAGAATTTGCCTAAACAGTTTTTTTATACAAATTTATATAGAAAAATAGCTGTATAAATGCAATGTTGTCTAATGCATGGCGCGACGCGGTCGGTCGTCTTTGTTTGCCGTACATGGAAATTAGAAGATAACGTATGTCTTGTCTTAACATGAAAACGGCTGCATTTCTAATGTTTAATTCAATTTTTTGACATTAGTATTTTGTGAAATGCAACGCCTTCTAAGTTAAGTATTGGAATAACTAATTATTATTAGAACATAATACTTTGACAGTTGCAAACGTCACTTTTGACATTTCTTATCATTCCGACACCAAGGATAAGCGGATTGAAACCAAATTTTGGGAGGTTTAGGTTATGTATTACGGAATACGTTATCACGTAAAACTATCGTCCGTAAACCGACTTTACAGACAACCAATTTTTTTTTTTTATGATACATGATGTGTACACTTTTGGCTTGCCACTATTTCTGTATACTAGTGACTTACATAAAAAATCGGCGACCTCCTTTTTTCTATAAATATACCTATTGCAATTATTATAGTGAGCTTTAGACACGGCGCCGGCTTGATTTTAATATTATGTAAGTGTAAGCATAGTCTTTAAAATTCAGTCGTGATTTCCCAATGGTGCTTGTTTGTAGCCATACACAGTGAGTGTACGTGGATTTGATTAGTTTACAAACAAATGCTGTGAACCCACATAAGCTTCATTACTAATTCATATGGATTCCCGATATGTGTGCATATTATGTTGGTATCGTTGACCTAGAGAGTAGACTGCACTTTCATTAGCAAAAAACCATTAATATGTTTGGGTCAGAGCAACTGGTTGCGTTGGCCTGGTTTCTCTAGTCTTGTCCGATTTTGGAAAAAAATCATTATTTGCAGTAAACCTGCGAAAATAATTAAAAATTTGTTACGAGAACGCATTACAGAAGTGAAATTTCTATGTGGGCAAGTGGAAAAAAGAAAAGAAGCAAAGTGAAAAAGTGGAAAAAAGATAAGAAGTCCAATGGACACGTGGAAAAAAGTAAGAGTAAGAAGAAAATATTCATAATTAATTTTTATCATTTAACTCATAATTTCACGTTCAGATTAACTTGTACAGATGAAATATCTGAACGTGAAACTATATGAGTTAAATGATAAAAATTAATTATGAATATTTTCTCTTACTATTAAATTTTTTTCACTTGTTCATTAAACTTCTTATCTTTTTTTCACTTGTCCACTTTACTTCATATCTTTTTACCACTTGTCTACATAGAAGTTTCACTTCTGTAATGCGTTCTCGTAACACATTTTTATATTTTTTTTAAATAACGGGAGTCGGCTTGTCACAGGGAATACCGCAGCCTCTAGGGATTATTTTACTATCTCCCAATCTCTTATATCACTCGATCCAGTATCCTTGTTCCTTGCACTAGCTTGTGCAGTTCGTGGACTGGGTGATTGATATAATCTTCTGGACTCGTTCTACAATGTCCATAGATTACAATTCAAAGCCTCGCATTCACACAGAATATGATACGCTGTTTCCGTCTCCTTATTGCACTTACTGGGAAGTTAAAAATCGTTTAAACTTTTTTCAAAAATAAATCTTTTAAAAATTGCTGACCCGCCACCATATCTCGAATAATATGACACTGAAAAATCTGAAAAAGTCAAGAATATTGAAACTATCAGCTATACATAAGATCGTTTTTAGGATACATTACTTTGAAAAATCTCTGTGGTACGAAACCATTTTACACAAGTTCCGCTTGCACTTGATTGACCGCTTTTTTCACAGTTAAAATTAGCGTCAAGAGAGCACCCTAGAGCAACCAATTTTAGCCTAATGTTGAGTCTCCCGGTTGGATTTGAAAAATATTTGATCTAAAAAGAAATTTGATATAATAAACTTTTCACGATTACATACTTGGGCAGTCCATGTTCTATGCCAATGGATTGTATAAGTGTGTTCTGTTATATATTCTGCGCTTACAAGATAATATTTTACAAGTTTCTGCGCAAACAGACATTTCGCAATAGGCTTTGCTATAAATTATACACTGTGGGCAAAGCTTCGCCCTTCATCTGACATCAAAAATATTTTTAAAAAACTCTAAAGGAAAGTTTTTCAATTTTACCCGCAGTTTCGTTTGCGTTACTAACAGTAACTTTAGGTATCATGCTCCAGTGTAAAAATTGTTAACATTTTTGACAGTGATGTGTTTGTTATACAAAAGTGTAATTTACACTTACCTGTTTGATGTTTCAGGACTAAAAGTATAAAAATTATCAGTTTCCACTCTTGAACAGGGAAACGTAGTGTAGTGTAGATAACGTGATAGATGCCTAAATTTGACAATTGCAAATTGATAATTTTGGTAAATCCAACGTGTACTTTTCAATATAAATTTTATTGACTTATATAGACTACACTAACATACCAAACACACCTAATGTAGTGTTTCGGTAACGGATCATTTTGCGTTAAAATATTTATAACATAATATAGTTTCAAGGTTGTTTTGCTAGTTGTCAACGCTATGGTCAGGCAAAATTCATTATTCAAGAGGACAGAAATGGTCAAAAAACATTTGATAGCAGAAACGCTCTCTTTCGGGCAGTCTGAGCCCTCCTCTACAAATACGCTTGGTAGAGTAGGGGTTTAGCGCGTTGCGGTACGCCTCTGAGGCGCTTAAAAAACAGCAAAATTAAACGAAATGGCAGAAAATGACTAAAAAGCATTTGGGGGACCTCCTAGTTACAGAAAAAATATTTTCCGCCAATTTATCCCCTGCAGAGAAAAACAAGCTCGGTGAGTCAAACCGAGCTCAAACGGTTCGTCTTCTTGTAGAGAATCTCGAGTTTGCTGCCAAAATTGACCTTGCAAAAACGCGTCATGTTCGCGGAAAGTTTAACATGGTAGGTATTCAGGTAAAGCATTAATGACAAGTATATTAAATTGGCAGACTAGCAGTGACAACATTGGCAGATAATATTTTTTTACGAACTTTTTGGGTATTAATAGAAAGCCTAGTAAGAATTTCAGTCACCGCGCGATGACTTTTGCGAATTTTTGCCTGTGCAAATTTTGAAGAATCATCGAAAGGAGGTGAGGTCACTTGGAGCCATGAAAACTTTTTCTCTTATTCCGGGCCATCGAATCAACAATTCCGTCAAGTTTCAACTTCAAATTCAATTTTTTTTTTTTCTGTTTTTGAAAGGATTTTGAATGTCTGCAGTAAGTGAATTGGCAGAAAATATTTTTCCTGCAACTAGGAGGTTCCCTAGATGCTGTTCAGTCATTTTCTGCTATTTCATAGACGCCTTTTTAATTTTCCCGTAGTTTTAAGCGCCTCAGCGGCGTACCGTAATCCACTAGACCCCTACTCCACCAAGCTGATTTGTCAGACTACACTAAAGAGAGCGTTTTTGCCACCAAGTGTCCCTTGACCATTTCTGTCGTCATCGCTCTAACTAGACCTATTACTATCGTGAATAAACTTTATATTCGGAAGTTTTCCATTCGTTTTTTTTACTCCTAATGACAGTCTTAAAAATAATATATAAAATTACTGATCAAAGAATTTTTGAAATATCTTCAAATACAATAGTTATGCTAGTTCAAAATTTGGATAGGACAATTCTCCATGCTATCTCTTTCACAGTGTGGCTGTTGTCACGTGACACAAGTGTCATAATTATGGTAACTAATATTTAACTAATCATGAAGGCAACAGAGATAAATTCATGACCTTATTATAATACTTATATTAGTTACTATTAGAGTTGTGGATTTTCTGGAAAATTTTCTAAGCCACTAAACTAATAAAATATTGTAAAAATAAACTATCATTCATTAGAAGTTACAAGTAAACAAAACGAGTATTTTCATCAGTTCTAGATGTGATGCCCTTTTGAGTTTTTCCCTTACAACAAAAAACAATAATCTAGTGCTGTTTACATGAGGGGAATTCCCTTTCTGACTGCAGCAGCCAGTACAGTGGTGCCATCTCCTGCCCTCTACCCCCACCTCATTACTATCAAATAACAATAAAAATGGGTGATTCATTTTTTGTGTGCTCTTTTATTACCCACGACGGAACGGAGCAGGTATATGCGTTTATTAGCTTGAGAGATTGTTTGTTTGTTAGTGTGTTTGTTTTGTGCACTCGAATGTCGCCATTTATCAATTCAGATGCGGTTTTCTGTAAAGGGTTTGTTATGAAAATGATGTTATGAGCTGCAAATCAAACAATACAAGTAAAACAGAATCAAACTTAATTTTATTCATGTTGGATTACAAAGTTAGAATTTATAACCTGTAGTTTTTGTTTAAATGGTACATAAATTGATTAATAAAGCAAAATATGGAAAGTTCAGTTATGTCCTATAAAAAAATTTGAATTTTGACATTGAAAATTTTCCGGAAAATTGTCCAGTTTGTAAAATTTTCCTTCCCACATCACTAGTTACTATAACTGTTAATATGGCACAATGTGCCGCCGGACTGCTTGTATTTAGGTACAGTTTTAGTCCGATACTGAAATACCAAACAGTTCCAAAAATGTTAACACTTATTACACTGGAGCACGATAGCAGACACACCTATTATTTGCTTCAGTTCACGAAATAAAGCAAAATTAGAATCATTTTAATGATATTTGAAATTAAATTGTTCTCAGCGTTTTAAAGTTTAAATACTTTTTAGACTTATTAGCGATTCTGCATCGGATAAAGGCGAAGTGTTAAACAAGTCATGCTGTAACCAGGGCATGCTCTGAACACCAACGAAACAGGCACGTACTTGAACTGGCATATTTTTAAGGGCGTCGGCGCTACATATTATGTAGTCAGGGTTGCCAGATGTCCGATATTCATCTAGACAGACTTGTGTTCCGCGTGTAAAAGAAACCCTGACTGTGACGCGTCTGGTAATTGTGAAACCCTAACAAACATACGTATTTGTTGTCATAGAATTTCACTTCTCGTGTTTCGAAATAAGGTTGCAAAGCTTGGTTTCATCCTTTCCCGGTTAGGAGCCACGAGACGTACCTGTGTACAGGCGGCGGATCCAATTTAATAAAACACGATTCAATTGGATCTGCCACCTTTAATAAAACACGATTCAAGTGTGTTTAAGAGCTAAGTGTAGTGGTGATTAAATGGAATCTTCACTTCGTCCACTGTTTTTACTTTACATTAACTAGCAAACTACGACATTCTACTATTCTAACCTAACTCGTTATTAATGCAGTTTATCCAAATAGTTCATCGATTCATTTGTAAATTCTGTTATTTTTTAACATGTTTGTTTTGGGAAATAAAAGTGTATAATGTACAATTCTTTTAATGATAGGTACACTTTTTTATTTATTTTTTATTAATTTTAAATTTGACCGGACGTACTTACCACAAACTTTCTACGCCTAACTCCAGAGTAAAGATTCAAGGTCAAGCGGGAAGGAGTTAATAAACACACCAACCCTTTCCTTTTCACAACGGCTCCAGTGTTCCGTATTTTTAACGAAATTTTCTGGTAGCCTTGCATGTTGCAGTTCTTTCAATGTCAGTAAAACTACATTACTTCGAGCGTCCAATCTATGTGGAATTTAAAGAACGATGTAGGGATTACTTTCCAATCTAATATATGTTATTCCATTCTTGCAAATGCATACTTTCAGCACACGAATAAATAAATAACAAACAGTATAACTCTTTATTACGAGCTTTACTTATTGTTGTGACCTCAATGCTCGGTTAACCTGAGATTCTTACCTGTACCGACCAGTGAGGTACCGTTTTGAGTGTTGGAAGGTTTACAGCAAATTGTTTCTTACGCGTTGGGTTTAATAAGACATTTTATTTTGTTACTTTATCTAGGTACTTGTTTTATTTCATTTTAAAATTGTGCTTGCTATGATAATAAAATATATTTTTTTAAAAACAAAACCGTACCTAAAGTACATATGTTAATTAAGTACGCCTATGAGAAAGTAATAAATTTTCATCTCTTACTTGAAACAAAGTTCTTAAAACCGTTGATAGCCATAATAGGCACCGCCTTCGAGTTACGCGTCTGCCTATTTATTTATGCTTGTCCTTTCGGTTTTACATCTATATTGTGCAAGTCAGGCAGGTCGGGTCCAGAACAAAGGTCAGAGTTGTACGGGCCTTTAGCGCCTCAGATTAGTACGATCCATTTTACAGCTTCGAGTAGAAACACAGGCGTCAATATATAGTCGATTGACCTTGGAGTTTTGCGTGTGAAATCAAGGAGAATAATCGCTCAACATCAATAATAATTTATAGCCATGACTGTACGACCCGGGTGCGCGCATCGCACGCCTTGATCTGAACTAAACTGATCCGCGCGTATGTGCACGCGGGCATGGTTGGAATTTTAGTCGATCGGACGTGTCTCGGCTGCTCCGCCAGCCACACTCGTCGATGTGAAAAACGTTGTATGATCAGCGATACGTGAATGTGTGAAATGGCTCCAGTTTGGCATTTGAACTTCAAGCAAATGTATATTTACTTGTCGAGCGTCTGTGATCTAGAATTTTTAGCGAATTTTTTTGAGGCAGCAAAAAGATGAAGCCGATCCTGTTTGTAACATAATATTAAATCCAATTATTTGTAGCCCTTATGGCTTAAAAGTATAGATGCAAATTAACGATAATAAAAAGACGACAACTTTCTACGTACCTTCGTTAACTGATCACCACTTTCTTTACTTTCATTACTTACTCCCAGAGGAAAATTGGGATAAAATGATTATCTCTGGAGATTGTAACGCTATTCTCAAAACCTTTCATATCATTTTAGTGTTTAAAAAATAAAATTTTATCAAAAGTGAAAAATAATAGAATTAGGATCTCATTACAACATTGAGTCTGTTTCCGCTAAAATATTGGACACATTTAGGCGAAACGTACAATGAAGCATGATGAAGAAAAATTCAAATAATAAAGTCGCGCGTCTTAGGCTAGGTTTATATGAGAGGCGTTCAACGCACGTTAGCCCAACTAGGATCATTTGGCATTACCTAAAAACAATTGCAGTGCTAGTCTTAAAGCTACAGGGGTCCGAATATATGCCAAAAGATCACCAAGAATCACACTACAAATTCTACAGGCGACAAATAGAAAAAAAATCCTGAAAGAACTTACAACTTTAAAAAAATTATAAATTACGTAGGTAATCTTTCACACGACACGCAGCTAAAGTTGTTTTTCCAAAAATTCGGTGTAAACCCGAATTCTCTAACTTTAGAATTAGCGTAAGAATTACTGCTGTAACCGTTTTTAGAAAAGTGGAGAGGTTTTTGTAGGTAGCGAATATTCAGACAGCATTTTAAGCTTCCCTCCTTACGTTTTGCTGTTTTCAACCCACAAAATTTATTTATGAGAACTAAAACCATAGAACTATGAGAACTAAAACTATAGAACACACAAGTGCCGGACTGATGGTACGGAACACTAATTGTGCAAGTTTAGCTTGCACTAATTGGCTGATTTTTTTAACAGGTCCTTCTAAAAACGCCGTAATATACGTTCTATTTTTTATCAAAATTGTTTGTTTTTAAGCACAAGTGATAAATAATTAACATGGTCTTTTTATTTTTTTTTAAATGTTAATTCTCTACACCCTCAAAAAATCCCAAAACAACGTGCATTTCGGATGTCTTCAGGTAGATGTGACTTCTTCAATTTGTTTTCAAATAACTGTAATACAAACAATAATGCCATTAGGCGTAGCTTCTTTAATTCAGCCTTTTTTCGTTAAAAGTAAAAACGATGAGTAAAAACAATTAATAGACTATAAAGAAACGGCAAATTATAGCGTTGTATTCTCAAGCAGAAGTTACTAAATGTTTTTTCGGTGTATTTCCCAGATTTAGAAACGGCATTGTTGCTGAAAGAATAATGAATTAACAGCAAAACAGGAAAGTAAGAAAATAACACAAACGGGTGTTATTATAAAACCGGCCGAACTATAAATTAGATACATGTATCCTCCTTGACTCTCTATCGGTAGATATATTACGGTGGAAGCGGGCGGTGACGGGTAAACAAAAACGGAAGATAGTGCTGTGCTCTCTCACTTGTTTCGTATAGGCGACAGTAGATGTGCAAATTGTGCGTGATATTTGACTTGAATAAAAATCTCGTGAATTTGAGTATAACAAAATCCTATTCATGCTTGTATTTTTTGTGGGAGTAAGCGTGCGTGGGTGAGTTTTTATTGCATGGGTGCGAAAAGGAATACTTTAATTTCATTTTGGAGTAGGATTTCCAAAGTGAACAATCGTAAGAGAGAGTTAGTTTCAGAGGTAGGGGAGGACGGGGGAATGGCGTTCACTTAAGGAAAACATGGTGTATTTTTTAAATTATTTATTATAAATCAAAATTAACAAGAGTAACAAAGTCTTTAATTATCGAGTAACCAACAATTTAACAACAAAAGCATATATCTTTCACCTACTAGTAGTAGGAAAACATTATTAAAAAAACATGTTTGAGCGGCATTGCCCCTGACTTTGGGTAATGCCGCTCAGGGTCTCATAAAGAAGTGTACCCAATCCAATCTGGCTGTTGTGCTGCTTTGATCAAAATTGTTTTTGATATTGTTGCGCTCAGCAAATTTATAAACAAGTTTACGCAAATCTGCAACATTGAGTCCATAATATAGCGAGCCCAGCAAATTAACTTGTTCAGCAATTTCAGTTTCTTACTGTTGGGTGGAAACGGGCTTCTTCGGTCCAAGCCGCTTTAGCGGTGGTTCTTTGACGATTTCTTGACATATCTATCTACAACAATAAAAAAATAAGTCACTAAGGGGTAATGGCGCTCAGATGAGCGGTATAACCCCAACCGGTCGTTTTGTAATTAATTTGAAATTTAAAAAAAATCATACACGATTTTTGAAAATTGATTGCAATATCACAAAATAGAATAGTTTATTGGCAGAAAAGTAAAATTAGTAATTAAATAAGCATTAAGGTTTTGGACTTACCGACAAAAACACCTAATTAAAAATTAGATCAGTGCGGCCGCAAACGAAGAAACGCTCTTCACGGTCGCATGACGCGAGCTGACTGTCCGTTTGCATCGCTGTCTATTAGAGGCCCCCTCCCCTGGCGCTTCACGCGACGTGACGTGTTGCTACCTTTCTTTTTGACAGAGTTACAGAGGTGAGCGCCATTACCCAGTGAGCGCCATTCCCCCTCCCTCTACTAATATAAAATTTTGAATAAAGTTTTTAGATTCTTTCAAATTAATTCAATACAAAGAGTTCTTTTGGTTTTAAGCGTTGCCCCTACCAGATATTTTATCATAGTAGAGGTGGAACGTAGAAATATGAGATGACTCCACTAATTAAAATCAAAACGCGAGCGTGTGCTAATTTTGAATTGTTTTGAGCGTGTCGTAATGCCGTTGTTTATAGAACACTTCCTAGGAGCAAACATCTATTACAAGCTCTCAGTTTCCTAATCCAAGAACTGTTAAAAGTATAATTGGATTTTAAATCTGTTACTAAAAGAATAATAAATTGGAAATATGAATGGTACTAAGCTCAAATCACTCTGGCTGGCGGTGGTTTAGAAAAACAAGAATAGGGTTTTCGTGAACGTGAATAAAACACTATACTAGCGTCTGCATCTCGAGGTAGCAAAGCGTCGTTGGCAATAATTAGGTGCGGCGGGTCGCCGGAACTTCCGTTTTCAACTTCAGACTATTGTGTGTGTATACAGCTGTACGAGAACGACGACGACGACGTCGTCAGACGAGAATTGGAAAACTACAACTGTGTTATTCTATTATCTGATGTAACGTAAACAAAAGCCATTATATGTGAATGAGTTTGTTAAATAATAGCTGCAAAAACAACAATTCTTTACTGTCATAAACAATCATTAAACATATTTCAACGGTGACGTATATATTTCTCGTAGAAAGCCAGAATATTAATCAACGTGAAGGTTATATTAATTCATATCAAATATTTATTCTCAATTTTCTAGTCATTTCCCTTTTAATTTGCGGTGCGACTTTTTCCGCTATATTAATTTATATTAAACTAGTTTTCCACCTCGGCTGTGTTCGTGTCTTGATAATAATTTAGTCGAATGATTTTAATAATCGAAAGCTTGATATTTAAATGATTTTTATAGTCAAATGATTCATTCAAAGTGATTCCTTCGCATAATATAGGGGTGTTGGTATTATGCATTAAGGTATGAACTTTCGAGTGAAGTTTGCTCTCGGCTTCGATCATCAGTCTTGAAAGCGTCACCCAATGCAGATAAAAGATGTAAGTAATCATATTAATTACTGCGAATTGAAATCTGAGACTGAGGGTGACAATTGCTTGCACGGGTGTTTTAAAGATCAAAAAAAGAGATAAGCATATAATTTATTACTGGAAAATGTATTTAGTGGCGTGTGTGAGTCGGATGAGCATGCAAATATTTTGAGCCGGAACAAGATTACCTCTCCCCCCGTTTTCAAGAATGCTGAACACGGTGGTGATATTAAAATTTCTTCTCTTTGGGGTTGCGAAATCCCCCAAAATGGCTAAAAAACACCCCCGAACGGGGTTAAACACGCATTACGTTTCCGAAAAAATAGTTTTTTTCCTGTTTTTGAGGATGCTGAGCACGATAGTGGTGTAAAACATTGCTGCCGATTCTCATCAACCCCTCACACCCAAAATGGGTGATTTTTTTTCATGTCGCCGGAAAAATTAAGTTATCTCCCCGTTTTAGATTTTTAAGTCCCAATCAAAAGTAAGTCGAATTCTAAATGGGAACTTTTCCATAATAAATTTTTACAAAAAGGTGTAAGTCGATGATACCAATAAATTATTGTCATAATAAATGATTTTTTTTAATATTATTAATTATTTCATTATTTTACTTAATTTGTACAAAGTTAGGTTAGAATAAATAAATTTATGTAAATATTTGTATTTTACATATTATTTGCAGTAAATAACTTAAAAAAGAAATTAGAAATAATAAAAATTAAAACTAAATCATTAAAAAGTTAAAAATTCAGTTAAAATTGTCAAGAATAAAAGTCCATAATTGAAAAGTGCTAAGGTTTAATAGTTTTTTAGGAAAAAATATTAAAATATGCGTAAGACATCAATGCTTTACATAGTTAGTTTTCGGAACTGCTGACATTATTTGGTTATTTGCAAAAAATTAAAACGTACCGTTTGCATGCTAGGTTGACATATTTTCCATAAGACTACATGTAAAAGTTTTTTTTGAATTTTGACTTTATAAATCTCCTAATGATTTTGGATTTTTTACAGAAAATTTTGTTATAAAAAAATCTATTAAAAAAACTTTATTTCAGATTTTTTTCATTATCTTCCTAAAACGGCTCAACCTCCTTAAAAACAAGCTTTTATTAGTTGTTTGTCATAAAGAACTAAAAAGTTGAAAATAATTTTTTTCTGATTAGAAATAAGCCATTTTATACGTACATACCTCTCAGTCTCAAGTTTTCAAATAAAAGCGTGTTACACTCTCTTTTTATATCTCTTGCTATTAAAATTTAAAACGCTTTTATTTCAAAACTTGACACTGATAAGTACGTATAAAACGGCTTATTTCTTATCGGAATAAAATTATTTTTAACTTTTTAGTTCTTTTTTATTAACAACTAATAAAAGCTTGTTTTTTTACAAAAAACTTTACGTTTATTTATTTTTAAGTTTTTAGCGTTTTATTAAAAATGCGATATGCATCTAGACGAAAGCCGGATCGGTAATCGAAAAAACAATGTCAGCCTAACCGCTTGGTTTTGACGGTATAATTTATTTTCAGTGCTCCACATTATCGGAAAAATAGTGGCAGAAAAAATTAATGAGCCATTTTTCCGTGCGTGAATAAAAAAAAAGTAATCCCTAACCGAAACTAACAAAATGGAAAATTTTCTTTTCGATGTGTACATCGACAGAAAAATAGTGGCAGAAATTTTGGTTGGACCATTTTTCCGTAATTTGACGTCAAAATGTCGAAAATTGGATAAAAAATGTCAAAGATCATAAAAAAATGGTTCAAATTAAAAAAAAAATTCTGCCGCTTCGTTTTTTGATTCTGTTAGAGCTAAATGACCGGAAAGTACTAGTGACAGAAATTTTTAGGAATTGTACCGTCCCGAAGTCACCGCTAAAAAGATGGATTTATGAATTGGCTACTTTAGTAGATTTGGCTAATTAATAAACCCATCCTCTCAGCGGTGGTTAAAAATATACACCCATACACCATTCTTCCCATATGACTTGTTATATATTCTTTGGTCTAAATACATGAAATAAAATCAAGCAAAAATGACAGAAATAGCATAAGTTTAATACAAATTCAAATACAGAAAAAAATTTCAAAAAAATTGCTGATAAAGCTAAACTCAGTATTTTTAAAATAAAATAGAGAAAAGACTGTAAAGAAATATTGACAAATTTTACGTTTTTTGATATTCTTTTTAGGAGAAGAAAATATTGTTTTTGTAATTTTGCACAGCTTAATGCGTACAGCTCTTAAAACAGTATAAGTACAAATATGACTTTGATGACCAAAGTTTGTTTGCCAAGAGCATTTTTTTACCATTTGAGTGAACAGTCGCCTTAAATCTGACGTACCTACTATATTGCAGTTTTACTCAATGGCTTCTAGGAGTCAGCGGTAATTTTCTTATGGAATCGATGACTTAAAATCGATCATTCTGTACATAGTGCCTTTAGTTTAATTATACTAACACAAGCCGTGTTACTAAGCGCGAATCAGTTGCGCTTATACAGACATCATTACACTCGAACAATTAAATAAAACAACAATCTAGGAACTCCAATAGCGTGTGTGCAAACGGCAATATATACGTGCATGCTCGCACAAATATGCTTCCGCAAGCATATCGTCGTCTTAGTAAGAAAAACGCGTAACTCCAATTTTGTACCAAATTAAGGTTTTAACACCATCTAGTATCAAAATATTAAACACACCATTACAGAAAGCCGCCTAACTGGCATAATTCGTTTCCCGCTCAAAAACTTCACAAAGAAAGCCGCGTAATTCCAACCGTTCACATTGTGTTGAGAAAATCACGTAACTCCCAATTTGTTCATGACGTTCATTGCTGTGCACGTGTTGAGCTATACGTTTTATATTAATTTTGAAAATATACGACTTTTTGTAAAAAAATTTGATTGAATATCAAGGTAAGATCATTCTTTATTGTTTATTATATTTGCATTTTCTTATAAACAACACAATAATTATTATAGGAGTATTATTCACCGGCTGTGGACATACGTGGATTTCTATACATTCTGTTTTTTTGTTTATGTGGAGATACGCGTATTTCCACTACTAAAAACTATAACAATTAGTGTTTTTAATTTTTATTTCAGTACCTATAAGTATGTCATCGCGAAGCAAAAAAATTCTGGCAATGGCCTTGCAGAAAGCTAGTAGTAGTAGTACTATAGACTTGATAGTTAATGCAGAAACTGGACTTTTAACACCTTATGAAACCCAATTTGATGATAACTCAGAGGAAAACAGTCTTTTAAACTTAGAAGCTTCGTCACTAATCAATTTAAATCAATCTGGTGCAGTTTGCGGTGAGGTGGAAAACTCTGATGTTCCAATAATGATATTTGAAGAGATTACTGCTCCTGAATGTAATGAAATAAATGAAAAAATATCTGAAGAGGCGGAAAATAACAATAATTATGAAAAGTCTTATGAAAAAGATGACAGCCTTTTAAGTGTAGAAATAAACTTAAATCAACTTGATGCAATTTGCGATGAAGCTACAATTTATGAAGAATATATTTCTACTGAAAACTCATATCAAAAAGACGATTCTGATGCTACCTATTTTCCCGAAGCAGATGAATCTGATGATTCCCACAATAATGAAGATGACGCCCCTGCATCCGAAGAAGATGAGGTCCCTGTATCAGAAGGAGAAGAAGAAGTCAATGATAATGAAGAAAGGAAGAAGTCAAATGATAATGTTTTAAATGTTAAGACTAGAAAAAAAAGGAAAATGCCTTCAGACTGGAACTATAACGAAAATAAATACAAGCGTGCTAAAGGTTTGCCATACCAAGGTAAAAAGAAAACTGGAGAAACTTGGGATTATAAAATAAACAGACCGGGTAAATTTTTAACAAATCCTTGTAACTGTATCATTAGTAACAAGGGCTCTGCTGTACAATGTCAAAAACTAACTGAAGAAAAGCGTTTGAAAATATTTCAAACTTTTTGGAATAAGATGAATTGGGGTGAACGAAAAGTACAAGTACAGACCTTAGTAAAATGTGAAAGTGTAAAAAGACGAAGGGGAGACCAAAATGTGTCTAGAAGAAATTTTTCCATGAAATATTTTTTGAAAGTAGATCTAGAAACTATAAGAGTTTGCAAACGAATGTTTGGAGGTACACTAGGTTTGAAAGAGACGATGGTTTTAAACTGGCTTAAAGAAAGCATTACAGCTAGACAGGAAAATAATATTGAAGTCCACAATCAGGTTAATAGAAAAAGCATGGTACGAAAAGCAAGATTTCAGGAAAAAAATTCGTCAGTTCGTGAGTTCCTCCAGTCTTCTCCGAAAATGGAGAGTCATTATTGTAGGTCTTCTTCAAAAAAACTGTATCTTGAACCACTCTGGCAGTCCAAAGCAGAACTATACAAGTTTTTTAAGAATAATTATTGTGCTGAACGAAAATTTGAATATTATGCGTCTATATACACATTCAGTCAAATATTTGAAGAGCTTAATTTGTCCCTGTACTCACCTAAGAAAGATCTTTGTGACGTGTGTGAGGCCTACAAAACAAAAAACGTCTCTGAAGAAGCTTACAGTATGCATCAGATTTTAAAGAAAGAAGCACGAGAAGAAAAGGAAAACGATAAGTCGTCTACAGATTTGTCAGTTAATGTTTATGCTATGGATCTACAAAGCGTTTTGCTAAGTCCTAAATCGACTGTTTCAGCAATGTACTACAAAACGAAATTAATTGTACACAATTTCACATTGTACAATTTAAAAACAAAGGAAGGATACTGTTTTCTTTGGAACGAGAGTGAAGGAGGTCTAACCGCTAACGAATTCTCAAGTATTCTTTCGTACTTCGTTGAAACAGAAATTACTCAGAGTACTAATAACCTGAAAGAAATTATTTTCTATAGTGATGGATGTACGGGTCAAAATCGGAACTCAACGTTGGCTAATGCTTTTGTAAATTTAGCAATGCAGCACAACATTGATATTACCCAAAAATACCTATTTAAAGGTCACACTCAAATGGAAGTTGACTCAATGCACTCCACTATAGAAAGGCAGATACGTGGTCGTAAGATAAACCTTCCAGCTGACTATGTCTACCTTTGTAAAAAAGCAAGAAAAAGCCCATCGCCTTATAATGTCAAGTACCTTAATCACACTTTCTTTAAAAAAATCGATTCGTTAAAATTTTATAATTCTATACGTCCAGGTAGAGGTGTGGGAGATCCCGTGGTCACTGACATTAAGGCACTTAAATACTTATCAAATGGTGAAATTCAGTTCAAATTACGTCATACCGATACATGGAAGGAATTAGAAAAAAGAGCCAACAAAAATGTTAAAATCTGCAAATTTGAAGATTTACCTCGTTTATTTAGCGAACGAAGGAAAATTAAAAAAGAAAAATACGATCACCTACAGATACTAAAAACAGGCCTCCTAGAAGACTATCAAAAGTTTTATGATGAACTGCCTTATGAGTGATGCCGAAAAAAAATGTACTGTGTAATTGTTTTAATTTAAGTTTTGAGGTCGCTTTTAATTTTTAATTGTAATACAAAAAATCTTTGCTGTGTAATTCAAGTTTTGATATGAATAAAGTTTTCAGTTCGTTATTAATTGATAATTTTTAATAGAAAAAATCACGTATCTCCTAAAATTGATTCAAATTATTATTAGAAAATCACGTATCTCCATTTTGAATTGCCAACATTACTTTGACTTTAGTATTTTTGTTAAAATAGTAAATCTGGAATTCTGTATTTCCAATTATATAAGTTTGAATATTCAAGCGCAGGTGAAAAATAAACAAAACAGTTTTTTTGATCTCCTGTAAACTTTACCAAATTGGAGTTACACGTTTTTCTTACTAAGGCGACGATATGTATATTATAGCCCAAGAGCCAATAAACTTATTTTGTAAACCATTTTATAAAAACTGAAACTTTGAAAAAAATACAGAATAGTTACCCACAACAGTTTTATTAGCGGATGCACATTTCGGGAGCTAAGCTCTCATCTTCAGCAAACACTAAGCTTTTAATGTTTGCTCCCGAACTGTACATCCGCCAATAAAACTGTTGTGGTAAGAAGTAACTATTCTGTATTTTTTATTTTTGTTTCAACCACAGTGCTCTTAATATTTGTATGAAACTTTGTAGATTGGTATTTCTAGCTTCCCTGTTAAAGGTATCGAAGACCTGGCAGGCCGCCAGTGATTACTTTATCGCAAAAGCTGTTCAAAGTTTTGAAAGCTGTCACTTGGCGGCTACAGATGACAATTTATAGTTGATAAGAATGTCGAGCCTACATTTTTTGACAAACATAAGCAAAACGACAACGTTAAAATCTTTTAGGATGGCAGCCGTTATTTTAAGCATAAAACGTGTTTTTTGAAAATATCCGTATTTTAACAATGGTACCGTTTAGTGAAATTTTCAGCTAACTGTTTATTTCATTTGTACAGTTACTTGTCTTGCGTAGACAGGCAAATAAAGTAAGTTGATTAGCAGAAAATTTTACTGAACGGAACCATTGTTAAATACAAAAACCTCTTTATAACGTCCTTCGCTATAACAAAAAACTCCCTTTAACTAACTTAAGTAATAATTACATTATGTATTATTTTTTTCCCTAATGTATCTACATACAATTTGTAATTACACGTCATGTACCTATATTGTTTTTTTTTGTGATGCTAATGGCTTTTGCCGAAGCACTTATTCAAAATAATA
Organism: Xanthostigma xanthostigma; assembly: GCA_963575645.1. Lineage (NCBI taxonomy): Eukaryota > Metazoa > Arthropoda > Insecta > Raphidioptera > Raphidiidae > Xanthostigma > Xanthostigma xanthostigma. Next base: position 48,262,917 of record OY754464.1, read on the forward strand.
AAAAAAAAAACTCCCTATAACGTAAAAATTTTTACAATTTGGTTGGTTTACCTTAAAACCCATACATTAATACCCTCTTTATAGCGCAACAGTCATTCTCTATAACGAAGAAATATGTTCATATTTAGGCGTCAGCAAATATTTACAGACGCAAAGAGGACGATTCTGAACCATCACCAACTATTCAGCAAGCACTTGATGCCGCCAAACTTATCGAAAAATCCCTATTGTTTAATGAAGATGATTCCACCACATTCCAAAATATGCGTAAGATACTAATAAAATACAAAACAAAATATATTGCCATAGCAAAAAACGTCAGGCAAACTTAACTAATTATAATATGTATTTAGGTAAATAAAATTGTCGACCAATTTTTCTCAGACCAAACGATATATTGACAAAAAATGATAAAATTACAAATCAATATAACACAAGATTATTAGTATTAAATAATAGATTTCATGCAGGACTGAAACTTTGAATGATTCAAAAATAATGAAAAATTAATAACAAACAAAATTTATAAACCGTAGTCATGGATATCAAAGTACCCATAAAGAAAAAATTATTTGAAAAAAACAAAATATTATTTCAAAATAATATCATAAATATTACTTAAATTTTCCGTATCTAATTGAGCATTAAGAGAGTTTTTATTAGATTTTATATACAGATTGTATCAAATCAAAACGGTCCATAGGACATTCTGTGTGTAAGACAGAGACGATATAAATATAAAGATCTATAAAAGCAGTAAGTAAGAACGAGATAAATGATCGCTAATATAGTTACTGTGGTTACGTAAATAAATAATTACGTACACTGTAAATCTTTTTACCAATTTATCAATTAAAACAACTACAAATAAATTTATTATGTTGGCGGTTGAATTACCACCATAAAACCATTTAATTATTTGGATTTTTTCCCGAACAGTATAAATAGCCATTTTATCAATAATTTCACTAGTGAATACTGACATTTGATAAAATTGTGATTTTTACTGTATAGAAAACAAAGACGATACTATCAGATTGTATAACCACAGTAACTAGCTATTAGCGATCATTTATCTCATTCTTACTTACTGCTTTAGTGCTTTATATAATATCGTCTCTGTCTTACACACAGAATTTTCTATGGACTGTTTTGATTTGATACAATCTGTATAACATTTCCGAAATACTTCTTTTAAAATAATTATTTTCATTATCTAAAATTTTAACACTATCCCAATTAATTTTATGGTCGTAATCAATTTTATGCTTAGTTACGACATTATGTTTATCAGGGAGTAGTTTATAATTGTTTTGATGCTCTTTAACACGTGTTTTAAGTGCTCTTTTTGTTTGCCCAATATAATTTATATTACAATCTTCACAACTAATTTTGTAAACAACATTATGTTTTTGTAATTTATTTAGTTTATCCTTTCCCTTTTTAATAATTTTGTCTAGTTTATTATTTACATTATAAACTGTTTTTATATTTAAATTTTTAAGAAATGAATTAAATTTCTGAGAAATATTTTTGTAAAAAGGAATCACAATAAAAGGACAATCGACATAATTAATATTGTTTTGTGGATTATGGTTTTTGGTTAATTTATTAATTCTAATTTTGAAAAATTTATTAATAAATTTAAGAGGATAAGAATTAGCAAGAAGGATTTGACGTACTAAATTAAAATTGTTTAAGTGGAATTTTGGTTTAGATAATAAAATAGATTTATCAATAAGATTATAAACCATAGCTATTTTTTGATTTATTGGGTGATTAGAATAAAAATTTAAAACTCTACCAGAACTAGTTGGTTTATTATACCAGTTAAATTCAACATTACCGTTATTATTAATAATTAGTGTATCTAGAAAACTAATTTGATTATTATTTTCAATTTCATGTGTGAATTTAATTTTGGGATGAAAATTATTAAATATAGAAGTCATATAGGTTATTTTATCTTTAGGAATAATGCAAAAAACATCGTCAACATATCTATGATATGTAATAGGTAAAAAATTAAGATTACCAAAACATTGCTTTTCTAAATCTCTCATAACAAATTCAGCAAAAATTGGAGACAATGGAGAACCCATAGGAGTACCGTCAATTTGTTGATAACACGTGTTAAAGAGCATCAAAACAATTATAAACTACTCCCTGATAAACTCCCTGATAGTCGTAACTAAGCATAAAATTGATTACGACCATAAAATTAATTGGGATAGTGTTAAAATTTTAGATAATGAAAATAATTATTTTAAAAGAAGTATTTCGGAAATGTTATATATAAAATCTAATAAAAACTCTCTTAAGATACGGAAAATTTAAGTAATATTTATGATATTATTTTGAAATAATATTTTGTTTTTTCAAATAATTTTTTCTTTATGGGTACTTTGATATAATATGACTACGGTTTATAAATTTTGTTTGTTATTAATTTTTCATTATTTTTGAATCATTCAAAGTTTCAGTCCTGCATGAAATCTATTATTTAATACTACTTAATTTTTATATTTTTTAGATATTTCTGAAGAAGATCCAAATCCGGATCGAAACGTCATCTTGTGTTATATTGATTTGTAATTTTATCATTTTTTGTCAATATATCGTTTGGTCTGAGAAAAATTGGTCGACAATTTTATTTACTTGAAGAGTTCTATTCAGACGTTAATCAAAGATTTGTATATGTATTTAGAATAAATCAATTAGGTGAAAGTTTGTTATTTTTCTTTCTTCCCTCCATATAACGAAAACTCTTTATAACGAAAAAAAAATGCTCGGTCCCTTGAGATTCGCTATAGAGAGGTTGCACTGTATTTTGAAAATACATTTTTTATGCTAAAACTGACGTCGGGTATCGTTAATTGTGCATATTCTAAAAGACTACCGTTGCGATTTTGCTTATATAGCATTCAAAATTTTGAATGGCTCTTGCTGCTAAAGTAACCACTATCGGGGGGCCTGTCCGTAGTGCTACCTTAACTAAAAGCCGCTGCACACGAGGCTGGAAACACTGCTGGGACTTCTGCTGGCCGGTAGGCTGGCGATAAGGCTGGAATATACGTCACTGCGGGCTCATCTGCTAGCTCACAAGATGAATTTTAAAATTAGAACAGGGGCTATTTTTCTTGCTATGTCCTGTGCTTGCTCTGAGCAAGAACCAATCAGGAAACAGTATCTTGTCACGTGGGCGACATGAACAAACGCCCACAAACAAACACTGTGCCATAGTATGTGTTCTGTTCAGAAACAATAAACGTCCACTTTTGTTGCCGTTCTAACTACCACTGCATGCGCACCGAATCTACCTACAAGGCAAACTTGAAAAGACGTCTCGTGTGAAGCGAGCACATAACAGCAATCAAGAAAACCAGCGCTAAAAAACTAGTAGTCAAATCTAGCAAGGAATCTAGCGGCAAAAACTTTTTAACAAAAAAACTAAACCGCCGAAAAACTGAGGGGCAAAAAATAATAAATCTTTTTATTTAACTAAGTTCTATCTAAGTAGTTGAACGTATGTGACAGTCTAGTATATCTAAGTAATTTTGAGTCGGAGTCAACAATCCTTCGCCGTAAAATCTCTGAGCGTTCACGAAGTTAATGTCAGCGACAGAGCAACCCGAACGGGCACACACTGAGGGCACACGTCTTTGCGAGTGGTCGTGTGGAGAGCGCATGTTTGGAATGTTAATGTTTATCGCTGGAGATTTCACGTATCATTGTTAATTTGATTTGGTTATTTCTTTTAGTGATCTTTGTTCATTGATTGACGCCGACTCAAAATTACTTAGATATTCTAGACTGTCACATACGTTCAACTACTTAGATAGAACTTAGTTAAATAAAAAGATTTATTATTTTTTGCTTTTCAGTTTTCGGCGGTTCAGTTTTTTTGTTAAAAAGTTTTTATTTTATAATTTTTTGTGGCTATATAATTTATGATTGTAATACAAAATTCAGCATGAAAATCTGTGAGTGAACAATAAATCACCCCTATTTTCCCGCCCTTAGGGTAGGAATTTTTTTTCCAAATTTATATGGGACCAACTTCGGGGTATACCCTTTCCAATAAAAAAAGAATTATCAGCATTGGACTACTCTGTAAAAAGTTATGTGTGGTCATACATTACAATCAGTGAGTGAACAATCAATCATCCCCTGTTTTCCTACCCTTAGGGTTGGAATTTTTTTACCAAATTCATATGGGACCAACTTCTGGGTATACCCTTTCAAATAAAAAAATAATTATCCAAATCGGACTACTCCGTAAACAGTTATGGGTGGTCATACATTAATAAAAAAAAAAGAAAACAAAAAAAACAAAAAAAAAATATACGCATCGACTTGAGAACCTCCTCCGTTTTTGTTTTTCGTCGGTTAAAAAAACTCTGATATTAAAAGATCAATAGTTTCTAATAACAAAAATGTAAAAATAATAATAGTTATATTCATAGTTTATTTTGAATTTTAATATTTTAATTGTTTTTCCACAAAAACGTACCAAAAAATCCCTATTCGATTACAAAATGCATCTTTGTACCACAACAACCAAAATAAAAGGTACCTTTGTTCCACAACAACCAAATGTATCTTTGTACCACACAATCAAACTTTCTTATTAATCAAAACTATCTTATTAATAAATTGTACTCACCCGACACCGCTGCCTGCTGGATTTCGACACCTTCATCAGGGAAGAAAGAAATGCCATTCTACAGAGTTTCAGCTTTTATAAAGTTGCTTACAAAATAAGTTCTTTGGCTCTCGGACTATTTACGAGTAGGTACCTATGTGCGTGTGTGTAACAAACCGGTCAGTGAGTCCAGGCGGCGGGGTCCCGTAAAACATATGTTACGTAGGTGGGTACCTAAAAATATGTGCAAAGTGCTGTCGTGTTTTCAGACACAACGAATAATTTATGTTTTACAATATGAAACTAATTTCGTGTTTATAAAACTTTTTTTTCAATTGTTCTACCGCATGTTTCCAAACTAACTTCATGGTAAAATACAGTAGGAATCCCTTTTTGGATTTAGTGAGATTTTGGCTATAACGAGAATACCTATAGTAGTTTATGCATCAAGGATAGGTATAGTGAAGTATATTATCAACGAGTAAGTGACGTTACGTTATACAGAGCCTTAGTGACCTTTAACAGTCACACGAGCCGTTATAGCATTACGTTCTAAACACATGCTATATTTTTTGCTCGTACGTCCATATAAAATAGCTGCTTTTAATTTCATTTTCAGTATATTTTCAACATTTTTTGAAATTCGCATCCTACGGGGATGAAATGAGGGTGTAAAGATTTCTGATAAAATGACAATATTTCGAAAATCGTTAAACTGGGAGACATTGAATTCAACATACGCACTCTTCATTAAAAATAAACAAACCCGTGTATCAGCGTGTTTTTAAATTCAACCCCTAATGGGGTCAAAGGGGGTTGTAAAAGTTTTTGATAAAATGGCTATATTTTAAAAATCGTTAAAGTGCAGAGAGACATTGAATTCAACAAACGCGCTCTTCATGAAAAATTTACATACCATTGTTTTAGCATTTTTTTAAATTCAACCATTAATGGGGTTAAAATGAGGTATAAGAGTTTTTGATAAAATTGGCATATTTCAAAAATCGTCAAGTGCAGAGAGATCACAGTTAGCCGTGACTGATTTAATTGCGTATTTCTATTGTGTTACCATTTCTATTTTTCTATTTTCTATTTGATTTATTTTTACATGACTAACGCTGGCCAAATCTTTAGAGATACATCATAACAATGTACTTTGATAGTTCTGCTGTGTAGATGGGAAGGTCAATATAATATTCCTAGAACAGTTTTGCACCTGGGTGAAACCGGGACGGGCCGCTAGTCACAATATAATATTTGTAATTGCAGATTTGGGTAGTGTAAGATGTTCAATTAGTTTGACTGCCTGCGTTTGTTTTACTGTACGCATTAGTGTTAAACGGGTCATTTTACGACCACTATTATTCACATAAAAAGCTATTTGGTGTTTGCACAGTATTCAATTATTTTCAAAGATATTTGATTGATTAAACCTTATCGTTATTTTTCATTATTACTTTTGAGACATAAAGTACTTTTAGAAAAATTACGAAATAGCTAGGTAACTTGTGTTCCAATAAAAGTAGACACTGATATATTTTTGAATTCCCAGATATATTCATTTTAAAAAACGTGTCTAAAACATCACGTTAAACAAATAATTTAAAAGAATAACAAAGAATGCCATAACACTGTCATGTTTTTTGAGGCATTAAGATTGAAGTTGCGTGTTCTGTGTCCGTATTCCACAATCTCGCTTTTTATCCATCTATATTAATATCTACATAGTTCAGTAGTTCCACAACTTTTTTTAAAAAACACGACTCAAAAATGATAGTAGTTGAGAATAGCCGAACGTGTAGCTATGCCGTTGTTTATATAACTTTTCCATGGCTCCTCTATTAGTTAGGTACGCGGTGACAAAAGTGCCTTGCAACTCCCAAACGGATGATAAGCATGTTTTTGTATAGTTCGAGTGTCGTTCTCGAAATCCGTGTTGTCGAGTAGGGGTCTGGCGTCCGGCGTTGAGCGGCTATAGTATTTTTTCCGAATTTTGCCCAGCGGTTCCAAAAATCATTTCCCAAACGGATGAAAATTACTGGAGGGCATCTACGCAAACCCCCAATTACCGGAAAAATATTTTCATCCGATTTGATATTTGCAAAGAGCTCTTCCAGAAGCTCTAAAAAAAATGGAAAAAAGGGGGGGAAAAAATTTCCTCATTTGAACTTGAAATTTGGCAGGGAGATATAGTTCGTGTCTGAGAATATGTAAAAAATTTTTTTTTGCTCTATGTATCGCGATCGCTTTGTAACAATTTTCCAAAATTTAAATGGGCCAAATTTGATAAAGTAATTCCCAAATGGATGAAAATTTGCCCACAGGTTCTTTGACACCTACAGAACATCGAAAAATTATTTTCATCCAAATTTGTTGCGGTCAAGTCCAGATCATCCATAATAATGCTCCGATATATTCATTATCACGGGAAACTGCAGGATCTGAATGTTCAATCTTTAATGTGGAAAGGCCGATTACAATCAAATTGTGTATTATTGTTCTAAACATTGATGAGACTATTTTCCTCTGATTTGACGATTATGAAGGGAACACTCCGACTTTTGGACCGTGTGAACGCTCCAAGCGCATACTTCATCCACAAATTAGCTAGTATCTCTTTACTAGCGTTTGACTCGCTTTGCTCGTGAATTAAATTTGGTTATTATATAGGCCGATTGATACCAAAGTATATATGTATAGCCACATATTATCAGAAAATTTACGGAGAACTCCGGGATCAAAATCACGCGCGCTGGCGGGGTTTTTTGTTATTTGGCATAGTTTAGCCAGGCGCATTTTGGATGAAAACTTTTTTTCTAATAACATAAATAATAACCATTCATATCAGTCCGTTTGCATGCATGCGACTGATGATTTTTTTCATTTCGGAGTCTGGGTCCATTTAATTGTACTGCAGGCTACGGCAAGGATCAAATCGGATGAAAATATTTTTCCGGTAATTGGGGGTTTGCGTAGATGCCCTCCAGTAATTTTCATCCGTTTGGGAAATGATTTTTGGAACCGCTTGGCAAAATTCGGAAAAAATACTATAGCCGCTCAACGCCGGACGCCAGACCCCTACTCGACAACACGGATTTCGAGAACAACACTCGAACTATACAAAAACGTGCTTATCATCCGTTTGGGAGTTGCAAGGCACTTTTGTCACCGCGTACCTAACTATATCAGAAGGTTCTAATCCCAATTATATTTTCAATTTATTATTGAAAAATCTCTGTCAAGTGTAATTAGTGTTCCGTGCCATCAGACCGTACTTGTCTGTTCTTTGCCAAATTTTGGTCCTGCAGTTAGAAGGAATCAAACACAATAGTGTATAATTTGCTAATACCAGGGGCGTAAATATTTTTTTTGTGGGGGGGGTAAAGCAAAAACATCAATATTTTTTAAAATTTTATTAATATCAACTAAGAATACTCACGAAGGAAGGTGTCAAACAATATATAAATTCCCAAATTAATTATGCTACAAAATACGCTGTTGCAATCTTGTCTAAATTTTGTTTTTTAGTTAAGTACTCGTAATATATTTTTCAGTTTTATTTTTTATTATCATGGTCCTTGGGGGGGGGGTAATATTCTGCCCTATAAAGGCAAAGGGCAGTATGTGACATTTGTTGAAATTTGAGTTCATACTGAAACCAACGACGGCAGTAAGTGCTGCAGCAATAATTTTATTGTCTTTAAAAAATGTTTCCCCCATGTTTTGGTTTCCATAATTTAAAATTCCGGACGGTCAAACATTTTTAGTAAATCTTGATTTACTCAAATTCATAAGTTGGTTACTTACTGCCTTTTGCCTTTTTACGGCAGAATTACCCTCTTGACTCCCTTTATCTACGTCCTTGTCTAATACAGGCATTAGCAAATACACTATATTGTCGGCAGGGTTTGGCAATGCGATTCGAGTTTTTGTTATGTAACGGATATTATACTGCGTAAATTGAGATATAGGCCACGCAAAAAACTTAACAAGATTTCGTGACGTCAAGTCACCAAATTGCCCCTTCGCGAAATTCACAAAACGCGTCTAAAGAAGTTTTACTTTAAAAAAACTCCAACTAAAAAATATCTTCGAAAACTTATTAAAAAATTACAATCGATTTAGTATCTTTTATGTAGTTCAACTTATTAATAAAAAATAATAAGCGAAAACTTTGAGTATAAAGTACAAAGGAAAAATACAAGCCGAGGTTGGCTCTAATAGCTGTTTACCACGATATCATAATGATGTATATCCTACCGCTCATGAAACAGTTTTGTATTTCAATATAGAAAACTTACCGCTTTTAATATATCAACAGGATGGAAACGTTCCAGTGTTGCTAAATGTGTAGGTATATCAATTTATGTAAATACTAAGTAGAGTGCGTTTTTGCAGTGAAACTTTTATAGTTAGGGACTTTGTTTGGGTTTTTTTCCGAATTTTTCCCAAATTGTACAATTATATGTTTTTTTTCCTGTTTATTTTATTTTCTAGACAGCAGGTATACGTGGAACGCTTTTTTTTTATTTTAATTATTGTTTTATGTACTTAATTGTATTTTTAGTAAAAATATATCTTATCTTATCTTTATAGTTAGGGTAAATTCGAGCTCGATGAAATGTGAAGCTACACGGAAGAAATAGTTCGTTTAAGAGTGAAAGAAATAGAACACAATTATCGAATTACGCACTATTTATGAACTACTAAACGCGTCTGGTTGTGTACTGCCATCTATGGTTGGGTAGGCTAAGTAGTCACGAAGTTTCAATTCTTCCGTGTAGTCTAAGCACGTACTTACTCTCTTTTTTATCTATGCCTCATATGGTATAGTGTGATATAATGGTATATAGATTTTTTGTGTTATCAACAAGCATTATTCTAGGAACAACGATTATCTAAATGTTTTGAATATATCAAAAAAGTGTAAACATTTCGAGATTATTGGCTACACAAAATTTTCCAGAAGGAAATTTTGTTGGAAAACTCTGTTTTCTCATGCTGGCCTCAATATCTACGTTAGAAGAATAAACTTTTACCTGCCTTTTTATTTCATGTACATTTCCTCTAGACTTATTTTGTAATTAGAATTTCTATTTTTTTATTTCAATTTTTATAAAAATAATAATTCTCATATCCAATTGATTAAAATTGATATCAATTTATTTAAAGTTTCATTTCTACATTTTTTTGATTATGTAAATGATGAATCATAATTTCTTTACACATCCCATATAAAATATCTGCTTTTCGTGCGTGTAGGTATAGCGGTCGTAAAATGACTTACTTAGCACTAATGCGTAAACGTAGGTAATCTAACTAATTCGACAGTAATTTATTGTAAACTACCTTAGCCCATCATCAAAAGAATACGAAAACAACAGTAGGCGCGAATAGTAATTTTTATAAACAGTCTAACTGAAGAGAAAAGTTTGTTACACAGTCGAGATGTCAAAAATATAAAAAATATACTGAATTGAAGTAAAAACCAGATACTTTATAGTAGATAGTGCAAAAAATTACGTATATATTATATACTAGCGGTCCCGCCCGGTTTCACCCGGGTGCAAAAGAACGAATGGGGAAGGAAGGGACATGAGTATGCACATTCATCTTAATTTACCGAGATGGATGTTGTGTCCAAACTTCATAATGATCGGCGTTACCGTTCAAAAGTTTTTGTCGTTAAAAAGCAGTATTTATGCTTTTTTTAAGTAATAAATTTTTTTAATATAATAAATATTCAATTGAAAACACTGTAGGAAAATTATTTTTATATAAGTGCTTATAGTTGTAACAGTTAAGATATGAGGTATTAATTAGATTTATTTAATTTTAATTAGTCGTAACAAAATTTTAAAAAATTGAAATGTAAGCCTTAGAAGAAAGCAATGCAGAAAATTAAAAAAAAAAACATTAAAAACATATTCGTCCATTGTGGGGCTCGAACCCACGACCCTGAGATTAAGAGTCGCGCACTCTACCGACTGAGCTAACCGACCTGGTACGTGCGGTGCTAATATTGGGATATTCAGTTAAGGCATTTCACCTGAATATGGTGAAAAATGTTGATTGACATTCTGCAACATTTTTCATTGATTTTCCGCTCCTATTAGTCGTAGCGTGATATTATATAGCCTATAGCCTTCCTCGATAAATGGGCTATCCAACAAAAAAATTCGAACCAGTAGTTCCTGAGATTAGCGCGTTCCAACAAACAAACAAACAAACTCTTCTGCTTTATATATTAGTATAGATATGAGCTGTGACTAAATGTAAAAAAGAGTCTCGGCGAGTTTAAGCAAGTACGCGGGTTCTAAAATCATTATTTTTCTTCTTCTTTTTCCTCAAAAAACGCAGCGTTTGACCGATACACACCGTTACTTGTACCCACGCACATGGAGAATTCTCCTTTCATTTTTATTAGTTTTTGAATTTGAACCTTAGAATTGGAGGCGTGTAATAAAGGAGCCATGGAAACGTTCTATAAACAACAGCATCGCAAAACTCTTGGCTATTCTCAAGCCAGCGAATTCGCAACTGCAATTCAATAAATCAATACATTAGAAAGCTGCATATAGTTCGAAGAGCTACGAACACATTCTTGTTTGGTGAAAATGCACCATTTGCAGCTCTTGTCTAGGTTGATTTCATGTTACATGCAACTTTGTTGCACTATTCAAGGCAGTGGCACGTCGTCAAGCCAGTATTGGACAGGCAACCGGATGGCGAGTGGTAATCTGGGCCTTTGAGTGGTACAGAGTCCACTGGTAGCGGCCAAAGTGACCCCAAATGGACAGGAGCGGCGATATGGGGGTGGGGCAAAATCGAAAAATTTTTGAAAAGGCAACCGGATAAAAATGCGGTAGCATTGAAGGAAATACCCTAATTATATAATAAATTTTTTTGGCCAGCCGAAACACGCGGGCCGTTTTTGCACTAGCGAATAAAAAAAAAGTGAAAAGGCAACCGCTTCAAAATTAGTGAGCATAGTTATTGATGCCACCAAACGTTGGGAAAAAATTTCCATCCGATCCTGATAAGCAGTTTCGAAGAAACAACCCCTCAACGTCGTCGGAAAACCCTTTTTTTCGATTGTTTCAACAATAAGTAAAAAAACACACTAAAAATTGTTCAAATCGGATGGAATTCGAAATTTATACTGTCCTAAGTACAAATAATGGTGTGTATCAACGCCATCCGATTTCGATTAAATTAACCCCTATTTAGCCACCCTCCAAACTTCATGAAAATAACAATAATGCCATACGGCGCAAAAAATTGTTGAAAATCCTTTTCAATAATTATTCAACAATTTTTTTGCAGCGTATGGCATTATTGTTATTTTCATGAGGTTTGGGGGGTGGCTAAATAGGGGTTAATTTAATCGAAATCGTGTGGTTGCGCATTTGGCTAGGCTGGTTAGGTACCTTTAACGCCAAAATTTAGCGATTTAATTTTTCATAATCCGACGACGGAAGATAAGGTGTTTATTGTGTTTGTGTCACTGTGACACTCAATAAGGTGTCAATAGATTCATTATAATTTCACGAGTAAGTTTGTAACGTTCTGGTTCTTTTGGGGCACTCGACCGTGTGTTTTGAGTGACCCGAACGACGTACACTTCCTTGACAAATTTGCCGGCACTTAAAAAATTCTCTGTTTAATGATTATTTCGATGGTGGCCAACAAAATTGTAAGGGTCAAAATCTTTTATTATTTATTTTCTTTCATCAAAACAACATATTTCAAAACAACAAACAAATAATTAGTTTTATTCAAATTAAATAAATGATAATTTATACAAAAAATGTTTACATTAAATTTTTTAAGTTAATTTCATTTAGTTATTTTTTATTTCAATTACAAATTTAATAATTTTAATTTCACATAAAAAAAAGGTTTTAGGTTGCTTTTTATTTACAAAAAAATAATTATTTTACATTTCTTTATTTAACACATCAAATCAAATGTTTCTTTTAATTTATCATAACCAGCATAATATAATAATCTCTTTATTTTTCTTACAATTACAATTATTCAAGCCTAGCTTCAATTTAAATTTACAGTTAATATTTCATTGGAAATGATTTTCAATACTTCTTAGTTTTTCTTAATTCATAACATTTAATACTTTTAAATTCTTTCGTAAGTAAAATTTTTATATTCTTGTCATGTCCTTTTTCAATTTTCAAATACTTAATTTTGCGTTTTTTCAATATTAATTAATTCTTTAATTATTTAAATAAATACACTTTTATAATTTCATCATATTTATAATTTCATAATTTTTCATAATTTCATAATTTTTCATAATTTCATACATTTCATATCAAATACCATACTGCCGTTTATCGGTCTTTTAATTTTACCATAGTGCCGTCAATGTCGGTCACTTTATTTTCATCACAATAATTTTTTAATCAATTATATCTTAATAACGCTCTACTCAATATCATCAACATCTAATTTTCATGCTTTCAAGAATATTAAAATCTTCGCTTATTTCTCAAATTCTTTACATATTAATATTTTGTGAATCATAGTTAATTTCTTTTTGTACATTTCAACTTATATTTTTGCAATGATTGTTAGAAAAATTAGATTATTTATGGATTTGTTTCTAGGCTGTATAATTTCATTATAACTCAAAAAAAAATAACTTTCTTTATCAATTATTAAACTTTAAAAAGATTTAACTGCAGGGAAAAAACCACGCTACAGAAATCTGGCGAGGATAATTATCTTTAGCATTCTTTTATAAAATATCCTCTTTTAAACATCAAATTTGCACGATGCAAAAACCCAGTCGTACATACTTGATGGATAATATGATTTTAAAATAAGAAAAAATTAACTATCATACTTAAATAACACATTTCCATTTTTGTTAAACAAAGTTTTTCTATAGGCCAGTCATATCTAACATTAAACTTGCAAACTAACATGTAGTTCTGATTTTTTAATATATTGTTAGGACCACTACCAGTAGCGTATATCCAAGTTTGCAGCTTCGAAAGACCTGTGCTAACTTTGCAGCACTCAAAAAACTGCGAAATTTTCGCACTTTTTTTGGTATTCTCAATATAGGTCTTAAACTATGCATTTTTTATAAAATATTTTTTATACGTTTTTAAGTAGACTAAAATTGCTACAATCTGAGACAAGAACCAGCTCTGTAGGTTCAATACTTACCGAGATACAGCTTTCCAAAAATTGACCAGTTTTTTCAACAAAGTGAAATTTTAAGATTTGGTCAATTTTTGACCCCGATATCGGGGAAAATACTCATTTTAAGGGAAATATCATAGGAACATATATTGTAGCAAATGTATTTAGCTTTAATTTAAGCAGAGAACGACGTCTGTAGGCCATATAGTTTACTCACAAATTTTAAAAATCCAAAAAATGAGAAAACTGCATTTTCGCAAATTTAAATTTAATACCTAATAATCGTTATGTAAATCCATTCAGTGATTTTAATGTGGTTGAGTAACCAAATTGAGTAGCATAGTAGCATAAACGAGTAACATAATAAAAAAAATAACATAATTGATAACATCATAAAAAAATTATGCAGTTTTTGACAAAATACTGTCGTATTTCAGCCATTTTGTAAAAAATATTTACAAATTATATTCATGAACCTTCCTCGTTTATCGCTCTTTCTATTACCGAAAACAATTTCAAAATCCGGTGCGTGGTTTAGTAGAAGAGAGCGGAGAAAAAGACAGAGACTTTGTTTTTAACTGTGCAGTCTTTGACAAAATACCGTCGTGTTTCAACCATTTTGAAAAAATATTTACAAATTGTATACAGAAACCTTCCTCGTATATTGATCTTTCTATTAGCGAAAACCATTTCAAAATCCGGTGCGTGGTTTAGAAGAAATGACCGGTGAAAAAGACAAAGACAGTCAGAGACTCTGATTTTAACTATGTAGGCTTTGCTAAAATTCCGTCGTAGTTCAGTTATTTTGTAGAAAATATTTATAAATTATATACAGAAACCTTCCTCGTTTATTGCTCTTTCTACTATCGAAAACCATTTTTAGGTTCGTCGCATGGTTTAGAAGAAATGAGCGGAGAAAAAGACAAAGACAGACAGAGACTGTTTTTAACTATGCAGTCTTTGACAAAACAACGCTCATTTCTTCTAAACCATGCGCCGAACCTAAAAATGGTTTTCGATAGTAGAAAGAGCAATAAACGAGGAAGGTTTCTGTATATAATTTATAAATATTTTCTACAAAATAACTGAACTACGACGGAATTTTAGCAAAGCCTACATAGTTAAAATCAGAGTCTCTGACTGTCTTTGTCTTTTCACCGGTCATTTCTTCTAAACCACGCACCGGATTTTGAAATGGTTTTCGCTAATAGAAAGATCAATATACGAGGAAGGTTTCTGTATACAATTTGTAAATATTTTTTCCAAATGGTTGAAATACGACGGTATTTTGTCAAAGACTGCACAGTTAAAAACAAAGTCTCTGTCTTTTTCTCCGCTCTCTTCTACTAAACCACGCACCGGATTTTGAAATTGTTTTCGGTAATAGAAAGAGCGATAAACGAGGAAGGTTCATGAATATAATTTGTAAATATTTTTTACAAAATGGCTGAAATACGACGGTATTTTGTCAAAAACTGCATAATTTTTTTATGATAATATCAATTATGTTATTTTTTTTATTATGTTACTCGTTTATGCTACTATGCTACTCAATTTGGTTACTCAACCACATTAAAATCACTGAATGGATTTACATAACGATTATTAGGTATTAAATTTAAATTTGCGAAAATGCAGTTTTCTCATTTTTTGGATTTTTAAAATTTGTGAGTAAACTATATGGCCTACAGACGTCGTTCTCTGCTTAAATTAAAGCTAATTACATTTGCTACAATATATGTTCCTATGATATTTCCCTTAAAATGAGTATTTTCCCCGATATCGGGGTCAAAAATTGACCAAATCTTAAAATTTCACTTTGTTGAAAAAACTGGTCGATTTTTGGAAAGCTGTATCTCGGTAAGTATTGAACCTACAGAGCTGGTTCTTGTCTCAGATTGTAGCAATTTTAGTCTACTTAAAAACGTATAAAAAATATTTTATAAAAAAATGCATAGTTTAAGACCTATATTGAGAATACCAAAAAAAGTGCGAAAATTTCGCAGTTTTTTGAGTGCTGCAAAGTTAGCACAGGTCTTTCGAAGCTGCAAACTTGGATATACGCTACTGGTAGTGGTCCTAACAATATATTAAAAAATCAGAACTACATGTTAGTTTGCGAGATTAGCGATTTTTAGTGTAAAATATGACCGGGCTACTATTAGTATAATCAATATAATTTTAAGTTAAAATAAATATATTACCTCATGATGATGTCTGTTTTTTATTGAAGATTAAAACTAAAATGAATTCAATATCTATTCGAAGTAAAGGTTAAAACTAGAATTGAATTTAATGTCTATCTGACTTAAAAGTTAAAACTAGAATGAAATTATAATATTTTACAAAATGAATATTTAGTCAAAAATGCGATATCCTTCAAATGATATTAACCAATCAAATTACGTATAATTGACCTGTTCGTAACTTGCTTTCGCTCGGTCATTTATTAAAACATTTCGGATATACAGAATAATGCTTAATATTATACTTTTGATTTTATGTTGGAATTTTTTACAAGGTGGTACCAATGATAATAAATAATATTGTTTTACAACGTTAAATAATAAATCGATACCTGTAACGTTGTAGCGTTACAAGTTCTAGACGCCGTATTGTCAAAACGCAAAAATAAAGAATAAAAAAATATATTGCAGGGTCTATTATAGGTAGGTATAGCGGTTTTTAATGAAAAAAAAAACATTCAATAAACAAACAAAGAAACGCAAAATAAAACAATCATTTTAACAAGCTTCCAATATGAAGGGCAGTCAGGTGAAAAGATGTTAGGTTTAGAGTCAACTACCCAATGATTTCAGGGTGCTTTCTCGCCAGGGGAGACGGCGTTTTTTGCGATGTGTGTTTCACTTCTGCAGTGAGTAGTGCGAAATAAAAAGTCTTTTTTTATAATAAAGGTTTTATTTCATATTTAAATAATTTAATTTAACTTATGTATATGACATACAACAATAAATCCAAAAGCTATTGACGCCTTCCGGCGGGATTCAAATGGATTATTTGCACGCTCTGACTACGACACTGCCCACTGGCTATTTGTTTTATGGAACATGTAACTTTAATGCACAATTTAAATATTTCGACAGTTTGAATAAAAATATCCAGGCGCTAAAGTAATTAAAACTTTTCCAGCTAAATAGATTTGTTCATGACAAAATTTTGGTGTCATGAATATTCATTTGGGCATGTTCATACATAACGATGCATACAGTAAAAGGTACGTGCGTGTTGATGTGTGTGTGTGTGTGTTTGTGCGTGTACAACTTCATACATGCAATATATATATACGATGTACCAAACCTAAATAATCAAGACGCATGTGACCTGAGTTATCGAGCTTCAATATCGCTCTACGAATTTCTTAAAGGGCAATGGAAAGTTCGGTGTGAAGACACTGATACGATGGACGATTTTTTCTTTTCATTATATTTTAACTAAATATTTTTAAAATAATGACTATTAATATCTTATTGACTTTTAATGTCCACCAAAAACAAAAAAAAATTTCTAAAATTGACGAATTGATCTTCTACAATTCTTTTACAAACATGTTAAAAATTGTTAATTAAAATTTCATTATTCTGAAGATGGGATATCCCGAAAGCGCTCAATAATAAATCTCAAAAATATTTGGAATTGTTTTATTTCTACAAAATTCAAGTAAGTTGTTATCCAAATTCATCAATCACACAATTATTAAGACACTGATAAGCTGGCTAGCAGGACTCATTGTCCGAAAAATTGGTTTGACAAAGACTTTAGATTGTGATCATATCACTACACTTCTGAAGCGAAACTTCTTTGCGCATGCTGGAGTGAAAGGATTCATGCGATTTCAAGTGTAACAAAACGCCCCCCACTCCTCTGCGTAGTTGAACTGGACTGGAATGATCTGAAAGGCCGCTCCACACTTCACGCGAGATTCTCGGCGAGATACTCGGCGAGAATCTCGGCAAGAACTGTCCCGTCTCCACATTCGCAGGGCTCTCAGTACAGTTTGCACGCTCGAAGACGATGAACGTAGAAGTTTTTGCTGCGACAAGCCTATTGCTGTGCAAGGGCGTAGATTTTATTTTTTTGGAGGGGGAGGGTTATGCAAAAAAAATCAATCTGAGAAGTTGTGCTAGTGTAGAGTGCGTTCAAGTTCTCGCCTGTTCTCGCCTTCTTTTGTCTCGGCCGCTCCACATTCACGCGAGAATCTTGCGAGAAAGCGAGAACAACTCGAGAAACGCGAATGTGGAGCCGATTCGCATATTCTTCGCAGGTTCTCGCCAGTTCTCGCTTTGTTCTCCGCTGTTACTTGGTTTTTTGGCCCAAGACAAAAAAGCCGAGAACGCGAGAACAGACGAGAACTTGAATGCACTCTACATTCGCACAACTTCTCAGCAGAGAACATACTTCTCAGTAGCGTGCGAGTCGCCGATTGTGGTTGAATTGAAGCGTATTGTGTAATATAAAATATATTTCTTATCTTTAAAATAGACTTAATTATAATACGCAAATGCGCACAGCAACAAAGGTTTAGATTGGAGGGTACAGGGGTAATTACCCCCCTTCCAAGACTATAATAGAATACAAATAGAATAGAATAGAATACAAATTTATTGTTTGACCTTATTTGGATACAACAAGTCATTACATAAAAAACAATCATTAAAAGCATAAGCAATCCAATAATAGTAAACACTAAAAACAATCACATAAAACAGTAAAATAGTTATAAAAGTTCTTTCAAGCTATATGGTTCCACCTCTATAAGCCATTTTTTAAAATTTATTTTAAATTTATTTTTATTTACGCAGTTTTTTATTTCATTTGGCAATTTATAATACCTACATTTTAAAACCCGTATATACAGGACACTTTTCATAAAAAGCTGTACTATGTTTAATGCTAGCATCAGTTGTTCTTGTATTGTACGTTTTTTTAATATTTGATTCAAAGAAGCCTTGTTTATTCATATATATTAAAATCTCGTAGGCATATATTGCATACAGTGTGAGTAAGTTATTAGTTTTAAAAATATTTCTACAAGAATCTCTTGCTTTCATATTGAATATACATCGAATTACTCTCTTTTGAATAACAAACACTCTGTTAATATCTGTAGATCTACCCCAATTTATGATTCCGTATTTGAGACTTGAATAGATGAAGGCATTATATATAAGTAATAAATTTTTTGTGTTAAAATAGTCCCTTGCTTGTTTTATTTGATAATAATAACCACAAACCTTTTTACAAAGTATTTTAATTTGATCAGTCCACTTTAAATTGTCGTCGACCTGTATTCCTAGATACTTTACAGTAGCGCTAATTTTTATTTCATTATTTATAATTATGTAAAATCTTTTTGTCCAGATCAATTGTTTCTTTTAATTTAAATTGCAAACATTTGGTTTTGCTAATATTAACAATTAACTGGTTTTTTTGACACCACTCAGTAAATTTATTTAAAACGTTTGTGCTTTTTCTTTTTATTTCGTACATCGACGATGCAGAAATTAATATTGTCATGTCGTCCGCATACATGATTATTTTATCCCCAGGAACATATTGTGGCATATCATTGACAAAGCATATAAATAATAATGGGCCTAGGTTACTTCCTTGCGGTACACCCGTTGTAATTTCTTTGCATTCTGATTTACTTCCTGCTATTTCAACATAAAATTCACGATGACTTAAATAATTAGTTAGCAGATCTTGACATTTCCCTCTAATTCCCATTTTGAACAGTTTTTGAATCAAAAATTTGTGGTTGACAGTATCGAAAGCTGCCGAAAGATCAAAGAATAATCCTAAAACAATTTTACCGTTGTCAAGATTTGATGCAACGTATTCATGCAATTCAAAGCACGCATTCACAGTAGAAAAACCCGCCCTGAATCCATACTGAGAATCATCCAGAATATTATGTTTATTAAGAAATGTATAAATACGATTATAAATGATTTTCTCAATTACTTTAGAAAATACTGACAATAAAGACACGGGTCTGTAATTTTCAACATTTTCTGTATCCCCTTTTTTATGTATAGCACATACTTTCGCAATTTTTAATTTCTCTGGAAATTTTCCACTTTGAAAACAACCATTTATAATGATATCAAGAGGCTTTTTAATACACTCCGAACAGTGTTTAATAACAACCGTCGTAATTTCATCCGAACCTGATGACGATTTATTAGGCAATTCTTTTATGCATTTCTCAATTTCCTCGGTTTGAACCGGATATAAATATATAGATTTGTCATTATTATGCAATGGCAAAGTACATTTTTCATTTATGGTATTTTTGAAACCATTTATTTTGTCTTTAATAGAATCCACAAAATAATTTGCAAATTTACTTACAATTACAGCTCTATTTGTTATTAGTGTATTCTCATGCCTAATTGTTAATTTACTAAAATCAGATGTATTTTTCTTCGCCCTGTTCAGTGACCTATTTATACTATTCCACATAGATTTTGCACAGTTTATTGATTTCCTGACGTTGATATCAAAATAATTTTCTTTTGCTTTTTTGATATTTTTCATATGCTTAGCCTTTAGAGATTTATAGATTTCCAGAAGGTCAGTTGACGTATCTTTATATTTAAAAATTTCTCTTAATAGCTGACCTTCATTAATAATACTTTCCGTAATCCATTCTTTAATTTTCTTGTCTGTTTTTAATTTTACTTCTTTTATAGGAAAGCTACCGCTAAAGCAGTAATAAAAATGTTCCCAAAATTCATTATATAAATCATTTCCATCATTTAATTTAAATAGCACCGACCAGTCAATTTTTGATGACATATAATTAAATTCGTTTAAATTTATTTCTAAGAAGCATATTTTTTTTATAATAGTTATTTTGTCATTATTCGGTATCTCATCAAACGTAATTTGTAATATTTGCGGCTTGTGGTCTGATACTAGCATATTGTCAACAGTAGTTACAAGCTCAGACGTATATACTTTGTTATTTGCTATAAAATAATCAAGTTATTAGAGAACCAACCGTCCCGGATTTTCCGGGTCAGTCCTGCATTAGAGCCCCGTGTCCCGTGTTAGAGAAAATGTCCCACATTATTACGTGAATGACCTGTGTGGCTATATGCCTATGTTTTGTTGCTCTTCAAACCTATATAAAACAAAGTTTTTTAAAAAAAAACGTCATTTCTTTTTTGCGTAAGCTATATTTTTTATTCGTATTAATAAAACTTAAAAAATATTGATTTTTTTTCATTACCCCCCCCCCTTCAGAAAAATAAAATCTACGCCCTTGCATAGCAATAGGCTTGTCGCAGCAAAAACTTCTACGTTCATCGTCTTCGAGCGTGCGAACTGTACTGAGAACCCTGCGAGTGTGGAGCCGAGATAGTTCTTGCCGAGATTCTCGCCGAGAATCTCGCGTTAATAGTACTAACAGACGATCGAACTTGGTACGAAGCGGACAGCGGATATGGTCCGCTCCGTACCAAATCTGCTCGTCTGGACAGTAGTCTGCGTGTCCGCCCGGTTCGATGAGATGCACATCGTACTTGGTCCGGTCCGGTACAATATCCGTGCGTGTGTATAGCAGTACGACGGACTTGATACATATAACCGTATAACGACGTCATTGTAATTCAAAACGTTGTGCACAATGCCGGATTTAGAGGTCTGGAGGCCTCGGGGCAACAAAGGAGTGGAGGCCCCCTGGCCCCAAATTATTTTCCAAATGAAATGGACAATTTTTTTCAGTCGATTTTTCCAATAAATAATTTATTGTGAAACCAAGTGTAGATTCTTTTATTATTTAACAAACATATTATAAATATAATCAGAAACAAGAATTATCTAAAAATTAAATTTTAGCATTAACGAACAGAACTTTCCGAGCTGAAATCCAGTTCCCGAAGTAAATCACTTTCAATGTTCAGGAAATTTGAATTTTTTTTCCAAAGTCTCTATTGTGGAGGTCCTTCTTTTGTGGTGGCCCCGGGGCTATAGCCCCGGTTGCCCTCCCCTGAATACGGCCCCGGTTGTGCAACATGACAGAAATTTTGACAGAACGCGAAGTTCTTGGTGAAGTATTGGTATTATAAAAAGATTTCTCATGTTTGTGGAATCTATCAGATAAGTCATATTGTAACAGAGAAGCGCGTAACAACGCTCTAGAAATTCTTCGGGAGTGTTATTCAAAATATGATCTTCGCTATCAAGCTATTTTATTAACTTCATATGACTAAATTCATCGCGATCTTTCAAATAGAATTTTGCCCCCTCCTTTCTTTTCTTCCTTGTTGTTTGTGGCGGCATTAACGTTGCCGCTAGAACAATCGTAATTTTCGCGCGCTTAGTCCGAGGAATGATTACGTACCTGTGTACACAAGGAGACTGACAGATTCGGTCGTCTGTTGCAACCAGCGAACTTGATCCGCCGTACCATGTCCGTTGTGGGAGGGTACCAAGTTCGATCGTCTGTTAGTACTATTAGTGTGGAGCGGCTTAATGACTTTATTACATAAAAAACTGAGCTGCTGTCTGTAATGCTGAAATATGTACATTGTACAATACTAATTACTTAAGACTACTAGCGGTCCGTCCGCTACATTTTTAAATAAATATTGTTTGAATAGATTCTATTTTGATTTCGTAAAAGCAAAAATATTCTGTATTCAAATGATTTTTCGAACACTTCTTGTTGGGGCTCCTAACATTAGAAGCATTGTAATTTATTTAGTTTATTTGAACTGAATACTCTACACCGGATACAAAAACTAAATATCCTGAGGATGCTCGAGCACTGAAACACTGTAGTCGGAGTCTATGTTTGAAACATTCTGTATAAGCACACTCGTTGCTTCCTCTACATAGTGAGCGACAGGTCCGTAACCGTAACGCAGGCATTATCTGATTACGCTGGACGTTTGGCGCACGGCATTATTTTTCTGTATTATTTATGTAGCCATGGCGTTACGGTGTAGGTACATAATATATTAGATGTACAGGGTGAAATATAAAATATTATGATTATACATATTTTAGATTCTTTCAATACAGGCAAGAGCAAAACGCCTTAAAAATACATGCTACATACAAATATTCACTGTACTATTCATCTCAATCTTAAAAACTGTTACATCTATTCCGACACTACAGCTAAAGAAATAGGGTAAACGCCAAAATAGTGAAGAGTCAAGTTTCGCACTACAAATCCTACATGCGAGTTTTTTGAAAATCAATTTGGGAAACGTCTAATTTTCCATAATTTATATTTTTTTTAAAGTAATACTTCTTTTTCCACGGTTGAGTAAAATCTATTCATGAGATTAAATATTAGATCAAATTGCTAGGTTGATAGACGGTCAACATCTAAGGTTATAAGATTAAAAGCGTCATGAAATGTTGCAATGTACGTATGTCTTGTAGTACGAAAACGGGCTGTAGAACATTAATGGCGAGGCAGAGTGGCTCCCGTGTAACCTAAAGTAGGTACGTACGGCGGTCGGATTCATTATTATTTTTTTGTTTTTCTTTTTACAATTACACCAGTTTTTCTTCTGCAGTGTGTAGTGTAAAATACATAATCTATATTTTTAGGTTTTTTTTTTACTTTTCGCCTGTTTACCCGAACCCTTTAGCTTTAAAAATAACGTCGGGAGAGTTGTAACTATTTTTAGACAAGGGAAAAGATGAAGAATACAATGAGTATTGTAGAATAGCATGCGTTTTATAACCTATTTCCCACAGAAACTGTTTTAGGCAATTGTAAAAAACATAATAGAAGTTATTGTAAGAACTCTCTCTAGGAGAGTTCATTTCTGCGTCTTAATGTGAAAATAAAATCCAGCGCATGAAAATGTCTGAAAAAATCTTGGAAATAACAGCTTTGCAAGGGCCATTCAGCAAAAATTGGGAACTCTGACCACTTATATAAAATATTGGATAATTGACTGATTCATCAATGCCTAGGTCAAACCGTTGAATCTAGAAACGTGAATTTTGAATAGTAGGTTTCCTTTGTGACGTAAGCATTTACTAAGAAGAGATATTTCAAAATTCAACCACTAAGGTTTACAAAAAAGGGTGTGGAATTTTTGCCAAAATGTTCATATCTCACGAATCGTTAAAGTAAATTCAACGTATAAATTAAAAATAAGCACAGACAAGTTCAATCGTTTTGACGTGATAACGTCTTATAAATTGATGAATCACCAATCTTATAAATTGATGAAACACCGGCTGCATGCACGAAAAAGTGTAACGTTCCTAACGTTCCGCCTGACCCTGTGCGTGCTTTTCTCGAAAACGGCCCTAACGATTTGGATGAAATTTACTGAAAAGGGATTTTGGGGGGCAAAAAATCGTTTTCATACAAATTTTATCATTATAAAAATCAATTTTTTGACGTATGAAAATACATAAATATTGTAAGTAGGTTTTGGAATTTTATATAAACAATGAAACAATTGTTTTCAAAATATTATGACAGTTAATCTTTGAGACTTAAAATAAATACGAAAGAAAGAAAGTTAAAAAAAACAATTATATTATAGGTGGTGAGTAATTTTAATAAATAAAATTAACCTAAATTTGAAGCGAAGGATGCAATATCATAGATTCGAATTATTATAATTATTATATAAATTTAGGTTATGTATTACGGAATACGTTATCACGTAAAACTATCGTCCGTAAACCGACTTTACAGACAACCAATTTTTTTTTTATTAAACCTTAAGGGGGTGAAAAAGGAAGATACAAAAATAGTCTTTTTCCTATCCTGCTTAAGTTACAAACCCGAAAAATAATTTGCGTAAGTATTCATTATTAGAATCGAAGACGTCGGTACCTACTCGATATTCGTATTCCAAGGAATGAGTACAAGGAGGGAAACCCTCATAAAGATTATTCAGCAGTATCTCTGAAATTGTGTAAACGCAAAAAGTGAACACAGAAAAATATTCGTCCTAGAAAATAAAGAAATACAACAACAAAACACCCGAATGGAGAGGGGGTGGGTTTAATATTAATTAAATATTAATTTTATAGCTTTCGAAAACCGCTATACCCAATAAGAATAATAAATCGAGGGAAAAAGCTATTACATCTGTATATGAAATTGGCACCCGGACGAAGCCGGGCCGGGACGCTACTTTATGATAAACAGAAAGATTAATGAAAATATTAAAAATTCAAAATAGTTTATTTTTAAAAATGATAAGTTTTGTTGTTTCCTATTTTTCCTCACAAATTATACACAGGCCTGCAATGGATTTCCCCTTAAAAAAATAATTAGCAATTTGGGTAGGTATTAGGTACTAAGTTACCAAAAAAATAATAAAAAAATTCCATCACGTAAATTTTCTGAGAAAATCACTTTTTCCATTTTCCTTAGTATTACCGCGTATTACTAGCAATTTCTTTGATAACAGTGCATACTAGTAGTACTGATGGTATTTAAATATTAAACTACCCTCATTAGTCATTGCTTGTCGTGATTAAAATCATATTACGATTTACGTGTATCGATTGCGGTACGACATTTTTGTGATTTTTGTGTGGGGGGCCATTCAAATATTACGTATGCAGAATTTTAGTAATTTTTGACCCCCTCCCACTCTTCCCCCTTGTCAGCAAAAGTAAGGCAAGTAAGTAAGCAAAATAAGCTAAACAACCCCACCCCTCCCCCTTTGGTTTAAATGGCCCCTGATGGTGATAAATAAGAAAAATGACTTCCAGCAATTGTGTTCATACTCCAGATGACTTCTGTTACAAATGTGGAAGTTATGTACCTAACTGAAACAACTACAAAAAATTACTAAATCTTTGGAAGTATTGTATTAAAGGTATTTTAAATTGAAGATAAAAAAATCAGAGACAAGAAATGGGTGCCGCATAAAATGCGTTCAACTTTATTGTATTTTTTTTATAACTACGTAAATGGTCACGGGGAGAAAAACATTTTTTTTTTTTGAAACACGATTGTTGCTTTTGTTGTACAAACACAAAAAATGCTAAAAATAAAAAAGAGATAGCAGACTACTGCTGGATGTTGAAGAGAGATGGAACAAATATAAAGCATAAGAGCAAAAGTTTGAACAGGAGTTTTGAAGGAAGTTGAAAAAGATACCATAAGTGTTTTTGATTTACTGAGTCTCTTTAGCATTATTTTTAACTAATACTGTTGGTTTTTTAAGTAAAAATTTAATTTTTTATTCATTAATTTTTGTTTTTTCATAAAAATTGTTGTAAAATTCTAAAATATGCATGTCCTCAACGAAAAAAATCTCGATGTGCTAGAAAAAAGACAAAGCTGTATTTTAATTCAACATACCTAGATATGTAAAAAAATAACATAATTATTGGAAGGGGGAAAAAAAGTTAAATTTCGCAGGCCTGTGTTATTTTCTTAGTGTAGGTAAGATATTTACAGAAAAGAACGTAAAGGCTATAGGTACACAGTTATCTAAGGGAGTTTTCACGAAACAGCTGCTGTGCAATCGGCCATAAATGTATTTTTAATAAAGTTGAACAAAATATAAAAACTTGAAAATTTTTCTGCATTTTTAATAGCTTTCAACTCGTAGTCGTATCAGAGATACAGTTATGTATTTGCACTATAAATTTAATAAAGCTAAGTGCTTAACAGTTGGCACACGCTAACAAAAAATTTCATTTGAATAACTCGACTATGCACTTTTATAATAAATGATTGAAATTATTTGAATGCATAATTTAGTTCTTGCGAGAAAAACATCTCGAAATTCAATTAGTAGGTAACGTCAGCACATCAGACAGTTCTATAAATTTTAAAAATAAAAAATAAATTTCACAATTTATTAGTATTAGCATTCTTCATAACTATATAAGAAGTAGGTACGTTATTTCCATAATGTAATATGGTGAATGTGACATTATGTTAAAAACGAGACCAGAGAGTCTTAACATCAATGACTCATAATATCATCACGCACTATAGATACATGCAGTATTTTTAACACGAACCTCCTATAAAATAGCTTTTTTTCACGTAATTTCCAAAATTTTTGACAGTAATTTAATTTTTAGCAAGTTCACTTCTAATTTGTAGGCTGCGTTGAATTTTTATACTTTTTACTTTGAAGTGGGTCATTTTATTATCACTATGGACTATGTACAAGGAGGCAGAGCTACAAATTTATCGATGCTCAGCGTTTGTGGTAAGCACTGGATGAAACTTCGAACTCAAATTTTCCATGTATGTAAATGAGCACTGTTTATTAAAAGTGAAAATAGTATTAATTTTATACAGTTTTTTAATTGTAAAGAAAACATGGGCAAAACTAGGTAATCTGGAAATGCTTGTTGTCTTCCGGGCTGTTGTGCTGATGGCGATTTAAGTAAAATAAAAATCATTGGCGCCATAATTTGAGGTTACGCTGTCAGTGTAAACAAATTAATTATTTATATATTATACCTACGTTATAATTGAATACAAAAAAATACCCGAAATAAATAATTCTCACATACCTTTTCTGTTATGCTATTTATATTATATAAAGACAACCACATATCATAATATTACATACATTTTTAAAATCGCTTTACAATCTGAATTTTATTGTATATAGAATTAACGGCAATTTTGCTTATAATATTTTTATAAAAAAGGGATTATTTTTTTTTTAATAAAATTTTATTCATTTATTTTTTGCACGTCCCCTATAAAATAGCTGTTTTTTTATGAATTTACGCAGGCATGTAAAGTGAGCCATTACGCACTAGTGTTGTAATGAGTTGTAATGAAAAACAAGTAGTTGTTTAATGTCAATAACTATAGAAACCTATTGTGTTATTATTTGTGTATTTCATGTAGTAGATAATTAGAACTGAAACGAATTCTCAAAATTTTTCAAAATATATTGAAAGTGTAGTGAAAACCAACTATTTTATAAGTGGTCGTGCAAAAAATATTGTAACAGAATTGTTCTTCTTTGGTGGAGAGTATTTATTTACACTTATAAAAACGTTAACAAACACAAATAACAAACTAAAAGTACTTCTCTTGAAAAATAAAACAGAAAAATAACTAAGTAATAAAATAAGAATTCAAATTCACTAGTAGTTCTCTATGTGCCTACACAAAACACGTCAACACGACTATACACAAAAACATGTCACTACTAATGACACGACTGAAAGGCGAAAGGCGAAAGCCCGTATACACCAAAACACTATAATACTGAACGTCCATATACGCTATAACACGATAGCGCGACTGAATGCCTATGCACATCAATATTTATCTTCGCACACTTATTAATTTATATCTGGACTTAGTAAATTTATATTTAAACTTAATGGTCTAATAACCCGTCTTTATCGGCATTGCGCTCTTCAGGCATTACAAATAAATTTGGCTTCCTGCTTGTACAACAAAGCCTCATGCCGCCGTTCTGTGTGCTATTGTTAGACCGACACCGAAACGGAAGCCAAGGTCGGGAGGCGTGTGTTACAATATTCTATATTATATCTCGAATATTTAGATAGATAGATAGATAGAGTTTATTATTATAGACCTCTATATGAGGTATAAATTCGTCATACAAAAAATAACAATAAAATGTATGGTTACTTAGTCAACATATTTTTAAAAATTTTAAAATTAGTATCAATGTTATACTCAGACAGTTAGGCAAAACATCGCACCGAAGTGGTTGAAGCAGAAATAGATAGATAAATAGATAGAATATATTTCGTATGTATACGAAATATATTCTATATATTTCGTATGTGCGTTAAGTCATTTAGTGTCGATATGATACATAAAATTATAGAATAGAATAACATTATGATTCGTGTGACTGTCATAACTCACATGATGTTACTTCACGTCAATAATAATACATTTCATTCCACCCTAGATATATAAACTACTATTTTCTTAGCACGGCAATATAATGGATTAAAAGTCACTCTGTATACATATAATATGTACTATGGTATGTACAATATTTACATTTTAACTGAAATTAACTTTTGTTATCTAATAGTTACAAGAAAATATTGTTTTTTGCCTCCAGTTCCATTTTGAATATGCGTACAACTTGGTTAATAGCAATGCGCGATTGAATGATTGATACGAAATTAGAAAAAGGTTAACTTTGTAAGCATAGAAGGTAGTCGCCCAAGACATTGTATGAGAAACCATCTCAATAGTTATCTGAAATTAGGTACTGAGGAAAGTCAAGGTAACCCTCAACTAGATGGCCTGCACAAAAATTACCGTTTCGCGACAAAAGACGGTCATTCGAACATTTTAAATGCGAATCTAGGGCTCTTACAACTACGTTACTCACTTGATATGTAAACTAAGAATTTCATCGAGGGGTACGGTAGACTTGATTGCAATCTATCAAAAATTATTAAGCATAATAAATATTAATTTCGAATCGACAAAATATCGTATATCCGCAAAATTCGAATACATACTCACTTTACATCATTAATAATAAGAATAAAAGACAATTATTGCATATACGCATGCCATGACAGCTCGTCCGTCTCTATCATTAAAACAGTTAAATGTCGAATACTGTTTTATAAACTATTGATAAAATGGTTCATAGATGACGCTTCGCTACGGTATAGGCTTGATTTAAATTTATCACAAATTATTATTATTCTCTTTGTCATAAAATACTTAAATATATTTCTATTTATTTCTCTATATATACGCTCACACTATTACTGAAATTTAAACATTGTATCCGAACAGAAATCAACCCGACCGATTTTGAAATCTAGCTCTATAATGTAGGTACACATCCACTATATCCGAAGAAAATATTATTTGAGCAATAAATCAAATTCTAACGCAAACTATTGAATTTTTATCTTTCTATTTTGAAGTAATCGCGAAAACGCTTGTAACGTCACGCCTCAGTGACAGCTGACATTAGATGTTGTATTTATGGGTGTAGAACTGTGGTGCAGAGGTATTTCGTTAAAAGGTTTGTAAATTTACTTAATGATATGATTTATATTAAGTATTTTCTTAAAATTAGGTACTTAGCGGTAAAAATAGTACGATTTTCTTTAGTTGCAAATTAACTAACCTCAAAAATAACCTATGACATAAGTGTTATAAATAAAAAACGAATAAAGAACAAATCAACTAATCAAATGATGCAGATGTGAATGATCGCAACAAACATTTAGGCGACATGGTGAATATTTACTTCAAATGGTTATATTCTCTTTGATTTAAGAAGGTGTGACTTCATTCGGTGTTTCAGTCAACATGGCTGCTTGCAGTATTTTATACTTTTATTAAAAATCTTATTTAAACTCAATGTTTATATTACCATTGGATCAACATATATTTTCAACATATATTTTTCTCTAAAACCATTTATTCTTTGATTATTTTATATCATGCCTATTGTAATGAAATATAACAGTAAAGGCAATGCTGCTGCAGCCAGCAGTCACTTAAATTTATTATTAATTATTAGGTGTATTTGTTGGCAAGTTTTGAAGTGGTTGTGAATTGCTGAAGCGTTTGTTGACAATACAGAACTCTTCGAACACGGATTTTTTGAACTAATTGAATTTGGTTTTTGGCAGTTTTAGAGTCGAGTTTAAAATATAATACGAAAATTTAACTAACAGCTGTATCCGAAAAGCTCGGTATTGTCGATAAGCGCTTTTTTCTGAACCTGTAAGAAACTTACCTGCAAACACAATAATTATATACCTACATCAAGATTGTATTTTATAATCACAAAAATGAAATATGATTTTGAAAGCCGCTATTAAAAATTAGATCAAGGTCAGCGATAAAAAACAACAATTGGGTTATTAAAAAATATACACATTAATATATGAAATTTTGGCCTTCTATAATATTATTATAACATTACATTGTCGATATTGTGTAATGCTGTACAGAGATGTACAAGAAACCTTATAAAAAGTAGCTTAAGGTAGTACGAGCACCAAGGCAATTTTAAATAAAAGGCTTGATTTTTTTTATATGAAGTTGGACTAAGTCTAAACCAATTCTGAAAATTTCAGGGGGTTTGCCCGATTATTTAAATAAATAAATGACTTCAAAAGTAGGTATATTTAACATTGGCTTTATGGCAAAACGGTAGATGGATGATATGTTTTCATTGATTTCTCCAAAACTAGTCGGTGGAAATTAAAAAAAAAACTACTT
Source organism: Xanthostigma xanthostigma (assembly GCA_963575645.1). Lineage (NCBI taxonomy): Eukaryota > Metazoa > Arthropoda > Insecta > Raphidioptera > Raphidiidae > Xanthostigma > Xanthostigma xanthostigma. Next base: position 48,293,933 of record OY754464.1, read on the forward strand.
AATTTAAAGTTAAAACCTTAATAAATTATTGAAAACAAAAAAAACCCGTTGTGCCCGACTAATTAAAGAGATATTAAAAAGATTTTAATTAGTCGGGCACAACGGGTTTTTTTTTGTTTTCAATAATTTATTAAGGTTTTAACTTTAATTTAAATAGTTTTTTTTTTAATTCCCACCTACTAGTTTTGGAGAAATCAATGAAAACATATCATCCATCTACCGAAATATAAAAAAAAATCAAGTCTTTTGTTTAAAGTTGCCTTGGTGCTCGTACTACCTTAAATACAAGTTATTTATACTCGTAACTAGGGTTACCGCTCTCATTTAATATAATAAATTAATATAAACATCGAGTAAATTTCAAACTTTCGTCCCTGTTATAACTGACGAAAGTACGTACTTTCGATCGAGGTATGAAGAAACATATTTTTATTATTCTTAGGTAAAACAGCTTATTACATATTATATTGTCAATTCAACGTTTCGGTCTCCTTTCGGCGATCGTCTTCAAGAATGAAAATTCTTTACTAAACCGCATCAAATAGCCGTAAAAAGTAGTTTTGGTGATCATTTACTATTTGAACAATAAACTATGGCGCGGTAAATAAAACTAACTAGACCATGAAGTAGTAATGTAAAAAATGCATAGCTAAACAGTAAAAGATTTTAGCAAACCTAGTATTTACAAAATACTAAGATATCAAAAGAATGTATTTAAATACAAGATATAAAATGATAGATTATAAAAGTATTTCAGATACAAAATGAAAATACATATTTTGTATCTTGTATCTGTATTTAAAATATTTGTATCTACGGTGGGGGGACATCGGTACGCACATTCATCTCAGTTTACCGAGATGAATGTTGTGTCCAAATTTCATGATGATCGGAGTTACCGTTCAAAAGTTTTTGTGGGACGGACAAATTTTGAGTTACATTTTGCAATATTTTTCCTTGATGCTCCACTCCTATTAGTCGTAGGCGTGATATTAGCCTATAGCCTTCCTCAATCAATGGGCTATCATACAAAAAAAAATTTCAATTCGACCAGTAGTTTCTGAGATAAGCCACATCTCTGATGCTGTACCAACCATACTTAACCGTTATCTATCTGGGTTAAATGAAATAATAGACTTATATGGTCGCATAGAGCCTAGTAGCTGCGCGTCTTCGTATTAAATAAAAAACATATATTGTCTTATTAAATAAATAATAAAACACTTGAAATTTCTACAAATATTTTCTTTCTCGACGATCGTTTCGGACAATAAGTCCATCTTCAGGAGTACAGACGCATACTGAATTTTTTGAATTTGCAAAAGTTTATATAAGTATAGGAGGTTTGCTATGTTTTTATTATTTATTTAGCCCTCTAGTAGATTAAAATGTGCTGCTAAAATTTAAATAAAATCGACCGGATAGGACTGAACTCACAAATTGTCTGAAAATGTGAATATGAATTTACTTACTGAAGGGTGTATTTAATTTGGTGGAGATGTTGGATTGATATTAGTATTGAAATTAAGTAAAAAAGTATTATTTTGAGGAATGTATTAAGGGGATAAATTAACAAAAACAGTTAAGTTCACATAAGCCACACTGCCTCTGTTAGTACATACCAGACACTATATTGTTGGCACGGCGACCCGAGTTTTTTCACTAGCCTCTAACCACTAATGTAATATTGTTTCAAAATCAACATTAACGCGAGCGAGTTACGGGTAAAGATTAGTAACTGATTGAGAAAATAGAAATAATTAATGCAGATTTTTATGTAATTGCTCAAATGAAACACATAATATAATATGCGACAGAGCGTTAATGAAAATTCTGTCACTTTAATTGAGTTTTTTTGTGTTCTCACTCTGTTGGTACATATTGAACATTTACATATTTTGGTATTTACGCATGCAAATTTGTAGAACTTAATTAAATATGTGATTGACCACACTAAAATAAAATTTGACCCTTGATAAATGTTTTGCTTGGTGTTACTGAGCGTGTAGCGAGGCAGCTATTAATATCGCGTTACCATTGCTCCTGTAATACAAGCCCTCAGTTCTCTGATTTTGATCAAAGAACTGATAGTGCTCGATTTCTGATACGACATTCATCTGTAAATCTAGATTTAAAGCTGAAGTCGTATTAGGAACCGAGTATAAAACTATAAAAATTGATTTCAATTACCAAAAAATAATAAATTGAAAATATAAAATGGTGCTAGAGCCAAAAAGACTCTACCTCTTGGAAGCCGAAGAACAAAAAGAAGGAAGATTTGTGATTCCTACGAAACGAAAAATCTTCGAACAAAATAAATTAGTAATAGGCCTGTCAGTAATTATTTAGTAACTAATCATATATGTGTTTTTCAGATATGAAAAAGTGAAGGACCGAAAATCGTCATATAAATGGTAAGTTTTGAGTAAAAATTTGATGCAGCATAATAACTCAAAATAATAAAAAAAAACCGTAGCATGTATTGTTACATTAACTCTCTCTCTTTTGTAATATTGTCAAAATTAGTTTTCCTTAGCTACGCAGGAAAAATGAATGTTGTTATCAATTTGGAAAAAATCAATTAATTAATCAGATCTTGAGAAAACAATTTATCACGAATTTTTTAATTCAAGCTTAAAACTTTTTATTTATTTGAAGTAAGAACTTTTCCAAGTGCTTACAATTTTTTTTTTTGAATTAAAAAATTCGTGATAAATTGTTTTCTCAAAGTCTGATTAATTAATTGATTTTTTCCAAATTGATAACAACATTCCAATGTTTCTCCTTCCAGGATTCTGAAGTCATAGACCTTAGATATAGATATATCAGTTTCAACTTGATACCTCTAGCATTTCCTGAGAAAAAGGGTCCTTGAAGTGCAGACAGACAAACAACGAACTGATTCTATATTAAGGTTTCCGTTTTTTCATTCGGAGATACATAATGAAACATAAAAAGTCAACAAAAATTCATGAAATAATTTCATAAAAAACCGCTGCGCTGTCAGTTAAGTAAAACCGAGTTAATTATCTGCAGTTTTGTGTGCTAATGTATTGACTCTTTTGACTAGTATATATCAGATTAGGTTGGCGGCAGAGTCATCGTACAGTTTTAAATGCTTCCGTGTTTCTATTATCGCGTGCGTTAAGCAGATTACTTGATGAAAGCCATCCAGAGCCTTGCTCTGTTAATGCCATCGTTAGATAGCGTGATATCAATTTGATATCTCTTGTTTATAATTGGCTGCACGTTTGACGTCAGATTTGTTAGTTATTTTATTACGCTTTACATTCAGGATTAAAGGATTGTTAAAATTAAACATTGTAAGATTTCTGTTTTGTAAAACCTGTGGAAGACAATTTAGATGAGCGCTTTCAAATTGTACATCGCAAAACTTCTGTTAATCGCACATTCTAATGTCGGTCTGTCGCGAGTAGTTCCAAAAATGGAAGGACTATGGAACGTCGCATTTATTTATTTTTTATTTTTATATATTTTATTTTATTTATTAGGACTATATAGTGTTACAGGCACGTTTGCATTGAAGGAAAGATAGAATTGAGAATTTTCTAGTCTTTTGTTAGTTAAACATTGTAACAGAATATAGCAAAGAGGATTTAGACAGAAGAGAAGGCTCCAATAAAATGCAATGCGAATTTCTTTGGAAGTAATTTAAAAAAAGTGGCAATAATAAAATTAATAAATATTATATAGGTCAATAAAATTAAACAAAATTGTATTGTAGAAGACCTAGCCTTGATATAGAAAAGGAAACAATCTCACAGATGGCCGAATTCCCTCACTCTTTCTTACTCTCTCACACACTCACTCACTCTCCCTTACACTCTATCTCCCATTCTCCCTCACACTCTATCTCAATCTCTCTCACACTCACTCACACTTTTCTACTCTCTCTCTCACACTTTCTAAAACTAATATATTATATTGTGTATTAATGATATATTTTGTTAATATATTGTCTGAAAAATTGGTCGATAATTTTATTTATTGAAAAGATATGATAATGTACACTATTTATATAACATTTTTACAGAATAAGCTTATTTAAGCTATCGATTATGCGGTCTAATTTAATTTGATGTAATTAGACGTTAAATACCTTTATAGTAAAGAAGAAAATTAACGGGTAAAATAGCCAATTTGGAGTTCTAGAGAATTTTTATTTTTAAAGTATAGTCGACGTTTCGCTAACGTTTGTTAGCATCCTCAGGACATAAGGATCGTAGAAATACAAACAATATAAACACAGTAATTAGCAAAAATACATAAACTGAAATAACAAAAGTACAAAAAAAAACAATTCTTACCTACTAAGATTTAAAAATTTTATTTTTAAATACCTTTCTTTTAGAGAGGTTTGGCAGCCGCCTCTGATTCACCAAAAACGGCCTCTTGGATTTCTATCTCCCAATATTTTATACCATCCAATCCTTGATCTTTGTTACACCGTGAACTGATTGGGTGGTATAGTGTTGTGTGCTTAGTCGTCGAGCGTCTATAATTTACAATAAATAAAATGAAGCCTCTATAAATAAAAGACTGTGACTAAATACAGAAAAATAGTTATTGAGTTGAATTCAATTTAAATGTAGGAATTCTTTCTTAGCTTACTGATTGTGTTTTAGTTGTAGAACCCTCTTGTGAAATGCCGTGTGCTCTACACGCCCGATGATTAAACACCAAGTGTCTCTTCTCTACTTCTTTATGTCAACTAGAAACAAAACGAATCGTCCCTACTTATGGATCAATAGACTAATCAAAACTTTTCAAATACTCCACATTGCGTCGTGGCGCGTCTGTTACCATCAGTCTTAATACAAAAAAGGGAATTGGAGCGTGCCTCGGGATATCACCGAATAAATTTAAATCACATTTTAAATTATAGCTATCATAACTTCATATTATCCTGCGAATATTTTTTTATTGACATCCCATTTCGTTCTCCAGTTTGTAATATAGGTATATATAAAAAATGACATGATGTTGCTTTTTTGTTTTTACCAACTACAACTAGCCAGTATTATGTTTTTTTATAACTTTTGTACTTAATTAATAATAATAATAATAATGATGATAATAATAATAACAATAATCTTTATATAATACAATAATTGTGTGTAAACAGCGTCAATGGTCTTTAAAATTATTTCAGGTATCGTTCAAGATTATAATTTGATTCTTCGATCAATTTATTTTTCAGTTTTTTTTAAATTGCTTATCACATTTCAGGGGTATACTGGTATTTGGTTATTTATCCGTATCGTGGTGTTGCGGACACCTCTTTGGACGACACACAAATTTGTTTGAAACAATTGTAATTTGTTTCTGTATCTGGTGTCGTGATTAATTTTCAAAATATTTTCGTGAAATAATATTTTATTATTATTTAAAATTTACGCGCACTCTAAAATGAAAACGTCATACAGTGTTAAAATATTATATTTTTTAAAAAGTTTTCTGCAACTATATCGAGGTGCAACGCCAGCCATGATACGGATACATTTTTTTTTGCAACAAAAAAAATTTTTTGTGCACTGGGGAAATTGCCCCAAAATAAAATTCGCCATGTTAAATTTGTGTGAAAATAGGCATAGTAAATATTGAGTATGAAATTTTTACTTACAATATTCTTCAAATATCTGATCATCTAGTTTGCTTTACTCAATTTAGTGGACAGCTGTTCTATGTGCATTTTCCAGTTTAGATTACTGTCAATGTTTAAACCCAAAAAGGTATTTTGTTTCACCAGTATCGCTTCTGAGTTCAGCAGCTTCATTTGTGTTGGCAATTCACTATACTTACCGAATTTTATTAATTTTGTTTTGGTACTATTAATCACCAGACCATTTTCTTTGAACCATTTATTTAATTGTTCACTGAAATCCCTCATTTTTATTAGAAGAAGATCCTCACTTCTCTTCTCGCATATGACAGCAGTGTCATCTGCGTATAAAAAATTATCTTGTAAGACTAAAGATATGTCGTTTATAAATATAATAAATAATATTGGACCTAAAATACTACCTTGCGGAACACCTCTTTGTATTAACTCATAATAGTTATTATTATTTTTTTTTTACTGATTGTTTTCTATTTGTCATATACGAGAATAAAAGATCCAGAACTATCGAGAGCTATAATAATATATTATTTTATTTACAAATAGACGCCAGTGTTCAGTTATAGGTAAAAATAATGTAATTAATAAAATTAATTAATAAAAAAATATTTTCAACTGAATTCAGGAGTCTCCAAAAGGAAAATATAATTTTCTTTTCGTTTAATAATCACCTTCTTATCCTACATTAAATTTCTTTCAATTACTTCGTTCAATAAAAATGTTCTACATTACGTATCGGTCGGAACAAAATCGAGAATCCACGATGAATTTTTGGTTACGATCTTTCTACTTTGTCGAAAATGAACTTCCTTGGTCGAGTGTCACCTCTTTTAACCTTTTGATATTCCACTATGCGAACAAAATGCAAATTACCGTTAGATGCAGTTAGACTTGGGTAAACATTTATCGCTCCAAGAACAATATCTTCTGTCGGATATGCTTCCGCTCTCTTTACTCAGAAAGCATCTTTACATGTTTATACTCCGGCATATAGCCTGATTTCATCAGGAGATTTTTCGCCATTCGTCAAGTTCAACAACTGTCACAGTATGACTATTCGTTCGTCCTTGAATGAGAGTGCATATCATATATATAAAATTCCCGTGTCACAATATACCACTGAACAGATTTTATTGAAATTTTGTAAATGTGCCTTTGGTGCACGTGCAACTTGGACTATAGGATAGTTTTTATTAAATTTTTTGTACAAAATTACGGTATTTTCTCAAAAAAACTGTTTGTTTGCTTCTGAGCTAATTTACATATGAAACAAATAAACAAAACTTTTTTAGTACTTAGCGACATCTATCTGTTAGAACTCGCAATGGTATTATTAATTCTACGTTATAATAAGTGTTTCATAGACAAACAATTCAATGTAAAAACAGAAGCAAACACACAACTCTTTAAGTACCAAATAGCGACATCTGTACACCGACACTAAACCTCAATCGTTCGGTCATCTAACAGAAACAAGACAAATTAAATTTCCGGCCACAATGTTTCATTAGAATTAAACTTCTATACAGTCTCTCTTCTCTGAAAATGTAAACCACAAAGTCATAATAAGGAGAACCAGCTCGCATGAAACAATATGACGTCAGCTACTGGGTAATGAACACAGATGGAATGAACCAAAGTTTTCCCAGGTAGTGCTAGCACCACCATCTCGCGTGCGCCAGAAAACGGTTCATTTCGAAACACAGGAAGCTAGGTCTCTTGACTGAAGAGTTCCTGATTTTGTACCAAATAGCGATTCTGTTAGAAAGCTCAAAGCTATTAGTTCAAAAACAAATCGGATAGCTACACTTAATTCCCCGTCACATGTGTTTCATAGACAAACAATACGACGTAAAAACAACGAATGTGTTTAGTTTTTTGCGTATCATTGTTTTACCGAGTCCGCTATAATTCTATAAAAAAAAGTTCGATAATGTCAATGTTTAATAGGTAATCCTCAAATCCGGGCGAAGTCGGACCGGACTATATTTATGTCCGCTTAGACTCTTTTGAAGTCTGGAATGAGGTCGGTCAGTAATCTGCTGACACCATAATATCATTTCTTTCCTTTAATGAAAAGGTGCCATTGAAATACTGGAATCAGGTTGTTCTTCGGACATGTTTCTTGGATACATGTCCATTCTACAAAGAAAACTTTCTTCGCCTATATATCAGGATGGAATGCAAATGAAGGTTATATCCAGTTGATATTTTTGAGATGTCATACGGTACATACTGATCAATGATCAGACACATCTTGCATATTCCAGCATAATATTTTCGTATTTGTTTACCCTGAGTATAATATGCAGATTTGAGATGCGCCAAACCACCAGCCTGCATGTCTATGCACCTAACGTTGTCCATATTTGCATACTTTACAGTGTGCTTGTTCTCAAATGTCTTTGACGTCCAGTGTTTTCCAAAGTAAGCGTTTGGGAAGCGGTACGGAAAGCATGGAAAATCTCGACAATAGGGTCGGCTCAGGAATTGTTTTTCGACGAGACTTGGTAGATCAAAGTCGGAATTCGAATTCTCAATAACTTCCAAATGTGACTCCACTCACATGGTTTCTGGCGGCTAATTTAAACGTAAAATTTTCCAAAAATTTACATACCAGAACGATCAATCTCTCTTTACGTTATATTTTAAATAATTGGGTGTTATCACAATTTTTACTGATTATTGAATAAGATTAATGAGAAAAAATAATGTATTCATATTTTATCTAAAAATACCAATAAATGAGAAAGTTATAGTTAAAATTTAAACTGACCACCTATCGAAAAAGGCACGACGTCATTTATCTGCAGACATGTATAAGCAACAAGAGACTAAGTAAGTAAACGGCACTTAAAATAGAATGCATTTATTGTCTGAGACAGTTATACGCAGGATACGTCAATTAATTACAATTAAAAAATACATCAGGTAAACTCATTACTAAAGTAAAGTTACTAAGCTACTGAATTTTTATAAACTTAATGGTAGATACAGATTTGAAAAGATAAAAGGAGGCATTATGTATCATACAACCTTTTGACGTCATTTATGAAATTGGTGAGTTCTGAACCGTTCAAATAATAACAACAGTTTTATTACTGCTTAATTAAAAAAAAATATATATTTTTATATATTAGTTTGTAATAAAATGATTTTGCAAGTAGAATTTACATTTTTTTAATATTTTTTTACAAAAAAAAAATAATATTTCATATCCTATTACACGCAAGTAATCATAATCGTTGAGTTTTTTCGCTCGTTTTTTTTTGGTTCAAATGATACCTTATCAACTTCGGATTGAAACCTTTGAAGGATTCGAGAATTGTGTAGCTAGATAGATAGATAAGATGCTTGACAGCGAGCGCGTAGCAATGTCGTTATTTTTTATACATATGAATATGGCGTTTCCAAGGCGTAATATATTATAAGTCCCTAGTTTCTAATCTAAATACTAGTTATCTGTTATAGGATCAATTTGATTTTTATTTTATTGTTAAAAAAAAAAACATTTGTTGTCGCACAAACGACCGAAGTGATACTTTTTATGTATGAAGAATATAAAACTTTTATTTTATTTTTATTTTCCGTATACCTGTAAGTAGGTACTTAAAATTTATTTTTGCACGACTCCTTATAAAATAGTTACTTTTGAAGCCTGTAACGTGGTTGCATAATGATCATTTTTGCACTAGTGCATAAAGTAAAACAAAAGTAATGCCATTTTACCAATCGAATAATAATATATCAACAGAGACAAGTGTAGTAGATGTTGGTTCAGAAACAGTTTACATATGACGCCAATATAATTGAACGTAAACTGTCAAAAATACTAAGAATATACTTGTTATTTTATAGGAGGTACGTGCAAAAAATGTAATACGTACCTTGTTGGTAATGATATTATAACTGGGATTACTGTTAAACCCACTTGTCACTCGTTTCAACATAATGTCACATCCTCGTATAATACCTTCATTAACGAAACTATTATTTTGATAGTAGATAATAAAATGTCCTTGTTTATATTACGTTTCGTTATTACTAATTTGTGTCACTAATTTGTGTCAGTGTTTTTCGTTTCATTCATAATTTATTCCACAAATCGACGAGGTACCGCATAAGAAGTTTCAATAATAAATTGACAATCTGAACTGGTATTACATTCAAATAGATATTTGACCCTAAAATAATGAAGTTAGGAATTATGCTACAGTTTTGAAATATTAGAAAGTGACTAGTACGATTTGCTTAATGAAGCGGCGAACGCTTAAAAACTGTGCCGCTTATGTATGAATCACTGTCTAGAGTTTACTATGAATGTTTGTAATGGAAATATCATGTTAACATCTGCCTTCGTATGAGCTTAAGTCTTAATTTATTTTTAAGGTTATGTTCACCAAATATTCTCCGCATGATTCTATATTATGAGTATGAGATCAGATTTAAATGACAAATATAGCATAAGTTTAACACATATACAGAAAAAATTTAATTTCAAAAAAGCTGGTAAACAAACAAAATTTCTCCGTAGCCATTTTTAACATAATATACCTAGGTATTTGTAAAGAAAAACATTAAAATATTTATTAGACTTTTTGTTGAGGGAATAAAGACGAAAAATATGTCAAACTTAGGAAAAATTAGGTGAAAGCTAGATTTTCGTATGAACCTTCCTTTTGTGGCTCTAAACAATATCCCAAATGTCCCCACTAATACACGTGCTGCTAAAAATGTTACGAGATCAAAGGCCACAAAAATCGTTTTTTTGAGAAAATCTTGTTAACGGTGACTTTTATAGAAAAAATAGTAATTATCAAAATTGTAGCTACAAAAAAATAGTAAATATTACTTTTTTCCGTACGGCTAAAATTACCAATTACGTACGACGTATGTAACATGATGCTCGTTCTCTCACCTCGCATTCATTCAATCGCTTAGTGAACCATTTCAGTTCACGCATTCGCAAGATGTATGTCATACGATGCATTGCATTCGTTTGTATAACTGCAACAAACGAATCGAACTGACATTAAACATAAACGTTACAACTTTTAAAATCATATTTTATCGAAAAAAGCTGGTCTTGCGAAAAAAAGTAATGCTATATTTTTTGTAGGCAATTTTCTAAATCCCAAATTTGGTGACCGCTATTCTTTCAAAAAAGTCACCGTTAACAGGGTTCTCGCGAAAGCCCGTTTTTTGTGACCTTTCATCCCGCGTAACATTTTAAGCGGCACATGACGTATCGGTGGGGACTTTTGGTAAATTGTTTAGAACCACGAGAGGAAGGTTTATGCAAAAATCCAGCTGTGCTCTAATTTTTCTACTCTAAAATGTCTCTGTTATACATAATATATGACTTCAATATTATTTCCGTAAATTAAAAACTCATGTCATGTCGGAAAGAAATATTGACAAACATCACGTTTTTTGTTGTACAATTTTGAGACAAAAAATTCCAGCCAATTTGGGCGACGGGACCATTCCAACTTCAAAATGTTGACATTTGATAAGAAAATAAAATTTTTGATATCGCGTCAGGTGACGTGCGTAATGGCTAGTATTCAATATTATATTTGCTATACCACGGTTACCTACTTAATGTACAGATCTACAAAACAATAGAGCATCTGATTTTTTATAATTTTCAAAATATTTCCGGAACTATTGGTAAAGGTTAGAAAAAGAATAACGAAACTTTCTTGAAAAATCAATAGAACAATAAGCCGTCATAAAAAGTATACCATTATTATATAAAAAAAACACCGTTATAGCATATTTCTGTGCATCCCCAAAAACAATAGGGCTTTTCATATTTGCATACCAAACATCCTCCCAAATTTGGTTTCAATCCACTCATCCGTTTGACCTGTATCGTGTTCACAGACAAACAGACGCACAGACTTTTCCCCACTTGTGAGTTGAAATGGTAAAAAGATTGTGTTTAGTTTGAAATTTTGAAACAACAAACCAAATTTTGTGATGCCTAATGCTTAACCACAGTAAATCAAAACAGTCTAAAACAATAGAACAATTTTACAATTCAAGCGGCACTCTAACTGCATCGTGCATTGCTACGTGTGCAAAATGGCACTTTTACTAGATAAAATGCGTTTGTATGTACTAGTTGTTTCCATTTATGCTGTGCAGTGTTTCATTTCAATCGACTTGACGTTTTCAATTGGTACTCCATGCCATTACATAAGGCGTGCACAAGTGGATGTCCTTCAAGCTATTAACACATAATATACTTACGTCAAACTACTCACTTTTAACCTTTTCCCGGTTAGGAGCCACGAGACGTATCGGTGTGAACATGGAGGTGCTGGAATCAATTGAAATAGTGTTTTATCATAGAACGTGTGAGATTTATGTATAGTAGTGTTTACGTAAGATCTTCACTTCGCTCACTGCCTTTAACTTTACGCAGTGCCACATCATGAATAGATTAACTCCCTATTACTACAATAGAAACCTAACTCATTAATAATGTTGTTGATGTGAAACATCTAATTGCGCGTTTGGTTGGGAGTGAAACCGTGCAATTGGCTGGGACGACGTTTTATGGGAGGACGTTACGTTTGTGTACGTTGAATTAAACGTGGCTTTAGTTGTAGGCGTCATCCTAATAACAGGGCGAAATTTAGTTACTAGTATTTCGTTAGATGCTAGTGCGTGACGCTTGTTTTGTGTATTCGCTGAATTATAACTTGGCTTTTGATAAAGGCGACAACTTATAGATGACAGGGCAAAATTTTGTTACGGGATGATATTTAGTTACTAGAATTTTGTTAGTTGACAGGACGAAATTTAGTAGACCACAGGGCAAAATTTTGTTTAGGGTAAAGTTTAGTTAATTGAAATCAAAATATAGGTACTAGAATTTCACTGAAATTTATGTTTTACATCTGCCAGACGTCCTCCGATGGCTAACATTTTTTTTTTATTTAAATTGTTCATATATATTCATTCAAAAATTGTCTGTTATCCCCATTAATAATTTCGTCGAGATATATTTGATTGAAAGCTATAAAAAAATATTTTGCATAAAAAATTGTAATGTCGAATTGACAACATAATATATCGGCAAAATTCGAGTACTCACGGTATTAAAAAACTTTTTAACAAAAAAATTAAACCGCCGAAAAACTGAAAAGCAAAAAATAATAAATCTTTTTATTTAACTAAGTTCTATTTAAGTAGTTGAACGTATGTGACAGTCTAGTATATCTAAGTTATTTTGAGTCGGCGTCAACAATCCTTCGCCGGAAATCTCTGAGAGTTCACGAAGTTAATGTCAGCGACAGAGCAACCGGAACGGGCACACACTGAGGGCACACGTCTTTGCGAGTGGTCGTGTGGAGAGCGCACGTTTAGAATGTTAATGCTTATCGCTTGAGATTTCACGTATCATTGTTAATTTGATTTGGTTATTTCTTTTAGTGATCTTTGTTCATTGATTGTTTGACGCCGACTCAAAATTACTTAGATATACTAGACTGTCACATACGTTCAACTACTTAAATAGAACTTAGTTAAATAAAAAGATTTATTATTTTTTGCTTTTCAGTTTTTCGGCGGTTTAATTTTTTTGTTGAAAAGTTTTTATTTTATAATTTTTTGTGGCTATATAATTTATAATTGTAATACACAACTCAGCATGAAAATCTGTGAGTGAACAACAAATCACTCCTATTTTCCCACCCTTAGGGTAGGAATTTTTTTTTCAAATTTATATGAGACCAGCCTCGAGGTATACCCTATCCAATAAAAAAATAATTATCAAAATCGGACTTCTCTGTAAAAAGTTATGTGTAGTCATACATTACAATCAGTGAGTAAACAATCAATCATCCCCTGTTTTCCTACCCTTAGGGTTGGAATTTTTTTACCAAATTTATATGGGACCAACTTCGGGGAATACCCTTTCAAACAAAAAAATATTTATCAAAATCGGACTACTCTGTAAAAAGTTATGCGTGGTCATACATAAAAAAAAAATAAAAAAAAAACAAAAAATATACGCGTCGGCTTGAGAACCTCCTCCGTTTTTGTTTTTCGTCGGTTAAAAACACATGTTATGAAGACTTTATGAGATTTAGAATGCCAAAATAAAGGTTTATACAAACATTCAGCTTATTCCGTGTCATTCTGAGATTGTCCGCTTTTTTTAGCTTATTTGATTGCACTATATTGTATATTTTGGAAAACATTAATTCCCTGAACTGTTAAAATAATAAAATAATATTGTTACTGTAAAGCGAGAGAGTAACGCATTAATTTATAACTATAGCTACCTTGTTGCTCTAAAATCGAGCAAAATTAATTCAACATTTTGTAAAAATAATGTAAAGAAATATGACGGCTTTGATAGCTCGACCTTTGTGACAGCTTAAACTAAATGCATAGCTGACCCCATAAGTTTTTAATTGTCTCTAGATTAAAGTCTCTTGCACCAAAAAATTCACATCTAACAGTCATTTGTCAGATTTGAGTCGATATTTATGAATTAATAATGATTTCAACGCAATATGTACACAGAAGAATATCAAAGCATAGCTTAGGCCAGGGGTGGAAAACCTTTCTTCACCAACGTGCCATTTTTTTTTTCAATTTTTTTTTTAATGTAGCCGTGATGTGCCGACAAGCAGCCAAAGAAATTTAGTTATCAAAAAAGTTTGGTTTCTTTTCGACACCTAGCATATTTTTAATTATTTCGATTTTGCACCTCAATCAACGCCGTGCCCATAATGATCTGTTTCATAGGTTCTCCATCTCTGTCTTAGGCCATTTAATTTGCTATGGATTTTTTGAAAAAAAAATAAAATATCGCTATTTATATATAGGTTTCATAACAAATCGTGAATTTAGAAGGCGTCACAAAATATTAATGTCAAAAACTGACAAATATTTGAACTGGCATCCGTTTTTTAACAAATGCTATCTTTTTATTTTAAGACAGAACATACGCAATCTTTAAATGTCCATAACACACAGTGTTAGAGAAAAGGATAGCCGAATTCGATCCACGTGCGCGATATATTAGGCTGAATAGAATTTATTTATATAGAGTTTATTTCTGCTTTTTTATGTATAAAAAAACTATTTGCGCGAAATCTGTTATACGAAATTTATGTAAAATGTTCTCCTCTTTCGTTTCAGACAGGTTTCGAACCGATCTTATTTAAATTGAGCGAATTATAAGCGAATGACTTTTTTGTTTTCAATTTGCTCCCCTCTGGGACCAAAATTCAAAAATTCGACTCCGGTAGGATCTGTACCATGCCCTATAAGTGTGCCAAATTTCAACTTTCTATGTCTACGGACAAACCTACAATAGGTAATTAGATTAGATTTTCTTTACGCCTTTTCTTTACGATTGTTTCTTACGTTTTTTTTCCAGCCCTCTCCATTCAGTCTATAACGTCCCATAAGGAACTTCGTTCAAATATCTACGCCCTTGCCCGTGCCGCTGTATTTTTTTATTGGGTATAGTATTATTTTTCACACCGCTTTTGATTTAAACTTGATGTAAGTCCAGCTTGCAATTGATCTGATTTTCACCCGGCGAAGCCGGACCGAACAATTAGTAGAACTTTCAACAAATAATAAGCTATCGAATGGCAAATTCCGTATTCAAATCCGTTCAATAGTTTTCGGAATTCGCCGGTACAGACAGACAGGCAGACATCTACCGAAACTTACAGATTAGTATTGTTGAACAACGTCAGTCGGTATCTGCATGTTACAATATTAAGTCTATGTATTCACGTCACGTTTTCCACGTACGTATATTGTATAGCCTTGCTCAGTGTGAATAGCTGGTGTACCTGCAAACAGAATAGATATAGTAATATCTGTACCAGTGACTATCAATATTTTCATTGCATATCCTCCCTATAGCACAATCGTTAGATTTTTTTTATTGAGTGCTCCATTATTGTGCGAGTAAGATAAGACCGGGATTCCCGGTGTATCGTAAATTTTTGTACTGTGTGACCAGTGAAAGTATGTCTGTGCGGAAGGAGAATCGCGTGTAATATACGGTTAAAAATAGAAAAAGAGTACTACTTTGATAGTAAACAAAGCAAAAAAAAAACAAGAAGATCCGTCTAGAATTGCAATCTGTACAGCTCGGACGTACGTACATGCTGATCTAACAACTCCTGTTCGT
Organism: Xanthostigma xanthostigma; assembly: GCA_963575645.1. Lineage (NCBI taxonomy): Eukaryota > Metazoa > Arthropoda > Insecta > Raphidioptera > Raphidiidae > Xanthostigma > Xanthostigma xanthostigma. The sequence continues at coordinate 48,309,751 of OY754464.1, forward strand.
GATTTTCAATTACAATTTTAGGAATTATTATGAACTTGAATTAATTTAAAAATGATTCCATTTATAGAACAGAATCTCCCCTTTTCAAAAAGCGACAATCTGAATCAATTTCTTGTGAAATTAACCTAAATATAACTATACGTAGGAGCGATAAGAAAGCACAGCGCATATGCCATTGCGCTGACGATGCGGGCAATAAGTAAATATTGTCGACGAAAAACTGGGTATGATGTTCAAAAAGATAAAATAAAGAACATTCAACTGTTTCTTTGCAGAAAAAATAAAATCGAAACGACCGGATGCATCTTGAATGGATGAATTAATAATGAATTAAATTGTGAAAATAGTGTCAACAGTAAATGCAACTTCATCAATAAATCAATTCAGTGGCCTTAATGTTAAAATAGCTTGACACTTTGTTACGAAAATAAGCCAGATCGAACAGAGAAATGAAATGGATAACAAAAAAAGTTTCAGTATGTCACATTGACGACAGAACTTTTTTTTGGAAGGGGCGTATAGATCTACCAATACTTACGGAAGCCTACGCGCGTTGTAAAGAGTATTTTTGCTGAGTCCAAAGTTGAAGAAATAAAGAAAGAATTATTAGATTTTTAATTTACATCGCATGGGTTATGGAAATTCTGAAGCTGTTTCGTTTTTGTGTTGTTTTGTCAAAAGTCTAAAACTGACGTGAATTTAGATATTTTAATATTTTTTAGCCACTCTTTTGGTACGATTCCGTAAGCTGTGTTAGTATATGTGTATCCCGATTTTAAATTTCTGTCTCACTTTAATTTAATTTTTAATTTGTTATAAAGTGATATAAAATTAACAGCATAGTAAATTCTTGCATTGACCGGACAAGATATCATTTATCTATGCAAATCTGTATATGTCATTATTATTATTCAAATTATTATTAAATTAAGTATCAAAATTCTTCTAGAAATTCAGTAGAGTAGTAACGAATTTAGTTTGATAGATAAGGGCATTGTACTGCTTAATCTCTTGTTGCTTGTATGGAGACTGCACACAAATGACGTCACGCATAGTAAGTCAGTAGGTGCTTAAAAACGTTTGGATTAAACAATTTACAATTAACTATATTGTCGGAACTTGATAGCTCTACTTTAAATAATTTATCAATTTTTCGTACGTTCAAGAGAGGCTCAGGAGTCTTCTTTTGAACATACGAAAAATGATAATTCATCCAAAGGTAGAGTTTGCAGTTTGATACCCGCCGACAATACTGATATTTTCACAAACGAAAAAAATAAGTTTAAAATATTTTCCCAAGGATTTGTGTTTGTATTCGTATTTTCCTTTTGTCTGTACAATTTTTATTGTGCTTTGACAAATAAATACTGTACTATAGTATTGATTCGCCATATGAGTAGAAGATGCACTTGTGCTGCAGCTACTACAGATTTGTAATGTTGGAGTGGGATTGGTAGAACTACAAAAGTTGATATGCATTCGAGTCGTAGTCATGTGGTGTCCGAACAAAAGAATCAGCTCTAACAAAAACCATGGAGATCAAAGAATAGACTACGAGCAAAATGAAAGAAATAGGTCGTTCTTTCAATGTAATATCAACGGATTTGGTAAACGCTGAATTATATCAATATGTTGTTACCAAAAAAACTTCATAGTGTTCCAAGTTTCTCTTACTCACTGAGAAAACCGCGTACTATAAAATGTTACCGCACGGTTTTGACACGTAATTGGTTGTTTTTTATATTACGTTAATTTTCAGTTCCTTCATTTATTACTGACATACGAATAAGAGAAAGTTAAAAAATAAATAAGGTATTAAAAAAACTTTTAAAAAATTCTACCTTCTTCAAAAAAGCCACTAAATGTAGGAAAATAATATTTTCAGGTAGCGCCAATTTAATTACATAAACTTTTTACAAATGCACTTTAATTAAATTAGCGCTGATCTCAAAATTTTGATATTAGGTATATATTATTATACATCCGAGAAATATTAACCGACATCTAGTTTTGATATTTGAATGTAAAACATTAAACTAGATCTTTTTTGTAAAAAAAAATTTGAAAAGTAGTTTGACCCTGCAGGCCATCCCTGTAACTTCCCGCTATTTTCGAGTTCAAAAGGCTCAAAAATATGTCAAATATAGCAAGAAGTTTATTTTTTAGCTCTTCGAGCTCAAAAAAAAAACACTTTGTTACGAAATTTTCGTTCACGATATCTCATGAACAAATGAAGCGATTTTGATGCGATTTGCGGCAGTCGACGCAATTTTTTAACCTTAAAAAGTAATTTTATACAGAAAAATCGATCTCATAGGAATTTTACGAGAAATTTAAAAAAAAACACTTTTTAAAAATTTTTCGTTCACGATATCTCGTGAACAAATGAGCCGATTTTGATGCGGTTTGCTGCAATCGACGCAGTTTTTTTAACCTAAGAAAGTAAATTATTACAAAAAAATCGATTTGATAAGAATTTTACGAGTAATTTTAAAAAATTACTTTTTTCCTAATTTTTCGTTCACGTTATCTCATGAACAAATGAACCAATTTTGATATGGTTTGCGGCGATCGACGCAGTTTTTTTAGCTTAAGAAAGTAATTTATTACAAAAAAATCAATCTGATAACAATTTTAAGAGTCATTTTAAAAAAACACTTTTTTACGATTTTTTCGTTCACGGTTTCTCGTGAACAAATGAACCGATTTTGATGCGGTTTGCGGAAATCGACGCAGTTTGTTAAGGAGAAGAGCTGATTAGTTTTTGGAATTAATCGGTTTAGTAGTTTAGAAAATTTTTTACAAAAACAAATTTTTAAAAATTTTTGAAACTTGTTTTTTTAAGATTTCTCAAAATTTTTTGGGCCGAATCGTTTCAAATTTTCAGGAAGTCTAAGTTCACCAAGATCACGTCAGATGCCGCAAACCACGTTTCAGTCGGACACTCCGTTCAAAAGATATAAAAGGTTTACATACATACATACACACACACACACACACACACATCCATACATACAGCCCTACGGACATCATCGCCAAAATAGTTTCAATAGCTTCCTAGGACCCCAAAACGTCGAGATCTGGCGAAAACTCGATTTTCGAAAATCGGGGTGAAACCAATAACTTCCCGATTTTTGAAAAAAAAAAAATTTTTTTTTTTTTTTTTTTAAAGCGGGAAGTTAAAAAACTACTAAACTGATTTCAGTAAAATTAATGTGAGATGACCCAAAAGGTATGCTCTTTTAATTAGAAGAAAAACTATTAAAATCGGTTTACAACTAGCGGAGATATCGCGGAACATATTATATAAAAAACGCGTGGATTTGATGACGTCTTCCTTTTTATAGTCGGTTAAAAACAAAACAACCTCTTATCAAAGTGTACTAACCAGAAAAAACAGTTGCTATTTAATTTCGGTTCATAATATTATAAAAGCATGGGTTTTAAATTTCGTGATGATTTATTGCACACACGACACACGTTTATATCATTCATTAAGGGCCCCCGAATCCAAAAAAAAACATATTTTTGGAAAAACTGTGCGTCTGCTAGTCTGTTTGTCTGTGAACACGATACAGGTCAAACGGATGAGCGGATTGAAACTAAATTTTGGGAGGATGTTTGGTACGCAAATTTGAAGAGCCCTATTGTTTTTGGGAAAAATCGGCGCATGCGCAGAAGAGATATATGCTAAAATGGTGTTTTTTATATAATAATGATATACTTTTCATAACGGCTTATTATTTTATTTATTTTTTCAAGAAAGTTTTGTAAAAAGATTTTTTTCCAAACTGTATAGTTTCAGAAATATTTTGAAAATAAAAAAAAATCAGCAGCTCTTTCGTTTTATGGATCTGTCAGAAATGAACTATTTAGGCATGCTTTGATTAATTTTTACATGACGTGGAACATATTATGTAGGTAACCATGGCAATGAATAGTTAATATCATAATAAATACTAGTTATTACTCGCGTCACCTCACGCGATATCAGAAATTTTATTTTCTTTATTATAATCAAATTTTAGAAGTTGGAATGATCCCGTTGCCCAATTGGCTAGAATTTTATTCTTTAAAGTACACTTTTATAAAACTTTTTGAGAAATAATTGTATACTTAGGTATTTTATTTTTAAAGGCCGCTTAAAATATTTTAAGTACAACTTAAACTTCCACTTAGCCTACAATCCGTATATCTGATTGGATAATATAAGACTTAAGTATGACCTAAAATTAAGCAAAAAATGGTGCAAACAGTTTTTAGTCATACTTATTATTATCTATACCTACAGATAAATAAAATTGAAGTGTCTGTTTGTAATGTCAAAATAACAGCTTTCTACTAAATGCATATGGAAGATATACGGTGCTTATAACAAAAAAAACAGTTTTTAAAGTTTTTGTCTCTCTGTTTGTTCTGGATAATATCCTAAGCGACTGGACCGATTTTGACGGGATTTTCAATGCAGATAGCTAATGTAATAATAAGTAACTTAGGCTACTAAAAACTGTAGTTTGTCAAAATACATTTGCATTGAAAAAAAATTGATGTCAATGACTAGATTTCACATTGTTACAGTTACAATACTATATAAGAAAAATTTACTTTCAAACAATGTCACTGTCGGTAGTTTAACCCGAAATTTCCACTCACCGCTTCCCCGTCCAACGACTTAATATAACAAAGGCTGCTTGTCGCACGGGCTCAGAACGCTTTCAAACATTGTTTTCTAGCATCTTGATCATACTTTTTTGTTTGCTTAGGTATTTTTTATTTGTTTCTCTATATATAATATATACAGCTGAAAGCTCCACTACTTTTGTCGCTACCGTGTTTCATTACAATCGCGAGCGGAGCCGCTGGGAGCAACTAGTATGAAAATAAATTTATAAAAACTACTGGAGACACGTTCTCCTACCACAAACACCCGGACTTCCACCACATGTTATATTTTTCTGTCATTTTTACCCACGACGGAACGAACAAGATATATGCGTTTAGGCTAAGAGTTTGTTTGTTAGTTAGTTTGTTTGTTTGTTTTAACTTGTATTTTTAATTATATTATAGCCGAAATAACAAAATTTTGTATTGTCATCAGAACTGTTACATATGACTGTGGAGTTTCAAGTAGACACGGTACAAATGAACGTGGGTCTAAAATGCGGTACAAAATTTCACCCTAATATCCATACAAAATTATAAGACTAAATAAAAGCTTGTAATAAGACAGCCGTGTCTATATGCAGTTTCTATCTCCATACATTATATCGATTTCAAAAAAAAACATAACAAATATAAGAGAATATTCACTGTTTACTTTGCTCGGTAACCATAATATATAAGTGGGATACAACCGGGAGCATTATTATGCTGTTATACATATGACAATATTTATTAGGACGATATTCCGTAGAGATGTAAAAAAATATCCTTATTTGTATCGATTCGAATTGTATTTTAAAAAGTTCAAACAACATTGTAACAAAAATATGGAAATTCGATCTAAACAAAATAAATACCAAAATGCTGCGTTTATGTGGAAAAATTGTGGAAAAGACAACCACTTAGTCTTTTTTACCAAACAATTTTATTATAAAATGTAAATTTGGAGAGTAAAAACTAAACTAAACGTTGGTTCATCAAATCTCCGAAACAGATTAGTGTAATGTTGTTATTTTTATTTTCTTTGTAATTTTACAGGACATAAAAGTATTCTATAATTTTGTCGGATTCACGATAGGTCACAAAACTGATTTTACAATGCCTCCCGCTCAAAATTCAAGGTCTCATAACATTTTTGACTACTTTCTAAGACAATTTATTAAAAATGATTTAATGAACCATTGACGTTTCGATCCGGATTTGGATTTTCCTCAGAATAATACTTGAGCTAAAAAAATATAAAAATATAAAAAAATATAATTAGTTTGTAATAAAATTAAAATGTTTGAGTTAAATTTTCAATTCAGTTCATGCCTGCCAACCATTGTATTTTTCTTTTAAGCAGGGTTTAAATTTTCCAAATATCCGTGAACTGGCCTATTCGGAGATCCATAGGGTTTTAGTGTTACGGGTTCTCGTGCTATACGGTGTTCGGCAGACCAGTGTAACTTCGGACTGTGTCGAATGAGAACTATGAAAGTAGTGGTCTCATTCGAAAGCTAAAGAAATTACGCTGCCATTAATGCCTACTTCACTAATTTCCCCAGCCAACATCAGAACTGAGTAGCCACGTTAAAACTTAGGTTTATGTCCGTGTCGTAATCTACCCGATTTTTATCATGCCAACTACACAAGTGTTGGCACTAATTTATATCTAAATTCACTTTTCAAAATTTCACAATATTTTTTGGTTTTAAGGTCACACAAGTCCAAGAAACACATTTTTCTAAAAATCTGTTTCTCTGTGAGCATAACACAGAACAAACGGCCAAGCGAATGAAACAAAACTTTAGTAGGATGTTTTATATGCAAATATGAAGAGCCCTATTGTTTTTGGAAGAAATCGGCGCATGCGCAGAAGAGATATATGCTGTAAGGGTGTTTTTTATATAATAATGGTTTACTTTTCATAACGACTTATTATTCTATGTATTTTTTCAGAAAAGTTTCTTAAAAAAATGTTTTTTCTAAACTTTATAGTTTCGGAAATATTTTGAAAATAAAAAAAATCAACTGTTCTTTTGTTTTGTAGATGTCAAATATAAACTAGTTGAGCATGCTTTGATTTTTACATGACTTGGAACATATTATGTAGGTAAGCATGGCAACGAAGAGCAAATATATTAATTACTAGTCATTACCCTCGTCTTCTCACGCGATATCACAAATTTTATTTTCTTTATTTAGCCCAGGGTATTTAATTTAAAATTTAAAATAAATCAACCGTCGATTTTCTCAACGTGATAAATAGCAGAAAAATAGTAGTAATCGAAGAAAAATACAGTAGAAAAAATCTGGCTTGGGCAAGGTAGGTAAAAAAATTCATTAATTCATTAAGTGGCCTAAAAGTGATATTTCAAAATTTAAGCAGGTAAAAAAAATTTTCCGAGAACATAAAAAATATCACGTTGTAGTGTTTAAAAAGACAAAAAAATGAGCTTTGCAGACTTTAAATCGGCTGAAAATTGTTGGCAGAAATAATTAAAAACGACGAAAAAGTGCCATTTTTCACCATTTAATTGCCAGGGCTCATTCCATCGCAGAGACTTCGTTCAAGGCTTAAATTGTAGCATTTGGTGGCTACTATATTAGGACAAAATTTCGTTAAAATCCATACGCAAGTTTTTGCGTTATTCCCGTTTAAGTGAAAACAGGTGTTTCTGTAAATCTTCTGCCATATGGCCCATAATGGTCCTAGGGTAAATATTCGAACGGTTTTCTGTTGGGGAAGAGTTACTCTACAGCCCCTATATATGAAAATGGTGTAATTAGTACGCAAGTACGTTAAAAACGCCTTCGAAAATCGGCTTTTCCGAGCTCCGAGCGCTCCCGCTAGAAAGTGAAGGGGAAACGGCGGCAGAGTGGGGTAAGCTAATAATTAATGTAACCATTATTTAATTTTTTTACAAATAAATTTGAGTTATCGCAAATTATTAATACATAAATTATTTTTTTATCAACATATCCTATGTAACAATTACCAACATGCAATTGGATAACATTAAAAAAAGGTATGGAAGTGACACTTGCATGGACTCGGAAATACGCTGATTATTCATATTTTCAAAAACTATCACTTTAAAAAAAAGGAGCATTTTCATACAGTGGTTGCCGAGTTATCAGTGTTTTTACCGGTACCTGCAATTTGAACGCGCGAGCTCACGTTTCCGCGCTTACTGCTGACACTGCTGCGAGAGGCTTCCCCCACTCTGCCGCCGTTTCCCCTTCACTTTCTAGCGGGAGCGCTCGGAGCTCGGAAAAGCCGATTTTCGAAGGCGTTTTTAACGTACTTGCGTACTAATTACACCATTTTCAGAGTTTACTAGAGTCTAGAACAAACGTGATTTTGTTTTATAGGCAAGGTCGTTTCGGCCTTGTCTAGTGTTTATTTTTCCTACTTTGAAGTGTTTAAATACTTGTGCATCAAGTCAAATTTAACAATGATTTCGGGAAGCCCTGCTCCCAGCTACGATAAATCTACTTCCTCTGCTCCTGCAGAGGTAAAACCTAACAAACGACTGCGCCTACATCAAGGTGGCCAAACATACAGTGTTACAACCAGTAACAGATTCCATGCGCTTTCCAGTGAAAGTGAAGACGAAGATGATGATGAAGGAGATGAAGATGATGATATGCTAACGAGTGATAAAGAAAGCACCGCTGATAATAATAAAAAACCTAAAATACCGCCCCTGGTGATGTATAACCTTTTTCAAAATCATACTCAAACTTTAAAATACTTTTTAGTTTAGATTTTAAATTATTTAATAATTTAAAATCTAAACTAAAAAGTGATCTGGACATAAAGTTCAAAGGAAATCGTACCATAATTTACACCAAAGATATTACTGATTATAAGTTAATAAAATCTGAGCTTGATCTTTCAAAATTGGAGTATCATACATACACTCTACCTAATGAAAAATCACTAAAATTAGTACTTAAAAACGTATCTCCAAATATAACACCTGAAGAAATAGAAGAGGAATTAAAAAGGCACGATCTTAAAGTAATTAAAATAAATCAGATGTTTAAAAAACAAGACGATAATAAAATTCCATACCCAATGTTTCTTATAACTTTCGGTAATAATACTAACATAAACAACGTTATAAAAATTAAAAAAATATGCTACTGTCTAGTTAGTTGGGAAAAATATAAAAACAAAAGTGGAATCACGCAATGCTACAATTGTCAATCTTTTGGTCACACTGCACCTAACTGTTTTCGAAGATCTAAGTGTGTTAAATGTACACTCCCACACAAAACCAGTGAATGCAATAAGAAACCAGAAGATCCACCCAAATGCGTAAACTGTCACAAAAGCCACCCAGCTAGCTTCAGAGAATGCGAAGTTTTTAAAAAACAATTAGAAATTAGGAAGAAAACAAATCCAATGAAGACCACAGGAGGGGGTAGCACAGGCTATCAACACATTTCAAGTGAATATCCGTTGCTGCCAAAGTCTCAGACAGTAGCCCCGCAAGCTAACATATGGGTAAGCAAAAACTCGAATACACTTCCGGAAACTGAAACTCCGGGATCAATTATGGACCTACTCACAGAAATAAAAAATATTTTCAAACTAGTTAATATACCCAAATTAATACTCACGTTGAAAACTATATTACCTAGGTTAAAATCAACAAATGATTCTTTCTCAAAGATAGCAATAATCATAGAGGCTGTAACCGATTACTTGGATGATAATGGAAGTGATCAAAAATAAAAAATTAAAAATCTTATTCTGGAACGCAAATTCATTAAAACACAAAATAGGTGAACTCGTTGATTGTATTAAACTAAACAAACTTGATATAGTCGGCATAACCGAAACGCATTTTGATAATAAAAATAAAATTAAAGTTCCCGGTTACAACATCTATAGACATGATCGAAACGCACTTGGCAGAGGCGTATTAATGATTGTAAATAATAAAATACGGCATTATCAATTATGTATTCAAAATCTAAATGGCATCGAAGCAGTTGCTATTAATATAAAACTCAAAAGTAATAATAATAATAGCACATACACTACAATATTGTTACAGTTTATAACCCACCTAACAAATACTTACACCACAGAGATATTGCAAAGCTTCTTAATCTTAACAACAAAGTAATAATTTGCGGTGACCTAAATGCCAAGCATGTTGCCTGGAACAACTACACAAATAATAAAAATGGAAACACGCTACTAAACCTATCTTTAAGACACAATTTTCACATAAATGCCCCACCACAGCCCACACATTATCCGACTCAAGCCAACAGACGTCCTAGCGTTATTGACATAGCTCTAAATAAAAATCTTAATGATTTCATATCTGAACTAAAATCTCTCCCAATACTAAGCTCGGACCATAATCCCGTCTATTTCTCATTATACATAAAAGCAACTCCCAAAACCAAAAATTTCATTATGGATCTTAAAAATGCTGACTGGATAAAATTTAACAAATATCTGGACGAATACATCAGAATTAATCCAATTATTCGTAACACAAAAGAATTAAATGCCGAAACCGAGTATTTCCTTAACACCATAAAAACTGCAACAGAAATTTCGATCCCGAAAAAACAAAATGTCTCTCAATTACCTGATCTGCCTAATAATATTAAAAATTTAATTAAAATTAAAAACCTCGTACGCAGAAAATTTCAAGCAAACAGAAACAAATATCTATCTCATTTAGTAACTAAATTGCAAAATATAATTAAAAATAAAATAAACAATTACAAAAATAAAAAATGGTCCTCATTTTTAGAAACACTTAAACCACAAACTGGCACCTTATGGAAGGTAACAAAAATATTTAAAAAACAGAAACAACAAATTCCCCCGTTGTCCAAAGATAACATCACTTATTACACCTCCGAACAAAAAGCCAATGTACTAGCAGACGTATTCGAACACGTGCACAATCAAAATAACAACTTAAGTAATGCAAGTCACATTAGAAAAGTAAATATCACTGTCAGAAAACTGATTAACACAGATACTGATCCAACTACTATCAAATTAACTTCTCCTACAGAAATCAAAAAAATAATAAACAAACTAAAAAATAACAAAGCGCCTGGTATTGACAGTCTCTCAAATCAAATTATTAAAAATCTTACGAAAAAAACCATTATTAGTTTGACAATCATAATAAATAAAATAATGATCTTGTCATATTTCCCAAAAATCTGGAAACCAGCTAAAATAGTCGCTATACCAAAACCCAAAAAAAATCACAATTCTCCCGAAAACTACAGGCCTATCAGCTTATTAACTAGTTTAAGCAAAATAGCTGAGAAAATAATACACAGACGATTGTGCAATCATATAAATAATAATAACATACTAATAAATGAGCAATTTGGTTTTCGCGAACAGCACTCCACTGTACATCAACTAGCTAGAGTAGTTGATAACGTTACAAAAAACTTTAACGAAAAAAAGCATACCGGTTTAGTTTTACTGGACATCGAAAAAGCCTTCGATACCGTCTGGCATAAAGGTCTCATTTTTAAATTAATCCAATACAAATTTCCAGACTACCTCATTAAACTCATCTTTACATATATCACTGAACGTCATTTTTCTGTCTACGTTAATAATGTCCCTTCCTCCTCACGACACATTGATGCCGGGGTTCCACAGGGATCCATTTTGGGTCCTGTACTTTTTAACCTATACATAAATGACATTCCTAAAAATAAATACACCTCATTATCAATCTACGCAGACGACACTGCTATATTCACAAATTCATTTAGAATAGACACTATCACCAATAGACTAAACAAACACTTAGCAGCAATTTCAAAATTTTTTCATAGGTGGAGAATAAAACCTAATAGCAACAAAACTGAATTTATGATACTGACAAAACGAAGACCGAACACACAGCATGCAAAAATAAAATTTAACAATCAAGAAATTCACACTTCCGATACTGTCAAATACCTGGGATTATATCTCGACAAAAAACTCACTTTTACTAAACACATAAACAACATCATTAACAAATCTTACGCAACCATATATCAGCTTTTTCCCGTGTTTAACAAACAGTCCTCGCTTAATTTAAAAAACAAAATGATATTATACAAATGCGTCATTAGACCCACACTTATTTATGCTTGCCCAGCCTGGAGCTATACCTGTAAAACAAACCTCAGAAAACTTCAAATTGCCCAAAACAAAGCTTTGCGTATTGTCGGAAATTTTCCCAGGTATATGAAAGTATCGGAAATACATAAATCACTAAGCATAGAACACATTACAGAACACATTCGCAATATTTCAAGAAAATTTTATTCCATTATTAACAAAAATTCAAACGTTTTAATTAAAAACATAGCAAACTATGACGACAAAATAAAACACAAGCATAAAAGATTAAAATACATAATAATTAATGACAACTAAACAGCAAATATTATCAAGTACTGTTTTTTTTTCTCCGCTTTTTTTTACAGCATTATAATTAAAATCAAAACAATAATTTTTGTAATTAATAATTAAACACAACACAAAATCAGTTGGAAAATTTAGTAAATATACACTGAGCAAATGTAAATAATTGTAAATATAAAATTGTAAATAAAAATTTCTACTTCTAAAAAAAAAAAAAAAACACCATTTTCATATATAGGGGCTGTAGAGTAACTCTTCCCCAATAGAAAACCGTTCGAATATTTACCCTAGGACCATTATGGGCCATATGGCAGAAGATTTACAGAAGCACCTGTTTTCACTTAAACGGGAATAACGCAAAAACTTGCGTATGGATTTTAACGAAATTTTGTCCTAATATAGTAGCTACCAAATGCTACAATTTAAGCCTTGAACGAAGTCTCTGCGATGGAATGGGCCCTGGCAATTAAATGGTGAAAAATGGCACTTTTTCGTCGTTTTTAATTTTTTCTGACAACAATTTTCAGCCGATTTAAAGTCTACAAAGCTCATTTTTTTTGTCTTTTTAAACACTACAACGTGATATTTTTTATGTTCTCGGAAAAAATTTTTTTAACTGCTTAAATCTTAAAATACCACTTTTAGGCCACTTAATGAATTTTTTTACCAACCTTGCCCAAGCCAGATTTTTTCTACTGTATTTTTCCTCGATTACTACTATTTTTCTGCTATTTATCACGTTGAGAAAATCGACGGTTGAATTATTTTAAAAAACAGCTATGTTTTCTGTAAATACCCTGGGCTAATTGTACTACATCAAATGTCAACATTTTAAAGTTAGAATGGTCCCGTCGCCCAATTGGCTGGAATTTTTTATATTATAATGCTCTGCTTTTCATAACGGTTTATTGTTGTATTAAATTTTGTTTAAGAAAGATTATAAGAAACGTTTTTTGGTGAACATTGTAGTTTAGTAAATATTTTAAAAATAAAAAAAAAATAGTCTGTTCTTTTGTTCTGAAGATCTATCAAAAGGAAATTATTTAGATAACTCACTAGACGGTGTGGATAATTTTTACATGTAACACCATTTTATGTAACTATGCAAACGAAAAGGAAACAATATTTATCACTAGTCATTGCACACGTCAAGAGAAATTTATTGGTTATAACTTATAATATGTATGTCAAATGTTATATTAGTATTTTTGAGTTGGAATGATTGTTTCCCACAATTGACTAGAATATTTTTTTATTTGGAAAGTAGCCTAATAAAACTCAAAGAGACTTACGGTACCAGAAATTAGTCATAAATAATCTGTAGAAAGTCTAGAGAATCTACAGAAAGGTAAACGTGTGAGAATTACCGGATAATCTATGCATAAACATAATAATGCATTAGATCCCGTCTCGTAGGTACCTATATAAGCTATGAAGGTGTCAAGAAGAAGCTTTCAGGTGTCGACACTCATCCGTTTCGTTAATTGGAAGTTTGTATAGTCATTGTAGCGTAAGTATAAACAGTAAGTAGGTACTATGCACAATCATAGCACATAGCCAATGCCCTACCGCTAGGGAATCGTGGGGACATAAAGGAGTTCACACCTGCTGTGGACTCGTTTCGCTTTGAAGAGCAAGGATACGACCATCTATATACATAGTATTATCACCTTAACCCTGAATATATTGTACATTCCCCGTAAGAATGTGACTTGTGAAGTATTTTATTGCAAGCCATTTTCTTTCGACAATACGCCAGTGGTCCCTGGTCAATCCGTTTACATAATTTTTAGAGTTCCGTCAAAAGGAAAAGCAAAACCTATGTGGAATTGTTCGTTCGTCCGTTCATTCGCATGTCTGTGACAATCGAATTTCTCTGAACTAAATTAAGGTTAGGAATAGTTATAAAGATTTTATTAACCCGCTTATATCTCAATAGTCAAAACCTAAAAAAATGTTTTTCCGTAAAGGAGGGGCCCAAGTTTCGCACAAACAATTTTAGTATTCAATTATGTGGGGTATCATAAAAGGACTTTTCTTAAGACTTTTTTTTTTCAAAATTTTATGATCCATTGTTTTTTATATCTTTCTAAAATCCCATTTACAAAATTGATTCTCTTGCTCTCTTTCTAAAACTAGTATAGCTAAAATTTCAAAAAAAAAGAAAAGAAAACTAGTGGTGCTAGAGACTAAACGTATAGTTTTGAGGGAATTGGGATGTTATCAAGATATATGCTTTTTGAAATTAATTTATCAAAGTACCCCTCTGTACGGGATTGTATTACATAATAGGGTATTTGACTGATTTTTTTTACATTTCAACTCTACAAGGGAGGGTACTAATTTTGGTCAAAATCACGTTTCAAAATTTTACAATTTTTTTTCCTTTTGAGGTCTCTCGTGTACAAAAAACATATTTTTTGGAAAAAGCCTGTGCGTTTGTTTATCTGTGAACACGATATTGGTCGAACAGATGAGCGGACTGAAACCAAATTTTGAAAGGATATTTGGTAGGTATTGTTTTTGAAGAAAATCGGCGCATGCACAGAAGAGACATTATGCTATAACGTTGCTTTTTATATTATAGGTAACGGTTTTATAATGGTTTATTATTCCATTTATGTTTCTAAGAAAGTTTTGTAAATATTTTTTTCTAAACATTATAGTTTTGGAAATATATTGAAAATTAACAAAATCCACTGTTCTTTTCTTCTGAATATGTGCCAAACCATGGACTGGAATTCATCAAAAAGGAACATGCGAACTTGACTAATTAGAGAAATAATTAAGAATCGTTGATTACTTTGTATTCTTTTCATACAAAAACCATAGTAATTTAATATTCATTTTGTCTTCTTTGTTGCACTCATTACTTTTCGATGTTTCTAATTCTGCAGTGATATATTATTCACGGTAGGTAAATTGTAGATTATTATAGACACTCACCAACTGAAGTCATTTGCTTTCGAATTTCGAAAACTCTAAGCTGTAAAAACTGCGAACATACAGACAGATCATGGATGAGAAATGGAGATTTTATATAACAGATCAAAAAGGAACGGCATACCTATTTGAATCTGGCACAACCATCGTGCAATTTCTATAATTTATCATTTATTACGTGGGCTGCTTGAAGATCTACGTTTCTACAGGTTTACTTTGTCAGTAACGACGACTGAGAAACACGTCTGATGTACAAAAGTCAATGATGTCAAATATACCTATATATTGATTTCATAACTTCAAAATATGTTACTTGACTTTATTAATTGCGTAGAAGGAATCAAGTACTCGTTTGAAAGCGTTCTTCAAGACGTTAATTACCTACTAGTTTCACGTAATAATCAACGTTGCTAAAAACGTCTCACCGTAATAGGGGGTGTTTTAATTAACGTATTGCAATGTAATTGTTAGTTTTTACAGAGTTTGAGCATTTAAAATAAACGGTGCGTAGCTACTGTAGGGTAAAACAGGATAGTGATCCAGGGCCCCAAAGTTCAACTCTAAAGCTTCGATATTTTATATATTGATAAAGATAAGAAGCTATTTGAAAAGCCTTGTTTATTTATTTCCCCGGGACCCTTGGTCACCTTGTTACGTCACTGAATAGGCCTAACGAAAGAACACCTGACAAATAAAAATTGTCATAAAAATGTCAATAAAAATAGAATTTGTGTTATTTTATTACAGTTATACTTTTCTTTGGTAAATTACTAACTCAATGTTTAACTTAGCTTTACTAAATCAATGTTTAACCTAATGCGCTGTTGCGTCTATTTTTCCATCACAGATAAAATGACTTAAATAGTTGTTACGGGTAGATTTTTTGATAATAAATAAATAGGTTGAGTTAGTCAAATCACTGGTTTTAATTCGTGAAAATATAAATGAACATTAAAGTTTACATTGATTACATAAAAAAAATAATAATATTCTACACATAACACAATACACAAAAGAACAATAAATAATAATTAATGACGTTCTTAAGACGGACAGTTTAACATATGATCGTTTACGAACGTACGACGGTCAAAATGTTATTTAGTTCTCTCTACTGAGCAGAACGGTCTAAGAACACGGCACGGACAAAATAATATCAAGCTATTATATCATTGAACAATTTCCTACGCGCGTTGTGTTTTTTTTATTAGGACAGTTCATGACGGACGTACATAGTACAAATTTAACTGGACATTAGTTCATAGATTGAAGATCTGTCGTTCGTGTCATGTGTGTGTGATGTAACCCATTGATGAGGGCGGATCGTCGGAATGCAAAACTCATCCAACCCTCAAACAGGCGTACGTGGTGTCATGTGTGTTAGGGCCGTCGGAATACAAAACTCACCCTGTATGTATGTGTGTGACAGATCGGTCGGAATAAAAAACTCACCCTGTATGTATGTGTGTGATAGGGCGGTCGGAATACAAAACTCACCTCGTATGTATGTGTGTGATAGAGCGGTTGGAATACAAAACTCACCCTGTATGTATGTGTGAGTCAAACTCAGCGAACTGTGAAAGACTTATTTTACATTGAAAATCTAGATCAAATATCATAATATACTTACCGCACATAATGCGACCATTAAATAATAAAATTAAAAATCTTAATTAAACAAAATACTCATGCGACATCTAGTCGCGGAAAGCCGTTCTAATAAAGATTTCACTAGGCCGAGAGCAAATTTATAATAACATCAAACACTAATACGGTGCGTAGCACGTTTATAATGTTCAAAGGTCTTGATGTAGTTGGTACATCAAGAGACAAATAAAAATTATCCATTGAATATTAATGACTGAAAATTAAAATTCGTAACATAGTATGTCCACTTAAATTAAACGTAACTAATAATTTAAGGCCTAATATGTTAGGTGAAATCCTGGTCAAAAATAATCCTACAATAAATAAAATTATCGACCAATTTTTCAGACAATATATTAACAAACAATATGAAATTAATACAATAACGTTTCGATCCGGATTTGGATCTTCTTCGTTCTGAAGAAGATCCAAATCCGGATCGAAACGTTATTGTATTAATTTCATATTGTTTGTTAATATATTGTCTGAAAAATTGGTCGATAATTTTATTTATTGAAGAGTTCTAATCAGACGTTAATCAAAGATTTGAAAAATAATCCTATTTCCGCAGAGTCCCTATTTAGGGGGGACTAGTCATGCCGTCTCAAATTGGTATTAAGGGAACTTATTTTCCCATTTCTTCA
Organism: Xanthostigma xanthostigma; assembly: GCA_963575645.1. Lineage (NCBI taxonomy): Eukaryota > Metazoa > Arthropoda > Insecta > Raphidioptera > Raphidiidae > Xanthostigma > Xanthostigma xanthostigma. The sequence continues at coordinate 48,327,058 of OY754464.1, forward strand.
ACTTATTTGTACCGTTTTTAGGAGACACTTCTCTCACATTGGAGCTAGAATCGATTTTTTCGATTTTCGATGAACACGAAAAATTTAAACATATAATTAAAATTTCTTTTTTATCTAAAACCACAAAAAAAGTTAAGTCGGGAATTATAATGTTCTTTTAGATGCAGTTCAAAAACTGATGCTGAGGTGACAGAATTGGGTCAAATAATGTTATTTTTATCCTTATTCACTGGTAGACTGAGATATATGCATGAACGAACTCAAGATCTGTCATGACTTACGTGCTTTACTATATACTGTCTGATGTAGGTCGCATTTTTCACCAAAAGGAAAACACTTCTACTAAAGTAAGAGTAAATAACTTTTATAAGAGGTGGTTCTTACGATGCTTAGCACACAATTTCGACGTTGAAATGTTCAATCTTGCAGTTATTAATAGCGATGGTCCGTTAATATAATAAGTCAACTAGTTTCTGAGAAAACCGCCTCTGACAGACGGACGGACGGACACCGAAGTGATTCCATAAGTGTTTCGTTAGCACAGAACACAAAAAAGATAGTTTGCAATTGCCAGTTGTTTTCATTGAAAACCTGTCGCCATCGCATGGACCGTTGCGTGTCGTTATTTCCCGGCACTGTCGTAATTTTAAAAAGACTAACAGAGAAACCAGAGAAACGCTATAATCTCGCCCATTGAAAATGAGCCAGATTATGTATTAAGTCGAAAATTTCCGACGTTTAAACTGTTTTGTTTGCGGTTATCCTTCTTCATTGAAGAGAAGTATACTTTCAAGCGTCGCCTCTTGTAGAAAAACGCACTCTTTGCTTCTACGATCTTTGGAAATTTTGCATACTAGTTGTGAGTGAGTACGTGATATAAGTAAACAGGAAGCGCCCTCACACCCACTAAAGTCGTTAATACTTCGGTACTACCTATTATCTAATACACGCTGTGCATGTATAAACACAAAGGTCAGTATATACGGTGTTTCATATTCAAAACGTGTACAATCTGCATGTGTATACAACCATGTACTAAACACAATTTAGACACAATGAGTAGGAAGAAATTGTTACACAATACTGAAAAGAAACGATTAAAAAGTGACAGGTTTCTTATAACTTACTTTTCAGTATTATTGTATCATAATTAAATCTTCAAAATATTCACTTTTAAACAGAGTCTGATCTATTAAAGGTGATTTTTTTCAACTGAAGTGGAACTTCGACCTTTACAGTTCCGTACCTCAAAATTAAAAAAAAAAAATATGTACACGAGTCGGAAGTTACACTTGTTTGGCGTGTATAGGTAAATACTAGTTTTTAATTTACATGCAAATAATTTATTGAAATAATATAAAAGTGAGATATTATAAATATTATAAATTTTATAATCCCGGCTTTCGACGATGGTGCCTCTTAGCAAAGTGCGACTTTAGTAAGTAATGCACGATGCATTCCTGCAGAAACTTGAATTTTATGGTTTTAGAGGGCTCAGTTCTATATTTTCTTAGATCATATCTCAGCAACAGGAAGCAAACTGTGTTTCATAATAATAAAAAATCAAATTCACGTGATATAACCTGCGGAGTCCGTCAGGGATCTATACTGGGGTCAGTATTTTTTATTATTTATATAAATGACCTGTCGTGTAATATAAACGCGGCTACTGTGATTTTTGTCGATAACACCTCTTTACTCAAACGCAGTGATGTACCGTGCGACCAGCTGTCGGAAGCGTTATCTTGCTTCAAAACCAGTAAATTATTTTTGAGTATTAACAAAACTGAATACTTCACCTTCTCAAGGTAGTCAACAAATAAAAACTCCGTCAAGTTTGTGGGTATCCATTTAGATGCTACTATCAGCTGGAATTGTCATATTCAAACCATCAGTAAAAAGTGAGCGGAATTGTTTACGCTATATGGAAGATGGTAAGGGCTGCTTCCACAGAAGTAGCACTCTCTGTCTACTACGGCATGTTTTATTCTTGTGTGCAATATGGCATTTTACTTTGGGGAAACTCGTCTAATTCCATAATTATGTTTCGTCTACAGAAAATGGCCGCTAGAATTATTGCAAACGTAAAATTTCGAGACCCATGCCGTCCATTATTTAAAAAAATTAATGTATTAACTCTACCATGTGTCTGTATATACAACTGTGTAATATAATATACACATTCATGTAAGACAGTCATCATTACTATACGAGAGATAGAGATAAATTTCTTGTTCCGGACCTCCGATTGGCGAGATCACGCACTGCCCCGGACTATTTTGCTTTAAAATTATATAACAAACTACCTTCATTAGTAAAAGAGTATAATTTACAAAAATTAAAAAAATTCGTAAAAAAATTGCTGACGGATAAGTGCTTCTATTCTGTGGAAGAGTATTTAATTCATACATTTTAATTTGTTTGTATTGACTTGCAACTATTATACAACTGTACTAAATGTTGTAAATATAATATATCTATCTATTCACAACTGACAAATATTTTCAATAATACTTATTAATATATATCAATCATTACTGTATATAATTTATAAGCAACACATAATTTTTATTCGTAGTAAAATAATATACCTATAACATGACATCAGCTGTCATATTACATTTTCTATCGCTGCAGCATCAGTCGAATTTTTGGTAAACATGCTTAAAATAAAAAAAAATGTCCAAGGCGTATGGTTACAGTGTGCGCGCACATCGTCATATTTTCATAACGCGCCAAAAGAAGTATAACTTTATAAAACGGAACCCTTGTATAGGTTCACTCTGTTGTCCATATGTCTGTCTCAGGGCCCGATCCAGCTATTTCGCCGCTCCGGGCAAAATAATATTTGCCGCCTTTTACCCATGCGTTGTTCCATAGACGGTGTAATTTTTTTTGTTTATCCATCTTTCAAATTTTCGCCGCCGACGCCGCGCCGCCCTCAATTTTGCCGCCCCGGGCAATTGCCCGGTTTGCCCCCCCCCTAGATCGGGCCCTGGTCTGTCTATCCGTCTAAGGTCCTTTTTTTCAGGAACGGCTACATGTATCAAGTTGAAAATAACTTGACATTCCAAGGTCTAATCTCATGGTCCTGTAAAAAAGCAAACTTCTAGCTCAGTGCAATAAAAAGATACCTTTCAAAACACACGTATTTTAATAGCACACATCTATTTAAAAAAATCGTAAATAATTAATTTCCATTTCTATGTGGATTTATTACGTTACAAACTTAATTTTTATTATGTTGTAAAACGATATAGAATTCCCACTGTGTGACTAATATTTTTTCATCTTTGTTTATGTTGGTTATGTGGCACGGTTGGGCAATGAGCAATCTATCAGTGTTGCCTGTTGGTCTGTAACATAATATCAATTATTTCCAAAAAAAAAAAAAAACAAATCGTACTTCAAATATTAGACACGTTTAATTAGTTCAACTATATATATTTCTTAAAATTGTAGTCACATCATTTGTAAGTTGCATATTTAGCATATTTAAAAATCTATAAAATTCCAATTTAAAAATTTAAAAATCAATTCTCTACTATATCTAAAATAATCAACAACTAAATAATATAATTGACCGAAATCTAGTTATTTTCAAAAAGTTACAAAGAAATAACATATTGGATTTTCGAGTAATAATAGTTTATTGTATCACATATTAATGTTGATTGTATATTTCGAATCATTGTTAAAAATGCAAATTTTATCCAAATTCAACCTGCGATTTTAATACACGTTCCGAACCTCCAAAGTCGTTATAGGTCGAAAGTATCAATTATTGTTATAAATTGTTACATCAAATTTAGGTAAATAAATATTCATGTTATTTCTCGTGAAATACTCGACAACAAATTCAGTTGTGTATTATTTATTTTACATTGTTTAATAAAACAAAGAGCAAAATAAACGTCCATATGTCATTTCATATCGATAGAACTGCCAATAATACATGTCATATGTTCTACATATACCTATATGAATTTGTGACTAAGAGACAAAACCACGTATGTTGAATTTGTGGTGAAAAAAAGTTTTGTTAAACTTTGGACGTGACATGTCCATTCAATCCAACCGTTGCTGGTTCCACCTCCAGTTACCTCACCGCCATCTAAGCTTAATGTTCTAAAGCCGGTTTTTATAGTATACGGTGTACATACCCTGCGACACGTTCGTTACATTTTCAATCTCGGAAATCAATTTTACTCTGTTCAACCAAAAGAAGTTCTACTTCAAAAATACGACATATGCGTTTTTATCTTTTGACCATCGTACGTTGCGCACCTACCTATATGGCGTATTCATAAATGTTTGTGACGGTAATTAAACATAAATATTGCAGTTGCACGAAATATTGTTTTTTTTCTTTTGTTAAATTATATCTGCAAAACAACTCCTACTAATGTTTTTACGTGAAGGAAATCGTTTTGTTTTCTGCATAAATGCACATGTGCGACTGTTTGCTTGAACACAATGTGTAATAGCAAAATGGGAATCAAGAAAAAATTTATTTTTGTTGTCGAACATAAAAGTACAGAGTTGATACGTCAAAACACAAAAATCATCTTTCAAAGTCATTTAGAGCATAATATTGTCTGTCCAATAGCATTCTGAAAACTTTTTTTTTGTAAAGTAAGGTACATTTTATTTCTCACGTCTAGTTTATAATTAACACCCCACGCCTCTCTTTAAAAGTAGACTGTGTATTTTACACTACACACAACAAAAGTAAAACTGGTTACACACACGCAAGCAACACACAAAACAATATGTCAAAAATCTTATCAAAATTTGGTTTTGATCCGCTCAGTCGTTAGATCGGTATCATGCTCACAAATACACTAAGCAGACTTTCTCCAAAAATATGTTTTTTGGACACGGACGAACTCAAAACTAGGGAATGAAATCCCGCAAGATAATTTCAATCCAGGTATTTGCGGGACTGAGCCATCGTAGTCCCGCTGGATCCCGGTATTTGCGGGATCCAGCAGGATGGACTTAGACTTCTCAATTCAATCGTAATAAAGACCTAATACACCTTGTTTTCATGGTTTTAATTTTAACCTATATTAAACAAGTTTTTTAATACATATTAAATGGCTTATTAGTACTTTTATACATAAAGATTAAGAGTATTCGTCCCTGCAAATACCCCCTGCACTCTTCATCTCAAATCTTTTCCCCTCGCCTAAAAACGATTCGCGCTCTCCAGACGCTATTTTTAAAGCTAGAGGGTTCTGGTAAACGCCAAATGAAAGACACAGAATCAGACTACAGATCCTTCAGGCGAATTTTTTGAAAAACAGGTTCGCCTACGTGTGAAATATTACGTAACTTATTATTTTTTCAAAAGGTAAGTTTTTTCAGGATTTTTTTTTGAAAAAATTCGCCACTAGCTTTTAAAATAGCATCGGGAGAGCGCGAACCGTTTTTAGGCGAGGGGAAAAGATTTGAGATGAAGGGTGCAGGGGGTATTTGCAGGGACGAATAGATATAAATTGACATAAAATTGACCAAAAAATGTTGTTGTATTTGCTGCCATCGGGACAGCCGGTTTTCTTTAACTTCTGCAAGATTTGGTTCCAAAATGCCAGGAAATTGAATCAACAGATATAAAGTTGGAAATTTTTGAATTGTGACTTATTTGTTTGAAAAACTGTTTTTCAAATTTTGTAAGCTCACGATTAGGGCCAATAAAATATCACTCGCTTGCCAAATGCCAGTTCACGCGCCGTCATGCGTCGAGTAACACGTATAAACCACGCTTCTCGGTAATCCCGGCAGTCCAGCGGGATCCCGCAAAATTTTCGACCGAGATTAGTCCCGCAAAATGTATGCGGAATCCCGGTATCTTGGTATTGCATTCCCTACTCAAAACAAATAAAAATTGAAAAGTGAATTTCTACTTAAAAAATGTATAAATAAAAGGTGGAATATATACCGACACTGACCGCCGGTGTCGAATCTATGACCTCTTGTGTACCTCTCACCTACCATAGCGTAATGCGGCACAGTCGGTTTTTGCATTGCAACGCTTCGTTTTTATCCTATTGTACCTACAGACCTACTAATAGAAGTTTTACTTAAAAAAAAAGTTAAAGGAGCAGTTCGGGTCCGCGCTGTAGATTTTTCGTGAAAACGTCGGAATAAAATCATAACAAGTTTTTGGTTATGTAATTTAGTTGATGAGTTCCAGTCCTCCTTCACCGAAAATTATGATCATGTGGTTTCATTTGATTCGGAATGACATCTAGAAACTTTTTGAAAAAATTGAAGTGGGTGACGAAAAAATTGCAAAAGTTATAAAGATTTTAGTTAAAAAAAGGAGAGGTTTGATTTTTTACAATTATCTCAAAAAATATTGCAGATATTATCTGAAAAAGATTCTGAAAGAGCAGGAAATTTCCTACAAAAAAGTCCCGTCTTCCAGAACTCTATTACTAATATTTCTAATTTTAATTTAGACGCTACCATAGCTCCTTCATTCTGTCGGTACTGGACTTTTTAGGCTTATTGCATTACGTGCATATATTTACAAGGCATCTGAAACGATTTTTTAATTATTTTGTAATTTTCAATTTAATACCAATTTTCACTTAAATTCTGGCGACTATTTTTATTGTCTCTCTTTATGTTCTAGTAGAACTCCGCTCTTCACAACGACACCCGAATGAATATTCTATAGCTAAACGCGTTTCCAAACTACATTAATTAAAAACTTTACACAAAGCTAATTCGCGACTGTCACGCGCATGCGCCTACACTTGTGTAATGACGTCACAGACGAAACAAATCCTGCGCGACGAACTTTTACAGGTATGCTCTACCCGTTGTGCTCTCAACCGTTGTTAACGCATTATTAGTCACGTGTTTGTGTTGTGAAGTGAAGTTTAGGATATTTTGAAAAAGATTTCTGGAGTTAAATTTGTTTATTTCATTTTTAATAATTTTGATCGTACTGTCGAGTCCAAATATCTACTCGACCCATCTCACGGATTGTTTTATACAAAGTTACGGCGATTTTGCCTGTTTCATAAAAACCGTCACATGAATAAGTCAAATGCGTGGCATAAACCCGGAAACATAGACGTAGTAACTATGTTAACGCTTATCAATGGGCTATGTGCAAGGAGGCGGAGTTACAAATTTTTCGATACGAGCGTTTGTGGTGAGCACTAGGGGAAACTTCAAACTCAAATTTTCCGTATGTCAGTGAGCAATGTTTATTAAAAGTGAAAATAGTTATAATTTTATGAAGTAATTACAAAGAAAACATAGAAAAACTAAGCGATCTGGAAATGCTTATTGTGTTCCGGCCGATATTGCACTGATGGCGATTTAAGTAAAATAAAGACCATTGGCGCCCTAATTTGACGTTCCGCTGTCAGTTTAAACAAATTAACATCAGTTTTTCTTATTACATTTTTTTTTGACACACCATGGCCAACTAAAGTTTTTGACTTATCACCTTAGAAACATGTCGCGATTTCCATAAAAAGTGAGTTCAATAATTCTCTATTACCCACTAGCGGCGCTAGTAGGCTTCGTGCACACAGCCTATAGACAACTGACAAGTTGTCTTTATTTCTAACATTGTAATCATGGATATTAGATCTTTTAGAAATATTGATTAATAATGATTGATGATATTGAAAGTTGTCAATTATCTTTAGGTATATAAAAACAAAATAATACACATAATAACCTACCGAGTGTTTGTAACCATAACGCATTTAATTAAGATTTGGACACACACGCCGCACCAAGTTCGTAGCATGTGGTGATTTGTACCTACCGTGTAATCATATGTTTTAGTTTTTTTATCCACGCATCGCGCCCGAGCGTCGACACTGCAGCGCTTCCGCACCGTGCGAGAATAGTTTATATTTTGACGGACACGATGCGGTCTCGGAAATATCTTCTAAATAAATTATTTAATTTGTAATTGTATTTATTTTTTTTTGTTTACGTCCTAGTTTTTCCTATAACTTCTAAATTGTCGGAAAAGTATATCATTTTGGAACGAAGTTCCTTATGAGACGTTATAGATATCTCCAGTGGGAGAAAGTAATTTCCATATTATTGTTGTTCTGGATATTAGAATTACTATTGTATAGAATGCTTTCATTGTGTTTTACAATTTCAAGCTACCATCTAAAAGTGTATATTATTGTAATAATGGAAATAAATCATTATTATTATTATTATTATTATATGAGTGGAGAGGGCTAGAAAAAAAACGTAAGAAAAAAGCGTAAAGAAAAGGCCTTTAAAGAAAATCTGTATCGAAAATTTAATCTAATTAGTAATTACCTATTCCTGTCCGTAGACATAGAACGTTGAAATTTGGCACGCTTCTAATAGAGGGCATGAGACATCCTAACGGAGTCGGATTTTTGAATTTTGGTCCCAAAGGGAAGCAAATTGAAAACAAAAAAGTTTTTTGCTTATAATTCGCTCAATTTAAATCAGATTTAAATCAGAATTCGCGCAAATAGTTTTTTTATGCATAAAAAAGCAGAAATAAACACTGTATAAATTCGATTTTGCCTAATACACGGTGTGTTATGGACATTTAAAGATTGCGTATGTTCTGTCTTAAAAAAAAATATTGCATTTGTTCAAAAATGGATGCTATTTCAAATATTAGTTAGTATTTTGACATTAATATTTTGTGAAATGCAACGTCTTCTAAATTCACGAGTTGTTATTAAACCTATATAAATAATGATATCTGAGCAATGTCAATGGTTCAGTGGTAGAATAATCATCTTCCATGCAGGTGGCTCGGGGTCGATTCCCGGCAGATGCGCAACAAATTTTATTTTTATTTTTTTAGAGTTGACACGATTTATTTTTGTTTAATAAGTAATCATATTTTAGTATAAATACAATTTTCGAATAATTTATATAGAAATTAGTATAAAAATTATATAATACATAATAATTACTAGGGAAAATAACTTCGTTCCAACCAGGTGTCCCACGACACCTCTCATTTTTTTTAAACTGCTAATTAATTTCAAAATATATAAATGTGTTAAGCATGAGAAACCAACAATGTTATAAAAACAAAATAACTAACGACAAAAACAGAACTAAGTAGAGAAAATTGAACATTGAAAAATTAACGTAAAATGAAACTTTTATTAAGTAACTAAAGAAAATGTAATTCAATAAGGTTGACACCATGACGTCACAGCCTACTATTCTCCCCCTTTCTCCCGTCTTGCCTGGTATCACTTTTCAACTATGTAACGCTCAAACTATAGTATTCTGTTAACTTTGATAGAATAGGACTGACAGCGCCTATGGCGGCGAAAAGCGGAAAATTTTGATTGTGTATGTGAAGACGAAACATAAGCGAAAGGAACATTTAAATTGTGCAAAGATGTAAAATTATAGCTAACAATTTTTCGTTTACAATTTTTTTATTAGATAATGTAGACTATATTTTTACTTTTAATGAAATAGTTCATTTTTACAGTAGCCATCTGATTTTTGCTGTTTTCATAACTGTTGACACAAATAGAAATACTTTATTCTTGCTATGGAAACGCGTATAAGTTCATCAAAATAATGTATTTACTATTTACAGTACTGTGACAGTGGTGGAAATATTACAGTGTGCTCGTTAGGCAGAATTCTCTCACTGAAAATCGTTCAAATTGCAAATAATACCCAGGACTGAGAACTTGAAAACAAAAAATCGTTTCACGTGTGGTTTCACATCACCATACTTCTGACATCTACTGTATTATTATTTAATATACAGAGTGAGTCAGACCACTCGTACCGGTCGTTTTTTTCGAAAACGGTTAGTCGTAGAGAGTTGTGTCAGAAATCTGTATTATAAACGTCCTAATGAAGAATAGAATGGTGATATTTTTTTCCCCGGAAAGATCGACTTCCCTATTAGTTTGCTCTAGAATATCCAGAACTCCGGAATTTTAAGGAATTTTAAATAGCACGATAGGTCTAAAGTGGTATTGTTGAAAATATCTTTAAAAAATTGGTTGTCTGTAAAGTCGGTTTACGGACGATAAGTTTACGTGATAACGTATTCCGCTCGAATATCATATTTAATAATCACGCACAGGGTCAGGCGGAACGTTAGGAACGTTACACTTTTTCGTGCATGCAGCCGGTGTTTCATCTTTTTATTTTGACGTGATTCATCAATTTATAAGACGTTATCACGTCAATAATTTATGTTCTATTTCTCCTATCTTCTACATATATAATAATTCGAATCTATGATATTGCATCTTTCGCTTCAAATTTAGGTTAATTTTATTTATTAAAATTACTTACCACCTATAATAATATTTTTTTTTAACTTTCTTTCTTTCGTATTTATTTTAAGTCTCAAAGATTAACTGTCATAATATTTGGAAATAATTGTTTCATTGTTTATATAAAATTCCAAAACCTACTTACAATATTTAAGTATTTTCATACGTCAAAAAATTGATTTTTATAATGATAAAATTTGTAAGAAAACGATTTTTTCGAGAGATGAGACCTAGCTAAAACGATTTTTTGGCCCCCAAAATCCCTTTTCAGTAAATTTCATCCAAATCGTAAGAGCCGTTTTCGAGAAAAGCACGCACAGGGTCAGGCGGAACGTTAGGAACGTTACACTTTTTCGTGCATGCAGCCGGTGTTTCATCAATTTATAAGATTGGTGATTCATCAATTTATAAGACGTTATCACGTCAAAAATAAGAAAGTTTTGTAGGACATTTTTTTTTATTTACTGCCACCCCTATTAAGCAATATTCGTTTGAAATTATTAAATTGAAATGTCATAATACGAACTTAATTTTAAAAGTTGGCATTTACAATCTAATTACCTAATTAAACATTGTCACAATAACTTTTCAACAATAATTGCAATTGTTTTTTTTTTTTTGTCGGAAAATACTTAGAGGTACTCATAGCATATCTAGAAGAGCTCAGCAGCATTTAGAAGCAAATGGAAGACAGTTCAAACATTTGTGATATTGTTTAATTAGGTAACTAGATTTTAAATGCTGACTTTTAAAATGAATTATGACAAGTTAATTGAATAATTTCAAACGAACAGGGGTGGCAGTAAACAAAATAAATGTCATACATAAACTTGCTTATTTTTTAAAGCTCTTTTCAACGATACCACTTTCGGTCTATCGTGGAATTTAAAATCCCGGAGCTCTGAACATTCTGGAGCAAACTAATAGGGAAGCCGACCTTTCCGGGGGAAAAAAATATCACCATTCGATTCTTCATTAGGACACAGCTCTACGACTAACTGTTTTAGAAAAACGACTGGTACGGGTGATCTGACTCCTTTGTATATACCTTATTATTTACATTTATAAAAAACTGTTAAGTTGATAGGTACAAGTTTTGTCACATTAATGCTCAGTTGCAGAAAGCATTGTCGGAAAACCTGATTTGGCAATGAACATACATATTTCTCCTTATGAAAAGCAGAGCAGAGTTTTAAGTCGATCCTGCTCGAAAAATAATTGATCATTTGAAATAATACTTTTTTTAAACTGGGGATATAATATGTATTTAGCATCGTTTTTTTGCAAAATCTACTTTGAAACAATGTTTTTCTACACAATTTGATCGAAATTTAGCTTGAAAAGCAATCATTTTCTATGTAGAACAATCATTTGTTTTTGTGTTAGTACTAGATGACAGGAAGTTTGAATACGGCATTAGACTACTCCTGATGTATGGAAACTGTAATTATATCATCACAATCTATGGTCATTGTTAAATCAAATTTTTTGACAATCTTTTCCGCAATCCAACATTTGTGAATTATATGTGCCAGTGTAATCATTAAACCGCTTCGTATTGATTTCAAGTTCGTCACCATAATAACCGCCTAAATGTTTGTTATTTATTTGTCAAATAATATATTACCAAAACGTTTAAATATACACATCTTCACATTTTCTAGGGATTTTTATGTGTTGATGCACCTGAGCACTATTTTACAGCGATATGTAAGAAATGATTTTTAGAGAGAGAAACGTGCCTCAATGCCTCATGAACACACCATGCAATTTTGTCACTGTGCACTGTAAGGCCTCTTGTTAACGACAATGGATAACGGCCCGATTTTTATGACGGGCGACGTGCCGACGCGCAGTGTTCAATAGGTTAGTGTGGGTGTTTGTTAACGCGACGGGCATGTAACCTTTGCAATAAAACTCAACGGATACCCGCACGTCGCCTCTTGGCGCGACGGCGGTCGGTTTGATGCACTGGACCACGTCATTTCATAGAAATCTGTTGACGACGACAGATGTGCGCGCACGTTTTTGCCTATACCTACCTACCTACTTTGTTCTGCTCATTGTGAATATGGAGTTTAAAATTGATATTGATATGGATTTATTAATTAGCCTTGTTTATAATAACATTACGTAAATAAATAAGCAACAACAAACGTACTTGCACTTCTTGGCCTTTCATGTATAGAACTGATATCGATAACAAATGCATGCGCTCACGTATATGCAGATCGCGTACAAAGGTAACCGTTTCGCGTCGGCCCGTTACCCGTTGAATAAAATAGTTGTTAACAAGAGCCCTACGGTGCTTGGTTCTGAGCATGCACGAACGAGTGATATCAACTGTCAATGTATTTATTAAATTTTTATATCAAAAATTAATTAAATATAAAATAAGCTTTTAAATCTTAAATAGCCGTCCGCCTAGGACAGCATAGAGACCAGTAAATAAATAAAATTCAATAAAAGCTTATTTAATCAAAAATAATATACGCCTTTCATAATGGGATTTGATATTAAATGAAACTTATCTCCTTGAGTAGTAACTCATAGAAACTACAGCAATACGATGTTGTGACGACAGTGTATAGTAAGAGTGTTAGACTCATTTCACCGAGGGACTCTTTCCCAAATTAGTGTATATAACTGAAGCAAATTTATAAAAACGCTTTTTATTGAAGTGAATACTTCTTTAAAAATGGGGGTAAACTCGTTTCCCTATGTAACGAAAGTATACCTATTATATACAGTGTGGTCACTTAAGTGTGCAACATTTGGGAAATTTTTTAATTAAATGCACAACCAAAATACAAATATTGCCAAAAGTTGGTGCATGTCCGATAATCATTTTAGGTGCTCTTAGAATTGTTGAAACTCAAACAGCAAACAGGGTGTTTAATATCGTTGCAACAAACATAAAGTTTGTGATTCCATAAAAAATTAAAAATCTAAGTTAATTTGAACAAAGTTATGCGAAATTGATTTGATTTTGAATAATTTATTAGTGTGTTTAAGGTAAGTATAAAAAAAAATTTGAAAAGAAGTTTGACCCTGCAGGCCATCTCTGTAACTTCCCGCTATTTTCGAGTTCAAAACGCTCAAAAATATATAAAATATAGCAAGAAGTTTATTTTTTAGCTCTTCGAGCTCAAAAAAAAAACACTTTGTTACGAAATTTTCGTTCACGATATCTCATGAACAAATGAACCGATTTTGATGCGATTTGCGGCAGTCGACGCAATTTTTTTACCTAAAAAAGTAATTTATTACAGAAAAATCGATCTCATAGGAATTTTACGAGCAATTTAAAAAAAACACTTTTTTACAAATTTTTCGTTCACGATATCTCGTGAACAAATGAGCCGATTTTGATGCGGTTTGCGGCGATCGACGCAGTTTTTTTAACCTAAAAAAGTAAATTATTACAAAAAAATCGATTTGATAAGAATTTTACGAGTAATTATAAAAAATATTTTTTTCCTAATTTTTCGTTCACGTTATCTCATGAACAAATGAACCAATTTTGATCTGGTTTGCGGCGATCGACGCAGTTTTTTAACCTAAGAAAGTAAATTATTACAAAAAAATCGATTTGATAAGAATTTTACGAGTAATTATAAAAAATAACTTTTTTCCTAATTTTTCGTTCACGTTATCTCATGAACAAATGAACCAATTTTGATCTGGTTTGCGGCGATCGACGCAGTTTTTTTAGCCTAAGAAAGTAATTTATTACAAAAAAAACGATCTGATAACAATTATAAGAATCATTTTAAAAAACACTTTTTTACGATTTTTTCGTTCACGGTATCTCGTGAACAAATGAACCGATTTTGATGCGGTTTGCAGAAATCGACGCAGTTTGTTAAGGAGAAGAGCTGATTAGATTTTGGAATTAATCAGTTTAGTAGTTTAGAAAATATTTTACAAAAACAAATTTTTAAAAATTTCTGAAACTTGTTTTTTTAAGATTTCTCAAAATTTTTTGGGCAGAATCGTTTCATATTTTCAGGAAGTCTAAGTTCACCAAGATCACGTGAGATGCCGCAAACCGCGTTTCAGTCGGACACTCCGTTCAAAAGATATAAAAGGTTTACATACATACATACACACACACACACACACACATACATACAGCCCTACGGACATCATCGCCAAAATAGTTTCAATAGCTTCCTAGGACCTCAAAACGTCGAGATCTGGCGAAAACTCGATTTTCGAAAATCGGGGTGAAACCAATAACTTCCCGATTTTTGAAAAAAAAAATTGTTTTTTTTTTAAAGCGGGAAGTTAAAAATTTTCAAAAAAATTATAATTTTGGTTTTTCAAAAAAAAAAAAATTTGTTTTTCTTAGCAGGCCATGTTTTGGTATTTGGGAATAACTTTTAATTCTAAACAACTTTTTCTTATAACATTTTGCTGAATTTTTTTAAATAAGGGCACTTTACTCTAGTACAATTTTTACATTTTTTGACCCATCCTGTATGCTGTTTGAGTTTCAACAATTCTAAGAGCACCTAAAATGATTATCGGACATGCACCAACTTTTGGCAATATTTGTATTTTGGCTGTGCATTTAATTAAAAATTTTCCCATATGTTGCACACTTAAGTGACCACACTGTATACAATATTCGACTAATTTATCAAAATAATTCAATAAATAAAATTATCGACCAATTTTTCAGACAATATATTAACAAAAAAATATAATTAATACATTAACGTTTCGATCCGGATTTGGATCTTCTTCAGAACTGATCTAAAAATATAAAAAGTAATTAATATTTAGTTTCATGAACTTCATTAAAATAAATAGAAACTAAATATTAATTATTTTTTATATTTTTCGATTAGTTCTGAAGAAGATCTAAATCCGGATCGAAACGTTAATGTATTAATTACATTTTTTTGTTAATATATTGTCTGAAAAATTGGTCGATAATTTTATTTATTGAAGAGTTCTAATCAGACGTTAATCAAAGATTTGATTATCAGAATAATACTTGAGCTAAAAAAAACTATATTTGCAGAGTTACTATTTGCAGTAAACTTTCAAAAATTTTGTTGTCTGCTTGTATTTTCTTATTTATTATTTGCAGAAACCTGCGAGAAAAATAAAAATGTCTTACGAGAACGCATTACAGAAGTGAAACTTCTAGTTGCAAATCATATGATTGTATTTGGACAAGTGTATAGTTTTACGTTCAGATTAACTTATACAGACAAAATATCTGAACGTGAAACTATTTCGTAACACATTTTTCCACTTGTCCAAATGCAACCGTATGATTTGCAGCTAGAAGTCTCACTTCTGTAAATGCGTTCTCGTAACACATTTTTAATTTTTTGTTCACTTAGTTATTGCTACAAATGTGATAATTTTTTATTCTTTTCATTTCAAACCGTTACGTCAGATCGTCTCATGTAACCAAGATTAAATGCTATGTAATAGTACTAACAGACGGTCGAACTTGGACAGCGGATCTGGTCCGCTCCGTACCAAATCTGTTCGTCTGTACAGTAGTCTGCGTGTCCGCCCGGTTCGATGGGAACAGATTCGGTCGTCTGTTGCAAGATCCACCGTACCATGTCCGTTGTCGGACCGGACCAAGTTCGACCGTGTGTTAGCACTATAAGTTGCACTTTAATCGCACGAAATGGTTAGACGCACCAATTTTTTAAATTTTATTACTGTTTTTTTCCCGGTTTGACATACATGATTAATGTTGCCGCAAAAAGCCACAACATGAGTATTCATTAAACTGCAGTAATGGACCACTCAACAGAAGTAATTTATTCAATGGACAATACTAAATGGTTCTTTTTACTTCCCACTTCAACTATGGGAGAAAGTATTAGATTCCATCCGAATTTTTTCTCCGGATATTAATCGATTTTCATGTTTTGGTATTCTAGAAACCACTTGAAATCAATTTTATGATTGAAGGCTTAGGGTGTGTGTGGAGGGGGCGGGGCGGATCTTGTGTGTACATAGTGAAATTTTTCTCATTCGACATCTCAAAACCGGAACGACTTAGAGTCATGTGGTTTGTTTTGTTGTATTTCTCAGCATTCAACTTAGATGTAATTATATTTTTAAGAAAATTGATCCAGTGATTCACGAAAATTTAGAGAAGTATTGGTAAAGTCACGTATTAATATAGAAAAAAATCCATGTAATTGGACGGCGGAACCATTTCAACATAAAAAATATTGGTGACGCGGTAATGGCTGGTATTTAATTCGTTTGCACGGTTATTTATATAATATGTTCCACGTCATGTAAAATTAACCAAAGCATGCTTGTCAACTACCTAATAGGTCTACAGAACAAAAGAACGGCTGATTTGTTTTTATTTTCAAAAATATTTACAAACCGTATAAAGTTTTTACAAGACTTTGTTGTAAAAATAAATAGAATAATAAATCGTTCTGAAAAGTACACCATTATTATAAAAAAAAACAACACTATAACATAGGTATACCTTTTCTACACATTTGCCCCATGATTGCATATCAAGCATCCTTCCAAAATTTGATTTCAATTCGTTCATCCGTTTAACCTGTATTGTGTTTACAAACAGACGCACAGGCTTTCCAAAAATATGTTTTTTGGAATTTTAACGTTTTTCCTGGTACGTTTACCTCAAAATTTAGGAAAACTAAGGAAAAAATTGGCTAAATTGTCCAGGAGGTACCAGTGGACATACAAGAATTAGTTATAATTTATCATATATAAAATATTTTTAACAAAAAAATTGACCCGACTTCATACTAAAAAGTAAAAAATAATTATTGCGTATTGAAATGTTTTGGAGTCGGTGTCAGCCAAAATGAAATCTATTCCGAGAAAACATTTCAATACGCAATTATTTTTTATTTTTTAGTGTGAAGTCGGTTCAATTTTTTTGTTAAAAATATTTTATTTTTCTCTTTTTAGTGTTAATCTAACACTAATAAAAATCGGTGAACATACATAAAAAACATTATGCGTGCCTTTGAAATTTGAGAGTTTCCCTCGATTTCTCCGGATTCCACCATCAGATCCTGACTTGGTTCCGATGGGACCACCTCTGAGGTGCACTCTTTCGAATAAAAAAAATTTGAAAATCGGTCCTTAATTGACGGAGAAATCGGTGAACATACATAAAAAAAAAATATACAGACGAACATAGAACCTCCTCCTTTCTGTTGAAGTCGGTTAAAAATAAACTAAACAAGAAAATTCTTTATATAGTCTATCGATTTTTATTTATAATAAAAAAAATAGGTTTTTGGACGACAAGAAAAAACTAATAATAATGCTCTAATCATTTTATGTCAGAAAAGAAACAAAAATTAAACAATAGGTAATGTAAAAATAATATAATATTTTAATGGTATATATCTATATGTTTATTAAAGGAAACCCTCTGAAAGTAATAATCGGTTTTATTAATTTTTTGTTAAAAAAGAAATATTAACGACCAGAAGACTGACTTTCGTGATCGTTAACGCTTACTTAAAAAAAGATTTTTTAACGGTGCACCCAGCACAGATTTTCCTACGAATGCACCTATATTCTTACAGACTTATTGTATATTCCTTTTTTGTTTTTCTTTTTGTGTATAGTACCTATGCAGTATACACTATATTTATTAATTATTGAATTCTTTGGGAGCAAATAAATGTTTCTATTTCTATTAAAAAAAAATACCTAAATGAATGCTAGATGACAAAACATGAATAAAATTTAAATAAAATTGTTCGTAAAATATGCAAATTTCGAGGAAAAAATGTTTTAAAAAAATTGCTCGAAAATAATTTTTTAGCTTACCTAATCAAAGATCAACAAACAAATAAGATAGCCATGCTTATTGTATTAAAAATATGAAAGGATACTTATTTTGTAGAAAAAATTTTCAGCGACGAGTGTTTGTTTTTGAAACTTTTATTTATGCTTAAACTATGTGCCTTATCCGTTTTTGTCAGGGTGCACTCGAGTTATAATTAATTAATAGGTACGTATTTCACTTGATTTTATAATTATTATTTCAGATCGTACATGACATAAACTTGATTTCAATCCAGTTTGGAGACAATTCGATTGGCACCCGGGCGAAACCGGACTGAGCAGTTTTTATAGACTTAAACCTTGCTTAGGAAGTAAGTTATCGGATGGTTATAAAAACTACATTCAAATCTGTTCAGTAGTTCTCGAGAAACTTACCGCAACTTCTTTTTAGACTATATATTACCTATATATGTTGAAAAATGATTGCCGTGTGTGTAAAAAATCGTTCTTAATTTGTCGCTTATGTTTGTATGTATGGCCACGGTTATTACAAGAATTTCCGAACCGATTCGGATAAAAAATTATCATCTTGTTTTCGATTATATGAAGAAGATCGGTAGACTAGTCGCATTTTCCGACTTTATCCGAGCGAGCCGGTTATCTATAAATAAGTGGTTGTGGTGTAAGAAACGGGTATTGATCTGCACCTCCACCATTGTAACATCTAGAGTTGCTGTGTGTTAAGGAATTACGTTTGTATTCGTATCTCTAGGCTAGCACGGCAATCTAATGACGTTATATTGTATGGTCAATTAAAGTTACTAGATTTACCAAGTACCCCAATCCATCGTACCATATGCAAGAGAGAGAGAGAGAGAGAGAACAATGAAACCGCTCCAAGATGGCTGACTGACAGAAAATAGTAATTTTAGTTTTACATGTTCCTGGTAACATTTAGGTCAGGTTGTAATTAAAGGAATCACAATTTTATATTACAAATAGTGGCCTTGTCCGGCTATACCCAAATTCAGCGTTTGCCACCGTTTTTTCGTAGACTGACCTTGCAAAATTGGACTCCACGAAAAGCGCTTTCATTTTAACGCGATAATATATAGCCTATGCCCATCCTGAAGGTCCATTCTAAATATTGGTGAAAAAAATTTGAAATCGGATGAGTAGTTTCGGAGATTATTTCCTACATCCAAACTTTACCCCTTTATAATATTCGTATACACAACATTAACACAATTTCTATTTATATAATTTGGGAAATGTATGTACTTTTGTATAAGAAAATGATTTGTATTGGCATAATACCTTTTGCCATTCTTGTTCCATTTCTCTTATTCTTCATTTTTATGCATATTTTTAACCTTACCTTTGTTTCCTTAAATATATGTTTCTGTTGTTAGGTACTATTTTTTTTAAATTGTTCTCCTGAGTATCCTATTGTAAGCATTTGAAAAAGTTCTTACTTGAAATAATAAAAAGTCTTAAACTTGACATATAAACAATTCGTGATAAAGATAAACCGTTTTCTCAAGATGTGATTAATTAGTTAATATTTTCCAAATTGATAACAACATTCATTTTACATGCGTAGCTAAGGAAAAATTATTTTGACAATATTACAAAATAGAGAGAGAGTTAAGGTAACAATACTTGCTACATTTTTTTTTAATACTGTATTATTGGGTACTGCAATATTTGTTACTTTTTTTTCATTTTCAGTCTAATAAATATACCTGTGTTTAAAATTTTGAAGTATACATTTTCTGTATGTACTTACCTTGTCTATGGATACAATTCCTCTTTTTTGTCTTGAATAATTTATTATTATACTTACCTTTAATTCGCGTCCAAAACTATTTTTTGTAAGAGGTATAGTTAACTCTTCCACTGCAATTACTAACGGCTGGATTTGTGCGCTTTGAAGTGTATGTTACAGATTAATTATCTCCCATCTTTGAACTTGTGATTATGTTTTCTTTTGTTGCGAGGATTTCTCTTTATTTCAATTGTATCTAACGCCCCAAAATGGTGGACACTGCGGTACTTGGTCAAATCTAGTAGTTTTTTGGTCAGTGGTAAATTTAACAACGCTATTAAATTTCAGTCTCTTTTTAATTAATGAGGTGTTACATTTTTTATAAAGTGACAAAAAATTAACAGCACTGTAATTTTTTTACGTTGAAATTATAGGACAGGGTAAGAGATTAGCACCAAAAGTCTAATGGGTGCAGAGATTAAATATAAATAGTATAGCTATCGTTTCAAAGTTTAATTATATTTATAAACTAGCGGTCCCGCCCGGTTTCACCCGGGTGCAAAAAAACGAATGGGAGGGCCGAGGGAGGGACATGAGTAAGCACATTCATCTTTGTTTACCGAGATGAATGTTGTGTCCAAATTGCATGACGATCGAAGTTACCGTTCAAAAGTTATTGTCCGACGGACTTTTGAGTTATATTTTGCAACATTTTTCGTTGATGCTTCGCTCCTATTGCTCGTAGCGTAATATAATATAGCCTATAGCTTTCCTCGATAAATGGGCTATTCAACAAAAAAATTTCAATTTAAACCAGTAGTTCCTGAGATTAGCGCGTTCAACCAAAAAACAAACAAACTCTTCAGCTTTATATATTAGTATAGATTAACTTAATCGTTTAAAAAACCCGACTCGAAATGACCCATTTACTTATTTAAAAAAATGTGAAATAATTTAGTATATGGTATATTTTACTCATAATATACAAAACTAGAATGCATTATTCAAATCTTTAATTAATTTATTGAAGAATGCATTATACTCGACTGATATTCATGAACGTCTTGATAGTGCAGGGCATAGTGGCGCATTCGTTTGCAAATTTCGTTTGGTTCGTAATTTTTTTTTTAAATGTCCAGGAGGCTCTCCTGATTATAACAGTGTAACTGTATCTGTTGCCGTTATTGTTTAAACAACGAAAAATTGGAAATATTGCAAAATAAGTTTTTTTGCAATAAATAATTTTTTTATATATTTTTCAGACTATTTTGAATCGAAAAAGTCCTTACACTCATTATCGTATCTTCAACCGGTGAATTTTTATGAATTTTTAAATATTAAAAATCGTTGTAAATCGTGATTTTCTTGAATTAAATAGTACACCTGAAAAAAAAATACCGTGATTTCTATTTTTTTATTAAATATTTAAACTTTAATAAAAAAAATGACGTAATCAGATTTCAAATATTTTATTAATTAATATGTTTATTATTCATAATAACAATATGCAATAATTTGTCAAAGCGTACCATCTGCCTCGCTCTTACTAATGTCATACATAGGACTGGGAGTGAGATGACAATATTACTATCCTTAAAGTGCATGCGCGTAAAGAGCATATTGTTATTATGAATAATAAACATAATAATTAATAAAATATTTGAAATCTGATTATGCCATTTTTTTTATTAAAGTTTAAATATTTAATAAAAAAATAGAAATCACGGTATTTTTGACGTGATAACGTTTTATAAATTGATGAATCACCAATCTTATAAATTGATAAAACACCGGCTACATGTACGAAAAAGTGTAACGTTCCTAACGGTCGTAACGTTCCTAACGTAACGTTCCTAACGCGTAACGTTCCGCCTGACCCTGTGCGTGTTTTTTGCTAATTTCTCGCTCAATTTAAATCAGATCGGTTTGAAACCAGTCTTAAACGAAAGAGGAGAACATTTTACATAGATTTCGTATAACAGAATTTGCCTAAACAGTTTTTTTATACAAATTTATATAGAAAAATAGCTGTATAAAATATAAATGCAATGTTGTCTAATGCATGGCGCGACGCGGTCGGTTGTCTTTGTTTGCCGTACATGGAAATTAGAAAATAACGTATGTCTTGTCTTAACATGAAAACGGCTGCATTTCTAATGTTTAATTCAATTTTTTGACATTAGTATTTTGTGAAATGCAACGCCTTCTAAGTTAAGTATTGGAATAACTAATTATTATTAGAACATAATACTTTGACAGTTGCAAACGTCACTTTTGACATTTCTTATCATTCCGACACCAAGGATAAGCGGATTGAAACCAAATTTTGGGAGGTTTAGGTTATGTATTACGGAATACGTTATCACGTAAAACTATCGTCCGTAAACCGACTTTACAGACAACCAATTTTTTTTTCAGGTGTACTATTTAATTCAAGAAAATCACGATTTACAACGATTTTTAATTTTTAAAAATTCATAAAAATTCACCGGTTGAAGATACGATAATGAGTGTAAGGACTTTTTCGATTCAAAATAGTCTGAAAAATATATAAAAAAATTATTTATTGCAAAAAAACTTATTTTGCAATATTTTCAATTTTGTTTAAACAATAACGGCAACAGATAATGAGTGTCGTTACACTGTTATAATCAGGAGAGCCTCCTGGACATTTTAAAAAAAAATTTACGAACCAAACGAATTTTGCAAACGAATGCGCCACTATGCTCTGCTCTATGAGGACCGCTTAAATTTTCCCAACGCGTACATGAATATCAGTAAAGTATTATGCAGCCTTTATGTATAGTGACTTTTGTTTGAAGAATAAAAAATATTAAATTATTTCATAAGTTTTAAGCAACCGATTAGGTAGTCGTTTTGTGTTGGGTTTGTTTTTTTAAATTTTGAATGTCTCATATATTGCACGTTTTTAAACTAAACTCTAGAGCAGAGGTTCCTAAACGTTTTTGTCTCGTAGACCACTTGCCATGTTTTTCGGTTTTGGGTAGACCCCTGCTTATCTGATATTGATTTTTTGCAAATCATTAATTTCAAATCTATTTTAGACAAGTGCTACTCACTTTGAACGATTTTAATTTATAACGGTAGTGAAATGTAGTGTGAAATGTTTAGTATTAATTAGATTCAAATTAAACGAATCAAATTAAAATTTACTTTCTGTTACATAAAATAACTCAGCAAAAAATAAATCCTTTTAGTGTGAGGGATGAACCTGATGCTATAATAATAAATTTTCAACATTTGGCATCAATTTAGTTAGATTTAATCTTAAATCTCTTCGGTTAACGATGTCCAGTTTGTAACATAACGTTCCAGTACCCCTGGTAGATCGAACAATTTTAAATTTTTGAAAAGACAGCTGATTATGTCGACTAGCTGTGATACGTCACAGCTAGTATAAAAACGCCGGTTCGCCGCACTCAGTAGTAGTCGATAACAGATAATTGAGAGTCTAAAGTGAGTGACGTGATCGGACAGTGTTTTATTTTTAGTATTTTTTGAATTTTTACACTAGAGTCAGTTCTTTATTTTGTAAAAAGTAAGCGTTGGCGATCACGAAGGCTAGTCCTCTGATCGTTAATATTTTTTCTCTATTTTTAACAAAAATCTAACCAAAAAAACGAATTTATTTTCAGAGGGTCTCCTTGATTGAAATTGTACTGTTTAAAATTTTTATTTTTCAATATACAAATAGAACATTAATTATATATATATTTTTTTTTGTGGCAAAGAATCTAATTTTTTATCAATAAAAATCCATAAAAGATATAGATATTTTTTTTCTCTTAGATTATTTTTTTTTCAGCATCCTTTTTCATTAAAATAGAGTTTCAGCAAATAGTGTGGTCAATTAATTGTACGTCCACTGGTACCCCCTAGACCATTTAGCCATTTCTTAGTTTTTTGTTAATTTTGGGTTATCGTACCAGGGGAAGCGTTACAAGTTTGTTTCTTTTTTTGTTAGGAGATTCACTATCGTTGGCCCCCATTTTCATTTCATGGACCCCTAATTTTTTCCCCTGACATGAACACCTTGCGAGCTGTCATCGACCCCTGGGGGTCGATATAGACCACTTTGGGAATCACTGCTCTAAAGCTAAGAACCATCTCGCAATCATACTCTTTCAAACCAAACAAACCGTATCAAAATCGGACAGCCCGTTAATAAGCTATATACAAACATATATACAAACTCACACAAACACCGCGTGGCACTTATAACACTCCGTTTTGCGTCGAGAGCTAGAAACATCTGTTGAATAATTGACATAAAAGTAGTTTCAAAATTTCTTCAAAAAGGAAAACAATTTCATTTTATTTTACAATCACCTTCCCTTCCTGCATTCAGTCATGTCAACATAAATAAACGGCGATGAGTCTATAGAAAGAGATAATTGCGCCGACTTCTAATTGAATACCGATACCGAATGAATATAAAACAAAGGGAAAGATTATCATTTTTAGAGGCATTTTGAAGTCGGTTAAATTAAAAAAATATATAATTCACAATTTTGAATCTTTATATTTTATTTTTGAAGTAGGGTCTCGGTTAATTTTTTAAAAAACCATTAACAGTCAGGATTGCGATGCTAATTTATATTTTCAATTTATTATGCAATTTTTTAAAAATGATTTTTTCATTGACACATTTTTTGGCCTACACGTACGCAGTTTTTCTCTTAGCCAATAGGTATTCTTTACATAATAAATACATATTTATGTACATACTTGAACGACACGACGTAAGCCTGCATCAAAAGCGAGTCGTACTTATTGTTTTCATTTGTTTAATGAGTTCATGCTTTGTTTACTGAATGTGGACGTTTTAATTAAAATGTTTTCAGACCAACATTAGACAATATACATTATACATATAGTGTACATTAAGTTAATAATATAAAAGTATTGTTTTTGAAATTGTTTTAATACATTCTGAAATGAATTTTCCACAGACAAAATTCTGTAAAAAAGTAGTAATGTTGCAGTTGTTTCTCGCCTGCGGGACGTCAACGAAGGATATCGTATTTATCAACCTGACTATGTTCGGATGTTACGAACTAGAGCTGAAACGAATAAACTGATTTGGACAAATGAAATGAGTAGTCTTGACCAGATTGACCTTTCGAGTGTTGGTCAAAAGCAGCCTTTTGTTTTTCATTACAGCATTTGTACAGAATGAATCACTTTACAAAATGCAAATATATGCATATAAAGCAGCTATTCTATAAAAGATAATGCAAACAAGTACTTTTTGCACACCTACCTGTAAAATAGTTACTTTTCATGCTTGTATAGTGGCAGTAAGATAACTTTAGCATTATTTCTGTGAACTAAAACAAATAAATGCTATCTTGCCATTTATAGAATAATTTTAAACCTGTCAGTTACCATTTGACTTAATTTTTAAGTGTAACAGAGATTTCAAAGCAGGCATAATTTTCGTAAACAACTTCAATAGATTACAAATGACTACACAATCAACTGTCAAAAATGTTAAAGATATAGACATCTATTATGATGTGAAAATCAGCCATTGTATTGATGGTAGCAAAAATGTAATACGTCTCTCGAAAGTAATGTAGCTATGACTTGTGTGACTTAAAACTCGCTGACTTGTATTTCCATTATATCACAACTCGTACATAATAACTAGTGATGCCACGAATAGTGATTTTGCCGAATACCGAATACCGAATATTCGGCCATGTTCTCGGCCGAAGCGCCGAATATTCGGCGGCCGAATGTTCGGCTAATTATTTGTACATTTCGCGGGTGACAGGTTACGACTTGTCCCATTACGGAGCGTGCGGTAGCAACGCTGCGGGCGTATTTGTTTCATTTGCGCAACTAGACCGTGTCAGGACACGCATTATTTGTTCATTGTTACATCAAATTGTGTTATTAATAGTCCTTATTACTAAAAAATAACACTGTTTGGTCACTAAAAGCTTTACAAAATAATACTATTTAAGAAAAAAATCGCATATTTTTGAGTAATATGTGCGTTTTTCCCCATGATTTGATATTCGGTATTCGGCCGAATAGTTCGCAACATTCGGCCGAATACCGAATATTAAAAAAAGTAGCCGAATAGGCCGAATACCGAATAGTAGCCGAATATTCGTGGCATCTCTAATAATAACTGCATTTACGTTCTAGAAACCTAAACTATTATTTTGCACTACTAATGATAATGCAGTCATGTAAAATGCCTCATTACATCACTAGTGATGAAAGGTAAAACAAAACTGATCGCGCTACACCGATTTCACAGCAAGTTAGTAATTCGTCTGTCTTTTGTTGTTTTTAGTGTTCGGTGCAAACGAAACACTTGTGGAATCATTTGGTGTCCGTCTGTCTGTCACGATTTTCTCTGAAACTATTTGACATACAAATTTGAAGTTAGCACAGAGATAGTGTTGAAAGTTGAATTTTGATTCTGAGGGTTCATTTTAGTAGGTGAAATCGTAAAGGGCGTCAAATAAAAGCTTATGGAAGCACGAATTCAACAATAAATTTTTTGTATTTTTTTTTCAATTTTTAACATTTTTTGGAGGAAAACGCTTAAAATCGCTGTCCTCTAGCAATTTTCCTTAATGGTCGCTCAGAGGAATCTTTAAAAAATCATAAACATTGAGAATTATGTGTAGATTGAACAAAAATTATCAGGATTGAAAATTTTTAATTCACATTGATATACTCTAATACCAACACTATTGATGCGTAGCTCTGTGGTATAGCTCTAGACTCATAGTCTCAAGGTGCTAGGTTTGAGCCCTATTTGGGGTGAAAGTATTTTTTTTTAATTTAAATTATATACGATCCTATATACAGGGTGTCCCATTAATAATGGGACATAGAACAACCGCAGATTCTCCAATTCAAAATAAAACGATTAAGCGAAATATGCTTAGATAAAATGTTACTCGCTCTACCAGTGGCGTACGGCAGGATTAAGTAATGCTTGTACCTTTTCTAAATGTTACGCCGCTGTCTAAATTTTAATTTTGACAATAATTTTAATTTTTTTGATATTTTCTAAGTCAATGACTTTACAACAAACTAACAAGTGTACATTATTGACTTAGAAAATGTCAAAAAAATTAAAATTATAGTCAAAATTAAAATTTAGACAGCGGCGTAACATTTAGAAGGGGTACAAGGATTACTTACTCCTGCCGTACGCCACTGGTAGAGCGTACTGAACTATTTTTTTTATTGTTAGGTGCATTTTATGATATTTAACAAGTGTGCCGATTTTAGTAAAATTATACGGTGTATTAAAAAAATTATGGACATTAATAATTTTTCAGTTTTCAACTTCAACACCCCGTATTTCGGAAACGAGTAACATTTTATCTAAGCATATTTCGCTTAATCGTTTTATTTTGAATTGGAGAATCTGCGGTTGTTCTATGTCTCATTCTTAATGGGACACCCTGTATAAGTAGATCTGAACAAACCTGACTAATATGTGTCCATATATAATTATATATAATCATACCTGACTAATATCTGAAGTCCATATACAATCATATATATTCTTTTAGTAAAATAACGGAAAGCGTAAAAAGAATAAAAGAAATTGTCAGGGTTGGAAAAGGTTAGTGCGATCAATTGTTATAAAGAATTTAATTATATATTTCCTTATAACTGGCGGGATCATGGCACGAAACACTAATTGTATAACTTGAGCTTGACCGATTTTTTAAAATCTACTGTTAGTACTGAGCTTTGCTTAAAAGTGAAGTGTTAAAAATTTAGAAAATTAAGTGAAACTTATAGGAGTTACGTGCAAAAATACTATTACGAAACTAGTTGGTACGCATTCTACTATTATATGTATTGGAGTTCTACTTTACGCGTGAAAAACTGAATATAAAGTAATCGTAGATATAGAAATATTGAGTCGAGTAGTCACAAACTTCAAGAAATCGGATTGCGGAGTAATGAGGTATAACAGACGGACAAACATACAAACAGACAAGAAATTATCACTATTACTTGGTGTGATAATTTGTAATTAAGAAGCAGTTAATTGACATTCGGTTTATTAATAATATTTTAACATAGAATAATTATTTTACAATTCACTCATAGTTTCATAATTACTAAAGAGTTGCATAAGTTATAAAATTAAACAATTATTATACGACTAACGACTACACTTGGTATTATCCAAAATTCCCAAAAGACATGTAAGGTACTTACTTTAACAAAAACCTTTCTTTGCAGTTTTATTATAAATATTGAATGAAGAATATTTTTTATTAACAGTAACAATGATGATAGTCTATTTTTATTCTTACAAAAACATGTATAGTATGGTACGAAAATAATTGTCAGTGAGTCATACCTTGTTCCTAAGAAGCAATGGAGCGGAAAAGTAATGATACCATGTAAAGCAAACCCGTCCCATTACATAAAAATGTGCCGCTTATAATAATTTATATTGTGAAGTATATGAATCACTATCAATTATTTTCCAACCCCACGTACAATGGATACTAGCTCTTTGTGAATTATATTACAATAGGTATTACATAACATAATGATATGTTATATGTGGGTACACAATATTATGATTTACTACTATATTATATGTAGATATATTTACTTCAGATATTCTTTCTGAACTGATTTATTATAATATTTTAAGAAAAGTTACGAATAAGTAACTTATGGTTATTACAAGCTTTTATGCAACTTCACAGGTTTATCAGTCAGTCAGTTTGACTCAAACATTACAATCAAAATTTTGACTAGATCTAATTAAGCTGGAACTTTAAAATTTTGAACACTTTTATGAGTCCGGTGACGATGCAATATTGTATATCTAATATCGTTCTAAATGCAATATGGCGGTTGCTCCAGATTAATCGAATTTCGAATAAAAGCGTAGCGGCTATTAATCCCCTCTGCGTAAACAAGCCATTTAATGTGTCCCTAAAGATAATAATCCAGTGGGATTAAGTCTGGAGATCGTGGTGGCCAAGTATATGGCAATTGTTTTCAACGACTACTCCTTACAATTTTTGAACAGTTGGCTGTTTTCTTCAACAAGCCATATCTCTTGAACCTTTCTGAATCGGATCTATGTTGTTATAACTTTTTTTTTATTTAAATGACCTAAGGAATTACTCTCTTCAAGTTTGACAGATTCCTCTCGGGACAACCTATATTATGAAAAATTCTAATTAATAAAAAATAACCATATTTTTTAACAAAATGACATTTGAATGTCTCCCAATTAGCAAAATGAGAAGAAAACAAACAAAAGTAAATAACTTTTCATCTCAGGAGATTAACTGTTTCGAGTAATTCAGTTTTAAGTTTTCATTTGAAAGTTTTATAGAAAAGTTTAAATTAAAAAAAATAAGTGTAGTATTCGGTGTTGCACACTTAATTGTTAATATTTTAAGCGTTATTTCATGTAACAGTCGGGAAAATGAATTATTAAACTTTATTGTTTATTGAAGCTATACTTCTAAACGCAGGACCGGGACTAGGGAGTAATTTGTAAAAAACGAGCGAGCGAGCGACATGTAAAATCGGTTACGAAACAAAGACACACGTCCGTATTTGTGTTCTTATCATTTCGTAGAAAGGAAAGGACCTTGGGATTAATGCGCACATACGCCATTGATATTGTATACTTTTGTGTTCAGACCGGTCGCGGTCTATTCTACCTGAAGGTAAAAGATGATGTCTGGCTGTCAAAGTTAGAACTGCACTTTGTATATCTGCTGATCGTCAATCAAAGACAATAAGTAGCCGCGGTACATACGTCGTATGTTTACAAATTATTATATGTGTCAAACCTCTAAAGTTCAAGTCCCAAATTAGCATAGATTATTTTTTTTTCACTTTGACAATTTTTTTTTACCATTTCAACCCACAAGTGGGGAATGGCATCTACTAGTTTAGGTCAAAATTCACATTTCAAAATTTTACAATATTTTTTCGTCCTGAAGTCCCTCGAAATCAAAAAACATTTTTTTGGAAAAACTCTGAACGCCTGTTTGGCGGTTAGTCTTTCAGTCTGTTTGTCTGTGAGCACTACACAGGTCAAGCAAATGAACGGATTAAAACTAAATTTTGGGACTATGTTTGATATGCAAATATGAAGAGCTCTACTGTTTTTGTGGAAAATCGGCGTATGCGCAGAAGAGACATAGTCTATAACTTTTTTTATATAGGTAATAATGGTATAAAAGAAATTTTTCAAAATAGTTTAGGAAATATTTTGGAAATAAAAAAAATCAGCTCTTCTTTTGTTTTGTAAATCTGTCTTAAGCATGTTTTGGTTAATTTTTACATGACGTGTAACATATTATGTAGGTAACAATGGCAACGAATAGCAAATTACATATTGAATAGGTACTAGCCATTACTCGCTTCACCAGACGCAATGTTAGAAATTTTATTTTCTTTATTATACTATATCAAATGTCAATATTTTTTAAGTTGTCCCGTCGCCCAATTGGCTGGAATTTTTTTATATTTTATAAGTAAAAAAAAATAATTCAACATTTTTTTATGTATGAGTTTCAAAACATTATAAAATGCCTAAGAAATATAGATTCAGTCGTTGTCCATGAACCGACACACTCCTTTTTCTCTTTATTGCTCGCGACCCCCTAGGACTTGTTTCAAGATCTCGCATACGTAGTGTTGAGAAACACTGGTTAAGATTAAATGTACGTTGTCTAGTTTTAGATCGTCTTTTGGTGACGATAAGCTTGATAGAGTTTGCACGTTTCGCTTTCCCGAGCATGTAAGATATACAATCTAATAGTTTTAGTGTAAAGTTGTAAGGAAGAGTCTACGTGCGATCAAAGAAGAAAGATTCTATCTAAGTTGACTGTCTCTCTCTCTGGCACAAAATATTGTCCCTTGTTCTGTAGCCAACAAAAGTAAAGTTGAGGCGTCATGATCTACCGAACGTAATTGTTGTGCCCGGAGGATATTTTTATAAAATTTTGAAGTTAATATAAAGTTATGTTTTTAGGGTATACGCCTAGACATGGTATATGGCACATACACTATTGACGTCACTTAGGATGGCAGGATCTGAAGCCTTGGTTTCCTAAGATAGAGGTACGTAAAATAGCGGCCGTAATATGACGGTGAATCTCGTAACAAAAAACGTTTGCATGGACGTGGTTTTCTCGATAGCATCGGCATCACCCGTAACACAAAAAAACTCGGGTCGCAGTGCGAAACCCTGCCGACAATATAGTGTATTTGCTTTTATAGGCAGTGTGGCTCTATTATATGAACTTAGCTTTGTTTTAAGGCAAAATAAAAAAAATACCCCTTAATACACCCCTTAAAACAACATTTTTTTACTTAATTTCAATATTAATATCAATTCAACATCTGTACCAAATTATATACACCCTTCAGTATGTACATCCATATCAATTATCAGTAAACTTGCGTTTTCATATAATTTGTAAGTTCGGTCCTGTCGGGCCGATTTTATTAAAATTTTAGCAGCATATTTTAATAATTACTAAAGGGTTAAATTTCAATTTTGAAACGATTCGGAGAAATTTTTCGGTATTTTTGGGCCCGAAAACTGTTTTCAACCCCTAAATACCACCCTTAACATGGCCCGATTGGGCCCATTTTAAATAGGCTTCGTGCGGTGATGGTTTCCAACATGTGGTCCAAATTTCGTTAAAATCAATTAACTCTTTCGAAAGTTATAGCCCGTACATATATATATATATATATATATATATATATATAAATATACCAGGTGAGTTAAAAGTCCCGGAACGGTTGAATATCTCGCATACTACGCATCATATCAAAAAAAAAAAAAAAAATACGTGTCAAATATTTTTCGCAAAACTATTTTTTGATACCACATATGACTCCCCACCCCCCACCCAGTTGGTGGGGGGAGGGGCAATTTTAAAATTTTAAATAGGAACCCCTATTTTTTATTGCAGATTCGGATTCTACGGGAAAAATTACATCAATTTTACTTTTTTTCGATTCGCGACCGATGTCGCGGTAATCGCGAAAAACTTAAAAAATCAATAATTTCCGGAAAAGGATATTTTGCATATTACGCATAAAATCGAAAAACAAAAAAATACGTATCAAATATTTTTTGCAAAACTTTTTTTGATACCACACATGACCCCCCACCCCCCAACCAGTGTGTGGAGGGAGGGGAAACTTCGAAATTATGAATGGAATTTCATCCATTATTGCGAAATTGGATTGATTTTTTTAAGTTTTTCGCGATTACCGCGACATCGGTCGCGAACCGAAAAAAACGATTGAAGTAAAATTGATGTAATTTTTCCCGTAGAATCCGAATCTGAAATAAAAAATAGGGGTTCCTATTTAAAATTTTAAAGTTGCCCCTCCCCCCACCAACTGGGTGGGGGGTGGGGAGGCATGTGTGGTATCAAAAAATAGTTTTGCGAAAAATATTTGACACGTATTTTTTTTTTATTGATATGATGCGTAGTATGCGAGATATTCAACCGTTCCGGGACTTTTAACTCACCCGGTATATATATATACATAATATATAAACAGACTTTTCCAAAAATGGTGCCAAACTTCTTAGAAAGTTATGAAACGTCGAGAAATTTTGGTCCGACCTCTAGGTCCCGCCATCCGACCGACGCCAATAGTGTAAGTGCCTTATGGCAAATACACTAAAAAGCGCATTCCATTTTAATTCTATGCAAACACATTTTTATCACGTAATTCACTGTCACATCACGGACGCAATATTACGGTACCGCTATCTCTTAGGAATCCTAGGTTTAAGGACCGGACCATAAAGACCTTCACAGACCAACGTAAGACAGCGGGAACGGGATAGATCGCGGCGAGAGATTAAATTATATAGGGAGATATCGCTGCACCATTTCATTCCGCATCGCGTTCGCTCCCGCTATTATACTATTTTATAATGATCTATAAGTCAGTCAGCCAGAGAATGCCCAAAATTGTGACTTTTGAACAATTATACGATTATCTTGGAAACTATTCCACCTAGGTGTATGAAGTTTGAAATACTGCTTCTATTTGGTAACCCCAACCTCCCTGAAAAAAGTCAGTTCTACAGCATAACTAACCTCGAAGATAGATGGAGTCGAAAAGGGCTTCGAAATGGTTCGTGTAAATAATAGTATCTACAGTGCTTTGCGAGAACTTGGCCGGTGTACTCCGTGCGCTATGATTTATGTATCTAGAGTACAATGGATGTTATTGTGACGAGTAAGTAACAATGTGTTAAAATAGAGTCAGCAAGCTTTAAATGTAACACGAGTTATCAGATCATAACTTTCGAGATAAATACTACATTTTCTGAACGTGCACATATAAAATAGCTGGCTTTCACACATTTTTGATAGTTCCTGCAACTTCACATTTATTTGGTTGTTTATGAAAATTACGCCTACTATGGATCGTCATATTAATTTTCTATTAGTAGAAGTGCCAATGGCTCCACTCCTGTTGTCGATGTCGTGTTTCATCTCAATCACGTACGGAACGGCGGGTGACGGCTAGTAATATTATATCTACTATGTAGATATATATGTTTATGTGCAGCCAAAAACTTTTGAAATAATTAACAGATTTTAACGAAATATGTTCGAAACTTTTTATTATACAGGGTGACATATGGGAAACGGACGTTTTTAGAATGGTTAGTACACAGCTGTCAGTGGTGGAAAATTGTTGCGGTTTAGAACGTTCGCTTCGAAGTGACCTACCGTTTTAGATAAAATGGACCAGTGGACGATACAGCAGCGAGTGTTCGCGTACGATACGTTCGTTCGAAATGGTGAGTCTGTTATTGCAACATAGCGGGTCTTTCGTCGCCATTTTAATATCGGTCGGAATGGCGCAATTCCAAGCCGTAATACGATCATGCGATAGATTAAAGGTTTCAGAGTAACAGGAAACATTAATGGAGTTAAAAGATGCCATTACAGAAGAGGTGCATTTGGTTGAACGAGAGCTGTTAGCGAAAGTTATGGGTAACTTTCGGCACAGACTTGAAGTGTGCATTCAAGAGAATGGCCGCCACCTGAATCATATAATTTTTCATACCTAACTACCTATATTAAATCAAATGGTAGGTATTGATCTGTCGTTTTTTAAAACAAATTATTTTTTTCATCAAAAACAACTGATTATACATTCTTTTGAAAAACATCCGTTTCCCATAATATGTCACCCGTATATAAACAGTTAGTACACGTATATAATTTAGCACGGCGGAGCCCCATTGGCTGGAATACCAGAACAAAATTTAGTATATAATAGTCTTAAGTCTATAGTTCCTGTGTCCCAGTTTGAGAGATAACTTTATTGTGACTAGTAAGTCGAAGTTCTTTGTTTTGACATAATATCATATTTCTCCGACTGCTTCTCTGATTGCTAGATCAAACACTGTATGCAAATACGTAGTATGCTCTGTTACTATTATATTCAGTATGGGTTATGCTGTGCCACTATATTCCTAGTGTAGATGGCGTCGCTTTCATACATATGTACATATTTATTGGTAGGCTTATATGTATACGATGTAAACAGCTACGGTAGCTGAATAGCTGCAAAATAACTAAAGCAAAGCTTCTACACTTGAAGACTGTTTATAGTCTTAAGTGAACCTGTTTGCACATTGTAAGTGTAGGTACATAATGAATAGAGACATTAATATCACGCTTTGGTGTAGTCGCACAAACCTGTCATTGTTTGGTTATGTCTTTACTTAATTTTGAGTGACAATAACGCCACAACAAATAGGAAAAATAGATAGGTATTGGTTTTAGAAGAAAAAAAAATCGCTTTAATGGAAGTTACCTCTGAAACTGAGGATATTTTTTTGAAATATTATTTAATAAAACGCATACAACTTGTAAGCCAGAAGAGAAACAAGAGGCTTGCTAGTACTCATTGGCATAGTAAGTTTGAGAAAGTTCTAAGAGATTTGCACTTTCGTCAACAATTTTATCATAATATATTGCATATATTGTTGAAATTGAGGATGTCCGTATCCCTTTAAGAAGTTACGGCCATGAAAGGTAAATATGATCCACAGTTAAGTTTTACATCACTTTCGTGAGTCACTCTAGCAGACATTTAAAAAAATTAAATATACTGTAAGAATGATACCTGCACTTACGTTGTTATAAACCTGTGAAATAATTCTTATATTTTCTTTTGCTAGCGTGTTTCAAATACGGATGTGTAAATTAATTTTTCTACAAAAAAAAAAAACAATTCCCACACCTTCAAATCTGACGCTGATTAATTTACACGTATAAATATTATAAGAAGTAGCGTGTCCCTGTCTATCTGTACATATGTTTATGATCACTGATTTTTCAATTTATAGGTACGTTGGCTGGTCAAATGTTAGTTTTGTAACGTTAGGTAACATAAGAAAATTACAGTGGTAATATTAAAATAACTCGACAAAAACAAATTACGTTTCCTAAACCGTTAGAGATATAATGCTATACATGGAATACTTATCGGGCATAGCATATTCCACAGACAAGTCCATAACAACATAATATTCATAATTAAATATTGTCAGAGTTATAGACCCCTTGGTCTGGCATCTTGTACACAAGCTGTAATATTGTAATCTTTTATACTACTTGACAATAAAAACTTTTCCTTTTTATCTATTAACAGAGAATCTACAAATTCGAACGAAGCCGAAACGAATTTT
This sequence comes from Xanthostigma xanthostigma, assembly GCA_963575645.1. Lineage (NCBI taxonomy): Eukaryota > Metazoa > Arthropoda > Insecta > Raphidioptera > Raphidiidae > Xanthostigma > Xanthostigma xanthostigma. Next base: position 48,362,648 of record OY754464.1, read on the forward strand.
TTCTGCAAAAATAAAAATATAAGGTACAGTACGATAACTCGATGTGCTCAAATTTTGACTCTTTTTTTTAAGTAGAAAACTATACATTTTGATGTTCCAAAAAAAATTGGTTGTCTGTAAAGTCGGTTTACGGACGATAGTTTTACGTGATAACGTATTCCGCTCGAATATCATATTTAATAATACATTACTGCGCTCTCGCTTGCACGCACAGGGTCAGACGGAACGTTACGGAACGTTACACTTTTTCGTGCGTGCAGCTGGTGTTTCATCAATTTATAAGATGTTATCACGTCAAAAACTTAGTCCGCCATCTTTAGAGGTCCGCCATATTGGATTTAGAGTGTCGTCACTTTATTTTTTGAGTTATTCTCAGCAAGCCCTTTCATTTAATACCCATATTGAAGGAAAGCATAATAAAATTAGTCCGCCATCTTTAGAAGTCCGCCATATTGGATTTAGAGTGACGTCACTTTATTTTTCGAATTATTCTCAGCAAGCCCTCTCATTTGATACCCATATTGTAGCATAATAAAATTAGTCCGCCATATTGGATTTAGAGTGACGTCACTTTATTTTTCGAGTTATTCTCAGCAAGCCCTTTCATTTGATACCCATATTGTAGGAAAGCATAATAAAATTAGTCCGCCATCTTTAGAAGTCCGCCATATTGGATTTAGAGTGACGTCACACAGCTAACCATGCATTGTCATTCAAACTAAACGTGTATACAAATTTTCATCTCAATCGGTTGATGATATCTGCTTCAAAATTACCGAAGGCATTCTAGTCGCTCACTTAGTAACGTGTTTCATCAATTTATAAGACGTTATCACGTCAAAAAAAAAACTTTGCGGATTATTTACCACTTTCCTCAAAAATACGTAAAAAAATAGAACTACTTTTCGTCTTTCACTGTCATTTTTTTAATCTAATATACACGTCATAGTAACTGGTGCAGAATTACTGTATTACTATATCTCACTTTGTAAATACGGCCTCGTAATTACTTTTTAAAGAACTCCCCCTAAACGCGCTCCCCTTTTCACCTCGGAAAAATGCAATCGCATCGACACGACCCCGTAATTGTTTTTTAATGAATTCCCCCCAAACGCCTTCTCCTTTTCACTGTGCATAAAAAACAACATCGCATTAACACGACCCCTTAGTTGTTTTTTAAAGAACTGCACCCAAACGGCTTTCCCTTTACACGGCGCAAAAAAAAAATTTATAAAAAACAATTTTCCGCACTTAAAGTGACTAATACTGTTATATGTTATATAAAATAATAATCGTGTATTTCCAGTTGATATTTTGCACATCGAGTTATCGTACTATGACTAAAAAACACTTTTAAAAAACAATCCTTTATTGAAATGTAAATAAGTACTAAAAAAGCGGTCAAGTGTGAGTCGGATTCGCACACGAAGGGTTCCGTACACTATGTACTCTTTAAATACTTTTGTAAAAGGAACAAGAGAGGCGCTATAACAATAGGTAATATAAAGTTTTGAAAAATATGCCATTATATCAAAAAACAACGTCATGGTAAATATCTCTGTTGCGCATGCGCCGATTTCCACAAAAAAAATACAAAACTTTGGAATAATAAACCATTATGAAAAATATACCATTATTATATGAAACAACGTTATTGCATATATTTCTTTTACGCATGCGCCAATTTTTCCCAAAAAAGTTACAATACTTTTGTAAACATAGATAGAATAATAAACCGTTATGAAAAGTTAACCGTTATTATATAAAAAACAAACTTATTGTATATATTTCTTCTACGCATGCGCCGATTTTTCTCAAAAATTTATTTTATAAAACTCCTGTAAAACAAAATAATAAACCGTTATGAAAAGTATACTATTATCTTGTAAAAACATTATAATATATATTTCTTTTGCGCTTGTGCCAACGTCTCTCAAAAACAATAGGCCTCTATGTATTTACATATCAAACATCCTCCCAAAATTTGATTTCATTCCGCTCATTCGTGATGTTGGAATGGTAAAAAATGTCAAAAATGGCGTTTGCATCTGTCAAGGTATAATTAGTTATTCAAATCGTTAACTCAGAAGGCGTTGCATTTCACAAAATATATATATATTAATGTCAAAACACTGACTAATATTTGAAATGACATCCGTTTGTGAACAAATGCATTCTTTTTATTTTAAGACAGAACATACGCAATTTTTAAATTTCCATATTAGAGTGTGCAACAGACGAAGACAGCCTATCCGTGTACGATATGTATTAGATCAAATTGAATTTATACAGCTTGTTTTCTATATACCTAAAGCTGTATAAAACAGTGTTTCGGCGAGTTCTGTTATACAAAATTTATGTAAAATTTTCTCCTCTTTCGTTTAAGACAGGTCTTGAAACGATCTGATTTAAATTGAGCGAATTATAAGCAAAAAAAAATTGTTTGCTCCTCTATTTGTTGTTCTAGCAGCAATAGAAATACACACTCTGTGAAAATTTCAACTCTCTACCTCGGTGTTTCCCAACGTGGGGCCACGCCCCACAGGGGGGCAATTTGATTGTTATGGGGGGTAATTCGAAAATGGACTCGACACGAGTTAAACCCTTTCGCTCCGGGCCATTTAAATGCAATGCTAAATTTCGGTGCCAAATTTAACGAAAAAAGCAAATTCTTAAATAATTGCGGTAAATAATTATTAGGTATAATTTCGCTTGATGAGACCAAAATATCAACTGGGTGTTTGGCGTCGTCAAGTAAACTTCCCTGCGGCAGATGGCAGGCTCCGCGGGGAACCCCGGACGTTTTAAAATCTCGCTAAACAACACAGTTGTTTGCACCTGAATGGCCCATAAAACTATTGCTACCGTTTCCATCTTCATATTTAACTGAATGTGGATTTAGTGCTGTAAATGATTTACTGGTAAAAAAAAATTGGTTGTCTGTAAAGTCGGTTTACGGACGATAGTTTTTACGTGATAACGTATTCCGTAATACATAACCTAAATTTATATAATAATTATAATAATTCGAATCTATGATATTGCATCTTTCGCTTCAAATTTAGGTAAATTTTATTAAGTAGAATAATAAAACACTATAATAAGTATACTATTACTATATAAAAAACAACTATGGCATGTATCTCTTTTGCGCATGCGCCGATTTTCCCCAAAAAATTTACAAAAATTTCTAGTAAAAATAGATAGAGTAAAAACCGTTTTAAAAACTATATTATTATTATTATATAAAACATCATTATAAGAGAAATATTCTTTTACGCATGCGCCGATGTTCCCCAAAAACAATAAGCCGTTTCATATTTGCATATCAAACATCCTCCCAAAATTTGGTTTCAATCCGCTTATCCTTGGTGTCGGAATGATAAGAAATGTCAAAAGTGACGTTTGCAACTGTCAAAGTATTATGTTCTAATAATAATTAGTTATTCCAATACTTAACTTAGAAGGCGTTGCATTTCACAAAATACTAATGTCAAAAAATTGAATTAAACATTAGAAATGCAGCCGTTTTCATGTTAAGACAAGACATACGTTATCGTCTAATTTCCATGTACGGCAAACAAAGACGACCGACCGCGTCGCGCCATGCATTAGACAACATTGCATTTATACAGCTATTTTTCTATATAAATTTGTATAAAAAAACTGTTTAGGCAAATTCTGTTATACGAAATCTATGTAAAATGTTCTCCTCTTTCGTTTAAGACTGGTTTCAAACCGATCTGATTTAAATTGAGCGAGAAATTAGCAAAAAGCACGCACAGGGTCAGGCGGAACGTTACGCGTTAGGAACGTTAGGAACGTTACGCGTTACGAACGTTACGCGTTAGGAACGTTACACTTTTTCGTGCATGCAGCCGGTGTTTTATCAATTTATAAGATTGGTGATTCATCAATTTATAAGACGTTATCACGTCAAAAAAAAAATTGGTTGTCTGTAAAGTCGGTTTACGGACGATACTTTTACGTGATAACGTATTCCGTAATGGCGTAATACATAACCTAAACCTCCCAAAATTTGGTTTCAATCCGCTTATCCTTGGTGTCGGAATGATAAGAAATGTCAAAAGTGACGTTTGCAACTGTCAAAGTATTATGTTCTTATAATAATTAGTTATTCCAATACTTAACTTAGAAGGCGTTGCATTTCACAAAATACTAATGTCAAAAAATTGAATTAAACATTAGAAATGCAGCCGTTTTCATGTTGCATTTATACAGCTATTTTTCTATATAAATTTGTATAAAAACAAATTGGTTGTCTGTAAAGTCGGTTTACGGACGATAGTTTTACGTGATAACGTATTCCGTAATACATAACCTAAACCTCCCAAAATTTGGTTTCAATCCGCTTATCCTTGGTGTCGGAATGATAAGAAATGTCAAAAGTGACGTTTGCAACTTACAAAGTATTATGTTCTAATAATAATAAGTTATTCCAATACTTAACTTAGCAGGCTTTGCATTTCACAATATACTAATGTCAAAAAATTGAATTAAACATTAGAAATGCAGCTGTTTTCATGTTAAGACAAGACATACGTTTGCTTCTAATTTCCATGTACGGCAAACAAAGACAACCGACCGCGTCGTGCCATGCATTACACAACATTGCATTTATATTTTATACAGCTATTTCTCTATATAAATTTGTATAAAATATTTTTCTATATAAATTTGTATAAAAAAACTGTTTAGGCAAATTCTGTTATACGAAATCTATGTAAAATGTTCTCCTCTTTCGTTTAAGACTGGTTTCAAACCGATCTGATTTAAATTGAGCGAGAAATTAGCAAAAAGCACGCACAGGGTCAGGCGGAACGTTACGCGTTAGGAACGTTAGGAACGTTAGGAACGTTACGTTACACTTTTTCGAACATGCAGCCGGTGTTTTATCAATTTATAATATTGGTGATTCATCAATTTATAAGACGTTATCACGTCAAAAAGAAATCGGCTGGATATAACAGACTGAAGCTAACCAAATTGGAACCTAATATAAAATATCTGTGCAGCAAGCATCAAGCGCAAGGATCTCACTAAATTAAAATAATAAATTAATATAGAAAAATCTTTATTAAAATAATTTGGAATTTGAATTTCAGTTTGTCATTATGTTTTGAAAATTTACTTACTTGTGTTTCGTAACAATATCCTAGTGATTTCTTCCTAAAACCTATCATTTAAGTTTCTTAAGTGAGCAATTCAATTTTTTAATATTAAAAATTATGTATGTTACATAGGGGGGGGGGGGGGCATAAGAATTTTAAAAAGGCTAAGGTGGGGCATGGCACAAAAAAGGTTGGGAAACACTGCTCTACCTATTACGGTTCTTGAGATACAGCCCGCTGACAGACAGACGGACGAACGGACAGCGGAGGCTTAGTAATAGGATCCCGTTGAGCACCCGTCGGGTACGGAACCCTAAAAAAACATTAAATTTTTTATGATTCATTGTTTAATTTATTCTTATCTAAGTGTATTGTCATCAGAATTACACATATCACAATATATATACAAAATTTCCACCCAATCGAAAAACCAGACGTGCGTCAAAATTGACTTTCAAGATTTGCAGCAGGCAGACAAAGCAAGTTAAATAAAAGTTTATAAATAATAAAAAAAGCTTTCAGAAGCCTAATTCAATCCCAGAACTATAATATGCCTAGGAAAATGTTGAGTTATTAATATTATAACACGTAGTACCTGTCTGTGATTACTAAGATAACAGATATGTACAAAGCTGTATGCTAATTTGAAATGAAAACGTTACCTGTATAAATAGCTACGTACGTCGTACATAATATAGATACATATGTACACAGGAAACTGGAAGCCTAGTACAGCATGGTAGCTCAGTGTGGTACGGAATAACAGTGCGCGATGGGAATACAGGACTATACTCGGGCACAGAAGAGGATCACAGAAGCGACACTAACCTTTGACCTTGTACTTCGACCTTACACCTATGGACTGCTCAATAAATTACATAAGCGTCTTATCATCTAATAAATGGTGTCTAAATCTGACCTCTCGATTTAAATTGTCCGCGATTTATAGATATTTTCAATTAATGTTACACCACATTAACAGAGGTAACAGAATAAACACATGGCGATTAGTTGTGGCTTTGTTGTTATGAAATTATTTTTTATTGAAAAATTATTATTATTATTATTATTATTTTAAAACTTATTATCAAAATAGGGACTGTTTTACTTAAACTGCAAGAAAATGTCGCATGTAATACCTATACGCTGTTAAAGTTATTGAAGTGAAAAATATTAACAGCCTGGGTCAGTAGAAGCTATAGCAAACATGTTTACAATCGCCGTACTCGATCTGAAAAAAATACATTGCTGCGGTAAGGGCTAAGTGTTTCTGAAAACAATAAAAGGGATGGCAACAAATTATTTGTGAAATGAGTTGAAAAGTGTGCATGTCCAGTGTCCATAGCATATGCCATGCAGTGATCAAATAATTTTTCGAAGTGCTGATGTTAATTGACTGCCTAGGTAGTGCGACCTCATCCAACTGGATTGTTTTCTGTTGGAATTTTTGCACCAGAGTTTACGCTAACGATCCTCAAACTACTGAACAGCTTCAAGATAATATTATTAATTTCATTTGGGAAATTAGATAGAGTACATAATATAGGTATAAGCAAAAATGCAATTAAAATTTTTCGGAATAGATTATTAGCATGTCAAAAAAATAGAGAAGGTTACTTGCAGGATACCAATTTTCATTATTTTAACAGTGCTTTTACTTACAAAACAATAAAATTATAATTATTTCGTGTTTTTTACTATAACAACCTACAAGTGGAGAATGATACTAGTTTAGGTCAAAAATCACTTTTCAGAAATTTTACAATATCCTTCCGTTTTGAGGTCCCCCGACTCCAAAAAACATTTCTTTGAAACCAAATTTTGGGAGGATGGTTAGTATGTAAATATGAAGAGCCCTATTGTTTTTGGGAAAAATCGATGCATGCGCAGAAGAGATATATGCTATAACGGTGTTTTTATATAATAATGGTATACTTTTTATAACGGCTTATTATTCTAATCTTTGATTAATGTCTGATTAGAATTCTTCAATAAATAAATAAATTTTATTAATTGCTTATTATTCTATTTATTTTTTCAAGAAAGTTTCGTTAAAATAATGTTTTTTCTAAACTTTATAGTTTCGGAAATATTTTGAAAATAAAAAAAATCAGCTGCTCTTTTGTTTTATGGATCTGTCAGAAATAAACTAGTTAGGCATGCTTTGATTAATTTTTACATGACGTGGAACATATTCTGTAGGTAACCATTGCAACGAATAGCAAATATCATATTGAATACTAGCCATTACTCGCGTCACCTCACGCGATATCAGAAATTTTATTTTCGTTATTATAATCAAATGTCTACATTTTTGAAGTTGTAATGGTCCCGTCGCCCAATTGGCTGGAATTTTTTATATTGAATTATGTCGGAAAGTCAACTTTAAACACTCGTTAGAAACATTCGAACCAATAATATATCAGTAGAAGCCAGTTCAATAGACAAATGGTCGACTCGCTGCAACATTTTGGTATAAAAATCAATATAATACATAAATAATTATAACTAGTTCAATTTGTAATTCATAAATAACAGTAGCAGAATTTGTAATGGTTCTTATATTATTTTCCTTTTTATATCTAAACATAATTAAGCCCTTTCTTCCGTCAAGGGCAATATATCTCAGTCTATAGAGCGAACTCGTAAGATTTGACATGAGAGGTCGAAGTAGAGCGAAAAATGAGGCGGCCAGGAGCTGGTGCTGTCATCTGTAACAATTAGTATGAATTATAAATTCATGCGCTTGGGTAGTCCATGAGCGTATGGTCGGAAGGCAAGTGGTGTTCTGTGATAGCAGGTAGGCAATATTATAATATACCGAGCACACGGTCGTCGCGTCGCGTTCTAGCAAACGCTGTCCGTGACGTGTATGAAACAGATGAATGACGAACCTACAGCAATATTAATCATTATCGTCATCGTTACATCGTATCTGATAGATAAGCGACCGTTTAATGACGCCCACAAGCTAATTACATATTTACAATACAATCCACGTTGCATACGTAATGGGTATACAGATTGTATCAAATCAAAACAGTTCATAGAACATTCTGTGTGTAAGACAGAGACGATATTATATAAAGCACTAAAGCAGTAAGTAAGAATGAGATAAATGATCGCTAATAGTTACTGTGGTTATACAATCTGATAGTATCGTCTTTGTTTCTACAGTAAAAATCACAATTTTATCAAAATTTGATAAAATTGTGAATAATTTCACTAGTGAATACTGACATTTAATGTCAGTATTCACTAGTGAAATTATTGATAAAATGGCTATTTATACTGTTCGGGAAAAAATCCAAATAATTAAATGGTTTTATGGTGGTAATTCAACCGCCAACATAATAAATTTATTTGTAGTTGTTTTAATTGAAAAATTGGTAAAAAGATTTACAGTGTACGTAATTATTTATTTACGTAACCACAGTAACTATATTAGCGATCATTTATCTCATTCTTACTTACTGCTTTAGATCTTTATATTATATCGTCTCTGTCTTACACACAGAATGTCCTATGAACCGTTTTGATTTGATACAATCTGTATAGTACTACCTTTATGAGGGTTGAACAAATTACAGTTGAATCTCTGTCACGTGAACATAAGTTCTAGAGTCCAAAAATTTTGCGTAAGGATATGTTGAATTTACTTTTGACATCTATCTTGAAAGTCGCAAGAAATTGGACAAAATTCAAGAAAGAATTAACTCTAAATTATGTTGAACGTTTCATTGCTTTATTGCAACTGCCTCAGAAACTATTATGTTATAAAATTATAAATAAATAATGTAAATTATGGATATCACAATATAGCATATACATTTTTTTCAAATATTTAATTATGGTATATATTAATTATGGTATACAGGGTGAGTCAGACCACCCGTATCAGTCGTTTTTTTCGAAAACGGTTAGTCGTAGAGAGCTGTGTCAAAAATCTGTATTATAAAAGCCCTAATGAAGAATCGAATGGTGATATTTTTTCCCCCCGGAAAGGTCGGCTTCCCTGTGAGTTTGCTCCGAAATGTTCAGAACTCCGGAATGTTAAATGGCACGATAGGTCGAAAGTAGAATTGTTGAAAAGATCTTTAAAAAATATGCAAGTTTTGTAGGACATTTTTTTTTGTTACTGCCACCCCTGTTAAGTAATATTCGTTTGAAATTATTAAATTAACATGTAAGAATAACAAACTTAATTTTAAAAGTTGACATTTAAAATCTAGTTACCTAATTAAACAATGTCACAAATGTGCAAACTGTCTTCAATTTACTTCTAAACACTGCAGAGCTCTTCTAGATATGTTATGAGTACCTGGAAGTATTTTCCGACAAAAAAAAAACAATTGCAATTATTGAAAACTTATTGTGACATTGTTTAATTAGGTTACTAGATTTTAAATGCCGACTTTTTTGTTATTCTGACATGTTAATTTAATAATTTCAAACGAATATTACTTAACAGGGGTGGCAGTTACAAAAAATAATGTCCTACAAAACTTGCTTATTTTTTAAAGATCTTTTCAACAATACCACTTTCGACCTATCGTGCCATTTAACATTCCGGAGTTCTGAACATTCCGGAGCAAACTAACAGGGAAGCCGACCTTTCCGGGGGGGGAAAATATCACCATTCGATTCTTCATTAGGGCTTTTATAATACAGATTTTTGAGACAACTCTCTACGACTAACCGTTTTCGAAAAAAACGACTGATACGGGTGGTCTGACTCACCCTGTATATTATTATCATATGGTATATATTATTATCATCATTTCTCATAATATAATACAGTCAATCATTACAGTCTTGTTTGTTATGCATTATTTTATGACGGGTTGTGACCATGTGTTATTAACGCACAGTTAGGGAGTTTTAACAGTCACACGAGTCTTAAAAGCATTACAGTTGAGATACTACATTTTTTACACGTACCTCCTATAAAATAACTTATTTTCTCACCATAATAAGTATATACATACTTTGTAATATTTTTGACAGCTCCGTTCGACCATATTGGTATCTAAGTGGACTTGATTCTCTTTCGCTCATATATTATGTATTTAAATAGCGTCCGACAGAGATGTACCTTTGTTTTACTTCACGCACGAGTCTAAAAATGGTCATTTTACGACCGCTAAATACAAGCATGAAAAGCAGCTATTTATAGGAGGTCGTGCCAAAAGAATATTAATAAAAATACTCGTAGACTATCGTCGCAAAGCGGTGTTTCCTTAAAAAAAGTCCTCTGTAAAACAGCTGTTAATTTTCTGCAGTCTAAAGCTAGGAAAGCTCATAGAGGCGCCATTCCCAGCAAAAATATTGGATTAATTAATGATTATAATTTTAACATATTAAGTTTGTTTTAAAAATCTAAATAACACATACACATACTGCTTAAATGTTATGTGTCCGATCTAAAATTCCATCAGAAGCAAAAATGTGACCCATCTCGAAGTGATGAGCAGTCGAAGCAATCCTGTTTTCATTAAGTACGATATTTAAGTACTTTTTTTGCATTTTGTCCAATTTCCTGCGATTTTCAAGATTAATAAAATAATTTATGAACACGCATATACCAAAATTGAAATCTGTGTTTTTAAAATCATAAATTATACTTTTTTACATGATAATTATACTGTCTATTTTGCGTCGGCAAAAACTATTTAAACATTGTAACGTGATCTCTGAGTTTAATTTAAAAATAATCAGAAACCTCTTCTTCCTCTGTGTCCTAGGCATTCCACACTTTTAAATCCGTGCAAATGTCAATTATTGACAATTATTGCTGAAATAAGAATTTGAAAATCCATTCAAAGCACCTTGCACCAAATACATGGGAAAATGGATTTCGGTGAAATTATTCCTAGCTGAAAAATGTTTCCAATACAACATGGGTCTGAAAACCCCACTATATAGGTACAGGTGAGTCATTTTAATCTTCCGATGAGATAAATTTACAAATTTTTAGGATTTTTTTAACTGCCGAATCGTAGATTTTTTTTTGAAAAATCGCAAAAGACAAAAAGTTCTTGGTATTTTTCAAGGAATCAATTTCAATTTTTAAAATAAAATTTGCACACGAAAGAAAATTTATTCTAACGATTGAGACTTCGAAATAACAGAAAGTGAGCAAAATTTTTTTAAAAATTGAAATTTATTTCTTGAAAAATTCCAAGAAACATTTGTTTTTTGCGATTTTTCAAAAAAATCTATGATTCATACAAATTTGAAATTCAAATTTGGACCGTGGATACCCCGGAAAATGTGGGGTTCGGAGAAAAATGTTTGGGAATAAAGTTTTATGTTTTTTCACGGCCAATCGAATACTGATGTGAAAAATTAAGGTTCCCATTAAAAAAAAGTTGACTCTGAATGACCTTAAACTGTCGACCCAAGGGCAAAAGTGACCATGGCATTCGATGTCCCCCTTCGAACCAATCAACTTTTCCTTGAACCATTTTTCGATTTTACCCTACCCTGAAAAGCTAATCTCATCCGAAGATTAAAATGACTCACTGTGTATATAATGGGATTTTCTGACCCAAATTGTATTGGAAACTTTCTTCAGCACCACATGACTGATTAATTCCCTTCAGCTAGAATGAATTTCACCGAAATCCATTTTCCCATGTGTTTGATGCGGGGTCCTTTGCAAAAGTATTTAAGTTACCTTTAAAAAAAATTGTTGTCTGCTTGTGTTTTCTTATTTATTATTTGCAGTAAACCTGCCAAAAAATTAAAAATGTGTTACGAGAACGCATTACAGAAGTGAAACTTCTAGCTGCAAATCATACGACAGCATTTGGACTAGTGTAAAAAATGGGTTACGAGATAGTTTCACGTTTAGATATTTCGTCTGTACAAGTTAATCTGAACGTGAAACTATCTCGTAATACATTTTTTCCACTTGTCCAAATGCAATCGTATGATTTGCAACTAGAAGTTTCACTTCCGTAATGCGTTCTCGTAACACATTTTTAAATTTTTCGCAGGTTTACTGAAAATGTTGTTTTTTTTTTATTTTCGCAGGTTTACTGCAAGTATTGTTTTTTGTAGCTCAAGTATTATTCTGATAAATTAGAAAAAAATTTATATATAATAGGTGTACTTAAAAATAATATAAAAAATAGGCCAAGTCCTGTGAGGCACGGGCAACGCTAGGTATAACAGATAGTCCATATACTAATATTATAAATGCGAAAGTAACCCTGTCTGTCTGTTACGCTTTCAGGGCCCAACCGCTGGGCCGATTGCATTGAAATTTAATATGAAGATAGTTTAAACTCTGAGGAAGAATATAAACTACTTTTTTTCAAAAATTAATGCCTAAGGGGGTTATAAGTGCCTTCTCAGAAATTAAGGTTAAAAATGGATGTTCCGGTACTTTTAGTGCAAAATATTGATGCGCCCAAATTGTGTAACGGTACATGTTTCCAAGTTTCTTATCTGGGTCGAAATATTGTTCGGGCTATTATAATTAGTGACAAATCTAAAGGAGACAATGTTTTAATACAACGAATATAATTATACCATTGGATTTGTCGTTTCAATTTAAAAGATTACAATTTCCATTAAAAACTGCTTTCGGAATAACTATAATCAAAGCCCAAGAGTAAACACTTAAGGCATTAATTTAGAAAAACCATTTTTTTCGCACGACCAGCTATATGTGGCTTGCTCACGTGTATCGAATTTACAAAATCTACATGTTTTAAGAAAAGATGGTGAAACAAAAAAATTGTTTATAGGGCCGTCTTAAATTAGAGTCTTGCTTGAGTTTATGAACTTTTATAGATCAATTATATCAATTGTACCTACACACTGATTCCACGCGGACGAAGTAGCGGGTAAAATCTAGTATAATTATAAAATAACAAATAAAATTAATATCCGGTATACCTACTATTTTTTCTGTGATATACGCAGTATTAAAAAGATTGATATCGGTTGTGTTTTTTTTATATCCTCGAGCGGACTATTATTGTTTGTATATGTTACCGGCCAAACCCGATTTCAGGATAAACTAGTTCAGCCTAGGCCAAACTAGTTTGGCCTAAGCTCGATAGGACAAATTAGTTTAGCCTAGGCCAAACTAGTCTGGCCTAAGCTTGATAGGACAAACTAGTTTAGCCTAGGCTGAACTAGATTTTCTATATTTGAATTATATCACCATGAAACCAGATTATGTACACGAAAATTTTTTCATAAATTTTGCTTTTATTAAATAATTTTTTTGACGTCGCTAATAACTAAAACTTGAAAATTGGATATTATCTCATTTACCGTATATTATACACTGAATATTTAATATCCAATAACTCAAAAACTATACGTCTAATGGTTAAAGGGTTTTTAAAAACAAAACAAAATTTTTATTAGAAAATTGTTTCTACAGCATAAAAGAATTCTTTGACTGTCAACATGTACATTAATTATTGTACGAATGACAATAAACTTTATTATTATTATTTTAAAAAATCATGATTATTTTCCAGTATACTATTTACTTTACCTTGAAATTAGTTCAAACTAGCTAGGCTATACCAGTTTATCCTAGAGTGTACATATTCATAATAGGACAAACTAGTTTAGCCTAGGCTAAACTAGTTTGTCCTATCGAGCTTAGGCCAGACTAGTTTGGCCTAGGCTAAACTAGTTTGTCCTATCGAGCTTAGGTCAAACTAGTTTGGCCTAGGCTGAACTAGTTTGTCCTGAAATCGGGTTTGGCCGGTAACATATACATATAATACGTATTATAGAACATAGACGATCACGTATAAAACATACTACGTAAAGTACCTTTATACTGCAATATAAATTATTATAGTTCGCTATACAGTATGTTGAATTTTGTCAGGAATTACTGAAACGAACAAAATTATTTATTATACATAATTGACAGGTTACACTCCTTAAATTAATCCATTATAATGATGTAGGTATCTACGTACGATCCGCTCATAATTTTAAAGAAACTTCGAAACTCTACAATGGGATATGCATGGAATTTTTTTTTGCATTTTTATTATGGAGAAAGAAAATAGTACGAGACAAATTTCTTTGGTTTCCGAGCTTGCAGGCTGTGGTTCAATGATGTCTCGTGTACCTGATGTCTCGTCTATGGCATTTTTTTGTGACAGCTATCAAATTATCATCTTTGTCGGTTCACTAGTAAGTGTGTCGATGATTGGTGTTTATATTAAGCGTGAATGTGTTCTCTATTCGGTCTTAAGGCCGCTGCACACGGGCTAGAATCGCTGCTAGGAGTTCTGCTTGCCGGTAGGCTGGGTACGAAGCTAGAAATAACGTCACTGCGGGCTGGCTGCTAGCTCACAAAATTAGAACAGGGGCTATTCTCCCTGCTAGATCTGCTGCTTGGTATGAGCAAGAACCAATCAGGAAGCAGTGTCTTGTCACGTGGGCAGTTGAACAAACACCCACAAACCAACATGGCGTCATTCTGCTCAGAGTCAGACGACAGACACGTTTTGCTCTGTGTTTATATTCGAACTGTCACTGCGCGCGCACCAGATCTATCCACAAAACAAGCTTGAAAAATAGTCTCGTGTGAAGCGAGCACTTCACAGCAATTAAGAAAACCAGCGCTAGAAAACTAGTAGGCAAATCTAGCAAGGAATCTAGCAGCGTTTCTAGCCTCGTGTGCAGCGGCCTTTCACAATGCTTTTGGAATTGTTTATACTGCAGTTGTAAACGAAAGAGAAGATTTGAAACAACGCCGATCGTGAAAGCCTACACACATAGATAGACACCTACGTCAGTTTGAACAAAACTTTAAAATCTAAGGTCCATTAAATGACTCGTTGAAACGCAATTATTTATTAAAATATTATAAGATACATTTAAAAAAATATATATCAAATCTTGAATTTTGAGAATCCTCTGCAGTGCCCCAGTATCTCAAAATTACTCCTAGGGTATGCCTATTGCCTATTCGTCATGCAAAATATATAGAAAATAGAAATAGAAATAGAAATCAATAAAAAATTGAGTTCTAATCAAAATAATGTATGTTTTTTTTTTGCTATAAAAATTTTATGTAACAAGCTATTTTTTCCTAAGTATTGAAATAACACTCTGTAAAGAAAAATGCGCATATTTAAATTTAGTACTGTTGTTGGTCACCGCACGCAAAGAGCCGTCGTGTCGCTTCGTATTAAATGAGATGACTTATTTGGGGAACGTTGTTCGGCTTCCCTTTCGTGTATTATTTCTAAACTGAAACTGACAGCGAGGAAGTACCTACCTGCTTTTAGTTTGACCTACATATTGTGTATGCTTTCGTCGTATATTAACCAATTTTCAAATACATGATAGAAAATCAAATAGTTTTCCCATTTTTCATCGTTTCTCCTTTAAATATATATATTTAGTTAATAGTCCAAGAGACAGTAGCACTAAAGCCTCAGTGATATGATAGAACGTTAGTTGACAAATCTCAGGCAGACTGAGTCATCCGTCAAAATGAAAAAAAAAATGTATAGGTTGTCGAACCTAGGTTTGCAGGGCTGAATATAAAGCTGATTTTAACCCCCCGAAAAACACTATTGACGCTCATGTGTTAGAAGTAATATTTTTTATTGAAATATATGAATTACTGTGTTCACCTAACGCAGACAAGCAGTTCTTACATGCTTCACGACAATTAGGTGCAAATGAGTTCTTATAGGCAAAATTGCTTTATTTCACAAAGGTAAGTCTACTTACACTATAACATTCAGGTTTGGATCAGTCTCTCATAAGAAAATGCAAGCTGCATATTAACCATTATTTTAACGCAGACAAGCAGTTTTGGTCATAACTGTGTCCAATGCGAAAATAACAGTATCTACCGTGGACACAACTGTGTCCACCGTGGACATAACTTTGTGTACCGTGGACATAACTGAGTGCACCGTGGACATCAAACTGTGTCCACCGTGGACATAACTGACTCTACCGTGGGCACAACCGTGTGCACCGTGGACATAACTGTGTACACCGTGGACATAACTGACTCTACCATGAACACAACCGTGTGCACCGTGGACATAACTGTGTCCACCGTGGACATAACTAACTCTATCGTGGACACAACTGTGTGCACCGTGGACATAACTGTGTCCACCTTGGACATAACTGTGTGCACCGTGGACATAACTGACTCTACCGTGGACACAACCGTGTGCACCGTAGACATAACTGTGCACCGTAGACATAATCGTATGCACCGTGGACATAACAGTGTGTATCGTGGACATAACTGTGTGCATCGTGCACATAACTGTGTGCATCGTGGACATAACTGTAGCTACGGGCACATAGAAAAGTTTTGATAAATCAAAAAATACGAAAAAAGTCAGACACGCGGTCCAGATAAATAACTTTTCCTTAGAAAGGTTTTCTTGTAAAATGATTTTTGAATATTCTAAAATTTTACAAAAAAGTCAAAATCTGGGCCACGTGCCTACGGAACAACAAGAAAATTTTGACTTTTTTATGGAATTTTCAATTTTTTTCAAGATGCTCGTACACTCTAAAAATCATTTTACAAAAAACCTTTGTAGAAAAAAAATTTTATTTAAGCCGCGTGCCAACGGAACACTAAATTTTTTTTGACTTTATTCTAAATTTTTGAATTTTCAAATTTTTTAAATTAATTTTTCGTTGGTGTTCCGTTAGCACGCGCAAGTGATTTACATTTTTTAAAATACATTTTCTTGATTGCAGTTAGTACTTGAATTGTGCGAGGTTTTGAAATATTGAAATTGTGAACTTAGCACAGTATTTTTTATTTTTGAAATCCTATAAACACTTACTGATTTTAAGCAAAAAAAAAAAAAAACGGCTAGACCAATTTTGGTAAAATTTATTTCGGATCATACTGATGTTAATAAGTTTCGATTGGCACCATTCTCTAAATCGGCATTATTTTATTTCGCGAGATTTCGTGTAAAATCCTTCCTTTTTCAATTTTTTTTTATTTAAACAATAAACGGCTGGACCGATTTTGATAAAACATATTTTTGACGTGATAACGTCTTATAAATTGATGAATCACCAATCTTATAAATTGATAAAACACCGGCTGCATGCACGAAAAAGTGTAACGTTCCTAACGTTCGTAACGCGTAACGCGTAACGTTCCGCCTGACCCTGTGCGTGCTTTTCTCGAAAACGGCCCTAACGATTTGGATGAAATTTACTGAAAAGGGATTTTGGGGGGCAAAAAATCGTTTTAGCTAGGTCTCATCTCTCGAAAAAATCGTTTTCTTACAAATTTTATCATTATAAAAATCAATTTTTTGACGTATGAAAATACTTAAATATTGTAAGTAGGTTTTGGAATTTTATATTATAAACAGTGAAACAATTGTTTTATAAATATTATGACAGCTAATCTTTGAGACTTAAAATAAATACGAAAGATGCAATATCATAGATTCGAATTATTATAATTATTATATTTTAGGTTATGTATTACGGAATACGTTATCACGTAAAACTATCGTCCGTAAACCGACTTTACAGACAACCAATTTTTTTGATTATATTGTTGCTAATACGCTTCGATTGGTAGCATACCGAAATCGATATCGTTTTTTATTCGAGAGATATCGTGTAAATTTCACTTCTTGCAGTCTTTTTGTTTTAACAAAAAACTATGCCGATTTTCATAAAATTTAGTTTGGATCAAAATGGTGTTAACACGCTTCGATTGATACTCTAACGAAGTTGATATAACTTTTTATTCGCGAGATATTGTGTGAAATCTACTTTTTTGGTTAAAACAAGAACGGCTGGACCGATTCTGAAAAAATTCTTTCAAGTCATACTTACGTCAATACGCGTCGATTGGCACCCTAACTTAGTGGGTCTCATTTTTTTTATTCTCATGATTACTATTTAGAAAGAAATGGTCACGTTCTTATGTAACTACAGACAGAGAGAGAGAATATGTAGTGACCTTGAGACATAAAAATGTGTTAAAAATTGTTGATTTTGTTTTTTGGACTCTGTACTATAACTTCCCAGTGTATTGGAAAGTAAACAAGATAGAATGTGATACCCCTCGCGATCAAATAATTTTGTGTTGATAAGGACCCTGGCGCCGTCTTTGAATTTTCGAAAACAAATTTCTTTCTTCAGACGGTAGTTTATGTGATAAGATTTTACCTTAATTTTGTCCGAACTCTTTAACTCAAATCGTTCAAAAGTTATGATGCGAGGGGGGGGGGGGTCTTTAAACGGCATTATATATATACCTCTGTAATATAATAATGATTATATTATTTTTATGAACTGCCTTAACATTATAATGTTTTTTTTTA
This sequence comes from Xanthostigma xanthostigma, assembly GCA_963575645.1. Classification (NCBI taxonomy): domain Eukaryota; kingdom Metazoa; phylum Arthropoda; class Insecta; order Raphidioptera; family Raphidiidae; genus Xanthostigma; species Xanthostigma xanthostigma. The sequence continues at coordinate 48,381,117 of OY754464.1, forward strand.
AAAAGAATATTCATGTAAACAATCGTAATTCTGAATTTTATAGCTCATATTTTATAAATTGTATATTTAATGTCATAAAAATACTTTTACCTGCTTTTACTTTTTATTTCAGTGTTTTATATTCCAATATAAAATTATATATCACTAAAATTATTTTCATTGTGTAAATATCTTTCGAATATCAATTTACCAATTATTTTAAAAGTTCAGTGACATTAAGATATTATGGTGTTCTATAGCGGTTTTATATTGAATTTTTATCTATATATAGTTTTCTTATTCTGTATATAATGGGTGTAGTTTCTCGTTCTACATTTTCTTACACAGTACGAGAAAAAAAACGATAAAATAAAAATCACTTCTGAGCTTTTTTATTCATGGCTTATTTCTTAAATGGCTATTTCACTACATGTAGGTAATATCGATCACATTCAAATAAAAAAGTCTGGGTAGCCTATTGAGGTAACAGGAAGTTTTTATTTGACAAAAATTCTAGTAAGTACCTAATGATAGATTGTAGATTATACAGGTGAGTCAGACCACCCGTACCGATCGTTTTTTCGAAAACGGTTAGTCGTAGAGAGTTGTGTCAAAAATCTGTATTATAAAAGCCCTAATGAAGAATCGAATGCTGATATTTTTTTCCCCCGGAAAGGTCGGCTTCCCTATTAGTTTGCTCCAGAATGTTCTGAACTCCGGAATTTTAAATGATACGATAGGTCGAAAGTGGTATTGTTGAAAAGATCTTTAAAAAATAAGCAAGTTTTTTTTTGTGACTGCCACCCCTATTAAATAATATTCGTTGGAAATTATTAAATTAATATGTCATAATAACGAACTGAATTTTAAAAGTAGGCATTAAAAATCTAGTTACCTTCTGGAACTGAAGATTTATTTTGACACCACGAAATCAGTTCACCAGTAGAAATAGTAGGTCTTCCGAATTTCTCAACTCTGTATCTGCTTAAAATTTTTTTTATTTTTGACTATGGTGTTTCCATGAGATTACGCTCTCTAAAAGCACTTAATATGCCGTTTGGCTTTCGGACACCGTCGTTAAATAATTGTTTAATAAGTTCACTGTCTTGTAAAGTGAGACAATGGCTATTAGATGTGTGGTTTTCATGACGTTTATTGTTTTTCAATAGTTCCACTTTTAGAGAATCAGATAAATATACGAAGCATACCTGTGCTGGGCATTCTTTTTCTCTATATTTGCCTTCTGTACATCGGTAAGTAACTCTTTTTCCTTCTTTGAGAAATAAGACCTACAAATTTTCCTAGGTCTTGGTGGATTTAATGAAGTCCTTAGCTAACTGATCGGACTGAAATGTATCTTTTTTATTCCACACTTGATTACTTCCTCTTCTTTTTTTATTTTTTGTTGGACAATCTGAGTCACTTGAACTATCATTTACAAAGTCTGTGCACTCATTAATACTCATTGTTAAAATAATAAATCACAAGACGAAAGACGTATGTAACATGAGACATGTAAACAAACCAATGCGGTGGTCGACGAAGGCGCTGTCTACCGTCGAATTTGCGATGTTTCAATCTTTTGGTAGATGTTGAAACGATTAGCTTTGGACTTTCTCGGATAAGCTCACGTAATCGTTTCGTAATATAATTTAAACTATTCGTGCTAAGTATTGAGACAATTAAATAAATAAATTTTAATAAAACTAATAAACAATTTAAAATATTTGTGTTGAAAGTTTTATTATAAAATTGTTGTGAACAAGATATCTTAGAATGTACACACAGAAAATTTCTGATATCTTAATGTGATTGGAATTGACAAAGTGAAAAATAATCAATTAAACGACACATGCAAAAAGAAATTTGGATCGGTAGATCACCAAGTACTCCATATTCTCCCTGATGTGGTTTAAAGGAAATATTTCAGCACTTTTTCACAGCTTATTTTAATACATTCTATTTCAACCTTTTAAAACCTACTGCCTTTTTTCAGACAAAAAACATATTTTTTTCTTTATTTCACGGCGTCGTTCAACATGCCAAAACCAAAATTTACACGCGCCGTGACAAAACAAATAGACAATTACAGTAAATACCCAATTCTAATTATTACCTCTAAACTACGTACAATGTAATCTAAAAGTTTTGAATCGTTACATGGCCCCCCCAGCGGTTCATACGAACAATTTTAGAATAAAGAAATGCATGGAGGATGAACCGCTTAAATAAATGACAATTATGTACTACCTGGAATTTTACGAAGGTTTACCACATTGAATAAAATACTAATCTTCTTTTACACGTACTTTATAAAATATTAAAAAAACATAAAAATTTCAAAACAATTAAAAAAAAATTAGTTAATCAATCTTTTCAACTGAAAACTGGAATGTATTTGTATTAGGCTACTTGCATAATATTTAAAACCGGTACCATCATCGATCGCTGAACGCTACAAATTCAGGCAGAGAAAACAAAATATATCCGAAACTATAGCACAGTATGTAGCGATATTGAAGAAGCTCTCCATAGTTTAAGCTCCCATGACACAAAAAGTTACCCCAAAGAACACCTCAAAATTATAAAGTGAAAATGGCTGAAAAACATGTCAGAAACATGTTACGCCCGCCAGACAAGTAAAAATTTGTTAATTGTTATTTTTTATGAATTTTTGAAATTTAAAAAAAAAACATGATTTTACTTTCCAAAACACCTGCTTGAAATTTATACAATTTGTAGTAAATAATGTACCATTTTTGAAAAAATTGGTCTGGCTGACAATTTTTGTTAATAAGCTAGCCAGACTTCATTTGTTATAAACTATTTTTTTTTATGAAAATACATTTCATAACACCTCCTTGAATTTTTTTTTAAATAAAGTTTAAGATCTCTTCTATCTAATACAACTGGTCTGGCTGACAATTTTTGTTAATTAATGTGCCAGACTTTATTTTGAATGCACAGCAACAATGCATCAAGACCAATCACAGGCATTTAGGAACACCTCGTAAAAAAAAAAAAACAACTGAAGTTTAAGATGTCCTCTATGCATAAAAATATGCCTGTCATTAAAAAAATGTTTTTTACCATGTCAGATTCAATTTTTAAGCGCCGTGACAGCGTTTTTTTATAAACAAATCAGCTTTTCCAAGGGCCGTGTCAAAACACCCCCTTAATTTTTTTATGAAAGAAGGTTTGACATCTATTTTCCGCATAAAAATTGGTCTGTCAGCGAAAAAATGTTTTTTACTATGACAGACTTTATTTTTTAAGTGCTGCGACCACATTTTTTAATGAAAAAATATGGTATAATCATTGCTAACTAGAAAAAAAAATTTTTTTTTACTCTAAATAAATACGGTAGATCCCTTTTATATACTTTAATACATTTTTTATCAAAATATTGTTTTTTACTATGACAGACTTAATTTTAAAGCGCCGCGACTGTTTTTTTTTTTTTTTAAATAAGCTTTTACAACAGGCGCGTCAAAACACCCCCTTAATTTTTTTCTGAAAGAAGGTTTGACATCTATTTTCCGCATAAAAATTGGTCTGTCAGCGAAAAAATGTTTTTTACTATGACAGACTTCATTTTTTAAGTGCTGCGACCACATTTTTTAATGAAAAAATATGGTATAATCGTTGCTAACTAGAAAAAAATTTTTTTTTATTCTAAATTAATACGCTAGATCCCTTTTATATACTTTAATACATTTTTTATCAAAATATTGTTTTTTACTGTCAGACTTAATTTTAAAGCGCCGCGACTATTTTTTTTTGCGCTTTACGGGGCTGTGCTCCGCTCAGCAGTGACAATAGTAGCTCCACCATATTCTGAGTTTATATTGCAGTTTTTCTTTCCACAAAAATATTATTGGGACTATCATGAACATATACAAAAAAATTTTGAATTTTTCCATTTTTCGGCTGTTCCTTTGGATTTTTTTTTAATAAACCACCCCTGTATTCAGGCGAACAAAACAAAAAAAAAGTATTAAAATCGGTCGAGTCATTTTCGAATTTTTGCCAGTCTAACGCTTATAATATACAGATGTAGTGATAGTGATTTTTGACAAAACACCGTCATATTGCAGCGATTTTTAGTACGAACAACGCATTTTTTCGATCTTTCTAAATGCAATATCTCAAAAACGGTCCATTTTATAGGAAAATCATAAGAGACCTTTTTTCTTTAGAATTGTCCAAAAAACCTAAAAAAAGTAGTTCCGACGCCAAAAACAAAAAAAAATTATTTTCCGAAAATTTTTTGCAAATTTTGAATTTTTTTTTGCAAATTTTGAATTTTTTTTGAAAATTTTGTTTTTTTTTCAATTTTTTATTTGGAATATTTAGAATATGCATTTCTAGACAAATAATGTTATAAACATTTTAGTAAAATTTAATGATTCTTGCTTCTGCAAAGTGATTTTAATTGCTTGTTTGCCGGCGCAAGATGACTTACTAACTTTCCGAATTTTTTCCAGGTAAACTATAGCTCTGACGAAAAAAGTACAAGATATCTTTTTTATAGAAAAAAACGTCCTTTACAATACAGTATTTGTTATTTATCTCTATCTTTATCCCAGCTCAAAATATTCAAGAATTTTGAAAATAAAAACTTTTTTCAAAATTTTTTTTGACTTTGGGAAATCGATAGACGAATGAACTTTTTTTTATTTCAATCAGTACACTTTAAACTACTTATAAAAAAAATTGAGTCTGTTTGCGAATTTCTGGAGCTTTTGGTCTAAAATTGCCTCCACCGACTGGACTAAAAAGCATATTAGAGGTATTAATTAACAAAAATTGTCAGCCAGACCAGTTGTATTAGATAGAAGAGATCTTAAACTTTATTTTAAAAAAAAATTCAAGGAGGTGTTATGAAATGTATTTTCATAAAAAAAATAATTTATAACAAATGAAGTCTGGCACATTAATTAACAAAAATTGTCAGCCAGACCAGTTGTATTAGATAGAAGAGATCTTAAACTTTATTTAAAAAAAAATTCAAGGAGGTGTTATGAAATGTATTTTCATAAAAAAAATAGTTTATAACAAATGAAGTCGGCTAGCTTATTAACAAAAATTGTCAGCCAGACCAATTTTTTCAAAAATGGTACATTATTTACTACAAATTGTATAAATTTCAAGCAGGTGTTTTGGAAAGTAAAATCATGTTTTTTTTTTAAATTTCAAAAATTCATAAAAAATAACAATTAACAAATTTTTACTTGTCTGGCGGGCGTAACATGTTTCTGACATGTTTTTCAGCCATTTTCACTTTATAATTTTGAGGTGTTCTTTGGGGTAACTTTTTGTGTCATGGGAGCTTAAACTACCATGAGTTGTAAATTTGGACAGAATTTATCGGAAAATCTACGTGATCAGTTAGTTTGGGGAGTCCACAATGAGATAATCAAGCAACGCTTATTAGCAGAATCGGACGAATTGACTTTCGAGAATGCCGTAAAATTGGCAATTTCCTTGGAAACTGCGGAGAAGAATGCTTCGGAGCTGGATAGCAGCGAGAAGATCGTCAACAAAATCAGAACAAGTCAGACGTCATCTGAGTCGTGCAAGTGCTGCGGAAGGAAAAACCACAAAGCGATTCAATGCAAGTTCAAGAACTCATCTTGCTACACATGTGGTGAACGCGGTCACTTAGCGCCTTTATGCTCAAACAAGGAAAGGACGAAAAAGAAGGAAGATTCTAGGAGAGATAAGTATAGGAATAAGTACATAGAGAACTCCGAAGATAGTAGTAGTAGTAGTAGTGAGTCCTCAGAAGACTCTCTGGATGTTCTGCACATACACAAATTATCAGGGAACGAAAAACCGATATATATCAATTTAAAAATTAATGGTAATCTAATCAAATTTGAAGTCGATACGGGGTCACCTATTAGCATTATAAATGAAAACGTGTACACAAACCATTTTAAAACAATCGATTTAAAAGAATCAAAAATTAAATTAAGGTCTTACACCGGGCAAAAAATCAAAACCATTGGGAAAATTAAAGTTAACGTAGAATATGAAACAAAATTTAAAACTCTAAGCTTGCATGTGGTAACAAATGGCGGACCTTCCTTGATAGGTAGAGATTGGTTACGTAATTTAGGAATTTATAATCTAAATTTCAATTACATAAATAACGTTCCTACAGACATTAATCATTTACTAGATAAGTATAAAAATTTATTCAATGACGAGCCAGGGAAATTTACTAAAGGTAAACTAAACTACATTTAAAGGATAATTGCAACCCAGTTTTTTATAAGGCTAGACCTCTCCCATTTGCGTTGCAAGCCCTAGTGGAAGAAGAGCTAGAAAAGTTGGAGAAGTCTGGCATTATATGCCCAATAGTGTATAGTGACTGGGCAAGTCCCATTGTACCCGTTATAAAATCGGACGGAAGTATAAGGATATGTGGAGATTATAAGGTCACCGTTAACCCTGTCTTAGAAACCGATTTGTATCCTATACCACATATTGATAACATTCTTTCAAAATTACAAGGCGGAAAATACTTTTCCAAAATTGATCTGAAAAATGCATATTTACAAATACCCCTCGAGGATGAATCCAAAAAACTAGTAACCGTAAATACTCATAAAGGCTTATTTTCTTTTAATTTTCTTCCTTACGCAATAGCTTCTTGTCCAGGAATTTTTCAGAGAATCATGGACCAGCTATTTGGTAAATTGTGTAATGTTTTTGTATTTCTAGATGATATCCTGATAACGGGTAGGAATAGGGACGAACATTTAAAAAATTTAGATAATGTACTTAATATTTTAAATGAGGCAGGATTGAAAGTAAAATCTAAAAAATGTGACTTTTTTCAAAAATCCATAAATTACTTGGGTTTTATTATCACTGAAGAAGGAGTTAAAACTGATTTCAAAAAAATAAAGGCAATTAAAGAAACTAAAGCTCCAACTAATTTAAAAGAACTGCAATCATTCCTGGGGCTAGTAAATTATTACGGTAAATTTATACCTAATTTGAGCACACGATTAGCTCCACTCTACACGTTGTTAAGGAAAGATGAGAAATGGGATTGGAATGTAAATTGTAAGCAAGCATTTGAGGATGTAAAAAATGTTCTAGTTTCTAAAAAAATCCTCGTTCATTTTAATAATAATCTACCTATAATATTGTCTTGTGATGCTTCTCCTGTAGAAATCGGAGCAGTAATATCGCACGTGTTTCCAAGTGGTGATATTAAACCTATAGCGTTTGCCAGTCGTTCTCTTAGTAAAGCAGAAAAAGGTTATAATCAGTTGGATCGTGAAGCACTAAGTGTAATTTTTGGTATTAAAAGGTTTAATAAGTATCTTTGGGGCAGAGAATTTGAACTTCATACCGATAACAAACCTCTATCTTATATTTTGAAACCTGATAAACCGATTTCTGGAATGACTGCAAATCGTTTACAGAGATGGTCGATTTTCTTGTCGGGTTACAAATTTAAAATAAAGCATATTAAATCTAAAGACAATGTGGAAGCTGATTTCTTATCGAGAAATCCCATAGAAGATAAAGCTAACGATAAACAAAAAGAATTCACCTATTTAAATTTTGTTGAAACTTCTCTCCCCGTCGATAGTGTTGAAATAAAAAATGAAACGAGAAAAGACAATATTCTAGGTCAAATCTACAATTACGTAACTTCAGTTTGGCCCGATCATGTTGAAATTGAACAGTTTAAGCCGTTTTTTAGTCGTAAAGATGTTTACATTGACAGTGGTTGCCTTATGTGGGGTCACAGAGTGATTATTCCGAATAAATTAAAATCAAAAGTCTTAAGCGAATTACACGATAGTCATTTTGGGGTGGTTAAAACTAAAGAACTGGCTCGTTCTTATGTATGGTGGCCACTCATTGATAGAGATATCGAAAAAATATGTAATGGATGTACTGTCTGCTCAAAGGTAAACAATGCACCTAAGCATTCTCAAATGCACCCATGGTCTTGGCCAAATAAACCATGGTATCGAATCCATGCTGATTTTTGTCATTTGAAAGGCCATACATTTTTGATTGTTGTGGATTCTCATTCTAAGTGGGTTGAGATATTCGAAATGAATAAAACTACCGCTCAGTGTACAATTCGAGTACTAATGCAAATTTTTTCAAGATTTGGGTTGTGCAAAATTTTTGTTAGTGACAATGGGCCTCCTTTTACCTCCGAAGAATTCACAACATTCATGAAACAAAACGGAATACGACAAACTTTTTCAGCTCCTTATAAACCATCTAGTAATGGTGCAGCGGAAAATGCTGTTAAAAACTTCAAAACTGCTGTTAAAAAATATCTTGATAATAACATTAAACTTGATAAAGCGATATCTAAATATTTGTATTATTACAGATCTACTGTTCATTCAACTACAGGATGCAGTCCAGCACGTCTTATGTTGGGTAGCGATATCAAAACTCATTTTGATTTATTAAAACCAGATGTTGAAAATCAGGTAATTAAAAACCAACAAAAACAAGTTGAAAAAAAAAAAGGATTTGACCGTGAATTCCATAATAATGAACCAGTTTTCATAAACAATTATTCAAACCAATCCCGACCTACATGGGAACAAGCCCATATATTAAGACGTACTGGACCAGTATCTTACGAGGTGGAGTTACCTTCCGGAGTAACGGTTAAAAGGCATACCGATCAGATTAAGAAAGATCGACGATCATCCATTCTAGTTTCGCCAAATAATGAAGCTATCATCGATGAACTACCAGAGAGTAGTACTGATGATAATGACAACACTGGCACTAGTAGCGTGGATGATCAGAGAATTATTCTTAATCCGTATACAAATTCACCACCACGTCCTAATCAAACTGAAATCATGGAGACGGAATCAGAACCTGTACCTGAGCCTCGACCTAGACGGGAAGTAAATCCGCCTCGGCGATATCCCGAATAAATATTGTATTGTAACCTATTAGTTGTATGTACGTATATTAAAGAATATTGATTTGTTTTTATTTTAAGGATTATTTACTTTTAGGGGGTAGCTAATGGAATGTATTTGTATTAGGCTACTTGCATAATATTTAGTTATGATGTAATACTGTAGTATTCTGTTAATTATTTTATTGAATAAAACATTCTTGAACTTAACAAAAACAATATAAAATGTTCGAAGAATTTTCAACTATAAAAAAAAAACAAGACGTGTGTTTATATTTACTGCAAAATAAAAAATAAAGATCTGTGCATTTAGATCTTCAAAAATAAAATTTAACTAAATCATAATATCACAATTTATGCACACTGCACAGTCATAGCGCGTCATAGTAAAATTTAATTATGAACTATGTAGTGGTTGTTTTCATTTATTTTCTAACATATCAACGTTGCTGGAATCTTTGGGTGGATATTCCCTCTATATTCGTTAAATGGGCCCTTCAATCAACAATAAATGTTCACCCATTGAGCTCTGTCAATTTTGTTGTTTGTTTGCCTTTCTTCCCAAATACAGATTTTGGAACAAGTAAGTCCCAGCTACGACGCAACCCACTGAATGTATTAAAGTATATATATTCTTGAAGGTAATTGAATTCTCTACAACTCCCTCTTAATAAATTTATTTCTCAAATGAATAGTTTAGACGACATGAAGGAATGTTTGATGAAAAATGTGAGGTAAAAGTCTATTTTCAAGAAACTTTCACTTTTCTGGGGCGTGTAGCTTAAAAGCGGTTGAGTATTTTAAAAAGTATATAGAAAGAAAGCTGTATAAAATATTATGAGCTTTAATTTGGCATGAGACATTTTTCCCATGCAGTCCTAAGCTAAAACTCCAAAAGTGGTACCTTCTTGGTGCTCCCCCCTCACCGGATCATCTCCTGAACGTCAGGACTTTTGGTATGTTTACTCCCTAAGCACCTTGAACAAGGCTGTGAAAGAATCGCTTAGGTCCCTGCTCACACACTCAACTTCTTTATTGACTGGACTACACAGCATAAGTAATAAGTACGTTTATCTAACGCGTTCATCTGTAGGTACTTATATCAATTATTTTTATCATCCGTTGATAGAAAACAGTTTAAATACATAATAGTATAAAAAGCATGAAAGTGAACCGGATAGAAAACGCTGCTTATGCTATATGTCACGTTTTATATGTATTGTTTTGACACAATAGAACGTGAGAGGTCATATTGTGCAACGTGCATTCTTTTGTTTAAGGTGTTAACGTTAAATTTAAAAATTTTCTTCATTAAAATGTATGGACAATTAATATTTAGTAAGTAGTATTTTAACAAAGCATAAAAATTCAAATAAAAATAGTAATTCAAACAAAAATTAGTTTTTTTTAATTTTTGTTCTAATTGCATTTTCTTTATCTGCAGTGCATATTTTTTTATTATTGAGTCAGTTCTCTCCAATATATGCATTGTCGGCGGAATTTTATTTCACTGATTGATTTGCAATAATTTCTTCATTTCACTTTTAATATTTTAAAATAGTAGGTAGGTATTAGGTATATATTTTTGATTGACAGTTTTAAAATTTGACCAAACAAAGAATTATTGTAAGATGTTTATCATTTATTTTTAATCCGTATATATTAAAAAAATATAATAATAATAATAAGTGTGCAGTGAAACTAGTAATTACAAAATTAAAAAAAAGTATAAATGAAAATATGCTCTAAAAATCTTAAACACGAATTTGTTGCGAAATACACTTTCTTAGAAATACATTTTCAATTGCGGAGACTTGGAGTCGGTCCAAAGTTGGTTTCCTTTTATCAATATCTTAAATCTGAAAAAATATTGTGCTGCATTAATATTGAGTAATTCATACTTAAAAAATTATGTGTCACCGAGTGACCCCTTTTCTAAATCAATTTTACAATTCTTCGAACGCGTCTCAGATACCAGGTAATTTCCAGAAGTATTTTCATCTTCGGACACAGATATTTTCAATAAAAAGTATGTTGGGTAGATGCAAAATAATTCCCGACACTGCAATTGATAGTGTAATTTTAATCGAAAGCGTACCGGCCGTTCCTGAGTGTTACTGGTATAAAAATTTTAGGAATGCATTTTCCTATCTAAATTATTAAAATAATCGAACATCCGCATAGTTATTGATAGATATCCGTTACTATTTCATTTTATTGATTAATTTAGAATAACATCGAAAAAGATTAAAGCAAGTTATCAAAAAATAATACTCCATCAGAATAACTATTTATCTGGTTAGTGCACTACTGTCTCAAAGCTATTTCTTTTAACAATCAGATTTCAACTTACCATTATAGTACAGTATAACAAAGGACACCTTTCACTACGCAAAGGAGGCTTGAGACTACACTAACAGCTAGAGAGAGAAAAACAATCAGAAATATTAGTATTAATAGACAGAGGTTTCGTAATTTAAGGAAGCGTAAACATCTTAGCTATTGCACCACGGAACTGGCTAAATTGGGTTTGACAAACTCTCCAATATTTTTTAACTCTGTATCATAGACCTAAAAATTACAACATTTAAAATTTGACAATTCTCCGCGTCATGTCGTTCTCATTGCGAATGACGTCGCACGGCAAAAATCTCACATTTATAGTAGCTCATATCATAATACAGCAAGTCATTAAGGCAACAGAGATTCTGAATAGATGTTAAAATTAATGTAATGTGAATTAGAAATTTTGGTTTATACATTACATTCACGACTTAATACATAATTACTTATTAGTTACTACAAACTACAAATATGACACATTGTGCCGCGGGACGTCATAACGTCGATATGTTTCGTTTGCGGTTCGACGTACAAACAATCGAATAAATCCGAGTTTAGAGTTATCGAAATAAGTTTTTCCAGCATTTTTTAAGTCGTTCTTATTATCATGGTGCGAAACTATCATCTTTTTCGTCAAGTGGAAACTTCCTAATTCGACCGTCAGAGAGCGATACATTTTGCAAAATGTTTAGAAAAACACAAGAGCATGTTTTAAAGAAATACTCACTATGTGTAGGATTCTGGCACTGATATTTAGCTTGGCAACAACTATTAAGCATATTCATATATGTACCAGAGGTACTATCATAGCAGCATATAGGAGCCTTTTCTGTGGTACATGTTGTGGGGCACGTTCCCTCTGCGCTATAAACGCATAGTGTAAGGGCAACTGGAAGTATAAAGGATATTAGTTAGTTATTTTATGAAACAAATTTATTTGTTTCAGCCAGAGACACAGGCTCCGTTTCGGATAGGACTTTTAGGTTTATATCTAGGTTTAAAACTAAAAGTCAAATCAGAAACCGAGCATTAATGTTTTTCTAATTGCAGAATATTTGATTAATGTCTGATTATTCTTCAATAAATAAAATTATCGGTGAATTTTTCAGATCATATATTAATAAATTAATTATATAATTATAATTCAATTAATTAATGTTTCCATCCGGATTTGGACCTTCTTCAGAATTGAGCTTAAAAATATAAAAAGAAATTATTTTAAAAAATCGATAAATTTATTTATTTTTCTAATGGCGGTACCTACTCCGGTGATATGATTTTATTTAAAACGTATCAAAATTTTTCCAGAATAGCTACTTAGATTATCACTAAACAAACTTTTTTTATTACTACATATTTCTTGATCTCTAATTAATAAAATATATTTTCTTAATCCTATCAACTCCCGGCGACCTTATTTGCCATTCGCACATAACGAAGTTCGGCAGCATCCTGACGATCTAACTTATATTTTTAGCTAGACTCTATCAAAATAGGTATAGTAGTACAGGTAATAGAGAATTTTTTTCTGCATTATCCTACAAATCACGTATTGACCCTAAATGCACAAAATCCTTACAAATTAGGCGGGCGGAAGTGCCGCTATTTTGACAAAAACCGTTTCAGCCCATATCTCCGTAACCGTGCACTTGAGGCCAAAAAAGGTAATAACCTTTATTGTAGATAAACAAATTTACTATCTTTTTTGTTCAATAATTTTTTTTGTATCACTTACCGTTTACGACTTATTTGACTATTACGATTTGTTTATTGACTTTTGGACCCATATCTCTTCTAATAATTGTTTAAACAATAAAATGCTAATGATTAAGTTTTAAATCTATAAATTTTCTACAGCTTTTATTTAAAAGTTTTTTTTCTAAAATTAATATTTTTGATTTTATAACCCGCTAATGTCAAAAATCCTGTGCCTAGGCGGTCATATGCACTGATAGAACATTAACAAATGGTTCATGTTCGAAAAAAAATGTCTGAAAATCAATATTTTCACTATTTTTTAATTAATTATATTGATTTTTGTCTTCTAAAACGTTTTTGTACTTCTTCCATCTTTTTTCATGTAAGACAAAAAAAATTCCATTTTTGTACGTCACATCAATTATAAAAATTACGCGTAAATGAACATGGTGGAAGCTCAAAAAATAGTTGGCAAAACCAAAAGTGCACATTCCGCAAGTTTTCTACTGTATGATAAAAAAAAAAATAATTGAAAAAATATTTTTTTAAGTTTGAAAAAATAAAAAAAAAATCAAGAACTATACATAATATAATATATAATTAATATCAAGTGGAATAAAGTGGAATAGAAAAAAAAATAAAAACTAAATATATCGTAAGGAATCGAACCCAGGATCTTGCCCTTGTGGCATAACCATTACGCCACGAAGCTTGCTAGGCGTTTCGCTGTTATTACGATATAGAAGTGAAGCAGTTGTTTTATGGATTTACACTAATAATACATATTTACACAGTAATAATTATTACATTGTTTTTCAAACTATAAGCTGTCAAAAAATAATAAAATAAACACTGTTTATAAAAATTAAACTAATGAACGCATTTAATAAAATTTAAATAGGGTTCTACTCTGATAGTAAACAAAGTGAATAAAATATAAACCAAGGAGATCCGACCAAAATTGCGATCTGTAGAGCTGTGACGTACGTACATACGTACAAACCAACCGACAACTGCTGTTCGTGATTTTAAATTACATTTTTAGTAGTAATTATGAACTCGAATCGATCTAAAAATGGTTCTGTTTTATAGAACAGTATCTCCTCTTTTCAAAAAGCTACAATTTGAATGGATTTCGTGTGCTTAGATATAACTTCTTGTATGAACGAAAGTAAGCTCTGATGCACAAAGCGATAATAGAGCACATACCGCTAGTTTAGCGGTATGTGCAATACAGACAAATCTTCGTTTACAGTTTTATTATACTCGTAGATACCTATGTACCTATAGACTCGAACTATTCGATCGTCGTACGAAGTTGCATTTTGCCATTTATGACAAGAATTACAATACCCCCAAAATCGGTCAGCAAGAAATAAAATTTTTTTGTGTCCATTATTTGCTTTTTTTGGACACCAGTTTCAAATAGACCAAAGCTGATACCTAATAATAATTTTACGATGCCATTCAAGTTATAAAAGAATTTTTAAGAAAATTTTATGAATTTTTTTTGGTAAGTAGGTACCTATACATACTTTAATTACACATTCTTATGTTGATTTTTTTGTGTATTAAATTTGTAACATTTATGAGATCTATAAATATTATTAAAAATATTGAGTGCGTCTAGACGCCATTATAGCGCCTATGTAATATGTATGCTTTGTGCACTTGTTCCACATAGTGTAAGACTGCTTCTTTTTGCAATTCGTATCTCCAAATAGGTCTAAAAATATGAAATTCTTAACATGTAATATACATACTAGTTTATAGTGATTTTTTTAAAATACTTATTACCCATTATTTTCGAATATTATTTAAGTAAATGAAATTATTCCTTACCAATCAAACACACACAAATGGTTTTCATCTTTATTATGTTTTACGATATAGAGTAATTATTATTAATTATAATTGATATATAATACTAATATTTCAATGGATTTTTTTCATTTTATACATTTCTTTAAATCCCCTACTATTTCACTGAATGTTAAAAATTAAAACAAGCTACTCGATTTATCTTATGTTTATATAAATATCAACTTTGCCGTGCTCGTTTTTTATAAAAAAAAATGCGGATAATAACTACTGATATAGGCAAACGTGATACACAAATGGTTAAAGATAACGCACAAATTAATAGTTTTAATATCAAACGTTAGCAATATGTAAACAATACAAAATATCAATTTTGTTTTTGTTTCCGACGAGTTTTATTTTATTTTGTTTTTTTATTATTTATTTTTTTTTTATATGTAACATCTTTAACTCTCGTTATGGGTAGAAATTGTGTGAAAGCAATGGAATGCGTTAAGGATGAGAGAAAAGCGCGCGTCGGTGCGGCATACAGGTGGCACATGTACTACATCGTATTAGAAAGAGAAAGAGAGAGACAGAGAAGCAGAAAGAGAAAGAAGACAGCTGTCAACCGTGTTTTTATAAATACTGTGTAAAATAAACGTTTATAATATAAATTAATAGTATATTGTGCGACTAGTGAGAGAAGGAGAAGATTCCATGAGCGTGAAATTTGCCGAACGAACGTAGCGAGTGCGGTAACACGTGAGTGGAATATTCCCCTTCGATCAATAGTCGCACATAATACTTTATTCAACTAGCACGAGTAATATGTAATCGGTGCTCTGATAAAAGAGGAAGAAATAATAAATCAATTCATTGATTGACGTACCCACCGCCCTCGAAGCACAAAAGATGACCCTGACTTTCGTTGAATTGCGATACTGTTTTCATATACTATACAAATCGCTACCGCGTTTCTATTGGTTCAGAAACTATGCAGTAATATACATTACCGTACAGTTTCGGCTCATTATCCGCACTCTACGCGTCAACATGAAGTAATTTATTATTTCTCCCGAATCTAGCAGGCCCCCGAAATTATATATTACTCACGCGTGTTGAATAAATAAATTTAATAACTATATACGAATTCATTTCTGAAAATTAGGTGAATGAACAATGTTGCAGATCATTGCCGACTGCCTACTGCAACACCTTGCTCATTAGGCGCAAATAGCGTAAGCTACTTTTGGATACTGCTGTGGTATATTTTTTTGCACTTCAAACTCAATAGATATGGTACATGCATTATTTTTAAATGGCAACATATATTTTTTTAACAATTTCCAAATGTCCATTTTTTTTCTATAAATTCATATATAGTGGGGTGCCGTAAGGTTTATACCTCGGAACCCGGGTTCAATGAACCGATTTTTGTAAAACCTTTTAGAATGTGTTTTTAATACTAAATACTAAAATGTTTACCCATTTATTTTTGCCACTTTTGACTCAAAAACTATGCGCTCTATCAAAAAACTGAAAATAGCAAAAATTAAGCTTATTTAATTACAAATCAATTCCATATTTTTTCTATTTTTGTACGTACAATAGAAACAAAGTTTTACTTGGCTTTTTTATAATAAAAAAAAGCTCTTATAATCCATTATTTTAATTTTTTTGTACAAAAATAAAACAAAAAAACAACTCCATCTGTTTGGAAACATTTCATTCAAAAATTGTCCGACTGGTATGACGTTTGCGCGTTGGTATTTCAGTGACCCGATGTTTTTAGGTTCAACACGAATAGGCGGAGATATTTGATCTCGCATCATATTTAAGTATTTTTGGGAATTTAATGTCCCATGAATAAAAAAAGTCCGATTATGTTGTAATCATTTGAATATTTTCTTCGGTAGTACACACATTCATTTTGCAAAAGAATATTATCTGTCAAATTGAAAAACAAAATTTCAAGGCTCACTCTGATCCAGTCATTTTTTCCCAATGTCAATTTCCCTATGTGCACCTTACGTGTTTACATACTGTATATAAAAACAGCATCGCAATTCAGCGAAAGTCAGGGCCATCTTGTGTGCTTCGAGCGTGGTGGGTACGTCAATCAATGAAGTGCTTTATTATTTCTTCCTCTTTTATCAGGGCCCCGATTACATATTACTCGTGCTAGTTGAATAAAGTATTATGTGCGACTATTGATCGAAGGAGAATATTGCACTAACGTGTTACCGCACTCGCTACGTTCGTTCGGCAAATTTCACGCTCATGGAATTTTCTCCTTCTCTCACTAGTCGCATAATACACTATTATTCAACACGCGTGAGTAATATGTAATTTCGGGGCCCTGCTAAACACGGGAGAAATAAAAAATTACTTCATGTTGACGCGTAGAGTGCTAATAATAAGCCGTACAGTGTGATAATGAATTTTCTGGACCAATAGAAACTCAGTAGCAAGCCCAAGCGTGAAATAATGAAAAAAAACTGCACGCAGCTTCTGGACCAATAGGAACGTTTTAGGCGGTATTGTATATATGAAAACAGCATTGCAATTCAGCGAAAGTCATGGCAATCTTGTGTTAATACACTGACGGTGGGTACGTCAATCAATGAATTGATTTATTATTTTTCCCTCATTTATCAGGCCCCCGATTACATATTACTCCTGCTAGTAGAATAAAATATTATGTGCGACCATTGATCGAAGGAGAATATTCCACTCGCGTGCGTTTTACGCTCATGGAATCTTCTCCTTCTCTCACTAGCCGCACAATATACTATTAATTTATATTATGAACGTTTATTTTACACAGTATTTATAAAAACACGGTTGACAGCTGTCTTCTTTCTCTTTCTGCTTCTCTCTCTTTCTCTTTCTCTTTCTAATACGATGTAGTACATGTGCCACCTGTATGCCGCACCGACGCGCGCTTTTCTCTCATCCTTAACGCATTCCATTGCTTTCACAAAATTTCTACCCATAACGAGAGTTAAGATGTTACATATAAAAAAAAAAAATAATAAAAAAACAAAATAAAATAAAACACGTCGGAAACAAAAACAAAATTGATATTTTGTATTGTTTACATATTGCTAACATTTGATATTAAAACTATTAATTTGTGCGTTATCTTTAACCATTTGCAGTATCACGTTTGCCTATATCAGTAGTTATTACCGGCATTTTTTTTTATAAAAAACAAGCACGGCAAAGTTAATATTTATATAAACATAAGATAAATCGAGTAGCTTGTTTTAATTTTTAGCATTCAGTGAAATAGTAGGGGATTTAAAGAAATGTATAAAATGAAAAAAAATCCATTTAAATATTAGTATTAAATATCAATTATAATTAATAATAATTACTCTATATCGTAAAACATAGTAAAGATGAAAACCATTTGTGTGTGTCTGATTGGTAAGGAATAATTTCATTTAAATAATATTCGAAAATAATGGGTAATAAGTATTTTAAAAAAATCACTATAAACTAGTATGTATATTACATGTTAAGAATTTCATATTTTTGAGGCCTATTTCGAGATACGAATTGCAAAAAGAAGCAGTCTTACACTATGTGGAACGAGTGCACAAAGCATACATATTTCATAGACGCTATAATGGCTTCTAGACGCACTCAATATCTTTAATAATATTTATATATATCACAAATGTTACAAATTTAATACACAAAAAAATCAACATAAGAATGTGTTACTAAAGTATGTATAAGTACCTACTTACCAAAAAAAATTCACAAAATTTTCTTAAAATTTTTTTTATAACTTGAATTGCATAGTAAAATTATTATTAGGTATCAGCTTTGGTTTATTTGAAACTAGTGTCTAAAAAAAGCAAATAATGGGCACAAATAATTTTTTATTTCCTGCTGACCGATTTTTGGTGGTATTGTAATTCTTGTCATAAATGGCAAAATGCAATTTCGTACGACGAACGAATAGTTTGAGTCTGTAGGTACATAGGTGCCTACGAGTATGATAAAACTGTAAACGAAGATTTGTCTGTATATTTTGAATTTCCACCATATTCATTTACGCATATTTTTTATAAATGATGTAACGTACAAAAATTGAATTTTCGTAAAATCGTGTCTGTAATCTGTCTATCTCTGAATGACTATTTGCTTATAAATTACTGTACCTATTTTGATAGAGTCTAGCTGAAAATAACATTATCGATTTTTTGAAATAATTATTTTTTATATTTTTAAGCTCAATTCTGAAGAAGGTCCAAATCCGGATGGAAACGTTAATTAATTGAATTATAATTTATTAATATATGGTCTGAAAAATAGACCGATAATTTTATTTATTGAAGAATAATAAGACATTAATCACATATTCGACAATTAGAAAAACATTAATGCTTGGTTTCTGATTTGACTTTTAGTTTTAAACCTAGATATAAAGCTAAAAGTCCTATCCGAAACGGAACCTGTGTCTCTGGCTGAAACAAATAAATTTGTTTTATAAAATAACTAACTAATATCCTTTATACTTCCAGTTGCCCTTACACTATGCGTTTATAGCGCAGAGGGAACGTGCCCCACAACATGTACCACAGAAAAGGCTCCTATATGCTGCTATGATAGTACCTCTGGTACATATATGAATATGCTTAATAGTTGTTGCCAAGCTAAATATCAGTGCCAGAATCCTACACATAGTGAGTATTTCTTTAAAACATGCTCTTGTGTTTTTCTAAACATTTTGCAAAATGTATCGCTCTCTGACGGTCGAATTAGGAAGTTTCCACTTGACGAAAAAGATGATAGTTTCGCACCATGATAATAAGAACGACTTAAAAAATGTTGGAAAAACTTATTTCGATAACTCTACACTCGGATTTATTCGACTGTTTGTACGTCGAACCGCAAACGAAATATATCGACGTTATGACGTCTCGCGGCACAATGTGTCATATTTGTAATTTGTAGTAACTAATAAGTAATTATATTATATTAAGTCGTGAATGTAATGTATAAACCAAAATTTCTAATTCACATTACATTAATTTTAACATCTATTCAGAATCTCTGTTGCCTTAATGACTTGCTGTATTATGATATGAGCTACTATAAATGTGAGATTTGTGCCGTGCGACGTCATCCGCAATGAGAACGACATGACGCGGAGAATTTTCAAATTTTAAAGTTGCACAACTTCGTTAGTTTTAAAGATATAACCAAAAATATTTTACCGTTAATGTTGTAATTTTTAGGTCTATGATACAGAGTTTGGAGAGTTTCCTAAACCCAATTTAGCCAGTTCCGTGGTGCGATAGCTAAGATGTTTACGCTTCCTTAAATTACGAAACCTCTGTCTGTTAATACTAATATTTCTGATTGTGTTTCTCTCTCTAGCTGTTAGTGTCGTCTCAAGCCTCCTTTGCGTAGTGAAAGGTGTCCTTTGTTATACTGTACTATAATGGTAAGTTGAAATCTGATTGTTAAAAGAAATAGCTTTGAGACAGTAGTGCACTAACCAGATAAACTTGGAGTATTATTTTTTTATAACATGCTTTAATCTTTTTCGATGTTATTCTAAATTAATCAATAAAATGATATAGTAACGGATATCTATCAATAACTATGCGGATTATTTTACTAATTTAGATAGGAAAATGTACATTCCTAAAATTTTTGTCTTTTTATACCAGAAACACTCGGGAACGGTCGGTACGCTTTTGATTAAAATTTACACTATCAATTGCAGTGTCGGGAAGTATTTTGAATCTACCTAACATACTTTTTATTGAAAATGTCTGTGTCCGCAGATGAAAATACTTCTAAAAACTACCTGGTATCTGAGACGCGTTCAATGAATCGTATATACTTGTAAAATTGATTTAGAAAAGGGGTCACTCGATGGCACATACTTTTTTAAGTACCTACTAACTACACAATATTAATACAGCACAATATTTTTCAGATTGGAGCTATTGATAAAAGCAAAACCAACACTGGACCGACTCCAAGTCTCCGCAATTGAAAATGTATTTCTAAGAAAGTGTACTTCGCAACAAATTCGTGTTTAAGATTTTAAGAGAATATTTGTATTTACACTTTTTTTAATTTTTTTAATTACTAGTTATATTTCCACTGCACAGCTTATTATTATTATTATATGTTTTTAATGTACGGATTAAAAATAAATGATAAACATCTTACAATAATTTTTTTTTGGTCAAATTTTAAAACTGTCAATCCAAAACATTTTTAGATTTTTCTGTCTTACGGCACTCCACTAACAGAATTTTCATAAGATTAAATAAGAAAATATTCGAGAAAAGCGTAATTATTATTATTATATTATAAATTATTGTATCCAGTAAGATCACGAATTTTCACTGTTACTCCTTTCGGTGAATGCACGAAGTTCCTTATGGGATGTTAGAGACATAAATGGAGAGGGCTAGGAAAAAAATCGTAAAAAAGCGTAAGAAAAAAACGTAAAGAAAAACCTACATATATAATTACATATTGTATGTCTGTCCGTAGACATAGAAAGTTGAAATTTGGAGCATTTATAATATAGGGCATGCGACAGATCCTAATGGAGTCGGATATTTTAATTTACTTTTCAGAGGCGAGCAAATTGAAAACAAAAAAGTTTTTGGCTTATAATTTGCTCAATTGATATCATATGGGTTTGAAACCTGTCTTAAACGAAAGAGGAGAAAATTTTATATAGTCTTTATATAACAGAATTTACACAAATAGTTTTTTTTTATGCATAAAAAACAGAAGTAAACTCTGTATAAATTCGATTTTGCCTAACACATCGCGCACGCCGATCGGTTATCCTTTTCTGTTACACAGTGTGTTATGGACCTTTAAAGATTAGGTATGTTTTGTCTTACAATGAAAAGATTGCATTTGTTCAAAAACGGATGCCATTTCAAATATTAGTCAGTCTAACTTCACGATTTGTTATTGAACCTATATAAATAGCGATATCTAGGTAAGTTCAATGGTTCAGTGGTAGAAAACTCATCTGCTATGCAGTTTTGATTCCCGGTAGATGCGCAACAAATGTTATTTTTATTTTTTTAGAGTTGCAAATCAAACGATTAATTTTTGTTTAATAATCATATTATAATATAAATAAAATAATATAAATAAAATTTTCGAAAAGTTTATTAGACAAATTAGTAAAAAAATTATATGATACATAATAAATAGCGAAAAGAACTTCGTTCCAACCGGGCGTTTCACGACACCTTTTGTCTTTTTTTTGTTCATAACGTCTCCCTATTTTTGAATTTTGGTCCTAGAGGGAAGCAAATAAAAAAACAGAGTTTTTCGTTTATAACTCGCTGAATTTAAATCCGATCGATTCAAAACGAACGATGAGAAAATTTTTCTTAGATTTCGTATAACAGAATTTGCCCAAGCAGTTTTTTATACAGCTTTTTAATGGAAAACAAGCTGTATACATTCAATTTTATCTGTTACCGCAAACTTCTTTGGGTTGTCTTTGTCTGTTGCAATGTGTGATATGGAAATTAGAAGATTGTGTTTGTCCTGTCTTAAGATAAAAATGGATGCTATTTCTAATGTGGTTTTTTAATTTTTTGACATTCATGTTTTAGGAAATGCAACGCCTTATGAGTTTTAATAACTATTGTATATCCTCATTTTTTTGAAATATTACCAATCATTACTCTATTATGTAAACTTTATATATTTTATGTAATTATCTTGTATGTTTAAATTCTTTGATAAAATAAAAATTATTCTATTCTGTGAATTACTAGACAATAAACTTCTATTTAATATAAATTAATACTGCCGACTTTTACTAAAAGGCATAACAACTGGCGACGAGGTTAAGTGAAATATATATTATAGTCAAGAAACCGGAAACTCTTCAAACTGGAACCACATTTCTACAAGCAGCCAGCCGACCACCAGAATTCGATTCGGAAAGTTATAAATCCGATATGTGGAAAATAAAATTCGAAATCTTTCTTCTGTTGAGGAATATTCAAAACGCTGACATAAAACGAGCAGTACTAATCGAATCTCTCACATTGTGGCTCTTCCATACCATAGTGTCACTAAACTGCCTAAAGATTTCTCTTATGAACAATTGATCAAGAAAATAGAACAAAAATAGTTGGCAAAACCAAAAGTGCACATCCCGCAAGTTTTCCACTGTATGATAAAAAAATAACAATTAAAAAATATTTTTAATAAATTTAAAAAGATTTAAAAATTTAAAGAAATAAATAATTAAAAATTGAAAAAATATTTTGTTTTTAGTTTGCAAAAATAAAAAAAATTAAGAACTATACATAATATAATATATAATTAATATCAAGTGGAATAAAATAAAACAAAATAAAAAGAAAAAAAAAGAAAAAATCAATGATTTCGTAAGGAATCGAACCCAGGACCTTGCCCTTGGGGATCCAACGGCATAACCATTACGCCACGGCGGCCTAATACGTGTAGTGGTGTTATCACGGTATACAAGTGTAGCACTTGTTTTATAGATTACACTATATTATTTATACAGCAATTATTATATTGTTTTTAAACTATTAGCTGTCAAAAATATTAAAAAATAAAACTGTTTATAAAAATTAAACTACTGAACACATTTTAGTGAATTTAAATAGGGTTCTGGTCTGATAGTAAACAAAGTGAATAAAATATAACCCAAGGCAATCCGACCAAAATTGCGATCTGTAGAGTCGTGACGTACGTACGTACATACGTACGTACATACGTACAGACCAACCGACAACTGCTGTTTGTGATTTTCAATTACAATTTTAATAGTATTTATGAACTCAAATTGATTTAAAAATGGTTCTATTTTATAGATTAGAATCTCCTCTTTTCAAAAAGCTTCAATTTGAATGGATTTCGTGTGAAATTAACTAAGATATAACTTCTTATATGAACGAAAGTCAGCTCTGACGCACAAAGCGATAATAAAGCACATACCGCTAGTTTAGCGGTATGTGCAATTATCAAAGAGGTACGTTCAAAAGTACCGAACGCTGTCATTTTTTTTCGTACAAACAAGTCCCGGGGCAATCATTAACTGTTTTCGTCAGCACGCCCAAAGACAGAGCTGTTCATTGCGAATTTCCAGAAAATTTTTATGAAGATGCTTTAATTACAGCATTCGTAACTGGACTAGCGGATGAGTCAATTCGCAAACAATTACTTCAAAAAGATTTGAAGAAGTTCGACGCTACAATTATTGAGCTTGCACGCAGAGTGGAGAGCATAATTCATTGAGATGAAGCACAAGTCACTGCAAATACAGTACAAGAATTACGAAACCGCAATTTAATTCTCATTCAAATAACGCACATATTCTTCAAAAATTATGTCATGGTTGTGGAGAAGCACATTTCAGAAACAAATGCCGAATCAAAGACGTTAGCTGCTACAACTGTAGTATAAAAGGACACATTTCTAAAGTTTGCAAATCGTCTGCGAACAAACCAAGCAAACCATCCGACAAAAAACCATATGAAAATGAAAGAAGAAGTATCTCAGGAAATTGAACCAAATTTAAGAAAATTCAGAACTTGATTCCTGCGATTATCATTTTGTATTTTATGTCAATAAGATTGCTTCAAATTCACCTATTATAGTACCTGTTGAAATAAATCAGCACCGCATAAATATAAAGTTAGATACTGGTAACTGCGCAAGTATAGTTAACAAAGATAACAAATAAGAAATTCGCAGGATATCTAATATAAAGTTAACAAACTATAACTATATTGTTAATCTAGTTGAATTGGGGATCCCTGTACGAAAACTCCAATAATGTAACCCAAGGTGTAAAAAATACTTACAAAATTTGCCCGTCCAACAGAAACCTTTAAACGGTAACTCCAATCATCATGAAATTTGGACACAACATTCATCTCGGTAAACTAAGATAAACGTGCATACTCACGTTTTCCCCCCATTCATTTTTTTGCACCCGGCTGAAACCAGGACGGACCGCTAGTATTAGACATACATATATGACGTATGTACTATATTTAGGGTTGCCAACTGAAAAGTCAATAAACTAGGACAAGAAGCTCAAAAAAACCGGATTTTTCAGTTCAAAACCCGGATATAATTGTCAAGAAAAATTCTTATTTTACTAATGAAATTAAATATTACCTTAATAATACAGAAATAGTATAGATGTATTTTTTTACCATTTTTGGTGCAACTTAACCTACAAATCTAAAGTAATCTATGGAATTTTACAAGCTTTCATTTAATTATATTTCTATTCTCTTTGGTAATTAAATTAAAGATAAGTACAAAAATTAGAAAAACTAAAAAATAACTACAACAAATGCAATCTTTTTATTGTAAGACAAAACATACCCAATGTTTTTTTTTTTTTTTTTTATATAGTTATTTATGGACGCATCGACATCAAAGGTCATTAGCGTCCGGATCTATATCTATCATGACTCTAACTATGTAACTATGAAGTTATTTTGGGCCTATTAAAACTAATTGTACTAAATGAGCGAATATAGTCCTGATGAGTGGAGAAACGATATTATACGCTGGATGCCGTTTTCGGTGTCCTCGAAAATTTTTAGTAGGTTGTCGGGAAATCCGCAAGCGATTCTTTCGGCAGCATATTTTGGACACTCCAAGAAAATATGTTTTATGCTAACATGGACTTTGCATATGTCGCACTCCGGCCGATCGGTCTTCTCAAAAAGGTATTTGTGGGTAAGTAGAGTATGTCCTATTCTAACTCGGGTGATCACTATCTGATCCTTCCGCGAAGATAGAATAGGAGTCGTCCACGCTTTACTAAATGGTTTTATTTCTCTTAGTTTGTTGTCCGTAGTACTTTGCCAGCGATTTCTCCACTCATCCAAAGATCTCTTTTTAAGTTCCGTTTTCATGTCGGTATAGTAGACGGAGGTATCCCGGGTTACGTCATTGTTATCACTTGCCGCACAATGAGCAGCGGTGTCTGCTAGTTCATTGCCGAGAATACCGACGTGCGATGGAACCCAGACAATTACGACATGTTTGTCCATGCGTGCTAAATCGTATAGTTTATCCTGGACATTTACGGCTATTGCATTAGTAGGGTATATATTTGTTATATTTATAATGGAGCTGTATGAGTCTGTGATTATAAGGAACTTCTTCGATGATTGTTTTTCGATAAATTCTAAGGCTTTGAGGATTGCGTACATCTCTCCCGTAAAAACAGTTGCCCACTCTGAAAGTTTGTATTTGCCGGTGAAGTTTTCGGATACAATTGCACACCCTACAGAGGTACTGGTTTTGGATGCATCTGTGAAAATGGGTATATATTCTTTGTACAGTGACCGCATATCCAAATACATTTTTTGTAGAATTAGAGGGGAAGTTTCTTTTTTGGAGTAGTTATGTAGCTTAAGATCACATATAGGAATATTTATAGACCAAGGTGGATGTCGGCTTTCACTATGTATTTTGACCTCAGGTAGCGGGTACATGTTAAGATTTGTGACGAGGTCTGTAATTCTTTGCGGATATGAAACATTACTTTTTTGAGTGCTAGGAATGTTTTTGGCTTCTAGATTTTTTATCAAAGATGCATGAAGAGGGAGATCGGAAACTGCGAGTACTTTGCTAGCATATGACAAACTAAGCTGTGATCGACGGATCGCTAATGGAGGTTCACCTGATTCGCTGTAGATAGATACTATCGGACTACTTCGAAGAGCACCAATCGCAATACGGATTGCTGAATTATGTACAACATCTAGTATCCTAAGCGTCCTATCACTTGCAGAGGAATATGCTATACAGCCGTAATCCAGTTTTGATCTAATAAGGGTTCTATATAGATACAATAATATTTCCCTGTCAGCACCCCATTTCTGATGAGACAGCATTTTGAGGAGATCCAGTCTTTTGGCGCATTCAGTTTTTAATTGCTGTAAATGTGGTAGCCAGGTTAATTTCTTATCAAATACTACTCCCAAAAATCTGACACTATTTGCATAAGAAATATGAACTCCCTTAAGCGTTATAACTGGATCACTATGGCACCTACGTAATCGACAGAAATGGAGACTCTTGGTTTTTTTAACAGAAAAAGACAGACCTGTTTTTTCTGACCATTGTTCTAGTTTAGATATGGTTTCTTGTAGAGTATGCTGCAAAAAATTTAGACGTTTGCTCCTACAATAAATAACTAGATTATCGGCAAATAGTGAAGCTTTTACAGGTAGATGAATGTCTGTAACTATCGAATTTATTGCAATGCAAAACAGAATAACACTAAGAGTTGATCCTTGAGGTACACCATTTTGTTGCTGACGCTCCTCGGAGAAGGCTCCATTGACTCGAACGCTAAATGTACGATTGCTTAGAAAGTTTATGACAAATTTTAAGAGATTGCCCCGAACATCCCAATTACGCAGCTGGTTAATTATATAGTGTCTCCATGTCATATCAAAAGCCTTTTCGATGTCAAAGAAGACGGCAATTAGGTGCTGCTTGTTTTTAAAAGCCTCCCGAATGACTGTTTCAAGACTGACAACATGATCAACAGTGGACCGATTCTTCCTGAAACCACTTTGTTCCTTGGAAATGAGAGCGTTTTTTTCCAAGAACCACATAAGCCTACGACTGACCATTTTTTCTAGTAATTTACACATACAATTTGTCAACGACACTGGTCTGTAATTTTGAGCATTGTATTTATTTTGACCATTTTTCAAAAGGGGGATAATCACTGCTTCTTGCCATTGGCTAGGAAAAACATTGTTGCTCCAAATGTGGTTATAAATATTCAAAAGATGGTGTTTTGAATGGGCTGGTAAATTTATCAACATTTTATATGGAATCGTATCAGGTCCTGGGGCAGAGTTTTTACAATTGTTTATAGCAGATGTCAGTTCTTGAAAGGTAAATGGGTTATTTATAGGGTTCGAATTTAACTCTTCAGTGTCTGTAAGTGTGTTTTCAACTGATAGTTTATAGTTTCGAAATTCAGGTGTCAATTTATCATTGGAAGAGTTCTGAAAATATGTTTCGGCAAAGAAATTCGCCATGTCTGTAGGCGAGGTTAAAATTTCATCACCGTTTTTGATAGCAGCAATGCTTGTGAAAGATGACACACCTTTTATTTTGCGAATTTTATCCCATATTTCTGACATAGGTGTCGAGCTATTTAAAGTTTGAACATAGGAGGCCCATGATTCCTTTTTACTGTCTTTGATTATTCGTCGGGCTTTAGCTCTTAATTTTTTAAAATTAATTAAGTTTTCAAGAGTTTGATGTCTTTTATATATGTTGAAAGCATGTTTATAGTCCTTGATTGCGTCATTGCATCTAGGATTCCACCAAGGTACTGGTGGATGTTTGGATGATAATTGCGACCGACCAATGGACAGATCTGCCGCATAGGTGATTTCGTCAGTGAAACTTTGAACTACTGTGTTGATATTTGAAGTTGTGATGTTGACATTGCCCTCTGGAATAGCCAACTGTGAGAAAAGTTCCCAATTTGCAGATTTGAGATTCCATCGGCTTAGTGCGTTATGATTAGTTTTTTGTGCTGCTATTTGAATTCTAATTGGGAAGTGATTACTTGGAAACACATCGGGTATAGTTTCCCACCTAAGCTTATGAGTTAATCTAGCATCACAGAAGGCTAGGTCGATTGCTGAGAAATTTCCTGTTGCGGCACAAAAATGAGTTTGACTTCCAGTGTTTAGCATTGCTAAGTTTTCATGGTCGAGAACTTTATCTATTAATCTACCGTTTCTGTCTATTACATCACAGCCCCATCGCAAATGTTTAGCATTAAAATCGCCAACAATAATGAAAGGAGAAGGAAGCTGATGAATAAGGTTAACAATATCGTCTTGTTCAAGCCTGGTATTGGGAGGTATGTAGACATTGCAGATAGTTATAAAGCAGTCTAATCGTATTTTGACTGCTATTACTTCTAAATCAGTCGTTAGTGGAACCTGCTCTGAATAGTACGTGTTGCGGACAAGTGTGGCAACACCCCCACTAGCTCTTCCATCAGTTTCTCTATCCCTGCGATACCAGGTATAATATTTTGATTTAGGAGATTGCGTTGTTCGAAGAAATGTTTCCTGTAGACATAAGCACACTGACTGTTCGCTAGACAGGAGTAGTTGGATCTTTTCAATATGAGAAAAGTATCCATTGCAATTCCAATAATTAATTTTAATTGAGTTGTCCATTATGAAAAGGTTGATATAATAATTTTCAGATAGGTACGATAGTCAGGGTTTATCAATTGAGAGTACAGATTAATTATTTTTAGGCGACAGAATATCGCTTAGAGAAACATCATCTGTCTCAATGGAGTCGGGTTCGGTTTCGTTTAAGCGTTGTTCAAGAAGTTGGTTATTTATACTTTTCATCACCCGAGTTAACCCTGCTTTCATTGAAGGTTTTTTAACTTTCGGATAGACTTTCTGCATAATATCAAGTAAGGCTTCTATGTCCGTAGTGTAATTTTGAGCAACACTTAGCGAATCAGTACTGCCTTTGACATTCTCAAGAAAGTCAACTATAGTAGAGAATGTAATGCCAGTTTCTTTAGAATTCAGGTCAATGAGAGATTTCGCAGGGAGTAAATGTAAATCGTAGGAGGTATCGTTAGAACCTGTGGACGTAGTAGAGCCAATAGAGTCCGTGCGCATTCTTTTATCTTGTCTGTTTTCTTTAGAACCAGGATTTTTTTTGCCGGATGATTTATGTACAGTGGGAGTATTTGGAGGGAGAAGAGATTTTTTTTTTTTTCGTTTCCTTGGGGGCGTCAGGTTCGTTCACTTCTGGCAAACCAGAGTTTTCTGAACCTGACGACAGACTGGGTGGAGGGGGCCTTTTAAGTCCCCTTATAGGTACGGGATCTGTGACGTCAATATTTGCAGGCTGATTGTCCTCAGAAACCTCTAGATCCTCCGAGTCCTCGGAGTCATCAGAAGACTGATTGGGACAGTTACTAGATATATGTCCAGGTTGACGACATGAGAAGCAGACAATTTCATTAGAGGATATGAAAATACGGTAATTATCTCCTTCAAAGTTGTAACGCGGCCGTAACGACACGCAAATAAAGGTTACAATGGAAAATATTTATAATAATTACATGAACTGAAATCCTGGCAGGATCGCCAAATTGTAACGCGGCCGTACCGACACGCAAATAAGGGTTACAAATGTAAAATGTTTATAATAATTACATGAACTGAAATCCTGGCAGGGTCGCCAAATTGTAACGCGCACCTCGCGTGTGGGGCCGCAAAAGAAGTTACAAATGTAATAATTTTATGATAATTATGGCTCTGATTTACGCAACGGTTATCTAACTTTTCACAGACATGCGCAAGCCGCTGTTCGCTGACTCGTGGGAAAACGCCGTTGAAACATGTAATGGTTCCTGTAAATTTTACTTCAATAGATTTTCTTTAGGGTCGCCACCAATTTTTACTAAAATTGGAAAAGTTATGAACAATGGAAAAATTCAACAATAAAAAATATTTTTATACAAAGTAATTGTCTATAATAGACGTTTATTATTGATTCTGAAATGCTGTAACAATGAAATACAATTTGAATAGTTTCTGAATGACGAAAATTAGTTAATGATAATTAGTTCTAAGTTGTCTCGAGACTTTGGGTGGGGAAAACAGGATGTAAAAGGACTTACGAAGTGCTTCGGTGCTGGCGTATGCTGCAAATACTTCCTTCTTTCTTGCGTATATTAACAACTTTTCCGTGAGCGCAATTTCTCTGCGTATCACCACGGTAATTTACCATAAACTTCACTTATCTATTATTACGGGTACTTTTCTGACCCTATTTCACCTTTAAACAATATTAAATTCACTTCGCGATCACTTTGTCGCCACCTTTTACACTTTTTCAATATTACTTATAACTCCGCGATCATTTGTCGCCTTAACATCACTTTATAATACTTCTATTACTTTTATACCTTTCAATATTATTATTTTATACACGCTTTTATCTTTGGCGTATATTACAATATTAGCTTTTAACCTTGTCACCAGTTATGACCTGTTACCCCTGCAGACTCCCCCCTTTGTCTCTTAACTTAGCACGATGCTTACAGTTTGAGTGCTATTTCGCCACTACTCGAGAATTGCGCGGTTTCTTCTACAACGTCGCGTCATTCTCCCCTCTCTTTTTCTTCTTCTTGTTCGTTTTTTAGGTAATGGATAAAGGAATAAACTCTACTTCACTCATATACTCACACAACATATACATTTTAAACATCGGCGGGAAAGCCGTACTGTTACAAAGTTAATCAGTACCGATTCAGGAATTTGCTTTTTCTCATCTGGTACAATAAAAACTTGGCGTCGAAAGCTCATAATATGTGCATATTCCTTTTCCAGCATTCCAGCTCTTAAAAACGTAATAGGCGAGACAAGTTTTAGGCCGTATTCAGATAGCTGTGTTTCTATTAGAGTATGTGGGATCGATGGACAAACATTTGACAAAATTATTCTTTTAGCGGGGGTTACAAGCCTGCGCGCAGTGATATTTAAATCGTTGATTGTTATGGATCCGTGGTTAAGCAAGAAATTATCAACGTGGTTAGTATCAGACAGATATATACATATTCGATTATTTGATATACGAGAGGCAAAAATTATGTTTCGGGGACCGACAACTGAACCTAAACTCAGTATATAATCTTTAATTTTAATTCCTTCTAATGAATCAAAAATTATTCCTTGGGTTTTTTTTGGGAAAGAATCATTATTTGCATTTCTCTGAACAACATTTGCAAACGATACAGTTGAAGTATTTGTTCGGTTATTACTTGTTTCAACATTTTGTGTAGAAACGTGCGGTTCAACAATGTGTAAATCTGAGATTTGACTAGTCATCATATTGCATGATGAGATAGGATGCAAACCTATTAATTTTGCGAATCTTGTGCACTAATTTTAGTAATTTGGCACGCGGTAATTAGGTGGCGTGACCATCCACTTGAAAGAGGACGTCACCAGATAGTCAAGACTAAAACCAGTGATAAACAGAGATTAGATAAAATCTACCTATTCCACTGATAAAAAGTATAATGTTAGGAGACAGAAAACAAAAGGTGGCGCTGTCACCCCCCTTCTTAAAGAAGGTTGGCTAGCAAAATGAGGTTATAATAAAACAAAAAAGAAAAAACAAAGTTAAACAGCAAAAAAAGAACTCACCGTACAAAGAAAATAATAGAAAATAACAAAAAAAAAAAAT
Source organism: Xanthostigma xanthostigma (assembly GCA_963575645.1). Lineage (NCBI taxonomy): Eukaryota > Metazoa > Arthropoda > Insecta > Raphidioptera > Raphidiidae > Xanthostigma > Xanthostigma xanthostigma. Next base: position 48,413,164 of record OY754464.1, read on the forward strand.
TCGTGAATACGAAGAAACAGAAAAAATAACGATTTTGGTACAAAAACCAGTAAAGAAAAATATATATTTAGCAGAGGTGCACAAAACGACACGATCAATCCAATATCCAATATCAGAACCCACCCAATGTTTAATGGTCCATAACACACTGTGTAACAGAAAAGGATAACCGATCGGCGTGCGCATGTATTAGGCAAAATCGAATTTATACAGAGTTTATTTCTGTTTTTTATGCATAAAAAGAAATAATTTGTGTAAATTCTGTTATACAAAGACCTTATAAAATTTTCTCCTCTTTCGTTTAAGACAGGTTTCAAACCAATCTGATTTCAATTGAGCAAATTATAAGCCAAAAACTTTTTTGTTTTCAATTTGCTGCTCGTCTCTGGAACTTAAATTAAAATATCCGACTCCATTATGATCTGTCGCATGCCCTATATTATAAATGTTCCAAATTTCAACTTTCTATGTCTACGGACAGACATACAATATGTAATTATACATGTAGGTTTTTCTTTACGTTTTTTTCTTACGCTTTTTTTCGATTTTTTTCCTAGCCCTCTCCATTTATATCTCTAACATCCCATAAGGAACATCGTGCATTCACCGAAAGGAGTAACAGTGAATAATTCGTGATCTTACTGGATACAATAATTTATAATATAATAATAATAATTACGCTTTTCTCGAATATTTTCTTATTTAATCTTATGAAAATTCTGTTAGTGGAGTGCCGTAAGACAGAAAAATCTAAAAATGTTTTGGATTGACAGTTTTAAAATTTGACCAAAAAAAAAATTATTGTAAGATGTTTGTCATTTATTTTAAATCCGTAGGTACATTAAAAAATATAATAATAATAATAAGTTGTGCAGTGGAAATAAAACTAGTAATTACAAAATTAAAAAAAGTGTAAATAAAAATATGCTCTTAAAATCTTAAACAAGAATTTGTTGCGAAATACATATTCTTAGAAATACATTTTCAATTGCGGAGACTTGGAGTCGGTCCAGTGTTGGTTTTGCTTTTATCAATAGCTTAAATCTGAAAAAATATTGTGCTGTATTAATATTGTGTAGTTAGTAGGTACTTAAAAAAGTATGTGTCATCGAGTGACCCCTTTTCCAAATAAATTTTACAAGTATATAAGATTCTTTGAACGCTTCTCAGATACCAGGTAGTTTTCAGAAGTATTTTCATCTTCGGACACAGATATTTTCAATAAAAAGTATGTTAGGTAGATTCAAAATACTTCCCGACACTGCAATTGATAGTGTAAATTTTAATCAAAAGCGTACCGGCTGTTCCCGAGTGTTTCTGGTATAAAAAGACAAAAATTTTAGGAATGTACATTTTCCTATCTAAATTAGTAAAATAATCCGCATAGTTATTGATAGATATCCGTTACTATATCATTTTATTGATTAATTTAGAATAACATCGAAAAAGATTAAAGCATGTTATAAAAAAATAATACTCCAAGTTTTTCTGGTTAGTGCACTACTGTCTCAAAGCTATTTCTTTTAACAATCAGATTTCAACTTACCATTATAGTACAGTATAACAAAGGACACCTTTCACTACGCAAAGGAGGCTTGAGACGACACTAACAGCTAGAGAGAGAAACACAATCAGAAATATTAGTATTAACAGACAGAGGTTTCGTAATTTAAGGAAGCGTAAACATCTTAGCTATCGCACCACGGAACTGGCTAAATTGGGTTTAGGAAACTCTCCAAACTCTGTATCATAGACCTAAAAATTACAACATTAACGGTAAAATATTTTTTGTTATATCTTTAAAACTAACGAAGTTGTGCAACTTTAAAATTTGACAATTCTCCGCGTCATGTCGTTCTCATTGCGGATGACGTCGCACGGCACAAATCTCACATTTATAGTAGCTCATATCATAATACAGCAAGTCATTAAGGCAACAGAGATTCTGAATAGATGTTAAAATTAATGTAATGTGAATTAGAAATTTTGGTTTATACATAACATTCACGACTTAATATAATATAATTACTTATTAGTTACTACAAACTACAAATATGACACATTGTGCCGCGAGACGTCATAACGTCGATATATTTCGTTTGCGGTTCGACGTACAAACAGTCGAATAAATCCGAGTGTAGAGTTATCGAAATAAGTTTTTCCAACATTTTTTAAGTCGTTCTTATTATCATGGTGCGAAACTATCATCTTTTTCGTCAAGTGGAAACTTCCTAATTCGACCGTCAGAGAGCGATACATTTTGCAAAATGTTTAGAAAAACACAAGAGCATGTTTTAAAGAAATACTCACTATGTGTAGGATTCTGGCACTGATATTTAGCTTGGCAACAACTATTAAGCATATTCATATATGTACCAGAGGTACTATCATAGCAGCATATAGGAGCCTTTTCTGTGGTACATGTTGTGGGGCACGTTCCCTCTGCGCTATAAACGCATAGTGTAAGGGCAACTGGAAGTATAAAGGATATTAGTTAGTTATTTTATAAAACAAATTTATTTGTTTCAGCCAGAGACACAGGCTCCGTTTCGGATAGGACTTTTAGCTTTATATCTAGGTTTAAAACTAAAAGTCAAATCAGAAACCAAGCATTAATGTTTTTCTAATTGTCGATTATGTGATTAATGTCTTATTATTCTTCAATAAATAAAATTATCGGTCAATTTTTCAGACCATATATTAATAAATTATAATTCAATTAATTAACGTTTCCATCCGGATTTGGACCTTCTTCAGAATTGAGCTTAAAAATATAAAAAATAATTATTTCAAAAAATCGATAATGTTATTTTCAGCTAGACTCTATCAAAATAGGTACAGTAATTTATAAGCAAATAGTCATTCAGAGATAGACAGATTACAGACACGATTTCACGAAAATTCAATTTTTGTACGTTACATCATTTATAAAAAATATGCGTAAATGAATATGGTGGAAATTCAAAATATACAGACAAATCTTCGTTTACAGTTTTATCATACTCGTAGGCACCTATGTACCTACAGACTCAAACTATTCGTTCGTCGTACGAAATTGCATTTTGCCATTTATGACAAGAATTACAATACCACCAAAAATCGGTCAGCAGGAAATAAAAAATTATTTGTGCCCATTATTTGCTTTTTTTGGACACTAGTTTCAAATAAACCAAAGCTGATACCTAATAATAATTTTACTATGCAATTCAAGTTATAAAAAAAATTTTAAGAAAATTTTGTGAATTTTTTTTGGTAAGTAGGTACTTATACATACTTTAGTAACACATTCTTATGTTGATTTTTTTGTGTATTAAATTTGTAACATTTGTGATATATATAAATATTATTAAAGATATTGAGTGCGTCTAGAAGCCATTATAGCGTCTATGAAATATGTATGCTTTGTGCACTCGTTCCACATAGTGTAAGACTGCTTCTTTTTGCAATTCGTATCTCGAAATAGGCCTCAAAAGTATGAAATTCTTAACATGTAATATACATACTAGTTTATAGTGATTTTCTTAAAATACTTATTACCCATTATTTTCGAATATTATTTAAATGAAATTATTCCTTACCAATCAGACACACACAAATGGTTTTCATCTTTATTATGTTTTACGATATAGAGTAATTATTATTAATTATAATTGATATTTAATACTAATATTTCAATGGATTTTTTTTTCATTTTATACATTTCTTTAAATCCCCTACTATTTCACTGAATGCTAAAAATTAGAACAAGCTACTCGATTTATCTTATGTTTATATAAATATTAACTTTGCCGTGCTTGTTTTTTTAAAAAAAAAATGCCGGTAATAACTACTGATATAGGCAAACGTGATACTGCAAATGGTTAAAGATAACGCACAAATTAATAGTTTTAATATCAAATGTTAGCAATATGTAAACAATACAAAATATCAATTTTGTTTTTGTTTCCGACGTGTTTTATTTTATTTTGTTTTTTTATTATTTATTTTTTTTTTATATGTAACATCTTAACTCTCGTTATGGGTAGAAATTTTGTGAAAGCAATGGAATGCGTTAAGGATGAGAGAAAAGCGCGCGTCGGTGCGGCATACAGGTGGCGCATGTACTACATCGTATTAGAAAGAGAAAGAGAAAGAGAGAGAAGCAGAAAGAGAAAGAAGACAGCTGTCAACCGTGTTTTTATAAATACTGTGTAAAATAAACGTTCATAATATAAATTAATAGTATATTGTGCGGCTAGTGAGAGAAGCAGAAGATTCCATGAGCGTGAAATTTGCCGCACGAGCGTAGCGAGTGCGGTAACACGTGAGTGGAATATTCTCCTTCGATCAATAGTCGCACATAACCCTTTATTCAACTAGCACGAGTAATATATAATGGGGGCCCTGATAAAAGAGGAATAAATAATAAATCACTTCATTGATTGGCGTACCCACCGCTTTCGAAGCACAAAAGATGACCCTGACTTTCGCTGAATTGCGATGCTGTTTTCATATATACAAATCGCTACCGCGTTTCTATTGTTTCAGAAACTATGCAGTAATATACATTACCGTACAGTTTCGGCTCGCTAGCGCGTTCCTATTGGTCAGGAAACTATGCAGTAATACATTACCGTAAAGTTTCGGCTCATTATCCGCACTCTACGCGTCAACATGAAGTAATTTATTATTTCTCCCGAATTTAGCAGGGCCCCGAAATTATATATTACTCACGCGTGTTGAATAATAGTATATTGTGCGACTAGTGAGAGAAGGAGAAGATTCCATGAGCGTGAAATTTGCCGCACAAGCGCAGCGAGTGCGGTAAAACGCACGCGAGTGGAATATTCTCCTTCGATCAATGGTCGCACATAATACTTTATTCAACTAGCAGGAGTAATATGTAATCGGGGCCCTGATAAAAGAGGAAAAAATAATAAATCACTTCATTGATTGACGTACCCAACGTCAGTGTATAAACACAAGATTGCCTTGACTTTCGCTGAATTGCGATGCTGTTTTCATATATACAATACCGCCTACCACGTTCCTATTGGTCCAGAAGCTGCTTGCAGTTTTTTTCATTATTTAGCGCTTGGGCTTGCTACTGAGTTTCTATTGGTCCAGAAAATTCATTATTACACTAGTGAAGTAATATATTATTTCTCCCACGTTTAGCAGGGCCCCGAAATTACATATTACTCACGCGTGTTGAATAATAGTATATTGTGCGACTAGTGAGAGAAGGTGAAGATTCCATTAGCGTAAAATTTGCCGCACGAGCGTAGCTAGTGCGGTAAAACGCACGCGAGTGGAATATTCTCCTTCGATCAATGGTCGCACATAATATTTTATTCAACTAGCACGAGTAATATGTAATCGAAGCCCTTATAAAAGAGGGAAAAATTATAAATCACTTTATTGATTGACGTACCCAGCGCCCTCGATGCACACAAGATAGCCATGACTTTCGCTGAATTGCGATGCTGTTTTCATATATACAATACCGCCTACCACGTTCCTATTGGTCCAGAAGCTGCGTGCAGTTTTTTTTCATTATTGCACGCTCGGGCTTGCTACTGCGTTTCTATTGGTCCAGAAAATTCATTATCACACTGTACGGCTCATTATTAGCACTCTACGCGTCAACATGAAATAATCTATTATTTCTCGCGAATTTAGCAGGGCCCCGAAATTACATATTACTTACGCGTGTTGAATAAATAAATTTAATAACTATATACGAATTCATTTCTGAAAATTAGGTGAATGAACAATGTTGCAGATCATTGCCGACTACCTACTGCAACACCTTGCTCATTAGGCGCGAATAGCGTAAGCTACTTTTGGATACTGCTGAGGTATATTTTTTTGCACTTCAAACTCAATAGATATGGTACATGCATTATTTTTAAATGGCAACATATATTTTTTTAACAATTTCCAAATGTCCATTTTTTTTCTATAAATTCATATATAGTGGGGTGCCGTAATGTTTATACCTCGGAACCCGGGTTCAATGAACCGATTTTTGTAAAACATTTTAGAATGTGTTTTTAATACTAAATACTTAAATGTTTACCCATTTATTTTTGCCACTTTTGACTCAAAAACTATGCGCTCTATCAAAATACTGAAAATAGCAAAAATTAAGCTTATTTAATAACAAATCAATTCCATATTTTTTTCTATTTTTGTACGTACAATAGAAACAAAGTTTTACTTGGCTTTTTTAATAAAAAAAAGCTCTTATAAATCATTATTTTAATTTTTTTGTACAAAAATAAAACAAAAAAACAACTCCATCTGTTTGGAAACATTTCATTCAAAAATTGTCCGACTGGTATGACGTATGCTCGTTGGTATTTCAGTGACCCAATGTCTTTAGGTTCAACACGAATAGGCGGAGATATTTGATCTCGCACCATATTTAAGTATTTTTGGGAATTTAATGTCCCATTAATAAAAAAAGTTCGATTTTGTTGTAATCATTTGAATATTTTCTTCGCTAGTACACACATTCATTTTGCAAAAGAATATTATCTGTCAAATTGAAAAACAAAATTTCAAGGCCCACTCTGATCCAGTCATTTTTTCCCAATGTCAATTTCCCTATGTGCACCTTACGTGTTTACATACTGTATATAAAAACAGCATCGCAATTCAGCGAAAGTCAGGGCCATCTTGTGTGCTTCGAGGGTGGTGGGTACGTCAATCAATGAAGTGCTTTATTATTTCTTCCTCTTTTATCAGGGCCCCGATTACATATTACTCGTGCTAGTTGAATAAAGTATTATGTGCGACTATTGATCGAAGGGGAATATTCCACTCACGTCTTACCGCACTCGCTACGTTCGTTCGGCAAATTTCACGCTCATGGAATTTTCTCCTTCTCTCACTAGTCGCACAATATACTATTAATTTATATTATAAACGTTTATTTTACACAGTATTTATAAAAACACGGTTGACAGCTGTCTTCTTTCTCTTTCTGCTTCTCTCTCTTTCTCTTTCTCTTTCTAATACGATGTAGTACATGTGCCACCTGTATGCCGCACCGACGCGCGCTTTTCTCTCATCCTTAACGCATTCCATTGCTTTCACAAAATTTCTACCCATACCGAGAGTTAAGATGTATCATATAAAAAAAATTTGAAAAGATGTTTGACCCTGCAGCATCCCTGTAACTTACCGCTATTTTCGAGTTCAAAACGCTCAAAAATATATAAAATATAGCAAGAAGTTTATTTTTTTGCTCCTCGAGCTCAAAAAAAAAAAAAAACACTTTGTTACGAAATTTTGTTCACGATATCTCATGAACAAATGAACCGATTTTGATGCGATTTGCGGCAGTCAACGCAATTTTTTAACCTAAAAAAGTAATTTATTACAGGAAAATCGATCTCATAGGAATTTTACGAGCAATTAAAAATAAACATTTTTTTGCAATTTTTTCGTTCACGATATCTCGTGAACAAATGAGCCGATTTTGATGCGGTTTGCGGCGATCGACGCAGTTTTATTAACCTAAGGAAGTAAATTATTACAAAAAAATCGGTTTTAATGAGAATTTTACGAGTAATTATAAAAAATTACTTTTTTCCTAATTTTTCGTTCACGTTATCTCATGAACAAATAAACCAATTTTGATCTGGTTTGCGGCAATCGACGCAGTTTTTTTAGCCTAAGAAAGTAATTTATTACAAAAAAATCGATCTGATAACAATTTAAGGAGTCATTTTAAAAAAACACTTTTTTACGATTTTTTCGTTCACGGTATCTCGTGAACAAATGAACTGATTTTGATGCGATTTGCGGAAATCGACGCAGTTTGTTTAGGAGAAGAGCTGATTAGATGTTGGAATTAATCGGTTTAGTAGTTTAGAAAATATTTTACAAAAACAAATTTTTAAAAATTTTTTAAACTTGTTTTTTTAAGATTTCTCAAAATTTTCAATAGCTTCCTAGGACCTCAAAACGTCGAGATCTGGCGAAAACTCGATTTTCGAAAATCGGGGTGAAACCAATAACTTCCCGATTTTTGAAAAAAAAAAATTTTTTTTTTTTAAAGCGGGAAGTTAAAAAAATAAATAATTAAAAAACAAAATAAAGTAAAACACGTCGGAAACAAAAACAAAATTGATATTTTGTATTGTTTACATATTGCTAACGTTTGATATTAAAACTATTAATTTGTGCGTTATCTTTAACCATTTGTGTATCACGTTTGCCTATATCAGTAGTTATTACCCGCATTTTTTTTTTTATAAAAAACAAGCACGGCAAAGTTGATATTTATATAAACATAAGATAAATCGATTAGCTTGTTTTAATTTTTAGCATTCAGTGAAATAGTAGGGGATTTAAAGAAATGTATAAAATGAAAAAAAATCCATTTAAATATTAGTATTAAATATCAATTATAATTAATAATAATTACTCTATATCGTAAAACATAATAAAGATGAAAACCATTTGTGTGTGTCTGATTGGTAAGGAATAATTTCATTTAAATAATACTCGAAAATAATGGGTAATAGGTATTTTAAAAAAATCACTATAAACTAGTTTGTATATTTTTTTTTTTTTATTATACAAAGAGAAAAAAAATACAAAAACAAAATTACAAAAAAATTAAGGCGTGCATCGACTGAAATGTCATGAGCACTGGGAGTTTGTATATTACATGTTAAGAATTTCATATTTTTGAGGCCTATTTCGAGATACGAATTGCAAAAAGAAGCAGTCTTACACTATGTGGTACGAGTGCACAAAGCATACCATATTAGGTACATAGACGCTAAAATGGCGTCTAGACGCACTCAATATTTTTAATAATATTTATAGATCTCATAAATGTTACAAATTTAATACACAAAAAAATCAACATAAGAATGTGTAACTAAAGTATGTATAGGTACCTACTTACCAAAAAAAATTCATAAAATTTTCTTAAAAATTTTTTTATAACTTAAAGGGCATAGTAAAATTATTGTTAGGTATCTATTTGAAACTGAAAGCAAATAATGAACACAAACAATTTTTTATTTCCCGCTGACCGATTTTTGGTGGTATTGTAATTCTTCATAGGTATCTACGAGTATAATAAAACTGTAAACGAAGATTTGTATGTATTTTTTGAATTTCCACCATATTCATTTAAATGATGTGACGTACAAAAATGGTATTTTCGTGAAATCGTGCCTGTAATTAGTCTATCTCTGTATGACTATTTGCTTATAAATTACTGTACCTATTTTGATAGAGTCTAGCTGAAAATATAAGTTTGATCGTCAAGAAGCAGCCGAACTTCGTTATGTGTGAATCGAGGGAAAATGAATTTGCCGGGAGCCGATAGGATTAAGAAAATATTTATTAATTATAAATCAAGAAATATGTAGTAATAAAAAAAGTTTGTTTAGTGATACTCTCCAAATCCGGATAGAAACGTTAATTAATTGAATTATAATTATATAATTTATTAATATATGGTCTGAAAAATTGACCGATAATATTGTTTATTGAAGAATAATCAGACATTAATCAAATATTCTGCAATTAGAAAAACATTATTGCACGGTTTCTGATTTGACTTTTAGTTTTAAACCTAGATATAAACCTAAAAGTCCTATCCGAAACGGAGCCTGTGTCTCTGGCTGAAACAAATAAATTTGTTTCATAAAATAACTAATTATTATCCTTTATACTTACAGTTGCTCTTACACTATGCGTTTATAGCGCAGAGGGAACGTGCCCCACAACATGTACCACAGAAAAGGATCCTATATGCTGCTATGATAGTACCTCTGGTACATATATGAATATGCTTAATAGTTGTTGCCAAGCTAAATATCAGTGCCAGAATCCTACACATAGTGAGTATTTCTTTAAAACATGTTCTTGTGTTTTTTTAACATTTTGCAAAATGTATCGCTCTCTGACGGTCGAATTAGGAAGTTTCCACTTGACGAAAAAGATGATAGTTTCGCACCATGATAATAAGAACGACTTAAAAAATGTTGGAAAAACTTATTTCGATAACTCTACACTCGGATTTATTCGACTGTTTGTACGTCGAATCGCAAACGAAATATATCGACGTTATGACGTCCCGCGGCACAATGTGTCATATTTGTAGTTTGTAGTAACTAATAAGTAATTATATATTAAGTCGTGAATGTAATGTATAAACCAAAATTTCTAATTCATATTACATTAATTTTAACATCTATTCAGAATCTCTGTTGCCTTAATGACTTGCTGTATTATGATATGAGCTACTATAATACTATGATACAGATACAGAGTTAAAAAATTTGGAGAGTTTTCTAAACCCAATTTAGTTCAGTACCGTGGTGCGATAGCTAAGATGTTTACGCTTCCTTAAATTACGAAACCTCTGTCTGTTAATACTAATATTTCTGATTGTTTTTTTCTCTCTAGCTGTTAGTGTAGTCTCAAGCCTCCTTTGCGTAGTGAAAGGTGTCCTTTGTTATACAATACTATAATGGTAAGTTGAAATCTGATTGTTAAAAGAAATAGCTTTGAGACAGTAGTGCACTAACCAGATAAACTATTAATCTGATGGAGTATTATTTTTCTATAACATGCTTTAATCTTTTTCGATGTTATTCTAAATTAATCAATAAAATGATATAGTAACGGATATCTATCAATAACTATGCGGATTATTTTACTAATTTAGATAGGAAAATGTACATTCCTAAAATGTTTGTCTTTTTATACCAGAAACACTCGGGAACGGCCGGTACGCTTTTGATTAAAATTTACACTGTCAATTGCAGCTTGTCGGGAAGTATTTTGAATCTACCTAACATACTTTTTATTGAAAATATCTGTGTCCGAAGATGAAAATACTTCTGAAAACTACCTGGTATCTGAGAAGCGTTCAAAGAATCTTATATACTTGTAAAATTTATTTGGAAAAGGGGTCACTCGATGACACATACTTTTTTAAGTACCTACTAACTACACAATATTAATACAGCACAATATTTTTTCAGATTTAAGCTATTGATAAAAGCAAAACCAACACTGGACCGACTCCAAGTCTCCGCAATTGAAAATGTATTTCTAAGAAAGTGTATTTCGCAACAAATTCGTGTTTAAGATTTTAAGAGCATATTTTTATTTACACTTTTTTTAATTTTGTAATTACTAGTTTTATTTTCACTGCACAATTTATTATTATTATTATATTTTTTTTAATGTACGGATTAAAAATAAATGATAAACATCTTTCAATAATTTTTTTTGGTCAAATTTTAAACCTGTCAATCCAAAACATTTTTAGATTTTTCTGTCTTACGTCACTCCACTAACAGAATTTTCATAAGATTAAATAAGAAAATATTCGAGAAAAGCGTAATTATTATTATTATATCATAAATTATTATACTGTTACTCCTTTCGGTGAATGCACGAAGTTCCTTATGGGACGTTAGAGATATAAATAGAGAGGGCTAGGAAAAAAATCGTAAAAAAGCGTAAGAAAAAAACGTAAAGAAAAACCTACATATATAATTACATATTGTATGTCTGTCCGTAGACATAGAAAGTTGAAATTTGGAACATTTATAATATAGGGCATGCGACAGATCCTAATGGAGTCGGATATTTTAATTTACTTTTCAGAGGCGAGCAAATTGAAAACAAAAAAGTTTTTGGCTTATAATTTGCTCAATTGATATCATATCGGTTTGAAACCTGTCTTAAACGAAAGAGGAGAAAATTTTATATATAAATTCGATTTTGCCTAACACATCGCGCACGCCGTTCGGTTATCCTTTTCTGTTACACAGTGTGTTAGGACCTTTAAAGATTAGGTATGTTTTGTCTTACAATAAAAATATTGCATTTGTTCAAAAACGGATGCAATTTCAAATATTAGTCAGTGTAACTTCACGATTTGTTATTAAACCTATATAAATAGCGATATATAGGTAAGGTCAACGGTTCAGTGGTAGAAAACTCATCTGCCATGCAGTTTCGATTCCCGGCAGATGCGCAACAAATGTTATTTTAATTTTTTTAGAGTTGCAAATCAAACGATTAATTTTTGTTTAATAATCATATTATAATATAAATAAAATTTTCGATAAATTTATTAGACAAATTAGTAAAAAAAATATATAATACATAATAAATAGCGTAAAGATCTTCGTTCCAACCGGGTGTTTCACGACACCTTTTGTCTTTTTTTTGTTCATAACGTCGCCCTATTTTTGAATTTTGGTCCCAGAGGGGAGCAAATAAAAAAACAGAGTTTTTCGTTTATAACTCGCTGAATTTAAATCCGATCGATACAAAACGAACGTTGAGAAATTTTTTCTTAGATTTCTAGACCAAGCTATAGAGATTTAAAAGAGCGTTCTCGTGACATAAAGACTAGTAGCAAACCGATTGTACGATGATGTAAACGATAATAAGCAGATGAATAGGTATGTGATTTTCACTCGAGTTTCCTGTCCATTTGTTAGTTATCAACAGTTTATTGCAAAAAAAACACGATTTTTGTCTTTTTTTGCTTGTAACTTTGAAACTAATGGAGCAATCGGAATGCCCCAATATGAAATGGTTTGTACAGAATTGAAATATATACAGAATGAGAGGTCGAATGTCTTAATCGGATAATTAGGTCCTGAAAAATTTAGGAAAAACCAGAAAATTAGGCGTTTTTTCGAAAATTCATAGCTCCGTCATTTTTTGAGCTGGAGCGCTAAAATTTTGAGAGAAAGTAGGGATTATAATGTTCTTTATATGTGTCAAAGGTGGGTGCTGTCGGATTATTAGTTTTCGCGAAATCGTGATTGAAAATTTGCAGTGCGCTTTTCCCGGCAGGCCTGTATGCGTTACCGATAATAATTTCAAAAAAAGTTTTGAAAAGTTGACATCGTGCACTACAAAACGTAGATTTCAGTTTTTCGATCAGATGCTTGGAAGCATGCTAAAAACACTCGTAAAGTTCGCGAAAAACGGCCGAGCGCGTGCTCGCAGTCGAGTGGTGGTGGAAGGAGCACCGGCGGAGAAGCGTATATATAGTAATAGCGCGAATTAAATAGACGGGTGTCTATTTGTTTAAAAAAAATATTTATTTAATTTTTAATATTTGAATATTTATTATATTATTTTATATAATGGTTACATAAGTATTATAACTTTATTTATAATGTGTTTTAGACAATTTTAGATTTGTAAGTTTGTTTGACAATTTAATTATGAATATGGATCATATGCATTGACCCATATACAAAGTACCAGATGTACGGATAATTAAATGTGTTTATTTATGTGCTGAAAACCCTTTTTATTAACTTAGAACTACATAAGATACATAAATGAAAGAGAGGGGTTATCAAGCGTCTTAGCTGTATACGTATATACTTAAGTTACTGTATTTTTATGTGTGGGCGTTATGTATTTTCCATTACATCTCCCAACCTTAGAAGATTTTGTCCCAAAATCTTTTTATTATTATTATTATTATTCTTCAACATCTGCATGTCTTGTTTTTGAAAGAACAGCATTTAATTTGGATTTGAATTTTTGCAAAGATTTTCCTTTGTTATTTCTTTTATAGATACAAATAGAAATGATAATGATTATTGAAACAATTATATAGACATACGTAGGTATATACGAATACTTGTGGAAAGAGTCCCAATAGCTTAAATTTATATTCGGAACCTTTTCAAGTTCTGTAATTTTCTCATGGATAGATCTCAAATCAAAATTGTTTAATTTTATTTGTTTGGTCACGATAGATTTTTGATCTATTATGTTAGGTAAAATTAATTCTTTCTTAAATTTTTGAGTTTCAAAATTAAAATAAGTGATAGAATTTATTGTCATATAGCAATTTATCGGTAAATCAATAAGTGATTTATGTTTAATTACAGGTGTAATTATTTGACAGTTTGATTTTATAATTATAGGATCTACAGGTAGAGCCAAATAATGTCTTTCGTCTAAATTTTGAATTATAGGTTCCTTGTGATTTGAGATTACTTTTACAAGTTTGCATTGTGTTTTCTTATGATTAAGTACATTAAAAATACAATCGTTACTTTCCATTAAATTTAAATTATTACATACGTGAACAGAGCCGTATTTATTACATTCTTGATTTATATACCATCCGTTGTATTCTCCAGCTATATAAAAAGGGTGAATTATATCTAACAAAAAATTATCGTTATTAGGTATAGCTATAAGGTGATATAACTCATATTTTTCTATATTAACAATAGGTATAGTAATTATAAAATTAATAGTAGTATTTTTAATAAAAATCTGAACTGAACTTAATTCGTAATAATAAATTAACTGATCGATTGGAAAAGGTAATGAATCTGGTCCATAAAGGGTTACAGTTTTCTCAAGAATTTCTTTGAATTGAGATGGTTTGACAATAGAAGTATGTAGAAATTTGGATCGGCCAAAAGTAAAGGCTGTTTCCATTTCATTCAACAAATGATATATTTGATCTAACTGATTTTTAACATTTTGTAAAAATTCTCTTTTAAAAAATTCATTTTCTAAATCATGAATTTGTTTTGACAATTTTATTTGATTTTCAGTTAAATTTTTCATTATCAGTTCAAATTCTTTTACAATATTTAAATTCAAAGACATTTTAGTATGCAATTCAGTATTAAGTTTATCTTGGTTTTCTTTTAATAATTTAATCTGTGAATCATAAAATTCGGCATCGGTCGAATCTAGATTACCAGAAATAAATTTTATTACAGATCCTAGTCCATTAATTAGTCCTCTTTTCGGCCTATTAGTGTTAGGTTTCATTAATATGTTATTGTATTTCTGTTGTGTAACTTTCATGTATGAAAAAATATTACTGATTTCATTGTGATAAATGTTAACGTTTACAATTTTATTTGTTAAGCGTAGAGTTTCGTCTGTTGCTTTTAAGAAAATTTGTAATTTTTCCTGAAGATTATTAAGTATGTGTGATATGTTTTCTAAATCGAAATAATGAATGAATGAGTGAGTTTTTTCTTGTATTCTGGTGGTACCGAGTGAAAATGGTAATACGCCAGGATTATCGTCTATATCGATGACTCTAATGGTTTTAGACGCATTATTGTCCCGAGGTAGAAGGCTGATTATTATCCTGAAATTTTAAGGGTCTTTTTAACTGTTTTTTATGATAGGGACCTTTTAAAGTGTTAACCTTGTTTCCTAAATCTTCAGTTACTTTTTTAGTTGTAGCTATAGGTATTTGTTTTTGTCGCGTAGACCTTAATAAATATGTGTTTTGGTTAGGTTGAAAAACAGGTGGATTTTGTTTGTTTTCGTTAATTTTATCTATTTCACGTGTTTTTTTGTTAGTTACTGTTTCGTGTATTGCTTTGTATAAATCTGTAGTAAGTTTTCTGTGTTGGTTAGTATAATCTTCGTAATATTTTTGATAAAAATCTAATTCAAATATGTCACGGTTGTGTAGGTGTCCGTATAGTAATTCAATCGGTTTATACTTTGTGGTTGAATGTATAGCATTATTATATGCAAATAAAGCATAAATCATCTGTTTGTTAGGAGATAGATGAACGTGTGTGTCATTTACAATTCTGAGATTTTCGATAAGAGTAGAATGCAATCGTTCTATCATACCGTTGCTCTGTGGATGACGAAATGTGGTAAAATGAAATTTGATCTTATGTGTGTTGCAGAATTCTTTAAACAATGTATTATTAAATTCATTATCTGCAATGATAGTACACGGGGTAGAAAATAATGAACAATGTTGTATTAAATTTTCAACTGCTTCAGCAGAATTATGTGTAGTTACAGGATAAGCGTTAGAAAATTTTGAAAATGCATCTATAACTGTTAAAAATTTAAAATTCATGTATTGAAAATAATCTATATGAATAACTTCGAAAGGTTTCTTTGGATAGGGTGGATTGTCTAATTTTGGGTCCATGGGATTTCTTTCGTACTTGCATTTCTGACATAATTCGCAATTATTTATAAATTTTTCAATTTTTTCAAACATTTTTGGAAAATAATTATCTCTTTTAAGACGTGCAAGAGTTTCTATAATACCTCTGTGATTATTCTTCACTACATGATAATATTTTATGAGGTTTTCCTGCTCTTGTTCGTCTTGTGTATCTATTAACATATTTGTGGACTCTATAATTTTGACTGTATTATTTTTAAAAGTTCTTTGAACGAAATTTATAAAATTTTGATAATTATCTAAATTTTTCGGTTTTTCTACAAAATATATTCCGTAGGTTTGTTTCGGTGCGAGATATTGTTTGAAAAGATCTAAAATATCATTCTCAAACTTTTCGTTTGAAATTCTACAAATAATGCGTTTTTTTGTGTGATTGTGTAAATAACAAATTTGAGGTTTACTAACTTTTATTGGAGTAAAATTTATAATTATTTGCTTAGCATATAAGTTAATTGCTTTTTTGTTGTTAATTGGGATTTCGAAAATTGGGTTTTCTAAATCTGAATGTACTGTACTACCGTTATCTGTGTCTTGATTTTGAATATTTTGTCTTTCAGCTAAGGGTTGGTTGTCGGTTTCTGAGTCAATTGAACTTGCAGTGTTATTGTCACTGTTTAAGATATTTAAAATTTCGTCTAAGTCTTCGTTTTGAAGTTCGGGTAAAGTTTCAGGTGGATTAGGGATGAGAGAAAGAGCGTCAATAACATCGGGTTCTTTTACTAAAACATTGGTTTCGATTGGATTTGGAATTCGAGAAAGAGCATCTGCGTTGCTATTTATTTTACCTTTTTTGTATGTTATTTGATAGTCATATTCGAATAGTTTCAGTCGCCAACGAACGAGTTTACTGTTCGGTTCTTTAAGATTAAACAAATATTGCAAAGGTTTATGATCCGTTACAAGAATAAATTTTCTGCCAAAAACATAAGGTCGGAACTTTTGTGTGGCCCAAACTATTGCTAAAAGTTCTTTCTCAGTTGTGGAATAATTTTTTTCATGTTCGTTTAATGTTCGTGATATATAAGCTATAGGTTTATCTGAATTTATAGGTCCTTGAGATAAAATGGCACCGATCGCATAATTTGAAGCGTCAGTTGTAATGATAAATGTTTTTGAAAAATCAGGGTATTGTAAAAGGGGGTCGTTAGTTAAAATAGTTTTACAAAGCTCAAAACATTTAAGGAGTTCTGGAGTATGTTCGACTTTTGTATTTTTCTTTAATAAATTAGTAAAAGGTTTTGTCAGTTTGGCAAAATCTTTTATAAACTTTCTATAATATCCGAGGAGTCCTAAAAATGCTCGTATATCTTTTTGGGTTTTAGGTAAAGGATAATTTTGAATAACTTGTATTTTTTCTGGATTCGGTTTTATTCCTTCTGGGGTTATTAAATGACCAAGAAATTGAACTTCTTTACATAAAAACTCAGATTTGTCTAATTGTATTTTCATATTTGCGTTATGTAAACGATTAAAGATTTGTGAAAGGTCTTTTAAGTGTTGATCTAAAGAGGCTGAAAAAATTATTATGTCGTCCATATAAACACAGCAGATATTTTGCAATCCGCGTAAAATATCGTCCATTACGCGTTGCAGGGTCGCAGGTCCATTTTTCAAACCAAAAGCCATACGAACGTATTCGTAATGTCCTTGTTCTGTGTTAAATGCAGTTTTGGGAATGTCTTTTTCAGATAATTCAATTTGGTGGAAACCTTGTGTAAGATCAAGTGTCGTAAAATATTGACATCTACCTAAACGGTCTAATATATTGTCACGTGGTGCCATAGCACCGCGACATTTTTTTTTAATATTAGCATAAAAATTATTATAATAAAATAAATAAATAAGGAAATCTTAAATCACTAAATTCGCAGGTATTTGCATGCGCGGTACGATTTGGATCGCGTGGCTTGGACTTATAAACATAAGTGTGTCTATCGTGTGATCCAGTCGTCTGACTCTAAATACGCGGTATCTGTGATTTTCAAAAGTGAAAAAGTGACAAACAATAGTTGTTAGGTTTGAAATAATTAAAATCAATATTTATTAGTTACGGAAAATAAAAAACATTAAGTTGTTTTCCGGGATTCGGTGTGGTCGCATGAAAAGGACGCTCATGGGATAAACCACAGAATCATCTTCAAGCTTCTTCTCCAAACCGAATTTAGACTTCATTGTACTACCATGAAGCGCCTAAATACCCGTAGTCACTCACGGATTATGTAAAGTATTCCTAGAATAAGTATTGTTCAAGTGTAAGTAAGTACTCTTCAGAAAAAGGTATGACGCTCACGCCTAGTTTTCTTTTCCTCTTTCACGTTTTATTATTTTTTTTTTTTTAATTTAAACAACCTTATTAAATGTACTTCCCTAGATAATTAAGTGATCACCTCGTCAGGGTTCTACCCCCAGTTCCTAATTGTCAATCATGATCAAATGATATTGTTAATATTAAGAATGTACTTGTAAATCAGATTTTTTTTTGTACCTTATCACCGACACGTTTCTTTGAAGTGATTATGAAATATAATTGTTATCGACCAACTGCATATTCTTTTCTTTGTTACATTTCTGCACAAGTTTCTCAGAACAGTAGAAGAAGTGAAGCTGTACCCTCTCTGATCACTATGGGCCCAAAATAACACCGGTACAGCCCAAACAATCCACCGTTTTGAGAAATCTGTCCGTCTTTTTTCTTTTATTTATTCACAGGTGGGAATGGACCTACGTTACCAGAAATCCTTCCACTGCCGTGCTATAATTGGTAGCAAGGAGCGTAGTTAATTCCTGAGTCCTGTTCCTGTCCGATTCCACGTCTTCCAGTCGACCATGCCGCGCCATAAGTCCTGCCGCAGCCCAAAGTCTCCGCCGACACCCGGCCAAAGCAAATCTCCAGGTCCGCCTCCGACCACCGCTGAACTTCCAGACTCTCCGCCGGCGATGGACGATCCTCCAGTGCACTCACCGAGTAAGTCCGAGCCAATTCTTATTTCCGTTCCAAATCATACCGCTTCGCATGCAAATATGGGCGATATCCGGGACTTGTTGCGTAACGTACCTACCGCTACAGGTACAGATCTTGACATTTTGATACAATTCCTGTTAGAAATCGAGAACGTGAGTCAATTCGCTTTAGTTCCATTTCATATTTTGTTAAAGAGTTTAGGCACTAAGACTGACGGACCCCTCCGACAGTGGTGGAGACTTAATGTCTATTCTGAACTCGAATGGACACAGCTCAAAAAACTTATTCTAGACCATTTCACCACTTCTATAGATCGGGCTATGCTAATAGAACGCTATATCAGTAGGCGTCAGAACCTCTCTGAGAATTTTCCCGAATATGCTGAAGACGTCTTGAAATACGTCGAATTATTGGGTCCTAGCCTGTCTGAATCGGAGATAATTGCGCGCATTTGGCTTAACCAAAACGAATTCACATTTAATTATCTACAATTCAGAGATACCCCAACTTGTTTAGCTGAGCTTCACCAGCTTATAAAACATTTGAGAGTAGTTGAACGTCAACGTAAAACGTACACTCACCCCAATTCGACCGGACTTGTCGCTCCTAATTTTTCCCCTTGTTGCCGATACTGTAAACAACCAGGTCACTTTATAGCCCAGTGTCCGGTTCGTCCCCCACGTCCTTCTCCTTCTGAACCTAAGGCTATCCTGCCCTCTCAAGGGTGAGATAGCGTTGTCAAAATTTTTAGTAAACCGAAAGATGTAGAACAAATTAATGTCTTTCCCCGGTTAACCACATTAGTTAATAAGTCACCTCTTTCGAACCACCCCCCTCCAGCTAACTTGTCCTCTCCTGTAAATACGTCTATTCGATTGACTTCTCCCGTCCCGAATTATTCCTATAATTCTCCAAGTCAATCAAGTAGCTCTACGATCCCTCTAGTTTATCTCTACTTTCAACATATTCGAGCTTCGGCACTGCTTGATACCGGTTCTACCAAGAACTACATCAATTCCGAACTTGCTAATTATTTGTCATCGTTAAAAATAGGTACGATCACAAATTCGATTTCTTATGCCCAAGTAGCCAACAGATCTATCGCGAGATCTAATTTCACGTTAACAGTAGTCATTACTATTAGTAAATTTACCTGGAAGATTGATTTCCTAGTTCTCGACGCTCTGTCGTATCCCGTCATAATAGGTTATGATTCTTTATGCAAAATGGGTGCGAACGTTAATTGTACCGAGAATAATCTTTCTTTCAAATTCGATTCCTCTCACGTCATTCCCTTTGTACCGTTACCCGCTTCGTCCAAAACCTTCTCCCTGGATCACGTTACCAGTATAGATTCAAATGCGGCCAACTTTAGTAGTTTGCTTGCAGAATTTCCAGAAGTTCTTACCGAAGAACTAGGTCAAGCTAAAAATTACAAATATTCAATTCATTTGTCTGACGATATTCCAGTCCGAAAGGCCCCGTATCCACTTTCCCCACCTCAAGCTAAAATAATGAGGGAACATATTAGTGATCTTTTGAATAAAGGCGTTATTTCACCTAGTAAATCTCCTTACGCTTCACCGGCTTTTCTTGTCAAGAAATCAAGTGGAGGTTATAGACTTTGTATTGATTATCGCCAGTTAAACAAAAAGGTTGTCATGGATAGTTTTCCTGTTCCGTCGATTGAGCACCTTTTCCAGTGCTTAAAAAACGCCAAAGTTTTCACCACGTTGGATCTAAACAGCGCCTTTTACCAAGTTGAATTATCTGACAAATCGAAGAGTCTAACGTCGTTCGTCACTCCTGAAGGCCAGTGGAAATTTCATAAGGCTCCGTTCGGGCTATCTATTTCACCTAGTGCTCTAAACCGTCTGATGTTTGACATTTTTGCCGATTTAAGATACAAGTTTGTGATTGTATTTTTCGACGACTTATTAATATACAGTCCCGATATGGAATCTCATATGGTACACGTTCGAGAAACGTTAAGACGTCTAAAAGAAGCTAATCTTACCGTGAATCCGGATAAAATAAAATTCGCCCAAAGCGAACTCAACTTCCTGGGTCATCGTGTCTCAAGCAACGGTCTTTCCATGGATCCCGACAAAGTGGAAGCGATAAAGAATTTGCCAATTCCGAAGAATTTGAAACAGCTTCAAACGTTTATTGGAATGGTTGGTTATTACGCTAAGTTTATCCCCGAATACGCTCAGATAATGTCGCCACTCAATGATCTACGGAAGAAAAATGTCAAATATAATTTAACGGAAACGCATATTCAGTCTTTTCGCAAACTTCGTGAAGCTCTGTCAAGTTCACCAGTTCTACGTTTTCCCGATTTTCAACGCGAATTCATTCTGCAAACCGACGCCAGTCAAAATCATGTTGGTTGTGTTCTTTTACAATCCTTTGAAGATGGTCTACACCCGATCCAGTACGCAAGCCGACGTTTGACATCCGCCGAGAAGAAATACAGTACGTACGAACAAGAAGCTTTAGCATGTATTTGGGCTATGGAAAAAATGAAATCTTACCTCTCGCATCAAACTTTTATTCTTCAGACGGATAGTTCCTGTCTCAAATGGTTAATTCAGCACCCCCGCAACTTAGGTCGTGTAGGTAGGTGGTTACTTCGCATCAGTCGTTTCAGTTTCAAAGTCGAACATATTCGCGGTAAAGTAAATTGTACTGCCGATTGTTTATCCCGTTTGGTAGCTGAATCCGAAACTTCTGAGAAAAATGCAATACAATCAAATTTTCTCAATCCCATTACGGAAATTAAAAATCCGTTTACCGAACTTAATATCCTGCAAGATCAAGATCCTGAGTTAAACCGCCTTAAAAGTCAAATTAATCAAGGTTTACCTCAGAAAAATTTCGCTATTCACAAGAATTTCCTGGTTCGACTCGTAGGCCGCAACCGTCGTCGACGTATTGTTGTTCCGTCCGCCTCCAAGAAAGAAATATTGGAACAGTTTCATAATTCACAAATCGCCAGTCATCCCGGAGTCACGAAGACGTATCGTTCAATATCACGAAGATTTTGGTGGCCGCGCATGTTTGTTGAGGTTCGTCAATTTATTAAAGATTGTATGCTCTGTGCAACGCATAAATCAGATCAACATCCTGATAAAGTAGTTATGTCGTCTAATCCTCCACAATCTGTGTGGGACAAAATTTACATTGATCTCATGGGACCGCTTGTCAAATCACATTCCGGGAATAAATATGTTCTTCTAATTCTGGATAGTTACAGCAAGTGGTTAATAACTTACGCGATTCCTGATTCCAGTTCCACGTCGATAATAAAATGTCTGCATCAAGTCTTTACCACGTATGGTCCACCAACTAAAATAGTTTCCGATAACGCGACTTCGTTTACGTCAAACAAGTTTAATGAATTCTGTACTTCCTGGGGTTCACGTGTCATTCACAGTTCGCCTTATCATCCTTCGTCCAATGCTGTAGAAAGAGTAATACGAAACGTTAGAGCTGCTCTGTCAATTTTACTTCAACAAAAGTTTGACGATCATCTCAGTTGGGACTTGTTATTAAATCACATAACCTTCGCCAATAATTCTTCATATCATGAAAGTATTAAAAATTTACCTTGTAAGATATTTTTGTCAAGAGAAATCAAATTTCCACTCGATTTACAATGGAATTTGTCATCTGTGTGGGAACAAGACGCTTTGCCTTCCGAAAATCAAGTTCGCCTAGCTCTGTCAAAATCACATGATCTACAAGCGAAATATTTCAATAAAAACCGTTCGTTGCAGTCGAAGTTTCAAGTCGGCGATTTTGTTGTACAAAGGTTACATTATAACAAAATGAAACCGAATTTTCACCTCAAACTTTGTCCTCGTTACAGTAATCCCCGTGTAATTTTAGAATTTACGAGTCCTGTTAGCTGCATCCTTCAAGATCCATCCTCCAAAAAGATGTTTAAATCTCATATTGAACATCTGAAGAAAATTCCGTCTGTTAACAATTGAAAAATTCACCCGAGGTCATTGCCCTCTAGTTTAATTTCAAGTTCAATGTCAGACAGCTGACATCTGTCAAACGTCAAGTGTTGTTAGGTTAGGATATTACTAACAATAAAAGTTTAAGTTATTTTTCGTACCTGAGTTATGCTTTATTTTCCTAAATAAAGAATTCTCCCTGTGTTATTTCGTTATTCTCGTCCTTTGTTTTAGATTATAAGCTTGTCCTTGTTTACATTCCGGCGCTTTCCTAAGGCCCAATTTCGTCTAACGTCTACGCTGTCTCCTTTCAGCCAGTCAGGTTACGACCCCATAATTTCCGTATTATCGGTGGTTGTTTCATCTCGTTAGATCAATTTAGATTAGTTAAATTTAATTAGAGCTTATTTATGAAGAGCACACTTCAACTGCCATAGTATGGGATATGGTAGATTGTCAAGTGATTGTTGACTTAGTTACAACAAAGATAAATTCATTGTTGTGAATTTCTTGTTGTATGTACAGTTAGTAGTATAGCGGAGTACCTCCTAATCACTAAAGAGGGGGAGCCTGTCACGTGGTGCCATAGCACCGCGACATTTTTTTTTAATATTAGCATAAAAATTATTATAATAAAATAAATAAATAAGGAAATCTTAAATCACTAAATTCGCAGGTATTTGCATGCGCGGTACGATTTGGATCGCGTGGATTGGACTTATAAACATAAGTGTGTCTATCGTGTGATCCAGTCGTCTGACTCTAAATACGCGGTATCTGTGATTTTCAAAAGTGAAAAAGTGACAAACAATAGTTGTTAGGTTTGAAATAATTAAAATCAATATTTATTAGTTACGGAAAATAAAAAACATTAAGTTGTTTTCCGGGATTCGGTGTGGTCGCATGAAAAGGACGCTCATGGGATAAACCACAGAATCATCTTCAAGCTTCTTCTCCAAACCGAATTTAGACTTCATTGTACTACCATGAAGCGCCTAAATACCCGTAGTCACTCACGGATTATGTAAAGTATTCCTAGAATAAGTATTGTTCAAGTGTAAGTAAGTACTCTTCAGAAAAAGGTATGACGCTCACGCCTAGTTTTCTTTTCCTCTTTCACGTTTTATTATTTTTTTTTTTTTTTTAATTTAAACAACCTTATTAAATGTACTTCCCTAGATAATTAAGTGATCACCTCGTCAGGGTTCTACCCCCAGTTCCTAATTGTCAATCATGATCAAATGATATTGTTAATATTAAGAATGTACTTGTAAATCATATTTTTTTTTGTACCTTATCACCGACACGTTTCTTTGAAGTGATTATGAAATATAATTGTTATCGACCAACTGCATATTCTTTTCTTTGTTACATTTCTGCACAAGTTTCTCAGAACAGTAGAAGAAGTGTTGCTGTACCCTCTCTGATCACTATGGGCCCAAAATAACACCGGTACAGCCCAAACAATCCACCGTTTTGAGAAATCTGTCCGTCTTTTTTCTTTTATTTATTCACAGGTGGGAATGGACCTACGTTACCAGAAATCCTTCCACTGCCGTGCTATAATATCTTCAATATTAGGGAGTGGGTACTTGTCATCTATGGTTTTTTCGTTAAGTTTTCTAAAATCTATAACAAGTCTCCATTTGCGTATTTTTGAAGCATCAAGTTTTTTTGGAACTATCCAGAGTGGACTGGACCATGGGGAAAAAGATGGACGTATAATTCCTTGTTCTAACATTTTTGAAATTTGTTTCTGAACTTCGAGTTTGTGAATGTGAGGGTATCTGTATGATTTAGTATAAATGGGGATTTCGTCTGATGTTTTAATTTCATGTTTAATTTTATTTGAAAAAGATAAATCTTGTCCCTCTTGGTAAAAAACTGAGTAATACTGTTGACAAACGTCGAGAAGTTTAGTTTGTTCTTCCGAATTAAGGTGGTCTAATCTAAGAAGTGAACGTAATTGTTCTCTATTATTGCTCTTTATTGATTTGGTTTTTATTAGGTAGTTTTCTTGTGAAAAGGGATATGATTTTATAGGGTGGATCATTTTAAATTCTGCAGGTTTTTCAGAGTAGTTTGTAATTTCGAATGTGGCTATTCCATTTTGGGCAATACTAATGCATTTGGGAATTTTTAAGAATTTACAGGATTGTTCATTAACAAAAATTTCTCCTTGTTCGATATCTGTAGGGAGGTGAACTATTTTACTACTTTTAGGTGGTATTACGTCTCTAAAAATTACGTCATGATTTGTTTTTAAAAGTTTAATAGGAATTTTGATTTTATCGTTAAAAAGTAACATGTTTTTGAAATCCAGTGTAAGGTTAAATTGTTTAATAATATTTAGTCCGATAAGAACATCATATGTTTTGTGAAATTCGAATACGTGAAAATTCATATTATTTTTACTGTTAAATTCTATAAAACTGGGAATATTAATTGTACCAATAGTTTTTTCAACGCCGCCTATGCCTTTTACTTCGCGTGGGTTTAATTTAATAGGTATATTATTATAGTATTTCTTGACAATATTAGGATTTATAAAGCTTGTTGTAGAAGCAGTGTCTAGTAATATTTTAATTCTAGGTTCATTTATATCTATATAGGGTAATTGATTAATTTTTTCAGTGAAAGTAAGTATTTCGGTTATGGAATCTCTATTGAGTCTCCCGGAACTTCGTCTAAAAAATCTTCCTGTTCATCTAATACATAATTATTTTCATCTGTTTCGGGGTTATTTTCAAAATTAGATTGATTAGTGTTATCGTCTGATTCTATGTTGTATGTTTCTTGCATATTTGTATGCATTGGAGATCTATATTGTCTAAAATTTTGAGTATTGTGACTCACGCCTGACATTGGTGTTGGTGTGTATAACGGTTGTCTTGGTTGTTGAGGTGCAAACCTATTTTGTTGTTGTTGCGTATTTTGTTGTTGTGGTTTAGCTTGTATGTTAGGGGTATGTTTGTATGTATTGTTTGTATTATTATTGAATTTTTGTGGGAATGATTGTTGTGGGAATGATTGTTGTGGTCTCATATTGTTTTGTTGTATGTTTTGTTTCTGGAAAGGTTTATTTTGAAAGTTTTGTTTTTGTTGTGGGTTAGAAGATTGCATTTTTGAAAAATTAGGAGGGTAATGTCCTATATTTGAACTTTGTTGCGTCATAATAGCTCTAACTTCAGATAGTGAATTAGGTTTTTGATTTCTTAAATAATTTGCCATTGGTTCTTTTGTATATTTCAAAATGGTTGCAATAGTTAATTCTGTATAGTCAAGTTTTTGAATATCACGAATGTTTTCATTTACTTGGTTTAAATCTATATTTTGATGCAAAATTTCTAAAAGTGATTCTAATTCATTGAGATAATCGAGATAAGCTTGATTGGATTTTTGTTTAGTATTTAAAATTTGGAAAAGTAATTCGGTTTTGTCTCTTTTGTCACCAAAGTTTTCAACTAAAATTTCTTGTAGTTGTTCGACACTAGAAATTGTATTTAAACGTACACAAGTTGCTGCACGTCCAGTTAATTTTGATATTAAACCGTGAAAAACTAACTTATTTTGAAAGGTATTTTCATCTTGGGTAGTATACTGTCTTGTAATTTCTCGAGCAAGATCTAAAAATCTGTGTAATTCAATAACTGATTCGCCGCCAAATTCAGGTAAACAACGAAGTGCAAGATTAAAGTACTCTAAAGGATTTGAATTAGCCATATTTGTTGATTGTGTGGAATTGGATTGGGTTGATGTATTTGTTTCTAAAGGTATATTTGTTGATTGTGTGAAACTAGCTTGTGTTGATGTGCTTGTTTGTAAGGATATATTTGTTGATTGTGTGGAACTAGCTTGTGTTGTGCTTGTTTCTAAAGGTTGTTGCTGTCTATAAGTATAAGATGTAGGTACTAACGGTCTGTGTAAAATCGGTGTTGTACTAAGTGGAAAATGATTTCTGACTACTTCTGAGGCTCTATTTGATGGATTAGGTGAATTTACAAGTTCGTCAAGAGCGTCATAAATTGTTTGATTTTGATCACTTTGTGAACCTTCTGAGTCGGACATCGAATTTTTTAAAATCTGATATTATACTAAGCTAAATGATCTTAAAACTACTTACATTAGATGAAACACAAAATTCATGATGAGTTGAGTTGATTATGAATAGATGATCGCTGTTGATTGAGGTAGTTGATCGCTGTTGATTCTTGTAGTTGATCGTTGTTGATTCTGGTAGTTGATAGAAGATATCCGGATGTTTGGATCTTGATTCTATTCGAGTCTTACCCGCTCGATCTTCTTCGGTAATTCTGATTTTTATAGTTGATTTCACTCGTTTTTTGATAGTTTTATGAAGAAAGCTTCATATATTTATTTTTATTTTTGTTTGTTTTAAATATTGTTAAGTTATAAAATTATTATTATAAACTTTTTATTTTAGTTCGTGGTTTCGTGGTTGGAACCGTATTTTCTAGAAGGATTGTAATTCACACCCTCTTTTTAAAAACGACTGCGCCAATTAAATAGACGGGTGTCTATTTGTTTAAAAAAAATATTTATTTAATTTTTAATATTTGAATATTTATTATATTATTTTATATAATGGTTACATAAGTATTATAACTTTATTTATAATGTGTTTTAGACAATTTTAGATTTGTAAGTTTGTTTGACAATTTAATTATGAATATGGATCATATGCATTGACCCATATACAAAGTACCAGATGTACGGATAATTAAATGTGTTTATTTATGTGCTGAAAACCCTTTTTATTAACTTAGAACTACATAAGATACATAAATGAAAGAGAGGGGTTATCAAGCGTCTTAGCTGTATACGTATATACTTAAGTTACTGTATTTTTATGTGTGGGCGTTATGTATTTTACATTACACGCGCGCGGCGCGCACGTTATTTATATTCCCCCACCACTCGACTGAGAGGGCGCGCTCGGCCGTTTTTCACGAACTTTACGAGTGTTTTTAGCATGCTTCCAGGCATCTGATCGAAAAACTGAAATCTACGTTTTGTAGTGCACGATGTCAACTTTTCAAAACTTTTTTTGAAATTATTATCGGTAACGCATACAGGCCTGCCGGAAAAAAGCGCACTGCAAACTTTCAATCACGATTTCGCGGAAACTAATAATCCGACAGCACCCACCTTTGGCACATATAAAGAACATTATAATCCCTACTTTCTCTCAAAATTTTAGCGCTCCAGCTCAAAAAATGACGGAGCTATGAATTTTCAAAAAAACGCCTAATTTTCTGGTTTTTCCTAAATTTTTCAGGACCTAATTATCCGATTAAGACATTCGACCTCTCATTCTGTAGATATTTCAATTGGGGCATTCCGATTAGTTTCAAAGTTACAAGCAAAAAAAGACAAAAATCGCGTTTTTTTTGCAATAAACTGTTGATAACTAACTAATGGACCGGACACTCGAGTGAAAAACATATACCTATTCATCTGCTTATTATCTTTTATATCATCGCACAATCGGTTTGCTACTAGTCTTTATGTCATGCAAAAATGCTCTACAGCTTGGCCTATTCGTATAACAGAATTTGCCCAAGCAGTTTTTTACCGCAAACTTCTTTGGGTTGTCTTTGTCTGTTGCCATGTGTGATATGGAAATTAGAAGATTATGTTTGTCCTGTCTTAAGATAAAAATGGATGCTATTTCTAATGTGGTTTTTTAATTTTTTGACATTCATGTTTTAGGAAATGCAACGCCTTATGGGTTTTAATAACTACTGTATATCCTCATTTTTTTGAAATATTACAAATTATTACTCTATTATGTTAACTTTATATATTTTATGTAATTATCTTTTATGTTTAAATTCTTTGATAAAATAAAAATTATTCTATTCTGTGAATTACTAGACAATAAACTTCTATTTAATATAAATTAATACTACCGACTTCTACTAAAAGGCATAACAACTGGCGACGAGGTTAAGTGAAATATATATAGTCAAGAAGCCGGAAACTCTTCAAACTGGAACCACATTTCTACAAGTAGCCAGCCGACCGCCAGAATTCGATTCGGAAAGTTATAAATCCGGTATGTGGAAAATAAAATTCGAAATCTTTCTTCTGTTGAGCAATATTCAAAACGCTGACATAAAACGAGCAGTACTAATCGAATCTCTCACATTGTGGCTCTTCCATACCATAGTGTCACTAAACTGCCTAAAGATTTCTCTTATGAACAATTGATCAAGAAAATAAAACAAAATATCAAAGAGGTACGTTCAAAAGTACCGAACGCTGTCATTATTTCGTACAAACAAGTCCCGGGGCAATCATTAACTGTTTTCGTCAACACGCCCAAAGACAGAGCTGTTCATTGCGAATTTCCAGAAAATTTTTATGAAGATGCTTTAATTACAGCATTCGTAACTGGACTAGCGGATGAGTCAATTCGCAAACAATTACTTCAAAAAGATTTGAAGAAGTTCGACGCTACAATTATTGAGCTTGCACGCAGAGTGGAGAGCATAATTCATTGAGATGAAGCACAAGTCACTGCAAATACAGTACAAGAATTACGAAACCGCAATTTAATTCTCATTCAAATAACGCACATATTCTTCAAAAATTATGTCATGGTTGTGGAGAAGCACATTTCAGAAACAAATGCCGAATCAAAGACGTTAGCTGCTACAACTGTGGTATAAAAGGACACATTTCTAAAGTTTGCAAATCGTCTGCGAACAAACCAAGCAAACCGTCCGACAAAAAACCATATGAAAATGAAAGAAGAAGTATCTCAGGAAATTGAACCAAATTTCAGAAAATTCAGAACTTGATTCCTGCGATTATCATTTTGTATTTTATGTCAATAAGATTGCTTCAAATTCACCTATTATAGTACGTGTTGAAATAAATCAGCACCGCATAAACAAGGAGCAAGTATAGTTAACAAAGATAACAAATAAGAAATTCGCAGGATATCTAATATAAAGTTAACAAACTATAACTATATTGTTAATCTAGTTAAATTGGGGATCCTTATACGAAAACTCCAATAATGTAACCCAAGGTGTAAAAAATATATACAAAATTTGCCCGCCCAACAGAAACCTTTAAACGGTAACTCCAATCATCATGAAATTTGGACACAACATTCATCTCGGTAAACTAAGATAAACGTGCATACTCACGTCCTCCCCCCATTCATTTTTTTGCACCCGGCTGAAACCGGGACGGACCGCTAGTATTAGACATACATATATGTATGTACTATATTTAGGGTTGCCATCTGAAAAGTCAATAAACTAGGACAAGAAGCTCAAAAAAACCGGATTTTTCAGTTCAAAGCCCGGATATAATTGTTAAGAAAAATTCTTATTTTACTGATGAAATTAAATATTACCTTAATAATACAGAAATAGTATAGATGTATTTTTTTACCATTTTTGGTGCAACTTAACCTACAAATCTAAAGTAATCTATGGAATTTTACAAGCTTTCATTTAATTATATTTCTATTCTCTTTGGTAATTAAATTAGAGACGTAAAAAAATTAGAAAAACTAAAAAATAACTACTGTCTTTATTCCAATAAGCAAAAATAAATCTTTTCGAATTAAAGGAACATAATTCTACTGTTTATACTTTTCTTTTAATTTATTTAAAATACAAAATAAAGATACATTTGTGATTACACTTTAATTATAGATAGAATATTATTATATTTTATTGCTTATAAACACAATGGGCGTGTTTGGCCGAAGTAAGTACTTACTAAACTTAGTGAGCCAGTTAGCATAAAAAAATTAAAATCTTACAACCTGACTATAGCGCTTTTCGGCCAGGACAGACTTATTGGCTTAACATAACACAAAACACCGTTTGTCTGTTTTGTTTACATCAACAATAAGCAAAATGGCGTCTTATATTAAGCCATGCTTACTGTGTTAGCACTTATTTTGTGTTCCGGCTGAAAATTTTGTAAGTATAGTGAGTGACTTACTAGATTTAGTAAGTACTTACTTCGGCCAAACACGCCCATTGTCACATCATGTACGAACATACTCTGCCTTTGCTGTTCAGGCACAAACTAACGTTTCCTTGTCGTGGAGGGGGGCAAGTACCAACATTGAAAGACACAACAATACATACTAACATTTAAAATATACAGCATCTACTATCATCTCCTGATAAAAAATATTTATCTAATCAAATTAAAATCCGGACTGTAAACAAAACCCCGCCCGGACGCTCCCCGGGCGCCCTTAAAAAGAGGACAAATCCAGGGAAATCCGTACGGATGGCAACCCTAACTTACTATATTTCATTGCCACCGGACACGTGTGGATAGTTTCAAAACTTTAGCTTAATTAGAACTTGTTGATTTTTTTGCAATATTCGACCTAAACGTACAAATTAGCAGATGAAGTTAAAGAAAAGCAAGGCCGTAAAGCTAAAAAACAGAATTGTATCGCATCACTGAAATTAATCATTCGGTCCTGAAAACAAAAACGCTATTTTTATTTAGTACAGGCGATATTTACTAGTTAAATACGGTTCAGTGAGTGGAAAATTCCTTCACTAATGTGATAGATTCGAGGCAACGTGTACCTTGCTTCAGGTGACGTTTCGAAATACATATTAACTCAACTAACTGGACTATGTTTGCGGAGTACTGTGTGTCCAACCAAAGAACGTCTATACAGAATTAGTGAAGTGAAACAGCTAGAATTCTACGAAACCATAGGCGGAGGTGTTCTCGCGTAGTCGGTGATGCGATTATCGACAATAGTTAAAGCAATGGTGCGTATTTCAATCGGTGGAAAGCAACCGGATGACTCTTGGTATTTGAGTTCCTGAAGCAATTTGGAAACTTTTTTGTTCAGTACCTCATAACCCCAAAATGGAAGGAATCGGAGAAAAGGGGGGGGGGGTCAAAACGTAAAAAAAAATTGTTTAGAAACCAAATGGAAAGGCGGTAGCATTAAAGTACGTGTACTCACTATTGTTTAAAAAAATTGTCATCCGAAACTTTTTATAACATTTAACCCCATTTTTCAACCCCTAAAGAGGTTGTGTACGTTATCTGTATGCCATCAGAAACGAGTCTAACCTCAATATTCTGATTAATATCGCACAAAAGTAAGGGGTTGAAAAATGGGGTTAAATGTTATAAAAACGGATGACATTGATACATATTATAGTTGGACCCTCTGAGAACATGTATAAGAAACGTCATCCGTTTTTAACAATTTTAGCAATTTTTTTATGATGTTTGAAAAAAGCTAGTGAAAAATCGAGAATTTTAGCCACTCAAACCTTTAATTCCTCAAAATCCGTCCAGCAGAAACGGATGACAATTTTTTTACAGCATCTCTGAACAAAAACAAGAATTTTCCTCAAAATCGCAACCGGTTGCGACACATTTTTTTTCCGATTTTCAAAAAATCGGTTCGCGCAAACCGTCCGCACGTTTCGGATGACAATTTTTTTAAACAATAGTGAGTACACGTACTTTAATGCTACCGCCTTTCCATTTGGTTTCTAAACAATTTTTTTTTACGTTTTGACCCCCCCCCCCCTTTCTCCGATTCCTTCCATTTTGGGGTTATGAGGTACTGAACAAAAAAGTTTCCAAATTGCTTCAGGAACTCAAATACCAAGAGTCATCCGGTTGCTTTCCACCGATTGAAATACGCACCATTGCTTTAACTACAAGGGAAAACTCTTTTTGTAAATATTATCCCATCAAAAACATAGAAGTGAAAAAGGGAGCCAAATTCAATATGTCATATTTATTGTACAAAAAGAATTGAGATCTAAAAAAGTGCCAAGTTATCACTTGGCAAGTTTTCACACATATAAGCATGAAGTTTAGGCATAAATCATAATATAAAGCACGATAACTTGCCAAGTGAAAACTTGGTACCTTTTTAGATCTCAATTCTTTTTGTATAATATGTAATACTGAGCTTGGCTCCCTTTTTTGCATTTATATTTTTGATGGAATATCATTACTTTTTGTAAAGAAATTATTATTTATCATGACTTTGGATTGGAATAATTCGGTGTAATATATATCATCCACCATTTATTCTACTGTACGACTCATTGTACGGTAGATTTATTAAAATATTTATTTAATTAAAACAAATACGTAAGAAGTTATTTTTTATCAAAATGTATGAATTTCAGAAAGAAAAAAAAATATGATATGCTTACTACCTAGAAAGAAACAAATTAGGTTTTACTTAGAAAAAAATAATATAATAAACTTAACTCTTACTTACTAATTACTACTTTCATAAACTTTTGCGAATATTTTTTTACTTAGCAGTGTACATTTACTGATTATAACCTAACCTAAAATCAAGTAGCACAGAATTTACAAAAAAAAAATATATGTTAATATTTAGCTGGAAAACTGTTTTGTATTCCAGGGAATATGACAATTGAATACGTTACAAGTAGGAATTATTGTAATAATTGTATATTTTATAACAATTGAATACGTAAAAAATGCCATTACAGGTACGATTTTTTATATGAATTGTATATATTATAACAATTGAATACTTGCCCGCCTCGCACACCATGCACCGTGCGAGGCGCCAAATTCAAAAGGCGCTAGGTGTTAATATAAATCGATTGCTTGGAAAATATATCAAATCTTAGAAAGTCGCTGTTTTCTGATTTTTTCCTTTGTATATGTTACCGGACAAACCTGATTTCAGGACAAACTAGTTTTGCCTAGGCCAAACTAGTTTCACCTATGTCCTATATACGATAGGATAAACTAGTATAGCCTAGGCCAAACTAGTTTGGCCTAAGCTCGATAGAACAAACCGGTTTAGGCTAGGCTGAACTAGTTTGTCCTAGGATAAACTAGTATGGCTTACTCCGGAATAATGTTGCCGAATCGAATAGGTATAGAAAGACAAATATAGGAAGAGTTTTTGCAACAAAAGAAAGCTTTAAGATTGATCTCGGATGCTGGTTTTAGACAAGAATGCAGGCCATTATTTAAGAAATTAAATATTTTGTCATTACCATGTTAATACATAGTACCTGGGTGACTTTGCTCGGAAAGTTAAATAAAATACTGATATTCAAATACGTATTTATTTTAAGTCTCACTTGGATAGTAATTAAAGATTAATTACTGTCATAATATTTTGAAAACAATTGTTTCATAGTTTGTATAAAATTCTAAAACCTACTTACAATATTTAAGTATTTTCATACGTCAAAAAATTGTTTTTTATAATGATAAAATTTGTAAGAAAACGATTTTTTCGAGAGATTAGACCTAGCTAAAACGATTTGTTGCCCCCCAAAATCCCTTTTCAGTAAATTTCATCCAAATCATTAGGGCCGTTTTCGAGAAAATATTTAGGGACATAGGTAGGTACATAGGTAGATACAAGATTTGCCTCATGCCAAACATAGGTGGGCCAAGGGCGTCAAAGCGTAGAATAATGGCGAGTGTTGTTTACTCGCAGATCCTATATGGCTCACCTGCTTGGTATAAGGTGACGAGCAGCAAAAAGTTGAAAACAAAGCTAGCTAGCCTACAGAGAACGTTGTCCTTAAGAGTATGCAGTTCATACAGGACAGTTTCAACTGAAGGAGTAGGAGTCATCGCGGGTATTCCCCCAATATCACTACAAATTATCGAGAGAAGAGAGAGGTATATGGGTATGGGAAAAGAGATAGCTAGAGCTAACCTCATGACTAGCTGGCAGGAAGAATGGAGAAACGGGGTACACGGACGTTGGACCCACCGGCTGGTACCCGATATATCTATATGGCTTAACAGACCGTTTGGAGAAGTAGATTACTATTTGACCCAAGCGCTATCGAGACACGGTTGTTTTCGGAAGTACCTCTACGAACGTCGACGATCAGTTACCAGCGACTGCTCCTACTGTCAGCAGGAAGATGATGCTGAACATACGCTTTTCAACTGCAGTAGGTGGGACGGGGTGAGAATAGCATACATGCGAGAAACTGGAAAACAGCTCAGTATAGCACATATGATGGAGGACCTAATTAAAGGAGAAGATTCTTGAAATGTTGCCTACAAGGCAATTAGAGCAATCATCGATACTAAGGAAAAGGAAAGTAGAATATAGAGTGGAATTAGACAGCCCTCGCACCGAAGTAATGCGGAAGCGGTTCCAGTGCGAGATGGCGAGTGGAGGAGGAGTTTTGGCTGGTAGGCCCTCCTACGAGGGAATCCAGCACGCTAGTCAGTTAGGGCGACTATGAAGGTTTCCCCTCCTCAATAAAAAAAAGGTAGATACAAGATTAGCTCGTTTAATAATATAGGGATATCAACGCCCAAGGCAGGGGGGGGGTGTTTTGGGGGTTCAAACCTTCCCCGAAATGCCTTAGCCAACGCACCATTTTATACACGCTCACTAAAATATGTTCGACTCTTTTTTCGGATCTGTGATACGATAATTGGATTCCACGTTTTTCGGAACGAGTAAAATCGAAATGTAATGTATTGTTAATAAATTAAATGAATCATTAAACTATTTCGTCGATATCTACGTCGGCTGCCTTTTAATTAAATTTGTATTTATGTAAACTTATAATGTATGTATGCTTATTTTCAAATAAAGTTATTACTTATTTTAAATAATTATGAATAACGGGAATGCGGACACATAGGTAGGTATAATTCTTTTCTTTTTATTGCTTACGTTTCATCAAAAATATTGACTTTGTCAAAGCTCTGTAAAAATGGATATTACAAAATTATTAAGTACAAAACAAATTTAAATAAAAATTATATTAAATATACATTACCAGAAAAAAAAACAATTTTTAAATTAGAAAATAAAGTTTAACATAAAAATTATAATTTATTTTCCACTTTAGAAAAATTTCTTAAATTATTTTTTATTACTTATTGTCTCTGGTCCAGAGCTCGACTCCCCCCGAAGTGAATTTCTGGCTACGGCCTTCACATATTATATAGGTGTTTAATGATTGTTAAAAATAATATGAACAATTTTAATGATCATACTGTGATTCATAGTCATGATACAAGAAAAAAGTTAAATCTCTGCCTACCATTACACAAATATGCGTACCTACATACGGACCAAATTTTTATGGTAAAAAATGTTTAAATAAATTGCCACTCGAAACAAGAATTTAATCAAGAAATGTTAAAAGAAATGTAAAGAAATTTTTATTAGAAAATTATTTCTACATCATAAAAGAATTCTTTGACTGTCAACATGTACATTAATTTTATTATTGTACGAATGACAATGAACTTTATTATTATTATTTTAAAAATCATGATTATTTTTCACTAGGTATATATTATTTATTTTACCTTGAAATTAGTTCAAACTAGCTAAGCTATACCAGTGTATCCTGGAGTGTACGTATTCATACTAGGACAAACTAGTTCAGCCTAGCTTAAACTAGTTTGTCCTATCGAGCTTAAGCCAGACTAGTTTGGCCTAGTCAAAACTAGTTTGTCTTGAAATCGGGTTTGGCCGGTAACATATACAGACAATTATCTAGATGGACGCCAAATTTCAGCTTTCTAGGTCATCTGGAAGTGGGTTAGGTTTTTGATCTATATGTCAGTCAGTCAGTCATATTTTTAGACGTTATAATATTTCAATAACTGTTTGAGCTGTATTTATGACATTTGGGGTTCTAGTTAAGCTAAAGGGTCTTAATAAATATACCAAATTTTAAGTGTTTATGTTAAATATATTTTGAGTTATTAAGGGGTCAAAAGTGGCTCCAAATGGTTCGTGTAATATAATACACGGCTGCTGCTACTTTTTTCTTTGTTGAACTTGACTTGACATGCTGCCGCGTGTCTAGATTAATCAACGTTAACATTTGCGATTCATTTTCATATAAAAGTACACAAAACTCGTCAACTACAAGCTCGGTCAATTATTTATATTATACGTCCACGTCGTAACGCCACCGACACTTCGCTAAAAGCTGTACCAATGAATCAACATCCTACATTGACACAATTGGATATCGCATAAAAAACTCCTCAAGTTAGCATTCAAATATAGCAGGGTTACTGTAATTCAGAGTTATTGGTTTTCCGGAAAATTTTTCAAGTCACTAATTATAAAAAGGTTCTGTAAAATGAAACTCTCGTTCACTAGAGGCTAAAAATAAAGAAAACTGGAGTATTTTCATCAGCTCTGGATGCGATGCCCTTTTGAGATTTCCCCTTCCAACACAAAACAATAATTATTCCTGAAAGAGAGCAGAATGAATTGTTTGTATCCCAATCTAGTGCGGTTTCCATGATGGGAATTCCCTTTATAACTGCAGCAGCCAATACAGTGGTGTCATCTTCTGGCCTCTGCAACTATCTCATTACTTTGTTTATGAAATAACAAGAGAAATGAGCTATTCATTTTCTGAGTGCTCTTTTATTATGTAATAGGATGAATTGATTTGCTATGAGCTTCAAATAAAACGATATGACAAATTTAAATCATGTGGATTATACAAAGTTAGAATAATATAACTCTTCAATAAATAAAATTATCGACCAATTTTTCAAAGATTAGAATAATATAACCTGTAGTTTTTGTTTAAATGGTACAGAAATTTACTAATAAAGAAAGATATGAAAAATTCAAATATGTCCAATAAAAAAATTACTAAAAAATTGCCTTCTTCACATTGAACATTTTCCGGAAAAATGTAGTGGAAATTTTTTTTCCCTACGTCACTACGGTAATGTCACAATGTGACAGGAGCGTTTTGTGTAACTAAGCACACATCGTTTGTTTGTTTTCATGCCGCTTTCCCTAAGTAAGGGACCTATGCATATTCTTTTGGTGGACTTTTTTGGTGGGTCGGATAATACATTGGATACCGGAGCTACAGCGGTTGGAATTTAAATACGGTAAAGGTACAGTGCTCGTCACTGCAGAAGACCCTCGTCACACTTTCTAATTCCCAACAAACATATTCTTTGTAAGCTGCTATATAATATTGTTATTAGTTTAGTTGTTCCACACTTATGGCCGTACTCACAAAACCAAAGTTAACAAATTTTAATACAGTGCTTTTCCATTAACGGCCCTGTCTCAACAGGCAGCGCAAATAATTGCGCTAACGTAGAATCTCTACACTATCAACAAAGCTAGGCACCTGAAGGGACACCAGACAAGACAGTTTTAATAAAAATAATTTTTTAGAAAATTATATACCTTCGACAGGAAAGTATTTTTGACATGCGATCTTTGCGCCATCTCATGTTTGGTTTTTTAAAATCTGGTTCAGTCAAAACTTACAAACTATGGAAACCAGCTTTATTCTTAACCATCAAAAAATATTTACGCACAATGTCAGTAAAAAAATACATTTTTTATTTCAAGATTTTTTAAATATTATTTTTGTTAACAAAATAACAATTAGGATATTTTTCATGTATTTAATAATGATTACAGACGTAAAATAAAATTTAATTACCCTTGACGACGTACTGCTGCAGTCCATTTTTTTCCCTCAATTCATTAGAAAATCCAGGAAAGCGGTGGAATTGTAGTTCTGGATTTTAGGTTGGTGTATCTTTACAATCAACAACACAGCACTTCCGAATTGATTGCTTTTTTCCCATTTTATTCGACAATTAATCGTTATTAAAATGCATGTATAACATTGACACATACGTTTTGACTGAACTACTATTTGAAAAAAAAACACGAGAGGGCGCAAAGATCGCTTGTCAAAAGATACTTTCCTAGCGTATGTATTAGAAATAGTCCAAGAGACGGCTGCAGAAATTGTGTCGTCATAAGGTGGACGAACGAAAAAATTAGAGATGATAGTTAAGACCATAATTAAGAAAGATCGCTAAGGTTGCCTGCGAAAATCCTGCCGAAACAATGTTTTTTTAATTTGTTTATCAGTTAATAGACCAGTGAAGTTAGCTTTTGACAAGGACAAAATTAATAACAGACAACGAATGATGAGGAAGGGAAGAAACTGCCGTCAGAAATACAAAAACCAAAATTTCAAATGCGTAAAAGGCCGGAGGGCTGTGGGGGGCGCGTTTTAGGGGTCAAACGCGGTTTTTCGTCATTTCCGGCGAAAGTTGACCTCCAATCGAAAAATGTTGTATGGCAATGTTGTAGGTATTAAAAGGATCTACAACTTTTATGAATATAACTTTTTCACATAACCTTAAAGATTCAAAGAAATATTGAAAAAACCGGTTTTTCGTTTTTAATTTTTTTCTCCTGCACAATGATTTTTTTTCATGAAATTTTCAGGAGACTTACCTTTCTATGTCCTAAATAAGCTGTAATTTTTTATTTAAAAACAAAAAACACGATTTTTTCAATATTTCTTTTCCCTCTCTAAATGATTAAATTTTGGTATTAGACATTTTTTCCTAGAGTGTTTAGTACTCAGGTTAATAAACTCACCCGGTATATATGTTACAGCTGAAGTAATCAGCTAGACATTATATATAATCGCTAAATATTATGTATAATGTCTAAATTGTCTAGTCAAAGTAATAAATTATTCATTT
This sequence comes from Xanthostigma xanthostigma, assembly GCA_963575645.1. Classification (NCBI taxonomy): domain Eukaryota; kingdom Metazoa; phylum Arthropoda; class Insecta; order Raphidioptera; family Raphidiidae; genus Xanthostigma; species Xanthostigma xanthostigma. The sequence goes on from OY754464.1 coordinate 48,452,618, forward strand.
TGTCCGGATATTATTCATAATATTGAAATGCTAATTACAAAGTATAAGGTTAAATAATATTATTATTCATTTTTTATAGCACAGTGTTGGCTATTATTCTTGTATGAAACACACAGTCATTGTTACAGTAACAATGCTATATTATAAGAAAAAAATTGAAAAGAAGTTTGACCTTGCAGGCCATCCCTGAAACTTCCCGCTATTTTCGAGTTGAACGCTCAAAAATACATAAAATATAGCTAGAAGTTAATTTTTTAGCTCTTCGAGCTCAAAAAAAAAGCACTTTCTTACGAATTTTTCGTTCACGATATCTCTTGAACAAATGAACCGATTTTGATGTGGTTTGCGGCGATCACGATCGACGCAGTTTTTTTAACCTAAGAAAGTAATTTATTATAAAAAAATGGAGAAAAGAATTTTACGAGTAATTAAAAAAAACACTTTTTAACGAATTTTTCGTTCACGATATCTCGTGAACAAATGAACCGATTTTGATGCAGTTTGCGGAAATCGACGCAGTTTTTTGAGAAGAAGAAGATATCTTTCGGAAAATTTAGAAGGAAAACGCCCCAAAATCAAGAAAAGTCCTAGAGGAAATAGGTGTCAGACTAGACCTAATGAAGCCATATACAAAGTTTGGGGAGAGTATGTGTCAATAAAATTTTTGCCGATGGGCACTCTGACTATCATATTGGTATATCAAACATCCTCCAGGGTTTCAATCCGCTTATCAGTTTGACCTGTATTGTGTTCACAGACTAACAGACAAACGGCCAAACAGACTAGTAGACTAACCGACGCACAAATTTTATCCAAAAATATGGTTTTTGAATTCGGGGACCCCAAAATTGAAAAAATATTGTAAAATTTTGAAAAGTGAATTTTGATCTAAATTTACATGAATCATTCACTCGTGGTGTTGGAATGGTATAGGTTTAAAATAAAAAATTAAAAATGTGTTACGAGATAGTTTCACGTTCAGATTAACTTGTACAAACGAAATATCTGAACGTGAGACTATCACGTAACACATTTTTTCCACTTGTCCAAATGCAATCGAATGATTTGAAACTAAAAGTTTCACTTCTGTAATGCGTTCTCGTAACACATTTTTATTTATTTTTTTGCAGGTTTACTGCAAATAATAAATAAGAAAACACAAGCAGACAACAAAATTTTCGCAATGCTTACCTACACAGAATCATTGTTTATATAGGGTTACTAGTAGTACAATTTCGTGACAAATTCCGTTACATAGGGAAATCAATTTCGTTACATAGGGAAACGAGTTTACCCCCGTTTTTAAACAAGTATTCACTTCAAAAACAGTACAATTTACTGCGTGTCAAGCTGGGCGATAGCCCTGCTTGATTGTAAATACTGAATAATACTGTGGAGCCGAGGCATGACTAATTTAGTCATTAGGCGCGATTAGCGTAAGCTAAAGCGCCTTATATGTACTCGCTTTGTCTGTGAATCTGTGAGTCACGCTTTTTGTATCCAGCGTACAGCCCAAACGCCTTAACCGATTTTAAAAAACTTTTTTTTGTTCGATTCGTCTCCGGGTAACTTAAATCCTAACGTCGCCCGATTTTTGAATTTTGACCCCAGAGGGGAGCAATAAAGAAAAAACGAAGTTTTTTGCTTATAACTCACTCAATTTAAATCAGATCGGTTCGAAACCTGTCTTAAACGAAAGAGGAGAAAATTTTACATAAATTTCGTACAACAGAATTTGCCAAAACAGGTTTTTTATACAAATTTATTTAGAAATAAATTCAATTTGATATAATCGATGGCAAACATCTTTCGGTTATCTCTCTCTGTTGCACGGTTTAATATGGTAATATAAAGATTACGTTTGTTCTGTCTTAAAATAAAACGATTGCATTTGTTCAAAAACGGATGGCATTTCAAATATTTGTGAAATGCAACGCCTTCTGAGTTAACAATTTGAATAATTATTAAAACATAATACTTTGACAGATGCAAACGTCATTTTTGACATTTCTTACAATTCCGACACCACGGATGAGCGGATTGAAACCAAATTTTGGGAGGATGTTTGATATGCAAATATGAAGTGGCCTATTGTTTTTTGGGAACATCGGCGCATGCGTAAAAGAGTATATCTTTTATAATGTTGTTTTATATAATAATAATAATATAGTTTTTAAAAAGACTTATTATTTTATCTATTTTTACATGAAAGTTTTGTAAATTTTTTGGAGAAAATCGGCGCATGCGCAAAAGAGATATGGGCTATGACGTTGTTTCTTATATAATAATGCTTTACATTTCATAACGGTTGATTATTCTATCTGTTTTACAAGAAAGTTTTGTAATTTATTTTTGGGGAAAATCGGCGCATGCGCAAGAGATATTATGTGCTATAACGTTTTTTATATAACAATGGTATACTTTTCATAGCGGCTTATTATTCTATCTGTTTTACAAGAAATTTTTGTATTTTATTTCGGGAAAAATCGGCGCATGCGCATCAGAGATATATGTTATTACAAGAAAAATAAAATAATAATAAAAAGAAAGTTTTTATTGAAATGTACCAAAATGGAAATATAATTATTTTAATAATTTAGGGTAATAATTATAAAAAAGTTGGTTGTGACTTATTAGTAAATTATTAAAATGATTTTTTCCTTTCTGTGTTTCAATATTTTCAACTGTAATTTTTTTCGTAGATTATTTTAATTAAATTATATTATTAAGCTCAAAGTGTCGTTAAAAATATACAACAATTTTCAAACATAACGCCGGGGTATATTTTATAGAATTTCGCGCCTTGTAATTCTTGAATTACTTGTGTCTTCAGACAATATTTTTTTTAACTGACTTCAAAAAAGGCGATTTTTTAATATAATATTATCTCACCTTCCCACATAAATTGTTCTTAAATCGGTTTAGCAGTTTTATAAAAGAAGGCAATCAATGACGTGCAAACTACATATTGGAAAATCACCAAAAGTAGAAAATAAAAACACTTTTAAAAATGAACCTCTTTAAAAAGTCACTAAAAGCGTAAAATAACAATGTTTTGAGGTCGGCGTCAATTTAAAGGAAGTACGTAGTCATATAAAACGTTATAGTAAATTAATTAGCGCCGATCTCAAAACTGTTAATTTATGTTTTTTAGTGACCTTTTTTGAAGGAGGTTCAATTTTTTTAAAAAGTTTTTTCCTTGAAACATTTATATTTTCATAAAAAGCGAGACTGGATCATATAGTCGTATAACTAATAATATTTGAATTTTTCTAATCTCTGTCATTATATTTCCATTAGACTAGGCTATAAGAAAAATATCCTCGTATCATTGATCTCGAATGCATTAAATATGAGAAGAGATTATAACATAAAAGACTATCATATAAAATCAATTACAGTGATGAATGACAGAACCTTCGACAAAGGCTTAAAAAGACTGGAGAGATGTAGCTTTATATGCATAGAAAAATCAATAACGAAAATTTTCAGCAGCAACAGAACTATCAATAGATTAATGATATATAATTACAGTGGTCGTAAATTTTACTTTACTGATTGCTTTAATTAATGAATATATAATTTAAATTCATGTAGTTTTGGAATGTTTTGGTAGTACGTTATTCTATCATACTTGACCTTAATTCTCAAAAACTATTCCCTATTTGTATTGTATAGACTCTACCCTTTTAAAAAAAGGATTAGACGACCCAATTTATAAGAAAAGTGGAACTCTTAAAATAATTAACTGATATAAATAGTATTACGATTAACTTTTAATGTATTGACGGAACAGAGATCTCTTTAAAGTGGTTTATGCTTTGTAATATATTGCAAATAATATAACTGTTTTTTGTTGAATTATCTAGACCCAAAAATCAAAACCGTTTATGTCGAATTCGTAGAAAAATCGTACATAACCTATAATTATTATGTTAAAACCAGTTTGTACGTATGTAAATTTATTACCCAACCCTTATGACACGGATTGACACATTAGGGATAAGACAAAACTGTTCGCTACTTCTTCATGTCTAAAGAGGACAGCGGATTTAAATGAAATAATATACGCAGAGTCTATAATATGACTAGTAGTCGGGTAGAATTAGCTGATTCGTGTCCTAAAAAACGTGCAATTGCGAACGTCGATTTTAAATTTTTTTTTGTTAGATAATACGAATATAAGTAACATATTAAGTTTAAACGCCAATCGGAGCACCGCACGATGGTAAAAAAAATGGCAAAAATCGTCCATATCACTTTTTGGCGATTTACGGGAAAACTATGCATTTGACAAATTAAGTGTAGGGAAATAAAAAATGCGCAATAAAAAGACGAATCGAATGAGTTTTTGTGAGCTGCGATCGGTCCAGTAGTTTTTTAGTAAATTGCAAAAAACCGCTTTTTTTGAGCCATTTTTTCGAAATTCCATAACTTCCGTTCTATTAAATATAAAGACTTGAAACTTTAATAGAATATGTGTTTTATAAGCTTCAATATGCATACAAAATTTCAGCAAGATCGATGTTATACTTTTTGAGAAACTTTGAAAAAACCGAAAAAAGGTCCTTCCGAAAAGGGTCCCTGAAAAAGTTTTGGGCCAGCGTAGACCAATTTTTCAAACGTGCTTTTGTTTATCGAGAGTTGCTCTACAACATCCTGCAATGCCGTACCATTACACCTAGCGAAAGTGCGAAAAAAATCGATTAAAAAAAGCGTTTTAAAGCGAAAATGGCATAATAATAATGATATCATTATATATTTACGTACAATTGTGCATATGCCGCGGAAGCTCCCTTTTTTAAAATCAATTTTTTTCGCACTTTCGCTAGGTGTAATGATACGGCATTGCAGGATGTTGTAGAGCAACTCTCGATGAACAAAAGCACATTTGAAAAATTGGTCTACGCTGGCCCAAAACTTTTTCAGGGACCCTTTTCGGAAGGACCTTTTTTCGGTTTTTTCAAAGTTTCTCAAAAAGTATAACATCGATCTTGCTGAAATTTTGTATGCATATTGAAGCTTATAAAACACATATTCTATTAAAGTTTCAAGTCTTTATATTTAATAGAACGGAAGTTATGGAATTTCGAAAAAATGGCTCAAAAAAAGCGGTTTTTTGCAATTTACTAAAAAACTACTGGACCGATCGCAGCTCACAAAAACTCATTCGATTCGTCTTTTTATTGCGCATTTTTTATTTCCCTACACTTAATTTGTCAAATGTATAGTTTTCCCGTAAATCGCCAAAAAGTGATATGGACGATTTTTGCCATTTTTTTTACCATCGTGCGGTGCTCCGATTGGCGTTTAAACTTAATATGTTACTTATATTCGTATTATCTAACAAAAAAAATTTTAAAATCGACGTTCGCAATTGCATGTGACGGATTTGCTAATTCTGCGCGGCTATAGGAGTAACCGTCTACATAATGCATTTTTAAGATGCTCCTACATTTAATATAATATGTTTAGTTCGATTTTGTGAATTGATCATAAAAAAACTGAGTCAAGCGCCTTAAATGAAAATTTGTGTATGCATTATATGTAGGGACTATGCTCCCGGGAATTACCGGTACTTAATTTCCCGGGAATTCCCGGGAAATTTCATCGCCTTCAGTACCGGGAAATAAAACCCATTTCCCGGGAATTCCGGTACTACAAAAAATTATACTAATTTAAATGTTTTAACTATCTTTTCAAGTTGAAAATGCTGTAATCGTCGCCGGTGATTTGAAACATAACATTTTATTTAAGTAAATAACAGACATGTGACGTTACCTCAATTTCTTTCTACTTTTTCTTTCTTTTATTTAAACCTTTTTATTTCTATTTACTTTAAATTTGGTACTTAAGTTACGACTACTAGTTTAGAATTTTTGTGAATTTTTCAAAACCAGACTGAATAGGTACAATTTATTAAATTTGAATTTAAGTTTCTATTTTCATGACAAGAATGATTATTTTTTATTAAAGTTAAGATAATACTTAATTTGTTGATTATCAAAGATTATTATTGAGACTTAATTAAAGTTTGTTGAATTACGTAGGGGTAATTCAGTGATTTGTATTGTGATAAAACTTACTTCAAAACTATTTCCAACATTTTATTTCACGCACAACAAGCATTTAACACATTTTTTCTCTAGTACCGAAAGTATCAAATATCTCGATATTTCTTGGTGCTGGATCTCCTCCAGTACCGGGAAATACAAATTATATTTCAGTACCGGTATCACAAACCCTAATTATATGTTATCATTAATTAAACACTATATACCGTGTGTCTCAAAAGTGCCGGAACGGCTTAATATTTCATATCGGATAAGCCGGACGAAAAATTGTAAAATGGTTTTTAGTATAACTTTTTCCCGTCTATCGAATGGGAAAATCAGATTTTCATTCATACTTTTTGGAAGGAAGTTCCTTATTGGACGTTATAGATATAAATTGAGAGGGTTAGAAAAAAAACGTAAGAAAAAAGTGTAAGAAAAAAGCGTAAGAAAAATCTGTAACAAAAAGTCTACATATATATTTACCTATTGTATGTCTGTCCGTAGACGTAGAAAGTTGAAATTTGGCACACATATAATATAGGGAATGGGACAGATCCTAACGAATTTTGGTCCCAGGAGGACGCAAATTGACAACAAGAAAGCGTTTTGCTGATAATTCGCTCATTTTAAATCAGAGCGGATCGAGACGTGTCTTAAACGAAAGACGGGAAAATTTTACATATATTTCGCATAACAAAATTCGCCAAAACACATTTTTTATACAGCTTTATATAAAAAACAAGCGGTATAAATTCAATTTTTTCTAATATATCGCGCACGTAGTTCGGTTGTCTCTTTCTGTGGAATACTGTGATATGGAGATTTAAAGATTGCGTATGTTGTGCCTTAAAATAAAAAGATTGCATTTGTTCAAAAACGGATGTCATTTCAAATATTAGTTAGTTTTTTGACATTAATATTTTGTAAAACGCAACGCCTTCTGAGTTAACGATTTGAATAACTAATCATTAGAACATAATACTTTGACCATAGAGATATTATACTAGAGTATGCGAGTGAGCCGTGAAAGTGTCTGCAGTTCAGACAGAGAACAGTTCCTTTCCTCTAAGGTAACTAATGATACAAAACAATGCTAATTTAAGTAAACAAATATCTGGTTTTCTGGGTTTTCTGCAGAGTTCTCTCTCTCAACTGAGGACACTTTCACTTATAGCAAGCATACAAACTAGCGTACTCTAGTTACTTATATCTCTATGACTGACAGAGGCAAATGTCATTTTTGATATTTTTTACCATTCCGACACCACGGATGAGCGGATTGAAACCAAGTTTTGGGAGGATGTTTGATATGCAAATATGAAGAGGCCTATTGTTTTTAGGTAACATCGGCGCAAGCACAAAAGAGATATAGGTATTCTATAATGTTGTTTTTATATAATAATTGCAGGTATACTTTTCATAACGGTTTATAATTTTGTTTTCCAGGAATTTCTAAAATTTTTTCAGTAAAATTGGCGTATGCGTAGAAGAGATAATATATACTAAAGGGCTGCTTTTTATAAATAATGGTATACTTTTCATAACGGTTTTTAATTCTATTTTAAAAGAAAGTTTTGTAAAAAGTTATTTGGGGGAAAGTCGGCGCATGCGCAGAACATATATTGTATGCTATAACATTGTTTTTATATAATAATGATATATTTTTCAAAACGGTTTATTATTTTATTTAACAAAAAAGTTTTGTAAAAAATGTTTACGCAAAAATGTTTATTGCAAAATTTCACGCCTTGAAATTATTGAATTACTTGCATACTCCCACTGGTTAAATATTATAATAGCGCCTCTCTTCCTTTTTTTACAAAAGTATTTAAAAAGTACATAGTGTTATATCTTGTACTATTGTACGGAACCCTTCGTGTGCGAGTCCGACTCGCACTTGACCGATTTTTATATTATATTATAAATAAAATTTTCGAGTAATTTATCAGACAATTAGTAAAAAAATTACTTGATACATAATAAATAGCGAAAAGAACTTTGTTCCAACCGGGTGTCCCACGACACCTCTCGTCTTTTTTATTTCATATTCGGATTCTGCGGGAAATTTTACTATGCGAACAGAAATGGGCGTGTCAATCGAGTTTCTCCTTCAACGCGCTACTCGTCAGTCAATCCTGATTGCTTCCCCGGTAGCAATTCCTTCACTCATGACGGTGTTGTTCTTCAGTGCTTTGATCCACATGCGTATTGATCCACATTTCACGTAAAAAATTATGAAATATTCGACGTAAACAATTTTGCTTTGTGACTAGAGATATTTGATTGGCACGTCACATACCTGAGGCAATATACTGGTTAAAAAAGAACAGTTTGGTTAACAAATGTAATAAAGAGAAATACATATTTGATAATAAACCAGCATATTTTGATAAATCAATACTCCATATCATCAAAAACAGGTTGAATTCGAGGATTAACTGTACGCAATATAATTGGCTGTCTGGGGCAACCATTGACATAGAGAATTGTGTTGCTGTGCGTTGCGGTCGAACTGTATGAACGCCGTCTGGTGATCCTACTCAGCGATCTAGAACGCAAGTTTGTAAGTGCACGTTCATACAGTTTATTTGTCGCCGGCCGAACTGTATGAACGCCGTTCGACAAATAAAGGAATGCTGTTTACATTGTATGGCCGACAAGTCAAACATTTGCTTTGGCTAAATCTATCTACATCAGAGAAGAAACCGCAATAACCAGACTACGAATAGGACATACCCTATTAATACACGGACATCTATTAGAGAAAAAAGATCTTCCAGTATGTAGCACCTGCCACGAACCCCTCACAGTAATCCATGTATTATTAGAATGTATAAAGTACTTACCAGAGAGAATAAACTGCAATATCCCAAACAGCCTGATAGAAGCGTGGGACAATGACCATCATCAGATTACAAACGTCCTAAAATTCCTGAAAAGAACAAAATTATTAAATAAAATATAAAGTTAAAAATTAATCAAATGATACTTACCATGACATAATATATACTATAAACAAGTGTAATCATAAATTATTATTGTAATACCTTACCTGATAACGATATATCCACGGAATAGCCTTAGATGCTGAGCGTGTTCTATTTAAATAAAAAAAAAAAATTAAATGTTTTAAAAACAACATTTACAAATAAATATAATATCAACATAATTGGGTCTATGTATTCTTGCCACTTTTAATGTTTGCCCCTGTGATTGAAAATGGTACTTTTAATGGGAACTGCAGTATTTTAAATTGAAACGGTAAATTTTTGAATGTAATGAGAATGCGGAGAATTAATACGGCCGTTCCTATTGACCACCTCGGTAAGAATTGCGGCCTTGACAATATTTCTTCCCAGCGCTGTAATGCGGAATCTGATACCATTGCGCAATGTTAGGGCGTCAAGGCTACTCATCAGTAGAATTGGAACACTAACCTTCAGCTCGAGTTTATGTGGCGGCACCCCGAATAACTAAGGAGTTCAAAAGCTTCACTGGGTAGGTGGTATCTTTGTCAGTGGATTTTTAATAACAATTGTATATACCTATATCATGATGCACATACGTAATGAGGATGATCTATACCACAGGGAGAAAAGAAACAAGGAAAAGCGATGGGAGAACGTAATTGGAGAAAAAATGCTAGTAATAGGGACGATTGGAAATAACTCCTGAAGGGGGGCTATATCCCACTCTGGACTGTAGCGTCAATGATGTGTCATTGACACTACAGCTCTCTTCAGGAGATATTTCCCTGTTACCAGCCTTCCTTCTCCAATTACGTTGTCCCATCGCTTTCATGTCTTGGTCCACACAGTCACTCCACCCTAATTCCGGTCTTCCTTAATTATTTTCTCCCTGTGGCATCGTTCATCCGTATTACGTACCCCACCCACTTCAATTGAGATACCTTAACCTACTTGACATTATGTGTTTCATTATACAGCTATATTTTCAACTATAATTATTTTACACAAATGTTGAACGGCCAGAGATCGCATAAGAAGTTGCACTTTAAAAATAAAGGACGATCCCATTGATTGTTTAAGCTTAACAGGCCAGAAACTGTGGTGCTCAGTAGATGGTAGGAGATAAGCAATGATTACTGCCTCTTCACTTCCTTTTCCAATTAGACGCGTACCAATGACTTTCACAGATTGGCAACCATTTCATTTCTTTTATACAATAGCAGACATTTTTCAGCACACTGCTGAGATGGGGAATGCGCAATCTATTCTCTATGTCAATGGGGACCAATCAACCCTCCTAAACGCTTGAATGTTCTGTTTCTGTATGAATAATAAAGCAGTTTGAGAAGAGCGGTTTAATTATATTAAAAGGTAAAAAATAAAATCATTTATATTGGAATCGATTAGCTTTGATCGAGAGTTAATTGCAATCGGTTCACGATAATTTTATAATTTATAAACAGAGTGGTCTATCAAAAACTGAAATACCAAATATTTTTTTATGAAATTGTAGATTGTGTTACAAAGGCAGAAAATTGGTGATTACGAGCGAGGGTGACGCGATGTTTGCTTGTCAGAGTTGACAAGGGCGGCAATTATCCGAGTGACAATCGCCAAATTTGTCCAGGTAACAAATAGTACTTTTTTGTAATGAAAGCATTGAAAGTAACTAGCAATTTTTAACAGTCACACTAGTCATAATAGCATTACGTTCGAGATACAGATTACATTTTTTGCATGTACCTCCTATAAAATACCTGATTTTCATATATCTGACAGTTCAGGTTCAGCCATATTGAAATCTATTTGATTTTTTTATGAACACAGCGTCCACTTTGCGGCTTTTCTTACTAATTTTGTTTTATAGGTGGTCGTGTAAAAAATATTTTACTGGTTTATTTTGTCAAAGTCCGCCTGAAGCTTCGACCAACTTCTGCAAAAAAATTAAACCTTCGGCAAAGGATTTGGCTTCGGTCAAAATCAGGCTGTACATGTTTTACTTTCCAAGTTAACATTCCACCGACGGCCAGGGTCGCTTGGATCCACTACCAAGCTATAGGTATACTTTCAAATTTACTTTTTTTAAATAAATTGAAAAACTCAAATAAATTGAATAGTCCATTGCGTTCATTAGTTCTCTTTATTGTTTTTTAAAAGCAATAAAGAATTTCTACAACTTAAATTCTCTTTTGAGAATGTGTTGTATTTTCGTAAACCAAATTTTTATTGTAAAATAACCTGCCAACTCTGTTCAATATTTCCGGTAAAATTGATTGACAAACAATAGAACTGGGTTACGTAAATATTCTTCATTTCCATTCATCCAAAATAAACACCAAGTCGATTTTTTTCACTTTTATCAAACATTTTCCATCAAATTTGAATAATAATTCTTCAAATTTTTATTGAATATTTATAATATACACAATGTATGTGATTATCAAAAAAGAGTTCTGATACGTTTTTGTTTTCATAAAATTAATGTTACACATTTTAAAATTAAATAAAACACGTTTTAAAATTATTTACACTTGAGAACTTTATTTCATATCAATTGTTTCACACAACACGGCTACATAATACAAAGATTGTGAACTAGACAAAGCCACACTGCGTGTTGTGTTTAACAGTTAATGAAAGTTCTTATATACAAATAACTTAAAATGTTTTTAATTCAATTTTAACATGAATATTTTGTTCTTTGCTTATGCAAAATACGAGTAGATACATAGTCTCCAGGACAAAATAAAAAGGTAGATTTAATAGAATTAAAAAGACAATATAGACCGCTAGAATATCTGATAAATCTTCCGAATCCGGTTTGGTTTTGTGGAAGGTAAAATGTTGACCAAAAGATGGGTTAAAAAATACGAGGACTAATTTAAAAAGACCACAGAAAACTATAACCACATTTAGTCTTTCTGTTAATGAACGGATACCTAATTCGTCTTAAATATTATAAAACTTCCTGTTTACCGCAGGCTTATGCGCGATTATATTGTCGACTTCAAAAAAAAGATGATGATTCTCAATTTGATGTGTTTTTTTACTCGACTACCGCAAAACTAAATGGAAAGATTATGATTTCATATGAGGATGTGCACTGATTATTATTTAGAAATAATTTTTACTCAGCTCTGTTCAGGAAGATGTCGGGGTAGCTTCATATAATTCAATCAACTTAAAATTTAAAAGTATAATCTTGTAAATAAAAATGAAAATTAAATGCCTTTAAAAAAATCTGCTGAAAAGAAAAATAGTTGGCAAAACCAAAAGTGCACATCCCGCAAGTTTTCCACTGTATGATAAAAAAATAACAATTAAAAAATATTTTTAATAAATTTAAAAAGATTTAAAAATTTAAAGAAATAAATAATTAAAAATTGAAAAAATATTTTTTTTAAGTTTGCAAAAATAAAAAAAATTAAGAACTGTACATAATATAATATATAATTAATATCAAGTGGAGTAAAATAAAACAAAATAAAAAGAAAAAAAAAAGAAAAAAATCAATGATCTCGTAAGGAATCGAACCCAGGACCTTGCCCTTGGGGATCCAACGGCATAACCATTACGCCACGAAGCCTAATACGTGTAGTGGTGTTATCACGGTATAGAAGTGTAGCACTTGTTTTATGGATTACACTATATTTACACAGCAATTATTATATTGTTTTTTTAAACTATTAGCTGTCAAAAATAATAAAATAAAACTGTTTATAAAAATTAAACTACTGAACACATTTTAGTGAATTTAAATAGGGTTCTGGTCTGATAGTAAACAAAGTGAATAAAATATAACCCAAGGCAATCCAACCAAAATTGCGATCTGTAGAGTCGTGACGTACGTACATACGTACATACGTACATACGTACATACGTACATACGTACATACGTACATACGTACATACGTACAGACCAACCGACAACTGCTGTTTGTGATTTTCAATTACAATTTTAATAGTATTTATGAACTCGAATTGATTTAAAAATGGTTCTGTTTTATAGATTAGAATCTCCTCTTTTCAAAAAGCTTAAATTTGAATGGATTTCGTGTAAAATTAACTTAGATATAACTTCTTATATGAACGAAAGTCAGCTCTGACGCACAAAGCGATAATAAAGCACATACCGCTAGTTTAGCGGTATGTGCAATAATATATTTTTGAAGTCGCGCTCAGTTGAAACAAATGGGTAGTATAAAGGGTTAAAGTTATTTTTTTATAAAAAGCTTTAATCGATTTAAATTGTAAAAAACTTTATGTTATTGCGCAAATTTTGTTATGATTCCCCAGATCTATCATTGGTGTAAAAACAAAAAATATTTTAACATATTTTTTTTCTTTTTTTGCAGGATTGCCATGAAATCGAATATAACGTCATCATAAAGGTAATATAATTTTTCATTATAAATAACTACGAAGGGTTTTTTACTAGTCGTACCTGTTATTCTGCGACCTATCAAAGGCCTTCGATTGTGTCTCACACGACATTCTTCTAAGTAAATTAGAACATTACGGGATCAGAGGCATGGCGCTTAGATTATGTGAGTCGTATCTAACTAACAGGAAACAAATGGTAATTAACTGTAATTCATCGTCTCCATTACAAATCATTCAGAATGGTGTGCCCTAAGGTTCATTGTTAGGTCCGATGTTATTTATTATTTATATTAATGATTTAGCAGATAATATGAAGCCATTTTCAACAATTTTGTATGCAGACGATACGACTTTCCTTTCTAAGCGTGATGATGCTGATTTTGGGATGTCGCGTGAGACACTATTGAAGGCTACTGATTGGTCTTCGGCTAATAAAGTTAGTTTAAATGTTATAATAAAACCGAAATTTTGACTTTTAATTATTTGAGTTATGATTACACCACCAATGTTAAATTCTTGGGAATATATTTAGATAAATCTCTCAAATAGAAAGCACGTATATCCCAACTGTGTCGAAAACTGAATTCAGCAATATAAGCTACACGAAGGGTTTCGGAAGTTGTATCCATTGAGGCTGCACGAAGAGCATATTTCGGGTTATTTGAGTATTTAATTAGCTATAGTGTGCTACTATGGGGAAACTCCGCGGATTCGAATAGAGTAGGTATTCGTACCTACTTCAAAAAAGAGTCGTTAGGGCTATCGCCAGAGTTTCACCTAAAGAACATTGCAAATCAATTTTTGTTAATTACAAAATACTAACCTTCCTTAGTCTTCCGGTCTGTGTTGCATTTTATGTGAAACGATTTTTTATAATGCAATAATGATTTCTATTGCCTCCAAATCAACAAAGTTAAATGAATAAATGAAATTTGCTGTATATCAATTAATATATGTAAATAATTATTAAATCATTACTGCTGACGTGAGAATTCGTGCAATTGTAGTTATTTGACATAATATCTAATGGCAGCAATGCATTTTATCATTAATTTACAAACTATGACGTCAGAGTAATTTTTAGCGGGAACATCCTACTGGGTTCGGATTTTTTATGTCTTCATCTGGGACGTGACGTTTCTGATCGAGTTACGTTTATATTCTAGGAACCTCGGGTATAATACATTGGAAGTTAGAAAGGAATGTTCAAGGCTCAGTGTCTGGTATAAAAATTTCTTTTCAAATTGTATGTAGATAGAAGTGCCGAAACTTACTTCGAGGGCATTTCTTGTGTAGGCATATTTTTTAAGCTTCTGTTCATTTTAGCTGTTGCAAATAATGTTTCTTGTTCATAGAAGCAATTATTTGATAAACGCACGACAGCGGACAGTTAGCACGGGCGCGAGTGGAAGCCGACATTGACACACAGACCCTCTCCGTCGCCGCTCCACTACACAGTTCGCTCTCAAACGTCGCACGGAAGCTCACAATAGTGTCCGACAGAACTTTCAGCTTCGGTTTAGTCGAGTTTGGGCGTTAAATTGGAGTTTTGGATTAGTTTCGGTTTCGGCAGAAAATCTGCCGAAACTAGGTCTGAAACTGGTCAGTGGTCGGTGTAGTGGAGCGGTGGCGGAGAGTGTCAGTGTGTTACTGTCGACTTCCTCTCGCGTCCATGCTAACTGTCCGCTGTCGTGCATTTATCCAATAATTGGTTCTATGAGCACAAACACAACATTTGCAACAGCTAAAATGAACAAAAGCTTAAAAAATATACATTAGAATTGCCCTCGAAATAAGTTTCGGTTTCGATCGGACACTAGCTCACAAATCTAGGTTTCAGTTCTAGTTTAGGCAGATTTTCTGCCGAAACCGAAACTAAACCGAAAATTCGGTCAGATACTAGTATATAGTTTTTCTACAGACGTCTATTCCTGCTATATCGTTGCAGTTAATAAAAACGTTAGTTTGATCGTTTAATATTATTTAATTACAATTTTATTCTTAAAACAAGCAAAATCGCATTCGTTTTAATTAGAATCTGATTGAGTCTCGGTCATATTCATCGATTGTTTCATTAAAGAAGCAGTTAATTAATAAACGGTTCGACAAAACCCTAACTAACTTTCCTATATATGGGAGTAGGCTCATGGTGAAAATATTACAAGGTATGCTTAGTAGACAGGTTTTTCTCTCCCGTAATCGTCTTGCACATGTCTGTAAAATAATACTCAGGTGTGTGGGTTCATAAAAATCCCTAGCAATCATAATTTCTTAAGGATTTTTATATCTAAATGTATTGTAGTTATTTGTTCGGTTCATTTGCTCTTTATAGGTAACTATTCCTTCTCATAAATAGTGATTATTCAATGCACTATCCATAATTATGTTTACTACAAGTATAAATCCATTCTGTCTTATTTCCAGGGTACAAATATTTATTTGCCTGATAAAATAATAATGGCCGCCACATAGATCATAATATACCTAACATATAAACGTGGAGTATTATATCTACAGTTTGCTCCTGTGAATGCATTTATGTGTTGTTTATTAACCTTTTATGATAGATAGTTATACAACATTAAAGTTAGTGGAAGTTTTGTGTGCAGTTGGACTAGGATAAAACATTATTATTTTGTGAAACTTTTTTTTGACGTTTATAATAAGACCATCGGTCGGATTTTTGGGTGAACGTCAAAATATCCAAAAAAATGAGCAAAAAGTATAGTGGAGTGTAATATTTATTCTTTAACTAAATTTTCTACCTGATAATTTGCTTGGTGAATTGAAAGTAAATTTTATTCTAACGAATAAATTTGTTCCAAGGTTAGTAACTTCTATCTTCAATAGTGTTGGGTGAATATAGGCACGACTATACCTTCTTAATTTTTTGGTATATTAGTGACACATACCTTAGTAAAATTTACACTGGAAAGTATACGTTAGGTTTGCCAAAAGTGCAAATTTGTTCTACCAATAAATTTTCAAATTCAGACGTCTATCACGTGCTCTACACTACACTATGTTCCCTTGCTCAAGAGTTTTTTCTAGTATGTGATGATATTATGGCTCATGTGACTGTTAAAACTCGCTATCTCTCAGTTTTAACATAATGTAATGTTCGCCATAAAATCACGCACTAGAAATATAACCTACTAATTCCCGAACAGGCTCCTGACAAAGGTCGTAGATATTTTTTTTCAGGGGGAGGGGTAGAGTAAAAAAATAATATTTTTTAAGTTTTATTAATATCACACAAGAATACTCACGGATGAACGTGTCAAGCAAAATAGTAATTCCCAAACTAATTTGAAAAATTTCTTTTCAAAAAGTATTTCTAAATTAAATTTTTTAGCCAGGTATTCGTATTATTTTCAATTTATTTTTTTATTATTATGATCCTGGGGAGGGGGAGTTAATTACCCTCTTTACCCCCTCATAAAATAAATGCTATACCATGTTTTGATTTGCTTGTTCTCTTCTTTTACGTAGTCAACTTTGAGTTTTTTAAGTTTTGATTTCATTTAATTCTGAGGTACATAACCCTAAAAAGGTGTTGTATAGGGTTATTGTGTACGAGAAGCACGTTTACATAGAAAAACATTTTATTTCCTTACATATATAAAGCGTGTTGAAAAGGTTTATGGTAATGAATAAAAATTAAATTAAAATCTTACTATTCAGTATCAAACAGTGACGTGAAAACATTTCCCGGACAAATTGAGCATATTATGTGTGAACAGTATTGTGTCCATTCACCATTGTTAAGTGAGGAGCGGAGGCCATCGTCAAATGATCACCAATGTATTATGGCAAATAGCAGGCGTAACCACTAACGCGCCGTTTTATGAGACTGCGGGGTGCTCGTTCGGAAGGATGTAGGCCGCTTGTATTAGTATGCGCCATTCTCGTACCATAGAGGAACGCGTATCCCCCCATCGCCCGACCTGGACCTGGCCCGACCATCATTACCAGTTATATACAGTAGACTTCTGTTAAGTCACCGCCTACAGATCAGAAATACAGGGAATTTTTGAAGTTAATTTTCTTTTGGCGCGATAAGCTCGTAGAATCGATTCTTGAGATTGAAAGTGTAAGGAAATGTGTCACAGTTCACAGTGTACGTATATAGTATATTATAAAAACCGAATGTTTATCATTCAGCTAAGTTGGTTGCAAGGTAAAGTTGCTGTCTCGTTGACAAGAGGTCGTTGGTTTGAATCGACGGTCGGCGCCTATATTTTTTTTTCTACAATTATTCCATCCATCTATATTTACCTACTTATAATTTTTTTTTGTTTCACAGTTCCAACTCTACTTATTTAGGTCAAAGTTCACTTTTTTTTACAATACTTTTTGTTTTGAGTTCCCCGAGTTCAAAACAACATATTTTTGGAAACAGTCTGTTCGCCTGTTTGTCTGTTTTTCTGTTTGTTAGTCTGTTTTTCTGTGTTGACATTATACGAATATAGCATATCACATTCGTGAAATAATTGTCATCACCTACTAGAAACATAGCCTATTATGTATCTAGAACGTTAAGAATTATATAATCGAAGAGTAAGTGACATTATGTTATAATGAGAGTCAGCGAGTTTTAACAGTCATATACGAGCCAAGTCATTACGTCTGATGATATAATATTTACTATATATATTTTTGCACTACTTCTTATAAAATAGTTAATTTTCAGTTCATTTTCAGTATATTTTCAAAATGTTTGACATGTCATTAATGTAGCAAATTTTCAACAGAATAGGTTACTATATCTACTAACAGTAAATTACCATTGAAGTTTACTTTAAACACTAGTATGAAAAGGGTCATTTTACGACAGCTAATCACGCATGAAAAACAATTATTTTATTGGGGATAGTTCAAAACGGACGTTTTTTTAAGTTTAATATTCCATTTGTTAGTAATTACTATTACTCGATAATATTGTAGATTTTTTAGTTTGCCATTTTTTTTCTCGATATCGGAACCAGTTTTGAAATTGAGTAAAGATCCGATATTGGACGCGCTCGCTGACTTAAAGAGAAGCTACTGTACAGTGTACACAACCCACGATTCGGGCGTTCAGTACTCCGAGCTGTGCCCGACACCGACCTAACCCGATGGACGCTCGACGGCTTGTACATACAATACAAAATACATAGGTAGCTCTGGAAGTGGAAACAGATAGCCATTTGCATAATAATATACTGCAGTTGTTAAAGCTATGTGTGTGTATGTATTGTACATGTTATTCCACGCTAGTCATTTTGTGGCTCTTACAATGTTCAGGTGAATTTATATAAATTAATTCATTGAAAATGTTGTTATTTCTAACACGCATTTTTTTATAAATTTACACTAAATTTTACAGTATTTACAGTAGAGTCACGTAAATATGAACAATCACTAATTCTAACTAATTTATTAATAAGTACAGGAGACGGTGTCCGTTACTCAGAGCCTAGGCTGCACGCATGGCAAGCCTGGCCCAATATCCTTCAATAATGATTATATGGCCGCTTCACCAGTGACAATGATCTGAAATATTCGAAGCTGGAAGGTATTGGAGGGCTGGTCGAAGAGAACGACAAATAACGACTAAGTTCCAAAAATAAACCACTTTTTTTGACAACGCTCCAATGAGTTTGGCTTCACGTTCATCGATGATGTGAAATTACATGCATAATCACACAAAAAGTATTTTAAATTTTATTATTTTGAAAATACGTATTTTACATTTAGTATTTAAAAACTAACACAACTGGCCGTTGTGTATTTTGCATTAGAAATAAAAAAGTAAGGTGTTATTTGCATTTTTAAACGACTTTATTTTACTTAATTAATTCTAATCGAAAACTTCACGCATATAATATTTGTTAAGTTTTATTTTGTTATTTAAATAAATAAAATTTCCGACTAACTTTTCAGTATTAGTATCAATAATAAATTTACTTCATTAGTTTATTCTATTTTTAAGTCTAAAATATTAGTCGAAAATTTTATTTATTAAAATCTTCACGTTTGAGGACTTGATGAAATGATTATTGAATGGTTTAAATAATTATAGTGTTAATATACCTACTGCAAAATAATTGAGCGGAAGTATCCTTGTTAGAGTGTTTTGGAAGAAAATATTCGCCTAGGAACATTAGACCAGGCTGAGTCAGGGTGTAGCTAGCGTAGGCTGCTGCAGTAGAGGGAGTCAAACATTAGAAACAAATTTTTGCCTGTGACTATTGAGCTAGGCTTGGCATACTAAAGTATCCTTTATTTAGAGACTTTTATGCAAAGTGTCTTTTATCTTTTGGAATATTGACTGTTAGGTATCTAGATCCAGCTCTGGTACCTACCCAACTTGAGGAGGTTCAGAATAATCGTTGCTTAACTTCATGGCTCTTCTATACTCTATAGCAGGGGTCACCAAATGGCGGACCGCGGTCCGAATCGGGACCGCTGAAGTATTTTGTTCGGACCCAGAAAAATCTAAGAATATCAATATAAAAAATTGTGGTAATTCAATTTAGCCTGCGCTTTGTTTGTCTCTGCCGCTCATCAGATAGTCAGATGATAACGGACGGACGATTTTTTAATTAGATGTACCCTTCATAAAAACATATTCAGAGTTCTTTTCGTTTTATTTTTTAATTGATATTAGAAATCTTGTTTGCAAGTCATCCTCTACCAAACGGACCGCGACAGATGTAGGTATATATATTGAAACTAACTGGTGTTCCCTGCTCTATAGTAACAAGCCCGAGTTTCTAGTTCCCAGCTTCTAATTCGAAAAGTGGTAGAATATCTAGGGATTTTCAATTTGTTGTTAAAAAAATATTAATTGAAAATAGAATTTGTACCAGGCCCAAAAAATGCTGTCTGTTAAGAAACCTACCGAACTTTTGTAATTTAATTTACTTTATACGTTGGTAACTGCACAATGTACATCTCTTGATTTATTTTGGCATATTGGTATTGTATAAGAATTAATAGCTTAAAAGCAATACGAGTTATATTAATGGTTCGGTTGTTTGGTAACCGCAGTGACGTCGTGCTGCTGACGCGAGTTTAGATGCAAACGCACACAGAAAACAAACGCCGTCTCATCAATAAGTTGTTATTTAGCTTATTGATGCTATAAAATCTTTGTCTACTCAACATGAAAAATACAAACAACAATAGTAATAATACTTTATTTGCACATAAAAAAGACGAAGAGGAATTCAACTGGAATTTTATTATTATTATTATTCATGTGCTGTTTTCCCGTCATTAACTTTTTATGATTGTTATATTGGAAGGAAAAATTCCTCGGTATCCTTAAAGTTAACGTTTCAACAGCGATGGGAGACAACAACGCGCGATATCCGACTTTCTAGCGACTATAGGCAAGACCGTAATCAGTAAAACATTGTGGGAAGGGTTGTGGGTTCAATATTTTATACTACCGCGTTTTTCGGGCACCACCATTCATTTTTAAAATTAATTAAATTAATTTTTTTATCTTTAATTTTTTTATTTTGACTATCCTCTCGAATAAAAGTATTTTACAGATGAATGAAAATAACGATTTTTTTGAAAACTACTCAATGATTTTATTCATGTTTCATAAATCGATGTCAAATGATCTTTCAATATGCTATCCGTTTTATTTGTCTGAGAAAAATAAGTTCAGAAACTAAAACCCGACTACTGAAAAGTGTGAAACAAGAAAACATTGTCATCTGAGGATAGCCGTGGTCACATGCCACCTACCCTAACAAAACATTACATTTTAACAGTAGTAAACGATCATAAGCTCTACAGCAAAGTGCATCACGCCATATGACTAATATATATGAGGTGACATACGACCACGGCTATCCTCAGATGAGAATATTTTCTTGTGGCATACTTTTCAGTAGTCGGGTTTTAGTTTTTGAACTGATTTTTTATTTGTTTTCAATTTGCTCCTCTGGAACCAACATTCAAAAATAAATGTAACCTATGTTACCCAAACCATAATAGGTAACGAATCGATTGACACCTTATTTATTAAATTCAGATGATTAGTTTAGGCGCTACGATGGAACATCCGTAAATACAAACATACAATATACATAGACTGCTAAACTCATAACCCTTCCTTTTGGCTTCGCCATAGTTGGGTAAAAAAGAAAAGATAAACGAAAATCCGCGGTCGGTGCAGTCGAATGAAAAAGTCATATCAGTGTGGGTGGAGTGTTCAATTGCTTCCCAACTGCGTTTCCTTTTTCCAAACTCATAAACTGTTAATGAATTCTCAGATTCTAATTCGAGAGCTAGTAAAAGTATCTATTGAACTTTCAATTTATTATTAAAGAAACAATACAAAAATATATATATTAATTAGTGCTGGAAGAAGAAGAATTGTAGAGTGTAGACGCTAAACAGCTGAAGAATTAGTGCTTAAAAAATATAAATAAAAATATATAAACAGAATATAAACGATGGCATCGGTACGCGATTTACCGTTCTCAAGCATTGAACCTAATTTTTTTAAATAAAAAAAAATTAAATTTAAATTTCTTGAGCTTCACTGTACATAAAAGGCACAGCTCATTTCATTGCAAAACTATCTTGCTGTAATTTTCGGACAAAAAATAGTTTGTTTTTACAAGCTTTTATTTAGTTTTACTTGTCCCGGTGTCTGTCTGGCTGAAATCAAATCTTGCTAATTAAATGTGACCCACTTCCCGGTATTCCGATTAAGCTGAAATTTTGCATACGTATGTAGCTCCGATGACAATACAATATTATAATAACTAGCTGACCGGTCCGGTTTCGTCCAGATACAAATCGTACTTTTAATAAAGCACACTAAAAACTTAAAAGTAAAATTAATAGTAAAAAAA
The DNA here is from genome assembly GCA_963575645.1 of Xanthostigma xanthostigma. Lineage (NCBI taxonomy): Eukaryota > Metazoa > Arthropoda > Insecta > Raphidioptera > Raphidiidae > Xanthostigma > Xanthostigma xanthostigma. Next base: position 48,474,890 of record OY754464.1, read on the forward strand.
CATTTTTAACAAGCTTTTATTTGAATGCTCTGAAAAGAAGAAAATAAACTTTATATTAAATTAAACCCAACCATTCATTACATTATACAATTTATGTGATATAAAAGCTTATCGCGAGATTTTTTTGTGTAAATAAACAAGAATACAATATGTAACTTGATTTTAAGAAAATATTTGTGTATTTCATAAAATAAATTTAAACAGGAAAATCTCGCGACAATATTTTATATCATATAAATTGTATAATGTCATGGTTGGGTTATTTAATTATTATTTTCTTCATTTTATAGAGCACTCAAATAAAAGATTTCTTCTTGAACTTGTCTTTATAAAGAATATTCTTCATTTCATTGTGAAACTATCTTGCTATATTTTTTGCGCAAAAAATAATATTTGTTATGTACAAAAATCACCTGCTACTGAATTGATAAAAAATATCCTTGCTTTATAAACGAACAAAGCGAATAATTTTTCATTCAAAACGCTGCAAACATGAAACGGGTTATGTGATAAATGGTTGACCCAAAGAGTCCAATATGCTGGCGACACGACTATTCTAAAATACATCAGCCAGCTGAATATTGATTTCATATATGGTTACTTCGCTATAGTTCGGCATTATTATACGCTCCATAAAAGAATCCTTTTATATTTATTTATTTATGTATTATATCGAGCATTCGCAAAACAGTTGAAGTTATTAAGATAAATTTGTTTCCTATTGCTGACCATTATTCTTCTAAAAAAACACGTTACAGGGCAGAAAAAAACGACGTACAAATGCGAGTAGAGCATTCGCTTTTGGGGTTCTGAACAGTAATTATAACAATTCAGTTATAAAGGTCGCATCTTCGTATTGCATTGATTTAAAAGTTTAAATTTTTACAGGGCTATGGGGCTACAAACCTTAGTGTTTGATAATAATTTAAACTTGATATTTCTAGTCGATTCTGAGAAAATATGCCATCGTAGGACGTCTGGCAGATGTGAAACATAAATTTAAGCTTGCCAAATGCAACTGCAAGTTACAAAGTCTTATGGACACTCTACGGACACTTTCGAAAGCCGTATGGATATTCTACGGACATTATGGACACTGCAACTTTAAGTTACTAGCAGTTCCACTTAAGTGACTATTCTAGTACCTAACTAATAATCTCACTTAGCTATCACCGCCAACAAAAGTAATCCAACACAGCAAGCGTAACGCGCTGTCATCTAACGAAATACTAGTAACTAATAAACGTAACGTTCCCCAATTAAAGTATCGCACCAGCACAACCTAATGTCTTCCCATAAAAGTGTCGCGCCAATTGCACGGTTTTACTCCCATCCAAACGCGCCATTAGATGTTTCACATCAACAGAAAGACAGACAACAAAGCGATTCTATAAGGAGTCCTTTTTTTCATTTGGAGGTACAGAACCCTAAAATCGTTGGTTTCTCACAGGTTGGATTGGAAGACGCGTGCAATAAAAGATGGTTTGACAACAATTTTAGATTGTGACTACATATTAGAGTTTTAATGAACGTAGGAATAGTCTAATGTAAGGGTTCAGGGATCTTAATTGGGTTGACTTGACTCTTTTCGCTTCTATCTCCAGGGAATTGATATAGTTTCCCAAGTCGTGCACCGTGTGAGACAGAATGCACATGTTCAGATATTTGAGTCTCATCGTCCGACACTATCGTATCTCCATCATCCACCATATTATGATCCTGGAATATGACCAGCGAAAGCAAACATATCCTACGCCAGAACATGTTATGGTCCATTTGACAAGTTAAAGTGTACCCGTTGAATAGCTCTGTTGTGAAACGCTTATACCCTCAGCTGTCGATCGTCTATAATCTACAATATATACTTTATTTCTTGGTATACTGAAACTCGCATAGCTTTCCCGGTTTACATAATCGAAGGCCTTTTCAAAATCAACGAACATCGACAAATATGGTGTTTTGTCAATTCGCATGTAACAGTGCCAGTAAAAACCGGCGTTACAGCGGGAAATTACTGTATTTACAATGTGACATTAGAAGGTGACTTTTCGCAGTTGAGGCTAAGAGGCCGTGAGCGATGTGGTAAACAGCTGCCGGCTGCCGCGCCATAGACGCACGCCACAACCGATGCAATATTTTATTTTGGTGTCGAGTCGAGGTTTGAAACAGCCGTTACGTTGAGTAGTTCACGTTTTGGGAAGGCATTGAACAGAAGACACGCTGCGTGATATCACATATTACACAGCGCATGCATATGCAGTAAAGAGAATTGGGAGAAGCAAATGAAATTACCGACTGTGTACTATATCTTCGGCCCCGCGGCAAAACCGCTTAAGCTGAGTTTTTGAGATTTTTTATAATATGAGAATGGAACTCGCGATCCAATGCTACTGTAACGACTTCGTTGGATACGACAAAATCCAGATATTTCCCGTCTGACCCAGTCGGTGCTATTTGACCGCAGACAAACATGTTAACAGTACAACGTTGTTGTTTGGATCGTTTATTTGATCGTGTATTCGATCGTGGGTTTCTTGTATCTTTTTAGTATATTTGCCAACTGACACATACACTTTCAAAGGACTTATTCAATTTAAACGAAATTTTATCCACATGCTAGTTTCATTATTTAAAATGGACCCAATCGGGCCATTTTAAGGATAAAATTTAGAGATTGAAAAAAAATTGGGTTCAAAAACGCATAAAAAATTCTCAGAATCGTTCAAAATTTGAAATTTAACCCTTCAGTAAAGATTAAAATGTGCCGTTGAATTTAAATAAAATCGGCCCGAGAAAACTGGACCTACAAATTTTATGAAAACATTAGTTTGCAGGTACGGATTTACTTACTGAAGGGTGCATTTAATTTGGTGCAGATGTTGGATTGGAAATTACATATATTGCAATTAAAGAATATTTAAGGGCTTACGTTTTTTATTTTGACCAAACAATACCCAGGTTCACATAATCAAGTCACACTGTCTAGTATCTATAATAGTAAATATACTATATTGCCGGCAAGATTTGCCACTACGATTCGAGTTTTTATTTGTATTTTCGGTTTTGCAAAGCGCAAGAGTCGCTATAAAGTATATTTTCGTCCAACATGTTTACTGCTTATTAAAGCGAAAATCGTACTGCTGGGTCATTTGCGTATGTTGGTCTTATCCGATTTTCAACAAAATTGTACTTAGATCACATTCAGTAGAATCGGAATGCAGCATTGGATCGTGTTGGCGAAATTTTAGAATAGGTCGTGTTAATATTATGTCCTCGCTTGTCTTAGTTTTCTCAGTTCTCCTTCCGTTGCAGTCGATGTGTTCAAGTGTTCACTGTTCAGTATCAATCGCCGTGCATGCACGCCTACGTGTTCACGTCAATAGGTGCACACACTTTCCTGCTTGAATTTTGATCGGTCGAACGTGTATCGGCCAGTCAGCCGGCCATACATGTCTCTGGAAAATGCGTCTATCTAGAGCGAAATTCACGTGTAAGCGTACAAGAAAATCTATCTCAAGATAGAAGAGTGTGCTAAGATCACACCGTAGAAGTAAAACTCTCTCAATCACTGGTATATTTTTGTATCCTCTTTCGTTCACATACCTACTCTAAAAACATGCACGCTTTCAAGTAAGCGCCATCTTGGATACTTTAATGGAATAGAAGAAATGCCTTTTCATTTATTTATACCTACCTTTGTCTCTTCTATTCGGAGCATTATGGACAGAAATAAAAAAGAAATTTCAGGAGTATTTTGAAAATATACACAAAACAAAGGCAATTACTTCGTTTGTTGCGTTTTAATGACGGCTTCAGTTCTATTTTAAAACTATTTTTTTTTTATAATTTTAACTGTGAAAAAATTAACGATAAATATTTACATGATTATTACATTCAACTGTGTCTTTTTGTATAGCCAATTAGAATCACTCCTTAATACCTACCGCGCTCTCAAAGTGGTTTCATTCAAAGACAAAAATGATTTTAACATGAACATGAAAGTAGGGTATAGTCTATACATAGAGATTTTTTCGTCTTATTGTTAATGCAACTTAAATGGAAGATAAAAGCTAACTTGGTGATTCGGAGCTCGTACAAAGAAAAAAAAAACTGACGAGCCTACAATCAGCATTCGAGACATTGATGTGTAAAAATATTAACAGATCTCTGAACGTAAAAGGGAGGTTGCTAGGGATTTGTTTTATCCATTGAATGCCGTATTAACTTTCAGCTAAACTTACTTTAGGATTTTATTACCGTAATAAAATGAATACAAAAAATTATTAAGTTCAATAGTTTATTAGTTTCACCCGGATGCGATATATATATTTTGTGTTATTGAAAAATTGTGCAAAATTTATGGTAACAGTTTACTGAATTAACGCTTCCGATTTTGGCGAATTTTAAAACGCAAAAACCACTCCGTTATCGTTTTTTTAAGGAACTTCCCCGAAACGCCATCCTCTTAAAATAAACGCCATCGCACCGACACCACCCCCTTATAAGAAAAGCCAAAATCGGGAGCGTTAATTCAGTAAAATTTTTCCAAATTTATTACATAAAAAACAGTTAAATTCTAAGCAAGCGGTTTTTAGGTTATTACAGTCAAGCGACAGCGTCTGGCGACTGCGCAGACCCGATTTCCCCGTATACACTTCCGTTGCAAATTTATCGAATTAGGCCCATACCGCCGAATTAGAAAAGCTAAACCTAAACGATTTTGATTTTCGACCACACATATGTAGAAGGAACGATCTCCACCGTTCTGCATATTATATTACACCAGCATGTAGACATATACAAAAACATGCATACCGAAGTTATTTATACAGTAGGTATACATAGGACATGCCTACATAATATAGGTGTACGTGGTGTAGGTAAGTTATATACGTTAATATTCGTGATTACATACTGCCGCATCTTCGTTCGTTCGATTGAGCACGCTCTTCAATGTATTCCAACATCACTATTGTTATTTGTTTTGTTTCCATTGTTATAAATGTTTCGCTTAAATATTGCGCATCATGCGTATAAGTGATGGGAAAATACATTGAACTCAAACATCAAAATCATTCGAGTTTCGGAAACTGCATCTATACAAGCGTACAAAAAGTTCGAAATTACCTGAATAAAAACTAAACTTACAGTTTGTAATACGACAATTAGTTTTTAGTATAAGTTTTAAGTGAAATTGGTTTTTTGACATATTATACAAAATATGTTTCCAAATTTCAAAACACCTGTTAAATAATTGGATGGCAAAACTATTTTAAAATCCCAATTTTCATTATTAACTGTCATCCATTCTTTACCTTTTCTTTTTACAAGCTTTTATCACATGCAATCATAATTTAAACGAGATCTATTCAGCTAGAGCTTTGAAATTTTGCTTGCTCGGTGACAATGTATAAATGCAATATGACGAACGTCGCAAGATGGTAGATTAGGGGGCCATTCCCACTCCTTGTCAGCACAAGTAAGCATTGTAAGTAAGCAACATAAGCTAAGTAAAGACCCCCCCTTTAGTGCTTGCGTAGTACTTGAATGGCCCCTTACCTTTTTCTCCACAACCCTCTTAATATGAGTATCAAATGAAAGAGCTTGACGAGTGTAATACGATAAGCTAGGTGACGTCATTGTAAACACAATAAGACAAACGCCAATTATCCGATCGATTTGAAATTTTATACACATATTATATATATTCACAAAACATGATTTAATCGTTTTTAGAATTTAATAATCAATAAACAGTTTAAGTAACACAAATTTTGAATGCCTAAAATGAGTAAAATAAAATATTAGTAAAAAAAACTTCTTAAAGACAAGAAATGTGCTAAAAAAGAAACAAAATAATTTTTAATAATTTTAGTCTCATAATTATAAAAGCGTGGGGTGTGACTAATAAACTGTCACAGAGTTGACAGCCTTTATAATATTAGGAGCCTAAATTATTAAAAAATATTGTTTTTCTTCTTAGTAATAAAAGCTTGTTTTTAAAATGTTTTATTAGGTATTAATAGTTCATTTGTTTCAATACGTGCTCGCATACAAATGCAAAATGATTACAAACGACAATATTTTCACTTAAATTGACTTCGATACTTTATATTGTCTACTTACTGCCTGAACACTTAAGTTCATACCATAACTTACTGAGCAATGTGCTATACGCGGGCTCATTGTTGGGGCAGTTGGGGATAGAGGAGGCAATTCAAAGTATTGGAGTTTATTTAAGGGAAAATGTTGTTGGTACTCATTTTGCATTTTTGTGCGAACAAATGCACGTAGATATTAAAATTAACAAAAAAAAAAGAATGTAAAGAATAGTTGAAAGTGAAAACTGACATTTTAAAATAATTTTGTCACCCAATTATTCCACAGTGTTTTGAAATAAGGCAAATAAAAACAAAATTTAAATAATCCTTGTATACGTGAAAAGAAAAAATGCAAATAAACTTCGCACTGGCATGCTAAACTAATACTTAGTTGTATCTACAGTACTCAAAAAAAAAAATACTAAAATCTTATTAAAAATAAAAAAGTTATAGCCCAAAACTTAAAAATTACGTTGAACGTTTTTTTTGAACTTGAGTGTATAGGAAAAGGAAACGTTTTGATCGTTTGCTTGTTTACCTATTACCTTTTCACAAAAATACCAGTTATCGGGTTATCCGATTTAAAAATTTCTTTCGACGTTGAAAAGCCTATTACTTCCAGAGTAACGTAACCCGTAGGTATACTTATATTATATTTTTTTTTTATTTTCTGTAATACAAAATAGGTAGGTACCTACAATTAATTTTTTCGAAATATTTCCCCCTCACTAGGGTAAATATCCTGTCCCGAGGGGAAACAATTTTTATCGAAACGAATCTTATACATATACTAGCATTTTTTAATTTTAATTTTATTTTTTAAATCCTACTATTATATTTTTTATTTTTCCAAAGTTAATTTCCTTAGTTTTTAAGCATCCGGTTGAGCCCCCAACATTAACGCTCGGCTCTTGGACGTTACTGACTTATTGTCTAAATAAATAAAATGTGGGTTTGCTTAATAAAAAAAAAAATTATATTGAAACTTAAACTATAAAAAAATTACTGTTTACAAATCAAAATATAATTTAAAAAAAATGCAATTATACTACCTTTTATAAATCAATACTTAATCACAAAAATGTATATAACAATATTGTTTTTACTTAACTACGGCAGAGCCTACCAACTAATAATCAACAAAAAATTGGTTGTCTGTAAAGTCGGTTTACGGACGATAGTTTTACGTGATAACGTATTCCGCTCGAATATCATATTAATTAATCATGCACAGGATCAGGCGGAACGTTACACTTTTTCGTGCATGCAGCCGGTGTTTCATCTTTTTATATTGACGTGATTCATCAATTTATAAGACGTTATCACGTCAAAAATGAATTATTGCCTCCGCAGCGGAGTTTGTGACCTTCATAAGGTCACACAAAATAAAATTTTAACAGCAGGGATGTCACAGTACGTGCCTGTAACTTGTAAGCTGATTTTTGCAACTTTTGTCTACATATACAGAATATATTATTTTGTGAGTGTGTGTGAGTAAGCGCGTTCGCACTGTGTCTGTCGTGTAAATGTGTGTTATGTGTGATATCAAAGCAATGTCACTCCGTTGTATATTTAATTAACTGTAGCCTGTATATGTGTATGAAATTCATTTTTAGTTTTTGATGGAAAACGGAACATTATGAAATCACTTCGATGTTCATCCGTCCGTCCGTCTACCACAGGTGTTAGAGGGAATTCCAAATTGTCTTTTTACACTTTTTTGACCCTTAAAAATCAGAATCAGTCTGATACGCATGGTCTAAGGATGGCAAAGTCTGAGTGCCAACAAAATGTTTACGTAAGGTATATTTCAAATAATTGTAAATAATGGAAAAGCGGGCACATAATTATAATGTTTTACTTTTTATTGCAACGTTTCGTCAGTACTGCTGACTTTTTCAAAGCTCAAAAAGTTAATATTAGTACACAAAATTTAACATAAAGTTATAGGTACCTATTTACAACTCTAGAAAAATATTCTGAATTTTTTATGTCAATTTTAAAAAAAATATTTTTTTTTTTTATTTTTTAAAATTCACAAAAAAATAGGAATATGTTTCTAGAGTTGTAAATAGATATAATTTTATGTTAAATTTTGTTTACTAATATTAACTTTTTGAGCTTTGGAAAAGTCAGCAGCTGTACTGGACGAAACGTAGCAATAAAAAGTAAAACATTACCTATATGTGTCCGCTTTCCATTATTTAAAATTATTTAAAATTAATATTACGGACGTTAAAATGGAAAATAATAATAGTACGGTATATTGTTTGTTAAAACATCGTCGAAAGCAGGAAGTGGTTAAACTATATGATAAACATTTTGGAGTTTTCGTTTCTCAATTTTGAACAATTATTTAAATTAATACTCGATACCACGATTATCAATCGAAAATAAGTCAAAGGATGACACGCTGACGTCATGATTTGTTATATTTATAATATATAACCCTCAAATTAAAAATTTCTAACTAATTCTGTTGATCCTATTATGAAATCACCAAAGTCATAGGTTGTACCTATTTAACTAAAAATATTTTTAGTTTTAGACAAAATAGTCGTTTTGACATGGCTGATTATGTCAGAAGATGTAGAGGCCAATAAACCATATACAGTGTAACCTCTTTATAACGTCATTCGTTATAACGAAAAACTCCCTATAACGTAGATTTTTTTACAATTTGGTTGGTTTACCTTAAAACCCGTACATTAATACCCTCTTTATAGCGCAACAGCCATTCTCTATTACGAAGAAATATGTTCATATTTAGGCGTCAGCATATATTTACAGACGTAAAGAGGACGATTCTGAACCATCACCAACTATTCAACAAGCACTTGATGCCGCCAAACTTATCGAAAAATTCCTATTGTTTAATGAAGATGATTCCACCACATTCCCAGACATGCATAAGATACTTAATAAATACAAAACAAATATTGGCATAGTAAAAAACGTCAGGCAAAGTTAGCAGACTATATGTGTTTTGAATAAATTAATTACGTGAAATTTGGTTATTTTTCTTTCTTCCCTCCATATAACGAAAACTCTTTATAACGAAAAAAATGCTCGGTCCCTTGAGATTCGTTATAAAGAGGTTACACTGAATATTAAAAAAAATAATAGTGGTAGCAGTTTATCTATCGCATTAGTTTCTGTCTTATATGTTCAAATTTATCATTCAATTTCCACGACAATTTGATAAATGCATTGTTTGTTTATTGAATGGATTACACTTTGAAACTTAAGAATTAGTATTTGCCTTAAACTATTATTGTTTGGATTAGTTTGATTTATCATTTGAATTAAGAATAGATTAATCTCATTAATAATGAATCAGTTCACCTTACTGCCCTTTGTACAAACAACCGACTTGAAGTTAATCCTCGCAGTACAGCAGAAATATTAATTAATCAGCAACCTGTCAACTTAAATAGGTAAGTGTTTTGGTTTAATAATTATTTTTATTAACACTGACCAAATTGATTTTAAAATAATCAGAAATATAGTTCGTTAATGTCGTTGATTATAGGCTGTAACTTTTATAAACGAGAAGTATTTTCTTTTATTATGATAATAACTTGTTAGCCGGGAATAATTCTAAGGAGGCTGCGTTGATGCGCCATTCCCAGTGTCCAATCAATAAGTCAGAGGTGGCTGTTGCCCAGCCATTGGTGCACCTGCAAGTAGAATTTTGAAGTCAATTACAACAGAGCCGTAGTCTTTTTTAAAAAAATACATATCTTGTCTCACCTAAATCCTCTGAATCTGCCGAATCTTTCTTGTATAACGTTATAAAAAAGAGACTTTGTATTTTATACTACACACAAGTAAAACTGTAATAATAATAATAATGGAATCGACGCGACTGCCAGGAGAGACAGAGCCCGAGTGTCATCTTGTTAAAAATCGGGTGTTGAAATGTGCTCAAAATGCCTTATTTATAAAAAATATTGTAAAATTTTGACATGTGAACATTGACTTAAATTAGTAGGTACCATTCCCCCCACGTTAATTATTCATTTGAGGTTAAATGTATTAAAAGCATAGGATAAGAAACTTTGCGTAAAAAGTAGGGACTAAAAACTTGAAAATACGTGAGTAAAATCAGTTGGAAATAGTGTCCGAGTGTATTTCAATAAAATTAATAATATTACACCACAAGAATATCACACTTTCGGGCAGTGTGGTGTATACTATTTTCTTCATACCTCGGTCGTAAGCACGCTTATTAAATACATTATTTAATTAATTACTTATTAATTACATAAAAACACAGATAAATTCTAAACAAGAAGGTTATACATAAAAACACAAGTGACAGCTGTTCGCGACTATTAGCTAAAATGTAATAGGGTTGCTATGGAAACTGCATCTAAACAACAGTTGATTGGTTGTTTTACCATTCCAACCCACAAGTGGGGAATGGTACTAGTTTAGGTCAAAAATCACTTTTCAAAAATTTTACAATATCTTTCCGTTTTGAGGTCCAAAAAAACATATTTTGCGTGTGTTAGTCTGTGAACACGATACAGGTCAAACGGATGAGCGGATCGAAACCAAATTTTGGGAGGATGTTTGGTATGCAAATATGAAGAGCCCTATTGTTTTTGGGGAAAATCGGCGCATGCGCAGAAGAGATATTTGCTATGACGGTGTTTTTTATATAATAATGGTATACTTTTCATAACGACATATTATTTTATTTATTTTTTCAAGAAAGTTTCGTAAAAAATTTTTTTTCTAAACTTTATAGTTTCGGAAATATTTTGAAAATAAAAAAAATAAGCCGCCCTTTTGTTTTATGGATCTGTCAGAAATAAACAAGTTCGGCATGTTTTGATTAATATTTACATGACGTGGAACATATTAGGTAGGTAACCATGGCAACGACTAGCAAATATCATATTGAATACTAGCCATTACTCGTGTCACCTCACGCGATATAAGATATTGTATTTTCTTTATTTTAATCAAATGTCAACATTTTTGAAGTTGGAATGGTCCCGTCGCCCAATTGGCTGGAATTTTTGCTTTACTATACCGCCCCAACGTACGAACTTTCCGCATTAGTGCGTGTAATCCCCCCAAGGAGTAAATGTTAGACTTTTTGCCTTACAATTTATGCCGAAAGTATGCACTTTCGATCGAGGTATGAACAAAAATATTTAATATAATAATTTGCTCTACTTATTCTATTCTACAATGTATAAAATTGTGCTAGTTTTGCTCAATTTTTATTATTTGACTTATAGAGATAACTAAACCGATTCTAAAGAATATACGAACCGTGTTAAAAGTTCAGTCAATAAAATTTGTTTTAACTTTACTGTTAGTTTTTCAATCGCAATTCTGCAACTTTTCAAAAACAGGTCATTAATTTTATTTTACTAAATAGTTGTTTTACTATTAAAAACGTAGGTACTAATGGTATTTTAATGTTAGTTTTTATTAAAGCTGTATAATTTTTAAAATGTTTTTAAATGTCCGTTTCACTAGCTTCTTACTGTCTTGAGTTTTGAATCAAATGCTTTTTTTAAACGACAGTTGTGAAAAAGTTACTTTTGCTATTACTTTTTATTTTTCACGACTTTTTGTCATACTACTGCAGCAGATTGTACAATGTACATAGTATTTCAATATACTGTAACAAAACAGTTCTTTTTCGTGGTGGAAACTATTTATTTACAATAACATACGTTTAACAAACGAGTTAAACACCCAAACGGAAAGCACTTCTTTAACGTAACAGAAACGTAACAACAAATTTTGACTAATAAAATAAAAGAATAACTAGCGAAGAATATAAATTCACTAATTATGTACCCAAAATATTTACAATACAGGAACACACCACAATTTTATTCACATATATCTATTAACTACATATATCCACACAATTATTTACAAGAAGTTATTTATGTTAAACCAGATTTATATAACTCCAGTCAAAGGTTTATTAACCGCACTGCACTAGCATTTATTTACACAGTTCATTTATCTTCTATCCTTACAGTTACCTCGGTAATACTACATCGACTGAACAATTTATGACACAGTTATCTGTATCCCATTGTACGATATGCCTGCATATCACTATATCAATGAATGCATCTGCCTGACTGACTGACTGCCTCACCTGGTCGTATTTATATCTTTGACCCTCGCCTGGTCAAATGTTCTAGAAGTATCTCGCTGGGCCGAGAACCTTCCTTCAGTTGCATTGCCTTCTTTAGGCAATTCTATGCCGATCGAGATTTGGCTACCTGCTTAAAAACATGCTACCTGCAGTCATTGTTGCCGTTTGCGAGAACATTCGATAGAAAGCATAGGCGTTCCAACGGGGAGTGCGCAACAATACAAAATCTCTGTCTGTGGCTGACAGTAAGTGACTGTTCACCTGCTGTTCAATATGACTCTTTATTCACCCGCATGATTAATAGCATTATAATGTGTGTGTAAATAGAAGTATTTATTATTTTCCCCATATGACTTTGGGCCAGATTTTTATATATTTGATCTAAATAAATGATTTAAAAAAGTAAAAAATAGCATGAGTTTCACACAAAATATACGGAAGTTGAACATACTGGAATTTTCGTTATTTTTAATATAAAAAGAAAACTTTTACTATGTTAATTAGAATTCTCTTAATTTGAAACCTCATGTTCTGCAAAGAATAATATTGATTTTTGATACAATTTTTAGAACGTAAAATGTGCTTTGCGACCAGAGTTTGACATTAAGAATCGTTTTTACAATCTGAAATGATCACTTTAAAACATTAAACACTTCAGGCCTGCAGCTCAAGTGCATATTTTGACAGAGCCGGTAAGCGCGGGATAAAATTCGTCCTTTATCGAAAATATATGGTATCAGGACACTTCGGGCAAGAATAACTTCGGAAAATTCTCACTAAATAATGTCAACTGTAACTGGATAAGCCCTTTCTAAATTCGGTAAATCTTTTTCTATAAAGACACTTAATTTGAAAAGATCTTTGAAAAGATATTTGACGGATAGGTATAGAGTTTATATAATATATTATATAAAATAAATAAGTAATATTATTCTGTGCATGTGTAAGTAATAGTAACAATTTTACACACAGGCAAGCTGAATAGTAGAATGAAACGGTTATTGCAAAAGTTAAATGAAGGGAGATTTTTTGTGAATAACTTATTAACCGTGAATATGCTGAACATAAACTTTGGTGTGTAATGAAAGAAAATTTTAATTCAGTAAGCCTTCAGGTAATACATTCATGACTATATACGCCATTAATTATGTTTTAATATTTAAAGCGGGTATATGCTGTTTTTATATACACATCCAACAGAATCTGGCTCTCATTTCACGTCAATGTTGCCAGGTCTACGAAAATTTCTCTAGATCTAGGAAATTCGACTGATTTGAAGAAAAGGGGATGTTGACATTTAATAATAAAAATTATAAAAACGTAATGAACCGGTTATAGAATATAGAAAGTAGGTGTTTTAGCGATTATCCAAAAACATTATAATAATTTGTTAGACTGAAAATTTATATTTTAACATGAGGAAAGTTTACACAGAGGGCTGTTTTTGCGATTATGTGAGTGTAACAAACTTGTTTGTGAGCTTATAGTAGTACAAGAAATTTGAAATTTGTCCTTTATGTAGCATAAACATAAAGTATTGAATAGTTGGCAAGACCAAAAGTGCACATCCCGCTAGATTTCCATTGTATGATAAAAAAATAACAATTAAAAAATATTTTTTATAAATTATAAAGATTTAAAAATTTAAAGAAATAAATAATTAAAAATTGAAAAAATATTTTTTTTAAGTTTGCAAAAATAAAAAAATTAAGAACTATACATAATATAATATATAATTAATATCAAGTGGAATAAAATAAAACAAAATAAAAAGAAAAAAAAAGAAAAAAAATCAATGATTTCGTAAGGAATCGAACCCAGGACCTTGCCCTTGGGGATCCAACGGCATAACCATTACGCCACGGCGGCCTAATACGTGTAGTGGTGTTATCACGGTATAGAAGTGTAGCACTTGTCTTATGGATTACACTATATTTACACAGCAATTATTATATTGTTTTTTTAAACTATTAGCTGTCAAAAATAATAAAATAAAACTGTTTATAAAAATTAAACTACTGAACACATTTTAGTGAATTTAAATAGGGTTCTGGTCTGATAGTAAACAAAGTGAATAAAATATAACCCAAGGCAATCCGACCAAAATTGCGATCTGTAGAGTCGTGACGTACGTACATACGTACGTACGTACATACGTACAGACCAACCGACAACTGCTGTTTGAGATTTTCAATTACAATTTTAATAGTATTTATGAACTCGAATTGATTTAAAAATGGTTCTGTTTTATAGATTAGGATCTCCTCTTTTCAAAAAGCTTCAATTTGAATGGATTTCGTGTGAAATTAACTTAGATATAACTTCTTATATGAACGAAAGCTCTGACGCACAAAGCGATAATAAAGCACATACCGCTAGTTTAGCGGTATGTGCAAAATGTTTTTTATTGTACCTATAAGTGTTTTTTTGTTTTACAATTCCAACCCAAAAGTGGGGAATGGTACTTGTTTAGGTCAAAAATCATTTTTCAAAATTTTACGATAAGGTTTTGTTTTGAGGTCCTCCAAATCAAAAAACTCGGGTCGCAGTGCGAAACCCTGCCGACAATATAGTGTATTTGCTTTTATAAGCAGTGTGGCTCTATTGTATGAACTTAACTTTGTTTTTGGACAAAATAAAAAAAATTACCCTCTAATACACCCTTTAAAACAACATTTTTTTACTTAATTTCAATACTACATACCAATTCAACATCTGTACCAAATTATATACACCCTTCAGTATGTAAATCCATATCAGTAAACTTGCGTTTTCATAAAATTTGTAAGTCCGGTCCTGTCGGGCCGATTTTATTTAAATTTTAGCAGCACATTTCAATAATTACTAAAGGGTTAAATTTCAAATTTGAAGTGATTCTGAAAATTTTTTCCGTATTTTTGGGCCCAAAAACATTTTTCAACCCCTAAATACCCCCCTTAAAATGGCCCGATCGGGCCCATTTTAAATAGGCTTCTTGCGATGATGGATTCCAACATGTGGACCAAATTTCGTTTAAATCGATTAAGTCTGTCGAGAGTTATCGTGGTCACACATATATATATATATATATATATATATATATATAAATATATAAATATATATATATATATATACATATATATATAAACATTTCCAAAAATGGTGCCAAACTTCTTAGAAACTTATGAAACGTCGAGAAATTTTGGTCCGACCCCTAGGTCCCGCCATCCGACCGACGCCAATAGTGTAAGTGCCTTATGGCAAATACACTAAAAACCATATTATTTTTGGACAAACTCTGTGCGTCTGTTTGTCTGTGAGCACGATACAGGTCAAACGGATGAACGGATTGAAACCAAATTTGAAGAGGATGTTTAGTATGTAAATATATTGTTTTTGAGGAAAATCGGCGCTTGCATAGAAGAGATATATGCTATAACAATGTTTTTTTATATAATGGTATACTTTTCATAATGACATTATTATAATCTATTTTTTCATGAAAGTTTCGTAAAAACCTTTTTCTTCTAAACTTAATAGTTTTGGAAATACTTTGAAAATAAAGAATCAGCTGTTTTTTTTGTTTTGTAGATCTGTCAGATATAAACTAGTTAAGCATGCTTTGATTAATTTTTACATGACGTGGAACATACATAGAGATATTAGATTAGAGTACGCGAGTGAGTCGTGAAAGTGTCTGCAATTCAGAGAGAGAAAAGTTCCTTATCTCCATGGTAACTAATGATAAAAAACAATGCTGATTTGAGTAAACAGATATCTGGTTTCTGTGTTTTCTGCAGTGTCCTCTCTCTCAACTGAGGACACTTTTACTTATGGCAAGCATACGAACTAGCGAACTCTAGTTACTTATATCTCTATGGGAACATATTATTTAGGTAACCATGGCAACAAATAGCAAGTTGGCTGGAATTTTTTTACCAAAACCAAAGCACTAAAAGAAAAATCTACTCAAACGCGTGCCGTTGTGTTAACGCCCATTTAATTAGACTTGAATTGCAGGGGAGAGGTTATTTTTTCCATTTTCTATGTCTTTTTTCAACATTTCATTTTAATACAAATTATATTAAATTACTTTAAAAGTGTAAGTAAATATTGGAGCCCTTCGTTAATGTTTACTCCCCAGCTGGGCAAAGAAACGAAAAATGTGTGTACATAAAATATTTTTAACAAAAAAATTGAACCGACTTCAAAATATGCACTAAAAAGTAAAAAATAATAATTATTGTTATTTTTGGAGTCGGTGCCACATCGGAATTCGAAAGTAGCAATTTAAATCTTACATGTCTCTAGTTCTCGGAATAGATTTCATTTTGGCTGACACCGACTCCAAAAATAACAATAATTATTTTTTTTACTTTTTAGTGCATATTTTGAAGTCGGTTCAATTTTTTTGTTAAAAATATTTTATTTTTCTCTTTTTAGTGTTAGATAAAGTATTGCAATGGGTAGGCCAAGTATGCGTGCTTTGAAATTTGAGAGTTTCCCTCGATTTCTCCGGATTTCACCATCAGATCCTGACTTGGTTCCGATGGGACCACCTCGGAAGTGCACTCTTTTGAATAAAAAAAATTTTGAAAATCGGTTTATAATTGACGGAAAAATCGGTGAACATACATAAAAAAAATATACAGTCGAACATAGAACCTCCTCCTTTTTTAAAGTCTGTTAATAATATATGTACCTAACACGGATATGTTATGTATTCGCTGGGTGCGTGACGGAAGCATCGTCTACAGTCCGCAATTATAAAATAAAAACTCGGGTCGCAGTGCCAAACCCTGCCGACAATATAGTGTATTTGCTTACACTGGCAGTGTGGCTTTATTATGTAAACTTAACCCTTTTGGTTTTGAACAAAATAAAAATTTTAACTTAATACATCCCTTAAAATAATATTTTTTTTCTTAATTTCAATATTACTATCAATTTACCAAATTAAATTCACGCTGCACTATGTAAATCCATATCTACAAATTAATGTTTTCATAAAATTTTTAAGCCCGGTCCTGTCGGACCGATTTTACTAAAATTTTGGTAGCACATTTTAATCATTACTAAAGGGTTAAATTTCAATTTTGAAACGATTCGGAGAAATTTTTCGGTATTTTTGGGCCCAAAAATATTTTTCAACCCCTAAATTCCACCCTTAAAGTGGCCCGATTGGGCCCATTTTAAATAGGCTTCGTGCGGTGATGGATTTTAACATGTGGTCCAAATTTCGTTAAAATCAATTAACTCCTTCGAAAGTTATTGCCCGCACCTATATATATATAAATATATATATATATATATATATATATATATACATATATAAACATACTTTTCCAAAAATGGTGCCAAAGTGTTTAGGAGGCTATGAAACGTCGAGAAATTTTGGTCCGACCCCTAGGTCCCGCCATCCGACCGACGCCAATAGTGTAAGTGCCTTATGGCAAATACACTAATGAGTATTTTTCAAATAACTGTAGTAATAATTAAATGAAACTTTTAATTATCGAAATTTTCATACCCAGTTAAGGAGATGTTTAATGTTTATTATTATCATTTGGAAAAATATAAAAAAAAAATATTATTCGACGTTGACTTTCATTAAGACTACTAGCGCTGCTAGCGGGCGAGGTCGAGATTGAACTGCCTTTCTATTATTGTTATAAACCACGAAATTTATTAATAAACGATATGGCAGGAAGCGCGACAAAAACGACAGCTGACGGTCTCATGAATGCATATTCTATAACATTTGCATGATTTACTGCTCATTTAATTCACAGCTCACACTGCGATCGATTCACTTGTCACCACTTTATACTTTGTACCCGGTCAATATGGTGTAATCAGTAGTCTGTAGGTACATTCAAACGGCAGTTGTGGCGATTGTGATTGGTCGGCCCGTCTACCAGTCTACATGGAAGTCATTCGACTTCTGACTTCACATGACACAGTGTTCCTTGTTCTAATTGGACTTTCGTATTCATTTATTACATTATGTCTGATTTGGCAGCACTGTCTCACACAAGATATTTATGAATACGCAACACGACTTAGTGTACTTACATACATTTTCCTCATACAAATCGCATCAATTGACTGAACTTACGAGGAAATTGTTTTCCCTTATTAATTATGGGTACTACGTCATGAATAATGCCTATTCAGTAGGGTCGGGTGTTTATATATTTCTACTTGTAAATGTTCACATTAGTAGTACATCTTTTTCGCGTCTGTTTGTATGTTGGCGTTTAACTCAAGAACCGCTGGACTGATTGAAGGGTAGTGATTATGTTTCTGTAGAGTTTTATCCTAGAGATACTTTAATTTATGTACAGTAAGACCCCGTTTAACACTTCCCCAATTAATGCTGATTTGATATAACACGGTCTGCTCAAAGCCTAAAAAAGCTCAAAATTGACACAACGTAAAAGGTGGCAATTCGTCGTATGTATAATCCCATCAAACAGATAAATGTGAAACAGGGAGCCAAGTTCAATATTAAGGATATTATTTTCATACCGCAAAAAATGGGGCCATACCTCAATATAAAACGAATTGAAATCTAAAAGGGTGCCAAGTTTTCGTGTTTTATATTGTGATTTATATCTAAACTTCATGTTTATATGTGTGAAAACTTGCCAAGTGAAAACTTGGCACCCTTTTAGATCTCAATTCGTTTTATATTGAGGTGTGGCCCCATTTTTAGCGGTATGAAAATAATATTCTTAATATTGAACTTGGCTCCTTTTTCACATTTATGTTTTTCATGGGATATCATCACGTTTTGTAAAGCAATTGTTATTATTTATCATTCAAAAGTGATTTGTAAAATTAATAATCTTTTTTCCTGTATAGTTTTCTTTTTCGAAAGACACTACGTGTTAATGAAAATCGAATGATTGGAAAACGTTTCAAATTTAAAAATCCACTGTTTCCTGATTTTGTTTTCTTTGTATACACACAATTATCTAGCTGGATGCCAAATTTCAACTTGCTAGGTCGTCTGGAAGTGGGTTAGGTTTTTGATCTATGTCAGTCAGTCAGTCAGTGAAAAAAATGCCGATTTTTAGACGTTATAATATTTCAATAACCGTTTGAGCTGTATTTATGACATTTGGGGTTCTAGCTAAACTTAAGGGTCTTAATAAATATACCAAATTTTAAGTGTTTATGTTAAATATATTTTGAGTTATTAAGGGGTCAAAAGTGGCTCCAAATGGTTCGTGTAATATAATACACGGCTGCTGCTAACTTTTTCTTTGTTGAACTTGGCTTGACATGCTGCCGCGTGTCTAGATCTATGTGTTGACGCCAACTTGTATATTATGCTGACAACGACATAGAGTATGTGCAAATGAACCTTCATTACAAAAATGAACTTTATATTATGTATTTCTGTGTGCATTTCTTTGTTATTATATGTAACATATATTAAAATGTAAACTAAAACAAAAAAGTGTGCATGTAACCTTTACGTGCGGTTGAAGAAAAACATGTAAACAATAAACATATTGTTAGGTTTACAGTTTTTTATATACAGTATGGTTTTTTAAAAACCGAACACCCTTTTATTTCTTAAAGGAAGTGTTTTAGAAAAAAAAGTTTCGGACAAAAGTTACAGGGAATCAAGGGGGATCAACAGTGATGTAGTTTTTTTTCGTTTGGTGGAGGTGTCTCCAAAATATCAAGGTCACCTACACTTTCTTAAATACGACCCTGTATTTTTTATTTAGGATTATTGTTAAAAAAATCATTTTCAGGTGCCCACCGAAAAACAAAACTTTCTTAAACTATTTTTCAGTTAGATAAAAAAAGACAAACATAAAAACCAGCAATAATTTGTCGAAACGTACCATCTGCCTCTCTCTTACTAATGTCATACATAGGACTGGGAGTGAGATGACAATACTACTATCCTTAAAGTGCATGCGCGTAAAGAGCATATTGTTATTATGAATAATAAACATAATAATTAATAAAATATTTGAAATCTGATTACGCCATTTTTTTTATTAAAGTTTAAATATTTAATAAAAAAATAGAAATCACGGTATTTTCTTTTTCAGGTGTACTATTTAATTCAAGAAAATCACGATTTACAACGATTTTTAATTTTTAAAGATTCATAAAAATTCACCGGTTGAAGATACGATAATGAGTGTAAGGACTTTTTCGATTCAAAATAGTCTGAAAAATATATAAAAAAATTATTTATTGCAAAAAAACTTATTTTGCAATATTTTCAATTTTTCGTTGTTTAAACAATAACGGCAACAGATATTGAGTGTCATGTTACACTGTTATAATCAGGAGAGCCTCCTGGACATTTAAAAAAAAATTACGAACCAAACGAATTTTGCAAACGAACGCGCCACTATGCTCTGCTCTAATGCCGACCTTGTTTATTTCTGACAGATCCATAATACAAAAGAGCTGCTTATTTTTTTATTTTCAAAATATTTCCGAAACTATAAAGTTTAGAAAAAAAAAATTTTAACGAAACTTTCTTGAAAAAATAAATAAAATAATAAGCCGTTATGAAAAGTATACCATTATTATATAAAAAACACCGTTATAGCAAATATCTCTTCTGCGCATGCGCCGATTTTCCCCAAAAACAATAGGGCTCTTCATATTTGCATACCAAACATCCTCCCAAAATTTGGTTTCGATCCGCTCATTCGTTTGACCTGTATCGTGTTCACAGACAAACAGGCAAACAAACAGACGCACAGAGATTTTCCAAAAATATGTTTTTTGGATTCAGGGGACCTCAAAACGGAAAGATATTGTAAAATTTTTGAAAAGTGATTTTTGACCTAAACTAGTACCATTCCCCACTTGTGGGTTGGAATGGTAACAATAACGGGATTTTGTCGATGCGATGACGTTTTTTTTGCGCAGTCAAAAGAGGAAGGCATTTGAGAGGAGTTCTTTAAAAAACAATTATGGGGTCGTGTCGATGCGATGGAGTTCTTTGTGCGCGCTGAAAAGGTAAGGGCGTTTGGGGGGGGAGTTTAAAAAAAAACTATTACGGGGTCGTGTATACAAAGTGATATAGTAATGCAGTAATTCTACACCAGTTTTGCTGATAGAATATTTTGTCGGGGGATGAAAACGCACGGAATCAACAGATGCACATATTTTTCCCAAAAATATGTTTTCAGGATTCGGGAGGCCTCAAAACGAAAAAATATGTATTGTAAATTTGTGAAAAGTGAATTTTGACCTAAATTGATACCATTCCGACAGATAGACAACAAAGCAGTTTAAATAAAAGCTTATAATAGTAGGTAATAATAATAAGGCAAATATGGTATGGGTAATAATGAAAATTGTAGTCATTATTTTGAATAATCGATTTTAAATATCATTACATTTCATAGGTCTTAATTAATTAGTTAATGAGGGCGCGTATTGGGTTTCGAGTTAAACGATTAATTATTAGTGGTATTTGTCGATACGCATACAGTGCGCGCTTAAAATTTCTCACCGTTTCAACTTGCAAATTGCATTTGAGTTGAGACAAAATCCAGGCCAAAAATATATCACATGAACTATCTTTTCAAGATACGTTTGTCTTTGGAAATTCAAAGATGACGTTAATTTTTTATATAATAAGGGGTGTCAGCTCCTGTTGCACCTTATTTGAAAAATATTTAAATTCTTTACACACTCTCTTAAAACAATTAAAAAATCAATTCTCGGTACCTACTCTGTTTATGAATAGATAGACAGAATAAAATGCAGGCAAGTCAAACTCTAAAGAAAAAAAATCGGCTGTCTATCCGTATTACATAAAATCTTCCAAAATGAAATAGTCATGAATTATTATTTTTTGACACAGTATGAAATTACGGTAAAACGAGCGCCCTGTGGATTTTAACAACTGACAAAGATATAACTCTTGGATTGGTAAAATCGCATTACATTTGTTTTACTTTGCGTAATAGTGCAAAAAAAGCTAGGCATTCATAAAAATCAGCTATTTTATAGGAGGTCATGCAAAAAAGCAGTTTATGTTGATAGATTTTGCCTTGATTTTGTCCGATCTCTTTAATTCAATTCGTGCCAAAGTAAAGACGGGAGGGGACACTTTAGACGCGCACTGTATAGTATTACTAGTTACGTATTATTGGCGGCAACGTTTTACACCTATAGTACATATACCTACCTAATATACATAGATAGCAAGGTAACTCTGGAATCTCGATAAGCTCCAATCAATTTAAACGAAATTTAGCATAAATTAATATTGAATTACATCACGTTCAAATTTCAATTCAAATTGGCAAGGCTAATACTGATGTTTTACAATAATTAATTGAGATGATCTGTTGCCAATATTAAAAAGTGAGAATGTTCGTTCTTTAGTTTTTTTATATATTGGCAAATCTCAGACAATACTACATGGATTTTAATCAGACCTTCACAAATGTATTTCGTAGACTCTCCGATAACACTGTAGGCTAAATTTGTCACACTAATTGTAGAGCCCGGCTTTGGCCGAGTGAACATCGGATGGAATCTGCTATACTGAATACGGTTTTTGCCATTTGATTGCTTATTTTTTAAACAGATTAAGATCTATATTAGTTTCCCGATCATGCTTCCCCCGAGTGAAAACGGAACTGATTCCAAGTTGGATTGAAATCAAGTTTATGATATGAAACCCAATAATAATAATAATTCGCACACAGTTAATTATAAATCGAGCAAAGCATTTGTATAACATATTACAAAATATATATAGGTATGCTAGCGGTCCGTGCGTTAGATATAATTCTGCAAAATGTATTTCGTTTGCGGCCCGGCGTCTTAATTAATAGCTTTAAGCGAATTCTAGAAGATGTCGCTACTTGGTACTAAAACAGTTTTTTTTTGTTTGATTCTGAACTAACAGCTTTGAGTAGGGTAGGACGGGGGAACGGCGTTCACTTAAGGAAAACATGGTGTAGTTTTTAAATTATTAATTATGAATAAAAATTAACAAGAGTAACAAAGTCTTTAATTATCGAGTAATCAACAATTTAACAACAAAAGCATATATTTTTCACCTACTAGTAGTAGGAAAACGTTATTAAAAAAACATGTTTGAGCGGCATTGCCCTTGACTTTGGGTAATGCCGCTCAGGGTCTTATATAGAAGTATACCCAATCCAATCTGGCTGTTTTGCTGCTTTGATCAAAATTGTTTTTGATATTGTTACGCTCAGCAAATTTATAAACAAGTTTACGCAAATCTGTAACATTGAGTCTATAATATAGCGAGCCCAGCAACTTAACTTGTTCAGCAATTTCAGTTTCTTGCTGTTGGGTGGAAAACGGGCTTTTTCGGTCCAAGCCACTTTAGCGGTGGTCTTTTGACGATTTCTTGGCATATCTATCTAAAACAATAAAAAAATAAGTCACTAAGGGGTAATGGCGCTCAGATGAGCGGTATAACCCCAACCGGTCGTTTTGTAATTAATTTGAAATTTTAAAAAAATCATAAACGATTGTTGAAAATTGACTGCAATATCACAAAATAGAATAGTTTATTGGCAGAAAAGTAAAATTAGTAATTAAATAAGCATTAAAGTTTTGGACTTACCGACAAAAAACACTTAATTAAAAATTAGATCAGTGCGGCCGCAAACGAAGAAACGCTCTTCACGGTCACATGACGCGAGCTGACTGTCCGTTTGCAACGCTGTCTATTAGAGGCCCCCTCCCCTCGCGCTTCACGCGACGTGACGTGTCGCTACGTTTTTTTTGACAGAGTTACAGAGGTGAGCGCCATTACCCAGTGAGCGCCATTCCCCCTCCCTCTCCTAAATTTTATCAGATGTCGCTATATGTTATCAAAACATTTCTTTTCAAAAGACACCGTAATTTTGTACAAAATATTTAATAAAAACTAGCCTATAGCGTAGGTTGCACCAAGCAAGACGCATTTATAAAATTTTACTAAAATCGGTTCAGTGGTTTCGGAAATTAGCGCGGCCAAAGAGACACGAGAATTTTTTATGTATCTGCAACGGTTCACAATTGGTGGCTCCTTAATTAAAATTTTATATAGAGGCTATGAGCCTATGCTATAAAAAATCAAACTCTGACATTGTGCACTGTAGGATTGACGAGCACCATACAACAATTCAAATCAAGTTTGAAAACGGAATACGCGCTAGTAAATGAGTGCAAGCAAGAAGGCCAGTCGACTGTGATGCATGCAAGAGAGTACGTTGTTGTCAGATACAGCAGAGAGAGGCCAGAGAGCTGTGACAGCGGTCACATGTATGCTATATACGCGATATTGTTTTGAGATTAGAAAAATATGTTTTGTGGATGATTGCGTTTGAATCGAACGTTTTTTGTTGGCGATTTAATATTTTGACGCTCTGTTTTGGAGTGTTGAATTTTGGATAGGTCGTTTTTGGATTGACGATTTGTCAATTTTGGGTTGGATATTTGATTTTTTTGGGTGTCGGATTTCGTTGGAGTTTGAATTGGCTGATTGTTGTTTTTTTCTGACTTCTTACTCAAAATTTAAAAGAAGATCATAATAATTATTGAAAAAATCTGAATAACTATTCCACAGACATTAAAAAAAAATATTTCACGTTGCTGCCAATTGCGGGCCTGTTTTTTGACGTGGATGCCACCACTGATTTAA
Source organism: Xanthostigma xanthostigma (assembly GCA_963575645.1). Taxonomy (NCBI): domain Eukaryota; kingdom Metazoa; phylum Arthropoda; class Insecta; order Raphidioptera; family Raphidiidae; genus Xanthostigma; species Xanthostigma xanthostigma. The sequence continues at coordinate 48,499,776 of OY754464.1, forward strand.
TATGTTATTGTGAGCGTACTTTATTGTATGCGAATTGAATTGTCAGCCTTGTCGTACGATTTAGTTTATGGGATATTTTCTTGGATGGTTCAAATTCGTTGTTATTTTGTGTTGTGTTAGTTTTAGGGTTGTCTTATTTCTAGAATCTTTTTCTCTCAAACAATCTTGGACCGGTTGTGTAGCCTCGTATGGACTTTTTGTCCTGGCGCCTTTTTTTATATCAGTTGGTACGACACATACGATATTTAATATTCTTGAGATTGACAATAGATTCCCTAGTTTTCTAAATAAAATTTAGAAAAATACTAAAAACGGTTTGTCCTTATTTGTCGAGTGGTAGGTGGTAGGATTTTTAATCAGGCATTCACGTGAGTCAATTTTTGAGTGTTTTTTTTTTTAGTTAAGAATTTTTTAGCCCTTTTAAGCACGTTTGCCTAAATTTAAACTAACGGAACCCACCACCTTTGCACCGCTAAGCTTGCTAGTCGAACTTTTCGTCATAATACCTATAGATATATAAATTCGAGTGAACGCGTAATTTGCGAGTGAATAATGTATGAATTGATTATGAATTTGAGCCAAAGAGTGAATCGAGCTCAGCCGGGTGAAGCCAGACGGGGCATTTAGAATTATAATAATAGAATAATTTAGAATAATTCATAATCCTCTACAGTAAGTAGGTACCTAATGCCTAAAAAATTAGGATAACTTGATAGTAATTATTAGTTTTATTAAGAAAATTCACATGCTTTTTAAGCTATGGACAATTTTAACTTTAATTTTTACGAAACTTGAAATATACACAACTTTGAAACCAGAAAAGTGGTCGATGTTTGCTTCTGCTTATATTAGAATTATAGTGTCATTTTCTACAATCTAAATCTTTCAAATAGTATTTTTGAAATTGGGGAAATTTATAGAACAAATCATGCTGATTCCAATGATCGCACGCAAACACCTCTATCTCTTTTTACCCAAGTACGGCGAAGCAAAAAGGGGGTTACAAGTTTGACCGGTGAATTAAATATGGCGCCCTCTAGAAGACATAGTCATGAACTAAAAAAAAATTATTTTAATGATGTCGTGTTGGGTATCAATTGAAAGGGCTTAATTACCACATTTCAAAAATATATATATTGTTAGCTGTTGCTTGCGGCTGTGCTTGCATACACCCGATAATTGAGAATAATCACGAAATTATAACCCCAAAATCATTTTAATAAAAAGAAAGTTCAAAAACTAAAACTCAATTATTGAAAAATCACGCTCTAAAAAGTATGAAACAAGAAAATAGCCGTGGCGTATGCCACCTCATATAGTATATGGTCATATGGCGCCCTCTAGATGTATAGCGTGATGCACTTTCCCCTAAAGCTTATGATCGCTTACTACTGTTAAAATGTTTTGTTAGGATAGGTGGCATACGAGCATGCCTATATTTTTGCAGTCATACTGTTTTAGAGCGTGATTTTTTAGGAGTCGGATTTTAGTTTTTGAACTTATAATTTATAAGATACAACCATTAAATATATATATGTCGTAGCCAGATCGTGAAATTAGACATTTCGTGAACTGTCTAGACAGTTCATGAAATGCAGCCAGATCGTGTAATGGTCGATCAGTTACACGAAGTGGCTAAAATTTTTAGACAGTTCATGAAATGCAATTGGGCCTTAGACAGATCGTGTAATATTTCAGAATTACATGAAGTGTCTAAATTTTTTAGACAGTTCATGAACTGTCTAACAGCTGTTTTGCCGATCGTGCAATATCTAGATACTTTAAATCATTGTAAGGAGTCAACTGTAAAAACATTAAATAATTGTCGAAGCAGCTAAAACTAAAATTTCATTTTTATTTCATTTACAAAACATAAAATATAATTCGTCCTTTTTTCATTTATTCACACACGGTAAACTTGAGTGACACCGGCTGTTACATAAAACGTTCGCTTTTTTGCATGCACATCTTTTAGTAGTACATTGCACGTCAGAAGCTCTGCATGAGCATTGAAAGAAGCCTTGTCCTCCACTGCAACCTTTAACAGCTTCTCTCAGAGAGAGGAGTTTATTTGAGTCTATTTCGTCCCGTGTAAAAAACTGAGACCCAGCTGCTAAAAAAACAATAAATAGTTAATTAATAATTAATAATAATAAATAAAAATAATTAATATTATAGCCAAATAATTTAAACTTACGATTTATTTTTTGCTGCCTCGATTTCAATAATCATTGAGTCAATCTGGTTTTTAACAAATGGTTTTTTATTTGGTTTTTCGGCATAATAACTGTCTAGACTGACATAAAACTGATCTTTGTGGTTAAAACTTGAAGTGGTGCACTCACTGTCCATTATGCCAAATTATTATTAACAAAAAATTATTATTAACGAACAGCTGATACTGAGTTGTGTCTATTGCATTATGTCACATCAATATGCGCAACTCACTATGCGCAACTCTTTATGGTGAACGCGCATGAAACTGTGTATTGTTGGGCGCGAAATTTAACTTGTTTCCAGATATTTATTTCCTTCACAAATATTGCACGATCGGCAAAACAGCTGTTAGACAGTTCATGAACTGTCTAAAAAATTTAGACACTTCATGTAATTCTGAAATATTACACGATCTGTCTAAGGCCCAATTGCATTTCATGAACTGTCTAAAAATTTTAGCCACTTCGTGTAACTGATCGACCATTACACGATCTGGCTGCATTTCATGAACTGTCTAGACAGTTCACGAAATGTCTAATTTCACGATCTGGCTACGACATATATATATTTTTGTGATTTATTGAAAACTTAAAACGTATATAACTTCTAAACCAGAAAAGATACAGACGTTCGCTTATAACCAGGTACGTTCGGTTCAGCCCTGGCTTCGATTTAATTAGGCTTTTTAGTTAAAAATGTTTGGCATTTAGAAAAAAATATGTCGTAACCCTATTCCCTCCCACCGTGCCTAAAGAAGTTATTATTATGTATTAAAAATGATTTTCGAACATAGAATTCAAGTATATTCATTTCAATTTTTTGTTGTATTGTCGTTGTAACTTATGTTGAAAGATAAAATTCAACTTTGTGGTCTACAAGTACATAGCAGACCTATCAGAAGATGACCCTTGCCGGAACAATCGGACGGGCCGGGGTTTGTTGAAGTTAAAACCGTCAACAATGTAGCAGATTACGGAAGTGAGATGCGACGATACAATACATGGAACGTCTGAAGAGAGCATAATGGCCGTCGTAGAGAGACGTGCAGTTCATGACATAACTAAAGTAGGTACCTAACAACAGTGCAGAAACAGCTAGCAATTCCAGAAGGCGAATACCGTCAACAGCTGCAATGGACGCTCCAAATCGCGACCCCTTCATAGCTTAGATAAATTAATATGTATTTGATACACATTATGTCATATCTATACAGATAAATCATTGTCTCTTCTGTTTTCTGCCGGGTCGTGCAAATTATATTTTCTTGAACTATAGATCGTGTTCCCTTACTTCAAAAGAAATTTTAGCGATCACAGTTAATTTATATACTATTGTTTTTTGTTGTTGAACGTATTTAGCTTGTTTCAATAGAATATAAATCGTCGAGGGAAAGTTAAGTTGAGGAACAATTTAAAAAGTCGGTCAAGTATAAGTTATACTTGTACAGTTTGTGTTCCGTGTCATCAACTCCCCACTTATGTGTTTTGCAGTCAAATTTTAGTTCTGAAGTTTTAAAGAAATAGTTAAATGGTTCATAACAATCAATATCTCTGGATGTTTTTAATCTTGATATTTTTTTAGGCATTAATTTTTTTAAAAAAGGATATTTAATACAATAAAGAATAAATTAATATATTTAGAAAAAAATAAAACTATATTTTCGCCCAACGTAGGGCTCGAACCCAATACCTGCGATTATAAAGCATACGCTCTTCCATAGAGGCACTTTGCTTATACGTAGTGTTTTATATTACTATACAGAGTAGGGCATTTAAAGTGTGACAGAGCAACAGCCCTTAACTATTGATGATATCCAAAAATGTTTCATTTGAAAGTTATTTTCATGTGTCTAGGCTTTCACGGCCAGTGTTGTTCCAAATATGTTTGGTGTCCTTTTAGGTTGTTCACAAGCAAGCAACTAATCTGTGAGCAATCTAAAGGACACTTCGCCCGCTACCACATCGCCTTTGATAATGTCTACCGCAGTCATAGACGAAACGTTTGGTAGAAATACTAATAGACCACGGTCTACAAGCCTGGAAGCCAAGAATATTTGGAAAGTTATATTGTTTTAGAAGGCCGTCATACTGGACCATCCTATTTTTTTTTTCGGTGCAGGCGAAATATCATTACATAGTATAAAATAATGTCGCTGATTCCCTCTGTCTGTTTCTCTGCGTTATTCTTCTAAACCACGCAACGGATTTTGAAACGGTTTTCACTAACAGAAAGAGCGATAAACTAGGAAGATTTGGGTATATAATTTGTAAATATTTTGTACAACATACGGCTGAGCTATGACGGTGTTTTGTCATCACGACATAATAGTATTAATGCCAAGTTGCTGTTTCCATCTGTCCATAGTTTCCGCTTACTTCTTCTAAATAACGCAACGGATTTTGAAAATGTTTTCACTAATAAAAAGAGCGTTAAACGAGGAAGGTTTGTATATATAATTCAAGCTTTATTATAGACGTATTTCGTGTGCTTTGTAAATAGAAGCTTCTTGTCTAAAATGACATCAAGGTATTTTACCTGCGGTGACCAATCAATGATTGAGTCCTGGACGACCACGTTTCCTTTCAGCATTGGTCTTCTTCTAGAGAAAAATATGGATTCCGTTTTTGCAACGTTTAAATAAATTTTTCCATTTTTAAAAATAATTTGTATTTTTTCGACCTATAATAAATAATAATCTATTCACTAGTATATTATAAATTAAATTATTGTTATATTTTATTTTATTTTTATCTTTGATTTTATACCAGTACATGTGCCGTAAAAATACCAACAATCACCGCTAAGCGCGCACGGTCGTTCAGCGCCTCACTTCCAAGTAGCTGCACATAGCGAAATGCGAATACTGAATATATTTGATTGCGATGTTTACCAGTCGATTATAACTTTTTTGTTGAGGAAAGTTTAAGTCTTTGCTAACTGGTCGGCCCGGCTTCTCCTGAGTACAAGTCGGATTGATTCAAAGTTATATTGAAAGTGATACCCATTTATAATAATAATACTGTTTCTGCAGCTAATTATAAATTTAAGCGAAGCGATTAGGTAACCTATTAATATATACTAATATTATAAAGAGATAAAGTTTGTAAGTTTGGATATAGAAGGTAAACTCTGAAACTGCTCATGGGATTTCAAAAATGCTTTCACCAATATTTAGAATGGATCTTTAGACTGGACATAGGTTATGTATTGTCGCGTTAAAATAAAAGCACTTCTCGTGGAAACCAATTTTGCAACGCAAGTCGACGAAAAAACAGTGGCAATATACAAATTTGAGCGAAATTGGCCCGGACCGGTAGTCAGTTATAAATTCGACCGAATCAGCGAAGTGAGTGAATAAAGTACTAACCAATTATAAATTAGTTCACTCGGGAGAATCCGGATGACTTATCTAGTTCTGTAATAACATATTCCGTCGAGTATAGGTAAATGAAAAACTGGTCGACCCTAGGTGAACGGTTGATAACCGGGGCCTACAGCTACTATACTAAAATGTTGAAAAATAGGTACATAAAAAAAGATACAAATAACTTGTTTTTGAAAATATCATTTTACGCAAGAAGAGAGTTTGACATTAGTTGCACGAAAAGTAAAAAGGCGTAAAAAGAAAGACACATGGTAGCGGTCTACGCTTCATATATATTTCCTTTTATTCCTTTTTGCTTATTACACAACAAAGGTCAAACAAACACCCTTCTTACATTACATGCTCTTTAAGTTCTTTTTTGTGAATATTTTATTTCTGTAGGCTGGTTTATGAAAAAAACAACAATATATTGTAGTGCAAACAAGAAAAATAAACCCAGGTCGCAGTACAAAACACTACTGACAAAATAGCGTATTTGGTAATATACATATAGCATAGTGCTATTTATGATTTAAATGTTTATTACGTGAACATAATAATATATTTGTTTTTTGCTAAATAAACAGTTTAGCTCCTTAATATGACAAATTATTTAAGTTTTCTTATAATTTCAATAATCGGCGAGCATTTTCTGTCTAACATATGCATTTTGCATTCTTTAGTAAATAACTCGCTATCCGTCTATACTAGCATAGTTTGCATAAATTTTGTAAGTCCGGCCCTGTTAGGCCTACTTTAAATGTTATCAATCCCATAATAAGAAAGTGATCCGATACGCACATTTTAAATACTTAGGTTTTGTGCGGGGGTGGTTTCTAACATGTGTACCAAATTTCCTTTAAATCTATCAAGTCTTGCTGACACATATTTTTCCATCCGACCAACGTCATATGTGACATAATGGCATATACTTTAAAAATCAAATATTTCGATCTTTTCGAAATATTCCTCAACAGTTGAAAGCAACTTAGAATTGTAACCTATTTCTTTTAATATATACCTTTGTCCATTTTGTCCGTAAAATGTGACAGTAGGGAATAGGAAACTACATTTGAAAAACGAGTCGACGTACATTTTGGCAGTCATTAAAAAAAATGACGGTAATAATCATAAAAACGTAATTATATATTTTTTCTAGCGATTTTTCACATTACAATTCTTCAGCTTTTGAACGACCGCCATTTTGTACGGCTGAAAGTTGAAATCTACACTAATAATAAAAAAAAGAAAAGTACATACCGATGTTTGTCGCGGATAATTTCAGGAACTAATGAATCGATTCGAAATATTCTTTTAATGTTTAAAAATCTACTTCTTGTTCCTAGGCTCTATATTACGGATAGAAAGAAGATGAACAGTAAGTGAAAATGTAAAACAAATCGGGAATCCCGCACGCGATTTCTAAACGAAATTGGTGTACGGTGACTAATGTTATAAGTAAAAGAGATATAAAAATAGTTCTCGATTATTTCATTGCCAAATCAACATCTATCCCGACAATGCTGGGCAGGAAAGCTGGATTAACTGAAATCTGCAAATTATAATAGATGATAATACAATGTTGCATAAAATTAGAATAATTAAACGATAATAAACGGTATTGGAACATATAAACCAGGGTTGAATTATAAAATGTATTTTCCAAAAAATATCGGTCAAATGACTCTGTTTATACACCGAGGGTTCCATACTGGCAGCCAGAGCTGCAGTAGATACTTATAATAAAATATAGTTTAAAAAAAACTAAAAAACACGCTTTATATCGAACTAAAAAGTAAAAAATAATTTTTTTAAAATAAGCTTAAAAAGCGTGGGGCGCTTTGTTCCACATTTTCGTACATCGAGCGCCCAACGCTTTTTAAGCTTATTTTAAAAAAATTATTTTTTACTTTTTAGTTCGATATAAAGCGTGTTTTTTAGTTTTTTTTAAACTATATTTTATTTTTCACTTTTTAGTTTGAGGATCTATAAAAAAATTTATTAATCCTGGGGGTCCTAATAAGGATAATGGGAAACTGTTATCAAATTATTGCATTGTCATCGGTCCTTGATACGTATGCAAAGTTTCAAATTAATCAGACTTCGGGAAATTGGTGAAAATTATGCTCAAAGATTCCGTTACATAGTTAGTTACAACCCAAACTAATATAAAGCGTTTAAAAAGAGATTGTGTATTTTACACTCCACAATAAAGAAATTAAACACACACACACACACACCGTATCGACTCTATAGAATCAATGTTCGTGCATAGTCGGGATTCCTCATGGATTGATCCTTAAGTTGACAATTTTTCTTGCAGCGTTTCGTTACACTTTCAATATAATGAGTCGAATTTGCCCTAACGTGCAAAAAAAATCTAAATATATGATACTAGAGTTTATAAAAAATTCTCTAAATTCGTTAAAAACAAGGGGTCGACACAGATCTACTTGTCCTAATAACATTATGTATAGAATGTAAATGAGAGTGAAAAAGATGAACATGCGATACGTTCTTGTTTAGTACACATTGGCAGCACTTGCAGTGCTTGTTTTTAACAATAAATAAAATGTGATGCCGGTATAGAAGGACTCTGGTAGTCATAAACAGTGGAAATACTCTTTCTCTGAAGACCAGTAAAAATTACAGGATATTTCTTTAGACTCCTTTTCAACTGTGTACAACAATGATACATATGTTACAGTGTGATCACTTTTTACTGCGAAAAAATAAATACCCATCGGGTAGGTAATATTCTGACGCAGAGACGGATAAGAGAAAAATAGAAAATTCAAAAGAAGGGATAGAAAAAAATATCATTGTTTCATTACTTACTGAGGTAAACTTAATACGTTAATATTAGGTATTGTTAGTAGAAGTTTTGTTCCAAAATATGTATTGAAGGAGATTTGTTTTATTTCTTATACATTAGTACAATATTATTTGCACAATAATTTGACAGAACAATTTAATAAGAAAACTGTTTTATGATAATTTTAAAATTAAAAATTCTCGAGATTCATAATAAATGATCATGTATATTAGAATTATTTTTACAATTTACCATCTTAACTTGCATTGAGGTATGTTATAGCTTTTAGTATTATCTATCTATAATGTTTATAATGTAAGTTAGAAATTATAATAATATATGTAACGAATATTATACATGTTCATAGGCCCTGATGATGAAAATATTTTTTTCGAAACGTTGGCCACAAGCGACACACTGGTAAAGCTTATTTTCAATTGTTCCTCAACCAAATAAATCTCCTTCAATATTAGGTATGTTTGTTAACAAATTCTGAACATGTTTTGAACTACTAAAGCGTCTGTTGGCAATACAGAACTCTTCGGATAAAATTACGTGTTGCTGCTCAAATTATAGGACTCGGGCATCTGTATACCTAAACCTGATTCTAGCTGTTTTAGAAGCCTGAAATTGCTTGATCTAAATTCAAACAGTGAAGAGTTTGGTAATTTGACCAACAAATAAGTAGTGTTGCACTTTAATAGTGCTAACACACGGTCGAACTTGGTCCGGTCCGACAACGGACATGGTACGGCGGATCTTGCAACAGACGACCGAATCTGTTCCCATCGAACCGGGCGGACACGCAGACTACTCTACAGACGAACAGATTTGGTACGGAGCGGACCAGATCCGCTGTCCGCTTCGAACCAAGTTCGACCGTCTGTTAGTACTATAAGAGTCCAGAGCCAGCTGAAACTTCCCAACAAACGTACCTGTTAATAAATTAATATCATTACGCAAAAATTCAAATTCTTGCATTGTACTCAATCTTACCGGCGCGATGCCCATAATGATGATCTACGTCCTATAGCTATATAGGACGTAGATCATTATGTAATGTGGAGATTCTTCTACTCAGTCATCATTTACTGAGGCACTCTCTGTTATGGAGAGCATGGCAACTAGACTTGGGAATAAGCGAATGATTTTAATAATCGAACGAATTTGCTCTCGATTTCGATTGCCGGTCTTGAGAAAGTCACCTGCATACAATATTTCATAGAACAGATGGTGGTAAAAGACGTAAATAATCGTATTCAATACTGTGCAGTGCATTAGTATCTTGAGTGGTTAAGTGCTATGCGAGTGAAGACAATTTATTCAATCTGTCTATGCATTCTATATAATATTATTAACGAATGTATTTAGCTCTCGTTTTCGATTGTGAGACTTGAAAGAGTCATCTGCGTGCAGTGCTTCACAGAACAGACGCGAATAAAATACTTAAGTAATCATATTCAATACTGTAAAATGCAGCGAGTATGCCAGCTGATGAGAATCTGAGAGAAACACTTGAACAAAGTGTTTCAAAGGGCAAAAAAGAGCATAGTATAATAATTTATTACCAGAAATTGTATCACAAGTCATTACCTGTAAGTATAAAAATCATTCGAATGCTTTTAATAATCGAATTGCAATCTGTTGTCTCTGTCTGTTAATTTACAAACCAAATCCATAATTCAACTAGGAATTGGACAAAATTTTTAGACATATGCTTCTTACAGTGCATTTCTGCTATTAGCTCGTTTTTAGTTAAAGTCGCACAGATTTCTGCCACAAAAATTTCTGCCACTGGTATTTCTCGTTCATTTGGATCTAACAGAACCTAAAAACGAAGTGGCAGAAATTTTTTTAATTTTCAACCATTTTTTTACCTTCTTTAACATTTTGTATCTCCCTTATCTTAAAATGGGTCCAGATTCCGCCTATATATTATCATACAAGAAAAAATGCTCTGAATTAATTAAATAGCTTATGTACCAGGCGGCAGAAAGTTGGAACGACATAGTTTTTTTGCGCGTTAGCTCTCTAACTATAATGCGGCATTCACTCAACATGGATACTTACAAAAGAATATGACTTGAGAGGTGATTTTGGAAGGACCGCACTATTATTGTAATTTCAGAGATGTGTGCGCAAGAATCTGTAAAAATCTTAAAAATTTCTTGTTAATTAGACCTCGCGACACAACTTCTTTAACCGTAACATATATAAATAATCTCTAACTGTCTGTCAGATCTCGAATATACGCAGTCGTCAGTTTTTTGTTAGCGGGAACCCCCCAGAGAGACATTGTGTCGCGCCGGTTGCAGGCGAATGTTCGCAGTGAAATTACGGTCCTGACTAGAGAACGGCCACATTGCAAGTGTTTGTTAATACCTTCATACATATCTGTGGTCAAAAGGCCAAAACGCGTATGTCGAATCTGAACCAAAATATCATCAATCAGTCACAGCTAGTTTCTTGAATGATCCGTTTTTACAACCATGAAAAAAAGCATTGTCTATGACATATAAGTAAATACCGAAACGAATTAAATTCAATCATCAATAATAATTGCGATATGTCAAACTGCTATGTGATCTGGTGGCAAAAAATTTTATTCAAATAAGGAGAAAATTTTTAGTTCATCGTAAAATCGCTTACAAAATAGTAAATTATCAAAAAATTAATTGAAAATGGAGCCGTGGCGTTTTTTAAAATCATCGTCATGAACTAATTAGTTTTTTTGCACTCCGGCGACATCACCCTCAATTCCTGAACTAATTTCGATATCGTGAATAATCTACAAAGTTATTGCATTTAGAAAAAACTCGTCTAGAAATATATTTGTTAATACAGAAAATGTTCAGTAAAACGTTGAGTAAGAAATTTTCTAATAAACAAAAAAAAACACACATTATTGTGTAGTACTATTAATTAAGAGAACATCAAATATTAAAATTTTACTATATACAAATACACAAATAAGCGAAATTATAACAATCCAATCGAAAAGTTACATTGCATAAAAGAATTAGGAAATATTTTTTTATGAATCGCTGGTCACCTTCAGTATTCAAACCTGAAACTCCTAATATTGCGTTGGCTGATTTTTCAATTAATCTACAGCAGTGTTGGGGGTCGCGAAGCTTCTGTAGGGGGGTCGCCAGAGGTCGAGAGAATTTCAGTAATATCTATGTGCGTAAATTGCGTTAGTTAGTTATCAATTGGCGACGTATTCGATTTATGTAATTGTAAAATAATATGTTTACGTACTATTTATATTATGTACTTATATTCGAATCCTAATTATGGAGATTGTATAAAAACGTCGTATGGAATGAATATTTGTAACACTGTAACATACACATACATACATAACAAAAAAGCGAAGGGTCGGGGGGTCGCGAAATATTTTTTCATACCAGAGGGGTCGCATCATGAAAAAGGTTGAAAAACACTGATCTACAGTGATACGTTGGTTGCCACCGATAGATATTCTTTATATAACAAAACAACTATTAAGTCCACAACAATTGACTCTCGCATATTGTAAATTTAAGAGTCGCTCTGTTGTATGTTTATATACGACATCTATTGGTGTCAACCAGAGAACATACACTTTGTGTCAACCAACGTGTCACCGTAGATTAATTGAAAAATTCCAGCCAATTGGCCGACGGGACCATCCCAACTTCAAAAATATTGATATTTGGCATATTATAATAAAGAAAATATAATTTCTGTTAACGTGTGCGGTGGCGCAGCTAATGGCTAGTATTAAATATTATGACATTTGCTATTCGTTTTCATGGTTGTCATCTCATGTAAAATTTAATCAAAGCATGCTTGTCAACTAATTTGCCTAACTAACAAATCTATAGAACAAAAGAACAACCGATTTTTTTTTATTTTCACAATATTTCCAAAAGTTCAGAAAAAAAAATATTTTACTAAACTTTCTTGTACATATAATAATAAACCGTTTTGTAAGCTATATCATTATTATATATAAAAAAAAAAAACAATAATATAGCATATATATATCTTCTGCGCATGCGCCGATATTTCCCAAAACAATAGGACTTGTCATATTTGCATATTTCCCAAATTTTGGTTTCAATCCGCTCTTCTGTTTGACCTGTACCGTGATCACAGACAAACAGACGCACAGACGTTCCCCAAGAGCATGCTTTTTTTTTGGACCTCAAAACAAAAAACCTCAAAACAAAAAAATTTATAAAATATTGAAAAGTAAATTTTGACTTAAATTTATACCATTCCCCAGTTGTGGTGTTGGAATAGTAAAATTAGCCAACGTGATATTGGGAGTTTCGGATTTGAATTCTGACGGTAACAATATTTCTTATGCAGTCTACTTTTCAATTGAATTGTTATAATTTCGCTTGTGTGTTAAGGGAAATCTTTATAATATAGCTAACTCACACGTATTAGCTTCCATTAAAAGTTTAAATTTTACTTTTAGTAACTCCATATAAGTGAAAAATCTGTATTCAGGTCAAATTCTGTTCAACAAATAAAGCAAAAATTTGATAATTACTTTTAATCTTGTCATTTTCGTTATTCAAATATAAATTCCCTCACATATTTAAAATATTCTAAATTGCAAAATCTCGGAATTCCGGTATGAAAACCCAAGTTGGAATTTCGTTATGAGCCGATTCGTCTTGTGGTCGTCGGCATATAAAGTGTATAGCGTTTGGATACCCGCGCTTCGCTGCTTACATTGAAAGATTAATTACGGACTGTACACTAATTAAAGATCGTTTATGTCTTACAATTAGGTATGCGCATACACGCATACACAGCTGAGCTTTTGTTATAAATAACGCCGCACTACACTTTTAGCACAACAGCAACAACTGTAGGTGTTTTATGCCACCTACTTTGTATTATTTTGTACCTCGCACTAATCTACGCCAATATATGTCGGATAATGTGTACGTGTGCTGTGCTTTCGCTATAGGTGTGTGCCATTCTAACTGGACCACTTGTTTGTCACTCTGAGTATGTGTATACTTCCAAATGTGCAAATCATTTTGAACGAGATGTGGCAGACTTTTCGGAACTCTAATTTTGGTGAGTGTCAAGGAGAAAATGAATGTTGAAAAATGATAAGATCGTAATCAAAGAAGATATTCCAAAAAAAGTAAAAGAAGTCAGGACACAAATGGGAAATTAAAATGCAATTAAAAGAAGCAAGTCAAGGGTTTAAAGAAGAATAGATGATTTGCACCTATTAAAGAAGAAATGGTAAATTCACAGTCGAATAAAAAGAAGAGAGTAAGGAAATAAAAATAAGTAATGCAAAGAGTCATACAATAATGGAAATTTGGGATAAAGACGAATAGATACGAAAGAAGACGGAAAGTAATGCGAGAAAATAGAATTTTTTTCGGGAAAAATCAAAGAAACCAAGAATTATTATCGGATGTTTTTTTAGAGTGTCAGAACTTTCGATCGGGATAACTGTGATTTGATAGAAGGTAGAAGCCATGTTGTTTTGACATTTTTGTTCAGTAAGCAATCACAAATTATCATGGAAAGATTCACTGCGCAACAACGTTTAGAAATTGTTGAAATTTATTTTCAAAATCAGGGTTCTATTCGCCAAACTTACAGAGCACTTCATGAAATTTATGGTTTACATAATCGTCCATCAGGGCAGCTTATTCGTCGAACTATCGGTAGATTTCAGCAACATTTTCTCTATTCGATCCAAAAACAACAACAAGACAAAGAACTGTATCTATGTACAGAAGAAAATATCGGTGCTGTAAGTGCTAGTGTTAATGAAGATCCAAACTTGTCTATTCGTCGACGTTCACAAGTTGGACTCTGTGCATCCACCACATGGAAAATTTTGCGTAAAGATCTTGGTCTACACCCATACAAGATCCAACTGGTTCAAGAACTAAAACCACTTGACCATAATAAGCGTCGTTTGTTTGCTGATTGGGTCCACTTTTTTCTCGAAAAATTGTGTTTAGTGATGAAGCTCATTTCTGGTTGAATGGCTACGTAAAAAAGCAAAATTGCCGTATATGGATAATTTTCTTTGGATTTATGTGAAGTCTTTGGTTTATGCTGATAAACCAGAAACAATAGACGCTTTGGAAGCCAACATAACTCGTGTTATTGATGAAATAAGGCCTGAATTACTCGAAAAAGTGGTCCAAAATTGGTCTGATCGAATGCGGTTCCTCAAAGCTAGTCGTGGTGGCCATATGTCGGAAATTATTTTTAAGACTTAAATGTCATAAAATTATTATCTTTCAAAAAAAAAATGCCTGCAATCTTAATTTAATTAAATATTCATTTCAATTGTAATTTTTATCACTCTAAAAAAACACAGCAGCGATATTCAATAGAAGATAACAGCAACACACCATAGAGGACAATCATGACTCCTACTTGAACGATGTATTTTTGAATATTAAATTTATTAAGAAAACACTGAAATGCAAAGAAGCAGCTTTAGAAATAAATCCTACAATCTCAAAATAGAACAATCTATAAAGAATAATTAAAAAAAAAGAATTTAAGAAAAAAATGTACAGAACATGGAAAATCGAGGACCTAACGTCAGAAGGTTTAGAAAAGAAAATAGAGACATTTTCTATTCTGTAGGTAAAGGATACGATACGTCATCATCATCATCAAGGAGTCGATCCTGGGTTACGATGGCTCCAACTATAAGCAGCATTAACTTCTGCAGCCACCATAAGAGACGCCGAATGACGAGAATTTCATCTGCCAGTAGTTACCAGCACAACTGAAAGACCAACTATCTTTTTTTACTCATTCCTTACAACTCTCCCTATCGGCCTATTTTGGCCTCAAGAGATTATAGTCAGCAATAGGCACGCTAGGGCTTGAGAGTAGCGTTCCCATGGCTCGCTAAAGCCCAGACCACACTCGTGTCCAGCCTGGCCAAATACGCTCTAAGGTTAATCATGGCCGAGTAGTGTGACTACTCCACCATTGGCAATTATCGTCAACTGTTGGACCCTGGAAGTTTTGGGAAGATTAGTCGAAGAGACCGATCAAAACGTTTCAGGTCCCAGAGTGAGTTAAAGCCACCTTGCAATACAAATCACCAGTTCCCAGGTTCTATCAGATTAGCACAAACTTGTAAACTACAAGTTTAGACAGCTGAATAACTCTAAATTGTCCCTAATTCAAGCTCTTATAAATTTACGGCCTGTCGAGTGAGTATGTTTGTGTTGTAGCAACGAGCTGTTATTGTTTTTTTTTCCTGTTCACCGACAGCTAGGGTTATTTAGGCCTAGTACCGATTCATGTTTTGATTTATTTTAAATAATAAATTGTAAATCTATCTGATACTTTTACCAGTTCTCGCATTAGAACCCGAAAACTGGAGGGTTGTAACAGAGGAGCCATGGAAACTCAGTATAAACAACGACATCGATAGATGCTAGACTATTCTGAAACCCCTTGATATTTTCATTTTTTATGTAATATTTTTATGGAATATAAAATTCTGTCAAAATCTTCATTTTCATGAAAGTATTTTTAATTTGCGAGTGTACTACGTAGACATGAATTGTGGACCCAACATACCTACAACACTAAACATACCACATCATACATAGGTAATATATCGTACAGTCCTATGTCCTGTGGTCACCTCCCTCATGTTCGTGTTTGGGTACGCGTGAATGTATATGTTCGTGTTTGCCTCCTTTGTTCACGGCATAGGACAACAGACCATTGACTTAAACTGTGGACTACGCATTCCCAATTGGTTGCTTTCAATTGACCCGATTCACAACTCAGGCGCTTATCGAGCGTCTATCATTTAAAATATCATATCCACTCTAGCGTCGAAAGGAACGATATTGTAAATTACCCGATTTCTTTTAATACAAATCAGTAATAACGGCGTATTGTACTTTCAAATCAAAATAATTAGCAAATTATTATACAGTATCAAAGATGAGAAATATTGAATGTTTGCGTATCAAAAGAGTTCCGTATCAAGAAGTACTGTTGATAGAAAGATTTGGCGCCCCTGACGAAAGAAGAACTTGGTGACTTCAGAGATCATAAAATTCACATAAGGCAGAACTAGAACTAGAGCAATTAAATTGAAATTGAAAAGAAGATGTCTACCAGTCGGGAAAAATATAGAAATTTCAGAAAGTAGGTATAACTGAGAATTGTGAATTTTGGGCGAACCTCTATAAAGGCAGTGAGTACAAATAACAATTTGCACTAGAGTCAAGCCGCTCTGGGAAGCTAGAAGATCTTACAAAAACTTAAAGGTTTCTAAACTTGCAGCTAAAGAGCAACATTATTAATTAGAAAATGACGCAAAGAGTTCAGCTATAAATCTCTATCTCCTTTTCGGAAGTGAAACTACTTTAAGTAGAGTGAACTGAATTCATGCGGCTGAATGGCTAACGAAATGGCTAACGAAAAGACGTGACGAAACGATGCAACATACATCCGAACAGCGTTGCAACGTACGATTCCCATCACGCTTGTCTCGAAAACCGGTATTCTGTTTCTGTGCTTACTACATTAACAGTATTTAAATCCACGCGAAAGCCAGTATTCTGTTCGTAGTTGTGGTGAGCAGTGTCAATTTTTCTTCTTTTTTTGCGCAACACATTTCACCGTCCATTCTCTGAGTCATTGAGAACCAACAGACCTAGTTCGTAATACGCTGTAGAAGTGTAGACTGCTGCATGGCAAAGGAACCGTCACGTCGAGTCGTCGTGTTGTGGGCCGTACCGGACTTATTAATTTAGTTCTAATGTCAGCCGCAAATGACGCAACAATGCATGCTTCTGCAAACTAGAAATAGAATAAAGTCGTTGCGAAGTCAACGTATTATATACGAAATTCACAGAGCTTTCCATTGTACAGTGTAAGATAAATGTTGCTAATCAACCAGTGTCGGCTATTCAGGTGAAGAAGGTGAAGGGCAACTTCACTTTTCTTTGAGATCGTTCCCATAAAAATATTATTTATACATCAAATAAGTGAAATAAATAAATCCTGTAATTTATTACATCAAATTCTAATAAAGTAGCAATAATATCAATGCTTACCGCGCAAAACAAAGGGCTCCCTTTTGACACACCTGAAATCCCGTAAGAAGATATTTCTAAACAGCTAAAAAAAGTACATATGCAGAATAGGAGGAACTATGGCAAGAAACATCCAAAAACAAGATCCGAATAATAAAAAACGACACCAAACCATGGGTTACATCGTTTCAAAATAACAGAAAAAACGAGACCACATTAGTTCGAATACGTATAGGATATACCTACGCATACCTCCTAAAAAGAAAACATCCACCTAATTTCCAATCATGCAATAACACAACCATAACAATAAAACATATCTTATTAACATGATTTATCTACACAAATAACAGAATTTCAACTAACCTACCCAAGAACTTACCCGACATACTTGGCGACTGTCAACATAACTTTACAAAACTCCTTAGTTTCCTTGAAGCCAGTAGTTTGATTCACCTCATTTAACTATAACTGGAAACAATAATTAACTCATCTCATGTACAATTTCAACAACATTTCTTACCGTACATTACTTACCTTATATTGCTTACCTTTCATTACTTGCCTTGTATTACTTACTTAAAGATACCGCTATATTAATACAGCTAATATAAAGTTTCAAATCACATTTCACGCTTCGACGCCTAGTTGTTGCGCGTCTAATAAAAAAAATGTAATTTTATCACAAATATAACATCGTCATACAGTGAAATACACAGTACAATGAAAAATCGTGTCCGACGATTGTAAAATGTTCACTTGCAACGTCCCTTGCTGTGGCAACCATGACGTCACCTACTTGATAAAAGCCTGCAGTTGAAGGTAAAGAGCATAACTTTATGCCAAGCGTTGAATATTTTTACTCGTCCAGTGTTCAACTTATAGCTGGTTGTTTGCAGCGAACGATTTTTGTGACTGTGTAAAGTGCTCTCATAATATTATATCTCAATAGAAAAATGACGGAAAAAAGGTTTAATCTAGGAAGGAAGTTAAAAAAACGGCAGATACCCGTAATATTATTCAAAATTTTAAAAACTTCTGGTTTTCTAAATACACGTGACTATGCAGTAGTCCAAATTTACAAAAACTTTTTTATTAGACTTGCTTGCTTTTTAGCTAAAACAATAAATTTGAAATAAAGAAGGATTTTTGTAAGGTTTGAAGTATAAGTAAGGGCATAACCAGGGTGAATGAAAGACCTGAGTTAAAAACACAATGCGATATAATCAAGTATATTTACCTATCACGGTCCGTGTTTGCTATTTCAATATTTCAGCCCTTCGTTAACAAAATTTCTGTTTATGTCCCGGAACAAATCTTGTCTTAGCACTTCAAAAACCTTAGGATCCTCGAGCCGTCACTGTAATCAGCACTATACGACTAATAATAATATTAATAAACAAACATATACTCGTGAAGGAGACTAAAAAGCGAACAATATTATATCAAGACCTTTTTTTTTGATCTCAGAAAGAGCTAACCAGAGTATTCTTTTAAATTAATTGTCCCTATAATTGGCGTTCTTAGAGAAGCTAAACCGTCACTGTAGGCAAATATCAAAGCTATTACAGTATGTCAACGCAATGATGTGTCTCTAGTCTGCTGCATGCATTATGCAGTGCTAATTGTATCGCTCCGTGTACGCCATGCGAACAATCCAAACTTATAATCGTCAATTTAATACATACGGTGTCCCAACGAAACCTTGTACCCTCATAAAATAAACGTTTTAACAAAAATCAAAAACATGTCGATTTTTATTTCAAAGGGAACCAATTTTTATGCAAAAATCATTCCTGCAACTCTAGCCCTTCCTCCCCAATTTTTTAATGGGAGGGGGGGGTGAAATGATCCCTAATTTGGAAGGGTTTTTCATTACTTACACAACCGTATTTGTGTTTTTCTATTCAATCGATTTGTTACCGAGATATTGCTTCTTGAATTTTCGAAGTTAAAAAACGACAATAACCTTTTAGAGAAGCAAATAACTTTTCAGCAAAATGGTGCACCCTCGCATTATGCTGTTCAGGTTCAGGTTCAGATTATTAGAACGCGAGATATGAGCAATTGAAAAAAAAAACAGAATCCAAGGTGGTGGCGGACGGGGCATTTTGGAGAATCCGCAAATTCAGGGTTGAGGTCTCCATCGAAGACCCTTTCGAATGAGCAACAAAAGAAAAAATGTATCTGAAATTTTTAGGTCATTCCTAAATGAACTGAGCTAAAAAATTGGTTGTCTGTAAAGTCGGTTTACGGACGATAGTTTTACGTGATAACGTATTCCGTAATACATAACCTAAACCTCCCAAAATTTGGTTTCAATCCGCTTATCCTTGGTGTCGGAATGATAAGAAATGTCAAAAGTGACGTTTGCAACTTAGTTATTCCAATACTTAACTTAGAAGGCTTTGCATTTCACAATATACTAATGTCAAAAAATTGAATTAAACATTAGAAATGCAGCTGTTTTCATGTTAAGACAAGACATACGTTTGCTTCTAATTTCCATGTACGGCAAACAAAGACAACCGACCGCGTCGCGCCATGCATTACACAACATTGCATTTATACAGCTATTTTTCTATATAAATTTGTATAAAATATTTTTCTATATAAATTTGTATAAAAAAACTGTTTAGGCAAATTCTGTTATACGAAATCTATGTAAAATGTTCTCCTCTTTCGTTTAAGACTGGTTTCAAACCGATCTGATTTAAATTGAGCGAGAAATTAGCAAAAAGCACGCACAGGGTCAGGCGGAACGTTACGCGTTATGCGTTACGCGTTACACTTTTTCGTACATGCAGCCGGTGTTTTATCAATTTATAAGATTGGTGATTCATCAATTTATAAGACGTTATCACGTCAAAAAATCAGCATTAAAAAAAATACCACAAATTCCTAACTATTTTACCATTCCAATCCACAAGTGGGGAATGGTACTAGTTTAGATCGAAATTCACTTTTCCAAACTTTACAATATTTTTACGTTTTGAGGTCCCCTGAATCCAAAATAACATATTTTTGGAAAAACTTTGTGCGTCTGTTTATCTGTGAACACGATAGAGATTAAACGAATAAACGAATTTAAACCAAATTTTTGAAGGATGTTTGATATGCAAATAGGAAGGGTCCTATTGTTTTTGGGAAAATCGGCGTATGCGCAAAAGAGATATATTCTATAACGTTGTTTTTTTATATAGTAATTCTTTTCATAACGGTTTATTTTTTTTATTTTTGTCGAAAATACTTTGAAAAAAAATCAGATATTCTTTTGTTCTGTACCTAGATCAGTCAGAAAAAAATTAGTTAATCAGCCTTGATTAATTTTTACACAACCTGGACCATATTGTTGCGCATTTTCCCCCATGCCAACGAATAGGAAATATCATATTTAAAACTAGCCATTATCCGCGTCATAATATCAGAAATTTAATTTTCTTTATTGTACTATATATCCAATGTCAATATTTTTTAAGTTGGAATGGTCCCATGCGTCACCTAATTGGCTGGAATTTGTTTATTACCTTTAATAATAACTATAGATAGATAGATAGATAGATAGATAGATAGAGATCTTTATTTTGTTGGTACAATTAATGTACATAAATAGCGTCAACACAAAAACAATTAATTATAAAAACTCGTTCAATCTGTAGTGAGCCTTACTTAATAAATATTTTTTTAAATTCTTCCTAAACTTTTGTTTAGAATTTGTTAGAGTTATTTCAGTAGGTATCTTATTGTGTATTCGTATCATAGCGTTGCGGACACCTTTATGAGCCACTGCTAATGTACAATTAGTAGTTTTTAAATTATTCTTATTTCTTGTGGTATATTCATGTTTATTATGATTTTCATTAAACAAAGATGGATAGTTTTGTACAAAATTTGCACAATTTAGAATATAAAGATCTACTAGTGTTAGTATGTTATACTGAATAAATAAATTTTTACAATGTTCTCTAGGTGCCACACCCGCTATGATACGAATACACTTTTTTTGGATTAAAAAAACTTTTTCTGCCCATACCGAATTGCCCCAAAAGATTATTCCATACTGGATAATAGATTGGAAATATGCATGATAGACATTAAGCAGAATGTCGGTACTAGTATATTTTTTTAAATAAGTAAGAACGAATTTAGCTTTATTTAACTTAGGCAAAATGTAGTCAATATGTTGTTTCCAGTCGAGATTATTGTCTATGTATAGACCGAGAAATTTAACTGAATCTTTAATATATGAGAATATGTCTAAGTTTAGTAATTGTGGGATGTTAAAGTAATTTCCAAGCTTAATTATTTCTGTTTTAGTGTCGTTTACTTTAAGGCTGTTATTTGCAAACCATTTGCTTAAATCTATCATGCATTTTTCCAATCTATTTTTTAAAAGCGCCTGATCTCTTCCCTCACATATGACAGCAGTGTCATCAGCAAACAAGAAGATTTTATTGTTAGTAGCCAACGGAAGATCGTTTATAAATAATATGAAGAGCAGAGGTCCTAAGATACTACCTTGAGGTACCCCTCTCGTAATTAGTTGCCAGTCTGACATACTTTCATTAATACCGGAGCTAGTATTTATTTTAACTTTTACGCTTTGTTTTCTGTCTGTCATATATGAAGAGAAGAGATCGAGCGCTTTTCCTCGTATACCGTACTTTTCTAACTTACAAAGTAAAAGATTTTTTTCGACGCAGTCGAATGCTTTAGATAAGTCTAGTAGGAGTAGCAAGCATGGAGTTTTTTTTTTCCCAAGAATTTAATAGGCTGTCAATTATTTTAAAAATTGAGACATTAGTGGAGCTATTTTTAATGAAACCGTGTTGCTGTCTTGTAATAATGTCATATTTGTTTACGAAATGTAACAAGCGTTCCTTTATTACAAGTTCAAAGATTTTTGAGAATACAGGTAACAATGCCACTGGTCTATAATTAGACATATTTTGATTATCTCCTTTTTTGTATAAGGGTATAATAAGAGCTTTTTTTAAATTTTTGGGAAAAATTCCACTTTCTAAAGTCATATTTATGATTTTACTTAATGGTTCACATATTATGCTTGCACCCTGTTTTATTGCTACAGCCGGAATATCATCCCATCCAGTGGAATGTTTATTTTTTAGAGACATGATTATATTGTACACCTCATTGCTGTCAGTGGGTCTGAAAAACAAACTATGTAACAAATTACTAATATTTTTTACATTCAAATTGGGCTTAGGAAGGTTTAAAGATTCGGATATGTTACAAAAAAAATTATTGAATTCTTCGGAAATCTCTTTAGGGTTTTTAGTAGTTTCAGTTTTACCTGTTTTTTTAATTTCAGTTACATATTTTTTCGATTTATTATTTTTACCTATTTTATTAATTAACTGCCAAGAAGTTTTTATTTTATTTTCGGACTCATTTATTTTATTATTATAAAACATTTTCTTTTGTTTACAAACAAGTTTTTTTAGATTTAGGCACAATTCTCTATATTTAATTTCAAGTGGGTGCATATTTATGTTTTTATTGATACTTTTAATATCTTTTAATTGTAAGAATAAACTTCTTTTTTGTTCGGACATTTTTACTAAATCAGGGGTTATCCAATCTTTAGATCTTTTGTTCATTTTATTTTTAATTTTCTTTAATTTTGGAATACACGAGTTAAATGCCTCTAAAAACCTTTGTAAAAAATTATCGTACACTTTGTTTACATCATTACTATTAAAAATTTCAGCCCAATTTTCTTGTGATAATAAATTTTCTAATAAACCTAAATTTTCTTTAGTAAGCAGTCTAAAATATGAAGTCTCCTCATATATGGGAGCATTCGGTAAGGGTATTGAAAAAAAAATGGCTCTGTGATCCGATAAATATGTATCTAGTACATCTGTCCTGAAGGGTTCCACATTTGTTGCAACATTGTCAATGCAAGTTGATGATAACCTACTGATTCTAGTTGGCTCACTAACTAATAGTTTTAAATTGAACGATAATAGCATATTTTTAAAAGTTTTAACATTATTGTCGTCAATCATAAAATTAATATTAAAATCACCAGAAATTATAATTTGCTGATTACATTTGAATACTGTTTCCAAGCAATCATTCATTAAGTAAAAAAATGTATCTATATTACCCAGCGGAGATCTGTATATAGTTACTAAAATTGTGTTTAATTTGTCTAAACTAACAGCACAACACTCAAAATCTGTTTCCCTGTTATACTGATTAATATTTTGTAGAACTGTATATTGTAGATCTTTTTTTATAAAAATGCCAACTCCGCCATGCCTTTTGACTGTTCTTGTAAAACCAGAAACTAGTTGTAATTGTCCTATGTAAATTCCACAGGAGAGCTCTTGAGGAGTTAACCATGTTTCTGTGAGACATAGCACGTCTATGTCAAACTGTCTTGATTTCAACCATAATTCAATTTCTTCAATTTTATTTATTTTATTTATTTTATATACACAATAGTATCAATTTATTGTAACGAATTCAACACAGCGGGAAGTTTTAGGGTTGACCCACAGGTGAACCGGTTCCACATTTTTATTTCATGTAAAATTATAGACATGAATTCAGAATTACTAAAATTGCATAAAATAACAAAGATTACTATATAGTATTACAAAGACATAGCCGTAATAAAAGCAATAGAAATTAAATGTTTTTAAATTCCTACATAAGGCTTTAAAGCATTTTCTTTTTCTTGAACAAAGCTGTAGGTAAAGGCTAGTATTTAATATACTTACCTCATATTTGAATCTGTTTACTTTTATGTAAAAACTGAATTAAATAAAGCTGTAATGTCAGTTTAAATTATTTCCAGAGAATTCCCATGTCTAAAAACGAACACATTTCATTATATAGAGTGTTTCAGAACGAGCGCCCACAGACAGTTCAGTGAAATTCTGAACAGAAAAAGTCTATAAACATTTTTGAAGTGAAAACTTCTTTAGCGGCGTTGTACACTTTTTTTGTAATGGGTAAAAAATGTTAAACTCGCGTCAAGCGTCAGGTAAAGTAAGAACTGGGTGAGCGAGAAAACTCTCTAATTTATACAACGTTAGACATCTAGCGTTGAAATATCGTACCTACATAAAAATGCAATCTATGATACAAACCATTTTGATTGAAAATTCGCCAGACGTTAATATACAAGTTTTCACTTCTCCCGGCACTCACGGAGTGCAAACCTTTTTTTTTTATCTGATGTACCGTGATTGAAATATAAATTAATTATCACCAAAGTGGAGAAGCAGTCGTAATTTAATATTCTTCAGTATTCCTCTCAACTTGTTATTGATGATAATAAGTTTGCGTTTGGTATATTAGTGTTGTGTAGATAATTCAGTAAAATTTACACGGAAACGTGTACTTTAATTTTGCCAAAATTAGGTATCAATTTGTTCCAGCAAGTAGAGAAGTTGAGACATTTTGAGTGAAAACAATCGAACCATTTTCTCGATATAAGTATCTCGTTATTCAAAATAATTGCAAAGATTTTTACAGCTACGATTTACGACTTATAATACAATCTCCAATGATAAATTATAATACAGTAGAACCTTAATAAGTCAAAGTTCAAGAGAAACGTTCAAAACATTATGCTACCGAGTTTTTTACTTATCAAGAGTTGAAGTTAGGGGTTTTGGAAGTTAAATTTTTAACTTAACCGGGCTCAATGTATTCTCGTAAATTTCAAAGTGAGCAGCAACATCTTTTCTCCTTGAACCACTTTTCACTGCTTCGATTGCTCCTAGCTTGTCAGAATATGTTAGTATGCTCAATGTTCGCTTCATTTTTATCACTCGTTAATTATATTTCATGCTCACAGCAATACGTAAAGCGATTAAGTGAAAGACTGAACTGAAAATTAATAAAGTTCTTGGCAAAACCTTTTGTTTATATACCTATTCACGATGACTCACTGATAATACTTTGAGTTATGGAGGTCACCAAATATTATTGACGTGATAACGTCTTATAAATTGATGAATCACCAATCTTATAAATTGATAAAACACCGGCTGCATGCACGAAAAAGTGTAACGTTCCTAAATCCTAGCGTTCCTAACGTTCGTAACGCGTAACGCGTAACGTTCCGCCTGACCCTGTGCGTGCTTTTTGCTAATTTCTCGCTCAATTTAAATCAGATCGGTTTGAAACCAGTCTTAAACGAAAGAGGAGAACATTTTACATAGATTTCGTATAACAGAATTTGCCTAAACAGTTTTTTTATACAAATTTATATAGAAAAATAGCTGTATAAATGCAATGTTGTCTAATGCATGGCGCGACGCGGTCGGTCGTCTTTGTTTGCCGTACATGGAAATTAGAAAATAACGTATGTCTTGTCTTAACATGAAAACGGCTGCATTTCTAATGTTTAATTCAATTTTTTGACATTAGTATTTTGTGAAATGCAACGCCTTCTAAGTTAAGTATTGGAATAACTAATTATTATTAGAACATAATACTTTGACAGTTGCAAACGTCACTTTTGACATTTCTTATCATTCCGACACCAAGGATAAGCGGATTGAAACCAAATTTTGGGAGGTTTAGGTTATGTATTACGGAATACATTATCACGTAAAACTATCGTCCGTAAACCGACTTTACAGACAACCAATTTTTTTAAGTTATCGAGGGCTAACGTTCAAAATATTTGTTTAAGTTACCGAGGTTTATTGCTTTAAGTAATGGAGGTTTTAGGCTTAGAGGGGAAGGGAATTAAAAACATTTTTAAGTTACAGAGGTTTTTAACTAATCGAGGTGTAACTTATTGAGGTTCTACTGTACCACGTTCTTTCTTCTTTGAAACACTGCATGCAAGTGTATCTCTCAAATTCTCATCAGCTGGCGTACTTACTGTAATTCAGAGTATTGAATATGATTACTTGCGTCTTTTATCTGTCTCTGTTCTATGAAGTCCCACAACCGAAAACGAAAAACAAATTAATTCGTTAATAATAATATATAGAATGCGTAGACAGTTCAAATGAATTGTACATTCACTCGCATAGTACGTAACCATTGTTTCTCTCAGATTACAATCCACAGTATTGAATACGATTACTTACGTCTTTTATATCTGTGTCTGTTCTTTGAAATAGTGTACGCAGGTGACTTTTAAGTGATCGAGAGAAAATCATTCGAGAGTTGAACAATCCAGTCATTCACGCGTAGTACTCCTATTAATTATTATCATGCATCATGAAAAGTAATAATTTCGAATGAGTTATTCAATTCCAAAAGTCATTTGAATAGCAAAATTTATATTAAAAGCATTCAATTATTTTCAAGTCTACCAGCATGTATCTAATTCAGACTTCTATCACGTGGTCTACACCATAGTTTTTCAACCTTTTTACATCCGCGGGCCACCAAAAAATCCAAAAATGTTTTGCGGATCATCAACATTGGAACAAAATTATAAATATTTATATAATTGATTTTTATTCAAAACAATTAATTTTGCAGCACCGTATGCAGATATAACAACATTTAAGTAGGTATATTAAAACGGACAGTGATAAACAAATATAGTTAAAAATCCATAAAATACAACATCCCAAAAATCTTCGCGGGCACCCAAAAATCTCCGCGGACCACCGGTAGAGAAACTATGGTCTACACTATATTACGTTCCCTTGTTCAAGAGTCAAGACACTTTTTTTATATAACAAACGTAATAGTGTTAAAAATGGAGTACGATACCAAGCACATGTAGGTATTATTAATTTAACATTATATTGGATAAAAGTGTTTAAGGACTTTTACAGCTCACAATTGTTTTCTCTGTTTTACTGTACTGTCCGCGGGTGGTTGATCTCAGAGAGCCTGTATAATAAAATATATTTTTATAACAGAAACGAATAAAAACAGCACAGTTTTACCGTTGCGGTCGACTATTTTATATTTTAAAAGAGAAAAAGAAAATCAAATTCTAGAATCTTAGTTTTATGTCTAGATCCTGAACGTCACTAATGCTGAGTTAGAGAAAAGGTTGTCAAAAAATCTGATTTAACAATGACCTTACATTGTGAACATTATGTTTCTCCATATGTAAAGCACGGTTGAGTTTTAAATCGATCCTGCTCGAAAAACAATTAATTGATTGAAACGAAATGTTTCTTAAACTGCGTATTGATCTATTTAGTATCGTTTTTGTACAGTTTTCACTTCGAAATAACATTTTTCTACGCATTTTGATCAAAATTTAGCTTGAAAAACGGTCTTTTTCTATATAAAACAATTATCATTTATTTTTTATAAGTAGAATCTATTGTTCTAGATGACAGAGAGTTTGAATACGAAATTAGACTGCTAATGATGTATGGAAACTGTAATTATATGATCACAACCTAAGGTCATTGTCAAATCAAATTTTTTGTTAATCCTTTCTGCAAACCAGGTGGGTGTTATTCGGCGTGGTAACTTATGTTGTCATCAATCCCCATGAACCTGCCCTACCAGACCTAAATACAGATTTGGTTGATTGGCAATAATTACTGTTTTTACATGGCATTTCCATGACTTCTCTATTATAACAAGCCTCCAGTTCTCAGGTTCTGATCTAACAACTAATATCAATTGGATTTTCGATTTATTCTTTACAAAAATGATAAATTTAAAATATTTATTATTAGAAAACAATAAATTGAAAACATAAGTTGACATTAAGCCCAGAAAACCCCGGCATCTCATTCTCATCAAAAAGGTAAAAAATGTAAATTAAGCAGCATTATAGTTTTATTTCTGGAAGGTACGTGATTTTGTGATGATTCCGGTACTGTTCACATACTTTTAGGAATAGTAACTTTGGAAACGGTACCGTCGTGTAGCTACGTACCTATGTTTTTGCACACACACACACACACACACATACCTTACCCCGTAAAATAACTGCATTTCATGCCTGTATAGTGATAGTTTAATGACCCATGGCGCACTCGTGCTGTGATCTAAAACAATTACATGCAATCTTAGCAATCCAACAGTAATTTTAAAAAGCAACCCATCGGTTACCATTTAACACTGTAAGAGGAAATGAGTTAGCAAGTCAGCACAAAGCAGACGCAGTTTTTGTAAACAACCCTAATAAAATGCAAATGACTAGACACTTAGCTGTCAAATATTTTTATTATGTGTGAAAAAGAGCTGTTTTAATATGTTTTTATTAACTCGCTGTCTTGTCTGTTCGGGACAAATTTTGCAATATTATTAATTTTAAACCAAGTTCCTGTTAGCCGATTGAGATGAAATTTTGCACACATGTGTAGTTAAGATTTGTTTTTAGTTTTATAATTTGTAAAGATGTTTCTTATAAATAAGACTAAAAAACAAAAATAAATTTATATTTTTCAAAAACTAAAACACGTTTTTGTGAAGTAAAAAAGTCATTATAGTTTGACAACAAAATTAGCTTTAATACTAAAAGGTGGGGTGCCCTTTATTTAAATTTTCATAATGACTCTACTTTTACAAATGATTAATTTATGACTACTGATATCAAGCACCCCACTTGTTTTTAGGAAGCTGTGTGACATTATAAAATAACGAGCGCCAGCAAGATTTAAAGGGAGAGACCTAGTTGGGACGTCAGAAAAAAATTCTTATTTAGGATTTTCTTTGGCCACACATTAAAATAATTAATAACAAATGTTTGTCCACAGGAAAGATATGTATTTTTATGACTAAATATTGAGAAATACGTGGGATACAGCAAATTTGCGAGGGGTCAAAAAAAAGGGTTTTGCCGTGATCACTGCAGCTCGTCACATCTGATATCAAATTAAAAAAGGGGTCATTAGTTAATGACAAAATGCTCCGGATGATTGAAGGGATTTGAAAAATTTTGATTTTTCGAAAAATGGCGGATGTTTAAATTTAAAATTATATATTAAACCAAAATTTCACTCACATTTTCAGCTCTTCAAAAAAAATCGTTCAAAAAAAATGCTTCGTCCATCCGGAGGACAATTACCTATATATAGAATAAGTGAAAAAAATTTCAAACTGATCGGTAAAGCCGGTCTCAAGTTACAGTGATCACCGACTTCGAAAACATGGTTTCGAGAAAAACGCGTTTAAAGTTTATATTGGTTGTATGCAGATAAAAAAATTTATTTTGGAACTTACACTGAATCGTTTATTCTAGGACCATATAATGTCCCTTCCTCCACACAAAACCAGGCTTGAGCGTATAATATATTTAATATAATAGGTACAACAAAAATGTTAACAGTTCCTCAGATAGTCGAGGTTTATGCGTTAGAGACGACTCCATTCAAAATTATTTATCTCCATAAATAATAGTCCGATTTGTCTGAAATTATCAGAGAATACTTCTGAAATATTCTACTTTTAGAAAGTGCAAAAAATCGATTTTTGTCACATAACTCATAAAAAAATTGGTTGTCTGTAAATTCGGTTTACAGACGATAGTTTTACGTGATAACGTATTCCGCTCGAAAATCATATTTAATAATACATAACCTAAATTTTAGTAGCTGTCAAACTATATTTTTACCGACTAATAATTTGATCAACCAAAGCAAAATACATATTTTTAAGCAATTATAAAAGCCATTTAAAAGAATGTATATATATTACATATTTGTTAACAAACCGTATAATTTATCTGCTGTTATGAAATGCAGATCCATTATCGTGCGTTCAGTTATACTTTGGCTTGGATGAATCGGTAATAATTTTATGACACAAAAAATATCCGTGCAAAAACGAACAAATAACGATGTATTATCTGAAAAATTGCTTTAAAAATTCGATAATTTATGACATTTTTATTAGATATCTTGATTTTAAGTCTTAATTTCCACGGTTTATAAAACAAAGGCCATCTGTCAGATGTAGCTTTCGCTGGAACAGCCGAAAAACATGCTGAACGCACATTACTCTCTGGCGTACAAGCCGACGCCGATCGTGCTTCTCTATCGCTCTCACTTGCACGCACAGGGTCAGGCGGAACGTTACGGCGTTACACTTTTTCGTGCGTGCAGCTGGTGTTTTCATCAATTTATAAGACATTATCACGTCAATAATTAATAAATGACGTACTAGATATATAACCTACTATTACAGGAGAGAGGCATAATACACCATTTAACCGATTTGATAAAAAATCCGATCAGACCTAAGCTACGTGATAAAAAAAATATCACACATAATCGTATGTCGTTCCGTTTTGAAGGAGAAAAAATTTCACACACACAAATAAAAAATTGGTCTCAATACAAATAACTTTCAGAAAAAACGTGAAATAATATCCCAAAAATGTTTTTTCGAACTAAATCTAATACGTCATTACCACAGTAGAGGCGGAGAGTAAAAATTTCTTGGACACGTCAACAAAAAGTATAAAATAAAAAGAAAACTATCGACAACATAAAAATTCTATGATAATATGACATGGACCTACCCTCCATACGTGTACCAAACCCATAAACTCAAAATACACGACGAGTGTTGCTATATCACTTTAAGTATTGGTTTTATTTTCTGTTGTATTTAACAAGTTATTGTTCGGTTAATATTATTGTTCCTCAAAATAAAAAGAAAATCTTAATCTTAATGACAATCATATTATATTATGAACCTTCTCAAAGGAGAGAGAATAAAATAAAATTAATGTTGTCAAGTGAAAGAAGTACAAAACTATTGTTGAGAACGAAAATGACTACAGCGCCGGGGGTAAGTAAAACGCTTGTATCACTTCTACGACGAAGCGGCTCGCGACGACACTCCTTGTCTGTTGTTAGTTTTCTTCTTTCGGCTTGGTCTTATTAAATGAAGACGACGGACGCCCGGCACGCACACACACCCGCGGTGTCCATCATTTTGTGTTACATAATCTGTTAAATAATTAAGAATAGTAGATTTTATATCTAGTATCGTGATAAGTTATGTTACGACATTACAGTTTAAAAAGAGTCGCACTATAGCCGTAATAAAATGACACACGATATAATATATAATTAATATATAATATATATAATGTGTATGAGATTTCACCATGGTTGTTTTCAGTCCCATTTATTAAAAATCGGTGTAGTAAATTCCCCAATCTACAGTTCTGGCAACTCTTGATCTCATCGGTGGCAGAGTTAAATTACATTTTCTTATATTGCCAAAATTACGTATCAGAACAATAATTATGACAAATTCTACGAGAGAAAGATTTCTTCTTCCCTCTTAGTAAGTCACAACCTAAGTTCAGTCAACTTCGAGGTATATGAAATATTAAGTGAATATTGTGCCACACACAGTAATACTATATGAGACCTCCAGTTACTAACAGTAGTCATTTTATGTGTTTTTCAAAGGTCTGATTTAATAACTTTATACAAGGTATTGTTCACCGAGATTCACAGTTGACCTTGCATTACAGTATGTCTCCGCTCTCTTTCTCAAAAACGTTTGAGCGCATGAAAAAATGTTTAGAACGAAATTTGTCGCAAATTTTATGCTCTACAATTTTTATAGCAACTGTTGACACCATTAGAGCTTTATAAACCGATATAATTGCAAAAAAACTATTTTTGTGACTTTTGATCTTGAATAACTTACGACGCAGACACGAGATTTTATGAGACTTTTGAGACAACTTTTAGAACCCCAAAATGAAGGTGTATACAAGTTTCCAGCTTATTATTTCTCATTTCGAGGTTGGCCCCTTTTATTTGCTTACTGAGTCCTGTGTTTGTCTCGGGTTCCTAATGCTGCGATGGCATGTAGCGAGAAAAGGTATCGGTTCCTTTAATCCCTTATTTCTTGTTTGTCTAATCCTTATCACATAGTGTCTGGCACATGGGTTCAGTCCCTTGCAGCTAAAGGGGAGAGAGGGGTTATAAAAAAACATACACTATGATACAAAAATTAATATCTTTGATATTAAATTCAATAAGATAAAAGAAGATCATCAGATGATTATTAGAAAAGTTCTGAAAAATATTATTGAGGGTTAAACTAGCCGTGATATTAATTTTTATCATATTATGTGTTTTTGTTTTTTTTTAAGAAATAATTGTGAAAACGGTTTCAACGTTAGGCATATATTGTGTCAACTTCGCTCATTAAACATGCGTCGGCCGAGAACTAAATAGCGATGTCAAAGTTAGCAGGCTTCAAGGCAAGATTAAACAAACTTAAGGGAGCCTTTAGAACATTAGGTTTAATATGAACGCGACGTCGAACGCTTTGAGCATTCCTGACGTTTAGTTTTTCAACCCTGCACGTGTGTTTTAGGATTTCGTACCAAAATGGTAAAAAGCGAAACCCTGAATCATTAAGAAACTGATCAGTGCCGTGAAGTAAATCACTAACCAATTCACGGTGAGTCAGAATCTTTATAATTAGGAAGTTTCTGTTTTAATTATAATTCTAGTAATTACAAAAATATTCATAAATCCATTTAAATGTTTTATAATAATAAAGAAAGAATTTTAGTAGTATTTTTAAAAATGACAAAGTTTGACAATCCTCTGCGCTATGCCGCTCTCAGTGTGGATGACGTCAAATATCATAGGCAATAGTAACACATAATATTGTAAATCCATATATTATATAATAATTACTATACGAAGCATTGTTTATTTACTTTATGTGCGGTGAGCAAAGGCAACACAGCGTATCGAAAATATATCTGCTTCTCTTTTTTCTAAGTAATTTCTTTGTTATTCCGACAATATTATATTATACTAGTGGCCCGGTCCAGCTTCGCGTGGATTTGCAGATTGTCTATAAAAGATAGATTATTATGGAATAATAGCCGTATTTGCAGAACATTGCCATATATTTCGCACGCGATTAAGACGAAACACTTTTGTCTCACAGGGCTGTGTCCCGGTCGGCAGCAATAACAGTAGTGGAGCCTACGGCTCCACCGTAATCCATGTTACAGTCTCGCTTCAAGGGGCTGCGCCCCGCTCAGCAGTGACAATAGTAGCTAGTGGAGCCTACGGCTCCACCATATTCTGAGTTTATATTCCAGTTTTTCTTTCCACAAAAAGCTTATTGGGACTATCATAAACATATACAAAAAAATTTCGATTTATTCCATTTTTCAGCTGTTCCTTTGGAATTTTATTTTTTTTTTATAAACCACCCCTGTATTCAGGCGAACAAAACAAAAAAAAGTATTCAAATCAGTCGAGTCATTTTCGAATTTTTGCCAGTCTAACGCTTATAATATATAGATGAAGTGATAGTGATTTTTGACAAAACACCGTCATATTGATGCGATTTTTAGTACGAAATATTTAAAAATTTTATACAAACCTTCCCCGTTTAACGCTCTTTCTATCAGTGAAAACCGTTTCAAAATCCATTGCGTTGTTTAGAAGGAGTACGCGGATACCATGGACAGAGGGAAACGGCAACTTGGTATTAATAGTATGTAGTGATGACAAAACACCGTCATAGTTCAGCCATATTTTGTACAAAATATTTACAAATTATATACATAATCCGTCCTCGTTTATCGTTCTTTCTGTTAGTAAAAACCGTTTCAAAATCCGTTGCGTGCTTTAGAAGAACTAAGCGGAGAAACAGACAGCGACTTTTTTTCTATACCATGTAG
Source organism: Xanthostigma xanthostigma (assembly GCA_963575645.1). Classification (NCBI taxonomy): domain Eukaryota; kingdom Metazoa; phylum Arthropoda; class Insecta; order Raphidioptera; family Raphidiidae; genus Xanthostigma; species Xanthostigma xanthostigma. Next base: position 48,533,843 of record OY754464.1, read on the forward strand.
TGATAGTGCTTTTTGACAAAACATCCTCATAGTTCAAACATATTTAATTTAAAATATTTACAAATTATACATACAAACCATCCCCTTTTAACGCTGTTTCTATTAGTGAAAACCGTTTCAATATCCATTGCGTTGTTTAGAAGAAGTACGCGGATACCATGGAAAGAGGGAAACGGCAACTTGGTATTAATAGTATGTAGTGATGACAAAACTGCACCGTCATAGTTCAGCCATATTTTATAAAATTATATACACAAACCTTCCTCATCTATCGCTCTTTCTGATAGTGAAAACCGTTTCAAAATCCGTTGCGCGGCTTAGAAGAAGTAAGCGGACAAACAGACAAAGGCAGACGACGATTTTTTTTCTATATTATGTAGTGATAGTGCTTTTTGACAAAACATTATCATAGTTCAGTCATATTTTGTACAAAATATTTACAAATTATATATAAAAACCTTCCTGGTTTATCGCTCTTTCTATTAGTGAAAACCGTTTCAAAATCCGTTGCGTGGTGTAGAAGAATAACGCGGACAAACAGACAGAGGGAATTGGCGACTTTCTTTTATACTATGTAATGATTTATTAACACGGAGTATATCTCTTTTTATCAAAAGTTTTATGTCTTTAGCTATAGCGTTACCCAATCAGAACCAACGAGCTCTTACGACAAAAAAAAATAACAGAAGAATAAAAGAATAAAATCGCAATAGAACCATTAGGATGTTCGATTGCGATTTTATTCCTATGCTCAGTATATAATAAAAGTATATGAGTAATTTATACAGGCAGCAGATAAAAAACAGTTTAATAGATGTAAAAATTAATGTAATGTCAATTAGGAAGTTGGACCATAGATATAAAAATACCTTACGTTTATGACTTACTATATTTTGTTAGTTATTAATAACACGTTGTGCTGCGGTGCGTCATAATAACAGATCAGACGTCGCTCAGACTCGTTAACGATCCTACGTACAGAAATTTGAATCTCTCCGTTGAATGTAAAGATAACGAAAAAAATTTCAGAATTTTTAAAGTTATGCTGCCAATCGACGCGTACATAAATATAATCTGAATGAAATGTTTTTCCAAACTGATTAAAATCGGTTAAGAATAGTAGATTTTACACAATATCTCATAAATAAAAAATTATATCCCTTTCGTTAGGGTGTCAATCGAAGGGTGTTAACGCCATTTTGATTCGAAATAAATTTTATGGAAATCGGGCTAGCCGTTTTCTCGCTTAAAAAAAGTTTTGCTAAAAGTAGATTTTAGACCGTATCACGCGAATCAAAAAATCGCTTCAACCGTTTCTTCTTGTTTAAATAAAAATACCGCAAAAAAAGGTAGATTATACACGCAATCTCGCGAAAAAAATTGGAATCGACTTTGTTAGGATGCTAACCGAAGCTTATTAACGTCAAAAATCTATCGAGGTAATTTTTTTTATAAAATTGTATTTTAGGATTTTTTGAGAAATATTTCTCGGGTCTAATTTGTTAAATACCTACATATTTAATATTCAATATTGATCATGCTGAAAATTTTAACTCAAGGATCGCGCTTGTAGAGTTCCACCCACCTCACGACTTTTTTAAATCAGTAGGCACTTGTACATACTCGAAATTCCAATATAGGCCCACAATGATGCCATAGAAATATTGTAAGTAGATATCTATGGATGATGTGGAACCTTCCATTGAAGAGACTTCAGATTTCAATCACTTCTGAGATAGCCACGTGTGCGGAACTGCATCCACACGAGGCTGGTCTTGCCGCTAGAAAGTATGTTCCAAGCAGTCAGAGAACGGTAACAGAACCGTCACCGTCTTGCGCACTGGCTAAAACGAAACTGTTTATAGCGATTTTTGAGCTAGTGCCCAAGACAGTCTTGCACAGTAACAAGACTTTGACGGTTCTGTTACCGTTCTCTGCTGCTTGGAACCAACCTAGAACCACTCCTAGGACTTTTGGTGGCTGGCGTGCGGGCTGCGAGGATGGAAATAATGTCACTGTGGGCTCGCGTGCAAAGTCACAAGATGGATTTCAAAATTAGAACCGAGGTTATTTTCTTGCTTGTTCATCTGCTTAATATGTGTGTATGTATGTACGTAAACCTCGTATTACTTTTGAACGGAGTGTCCGATTGAAACTCGGTTTGCGGTTTGCTGAGCTTAGGTTTCCTAAAAAGGAATGAATCGGCTCAATAGATTTTGAGAAATATCAAAAATACAAGTTTTAAAAATTTTTAGAAAGTTTTTTTTTTTTAATATTTTCAAAAAAGATAAAAAGATTTATTGTCACATTTTATAAAAATATTACAATAAATTTACAATACTGGTTCCTATGCTTATACCCAGTTGCTAATGTTTTGTATGTTACTAGATTATAATATGCTCCCATGCTTCCTTTTATTTTTTTATGTAGGGAAAAATTTGAAAAAACCCTACGCAAAATATTTTCTAAATTACAAAACCGATTAACTCCAAAATCTAATCAGTTCTTCTCCTCAAAAAACCGTATCAAAATCGGTTCATTTGTTTACGAACTATCGTGAACGAAAAATTCGTAAGTATGTTTTTTTTTGAGCTCGAAGAGCTAAATTTAAACTTTTCTCTATATTTTATATATTTTTGAGCATTTTGAACTCGAAAACAGCAGAAAGTTTCAGGGATGGCCTGCAGGGTCAAACTTCTTTTCAAATTTGTTTTTAGTTGACCTGCATTACACCAAAAAAGTCAAAAAATTGAAAATGGCTAATTCTGTCTAGATTTACTACAAAGTAAATACCTACCTATATAAATCGAAATTGTATTACAAAGCTGCTATTTTACTCATAAGTGTGTCTTGTAATAAATGTATAAATCTTATGCACTGTACTGAGTCACTCGTAATCTTTACAATGTGTTGAGTGTCATACATAATGAGAGAGTACTGGCCTCTACGTAGATCCGTCCCTGCCTAGTATATAACTTATTTGTCACAGAGAGATTGTAGGTAATGATTAAATGAAGGGTTGCAATGGGAGCATTACAATAGGTAATTTTTGATAAAGATCTATCTCACTTTAACACATATTTTATTTAGTAATTCTCGTCTAACTCACACAATGAGTTATGTAACATTTCCGGATGGACACGCACACAAAACAAATCACACACACACAGTAAAGGAGTGAGAGAGATATTAACTTTAGAGCATTTATTTATGGAATAGGAGAAGCCGATTACCTTCTCATCTAGCTCAAGATGTAGCCACAAGAATAAATGAATAAATTAAAACCCGAAGAGACGGTGCCTTTAAGGTTCGTAATATTCGCTCCATATAAAAAGTGAAATTTGATTGCTTTTCCGTAGGCGCACCTAATTAATTTATATACCTATTTATGTACGGTTTTATTTTAAAAAATCTGTTTTATAGTCCAAGAACGATCTTCGGGAAATACCTAAAATCTCAAACGGCTAAAAATTTCAGTGATCGTTCTTGGGGTTACAAGAAACTATTCTGACTATGAAAAAGTGTGCTCCAATTTGCAGTTAGGGTAGAAACCGCACCTTTAAATTTTGTTTTCTAATTATCTCACAAACTATGAGATATATGAAAAAAGGTTTCCATTAAAAATTGTAGATCTTTATATTTTCTACAAAAAAGTGCTCTACCCTCTTTGCCCTATCTGCAATAGTTTACCCGTAAACCACCTCTAAATGTGAAAAAAAAAATGAAAATCATTTTTTCCCGGCAGATTCAGGTTTTTTGTAGCATTCTAAGAAGAAAATATTCTTGATGTTTTCTTCGAAAAATGGATATTATAGAAATTACAAAAAGACGATACCCCTTTGCACGATACTGTAGTGAGAGAGAGAGCGCGATTGTCGGAGCTTGTCCCACTATATCATCGATGTGGCAGCTGTCAAAATTTAAAACAATAATTATTAAAATCAACATTAAGTACTAACCATAGCAATTAATATGAATGGTCTTTCGTCTGTCCTTATTACAAAAATATAACATAGAAGTAACAAATATCAATCAGGCAACAGTAAACCGGCACTGCTTTTTCCCAGATTTTCGCCACAACACAACAAAGAAATGTGTTCCAGCTTAAATCTATACAACCGAAAGAGCAGTCTGTTTCACATTTCATTTATAAATGTTCTAAGGCAGTGACGTAACAACGGACTGAATGAATCACATCTGTCTCTGTTCGTTCCTATTATGCGTAGATATTGTATTATGTAATAAAAACTGTTCTCGCGTTTTCTGCAATAAAAACCCGAAACATAATAGAACCGACCGGATTTATTATTTTACTTTTCGCACATTTTTAATTGCTTATCTTATAATTAACTACATACATTCATGATATAGTAGCGTAACTAGAGATTGGTTGGGTTGGCATAACGCCAAGGTAGTGATGAGTAAAGCAAAGTCTTGCTTATTCGGGCTTGGTCTTGTTCTTCCGCCAGTACTTTTAGACTTGGTCTTGGTCTTGCTTATTGGGTCCTGTTCTTGTTTTTGCTCAAATACTTCTGGGCTTGGTCTTGGTCTTGCTTATTCAGTCTTGGTCTTGTTCTGGGTCTTTGTCTTGCGTATTCAGTCTTAGTCTTAACCTGCTACTTACATTTTTTTAATAATTCTTCTAAATACAGTAGAACCTCTTTAAGTCGAACTTTGATAAGTCGAAAACCTCCAAAACTCGAAAAAATGTTTTGTTCCTTTCCCTTCAAACCTCAAAACCTCCATTACTCGAAATCTGAACCCTTTATAGGTCGAAATAATCAGTGAGTACATAGCCATTTCAGTACATATTTTCCATCCCTGTATCTCGAACATAGCAACACAAAATTAGTTACAATGAGTCTTAACCTCAACAAGTCGAATATTTCCTTAAAAAAATCCTTCATAAGTCGAAAACTCTACATCTCGAATTTTTTGGCGTTTCCCTTGAAGTTCGACTTACAGAGGTTCTACTGTACTATCATCATCAGGGCTTTTGATAGGTATAAATTATAAATTACATACAATTATTACAGTTATGAAAATGGTACAACTTGAAGAAAGTAAAAATATAAAAAAAAACAGCTGTTGTTCATAAACGAATACTTTTTCTCAGACAGTTGTAAAATTTACCTATTTAATTATTATATTTAGTATTAAAATATAGCTAAGCAAACTGTAAATTTTAAACACACACAATGTTTTGTTTCGTGAATTGCGTATATTGAAATGATGACAAATATTCTATGGAAGTTACAATTTTTAGTTTTTCCTAAAGTGGTTTCTACGAACCATCAGGGGTTCGTGGAAGTGATAATTTAAAATTAATTTGGGGGTGCGTGAACAACGTTAGCGGATCAGCGAAAAGCTTAATATAAAGGAAAAATTGTGATCTATTTTCATTTTTATGATAATTAAAATTAAATAACAATATACAAATTAGCCATTTTTATGTCCTGAGTAAAATATAAGTACATAATCTTTCAAAATTGCTTATTGTCAATACTTCATTTTGACCTCAGCCTAATATTTGAAAGCACCCGTCACTTGGTTTGTATGTTGAACCCTTTTGCAAGTAGACCCAAAAACTTAGATGAATCCATACTAATACAGGGAAACTTTCATTATTCAAAAATGAAGAGCTGAAACCGATGTTTGAACCAGGATATCACAGTTTCTGGTTACAAAAACAAATACCAATTTCATATCCTGCATTATGGACCATCGCACATAAACTGCTTTCCAGTCTTCCTAATTAGAAGAACGTGGTTTTAGTGCAGTTATAAATCTATCACAAAAAAAAGAAACCGACTGCAAATTAATGCTCGTGGAGACGAATGTTTTTCTTATAAACATCGAACCGACCATATATAATCTCATATCATTCCATCAGATACACCCATCTCATTGAAAAATAAATTGTATTTTAAAATAAAGTTTATAAATTGAATAAATACTACCTAAATATCAAAATGTATCATTCATATTTTATTTTCACGTTACTATTCATTACAACAAAGTTAAATTTGTAATTTTGCTATTACAATGCAGTTATTTAGAGTTATTTCACTTAGGATTTCTGGTCAGGTTTTTGGTATGAGGAGAGATCCGCGACCATAATAAGTTTGGGAACCTCTGGTCTAGATAATCGAAGCTACACCTACATTAAATCCGTATTTCTCCCAATTCGGATGTCGACTGACATCGCAAGAAAAAATAACACAAAGGTTATAATTAGGTGCCTAAATTGGAAAAGGAAGCCCGATCAAACGTATTTATTTCCAGTTGAATATCTCATTCCGATCGCACATAATGGGAGTTGTTGATTGATCTTGCGAGAAATAATCATACGGTGGTAGTCCTTGAATTAATCCGAGCAATTTTGTATAGCTTAGCAATTTTTAAAACACTTTCTTTTAATCTATTTTCATTAAACTGATGCACCCATTCTTTTTACGTCTCTGATTAAGGAAAATGTTCTTCTGTAGCAAAAGCCAATACCAAAAAATCGTCGTCAAAGCCACTCATGAGTCATGATACTCCCACGACACTATTTAATTGCTTTCGGATTTGAACCAATGTCACAACTGACGACGACATCGGAATGTATAGTCAGATCGGATTGAATCGAGAGAAATGCAGAATCCAATGTATAATAGCCTTGGGGTTACTTACACAGCGGGCCTTAGTAGTAACATTGGCATGTATATATAATAAGAATAATGCTAGGTTGAGAAATCTTGTTTGAAAATGACCTTAGATTGTGATCACATTAGTTTCATTATAAAAAAAAACATTGCAAAAATTAAAAAAATAGCTGATCTAGGTATTTAAAATATTGATAGCAATGCTTTGAAGCTACTTGATTCTCAAAGCTCCATTTTTTGTTTTAAATGAGCTTAATCCAGAACTCAAACTTAGACCGTTTCAGGAAATAGGCGGCTTGAAAATTTTGCATGGAATGAAGTCATCACAGTGAAAAGTCAAACTAGCTCGAAATGGTTCAGATAAATTATACTGCACGTATGCAGTTGCCGAGTTTGGCATGTGTCTCAAATCTTTAAGTTAGACTTGCATAATGCACAGATTTGTTGGTTTTCCGGAAAATTTTTCAAGCCACCAAATTAAAAAGGTACTGTAAAATTAAACTCTCGTTCACTAGAGGCTACAAGTAAACAAACATTCATCAACTTCATCAACTCTGGATGTGATGCCCTTTTGAGTTTTCCTCTTCCAACAAACAACAATAATTGTTCCTGAAAGAGAGCAGAATGATTTTTTTTTATCCTGTTATGCTGTTTACATGAGAAGAATTCCCTTTATAACTGCATCAGCCAGTAAAGTGGTTCCATCTTCTGGCCTCTGCCACTACCTCATTACTTTGTTTCTGAGTGCTCTTTCATTATGATATAGGATGAATTGATTTGTTATGAGTGCCAAATAAAATAATATGACAAATCTTAAGTAAAACAGAAAAAAACTTAACTTTATTCATGTAGATTACAAAGTTCGAGTAATTATAACTTCTAGTTGGTGTTTAAATGGTACAGATATTAACTAATAAAAGAAGATATAAAAAGTTCAAATATGTCCTAAAATTTTCCGAAAAAATATAGTGGAAAATTTTCCATTTTGGAAAATTTTCCACTATATTTTTTCGGAAAATTTTCAATGTCAAAAAGGCAATTTTTTAGTAATTTTTTTATAGGACATATTTGAACTTATTATATCTTCTTTTATAAGTTTTAGTCGATTTAAATTTTTGCAATGTTTTTCTTATAATGAAACATGTGTGATCACAATCTAAGGTCATTTTCAAACAAGATTTCTCAACCTAGCATTATTCTTATTATATATACATGCCAATGTTACCACTAAGACCCGCTGTGTAAGTAACCCCATTTTGGAAAATTTTCCATTTTGGAAAATTTTCTTCCCGCATAACTAATAATAGCCAGAGTGCCCGTCGGCAAAAATTTTATTGATACATACTCTCCCCAAACTTTGTATATGGCTTCATTAGGCGTAGTCTGACACCTATTTCCTCTATGACTTTTCTTGATTTTGGGGCGTTTTCCCTCTAAACTTTCCGAAAGATGTCGTTTTGACGACACGTAAAAATTTATAGATACTGTTTGTTTTTTTTAATTGGATAGCTTAAAAACTTCAACCAAAACGCTAAAATAATGTTCTCTGACAAATAACATGAATCATTTAAAATGTCTGACACCTCAAATATGATCGACATATTATTCATGTCAGACATTTTAAATGGTTCATGTTATTTGTCAGAGAACATTATTTTAGCATTTTGGTTGAAGTTTTTAAGCTATCCAATTAAAAAAACAAACAGTATCTATAAATTTTTACGTGTCGTCAAAACGACATCTTTTGGGAAGTTTAGAGGGAAAACGCCCCAAAATCAAGAAAAGTCATAGAGGAAATAGGTGTCAGACTTGGCCTAGTGAAGCCATATACAAAGTTTGGGGAGAGTATGTATCAATAAAATTTTTGCCGACGGGCACTCTGACTATAATGCATTTAACATTTTTTTTTTGATTTGACGTTCTTGAAGTTTTTTTGTAGATAATGCTTTTACAAGGTAGGTACTTACCTACACTTTATAAAAAAATAAAACAGGATAATGAAATTAAAGTCTAATGAGTATACAACGCAAATATGAAAGTAAACTTTGTCAAAGTAAAAAATGTAAATTAAAAGTTCTTTTTAAATATAATTTACGTTTGTAGTCAGTTCTACTTTGACCGCACTTTTATTTTAATTAGTTTTTTCTTGGTATAACTTATAAGATAACTAAAGCTTGAGATTAGTTGAGATCGTAGGAATATCATTGTTTACATTGTTAGTTACGAACGCCCAGTTAAATGTCCAGTAAAATGTTTTAAGTTAAAGTAGGAAGTATATCATAACTTTAAACGGTATAGATACTATTCCTCAATCATAAACCAGTAATATAAACCAACTTGTTTATTCTAATAGATTAGATAGTGTAACGGGTTCTGCAAGATATTTCATAGGAGTCGTTTTACAAAAAAGAAACACATTTTCGTTTGCAGATATCATAAATTATTTCATAAAAATGTATCCAAGAAGGGGTATCTCCTCTATATTTTCGAAAGTATATAACAGGGTGATCCCACTTAAATTATACTTAAATCAGTTCAGTAGTTTTTTTTAAATGTATTTCTAGTTTTAAAATTAGTAATCAAGTATAAAAAATTCCAGCCAATTAGGCGACAGAACTATTCCAACTCCAAAAATATTGACATTTAAGATAGTACCTATAATAAAGGAAATAAAATTTCTGATATCGTGACGCAATTAATGGCTAGTTTTATTTATTTAAATATGATATTTACCATTCGTTGGTATTAGTCTAAGAGCCAGTGGTCGGCAGACTATAAGTATTTTACCAAAGATGATATTTTGCTCAATGACTCTCCTATACCTACCATACATGAGATGGGGAGTCACTAAGTCCAGCGAAGGTTGCTATGACGTCACTCAGGTAAGACAGGTACGAAAATCAGACAAAGTTCGAAAGTATTTTACCAAAGCTGCCGTTTGGACATATTCAAGAATATAATTATTGCGACCAAAAAAAAAAAAAAACAAATGGCAGACGATTTGGCTGGGTGTAACCTTATGGCAGACGTTTTTGAAAATTTGAAAAAAAAATTTTTTCGAAAATAATTCACCAAATCTGATTTTTAAATATGTTATTGGTACTAGTATTATCAGCTTATTTTTGAAATGGCAGATGTTTTCTCCGGTTGTAATATTCCGGCAGACGACAAAATATTACTTACAGTGCGAATAAACATAGGTACCTACTGTAATTACTTTGACTTCTATAATTTCTGCATGCAAACGGATATATTATGAAAAATATAAGAAAAAATGGTACTTACTACTTTATAATAATGGATGGGGAAGACGGGCTGTATATAAAATAATAATAATTATTATTATAAAAACATTTTGTTAATTGTACTCCAATCAATGAATAACTCAAAAGGGGGTGTAGAGTGCGTGAGCAGGGACCTAAACGATTTATTCAGAAACTTGTTCAGGGTGCTTAGGGAGTAAACATACCAAAAGTCCTGACGTTTAGGAAGTGAACCGGAGGGAGGGGAGCACCAAGAAGGTACCACTTTTGGGGTTTTAGCTTAGGTCTCAACAACGGTACGTGGCATGGAAAAAAATTCTTATGGCAAATTAAAGGTCGTAAAATTTTATACAGGTTTCGTTCTATACACTTTTTTTAAATACTCAACCGTTTTTAAGCTACACGCCCTAGAAAAGTGGAAGTTTTCGAAAATAGTATATTACACATCTAGGGAAGTAAAGTAAGAAATGTCTGAGATCACATATAATTGCTGGCCGAGGCGAAGCCGAGGTCAACAAAGATGTGATCTTAGGCTTTCTTACTTTACTTCCCGTGGTGTGTATACTATTTTTTTGCTCGACGTAGGCAGGAAGAGGCAACTTCGTTTAGCGCAGCGGGACGAAAGTTGACGCTTTCTGCCCGTCGAGCAAAAAAAGACTTTTACCTCATATTTTTATCAGACATTCTTTCATGAAATAATTCTATTACCAATAACCTATTTAAAAATCAGATTCGGTGAATTACTTTCGAAAGTTTTTTTTTCAAATTTTCAAAAACATCTGCCATAAGGTTACAACCAGCCAAATCGTCTGCCATTGTTTTTTTTTTGGTCGCAATAATTATATTCTTAAATATGTCTAAACGGCAGCTTTGGTAAAATACTTTCGAACTTGTCTTACCTGAGTGACGTCATAGCAACCTTCGCTGGGCTTAGTGACTCCCCATCTCATATATGTTAGGTATAGGAGAGTCATTGAGCAAAATATCATCTTTGGTAAAATACTTATATTTAGTTTGCCGACCATTGGCTCTTATAGTACGAGAGCCCACGACCAAAATTTTTGTCTCATAGCAATACGACGAAAACCGCATCAAATTGATAGATTCGATTATCCTGAACCCGAAAATCGCAATATCAGAAATTTTCCGTGTATCGTCAGACCTAACCAAATTTTCAAAAATGTCAATAAATTTTACCAAACTGTATCATAGCAATCCGTCTGATTTTCAGAATGTAGTTGAATGATAGCTCTAAGATATGGAAAACACGTTTTTCAGACGCCACTAGCGTAGCGTGTACCCGGGAGACCACTTAAAAAAATTAGAAATGAGACAAAAAAAAAGTATCATAGCAAAACGTCTGAAAATCCTTTTCACGAGTGAATTTGGGTCAGTTTATGCGAAAGAATCATTTTTCAGAAGAAAATGTGAGCACATTAAATTTTAAGACCGTTTTGAAAACGTTAAGAAATTTTACCGATCGGTAACATAGCAATTCGTCTGAAAATTGTTAGACGTGATAAAATAAGTTGTCCAGATATAGAAAAAATTTATATCAGACAAATTCAGTGTAGCACCTTACTAATCAGACAACTTTTCGATAATCCGAAATCATTCAAAAATCGTATTGAGGCGATTGAAGTCTATGTAAGTCTATGTAAGGCGAAAAGTGGTGGGGGAAGTGGTCTGAAAAATCCGTTTCCATCCGTTCTCCCGGTTCACCCATTAATGCAATGAGTGTGAGAGAGATAGAGAGTAAAGTGAAGTATGCGGTACCATAAACGACACATCGACGTGTTTCCACCTTCATTATGGCTTTATTATTAACATTATTAAATGAATTTTGTATAAGACGTTGAATTTACTTTTACTTACAAACAGACTTTAAATTGAATAGATATGATTCATTTTTTCACATCCAATGAATCGATTATTTCGTAGATTTTTCACATTTTTATGAAATAAAAATATTATATTGACTGTTAGAATGTTGCAATAGTAACAAACGCGGCAGTACAATCAGTTAAATCCTCAATGTGTTCCGTAAATCCGTGTAACTCGAAACACTTGACTCCAGTTGTGTGAAAAAAACGCATCAGACAAAGATAGCGAGTCGATATTCATCGATATAGGTGTGTGTTTCGCGAACACATTGTTTCATACACTCTCTTATCTTTTTCTACCCAAATAGAGAGAGGAGTAGGACAGAGGTAGTGAAAGAAACGTGCTCAGATATGCTCGAATGTGCTAAAAATACCCGAATGTCCCCAAATTATCGATTATCGAGTGAAGTTTGAATTTATATGTAGTAAAAAAGGTAAAAAATTCGGAACGTTCTTTTCGTTTTTGGGATTATAGGCGACATCGGAAATGTCTGAAAACAGTATTTTAGCAATCCCGGAAGCCATACAAAAAGTTTAAAAAAAATTGAACCGGGTTGCTATAATACAGTTCGGCTAAATTTTTCGACATTTTCAAAAATGCGCTCAGGCCATATGCTACGCGCAAAATGTCTGAAAACAAACATTTTCGTCATAAAATGACAAAATCTATGTACATTTTCAATATCAGACGTAATACGATAATACTGTCTGCTTTTTTTTTTTGACATAGCAGAAATGGCCTCCCACGCAGTTGCTACACTTCTGACCGTTACCCCTCACCTAGTAGGGTTCAGGATCATCTAATCTAACGACTTTAACGACTTCATACGGTTTTGGCCGTAAAACGATGATACATGGTTTTGGTCGTGGGCTCTCGTACTATTATACTATAATATAGTAACCTACATAATATGTTCACGACGTGTAAAAATTAATAAAGGCGTGCTAAGCTAATTTCTTTCTGACAGATCTATAAAACAAATGAACAGCTGTTTTTATTATTTTCAAAATATTTCCGAAAGTATACAGTTTAAACAAAACTTTAACAAAACTTTCTTGAAAAAATAAACAGATAATAAACCGTCATGAATATTATACCATTATTATATATAAGACAACGTTATAGCATATAGAATAGAATAGAATAGAAATTTATTAATTCAGTATACATAGAATTCGTCAAGCAAATTAAACCAAATTACATTTTAAAATCATCAATCTTATATATACACTGGTTCACCAATGCAGCCTTCAGTACTTTTTTAAAAGCACCATTATTCAAATTTTTTATGTCAGTGTCAAATTTGATTTTGGGAGACACACACTGCTATTATTTCTTGTGTTATGTCCATGGATTGACTGAAATTGGGTATACTTGTTTATATGTTGTTTGACAAAACACAACGCAAAGTAGACATATATGGACGGCACAGTTAAAATACAGTTATTTATAAAAGTTTGCTTGCAGCTAGCGCGGAACTCAAGATTAAAAATTAAGCGAATGGCCTTTTTTTGCAGAACAAATATTTTATGAATGTCAGCACAATAGCCCCAACTAACAATTCCGTACTTAACAAATTGATAAAAATAGGCATAATATACAGACAAACAGACATGAGGATCAGTGCAGCTATTTTTGATAACCCAAAGAGCAAAAACACTTTTTGATAATTTAACAGATAAATTGTCGACATGGGCATTCCAAGTAAGAGTTTCATTTATTGTTACTCCCAAAAAGTTAACTTCATTTTTTTTATTTAGATCATTATTATTTAACGCAATATTAAAATTTACATTGGTCTTGTTTTGTTTAGTATGGAAAACCATGAAAATAGTTTTATCGGGATTTAGCTTTAAGGAATTTTCTTGACACCAGTGAAAGATATCATTGACAGCAGTTTGAGTTAATGTTATAAGAGAGTTTAATTTTTGTGCAACAGATACAGAACTAGTATCATCTGCGTACATAACAAGTTTATCGGAACGAATGTGATTAGGTAGGTCATTTATATATAAAATAAACAAAATTGGTCCCATAACCGAACCTTGGGGAACTCCGGCGAAATTAGCACAGGATCTGACATAGCATTATTGATGCACACTCTCTGAGTTCTGTTAGATAAAAAAGATTTTATCCAATCATTGCTGATACCTCTAATGCCATAATATTCAATTTTTTCGCACAGTCTCCAGTGATCAACGGAATCAAAAGCTTTACTTAAGTCGCAAAAGACAGCCGCAGCACAATTTTTATTATTTAGACTATTAGAAATTAAAGTGACTAGTTCAAAGATTGCATCTTCGGTTGATTTTCCACGACAAAAACCATTTTGATTCGGACATATTACATCATGATTGTTCAAGAACGACAACAGTCGAGTGCAAAAGGCTAATTCAAATAATTTCGAAAAAGTAGATAGTATCGAGATAGGTCGATAATTAGCAACATTAAACTTATCTCCCTTCTTAAAAACAGGGACTACTTTAGCCTCTTTTAATGCATTTGGAAAAACACCTGAAGACAGAGAAAGGTTAATTAAATAACATAATGGTGGTATCAAGAAAGAACAATTTTTTATTAAAATGTTTGGGACGCCATCAGTGCCGCAAGAAAAACTGTTTTTTAATTTCAGAAGTAAATTTGATATTTCAATTTCTGTAAATGGTGTTAAAAATAGGGTTTTATTGTTAAAATTTATATTAAAACAATTGTCATTATTAAAATTTTTACCAACATTGAGATTAGTGACAACATTCATAAAATAGTCGTTAAAGATATTAACAAGATCAGACGGATCATTCACTATTGTGTTATTTGATAATAAACTAGGCTGGCTAGAAGCTGACTTTGAAGCTTTTAATTGGTTATTAATAAAAGACCATATTGATTTATTTTTATTATCCGAACTGTCTATTTTTTGCCTAACGTATTTGTCTTTGGCAGCCATAACAACAGTTTTATATGTGTTTTTCATTAAAATATATTGATTTTTCAACACAGGAAAATCTTTAGATAAAAGAAACAGATCGTTCAATCGGTGTTTATAATCAATAATCTCAGAAGTAATCCATGGACACCGCATTTTAGTATTATAATTAGGTTTAGTATCATTAATCAATGGAAATGCACAGTTAAAACAATATAAAAAGGAGTCATAAAAAAGACCGAATGAATCATTCAAATCGTTCGAGTTTAAAACATCAGTCCAGTCAGTAATTGAAATTAAATAGCAGCAATTATCTAAATTATTAAAACTCGGTGACCCATTTTAATCTTACCAGTCAGATATTAGAAAACAGTGGGGTTAAAAAAAAAGTTTCTAACAAAAGTTGTACGGTTGTTAGGGGGACATCGTTCGGGGGCACAATCGGGGGTGTTGGTAAGTTGAATTTTTTAAATAGCAACCCCCTTTTTTTGACTTATTTTGATTGAGTTGGCAAAAAAATACAACTTTCGTTGGAAACTTTTTTTTTAAAATGCAAAGCTGTCAAGTTACCGAGCTGTCAAAATCAAATTTTTCAAAGTTCAATGAAAAATAATAATAATCCTTTAAATCCCGTCCTGTCCATGAAATACTCAAGAAAAATTATTTTTCACCTGTAATTTTAAATTTAAAACTGAGACCTGGAGCAGCCAGCTAACCAAACGACCTGAATAAAAAAACTGTAGACGTAATGAGGAATGGGCGCCACTCTGCTAATCTACTCCCAGTTTAGCGTCGCTTCCAGTCAGCAGAGACACTAGAAGATAGAGTAAGAAAGGATCCGCGACTAATAAACACCAGGAAACATTTAAAAGAAACTTAATTTAAACAAGATAAAAGTTACTGAACGGTATCGCCGGGAATGGCCTAAAAATTAGATACTAGTCAAAAACTTTAACAATAAAAAATAAAAGATACAAAGATTACATAAAATCGATAAAAATCTTCACCGTAATATTCCCATGGTGAATGATAAACTTAAAACTAGGTACCCGGTCAGTGGGACCTCCTACGAAAAATAAAAAAAATCAGATAGCCCTTGCCACAAAAATAAAATGACTAGGATAACATCCTGATACTATTTAAAAAATCGTAAACGAAATTTGTAGTGTCTGAATTACGGAACATAACAAGGGTTTACAACTAAACTCAAAATCATAATCTCTGACGATCTAAACAATACAGAGTTACCGCCTGAACTCACGGAACCTGTAGATAACTTTGAATTCTTAAAACGTTTGATTCAAATCGCGGGTTTTTTTAAACAACCACTTTATCAAATGATTTGATTCGACGTAATTATTGGCGTGAAATAGCAGATAATAAAATGTTAAGCGGTAATTCTTTTCTTATAATTGTGACGTATTTTTATTATTTAGGCGAGATGGATGACTGATAAGTTTGAAATCAAATCAGGTCCCACCGAGTCCTGTCGAGCGGTGAGATCTTGTTAGAAAGATTCAGTCGGGCGGAGGTTTTTAACTAATATGCAGCAAAGTGTGCAGAAAAACATGGATTTTTCTGCTGTTCCTGTGGGTAGTGTGTAAGGTTCAGTTGTGTTTGTTGTTCGCGTCCATTAGTCGATCGTGCTGGTAATAGTGCCCGTGTAATTAATTAATCTGTGGTATGTGATGTTCGCCACGTGTATTTCTTCAGCATCGTCCCTCCTATTTTTTACGGCGGTGCCTAGCTTTGTCGACATTCATGTTCTCCCGGAGGCATCAGGATATTAGCGTCACATAATCCAACATCCAAATCCGATATATCCTAACGACAATACCAATTAAAATTCTAGAAATCAACCCCAATCCGACAACAGATACAAAATAATCCAATCCTATTGAAACAACAAATCCACTCTGCTCAAGGATACCAACCGGCTTGTATCTTTCATGGTTACTACTATTTCCAAAAATGGTTCAACAATAGGAAAGGTGGAATAATTCAATTACTCGGAAACCAGGAATATTGGATTCAAAATTGTTTTTCAACAGAGTACAAGAAAGAATGCCTATCAACAATCGAAAACTAAAACCTTACAGCTCCAAAAAATACAGCCACGAACCTAACTTCAAGTTCTAAATACAAAAAGAAGAAATTAATACAATTTTGAGGTCGTCGCCAGTTTAATTATTAAAACTTTTTACAAATATACAACCTTATTTTACACATTTAAGTGGTTTTTATGATGAAGATTTTTTTTTAATTTCTGTGGATATTAAGAATTGTATTAAAAGGCTCAACATGTCGTAGGTTGCCCATGCCTACATTAGACTGTCAATATAATACTACACTTATTTATATAGTTTAATAATATTTTACTTTCATCAAGAACTTTTTTTACGAAACTGCGAGATTTATTAGTTTTTAGTTTGAGGGTGTCATTAATTTTTATGAGATCCGTTTACTATAGATATAAGTACGAGTACTTATAATACACTTTTGTAATGTAGGTATATAATCACTGATCTTTATTATTATACTAACTGGATAACTATGCTTTCGCAACCGCGTTACACAAAGAAATACTTATGTAATGTAATTTCAAGTTCTTGCGAGTTTTTCAGGGTTGTTGTTCGATTGTATAGTCAACAAAATTATACAGGAAGCGGATAAGAGCCTAGCAAATTGAAGTTTTTTTCTAAATATAGTTCAGTCAGTGGAGATTGTAATCCTTCAAAAGGTGGGATAATCATGATTTTTAAATATGCTGTTTAATTAGTGACCCTGATGAAAAATTTGATGGGAAAGACACAATCCGCCATCTTGGATGTAGTGTGCAAATAACGGTTTTTATGGAATAACTCGTTAACGGCTTATTTCATGAAAAAAGGTTCCATATTATTTTTGAAGACGTATTTCCCCAAATCATAATTAAAAATATCCATCCATAATTAAAAACTATTAAATCAATTTGGTGTTAAAGTAGCCCCGTGTATAGGACTTTTTTGACATATTTCTATTTTTCAAGATATGTCGAAGAAACACGTCCATAGTGCTTCTGAAAAGCTTCCTAAAAAGCTGATCTTTTTTTATTAAATATCTTTTAATGTAGTCGGGCATAATTTTTCATTTTGAACAACTTTTCTTAGTGACACTTTTGCGTACTATGAACGGAAAAGGTACTTTACCTGAAACGAAAAGAGGTTTTGCTCAACTGTAAAGGCCTACTTGATTTAAAAAAATCGAAGGTAAACTAAAAATAAGTTTCAGACCAAGCAGGGCGGAATCCCAAAATATGAAATTCCAATTCGAAAATGTTTGGTCAATCTCACCTATTGTGAACTTAATCCGGGGACACACTGTATGTCGCGGATCCGTCACATTTCCATAAGACCAATGTTAAATATCCTTACTTTTGAAGTCAATTATTTATTTAAATAATCGATTAACCCTCCTCAAATTTCCAGAGTTTGTTTAGGCGTATTTAAACTTCATATAAAAAAATAATCAAGTCTTTTTTTGTTTGGAACAGTGCTCGTACTTCCTTAATGAATTATTTTTGCACATTTCATCCAAGATGTCGACTTGAATACTTGAATTTTTCATCAACATCTTTAATTAACAAACATATTCAAAAACTATTACTATCCTTCTTTTGTAGGGCAAAGACCTTATTTATCATCTACTGGCTGAATTAATACAGCAGTACCTACTCATGCATTTTTGACTTGTCAGGACTAATTGACTCATGTATTTTCAACTTCTCATTTATCCCTACCTCGTGATGGAAACAGACACAAAACCTTTATTATTTTGAGATTGAACGTTGCCAAACATATCTTTCCATTGGCTAATTAGCAGAGTAGGAGTAAGCACTTTGCGTAATAAGTAGAGACTAAAAACTTGAAAATATGTGAGTAAAATAAGTCGAAAATACTTGAGTCTGACTAATCAATTATTAGTGATGATTCATATCATGTCCTTCTGAATATAAGAGATTTGTCAAAGGGCCGTATAAACTATCAACAAAATTTATTTAGAAAAAAAATCTATTTGCTACACATATTTTGTTCATGGTCCATACGTCCCTCTGACACATCGAGAGCGTTATTTCAGAGGGCGGAATCAGATGAACTACTAGTAAAATGCATTAAATAAAACAAAACAAACATGCTAAACATTTTACGTTTGAGTGTTAGATCTGACGGTATAGGTATGTTTAATTTGGACTAATAGACTAAGAACCAGTGGGAGTATATGCCCAAGTAATTCAAGAATTACAAGGCGCGAAATTTTACGTCATATACCCCGGTGTTTTGTTTGAAAATCGGTGTATATATAATTATATTTAACGACACTTGGAGAATAATATAGTATAACTTAATTTACTTATTCTAAGAAAAAAATAACAGTTGAAAATAATGAAACACAGAAAGGAAAATATAATTTTAATAATTTCATGGTTCTCTATGTAATATGTTATTGTGTCATGCAAAAATTAAACCTAACTAACATCTTCAGAACAAAAGAACAACAGATTTTTTTTCAAAATATTTCTGAAATTGTGAGTTTAGAAAAAAAATTTCATAACTTTCTTGTAAAAACAGATAGAAAAATAAACCGTTATGAAAAGTACCCAATTATTATATAAAAACAACTTTATAACATATATGTGCCGATTTTAGCTCAAAGAATTTTTTACAAAACTTTCTTTAAAATAAAATAATAAAACATTATAAAAAGTACACCATTATTATATAAAAAACAACGATGGCATGTATCTCTTTTGCGCATGCGCCGATTTTTCCCAAAAATTATACAAAACTCTTGTAAAAATAGATCGAATAATAAACAGTTATGAAAAGTATACCATTGTTATATACAAACAACTTTATAACTTATACCTCTTCTGCGCATGCGCCGACTTTCCCTCAAAAAACATTTTACAAAACTTTCTTGTAAAGTAGAATAATAAAACATTATAAAAAGTACACCATTATTATATAAAAAAATTGGATGTCTGTAAAGTCGGTTTACGGACGATAGTTTTACGTGATAACGTATTCCGCTCGAATATCATATTTAATAATACATTACTGCGCTCTCGCTTGCGCGCACAGGGTCAGGCGGAACGTTACACTTTTTCGTGATTGCAGCTGGTGTTTCATCAATTTATAAGACGTTATCACGTCAAAAACTTAGTCCACCATCTTTAGAAGTCCGCCATATTGGATTTAAAGTAACGTCACTTTATTTTTCGAGTTATTCTCAGCAAGCCCTTTCATTTGATACCCATATTGTAGGAAAGCATAATAAAATTAGTCCGCCATCTTTAGAAGTCCGCCATATTGGATTTAGAGTGACGTCACTTTATTTTTCGAGTTATTCTCAGCAAGCCCTTTCATTTGATACCCATATTGTAGGAAAGCATAATAAAATAAGTCCGCCATCTTTAGAAGTCCGCCATATTGGATTTATAGTGACGAAACTTTATTTTTCGAGTTATTCTCAGCAAGCCCTTTCATTTGATACCCATATTGTAGAAAAGCATAATAAAATTAGTCCGCCATCTTTAGAAGTCCGCCATATTTGATTTAGAGTGACGTCACTTTATTTTTCAAGTTATTTTCAGCAAGCCCTTTCATTTGATACCCATATTGTAGGAAAGCATAAAAAACTTAGTCCGCCATCTTTAAAAGTCCGCCATATTGGTTTTAGACTGACGTCACTTTATTTTTCGAGTTAATCTTAGCAAGCCCTTTCATTTGATACCCATATTGTAGGAAAGCATAATAACATTAGTCCACCATCTTTAGAAGTCCGCCATATTGGATTTAGAGTGACGTCACTTTATTTTTCGAGTTATTCTCAGCAAGCCCTTTCATTTGATACCCATATTGTAGGAAAGCATAATAAAATTAGTCCGCCATCTTTAGAAGTCCGCCATATTGGATTTAGAGTGATGTCACTTTATTTTTCGAGTTATTCTCAGCAAGCCTTTTCATTTGATACCCATATTGTAGGAAAGCATAATAAAATAAGTCCGCCATCTTTAGAAGTCCGCCATATTGGATTTAAAGTGACGTTACTTTATTTTTCGAGTTATTCTCAGCAAGCCCTTTCATTTGATACCCATATTGTAGGAAAGCATAATAAAATTAGTCCGCCATCTTTAGAAGTCCGCCATGTTGGATTTAGAGTGACGTCACTTCATTTTTCGAGTTATTCTCAGCAAGCCCTTTCATTTGATACCCATATTGTTGGAAAGCATAATAAAATTAGTCCGCCATCTTTAGTAGTCCGCCATATTGGATTTATAGTGACGAAACTTTATTTTTCGAGTTATTCTCAGCAAGCCCTTTCATTTGATACCCATATTGTAGAAAAGCATAATAAAATTAGTCCGCCATCTTTAGAAGTCCGCCATCTTTAGAAGTCCGCCATATTTGATTTAGAGTGACGTCACTTTATTTTTCAGGTTATTTCCGGCAAGCCCTTTCATTTGATACCCATATTGTAGGAAAGCATAAAAAACTTAGTCCGCCATCTTTAGAAGTCCGCCATATTGGTTTTAGACTGACGTCACTTTATTTTTCGAGTTAATCTTAGCAAGCCCTTTCATTTGATACCCATATTGTAGGAAAGCATAATAACATTAGTCCGCCATCTTTAGAAGTCCGCCATATTGGATTTAGAGTGACGTAACTTTATTTTTCGAGTTATTCTCAGCAAGCCCTTTCATTTGATACCCATATTGTTGGAAAGCATAATAAAATTAGTCCGCCATCTTTAGAAATCCGCCATATTGGTTTTAGACTGACGTCACTTTATTTTTCGAGTTAATCTTAGCAAGCCCTTTCATTTGATACCCATATTGTAGGAAAGCATAATAAAATTAGTCCGCCATCTTTAGAAGTCCGCCATGTTGGATTTAGAGTGACGTCACTTCATTTTTCGAGTTATTCTCAGCAAGCCCTTTCATTTGATACCCATATTGTAGGAAAGCATAAAAAACTTAGTCCGCCATCTTTAGTAGTCCGCCATATTGGTTTTAGACTGACGTCACTTTATTTTTCGAGTTAATCTTAGCAAGCCCTTTCATTTGATACCCATATTGTAGGAAAGCATAATAACATTAGTCCGCCATCTTTAGAAGTCCGCCATATTGGATTTAGAGTGACGTAACTTTATTTTTCGAGTTATTCTCAGCAAGCCCTTTCATTTGATACCCATATTGTTGGAAAGCATAATAAAATTAGTCCGCCATCTTTAGAAGTTCGCCATATTGGATTTAGAGTGACGTCACTTTATGATTCGAGTTATTCTCAGCAAGCCCTTTCATTTGATACCCATATTGTAGGAAAGCATAATAACATTAGTCCGCCAACTTTAGAAGTCCGCCATATTGGATTTAGAGTGACGTCACTTTATTTTTCGAGTTATTCTCAGCAAGCTCTTTCATTTGATACCCATATTGTAGGAAAGCATAATAAATTAGTCCGCCATCTTTAGAAGTCCGCCATGTTGGATTTAGAGTGACGTCACTTCATTTTTCGAGTTATTCTCAGCAAGCCCTTTCATTTGATACCCATATTGTTGGAAAGCATAATAAAATTAGTCCGCCATCTTTAGAAGTCCGCCATATTGGTTTTAGACTGACGTCACTTTATTTTTCGAGTTAATCTTAGCAAGCCCTTTCATTTGATACCCATATTGTAGGAAAGCATAATAACATTAGTCCACCATCTTTAGAAGTCCGCCATATTGGATTTAGAGGACGTCACTTTATTTTTCGAGTTATTCTCAGCAAGCACTTTCATTTGATACCCATATTGTAGGAAAGCATAATAAACTTAGTCCGCCATCTTTAGAAGTCCGCCATATTGGATTTATAGTGACGTAACTTTATTTTTCGAGTTATTCTCAGCAAGCCCTTTCATTTGATACCCATATTGTAGGAAAGCATAATAAAATTAGTCCGCCATCTTTAGAAATCCGCCATATTTGATTTAGAGTGACGTCACTTTATTTTTCAAGTTATTTTCAGCAAGCCCTTTCATTTGATACCCATATTGTAGGAAAGCATAAAAAACTTAGTCCGCTATCTTTAAAAGTCCGCCATATTGGTTTTAGACTGACGTCACTTTATTTTTCGAATTAATCTCAGCAAGCCCTTTATTTGATACCCATATTGTAGGAAAGCATAATAACATTAGTCCGCCATCTTTAGAAGTCCGCCATATTGGATTTAGAGTGACGTAACTTTATTTTTCGAGTTATTCTCAGCAAGCCCTTTCATTTGATACCCATATTGTTGGAAAGCATCATAAAATTAGTCCGCCATCTTTAGAAGTCCGCCATATTGGATTTAGAGTGACGTCACTTCATTTTTCGAGTTATTCTCAGCAAGCCCTTTCATTTGATACCCATATTGTTGGAAAGCATAATAAAATTAGTCCGCCATCTTTAGAAGTCCGCCATATTGGATTTAGAGTGACGTCACCGATTTTCCCCAAAAAAATAACAAAAATTTCTAGTAAAAATAGATAGAGTAAAAACCGTCTTAAAAACTATATTATTATTATATAAAACAACATTATAAGAGATATATTCTTTTACGCATGCGCCGATGTTCCCCAAAAACAATAGGCCACTTCATATTTGCATATCAAACATCCTCCCAAAATTTGGTTTCAATCCGCTCATCCTTGGTGTCGGAATGATAAGAAATGTCAAAAGTGACGTTTGCTTCTGTCAAAGTATTACGTTCTAATAATTAGTTATTCAAATTGTTAACTTAGAAGGCGTTGGATTTCAGAAATATTCGAAACGGCATCCGTTTTTTAACAAATGCTATCTTTTAATTTCATTATTGTCATAAATAAAATTATCGACCAATTTTATTTTAAGACTGAACATACGCAATAATTATATTACCATGTTATACCGTGCAACAGAGAGAGATAACCGAAAGATGTTTGCTATCGGTTATATCATATTGAATTTATTTCTATATAAATGTGTATAAAAAAACTGATTGGGCGAATTCTGTTGTACGAAATTTATGTAAAATTTTCTCCTCTTTCGTTTAAGACAGGTTTCGAACCGATCTGATTTAAATTGAGCGAGTTATAAGCGAAAAACTTCGTTTTTTCTAAATTGCTCCCCTCTGGAGCAAAAATTCAAAAATCGGGCGACGTTAGGATCTAAGTTACCCGGAGACAAATCGAACAAAAAAAAGTTTTTTAAAATCGGTTAAGTCGTTTGGGCTGTACGCTGGATACAAAAAGCGTGACTCACAAATTCACAGATTCACAGATTCACAGACAAAGCGAGTACATATAGGCGCTTTAGCTTACGCTATTCGCGCCTAAAAAATGAGGAACTTTCATTAAGGTAGCGTTTTCTGTAGCAGTCAGTGACTTTGTGAAAGTTGTCTATTCTTCAGTGTTATATAACAACAATTTAGTGACTGACGTGCGCAGATGTAAATATTCAAGCAGTTCTGTAAACCTTGCTTTTTTAGTACTTCGCGTTTATCATTTGGCGAAAATGTGCCATCCAGTTAATGTATAAATCAATGTAAAAATACCAACCCTTTTTTTCAATATCTCTTTTTATGAAATGTGACGTGGGCTTTTCTTTTTATTGCAAAAGTTTTTACACAACAATTGTTAGATCGTGTTTCTGGTAGATATTTTTTTATAATTAAACTTTTTAAATTGTCTATATAAAAATGAAAGAAAACTCTTACTTTTAACTTTCTTTAAAAAATTCTTTATGCCTTGGGCTTGCACTTCTATTGAATCACAATTTTTTTTGAACGTTGATATTTCGGTAATCGGATTTAATTCACTGGATGCGTGTTGGCGCTGCGTACTATATGTAATCTTGAACGATGTATTAACACTAAATCAAATGAGCATCTTTCAAAAAACTATAAAAGATAATAATTAAACAAAATTCTTATTTATAGAAATTTTTATGCACCAGTTAAGGTGATACAATATTTATTTATGCCGATAGAAAGTAGATTAATTGATAAATCAACCAACGCGAAATTGAAAGATTCGGGTTTGAGTCATGATGGTAACCAGTTGTGTATTTAAATTTTTTCCAAAATGATAACTGAGCATCTTCAATATAATTGTACGTGATTAAAAGGAATAATACGAAATCACACGTGCATAACACCATTCTACTGTATAAAAAACAACGTTACTGCGTATTTCTCTTCTACGCATGTGTCGATTTTGTCCAAAAACAATAGGGCTCTTCATATTTACTTATCAAACGTCCTTCCAAAATTTGGTTCCAAATGGCTCATCCGTTTGACCTGTATCGTGTTCAAGTCAAACAGATTAACAGACAAACAGACTTGTTCCAAAAATATATTTTTTGGATTCGGGAGACTCCAAAACGAATAATATTGTAAAATTTTGAAAAGAGATTTTCAACCTAAGTTAGCACAATTTCTCACTTGTAGTGTTGGAATTGTAAAATAGTTGGCAAAACCAAAAGTGCACATCCCGCAAGTTTTCCACTGTACATATTATAATCAAAAAAATTGAGAAAATAGATTAAAAAAAAACAATTAAAAAATAAAATAAAAAAGAATAAAAATATATGAGAAATATACTATATATCTCTATATATATAAAATTCTCGTGTCACAGTTTTCGTTGCCATACTCCTCCGAAACGGCTTGACCGATTTTGATGAAATTTTTTGTGCTTATCCGGTATCTATGAGAATCGGCCAACATCTATTTTTCATCCCCCTAAATGTTAGGGGTAGTCCACCCCTAATTTTTTTTTCTTCCTTCCCCATTCGTTCTTTTGCACCGGGCACGACGGCGCAGCCGGAGTGCTCGACATACACACATATACGTCCATGTATATTTTAAAATAAATAAAATAGATAGATAGATGTTCCAATTAAATTGTTTTATTATTTCACTTTATACGTAGCGAAGCACGTACAGGGCCGCTAGTTATAATATATAAATATCAAGTGGAAATAAAATGGAATAGAAAAAAGTAATTTCCGATGGTGTTGGCGGGAATCGAACCCGACACCAACATTACTGGCCTTACGCCTTAACCGCTCGGCCACAAGGCGCTTGCAGTATGCCGCTGTTATCGTTATTCTGCGGTAGTTGTAATATTTTTGTAATAAAAAAAAAGTAAGTTATTTTATTGAACTCAAAAATATTTTTATTTAAACAATTAATTACAATTATTGTACAAATGAATTTAGTGTTAACGTAGAAAAGTCTAATCTTGGAATGCCCATCAAATTGAAAAAAATCAAAATCATTCTATGGCTAACGTAACTGATTAAATTGCATAATACATTAAATTAACAGGGATTTCCAAAGTTACATTTTAAATATGCCACAGTAATTATACTACACTTAGGCCTAGTTTATATGAGAGGCGTTCAACGAGCGTTGGCCCAACGCGCGTTTACAGTTTCTATACAATTGTATAGAACTGTTTATATGATAACGCGCCGTTGGTGGCGCGTTGAACGCGCGTTATCATATAAACAGTTCTATACAATTGTATAGAAATTGTAAACGCGCGTTGGGCCAACGCGCGTTGAACGCTCTTCATGTGTGCTAGGCCTTACAGTAATATTTTTTTTAACTATTAGCTGTCAAAGTTAATAAAATAAAACTGTTTATAAAAATTAAACTACTGAACACATTTTAGTCAATTTAAATAGGGTTCTGGTCTGATAGTAAACAAAGTGAATAAAATATAACCCAAGGCAATCCGACCAAAATTGCAATCTGTAGAGCTAGGACGTACAAACGTACAGACCAACTGACAACTGCTGTTCGTGATTTCCAATTACAATTTTAGTAGTATTTATGAACTCGGATAGATTTAAAAATGGTTCTGTTTTATAGATCAGAATCTCCTCTTTTCAAAAAACTTCAATCTGAATGGATTTCGTGTGAAATTAACTTAGATATAACTTCTAATATGAACGAAAATCTGCTCTGACGCGCAAAGCGATAATAAATCACATACCGTTAGGTTAGCGGTAAGTGCAATATAATGAGTACAATAGGGTATATGCATGCAACTTATATTTAGTTTAAATGTTATTTTTTGTAATCTTTATTGCAATTGATTAAACTCTAAATAGTTTTTTCTTTTTAAATTTTTGTTAAATAATAAATATTAATTAAACAAAAATGCAATAAATACGCGCAAAATATAAAATATCGAAACGCAATGCTATTGATTCGACCGTAGTGTGACGTCAAAAAACATGTAAACATATTATGGTTGCCATAGAATTATTGTCTTATGACGTCACATATCTCCCGCGAAAAAATAGCGCGTTTAAATAATCAAAATATGTTGCCCAAAAAGAATATTTATTTTTTAATTCAATAAGAATGTTTTAATGAATGATTTCATGTGTTTGATAACATTTAAATCGAACTGTCTTTTTATACATTGTAACACATCACATAGTGCAAATAAATTGTTTGTTTTATATTTTTTTTTTGACTTATGATCGCAATCAATCGCAATTAGTGATGTCGATTATCGTTACTTTTAAGTATTCGTTACTACTCGGTACTTTGGTATTAAGTAATCATTTCAACTACTCGTTACTTTGATTAGGGTCCAGTACGATAACACTATGCACCCAAATTTTGAAATTTTTTTTTTTAAGTCATAGAAAACGCTAAATTTTGACGTTCCAAAAAAAAAAACTTTGCGGATTATTCACAAATTTTCTCAAAAATACGTGAAAAAAATGGAACTACTTTTCGTCTTTCACTGTCATTTTTAGGGTTCCGTACCCGAAGGGTGCTCAAACGGGACCCTATTACTAAGCCTCCGCTGTCCGTCTGTCTGTCTGTCTGTCTGTCTGTCCGTCTGTCTGTCAGCGGGCTGTATCTCAAGAACCGTAATAGGTAGAGAGTTGAAATTTTCACAGAGTGTGTATTTCTATTGCCGCTAGAACAACAAATAATTAAAAACCCCCCAAAAGTCCCAAAAGAGGAGCAAACTAAGTTTTTTGCTTATAATTCGCTCAATTTAAATCAGATCGTTTCGAGACCTGTCTTAAACGAAAGAGGAGAAAATTTTACATAGATTTTGTATAACAGAATTCGTCGAAACACTTTTTTTGTACAGCTTTATATAGAAATATAATGTATAAATTCAATTTTGTCTAATCCATAGCATACACGGAGATCGTCTGTCTTCGTTTGTTGCATAGTGTACTATGGGAATTTAAATATTGCGTATGTTTTGTCTTAAAAAAAAAGATTGCATTTGTTCAAAAACGAATGTCATTTCAAATATTAGTCAGTCTTTTGACATTTGTATTTTGTGAAAGGCAACGCCTTCTGAGTTAACGATTTGAATAACTAATTTTAATTATTAGAACATATTGCTTTGACAGATGCAAACGTCATTTTTTACATTTTTTACCATTCCAACACCATGGATGAGCGGAATGAAACCAAATTTTGGGAGGATGTTTGATATGCAAATATGAAGAGGCCTATTGTTTTTCAGAGACGTCGGCGCAAGCGCAAAAGAAATATATATTATAATGTTGTTTTTCTAAGATAATAGTATACTTTTCATAAAGGCGTATTATTTTGTTTTACAGGAGTTTTGTAAAATAAATTTTTGAAAAAAATCGGCGCATGCGTAGAAGAAATATATACTATAAGGCTGTTTTTTATATAATAACGGTATACTTTTCATTACGGTTTATTATTCTATCTATGTTTACAAAAGTTTTGTAATTTTTTTGGGAAAAATTGGCGCATGCGCAAAAGAAATATATGCAATAACGTTGTTTTATATAATAATAGTATATATTTCATAATGGTTTATTATTCTATTTTAAAAGAAAGTTTTGTAAAAAGTTTTAGGGGGAAAGGCGGCGCATGCGCAGAAGAGATATGTG
Source organism: Xanthostigma xanthostigma (assembly GCA_963575645.1). Lineage (NCBI taxonomy): Eukaryota > Metazoa > Arthropoda > Insecta > Raphidioptera > Raphidiidae > Xanthostigma > Xanthostigma xanthostigma. The sequence goes on from OY754464.1 coordinate 48,562,516, forward strand.
CTATAACATTGTTTTTATATAATAATGGTATACGTTTCATAATGGTTTAATATTCTAAAGTTTTGTATTTTTTTTTTTTGGGGGAAATCGGCGCATGCGCAACAGAGATATTTGCCATAACGTTGTTATTTGATATAATGGTATATTTATCAAAACCTTATATTATTTTATTCTACAAGAAATTTTTGTAAAAAAAGTGTTTATAATATAAAAACGCCGAGGTGAATTATGTAAAATTTCACGCCTTGAAATTCTTGAACTACTTGCATACTCCCACTGGTTACATATTGTTATAGCGCCTCTCTTGTTTCTTTTACAAAAGTATTTAAAAAGTACATAGTGTACGGAACCCTTCGTGTGCGAGTCCGACTCGCACTTGACCGGTTTTATTTTAATCTAACCAATCAAAAATCACAAATACACGTCATAGCAACTGGTGTAGAATTATTGTATAACTATCTCACTTTGAATGCAGCTTTCGATTGTGTTATGGAAGCAGGGTCGTATTTAGGTTCGCATACCCGTTTATCGTTCACCCCGGAATTGTTTTTTTAAAAACTCAACATTTGCCCCTTCCCGTTTCACTGCGAGACAATTCGCATACCCCTTTATCGTTCACCCCAGAATTACAATTCGCATACCCGTTTATCGTTCACCCCGGAATTGTTTTTTTAAAAACTCCACATTTGCCCCTTCCCGTTTCACTGCGAGACAATTCGCATACCCCTTTATCGTTCACCCCAGAATTACAATTCGCATACCCCTTTATCGTTCACCCCAGAATTACAATTCGCATACCCGTTTATCGTTCACCCCGGAATTGTTTTTTTAAAAACTCCACATTTGCCCCTTCCCGTTTCACTGCGAGACAATTCGCATACCCCTTTATCAAAAAAAGCGGTGGTTTTCAATCTTCATGAAAATGTGAGTTTTAAATTTAAAATTCGTTTTATAAATTAAAATTTCCAAATACGACTCTGCCCTGAACGTTCAATTGTATTTCATTCCAACCAATTGATATTTCTGTCTTTGTTTATCATAGGTACAGGTATATATAACTTTCTCTTTTCTTATCACTATACAGATTGTATCAAATCAAAACAGTCCATAGAACATTCTGTGTGTAAGACAGAGACGATATTATATAAAGCACTAAGCAGTAAGTATAAGAATGAGATAAATGATCGCTAATAGCTAGTTACTATGGTTATACAATCTGATAGTATCATTTTTGTTTTCTACAGTAAAAATCACAATTTTATCAAATGTCAGTATTCACTAGTGAAATTATTGATAAAATGGCTATTTATACTGTTCGGGAAAAAATCCAAATAATTAAATGGTTTTATGTTGGTAATTCAACCGCCAACATAATAAATTTATTTGTAGTTGTTTTAATTGATAAATTGGTAACAAGATTTACAGTGTACGTAATTATTTATTTACGTAACCACAGTAACTATATTAGCGATCATTTATCTCATTCTTACTTACTGCTTTAGATCTTTATATATCGTCTCTGTCATACACACAGAATGTCCTATGGACCGTTTTGATTTGATACAATCTGTATAAGACAAGATAGCGATCGCTATAGTAAATAATATATTTACTATACCATATTTAATTTTTTTAAATTAATTTATAAAAATTAATTTTCCGCACTTAAAACGACTAATAACGCTGTTATATGTTATATAAAACAATAATTGTGAATTTCCAGTGGATATTTTGCATAGCAAGTTATCGTACTCTTACCCTTTGATTACTTTGATTACTTATACTTAGGTTACATACATAAAATGTAGTACGTCGTGTCTAATTAAATATAATAGGTAATCGTTTTTTATGCATGCGGCCGTGAGCTATCGTTTTTTAGGAAGTATGTGTTGCGAATTCGATGTAAAGCAAAACTGTAGGAAAAAACGAACTTTAGTTATGTAAAAGTTATTTATTTAAATAAAAAAAATAATCTAATATTGTTTTAAATCAAAAACGAAACTTAACTTAAGATAAAAGGTAAGGTTCGCAGGAACTTACGGCGATTAATTTGACTTATATCGGCTCGCTTGACAATAATAAAACTCCCGAATAATCAGATAAAGTACCTAATCAATAGCATGAATTAATACAGTCCGAAATGCGAAACGGTCGAAACGCTAATGAATATTCTTATACTCGCATAATAAAATAATCAATAGTAATCAATAATCAATAGTAATCATTGTAATCAATAATCAATAGTAATCATTGTAATCAATAATCAATAGTAATCATTGTAATCAATAATCAATAGTAATCATTGTAATCAATAATCAAAAGTAATCATTCAAGTAAAAGTAACGATTTACTTTTCGAATCGGTAATCGTTACTTCGGGTATTCTAAAGTAACGAGTAGTTTCGTATCGTATCGTTACTTTGTCGACATCTCTAATCGCAATAGACAAACGATTTAAATACGTCTTGTCTTAGATATCTTTCATTTTCAACCATTAAAGAGCACTAAAATCACTTCTTAAGCAAGTTCACTTCCAATTTGTAAACTGTGTTTGATTTTTATACTTTTACTATGGAAATGGTAGTACGACTACGTTTCGCATTTCTTTTGTTGTACATTACGCACAAGTGCGAAATGAAATTTTACAACTACTATACAAACATATAAAGCATCGATTTTATAAAATCGTGCAAATAAATTATTTATTTCTATTATATTACATGAAATGTTTTTAGTTTTCATGATTAAAATATTAAAAACAGACATAATTAGTTTAAAAAACAGCCTATAGTAATGCTGTATTTGTCCACCACGCGCGCTGTAACAGATTTGGTTATCCTCACTATGCACTCCACACCCAACAAATATATAATTATGTCATTATAATAGTACCTCATTTCAAAGCTGTCTGAAATTCTCTTTTAGATATTTTCACGGTAGTTCACAAATAAATTTCATTAGGTGGGTACTTTTTATGGACTTCCTAATTGTTTGATTTAATAAATATTTCAAATGTAAATGATAAATCGTGATAAAAGCATTAATGCGTGTTTAAAACTACATTAATATTGTCATTGTCAAATCTATATATATATCTATATATATAAATCTCGTGTCACAGTGTTTTTTTATGAAATTTTTTGTGTATACTTAATAGATCTGAGAAGTGAGAATACGTCGTAGGCTATTTTTATACCCCTAGGTGATAAGGGTGGCCCACTCCAGAATTTTTTTTTATTTTTTTAACATGTTTTTTTATTTTTTTATGATTTGCCATTAAAAATACTTATAACCTTAATTTTTCACCGTTTTACCACCAAACCTTATTTTTTAACCGACTTCAACAAAAAGGAGGAGGTTCTATGTTCGTCTGTATATTTTTTTTTATGTATGTTCACCGATTTCTCCGTCAATTATGGACCGATTTTCAAAATTTTTTTTTATTCGAAAGAGTCAACCTCAGAGGTAGTCCCATCGGAACCAAGTCAGGATCTGATGGTGGAATCCGGAGAAATCGAGGGAAACTCTCAAATTTCAAAGGCACACATAATGTTTTTTATGTATGTTCACCGATTTTTAGTGTTAGATTAACACTAAAAAGAGAAAAATAAAATAATTTAACAAAAAAATTGAACCGACTTCACACTAAAAAGTAAAAAATAATTGCGTATTGAAATGTTTTGGAGTCGGCGTAGTTCTCGGAATAGATTTCATTTTGGCTGACACCGACTCCAAAACATTTCAATACGCAATTATTTTTTACTTTTTAGTGTGAAGTCGGTTCAATTTTTTTGTTAAAAATATTTTATTAATAGCGATATTAGTATTTTTACTTTCATCCACAGGTGCGCAATAAGGTTGAAAGATGGCAATATACTAGTACTAACAGACGGTCGTACTTGGTTCGAAGCGGACAGCGGATCTGGTCCGCTTCGTACCAAATCTGTTCGTCTGTAGAGTAGTCTGCGTGTCCGCCCGGTTCGATGGGATGCACGTCGTACTTGGTCCGGTCCGGTACAATATCCGAGCGTGTGTAGAGCAGTACGACGGACTTGATACATATAACCGTATAACGACGTCATTGTAATTCAAAACGTTGTGCACAATGCCGGATTTAGAGGTCTGGAGGCCTCGGGGCAACAAAGGAGTGGAGGCCCCCTGGCCCCAAATTATTTTCCAAATAAAATGGACAATTTTTTTCAGTCGATTTTTCCAATAAATAATTTATTATACAAGTATAGATTCTTTTATTATTTAACAAACATATAAATATAATAAGAAACAAGAATTATCTAAAAATTAAATTTTAGCATTAACGAACAGAACTTTCCGAGCTGAAATCCAGTTCCCGAAGTAAATCACTTTCAATGCTCAGGAAATTTGAATTTTTTTTCCAAAGTCTCTATTGTGGGGCCCCTCTTTTGTGGTGGCCCCGGGGCTGTAGCCCCGGTTGCCCTCCCCTAAATACGGCCCTGGTTGTGCAACATGACAGAAATTTTGACAGAACGCGAAGTTCTTGGTGGAGTATTGGTATTATAAAAAGATTTCTCATGTTTGTGGGATCTATCAGATAAGTTATATTGTAACAGAGAAGCGCGTAACAACGCTCTAGAAATTCTTCGGGAGTGTTATTCAAAATATAATCTTCGCTATCAAGCGATTTTATTAACTTCATATGACTAAATTCATCGCGATCTTTCAAATAGAATTTTGCCCACTCCTTTCTTTTCTTCCTTGTTGTTTGTGGCGGCATTAACGTTGCCGCTAGAATAATCGCAATTTTCGCGCGCTTAATCATAGGCATGATTACGTAACTGTGTACACAAGGAGACTGACAGATCCGGTCGTCTGTTGCAAGCAGCGGACTTGATCCGCCGTACCATGTCCGTTGTCGGACCGGACCAAGTTCGAGCGTCTGTTAGTACTATAACGGTAAATTTTTAATGGTAAATTTTTATGTATTTAACCCAGTGAAAACAAAAAGTGCGATAACTTAATCAATAATCAATCGATCAGTTATCTCCGCCAGGCGTCTACATGTGTCACCTCTCACCCAACAAACACCACGGAGTAGGGAGCCGATCTCCTGTCTCTCACACAATAAGCTCAGAAGCAAACGACCTAAAACTGTTTTAGAACCAAATAGCGCATCTGTTAGAACTTGCTTCAAAGCTATTAGTTCACACGCCGGGCCGGAATCGAAATACATTTTGCAGAATTATATCTATCGCACCCAGGTGAAACCGGGGTGGACCGCTATAATATTATAAAGAGGTAAAGTTTGTAAGTCTGGATATAGGAGGCAATCTCCGAAACTACTCATCCGATTTCATTAGAATAAAAATAATTTTTTTTTGTGTTGACTATTAAATATACAAAAATGTCAAGGGGAAAAAAAGAACGCTAGGTCCGAATAACCCAAGCTGCTCGTGACTAAAATAAGATCCCAGGCCCACCAGACCTATGTCATTTATTTCCATGGAGTTTTCCTCTCTTAAACTCATGAACTAGTCAGTGTGTGTGTAAACAAAAAAGTTAAACTTCATGAATCTGTCAAAAAAAAACATCTTATGCTCTCACTCGCAGTCATATACATGCATAATATCATTGCGTACGTAGGTAAACACGTGTTTTATGTACCTTAAGAGTCTGTTATCTCTAAAAGGACCCCGCTTTCAAGCTAGCAAATTGACATACTTAGCTAAATATTTATATTGTATATTTACTTTTAGCAGTACTGAAATAACGTAGGTCTGACGGATCTGGGATCTTGTTATATTATAGTTCTTAGCCGCTAGATGGTGACACGAGGCTGCAAACAGTTTTCGATATATCAAGACAAACAAGATGGTTTATAGGTGTGTTAGTTTAGCCTGTTTAATATTAAAATTTGAAAAGGATAATTCAGACAGTGTTATAAATGATGTTCAAAGAAGTATTTTGCCGACGTTACCGGGAAATATAGTTCCTTGTTCATGAACTAAAAAACCTATTTGTTTGATTGGTATTTAGATAAGTCGGCGAAATACTTCTTTTAATATCAATTATCCATCTCAAAAGCAAATAATGTTTTTAAATTAAAAAACAAAATAATAGAAATAAAACAAAAAATATTGTTCCATCATCACGTCTGAAAGTGATTTCATTGTGGAAGTGTGCAAATACTGTAATAAATTTGTTTTTGTTCCAGGTCGGTTGCGGTGAGATCAGCACACATTGGTGAAAATAACTATCGCTAATAATTATTATGGTAGGTGAATAAATTCGGTTTAATGCCCATTAAATATCTGCATACTATCCACTTATTATGTGTTATTTTACATTTTAACCAGTTAATTATAAATAGATTATATTCACTGAGCATCTATAATCCACAATTTAATTATGGATTATTATTTTTTTCAGACAAATCCTCCAAGGGTAGTTTTTCGTCTAAGGATGAAAGGGGTGAGAAATGGGCGTGGCATTATGTACACTGTGCTACTTAATATTTAGGACGTAGGGAAATTTTGACTACAATTCAGTTTGTAATTTCTAGACACTGATTCATATACCTACATTATACTTCACAATATAAGTGGCACAGTTTTTATGACGCATATTCTTTTATTATTCCTTCGTCGCTCCATTTAGTGAACTGTGCTATAATGATGACTCACTCTGTAGGTACTATTTCAGAATCGGAGTATATAAAAAATCTTTAAAAAAAACTTCGGAGAAGTAAAAACTTCGTTCTGTGCTAAATTCAAAAACTTGAGGCGACTGAATCTCAGAATTATAACTTAAAAAAAAAGAATTTCGAGGCAGACAAGAAATTGAAATCAAGCTCGAAATTCTGTGCCTAAGACGTCGAAAAAAAATGAATTTTGAGTCAGACAAGGAATTGAAATCCAACTTCGAAATTCTGTGCTTATAAAAGCTACAAAAGCAACAGCAAAAAAAAATGCAAAGACGGTGTTCGCATAACTCCTTTAGTTACCACTAAAAAAACGCCGTCTGTGCACTTTTTTTTGCTGTTGCTCTTGTAGCTTTTATAAGCACAGAATTTCGAAGTTGGAATCGTCAAAACTCAGAGATTTGATTACGTACCTACATAAGAATTACCAGGAAATGTTTCTTTTTCGTTAATTTCACGTAACACGAGTACCTTTTTTTTGCGGAGGTGAGGAAATCCATCATGGGCACCCATTGGTCCTCCAGTGGTGCCAGACTTCTACTGGCTAAAATCTCACACGCCTTTCATGCTGGAACCACTTTCGCATTTCTTCAACATGAGGCAGTCTTAAATTCATCTGTGATCTTTACTCTCAATTATTGTTCTGACAGCATATTATAAGCCGCTCTCCAGCTCATCTCATGCCCCACTATGTCTTCTGCTAGGTTTTCTTTGTCAAATATTCTCCCCGTGTTTCGGTGGTATATGTTTCGAGCATTCTCCCATCTGGGACACAGACAAAGTGTGCTCAACATCACCAACTTCTCCGCAGTATGGACATTTGTCTGATTCCGCCCTGTTTTTCCCATAGAGATATTTTCTGAAACATCCATGACCAGATAACGCTTGTGTCATATAATAGTCCACCTCTCCGCCAGCCCTGTTCATCCACTTGTTAATGTTTGGGATTAATTGGTGTGTACAGCGACCTTTAGTCCCACTATGCCATTTCATCTGCCACTGTCTTATGACGTTTTTTCTGGCCATTATAGCTTGTACACCGTCGTACCTCTCTATTCTCTCCTGGGCGAGTAGGTCTATCGGAGGGACTCCCGAAATTAACAGGAGTACCTAAACTCCAAAAATTAAATGTCCAATAATAAAACTGAGAAAAATACACAACTAGTTATTATATGCTAAAAGCCTACATAGCATAGAATCTCCGTGAATTTAAAAACACGGCTTAAACATGTAAAATTATGAAATTGCTTTCTCAAAGATTGTTCAGCATAATTGAAAGAAGAACTAAAAATTGTATCGGATTAAAAATACAATTATCAGTGCATTTTCTAGTAGGCAGTCCCGCATTTTCAAAGTTTAAAAAAAAAATATTACTCGAAAACTTAAGCCAAGAACTGATAACGAATGTAAGGGTACATATTTTGGCTCCCGCCAAAAAATTTTACAGCAGCTGCAGTGCTTCTATATTAGTTGATCAGGGAATGAAAAGTTTGGGGAGCCGTTATCAGTCAAGTTTGCGAATAAAATATCCTCACAAAAATATTCTTTAGGCACTTTGAAGTTTAAATAATTTTTAATTCTCACGAAAATAAAATTCTAGACAATTTGGCCGATTACTAAATGTGACCAGACTGCCTCAAACCGGTATTTTTAAAATACAGTATTTTAGACACGCTACTAATCGGTCCTTCTATATGGATCTGAAAGTGACGAAAGCCATAACAACTAAACTGCAAAGCTTCATAAACAAATGTCTCAGAGCAATCCTCAAGGTGAAATGGTACGAACACGTCTCGAACAACGAACTTTGAAAACGTGCATGTCTTGAACAAATCTGTATAACTATAAAAGGTATAAAATGGAATTGGATAGGGCACACAGATGACGACATAACGAAGAGAGTCTTGGATCGGAACCCACAGGGATACCGAAAAAGAGGAAGATCAAAAATATCCTAGAGAAAAACTGTTCGTGAAGAAGTTATGGAACAAGAAACTACCTGTCTTCAAGTCAAATATCTCTGGCAAAAGATAGAACTAGATTCAAAATTTTCGTAGAGACCCTATGCTGCACTTAGAAGCTAGAAGAACTTATTATATATTATACTAGCTGTCCCTCCTGGTGCAAAAGAACGAATGGGGGACATGAGTACGAACGTTCATCTTAGTTTACCGAGATCAATGTTGTGTCCAAATTTCATGATTATCGGAGTTACCGTTCAAAGGTTTTTGTCGGACGGACATCTCTTTAATGAATAAAATATATTAACAAAAAATATATAAATTCAATACATTAACGTTTCGGTCCGGATTTGGAGCTTCTTTAGGACTGATCTATTGTTATATTTTTTAGATCAGTTCTGAAGAAGTCCAAATCCGGACCGAAACATTAATGTATTGATTTTGTATATTTTTTGTCAATAATTTTATTTATTGAAGAAGAGAACGTTTGTCGACAACTGACGGGGTCCTGACCCGGCTTGTCATTATTGACTGCTGAGAGACCACGTGACTCGAAATTACTCTCACGTTTTATTTAGTCTCGTGGTTTCATAGTATTTGAAAAGGTGTGGAATTCAAAAAAAATATTTTAATTTCAAGGTGCGTAAAGACTAACTAATGACTCCCCGGACTTTCCATTCTCTGTGTCTCGTATGTAGGCACTGCACCTGCTGTAAAAAGATGCATAATTAAAGGTACTACTCCTTACGAGTGCTTTATTCTGAAGACGATTCGGTAAAAAATTGAATTCGAATAATTTTTCAAACAACGGTGGTGATTCCGCCTGAACTAATAGGAAAATCGGCACGTCATGAGAATTTACCGCACAGAAATTTATTTCGCGAATATTTTTTTGTCGTTAGCTGGACGTGAAAAACGCACATACTAGAAAAATATTATGAGCATTGGTAAAAATGTGCTATAATATACAGAAATAGAAATATTTATTTGCTCCCAAAAAATTCAATAAATTAATTATACAGTGTATACTACACACAAACTGAAAAGCAAAAAAAATAGCCAGTAAGTAAGTAAATATACAGTGTAAAGATAAACTATGGACGCATCCATAGGAAAACCTGTGCTGGATAGACCGATACAAGAATCGTTTTTTCTGGCCGAAAATTGAATTATACATTTACATAAGTATATTTTTTTTACTTTTTAATCATCAAACTGAAATTTTATCGTTCCCAATAGGGTATATGCTAGTAACTTATATTTAGTTCAAATATTATTTTTTGTAATCTTTTTTACAATTGATTAAACTCTAAATAGTTTTTTCTTTTTAAATTTTTGCTGAATAATAAATATTAATTAAGCAAAAATGCAATAAATATGCGCAAATATAAAATATCGAAAAGCAATACTATTGGTTAGACCGCAGTGCGGTTATGACGTCACAGAAATCTCGCGCTAAATGGCGCGTTTGAATAATCAAAATAATGTCTTGCCCAAAAAGAAGATTTATTTTTTAGTTCAATAAGTTTTAATGAATGATTTCATGTGCTGGATAACTTTTAATATGAAAATAATTGATTTTAAATATTTTCAAACATTATGCAAATACCCTATTGCTCTCATATGGAACTATATTCGTCTTTGATTTGGGTGTGGAAAATTTAATTAAAAAATATCAATAAATATAGATAGGTATTATAATAACATTGACAGCACATCTGGCTCATAATTGATAAAGAAATGAAAAGAGACTTCAATATAAATTCCTTCTCTTATATCCAGAGATTCCATCTAAGCGATTTTTAATTACTTTATGATGTTCATAAAACTTATTTAATGTGGCGTGAAATGTTTTTACACCCGCTATAATAATAATAATAATATTCATATTATAAGATGCACGTGCGTATAAGTTGGTAGTTTTAACAAGTTAATATACTAAAATGTTCTTTTCATTTTTTTTTTATTTTTCGCTAAAGCTTTTTAAAGTAGCTACTATACATACATACTGCATCCAGCTAAAGTTATGTACTAACTTCAACTTTTAGTGGATATTATTTTTGATGTATGCATATGACGTACTTGTACAGATAATATACATAATATGTATACATATTATATAAATCGTTATGCATATAGAAGCACTTATAACTTAAATAACTTTTTTCACTAAAATTACGTTCTTATGAAAAAATGGCAGTACTAGTTCTTTATTGTTTATTAGTTCAACCACTGTTTCATTATTATAAATTCTTAATAATAAGATCGCAGGAGAAAAAAGATTAGTGCTGGGCTGCACAAAACATTGTCAAAAAATTGATTTGACAATAATCTTGAATTGTGATTATATAATTACAATTTTCATACACTCAAGCAATCAAATGTCATGGTCAAACTCCCTGTCATGTACAATATTAGATTGTACTCACAAAAAAAACAAATGCTTGATTTCGTTTCGAAGTGAAAATTGTACAAAAACTATCTTAAATACATGTATGCACAGTTTTAAAAAAATATCGTTTCAAACGATCAATTTTTTTAGAGCTGGATCGATTTAAAATTCTACAATGCTTTTCTTATGGAAAAAATATATATGTGCTCACAATCTAGGGTTGTTATGAAATCAGACTTTTTTACAATCGTTTATGCAACCCAGCATAGGTGACACAATGGTGACAGTTAATAGAGGTGAAACTTAATCTATACTAATATAAATAAATAAATATATTGTCGTTGGTTCTGTAATAACTCTTATGTGCATAATTGGCAGATTTTACGTTTTCTAAATGAAAAGATTCAGGAACCGGAGCTCTATACACTAGTAATACCTCCAAATTAATTTTACAGTAACCAACAAGGCGAAGTAATTCTTATGTGAAAAGTTGTATCAAATAATTCCTCCTATGTGCCAATAAATCCGAAATTAACGTTAAATATTTTTTAAGAAAATATTTCGTCTTAATTAAACACGTATAGTGAAGATAAGTATGAATTAGTAATATACCTCTGAAATTACTAGTTCTTACCATCCATTGCTGAAATAACCACTTTTTGGCCTTTCCTGAAAATTTTACTTTTTGCCCATAAGAGGTATTACAGAACCAACGACGATATGTTTATTGCTCAATAAGCAAAGGCACAGAATTCAAACGTGTGTTTGTTCTTCCATCTGCCCTATAACATTTACAAACAAGTTTACAGTTTTTTTAATATTTTAAAACAAACCAGTAAAAATTGATTTCAAAGAATCTAAGATTGATTATACGTTATTGCCTTCTACGATCCAAAAGTAGCTTATTTATACTGCTTGAGAGCTTTTAAACTTATTTTATGTATATTAATTTTAATAGTGTCACTGAGTTCGTTCAGATAGTTCGGGGCTGAGTATGAAAAGGATTTCTTAAAAGAATTTGAATTAAAACGGGGTGTTACATATATGACATGTCTACTACTGTATATATTAAAATTAATCTGTAACTTGGTTTTTAGATAATTAGGCTCTTTTGTTTTTAAAATTTTAAAAATGAAATTGTATAAATGAAGCAAGCGCCGCTTAGCCATGTTCAAAATTACATAGCGCATTAAATATGGACTAGTATGTTCCCTAAAGGGAATTTCATAAATAAATCTCATACAGGCATTTTGTAGTTTCTGTATTTTATTACGGGACTCAAAGGTTAGGGAGCCTCCATAGACAACATCCCCATATTCAATAATAGGGAGAATCAGAGCATTTACCAATCTTAGTTTCATTGTTGGTGTTAAAAAAGACTTATACGGATATAATACCTTAAGTCTACTAAAAGCAAATCTAAATTTATTCGAGATGTGCTGGTAAAATTTAATTTTCGTGTCAAAGGTAACACCTAGATTCTTAGCACTATCTACAGTAGGTAAGGCATTTCCATTAATATTTAAAAACAATCTAGAGCTGCTCATTGCTTTTTGAACATAGCTATTTTCGATATAAATGACAGTAGATTTACTAGATTTCCGGGATAAGGCATGGTTAGTAGAGTACTCATGTATAGATTTTAGATAACTGTTTATGATGTCAGATGCTTTAGACCTGTCAGATACATGGAATGAAAAATAAATTTGCGTATCGTCAGCGTATTGATGGAATTTGCAATGATGAACGCAATTACAAAAATCAAAAATATATAAAATGAAAAGCAATGGACCAATTATCGAGCCTTGTGGTACACCTTTAGATACAGGTTGAAAATCTGAAATATTGTTAACTTTGAAGAAAACTGCTTGGCATCTATTAGTTAAATAGGAATCAAACCATTCTATGCAATCTGCTAAAAGTCCAAGGTATTAGAGTTTTGCTAAGAGAAGTTTATGATTTATCGTATCGAAAGCTTTACTATAGTCAAGCAGAACCAGGGCAGTACACAGTGATTCATCCATTGCTTTTCTTATGTCATCAGAGACTAGAGTGAGAGCTGTAGCAGTGCTATGATTATTCCTGAACTCCTGACTGGTATTCGAGGAGCAAACTATTTAATTTTAAGTAAGTTGTAAGTTGTTTATAAACAACTTTTTCTACTATTTTAGAGACAGCAAATAAAATGTTAATGGGCCGCAAGTCTTCATAATCTTGCGGATTTGAAATTTTGGCTATTGGCCGGATTATAGCTTTTTTCCATATAGAAGGGAAAGAGTTCTCTAAAATTGAGCTATTGATTATATTAGTCAGAACACCTAGACAAGCTGGCAAACACAATTTCAAAATTTTAATGGAAATGCCATCAACACCGATGGAATTACTAGAGATACTTGTCACTATATCAAAAATTTCTTCGCTGGAGACCGTGACGAGATTTAAGGTCTCAGTGCAGTTTGGAAGTCAATTATTGAAATAAAAATCAAGAATGTCATTGTTTATGTCAATATTCTGATTCACATTGCTCAAGAAATATTTATTAATTTCAAAAGGGTTTCTAAGTTTAAGTGAAATGTATTGGAGTCTTGTGAGCGAGTGACATTAATTTTCTGTGAATTGTTCCACAACGACTTGGAACTTTTATTTCTGTTTACCATGAAGTCAAAGTAAGCTCTTTTTCCCCTCTTAATAGCGTCTTTTACGTATTTTTTAAAGTATTATAGTATTTGTAGATTCAGTTTTATTTTTTAGATACCGAGCTCGCGTTACATCACGTTTATTCAACATAATTTTAATAACATTTATTATCCATGGCAACGTTTTATTTCTATTTACAATTCTAAACTTGAACGGTGCATGAAGGTTCAAAATGTCCCCGATAAGTATGTTAAAAGAGGCAATTTTATTGTCTAAATTCGAGAGTTGCGTCACATAGTTCCAATCAGTATTTTGTATATCATTGATAAAATTATTTTCATTAAAATTGCTAAAATCTCGAACATGACACTTTTTTTAAATGATTGGTTTCTAGTTTGAGCAATATTGCACTGCACAAGTCTATGATCAGTGATCGAATCAGGCATGTCTATTGTCTATGCAACGGGGATTTGTAACTACAGAGGTGTCATTAGTAATTATCAAATCAATTAGTGAATCAGTTGTATCATTATAACGCGTAACTTCGTTAATAATTTGTTTAAGACCAAATACCTCAAATAAAGAAAGACAATATTGTGTACTAACGGAATCACTGAATTGATCGATATTAAGATCACCTAAGCATATCAATTTATCACTTATGGGAAATATATTCAAAAAAGTATCTTCAAGAACACGCAAAGAGTCGACATAAGAAACACTGAAGGGCCTATATAAAGACCCAATGGCGAAATTACAATGTCGTAATTTTAAGTTTATCCAAATTTGTTCAATAAGTTCACTGTCATTGTTCAATTGTACTACTTTGAAATTTAGGGAATCTCTTATAAACATGGCAACTCCACCTCCTCTTCTGCTGGCACGATCACGTCTTACAAGTACATATCCAGGAATATTAAACATTTGTCCGTCATTTTCGGAAGACAACCAAGTTTCACTTAAAGTTATAATGTCAAAATTATGTTTGTTGAAATAGATCAAAAATTCATCAAAACTAGACTTTAAGGATCTCACATTTAAGTGACCAATTTTATAAAAGAATTAATTGCATGTTTACTGAAATCTAAAGTTTCATTTACACGAGCGTATTGTCTAAAAAATTAATTTTCTTATTTTTTTGGAAACCAAAAACGTTTTATAACTATACCTTCTGGCCAGAAACTCGGATTCATAAGCTTATCATTAATATGCATAGGTGCGCCAAGTAAAAAAGAAGATGTACTACCCTTAGTTAGTTTGTTTGTTTCTTTCTTGGTTGAACGCGCTATTCTCTGTGTTGAATTTCTGTAGATTTCTGGACCTTTGAATATTTAACTGAAGTATTTACAATTATTTCTTTGTGAAAACGTATTTATTTAATTACATATAAAATTGCAGTGTACAGTTTAAAATGATAAAACGAATTGACTGACTTAAAAAAAATACAATAATTTTACAAATGAAATGCAATAGATTACATAAATACAAGAGGTTATAGCAAATTAAGTAATGAACTCTGGTATACAAAATAATTAAAGCTCAACACTCCTCCTTAATTATTTTCCTTCTTAGTTCCTCAAAAATGTTTCTTGTTAAAGGTTTCGTCAGGATATCAGCGAGTTGATCAGAGCTTTTCACATGTTTTAATTTTATTGTCTCTCCAATGTGCTCTTGAATAAATTTTCTAGGAATATCTATATGTTTCTTGCCCTTCGTTATTTTTCCTTCATGTACATTTTGCAGCATGTGAATAGCGGATTGATTATCAACGCACAATGTTGTTGGTTGATCCAGATTTAAAAATCCGAGCTCATTTCCAATGCGACGAATCCAGCATATGTCGTCAATTGAAGAAACGGCTGCTCTAAATTCGGCTTCAGCAGTCGAAGTTGCAACAAGACGTTGTTTTTGAGAATACCATATAATAGGACCTCCTCTAACTACAAGAACTCCACTGGTTGAGTGTCCTGTGAGTGTGTCTCCTCCATAATCAGAATCCGTATAGGCAACAAGATTCGTATCGCCACTGAAAAATATTCCATAGTGAATGGTTCCTTTTAAATATTGGAAAACACGTTTAACCATTTTCCAGTGACTTTTCATTGGCTTGTTATTGAACCGGCTTAAATAATTTACAGCAAAGCTAATATCAGGACGTGATATTGTAGATAGATATAGTAGACTTCCTACGGCTTCACGATAAGGTTCAAACTTTTCGAGTGATTGGTCATTTACGTAGTTTTTTTCATCCGTCACCATTCCACGCTCCATTGGAGTGGATACCGGATTTGACAAGTCAAATTTGAAACGTTGAAGAATTTTCTCCGTATATTTGGACTGGTTTACAAAAATTCCATTTACGCCTTTCTGTATTTGCATCCCAAGATATGACAAATGATCATGACGTGCAGTGTCAAATGTAACTTCAAACTTTCGGTTCAGTTTATCTAAAATTTCAATCATATTATTTTCATTCTTACCTGCAACAAGTCCGTCGTCGACAAACAAAACAATTATTATGCTGCTATCTTCATTGTAGTAGACACAGGGATCATCATCAGTATTATCAAATCCTAGATGTTTCAAGAAATTTGAGAATTTCTCATTCCAGTTCTTCGGAGCTTGTTTCAGGCCATAAAGACTTTTGTTTAGCTTGCAGACACGATCAGTACCGTCATTGAACCCTTCAGGTTGATACATGAATATTTCTTCTTTCAAATTACCATACAGAAATGCTGTTTTTACGTCAAAAGTCATCAGTTTCATCTTATTTGAAGCTGCAAGGCTGAGAACTAATCGAATCGACACATGACGAGCAACAGGACTGAACGTTTCTGAATAGTCGACTCCTTCTTTTTGTTCAAATCCTCTAGCAACGAGTCTGGCTTTAAATCGACCGTCTTGCTTTTGTCGTAAAATCCAGCGACAAGTCAAGGGTTGAACTTGTGCAGGAGGTTTTACCAATTCCCAGGTTTTCATTTTAATCAATGAGCTAAATTCTTCAGACATAGCCTTTCTCCACTTATCATCTTTCAGAGCCTTTGAAACAGGTATATCTTCAATTTCTCCTATCATGGCCGTATTTACTTGGTTTCCTCCACGAATATAACCTATTTCATAATCCGCGTATCTGACAGGCGTCTTCAACTTTCGACGATCACGTAGTCTTGACATTTCAAATTGCTTTCTATTAGATGGAGCAGGCGAATCATCAAAGTCTTCAGGATCATTATGATCTGTGTTGTCAGGCAGTTGATCATTACTTGAACTTTCAGAATCAGAATTTTCGGATTCAGAATTCTCAGATCCTCCTCCTAAATTCTGATTTCGGCTTTCTGTCAGTGAAACTTCAATTTCAGTGTAGCCCTTTTCGATTCCAATTTTCTCATCAAAAATTACGTTATCAGAACTGACAATGTCGGATTCAACAGCTAGGTAAATTCTATAGCATGGCGAGTCCAAGTCGTAACCGACAAAAATTCCCTTTCTTGATTTCTTTTCAGTTTTGTGTCGTTTGTGATCTTGAATTAAGACGTAGCAATCACATCCAAAGCTTCTTAGTTTTCTGACATCTACTCTACGTCCAAACCACAATTCAGCGGGACTTCTGTCTTTCAGTGAGCTTGTTCCAGTCTGATTCAGTGTGAAAACTGCATAGTTTACAGCTTCAGCCCACAGATTTTCATTCAAGTCTCGCGCATGTATGACAGATCGAGCTGACTCGACGACAGTACGCATTTCCCTTTCAATGCGGCCATTTTGTTGAGGTGTATAGACGTTTGATCTGACATGAAACACTCCTAGTTCTTCCAAGAGCTTTTTGGTATCGGCATTCTTGATTTCAGTACCATTATCTGACATTAGGCACTTGATCTTCTTTTCGAATTGATTTTCCACCATCTTCATGAAAACATCAAGTCTACTGGCAGCTTCACCTTTCGTTTTCAAGAAGTAGACTGTTCGAAAGTGGGAGAAATCATCTTTAAACAAAAGAAAATACTTGGCTCCTCCTAAGGACTTGATATTCATTTCACACAGGTCAACGTGAATTAAATCCAATGGATTTTCAGCAACTTTCGAGTTTTTCGGGTGAGAATTTCGATGATGCTTCCCAAAAACACAACCGGAACAAACATAATCATTCCAGTCATCAACATACGTGATCCCAGATTTGTTTAAAATATTTCTGATATACTTGACGTTCTGATGTGCTAGTCTTTCGTGCCAGGTTTTAATAGAATCGGTCAATAAACATTTTTCGGACTTTTCTCGACGAAACATCATTTTGTACAAATTTCCATCGCGTTTGGCAATCGCTACAATTTCTTCTTCATTGCAAGTCTTAAAAATTGACTGGTTTGCATTCGCAGTCTGAACATAACCTTTATCTAACATTTGAGTAACAGAAAAAAGGTTAAAAGTTATCTTTGGAATGTACAAAACATTTTTCAGAACAATTTTGTACCAATCTTCACCATTAAAAGCTTCCAATTCTACATCGCCCATTCCAACTCCTTTCAATTCAGTAGCATCCCCAATGATAACTATCGTAGGTTTTTCAAATTCAACGAAATTTATCAGCCATTCCTTATGAAACGTCATATGTTGTGTGGCAGCACAGTCCTGATACCATGAATCAATACAATCGTGCTTCGAATTTAGGTGATTTACATTTGCAGTCGATAAACCGACAGTAATGAATGCTCGACGATTTGGTTTTGAATCATTCTTTTCAGACTTGTCAGTATTCTGACCAGTTGCTCCGCTTGAATTTCCTTTCGGACATTCTTTGGCAAAATGACCTTTCTGGTTACAGGTATTGCAAGCGTAGTTATTTTTACAATAAGTCAGGTACTTGGCGCACGGCTTATTCTTACAATATTTCTTTACGTGTCCTTTCATACCACACTTAAAACATTCAACCGATGAATTTCCTTGTGACTTTCCAACATTTTTATTTTGTTTTGATATGAGGGCATTTTGAGATATAGATTCATTTGACTGTTCATTCTCATTCAATCTATCTTCTTCCAATCGCAGGCGTTCGAATAGTTTATTCATATTTCGGTCTACACCACTGACACTGTCCCAGGCAGTGCGAAAATGGTGAAGCTTCGGTGGCAACATTCCTAAAATTCTGTTCATAATCCAACTTTCTTTCACTTCTTCACCTTCAGCAGATAAATCCTCCGCATATTGTTGAATAATCATACAATTTTCGACAGCTGATTTGCTATTATCATACTTGAAACTAAAAAACTGTCTTTGCAGACCTTCAACAGTAAGATCAGACTTTTTACCGTACAATGTATCTAATTTTTCAAACATTTGATATGCTGATTTACAGTTTGCAATTTTCTTGGCTATATTGCTGCTTACATTTAAGCCAATAAAAGTCTGAGCCTCAAGATCTTGTTTTATCCAAGGTTTGACTGCTTCATCGGTATCTAGTCCATGAGGTTTGAGTTCTATTCCACTTGCAACCAGAAATAAACCTTTCGATTTTAATGTTAGATTTAATTTAAACTTCCAGGAGACATAATTAACATTTCCTTGCGAATCTTCAGACAACATTTCCATTTGTGATTTAATAGAATCCATGATGATTGACAAAATTAAAAAAAAACGTTATTCAAACTATTATCAGATGTTAAATACTTCAGCTTATGTAATTTCGACTTATCTGACTATAACATTGACTGACGTGTTGTATCCTTTCTGACGTTGACTGACTTTAAATTGACGACAGGCCTTTTTTAATCCACAGATCAGACAATTTGCAATCCTGGGCCCATAACCTGTTGAATTTCTGTAGATTTCTGGACCTTTGAATATTTAACTGAAGTATTTACAATTATTTCTTTGTGAAAACGTATTTATTTAATTACATATAAAATTGCAGTGTACAGTTTAAAATGATAAAACGAATTGACTGACTTAAAAAAAATACAATAATTTTACAAATGAAATGCAATAGATTACATAAATACAAGAGGTTATAGCAAATTAAGTAATGAACTCTGGTATACAAAATAATTAAAGCTCAACACTCTGGAACTACAGGTTCGAATTGAAATATGTTTTTAGTAGGTACCTATATATTTGTTCTTATACTTATTTTTTATATTTTTTTATTAGAAAACTTTAGAATATATTTTTATAAAGAAATTTTAAAACATATTTTTATTAGGAAATTTTAAAATGTATCTTTAATACTAAATGTTTTGTACGTATTTTATATATTATTGTTATCTAGTCTTTACAGGTATAATTTTATTTTTAATTAATCCTAGCGAGAGATTAATGCTTTGCGGCTTTTCTCTAAATAAATAATAATTATTATTATTATTACTATTATAGTACATTTATCGAGGACGCCTATAGGCTATATAATATCACGCTACGACCAATAGGAGCGGAGCATCAATGAAAAATATTGCAAAATATAACCCAAAATTTGTCCATTCGACAAAAACTTTTGAACGGTAACTTCGATCATCATGAAATTTGCACACAACATTCATCTCGGTAAACTAAAATGCACGTGCGTACTCATGTCCCTTGTCCCATGTTTAAATATTGCCCCTCCCTCGAATTTTCTGCTATACCGGATGCAATGTATTAAAACTCTTAGTTACCTACCGAGTGAAGACTGAATGTAGTAGTCATTCCAAAGTGCAGGACCTACTGTGACGGACGATGGCTCTGGGCATACCCAAGGTCTACCCAGGCCCGCTGTTAGACATCTGTGCACCCGCGTACAATCTAAAAATTGTCGCCCTATGCATACCTATTTTCTATTTTTTTTTATTTCATTTAATAAGTTAAGATTGAATCAAGTTTATTGTTTAAAAAGAATGCATGTGATTTGTCGCCGCCTAACTGTGTCGTTTTGCTTTCTGGCTTACGACGATAAACGGGTAGTATCATACATATATATACGAGTAGTTCCATATCACAGATTACTGTTCTGTGTTCCATATCGTATCTCGAAGATGTTTTCTTTTTTGCCTCAAAACGCATCTAGAATGTATCAATATTTCCGCATATACTCCGATTGCATCACGAGATTTGTTGCCATCCGTCAAGTCTAATAATGGCCACAATCTGAGTTATCGTTCGATCTCGAATGATTGTGCATATGATCTATGTTCGGGTAGAGTCCGGCGTTTTGCTCAACAAAAGATACTTCTGTTCATTAAGACTTAAAAATCTACCCGCAATTTCTTTCGTTTCAACGCAAAGGTATGCCAGTGAAACAGTGGAACGATATCATTCCTCGGACATGTCCGTTCAACAAAGGAAACGTTCCATGTCCTTCCGTTTTTGTAACTGTTTTATGCAAGCTTATACAACGGCGCTGGGTCAACCGACATGCAAAAACGGCATTGGTTTAAATTTACCCTTCGCAGACACTTTCAAAGATTAGAAAAAAGCTGTAAGCACGGGGTAAGTCCCGATAAACATTAACAACACGATAAATACTTATTTGTATGCATGTATTGTAAGTATATGTGTCGGTGGTAAATGGCGCGTGTTTAATACATACAGTGTTATGGAGCTGTGTTGTTCCTAACTCCTTCGACAGCTTCTACTATAGACGGCCGATTGCGTTTGTTTTCTAAATGGTTCATTGAGTTGACTACCGCAAGGCTATACATTATATCTGTAGTCGATAGACAAAACGGCTCATGTCGAATTTTTCATTTTTCCCATATACTTTAAAAAAAGTTGTATATGCTATCTTAAAAAAAAAAACTTCGCAGAAGTAAAAACTTCGTTCTGTGCTAAATTCAAAAACTTGAGGCGACTGACTCTTAAGATTATAACTTAAAAAAAAAGAATTTCGAGGCAGACAAGAAATTGAAATCAAGCTCGAAATTCTGTGCGTAAGACGTCGAAAAAAAATGAATTTCGAGGCAGACAAGGAATTGAAATCCAACCTTGAAATTCTGTGCTTATAAAAGCTACAAGAGCAACAGCAAAAAAAATGCAAAGACGGTGTTCGCATAACTCCTTTAGTTATCACTAAAAAAACGCCGTCAGTGCACTTTTTTTTGCTGTTGCTCTTGTAGCTTTTATAAGCACAGAATTTCAAGGTTGGATTTCAATTCCTTGTCTGCCTCGAAATTCATTTTTTTTCGACGTCTTACGCACAGAATTTCGAGCTTGATTTCAATTTCTTGTCTGCCTCGAAATTCTTTTTTTTTTTAGTTATAATCTTAAGAGTCAGTCGCCTCAAGTTTTTGAATTTAGCACAGAACGAAGTTTTTACTTCTCCGAAGTTTTTTTTTTTTAAGATTTCACGTCTTTTTCCAAAGAGTGAGACATTATTTTTATTTTTCCTCCAAAATAAACATATGTGCATTTTTTATATTGTTGTATTTAAATGCAATAAAAGTGTTCATATTGTTGTATTTAAATGCAATGAATCTCCGAAATTAGAATATGTATTGTAAAAAACAACACGATCCTTACTCCATGCAACTGTGGTTTCGAGCGCGTCTCTCATGTATTTTATTAAATAAGAAGTAACAATCAAAAGTCGGTTATAGAAATTGCAATAATCGACTTTTGATTTTTACTTCTCATTTAACAAACAGTACTACAAAAGTGCATTTATATTTTGCCTCGTAGTCCAGTGCTGCCGCGGTGCAACACCTAGTGGTGCAATCGGCTCATCACACCTCCATGCGAATACCATGACATTCAATTTGCAAACAATCCATGTGAAGTCTATTAAAAATAAAAATGAGCTATAGCAAGTCTATGCTCTGTAATACATGATTATTTTTTATTAACCGACGAAAAACAAAAACGGAGGAGGTTCTCAAGTCGACGCGTATATATTTTTTTTTTTAGTTTTTTTTTTTATTTATATTCATTTGAAATATGGATATTCTTGAAGATTCCATGAAGGCACATTTTGAAGGCATGAAAAAAAAATCAATGAACAAGGCCCACCATTAAAAATACAAATTTTTTTTCATATCATTTGTAAAATACTTATTTTGCATTAAAAAAAGAAGTTTCACTTCGTAATCTTTTCACTTTTTAATTTTTGTTGCACTTTTTATAATAAATATGTTTTTTAATAAATTAATTTATTTAAATCTAACTTCAATCATATATTTTGTTATTTTTTAATAAAAGATTTCACGAGTGAATTTTTCAAAAAACAAGAAAATAAAAAAAATTAAAAATTAAAAAAGAAATTAAAATATATGAGAAAAAAATTGAGAAAATAAATTAAAAATAAAAAAAACAATTAAAAACATAAAAAAATTAAAAATTGAAAAAAAAAAATTTCCAATGATGCTGGCGGGAATCGAACTCAAGACCCTGTTATTAGTTATTACTAGCCTACGTCGTAACCCGCTCGTCCACGGGCACTCACACAGTATAAGCTGTTATTATGGTACAGAAGTATATATGGGTGATACGAAAAATCGGTCCTATGAAAGTCACGTGGTCACAGAACTATAAAACTTGGAAACTTGCTTCATATACACGGCGTTATATGGGACAAAGGCAAAATCAATGTATAAGAATACGCTAGAGATTCGTTGGCATTTAGCACAGAAAAGAATCTCTAGCGAGATTCTTCGATTCATTTTTTGTTCTACGTTGTGTTTTGTTCTACGATGCTGAGGGTACGAGAAAGAAAAAAAGATCTTTCTTTCACCCTCAGTACCTCTATACTACGCAACGTAGAACAACACAACAAACATAACATTTTTAACTAACTCCATAGAGTTTTATTACGTCTGTTCTAGATCTGCCATCTAATTTTAAATGAATAATAAGAATAATAAGAAACATGATTTTAATATGAAATTATGAAGATTTTATTTTGTTGTTTACTTTTGATTCCTCCAGACGACCTGGACTAAAATAAAATAAAAAGTGTGAAATATAAATAATCTTTAAAAAACTACACCGACTTCAAAAAAGCAATCGGAATATCTCCGGAAAGGATGAAATAATTTTTGTCTTTATTCTACACTCACAAGTCACATTCCTTAATTGAGTTCGCGGTAATCTCAAGCAACGTGTAACCATTTAGATTCTCGCTTATGACCCCTGTTGTCGAGCATCTATAATCTACTATATCTATCGAATATTCAAATTTGAATACGCTAGGAAAGTATCTTTTGACACGCGACCTTTACGCCCTCTCGTGTTTTTTTTTTAATTCTGGTTCAGTCAAAACCTAAGTGTCATATTATGTTATACTTGCAATTTAATAAGGATTAATTGTTGAATAAAATGGGAAAAAAGCTAAAATTCGGAAGTGCTGTGTTGTTGATTGTAAAGATACACCAACTTAAAGTTCAGAATTACAATTCCACCGTTTTCCTGGATTTTTTGATGAATTAGAGAGGAAAAAAATTGATTGCCAGAGTACGTCGTCAAGGGTAATTAAATTTTATTTTACGTCTGTAATCATTATTAAACACTTAAAAAATATCATAATTGTTATTATCTTAATAAAAATTAGATTTAAAAAATGTATATAATTTACGTAGTTTTTTTACTGACATTGTGCGTAATTATTTTTTATGGTTACGAATATAGCTGATTTCCATGCGTTTGTAACTTAGTTTTGACTGAACCAGAGTTTAAAAAATCAAACACGAGATGGCGCAAAGATCGCATGTCAAAGATACTTTCCTAGAGTCATAGCGTATACGGCGACAGCTACATATAACCTTAAACATATTTCACAAGGTTAGAATACAGTTATGACTAAAGAGCTTTGTTCACTTTCGAAACGATATGTCCGGGATTTGCGGCACTCTAGCAGTTTGAGAGAGGGGTAATTTACACGTCGAAAATGATGAACGGAATCATAATCCAAGCTCTCACCGTACAAAAGTCTACTTGAAATCACTACTGACTTTTTAATAGTGTACTTATTTTGTGAATAAAAGATTGTGAACATCAACAGACTAATTTCATTTTTGAAGTGAAACTTCCTATGCAGTACTTTGTCAATTATATGACAACTGATTTTTTTTCATGCAATTATGTTTGATCATTATTTAAGACGGCAACCACACTAAAATCATCTAATTCATAAAAATTAAAAGTTCTAACTCTATGAGACCAGTAATTACATCAAAATGAAAACCGGAAGTGATGTTTCCCGCAATCGGATCTGGTTCTCGTAAAGTTGCCTAGATATGTGATAGAAGTCATTTTACGTATTTCTTTATATTGTCGGAACCATTTTTTACGTCTGCCGCTTGGACTACCTACAATATTATCTGTTAAATTCAATAATAAAATTTTAGTAGTATTGTCTAGTAGACTACTTTACAGTCAGAGATAGGACTGTAATGGGCTTGACATCAATCGTCATTATATTCATACATGAGCGCTTTTGATTTTTGGTTACAAATGTTATGTATCGCAGTTTATGCTTTACACAGGACATATTTCATCAAACTCTATTACTCATACACTGTATATATATAGCTTATTAATTTATGGACGGCAATAAATTGGATGCTTCTGCTGCACATCACTAAGGCTTTAGATAGAAATTGTTATATTAACTTCTCTATTAGACTGTCATTGAATATATTCGAACGTCTACATGCAAAATCTTATTCAAAATAGGCATTTCATTTGCAAATAATCCTTTTTGCATACATCCCTATAAAATAGCTGGTTTTCATGTCTGTACAGCGATAGTAAAATGACTCATTCAAAACTAATGCTGTGAACTATAACAAAATATAAATGATATCTTATCAATGAAATGGTAACTGACAAATAATTTATGGAAATTAGATTGCATTTTTTCTGTTCGGCTAGTCTAGTCTGGCGCTAATTATGGCTTTTGAAAAAAAATTATCGATTTTTTATTGAATTTTAAAACTTTGTAATAAATAATATTGATAATCGATGCGAAAAACTTTCAAAAAACTTTTTTTAGATAAATTATAAGCAATTTAAATCGATAAAATTTAAAAAAAATCACATGACTTCAAACGCAAAAAAATTGTTTAGTTTTGTTTTTGACAACTGTGACGTCATACTGTTAAAATGTTTTTACACTATAGTATACTATCAATGGCTTCTACATATTGTGTGTTGACTAAAAATATCCTAAGCTTAGTATAAAAAAAATATAGTTTAAAAAAAACTAAAAAACACGCTTTATATCGGACTAAAAAGTAAAAAATAATTGTTTTAAAATAAGCTTAAAAAGCGTGGGGCGCTTTGTTCCACATTTTCGTACATCGAGCGCCCAACGCTTTTTAAGCTTATTTTAAAACAATTATTTTTTACTTTTTAGTCCGATATAAAGCGTGTTTTTTAGTTTTTTTTAAACTATATTTTATTTTTCACTTTTTAGTTTGAGGATCTATAAAAGAATTTATTAATCCTGGGGGTCCTAATAAGGATAATGGGAAACTGTTATCAAATTATTGCATTGTCATCGGTCCTTGATACGTATGCAAAGTTTCAAATTAATCAGACTTCGGGAAATTGGTGAAAATTATGCTCAAAGATTCCGTTACGGACATACATACATAGTTACAACCCAAACTAATATAAAGCGTTTAATAATAAGGATAATGGGAAACTGTTATCAAATTATTGCATTGTCATCGGTCCTTGATACGTATGCAAAGTTTCAAATTAATCAGACTTCGGGAAATTGGTGAAAATAAAGCGTTTACTACAGAGGATCTATAAAAGAATTTATTAATCCTGGGGGTCCTAATAAGGATAATGGGAAACTGTTATCAAATTATTGCATTGTCATCGGTCCTTGATACGTATGCAAAGTTTCAAATTAATCAGACTTCGGGAAATTGGTGAAAATTATGCTCAAAGATTCCGTTACGGACATACATACATAGTTAGTTACATACATACATAGTTAGTTACAACCCAAACTAATATAAAGCGTTTAAAAATTTTGTTGACAAATAATTCTATTAAATAATGCGTGACAAAGCTTTTATAAAAGCCAATTCTGGTAATAGGTATACTTAAGTACTGTGGATATATTTATGATCACAGATTTTCTAAAAAAATGATACATATTCTGTTCAATTCAGCTGAGGTTAGAGATGCTAAAGCATCAATGTAAGTTTTTTTCAAAAATAATAATGTGACTGTAAATTATTTATGAGAAAATAAATATTTTTCATTAAATATAATTAATTAACTTACTATTTATTCAAACTATTTATTATTATTATTTTTAGGGTGTCACTTAATCATTTTAACATTTTTTTTTTCAACCAAACTTACGTGTTAACTCAAAAAAAGTATTTTTTTTTTGACGTAAGCTGTTTGATTTTGGCTCAAAGGAAATTGATTTCACTCGAGTGTAAATCAGTCAAGAGCCTAGGGAGCTTGACGTCAGATCCTTATTTTTTACAGTGTAACGGCTTATTATTTTATTTATTATTTCAAGAAAGTTTTGTTAAAATTTTTTTTCTAAACTTTATTAGCCATGGGAAATGATTCTAGTGCTCTCTGGTGGCAGTAAATAAAAGCTGTAGGTACCTAAATGCTTTAATCACATTTATATATTTCATCTGACAGTTAGTTTATTGTAATGAGTAAACTAAAGAAAAATATGTTTTTCTTGTCTGAGATCTGTTCATGTTATGGTTTCTAATGCATTTATATCATTGCTACAAATAAATTTAAAAAAGGATAGAAATTTAGGATTTAGTTAGGTTAAAAAGGATTTCATAATGAGAGTTAACAAATTTTCATTATTGAAGAATATGGAAAAAAAACTTTTTTATTTAAGGAAAAAATGGAAAAAAGAAAAAATAAATTGATGTAAGTATATAAACAGAAAAGAAGGAACTAACCGATGAAGAAAAATCAAAATTCCAAAAATGTAATTGCTCCCTGACTATAATTTGATTCGCTTTAAACACCCGTCCTCCTTCTACTAGATGTCTTTTAGAATTACCCAAATACTTAATAATATCAGTAATATTTATATCAAATTTATTATCTATTATAAATAAATTATGTGACGTTTACTTTAAAATTGATTAAAGCATATACAGCTTTCATTTTCTGCCACCAGGGAGCTCTAGAATCAGTTCCCATGGCTAATAGTTCCGGAAATATTTATAAACTAAAACAAAACATCTGTTCTTTTGTTTTGTAGATCTGTCAGAAATAAATTAGTTAAGCATGCTTTGATTAATTTTTACATGACGTGGAACATACGTAGGTAACCATGGCAACGAATAGCAAATAAAATATTGAATACTGGCCATTATCCGCGTCGCCTCACGCGATATAAGCAATTTTATTTTCTTTATTATATTATATCAAAAACATAGAGATATAAGTAACTAGAGTTCACTAGTTCGTATGCTAATGCTTGCCATAAGTGAAAGTGTCCTCAGTTGCAGCGAGTCCAGAAAACCAGATATATGTTTATTTAAATCAGCATTGTTTTGTTTCATTAGTTACCATAGAGATAAGAAACTTTTCTCTCTCTGGATTGCAGACACTTTCACGGCTCACTCGCGTACTCTAGTCTAATATCTCTATGATCAAATGTCAACATTTTGAAGCTGGAATGGTCCCGTCGCCCAATCGGCTGGATTTTTTTTCAATTTATTTACTACTGTATTGATAAAGATAATATGAACACATTAACACCATTTCTCTGTGAGAAAATGAAAATCAAAATTTTCATTTGTGTAATAAGAATTAGTACTATGAAAATGTTTAAAACTATGATGATAATATGTAAAAATGAGCACAGTAGCGCCATTTCCGGTGTAAAAAAGAAAAGTCAAAATGTCTTTGTATTCATGTAAATAAGGTTTGTTAGTAGATTGTCTGTCTCACAAACTAGGCGATCTATCGATGACTTCGATGGAATGGTAACTGACTGTTATTTTCAACTAACTTCAAAAGACCAAAGAGGTCTTTGGCATGTATATTGAATAATACTACCGATTTGAAAAATTTTAACACGAATTTTTACCTTTTAAGTCAGTTTAGCAGTTTAAAATAAAATATTGAGAAAGAAGGCGCCTTTTAAAAGGCCACTAAAAATTGTGAAATAATAAAGTTTTGAGGTCGGTGATAATTTAATTAAGTACGTAGGTACATAAACAGTTTTAGTCATTCAATAGGCGCATACTTCAAAACTTTATTAATTTACGCTTTTTAGTGGCCTTTTTTTGAAGAAGGTTTTTTTTAGCAGTTGTTTTCAAATAACAGTTACAGTCTTAAATGTTTCCAAAAAGTTTTATACAAATATAATCATAATATTATATGTAACATTTCTCATCTGAGGAAACCTTTGGGTAGTAATGTAAATAACCGTAAATGTTTAATAACGAAATTCCATTAAAATTATTAATAGTGCAGGCTCAATGGGTATTTCTGTTCACAAAATATGAGGACTAATGATGGGTGTTGTTTCAACGAACTAGTTAAATTAACTGTTAATCGTTCATCTCTGAAACAATTTCAGATTGGTCCTGTCTGGATCAAAATCTAATTTAGTTATTGAAATTTGACCTACTTCTCGTTAACCGATTGAGTTGAAATATTGTACATATAAGTATTCTCAAAAATACATGAATCAATCGTTTTTAATATTAATTATTATCAAATAATAATTAATGTTTTCTTCCAGAGTAATGAAAGGACATGAAACTGGTGTGTACGAATATGGAACTATTGTAGTAAGCCAGGCTAGCTCAGTCGGTAGAGCATATGACATAATCGCAGAGTCGTGGGTAACATATTATCACACAAAAAAATATAAATGTGAAAAAAGGGCCAAATTCGTGTCAAAACCATGTTTTGTTATCTTAAAAAAAATAACTGAAATGTAGAAAATATTATATCAAGTTTTTTTCTAAAAGTATCAAATGTGTGGTTATTTAGT
The DNA here is from genome assembly GCA_963575645.1 of Xanthostigma xanthostigma. Classification (NCBI taxonomy): domain Eukaryota; kingdom Metazoa; phylum Arthropoda; class Insecta; order Raphidioptera; family Raphidiidae; genus Xanthostigma; species Xanthostigma xanthostigma. Next base: position 48,592,088 of record OY754464.1, read on the forward strand.
GACCCGCAGGTTATAGGTTGCCAACGCCTTTATGATGATCTATGTCAGTCAGTCAATCAGAATGTCCAAAATCATGATTTATGGACACTCGTATCTTTGAAACTATTTCACCTAGATATGTGAAAATCGGAATACAGCTTTTTTATGGTAACTTTAGCTCCTTGGAAAAACACAGTTCTATAAGGTAACTCGTCTCGGAGATAAAGGGAGATCGAAAAGGGTTCAAAATTTTTCGTGTAAATATAGCAGAATGCCTTAAGAGATCTTCTCCAGCACACTCCGTGCGCTATGGTTAAAAAATCTCTTTTTTGAAGTCAGTTAAAAACAACTGACTCAGAAAAAAAAATATATATATTATAAGAGGTTAATTGGTAATCAGCCTGAAGAAAGAGTTATGTCGACATTTTTTAAATCGGTTAACCTTTCAAAAAGTTATAGCTGAACAAACATAAGATGTTTTCACATCAACCACTATAATATTGGACCATACTTTTTCCGGGCAACATTAATAATATCGAACTTTGCACTTCTCATATTTTGCATATGAACGTCCCTTAGGCGCCCGGTTTATAACATTCAACAAAGCAAGTGTTCATTTCCATCGGTACAACAGCACTCTGTAGTATCATTCGGAACTCATAAAGCTCTAATTTTAAACTTTGTTTACTTAGACATGTATATAAACTTGCTCCGTCCAGAACAGAGGGAATTATTGAATGCGCATAATTATTAATCAATACTTAATATTACATAAAATAGTACCTAAACTTCTGTTTTCAATAAAAATATCCGCCAGATTAAAATCTTAATACAGGATGATTTTTTAAGTTGAATCTTCTTTTTTAACAGCGTATAGAAATCAAATAAACGTAAAAATATTTTAAGTAACTTTTTATCAAAACTCAAAACTCAGAGACAAACAGCCTTTCAAAGTTTAATTAAATTTTTTAAATTTTATTTAATTACCAAAAACCCGGTTAACACACGCAAAGAAATATCAGCACGAATCGGAAATGCATCCCAAATAATTCGCGGAAGGCCCTTATCGCTATTACAAGCATGTACAGAAACATAGCTACGGCGCACGCATCTTTGTGTGCAACAAACGGGGACAACTTTGAACAATTTCTGTGAATACTACCTACTTAATAATGACATAACATATTTCCTTAGTGACTTAACATAACGCCAGGATCGACCTCAAAATTTAATAAAACCTTAAAAGCCCGATTCTTTCATTTTTGAGTTTTGATAAAAAAGTTACTTGAAATGTTTGTTTGTCTATAACTATTTGATTTCTACACGCTGTTAAAAAAAGAATCAAGTTCCTTTTTATATAACTTCTTTCATTCTTCTGCCTTTATAATTCCTGTTTTACGGAACGTAGAACATCACAGAGGGCACCAAAATTCTTAGCAAGGTGCGATTTTAAATAGGCCAGATGTTGATCTTTTATCTTGATTCAAAATGGTGTCAGTTTAATCATTTTAAAATGAAATTCTGATAACTGAGTCTGCTGTTTGGGTTTTACGTTAATTCATTGCGCGTCAATGCGTCGCACGACAACTCATAGTCGACAATTCACCGCAACAATAATTAATCGCTACGACAGTTTATCGCGAGACAATTTTTTGCGAGACAATTCATCGGAAAAATTCTGTTTTTAGAACTCTCTATTTTTTTTAAGATTTGACGACTAGGGGTGGTCGTGCGATGAATTGACGGGGTACCGCTGTTTGAACTTGAATCCTATTGAAATTAATAAAATACAAGAACTCTAAAAAGTGTAAAACAAAAGGTCATATATTAAAAATAATCACAATCTTGTCCTAGTCTGTATTTGTGCAGTTTTATTTATGGTATACTATAAATAACGGCTTATTATTTTTTTAGGAAAGTTTTGTTAAAAAAATTTTTTCTAAACTTTATAGTTTCAGAAATATTTTGAAAATAAAAAAAATCAGCTGTTCTTTTGTTTTGCAGATCTGTTATAAATAAACTAGTTAAGCATGCTTTGATTAATTTTTACATGACGTGGAACATATTATGTAGGTAATCATGGCAACGAATAGTAAATATCATATTGAATACTAGCAATTACCCGCGTCACATCACGCAATATCAGAAATTTTATTTTCTCTGTTATATATACTTACCTATATCTAATATCAACATTTTTGAAGTTGGAATGGTCCCGTCGTCCAATTGGTTGGAATTTTTTGGGGAAGGTTTAGGATTCGTCTGGATAAAAATCGAATTGAATCCGCTCTACTGACCAGATTTGAATGCGGTTTTTACCATTCGAATATTCGATAACTCATTTGATTTCATAAGAAAGGAGACCAACTGTCCGTGCCCGGATTCGTATGAACTGAAATTCACGTTAGATTGAAATCAAGTTGGTTTATGTCAAAAGCGTTGCGAAATATATTATTATACTCAAAAAATGATAATAATAAGTCGCGGACAGTTAATTATACATTTGAACGAACAAGCGAAGCGAGTTATTAACGTTTGAATTAATTATAAATTCAAACGGATAAGCGAATATACAGTGTACACGGGGTGACAGCTGAAGCAGGACGGGGTTTCTGGTTAATATATTATTATTAAACTAATTTTTACAAAACTTGTGATTTCTTTCAGTTTATTTATTAAAAAGAATATAAAGAGTGTACAATATATATAGCACAGAGATAATAGGTATGTTGTTTGCCTTGGTTTATCTGATAGTCTGCCTCTGGCTCAACCGACCTCAACCCTCCCTCCCACTTCCCCTCTTGTTGTCCTTCTGCTCCTGAGGGCTTTATGTATGTACGAGCGCAACGTAAGTCTTAACAATGACACTCTAGTGGTTGCCGCTCGACTGTTATGGAGACGATAAACTATAATTTCCATTAAATCGGTGACACCTTTTTAAATTATACGGGATACGGTTTTTGTGAAACATTTTATGCGCTTTAATTACATGCAACTAACAAATAAAAAATGATTCATTGCACATTTTCATAGGCTTGTTTTACAAGGCGAGACAAAACTTAGATTTATATTTTTATGCAGAGATGTTCGTTCGCGTCTATATTGCTGATCATTCTGAGAATGATTAACTATTGTTTCATTTTTTAAGTGAAACTTTTTATGCTGCATCTCGTTGAGCTGGAGGGTAAAATTAATGAAACGAAAAACACTGACACAAAAGAGTGACGACAAATAGACAATATTTATAGATCACCAATCTGAGGCGCTGATCTCAGACTGAAATAAAATCGTGGAGCCCATTCAGTAATATTAAGGTTAAAGAAGACAATAATTTGAAAACCAGATATGATTTCTAGGCTCCAACAAAAAAATTTTCAATAGGTACTAAATGAGCCTCACGATTTTATTTCAGTCTGCGATTAAAACCTCATATCGGTGACCCATAATTATTTTCTAGCTTTTAGTACACTATTGATCGTACAATAAAGCTCTAAAATGGTATTTTTTTCTCTTTTATTTTTGTCTTAACGTGCTTTACTAAAAGTGCGCTTTATACCCAGACGAAAGTCAGGTTGGTCAGCTATTAGCCAATTGCGTTTTCATCGAAACTCCACATTTGTGCAAAATTTCAACTTAATCGGTTAACGAGATGTGGATGAAAGTTCAAAAGTACGATATGCACCCGGACGAAAGCCGGACCGTTCAACTACTTATCATAATACTGTTATGTTAATCGGATAACAGGAAGGGGATGAAAAGTCATTCACAAAGATTTGAAACAAATATAAAAAAATACGGAACAAGAAGGTAAATATAAAACCACTTAAAATGTGAACGACAAATCTTTTCATATTCTAAATTCTAAAGCATGAATAAATGAAAAATTGGTCCTATATCTATACAAGTTTAAAACTTCATTTTTGCACGATCCTTTATAAACTAGCTAATTTGTATGCCTCTATAGTGCGAGTAAAATAAAACAAAAGAATGTGAAACGTCGTCATACTATCATTTTCAAATAGTAAATGTGATTCTACAACTGGAAGTGAACTTGCTCAAAATTGAACTGCCAAAATGTTTTCAACATAATGTCACAAATTCCATAAATTACGTCATCACACACTAGAAACATTATTAATATACTATTATTTATTAAATAATGTTTACGTAGTAAAATAAAACATTTTACAAAAAAAAAACTCTTTTTATATGTTTTTTTCTCTATATCTATATATACAGGGTGAGTCAGACCACCCGTACCGTTCGTTTTTTTCGAAAACGGTTAGTCGTAGAGAGTTGTGTCAAAAATCTGCATTATAAAATCCTTAATGAATAATCGAATGGTGATATTTTTTTTCCCGGAAAGGTCGGCTTTCCTATTAGTTTGCTTCAGAATGTTCAGAACTCCGGAATATTTAATGGCACAATAGGTCGAAAGTGGTATTGTTAAAAAGATCTTTAAAATATATATATTTTATAGGACATTTTTTCTTTTATTACTGCCACCTCTGTTAAGTAATATTCGTTTGAAATTATTAAATTAACATGTCATAATAACGAACTTAATTTTTAAAGTTGGCATTTAAAATCAAGATCCCTAAATAAACAATAATAAAGGTCACAATAAGTTTTCAATAATTGCAATTGTTTTTTTTTGTCGGAAAATACTTAGAGGTACCCATAGCATATCTAGAAGAGCTCATTAGTGTTTAGAAGTAAATGGAAAACAGTTTAAACATTTATGACATTGTTTAGTTAGGTAACTAGATTTGAAATGCCAACTTTTAAAGTTAAGTTCGTTATTATAATATGACATGTTAATTTAATAACTTCAAACGAATATTACTTAACAGGGGTGGCAGTAACAAAAAAAAATGTCCTACAAAACTTGCTTATTTCTTTCTTTTTGGCAATATCACTTTCGACCTATCGTGCCATTTAATATTCTGGAGTTCTGAACATTCTGGAGCAAACTAATAAGGAAGCCGACCTTTCCGAGGATAAAAATATCACCATTTGATTCTTCATTAGGGCTTTTATAATACAGATTTTTGACACAACTCTCTACGACTAACCGTTTTCGAAAAAAACGAACGGTACGGGTGGTCTGACTTACTCTGTATATAAAAATCTCGTGTCACAGTGTTTCTTATTGAGCTCCTCCGAAACGGCTTGACCGATTTTTATGAAATTTTTTGTGTATACTGAGAATAGGTCGTAGGCTATTTTTTATACCCCTAGATGATATGGGTGACCCTCTCTAGAATTTTTTTTTTATTTTTTGGAAAAATTTTTTTATTAATTTTTTTATGATTTGCCATTAAAAAATACTTATAACCCTAAATTTTCACTGTTCTACTACCGACCCCCATTTTTTTTATTTAATAGAGGTAGATGACCCAAATGAGGCCTATGTTCTAATAAGGCCTATTTTTTTTAATTTCCCGCTTCACGATTTGAAATGGCCGCCAATGTTTGTAGATGTGTGCGTGTACATTAACTAACACCAACAAGCACAGCAAGTGGCCCGTGCCGCGAGCGTTTTGGAACCTGCAGTCGAAAACAACAACGACGCGGAGCGCACGCTTGTTTTTATAAAATTCTGGCAGTTGCTGATTAATATAGTACTTTTTTTACATGATGAGAAAATCATTAAATCTGATCTAAAATGATCAAAAGTAATTAGGTAATGGAATCTCAGTTGATTTAATATAAGTATTGACAACGTTTTGTATTTATTAAGAAGTTGAATGTTTAATTGTTTTTATTAAGGCTTTATTAAGACACAGGGTTCCCAATAAGGCCAAACTGACATTTTAGTTATTTGTTTCAATATATCGTTTGGTCTGAGAAAAATTGGTCGACAATTTTATTTACTTGAAGAGTTCTATTCAGACGTTAATCAAAGATTTGAATTTTAAATTACCAGTGCATCGTTATTATAAACCCGCTAGTTAGATAATAATAAAATTAAGGTAGGCCTTATTTGGGTCACCTACTTTTATTAGTATTTTTACTGTCAACCACAGATGCGCAACGGTCAATTTATAACGGTAAATTTTTATGTATTTAACACAGTGAAAACAGAAAATGTGATTGTTATATTGTGGTCGATAACTTATCAATTATCAATCGATCAGTTATCCCCGCCAGGCGTCTACATGTGTCACCTCTCACCCAACAAACACCACGGAGTAGAGAGCCGATCTCCTGTCTCTTTCACACAATAAGCTCAGAAGCAAACGACCTAAAACTGTTTTAGTACCAAATAAGCGGCATCTGTTAGAACTTGCTCAAAGCTATTATAAGTTCACACGCCGGGCCGCAATCGAAATACATTTTGCAGAATTTTATCTATCGCACTCAGGTGAAACCGGGACGGACCGCTATAATATTTTATAAATAGGTAAATTTTGTAAGTTTGGATATAGATAATAGGAGGCAATCTCCGAAATTACTCATCCGAATTCAAAATTTTTTCACCAATATTTAGAATGGGCCTTCAGAATTCATACAGGATATATATATTATCGCGTTTAAATAAAAGCGCTTTTAGTGGAGACTAATTTTGCAACGCAAGTCGACGAAAAAACGGCGACAAGCTACAAATTCGGGCAAAGCCGAACCGGCCCGCTAGTCTATTTTATAAATAAAAGTTGATTTCGCTATTTTGAATGTGTTTTATAAAACCTGAATCAATTTTTATTATTATTTGTCTAATCAGTTACAAGAATTACTTTGGAACGTGAACACCACGTGCAGTAATTGTTCACGTTACCGAAACCCGACTGTAGTAATTTAGATAGATAGATTGTAGACTATACAGTAGGTATACACTGCCAACAAAAGTGATAAATATTTGTTTTCTTCTATGCATATTACTTTAATGCTTTAACTAATATCTTTTCTACACTTGTATATTGTTTTCTTAATTTAGTGAATCTGAAATTCGTTAAGATTTATCGTGAGTTTGTCGTTAACATAAATAATTCACTAACTACAAATTATAGTTACAATGTGATGTCGTTGAGAATTTGCGTACCTACCCATAATATATTATGTAGACGCGTACCTACCTATATAATATTATATTATATATTATATAACGTTGAATCTCCGCACTCGACTCTGAGGTTTTGTGTACCCGTGAAAATATATCAGTAGCCCGTATAAGTCCTACCGACACGCAGGCATCGTTGTAGGATGATCACAGAAGTGGATTACAGACTGAAATAGAATATTTTTTAATCGAATTTTAATTTCATGAGATTCTCGGTAACGTAGACAATGGACATATTACTGAACGTGGTGTTCACGTTTTCGAGGAGTTTATGGAACTGAATAGGATGCAAACAATAATAATAATTGATTTACTTTTTAAAAAGGTAGATGACAAAAAACACTTTAAAATGGTTAAGTCAACTTTTATTCATAAAATAAATTAAAAATTATATAATTTAAAAGAAAAAAAAACAAATAAAAAGGATGGTTTCTAGTGAAATGTTTAATTTTACTATGTAAACATAGGTACATACATAAAATACCTGTATAGTCGGCCACGGTATATTTTCATATAAATTTATTAACGTAGTTTCAAGTTTTTAGTCCCTACTTCTAGCGCAAATGTCTTCTATCCCGCTCATCCAATAGAAAATAAAATTGTCAACGTTTAACCTCAAAATAACAAATGTTTTTTTCTGATTGGTCTATGAACGTCAGGTAGTGAAAAGTTGAAAATACATGAGTTCTACTGTATGTAATTTTGAATATAAGCATAGATTCAATTTTTATATTATGTAGTGTACGTTTTAGTGTATGAAAAAATCTATACGCTAGTCAAGTATCTATGACGCGCGACCTTTTAGTGCAAGCTCCCATGACAGAAAAAGTTACCCCAAAGAACAATTATAAAGTGAAAATGGCTGAAAAACATGTCAGAAACATGTTACGCCCGCCAGACTAGTAAAAATTTGTTAATTGTTATTTTTTATGAATTTTTGAATTTAAAAAAAACATGATTTTACTTTCCAAAACACCTGCTTGAAATTTATACAATTTGTAGTAAATAATGTATCATTTTTGAAAAAATTTGTTTGGCAGACAATTTTTGTAAATAAATTTGTTAGACTTCATTTGTTATAAATTATTTTTTTTTAAATACATTTCATAACACCTCCTTGAATTTTTTTAAATAAAGTTTAAGATCTCTTCTATCTAATACAACTTGTCTGGCTGACAATTTTTGTTAATAAATTGGGCAGACTTCATTTGTTATAAATTTTTTTTATGAAGTCTGTCATTAGTAAAAAACATTTTTTCGCTGAGAGACCAATTTTTATGCATAAAATAGATGTCAAACCTTCTTTCAGAAAAAAATTAAGGTGATGTTTTGACACGGCCCTTGTAAAAGCTGATTTGTTTATGAAAGAACGCTGTCACGGCGCATAAAAATTGAATCTGGCATGGTAAAAAACAATATTTTGATAAAAAATGTATTAAAGTATATAAAAGGGATCTACCGTATTAATTTAGAAAAAAAAAATTTTTAGTTAGCAACGATTAGGTATACCATATTTTTTCATTAAAAAATGTGGTCGCATTTAATGAAAAAATATTATAAGGGAATTTATACAGAAAGTTTATGAGTTTGTCAGAAGTAATCTCAGAAACTTCTGAACTGCTTTCAATCACTTTTTCATATTTCGATAGGACACAGACTATAATAACATGCCAAACTGGCTTCGCACAGGTGAAAATCTGATAAAATACGCTACACCACAAATTTGATACCTGATTTCTCGAAAAATATTTAGGTCTATAGGATCAATTTCATCCGTGTGCAAACAGCATTAATTTAAATTCTCTAAATAGCATAAAACAAAATCGCTATCGGCGTCTCTCTATTTGTTTACTTACTTCTTCTTACTACAGAATGTATTTTGATTCGGTTTTCACCATCATTTAGGAAGGTTTATATGTATATAACACAATCATATTAAATTCAAAGGTAGTAGAGAAATCTCGATGTTTTATAATCAAGTCGAAAAATGACGCTTTTAGGGCACTTACATGGCTTACGCTGACTAAACCATAAGAGATATATCAAAATAAAGTACTACAGAATTGTAGGTCGAAAAGTCCGCGACAGCATATGTCTACCTTCTAAGAATGACTCTCAGTAACCATTTTTATATTTCAAAAATTTGATCAAAAATAATATGTTATTTGTAAAGTCATACGAATATTGTCCGACATGACATTAATCCTTATTCAATTTAATATGTTAATTACTTTAGGCATTTAATTTAGATCAAATTTGACTTTCAAATCATATCATTTAAATAAATATCTTAGAATATATCACAGATTTAAGAGTTATTTGCACAAAATAATAATTAGGGTTCACTTGCTTGACGAGACTTGCGAAGCTATTTTGGCCGACATAAAATCCTTATCCATTTAAATACGTTATCTTTAACAGGCAATTTACAAAACCAGGCGAAGCCGAACGAGCCCGTTAGTGTATTAATAAATCATAAATTCGAGCATACGGCCGAAGTGAGTGAGTATATTAATTTATCATAAATTTGAGCAAACGGGCGATGTGCGTTAGTGACGTATAATTAACTGATTTAACGAACGAACGTAACGGGTGAGATAAAATTAAATCTACACACTGGCAAAGCTAAAGCTATATTATATCTATACTATATTAAATTCTCACTCGGGCAAAGCCGGGTCGTACCATTAGTTTTAATAAAATATTCAAAAAACTCAAAAATAATCATGTGACCAAAACTTGTGTGACGTCACTGTACATCTCGAGTATTCACCTCCTCGCAGATGCAATGCTTTCACAGCTCACGTGGATGCTAAATAGCGAATGTCCACGCAAGAACTGTTGACGCATTTCATTGTTTTGCCTTTTCAATTAGAAACTGGAAACTTTTGTGGGTTGGATAAACGATAGAGGTAATTTGTAGCGTTCGATTCCCTGAATGAAGTGAGATAGAAATCAAATTGTGATCGTAACCGCCGAGGTCGGCATATTGAAAAAATGGCTCAAAAACACGGTTTCTTTGAAGTATTTCGCTTCGGGTTCCCCATAGACAAAAAATGTTTGCACAAAAATAGAAGATAATTAAATTTTCTACAAAATATGTTTTATACATTTTTTCTCTAAACTGAATAGTTTCTATGCAGCAGCCGTGTATTATTGACAAAATTATTATTTTTTTGTGTTGTGCCAATAATTATTCAATCTTGACTTAATTTTATATGCTTATTTGAGACGTATTGATCTAACATTCTAACCATTCTAAAATTTTAGTCTTCCAAGTTTAATATTTTCAATTCTAGAACAGTTTACCCCTGGACGCAATGTAAACGTATGAAAATTTTGGAGAAAAACTCATTGAAAACGGAAAATAATGTAAATAAATACAGTACAATCTCGGTAACGTGAACACAAAAAATCAGGAGGAGTTCTTAATAGCGGATGTTTATATTATCGAGGTTTGCAAGAAACATGTACAAAGAACATTAGGGTGTCCGTTATTTCCCAAGTTGTGTTTTGTTTTACGCTCGCCCCCAAATTTTCAGTTTTTGCGCTAAAAAAAGATATCACACCAAAAGAAGCGATTACAGTTTTGATATTAAACCATGCCGAAATCATGATGCATTTCCCACTTAAATAACGTGGGATTTTTTCACCTTTTACATTTATTTTTTTTTCTCAAAAATAAATGAACGTACATCAATGAGCAATACATATTTTTGTAGGGAATTGAACGCTCTACAAAAAAGGTCTTTATGATTTTTCGATAAATTCACTCCGTCGAAAGGTAATCAAGGTTAAATTAAAATTTTTAAGAAAAGACAAAATTAAAATAATCTTTTGACCACGTTTTTGAAATGTGTCACTCACCAAATTTTGTCAGAAAATACCTTTCATACTCCTCTATACCCAGGAATTTTTTCGAAGTGGTGGAACAATATGAAAAAAAAAACTTATTTTCTTTCTATGGCTTTGCGTTTAAACAAAAAGCCAACGTTTGTTTAAAGAAAAAAAATTAGTTTTTTTTTATATTGTTACACTACTTCGAAAAAATTGAAAAAATTCCTGAGTATAGACTATAGAGAACTATAAAGGGCGTTTTCTGATAAAAAACAAACAGACTCTAACGAGTTTGCTCTTGTTCATATCATCGAAATTATACGCTGTTCAATTTCATACTACAGAGTGGTCATTGGAAAAAATATTAAGTTCATATTACTGAGTCGTTCATAAGAGTGCGTATTCATATTATCGCGATTGTACTGTATTGTAAATAAAACACTTGCTCAAAATTTTTGTATTTAGACCAATACGTATTTTGAACAATTATTATGCAAAATTTTATGAATATTAAATAAATATTTTCGACACAGTTAACAATCCATGCGATGAACGTTTCGCTGACACGTGGAAAATACAAGAGAAAACTATTCGACAATTAAAATTTGAAAATATTAAATTTAAAAGGCTATGGCAATATGTTTCAAATAAGCAAGATCGAATAATTACAAAAAATCATAAGTGTGACAAACTTATGATTTTTTGTATTTAGATATACTTGAGTTCGCACGGCTACTAAACCAAAACTATTTAGTTTAGAGAAAAAATTTATAAGACATATTTATTTGAAAATTAAATTCTATTTTATTTTTATAAGAATAGTTTAGCCATATGAAGCATCCGAAGCGAGATATTTCAAAGAATAGTATATTACACCACAAGGGCCGAAAGTGTGATATTCTGTCATGTGCCAGAGGCGAATAAGGGCATCATGGCGCGAAGGGCAAGATATCACACTTTCGGACTTTCGGCTAGTGTGGTGTATACTATTTTTCCTCATACCTCGGTCGTAAACACGCTTATTAAATACATTCATTAATTAGTTACATAAAAACACAGATAAATTCCAAGCAAGAAGCTTTGAGGTTATACGTAAAAAACAAGAATGTCAGCTGTTCGCGGCTATTAGTTAAAATGTAATAGGGTTGCTATGGAAACGACATTTAAACAACAGTTGATTGGTTGTTTTTGCTTTACTACCGCACGAACGTACGAACTTCCAGTATTGTAGCGTGTATTCCTAACAAGGAGTAAATGTTAAGGTGGCTCCTCACGGTGCGTTTTATCGCAGGCCGCGTCGCGTCGTGCCGATTTGTACGCGCTAGCATGCGTTCTCACGGCGTGCGTTGCACCGCGCCGCATCCAGGTCGAAGCACGCATAGACGCAGCGTACTTTAAATACAATAATACAATTAAAACAATCATGATTCATGACTAAACATAGTTTAATGCGACGTGTTCACCCGCACTACCACACGTGCGCTCGAGTCGGCACGGATGCACCCGCGCCGCGCCTTTGAAGGGACCGACTTTGTCCGGTAAGGAAACGCCAGGTCGTGCTAGCCCGCGTCGACCCGCGCGTAGGCGCGAGCTGGCGTGGCGCGACCTGCGATAAAACGCGCCGTGAGAAGCCACCTTTAGACTTTCTGCCTTACAATTGGTGCCGAAAGTATGCACTCGAGGTATGAAAAAAACTATTTTTTGCTCCATATTTCTTATATGACGGCCTCGGCAGTTGCGATCATATTTTGCATTTTTTTACAGTATTCATTCAAGACATAAAAATCTACAAATTTCCATAGTTCAAAACTTCCGCCCTTATTCGAATTGGATTCTACCTATCGATTGGGCCATAATATGGTAAGAGCTATATTTAATTAACAGTCAACGTATTAGATTTAACCGTGCGTGTTAAAATATGTTTTTTTAAATTGTGGTCTGTAAATTTTCTTCTGTGGCGCGAGCGTCCTACCAACACACGTACGTAGATATGGATAAGTATATCTGTAGGTGTGTTTTTGTGTAAGTCACAAAATGTACAAATGTTATTTACAAAAGGAAGACGCAAACATCCGGGCTATATAACATAGCTCATGACGCATTTTATTGCCTGTCTGTAAATTCGCCAAACGGCCTGTACAATTGCAAACGTATACACCTACAGCTATCCACCACCCATCTCTACCTCTATACTCCTTGGCATGAATGTATTTTCTATGTGTATGTACCTTTACTTTATCTTATAAGATCGCTTATTCGTCGGGAAACGAAGAAAAAACAAAACAATAAAACGTGAAAGAGAAAATTTATTTGTGTTTTCTTTAACAATAAGTGTTTATACATCTTCTGTTTATGTGAAGAAAGAGATTCTGTCTATACTCCGTATAGTGGCAAAAATAATGTTTCTTTTCAAATATGTTTGCTTACATCGTAGTTGAAAAAATGTGTGACTAACTCCATTGACACTTTCTTATATACTTACTTTATATTTTTTGAAGGAGAGGCTTTTACACCTACCCTCGTATAAAGAATGTATCACAATAGAAGTTTGTGTATCTTAAACGTATAAATGCAGTTATTATTTGAGAAAGGAACATTATGTTAAAACGAGTCATCATTACGTTCGAGACACATACTACATTTTTTTTTCACGTAGGTACCTCCTATAAAATAGCTAATTTTCGAATCATAATAAGTATATTTTTACTATATTTGAAAGCTGTTATAGGATGTGTACACGAAGCCTACTAGCGCCGCAAGTGGGTAATAGAGAATGATTTAACTCACTTTTCATGGAAATCGCGACATTTTTCTATGGTGATAAGTCAAAAACTTTAGTTGGACATGATGTGTCAAAAAAATGTAATCAGGAAAACAATAAAGTTCAGATTGTAAACCATTTTATGAATAACATAACATAAAAGGTACATGAGATTTATTTATTTATCAATTATGACGTAGGTACAATATATAAATAATTAATTTGTTTACACTGACAGCGTAACGTCAAATTATGGAGCCAATGATCTTTATTTTACTTAAATCGCCATCAGCGCAACAGCCCAGAACACAACATAGATCGTCTAGTTTTGCCCATGTTTTCTTTGTAATTAAAAAACTTTATAAAATTATGTATTCACGTTTAATAAACATTGCTCACTGACATACGAAAAATTTGAGTTGGAAATTTCCCCTATTGCGCATCACAAACGGTCGCATCGATAAATTTGTAACTGCGCCTTCCGGCCCATAGCCCATACGTGTATTCATTTGTAATCTATTTGGGTATTTAAGAAAACTACGCCTACTTTGCTGTCTCTGTTCCCTATATTATATACTGTTAAATGGTAATTAACAGGCCGCTTTTGAAAATTACTGTTGGATTGGTTAAATGGCATTTGTTTGTTTTAATACACAACATTAGTATTAATGTGCCATTTTACTTACTAGTGCTTACAGGCCTGAAAAGCTACTATTTTATAGAGAGGCGTACAAAAAATACATTGGCTATTTGTTGCAGACTTTATAAGAAATTATACATTAATTTCATCAATAGATACATTTTGTTAGCAAATTACTCTTAGGAAACACCCGTCGTTTTACGTAACATTACAATGTAATATTAGAAAAATTTTATTTCACCGTCGGGTTCACTCATTTTTACGATGACTGGATTATCATATACTCTACAGCAGCGATTCAGATGGGTCGCAAGGAGCCCCCAACTCACTTTAAAAAAGGGACAGAATTTAATTTTTCAATGCATTTTTATACCCTAAATATTAGATTAAACAAAATATTTACGGGTTCTTATTACGATATTTTAAATTTTAAAACGTCCTAGTAAAGACTTTAAATAATATTTTTAGCCTAGTGTTGCCTTTAAATATTTTTATAAATTTTTAGTGCAATATTTTACAATACAGGTGAAATATATGGGAAGCAATGTAACCGCTATAGGAACATATGAACATATGTGAAAAACATTTTTTTGCAATTTGGAAAGTGGCGAAATATTTTGACCAGAATGTAAGATTACAATGTTAAAACGAAAAATAGACCAGTCTAGATTAGTATTTTTATTGAAGCTTTTTTGCGTGTAACTTTTTTTTTGGGTCAGAGATATAGGTATAGGCCTTGCTTTATAGAAAAAAGTAGATAATATTTTCTTTAAAATGCTGAGACGAAACATTTTTCAGTTTAAAAACTAATCGAAATATGGCTTCCTAGATCAAACCCATGAACGGCGCAAACTGAGTTTGTTTCCGATTTAATTAACATGGGAAAAACGACGTTTTAACTCAAAAATGTTATAGGCAAAACAGCAAAAAAAAAACAAAAATCCAAATTTATTTTCTTCTTTTTTGTTTTAACATAAAAATGTTTAAATTTTTTTTAAATAAATCGTTTTGACGGGAAATTCAATTCTTTACAAGTTTTATATAAAGTATATCGAAATTTTGCTTCGTTTGCTAGATATATTGAAAAAACTAAAAGGGTGCATTTTCACCCTTATCTTCAATTTCCACTCTCTAATTTAGTAGCACTCCACGGTTTTTTCTTCTTAAATAACCCATTGACAGATTCCTGCAAAAAAAAACCCGTGAACGTCCTAGTTCCTTTCCATATGACATAATTAATAGCCTAATAGCACAATTAAAGAAAATGTCTGTAATAGTTATTGACGTTTCGTTTTTTTATGAAATTAGATATTGATTGGTAAGGAAAAAAATATTTTGTATACATTAGGTAATGAGGGAGAATTAAAATATATAAAAAGGTTTTTTTATGAGACGAGAATATATGTATATATTTACTATTACTTATATAAAATTCATCGTATGTAAATATGTAATGATGTATGCATGTTTGAACGGATTTAACTTAAAAACTTATTTACGAATTTTGATTAAACTTTTTTCAAATGTTTTTTTATGATACCAGAAATTCTGTGTGTATGCTATGTTTTATTTTACTATTTTATCGCAAAATTAGGTATATAATTTAATATCTTTCTTGGCATACTTCTGTACAAATATATTATAAAATTCGAACGTGGTGCAGTATGTTCACACTAGACTTCTCTCACTACAACTGCAGTCAAGCCAACCAGTATCCCCTTTTCTCCCGCAACTGCGTTATATGACTATATTCTATAAAACTGTGGCATTTCGCTTGACGTGCAGTGTAATAAGCTCCTAATATGTAGGATAGTTTTAGGATATATCCCATTATGCTATCAAAAGAGGGGGCTCTTATTCCCGTGCAACGCTGGACAAATACTGTTATAATTCTATTAAAAAAATTCTAGCTAATTGCAGGGCGACGGGGCCATTCCAACTTCAAAATAATGACATTTGATATAGCATAATAATGAAAATAAAATTTCTGATATCGCGTGAGGTGACGCGGGTAATGGCTAGTAATCAATATAACATTTGCAATTCGTTGCCATGGTTACGTACCTGACAGATCTACAAAACAAAAGAAGATTTGACTTTTTTTATTTTCAAAATATTTCTAAAACTATAAAGTTAAAGTTTTTTAAAATATTTTGAACGAAACTTTCTTGAAATAATAAATAGAATAATAAGCCATTACGAAAAGTATACCAATATTATATAAAAAACAACGTTATAGCATATATCTCTTCTGCGCATGCACCGATTTTCCCAAAAACAATAGGGCTCTTCATATTTTCATACCAAACATCCTCTCAAAATTTGGTTTCAATCCGCTCATCCGTTTGACCTGTATCGTGCTAACAGACAAACAGACACACAGAGTTTTTCCATAAATATGTTTTTTGGATTCGGGGGACCTCACAACGAAGAAAAATGTAAAATTTTGAAAAGTGATTTCTGACCTAAACTAGTACCTACTATTTCTCCACTTGTGGGTTGGAATTGTAAAAGTCTGCACCAGCAAAATATGTCTATCTTTAATAGGCAATCTGCAAATCCGGGAGACGCCAGACCGAGCTGCTAGTTTTCTATAAAACTGTTTAGTTCTCATAAAATCCAGTGCTTAGACAATCTTCTATGAAGGATCACCGCGCAGCTACAAGGGGTCGAGTGGTGTGATTGTCATCATTATTGTTTGGTGACTGCCTCAGTTTTTTAGCTGCTAAACTATAAAAGTGCTAAAAGCACAGTCAAATGCAATTTTGTTTAATGGTTTTTTATTTAGGAGTCTTAAAACCTCTGCCAACCTTACATAAATGAGTGGGCAGTACATGGGCATATATATTTGATGACGATATTGCGTGCTTCAAGTGTTTTATTTATACAGTTATTAGAGTATTTTTTGTACACACTAAAAAAACTAATATTTATCAATATTAATTAATCCACCTAAAGTTATGGTATATTTTTAAAGGATGTCCGTAAAGTTAGCAGAGCAGTTGTAGCAGAACAATTGTTTCTGGCACTGATTAATTAAGGCTCATTAAAGGCTATTTAAATGCCCTATTGCGAAATTAAATGCTCCTATACATATTGCAAAAATTCATGTTCTGCTAACTTAACGAAAAGTTAGCAGAGCACTAATGTTAAAAGTTAATAAAAATGACTATGTCATATATGAGAATTTAAGGCTCATTTAAGGCTATTTAAATGCCCTATTGCGAAATTCAATGCTCTCATATATATTGCAAAAATTCAAGTTCTGCTAACTTAACGAAAAGTTAGCAGAGCACTAATGTTAAAAGTTAATAAAAATGACTATGTCATATATGAGAATTTAAGGCTCATTTAAGGCTATTTAAATGCCCTATTGCGAAATTAAATACTCTCATATATATTGCAAAAATTCAAGTTCTGCTACCTTAACGAACAGTTATCAGAGCACTAATGTTAAAAGTTAATAAAAATGACTATGTCATATATGAGAATTTAAGGCTCATTTAAGGCTATTTAAATGCCCTATTGCGAAATTCAATGCTCTCATATATATTGCAAAAATTCAAGTTCTGCTAACTTAACGAACAGTTATCAGAGCACTAATGTTAAAAGTTAATAGAAATGAATATATCATATATGAATATTTAAGGCTCATTTAAGGCTATTTTAATGCCCTATTGCGAAATTAAATGCTCCCATACATATTGAAAAAATTCATGTTCTGCTAACTTAACGAAAAGTTAGCAGAGCACTAATGTTAAAAGTTAATAAAAATGACTATGTCATATATGAGAATTTAAGGCTCATTTAAGGCTATTTAAATGCCCTATTGCGAAATTAAATGCTCTCATATATATTGCAAAAATTCAAGTTCTGCTAACTTAACGAACAGTTATCAGAGCACTAATGTTAAAAGTTAATAGAAATGAATATATCATATATGAATATTTAAGGCTCATTTAAGGCTATTTAAATGCCCTATTGCGAAATTAAATGCTCCCATACATATTGAAAAAATTCATGTTCTGCTAACTTAACGAAAAGTTAGCAGAGCACTAATGTTAAAAGTTAATAAAAAATGACTATGTCATATATGAGAATTTAAGGCTCATTGAAGGCTATTTAAATGCCCTATTGCGAAATTAAATGCTCTCATATATATTGCAAAAATTCAAGTTCTGCTAACTTAACGAAAAGTTATCAGAGCACTAATGTTAAAAGTTAATAGAAATGAATATATCATATATGAATATTTAAGGCTCATTTAAGGCTATTTAAATGCCCTATTGCGAAATTAAATGCTCCCATACATATTGCAAAAATTCATGTTCTGCTAACTTAACGAAAAGTTATCAGAGCACTAATGTTAAAAGTTAATAGAAATGAATATATCATATATGAATATTTAAGGCTCATTTAAGGCTATTTAAATGCCCTATTGCGAAATTAAATGCTCCCATACATATTGAAAAAATTCATGTTCTGCTAACTTAACGAAAAGTTAGCAGAGCACTAATGTTAAAAGTTAATAAAAAATGACTATGTCATATATGAGAATTTAAGGCTCATTTAAGGCTATTTAAATGCCCTATTGCGAAATTAAATGCTCTCATATATATTGCAAAAATTCAAGTTCTGCTAACTTAACGAAAAGTTATCAGAGCACTAATGTTAAAAGTTAATAGAAATGAATATATCATATATGAATATTTAAGGCTCATTTAAGGCTATTTAAATGCCCTATTGCGAAATTAAATGCTTCCATACATATTGCAAAAATTCATGTTCTGCTAACTTAACCAAAAGTTATCAGAGCACTAATGTTAAAAGTTAATAGAAATGAATATATCATATATGAATATTTAAGGCTCATTTAAGGCTATTTAAATGCCCTATTGCGAAATTAAATGCTCCCATACATATTGAAAAAATTCATGTTCTGCTAACTTAACGAAAAGTTAGCAGAGCACTAATGTTAAAAGTTAATAGAAATGAATATATCATATATGAATATTTAAGGCTCATTTAAGGCTATTTAAATGCCCTATTGCGAAATTAAATGCTCCCATACATATTGCAAAAATTCATGTTCTGCTAACTTAACGAAAAGTTATCAGAGCACTAATGTTAAAAGTTAATAGAAATGAATATATCATATATGAATATTTAAGGCTCATTTAAGGCTATTTAAATGCCCTATTGCGAAATTAAATGCTCCCATACATATTGAAAAAATTCATGTTCTGCTAACTTAACGAAAAGTTAGCAGAGCACTAATGTTAAAAGTTAATAAAAAATGACTATGTCATATATGAGAATTTAAGGCTCATTTAAGGCTATTTAAATGCCCTATTGCGAAATTAAATGCTCTCATATATATTGCAAAAATTCAAGTTCTGCTAACTTAACGAAAAGTTATCAGAGCACTAATGTTAAAAGTTAATAGAAATGAATATATCATATATGAATATTTAAGGTTCATTTAAGGCTATTTAAATGCCCTATTGCGAAATTAAATGCTCCCATACATATTGCAAAAATTCATGTTCTGCTAACTTAACGAAAAGTTATCAGAGCACTAATGTTAAAAGTTAATAGAAATGAATATATCATATATGAATATTTAAGGCTCATTTAAGGCTATTTAAATGCCCTATTGCGAAATTAAATGCTCCCATACATATTGAAAAAATTCATGTTCTGCTAACTTAACGAAAAGTTAGCAGAGCACTAATGTTAAAAGTTAATATAAATGAATATATCATATATGAATATTTAAGGCTCATTTAAGGCTATTTAAATGCCCTATTGCGAAATTAAATGCTCCCATACATATTGCAAAAATTCAAGTTCTGCTAACTTAACGAAAAGTTAGCAGAGCACTAATGTTAAAAGTTAATAAACATAAATATATCATATATGAGAATTTAAGGCTCGTTACAGGCTATTTAAATGCCCTATTGCGAAATTAAATGCTCCCATATTAGGCCAAGCTATAGAGATTTAAAAAAGCGTTCTTGTGACATAAAGACTAGTAGCAAACCGATTGTGCGATGTTATAAAAGATAATAAGCAGATGAGTAGGTATGTGTTTTTCACTCGAGTTTCCGGTCCATTTGTTAGTTATCAAGAGTTTATTGCAAAAAAAACGCGATTTTTGTCTTTTTTGGCTTGTAACTTTGAAACTAATGGAGCAATCGGAATGCCCCAATGAAATGGTTTGTAGAGAATTGAAATATCTACAGAATGAGAGGTCGAATGTCTTAATCGGATAATTAGGTCCTGAAAAATTTAGGAAAAACCAGAAAATTAGGCGTTTTTTCTAAAATTTATAGCTCCGTCATTTTTTGAGCTGGAGCGCTAAAATTTTGAGAGAAAGTAGGGATTATAATGTTCTTTATATGTGCCAAAGGTGGGTGCTGTCGGATTATTAGTTTTCGCGAAATCGCGATTGAAAGTTTGCAGTGCGCTTTTTTCTGGCAGGCCTGTATGCGTTACCGTAAGTCCGATAATAATTTCAAAGAAAGTTTTGAAAAATTGACATCGTGCACTACAAAACGTATATTTCAGTTTTTCGATCAGATGCCTGGAAGCACGCTAAAAACACTCGTAAAGTTCGTGAAAAACGGCCGAGCGCGCCCTCTCAGGCGAGTGGTGGGAGAATATAAATAACGTGCGCGCCGCGCGCGCTATTACTATATATACGCTTCTCCGCCGCTGCTCGTTCCACCACCACTCGACTGCGAGCACGTGCTCGGCCGTTTTTCGTGAACTTTACGAGTGTTTTTAGCATGCTTCCAGGCATCTGATCGAAAAACTGAAATCTACGTTCCCGCGTATGGGAAAAATTAAAAAACACATATTATTATGTATGTACATACATCCATACATACATACTACATATGTACATACATATTTTTTATTTACATAATAGGGTAGAATTTTATTGTTTTCTCATATACATTAATAGTCAGAGTGCCCGTCGACAAAAATTTTACTGACACATACTCTCCCCAAACTTTGTATATGGCTTGATTAGGCCTAGTCTGACACCTATTTCCTCTATGACTTTTCTTGATTTTGGGGCGTTTTCCCTCTAAATTTTCCGAAAGATGTCGTTTTGACGACATGTAAAAATTTATAGATACTGTTTGTTTTTTTAATTGGATAGCTTAAAAACTTCAACCAAAATGCTAAAATAATGTTCTCTGACAAATAACATGAACCATTTAAAATGTCTGACACCTCAAATATGTTCGACATATTCGAGGTGTCAGACATTTTTAATGGTGCTGGCGCTGGCTTGGTAAATGTAACAAAAAAGTATAGGATTGTGTAGGTCACGTCATAAACGTTGTCGGTCAGGTCTGCGTCATAAAAAATATCATGGCTTACTGCATAAGCATAACTTACTATGAATGAGATAAAAAAAAAAACAAGTCAAATAATCCTTAAAAAATACTGTGAGAAAATTTAGGTTGTAAATTTTTACTTTGCAAATGTGTATACTAATTGTTTTTCAAAGGCATCAATAGTGAAAGTACGACCAAACAGACTGACTAATAAAAATTCACTGCTAATAAGGCGGCTGATAATAAATTCAAATTATTGTAACTGTACAACAAATATTTTTATTGTTAACTCATTTTCAACAATCGGATTTCATTAATCAGTCTGTATTTGTCCGCCCTTAGTTACGCACGTGAAAAACCTTATTTCTTTGATTTCTTTAATATAAATCAGGATTAGTTGAGTAAAGTCTCTCCTTCAATTTATCCTTTCGATATGATATACCTACTAGTTATTGATATCAACTCTTAATATTGGTGCTCTGCTATCTTTTCGTTTAAATAGCAAAACACGAATTTTTGCAATATGTATGGGAGCATTTAATTTCGCAATAGGGCATTTAAATAGCCTTAAATGAGCCTTAAATTTTCATATATAACATAGTCATTTATATTAACTTGTAACATTAGTGCTCTGCTAACTTTTCGTTAAGTTAGCAGAACTTGAATTTTTGCAATATGTACCTACTGGAGCATTTAATTTCGCACTAAGGCATTTAAATAGCCTTTAATGAGCCTTAAATTCTCATATATGATTTAGTTATTTTTATTAACTTTTAACATTAGTGCTCTGTTAACTTTTCATTTAGTTAGCAAAACCCGAATTTTTGCAATAAGTATGGGAGCATTTAATTTCGCAATAGGGCATTTAAATAGCCTTAAATGAGCCTTAAATATTCATATATGATATATTCATTTCTATTAACTTTTAACATTAGTGCTCTGCTAACTTTTCGTTAAGTTAGCAGAACTTGAATTTTTGCAATATATATGGGAGCATTTAATTTCGCAATAGGGCATTTAAATAGCCTTAAATGAGCCTTAAATTCTCATATATGACATAGTCATTTTTATTAACTTTTAACATTAGTGCTCTGCTAACTTTTCGTTAAGTTAGCAGAACTTGAATTTTTGCAATATATATGAGAGCATTTAATTTCGCAATAGGGCATTTAAATAGCCTTAAATGAGCCTTAAATTCTCATATATGACATAGTCATTTTTATTAACTTTTAACATTAGTGCTCTGCTAACTTTTCGTTAAGTTAGCAGAACTTGAATTTTTGCAATATATATGAGAGCATTTAATTTCGCAATAGGGCATTTAAATAGCCTTAAATGAGCCTTAAATTTTCATATATGACATAGTCATTTATATTAACTTTTAACATTAGTGCTCTGCTAACTTTTCGTTAAGTTAGCAGAACATGAATTTTTGCAGTATGTATGGGAGCATTTAATTTCACAATAGGGCATTTAAATAGCCTTAAATGAGCCTTAATTAGTCAGTGCTAGAAACAGTTGTTCTGCTACAACTGCTCTGCTAACTTTACGGACATTTTTAAAGGTAATAGTTATCGGAGCTACTTCCGTATCCGCCTCATCATTTTATGTGGATCTATTGTAGAAAGATTTTAGTTTATAGACTCTTGGAAACTGATGTCATTAGCGTATGTAATTTGTTAATTACGTTAAGTAAAATACCTTTTTCGTGTGTGTGCATCTTTTAAAAGCATCTAAGATACTTTATGAAGTATCTAAGTTGCTTTTTAAAAATATTTTAGATATACTTTTGCAAGTTTGTGTTAGAGAAAGTCAATTATGACTAATTAATTTAGAATAAGATTAAAATAAAAATTAAGTTATTAACAAAATAATTCAATTATAGTAAAAAAGCGTGGGGTGCTTGATATTAAATATTACAATTATTCCATTGGTAGCTCTTTATAAAATTATTGTTATAATGAAATATAGTAATTGGCTCCCCACGCTTTTTACTATAATTGAATTATTTTATTAATAACTTAATTTTTATTTTAATCTTAATCCAAATTAATTAGTCATAATTGATTGTTGGATTTTCTATTGCTGTAGCACAAACTTCTTATACTTAAAAATATTTTCTACTTTTTAGTTCGGTTTGCTATTAAAGCGTGTTTTTTAGTTTTTTTAAACTAAATTTTTTTACGTATCTTCTGCTACTGTGGTATCTAATATTTTAAAGAATATTTAAGGTCGCTGGAGCCCAGCTGATCAACTTAGATTTCAGTTCTACATGCATTTTTACACAATTTCTACATGCCCCTCTGCACCCGCAGGCACCCGCAAAAGTCTATGTTACGAGCATATAAATGCAAAATGCACTATGGAAGAAGATTGATTCGTACATTATCGGATAATTTGATTTCACTAATTTTATTGATACGAATATCTGCGAAGAATTTATATCTTTTGTGTTACTATTTCGTTTGCAAACACATTATTGCAGCGGCGTAGGTATAATAATATAATAAATATAACTATTTGGGCGTTCATCTAAGCATATCAAGAGATAAAAAACATGCGAAATAAAAAGTGTCTCATACATTTTATTACATTTATCTAAATATATAAAAGGAAACCGTGACTGACTGATCTATCAACATCAAACTTGGCGCGAGCGAAGTCGCGGGCAAAAACTAGTATAATATATATCGAAAAATGGTATTAAAAAAGTTGTTTATAATATGATTTTAAGAGAAAATTTAAAGAAATATTCGGTTTCTGAATTAACACAAAATTCGAAAAATATCGAAAAAGTTGGTCACAATTACTTTCTGGATCGATAATATGCTAATTTAATGTTAAAATATCTAAGTCAATACATGTTCCAAATATATCTACAGACTTTTTTTTATTACTTTTTCTTTTAAGAGTTCCGGACCCGAAGGGTGCCAATGGAACACTATTACTAAGCCTCCGCTGTCCGTCCGTCCGTTTGTCAGCAAGCTGTATCTCATAAACTGTAGTAGGATAGTTGAAATTTTCACAGTGTGTATTTCTATTGGCGCTCTAACAACAAATAAATCAAGATGGCAAATTTCGAAATGGCCGCCATAAGCATTAAAAAAACCTCCTATAGTGTCTTTGTGCGTAATCGTTTTTGTGCTATCTCCTTGCATTCGTATTACTTCCCTGCACCACGACGGCGAATTTCGAATAGATGTAATTAAATTATACAATTACTTTCCAAATTTTTACATATTGTTATAGCACTTCTCTTGTTTCTTTTACAAAAGTGTTTTAAAAGTATGTGGAAATATTGGGTTCAAATATCCCTCTTAAGATATCTTATTTTAAAAGTGAAAGTTTTCTTTTCGGATAACATTTGGTAAACGAATTATCAATCCTGTAAAAGGATTTATTTTCTTTCTTAGAAGTAAAGGTAATTAGTACTCGAATTACGAGTCATAAAACCTAGGTATAATTTCACCGTAGAATAGACCCAAAATATTACAAGAGGTAAAAGGACAACCATTATAAGACAGTTGTTAATAGTTAGTTCTCTCTGATCCGTGACACTATCAAGGAATACTTCCAATAATAATAATAAATAAAAGACAATCTTCTAATAATTAAACTCTTCAATTATTTAATAAATACACCGTCACCGAATCCATAATCCCAACAAAGTACATAGTGTTTTATCTTGTACGGTGGTAGGGAGCCCTTCGTGTGCGAGTTCGACTGGTTTAATTTTAATTGCAAAGGTAAAAATTGGTTGTCTGTAAAGTCGGTTTACGGACGATAGTTTTACGTGATAACGTATTCCGCTCGAATATCATATATTATTTAATAATACATTACTGCACTATCGCTTGCACGCACAAGGTCAGGCGGAACTTTACGGAACGTTACACATTTTCGTGCGTGCAGCTGGTGTTTCATCAATTTATAAGACGTTATCACGTCAAAAACTTAGTCCGCCATCTTTAGAAGTCCGCCATATTGGATTTAGAGTGACGTCACTTTATTTTTCGAGTTATTTTCAGCAAGCCCTTTCATTTGATACCCATATTGTAGGAAAACATAAAAAACTTAGTCCGCCATCTTTAGAAGTCCGCCATATTGGTTTTAGACTGATGTCACTTTATTTTTCGAGTTATTCTCAGCAAGTCCTTTTATTTGATACTCATATTGTAGGAAACCATAATAAAATTAGTCCGCCATCTTAAGAAGTCCGCCATATTGGATTTAGAGTGACGTCACACAGCTAACCATGCATTGTCATTCAAACTAAACGTGTATACAAATTTTCATCTCAATCGGTTGATGATATCTGCTTCAAAATTACCGAAGGCATTCTAGTCGCTCACTTAGTAACGTTAGGAACGTTACACTTTTTCGTGCATGCAGCCGGTGTTTCATCTTTTTATTTTGACGTGATTCATCAATTTATAAGACGTTATCACGTCAAAAATATTAAAAATATTACATGTTACCTTCTAATATAAAAGCTATTCAAGCCATACCTGCTTTCAAAAATAGATTAAAAAAATTGTTGATGGACATGTGTCCATATGATTCTCATATACGATTTTAGTTATATAATTTTAATCACGCATGTTTTTCGAATTTGTAAATTGAAATTATTATATGACGTTATTATATACCTCTTGGATGTCAATAAAGATTATATTTTATTCTATTCTATAATATAATGTTTTTGATCAAAAATGATACGAGCCGCTACTGCACATCACACATTTTACGAAAAACAATTTACTTCCACTGTAAAAGTTTGTGTTGGTGGTTCCATCTATGAATCATTTTTAGTAAACATAACTCAAAAAACATCAGTTTAGAAAATCTAGAATTTCTATGGAAAATCTTTTTCAATCTTTGGTGTTAATGCTTCAAAATAAACTAGAAACATGCACCATTCTTCCCACATGACTTTTAACGAAGTTTTTACAGTTTATTTGACCTAAATAAGCGAATAAAAATCGGGTAAAAACGAGAATTTAGCATAACTTTTACACAAATTTTTGTACAGAAAAAAATTAATTTGTTAAAAATTATTGAGCAAGCCAAATTTGTCAATATTTTTGACACCAATTTGCGAAGAAAAAACTGTAAAATTTTAATTTGCCTTCCCGTAATTTGAAATCTCGTGACATACTGTAAAGAAATATTGACGAATATGGCGTTTTTTGATTAAATTTTTAGTGCAAAAAAATGTGTTTTCTTAAATTTTTAAACAGCAAGCCAAATTTTATGAGCTTTAATGCTCTATCACAGCTAATAAAAACAGTAGTAAAATGAATTTTGTGGCCACAATTTGAAATTTCCCGAGTGCGTATTTTACAATCTGCGTACACAGTCACCTTAAGTAGACTATTACAATAAAACCGGAATATTAAAACAGCCCCATTTCGTCTCGGCATTAACTATTTACAAAATTTATTCTCTGTGCATTTTTTAAAAAGAGGAGAGATTAAATAATTTCTGTAGAAACATGTATTTCTATTTCAGATGCGCAGAATGCTGACTTTTTTTAAAGACCAGTGAAAGTGTACCATCTCAAACAACGCCACAGTACTCTGAAAGGTAAATAGCAATTAAACTTCTTTTTCTCGACTTTTCACCGCTTTTGTTTTATCGGTTTTTAGCTCTTCTGCATGCTAGTAGAAACAATTAGCAATTTTTTTAATATGGCACAGATACACACAGTATTTTATTGAAGTGAAACTTCGTAGCGGCACTTCGAGAACTTAGAAAATAAAATGAATCAAACGAGAGGCACTGACACAAATGCGCTACACAAACGCGTTCACAAATGAGTGACGTACACTCCGTGAATGCATGTAGTACATGCGTGGTACTGACAGTCGTTTAACTGGCTACTTAGCTCAGTTGGTTAAAGTATCATACTAATAACTCAAGAATAATTATTCTTGTGCTAATAAATGATTTGCAAAGGTCACGGATTCGATGCCACTATGAACCATATAATATTTTGTCTTGTGTTTTTGTTTTATTTTTTACGTAAGTAGTTATTAATTCGGTTCATTTGTTCTTCAGGTAGCTATTCCTTCGAATAAATAGCGATAATTCAATTCATCAAGCATAATTATGTTTACTGCAGGTGTAAATCTGCTCTGTCCAAGTTCTCCAATTAAATAATAATGGCTGTCACATGGAATCTATGTGATAGCCATAGATCATAATACTTAACCTATAATTTGAAGTCTTGCACCTACAGTTTGGTCTTGTGAATTTATTTGTGTTGTTCATTAACCTTTTGTGGAGTGTATAGTTGTAAATTTTAAAGTTAGTGGACGTTTTAGGTCCAATTGGGTTAAGATTAAACATCATTATTTTGTGTGTTTTTTTGACGTTTATACTAACCCCATCGGTCGGATTTTTGGGTGAACAACAAAATATTCAACATAAAGAATAAGGCATCTAGTGCAGTATAATATATTTATATTACAAGTAACTATTCTAATGCCTATATTCACCGATCACTATTTAAAGATAGAAGTTACTAATCTTGGAACAAATTTATTCGTTAGAATAATATTTACATTCAATTCACCAAGCAAAATATCAGGTAGAAAAGTTAGTTAAGAATAAATATACACTGCATTATACTCTTTTTGTTGAATATTTTGACGTTCACCCAAAAATCTGACCGATGGCGTTAGTGTAAACGTCAAATAAAAATAAGTAACACAAAATAATAATCTTTTATCCTAACCCAATTGCACACAAAACTTGTAATTTTAATGTTTTACAACTTTACACTTCACAAAAGGTTAATAAACAACACATAAATAAATGCACAAGAGCAACTGTAGATATAATACTCCACGTTTATAGGTTAGGTATTATGATCTATGTGGCGGCCATTATTATTTTATCAGGCGAATAAATATTTATACCCTGGAAGTAAGACAGAATAAATGTATACATGCAGCAAACATTATTATGGTTGGTGAATTGAATTATCATTCGAAGAAATAGCTACCTGAAGGACAAACAAACCGAATAAATAACTACGTTCGGTCAATATGGCCATAACAGATATATTTGCTTGGTGAATTGAAAGTAAATTTTATTCGAAGGAATACATTTGTTCCAAGGTAAGTAACTTATATCTTTAATGGGGCCCCATAGCAGGAGAATGGGTCACCCCCTCCTCCTGATAAAGGGTCACCTGAATAATAACCCACCCCCACTAGGTGGTGGGGGTGGGTTATTATTATAAATACTTCGGAAAAATGCTCAAACAAAGGTACTCAAATCCACCAATCTTCATTAGCTTAGTATGAGTCACGGCCCACAATTTCCGAACTGAACTATATATCTAAAACATCTATCACAGCTCGGAAACGTACGACCATCCAATGTAAAATACAGAACGCTGTATGAATAGTATTTATCGACAGAATATAAGTTCAAAAGTTTATGTAGAAGTTACGAAAGATAACAAGATAGAATTTCAATGAAAACTTTAAAATTATGTAAAGCATATTTCAAACGTATATGTATATATCTCCTATGAGGCGGCAGGATATTTCATATTTTTGTTTTTCATTGTTTTATTTAATAAAATTAAGATCATATAAATTTTAAATTGTTTTAATGAATAATAAGGAACATCCAACGAAATTGAATATTCTTCTTTGGTATAGCATATAGTAATTCAAAAAGTTTCAACTCAGGAGGTAATAATTTACGCCCGGAAATTTTCACAATATATTTTATTATCTTGTCTTTTGCGACAAGTGACACTCGACGCGCATTGGAGCATTAAAGCAATTACATTTCCGAAAATAATAAATTTTGCCTTCTTTGCACAGATTCGCCATTTTATACAATATGCTGTTTTCCATACACTAGATTTCCACTTGTACTGTGTATCTGAATACACAAAATTCTCAAATGTTTCAGATTTGAAACGTAGCCACCACCGCACTTACAAATTTTATGAAAACGCTAGTTTATGAATGCAGATTTACTTACTGGTGTAAAAAGTTCAGGTGATAATTATATTGCAATTAAGTAAACAATATTATTTTAGGACATGTATTAAGGGATAATTTCTTTTTATTTTGTCCAAAAACAAAGTTAAATTCATATTAGCCAATACACTATATTGTCGGCAGGGTTTTGCTTCTACTCGAGTTATTTTTTTTTTTATTATTGATGTGTACATTGTACATTGTCAATAAATCAAACATCATCAGTTTAAACATCATCAGATTAAATACCATCAGCCTATCACAGTATAACAGTATAGTAAATTTTGATAAAATATTTGAAACTGGAGCGCTTGCTTAGAGATTAAAATAATTAATTGGTAAATAAACTTGAATTATTTCAATACATCTGAGACATAGTAAGTCTGAAATTTGACTCGTTTCATTAACAAACAGTAATTAATATCCTTGTATATTGCGTGTTATATCTAAATAACCGGTACGCATAAAAGAAAATCGTGGTAGAAATGTTCAAAAATCATGCCGGGGTAGGACTTGACCTGTAGGACTTCAAAGCTAGATGATATTATCAAATTTCCAAAAAAATCTTCTCGTAAATCGTCGTTTCTCCATTTATTTCTTGTAATCCCATTTTAGTCCACTTTCAAGCATCCGATCGACTTGACACGCTTACACAACTCTTTTATTAGGATTTAATTTGCATCACCAATTCTTCCGTCAAAGAAATTTTCGTAATCATCCCGTTACTTCCACCATAAACGTTACGTTTCTCCCGCCATGCAAAATAATATTTAGTCTCCCCAAAAAATGTGTTTTTAACTAGGTTAAGTTTGACGTGGAACTGTCAAAACAGTAGTTATAATACGCAAGCGGAGACGACCATGTATACATTCTTTATTTTATTGTTTGCAATTAAGAGAACGGATAAAAGATAAACAAATCGATTTACAATAATATTTGTTTACAAGCGGGGAATAAGATGTACTGTTCATTCTTCGCCTGAGCGTAGGCGGTTTAAACAAAGTTCTTTAAAATATATATTATACATTTTTTAAATTCTTGTTTGCAAATAAGAGAAAGGCTGAAAGATAAGACAAATCGGTTTACAATTATTTGTTTGCGAACGTAGAATAATATGTAGGTACTGTCCAAAATTATCAAATTCGGACACATTCTCGCCATTATCACGTAGGAGGTTTAAATGAAGCTGTTTAAAATGTAGGTATATTATATCGTTGTCTAATTGTAGAATTAGATTGATCATGATGCCTGGGCATTTCGTAATAAATGGCGTCATTTCAAGAAATAACCAACTAATATCCGCTATATCGTTCAGCAATCTCGCATGCACGTAAACAAACCAGAAATCGAGAGACAGCGCCGCTAGCGGCGTAAAATGCAACTATTTTACGATTTTCTCATGGCCAACCATATTATGATGCAGCGAAAGGTTTAGTTTGTAATATCGACAGACGTATTGCTCTCATCGATCCGCTCGACTTTTCATTGGGCACATCTAGTCCAAGAGACGGCTGCAGAAAATGTGTCGTCATAAGGTGGACGAACGAAAAAATTAGAGATGATAGTTAAGACCATAATAAAGAAAGATCGCTAAGGTTGCCTGCGAAAATCCTGCCGAAACAATGTTTTTTTAATTGGTTTATCAGTTAATAGACCAGTGAAGTTAGCTTTTCACAAGGACAACATTAATAACAGAAAACAAATGATGAGGAAGGTAAGAAACTGCCGTCAGAAATACAGAAACCAAAAATTCAAATGCGTAAAAGGCCGGAGGGCTGTGGAGAGTGCATTTTAGGGGTCAAACGCGGTTTTTCGTTATTTCCGGCGAAAGTTGACCTCCAATCGAAAAATGTTGTATAGCAATGTTGTAGGTATTAAAAGGATCTACAACTTTTATAAATACAACTTTTTCACATAACCTTAAAGATTCAAAGAAATATTGAAAAAACCGTGTTTTTCATTTTTAATTTTTTTTCCTGCAAAAATGATTTTTTTTCATGAAATTTTCTGGAGACTTACCTTTTGTATGACCTAACTAAGCTGTAATTTGCAGGAAAAAAAATTTAAAATGAAAACACGGTTTTTTCAATATTTCTTTGTATCTTTAAGGTTATGTGAAAAAGTTATATTCATAAAAGTTGTAGATCCTTTTAATACCTACAACATTGCCATACAACAGTTTTCGATTAAGAGAAAGGATAGAAGGATGAACAAGTTGGTTTACAAATATTTGTTTGCGAGCGAAAAATAGTGTGTATTATTACAAATTATTAAATTCTGACATGTGGGATGACCCCATTTTACCGTCCACAACCGCATCCTATCGTCCACGGTGACCAACTCGACCAATAAACAACCTGCACGGCATTGTTATTTCTGTTGGTTATTGATTAGTGTCTAATTAGAGACCTAAATGCATGTACAATATGCGGTAATATGATTTTAAGTAATAATTGGTGACAGTATAACGTTGATAATGAATAGCGGGGTGGGCGTGATTATGTTTTCGTGTAGGTACGGTTGTCAAGTGGCGATAATGTACCCTGTGCGTGCCGCATGTTCGTGGTCGCGGGACCTTGCTACTAAATTATTGTAAGTAGTCGTAGAACAACTTACAATTACATACATACAATACACGTTATATAGCGCGTGTTCCAAGTTAAATGCGACGTGAAGAATGGGGTCGTTCTACATGTCAGAATTTGTTAATTTTGAAAAGAGCACACTATTTCTCAATCGTAAACAAATATTATAAATCAATTTGTGCATGCTTTCTTTTATTTAATTGCAAAGAAGAATTAAAAAAATGTCTATATTTTAAAACAGCTTTGCTTAAGCCGCTACGATGATGCGAGGAATGGTTGATTGATAAAAACCTGTAAAATGTAAAAAAATAATCTTATTAAAACTGTTTAAACTGTAATTAAAGTAAAACAATAAAAGACAAGTTTATAAAGACGCTAGAATTTGAACTTGGGTTTTATAGGTTAGAAACATGCAACACAATACCTTTCTGACTACAGGTCCAGTTTTATTTTATTTGTTTTTTCAATATTCACAGAATTTAACAAAACTATGTTTACAACACTAGTGAGGAATATGAAACAGTTGACGGGAATTTGGACAATAAAAAACGAGCAAACAGTCATTGAAAGATATGTATGACGTTTCGTTTCTTGTATTGTATCTTTTACCGTTCTAGCCTACAAGTGTGGAATGGTACTAATTTAGGTCAAAAATCACTTTCCAAAATTTTACAATTTTCGTTTTGAGGTCCCCCGAATCCAAAAATCATATTTTTGGAAAAACTCTGAGCATCTGTTTGTTAGTCCGTAAGCACAGGTCAAATGGATTATTGAATTGAGGACAAATTTTAAGAAGATGTTTGGTATGCAAAAAAGATAGGTACCTATATTATAACGTCGTTTTTAGGCGCGACCCAAGCTTTAGCTGGAAGCGCCTATATGTACTCGCTTTGTCTGTGAATCTGTGACTCACGCTTTTTGTATCCAGCGTACAGCCCAAATGCCTTAATCTATTTTAAAAAACTTTTTTTTGTTCGATTCGTCTCCGAGTAACTTAAATCCTAACGTCGCCCGATTTTTGAATTTTGGTCCCAGAGGGGAGAAAATTATGAAAAAAAAATTTTTTTGCTTATTTCTCGCTCAATTTAAATCAGATCGGTTTGAAACCAGTCTCAAACGAAAGAGGAGAGCATTTTACATAGATTTCGGATAACAGAATTTGCCCAAACAGTTTTTTATACAGATTTATATAGAAATAAATTCAATTTGATTGTTGCACGGTTTAACATGGCAATTTAAAGTCATCATTATTATTATTAGTGTATTTGCCATATATTCAAAGCAATGGCACGTCAGTCCGGTGTCGGAGAGGCAACCGGATGGCGAGTGGTAATCTGGGCCTATGAGTGGTACAGAACCCCCTGGTAGCGGCCAAAGTGACCCCAAATGGACGGGGGCGGCGATATGGGGGTGGGGCAAAATCGAAAAATGTTTGAAAAGGCAACCGGATAAAAATGCGGTTGCATTGAAGGAAATACCCTAATTATATAATCAATTTTTTTTGCCATCCGATCCACGCGGGCCGTTTTTGCACTAGCGAATAAAAAAAAAATTAAAAAAAAACTGAAAAGGCAACCGCTTCAAAATTAGTGAGCATACTTATTGACACCACCAAACGTTGGAAAAAAATTGCCATCCGATCCTGATGGGCAGTTTCGGAGAAACAACCCCTCAAAGTCGCCGAAAAACCCTTTTTTTCGATTTTTTCAACAATAAGTAAAAAAAACACACTAAAAATTGTTCAAATCGGATGGCATTCGAAATTTATACTGTCCTAAGTACAAATAATAGTGTGTATCAATGCCATCCGATTTCGATTAAATTTACCCCTATTTAGCCACCCCCAAAACTCATGAAAATAACAATTTTATGCAGCGTATGGCATTATTTTTCTTGTTATTGAGTTTTGGGGGTTGGCTAAATAGGGGTAAATTTAATCAAAATCGGATGGCATTGATACACACTATTATTTGTACTTAGGACAGTATAAATTTCGAATGCCATCCGATTTGAACAATTTTTAGTGTGTTTTTTTTACTTAATGTTGAAAAAATCGAAAAAAAGGGTTTTTCGGCAACTTTGAGGGGTTGTTTCTCCGAAACTGCCCATCAGGATCGGATGGCAATTTTTTTCCAACGTTTGGTGGTGTCAATAAGTATGCTCACTAATTTTGAAGCGGTTGCCTTTTCAGTTTTTTTTTAATTTTTTTTTTATTCGCTAGTGCAAAAACGGCCCGCGTGGATCGGATGGCAAAAAAAATTGATTATATAATTAGGGTATTTCCTTCAATGCAACCGCATTTTTATCCGGTTGCCTTTTCAAACATTTTTCGATTTTGCCCCACCCCCATATCGCCGCCCCCGTCCATTTGGGGTCACTTTGGCCGCTACCAGGGGGTTCTGTACCACTCATAGGCCCAGATTACCACTCGCCATCCGGTTGCCTCTCCGACACCGGACTGACGTGCCATTGCTTTGAATAATAAGGCACTTACACTATTGGCGTCGGTCGGATGGCGGGACCTAGGGGTCGGACCAAAATTTCTCGACGTTTCATAACTTTCTAAGAAGTTTGGCACCATTTTTGGAAAAGTTTATATATATATGTATATATATATATATATATTTATATATATATGTGTTAGCACGATAACTCTCGACAGACTTAATCGATTTAAACGAAATTTGGTCCACACGTTGGAACCCATCACCGCACGAAGCCTATTTAAAATGGGCCCAATCGGGCCATGTTAAGGGTGGTATTTAGGGGTTGAAAAAAGTTTTCGGGCCCAAAAATACCGAAAAAATTATCAGAATCGTTTCAAATTTAAAGTTTAACCCTTTAGTAATTATTAAAATGTACTGCTAAAATTTTAAAAAAATCGGCCCGACAGGACCGGACTTACAAATTTTATGAAAACGCAAGTTTACCGATATGGATTTACATGCTGAAGGGTGTATATAATTTGGTACAGATGTTGAATTGATATATAGTATTGAAATTAAGTAAAAAAATGTTGTTTTAAGGGGTGTATTAAGGGGTAATTTTCTTTATTTTGTCCAAAAACAAAGTTAAATTCATATAATAAAGCCACACTGCCTATAAAAGCAAATACACTATATTGTCGGCAGGGTTTCGCACTGCGACCCGAGTTTTTATTATTATTATTATTATTATTAATAATAATAATATTATAATTTTCATAACGGTTTATTATTTTATTTATTTTTCAAGAAAGTTTTGTTAGGAAATTTGTTTTCTAAACTTAATAGTTTCAGAAATATTTTGAAAATAAAAAAAATCAGCTGTTCTCTTATTTTGTAGATCTGTCAGAAATAAACTAGTTAAGATTGCTTTGAATAATTTTTACACGACGTGGAACATATTAGGTAGGTAACCATGGCAAATAATAGCAAATATCATATTGAATACTAGCCATTACTCGCGTCACCTCACGCGATATCAGAAATTTTGTTTTCTATATACCTATTATATCAAATGTCAATATTTTTGAAGTTGGAATGGTCCCGTCGCCCAATTGGCTGGGTAGTTCAGACGGTAGGGAGATTTCCCTATATGTTAATGTGGAAACATAGTCTACCTCGCTGATTTTTTGCATACGATTTTAGGCCTGTCTCAGTATCCCAAATGCACAAAAGTCTACAATTTTTACAATACGGGGGGGGGGGGGGCTGAACGGTGCAAAATTTGTTTTCTTATTTTCTCGGCTTATATTATAGCTACGACAATGTAGAGGGCGCTCCGAGCATTACAAGTTTGTCTCTTATGACTTTCGTCGTAACTGCAACGGTTACCGATTTATATTAAACATTTAGAACGATGTTTTCAAAATAACAACATTCAATTTTCCTGCGTAAGTAAAGAAAAGTAATTTTGACAATATAACATAAGAGACAGAGAAAGAGTACCTTAGAACCATTGCAGTCATGAGAAGCAAAGTAGTGCTCGGAGCGCCCTCTACATTGGCATAATTATTTTAGTCGCAGCTATAATACGAGCCGAGAAAATTAGAAAACAAATTTTGCACCTTTTAGGACCTCCCTACCCCCCTCGCCCCGTAATGCAAAATTTGTAAACTTTTGTGCGTTTGAACACTGCGAGAGGGGCCTACAAGCGTGTGCAAAATTCAGCGAGATAGAGTATGTTTCCAGCTCAAACTCCCTACCGCCTGGACTAGGAATTTTTCAATCAACTCAACATGCCAATCGTATGTCAACATTAAATATGTGTACATGTATGAGGAATAACAATCACGGTTACAACAAAAGCAAACTAATAACTTTTTTTAAAATGATTAGTCTACAAGATGAAGTTAATTTCAGAAACCAATATCCACAGTTTTAAAACATTTCAGCATGTAAGTAATTGAATAATTAATTAACTATTCAATTATTTACGTAAGCTGTCATTGTAAACCGAACTAAGGCCTTGTGTATCAGCAAGTAAATTCACAGCCCTTTTATGTAGGTAAGTTTAATAAAAACAATTCAAAATGCAGTTGTATATATTGCGTTTCTCTGGCCACTAATTTGTGTCAGTATTTTTAGTTTCATTCATTTTACTTTCCAAATCAACGAGGTGCTGTATAAGTCATTTCATTAAAAAAACTAAGAATAAATACCTAAATGAAAGCAAAAATTAATAACTCGATTTAATCGCAGATCCGTTGGGACACGCGGTATAAATACCTACACATAGAAATATTGTTATGCTTAGCAGTGGTATTTTATTATCATTCCTGCCGACTAGGGCTGTACGCTAGTTCTCTGATATGTCTATAAAATGCTGATAGTGAGAAGAGTTTATTTGTTACGTAATATGAAGAAATAAAAAACATAAGTTGATATTAGGCCGAGAAAACTCAGGAAGAGGATGTTTTTTTTAAGTAACACTTCTTTAGTCTAAGTGATTCAAACGGATGTAGATAAAACAGGTGAAAAATAACAAAAACACCATAGCTGTCAATTTTTTATTTAAGTTTAATATAAGCCATTCACATTGACATAACATAACATATTTATTGACAATGTGTTTGTACAATATTATCAATCAGAGTAAAATAAATCCCACCAAAAACATTCTGTAAAAAACTAGCCAAGACTCGATGGAGCTGCTTGTTTATCTCTAAAAAGTAATGAAATCTAGACAAAATCGTGCCAAGTCTAAGGTTCCTTACTGCGATTTCTTTATTATTATAGTAAATGTTGTGTACAAAACCAGGTGCTCCATGACACCATTCCACCAATCTGTCGCCAGAACCGGTAGAAGAACCGGCCAAGTCACACAACATTTACTATAATAATAAAGAAATCGCAGTAAGGAACCTTAGACTTGGCACGACTTTGTCTAGATTTCATTACTTTTTAGAGATAAACAAGCTGCTCCATCGAGACTTGGCTAGTTTTTTACAGAATGTTTTTGGTGGGATTTCACTTCTTTTTGTAGAAACGTGGGCATATTGATTTATTTTATTAGATTTTCTTATTTGACACAGTTTTTTTCTTTTTAGGAGTAGTTTTTTTATTATTACAAATCTTTCTTTTCTTTATATGTGTGTAAACCTTGAAAGTATGCAATTCAGACAGAGAATAGTTCCTTATCTCTATGGTAACTAATGATACAAAACAATGCTGATTTGAGTAAACAAATATCTGGTTTTCTGGAATTTCTGCCGCACTCTCTCTCTCTCAACTGAGGACATTTTCATAATCTTCGATTATCCTAGTTTTTATAGTTTTCCCTTTATGTGGCCATTAAACCCTAACTCTGTACTAAATTTCAGCTCTCTGAGTTTATGGGAAGTACTAGTTCTATTTTGATGATCATGAGTGAGTGAGTGTATGAATGAGTGTCATAAATGCGAAACTTTGCTTTCGCTTAACTTCGGAACTAAATGACCTACAGACTTAAAATTTTGGATTTTAAGTATGTGATTATAGCTAACTGGATGACGAAAATATCTGCGTTCTGGTCTTATCCAGAGGTTCTCAAATAGGGGCCTGAAAATGCGGCGAAATGGTTCCAGTAAAGGATGGTACGGTAGTGTTTGCTTCGCGCTCGACTTAGCGGGGGCACTGCCGTGCCCCCAGATTAACAATTTAAAGTATTAATTCGGAGAATTGCAATATTTAACCCTATTGTGCTTCGGAATTACCAATTTATATCCATTCCGAGTGGCGTAATTATGAAAATCATCATGTTTGAAAAAAGAAGCAATATTTAGTTTCACATAGATGACCGATTTTAAAATTAGAATACATGCGCAAAGGTCAGAGTAGCAGAAGTTACAATCTGGAAAGCTCGAAGCAGATGACGTAAGTGAGACTGGCGGCCATGCAAGCTGCCAATATTTGTTTATTTCTATGCAGTAAAGAAAGTGTTTTACGAAATTGTAATTAGAATGCCTAAATGTTGTATTGTGCCTTTGTGCTCCTAGAGAATTCAATTAAAAGTATGTATATGTTACCGGCCAAACCCGATTTCAGGACAAAATAGTTTTGCCTAGGCCAAACTATTTCTGCCTATATGCAACAGGATAAACCGGTATAGCCTAGGCCAAACTGGTTTAGCCTAAGCTCGATAGGACAAACCAGTTTATCCTAGGCTAAACAAGTCTGTCCTAGTATGAATGTGTATACTCCAGGATAAACTGGTATAGCCTAGCTAGTTTGAACTAATTTCAAGGAAAAATAAATATACTGGGAAATAATCATGATTTTTTAAAATAATAATAATAAAGTTTATTGTCATTCGTACAATAATTAATGTACATGTTGAAAGTAGAAGAATTCTTTTATGCTGTAGAAACAATTTTCTAAAAAAAAATTTCTTTACATTTCTTTTAGTTTCTTAATTCTAAAATTCTTGTTTCTAGTGGCAATTTATTAAAACAAATTTATACCATAAAAATTTGGTCCGTATGTAGTTTTAGCATATTAACTTTTAATTTTATTTACGACTAATTAAATATTTATTATATTTTATTAATTACAGTAATTATTGATTTAAAAGAAATTTAGTACTTTAAAAAAGTATAAATACTGCTTTTTATCGACAAAAACTTTTGAACGGTATGTAACTCCGATCATCATGAATGTGAGTACTCATGTCCCTTCCTTCCCTATTCGTTTTTTTGCACCCGGGTGAAACCGGGCGGGACCGTATATAACAATTTCATCAGTTTCGGTATTATATCGACTTCATTGAAAAGTGATATTATATTAGGTGGGTATTATTATGTAGACATCTTCATTTTTTTTTTA
This sequence comes from Xanthostigma xanthostigma, assembly GCA_963575645.1. Classification (NCBI taxonomy): domain Eukaryota; kingdom Metazoa; phylum Arthropoda; class Insecta; order Raphidioptera; family Raphidiidae; genus Xanthostigma; species Xanthostigma xanthostigma. Next base: position 48,631,591 of record OY754464.1, read on the forward strand.
GTCTTTAGCTCCTAAGCTTACACTTTCTATTCCTGCTCTTTTACAAAATTTAAAAATTAGAAATACCAAATTTCAGTCGTTTCTTCTTGATGTTTACCTTATATAATAACAAACAACTATTTATACTCGATGCAGCGGACACATCGATGTATCGATATTTTTTTAAATATCGGTCTTGTGATAGTTAATAAATACCGTCCATCCCTACTCCCGACTACATAATATTTTCGCATGCACACAAGTTGCAAATCTACCATGCATGTCTAGCTATTATCATAAATAATATTGCCTACTAGATGAGATTTTTCAATTAATTTTAACGGTTATAAATAAAATACAACTAGCAGATAAAAAAATAGTTTATTTTACAAACACTGTGCAGTTAGTATTAACATCTTTTAGAGCGACAGGTTATATATTAATTTTATTTACCAACAAAAAGTTTGAACCTAAATAGTTTTTTTTATAATTTGAACACCAAAATGCATATAGTATAGATATATTATTATTAACAAATCTCTGTGAAGGGGTGGCAGAACTGGCGAAAACCGGAGACGCCCGGTTTAAGGTTCTGCAACCCAGTATAATTATTACTTCTTATATAATTTCATCACTAAGCAGATGTTCACTCAAATTCTGAACCAACATTAAAATTAAAAACGCCATTGGCAAACGTGAAATGAATGAAAAAATATTAAAAATCGTAGTCACAATTATTATTAATTTTATCCATATATTAAAATAAAAAGAAATGGCCCAACTGACTGACTGAATGAACGATTGACTGATTCAACTCTCAAGTCAAATTGGTAAAGTTATAAACTTAAAATTTGGATCCTGCTCGAAAAAAATTAATCAATCGATAGAAGTGATAATTAATAAAAAAATCGCAGGATTTGGACAAAAATTAGGTTTATTAATAATAAATTAATAAATCTAATTTTTGTCCAAATCCTGCGATTTTTTTAATAATTATTATCTCGATGGACACGATATCTAATATAGAAGTGATAATAATCTTCTTAAACTGTGTGTACATTTTAGCATCGTTTTTCCACTTCGAAACAAATTTTTTGATAATCCTTTCTGCAACCCACCATAAGTGGGTATACGTAAATGCGCTGTTATTGTATAAAACTGGTTTCCACGTACACTATTAGACATTAGACACGAACTAATGCATTTCAGCTTCTAATCAGATTGCTCGTTCTTTCTAGACATAAATCTGACATTTCGCAAAACAAGCATGTGTTGAAATGAAACGCCTACGCTGCCAGCTGCTATAGCGCAGATCGTCCCTTTTCCACATATAGATATAAATTCTCCACTCTATGATGAAATCAGCTACTGCGAGGTCAAGGCCATGCAAGTTGGCTGTTCAACGATGTCGGTACTTGTTAGGTGTTCCGGTCAAAGCTTTCAGTCTCAAGCGCTTCATCCATACTGACTAACGCCCAGAGCCATCTAACGCATATATTTGTATGCTAAGATTTCTCGATTTTTGGTACGATTTTCAACGATAAATATATTATAATTATTGTAGTTTATGTTTCTATATAGAATGTAATTTAAATTATTGTCGATGAGTACGTGATATTATGTTGAAACGTGGCTCAACGAGTCTTAATAGTCACACGAGCCAAAATGTCATTACGACCATTATGTACTACAGTTTTTGCACATACTTCCTATAAAATAGCTGGCTTTTACTTCATTTTTAGTATATTTTAAACATTTTTGACAGCACTATTGTATAAAAAGCTTCAATTCTATTAGATTGCTTCTGAAAATTACTAGTCGCGTCTGCTGTTGTTTTACATATCCTTCTTATTGTAGCCTTAGGTGGTTTAAAATACTGTTGAAATGGTCAGATCGCTTGTTTTTGTTTTACTTTACGCACTACTGTTAAATTAGTCATTATGACCCTTATGCAAGCACGAACAGCAGCGTTTTTATAAGGGGTGTGCAAAATAGTAGTTATTGTGTTTAAATTTTAAATTGTAATGCATTATTTTATTTTCAAATTGTAACATTATGGAAAAACGAGTGTTTTCCTTTATGTACTAGTGTTAAATGGGTAATTTTATGATCGCTGTGTCAGGCATTAAAGCAGTTATCTTATAGGGAGGTGTGCAAAAGATACTTTTTAGTACTATGTTATTCTGGAAACCATTGTAAAATTTAGTACTGGATAGTACATAGTTTATGTATCTCGTTTGGAATGAAAGCTATTATCATGAGTAGTGACATAATGTTTACACCAGTGATTTAGCGAGTGTTAACGGTTACATATTTTTATAAAATTGCTGATTTTTACTTCATAAGAGTATATTCATATATCTGACAGTTCCGCCATATTTGAAATTCGCTATGTTTACGACGACATAGCACACTATGCTACTCTGTTGCTCATATAGATTTAAAGGGCAACTGACCTCTCTATATAGCTGTATTGGAATGGTAAAATCGCATTACTTTCGTTTTACTTTACGCACTAGTGCGAAAAAGAGTCATTTTACTATCGTTATATAGGCATGAAAAGCAGATATTTTATAAGGAGTCGTGCAAAAAGATTTTCTTTCTTAAATCTACTTTCAAAATCGTTTACCATAAATCGTGAATATGGAATTATAACGTACCTGTCTGTCACAGAAAAACTCTCCAATAGGGATAGATAGAAAGGAAAGTCATATATTTATCGTTGTTCAAAAGCGAAGAAAATAAGATTGTGTCTGTTCCGGCATTAGAGACACTGAAAGTATAAGATCCCGTGACTTGAATACCTTACATTAAAAAATAATTAATCGGTCAGGGTAAACAATACCACGTTCACTCATGGAACCTGGCTCCATCCAGAAGGGTGCATCAATACACAAGACTCGCGACCTTACAACTGCCGTGCGTAAAGCGTCTACGAAGCTTTACCGTCATCGATTTTCGGGACACGCGTATCGAATTGTGCCGAGATAATTTTCCATTCTCTCTATCTTCTATGACAGCGTAAACGTGAATCTCAAATTTTCATACTCCGAACTAAAATAAGATCGAAATTGGGTATGTTTTTTATATAAAAATTGATTTAAAAAGTGAAAATTTTAATTACAAAATCCCAGACGGACAGACACCGGGACAGGTGAAACTAAATAAAAGCTTGTAAAAAAATGAATATTCTAATTATAAAATCCTATTATTAGGTATATATTGAAATATGCATAAATTAACTTATGCAATAAAAGCATCTTAAAATTATATTTGAACTGTTCAGAACACGCCAAAATCGTAAATGAGGTCAAAAGGCTGCAAGATGTGTAATTCATAACATTCAAGTTGTATCTGTCAATGTTATTCAGTAGTAAATGTGAATTTTTAATACGGTATAGTGCGTACTACTATTTAAAAACTTTAAAGAATAGCTTCTGTTGCTACATTGTTGAAACACCCATTGTTACATGTCTATATTAGAAAAATTTATTTCTCAAACAATGTCACCATCGGGATACGAACTCCGAATCTTTCCACTATCGCGGCGGACTGAGTTACATTACTCTACAGTGACACAGTAGGGTCAATTCATCATTCTAATATATAGCCATTTGTAACTGTATATTTCAACACGTGCGAGAGCAAATTTTTATCATAGATAACGTCAGATATGAACCTTCACAGAAGTGAGAGCTGTGGGTGAATCAACGATGAAATTTGTTTTCATTTATTAATCTGATTCCTAAATCAAGACAATTTCTATTTCATTAGGAAAGATAACAGCGAAAACTTTTCATGTTCATATAGTTGAACGGCCTTTTTAATAACAAATGTGAATTTTTAATACGGTGTTTCAACAATGTAGCAACAGAAGCTATTCTTTAAAGTTATTCAGTAGTTTAGAGTCGAATTTCCTTTGATAGGTATGTACCGTGTACCTACTTGGCTTTCTTGTTGCTTGTATGTAGATTGCACACAAATGACGTACTAAGTATTCAGTATAACTTTCCTATTTATTGATATTAATTTAAAACCGAAAAAAACGGATTTTTACCCGTTTATCAATAATCTGTGAAAATTCAACAATACTCAATTATTTCCACAGTGAATTGGTGACAAAAATCCTTATGAGAAGTGTGTCACAACAGGCTTCTTATTTTGTCTAGAAAATATTCTTACTATTTCAAGAATCGGGTTTCTGAACAGAGTATTGCATAAGCACGTACACAGTGATCGTAATCAGCTGTGTTGTTGTGAACAAGACAAATTCTGCACACATGATATCTAAACTACACTGTACATTATTTTAGATTTCTTTTTGCACTTACATTCTGAGATCGTGACACATACCTTAAATTGTGATCTATGCCGACTCGTCGTATCTAAGGGACTGTTCATAAACTATAAACTACGTCACGCTATCCTTTTTTTTCTTGTTATTTTAGACCTTTCCCCCCTCTATATCTCAATCTTGTAAAACCATTTCCTAATCTAACGTCACAATATCAAGCATCCCATCCTCCCAATTTACAATTCACTAGCTGTTCATTATGACCACTTATTCACGAGCATAAATTATAATTAATTGCACATAATGAATACTAATGTTAGAGTTTGCTTATAATACATATTACGTTATATCGTAATATACAAAATAATAATTTTTTGCGTTCTTTTTGTCGCCATTTATCTGATTAGATATTTTGCGCAAAATTACCATTGCTGAGATATGTTTTCAAAGTCACGCGTTAACATAAATAAAAAAAAGATCAATTCTACTAATATTTTTGACTTCCCGCTATAAAAATCAATGGTTTTCAAAAAAAAAAAAAAAACGGTTGGTTATTGTTTTCACCCCGATTTTCGAAAATCGAGTTTTCGTCAGATCTCGACGTTCTATGAAAGTCCTAAGAAGCTATTCGGACTATTTTGGCGATGATATCCGTAGGGCTATGTGTGTGTGTGTGTGTGTGTGTGTAAACCTCTTATTACTTTTGAACTGAAACGCAATTTGCGGCATCCAACGTGACTTTGCTGAACTTAGATTTCCTGAAGATTTGGAATGATTCGGCTCAATAGTTTTTGAGAAATCTCAAATATACAACTTTCAAAAATTTTTAGAAATTTGTTATTTTAGATTATTTTCTAAATAAACCGATAAATTCCAAAATCTTATCAGCTCTTCTCCTCAAAAAACTGCGTCGATTGCCGCACACTGCATCAAAATCGGTTCATGTGTTCACGAGATATGGTGAACGAGAAATTCGTAAGTAAGTTTTTTTTTGAGCTCGAAGAGCTAAAAAATAAATTTCTTGCTATTGCTATATTTTATATATTTTTGAGCGTTTTGAAGTCGAAAATAGCGGGAATGGCCTGCAGGATCAACCAACTTTCTTTTCAATTTTTTCTCTAAAAAACAAAGGTATAAGATTTACGAAAAACTATTAATATAATAAGCGCACGACAAAATAACCTTGCCAGAAAATAGGTACATTTTTTAAAAGCTAATTTTGGAAATAGAAAAAGACGAGCTCTGAATAAACAATAATGTATTTGTGGTCTGCAGCAAAAAAGTGTGAAAAAATAAAAAAAAAAAAAAAAAACAAAAAGGTAGGTAGGTAGTAAAGAGAGAAAATATTAGAATAAACCGACAGCCTTTGTGTATTTCAATGGGTGGTTAAAAACTTCGTTCTTTAAGTAACCAGCTTCAGAAAATAGGTATTGATTTGTTTTAAAGATACATTTTATTTATTAATAAGTATAATAAATATATAAGATTTCCAAATAAAACAAGTTTTTCTAAAAAAGCTCGCGGAAATCACTCGAATTTTTATCTGTCTTGTCAAGGTGATTGTGATTTTAGTTGGCAATTTAGATTAATATACAAATAAGGTGGACGTGTTTTTTTATAAGATAAAAAAGAGGGTTGTTTTGTTGAGAATTTTTATTCGCTTTATGACAGCTACATGGGAATGGTTATTAGGTGAAATGTAAGGAAGAATGGGACCAAAAGATAACTTTTTTAAATAAAATATAAGTCGGCATTAAAATAATATACGAATGTTAAGTTTAACATGATCAACAAGTAATGGACTCGTTTTTGACTAATTACTAATACCATGTCTTTATCATATTTTGATATAATCTAGCATAATGTACAGAAAATCATCTGTCACTTTTGAACCCATATACGGGACATAAAGTTCCCCTGTTTGGAATGAAAATTTCAAATCATATTGTAAAGTAAAAAACTTTCAAAATTTGTTTCCTGCAAAACGTTCTTCTGCACGATCTTCTTCTTCTTATTTTTAACTCGTTTACCTTTCTCTTTTTTTTATTTTCTTCTTTCATTGCAAGTGCATCTTTCTCAGCTGTTAAAATAATTGCTCAGCGACGTTTTTAGTGATAATTTTACGACGACCCGCTTATTGGATATGGTCTGGTGAAAATACTTCATTGGTGGATATAGAATGTTAATAGTGCTTTTGCGGGAAATTTTACTCCGGCGGGACACTCGCAGTTTTAGGAATTCGTATTTAAGAATATATCACATTTTACGTAACAATGTTATTGCGAATTAACAACCCATAAAACCCTCTGAAGAAATGTACTCATTTTTTTTTCTAAAAAGCCACCGATTAATGCAGACACTCGAAAATGAAATCAATAAATATTTTATACTTTTTGCCTCGAAAAAAAAAACTTAGTCGTGTGACGTTTACAAGTGCCGGAAAGCAGCCGACTGATACTGACACGTAAAATAAATAACAACTGATATTTTAAAGGTTGATCTTTTTACCCGCTGACCATATACCCCTGGTCTACTCTAGGTATAAAATATCACTGCATTATATTTCGCTTAACAAATTCTAAAAAAATCATTACTTGAGATAACAAAAACTAACCTGACTACAAAATTCATGAAACAATTTGATACAATTTGTCATTATCTCTGAAGTCTTACAACTTCTCAGGGGAAATGTAAACTTTAAGTAGGTAGGTGGTACATAATATTGAACCTGTCAACAACTCCCAAAGGTTTGTCATCAAATAAATATGAAATTCTCATTTACATTCACCACAGATTTGTCAAAGAGACAGACGAAATATTTTTCCATCAGATTTATAAAAACGTATCTCTTATTTTCTAAGGAAAAAGGTAAAATCAGAATGTTATATATTATACGACATCTATGTATAAAAAAGCAAGAAACAATTTTACAGCAGAAAAAAAATGAGGTAAATTTTGATTATTTAATGTAGGTATGTGTTTTGTTTGTCCAGTAAAATGGATTTACCTTATATATTCGCTCACATTAGTTAAGGAACAAAACTTGGAATTTTGTTCACGCCAACTCAAAAACTACTGGACCGAGTCAATATTTTTTTCAAAAACTACAATTAGGTATGTTAAATTTAAAATCATATTTAATGGTAGAAAACTAGACGTCAGAAAGAATCAAAAAGAAAATATTCAAAATCACATCACTCGTCTGGACAAAATAGCGTGAAAATAGGATTACAGATAGGCCGACAGAAGAGTCCATTAACCCAACTTCTGGAGTAGAAGCATATCGACCGCCAAAATAAGCGACGATAAATTGCCATGAGATGATGAGTTTGTTCATAACAATGCAAATAATTTGATAACTTATCCGCATATTTTTGGTTGAAACTTTCGGAACTGAGCGCATATTTTGCCCCTACTCTTTAGCTCAATCTTCTTCTCTATAGATCTGCGTCTTGATCGAAGCGTAAAACGATTCTAGAGTTATTCGAACAATTCAGACTTACCTGTTAGAACCAATCAGAATTGTGGTTACAGTTGTGTTTTCCTGCAAATGCTTTTTTTTTCAAAAATTAGTCTCAATAATACCATCTGCGTTACTGTCAAAACATAACGTTTTAAATTACTTATTTACTTGTGGAGGGATGATCAGTTCTGAGGACTATTAATTCAAGACATGGAACTGCTAGAACCAATGCAAACAGCCCAAAGAATCCGGTAAACAAATATACTGTTCTAACAGTTCAAGGAGTTCTGTAACACCAAAAAAAAATTTAGGCTGAGCTATATTGTGATTTGATGTCGTGGGTGCTATTACACCGAATCGCGGCTGTTATATTGTGACTGAAAATTATTTTTGTGTCTCCCCGAATAAGAGACGTAAAAGAAAATTATGGGTGCGCCAGTTTAATGAAAAGAGATCTGAAAACGTGTTTTTTTTTTTTAAACTTGACAACCTTTGCGAAATTATCCGGATAAATTCAAGGTCAATCAACAGCTCTCTAAAAATTTTCCCCGTCATTATGTGCCGTCAGGATGAGATATCGGACTGGAAGCAAACATGTTTGATCGGTGAACTCGTCGATTCATGCTCGGGCGTCATCGTTTATTGTCGTATCGGGCTTCCCCTGCATTATAATCTTTATTATTATTTTTCTTTCGATGTCGCACTATATCGAATCGAGAGAAATACGAATCCAATATAGGTGCAGTTAGAATTGATAGAACCAACTGCATCAGCAAGCAAAACCACTTAAATTTTTGTGACTCGACTGAAAAGCATTTTTGACGACACAAGTCGACTCGTGTCACTAAATGGTAGGCACCCATAGAAACGCTTCTACTAAGGTCACGCCTATAAAGTTTTACACCCGTAACTGTTGTAAAAAGAGTAAACTTGTAAGTTTCCGGCACATCCATCATTCTCATTGGTTTATCTCATTTTCGCATTATTTTAACAGGAAAGACTCCGGGCGACAGAAAGAAGAAGGGAACTGCATGAATTAAAAATAACTTCATCAATCAGCAGTAAGTACTACATACATAGTACGACGACGACAGTCACATTGGTATTTTGAATGTTATAAGGTTGCATCGAGTCTAAAAAGTTCGTGAAAAGTTTTTTTAGAGTTTCATTTTTTATTCACTCCATTTTTCCCAATTTAAATTTCAACCGATCTATCATAATATAGCCGCATGTATACTGAGAGTGCCACGAAGACAAGGTTATAAGTTTATGCACTGTCAAAAAGTACGATAAATTACATTACTGTGACTGATATGGACTATTCTTACCAACTATATATTTGTTTTTTTTTTTTTTTTTTAATTTTCCAAGCAGTTTTAGTTTTATTGAAAACACGATATTTGATAAAATGCATATTATGGTAGGTTGCAAAAAGTTTTTTTATCCGAGGATAGATTTTTATGCTTCAAATTTGCTAATTATCTTCTATTGAAGCGCTATGAAGCTTAATTTAAAATTTTTGAGTTCGATGGTTTTTCGTCAGCTTAACAAGTTTTTTTTTTAATTATTTTTTAAAAGTGCCCTATAGCACACTTCGACACGCCAAAACGGAAGGTGAGAAGAGTGAAACCAGTTAAGGGCTATCTTATACTTTTATGCGTTACAAGTCGCGCACAGAATAAGTTTTCGTCCTTGTCGATGCAATGGCGTTTTTTTGCGCAGTGAAAAGGGGAGGGCGTTTGGGGGGAGTTCTTTAAAAACAATTACGGGTGTATACAAAGTGAGACAGTAACACAGTAATTCTACATCAGTTTTGCTGATAGGATATTTTGTCGAAGGATATTTTGTCCCTAGGACATTTTGTCGGAGAATAAAAACGCGTGAAATCATGTTATTAAAACGGTTATATAATAATCTACATTTTGTGTATAGTTGAAAGGGTGTATTTGGCCAGCAGTGGGAAAGTCCTCTTAAATATCAAAAATATGATGGAAGAAGTAAGCTTTTAAATAGTACCTAACATAATTTTTCAAATCAATCAGTTAAGTAATAATAATAATGCGTTAACGTCCGTTTCTCGACTTTGTGTTATAACATTTGCCATTCGCACCATTACTATATTGTATTTACCACACTTCCCGTTATTTTCTATAATTTTTTAATTAATTAATAGCAATGGACAAATGAAGGAATTTTTTAGGACATAAGGATAAGATAGAGAAATTTTGGGCATAGGAGTTTGACAGGTAATCGGCTATGGCCTTGGATAAAGAACCATCTCAATATTTATATTTAAGGAAAACCTCAACGAGATGGCCGGTACAGGTATTACCGTTTCTCGGCAAAAGGAAGCCGGAAAAAGTCCCAGCCACATCTGCCCCCACAGGAATTCGAAACCGGTACCTTCAGAATGCGAGCCTTTCGAAGTTTAAATAAATTTTCTTTAATTTTGAGGTCGGTCCTGGGGTTATATTATGTCACTATGGAAATATGTTATTATTATCAAGTATTCACAGAAATTGTTCAACAACAGAACAATACACATACTTGATAATAACAACTTATTTCCATAGTGACACAATATAACCCCAGGACCGACCTCAAAATTAAAGAAAATTTAATAAAATGTATTTAAACTTCGAAAGGCGTTTCTCTCTTATTTTTGAGTTTTAATAAAAAAACTATTTGAAATATTTGCTCGTCTATTTGATTTTTACACGCTGTAAAAAAAAGCATCAACTTAAAACTCACCTGTGTATGTATATATGTGTGTGACCACGATAACTCTCGACAGACTTAATCAATTTAAAGGAAATTTGGTCCACATATTGGAATCCATCATCGCAAGAAGCCTATTTAAAATGGGCCCGATCGAGCCATTTGAAGGGGGGTATTTAGGGGTTGAAAAATGTTTTTGGGCCCAAAAATACCGAAAAAAATTTCAGAATCGTTTCAAATTTGAAATTTAACCCTTTAGTAATCATTGAAATGTGCTGCTAAAATTTTAATAAAATCGGCCCGACAGGACCGGACTTTCAAATTTTATGAAATCGCAAGTTTACTGATATGGATTTACATACTGAAGGGTTGAATTGGTATGTAGTATTGAAATTAAGTAAAAAAATGTTGTTTTAAGTGGTGTATTAAGGGGTAATTTTTTTTATTTTGTCCAAAAACAAAGTTCATACAATAGAGCCACACTGCTTATAAAAGCAAATACACAATATTGTCGGCAGGGTTTCGCCACTGCGACCCGAGGTTTTTTATAATATAAGTGTTCCTAGATCAAACTTTTTATCACTATGCTGAATGAAATCGCAAATCACAATATTTTAATTGTTTATTTAATTTCTTTATACATAATTTTTATTTGTTTTGTAGTTTTCGTTACTCCAGGAAATGCAAACACCGGATTATTCTTTTGAAGCTCGTCGTAATCGATCGCCAGAAGATCCTGAAATCCGGCGCGTTCAGCAACAATTTGCGATGCTACATTTGTAAACACTGTCACCGTTAATGTCAAACCTATCGCTTGACATAGTTCAGTCCTGAAATAAAACAGGTATTTTCATCTAATAAACCAAGAGAAAGATTTTTAATTACTGTATTATTACAATGGAAATAATAATAATAATCATTACGATTAGATTCCAAATACAGCATATTTTTTCACTGAATTAGTGAAAGCATAATAATATTAAACGATTATCGTCCTAATATTTTTTTAGAAGGCTTATATATAAGAAAAATTTAAATGTCACTGTCGGGACTTTTCATAAACACACTAACGTTATACTTTCATCTTTGTCTGTGAATTTCTAAGACCTTAAACACAATTTAAATAATTGCGCAAACCTCGTCTATCTATCTTACTGCAACGCGCCGATTTTAGTCAGAATTGACGATCACACAGTTAGAGCTGTGGGTTTTCCGGAAAATGTTGAAACAAAAAATGTTTTGGAAAATTTTTGGAAACTCTAGTTCACCAGAGGCTACAAGTGAACAAAACTGGAGTATTTTTAACCGACTTCAACAAAAAGGAGGAGGTTCTGTGTTCGTCTGTATATATATATTTTTTTTTTTATGTATGTTCACCGATTTCTCCGTCAATTATGGACCGATTTTCAAATTTTTTTTTTATTCGAAAGAGTGCATTTCCGAGGTGGTCCCATCGGAACCAAGTCAGGATCTGATGGTGGATCCCGGAGAAATCGAGGGAAACTCGCAAATTTCAAAGGCATGCATAATGTTTTTTTATGTATGTTCACCGATTTTTAGTGTTAGATTAACACTAAAAAGAGAAAAATAAAATATTTTTAACAAAAAAATTGAACCGACTTCAAAAAAGGCACTAAAAAGTAAAAAATAATTGCGTATTGAAATGTTTTGGAGTCGGTGTAGTTCTCGGAATAGATTTCATTTTGGCTGACACCGACTCCAAAACATTTCAATACGCAATTATTTTTTACTTTTTAGTGCCTTTTTTGAAGTCGGTTCAATTTTTTTGTTAAAAATATTTTATTTTTATCAGCTCTGGATGTGATGCTCTTTTCAGTTTTCCCCGTCCAACAAAAAACAAAAACCTAGTACCCTTTATAACTGTAGCAGCTAGTACAGTGATATCATCTTCTGGTCTCTGCTACTATCTCATTACTTTGTTTATCAAATAACAAGAGAAATGTGTGATTTTAGTTTTCTGTGAGTGTTCTTTTATTATGAACTAGAATGAATTGACTTATTATGAGTTGCATATTAAACAATACGATAAATCTTAAGTAGAACAAAATCAAACTTAATTTTATTCATGCGGATTACAAAGTTAGAATCATAATCTGAAGTTTTTGTTTAAATGGTACAGAAATTGACTAATAAAAAAAAATATGGAAAGTTCAAATATGTCCTATAAACAAATTACTGAAAATTTGCCTTTTTGACATTTAAAATTTTCCAGAAAAACATAGTGGAAAATGCTCCTCCCCACATCACTACGCACGGTACATTTCGACTTTCGAGAGCATGTAAAGAACGCAGAATTTTACATTTTCATTGTCTCGTGTCGAATAAAATTAAAATAAAATGTCTACACTCGGATTCGAACCCATACCTCTCCGCGTGCAAGGCGGACGACTCTTCCGTTACGCCACAGCGGACAGCTGTTCATCAGTTTGTATTCTTAAAATGATATATCATGACGTACGCTCATTAGGTTTTACATCACATCAATAGGGTTATTGACAAAATTTCAAAAAGTATTTAAAATTAAAGAATAAAGGTATATGTACCCGTAAAAAATATTTTTTCTCATAAATATAACAGATTTGACTCATTATTAGTTGTTTTTTATTTTAACTTTAAATTCTGCGCCAAAACGTCAATTGACCTTGACAGCCATGTTTACTGATTCCCTACGTCACAGTAGGCAATCAGTAAACACTAAGCAAGCGGGTACAACGTGACATATAGCATTATACCTACATATAATTAGGCCTTGGCCTGTTTGTAGGGTATAAATAAATAAATAAATAACCAACAAAGTGTTGTATTTAATATGATTGACAGAGTACAATGAATACACCAGAGAACATACGCTGAACAGAGATAACGAATGCACATGGCAGTCAGTGGCACACAGCTACCGGCCATGTTGACTGATTATTGACGTCACGCGCTGTGATTGGTGTTTGAAATCACGTGACACATAGGTTAAAAATCGTGATTTTATTTATTTATTTTAATATATTTAACGCATTTATTTAATAAAAATAATAATTCTAAACGATATTTTAGACCATAAACTTTCATTATAACACAGTTTTATATTTAATTTTAATCACTGTCAATAACCCTATTTTCTGAGATTACTCTCGTTTACAATTTTTTAGGGGTGCGAGTATATAAATTTGCACATAAAAACCATTTTTATTAACAATTTTAACAAGAAACATTCTAAAATTGTTTCCGTATAAAACGGACTTGACTATAGAGTAATAGATTGTAAAACGTGATTTGAAAATATGAATGAATAATACCGAATAAGATATGGTTAAAATTGAATGTGTTATACATTTCAATACCTGGCATTCAATATTTCTTTTCCTAAATTCATTCCTCGATATTCCGGCAAAACCGACAAACCCAGCGCCGTTAAATATTTATCGGTTTTGAACTTTTCAAACGGATCGACTAAATGACTCACGTAACTTACACATCCGTAAACTTTCTTCCAAGAGTCACCATCTACCTAAAAACAATATTAAAACATAACATGCTACCTACTTGTTAACATCGATTATTTTAGATATGGGTTTTAGAATGGGGTCGTCCCACATTTTTGCTTCTTTTGAGACTTAGAATCTACATTATAATGGTCTATAAAACAATTCTTTGCGTCATTATACGCGACTTAATCGAAGTTGTTTACAATGATTACACTTTTGACGTGATAACGTCTTATAAATTGATGAATCACCAATCTTATAAATTGATAAAACACCGGCTGCATGCACGAAAAAGTGTAACGTTCCTAACGCGTAACGTTCCGCCTGACCCTGTGCGTGCTTTTTGCTAATTTCTCGCTCAATTTAAATCAGATCGATTTGAAACCAGTCTTAAACGAAAGAGGAGAACATTTTGCATAGATTTCGTATAACAGAATTTGCCTAAACAGTTTTTTTATAAAAATTTATATAGAAAAATAGCTGTATAAATGCAATGTTGTCTAATACATGGCGCGACGCGGTCGGTCGTCTTTGTTTGCCGTACATGGAAATTAGAAAATAACGTATGTCTTGTCTTAACATGAAAACGGCTGCATTTCTAATGTTTAATTCAATTTTTTGACATTAGTATTTTGTGAAATGCAACGCCTTCTAAGTTAAGTATTGGAATAACTAATTATTATTAGAACATAATACTTTGACAGTTGCAAACGTCACTTTTGACATTTCTTATCATTCCGACACCAAGGATAAGCGGATTGAAACCAAATTTTGGGAGGTTTAGGTTATGTATTACGGAATACGTTATCACGTAAAACTATCATCCGTAAACCGACTTTACAGACAACCAATTTTTAATTCATTTTTCGATTTTTAATATAATGGACCGTATTCATACGGTACGTTGTAGTAAACGAACGTTCGTTTCGAGTAAATTTTCGAGACAGGATATGTCCCAAACATGACTTCCCAGGCGTGTATCTCGATAATTTTTTAATATAACCCCATCAAAAGCCATAATCGTAAATGGGATGAAACTCTCTACAATATGGCGGTATAGGATCGACGATGTCTTTGTATAGGTCAGGAGACAACAGTCAACTATGATCATAGGTATTTTTTTTTACTGCCAAGATGGAGGGTAGCGTTTTCCGAGTACATGTATGTATGCATGTACATATTAAGCAGGTATATTTATGTATTTCTTTGGCATGCTCTGTAGTCTAAACGGCTTTTTGGATTTTAATATATGTGTCGTTGAATTTGTCTTAAAAGGAAAAAAATAAAAATTAATTATTTAAAAATAACAAGAATTCCAACTGCATAAAAATGAAACTAATATGTAACTAAATAGAAGAAAACAAGTCGAAAAACCTCAACATGTAGCTTGTGGAAACTCATTAAAAAACAAATAGGTCCCCACTTGCTGCGTGTTAAGGCTTTCCGACTTATTTTCTCCTTTTTAGTTATTAGTTTAATTTTTATGTAATCGGATTTTTTATTTTTTTTTAATAAATAATTTTTTGGCCATTCTGATAGAGCTTTTAATTCTATTTTGAACCATGTAATGAAACATCAGTGTTACATTATAAAATTTTCAGTTAACGCTATTTAACTTTGCATACAATAAAATGCAATGATCAAGTATCTATACCTACTGTACTTTGAAAATTTTATAATGTAACCAGTGGCGTAACTATACCGTTTGAAGCTTGTGACAATTTTTAAGAAATATTGCAATAGTAAATGTTAGGGTCCTCCTGTGCTTACGGCCCTCTCAGGCCGGGGGCCCCTGGTAATTTGCCCGTCCTGCCACCCTATTATTACGCCTCTAAATGTAACGCTGGTGGGTTAAGTGTTACATTTAAAAAAAGAGTAAAAAGCTCTATCAGAATTGCTAGAAAAAATACTTTTGAATTTATTTCAGAAAGAAAAGTTGACTATTGCCTCCCTGGTGTATACAGAGATAATCTTCAATGTTTCACCACCATCTTGCAGAGAGTTTCATGCTATTTACAAATATACATGCTTTTATGAGGTTACCTACAAAAATAATCGAGATACAGGTCTGAGAAGTCATATTTCGGAAACCAAAATTATAAATACAGAAAGGAATGATTTCTTACATTGGTCCAATCTTCTGCATCGTCCTTACATGATACAGCTGTCATATTACAGCCTGCAAATTTCTTCTCACCCGAAGGTGTTATTTCAAAACAAGTTATTGTTGCTTTTTGTTGTAAGACTTCTCTCCAAAAACGTTGACATGCTGTCACTGATTGTTCGTCTTTTATTAACTCTAGAAAAATAAATGCATGCAAAATAAGCGATACGATTTTACCCCACTGACTTTCTCGCTTGGCTGCATTCATCACATAATTTTTAGCATTAGTAAACTACGGCTATTTTGGGAACAAGTTACAAAAAAACCCGGCCAAGCACATAAAAAGATTCCGTAGTGCTCGTATGACGTATTTATGGGTTAATTATTAATCACATTCGTTGGTTAACAAATATTATACCCTAACCTAGATATGCGTCGTTGCAATATGTTGATACTATTTCGTAAATTATTAATTAAAACAAAGTCGAGTATCCATGAGTGATTATTTGCACTATTAATATCACTAAAACTAGTACCTTATAGTTATTACAAACATTAACATGTGCACTAGTGACATTGGATGTTTTTTTTTTATTTTGATATAGCCGTGGTTTTTGTCTCCGCTATATAATAGAAATATGACATACATATAAAAAAACGGTAAGGAAAGATCAGTTGAACTTCGTCAACTTGTTAATATAATTTATTCAAAATAATTGCATAAAAAGTATTTATAAAGTGCTACTCTCTTGACCTTTTTCAGATTTTTTAATCATATTATTAGCGACTTTAGGAGCTTATATCTCGAAAACTATTCACCTAAGAAATAAAGTCATTTATGAACTGTTCAACGATATCCAATCCAATAGGATGCACGAAAATACAAATTTTCATCCCTCAGGTTTATGTACGGAAAACTACTCCTAAATTATTATTTTTTTGTAATGTCATTAGGTACACAATTGTATGGCGGCTCACATATAATTTATTTATTAAGACACCTGTCTGTAAATTTTCATCCGAATCGGTGGAAAGATGGCGGAGTTATATGACTGTGATATACGGACAGATAAACAAACAGACGGACGGAGAGTTCCGTTTTCTGCCATTTGACTACGTAACCCTAAAAACGTTCTGAGGAATAATTTAAGAATCCCAACATAAAATAATGTATTTGTCCGATACTGCTGAAGTAAAATCTTCTAATATTTAGAAGGATGAGGTGTGATTTTTTTTAAAGCCCTGTACACTTTAATTTCAATCCTCGGATAAACAGACAATCCAGGTCATTTAATAAAATTTTAGACGAGAGGGAGTTTGCTGATTCCTTTTAACTCACATGTAGGTCTAGAGACTACTAGCTCCCGAACGTATTTTTGAATCGAGGACATGTGGAGTACACAAATGGCACTAATTAATTTGTACCTGTAGCTCTGCACAGTGGCTCATCTCTGGCAAAAGTTTCTGTCATATGTGCAACTAGAAAATCAAAGAGTTCTTCTGGTGAATCCTGTACAATGAATTTATGAATTTTACCATCTTTCGCCGTCTTTTCGAAACGAGTATATACAGATGGAAATTTGGCTGTTTCTGGACGTGTCCAGACCATTCTGTAAATGACAATAAAATCATAATTTATACATCATATGAAAGTTGTTTCGATAAAGTGTTCGTCTGTTAGTCTGTCTTTCTATTATTTCGGATGTCTGTATCTACCAATCTTGGGGACTACTGAATGCATTTGAATGCGGTTTCTACCATTTGATAGATTTTTTCTTGCAGAAAAGTTAAGTCTATACTAGTTTTCCAACCCGGATTAGGACGGATGTGAATCATATTAGTAAGTTTCTATTACACCAACATAAATTTTACTTAAATCGATTCAGTAGTCTTTTTGTATGTATTTCTACAGAGTGGCTACAGAACAATTATTTCAAATTTACCTGATTTAGTTTTCCAGGAAATTTATTATACTTTTCCATGATTTTAATATATTATTTATATGATCGAGATATTTAAAGTTTTGATTAAAGTCATTGTTTTGTACTTTTTTAAATCGAAATTGAGCATCAAAACAATTTTCTTGCATTTTTTCCAGCGTACAAAACTTTATGTCTTAACATTAGTTAGAGATAACGGTGGTAAAAAACCAAAGGTTACTTTTCACTTAATCGCCGATATCTCAACGATAAATAGTCGCATAGCAAACAAAAAAAATACGAAATTGAGGCTTAAACACCATGCTCAATACCTAGGATAATTTTTTTTTTTTGAGTTTGAAGGCAGTTTTAAAACAACAAAAAATTTTTAATACTAGATATTTTAAACTCCAGAATGCTATTTTTCCTTGTTACAGTAAAATTCCCTGATATTTCTAGGTTACATTAAATTCCCTGATAATTCTAGGTATCCCAGATCTGTGGCCACCCTGTTAAATCTAGTTTTATGTTTAGTAATCAAATATAAAATGAGAAGTCTGTTAATATTTAATGACGTATAAACTACATAATGCAAATCACTTAAAAAGTTAAAATTCAAAACTTGAAAAAATGTACTTCCTTCGAAAAAACTGATAAAAAAAATACTGACGTCAATATTATTAAAAAATAGATGATATGAAAAAAGTTTTAGTATTTAAATTGGCGTCGACCTCATAATTTTATTATTTTCCTCCTTTAATGGCTTTTTTGAAGGAAGTTTAGTTTTTTTAAGTTATTTTAACATGACTAGTTACTTGCTTTCGTCTTTGTGCAAAATTCATGACGCCAGAGTTTACCGTTGGAGGGGTATCGTGTGACGAACAGATTAGAATTAGACTATTACAATTTTGGCTCAATCTGTCTAGTTAATAATTATTGTTGATCAGAGTTTAAAAAAGAAATAGGTATAAATACTTGATACTATTTAGATGAGATTGATCATAATATTATTATACTATTTATACTATGCATAAACAAAATGAGTTGATAATAAATCTACATGAATATTTGACTTCTTAAATTCGATACACATAAGACAAATTTTAATTAATTATTATTAATGTTGATAAAGCTTTCGAAACGAAAACCCTACCGACTATATTTAGTGTTACAGAAGTCGAAGTTTAAAATTTAGCTAATGTTGCGATTCTATAACCTTCGTTAGATTTGTACAGCGCTGTTAAATTTCTGCCGCACTTTAAATTATGTAATGTTAAGTTTGTTAGAAAGTGACAAAGAATTAACAGCACTGTAAAGTCTTACACTGACCATATAGAATAGCACCATTAATCTCCCTATATAATATAATATAATCACATTATAGATGAGACCCAATCATTTCTGCACGCTTAGGTTCTGAATTGTATGTGCATATAGATTCCATGTAGGTACTTCAATGAGATTTGATGAAGCTTATGTAATAGTAGGTTATGTATCTAATACGAGATTACTAATATCTTACGAGGGCCAGCGAGTCTTAACGGGCACGAGTGAATATAATCACGCACGAAATACACATAGTATTTTTTTAACGGACCCGCTGTAATTATTTTTACCCGACTGCGGTGAAGCCAAATGGGAGGGTTATGATGGAAATAAGAAGAAATCCTTTCCAAAAAAAAAACATTTATTTATTAAGCGCTTTCGGACATATCAGTCCATCTTCAAAATAGTTTCCATTTTCTTCAAAAAATCATTATTTCTTCTTATATTCATCTGAAATTTCCAAATTTATGGCGTAATTGAAATATTAAAAAATTGGAAGGGTTATGAGTTTAGCAGTCTAGTATGTATGTTTGTATTTACGAATGTTCCACCGTAGCGCCTAAACTATTCATCCGATTTTGATAAATAAGGTGTCAATAAATTCGTTATTATAGCCCGGGTAACATAGACTACATATATTTTTGAATTTTGGTCCCAAAGAGAAGCAAATTAAAAACAAATAAAAAATAAGCTCAAAAAAAATTTAAATAAAAAATAAGTTAAAAAACTAAATCCCGACTACTGAAAAGTATGAAACAAGAAAATATTCTCATCTGAAGAGAGCCGTGGTCGTATGCCATCTCATATATATGAGGCCCCTCTAGATGTATAGCGTGATGCACTTTGCACTAGAGCTTATGACCGCTGTTAAAATGTTTGTTAGGGTAGGTGGCATAAATGACCACAGCTGTCCTCAGATGAGAATGTTTTTGTTTGCTTCTGACCTGATTGCTCTTCGTCGAGTATCAACTGCCGTAATTTTCGTAACTGATACATAGTTGAAAGACAAAACTCTGACGCCGGGGTATCGAAGAACTTATTTTTACCGTGAATTGCTTGGGAAGAAGGTCGTTCGTTATAACCGAAGTCCGGTTGTAACGGAGCCCGTTGCAATGAGCTTTTACTAAATAATTAGTACTGTAAGAAGGGAGCAGTGAAGATACGGTACACGAGCTGTGGTGATTATTTGTGCCCAAGAGTGTACTGCGCTTCCCCACGTGATATGCGGATAACCAATGACACGAGGGACGCGTGTAACCGGCCAGCACGAGAAGAACGGAAAGATACAAAGGATATGGATTAGGGATGAGATTATTAGCTACTTTCAAGTAACAGGTACTTTGGCGACTGCGACTTCCAAATACCTGTGATTTTTAACTGCGACCCGTGATCGCTGGTAACCTATGCGCATGCAGTGCAGTTAATATATAAGCGACCAGCGTTCGCCGATCACTTGAATGACTATGCACGTGCAGAGCAGAGATGTTAATATATTGATTTCAGCGAACAGTGATCACAGGTAAAATATCGCTCGGTGCTAAAACAGCCCATGCACAATATTATTACGTATTAGTATAACATTGCACCTAAAAAATGCATGTAATGATGCATTATTGAAAGGTACGACTAAGTTATAAGTATATAAAGTACATATTTTACATTAGTGATCACATTTCTTTAT
Source organism: Xanthostigma xanthostigma (assembly GCA_963575645.1). Classification (NCBI taxonomy): domain Eukaryota; kingdom Metazoa; phylum Arthropoda; class Insecta; order Raphidioptera; family Raphidiidae; genus Xanthostigma; species Xanthostigma xanthostigma. Next base: position 48,652,575 of record OY754464.1, read on the forward strand.
TAAAATGGGTAATACCTTTAGTTAAAAAAAATTTCCCTGTAAGTTTTATAAATTATACTGGGTCCCTTTCAACAATAAGCAATTCAGTGATAATAAAATATATACATAACGAAATTGATATAAATAATTTATTGAAATAAATATAAAATGTGACGATTATTTTTTCGCTATAGCCGCTGGTTGGTAACAGGTAGCTACTCTGAAGTCACTGCAGTGAACCGTGAAATCCAAATATTAGCGACTAAGTAACAGGTAGTGAAATATCACTCATCTCTAATATGAATGCGACTAGACGATGACTAGACAAAGGCCATGTTGGATGTGAAAATTAAGAAGTGATACAACTCAATAAAATATACGTATGCTACAAACCGATTGATAGTTCATTTCTATTTTGTGTTTTTGCTTGGTAGCTAACAGTGCATAATATGTGTTAAGACTTCAGAGTATAATATGCTATCTACAAATGTCCGTTGCACTCTTCATCTCAAATCTTTTCTCTTCACCTAAAAACTACTACAGCTCTCCCGATGCTATTTTCAATACTCAAGAGTTCTTGTAAATGCCAAATGAAGGACCAAGAATCACACGACAGATCCTACAGGCGAATTTTTGAAAAAACGTTTTGGCTACGTGTGAAAGATTACGTAATTAATAATTTTTTTTTTAAATGTGTAACTTTTTCCAGAATTTTTCCATTTTATTTCTAACCTACAGAATCTTTGTCTGATTTTTTACTCTTCAATTGGCGTTTACCCAAACCTTTTAGCTTTTAAAATATAATGAGGTAAGAATTTGGGATGAAGAATGCAGAACCTATTTGTAGGTAGGCATATACTTTTCAATTGATTGCTGAATTCATTGGGTATTCCAAGTATGTAATTAAATTAAAAATAAATATCCAAATAAACAGTTCGGTGAACCTCTGAACTCTAAAAATACAATCTTATTAATTTTAATTAATAAAAATATGTTTGTTCATATTATAAACAAATTAAAAGATTTTATATTATTATATAAACGAGATATAAAAGGGAAAAGGGTTCTATAACAATTCAATATCTGGCAGATTATGAGATTATCAAAATTAATTGGGAGTTTGAGAATAACCGAACCATACAGGGATGGCATTTCCTTAATTCGTCTATTACAAATTCTCAGTTCATTTATAGAGATAAATTATTGTAAAGAAGAAAAGTTTATATACAGGGTGTCCCATTAAGAATGGGACATAGAACAACCGCAGATTCTCCAATTCAAAATAAAACGATTAAGCGAAATATGCTTAGATAAAATGTTACTCGCTCTACCAGTGGCGTACGGCAGGAGTAAGTAATGCTTGTACCCCTTCTAAATGTTACGCCGCTGTCTAAATTTTAATTTTGACTATAATTTTAATTTTTTTGATATTTTCTAAGTCAATAATGTACACTTGTTAGTTTGTTGTAAAGTCATTGGTTTTCGAGATATTCGCAGTTAAAGATAGATAGACATGTACTTTTTATTTGTATTATTATTAATAATATTCATTTTTACAATTTTGTCTTAAAAAAACTGCGAATATCTCGAAAACCAATGACTTTACAACAAACTAACAAGTGTACATTATTGACTTAGAAAATATCAAAAAAATTAAAATTATAGTCAAAATTAAAATTTAGACAGCGGCGTAACATTTAGAAGGGGTACAAGCATTACTTACTCCTGCCGTACGCCACTGGTAGAGCGTACTGAACTAATTTTTTTATTGTTAGGTGCATTTTATGATATTTAACAAGTGTGCCGATATGAGTAAAATTATACGGTGTATTAAAAAAATTATGGACATTAATAATTTTTCAGTTTTCAACTTCAACACCCCGTATTTCGGAAACCAGTAACATTTTATCTAAGCATATTTCGCTTAATCGTTTTATTTTGTATTGGAGAATCTGCGGTTGTTCTATGTCCCATTCTTAATGGGACACCCTGTATATGTTATTCAGAAATTACTGAATCGATTTGAAAAACTTTTGCACCGCTTTAAAACAAACCTATATTCTTAGGCTTAGAAAAAAGAGGAGTAGCCGTAAGCGAAAACATGTAAAGCTAGCTATACTATAATAGATACAATAAAGTGATACATGAGAAAGGATGAGGGTCCGTAAGGCGGGTTTTTAACTCCAAGATTAATAAAAAATTCAAATATATAGATTCTACTGAAACGAAATAATTATGTATTTTCGGTTGTAAGTGCGACGAAAGTAAAGCGTTTAGACCAGCAAATCTAGCTGTATTTTTCACTTTTACAAAAATGCTTTGCTAACTCAAGTGCGATTGTGTTCTGCTTTCAATATAAGCGCAGTGAGGCAACACTTTTATTTTATATAATATAAATTATGTCTTTTGATGTCTTCTACAACTCATGTCAAAAATAAACTGTTGCGTAATCGTGCTCATATTGTGACATAATATAGTTTTTCAAGAAAAATATTGTAGAATTTAAAATTTTTCTTTCTCGAAAAAGAAATGATCGTTTGAGGCGATAGTTTTTTAAACTGTGTATATGCTACATTAATACAGACTGTATGTAAAATCAGACCGTATGCAAACAGTCAAGGGTGGATGTAAACGGTCTATATGACGCAGACACGCGTATGTTGAAAAACTGGAATTTCATATACGGACTAGACCGTATACATGCGAACCGTCGCGCTTCAGAATAGGTGTTTAAATCTTAACGCGATGTGTTGTATTTATTTTTATGAAATTTACGAAGTGTAGATATTATTGCTGATGATTTCTGATAACATTGAAAAGTTTTTGTTAATTAAAGTAATGGAATTAGTTATAAAAATTCAAAAATATAACAAAACTACAACAGGAGAAGATTTGGAAAACATTGTTATTGTTTGGGTAACACGAAGAAATTTCAAAATATTATAGTCGTTTAGAATTCAGTACATGGCCTGTTAACATTGTAATAATAGGGTATTTTGCACCATATAAGAAAAAATATAATAATACATATTTTCGATAGATTTTATAAAAATCAAACGAGAAATGTTGATTTCTTTTCATTAAAATGTACAATAAATTTTATAATTCAATTTTAAAAATTGTATTTTTTAATCTTCAAAAGTCTAAAACGCTGTTCGCCATGTTGAATCCCGGTTTCACGTCACTGTTGGGCTGTGTGTTATTTTGAAGTTCTTTCAAGTTATTATCACGTTTATAGATCCCGTATTTCATTGAGTTGGCATCATGGTTCCGTAAAGCAGAAAATACTAATCTACCAAGGACAAATACGTTTAATAAATCAATAAAGTTTTACTAATAGTCCGGTCAAAATAACTAAAAAATAGTGGTAGGTTTACAATAATTCGCATAGAGCTGAAAATTGGTACAGGTTTTAGGTAACAAATGAAATATTAAAAGTCCCCATTGGGCCTACATCAAAATTTATTGAGAGCCAAAGGTTAAAAATATCGTTTGTTTGCACTTTTTTCGTAAACGGTAAATATTATCTAAAAATAGGTCAGACAAAAGTTGTAGATCATGAACTTGTCTACGAGAATTGTTTTTATACTTTTTTTCTACGAATAACGATTCTTTTGAAATGGTGATTTCATACATCGATATAACATGTATATTAATATTTAACGCTATTTTTGATAAATACGCGTTCAGTACGTACAATATTATCTCAGGAATAGTGATTCGTAGGAAACAAATATAAGAATAGTTTTTGTAGACAATTGCATGATCTACAATTTTTGTCTGACCTATTTTTAATAACATTTATCGTTTACGAGAAAAGTGCAAAAAAACGATATTTTTAACCTTTGACCCTGAATAAATTTTTATGTAGGCCCAGTGGGGACTTTTGATATTTCATTTGTTACCTAAAACCTGTACCAATTTTCAGCTCTATGCGAATTATTGTTTAACCTTTGACCCTAATTTTTTTTAGCAGATGTGGGATCGGTGGGGACATTCGATATTTTATTTGTAATAGTGTACTTAAGACCTGTATCAATTTTAAGTTCTATGCGAATTATAGTAAATTGAAATGTTTATTTTGACTGGACTATAACTTGTATACTTGTATATACTATACTTACACTGTTATGTAATAATCATAGTAATCTTAAATATATTTAATTGTACAATGTTTAATTGTACTGGTTACTGCGCACTATCGTTATTATTTACAATCATAGTGACGTCACGAGTCATTTTCGCGCAAAAATTCATAATGATAAATTAAAAGTTGTTTTTATGGCACAATTCGGTTATAAAATATTATTATAAAAATTTTAGTGCTTCTTTATCACTTTAGGATTCATTTAAAGCACTTTTCAAAAAACGGTGTAATAGCCTATTGATGAAGTTCCCAAAGAAATGGAAGTTTTCCTTAGATCGGTGACTACGACTCAGTCTACCAAACATGCCAAGGTTTTATGAAATGTACCTGGAAAACTAAATGCCAATCAAACTAATGTGCTTGTCGAAAAAAGAATATATTGTGTAATTCTAAATGCCATAATAGCTTAATATGTATAAATAGAGAAAAAAATAGACGTTCGAACATTATATAAATCCCACATGGCCTAAATGTTAAATTCATATACTATCTAGGTATAAGTTAGACTGTAGGATAAATTGACAAATTTTTTTATAAACGGACTAATCTGTTTGCAAAATACAAACTTCTTACTCAAACGGATTAAAATCATCAGCCTGTGTATATTACAGACTGTTACATACACCTACAATATACATGTATTTAACATTTTTTCCGTGTAATTTCCAATTCTAAACAATATTTTTCTACGCATTTTGATTACAATTTTGCTTCAAAAGCGATCTTTTTCTATATAAAACAATCATTTACTTTTATGTGAATACGATTTTATTAAATGTTTGTCATGACAGGGAGTTCACAAAGGCATTAGACTGCATGTATAAAAACTGTAATTATATGATCACAATCTAAGATCATTGTTCAATCAAATTTTTTGACATTGGTTTCTTGAATTCAGCATAGACGTGACATAAATTCCGCTTAAACTTTCAAAATTGAAAGAACATAATTATTTTGTTAATATGACTTTATTCGAATTTTTTAACATTATGGGACTCTCGACATTTGTTGCTTTTGATTATTTCGTTTCCAAATAAAGATCTAATAAGACCAAGGAGCTAGTAATATATAAACGTGTACTTACATTGCGAACAAAGAGTTGACAACAGATTATTATAGATTCTGAGCTGAACTCATTAGTCGTCAATCGAGTGCGGATAGTCTAATGTGTTACGATGATTGAATGATGACTGATGCGAGTGTATATAATATTTGATTGTTGCGACGTCCGGTAAACAACTAACAACTACTAGTTAACCTAACACGTATTTACAGTGACGGTCCAACTACATAATATCAGTGGTACAAGGCGAAATGGCGTACGTCAGTATAAATAGATCAGTCTTATTTAGGCATAGGTATATGTTCGACTTTAGAAGCCGTTTCAACTGTAAGACCATCAAACAAAAACAACATTATATAGTGCCATTATATAGATATGGAGGAGTAGGCAAGACGGCGAGGAGTTTTGGGTGTATTTTTCGGGCACAGGCGAGATTATTGTTGGAATCGCTTCATTTTAGGGTGTTATTCAACCCCCTAAGTTTGCTTACAAATTGTTGGTGTGCTTGATTTTATAATTGACAATTAGTGACGAAAACAGTGCTTTTTTCTCTATTTCCTTTAATATCTCCGTTCCTCTTGACTTTTAGTATAGCATATGCATTGAGAAAGTTGTTCCTTATGAAATTTCCTAAAAAAATGAGCACTGACAGAGGTCGCTAAGTGCAACTGTTAACTGGCAAATAGCCCCGAAAGTTAAAAAAACACGTTTTTTTCACTATATTTTTACTAAAAAATGAGCGCACATAAATAGCTGAAAATTTTCAAAAATGATGTCTATGTTGACCCAAACATGCATGAATAATTTTAGCGTCATCGGTCAATTACTTCTCGAGTAATTAACGATCACTTTTTTTCGTTTCCTTAATTGCAAATTGCGACATTTTTTTCACAAACGGGTATCGCTGGTCGGACCAAGCCAGAAAAATCACAAATTCATTCAACTTTAGTATCCCGTTAGAATTTTTGGAAAAAATTGATTCTAACCGATTTTATAACGTTTGAATATTGGTATCGCTAAAGAAATCGTTATAAAATCGGTTAGAATTAATTTTTTCCAAAAATTCCAACGGGAATTAAACTTAATATTTTAAGAAGTAAAGCGATAAAGTCGGTTCAATCATTATTTCATATACTCGTTTAAGGAGGCTGAGCCGTTTTACGAAGATAATGAAAAAAATCTGAAATAAAGTTTTTTTAATAGATTTTTTTATGACAAAATTTTCTGTAAAAAATCCAAAATCATTAGGAGATTTATAAAGTTAATAAAATATTTTTTATAAAAAAATTGAACCGACTTCACACTAAAAAGTAAAAAATAATTGCGTGTTGAAATGTTTTGGAGTCGGTGTCAGCCAAAATGAAATCTATTCCGAGAACTACACCGACTCCAAAACATTTCAATACGTAATTATTTTTTACTTTTTAGTGTGAAGTCGGTTCAATTTTTTTATTAAAAATATTTTATTTTTCTCTTTTTAGTGTTAATCTAACACTAAAAATCGGTGAACATACATAAAAAACATTATGCGTTTCTTTAAATTTGAAAGTTTCCCTCGATTTCTCCGGATTCCACCATCAAATCCTGACTTGGTTCCGATGGGACCACCTCTGAGGTGCACTCTTTCGAATAAAAAAAAAATTGAAAATCGGTTCATAATTGACGGAGAAATCGGTGAATTACATAAAAAAAAAAAAAAATACAGACGAACATAGAACCTCCTCCTTTTTGTTGAAGTCGGTTAAAAATTAAAAAAAACTTTTACATGTAGTCTTATGGACAATATGTCAACCTAGCATGCAAACGGTACATTTTAATTTTTTGAAAATAACCAAATAATGTCAGCAGTTCCGAAAACTAACTATGTAAAGCATCGATGTCTTACGCATATTTTAATATTTTTTCCAATTTAATTAGGAGACTTTTAATCAATAAAAAAATTATTAAACCTTAGCACTTTTTGATTATGGACTTTTATTCTTGACAATTTTAACCGAATTTTTAACTTTTTAATGATTTAATTTCAATTTCTATTACTTTTAATTTCTTTTTTTTTATTATTTACTGCAAAAAATATGTAAAATACAGATATTTACATAAATTTATTTTTCTAACCTAACTTTGTACAAAAAATTCAAAAGTTAGTCCATTAAGTAAAATACTGAAGTAATTAATTCATATTAAAAAATTAGTTATTTATGCCTTTATGACAATAATTTATTGGTATCATCGACTTATAACCTTTTGTAAAAATTTATTGTGGAAAAGTTGAGTTCCCATTTAGAATTCAACTTACTTTTGATTGGAACTGTAATGGATCAACCTCCTTAACGTCAGTTTGGGAAATTTTTATGAAAAACCAAAATTCACTTTTCTTGTTGCATAGCAACGTAACAATATCAGTCATAGGAGAATGGACAAATGAAATATTAAGAAGTAGGTACTGCAAAATTTTATTGAAAGTGAATTAGGGGTTGTAAAAGTTATGCAACATCCAGTTTTTTGTTAGTATTGGTTTATGTAAAGATAGAACGTCCATAGGTATATACAACGAAATAGAGCTATAAAAATACTATCCAAAACAATACCTCACAAAATATTTGACATACACCTCATTGCCTTGCCGCCAAAATTACATACCAATATAGTCAGAATTAAAGATAATAATAATAATAATATTAAATATGCACAGTAGAGTAGAATTTCTATTATCCTGCATTCATTTTATTCACGAAGTTGATTTAATAATGCAGGGTAATAAGTTATTAACTGTTAATGTCAATGCAATTAGTCGTACGTGGCACGCTCTATGATCAACACGGGCATTGCAACACGCATCTTATTCGTCGTTTAAAAAACAAAACTTTAAAAATTTGCATGCTCCTAACTCTTAACTTAGATATTTTCAGATTAATGGCCAAAAAACGAATTAAAATTTTAACTTTCAACCTCCATATTTCCAAAACTATCAACTTTTGGATAAGGCAAGTTTGCGCCAATGGTCACCATTTGACGTGTAGTATCTTCAACTTTCAAATCCATTGTTAATGAATCATTCTCTGTATGAGCCTATAATAAGTCTCAACCTATTATGGCAATGCAACAATAGATATGTATGGGCTTGTCACACGTTTTTTTTTATTAGAGTTGGAACCTACGCTACAAAATGGATATGAAACAATTATTTTAAATTTTTCTGCAGAAAATATTTCCAAAAGTGTGCATCTTTTTCAAGGTAATTCTAAACATAGAATAATCCTGCTACGGAGGTACGTCATTGCTAGACAGTTTCGACTGATTGACTGTAGCCTGTAGCTGAATCACACCCACTGGTTTTGTAGGCATAGATAACTGGTATACACATCTTTTTCCATAGACATACCTTTCAGGTCCTGCTTAAACGTAATCAGAATATGGGGCCTATGCTTAGCCGTTTGGAGTGAACACAATCCTTAAATTCTTGTTGGCAATTAAGACGAAGGATAAAAAAAGGGAATAATTGATTTTCATTAAAAGGAATAATGTGCATTGTTTAAAATTTTCAAATTTTGATAGGCCAGACGACTCTATTGATGCTAGCAAATAATCATAGCAGCTATGGTGTCATTAAAAAATCTTCATTAACGCGAGCGTAGCCGCAGTTATAATGACCACTACTGGGTAAAATAGTTAAGAAAATCCAGATTTTAAATTTGAATTGATTTTCTATTCAATTTGCGTTTTAATAGAATGTACATTAATGACACTCAACAGCTGAGGTCATCAGCGTCTAATTTGCATTTCATTGAAACTCACATTCACCATTTCCATATTGTCTGTGTTTCGGTTCCATTTATGTCAAATAATCGAGACTATACCATACTTTTAACACACGTGACATGTATGTTATCATTCTAAATATGTTTTATGTAAGTTTATGTGTATATACATTATAGCAAGCTATTTTTGACCTTCGAAACAAGCCCTTAACCCTTAAAAAAGGACCGGATTGAGATTCCGTTTTTATAAAAAATTCTTATATAAAATTTTGATTTTGTTAACTTTTGGCTCACCCTGTATATGTAGCTCGACATTCCGCAAGGTCAAGCGAGCTCTGATTAAAACATGTCCGAGTTTTGTGAACGAAATTGAATGATTTTTGATAAAAGTAAAGATTTTTTATCAATGAGTGCGAGAGAGACGGCATGTTTTTGAAACGCAATAGAAAGGGACAGACAGTTAGAGTTGGCAAGAAAAAGCCGTGGAATTTTGAAAAATGATGGGTCGGTATTGTTCGTAGCGAGAGTACAGACTGGAGAGAAAGGTCCGGAAGAAAAATTTTGAAATGGAGTGATTTGCTGAGCCTCCACTGAGAATTTGAAGAATTTGATCGTATTATCGTCTCGTTTCGACTTTCGTGTATCGAAAAAATATCGATTTTAACGTTTTGTATCGACTGGCGAATATTGAATTTTTTTGTATCGCCATTACCGTCTTAAAAAGTAAAGACGTAGTTGTATCGCATTTTTTCGCCATTTTTGGAAGTGTCGTTTGTGTTGTGTTAAAGGCACGTGTTGTCGTTTAGTATCGGATTTAGAAAATTATAATTTTCGTGTGCGTTTATCGATTGTCTTGGTATCTGGCGTTCTCGTAGCAAGTTTTTGGATCATCTGTTCATCAATTGGGCATCTTCACGTATTTCGTTTGAGAAATATTCGTGTCCGACATCATCTCACTGGGACGTCAACTTCTTCCCTGGTGCTACCTGTAGGGATCTAGATTTCTCTACAGCATCTTAACTTCTATCGCTGTAAGAAGTATTTTCAGGTATTTTCTATACTTTTCTTATCTCAACGTGCTGCCAGTAAAAATTTAAAAAAAAAAAAATTTATTTCATGAATAACTTTTAATTGCATAATCTGTGGTGTAAAATTTTATACAGTGTAAAATTTAGAGTCGTAATTTTTTGGTGAGCTGAATTGTATATTTCTAAAGTTAATGTTTTAAAATTTTGAATGTACTTTTCGCGATTGTATTTAACGTGTAACTTTTATTTTTTGCATTTCAATTTAATATCGATTTCAGTGCATTTAACGATAACCGATCAAATCATATTTCTTTTAACGCTGTTTTGGCATGTGTTGAATGTCGCCTAAAATATTTCAAGTGTATATTTGATGAACCATTATTGCTATCATACGTAATACCGTATAAACGATTATTATTTATTATATGCTTGTGTAATATGTTCCACACGGTGGATTTTTTGTTGTTTATGTGATAGAATAAGGTACGTTCACATACCTGGTGATTAAAATTCTCTTTTTGCGCTTGTAGATTTTTACGAAATAATGTTTTCAGGTATTCGCGTATGCTTCTAGTGCTTTCCTTAAGTCATTTTTATTAAGTTTGTCGATAATACTGTTAGCGTACCTAATTCTAATTTATTGTGTATTATTATTTATTGGTCAAATTTTTAGCTATTATTTCCGGAAATATTCAGGTCGATTTAATAATTCAATTTTACAGCAATATTAATTTTCTCAATTACTGCTAGTCATCTATGACTTATAATTTTAAATTTTTTTAGCTAATAGTTACAGTCAAACTGATACAACTTGTTATATTTTATTTTTTTTCAAGTCAAATTTTGGCATTATTACTTTTATAACCGGTATTATTGTTCACCACATATTTTGCTTATCTAATTATATTAACTTCTTTCATTTAACTTTTTGTGTTTACTTGGAATCGAACCTATCATTTTCCTTGACAACTGAGGCTAACACTTGTCAACGACTCAAGCACAGGGAATTAGTCTGGCGTCCATAAAATTTCAACGGAGCATAACACCTCTTTTAAGTTGCTCATCCCTTATGCTAAAATTTTATAAAATCTGGTAAGTCTATTTTTCGGTTCCTTGGTGAGTTTCGATAACCGCCTATTACTGACGAACCCACCCCCAGCGCCGCTGAAAATAAGCTAGCCCGGACTGAATGTTTTGCCCCCCATTACGGGCAAACGTTACAAATTGGCGCACCCAACGTGGGGCCTGTTTTCTAGATTTTCCGTTTTTTCGTTTTCTGTTATCTAGATTTTCCGCTTTCCGGTTTTCGAGATTTTTTTTTTTTGGGTCCGAGTTTTTGTTATTACGGACACGTTTTTTCTTTTACCGATCTGCCGTTCAACTTTTCGAAGTTTTAGTGTCTAGCAGTAGTTGGGGCTCGATTATTCTTTTTATTTTTGTTTTCTGTCTTAATATTAAATTTCGCCTTTTCGGATTGGACCATTGTTAAGTTTCGTTGTCGTTTCGTTTTAGTTGAAGATACGTTTCTAGGCTAACCATGTCGGTGCAAGGATTAAAAAGGGATGAGTTAATCTACGAGTTAGGGTTACGTCACGTACAAGGTATTGACCATATGAATTTATCGTTGTTACGCGCGTCATTGACCACCTTAATGTCACAAACGGTAGACATGAATTTTCCCGATATTCAGTTGGATTTTGCCTCCGAACTCGAAATCTGCCGTGCCAAAATTAGTGAACTAAAGAGACTAGTGCAAGATTTTAATGATAGCATTGATAGTCCTTTATATAACGCTGTAGACGCGCGTATACTCCATGTAATTAATCGAACGCGACGCTTGACGTCTCGTGCCGAGACATCGCTATTGCGATTAGAGGTCGCCACACTTCTTGAACAAATCTTAGCGCTGGACGAAGAATTGAACTCCCGAGGGCTATTAGGTAGCGCACAATTAAATAACTTGAGTATTTCTCTTCCTGATTCCGTGCCTAGGTCATGTTCATCTCACTCTACCGTCCCGGTTTATAAGTGGGGTATTAAATTCTCTGGGGAGCCGTCACGAGAAAGTGTGGCTGATATCCTAGAAAAATTCGAGGAAATGCGAATTTCTCGCGGCGCTTCGAAAGAAGACTTGTTTCATTCCGTATATGACTTATTGGAAGGTCCCGCGTTGTCCTGGTTTCGCTCCGTGAAAAATTCGATTTCGTCGTGGGACGAATTTGTATCCCAATTAAAGATTGAATTCCAACCACTCGATTATGCCAATGCCTTGTGGAACGAAATCTTTAATCGACTTCAAGGACCCGATGAAGGTGTAGGCCCTTACGTTTACTGTATGAGTAATCTTTTTTCACGCCTGCCTACCCCTACTTCAGAATCCCAACGTCTTAGCGTTATACGCCGTAATTTGGCGCCTTATTACCTGCACCATTTAGGAACGACCTCTATGGCAACCGTTGATCAACTTATCGTCGCTTGTAAAAAATTGGAGGAAAACCGACATCTCGCTGAACGTCACTCTGCGGGCTCCGTCCCTCCACCGTTGGTTGAGCCGACGTACGCTTATAAGTCCCACCAAATCTCTGTGCCGGTTCATTCAGCCAACGTTTCCGCTACTTCCCCTATAGTCTGTTGGAATTGTCGACAGTCGGGTCATCGCTATGCCAACTGTACCGCCCCCAAACAACTGTTTTGTTATCGTTGTGGGGATAGAAATCATTTTGCTAAGACGTGCTCACGTAAGCCGTCAACAAACTACAACGGCGAACTGTAACCAGGAATCGCACTTTTCGCCCTACCTTTCAGATTCCGCCTGGTAAAAGAAACGATCCCACCGCTTGGAAGAGTTGGCTTCGCGTCGTCCGCGATTTCTGTGTGAATAAACCTTCCGAATCCCGTCCTGTCATAGGCTCATCTGTTCTCAGTAGAACAGCTAATGTCGCGCCGCCTTCTCGTCCCGGTGTCCGGCAGTATCGTTCCCGTGTTGTGTTGTCCTCGTCTCGTAAGTTATCGTCTCGTTCTCGTCCCGTTCCGTCTGGTCTTTGTCCGGTACCGTCTCGATGTCAACAATCTCCGTCCGAACCACGTCCAGTTTTTTCTCACTCCCAATATCGTGCGTGTCCTACCTTTACGCATCTCGAAGGCGATAACCGCCCTTACGTGACTCTAAAAATTTTCGACCATAGTTGTGTTTGTCTCTTGGACACAGGTGCCAACCGCTCCGTACTTGGTCGTTTTGGTCTGGAACTCATACAATTATTTTCACTTAAATTATTGCCTTCAAAACATGTCCTTTCTACCGCCGATGGCGCTATTCAAACCGTTACTGGATCTGTGTTACTACCCATAACAGTAGGGGGGGTCATTAAACTTCTCGATGTATTGGTAGTGCCGTCCCTTCAACATACCGTGCTACTGGGTATGGATTTCGTGAAGGCCTTTAATGTGTCTGTGGATTTTAAAAATAATTCCTATGATCTTCCCGTGCCGAAGCTAGGTAATCCCTATTGCAAAATAGAATCGACACAGGCAATTAGTGATCGTGCCGACCTTTCTGATGTTCAGCAGGCCACACTTACTTCGGTCATAAACAGTTTTCAAGCTATATCGTGGCGTGACGGTCATAAGTTAGGGCGTACCCCGTTAATCGAACACGTTATCGATACTGGAGATTCGACCCCCCTTAAACAGCGACAATATCCTTTGTCCCCTTACATGATGAGACATCTTAATAAAGAACTTGACAATATGCTAAGCCTGAAGGTTGTCAAGCCTTCTACTAGCCCCTGGACCTCACCCGTATTATTGGTGAAAAAGCCCAATGGGGAGTTGAGATTTTGTTTCGACGGTCGTAAATTGAATTCCGTTACCAAACCTGACGCTTACCCTTTACCCCTGGTTAACCACATCCTTAGCATGTTGGCGGGAGCCAAATTCCTTACTAGTATCGACCTCAAGTCCGCTTTCTGGCAAATACCGTTATCGCCTACCTCTCGTGAAAAGACCGCTTTTTCGGTTCCTGGTCGCGGTCTGTTTGAATTTGATGTCATGCCTTTTGGCCTCCGTAACGCGCCTCAAACTCAACAGCGACTAATGGATAGTGTTCTCGGTCCCGAACTGGAACCTTTCGTATTTGTATATTTAGATGATATCATCGTGGCCACACCTACTTTTGAGAAGCATATCGACGTGTTGCGCGAAGTGTTGTCTCGTTTCAAAAAAGCTAATCTTACTATTAATCTACCCAAATGTTCATTCTGCCGCCCCTCCCTTAAGTTTCTTGGTTTCGTTGTCGATAAGCGGGGCCTTCGTACTGACCCCGATAAAGTGTCGGCCATGTTGAACTACTCCCGACCTACCACCACTACCGAAGTTAAACGATTTATAGGCCTGTGTTCTTGGTACCGGAGGTTCATTCCTCACTTTTCATCTCTGACTGCGCCTATTACACAACTTATCAAACGACGTAAGAAGGGCCAACAAATCGAATGGAATAATGAGGCCGAACGATGTTTCTTGGCTATTAAGCAAGCTCTTGTTTCTGCCCCCGTGTTAGCTACTCCGAACTTCGATAAACCTTTTACTATACAAAGCGACGCCTCTGACGTCGGATTGGGATGCGTGCTAACTCAAGCCAACGACGATGGTATTGATGTCCCGGTCGCCTTTGCCAGTCGCACCTTGAATGCGCAGGAGCGTAATTATTCTACTACCGAAAAGGAATGCCTTGCTGTCCTCTTTGGAATTGAGAAATTTCGACCGTATGTTGAAGGCACTCACTTCAAGGTGTTGACTGACCACCATTCGCTACTCTGGCTTCAGAATCTGAAGGATCCGTCTGGTCGCCTGGCCCGCTGGGCCGTAAGAATCCAACAATATGACGTTATCTTCGAACATAGGAAAGGCTCTATGCATGTTGTCCCTGATGCCCTCTCCCGAGCTCCGATCGAAATCTCCGCCCTTAATTTTAGCAATGAGCTTTGTAACGCCGACCCGTGGTATCAGCGCATGATCCATTCTGTTCAACAACACCCCAACGAATACGAGCGTTGGCGTGTCATAGATGGCCGTCTATATAGACGTCTTTTACCCGCTTTGGGTCAAGTACCAAACCAAGATGAGTGGAAAACCGCGGTCCCTGAACGCGCTCGACGTGATCTTTTGGAGCAATTACATTCAAATCCCACGGCTGGTCATTTTGGTATTGCCAAAACGTTATATCGCCTTTCGGAGCAATATTATTGGCCCCGGATGAGGATGGACGTCATTAAGTTTGTTTCGCGTTGTCGCACCTGTGCCGCCCAAAAGGTGTTAAATACCGCTCGCCCCGGATTTATGGGTCAGCCCAAACAAATTAAATTCCCATGGCAGTTAGTGGGCTGCGACATTCTCGGACCCTTACCTAAAACCAAGGCTGGTTATCGATTCGTCTTAGTCGTAGTGGATTGGTTTACTAAGTTTACGTTAATGAAACCGTTAAAGCGAGCGGATGGCCGCTCTATCGCTTCCTACCTAGAAGATGAGGTTTTCCTAATGTATGGAGCACCGCAAATTTTATTGACCGACAATGGTACCGAATTCACCGCAAAAATCATCCAGAGTCTGCTAGCGACTTACGGCACTAAGCATTGGTATGTCGCCAAGTACCACGCTCAGGCGAACTTTGTGGAACGTGTTAATCGCAGTATCGGGACAGCTGTTAGGTCCTATTTATCGGATGCTAATCATCATGAGTGGGATAAGGTTCTACCGCATATCGGGTTTGCTCTGCGAACAGCTGTCCATGAGTCTACGGGTTTTGTACCGACCTTTCTCAATTTTGGACGCTTTGTACCTCTGAATGGAAGATATTACGGCGATTTGGATGATCAAGACGTGGTGGAGCTAAGCTGGTCCAGTGAATTCTACGCCCGCCAGCTACAAGAACACCCGGCAATCTATCAACAAGTGCGACAGCACCTGGCTGACGCCTATGACCGACAAGCTACGGGCTACAACAAAGGTAAACGACCGGCTATGCGATTTGCTGTTGGAGATCGTGTTTGGAAACGACACTACGTTCTGTCCAGCGGACCCCATGGGTTTTCATCCAAGTTAGCCCCTCGCTTTCTTCCTTGTCGCGTTGCGAAGGTAATCTCTCCCCTCATCTACGAGTTGAACCATGAAGATGGCCACTCCGTTGGCCGATGGCATGTCAAGGACCTGAAGCCTTACGTTGAAGACAGCCAGTCTGATAAATCCAGCGAATCTGGCTCTGATGAGTCCAGCGAATCTGGCTCTGATGAGTCCCACGAATTTGGCTCTGCTAAGTCCAACGCCGAATCACTCCACCGCAACAATGACGCCGCTCCGCCGGATTTTGCAAGTGACGACTCCGTTTGGGACCTTTTTGACTGAATCCATTTTCGTTCGTAAGTGTGACGTCCGAGATAGCTACTTATGATAGGCCGTTGTCAGTACGCTGGCAGTTCGGCATAATTTTGCTTCCCCATTTCGCTGTTTCTCAATTAGATCTAAACTGAGGGATAGTTTGACTATTCTCTGATCCAATTGTGACGGCGGGTCCACCTGTACACCAGGCTCTGTGTTTTTCAACCCATCCTACCGAAGTTCGTTTTTTCTTTGGCCTGTCTCCACCTTTAGGCCATGATGTTGCGGAACTTATTCGGAGACGATAGCTCCAGGACCCGTCGGACGCATAACAACTCAGAGTGTCAATTAACTTCTCCTTGACAATTTTGGTTTTTCTCACCCTGTGTGTCATAGGTATCAAGAAAAGGCCTGCGTCCTTTTCTTTTGGAGGAAAGGGAGGTGTATAGCAAGCTATTTTTGACCTTCGAAACAAGCCCTTAACCCTTAAAAAAGGACCGGATTGAGATTCCGTTTTTATAAAAAATTCTTATATAAAATTTTGATTTTGTTAACTTTTGGCTCACCCTGTATATGTAGCTCGACATTCCGCAAGGTCAAGCGAGCTCTGATTAAAACATGTCCGAGTTTTGTGAACGAAATTGAATGATTTTTGATAAAAGTAAAGATTTTTTATCAATGAGTGCGAGAGAGACGGCATGTTTTTGAAACGCAATAGAAAGGGACAGACAGTTAGAGTTGGCAAGAAAAAGCCGTGGAATTTTGAAAAATGATGGGTCGGTATTGTTCGTAGCGAGAGTACAGACTGGAGAGAAAGGTCCGGAAGAAAAATTTTGAAATGGAGTGATTTGCTGAGCCTCCACTGAGAATTTGAAGAATTTGATCGTATTATCGTCTCGTTTCGACTTTCGTGTATCGAAAAAATATCGATTTTAACGTTTTGTATCGACTGGCGAATATTGAATTTTTTTGTATCGCCATTACCGTCTTAAAAAGTAAAGACGTAGTTGTATCGCATTTTTTCGCCATTTTTGGAAGTGTCGTTTGTGTTGTGTTAAAGGCACGTGTTGTCGTTTAGTATCGGATTTAGAAAATTATAATTTTCGTGTGCGTTTATCGATTGTCTTGGTATCTGGCGTTCTCGTAGCAAGTTTTTGGATCATCTGTTCATCAATTGGGCATCTTCACGTATTTCGTTTGAGAAATATTCGTGTCCGACATCATCTCACTGGGACGTCAACTTCTTCCCTGGTGCTACCTGTAGGGATCTAGATTTCTCTACAGCATCTTAACTTCTATCGCTGTAAGAAGTATTTTCAGGTATTTTCTATACTTTTCTTATCTCAACGTGCTGCCAGTAAAAATTTAAAAAAAAAAAAATTTATTTCATGAATAACTTTTAATTGCATAATCTGTGGTGTAAAATTTTATACAGTGTAAAATTTAGAGTCGTAATTTTTTGGTGAGCTGAATTGTATATT
This sequence comes from Xanthostigma xanthostigma, assembly GCA_963575645.1. Classification (NCBI taxonomy): domain Eukaryota; kingdom Metazoa; phylum Arthropoda; class Insecta; order Raphidioptera; family Raphidiidae; genus Xanthostigma; species Xanthostigma xanthostigma. Next base: position 48,670,400 of record OY754464.1, read on the forward strand.
TCTAAAGTTAATGTTTTAAAATTTTGAATGTACTTTTCGCGATTGTATTTAACGTGTAACTTTTATTTTTTGCATTTCAATTTAATATCGATTTCAGTGCATTTAACGATAACCGATCAAATCATATTTCTTTTAACGCTGTTTTGGCATGTGTTGAATGTCGCCTAAAATATTTCAAGTGTATATTTGATGAACCATTATTGCTATCATACGTAATACCGTATAAACGATTATTATTTATTATATGCTTGTGTAATATGTTCCACACGGTGGATTTTTTGTTGTTTATGTGATAGAATAAGGTACGTTCACATACCTGGTGATTAAAATTCTCTTTTTGCGCTTGTAGATTTTTACGAAATAATGTTTTCAGGTATTCGCGTATGCTTCTAGTGCTTTCCTTAAGTCATTTTTATTAAGTTTGTCGATAATACTGTTAGCGTACCTAATTCTAATTTATTGTGTATTATTATTTATTGGTCAAATTTTTAGCTATTATTTCCGGAAATATTCAGGTCGATTTAATAATTCAATTTTACAGCAATATTAATTTTCTCAATTACTGCTAGTCATCTATGACTTATAATTTTAAATTTTTTTAGCTAATAGTTACAGTCAAACTGATACAACTTGTTATATTTTATTTTTTTTCAAGTCAAATTTTGGCATTATTACTTTTATAACCGGTATTATTGTTCACCACATATTTTGCTTATCTAATTATATTAACTTCTTTCATTTAACTTTTTGTGTTTACTTGGAATCGAACCTATCATTTTCCTTGACAACTGAGGCTAACACTTGTCAACGACTCAAGCACAGGGAATTAGTCTGGCGTCCATAAAATTTCAACGGAGCATAACACCTCTTTTAAGTTGCTCATCCCTTATGCTAAAATTTTATAAAATCTGGTAAGTCTATTTTTCGGTTCCTTGGTGAGTTTCGATAACCGCCTATTACTGACGAACCCACCCCCAGCGCCGCTGAAAATAAGCTAGCCCGGACTGAATGTTTTGCCCCCCATTACGGGCAAACGTTACAACATATACGTATACAATATTACATAGTTTATTTTTTTAACTTACGATTGATTTGCTAATCATCGTGAACGTTTAAATTTTATTTCAGCTCGCATTTAGAAAGCATAATCTAGTCCCAGAAGCATCAATCGTACCAAAAGTGGCCCATTTACTACAAAAGTGACCAGGAAAGCCCGCTGTTTTTTAAGTACGAGTATGTCTATTGTTGCACTTTTCTTGTACACGGTGAGGTCGGTACGAGTGAGTAACATTGTCATTGTTTATAATGTGACGGTATTATGGTACAAATTATAAATTGAAATTATGAATTGGTACCAGAATAACTTCAATTGTCGGTGACCTTATAGAAAAAACGTAAGCTAAATCTCAGTTTTCTTTCCGTTAATATGATTTTATTGAAAATATGAAACCATCAAGTTTTGAAAAATAAGTTTAGGACATCTTTTAGTAATTTTGATCTTTTCATAAAAGCAAATATTTCCCAGCCTGTATACACATTTTGTAATCAATTTGTGTAATATTTCGTGCTAAAAATAGTAGTAAATTAAAACTAACTCTTATATAAATATACTATGTAAATGATAAAACTCCTTATCACAAGGAAATTTAATAATCAACGTGTTTATCTTCTAAAAATACAAAAAAACGTTGAAATGAATATTAATTTTTTATTCAATATTTTTAAGGCTGCCAACAGCCAAGGACGCCAGAGTTATACAGGGTGAGTCAGACCACCCGTATCAGTCGTTTTTTTCGAAAACAGTTAGTCGTAGAGCGTTGTGTCAAAAATCTGTATTATAAAAGCCCTATTGAAGAATCGAATGGTGATATTTTTCCCCCCCGGAAAAGTCGGCTTCCCTGTTAGTTTGCTCCGAAATGTTCAGAACTCCGGAATGTTAAATGGCACGATAGGTCGAAAGTGGAATTGTTGAAAGATCTTTAAAAAATAAGCAAGTTTTGTAGGACATTTTTTTTTGTTACTGCCACCCCTGTTAAGTAATATTCGTTTGAAATTATTAAATTAACATGTAAGAATAACAAACTTAATTTTAAAAGTTGGCATTTAAAATCTAGTTACCTAATTAAACAATGTCACAAATGTTCAAACTGTCTTCAATTTACTTCTAAACACTGCAGAGCTCTTCTAGATATGTTATGAGTACCTGGAAGTATTTTCCGACAAAAAAAAACAATTGCAATTATTGAAAACTTATTGTGACATTGTTCAATTAGGTAACTAGATTTTAAATGCCGACTTTTTTGTTATTCTGACATGTTAATTTAATAATTTCAAACGAATATTACTTAACAGGGGTGGCAGTAACAAAAAAAAAATGTCCTACCAAACTTGCTTATTTTTTAAAGATCTTTTCAACAATACCACTTTCGACCTATCGTGCCATTTAACATTCCGGAGTTCTGAACATTCCGGAGCAAACTAACAGGGAAGCCGACCTTTCCGGGGGGAAAAATATCACCGTTCGATTCTTCATTAGGGCTTTTATAATACAGATTTTTGAGACAACTCTCTACGACTAACCGTTTTCGAAAAAAACGACTGATACGGGTGGTCTGACTCACCCTGTGTAGCTTTAGTACTAATTTAGTTTTATTTTATTATTTTTTAATAATAAATAAACAGTTCAAACTGATTCTTTTACCTCTATGCCTTCTTTATTAGAAGCCTCCAGTTCCCAAGTTCTATTGGTAAAAGTATCAATTTGATTTTCTATTCAATATTATTAAAACATTCAATCCGAATAGATACACTGGTTCTACCCGAAGGCAGATTAGTCGTTTTGTATTTGTATTCAATTTGATAATTAATTATGTATATCAATATATTAGCATCTATCTCATCGGTGGGCTATTGATCAGTGTTCCGCGTTCTTGTACACGTTCATATATACTATTTTTAACACATTTATGTATTAGCTTCACCAGTATGTATGTATCCATCTTACGGAGTCTTTCAAACTAATATTCACTCACTTCCAGACGTCTAAACAATTTGAAATTTAGGACACGTATTAAGAACCCATGACAATACAATAATCTATATATAAATACGGGAAGGAAAACAAGTTTGACACCGATTTGAGTGTTAATTTGCACACATTGTGATGAAACATACATCGTTCTCTTCGTTTTAACTTTGTTTAACTTTACCGAACTAGTGCGTAATGAGTCACTTTACATGCTTATTTACATGCATGTAAAATAGCTATAGAGGCCAGTGCAAAAAAATATTTAAAATTCGTACAGCAAATATATGACAGCATCAATAATTTCATTTATTTACATCAATTTGACATAAAATGTCATAATTGTGACGTATGCAAATGTGATCAACACGTTTATTGTAATAAAAAATTGAACCAGTGAGTATTGAATATATCAAAATTTAGATATGCAGATATAATTTACATACGTATGAGTGAATTGAATGTAATATTTATAATACATCGTTATGCCAAACAATATTGTTATCCAAACGGTCTTCCAAACAGTGCTTTCTGTAGTCATTGTATAGACATTGTAATACAATCACTATTTCGTTTGTCTGATTATTGTAACTATAATATTATAAATGCGATTGTGAGTTTTTTACGCTTTCACGCGGAAACCGCTGAACAGATTTCGATAAAATGGGAAATATATTGCATCTTGAGGAAGGACATAGACTACTGTTTGTCTCAAAAAACAACTCTGAAGGGGTAAAATAGAGGATGAAAGTTTCTATGGAGAACCGATAATTTCTCAAGTTAGAGAATATAATATGAAAATTTATATTTAGCCCTTTAGTAAAAAATAAATAATTACGTGGTTCAGCATTTTTGCAAATCTTCCCTCAAGAGGGTAAAATTGGGGATGATTTCAAAATTCACACGTAATATACCTGTATATATAGCACGCAAAGACTGCTGGTAAAAATGTCAAAGTGTATAAACAATACGGTAGAGCCGTTGTCGCTGTTTCATCTCAATCGCGTGCAGAACCGCGGGTAACAGCTAGTATACTATAATTTTCCCCCACTATTACAGCACGCTTTACGTGAAAAACAAAACCGACCTGTTATTTTTTTATCAAAGAGTAGGCATGTTCCCGAGATGAATGTTGTGTCCAAATTTCATGACGATCGGAGTTACCGTTCAAAAGTTTTTGTGGGACGGACAAATTTTGAGTTACATTTTGAAACATTTTTCATTGATGCTCCGCTCCTATTGGTCGTAGCGTGATATTATACAGCCTATAGCCTTTCTCGATAAATGGGCTATCCAACAAAAAAAAATGTTTTTCAATTCGAACCAGTAGTTTCTGAGATTAGCGCGTTCAACCAAACAAACAAACTCTTCATCTTTATATATTAGTATATAGATAATAAAAATGTACAATAAATAATAATACATTATGTATACATATGTAAAAGTAATAATAAGATAAAATTGATGGGTAGTTAAAACCATATACAAACGTACAGATTAAACGTCAATCCGTGACTATAGCTGTAAAAACCTGAACAGAAGACCAACAATGACAAGGTCATTTTACGCTCAGCTCACCTACCAATAAGATCAGCTGTCTTGTACTCTGTCGGTGTTTTCTCATTTCCTTATTCCCGTATGACCGAGGATCTAACACAAACAGATCATAATTTACCCTTTTTCAGCACGGTGTGTACGGACAAATAGTTTGTCGTGAATGAAATATGACATCACAAAATGATACGCGAAAGGATTGTCGATAAAAAAGTACCCAAAGAATCATAGATAATAATTATATACGAGCTGAAGTCTTCGATTTAATTCTCACGGAAATTTGAACACAGCGACGATTTATCGGAGGAGTCTGTCATCTACTTATAAATATATTAAAACACAGCTGACACGAGTAAAGGATTTGTGATCGCCTAAATAAACTTGTGATGAAAAGAGGTGTTAACATTTTGTCGCAATCTAGAAAAAAACCCTGATATATTTTCTCTGTCTTTGGGGGTTACGCTCATCTCTCGTTGTCAAAATAGAAACATTGATACATGTTTTGCACGTTAATGGGGTTAATCTAGTCTTGTGACTACTATAGTATGGTTCGGTTATTCTTGGTATAGTGACTAATACATTAATTGTAATTCACAATATAATATAAGCAGCACAGTTTTTATGCATGAGCCGGATTGTTTTACATCATATCAGCGAAACGCACTATAATGATGAGTCACTCTCTACTATTTCAGAACTACAGTATAGTTAATCATTATAATTAGCAAATATTATTGTATTTCTCAAGATACATCAATCTTAATTAGTGAAAAAATATAAACAATAAAAAAAAATCAAATTTTTAGGTGATTTTCAACAGGCTGTAACTTGGAGAAAAATGGTCGTACAGCAAATTTTAAAAAGGAAATTGTCTAGTTTTTGGATCTAAACATTTTTTAGCGTCAGAAAACCACTGACAAAAAAATTTTCGAAATATTTTTGTTTGTTTTTTTGGTCTACGGACTTTTTTTTGACATAACTACCATATGCAATATTTGAACTGGAACAAATAAATCAACACGTAATTTTTTTGCGAACAGATAATCAGGGTTGTATCTTTTTATTCAAGAAACGTATCTTATCAATTTCTGTGTAATTTAAACAAGATATGATGCATACTCAAGTATTTTGTTTGTAAACTCCAGTTGTATAATTATTAATAACCTTATCGTATATTTTTTGTTTTCTTTATAATAATACTTACACATTTTGAAAAATTCATAAAATAAGATTTAAAATTTTTTAGTAAAATGATTATTAGATTTTATTGTTTTTGTTTTTTTTTTTATTCAAAAATAATTTAATCATTTAGTAAACATCTCTGATATTTTTGAACCTCGACTTACAAAAACAGGAATGGTATGTGTTCATAACTCTTAATTTAATATGGTTCCTTTATATCACAAACAAAAAAGCACTCTAAATCGAATTCAACTACTCGCACCTCTAAATCTTCTTTAATTTAATAATAATAATAGTCACAATTGAACCGTTGTACAGTACGGACGTGCTTACAGAGTGAAAGTGAAGTGTTACATAAGTGCAAATTCCAATCATTTGGTATAATAAAAACGTTTAAAAACATTTTTTTATTTCTATATTTTACCTAAAACTAAATAAATAAATAAAATTACACACTTACCAACTGAAATTCTGGCCTTTGGCCAGGCCTAAAATGATTTCCTTAAATTATAATGATTAAAATCAACGATATAAATCTCACAAACCCAAATGATGAAACAACTGAATTAAATCAACCGACTATAAATAGCTTAACAAACGAAAATAACCTAAAAATGACTACTCAACAAAATTCAACTTATTCAAGTGCACTGAAAAATCCAGTAATAACGAAATACCCTAAAAAAGATCAAGCAATTATATTAAATGCGATCCAAAATCTCAAAGTAAAAGAATACGTCTATGCGATTGGAAATATAGTACAACCAAAAAATATAATTGCAGCCTCCCGAATATCCAACAACAGAATATGTATATACATATCTTTCAAGCAAAGAACAAGTCGATAAATTACTGGATCAACAAAATTCTGTAATAATTGAAGAAAATTGCATTACAATACGCAGATTAATAACTCCGGCAAAAAAAATAATTATCTCAAACATACCGCCTGGCATCCCCAACTATGTTGTTGAAGAAACATTAAAACAACACAACATAAGACAAGTATCACCAATATATTCGATGAATATGGGTTTTAAAGAATCTGAATACGCACATACAATATGTTTCAGAAGATACTTATTTGCAGTTCTAGATGATGAATCTGAATTTCCAGAGTCTATCTTAATAAAATATGAAAATGAAGATTTACGCATATTTCTTGCAATAGATGTAATGAGATGCTTAAACTGTAGTCAAGAAGGACACTACGCCAGCAAATGCACTCAGTCAATCCCAGAAGTTTCCCACACCGAAGTTGAACAAACTCGCAAAAGACCACCACCACCAAGCAGCACAGAAATCTCAAATACATCCGGAGAACCGCACGCTGAAGCTGACGAAGACCTGCAATCACCTGAAGAAGCGCCGCCACCACCACAAGTAGTACTAGTTGATGTCCATCCGATCCCACCTGAAACAAAAAAAGAAGCATTAACAACAGAAAAACTAGACACAAATCTCATGAAACCACCCAAAAAGAAAAAGAAAACAAATTTAAAATTAAAACTAGACACAAAAGAAATACTCAAACCGATCAAACATTTAATGGAAAGAAAACCCCCAATTTACCCAATTACATTTACAGCTTTAGAATCATTCCTAGAAGAGGCCAAAATAGAAGAAGATCTAGTAAATATGTCACAAATATACACAGATAAACCAGAAACAATAATCAGTATACTAAAAGACTTACACAAAATGATTGAACTAGCTCAACATAAAGCACAAACAACAAGGCTAATAAAAAAAATTGAAAAACAGTTATCAAAAAAAATGTGCACAGATGAAGATTCCTCGCAAACAATAGAAGAATCAATGACCTCAGACTAATAAATAAACGGAATTTGAAATAAAAAGCGCAGAATAAATAATGGCTACATTAATACAATGGAATGGAAACGGTTTTTATAACCGCCTTGATGAACTAAAATTACTCATAACAAATCACAAACCTAATATCATTTGTTTACAGGAAACTCATCTGAAAGAAACGCAAAACCCAAAAATAAGAAACTACACCATTTATCGCAAAGACCGAATCAACAACAGACATGCAAGTGGAGGAGTAGCATTTCTAGTTGACAACAACACCCACGCCGAAGTTATACCGATCCGAACAAACATGGAAGCCATAGCAATCACAGTCTACACACCTCAGAAATATAGCATCTGTAACCTATACATACCACCAAACCAAAATATTGATATCCATCATTTAACAAATATTATAAACCAATTACCTCAACCATTTATTTTAGTTGGCGATTTCAACGCACATAACCCCCTCTGGGGCTGCAACAGCACCAACTACAAAGGTGAAATCGTTGAAAAACTTTTAGACTATGAATACGTCACAATGATGAACAATGGACAAATGACCCATTTCAATATTCATAATGGTACCTCTTCCGCAATCGACCTAACCTTTACAACTCCACTTCTTAAACCTATACTTACATGGAATGTACTTCCTGACCTGTACTCCAGCGACCACTATCCGATTATTTTATCTTTTCGAAACGATAACATAACCTATGGAACGCAATCCACGAAGTGGAAATACGAAGAAGCAGACTGGGAAAAATATGAATCAGCCTTACAATCTTTTGAAAACAAACTAAACACTACCAACAACATTGATGAAATTGTCGACTCATTAACCACGAAAATCTTAGAAGCGGCAGAACTCTCCATCCCTCGTGCACATATCAAGCAACACTTACATACTGTCCCCTGGTGGAACGAAGAATGTAAGCTAGCAATCACCGCTAGAAAAAAAGCACTAAATCGATACAAGAGAACTCGAGACCTTGAAGACTTAATCACGTTCAAAAAAGCTAGAGCAGTCGCTATAAGGACAATAAAAGAAAATAAAAAGAAAACATGGGAAAACTATGTATCATCCATCAACTCTTCTACCACACCAAAAGATGTATGGACAAAAATAAGACGGATACGTGGACAAAAAACGGGATTTAAAATTCCTGCTTTAAAAGTAAATGGCAAGATAGAAACCAATCAATTTAAAATATTAGAAGAATTCGGACGTAGTTTCCAATCAACATTTGATTCAAGTCATCTGTCCAAAAACTTCCGATCAAAAAAAAATAATCGATGAAAACACTCCTTTAAATATAACATCTGATAATACTGAATTATACAATAAAGAATTTTCAATGAAAGAATTACAAAGAGCACTACGAGGTACGAAAAATACAAGTGCAGGCCCGGACAACATTAGTTATAATATGATTAAACACCTACCAATTCGTATGAAACAATATCTGTTGAAAATATATAACTTTATTTGGTCTGAAAATAAATTTCCAAAAAATTGGCGGAACGCGACAATAGTTCCAATACTTAAACCAGACAAAGACAACACAAACCCGCTCAACTACAGACCTATTTCTCTCACTTGCTGCTTAACAAAAATACTAGAAAAAATGGTTAATCAAAGGCTAACATGGATCCTGGAATCAAATAAATTACTCGAAAAACAACAACATGGCTTCAGAAAAAAACACAGTACATTGGACTTGCTTGTCAAATTAGATACCGATATACAAAATTCATTTATAAATAAGGAATATCTACTAGCTATATTCTTTGATCTTGAAAAAGCTTTTGACCGCACCTGGAAACACCGTATTGTTCGAAAATTATCAGAATACGGAATCAGAGGAAACATCTTACTATTTATACAAAATTTCTTAAAAGACAGACTTTTCCAAGTCAGAATAGACAACAAAACATCAACCAAACATACACAAGAAAATGGTATTCCTCAGGGTTCAGTCTTGAGCGCTACGCTATTCCTCATAGCAATAAATGATGTAATCTCTGAAATAGAACATCCAGTCAAAGCTTTAATCTACGCAGACGACATAGTCATATACACAAATGGTAAAAACTTAAAGCAAATGCAAACACACCTACAACAGTCTATAAACAAGCTCGACAAATGGTCCAAAAGAGCTGGCTATAATTTCTCAGCAGCCAAAACAAAATGTATAATATTTAAAAAGCGAAGAAAAATAAAACAATACCCAAGACTAACATTAAATGATCAAAAATTAGAATACCAAAACACAATCAACTATCTCGGAGTCCTATTGGATTCCAAACTCACCTGGATCCCTCATCTAAAACTACTAAAAAACAAGTGCAAGAAAATACTCGATCTCATTAAAGTTATTGCACATCATGAATGGGGCGCAGATCAAAAAACCTTGACAAACATCACCAAAGCCCTATTAATATCAAAACTGGATTACGCCAGCATATTATACAATTCAGCAAATCCGAACATAATTCGTACAATAGACGCTGTCTACAATAATGGACTCAGATTAGCCACAGGAGCCTTTCGAAGTTCACCACTACAAAGTCTATATGTGGAATCAGGCCAACTCCCCCCAGAACTCAGACGAAAAAAAATGGAACTACAATATCAAAACAAAATCAATGGAAATCCCGAAAACATAAATACTGAAGCATTTAATTATCCGTCCTATATAACAAAATATCAAAACTCTCCCAGAGTTACTAAACCTCTACCAATACGTCTAACTGAAATAAAAATAGAATACAACATTGAAGAGGCCAAAATAAAATCAGAAACGGATCTAAAACCAGCTCCTTGGGAACAACCAAAACTAAACATAAATATGACCTTAGCCAATCTCAAAAAGGACGAAACACACCCTGAATTATACAAACATATGCTGAGAGAAATACTAGAATCATATAATCACTATGCGCAAATATACACAGATGGCTCAAAAACGGAAGAAGGAACTGGCTGCTCTTATATACATAATAATAAAGCAACGAAAATAAAATTACATCACCTAAACTCCATATACACAGCTGAGCTTATCGCAATTAAATCTGGACTTAAAGATTGGAAAGAAACGGAACAAAAACAAAATTTGCTCATTCTAACTGACTCGCTGTCCTCGCTCCAATCTATAAACAACCCCTTCTGTGACCACCCTTTCGTGAAAGAAATACACCATACAATAAACTTATTAAATAGCAAAAATATAAATGTCGTACTAATCTGGATCCCATCACATATAAACATTACTGGAAATGAAATAGCTGATTTAAATGCAAAAAACGCAGTCATAAACGGAATAAACCTGAATGAAGAAATAATAACTACAATTGACTTCCGAAACTATATCTATAAAAAAATAAAAGAAAAATGGCAAGATATCTGGTATAATGTAACAAATAATAAATTAAGAACTATAACTGACAGTATAAATAAAACAGAGATGTATGAACTGACACGAAAAGAACAAGTCACAATTACTAGACTAAGAATAGGACACACTAAAATCACGCACTCTTACCTGATGAAGAAAGAAGAACCGCCAGTTTGCCGTTTATGCCAAACGAACATCAATGTCATCCACCTCCTCCTAGAATGTAGAGAATACACGAATGAACGACAATTTTGTAAGCTCCCAGCCAACCTGAAAGAATGCTTCTCTGAAACAAATATCAAAAACACAATAGATTTCATACAGCGCACAAAATTAATAAGTAAAATATAACAAATCTTTGATTAACGTCTGATTAGAACTCTTCAATAAATAAAATTATCGACCAATTTTTCAGACAATATATTAACAAACAATATAAAATTAATACATTAACGTTTCAATCCGGATTTGGACCTTCTTCAGAATTGATCTAAAAAATATAAAAATAATTATTAATTAAATATAATTCGCTTTTTTATAGATTTTTTCAAAATTAATTATGATTATCAAAATAATGAAAAAATAATAACAAACAATTTTTTATTAAGTAGTCATGGAAATAATAATTTGTGAGTACCTAAAAAAGAAAGAAAAATTATTAAAAACAAAAATTATTTCAATATAATATTATATATTATATTACTTAAATTTTCTGTATCTAATTGAGCATTGAGAGAATTTTTATTTGATTTTATATGTAACATTTCCGAAATATTTCTTTTAAAAAAAATTAGTTTCATTATCTAAAATTTTAATATTATTCCAATTGATTTTGTGGTCAAGTTCTAATTTGTGTTTAGTTATTACATTGTGTTTGTCAGGCATTAATTTGTGATTATTTTGATGCTCTTTTATTCTTGTTTTAAGAGCTCTTTTAGTTTGACCAATATAATTCTTAGCACAATTTTCACAATTAATTTTATATACAACATTATGCTTTTGAAATTGATTAATTTTATCTTTTCCCTTTTTAATAATTTTATCAAGTTTATTATTAACATTAAAAACAGTTTTTATATTTAAATTTTTAAGAAATGAACTAAATTTTATTGAAATATTTTTGAAAAAAGGAATTACTATAAAAGGACAATCAACATTATTAACATTTGAAAAAATCTATAAAAAAGCGAATTATATTTAATTATTAATTATTTTTATATTTTTTAGATCAATTCTGAAGAAGGTCCAAATCCGGATTGAAACGTTAATGTATTAATTTTATATTGTTTGTTAATATATTGTCTGAAAAATTGGTCGATAATTTTATTTATTAAAATATAACAAAATAAAATAAATAAAAAATATTATAATACACTTACCTGAATATCTGAAATTAATGTAACATACTTACCTGTATATCTTACCTGTATATTTTACCTGTTATAATGTCATAATATGTATCTTTGTGCTAATGACTTCGAGTCGAAGCACCTTTTTTTTTCTCTTTGTTTATAATAAAAAAAAAAAATAATAATAATAAGAACAAATTAAAAAAAAAAACGGTAGTTTAAATGTTGAAATGATAAAATAATTGTCAGTGACTATTAAAATACAATGATTTCTATAAAAGGCATTGTATTTTAACAGTTAGTGACAATTACTTTATCATTTAAACATTTAAACTAACATATTTATTTTTTGTGTTACGCCCTACAAAACAGCTGCCTTACATATACACATGCATGCGGACGCGTAATACCTGAACTGTTAAAAATAAAACGAATATGAACTGAAAACCAGGTATTTTATACGGAAAGCGCATGCAAAAATAAAACGCATACCTACATATATATACCTTGTGCGTTTTTGTACGCCTGTGACAGAACTTACTGTCGTTCATTTCCACGTAATGTCACCATCCGTGCGTAATATATATATATGACAATGAAAGACTGCGATTTTCAGTTAAAAAAAGATTTTATTTGTCTACATAACCTCCCTTGATTTCAACACACTTGGTCAGCGTTTCTCCAACTTCAGTATTTCTTCCCGGAAATGAGATCTGGAAGGCTGTGAAAATATTCATCTACGGCCCTCTTAACTTCTTCATCGGAAGTGAAGCGCTTCCCAAAAACAATTTTTTTCAAGTTTGAGAACAGATAGAAGATGGTCGAACAAATCGTACCCCAAACCCCATCGCCAACGCACTTTTGTGTCCAGGTGCGTAGTCCTGGTGAACGATGATTTTTTTCTTCTTCTCGTGAATTTTGGCATGTCAAGAAGGTTGGAGTAATATTTGCTTTATTGTTCTGCCTTTTTCAAGGTAATCAATTAATAAAATCCCTTTCGATTCTTAAAACACGCTGGCCATGTCCTTTCCGGCAGATGCAATAGACTTCTGTTTCTTGGGCGCTGAATCACCGGCTTCCACCCACTGCTTGGACTGCTGTTTCGTTTCTGGCGTGTGGTGATGAACCCATGTCTTATCCATGGTGACAAATCGCCGCACAAAATCGGTTGGATCCTTATTGAATCGATCCAAACATTGCTGCGAACATCGTTTGCGCATTTGCTTTTGATCGGTAATTAGCAAATGCGGCACTCATCTTGCGCAAGACACGCAAAACACGCAAGACGTCTACTGCAAAAATTCGTGTAAACAAACTACTTGAGAGAACAAGTTGAAACTCGTCATACGAACTAAATATGTGCACATAAGTAGGAAACATGACAACTACACTCAGGTCGAGAACTTTTCACCTTACCCTCTATATACGATATGTTCGGTCAGTGTGATTAGTTGATAAATTTTAGCATTTACCGGTTATTGTCAATAATAACCAAATCATCCAGTTAAGGTGATTTTAGGTATATTTTTCAAACTATCCGGTTGTTATTAATAATTTCCATTGTTTATTAGTAAATGTAATTAATTTCAGTAAGATGGTTCCGAAGAAGAGCGAGCAGTATTGCGCCAGGTCACCCATCTATCTCTATGCGCAACGTTGATGTTAAAGTCAGTTTATGTCCAAATATTTTTATAGGTTTGAACAACCTTAGGAAACGGATTTAGACATTTCATGATAACGAGTTTTGGATAGATTAGAATATATTTTGATGGTGAAAAGTGTTCTATGTTGTTTGGAATATTACATATTGCTATACTTTATATAAGTAATATCAGTGATAATGGATTGAACATTCAATTGCTACAAAATACCAGTTCTCAGATTAGAACCTAGGAATCGATATTAACGTAAACAAAACCGCGGTTAAAATAAAGTCTATTATATATGTATAATACGGTACATTCATTTAGATTTGCTAATCGTAAGATAAACATTATCAGTCCTGCATTAACTAAGGTTTTGAGAGATATGTTTGCGTTAATATGTCCCTTTTCCGCCGTTAATGTGTAAATAGATCCTTAACGCCTCTCCAGACGACCGTTTGTCTAAATATCAATCTTTCAGCCATATATAACACTATACCTACTGTCTCCATACAAGGTGTCGACAAATTACAAGCTATACGATTTCATAATAGAATCATGCCGGATTGCAGCAAGAACTGTCAGGAAATTCAATTTGGTAATAACCTTAGGCGGGGGATCATACATGTTTCTTTATAAGAAAAGCAATGCATAATTTTAACCTTCGTATACGCCAATTGGTCTCTCAGACCGACGACTTTCGTTTGCCTTATTTTTTTAACAGCAGACACACTGCTATCTGGATTATTTGTGGCTATCTTCAATTCGGTGTGACCCTAGAGTTTGGACGTATAGCACGTGTGCCCGTACACGACACCAATCGGTTCGTCAGACCGAAGGGTTTCAATGTCACAGTTGTAGTTAAGCAGCATTTTTAGGAACTCTTATAATTTATTATTATGTATTATTTTTTATTATTATTTAGTTTATATTATGTATTATATTTGTAAATTAGGCTTTTGAAAAAAAAATAATTATCGATTTTTTTATTGTATTTTAAAACTTTATTATAAATAATATTGATAATCGATGCGAAAAACTTTCAAAAAACTTTTTTTAAATTAATTATAAGCAATTTAAAATTGATAAAATATTTAAAAAATCACGTGACTGCAAACGCACTAAAATTGTTTTTGACAGTTGTGACGTCATAATGGTAAAATGTATATACGCAGTATACTATCAATGGCTTCTACATGTGTATTGACTAAAACATTATGACGTCATATTATGTTCGGGAAATGTCGGCGCGTTCTCGGAACTGGGTACAAAAATTTATTTTTAATTTGATATAACTTTTGAATTATAACGAAAATAAAAAAAAAAAATAGTTTTGTTATAAAACTTATATACGATCTTTCCATTTATGACAAAAAAAAAATTCATTTAAAAACCCAATTGTCTTAAAGTACATTTTAAAGTCAAAAAATGAACGAGAAGGGCTTTGGAAGAGGATGACTCTGATTCCAACTATGTGGTTGAAAACAATAGTGACTTTGAGGATTATATTAAAGTGCAGCAAGAAAGAAGTGATATAGGGCAGGAAGGTAATTCTGAGAGTGAGGAGGAGTTTCAACGAACTTCTAATAACTACTACCTATAGGCAAAAACAGCCAAATGAAATGGAATCAAAATGCTCCATCGATGACAGTAAGAAGACGTTTTAGGAATATTATGTATAAAAGGCGATGCTAAAAATTTAAAGGAAGTTTATGTTTTCTTTTATTTTATATACCTATTGCTCTTTGAAATTTCAGAGTTTCATTACTTTGATACAATAAAAAGTATACTTTTGTTGAAGTTTTCGTAGCTCTTAAGAATATTAACTTACCAGTGTCTGTAACAAAAGACTGGTTAGTCGTTAATAAAAATAGGTATTTTCTATGAAAATTTCTTTGATATATTTGTACACATTCCCATCTAATAGAAAATTAAATTTTGTGATGATATTTTACTAAATAATATACTAAACTGGCCCTAGCACTTCGGTCTCACAGACCGTGTGCTACTGTGTGTACATGTATTGCAATACATGTACCCGCGGGTATAGGAAGGTTAAAACGTTTCTAGCTTGCAAAATATTCGATCAATTGAAGTGATATTTTTTAAACTGTGTTACAATGTTATCATGATATAGTATTTTTGAATATCTCCCTATTCCCTACGTCTATTCATGTTGTTGCAGTCAAAATAATAGATTGCATCAGAATCGGATTTACGTTTGAGAGGCTCCTAGACACTTTTTATGTTAGAGCCCCTTGTAAGACGGAGAGGCCCACATGGATTTTGGGAGTTATTCCAGTAGGGGTCCGCCGAGGCCGACAGGCCGATTGCTTATATTAGTTTAAACCGAGCGGAGTGGCGTAGCGGTGAGAGCACTAGTCTCGCATTCGGAAGGTACCGGGTTCGAATCCCGGCGGGGGCAGATGTGTCTGGGAGTTTTTCCCACTGTACCGACCATCCTGTTAGGGTTTTCCATGGTTTCCCTCAACAATTCCAGATAAATATTTAAGGCCATGGCCGATTACCTGTCAAACTCCTATGCTCAAAATTTGCCTGCCTGATCCTAATTTCCTAAAAATTCCTTCATTCGGTCATTGCTATTAATTAAGTTGAAGTTTAAAAATTGTAGAAAATAACGGGAATTGTGGTAGAAAAAAATAGTAACGGTGCGAAGGCGTCTGTTATGACATAAAATCGAGAAACGGACGTTAAACGCATTATTATTTATTATTATGTTATTACCTATATTAGTTTAAATCTTTTTTGTCTACTAGTTTCCAAAGTAAAAATAATAATATGTTTTTTGTCTTTGTCGTAATATCTCTCAGAACCGCTGTTCTATAAAATGATTCCTTGTTCAGGAACACGCAGTATATTAGTCACAGTATTACGGGTTTCTCACTCCTTATCGTCATTAATAGTCATTTGTTGCATAAGGTCATTAAAATTAGTGTGGATATTACAATGACATCTCACAAGTAATAATGATTCTAGGTTCAAACATGTCGATTACAGAGAGAACGTTCTGTTATCAGTCTGATTATATAGTAAATTCAATGGAAAACAGATGACGCTGATAATATTAAAATATAATATATTTTAATACAAATATTAAGAGCACTGTGGTTGAAACAAAGATAAGAAAATAAAAAATAGTTACTTTATACCACAAGTTCACAACAGTCGTATTAGCGGATGCACATTTCGGGAGCTATGCTGTCATCTTCAGCAAACACTAAAGTTTAGTGTTGGCTGACGATGAGAGCATAGCTCTTGAAATGTACATCCGCTAATACAACTGTTGTAGTAAAAGGAACTATTTTTTATTTTTTATAATATATTTTATCCAGACGAGAAATTTTAGAATTCTCATCTCGATATATTCTCAACGCTGCAAGATTTGTCGAATATTTCACCTTGATATTTCAACATACGATCTCTTATATTTTCCACCTACTGCTAACGTTATCGGATTCTGGTACCAGTGCAAGTTCTCGATTGATTATTATTGAAAATCAAATTAATACGGTCACTGATCCTCAATCTATAATTTTACAAAGTAGCTTATATTTTCCGTTTCGGTTTTGCCCAGGCAGCGAAATAACCGAGAACAACTAATTATTTATCCGTCATCTCACGTAAAGACGTAACTAACAAAAATTGAAAAGATGAGATTCTCCACCGAACAACCGCCCTTATGCCGGACTTTTTTATCACGGAGAGGAGTAACTGTATAGTAAATGGCAGATACGTCTTTACGTGAGAGTAGAGACTGTATTATACAGTATATAAACCGGTAAGGAGTACATATTATAATAGAAGAAACAGAGACATTTCAGAGTAGATAAATTAGAGGAAAGTTAGATTTTTGCATGAACCTGCCTTTCGTGGTTCTAAACAATATATCAAAAGTCCCCACCGATGCAAACATACATTTATATGAATATTCGTGTATACGAAAAGGAAAATTTTGAATGTTGGTTTGAGGCGGGTAATTTCAAAACTACTGAACCGATTCGCGAATACTTATTATCTGTTTAAAATACAACTTCTAGAATTGCCATAGGATGGCAACAACTTCTATTTTGATCTTATAACCGAAATTTCAGAGATATTATTTAATCGACGATCGTTTCTCATCTCGTTGAGACCCCGGCATTTTAATATTGGTTTCGGTTTTGGAGACGAGAAAATAATAATGATAAATGATCTATATTATAGAATCAAGAATGGCCGTAGTCGTTTTCATCTTATCCTATTATCTATTAAATACGTCAGTAATACAATCAATGATAAGTTTGTTAAAATATTACAGTCAAAAGTGCTAAGGCAACCGAAAGTAGTAACTAATAGTAATAGTAGTGTATGTTTCTACAACGTTAATACAGTTATTATGGTACGAGTTGTGACGTTATGGAAAAACGAGTGCTAGCAAGTTGTAACAGTCACGCAGGTCATGATAGCATTACGTTCGAGATACATCTACATTTTTTGCACGTGCCTCCTATAAAATAGCCGACTTTCAAATGATAAAAATTTTTGACAGCCATTTGAAATTTATTTGGGTTGCTTACAAAAACTATGACTGCTTTACTATATAATAATTATGTTCCTCTTATAGTCTTAAATGGTAACTGACAGGTCGCTTTTGAAAATTACTGTTGCATTGGTAAGATAGCATTTATTCGTTTTCGTTCACGGCACTAGTGTTAAATGAGCCATTTTACTACCGCTATACAGACACGTAAAACAACTATTTTATAGAGAGTGTGCAAAACAATAAATTATTGAATAAAAAATATCCACTTAAGCAACATAATTAGTATGCTTGGTTTTCTGGATGTTTCAGTTATATTGGAAACTTCATTTATCATCAGTTTGTTAAAAGATTTTTATAAAATAAGATATAAACGTTTCGCCCAAATATAGGCATCTTCAGAATAACAATAAATAAAATAAAAACTGTTAAAACAAATAAAATTAGATAACTGAGCAAATTTTATCATACTACAATTAGTGGGGAATGGCAGTAGTTTAGGTCAAAAATCACTTTTCAAAAATTATACAATATCTTTTCTTTTTGGGGTCCCCCGAATCCAAGAAACATTTTTTTTGGAAAAACTCTGTGCGTCTGTTAGTCCGTTAGTCTGTGAACACGATGAGCGATTGAGACCAAATTTTAGGAGGATGTTTGGTATGCAAATATGAAGAAAATCTGCGCATGCGCAGAAGAGATATATGCTATAAAGTTGTTTTTTATATAATAATGGTATACTTTTCATAACGGCTTATTATTTCATTTATTATTTCAAGAAAGTTTTGTTAATTTTTTTTTCTAAACTTTAGAGTTCCGGAAATATTTTGAAAATAAAAAATTATCAGCTGTTCTTTTGTTTTGTAGATTTGTCAGAAATAAACTAGTTAAGTATGCTTTGATTAATTTGTACATGACGTGGAACATATTAGTAGGTAACCATTGCAACGAATAGCAAATATAATATTGAATACTAGCCATTGCCCTCGTCATCTCACGTGATATTATCAGAAAATTTATTTTCTTTATTATACTATATCAAATGTCAACATTGTGAAGTTGGAATGGTCCCGTCGTCCAATTGGCTGCAATTTTTTAGTATTAATAAATGAATCATGCAAGACAGGTAAATAATAACTTACATTAATTTATAATTAGTATTTCTAGGATACATTTGTATAACAACAACGACGATATTTATAATTGTTATACCTAATGATAATTTGTGAACGGTAAAAATATCCTGAATGAATAAAAATAGCATTCAGCTTCGTGAACAAGACTCGGTGCGATGAGAAACACCAAGATAATGTAATCTTCATTATTCTGACTGCAACGACATGAGTAGACGTGGAGTATAGCACAACCCAGAGACGAGACGAAATGCGAGTAAATTGTCTCTCATCGACCATCGTGTAAAAGCTGTAAGGAGGCGGTCTCTGCATCATTCTGTCGCAGGCTTTCATCTATACGAACCACTGATCTATATTTCATGGATAGCAAATGAAATAATTTGATGGATGACTTTTTTGGCAGACTGATTGATTGGATTTTTTTTTCAAACAGTGTACAGTTTTGTAGTACTAAACCATATGATTACCGACCTTAACTTATAGATAACCAAGCGGGAAACGAGAACAAAACCGATCCCCTTTTCGTTTTTAGGTCCTCCGAATCCAAAAAAAACTATTTTTTGTAAAACGTCTGTTAGTCTGTGAACACGATACAGGTCACATGGATGAACGGATTTAAACCAAATTTTGGGGGGGGTGGTATGCAAATATAAAGAGCATTATTGTTTTTGGGGAAAATCGACGCATGCGTAGAAGAGGTATATGCTACAACGCTGTTTTTATATAATAATGGTATACTTTTCATAATGCCCTATTATTTTATTTATTTCGTAAGTTTTTTTCTTAACTTTATAGTTTCGGAAATATTTTTAAAATTAAAAAAAATCAGCAGTTCTTTTGCTTTGTAGATCTGTTAGAAATAAATTAGTTACGCATGCCTTGATTAATTTTTACATGACGTGGAACATATTATGTAGGCAATAGCAAATATCATATTGAATACTGGCCATTACACGCGTCACCTCACACGATATCAGAAATTTTATTTTCTTTATTATACTGTATCAAATGTTAACATTTTAAAGTTATAGAATGGTCCCGTGTCTCCCAATTGGCTGTATTTTTTTTAAATAAAATATTGGAAATTCAATTTGGTACTTTTACCAAGTCTTGGATTAGTATCTGAAAACAAAAGCTTTTATAGTAGTAGAATAAACTCATTCAGAACAAAATCTAAGGTCCACGAAAAACGTGTAAATAGGGATTCATAACTTGACTTGAAATCAAGTTAAGCTCATATCATTATCAAGTTTCCAAATCTGAAAATCAAGTCAAGTAATGTAGTTGTGTTCAGTATCAAGTAACTTGAAAAATCAAAATATAGTTCCTCAAGACTACCTGATTTATCATCAATTTTATGAAAAAATTGTAAATCATAGACGCTAAACATCTAATGTTATTATTGTCAATATCAATATGTTTTTAAATTATTATTAAATCATATTTGTATTATATTATATTACAATAGTTCATAATATGATAATTTTGTGGCATGTGGATTGTATCCAGCGCTGGGCTCTAAGTGACTAGCTTAGGCAACGCAGATTACCTTTTCCTTCACAACCCTCTTGATATGGGTATCAAATGAAAGAGTTTGGCCAGTGGGATAGGACAAGATATGTAGCGTCATTGTAAAATCAGTATGACGGACGACCCAAAATGGCGGATTACATTTTTATTCACAACCCTGTTGAGATGGGTATGAAATGAAAAAGGCGAATCCAGATATCCGATCGATTTGAAATTTTTTTACATATTGGATTCCCGATGACAAAACATGAATCGTTTTTAGAATTAAATAATCAATTAATTTCAAAAAATTAATATTTTGATAATTTTGATAGTAAAATATTTTTTTTTACTAAAAAGAACAAAGAAAATATTAGTAAAATGAAACTTTTTAAAGACAAGCTATCATAATGCACTAAAAAGGAAAAATAATTTTTAATAATATAGGTTCATAATTATTATAAAAACGTTGGTTGTGACTAATAAATGATCATAGAGTTTACAGCCCACGCTTTTATAATTATTGAAATTATTTATTACTTTTTAGTACATTTCAAAAAAAGCTTAGCTATAAAAAGATTTATTGACTAATGATGAAAATGACAAGAAATCCTTTTCAAATTTTTTTTTATTTTTTATTAATTAATTGTTGAGCGCTTTCGGACATATTATTAGTCCATCTTCAGAATAGTTTGTTATGGGCAGCCAGCCTTTAATTTGCTTTTAGTGATAGATTTTTAGTTTTAATTTATTATGATAATTTTAATGATTTTATAAAAAAACTATTCTGAAGATGGACTCATATGTCCCAAAAGCGCTCAACAATAATATTAAATAATAAAAAATAAAAATTTTTTTGGAAAGGATTTCTCCTCATTTTCATCTGAAATTTTCTAATTTTATGGCGTATTTGAAAAATTATTGATTAATATTTTATTTCATTTTTTTATTGTTTGTTGTCACAATTTTTCAGTCATTATTTTTTCGCAAATTAAATAAATTAAATTATATTATTAAACCCAAAGTGTCATTAAAATTTTTAAATGTTAATTTAGAAGTCATATCAGCGTAAAAGCATTGTTTCATCTCAAATTAGTAATTTATAAAGTTAAAAGTTATATTAAAACCAGTTGAAGAAGTACATACTTACATATAATTTTCTTTAATAGAGAGTTACTAATGTACCCTACTTATAAAGCAAAAATGGAACCTGTTATCCAGTCACGTCAGAATAAAGAATTGAAGATATTGATTGTATATTGGTATACTGATTTCTTCCTTAATAGATAACCGTGACGTCAACAATCTTTATAAGTAAAATCAGAGTCCGATTAAGTAAAATTTAGCTGCTCGTTTGAGATCTTTGTCTGACGAAGCCACTATGTTGTGCGAAATATTTACTATAAAAAAAATTTCTTACGTATAAATAATTTAAAACGTGTTCTTATTTATCGTATAATATTAACACGGCGTTATATGGGAGAAAGGCAAAATCAATGTATAAGAATACGCTAGAGATTCGTTGGCATTTAGCACAGAAAAGAATCTCTAACGAGATTCTTCGATTGTATACTGTATTCGATCGAACAGTTAGAAAATATTCGCTATTCGGTTGAATACATGAAAAACTGCATATTTTGCAACTTTTCATGCTTGATTATATACGGCATCGTAGCCTGAGGAACAGCACTATCAGCATCTGATGTGCTACTACAACAAAAAAAAGTTATAGGTACGTATTTTGACTAATTCTGATTTCACAGATCACTGTAAACCATTGTTCAAAAAATTAAAAATTGTCTTTTCCATCTTTCGTAGTTTTCTACAACTTATTGTATGTTAAAAAGAACATAAACAGCCACAATTTTTGAAATAGTTTTCATACCTACAACACCAGAAGCACCAATGTCATTCGCATTCCATCTCAAAGATTAACGGTGTCAAATAGACAATTCAAAGGTATCCAATGGTTCAACTCGCTGCCACCAAGTGTAACAAATTTAAATTATAAACAATTTCGTATAAAAATTAAAAATCTTTTAATAAATGATTGCCTTTACGACACTAAAGACTTTGTCAAAATAACTTTTTAAAATGTTTGTAGACTATGTATGTTGTTATGTTAAGCCGTCTTTAAATTCTGTAAATTATTTTTACCTGATGTATTTTTTTAATGTAATTAATTGACGAATCCTGCGTACAGCTGTTTCGGATAATAAATATTCTATTCTATTCTATTTGATTCTATTCTATTACGCAGTGGGGCAGGTTGCTTCCCACCTTGTGATTTCAAATAATGCAATAAAGTGCGAAAATGCATTAAGCTTAGTTCATACTGATCCCTCTCAATACCCATTATTGAACTTTAGCGCCTAAACATTTTTCCAGTTTCACTTCGACTATTGATTATCACCTAATGCCAATTGCTAACTGAATTACTCTCTTGCTCTTGCTTTCCGTGTACAAAATTCTGCGTACATTCTTATCGGAATAATAAAACCATTCCCGAATAAGCAGAGTTCCGAATAGTGACAACATTATACAATTTAAGTGCTCTCTACAATAAAGATTAGTTATTATTATTGTTGATATTAATATTCATTGCATCTCTAATCTGAATTAAATAACTACAGCTCTGATTGAAGTGACTAAATTGATTTGACTGTCGGCAAACAAATAAAGAAAAAGTAAATTATAATACATTGTATTAATTTAGCTTGCGTCAATAATTGATTTCTTTCCATGACCAGATATTTTATGAAAGGTCAATAGTAATAATTCAAAAAGACGGCTGAGTGTGTAGAGAACTTTACAATGAAGAAATTCTATCTGGGTCACTCAGTTTGATAGATTATTCATAACTGGTACATCGCATTATTATTTAATGTTAATATCGTGTCGAAAAAAAATCTGTAATATTCGATTAATTATTTCAGAAAAATGCGTGCTATAAAATCGACTTTTTTAACAGTAAGTTACGTTGATTTTTATTATTATCATTAATTTATAAAGAAAGCTTATTTCATTATTTCTGCCGTCTTACCGAGAGATGACTATCATCGTTCTCGCAAGGGACAAATTTACGGATAGGCCAAGTAAGCTAACTGCCAGAGCATAGGGCGGCATGGTTTTGGGGGCTGTATATTTTAAATGAAAGCTTTAATCCGCGTTTGTATTCTCGTTTAATATTTTTAAACGATAAATTTCGAAATAGTTGTCTCTTTACTTTATCGAAGATGCTTTTCTGGTATCAACTTCAAAAAATCTTGAAAATCTTGTCTTGATATTAGAATTTTTCATCGTATTTTCACTACACAATACGAAAATATACCTACGTACATTTGAACAAAACTTTAATAAATTATTGTGCTTCAACGAATTGGTCAAGGTTTCTAAGATTTTAAAGTTGATGTACTGTTCAAACATGTGCCGTCACTTTGCTGCTCTGACGTTACAAAGGCTGTGGTAAACGTTTAAGCATTTCTTGTCTTGACGGCTACACTAGATTTGAAAAACTACAATATTTTGTATCAAAATATATAATTTATTTTGTAGAAATATAAATTTCACAAATTATTTTGAAGATGAAATCGGACTACCAGATCACCGTTGGCAGCAAAAAATGGCCACAGTGTTTAGTAATATTTGGAAGTAAGTTAATAATTTGATCAAGAAAAAAATTAAATTCGACAATGTGAGGATATTCAGAAAATGATCTTAGAAGTAATTGTAATATTTTATTGTTATTATATAGACACTATTTCGAACGTTTTTTAGCATGATTGATTACGGTTAGACGAAACCCGATTCATACATGAAGGTTCGGTTACTCGCTTCGGAATTCTTCGAACAGTTAGAATGAAACCAAATTCATATACAAGCGTGCTAAAAAGGATCATTCAGATTTGTTTCTTTATAACAATGCAAAATGAAATAATTATTTTTCTTTTGATTATTATTCTAATCAAAAGAAAAATAATTATCTCGTATTTATCGACAAAAGACCAAACATTTATGGTAATCGAGTAGGGATCGCTGACGGACTTTCGATCAAAAAAAGCCTGTATTAGATGAATTTATCTATTATTTTATTATGAACACTTTTAATTGCAAAATATTGTTGTCCAACGGTATTCATTCTATTCCGTTTATACTCACATTTCAAATATTTTCGTTTTTAGTTTGCTTAACAATGATGTCAAGCGGTATCCATTATGGCTGGACATCACCGACAGTACCGAAACTATTATCGAACAGCTCCGAAATTCGAATAACATCGACTGAAGCTTCGACTATTTACGTCGTTCAACCATTGGGACATTTAATTGGTTGTCCTGTTGGAGCACTGGTTGTTAATTACATTGGACCTAAATGGTTGTTGATATCAACAGCTGTTCCTCAATTGATAGCATGGCTTATGATAGGATTTGCAAACCAAGCAAATATGATAATTATAGCTCGACTCGTAGCAGGATTTGGTGAATCCTTCTTGTATATTAGCGTAGGCATGTACGTTGCTGAATCAGTTGAGCCAAAAGTTCGTGGTGTTTTGGGTGGTTTACCTATTGCTTTTGGTGTTATTGGTATGCTATTAATAAACATATTTGGTGCTTATTATCCAGTAAGATTGGTTGCATTTGTAGCTTGTTCGTTACCAATTTTATTTATATCAATATTTATTTGGATGCCCGATTCACCATACCATCTTTTAGCAAAAAATAAACGGGATGCCGCTTATAAATCTTTACAGAGATTGAGAGGCGTGAAAAACGTCGACAACGAATTTGAATCAATTACAATAGCTGTCGCCAAACAAAATTTAAATCCAGGTTCGTTTCTAAAATTAATAACGGTTAGAAGTTATCGAAAGGCAATGATGATTATGATTGGCCTGAGATTGTTTCAGCAAGCAAGTGGACCCGCGGTGTTCACTTTCTATACAGTAATTATTTTCCGACAAACAGGTATTCACATACCCCCTGAACTTTGTGCTATAATATATACGGCTATTCAATGTCTGATGCTGTTGTTTTTCACTCCGTTGCTAGATAAATTTGGTAGAAAACCTCTTTTTATTATATCTGCTATTGGAACGAGTATTTTTCTAGCTCTAACGGGTACATATTTTTATTTGAAAGATAAAGAGATTTGTAATACAGCCAGTCTTCAATGGATGCCTGGAATTGGTATGTTTGGATATGTAATTATGTATTGTTTTGGATTTGGATTGATTCCAACTTTAATGTTAGGAGAACTATTTTCGGCTAATGTAAAACCGAAAGCTATATGTGTCAATACCATATTTTACGCAATTTCTTCGAGTCTTTTAGCAAGATTGTTTCAAACGATGGTTTCTGAGGTCGGTATGTTTTTACCGTTTTATGTATACTCTGGTTGTAGTTTTATAGCAGTATTTTTTGCGTTCTATTTTGTACCTGAAACTAAAGGAAAATCATTAGAAGATATCCAAAATTGGATGAGTGATGGAAAAATGTTTACAAAAAATAATAACAGTTACGAATTATAAATTAAATATAAAAAACAACAAATTAGTTACTTCTTAGCCACAACAATCTATTTTTTTTATGTACATTTCGAGAGCGATACTTCCACCGACAGCAGCTTTGAAATGCTATACTATGGGGTCATGCCTCTGACTGTGATCGAGTATTCAAAGCTCAAAAGTAGAGCTTCAAAGTGTAGCAATAGCTCATTGTGTATAGGCAGCCAACTTTACAATAAGCTGCCATCAAAAATAAAAAAGTGGACAGTTTTAATAAATTTAAGAAACTTTTAACGGACTATTTTGTCGAGAAATGCCTTTATTGTAATCCTTTTTAATTTTATATATTTATGATGTTTTTATACTCTTCTTTAGAATCACAAATAAAAAATATATCTATCTATACGTTCAGATCTCGCCTATGATGATTTGTAATATAAATAATTGTATCAGATAACTAAGGAAAAATTTACCTTATTTTTTGTGAAAAACACGCTTATAATCAGTGCACTTAAAAGTCGAAAATAAATATTGTTCTCTTCTAAGCGTGGCACACTCACTATACCTATATTTCATTTAATGCATAGAGTGCCCTAAGCTTTTGAACGTTAAGTATAAAGAAATGCATTTTCTACTTTTGTGCGTGATATAAGAGTGTTTTAGGCTTTTTTTAAACCATTTTCAACTCTTGCATCACTAGAGTACAGTCTAATTAATTATCTGATATGACGGAGGTAGTTATTTCAACAGATATATATTGTCACGCATTCTCTTCATCTCTGCCAATGCGTCAGTATAATAATTAGGGATGCATCGATACGCCTTTTCGCCGATACGATACCGATACTCTTATAAAAATATCGGCGATACCGATACCGATACGCTTATTGTGAATTCAAAAATGAAGGTATAATAAATAAATCACAAGTCAGATTTTTTTTATTAATATAAAAAGTAGAGACATAGGTTAATATTAGATAATTAAAAATTTTAGTATTTAAAATTAACATTGATAAGATTTTTGTTTAAAAAACAAAGTAATCTTAAGTTTTGCGGAGAAAGGCGATTTCACAAGTCTGTTTGAATAAGACCTGCGCTGGAAAATAGTCTCTCAGATGCGACAGAACTCATTTGGAAACTAAAGTACTTCTGCGCAATTTTTTTCAAATTTGGGTATAAGACGTCATTGCGCCAGAAAACGAATGGATCTGCATTTCTCGATAAATTGGGAGACCTTAGGTATCTCTCGACTTCTTCTTTGAGAGAATTACACATTTTTAAATTAAAAAGTATTGTTCGGACATCCTGTATATCTGAATTCGACGATATTGAATAATATTTTTTTGTTATTGCATAACTGCATTTTTGTTTAAAACTTAAATTTATTTTAAAATTTGAAATAAAATGTATTATTATAAGCCTAGCATTCAGTTAATAAAGTTCTTATTAAAATTTATATCAACATTTTTTGGTGCCGAAACCAGGGAAAGACGTGGTACATGTCTATTTGGAACTAGCTATTCACCAAATCATTGGAAATTTGCGAAGTACCAAATTCATTTATCAATGATCTTTCATCATATCATCGAATCGACAACTGAAATCATAATTTTCAACAAAATTATTCGCCATTTTATCGTCAAAAAATCCAGGTCATTACATCACAATATTGAACATCGCACGCTTTCTGAAGACTTTGCAGTCTACGTTTTTGGTGAGTTCTTCTATCAATTCTGTCATTTCGACCTTTCCTTAACATTAATCCTGTACAAGAACATGCTTCGATTTACAAACTAACAATTTAAAAATTTAAACGCAATACGAACATTTTATTTTGTTTATTCTCATTTCAATATTTCATATCATTAAAAACATTTAAAATGCCTGAAACTTCTAGCGAATTATCTGCACTTATTTTCAAAAGAGGCCAAATTAAAGCTCAACTTACGAGATTTAAAAATTTCTTTCAAGCTTACGAGCATGAAGACGTTCTTCCGTTAAAATTAAGATTAGCGAAGTTCGAACCAGTGTGGACCGAATTTGAAAATGTCCAATCCGCGATAGAATTTAAAGATCGAACTGAAGCTCAAGAGTTAGAACGCGAATCATTTGAATCGTCCTATTTCGAGTTAATGGCGTCAGTTACGACTTTTATAAATGATAGAGCTAACACAACCGAACTAAATATTACAAACACACATTTAGCTTCAAAAGTAAAATTACCCACTATTTCATTGCCTACATTTGCTGGGGAATACGAAGAGTGGTTACCTTTCTTTGATACTTTTTCATCTCTAATTGACTCTGATGATGGTTTATCAAACATTCAAAAATTTCACTACCTACGCTCTGCCTTAAAAGGCAATGCAGCTGAAGTAATTAATGCTCTTGAAGTCTCTTCTGATAATTATCTAGTTGCCTGGACATTATTAAAAGAAAGATTTCAAAACAAAAGAGCTATCATACAAAAGCATATCAGAGCATTATTTGAAATTAAACCGATTATAAAAGAATCATCAACATTGTTGCGAGCATTATCCGATAATTTTCTGAAACATTTGAGATCATTGAAAGCCTTAGGTTTGCCAACTGACAATTGGGACGCTTTAATTCATTTACTTTCAACAAAACTTGATAATCGAACCAAGCGTGAATGGGAAACTTACATACACGAAAATGTTGAAGCTGATTTACCAACTATTAATGATTTTTCTAAATTCGTTACTCAAAGATGTCAAATTTTAGAAGCAATTAATCAGGATCAAAACAAATCAGTCACATCTACGTCACACGTTGTGACTCAGCCAACATGTTTGTTCTGTAAACAATCACATATAATTTACCATTGCAAAGAATTTCTTAAACTAGATATTCCACAAAGACTATCTAATATTAGAAAATTGAAATTATGTACAAATTGTTTAAAAGCAGGGCATTCTTCAAGTAATTGCACTGCTGGAAATTGTAAAATTTGTCATAAAAAACATAACACCTTGCTACATCTTAACAATACTAATTCTGATTCAACAAATAATGTAGTGAGTAATTCGCAATCAGCATCTGCAAATGCGCAGGTTCGCACTGACAACAATAGTCAACCAGCATTTTCTAACGGGTCTACCGACAACACAAGTAACCATTCAGTTCCATCTAACTGTCATCACACTGCAAATATGTCCGATATTTTATTATCTACAGCTCTCGTCAAAATAATCGATTTCCGTGGTGCGTCTCATATTTGTAGAGCGCTTTTAGATTCGGGTTCTCAATCGTCATTCATTACTGAATCACTTTGTCAACAATTAGGTTTGCGCAAAATTAAAACTCAATTACCAATCTCAGGTATCAATCAAGCTCGGTCGTTTGTGAAACATTGCGTTGAAGTAGTCATATCATCACGTTTAAACGATTTTTGTATAAATTTAAAATGTTGTGTTTTACCTAAAATTACGCAAGATTTACCTCTGAATCAATTTGATATCACTTCGATTAAATTACCGAATCACTTGCAACTCGCTGACCCCCAATTTAATATTCCTGATAAAATAGATCTACTGTTAGGTTCCGAATTTTTCTGGGATATTTTACAGGGTGGTTCATTGCAAATAAATACCAGTCATTCAATTTTCATGTTACGGGAATCTAAATTAGGGTGGATAGTTTCCGGTAAGCCGTGTTCAGCGGAAAATCAATTTTCTATGTCTACAGTTTGTCTGTCTACTTTATCACTCACATCAAGTTTGGATGAACAGTTGTCAAGATTTTGGGACATTGAAGATTGTTCAAGTCAATCATCTCTCACAGTTGAGGAGCAACAATGTGAGACACATTTTCATGAAAATATGCATCGAGAATCATCTGGTAAAATCGTTGTTAAACTTCCATTTAAAATAAATCCTAGTCACTTAGGTAATTCAATACAAACTGCTCTCCGCAGATATTATGCTCTTGAGAAGCGCCTTAATACGAGCCCCAATATTCAAGTTCAATATTCGAAATTTATGCAAGAGTACATATCTCTCAATCATATGGAATTTGTTTCAAATTTGGATGAATTTAACATTTCCGAATCATATTGCTTTCTACCTCATCATCCAGTAATTAAAGATTCCAGTACTACAACCAAGTTAAGAGTCGTTTTTGACGCTTCTGTTAAAACATCATCTGGATTATCATTAAACGATATATTAATGGTAGGACCAACCATACAAGATGATCTTTTTTCAATTGTATGTCGTTTTCGCAAACACAAATATGCACTGACAGCAGATATCACAAAAATGTATCGACAAATAATTCTTCATCCATCAGACAGAAATTATCAATTAATTTTATGGAGGGAGAATATACATGAACCCATCAAGGTTTATCGTTTAAACACGGTTACTTATGGCACTGCGTCAGCGCCATATTTAGCTATTCGAAGTATTCAACAATTAGCACGCGATCAATATCATAATTTTTCTTTAGCTTCACAAATAGCTTTAAATGACTTCTACGTCGATGATGTTTTAACAGGAGCAGACACTTTAGAAACCGCAATTGCCGCACGCGATCAATTAATTTCTTTGTTTGCTACATCCGGTATTCAACTGCGAAAATGGTCAAGCAATGATTCAAATTTAATTATCGATTTACCAGTTGAACTTCGTGAATCTCAAAACGCTGTAAATTTAGATTTAGATTATACAATCAAAACATTAGGCCTTTCGTGGAACCCATCTCTAGATGTGTATCAATTTAATTCGTTCACTTTCGAAAATACTGAAATCACAAAAAGAACCGTAATTTCTAATATTGCTAGAATTTTTGACCCCCTTGGTCTTGTTGGACCTACTATAGTCACTTTAAAGATCTTTCTACAGCAATTATGGAAACTTAATTTACATTGGGATGACTCATTGCCAGCTTCTTTACAAAAACAGTGGTTAAATTACTGTCGTCAGTTAGTTAGTCTATCAAAATTGCGAATTCCTCGGTACATTCTCAGTAATTCTCAAGAATCAGAGATTGAAATACACGGATTCTGTGATGCATCTGAACTTGCATATGGAGCATGTATCTATATGAGAACCAAACATTCACATAAAATTAAGTCAATTTTAATTTGCTCCAAATCGCGCGTAGCTCCTATAAAAAGGTCTCTTTGCCTCGTTTAGAACTCTGTGGTGCAGTACTGTTGGCCAGATTAATGTCTAAAACAATCGCAGCACTGAAAATGTCAATTAATAATATACATTACTGGACCGATTCCAAAATAGTTTTATCGTGGATAAGTGCGTCCTCCTCTAAATGGAAAACCTTTGTGGCAACACAAGTGGCTGAAATTCAGTCTTTAACAAAACATAATTCATGGCATCATGTCAATTCAAAGGAAAATCCGGCTGATTACATTTCGCGAGGTGTTCCTTCTGAACAATTACTAACATTACATACTTGGTGGTCAGGTCCTTGTTGGCTCAGTAACAACTGGGATATACCTTTGATAGATCATTATAATCAAAATATTACTGATATACCCGAACAAAGAAAATCAGTCATGGTGGTATCAGTTTCAACAAACAATATGTTATTTGATAAATTTTCTTCATTTCTTAAATTACAGCGCGTAGTTGCATATTGTTTCCGTTTTTACAATAATTGTAAAACTGATCGTAAGTCTCAAAATTTGTTGGACTTGACTGTTTCAGAATTAAATTTTGCAACAAATTGTTTAATAAAATTAGCCCAAAATGACGAATTTTCTTCTGAGCTACACAGTTTGAAAACTCACACTAAAATTAATTCAAAGAGCAAATTATTAAATTTAAATCCGTTTTTAGACGACCTTGAAATTATTCGAGTTGGTGGTCGTCTAAAACATGCAAATCTCACGTATGAGCAAAAATTTCCTATTATTCTTCCTGCTAATCATACTTTAACAAAACTGATCATAAAACACGAGCATATTTTGCAACTTCATGCTGGTCCTCAAGCTTTATTGGCAACAATTAGGTTAAAATATTGGCCTCTGAATGCAAAAATTACTGTTCGAAAAATAGTAAAACAGTGCATTATTTGTTTCAAAGTTAAAGCTACAACGCCTCAACCCATTATGGGCTATTTACCTTTACACAGAATTGAACCAGCACGACCTTTTGTGAACTGTGGAGTGGACTATTGTGGTCCATTTCAGATTTTGCAAAGTTTAACTCGACGTAAAATTCCTATAAAATCATACGCTGCAATATTTGTTTGTTTTGCGACTAAAGCGGTCCATATTGAACTGGTAGGTGATCTGACAACAGAAGCGTTTATCAATGCTCTCAAACGTTTTATAGCTCGTAGAGGAAGGTGCGCTCATATATATTCTGACAATGCAACTAATTTCGTAGGTGCAAACAGAGAATTAATAGAATTAAAACATCTGTTTCATGACAAACACAATCAGAGTCAAATTGCAAATTTTTTAACGACCCAGTCCATAGTATGGCATTTCATTCCGCCTCGTTCCCCCCATTTTGGCGGTCTGTGGGAGGCCGCAGTAAAGTCATTAAAATACCATTTAAAACGTATTGTCGGAAGTACTTTGTTAACATTTGAAGAAATGATGACATTGTTAGTTCAAATCGAAGCATGTCTCAATTCCCGTCCGTTAACACCTTTGTCTTCCGATCCCAACGACCTAATTCCCCTTACTCCCGGTCATTTTTTGATAGGAGACTCATTATCTGCAATACAAGAACCTGATTTGATACCGCTGAACGCAAATCGTTTGTCAAGATGGCGTCGTATACAACAATTAACGCAATCGTTCTGGCAAAGATGGTCTACTGAATATTTGAGTACGCTACAAAAACGTGCAAAATGGACAAACCACTGTAACAATGTGACAGCTGGTACTATGGTGCTTTTACGTGAAGATCACACACCGCCATTAAATTGGATCTTGGGCCGTATTTTGGATGTTTATCCTGGATCAGACAATACCGTTCGTGTGGTGTCCGTTAAAACAGCACGCGGCATTTTCGAACGTTCAACAACGAAAATATGTCTACTCCCATTTCAAGACAACAGTGAACACGAAGTCAGCACAGCGTCAATCAATACTTGAAAGTTCAAAATTCACTTTCAACGGGGGCGGCATGTTCGGACATCCTGTATATCTGAATTCGACGATATTGAATAATATATTTTTGTTATTGCATAACTGCATTTTTGTTTAAAACTTAAATTTATTTTAAAATTTGAAATAAAATGTATTATTATAAGCCTAGCATTCAGTTAATAAAGTTCTTATTAAAATTTATATCAACAAGTATCGTTGAATCGGTCATACAAATATCGTCGATACCGATATATCGGCTAACCCGAAGTATCGCCGATATATCGGTATCGGTATCGGATGCATCGCTAATAATAATAATAATAATAATCATAATAAAATTTATTTTCATATAGGTAGCCAAAAAGTCATGAAAGTGTCTTTTCAAAAATCTTAATTTAAATATTATAAATCTGATATAGAGTGTCTTTCCATTAACGTTTGAGCAACCCAACCCATCGATTTGAAGTCCATTTAGTAACGACACGTTTTCCCGCCATCAACAACAGGACGTCATGTTTTCTATTGTCATTTTTAACTTGTAATATAAATATATAGCCAAAATATCAGAATATTATATTATGGGAAATTATAAAACGGTCGAATAAAAAAAAAATTGGTGACTGATGATGAGATACTGTTTTAATAACTTGAGATATAAAAATAATGGTTGGGTGACTAAATTACTAAGTGAGCGACTAAATTACTAAGTGAGCGACTAAATTACTAAGTGTGCGACTAAATTATTAAGTGAGCGACTAAATTACTAAGTGTGCGACTAAATTATTAAGTGAGCGACTAAAATGCCTTCGGTAATTTTGAAGCAGATAACTTCTTTTGTTTTTACTTTTTATTTTTTTCTTCACTTTGAGATTAAAAAAAAACTCACATTTTCATGAAGATTGAAAACCACCGCTTTTTTTGATAAAGGGGTATGCGAATTGTCTCGCAGTGTAACGCGATGGGGCAAAGGTGGAGTTTTTAAAAAAATAATTCCGGGGTGAACGATAAACGGGTATGCGAATTGTAATTCCGGGGTGAACGATAAAGGGGTATGCGAATTGTCTCGCAGTGAAACGGGAAGGGGCAAATGTGGAGTTTTTAAAAAAACAATTCCGGGGTGAACGATAAACGGGTATGCGAATTGTAATTCCGGGGTGAACGATAACTGGGTATGCAAATTAAATAGTTAATTGTTTGAATAGAACTGCGTTTTCTAAAAATGTATATTTTATTGACAGTCAATAAAATATATATATTTTAGAAAACGCAGTTCTATTTAAACAATTATCTATTAACAAAATGCCGCTCAGAATAAATAAATCATTTGCCAAATTTTGAAAAAAATGCAGGACGAAACATTGACACTCAAACAAATATTAGGTCGCTCAAATATTATGAAGTTTCCCATTTTGTATTTTAAGTAACTCAAATGGATGTTTGTAAGTTGCTGTTCCGTTGATTTCTCGTCACGCGCAGTCAGTCGCTCACTTAGTAATTTAGTCACCCAACTATTATTTTCTCGTCACGCGCAGTTAGTCGCTCACTTAGTAATACAGTAACCCAAATTGTTTATTTTTGTCACCCAAAATTGTAATTTACAGTCACTCGTTTAAATACCACCCATATATTATCATCAAAACTATATATATACGACTGCAAAGTTTCACGTCAATTGAAGATTTGGAAATATGAGAAATTCGAGTTGTAAGAATTTTTTACATACATGCAAGTGAAGTTAATATGAGTGTGTTAAAAAGAGAGTTGATTATTTTGTTTGCCATGTTATAATTATGTAGTAATTCATTAAATTAGTACATTCTCAATGAATATACCTATACTTGTAACTTTATTTAACAACCATACCCTAAATATTATTTTAGAATTTTGCATCAGACTTTGCAGTATTTTTGTTAAAGATTACATTTTGTAATTAACATTATGTATTGCATCGTTGTTTAATGTTATTCTGTGGCTTTATCTCATTGTTTTCAACCATATCTTGCTTGGTGCGATGATACTGCAATATGTTAGATCTCACTGTATGTTTACTAAGAGAAATATAAAGTAAGCTCAACCCAAATCAGCGTCCAATCCATCCCAATTCATCACTCTTCACAATATAAGTTTTCATTTAAAAGTACTCGTAGGCTTAACCCCCGCCACCAAAATTTACGACATAAGCAGTTTGCATTTTGTATTTCCTCGGAATCCAATCCTTCCGGCGCCCATGTTTAAAATCCGTCGATATGTCAATAATTATTATTATTATAGTACTGCTCGCATTTTCCTATCACTTTGGGGACTCGTTCACTGCATGTGTCGTAATATATATACACAATAGTATTAGTATAGGCATAGAGAGGCTTGAAGTTTGTCACGATACAAACAAGGTACCTACATTCAGTGTAGTAAGTGAAGCTTATTGACGCCCGTCGTCAATGTACTGGCTGAGCCTGAGGTGAGATGGCAATGCTGTAGTGTCGTAGCACTCGCTTGGGAGACATACAGCCTGTTACATCGTTTCTATACGACGACACCGCGCCGTTCCATCCGCCCGATATCAGCACGACAAAGATGTATACATATTACAAAACTAGGCATACAAGTATACAAAGTGTTAAATTTTTAGAAAACGCGAGGACTGTTTTTTTATGGAAATGAATATTGAAAAAGTGCGACGGAAGTACTGGTAGAAGTAGGGTAAAAGGACATTTGGATATTGTAAATTAGAGACGCTCAACAACATAGATCATAAGTTACTTTAATATTTATTTTTTACGGACACTCACGCCAGGTTGAGAAAGCATTATTAGAAAATCCGATTTGACAGTAACTATACATACATTTACCTTTACGTTATTAGCATGATGCGCTGAGTAGGCTAAGCGGCCAGTATATCACACATTAATTGTGTCACTCTTTTTGTTTCATTAATTTACTCCCCAAATTA
This sequence comes from Xanthostigma xanthostigma, assembly GCA_963575645.1. Lineage (NCBI taxonomy): Eukaryota > Metazoa > Arthropoda > Insecta > Raphidioptera > Raphidiidae > Xanthostigma > Xanthostigma xanthostigma. The sequence goes on from OY754464.1 coordinate 48,707,091, forward strand.
TCGAGGTAGGTACCGCATAAGTTTCACTTTAAAATGCATCCAAAGTTCTATTCCTTATTTCAATACAATAACCTTTACCCCAAAATCTTTGAACTTTTCAATTTAAATAACGCGATTTTAGGCCATTTATGGCTAATTAATTTTCTTCCGAAATTTTGTTTTACAAAATTTGAAACTGGGTAGATTTTTTAAAATATTTTTAATTATAAAGTATTTGAAATTATTAATTAATAATCTAAAAAAAATGTAGAGCATTTTGGTTGCGATATAATAACGGGTCTCATTTCGATGGTTAGCCAAATAGTTCGCGAGAAAACATGAGCTTAAACTTTTTTTTTAACAAAATGTATCCGTTCGTCAAGTAAAGTCAACAATCTGATTTTTTTATCTATGCCCTCTACCTACTGCAAATTCACAAAAGTTCAACGATTTCGAAAAAAAAATGTGTACCTACTAAATTCATTTTGTAACAAAACTGTGTTTCGATATGGTGATAAATATTTATTTACAACAATAAAATGTTAACAAAACAAATAAATAAACAAACTAAAAGTACTTCTTTTATATAATAGAAATGAAATAGACCTAATGTAACAAACAAAACAACTTTTAAGTAATAAAAATAATACAAAGTCACTAGGTACACAGAAGAAATATTTATCTAAGCGCTCTAGACTTGTATATTCAATGATTCATGTCTGAAGACCGAACACTACACCGTTTTAACCAGGTTTTAACTGTGTCTGTACACTGTTGCGCGGCTTTTTATATGCATGAGGTACCCCCCATTCTAGCTGTTTCTCGAATGTTCGAAACCCTTCTCTACCCGCTTCCACAAAAATCCTCAACCTGCTTCTACCAATGCCCGCAGAGTTGATGGCGAGCGTCACAATATAATACTATGCAAAATTGTTTTAAATACGAAAGAACTTTTTGATAACATTTTTGTGTTCTAATTTCGGAGTTTTTCGAAATAATAATTTACCTCATAATATACTAAAAAACAGATCCTTTTGCGAGCGCTGCTCATTAAAGAAAAAAATTTGAAAAGAAGTTTGACCCTGCAGGCCATCCCTGTAACTTCCCGCTATTTTCGAGTTCAAAATATATAAAATATAGCAAGAAGTTTATTTTTTAGCTCTTCGAGCTCAAAAAAAAAACACTTTGTTACGAAATTTTCGTTCACGATATCTCATGAACAGATGAACCGATTTTGATGCGATTTTCGGCAGTCGACGCAATTTTTTAATCGAAAAAAGTAATTTATTACAGAAAAGTCGATATCATAGGAATTTTACGAGTAATTTAAAAAAAAACACTTTTTTACAAATTTTTCGTTCACGATATGAGCCGATTTTGATGCGGTTTGTGGCGATCGAGGTAGTTTTTTTAACCTAAGAAAGTAAATTATTACAAAAAAATCGATTTGATAAGAATTTTACGAGTAATTTTAAAAAATTACTTTTTTCCTTTTTTTTCGTTCACGTAATCTCATGAACAAATGAACCAATTTTGATCTTGTTTGCGGCGATCAACGCAGTTTTTTTAGCCTAAGAAAGCAATTTATTACAAAAAATCGATCTGATAACAATTTTAAGAGTCATTTTAAAAAAACACTTTTTTACGATTTTTTCGTTCATGGTATCTCGTGAACAAATGAACCGATTTTGATGCGTACGGAAATCGACGCAGTTTGTTAAGGAGAAGAGCTGATTAGATTTTGGAATTAATCGGTTTAGTAGTTTAGAAAATATTTTACAAAAACAAATTTTTAAAAATTTTTGAAACTTGTTTTTTTAAGATTTCTCAAAATTTTTTGGGCCGAATCGTTTCAAATTTTCTGGAAGTCTAAGTTCACCAAGATCGCGTCAGATTCCGCAAACCGCGTTTCAGTCGGACAATCCGTTCAAAAGATATAAAAGGTTTACATACATACATACACACACACACACACATACAGCCCTACGGACATCATCGCCAAAATAGTTTCAATAGCTTCTTAGGACCTCAAAACGTCGAGATCTGGCGAAAACTCGATTTTCGAAAATCAGGGTGAAACCAATAACTTCCCGATTTTTGAAAAAAAAAAATTTTTATATCGGGAAGTTAAAAATTCGTACAGAAATTACATCCATAACTATAACTTTTTATATCTAGTAGTTTTCTCTTGCTTCGAGCACACGAATGTATCGCTAGTAAAGGACAAAAAAAGATATTCAACGAGTATAAATAAAAACCAACACTTATTCCCAACGTTTACTTTTAATTTAACAAAAAATTATTTTCCTTTGCTTAATATATATATTATGTTTTTCAATTTCAATTTTAAAAGTTTGCTGGTTTTATTGAACATGAGACTATCGGCATACTTGAAATATTTATAATGATTTTTTGCGTCTATTTTCAAACTGTATCTGAATGTTTGTTTATCATTAGTACTCGTAAGGCCATCCTGCGTATTAAAATTGGATAATTTTGAACAGTGCGTGTTTTTCCCCATACATGATCAAATCTATATATAAAAAAAGCAATGCCACTTTTTTGTAATTTTATAACTCAAGAACGGGCTCACCTATCCAAACCAAATTTTTAGGCTTTGTTTGAACTATTTAGTAGATGGTTTATGGGAAGTTTGCACAAAATCGGTCGAGCGGTTCTTCATTGATAGCATTTTTTAAAAATCAATTTTTTGACGTATGAAAATACTTAGTCTCATCTGTCGAAAAAATCGTTTTCTTACAAATTTTATCATTATAAAAATCAATTTTTTGACGTATGAAAATACTTAAATATTGTAAGTAGGTTTTGGAATTTTATACAAACAATGAAACAACTGTTTTCAAAATATTATGACAGTTAATTTTTAATTACTATCCAAGTGAGACTTAAAATAAATACGTATTTGAAAGAAAGTTAAAAACAATTATTATTATAGGTGAGTAATTTTAATAAATAAATTTAATAAATAAATTTTTAACCTAAATTTGAAGCGAAAGATGCAATATCATAGATCAAGATGACGGCGAATCAGTTTTACAAGTACCGGCAAGTGTTTTAAAGACCAGTTATCCACGAATACTTTACGCTATTTTTTTTCGAGCACGACGGCGCAGCCGGAGTGCTCGAAATAGAGCAAGTGTTTTAAAGACCAGTTATCCACGATTACCTTGTATTATTTTTTTTCGTGCACGACGAATTAATTTAATTTATTATAATTTATATAATAAAATTGTCAGAAAAACTGATCCCAATTACCCGTTCAATGGTTTATAAATTGTTAAAAACCATCAATTTATTTTTTTTTTTTTTGCGTATGTGATAAATGATAATTTACAGTTTTCCGTGACGACAGTTCCCAGTTTGTTTCAAACCATAGAAACGCCACGTAAACAACGGCACTTAAATTTCTAAATAAATGTAAAAACCAAATACCTATAATTCAAAATTTTTGAATTTTCAAATTTGATTTTGAATAGTCGTGGTAACGTTTTTTTAGTCTGTTTCACAGTTTAATCAAAATCGTGGATACGAATTCATTTTAATAATTTAAGACAATTCATTATTCGTCAAAGATCTTTTCAACTTTAAGAATACTGACATATTAAAAGTAATCTGTAAAAACTTAATCCCGGTGGATTTCGTCTACAATTTTTACAGTTAACGTAACTGCACGAATTACTAACACAAGCCATTATTGAAAAATTCTCGGAAATGAAATAAGAAATAATTTTTTGACACAATTTATAAACGTACCGACAGAATTTTTTCAAATCATACATAAGGCTGTTTATATTTTAAAACCATGAATACGAATTAAAAAAAAAATAGTCGAACATTCTCTTTATTATATTTCTTGACTATATAAAATATCATCTCTGAAAAATCTTTAAAAAAAATTCAACTATCAGGCCATTAAATAATTAATCATATATTTTTTCACCTACGGATTTTAACAAATTTATAACATGTAATACAGGGTGCATTTTTCGTCCACTTTGGTTATGTATTCTACTCTACAATTGGGAATGACATATTATTTTGTAGCATCGAAGATCATGTCAATTATTTTATTATGGGAGAAGTACAGTGTCGTTATAAGCATCTACTTAATTAAGATAATAAAAATAATTTAAAATGAAATACATAATCTTATTTCTTGAATTTATATTTTTGTTCGGATTTTTTTGACTCAACATCAGAACTTTGTTTAAAAATAAAAAGTTATTCATTTACTTATGTCAAAAGAAAAATATTTAAAAGCCCAATAATAATGTCACCGCGGGATATTGTACAATACAGTCGAATGACGTAAGAGGATCGTTGAAGAACAAATGTAATTATGATGCTAGTCACTAGAGGACCAAATTGCCAGCACAGTTCACTACGGAAAACATAATATGTAGTTATGATGCTAGTCACCAGACGGCCGAACCATTATCAGCACAATTCACTACGGAAATCTGCATATTCTACACTCGCAGATTAAAAAAATTTAGCTTACGATGCTCGTCAATAGGTGGCCACCTAGCGGCGAGCATCATAAGTGGTCTCATTTTGGTTAACTAGGTTACCAATCTTCCTAAGTCTTATACCTCAGAATTGCATTCTTTTTCTATCAGAGCGACCCCACGGACAAATGACAATATATACCTACTTCTATAAAATTTCTATAGTGATTTTTGTGTTATATCACGGCTATCTATACAATATAGATACAGATTATACAATCCACGAAGTCGAAGCCGCGGGCAAAAACTATTAGTTATATTTGTATTGGAATATTTTATGTTGTACTCATATTATGTGAATTCCTGTGTGTCTCATAGGAAAACAATAAGAAACGAATTGACAATAAATAGGATATAAGGTCGATACGACATACATATACAACATTATACCGGCGCCCGTTCAGTATCACTACACTTTAGACTAGGACTTCGATATCGCTAATATCAAATAAATATTGTTTTATTTTTCAGTCATGTATATCAATAATACCTACCTACTTGCAAGAGTTTTTTTTTATAATGCAGAACGAAAATATATCTACGTCAATTTGCACAAAACTCGAAAATTTTTAATATTTTGTACGTTTAAAGTCCAATCTATACTAATATATAAAGAGGTAAAATTTGTGAGTTTATATGTGGGGGTTTCTCTAGAATTACTGAACAGATTCTAAAAAATATTTCACTAAAACTACTACACCGATTTCGACGATCGAGGTGTCATTTGAAAGGACTCGACGTACCGATGTGCAATATGGTATCAGGATTACGCTAAGTGGATTTTAAGGGTTGAAAATTAATTTTTAACGTTAAAAAATATTGTAAGCAGGCTGTGTTAAGTAAATGTCAAGTGATCATTTACTGTTTAGTTCTCCATAATATTAATGAATTACTAGACTGCTACCAAACATTTATGGGTAGGTATTTGAGGTAGTGTGAAAATTTGTGTAACACTTCTTTTGTAATGTCTGAATAGAAAATCAAAGGCTTAGCTGAAAAGTAGTGGGGCCTATGCCAAGCCTTGAATTTTTAAGTTTGCCAAATTTTATTTTCAAAAATGTCCTTGAAACATTTTGAAATTGTATACGTTCAAATTTAGTATTTAATGAAATAAAAAATAAATAAGCAAGATTATTCAGTCGGTCCTAAATGTTTGCCAGACGGTTTCAAAACTGTAGACTGAAGTGTGAGAGAGACCGTATATATCAGCAGCCGAATGAGTATTACGAGAGTCAATCGCATCGCAGCACGTTTAAACTCAGCCGGCCGCCGGAAATATTGACAAACTTAATTTTCTCAAACGTTTACCCAGCAGATGATCAATTCTGTTTTAAATTTAATTTTTATAACAGTTTAGATACTGTTTAGCCGTTAATGGTGATTTTTTTAAAGCTTATAATTTCCATTTCCTTAATTAATTTCATTTATTTTTCGATGTATGATTTTAAGTGGAATATTAATGGTTTACATAGCTACCAAATAAACAAAACTCACATAATATTATGTTGCGTTCACGAACTCTGTAACCAAGACACCCAGCTCGAGCGTAGCGCTGGACCAATATCTGTCGCATGAACCAATATGGCGTCAGCTACTGGGTAACGCACACACGTTCAAAACTTACATGTGTTTAGTGTCTGTGAAGTTAAACAACTGTGATAACTATAGCGAAAACAGGTGAAAAGAACCGAAGTTTTTCCAGGTAGTGATAACAGCGCCATCTCGCGTGCGCCAGAAAACGGGCCGTCTCGAAACACGGCAAGCATAGGAAGCTAGGTCTCCTAGTTACAGACTTCATGCTTGCTACTTAACAGAAATTCAGCGTAGTTTGTATATTAAATGTTATTTTAAACTTCAGTATCGCTTAATTTATTGATCCTACGCTACGAAGGTTTTCTTTCAAATTTCACAGTATAATTGAAGGATCACAATCTACTGTAAATTATCTAACAGATGATAAGACACCAAAAATTCTACAAAATTATTTCTTCTCGATATAATCGTTTCTATTCTCAGGAATGTAGGCATATACTAAATTTTAGAATTTTCAATTGGCATATAAATGGAAAGTTAACCAACAATTACTTGAATTAACCATAGACCTAACTATACGTTAAAAATTATTTTTTAGTAAAAAATCAGTGCAAATTATATCTAAATGATTTGTTTAATAAAAATAAATGTAAATATCACTCTCGGAACATGAATCCAAAACAACCAATTACGCGTTGGTTAAGTTTCAATAGGCCTCTTGTTAACGACAACGGATAACGGTCCGATTTTTATGACGGGCGACGAGCCGATGCGCAGTGTTCAATAGGTTAGTGTGGGTGTATGTAACCGTTGCAACAAAACTAAACGGATACCCGCACGTCGCCCCTTGGCGCGACGGCGGTCGGTCCGATGCAATAGAATGTGGACCACGTCATTCCATAGAAGTCTGTTGACGACGACAGTTGTGCGCGCACTTTTTTACCTATACCTGCCTACCTACCTTGTTCTGCTCATTGTGAATAAATAAAGTTGAAAATTGATATTGATATGGATTTATTAATTAACCTTGTGCATAATAGGTCAGTGTTGGGACAAGACTAAACAATTACAAAAATAATCAAGCAAGACATAACGTACTTACACTCTTTGCCCTTTAAGTATAGAACTGATCGATAACAATTTGAACGCGCTCACGTATATGCGAATCGTGTACAAAGGTAACCGTTTCGCGTCGGCCCGTTACCCGTTGACTAAAACTCCACGTTGTTTCTTATATATAAGTCGTCTGAAAAAGTATCATGACGATAAAATCGGTTTATATTATTATGTATTCAGTAATTAGTGAATTAATAGGTACGGTGATGAAATCAAATTACACGTATTAATTATTAAACAAACTACAACGCCGTTAGTAAATTTCTCGTTGTTATTAACTTACTCTAAATTAATTTTAGAGTCAATAAAATGTACACTGTAAACAGTACCTACTTAATAGTATATTACCACAAGGGCCGAAAGTGTGATATCTTGCCCTGTCTGCCATGATTCCCTCGGCTTCACCTCAAGCATCATGGCGCGAGGGGCAAGTATCACACTTTTGTTCAGTGTGATGTATACTATTTTCCTTCATACCTCGATCGTAAGCACGCTTATTAAATACCTACACTAATTAATTAATTACACAAAAACACAGATAGATTCCAAGCAAGAAGCTTTTAAGTTATACGTAAAAACAAGAATGTTTGTGACTATTAGCTAAAATGTAATTGGATATCTAAACAACAGTTGATTGGTTGTTTTTTTCTTTACACACGAACGTATGAACTTCCCGTATTGTAGCGTGTAATCCCACCAAGGAGTAAATGTTAGATTTTCTGCCTTACAATTGTTGCCGAAAGTATGCACTTTCGATCGATGTATGAAGAAATTTGCTTTTACCCAGCCCTACTTTTCCTATAGAGCGATTCGATATTAATTTATCATTATTCATTATTTATTTACGCAGTGTTACTGATATCTAAATGTATACAGTTATAAATTCTAATTATTGTAACTCATCCATTATTAATTAACTAGCTGTTCTACCCGGCGCTGCCTGGGTGAGATTTTTTTGTCCCTATTTCACTGTTCTGTTTGTAGGCGATCGATCTGAGACATTCTGTAGATTGGTACTCAATACATTGCATAAATCTATTAGATAGTTTTATGTAAGCGTCGATATTGCGTACGTGTACTGATATTTTCATAGATGTCAGCTATTGTTGTAGACATGCTTTAGTCGTGAATTTAACATAGAACGGCACAAGAGAATTCCGACAAGAAAAACGACTACAAGCTGAGTAAAGGACTTTGATGAAAGAGGGAATGTTGAATCAAAATTTACTGTCGGTGTACCTGGCAGTTCAGACACTAAAAACACTGTAGGAGTCAAATAAAATATACACATATTTTCTGAAATGAGATTGCTAAGAATTTCACAGAAAAAAATTAGAGTAATACAAATTCCAAGTTACAAAAAGTTGAATATAGTATTATGGAAAAATAACTTGTTTTCAAATAAAAGGCTGTTTCATAAAGATCCTGTTTTAACAGTTTTTTGTTATAAAAATATATTCCCTATGTCGAAGAGAAGCAAATAAAAAGTATTTTGGGGATTTTAATATCCAGTTATTGTTTTCTCTTGTTCATTTTTGTAATTAATACAATATAAGTATTCTTTTCGAAAAGTTTTTTATTACGAATGGTCTTATCTTCTAAACTAAAAAAAATATACCGTCAAACATGTTCTTGCGCTTATTTTTCTACAAAGGTTCTCAATTTGAAAAATATACGAAAGTTTTCGATTTTTACATTATTTTAGAAATGCGTTTTTTTGATAAAATTCACTCTGAACTTTTTCAAACTCCGTGCAGGGACTTGTACAAAAAGACAATGATTCCTGTGTGCACAAGTAAAAGTTTCTCTAACTTAGAAGTTAAAGGCATTTAAAATTTCATAAATATCGCAAAAAAATGTAAACAAAAAGAGGTACATAAGTTTACTTTTGCTCATTGAAATCAAAATATTTTTTACGAATTCCGTAACATACTAAGAGAAAAAAAACAAATCAGAAAACCTTCTCAACACCTTCTGTACTTATTAAGAGAGTATTGAGAACTTCTTACTTATTATGTAGAACATTTATTATTATCAACTTCTAGTCACAGCAGGCGGGAATTGATTCAAAAAGTGATCAAAAGACAGAGAAAAATTAAGTCCCCACTTCCTTCTTCTTGAAATTGACTGATATACCTACACTAACTGCTCTACGTGCGAGAGTGTTTTTAAGGTGTTCCGACTTGCTTTCTTCTTTTTAATTAGTGTATACTATACTATAATTGGCTCTGTTGGGTTTTTTATTTTTTAACTTGTGCACTATTATTTCTTATTGCACTATAATTAGTCGCGCAGAATTAGCAAATCCGTCACATACAATTGCGAGCGTCGATTTTAAATTTTTTTTTGTTAGATAATACGAATATAAGTAACATATTAAGTTTAAACGCCAATCGGAGCACCGCACGATGGTTAAAAAAATGGCAAAAATCGTTCATATCACTTTTTGGCGATTTACGGGAAAACTATGCATTTGACAAATTAAGTGTAGGGAAATAAAAAATGCGCAATAAAAAGACGAATCGAATGAGTTTTTGTGAGCTCCGATCGGTCCAGTAGTTTTTTAGTAAATTGCAAAAAACCGCTTTTTTGGGCCATTTTTTCGAAATTCCATAACTTCCGTTCTATTAAATATGACGACTTGAAACTTTAATAGAATATGTGTTTTATAAGCTTCAATATGCATACAAAATTTCAGCAAGATCGATGTTATACTTTTTGAGAAACTTTGAAAAAACCGAAAAAAGGCCCTTCCGAAAAGGGTCCCTGAAAAAGTTTTGGGCCAGCGTAGACCAATTTTTCAAACGTGCTTTTGTTCATCGAGAGTTGCTCTACAACATCCTGCAATGCCGTACCATTACACCTAGCGAAAGTGCGAAAAAAATTGATTTTAAAAAAGGGAGCTTCCGCGAACTTATTTTTTTAATAAACAGATTTTCAAAAATAATGTCTAATTAATGCTGTTATTTGTATCCATGCGACACATATGCACAATTGTACGTAAATATATAATGATATCATTATTATTATTGCCATTTTCGCTTTAAAACGCAAAGAAAGCAAAAAAAAATTTTCAGTCAAAAATTTGCAGAATTTGCCATATAGCCGCATTTCCAGCTCCCTTTTTTAAAATCAATTTTTTTCGCACTTTCGCTAGGTGTAATGGTACGGCATTGCAGGATGTTGTAGAGCAACTCTCGATGAACAAAAGCACGTTTGAAAAATTGGTCTACGCTGGCCCAAAACTTTTTCAGGGACCCTTTTCGGAAGGGCCTTTTTTCGGTTTTTTCAAAGTTTCTCAAAAAGTATAACATCGATCTTGCTGAAATTTTGTATGCATATTGAAGCTTATAAAACACATATTCTATTAAAGTTTCAAGTCTTCATATTTAATAGAACGGAAGTTATGGAATTTCGAAAAAATGGCCCAAAAAAGCGGTTTTTTGCAATTTACTAAAAAACTACTGGACCGATCGGAGCTCACAAAAACTCATTCGATTCGTCTTTTTATTGCGCATTTTTTATTTCCCTACACTTAATTTGTCAAATGCATAGTTTTCCCGTAAATCGCCAAAAAGTGATATGGACGATTTTTGCCATTTTTTTTAACCATCGTGCGGTGCTCCGATTGGCGTTTAAACTTAATATGTTACTTATATTCGTATTATCTAACAAAAAAAAATTTAAAATCGGCGTTCGCAATTGCACGTTTTTTAGGACACGAATCAGCTAATTCTACCCGACTAAATCGGATATCGTGCACGTCTATGCGCAACTTGAAACTTATTTTGATAAATCTCATGTTTGAATATTTATGTTAAACTTCTGTTTGCCGTCTGTAATCATTATTTATGAGTAATATATTGAGTTATGTTTTATTATATTACATAATAATCTCGAATGATTTAAGCAGAATTCACATTGAATCGATTCGATTCACATAGCTTGAAATTTTTATTTTGGAAAAATTTCTATGGAACTAAATATTTGTATTGGACGTGTTCTTGTTGATCAGATACTGAAAAAAAAACCGCCGACGTGAATGTTTCCTGTATATTAGACTTGTTGCTCGTCCTGTATAACGGCTTCATTAGAAATGCAGAGTGTAGTTTTGTGAAATGTTAATAACAGCAAGAATTTCCATTCACACTACAAAGTTAGTAGGTTTGTTGGGCATTAGATGTACACATGGAAAGTGATAACGATGAAAATTGTTCTCGTGTCTGCACCATACTGGCAGCAGAACAAGTCAGCGTGCCATATTGTGCACGTTTGTGTCGCAAAAGTCAGTTGCACACAACGACACTGAGTGACCCCATTTAGAGCCATTTCACACGCACGCGACCGGCGTATTTCTAATGGTATTATACGACGCGTTTCACAGCGACACGTATGGCCAGCAGACCGGCCGAGACACGTCCGACCGGTGTCCTCGTAAATCAGTTAGCACGTGAGCTATTGTATAGCTAGCACTGTGCTCAGAACAAAGTGCGCGATGGCCAAATTATTGTATTTTTCGAAAATGTGGATTCTTTTGCGGAAAGAAACTTATTTTGTAGAAAAACTCACTAGACAAGCAGTTTTTACATGCTACACGACAATTAGGAGCAAATAACTTCTTATAGGCAAAATAGCTTTACTTCACAAAAATAAGTCTATTTACACTATAATATTCAGGTTTGCATCATTCTCTCATAATAAAATGCAAACAGCATAATATATAGGTAGTGTTATTTTAACGAAATGACCCTAAAACAGAACATATTTTCTTTCTCGCCTTCAGCTGAAGCTAAAAAGTGTAGGACAAGACTTATTATTGTAAGCTGAAGGCAATGCGTTGAAGTTGAGAAGTAATTTTCATTTCTTGATTTTTGTTTAATATTCTTCGTTAACAGAGTTGTTTATATAAAACTAGCGGGGCGTCGTCTAGCTTTGTCGGGATTTGTAGATTGCCTATTAAAGATCAACATATGCTGCTTATAGAACAATAGCCGTATTTGCCCGGCGTTGTTTTTAAAAAAATTATTATTAATTATTTAGAAATTATTTATTGTAAAATAAGTTAGGAATTAATTTGTTACTAATTTATTAAAAGATAATTTTAAACAAAATTATTACTTTGGAAATGTTTGTAAAGGAAAATATTTGCATTCCTAGAAGAGGTCCGTTTGCATGTATATATCTGCCAGTAATATTTTTTCTAGAAACCACTAGTGTCGACTTTGAAACCATTAAAAAACCACCAATTTTGTGAAAATAATAATAATAAATGTATTCCCACAAATGCCTTTACAAAAACAAAAACAAATTATAAATCATAAAATTATGGAGTTTTCCTACCCAACTTGACTAAAGTCAGTGCTAGGGTAGGAGTATTCAAATTAAAAAATAACAGTGCTCTGAAGATGAAGGTATATCCCTCGAAACGTTAGTAAATATCTGCGTTTCTTTTCTGGATCCTTTTTTCCACCGAAGACTTTGCCTTCAAAACATTCAATAAATAATTTTGGATCTCTTGTTTTTAATGATAGTTTTATATTTCAACCGTTCAAACTTGCATACATATAAAATACTAAGAATTTTATATAATGGTACATATATATAGGTAATACAAGTGCAATTTTGTAATTTTTATTCAGTAAATTCGTGATTCGGCCTGATATTCAACGACACTGAATGTTTTGTGAAAGGTTTAATTTTTGATCGAAGCCGAAACTTCGGCAGGAATTGATATTGAGCGCCTGATCTATTCTTCTCGACTGTACACTCGTAACTTTAAAAGCAAGAACAACTGGTAAAATATTAACGCGACAAGCGACACGTCGGCAAACTTGGAATAGATTTTTAGTGGTAGCAATCAAATTTATGTAACTGTGCGTGTACTCTCGACATTCAAACCCCCGAATGATATATTTGATAATTATTTGACACTAGTCCTACGTCGCAAATCATTGTCGAATATTGGCAAATAGTTGACATTTATCATAACAATACTGACTACGAAAAGTGTATAGGATTTCAAGGCCGACATTGTTCCAAATCTTCTTGGGGTCCTGACTTGTAGACCGCATTCATTGATATTTCCACTCAACGTCTCGTCTACAACTGCGGTAGACATTTGCAAAGGCGATGTTACAGCGGGCGAAGCATCCTCTTTGGCGCCTCATGGCTAAATGTGTCAAAAATCGATGTCATCGACATTCGACACACCAACCGTCGACTCAATGATTGGTGTTTTGATTTCTTTTGTGCTCGGTTGTAGTTTGCTCTTCCGTGGTAGGTCGTTTCACTGGTTTTACATAGATTTAAGCCTTCATCTTTTCGATTAAAATTCGGCGTATTATGTAAAACACACGCAATCACGGAAAACCAAACTATAACCGAGCAAAGAATACCAAACACACTGAGCATAAGAGAAGAGTCACCGATATTCGACACAATTACCCGTGAGCCACCAAAGACGGCTCTTCAACCGCTGCCACATCGTCCTTGAAAATGTCTACTGCAGTTACAAACAAATCGTTAGATGAAAACTTTTTAACAAAAAAATTAAACCGCCGAAAAACTGAAAAGCAAAAAATAATAAATCTTTTTATTAGACTAAGTTCTATTTAAGTAGTTGAACGTATGGGACAGTCTAGTATACCTAAGTAATTTTGAGTCGGTGTCAACAATCCTTCGCCGGAAATCTCTGAGAGTTCACGAAGTTAATGTCAGCGACAGAGCAACCCGAACGGGCACACACTGAGGGCACACGTCTTTGCGAGTGGTCGTGTGGAGAGCGCATGTTTAGAATGTTAATGTTTATCGCTGGAGATTTCACGTATCATTGTTAATTTGATTTGGTTATTTCTTTTAGTGATCTTTGTTCATTGATTGTTTGACGCCGACTCAAAATTACTTAGATATACTAGACTGTCACATACGTTCAACTACTTAAATAGAACTTAGTTAAATAAAAAGATTTATTATTTTTTGCTTTTCAGTTTTTCGGAGGTTTAATTTTTTCGGTAAAAAGTTTTTATTTTATAATTTTTTGTGGCTATATAATTTACAATTGTAATACACAACTCAGCATGAAAATCTGTGAGTGAACAATAAATCACCCCTATTTTCCCACCCTTAGGGTAAGAATTTTTTTTCCAAATTTATATGAGACCAACCTCGAGTTATACCCTATCCAATAAAAAAATAATTATCAAAATCGGACTACTCTGTAAAAATTTATGCGTGCTCATACATAAAAAAAAAATAAAAAAAAATATATACGCGTCGACTTGAGAACCTCCTCCGTTTTTGTTTTTCGTCGGTTAAAAATACAAGTGAAGCACACCCTACAAGCTCCTAAACCAAGAAGATACTACGCCTCTTCACAAATGTCGTGAGTTATGGCAATAATCAAAATGAGAAGTATACGTCACGAATGCTAAATACACCAGTCGTGGGAACAGTTAATAAGTACTTGTGTTCTTGTACAGTGCACAATTATTCGTGCATTTGTCAAGTACAAAAGTAGTGGAATTACGAGTTTATGCACAAAACAAACATTCTACTGACGTTACTAAATGGCGTCACATGTGTCGTCGTGTGCATTTGCCTTAACATACCCGCTATATATATTTGACTATAATGCAGTACAAGAAACAGCAGATGCAAACCTCCGTGTAACTGCACAAGCTAGCAGTGTTGCTAACTCAGTCGAAACTCGAAAGTTTACTTCTAGACGGTCGACCATACTAGACGATCGACAGAAATTTACTAAAATTCTACTATAGACTCATTTGAGGGTTGGGTGGAGGCATCAATGGCGGGATTAAAAATCACTAACTTGAAAATGCTAACGGAACTTCGATCTGTATTTTGTTTTTCAAGTGAAACTTCTTTAGTAGATAGGCATTATATCTACTAAATACTAATACTAATATATAAAAATGAAAACTGTTATGTATTTAAATATACAGGGTGAGGTACATAAAGTGTTACAGAGCAATAGCACTCAAACTATTTATCATATCCAAAAATGTTTCAGACAAAAGTTTTAGTGTTCGAGAAGGTCGTCATATTGGACCACCCTATTTTTTTATCGGTGAAGGCGCTGAAGCTACGTCAAGGTCAACTTCACTTTTTTAAACGAAACCATGTATTTTTTTTTCGATGACATTATTAGCGATTTTAAGACGAATTCAGCAACCTACAACACAAGGTCATTCAAATTATTTTATTTTTATTTATTTAAAAAAATTCAAAATTTTTATTTTTAGAATATTCTGTTCATTATTCAGAATATTCAAAATAGTCACGTATGTACAGAAATTACACCACAAATGTCATCATTTCGAGCATCTTCCCGTAGGTAGACCCAAGCAAAGGTTAGTGGATCCTTTAAAAGTGAATATTCTGATATGTTTAGATTTTTCGACTACGATTTTGCGTGATTAGAATGACCTTGTGTTGTAGGTTGCTGAATTCGTCTTAAAATCACTAATAATGTCATCGAAAAAAAATGCATGGTTTCGTAAAAAAAGTGAAGTTAACCTTAACGTAGCTTCAGCGCCTCCACCGAAAAAAAAATAGGGTGGTCCAGTATGACGGTCTTCTCGAACACTAAAACTTTTGCCTAAAACATTTTTGGATATGATCAAAAGTTTGAGTGCTATTGCTCTGTAACACTTTATGTGCCTCATCCTGTATAAGATAATTCCTGTTCATTAACGCATAACATATGGATGACTATTTGAGACACGAAAACTATAAAATCACAATTTTTGGTTTATTTTATTTAAACTTGTAATAGATTATTATAATATGTAGACCCTGAAGAAAACGCAATTTGATGCCGAAACGTTTATCATTAAAGTAAGCAAATAAAAATTGTTTTCTTTTTGGCCTCAAATCCTGTATTTGGATTCATTGAAATTGTATATTTAATGTTCAACTACGCCCTAACTACCAAACGGATTTTCTTGTAAATTCGTATGGTTATAGACGTTATAGTAGTGTACTCTAAGAAAATACAGGCTATGTTTAATTTCTTATCTCTGACGTATTGTTGTAAAATCTAATAAAATTGTTTTAACTATACACGTCTAGAGAAGTATCTACCTACTCCATGCTTTGCATTGTGCATAATGAGGAGAGTGGTGCAACCTGCTAGTCACGAGCGGGCATCGTTGACACATGGCTTTTTGTTCACTAGATTTAAGTGAAAATTATTGGCAACGTCTGCGTGATGTTTGCCTGTATAAACTCGATGATCTTATTAATACCAACATAAAATATGTAAAAAGATTCAGGGTTCATTACATTAGAGAACCTCAATAGGCTAAAGTTCAAGGGAACGTTAAAAAGTTTGAGTTAAAGAGGTTTAATAAGCTCATATTGTTACTTAGTCAGATTTCACATATGTGCTTTGGGACTATGAGTTAAATTAAAAACAAATGTTGATATAGAAGTAAATATAGTTTATTTTAGTAATAACTTTGAGTTACTGAAGGCCAAATTCTCAATTATTCGTTTAGCTTGTAAAGGTTTCGTATTTTAAATAAAAAAGTTTTCAGCTCACGTGGGGAAAGGATCATAATATAACTGTATTAATTTATAGAGATTTTTTGTGTTATCAATGTTCGAGGCAAGTTGGGAACACACTTCTATGTTTTGTTGTGTTGCAACACGTTGCATGGATCAGAGAGCATCTTTTGCGTGTAATCAGACGGGTGCGGTGCATATTTTCCTGATTGGTTGTGTTGAAATACGTTGCATGGATCAGAGAGCATCTTTTGCGTGTAATCAGGCGGGTGGGGTGCAAATTTTCCTGAATTGTTGTGTTGCAACACGTTGCTGAATCAGAGAGCATCTTTTGCATGTAATAAGACGGGTGCGAAGCAAATTTTCCTGATTTGTTGTGTTGCAACACAACGTTGCATGGATCAGACAGCATTTTTTGCATGTAGTCAGACGGATGGAATGCAAATTTCCCTGTTTTTATTTATTCGGTTTATTTGTTCTTCAGTTAATAATAAATAAATATCGATAATTCAATTCACCAACTATAATTGAAGGTATGTTTCAAGCAGCCAGCAAACGGACACGAAACCGTCACCGTCATGCGCAGGTAGCTAAAACGTATTCCAAAACCGAGAGAAACAGTTTAGTTTTAGCTACGGCGCAGGCAGGTGACGGTTTAGTGTCCGTTTGCTGACTGCTTGGAACATATCTTTTGTTTATTGCAGGTATACATCTATTTTGTCTTACTTCCAGGGTATAAATATTTATTCGCCTGATAAAATAACAATAGCCGCCACATAGATCATAACATCTAACGCTAACCTATAAACGTGGAGTATTATATCTACAGTTGCTCTTGGGAATTTGTTTATGTTTAGGTACACATCAAAACATTCAACAAAAAAAGCAAGGAGTATAGTGCAGTGTATAATAATTTTTCTTTAATTATTCTTTTTTGATTTGTGAATTAAAAATAAATTTTATTCTAACGAATAAATTTGTTCCAAGATTAGTTATTTCTATCTATAATAGTGTTCGTTGAATATGGGAATTAATCGTTCAGAAATTACGTTCCTTCTATCGCTTGAAGATGCCAGTGTAGTTTTGTATTTTTACCTTTAATAATAATAATTTATGTCTGCCTATCACTTTTTAATCATGTGAATAGTTCCAGCTGTGTTTAGTTGATAACAGACCGATGTTTGTGTTGCGGCTTTCATATTGTTCCGTTAATCAAAAACTCACTAATTTTAAATTATTAGTCGATTTAAAAATAAAACAAAGTATCTAATTATCAAATTGGATAATTATACTTTATGTTACAATGCATTATTTTTGCGAAGTTCTGTTAAGAGTTTGATAGGCTCGTCTCGCCTATCAAAATTTGCTAATTTTGAACTATGTTCCTTACACATAAACAGATAACGTAATCCAAATATTTAGTTCTTATAAAAATGTGTTTATCAAGAGTGAAGGCGCCATATGATGATGTCAAAGATCTAGCTAGCACATCACTTTTGCACTAGATAAAGAAAGGCATATCTATGGAAAGAGATGCATATACCAGTTATACCACATGATACCATTAACGCATGATAAAAGCCAGTGGACGGGATTTAACTACAGGCAGTCAATCAACTGAAGCTGCCTAGCGATGGCGTAGCGGGATTATTCTATGTTTAAAAACACATTGAAAAATACACACTTTTGGAAAAAAATTCTTATATAAAAAGCTTCTGCAAAATTTTCACAAAGATTGTTTTATTGTCTATTTTCAACGTAGATTTCAACCCTAAAAATAAAGGACGAGTCCATTATTGACCGAATGTGACCGAAGTCGGAGCTTTGATCGCACTGATATAATAATTATTTGCCGTAAATGAGCCTTTGGGACTTGGGAGTACGTAATTACTCCCGATTTGGTTATGTTCATCTACTTATATTTTTTTTAATGTACGTTGCGTTTGATTTATTTTAAACACTCTTTTATTAACTACATCTGTATACATCTATATGCCTATTTAATGGAATCTTTCAATTTAATTTTCACTCACTTTCAGACGTCTGAATAATTTGAAATTTTTCGCACGTAAGAACTCATGACAATACAATAATTTAACTAAGTATTTATAAACATAGTCATTTGAATGCTGGTTTTTAGGATTATAATAATAATTATAAATAGTTTAAAAAACAAAAAAAAAAAACACTCTTTTATAGCAATATGAACTACATAATAAAAAATAATTTTTAAATATAAAGATTTTGAACGATAGGAAGTCCCCCAAGTCGTTCCTATTGTTGTTGAACAAAATATTTATATTTAAAAATATTTTTTTATTTAATCGTAGGAAGTACGATTTATCTAACTAATATTATAGTGTGGAAACGAATAATGAAACACTATTTTTAACAAAAATGAGGAGGTTCTATGTTCGTCTGTATATATTGTTAGAAGTGATCATGGCAGTGGAGGGGTTAATGATGGACAGCCCCCCCAGACAGTCGAATATCGACGGCAGAGTACCAGAAGCGAGTGCATATGGCGCACGTATATTATGAGCTAATACATTGAAATTGATATAATAAATTAAAGTATTTGAAATCAGTACTTGTTTTATTGTGACAACCCGCAGTGTCGTAACATATCAGAAGTGTGATAAGAACTTATGCCTAAAATTAAAAAATTAAACTTATAATTAATAAATTACGTGTTTTCTTTGTTCCTTTGGTTTTGCACAAAGGCAGTGGGTGACGACGTGGCCATCGATGTATGTGTGAATGTGTTGTGTGCGTGTGTGCATCACAGATCGGGTGCAACTGCACTTTATGCATAAACACAAAGGCTCGTAGATACCATTGGACATTGTAGTGCGGTGCGGTGACAACAGTTTGAGAATTTTTATAAGCACTGAGTGTGCCCAGAAAACTAGGAATCTGACATAAATTATTGAACTAATTAAAATCAACTATTATGTGGAATAAAAATAAACGCAAAAGAGATGAATCTAGCTCCTCTAGCTCTTTGTGCTTGAGTATGTCTGACTCATCCGACAATAATTTAAACAAAAAATTAAAAGAAAAAGTAAGAAAACTAAAAAGACAATTAGAAATAAAGGAGGTCAGATACCCGGGCAGAATCAAAAACATTCCAGAGTTTAAAGGTTGCCGAGAAGGGCTTAACGCAGAAAAATGGCTGCACATGATCGACACGACGGGTGATGTTTACAATTGGGATTCTAAAGCACGAATATTTCGTTTTACTAACAAATTGTAAGTGCAAAGGAATGCAATATTGAGTTGAGTATGACAAATACCTTATAAAGTGACAAACTATCGAAAGCAACATTGACTCTCATAATAATAACAGCTCAGGTTGCTAGATGAGAGTAGTGTGGATGTGAAATTGAGCAGGTCTTGAAGACAACGACGCCTGATTGGCTAGTTGCTTGCAAGGAGTGTGACGAGTTAGTTGCTCCACAGTGCTACGATGACGCAACGGTGCGATATGACCGATTGGGTGCAAGCAATACAACTCGAGGATGAAAATTCACAGTTGATACGTAGAAAATTGAAAATGGTGAATTGGAGAAATATTTCTCCATAGTAGAAGATGTTCAAGGACGACAGCGAACATCCAGGAATTCTATGAGCTATAGACGCTGCAAACGCTCAGTATTGGTGTACTGGACTTACTGAGTCGCGTGAAGAAAGTCACTGACTGTATTTCGTAATGGAGTTGAGGCGAAAAGCGAAGCTAAACTGTGATGTAGCTGCAGTGAAAATGAAGAAACAGTACAACAAGAATAAGCTTGTGGCTACTAAGATCAAGAAACGCAATCGTGTCTTGGTGGATAAGACGATGCTCGTGACGGGCTCCAATAGCGACAAATTGGTTTACAAGAATATTGGACCTGTACAGATCGTAGAGATCTTAAATGACCGCTACAGCGTCGTTTCCTTATGCAAGGTTCAAAGGCGTTGTTGCAGTGAACTATTGAAACGGTTCAAATCGCATTTAATAGATTAAGGTTGGCACAATTGTGGTGAGCGATTGACTAATTTTATTAAAGTTACAGATTGTTGCGTTACTGCCGAGTAATGGGCCGAATGTCAGCTACAGAAGAACACAATTCAGAATGCCGACGCAGGTCCAGCATGCTGACAGGGCGAGCATGCAGACACAAGTTGAGCCTGCTGCTGCAGGTCGAGCGTGCTGCTCCAGGTCGAGCTTGCTGCTGCGAGTCGAGCGTTCTGACGCAGGTCCAGAGTGCTGACAGGGCGAGCATGCAGATACAAGTCGAGCGTGCTGACACAGGTCCAGCATGCTGACGCGAGTCCAGTGTGCTGACGCAGGTCCAGCTTGCTGCTGCAAGTCGAGCGTGCTGACGCGAGTCCAGCGTGCTGACGCAGGTCCAGCGTGCTGACGCAGGTCCAGCGTGCTGACGCGGGTCCAGTGTGCTGACGCAGGTCCAGCGTGCTGACGCAGGTCCAGCGTGCTGACGCGAGTCCAGCGTGCTGACACAGAACCAGCGTGCTGACGCGAGTCCAGTGTGCTGCCGCAGGTCGAGCGTGCTGACACATGTCGAGCATGCAGACACAGTTCGAGCGAGCTGACGTATGGCGAGCGTGCTGATGCAGGTCCAGCGTGCTAACAGGGCGAGCATGCTGACACAGGTCGGTCATGCAGACACAGGTCGAGCGAGCTGACGTAGGGCGAGCGTGCCGACGCAGGTCCAGCGTGCTGACACAGGTCGAGCATGCAGAGACAGTTCGAGCGAGCTGACGTATGGCGAGCGTGCTGATGCAGGTCCAGCGTGCTAACAGGGCGAGCATGCTGACACAGGTCGGTCATGCAGATACAGGTCGAGCGAGCTGACGTAGGGCGAGCGTGCTGACGCAGGTCCAGCGTGCTGACAGGGCGAGCATGCACACACAGAGCGAGCGTGCTGACGCGGGTCGAGCGTGCTGACGCGGTTCCAATGTGCTGACGCAGGTCGAGCGTGCTGTTGCAAGTCAAGTTGCTGACAAAGGTCGTAAGGACGACGCAGACCTGTGTGCTGGCACAGATCGAGTGCGCTGACACTAGTCCAGTGAGCCTGTATGACGAAGATCGATTTGAGTTGCTAACCTATGGTTGTCAATGAATGACTTAGGTATGGTACGGCGTTTCTATTGTGCAGTGTTAACTGTAGTAGGACCCGGTTTGAGTTGCTAACCTATGGTTGTCAATGAATGACTTAGGTATGGTACGGCGTTTCTATTGTGCAGTGTTAACTGTAGTAGGACCCGGTTTGAGTTGCTAACCTATGGTTGTCAATGAATGACTTAGGTATGGTACGGCGTTTCTATTGTGCAGTGTTAACTGTAGTAGGACCCGGTTTGAGTTGCTAACCTATGGTTGTCAATGAATGACTTAGGTATGGTACGGCGTTTCTATTGTGCAGTGTTAACTGTAGTAGGACCCGGTTTGAGTTGCTAACCTATGGTTGTCAATGAATGACTTAGGTATGGTACGGCGTTTCTATTGTGCAGTGTTAACTGTAGTAGGACCCGGTTTGAGTTGCTAACCTATGGTTGTCAATGAATGACTTAGGTATGGTACGGCGTTTCTATTGTGCAGTGTTAACTGTAGTAGGACCCGGTTTGAGTTGCTAACCTATGGTTGTCAATGAATGACTTAGGTATGGTACGGCGTTTCTATTGTGCAGTGTTAACTGTAGTAGGACCCGGTTTGAGTTGCTAACCTATGGTTGTCAATGAATGACTTAGGTATGGTACGGCGTTTCTATTGTGCAGTGTTAACTGTAGTAGGACCCGGTTTGAGTTGCTAACCTATGGTTGTCAATGAATGACTTAGGTATGGTACGGCGTTTCTATTGTGCAGTGTTAACTGTAGTAGGACCCGGTTTGAGTTGCTAACCTATGGTTGTCAATGAATGACTTAGGTATGGTACGGCGTTTCTATTGTGCAGTGTTAACTGTAGTAGGACCCGGTTTGAGTTGCTAACCTATGGTTGTCAATGAATGACTTAGGTATGGTACGGCGTTTCTATTGTGCAGTGTTAACTGTAGTAGGACCCGGTTTGAGTTGCTAACCTATGGTTGTCAATGAATGACTTAGGTATGGTACGGCGTTTCTATTGTGCAGTGTTAACTGTAGTAGAACCCGGTTTGAGTTGCTAACCTATGGTTGTCAATGAATGACTTAGGTATGGTACGGCGTTTCTATTGTGCAGTGTTAACTGTAGTAGGACCCGGTTTGAGTTGCTAACCTATGGTTGTCAATGAATGACTTAGGTATGGTACGGCGTTTCTATGGTGCAGTGGTTAACTGTAGTAGAACCCGGTTTGAGTTGCTAACCTATGGTATCAATGATTGACCTGGGTATGCGTTGGTGTTTCTATGTGCAGTGCCAACTGTAGTAGGACACTAAAGAAGTAAAAGACTAAAGCGTCTGTGGAAGCAGAGGCGGACTAATTAATTTTGTTACTTTTACAGAGTCAGGACGAAATATGAAGAAGTCGCGAGGACACGACTTATGGTCAGTATGGCCGAATGTTAGAAGTGATCATGGCAGTGGAGGGGTTAATGATGGACAGCCCCCCCAGACAGTCGAATATCGACGGCAGAGTACCAGAAGCGAGTGCATATGGCGCACGTATATTATGAGCTAATACATTGAAATTGATATAATAAATTAAAGTATTTGAAATCAGTACTTGTTTTATTGTGACAACCCGCAGTGTCGTAACAATATATATTTTTTTTTATGTATGTTCACCGATTTCTCCGTCAATTATGGACCGATTTTCAAATTATTTTTTTTATTCGAAAGAGTGCACCTCAGAGGTGGTCCCATCGGAACCAAGTCAGGATCTGATGGTGGAATCCGGAGAAATCGAGGGAAACTCTCAAATTTCAAAGGCACGCATAATGTTTTTTATGTATGTCCACCGATTTTTAGTGTTAGATTAACACTAAAAAGAGAAAAATAAAATATTTTTAACAAAAAAATTGAACCGACTTCACACTAAAAAGTAAAAAAAATTGCGTATTGAAATGTTTTGGAGTCGGTGTAGTTCTCGGAATAGATTTCATTTTGGCTGACACCGACTCCAAAACATTTCAATACGCAATTATTTTTTACTTTTTAGTGTGAAGTCGGTTCAATTTTTTTGTTAAAAATATTTTATTTATTCTTTAGTTCACATTGCTATCAAAGAGTGTTTTTTTTTTTAGTTTCTTTTTAACTCTTTTTTCATTTTATAATTTATTTACATTGACACAGAGAATAGACAGAGTGGAATCTAATCTGCATGTAATCGTCGTCGTCTAAAAAGTAAAGAAAATAATAGTCTCTATACAATGATAGAAGCGCTAAAGCTATAAAATCCCAAGTAGTCTGGGTAACCACGTGATTTGAATATTGTTTTCTTTTGTTTTTGCAAAACAGAAATAAATAATCGATCAGACTTAACTGACGCTAAACAATACCACGTTGCTGTGAAAGCGTGATCTTATAGCTACAGCGTCGCGCGTAAAGTTTTTACACCGTCATGGATTTTCGAAACACACACTTCTGCCGAAATCAGTTTCCTTTCTCTCTGTATCAACTCTGGAATATATCGAGAAACATGGCAATAGGCACGATGACAACATAAAAGAATCAAAGAATAAATTGTTTTAGAGAAAAATATATGTAGAAAGGATTCTAAAAAATGACCCAGTGTTAATATAAACATTATGAGTAAAAGGTTTTCAATAAAATAAAAGTATAAAATATTGCAATCGGTCATGTTGACTGAAATGACGTCACGCCTTCTTAAATCAAAAAGAATATAAACACTTGAAGTAAATAATCACCTTGTCGCTTGAATTTTTGTTGCGATTATTCACTTCTGCATCATTGAACTGATTGATTTGTTGTTTATTCGTTTTTTGTGATATTTTATAAAACTTATGTCATAGGTTATTTTTGAGACTATTTAACTTGCAACTAAAGAAATCCATACTCTTTTTACTACTATGTACCCACTTTTAAGAAAATACTTAATATAAATCATATAACTAAGTAAAATTACATACCTTTCTAAGAAATACCTCTGAACCACAGCTCTACATCCATAAATACAACATAAAATGTCAGCTATCACTAAGGCGTGACGACACAAGCGTTGTTGACATTACTAAAAAAAATAGAAAGATAAAAATAAAATTTGTGTTAAACTTTAATTTATTGCTGAAATAATGTTTTTTTTCTTTCGGGAATAGTATTGATTTGGTTTTTAAAATCTATTTCTTTAAGTTAAGTTATAGAGAAAAAAAATAGTCAATGCTAATCAAATAGAGATACTTTAAATGTGAATATTGACTTCACATTTAAAGTATCAAATGTCCTGTTTGTATAATATACA
The DNA here is from genome assembly GCA_963575645.1 of Xanthostigma xanthostigma. Lineage (NCBI taxonomy): Eukaryota > Metazoa > Arthropoda > Insecta > Raphidioptera > Raphidiidae > Xanthostigma > Xanthostigma xanthostigma. The sequence goes on from OY754464.1 coordinate 48,732,170, forward strand.
AGTAGGTAGTTGTAATACATTTATTTAAAATGAATTGCGTATGAAACATGAAATCTATAGAAAGGGAAAGCAAATTAAAGAGAACAATATACATTTCAAAAGGGAAAATCTACTTGCAAAGAGAATAGAAAATAATGAAATTAAATAAAAAATGTAAACGAAAAAAAAAGAATTAATGGCAATGACTCATAAATAATCAATTCGTAATTTAGAATCAGTGGCAGACTGAGACATGATTTCAGCCCGAGTTATAGGCAGTCAGCGAGCAATAGCAAATTGACTAGCGTTCCGTGCTTCAAGCAGAGAGCACTACAATCGGGATGCATTGTGAGGCTCCCTACCTGACCCGCTCCTCCACCATATGTAACCCGTACTTCCACCGTATAGCAGATAATCACAGATTTTACCGCAAAAATCAAGAGCCCTAAATTTAAAAATACGGCATTAAATTGGCCCTTAAATGTCATACAATCATTAATATGAATCCGCTTAATAGCGCTGCCAGCAAGACCCGCTCATCCACCATATTTGACCCGTACTTCCACCATATAGAAATTCAAATATTTGCCTAAAAAACAAGAGCTCTCAATTTAGAAATGGGGCAAAAAATTAACTATTTAAGGGCTAATTTCTTGCCACATTTCTAAATTTAGAGCTTTTGTTTTTTAGGCAAAATACGAGATTTAAGGACTAGGTATCTTAAATCTCTTTTCATCATTCGGCTCTGTGACGCTGCTAACTTTTTCTAAAGCTCTAGGTTTTGCCTAAAATTTTTTTTGCCTTAAAATTAAAAATGCCAATAAATTTGTCATACGAAATTTTGGCGCTGGTAAAGAATGTTTTTGAGCTCTCTGTAAAGTAGGAGAAGGATTTCAAAGCTATTATAAGTTTTTTTAAGTTCAATATTCGATGTGTTCCTAATTATTATTAAGGATGTATAGGGGATATCTCAAATCACCGAAAAATAAAAGAATATCTGTCAACTTATTTCTTAATATATTTTCAATAAGTACCCAACATTTCTGGACGGTTTATTTAGTAGATTAAAATAATTAAAATTATGAAATTACTATATTGAGGTAAGGTTTGGCTGAGGAACAATTTAAATAAGCTTTTTCGATGTGGTCAACGATTCAAAATTTTTATCAACAGGGTGTCTCAGGTAAGTTTGATGATGAGGATAAATTTTTTGAAATGTTGGTCACAAGTGAAACATCGGTAAAGCTTCAGATTTAAATAGTTCTTCATCCAAATTTTCCCTCAACGTTCAATATTTATAAGAACAAAACTAATTATGGATTACTATATTAAATCAGCCACGATCTTTTCATGCCAAGTACTGCTGTAAGGAAAAGTATAAATACGGAGAAATGTTAAAAACCTTTTTCAATATGTAAAATGCTGTCATACTACTAGGGAAGTCTTAATTCTTAAATACTTGATTCACAAATGAAAATTTACCACTTGCACAGTGCACATCCCTGTTTTATAATTGTATTTTACATACAAGGTGGTGAACATAGTATAACTTCATATTTTAGTACTTTTACCTAATCTCTTTTAAAGTCGAAACTGTTAAAATTAATAATCAGACTAGTTATAGAATCATAACACTAAACATCAAAGTGCATTTCGAGGTATTTATTTTAATTTAAATTTTGTTGTAATTGCAAGCGTAGAAGCCAAAAACCGCTTATATATACAGTGTGGTCACCGATAATGGTAACAATGAATAGTTTTTATATCCTACTAGATACACAAAAAAGTTTTGATAGTTTTTCTATTCAGCTTGAAATTTACTATCGAAAACTGCAGAGATATATTTTTTTGTACTTCAACTCAACTTGAAGTGTACAATGTACCTACCATTTTTTTAAACGACAACATATTTTTTTTTATTTTCGAAATCTCCAGTTTTTCTCCATAAATTCATATAAAATTGTCATAAGGTTGCATAAGAAAACATTTGAAAAAAATGTTATTGATTTATTAATTAAACAGACAGTAATAATTATAATTATTAATATGGACAATTAATGAATAATAATTATTATTACTGTTTTTTTAATTAATAAATCGATAACGTTTTTTCGAATATTTACATATGGAACCTGATGACAATTCTGTATGTATTTATAGAGAAAAATATGAAGATTTCAAAACTAATATAAAAAAATATATGTTACCATTTGAAAAAAATGAAAGGACACTTCCGGTTGAGTAAACAATAATATATAATAATAATAATAATAATAATAATAATAAATAATAATAAATGTTAATTGCTCTAAATGTACAAATTTAGGCAATAAATAATAAATTTCAAGTTGAATAAAAGATCTATTCAAACTTTTTTTTGTATCTAGTCGGATACAAATTATTGACTGTTACCACTATCGGTGAACACATTGCATATTTATTTAAATAACAAAAACCCTATTAAATCAGTGCACTGATCTTAACTAAAATGGTACGTTGCAATTGTGTTAATAAGAATGTTCATACTTTCTCAGCGAATAATTACTGCTACGTTTTGTGTCTGTATAGCGATAGTAATATAAACGCCGTCGCACTAGTGCGTAAAGCAAAATAAACATTGTTATACTATCATTTCCAAAGTGAAAGTATGGAAATTCAACGCAGCCTTCATTTTAAAAGAAAACTTATTCAGAATTGACCGATGAAAATTTGGAAAATTACGTGAAATTCAGCTATTTTGTAGAGGATACGTGTAAAAAATAATATATGCATATGCGTGATGGTATTGTAACAAAACTGTTCTTCGCTGTGGTGGTAAATATTTATATTCAACAATCAAACGTTAACAAAACAAATAAACAAACAAACTAAAAGTACTTCTCTTATATAATGGAAATGAAATAAAAATAATAACGTAACAAAATAACTAAATTATAAGTAATAAAAATACACAAACACTATATACAGAAAACGCAACTATTTACAAGGTATATTTATGTCGATCCAGATTTATCTAAATGATTTAATGGTCTATTAATCACACTGGTAGCTATATGTATTTATTTCGTACACGCGTTGGCTAACTGTCGATTGTGAACTTCGTCGCACACACTGTGTAACTGTCCCCACAACATTTTCACTGTGTCTTTTATACCTCTGCTGCCGCATGATCGAACATTCTGTAAAAAATCTATCTGCGCCGATATTCTTCTACGCAATTCTAGAAAGTTCGGGATTTTGTTACCTGCGCGCAGTGTCAGTGGCGTGGTTCATAGTATTATGACTCGTTTTTAACATAATGCTGCATTCGCCATAATATATTATGTCATCACGCATTATAAAAGTAACCTACTATTCTACTCACAGTGCTGTTGACTTTTACTACTCTCAATTTTTTCATTCAGTGAATATAATCATGTGTAAACTGTAAAGACTTTAGCGCTTTTTTGAATTTAGAAATCGAAAGTGCTTTCCGCTCTGCAGCAAGACTGTTGTAACATTTTAGACCAGAATACTCAAGGCTATTGCAATCATACTTAGGTTTAAGAAATAAAATTGAGTTATAATATAATAAGAACTTATTATTACTTGAATTATAAAGTTATCTAATATTGTTTTTTTTATTTACTTTCAGATAAAACCTACGCGTGCGTTCGAAGCAGAAGATTAAAGATTCCGGTGAAATGTTCAGTAGCAGTAAAAATAATGTTCGGATAAAAATAATGTTTAATCATAAAAAAGTACAATATATTAGATAATAAACATGTCTGAATTTAATAACATCAATTTGAATTAAATTTATAATAAGTGTCAATTTATGGCTTCCACAAATGAAAACTATACAATTATCAAAATAAAATATGAAACTGCACAAATACTTGCGTATAAAAAAGTTTGTTTTTAAAAATAAATATGTAGTAAATTTGATCTTGAAACATTGTTCTTGACTTAACATTAAAGTGTCGGTGATGTGATACGCTAATGACCTTAGTTGTCGGGCGTCTATAATATACATGTGATGTGACAAAATGTTTATGGATAAGTAGATAAATAATAACTAAGAATACAATTAAAATCATCGAGACGATGTACGTGCTATATTAATTAAGATGCAAATAGTGTGCTCTGTGATTTGTGCCGGGTCGGTTTGAAGGCGATCGTTGGCGTTACGGCATGGAGAACCGTTCGCACGGTTGTTGGATGGTGGGCACGAGAGCACTTTCTGTCTTGGGAATCATCGTACTTTTGCTGCACCTCACGGCCGTTACGTCCTTTGCAGAAGAGAGAGGTAAGTTAAGTGAGATAAATGTTCTGTTTAGCACAGTTGGACAAAACAAATAAAACAAACCTTCATTTATCACTTAAGCATAGTTCTGTCCCGTATATTTTACTTCAACACCAATTTTTTGTGCGTTTTTTTATACAGTAATATACGTATCATATATCAATTGAAACCAGCCTGATCTCGGACATTCGCTACTGTAGTGAACGATAATTTTGCTCGCATATTTTCTGGCAATAGTGTTGGCTTTGACGAGAAGCTTAAATTAAGCGGTAATCTGTAGTAAAGAGATAATAATTAGACAAGTTTTTATACAGTGTGTAAACAATTAATAATACAAGGAATAGAGACAATTTAGAGTAGAACTCGCGCCCTGAGGGTTCCGTACCGTTATTTTATAAAAATTAAATTTGTCATGTAATAATTCCATATAATATAAAGGGTGTCCGAACAAAAGCGCCTGATTTAATTTTAAAGAAAAAAACATTTATTTTTTGAATTAAGCAAACATTTTTATTTCAGCATAAAGAAAAATAGTTCCGATTAAACGTGAAATACAACATCAGGCAAATGGCCACCACAAAACCTCTGGCACAGGGCTATTCTTTTGTTGAAATATTGTATAACGTTTCCGCATAAATGTGACTGTATCTCACCAATAACGCGCCGTATTTCCTCTTTATGATGTTCAACTATTTCAGGCTTATTCGCATAGGTATACCTTTTCCTTCACATAGCTCCAAAGAAAAAAGTTCATCGGCGTTATCTCATGATCTTGATGGCAAATGTTGATCGCCAAATCGAGAAATAACACGGCCTGGAAACTTGTTCTGCTGTAACACTATTGTTTCACGTGCTGTGTGGCAGGTCGCTCCGTCTTGTTGGAAAAATATGTCTTCCACATCAATTACATCTAATTCGGGTCACAAAAACTCCGTTAACATTTCGCGATACCGCACGAACACCATTAACAGTTAGCGCATTTCCAGCCCAATTTTCAAAGAAATACGACCCAATCACTCCGTCAGCCCAAAATGCGCACCAAACAGTTACTCGCGGTGGATACATCCAGTACCACACGAGGATTTTAACACCCCAAATCCGACAGTTTTGCTTCTTTACGAATCCGTCAAGTTAAAAATAATTTTCTTCGAAAGATCCGCATTAATTTGATGATGTTCCAACATCACGCAATCAGCAAATCCACGGCGCTGCGCATGGTCGCTTGGCTTGATTTTGTAATTAAACGCCGCACTGTCGATTCATTCAAAACTTGACGTAATTGGTGAACTGTTTTCGCAAATTTTTCACCATTTTTGTAATGTGTTCTTACAATAATTAAACGTTGTTCGTTTGAATACTTCTCCATATTCTTAAATCGAGTGGTCTGTACGTGACAATTGTCAAAAAAAAAAAACACCGTATAACTCGTATTAACAAAATGGCGGCAAATTTAAATCCGGCGCTTTTGTTGGGACACCCTTAGAATCATAAAGTTATGATTATCGATTTTTTTTCTTTACATGTGCTATGCAACCTTCTTTCGCGCCAAACAAGATTCTAGGTTAACTGCAAACAATAAAAGTTTTGATAAATGAGTCAGTATAAAAAAAATAATCAAGTGGTTTGCAAAAACAAAAACAATAATTACATCGATCAGGAATCGAACACAGGGCGCCCACGTGGCACTCAAGTTCTGCCACTGAATCACAGTCGACTGCTTTAGTGATGGGTACAAGAATCGATTCAGTACTTGATTCTTCAAAGTACTCGCTGTACTCGAGTACTTGTAACTGGTATTCGAATACTGGAGACCGAGCACACATAGCAGTACAGGAATCGAATTCTTCCTTCAGTTGATGCGTTTTTGCATCTGTGTGAATACACACTGGAGTCAGCACACTGTGCAGGGATTGAATTCTTTTTACAGTTCATGCGATTCTGTACCTGCACGGCGTATACTACCGAATACAACTTAGGTATACCTATTTATAGATATTAGGCGTTTTGTCAACATTAATATAAACGTTAAGTGATAATCGCCACCTACTTACATAGTGAGAAGGGGCACGTACTTACTTATTTTGATTTTAATATTTTTATTAGGGTAACTAAAAACATTACTTAAATTATTTATTAAAAAATACAAAAATAAATAAACTCTCCTTTTGACATAGAAACAAAATAACATTTAGATTAAAAAAAATTGGTTGTCTGTAAAGTCGGTTTACGGACGATAGTTTTACGTGATAACGTATTCCGTAATACATAACCTAAACCTCCCAAAATTTGGTTTCAATCCGCTTATCCTTGGTGTCGGAATGATAAGAAATGTCAAAAGTGACGTTTGCAACTTACAAAGTATTATGTTCTAATAATAATTAGTTATTCCAATACTTAACTTAGAAGGCGTTGCATTTCACAATATACTAATGTCAAAAAATTGAATTAAACATTAGAAATGCAGCCGTTTTCATGTTAAGACAAGACATACGTTTGCTTCTAATTTCCATGTACGGCAAACAAAGACAACCGACCGCGTCGCGCCATGCATTACACAACATTGCATTTATACAGCTATTTTTCTATATAAATTTGTATAAAAAAACTGTTTAGGCAAATTCTGTTATACGAAATCTATGTAAAATGTTCTCCTCTTTCGTTTAAGACTGGTTTCAAACCGATCTGATTTAAATTGAGCGAGAAATTAGCAAAAAGCACGCACAGGGTCAGGCGGAACGTTACGCGTTATGCGTTACGCGTTACACTTTTTCGTACATGCAGCCGGTGTTTTATCAATTTATAATATTGGTGATTCATCAATTTATAAGACGTTATCACGTCAAAATAAAATAGATATAGTAAGTTTAACGACAATAAGTATTTAAAAATATTATCATATCTAATTTTTTTAGTTATAACAATATAACATACATCAAAATTGCACGGCCAATCATCATTCAGTCGCCGGTATTCAGTTAGCATCGATTCTAAGCAGCTGACAGACTATCAACTGCATGCAATGAGAAGGTCATTTTAGAGTTTAGACAGTACTCGAGTACGCGATACTCGGATAAGTATTCGATTCTTAAAAGTATTCGAGTACCGAGTACTCGATTCTCAAAAAAGCCGATTCTCCCCAACACTAGGGCTCTTCATATTTGCATACCAAACATCCTTTCAAAATTTGGTTTCAATCCGCTCATCCGTTTCACCTGTATCGTGTTCACAGACCAACAGACTACCAGACGCACAGAGTTTTTCCAAAAATATGTTTTTTGGATTCAGGGGATCTCAAAACGGAAAGATATTGTAAAATTTTTGAAAAGTGATTTTTGACCTAAACTAGTACCATTCCCCACTTGTGGGTTGGAATGGTAAAATGCAAGTACAGTTCCGGTTGAGTTTGGCGTACAAAAAATATACCTACCTCAGAAGTTTCCGATAGTAAATTTCCAGTTGAGTAAAAAACTATTCAAACTTTTATTACCATTCCAACCCATTGTGGGGAATGGTACTAATTTAGGTCAAAAATCACTTTTCAAAAATTTTACAATATCTTTCCGTTTTGAGGTCCCCCGAATCCAAAAAACATATTTTTTGGAAAATCTCTGTGCGTCTGTTTGTCTGTGAACACGATACAGGTCAAACGGATGAGCGGATTGAAACCAAATTTTGGGAGGATGTTTGGTATGCAAATATAAAGAGCCCTATTGTTTTTGGGGAAAATCGGCGCATGCGCAGAAGAGATATATGCTAAAACGGTATTTTTTATATAATAATGGTATACTTTTCATAACGACTTATTATTCTATTTATTTTTTCAAGAAAGTTTTGTTAAATAATTTTTTTTCTAAACTATAGGAGTTTCGGAAATATTTTGAAAATAAAAAAAAATCATCCGCTCTTTTGTTTTATGGATCTGTCAGAAATAAACTAGTTAGGCATGCTTTGATTAATTTAATACATGACGTGGAACATACTATGTAGGTAACCATGGCAACGAATAGTTAATATCTTATTGAATACTAGCCATTACCCGCGTCACCTCACTTGATATCAGAAATTTTATTTTCTTTATTATAATCAAATGTCAACATTTTTGAAGTTGGAATGGTCCCGTCGCCCAATTGGCTGGAATTTTTTTTTAATAGAATATAAGAATCATTCACTGTTACCACTATCGGTAACACCCTGTATATACAGGGTGGCTCAAACCACCCGTATCACCCTTATAGCTATGAAAGTTCATCGATAAAGGGGAAAAGAAAAAATCAGTGTCTAATAATTTTTAAAATCTTTTAAATGAGGGGGGCAATTTTGTATTTTTAAACGGAAACTTGCAATTTTATTTTCGACGAAATTTGAAAAACTGTTTCATACAAAACTTGCGTATTTTGATGTAAGGAATCTGAATCTGCAATGAAATACAAGGGTTCCCATTTAATAAATAAAATTATCGACCAATTTTTCAGACAATTTCCATTTAACTATCTTGAGTTACCACTCTCCTCCCTCCAGGAGATGGGGTGGGGATGCCAAATTTGTTACCATTCAAAAATTTTCAAAAATTGTTAGACACGTATTTTTTCTTTTCCCCTTTATCGATGAACTTTCATAGATATTAGGGTGGTACGGGTGGTCTAAGACACCCTATATATAAAATGGTGCCAAAATGCTCAGGAGGTTATGAAACATTGAAAAATTTTGCTATGACGCCCAGATCCCGCCATCCACTGACGCCAATAGTGTATAATACATTGGGCCATAGGGCAAATACGTTAATAAATAATAATGCAATAAAATTAATATTTCATATTAATCCTAGCTGGGCGTGATACCTCGAATCTTGTAATAGACCATTGCATATTATAACCAATCGGCCACGCAACCAATTGACTGTCAGTACTTAGCAGATATTATATACTTATTTACACTATACAAAGCCTGCTGGTTAGACAATAGTTATTTGTTATACCTACTGTCATTATGTATCTCTGACGTAATGACAATATGCCTGGTATAACTGTTAAAATGCGCTGATACTCGTTATTATTATTATTATTATTAGCATAATGTCGCCACTCGTGCGTAATAAATCCTATTAAATAACTAGATATACAATCTGCTACTATATGTGGTATATTGAAAGAATGGTAATACCTACTCGTATTATTATCATGCAACAAGAGTAGGTATACCTGTTATATGTAAAAGCAAAACAAAAAAAAGTCAAAAAAATTATATTTTAAGTTCAATTTATTAATTAGGCTCCATATTAATTTGACTGATACAAGATTTAGTGAATTTTGTAGTACTGAATATACTACGTATGTACAAAAAATTAATTAACTGTAGTAGGCCTCCCATGTATCAATTTTTGGTTGATTTGTTAATTATATGTTCATTTGTTTATTAAACTGACAAACGTGTATAATAGCCTCCTACCTCAGCTCTGTGTACATTTACAATTGGCAGTATGCAAATCAGTAAACTATCGGTAACCCCCAAACTAATTAGGTTTCTAATTTGGTAGTAAATTGTTCATAAATTTCATGGAATGATTTATTTCAACAATGCAGTCAATTTATGATTATAGGTATTGAAAACAAGGAAATTTGCGAAAGGGTGTATGTCCAAACAGCAATATTTTAAATAATATAAAACAAACAGATTCGATTTAAAAAGTATTGCAAAGTACTAAAAAATATATATTTTTGTTCCATTTAATATTATTTAAGATATACTAAAAAATATATAAGTATCATTTTTTTCTGATATTAATATTCGCAGAATATTTACACGAGTTTTGCACAGCTTAGAAAAACTGCAGTTTCTTAATATTTTTAACTGAAATTAATTGGTTTCGATAATAGGTGTTTAAATTATCGATTTACTCGATATATCAAGTTTCAAAAAATTGATATCAATATCAAGTAATCGCGATAATATATCGCGCATTCTTAAGCCCTGGTGTTTTAAGATAGTAATATACCCGCCGAAAATTGAAATGCAACAACAAAAAAAGTGCATACAGAAATAAACGGATGTGGTTTTCTCGGTAGCTGCGCCACAACCGTTACTTCTTTTCACACGTTTATTGTTACATCATTCACCGTTATATTGCGGCCGTTGTATTAAGATCCCACTATCTTAGGAAACCAATGCTTAAAGGCTAAGTCATGACCTCTTGATTATATGATTCATGTTAAGAACCACTGGTCGATATATAACCCTGACAGTTGGTAGCCTTGTACTACGAAGAACTTAAATGTAAATAAGTAAGTATGCTATAGCGATTTCCATAATTTAAACGTACACTGCGCGAACGAACGAAGAGAATTCTGAAACACGGTTATGTTATCTCCATGAGATTGTATTTTAAATAGGAAACCCTTCCATTCATTGGTCTGTATTAATATTATGTACAAAGTTAAATTATTCCCTTTGATATTACGTTTGTTCCAACAAATAATCGTACATTCGTTTTAGAAAATGTTTAAACATTTCATGAAGTGATCAGTGAAATTATCCTTACCGCAGTCCTACCACTGAGTGAAGTATAGATAGAGAAAAAAAAATTGTTTGAAGCAAGCAAACATTTGTTTGTGCCTAGTGGATTGTATAATCTATTTGAACCAAACAGTGATGTTTTGCCTCAAACAACATTTTGTTTGCCTCAACTATTTTCGTTTGATCTATATGTCGTAGTCATAATGCAAAATTAGGCTTTTTACAAAATGTCTAGGCATTTTATAAAAAGCCGGCAAAACGCGAGCGGACAATGCAGTTTCCGTTATGACTATACCAATTCAGGCAAATTGATAAAATGCCGGCAAAATGTGAACAGAAGAACGTGTATCTCGTTCTGACGCATTATTTTCAGGCATTTTACAATTTACCAACAGCGATGTAGTCAAAACGCACAACAGTGATGGACCTGAAAAATGGTCTCTACAAATTAGGTACCTCTAAAGGAATTCTCAAAACTTGGTTTTCCAGAAATGATATTCAAGAATCCTTAGTCGGTTTTGAAGATGAAGTTCCTGATACACTAATAACCGTAAGAGAGGCAGTTGTACATCATTCACGATTTGGGGGTCAAGGGTTTCAAAAATGTTTCTGTAAGGCTAGTAGCAAACAGTGCAATTCAAAGAAATGTGCTTGCTTTAAAAATAACAATTTATGCTCGTCCAAATGTCATGGAAGTTCGACATGCAGTAATAAGTAGGTTATATGTGTTGACATCTCCATAAAATGCTAAAATATTTATATTTTTAACGATTGTTTATTATCTTATACTATTTTCTATATTTCATTTACCATTCCAACTCATAAATGTGGAATGGTACTAGTTTAGGTCAAAATTCGGTTCAAATAATTATTTCGCTCATATGACCTTATCTAGAAATTCTGAACTTGTTTATGATATAAAATATTATTTATTCAAATTGAATTTTATATTAGGTATCGTAATATAACCTCAGCTGTTACTCTTAAACCGCCAAAAACTGGACCCTTTACCTTAGGTACTTATTTAGGTAGTTACTTTATTTCGTGCATTACTTTAAGATTACCTAACTGAAAGTTTTTATAGGTATGAAGTGTTTAAGGAGATTTATTTGGTTGAGGAACAATTGAAAATAAGCTTTACCAGTGTATCGCTTGTGGCCAACGTTTCGAAAAATATATTTTCATCATCAAAAAATATATTTTTCGAAACGTTGGCCACAAGCGATACACTGGTAAAGCTTATTTTCAATTGTTCCTCAACCAAATAAATCTCCTTCAATACATATTTTGGAACAAAACTTCTACTAACTATGAAGTGTTTATTTAGATTTATATAATAAAGAAGTTTATTGTTTTTTGTGTCATTGTGCCATTTTATGAAATACTTACCTAGTACCTATCTCCCTAATTTTATTATTTTTTTCTCCCGCTTACGTTATGACTACATCGCTGTTGGTAAATTGTAAAATGCCTGAAAATAATGCGTCAGAACGAGATACACGTTCTTCTGTTCACATTTTGCCGGCATTTTATCAATTTGCCTGAATTGGTATAGTCATAACGGAAACTGCATTGTTCGCTCGCGTTTTGCCGGCTTTTTATAAAATGCCTAGACATTTTGTAAAATGCCTAATTTTGCATTATGACTACGACATATATAAATTTTACGATCAAATAGGCATAAACAAAATATATTTTTCTCAATCTATATTATTTTTCAGTCACTAGCTCAATTATCTCTGATATCCGAATATCAGAGATGATTTTTCCACAGATCGATCGCTATACTGTCGATTTTGATAGAAACCTTTCTGACCTGATCGTAGCGGTAACATCTCACAGAAGACCTTTAAGGTATAGGCGTTAAATTATCACTGACACCAACTAAAATAATCCAGTCAAAGACTGCTTATAAATATCAGGGATAAATTCCGCTTTCAATGCGTTACTGACGATTTTGACACAAATCTCTCTTATTCAATCGTAGCCACGTAGGTATATGCAACCGGCCAAGCCCGATTTTAGGATAAACTAGTTTTTGCTAGATACTGTAGGATTCACCAGTTTAGACTTGGCTAAACCAGTATTATTAAAAAGTAGTATAAAAATGATTTCAATTTATTGGAAAAACCACGCACTAACCTTATGGGATTTGGTTCTCGGTTAAATTGAAACGAAAAATAAAGTACAAAATCTAACAGTTCTCAGTATCTAACAATTCTCTTAGCTTTAATCTATGAACATTTTAAGTCCTAGGGGTACAGTTTGCAATCCCGCAGTCTTATAATTCTTGATATTTTAAAATCAAATACTAAATTAAATACATTAAAAACTATGATAAATAAAATGTTCGACTAATTTTCAGACAATATATTAAAAGAACTAATAATCCAGATCAAAACGTTTATTGGATTATTAATTGTTTTAATATAATGTCTGAAAATTTATTTATTGAAGAATATAATCAGACGTTAATCAAAGATTTGATAAAAAACTATATTTATTAGGCAGCTATTACTTAAGAATCAACAGAAATCAGCACATCAATAATATATTACTTTTGTTACTTATTCATAGCTGTATTTTACAGTTGTGCGTATAAATAAACATCTAACAATTACTTTGTGTTAAAAAAATGAAATAAAAAATCACAAACCATGAAAATAAAAGTTACTTATTTTTCAAAATTTCAATTTTGTTCAAAAATTTTCCGCGCGAGATTTACCGCACTAATGCGGGAATTCCGCAGGTCTCATTGACTTGCGGGAAACCGCTGGAATGCGGTAACGTGGAATGCAGAATTGCAAACCCTATCTAGGGGTATGTTTTCGAGTGCGCTGAATCCGAATATGACATTATTATTTTTGTACAGGATGACACCTTCCAACATTACCTAGTTTTCGACTATTTTTTGTGCAAATAGTTAAAAAAAGTTTAAAATCTTAGTTTAAAAGTAATCTAAAAACCGAACTAAACTTATCTGTAGCTAAAAATCTATTGATTTTTAGGCTATGCGCCCATGGGCACTTTTTCTTAAAGACTATAACTATAAAATAAAACCATTTTCAATCGATTTAACCGGAAACCAATGCCCATAAGGTTTGTGCGGGATTTTTTATAATAAATTACCAAGTAAAATTAAAAATCTGCCTCTGTCACTTTTTAAAGGACAGTTAAAAAATATTTAATTGTCAAATGTTTATGTTCTTTTGACGAATTGTAATTTTATTTGTATTTTAATTATCTGCATATCAAGTTATTTCACCGTTTTTAAGCTATTAATGAAATAATAAAGAAATAGTATAATCTAATCTTAACTCGATCATAGCCGGTTAAAAAGCTGCATATACTTAAATATTGAGTGCTCGTTAGTAAAAACAGCACTGCACGCGTAATGCTGATACAAACAATTAATGTACAGACAAACGAAAATTCTGAATTCACCACAAAAAACAAGCATACAAACAAACGTCGATTTAAAATTTTATAATATATCGAATAAACGTCACCATAATAAAAGTTTATTTTTATTTATTACCTACCTTTAAAATGTATATCGATAAAGTTCTATGAACGTTCAAGACTTTAAAAATACAGCGGGGTTACGATAATCTGGAATTTGTTTTGCAAGCTGGCGTTCAATAATCAAAGTTATCCGATTATATGTATTGGCAGGGTGCAAAGTATATTGTGGGGACAACTGAATCGTGATCTATGGACTAAATGAGCTATAAATCATACAACAGTAATAGAATACGATTTCATGTGACCGTCAGATATCGTTATCGCCATATCGCTCCTGCAAGGCAGTTAAATCCTGCTCTATGGCCCGTTAGAAGCGGTAGTAGTCTCCGTGGAAGTAAACGTCAAACAATATCTTTTCAACATCCCGCTATAAAGAAAAATCAATTTTTTTTTTTAAATCGAGAAGTTATTGTTTTCACCCTGATTTTTGAAAATCGAGTTTTCGTCAGATCTCGACGTTTTGAGGTCCTAGGAAGCTATTCTGACTATTTTGGAGATGATGTCCGTACGGCTGTATTTATGTGTTCGTGTGTTTATGTATATGTGTGTATGTACCTATGTATGCAAATCTCTTATTACTTTTGAACGGAGTGTCTGATTAAAACGCGGTTTGCAGCATCTGACGTGACTTTGCTGAATTTAGATTTCCTGAAAATTTGGAATGTTTCGGCCCAACAGATTTTGAGAAATCTCTAAACTACTAAACGGATTAATTCCAAAATCTAATCAGCTCTTCTCCTCAAAAAACTTCGTCGATTGCCACAAACCGCATCAAAATCGGTTCATTTGTTAAATCGTGAACGAAAAATTCGTCAAAGTGCTTTTTTTGAGCTCGAAAAGCTAAAAAATAAACTTTTTGCAGGGTCAAACTTCTTTTCAATTTTTTTTTCCATTTTTCCAAATAATAATTACACTCAATGTGTTTGTTTCAGTGCATCAAGATAAACACTATATCTCCTTAACGGGTAGGGATTACAATCCGGAAAACTGGATCCGGTATTTTGGAGGATCCGGCATCACTAAAAGTTTACCGGATCCGATGATGCCAATTTTTGGCAAAACTATCGCGCTGCTGCAAAAATCAACTTTCCCAGTTTTACTTGGCCATGGAACCCAAATTGATCATACTTTTTGGCGGAACCCTAGCTGGCTATTTTGATAACTACGGAACCCTAGTTGGAAACTAAAACGTTTATCTTGTAAACGTGGCGCGGTTATGAGTCTTTTCCACGAACGTTTTATTTGAGTCTCGGACAGACTGCGGAACCCCTATGACCCTTCCACGGAACCCCAGGGTATCGCGGTTCACCTTGTAGGGATCGCTGCAGTGTAGATACTAAAAAGGGAAATATTTTTATAAAGTATACTAAAAAAGGAAATGGAAAGGAAAATGGAGTTCGAGGAGAATACTTATCTGAGTTCACGATTATTTGTCGACAATAAGGCCGACAAATGTAGAAAATGCAATAGAAGTTGTAATTCTTATTATTGTTTTCACATCCCTACAGTCAAAGAAATGGCCACCACATTTGCAGATGTCAATAAAACTTGCCTATGTGTAACATTTCTGATTTTAACATATGTTGATTACCTTCAAAATAAGAACAGTAACGGAATTTTCTCTCTGCCGTCCGTATCGGGTCGGTATCTATAGCAGCGTTTGATATTAGATGGGCCCAATTATCACGACGCCACTGTACTTCAAAAATGTAGAGGTAGTCGTAGAGTGCCTGCATAATTAATTTTCACTACCTTTAAAATTTTTATAGATACATACATTTTTCAGTATTCTGCAAGGTATATTATATTTTTCGAAATAAGTAAAATGTACAGTCCGGTGAAAACGTAATATCTGACATAACAACGAATAATAATTGCTTTTAACGCCTGTTTTTCCACATTATGTCCTAACAGATGCCACTCGCCCCGTATGTATCTTCCCATTACCATTATTTTCAGCATTTTTATCAAGGATTGGAACCTAGTTAAAGTAACGTCCGAGTTTCGGTTTTAAATTATATACTTTTGAGAATTCATAAATCAAAAACTAGCGGTCCGACCCGGTTTCACCCGGGTGCAAAAATGTTCTGGAAATATTATATTGACCTTGTCATCTACACAGCAGAACTATCAATCTCTAAAGCCTCTTCTACACCATTGGCCATCATGGGCGATTATAGGCCATCACGAACGTGTGGAGGGCATAATCGCCTGTAATTGTCCATGATTGGTGATGATTGCGCGTAATCGCCGCTTTGTCGGTTTTTCGGACAATCATCAAAGGAAGTTCACGGCCATGATTGCGAGTATCCACACGATTGCCAATTATTCAGTTCATATTTGTTTACGGTAAGGTGTGGATGTTTGCCTTTGACATAAAGACTGTGTGTTGACTATATTTACAAGTACGCAATTAAAATGTCGAAAGCGAAGTGGTCTTCAGAAGAAAATAAATTTATTGAAATCTATTAAAATGAGCCCGCAATATGGAACCCAAAAAATAAATACCATATCGGACAGAAGACAATTAACAACGGAGACGTGAACGATCATGTGGACAGCTACGCAATGATGGAAACAATCATGGCCCATCGCAGCATTCGCCCATCATGACCAATGGTGTAGAAGGGCATAAAGATTTGGCCAGGCCAATGTTAGCCATATAAGCGTACGAAAACAGTTTTCTATATTTTGACAAAACACTGTCATAGCTCAGCCATTTTCTACGATTTTTTTACAAATTATATACATAAACCTTCCTCGTTTATCACTCTTTCTATTAGTGAAAAGCGCATGAAAATCCGTTCAGTAGTTTTTGAGTTTTTTGCTTTCAGACAGACGCGGCTGGGGGACTTTGTTTTATATATACCTACAGGGTGTCCCATTAAGAATGGGACATAGAACAACCGCAGATTCTCCAATTCAAAATAAAACGATTAAGCGAAATATGCTTAGATAAAATGTTACTCGCTCTACCAGTGGCGTACGGCAGGAGTAAGTAATGCTTGTACGCCTTCTAAATGTTACGCCGCTGTCTAAATTTTAATTTTGACTATAATTTTAATTTTTTTGATATTTTCTAAGTCAATAATGTACACTTGTTAGTTTGTTGTAAAGTCATTGGTTTTCGAGATATTCGCAGTTAAAGATAGATAGACATGTACTTTTTATTTGTATTATTATTAATAATATTCATTTTTACAATTTTGTCTTAAAAAATATTTAACAAGTGTGCCGATTTGAGTAAAATTATACGGTGTATTAAAAAAATTATGGACAAATTTTTCAGTTTTCAACTTCAACACCCCGTATTTCGGAAATGAGTAACATTTTATCTAAGCATATTTCGCTTAATCGTTTTATTTTGAATTGGAGAATCTGCGGTTGTTCTATGTCCCATTCTTAATGGGACACCCTGTATATAGATAATACTTAATATAATATTTTTCATATTTTTAATGAATAACGAAATAAACTGAATAATAGTAAAAATTACTAATTGAATATAACAAACAAATAAAAAATGGGATTCATCTGAAAAGCACAATTGTAAAAACGCTTTTCACTTTTTACTTTCGAGTCAGAAAAGTCTCAGAAATTGGGATTATCTCGAAACTCAGAACTTTTCAACTGTTTTCTTTTGAAGACTTCACTAATTAAAAAATGATATACTCATTTTTTTTCCTCGAAATGGTACAATTTTTTTCTGAGATGTTCTTGGGCCTTCAACTTATACACGGTATATCTGAGCAAACTGAAAGATTATGTAATACTATATGAAAAAATTGTCACTCTATGGGCCTATCAAGTAAAAGAAAAAGTGGGTTCGAATTATTGGACCACGCAACTGATGTTAAATATATATACATATATATATATATATATGATCAACAAAATTAATTAATATGTAATGTGGCTTATAAAATAATTTCCGGTAATAAATTGGTATATAGGTATAGTTCCATTTATGAAATTGCTTACAGCATTTTCCAGGACGTTTTTATCAATGTAATTAATGTACAGGTAACACTCGCAACCAGAGGCGAATTAGGAGGACCCTAAGCGCAATATGGTTTTGAGACATTTGAGGTCCTTCTCTAATTCTTAAATAATTTTTACTTGTACACCCGTAAAAGTAATGTGAAATTGAGGTCATTTTCGACAAATTAAAAAAAATGTTCATTTGAAGACTCCTAAGTAAATTGTGATTTAATTATGTCCCTTTAAAAATTTCAATAATGCTTCCTAAACGAAATCTTATTTCGAGACACATTATTAATAATTTTAAAAAAATTTCAGTTGCAAGCTCCCTATAGCGGGTTATAATTTTACGGTCCCCGTCTATAAAAACATTACTTAAAGATCACTTTGAGGTCTCTGAGCACTTATGATTATTTATATTTTCCGTAAATAGCTGCGGATATTACAAGTTTTCAAATTTTATACCTGCTACATCACTGACGCTGATTACGTTGGCAATAGTATATTGCACCGTGTTAATATACACGTTTGTAACGTCAGCTGCCCGAAAGGAAAAATAAACCCACAGTGCCGAAACCCTACCACCAATATAGTGTATTTGCTTATAGTGGCATTGTGGCTTTATTATGTTAACTTAAATTTGTTTTTAGAAAAAATAAAAAAAAAACTACCTCTTAAGGTAGTACGAGCACCCAGGCAACTTTAAACAAAAGGCTTGATTTTTTTTATATTTCGGTAAATGGATGATATGTTTTCATTGATTTCTCCAAAACTAGTAGCTGGAAATTAAAAAAAAACTATTTCAATTAAAGTTAAAACCTTAATAAATTATTGAAAACAAAAAAAACCCGTTGTGCCCGACTAATTAAAAAGATATTTAATTAAAAAGATTAAATATCTATCGTTTTACATTAAATAAAATTATCGACCAATTTTTCAGACAATATATTAACAAAATATAATTAATATAATTCAAAGATTTGTCTATCGTTTTACCATAAAGCTAATGTTAAATATGCCTACTTTTGAAGTCATTTATTTATTTAAATAGTCGGGCAAACCCCCTAAAATTTTCAGAATTGGTTTAGACTTAGTCCAACTTCATATAAAAAAAATCAAGCCTTTTATTTAAAATTGCCTTGGTGCTCGTACTACCTTAATAAACCCCTTCAATTTTTTTATTTTAGTTGGAATATTATTGTCAGCCCAACGTCAGAACCAAATTAAATGCATACTTTCCGTAAGTAAATTCATATCCGCAAACTAGCGATTCATAAAATTTGGAAGCCCGGTTCTGTCGAGCTGATTTTATTGTTATTTTAATAACACATTTACTAGTTAATTAAAATTCAATTTTGAAACAATTCTGAGAATTTTTTCGGTACTTTGGAACCTAAAAACTTTTTTTAACCCCTAAAGACTACCCTTTAAATGGTCCGGTTGGGTCTATTTTAAATTATCTTCGTGCTGTGATGAATTCTCATATAAACACCAAATCAAGATACAATCAATTAGCTCTTTCGAAAGCCGGGTTTTGGTCCGACCACTTGGTCCCGCCATCCGACCGACGCCAATAATACATAGGTATGCCAATTGCAAATACACTATAAAATCAGCGATATGAATTAAGTTCGACGTAAGTCAATCCGATGAATCGTTTATGGAATCATTAACAGAAAAGTCGATTTATCATTTGATTTTTTAGGCCCCCGTACACGAGACTACAAATGCATGTTTATTGCGTCAGTACAGTGATCCGCCACTGATCACAACTATAATTGATTCTGCAAACAAAACCCTGTAATTTCAGAATCGATAATACATATTCAATACAAAATAATTTCCGGCCAATCAGAGAGTACCTCGGTTTTGGTAAAGGCTGGTCACTCTACAGTAATTCGTTCGTGTATTTTATATAATATGTAAACACGTACCTATGTATACTTTATAGCGTACAGGTGAAACGTACGTGTCATTTTAAAGATACCTGTGTGTACGTGTGTGTGTGTGTTCGTGGCGCATATCCCTTCTATAATGTATTCGCTGTTTGATGTCGAGTTTCTGAGCTCATGTTATCAGTATGTTTGTTTAATGGGTAAATTTTTAAATGATAGCTTGCGTAAATCAAACTACTAGTGCCTATATGTAATTCGTTAAGTTAAGAAAAAATTAATTAAAGATAATATTAAAAAAAATTGTTAATTAAGTTAAACTCTTTTATTGTACAATCGATAATGTACTAAAAACTAGAAAATAAATATGAGTCACCATAGGGGGCATTTGGCATTATGGTTGAAAAAGACAGTCGAAGCTAAATATGATTTCCAAACTCAACAAATGAAAGTTTTTTACTAAATGCCCCCCACGATTTTATTTTAGTTTAATCAAAGCCCCCTATGGTGACTCATATTTATTTTCTAGTTTTTAGTATATTATCGATTGTACAATAAAAGCGCTTAACTTAACATTTTTTTTTTCTATTTATATTTTCAAGTTTTGAGTTTGATTTGCATCCAGACGAAACCTGCACCAGTCAGTTAGTTCTTATAATACTCGTATTGTATTGTCATCGGAACTACATATACATACAAAAAAAAAATTTCAACTTAATAATCGGATTTTTTAAGTTTTTAGTTTGCTTTGTTAAAAGTGCGATTTGGAACCGGACGACAGCCAAACCTGTCAGTTAGCAAAAATAATATTGTATTGTTATCGGAACTACATACGTGTGGAAAATTTCAACTCAATCGGATAACTGAAAGTAGTTGAAAAAGCTGTCGCATGCTTTATTTAAAATGTGATTTACAACCGGACGAAAACCGCAACGGTCAAGTAGTTATTATAATATTGTATTGTCATCGAAACTACATACCTGTGCAAAATTTCAAGTCAATTGGATAACAGAAAGTAGTTGAAAAAGCTGACCCAAGATTTGAAACACAGAAGCAAAGAAATATGTACGTAGTCAAGCTAAATAAAAGCGGTTAAAAATCATAGTCATACGGTAGTAGCTTCTGAATTTATCTGGGTAAATTCGTATAAGTTGGCAAATTAAAAAAAAAGAACTTCCGATCAATTTTAATTAAACCAGTGCATACCTTTTTTATGTATTCGCTAGTAGAAATCACTCATGATACTATGACAATACAACGCAACTGCTTCCCGAGCGGAACCAATGAAACGCGACTTTGGAACACAAAACCGGATCTAATCGGGAGAAATACGAATCCAATGAAGGTGTATCCTAAGGTTAACACCACTCAGTATGCCAGGTCACTTCTGTTGAGAATTTTAAAGCAATTGCCAACAATGTACGTATATCTTCTCATAAACTTGCCAATTAATTTTAGAAAATTTAAGAAAATTGTTAAAGACGTGTATTATGTTTATTCTGATATATGTAAGTTCACTCAGAGAATTCGTGTATACATACTACTTTCATTATGTTTAGGGTTTTGAATATTTTGCATTTTTTATTACTCTTAAGCTACATATAATTAAGCCATGGCCTGTTTGTGAGATATTATTAAATAAATAAATAAATGTTAAAAGATTATGCACATTAGAGCAAAATTACACGGGCAGATTTTCTGCGGCGAGATTTCCGCTGAATTTATAATATCAGAACAGAAAGCGTTTTTTTCCGTCGAATACATCCACGCAAAACAAAACGACTGCTTTTTGTTAATAAACAGACCTGACTGTGTTAGATTACGTTGCTTTATTTTTAAAGAACAGAACGAAAAAATGACGTTGATGAGTTCATCCAGTATGAGACAATCAACTGAATATTTCCATGCAAATTTTTGAATTCACAGAACATATCCTGAAAAGTTCTCGTCTCGTTAAGTGTGTCTCGTACTAAACAACATTTTTCGTTTCCAGCGTGTTGTGGTGACGATGTCAATGCCCCTAGAAGCGTCCTACTAATTCACGTCGCGACGGTGGATATTAAAATAAGCGCGACGTATATTCCGTTCGTCTAGTTTCACTCGTTTGTATAGGCACTATTTTGATTCGGACTTACAATCCGCCGCGTTAAAAATGACAGAAAATGCGCCCGTGTAGTTTAACACTTAGGCTACATCCAAAGTGATTTCATTACAGAGGTTGCCTCGTTTCATTGAATAGTAGTGAGAAAATGACATCATCCGGCGGACCAGTCAATTTAATGTTAAGCAACGGCTGTTGTTTAGAAACTTTTGCGCATAGCAATAAAACGTGTTTGATATAGTTTTAAATCTCTGAAGAGGAAGTTGAATTTTTGAGTTCCATAATTTATTAATATGTACGTTTCTTTTTTGTGATGATAATATAAATCTAATAAAAAAGTGTACTTACTTCATTTTAATAATTTAGTTTTTTATTTTCTTACGTTTTTTGTGATATTTTAATATTGATAATAATATTAGTACCTATTTATTATGCATGTATTTTGTTAAAATCTTTGAATAAAACATGTAGGTACACAATGTACCTACCTCTTTTTATTTATTTACGTATTTACATAGACGGATAATATGCATAGCCGATAATTCAGTGTACACATTTACAAAGTGCCAGTGAAAATAGAAAGGAAATTATTATTAGAAAGGAAATTATTCCTATATAATGAATTGTTGGAAAAATATCCACATGGAAATGTTCAAAGATGCCAAAACCAGATCCAAAGAAAAATAGATTTTCGTTAGGGAAAAACAGTCTTATTTTTTCAAGACTCTGATCCCTGACTCTGATCAGGCTCCTCCTATAAGATATAAAAATGACCACTTTGACTCAAGATCTCTGGAGAAGTGCTTCAAGATAAGTGATTCTAATAATGATTTCCGACGAGTGCCATTCATAATAATTAAAATTTGACAATTCCTAAGCGAAAAAAAGCGTAAGTATATGTGTAATATGAACATGAGTACTGTGTGCCCAACCAAAGAATGTCTTTGCAAAAGGATAAAAAACCTGCCAGAATTCTGAGAAAGCATAGACAAAAATTCCAGCCAATTGGGCGACGAGACCATTCCAACTTCAAAATATTGACAGTTGATATAGTATAATAAAGAAAATCAAATATCTGATATCGCGTGGGGTGACGCGGGTAATGGCTAGTATTCAATATTATATTCGCTATATTCGTTGCCATGGTTATCTACATAATATCATGTTCCACGTCATGTAGAAATTAATCAAAGTATGCTTAACAGTTTACTACTGACAGATCTACAAAACAAAAGAACAGCTGATTTTTTTTATTTTCAAAATATTTCTGAAACTATAAAGTTTAAAGTAGACATGTTAACGAAGAAAACCCCATACTACGATTTTTGAAAATCTGAAATTTTTACATTACTTTTTTTTAGGGGTAATTTTTCGGTTTTTTGTTGTTAGATTTTATTATATTTTTGTGAAAAGAACCGTTGAAGTTTTGATTAAAAAAATAACAATTGTCGTATACAATATAATGGTTTTATTTGAATATAAAATGAAGAATAAAATATTTGACAATTTAAAAGTTTACAAAAAAAAATTATTTGACTGACTTCAACAAAGTTTAACAACTGACTTCGATAACATTTAACAACTGACTGACTATTTTATTTGTACCAAAAAAAATGATAATTTAATAATTTTACAACAGGAATGCAGATGTTACATAATTAATTAAAAATACAATTTTATTATAAAACACTGCTTACACAGGTTTATTTGCGTTCAGCACCAACACTCCTCCTTAAGCAGTTTTTGACGAAGCTTTTCAAAAGGTCCTTTACTCAAAGCTTTTGTAAAAATGTCCGCGATTTGTTCTTTCGTATTTATGTAGACAAGATGAATTGACTTGCCGACATGTTGATTTATAAATTTACGGCGTATTTCTATGTGCTTCTTTCCTTTCGTCAACTTCCCTTCTTCTGCATTGTTGAGCATATGTATTGCTGCTTTGTTGTCGATCAACAGATCTGTTGGTTCTGTCAGGTTTGCTATACCTAACTCTATGATCATGCGACGAAGCCAGCACACTTCTTGAATTCCGCAAACTGCAGCACGATACTCAGCTTCAGCCGACGAAATTGATGTAATTGACTGTTTTTGAGCTATCCAAACAATGGGACCTCCATGATCGATTAAAACTCCACTTGTTGAGATCATGTCTGATTCTACTCCACCATAGTTTGCGTCCGTATATGCTTTTAGTTTTGTCTTACCGTCAAAAAATATACCGAAAGTTTCGGTTCCCTTCAGATACCGGAAAACGCGCTCAATCATCTTCCAGTGACTGACATTTGGCCTGCTGACTTGACGACTTAAGAAATTCACTGTAAAGCTTATATCGGGTCTTGATATAGTCGACAAATACAATAAACTTCCGACAATTTCACGATAAGGTTTATTTTTCAATTCTTTGTCATTGACTTTCTTCTCTGTTAACATTCCAGGTTCAACGGGTGTCTTAACCGGATACGCTTCTTCAAAACCAAATCGAGATAGTATTTTTCGAGTATATTTCTCTTGCGTAACAAGTATACCGTTTCTTTTTAGGTGAATTTCCATTCCAAGATAAAACAATTTTCCTTGCTTCGAACTTTCAGACGTAATTTCGAATTTTCTTGCCAATCTAGACAGAACTTCTTGAATCTCGTGTTCATTTTGACCTATTACGATACCGTCATCTACAAATACCCCCATAATTACAGATTTCACTTCGTTGTAAAAAATGCATGGGTCATCGTCGGTGTTTTCAAACTTCAGAGTTTTCAAATAGTTTGTAAATTTGTCGTTCCAAGCCTTTGGAGCTTGCTTGAGGCCATATAAACTCTTTTTTAAGAGACAGACTTTTCCAGAATTGTCATCGAAACCTTCCGGCTGGAGCATGAAGATTTCTTCAGACAAATCTCCATTTAAAAACGCTGTCTTGATGTCAAACGTATGGATATACAATCTTTCACTTGCAGCATAACTTAATAGCAACCGAATACTGGCATGTCTGACAACAGGTGCGAACGTTTCGCTATAATCGATTCCGTGTTTCTGATCAAAACCACGAGCAACAATACGAGCTTTTAAACGACCATCTGATTTCTCGCGTAAGACCCATTTGCACGTCAGTGGCTTGCGACCTTTTGGTAAATCAACTAATTTCCAAGTTTTCATGAAATTTAACGAGTCGATTTCATCCTGCATTGCCTTTTTCCATCTGGGATCTTTTAAAGCATTTTCAACAGATATGTCTTCAACTTCACCAATCAAAAGGTAGTCATTGTATTTCGGGTGTGCCTTAATGTTTTGACGACTTCGTAGATTATACTTTGACACGCTTCCACTCGCTTCTTGACTCGACTCTGACTCATCATCATTTTCACTACTTTTATCGGACTCCTCCTGACCGTTTTCGTCATTTGATTCTGACTCAGACGAACTATCGTTGTTTATCTCAGATTTGTTATCTTCAATCAATTTACAATCAATCTCTGTATAACCTATTTCTGGACCAATTTTCTCGTCAAATAAGACGTTGCATGACACTTCAACTCGACGCTGACTTGGGAAATAAACTCGATAACCATGTTCCTCGATATCATATCCGACAAATATCCCTTGCTTGCTCTTCTTATCAAGTTTCTGACGTTGATGATCTGGTATCATTACGTAACATTCGCATCCAAAACTTTTCATGGACTTTAGACTGACTCGACGACCAAACAACAATTCGGCTGGACTCTTTCCGGCAATACTGCTGGTTCCAGTTTGATTTATGGTAAAAACTGAGTATTTCAGGGCTTTTGCCCATAAAAATTTTCCAAGATCTTTGGCATAAATTTCGGCTCTAGCAGCTTCAACAATGGTACGCATTTCTCTTTCAATTCTTCCGTTTTGTTCTGGCGTGTAAGCAACTGACCTTTCATGAAATATACCGAGACGATCAAAAATATCCCGACTTCTGACATTTTTAATTTCCTTGCCGTTATCTGACTTCAAAATTTTTACTCCACGGCCAAACTGATTTTCAACCAGATTTAGAAAAATATTTAACTTGTCGACTGCCTCTGATTTTTGTTTTAAAAAGTAGACGGTCCGAAAATGACTGAAGTCATCTTTGAACATTAAAAAATATTTTGCACCACCGAGAGACGTAATATTCATTTCTCCAAGATCAACATGAATTTTATCGAGAGGAGATTTTGCGACGACATCATCTTTTGTATGAGAAATTCGATGCTGTTTTCCATAAACACAACCTTTGCAGACACAGTCTTTCCAATCGTCGATGTAGCGGATGTTGTTCTTCTTCAGAATATCTTTTACATATCGAATGTTCTGATGAGCCAATCTCTCATGCCAGAGTTTTAGAGAACTGACTGCTGATAGACTGTACTGTTCCATTGGACGGAACATCATATAGAACAAACCTCCGAACCTTTCAGCTACCAAGACTGGTACATTATTTTCCAAAATAACAGACGATTTTGCAGTAGCTTGTTGCGTATAGCCTTTATCAAGTACAGTTGTGACAGAAAATAAATTAAATGTCAGATCTGGTACAAACAAGACATTTTTCAATATGATAGGATACCATTTCTTGCTGTCGTAGGCATACAAATGAACATCACCGAATGCGATTCCTTGCAATTTTGTTGAGTCACCGATTTCCACAAGCATAGGTGCATCCAGAGAACGTAAATTTGTCAACCATTTCAAATTTCCAGTCAAATGATGAGTTGCGCCACTATCTTTAATCCACATCTCATGACTATCAGACAAACCTTCGAGAACAGCCGACGATAAAGCAACAGAAATAAATGATTTGATTCTGCTCTTTTCATCGCTTTTCTTTTTCGGACATTCATTTGCAAAGTGTCCCTTTTCTTGACAGTAATTACAGTTATAATTTTTCTTGCAGTACTCAATGTATTCAGCACAGGGTTTGTTGGAACAATCAGACTTTCGATGTCCTACTTGACCACATTTGTAACATTTCATTCTTGACTGACCTTGCTGATCGGAACTTGACTGACTTGACCTTTGCCCAGACGTTCTTTGATTTTTCGTTTGCTGATTTTTGTTAAACCTGTTGAATTGAGCCTTTCCGACGAGTGCATTTCTGACAATTGACGATTCACGACTTTGAAGTCTGATTTCTTCTTGTTGAAGACGATCACGCAAGTTTGTGAAAGTTTTATTTACTTCACTGACGGATTCCCAAGCTGCATGGAAGTGATCGAACTTTGCTGGCAAGCAATTCAGAATACGTGACATTATCCAACTATCTTTTACATCTTCATCATTAGCTCTTAGTTCCTGCGCCAGCCCATCTATCTGAAGACAATTTTCCACAGCTGATTTTGAATCATCGTACTTATAACCAAAAAATTGCTGCTGCAACATTGCTGTAGATTTTTGACTTTTCTTACCATAAAGAGCTTCGAGTCTTTGAATCATTTGCATCGCAGACGTACACGTTGTAATTTTCAAAGCAATATTTTCATCCACATTCAGTCCAATAATAGTTTGAGCTTCGATATCTTTCTTAAGCCAATTTGAATAATCTTCATTCGTTTCTAAAGGTGTAGGCGTCACACCAGTAGCTATATCTAATAGACCTTTCATACGAAGTAGCAATTTAGCTTGAACCTCCATGATACGTAATTTGATTTTCCATGACCTTCCATAGACTCAATCAATTTTTCTAAATTCAATTTAGTATCCATTTCTTAATTTTGTGTTTAAATTTAAAGTACTCACTCAGACTGGTTTGATTATATACGACAGGTTCTTTTCTACTGGGCCCATAACCTGTTAGATTTTATTATATTTTTGTGAAAAGAACCGTTGAAGTTTTGATTAAAAAAATAACAATTGTCGTATACAATATAATGGTTTTATTTGAATATAAAATGAAGAATAAAATATTTGACAATTTAAAAGTTTACAAAAAAAAATTATTTGACTGACTTCAACAAAGTTTAACAACTGACTTCGATAACATTTAACAACTGACTGACTATTTTATTTGTACCAAAAAAAATGATAATTTAATAATTTTACAACAGGAATGCAGATGTTACATAATTAATTAAAAATACAATTTTATTATAAAACACTGCTTACACAGGTTTATTTGCGTTCAGCACCAACATTTGTTAATATTGCATTGGCAAATTAATTTTTTTATTCGAAAAAATTACAGCTTATTAAGGACATAGAAAGGTAAGTCTCCTGAAAATTTCATGAAAAAAAAATCATTTTGGAGGAGAAAAAAATTAAAAACGAAAAACACGGTTTTTTCGATTTTTCTCTGAATCTTTAAGGTTATGTGAAAAAATTATATTTATAAAAGTTGTAGATCCTTTTAATACCTACAACATTGCGATGCAATATTTTTCGATTGGAGGTCAACTTTCGACGGAAATAACGAAAAACCGCGTTTGACCCCTAAAACGCGCCCCCCACTTCCCTCCGGCCTTTTACGCATTTGAATGTTTGATTTCTGTATTTCTGACGGCAGTTTCTTCCCTTCCTCATCATTCGTTTTCTGTTATTAATTTTGTCCTTGTCAAAAGCTAACTGCACTGGCCTATCGGTTAAAGGTGCATCAATGATTCAACACTAGAGATGCCACGAATATTCGGCTACTATTCGGTATTCGGCCTATTCGGCTACTTTTTTAATATTCGGTATTCGGCCGAAGGTTGCGTACTATTCGGTCGAATACCGAATATAAAATCATGGGGAAAAACGCACATATTACTCAAAAATATGCGATTTTTTTCTTAAATAGTATTATTTTGTAAAGCTTTTGGTGAACAAACAGAGATATTTTTTAGTAATAAGGACTATTAATAACACAATTTGATGTAACAATGAACAAATAATGCGTGTCGTGACACGGTCTAGTTGCGCAAATGAAACAAATACGCCCGCGGCGTTGCTACCGCACGCTCCGTAATGGGACAAGTCGTAACCTGTCACCCGCGAAATGTACACATAATTTGCCGAACATTCGGCCGCCGAATATTCGGTGCTTCGGCCGAGAACATGGCCGAATATTTGGTATTCGGTATTCGGCAAAATCACTATTCGTGGCATCACTAGTCAACACCCTACGTTTGCACATCTAGATTTTGCATAAGAAACGTCTCAGATTAACATTCAAGCATGTCTGGGTAACTGGAATGTCACAATCTAGTTGCGTTTTCTAAAACTTAACACATATTACCTACAAATCGTTCGTTTATTTTCATGCAACTTTCCCGAAATATGGAGATTTTCTGTTGGTCGGAATGTCGGTAATATTTCACTATAAGTGATTCGTTGCTAAAAAATCGAGTTTAGTGTATGTGTAGCTTTAGATCAGTCAAGATGTATTTCAGTGCAATACTCAGCATATTGTGAAACCCTCATGTTACTCTAGGGGTGCTAACTTTTAGTGAATCCCGTAGGTACTCATTTCATAACTGGTTTTCAAAAACCGGGTTCATTTATATACAGACGACTATACTTGAAGTCTTCATTGATATCAGAAAGTTATTTGAACTTTATAGCACTCACCCAATTTAATAGTCCCCAAAAAATGATCAAGCTATAAAAAGTTAAATGTATTTTTTATTTTAAGTAAAATCGATACGTATCGCTCGTAAATATTAAGTCTCCAGACTCCATTATAATAGGCTATGATAATGACTTTTTACATGTCTGTAGTCGGGAGTGCTTCGTACTCACTATTTAATTTGTGTGAGTGCTAGAGACTTCGGGAGTCATCGTAGTCGGTGTCCTTGCATGTTGCAAAGAATATCCTAAAAAGCATTATATGAATCGGTAGGTCATTATATGAATCGTAAGGTCGTGAGACAGGCGATCTACTCAAAAGTTTTATTAGAGGGATACAAATACATTTTGACTTTTTATTTTTACACCGAGAGATGGTGTTACTTTACCCTTTTTTACATATTATCAGCATAGTACTGAACCTTATTTACACAAATGGAAATTTTATTTTGCCACGAGAGACGGCACTACTATGCTCAATGTTACATATTATTTTTATCATCATGGTAGGTACTTAGGTACTTAATAAATGAATATTTCTTTTATATTTTAAATGGAAATTATTATTAAAAAAAAATAAAAGTTTCACTTTAATACACAAATATTAAATACTGCAAATAAAACAAAAATTAGTGATTTCTCCAAAAAAAATCGAAGCTCGTAATTGCAATAATAAGCTTAAAAAAAGGGGGATAACCTCGGAATGAAACGGGATAAGCTGAATGTTTGTATAAACCTTTATTTTGGCATTCTTAATGTTGTCTCAAAAGTCTCATAACGTCACGTGTGAGCGTCCTTAGATATTTGTAGAGAATCTTATACTCTATAACTTTTATAGTAAATGAAAATACGATTTGAGGCAAAGGAAGCGAGATATTTCCAATCAACTGATTTTCGCGACCTTTGACCTTGAATATCTAAGAACGCTCACAAATGACCTTATGAGACTTTTGAGACAACATTAAGAATGCCAAAATAAAGGTTTATACAAATATTCAACTCATTCCGTTTCATTCCGTGGTGAATCCCTAAAGTGACTGAACTATAACTGATATCAAGTTTCAAAGTACAGTAAGAATAAAATTAATAGAACAAAGATTATATTTCCTTCGTAAATAAGTTTGTTCCCACACTCTTGAAATTTTATATCAGTTACTTTAGTCCCGCATACGAACTTCAAGTTTACATGTACCTAAATGTTTTTTTTTTTTTTGAAAATATGATAAAGCAGCACCTTTTTAGTCTATAACAATTTTATAAAGTGAAGATAATTAATTGAAATACGGACACTCAGTATATTTATATTCACACTGTAAGTGGTTAGTGGCTGCCGACACACTGTAGTGGTGGTTACCTATATATTAATGAAGGTTATCGCAAACGGCGTCCTGTATTTATTTTGTTCCCTTTTCGCTCTTCGAAGGATAGGACGGGGGCGAAATTTATAAGTACACAATTGTTGCGGTTAGAACCTTTTGATCGCTGTTCAGCAGTTCAGATAACATAGCATTTATTACGGCCTGATAAATTATGTATGTAACAAAACCTGAGGTGCTTTCAACTGGTTATATATATATGATACATGGAAGAGTGAAAGTAGCATGTGTCCCACAAAGGGAGTTTGGATTTTATTGAAAAATGAATTGCCTTGCAAAGTGATAGACAAAACAAACACTTTCTTCATATTTTTATAATAGCTACAGATCGATACGTATTATATATTGATTTCTTAAATTAGTTGACCGCACTTATTTCATCGGTCGACTGAGGTTGCGATCAAAAATTGTCCAAGTACATTGTACAGTACAATGAAATAGAGAAACTATTCTAAACAGAATATTTTTGTTTGCGATGTCTCTTTAAGAGTATTTAATTATTAATTATCACCAATAAGTGGTTGTGTATTTGGTGCATTAGAAGAAGAAGAAGAAGAAGAAATCTTTATTTACAATAATAATTATTTACAACTATGTACAATCTAATATAGGGGTTTCAGCAAAATTGCTATAGCCCAGCTGAAAGAATTAATGATTAATTATTTGTTTTTATCAATTTCGAGTCAATTTTAGATTGGGAAAAAAAATTTAAACAAATAACCAACTATGTAATAATTTTAGTGAGTGCCATTTACGTTATTTAGGATATTGTAATTATATATATAATATCGTATATATATATATTATACTTAACCACTTAATGCTTTTGAACGAACACTGCTCGCGCGCGGCGCGTGTATCGCAACGCGACAACCCGAGCAGTGCTCGCCAGTTTCGACTTGTTAGAGTTTTATGCGATAAACAAACGAACGGTGCTCGCCAGTTGCTACTTGACGGGCTAGAGACACTACGCATATTGTTTCCTCTGTTTTACCTTATTGAAAAACATTATAAAATATTTTGTAAGTATTATATTTCCAAAATTAATAAAAAAAAATGCATTTTTACGAACTTATAGTGATTTATATCTATTTTTATTCATTTTTACTATGTTTTGTTTCTACATTTTTATCACTTTTGTGTTTTATTTCGAACTTTTTTTGAGCTACACAGTTTTTAAATCATGTAAACTGTATAAATAAAAAATAAAATAACCTGCAGTTTTTATTTCAATTTTTGATAAAAAAACCCGAGCATTAAGTGGTTAATTTAACATTACAATTTATTTTAGTTATTTTAAAGCTATTTAGGCACCTATGTCGAGCATACGCAGTGGTGCATTAGATATAGTATAGATAACTCAGTGAAATTTACTCTGAAAAATGTACGTTCGGTTTACCAGAAGTATTTTGCTCTAGCAGTAACATTATCAAATTCCGACATCTATTAAATAATAATCTACACTGCACTATGTTTTCCTGTTCAAGAGTCGAGACTGCTAGGGTTTACGCTTTTAGTCCGACACAGGACTATTAAACATGTATATTTGAGAAGCATGCGTGCAAAACTCAAGAAGTCCATAACGATTAATACTGAAAAAAAAAGAAATTTATATCTGTAGGTTCAGTCAGTGAGCCAACTTTCTTAGTATAATACTTATTTATATACTGTAAGCACTTAGTAAAGTTCTTACTTTAAAATAAATAAAACGCTTAAACGTCTTGAAATATAAAAAATTCGTGATGAACTGTTTTCTCAAGATTTGATTTTTTAATTGTTTTTTTCCAAATTCTAATAACAAACATTTTTCCAGCGTAGCTAAGGAAAAAACAATTTTGACAACAATATTGCACAAAAGAAAGAGAGAGATTTAATACAACCAAACTTGCTACAATACTAATCGCAACACCTTTATAAATTTTTAATTAAAAACTATATTTTTTATCTCAATTTACAAAACTAATTTGGACAAGATAAGTTTTGCACGAAAGTATAGAACATGTTGAGTTTTGCACGAAACTCATTTGAATATGTCAAGTTTTGCATAAGAATTATTTTAACAAAAACTCAGATACTTTGTTGCGCACAGAAAATAAAAATTAACAAGAATATTACAGTTTATTGTACATAAAAATATGATATTAGAATAGTTTATATGTAAATTACTTGTTCTTCAATGAAGCAATCACATTCATCATCTTCATGATTATGTTTTACAGAATTTTTTCTCCTTCAGCTTCCGCTTTTTCTTTCAACTATTTATTAATGTTACGTACCAGTTTAAGTCGTTATCTTTCGTCCAATTTTCTCCGAAATTAATTTTCAGCACAGAAATAACGCTTGTACTTTTTCTACAGTTTTTGTTTTATTTAGTAGTAATTCCTCAAGAACGTGATCAGACCTCAAAAACAATCTTCATTTTCTTGGCTGTCTCGCGCGTGGTTTCACGCTTTTTTCTTTTTCTCAAATTCAATTTCCTTTCGCAGCTGTTACGGTTTCTTTCATTTTATTCAAATTTGAAAAATGTATATAAACACGAAAAGTATAACAGCGAGAACTTCATAGAACAACACGAGTACACCTTTCAACTTCAATCGTCTGCATCAAGCAACGCCTCGCTTGGTAATAAGCTGCGAATTTGCTGATAAAAAACGTTGCATACCGTTTTTTTAAAGCAGTCTTTTTATCATTCTGTTAATGGTTATTCTATCAATGTCTGTAAAGTGTAAAAATCTACCATATTTTGCTAAATTATTTCCAACAAATTAAATCTGTCCATTTTTGCACAAAAACTGATGCTTTTAGCTATTCAAACTATGAGACATGTTGAATTGTGTGGGGGGGGGGGCGCAGAATGCACATAAATTGCAAATATCGTTGTTGTTCTGATTTATAGTGGAAAACGAAATAAGAGTGACTCTATCTTCATATAAACCACGATTTAACGAAGAATGTGAGAAGAAACAAGCCCATACTTTACATGAAGCTGGTTTTAGTCGATAATAATTTGTGATTCAAATATTTGACAATAAGTTATGCTCATGTAAACTAGAGAAAATATTTATTTTTTTAATAAATTATTGTCTAATACCAGCTTTAAAATATTTTTATTGTTGTACAAATTTTGTGTTTTATGTTAAATCAAAAATTGTCTATCCGACAAAAACTTTTGAACGGTAACTCCGATCATCATTTGTTCTTTCGCACCCGGGTGACACCGGGACGGACCGCTAGTAAGCTATAAGAAAAGACAAGTACATTGCGGAATGGAAGTTGTATTTTACATGAACTAAACTGGAAAAACATGAATAAACTATTAAGTACACTCTTAAACACATTTTCTACCTTTTGGGAAATATTGAGTTTTGCACGCATGCTACTCATTTTATCTTATCAAAAGTGTTAACACATTTTACACTGGAGCGCAATACCAAACACACATATTAATAGGTATACAGAAAAATACTAGCAGAACAGTCCCTTGATATTTTTTTTATCCGATGTACAGTTATTAAAATATTAATAAATAATAATGAGATATTAATTACGTAGGCAGTACTTAATTAACACCAAAAGGCATGGTTTATTAATTTTCATAAATAGGTATTCCCCGCCCGACTTGTCATAATATTTAGGTAATAAACGGTATAGTCTAAAATCCAGTATTAGAAATATATACCCTCATCTGTTATTTGATGATGACAACGATTATATGTTAGGTAATATATACATTGATAAATAGCACATGGGTTACCTAGCTAAATCGCGTACCGATGCTGTTAAATTAAAAAAAATACTAATTGACATTTTTGCATCAATTTCCCCGATTTGTTAATCATAAAAGTCGAGTCTACAATGAGAGAATATGAAACAAGGAATTGAAATATACCATTGATTCTATACATAAATGTAGATCATCCACATAAACATACCTTGTAAATAGTTGTGTTCTGTGTACTTTGAGACTATTTGTTTTGTTAAAATTTTATTTGTGTCATATTCTCTCATCTTAGGTTCGATTTTTATGATAAAGAAATCGGGGAAGTTGGTCCAAAAAAGTTAATTAGAATTTATTTAATTTAACAGCATCGATTCGCGATTTAGCTAGGCAACCCATGTCTGATTTATCAATGTATATATCTACATATATTATCTAACATAAATCTTTGTCATCATCAAATAACAGATGAGGGTATATATTTCTAATACCGGATCTCGCACTAGTATATCGGATCAAAAAATATTGAGGACTTTTCTGTTCAGAATTATTTTTTTTTTATTTCAGTAAATCGTCACTACTTGAGGCATATTATGTGGACACAGTGTAATGTATTATAGATACAGATTCATATAATAGCGTCGCTTCACATTCTCCATTATTTAAGACTTACATAATGTTTGACATAAATTTCGACCGTAGTTTTTATTTATGGGCTGAGTGAATGTGACTCATCTTTTTATTGGAAAATTTAACGATTTATTTGTCATTCCATTTAGTGAATTTGTTGACGCTCAACAAACTTATGTTTGGAAATGCTTCAAATATCGTTTTTTTATTTGTTTTGAAAAATCCACGTTTTAAAATATTTTACAAATAAGGAGTGTTACTAATTTAGATCGAAACAATAGTTTCTTTCGCAAAAAGTTCTGTAATTTTTTTATATAAACTGCAGTTTCGTTAATATTTTGAAAATAAAAAAAAATCAGCTGTTCTTTGATCTCTCAAATAGAAATTAGTTACGTTGCCGACAAGTATGCTTTAATTT
Organism: Xanthostigma xanthostigma; assembly: GCA_963575645.1. NCBI lineage: Eukaryota > Metazoa > Arthropoda > Insecta > Raphidioptera > Raphidiidae > Xanthostigma > Xanthostigma xanthostigma. The sequence continues at coordinate 48,768,127 of OY754464.1, forward strand.
TTATTATGTCACTGCATGCAAACTAAGAGCAAATATCATAATATTTAAAACTAAACGTTTCCCGCGTCATCGCACGCGTTAAATGAAATGTTAATTTCTATATTATAATAGGAATGTTAAAAAAAAACAAGACATAGAGACGTCATATATAAAAATCCGATACTCTCAAAAAATGTGTACACATTCAGAATCAAATACAAGAAGAGCTACCTACTTATAACTTCAAGAAATTCTGAAAGTTGACCAGTGAGAGTAGAATTTAACTGACGCTGGATCTTTGCATCACTTCCGCGATATATTACTTTCGTGACAAAAGGGATGTTGACTTATTTTCGGAACTGTTTTTATTTTGTAGATAGACCCTTAATAAACACGAAAAAATATTAATAATAAAAACTGTATAATTTAAAAAAAAAAAATTTAAAAATTAAAATATTTTTTTTAATTTCCCGCTGAAACACTCAAATCTGTCACTGAGTCCGACCTACGTTTAAAAAACTGTGTTTCATCAGTTTTTTGCTTGTATCTCGTCAAAATTCAATATTATAACCATGGAAAATTGAGTTCGTCATTTTACTGCTTCATAAGCACACCAGAAAATCTGTTACTTTGATAATAGGTAGGAAATATAAAATTATACTTACAAAGACAATTTGACGTTTCTAAGTTCCGCTGAACAATAATTCTTGTTTCTGGCAAAAAAAATTGCCACCATCAAAGAATCTATCCTTGGTAAGCTAGAACTGTCTCCTTTGGCGAAACCAGTCTCAATTATGACAAATACAATTATTTATTAACAAGAGGGTTTCTTTGAAAATGATATTAGCGTTTCGTGACGTCATGCACTCAGATTGGTGTTCGCAGTCACGTGATAAAGTGTATAATTTATAGCACTTCAAATTAACTTTGTTTAATTTATTGTAATTAATTATGTGTAAAAAAATGTATTAGGTGTTTAAATACCACCATTAAGGACGTAGTCTTATGTTCAGGCTCGTTTTCAACCCTTATTTCAGAATTTTTTTTAATAACAAAATAATGTACAATCATTTCAATTTTGTTACATGTTTTACTCACATCGTAAGCTAAAAAAACAAATTTTTTTGCTTAATTTTACGCCATTTTCTAATTGTTATTTTAACCTAAAGTAGGCAACTTTAAATGGAGGTAGGTGGGTAGCGCGGGTGATAACGTCACTTGAGGTCATCTGAATTATAAAAATTAAATTGGTTATTATTTTGCAGGCTTGTGGCTCTATTCCGTACTGGAAATAAATATTTTTATTGGTAAATAACAAAATGGCGGGTTTAAAAAAAAACAACGATTAAATTGTGATTGTGTCGTTGAAAATCTATTTAAAAAATAGAAATAATTTTTATAATTAGGTAATTCTAGTACGGGTTGGAGCTATTGTTGTGTAGAATATACTGTGCAAAATTGAAAGTCATCAGTTGTATACAATTGTTGCAATCACCCGCGCCACTTACAAAAAGTTAGTTTTGAGAAAAACGCGTTTTAAGTTTTGATTTCAGATTTCCTACAAAAAAATAAAAATGAATATTTACACTAATCAGCTATGCCTGGTGCATAGTAAACATTCCGTTTCTTCAAAGGCATTGTTTTCTGCTAATTTTTTTGCTATACTCTGCGAGAATATAAGGGTTACGTGATAACAATTGAGAGGTAAGAGGAGGTAAGAGTCTGACCGTAAGACCGTTGCTGCTCTCGACTATATGCTATAGCTTTGTAAATATTTAATACTTCGGTCTAAATTTTTTACAGTATTTTCTCAATATTATACTTACTAAAAATGTAAAAAAAATAAATTCAATTTTCCGAAACCCGAACACCAGACTACGTCCTTAATCGTTTAAACATAAATTACAACAGTAGTGGAAACACCCTTATTCACCGAGGCTGTCTAACAAAATATTGGGATACAGTAAAGATGCTGATACACTTATTAATAATGGCATTATCAGAAATATTTTGCATTGCTATTAGATTTTACAAGCTTTTTGTTAAATGTTCTTCTTTCTTAGGATTTAAATCCACTTTCACATATAAGCTCGACTTAAAACTTTGCATACAATATGTTTGTATAAGAAGATAATTTGCATAGTAAATATCCTCGTCATAGAAATGTCCGTAACAATCTCTTCACCTTCACCATAAATGTCCCGTTCCTCCCACCATGTGATTAATCAAAAACATTCCCGTTAGCTTCAATTTTTGGATAAGTAGTTCACGGAATGATTTTTATTCGAAATGCGTAAACACTGGCTGTTCCGACTCTTGATAGATGTCTCAATTTCACAATATTTTGCTAAAACACATTACACTTTTGACAAATCTTAGGTAAATTTTTCAATGCAAATTTCACTAAGTTATCTACACCAGTGGTTCTATACCTGTTAGTGATGAGGGACAATTTGACTAAATTTTTGACTTGCCATGGATCACCAACTGTTTAGCGGTGATGTATTCCGCCCGTTTTGTTAACAATGCACTTTGAAAACAGACAAATTGGTTTTCGAAAGCTCAGAGGAATTTCCGAATTGTAAATTGCTACTTTTCGCTGCTTAGAAGTGGTGCAGCTTAGATCCCCCGCCTACGTATCTACGTCACTGCTCGGACAAAGTAAATTCTGATTAAAAACATACCTAGCAGATTCATCAAACTTGCATGACATGGTTTGGTAAATTATTACAGTACCTGCAAAGCAGACTTAACGAGTGACATAAAAAACAAAAAACGTTTTATTTCGTATTAAAATCAAGAGCGTTTTTTTATGAACCTGTAGAGTCTCCAATGATTTTTGCCCAAATTTTGTTTTTAAACTTGAAAATTCAGAATTAGTATAATCATTAACGACCGAAGTTATGCGAACAGAACGAACCGAGTGAAACACTCGTCATTTATTTAATAATTTCAATAATTGTATAATGACTTCGCGGACCATTTCGGGTGCTCTCAGGAACCACCAGTGATCCTTGCACCACCGAATAAGAACCACTGGTCTACCCTACACTAATTTGCCAAACACGCCTACTCTTATAGCCTTAGTACCTCTGGCATACTTACTCTAGAATAAATCGGAAAGGAACGACAAAGTAAGCTAAAAATCAGGATTTTCCAATCACAATAAACTGGAATTTTTATGATATCAGGATTCACCATTGCAGAGTTATTGTGTGACGGATATGTACACGAGTATTATATATTTTATAGTTAAGATATATTTGAAAATAATAAAAATATGAAAAATTAATTTAATGTCAAAACAGTGCTGTGAAAATTTAATTTAAAATGCGAAACTTTCAGACGAGGATCTTATTCTAATTGTTATTTGAATCATATTTCTGTAATATCAATTTGTTTAATTCGTTTCTGTAATTCGTGCGCTTAAACTGCATCATTACGTACTTGTGTCGGGGTCGAAAATTCGCATACCCAGATCAAAAGTACAGTCCCTTGGAAAATTCTTTTCGGATCGAAAGTAAGCGAAAGTGGCATCATCCTACTCGATGATTTCAAACTATATCTGACAGTTTACCTAACCTACAATATCCATTGACACTGTTGATGTAAGTATTTAATGTAATTCTTTGAATGAACTTACTACAAAAAGTACTAAGTATATGTTACTCGGGCGGATTTGAGGATTGCGATTGAGCAATAGCCATCCTCGTTCGCAATTGTCAATTTTCTGCCCTTGTAATATAATGTACTATTTCTTGTGAGTGTTATTAAAAAAATAACATTGAGCCTCACGTAAGCCTACGAAGGAATTATTTGTATTATTTGTTTAGTTTTTTATGTTTATCGCATGAAATCCTAAATTTATTATGAGCTCGTTTCGTTGACGCGTTATTCAGTTTGCGTTACCACAGAAAATTTTGAACAAATCCGTCACTAAAGAAGTTTTAGTTCAAAAAATAAAAATTAACCAAAAACTTAATAATAAATAAGATAATTCCGGTTTTGTCATAAACCTGTTCTATACACGTTAAAGAGATCTATCTTCGGCTTCTTGCTATGCACTTAAAAAAAGTTAGTAGTTACAGTTTCTTAAATGTAATATTTTACATTACAATACAAAAAACATCGGTAAGTATGAAAAACTTTTTTAATTTCACTTGTTCGTTTACGATACAATGAAAAATATACACAAAGTTTTTCTCGCGTTTGCCAAGTTTCTTTTCCTTCAAACAACATTTTATTGTCGAAAGTTTTTAAAGCTTATTGTCAGAAGTTTTAAGGTACAAAAATGACGAGCAATTAAAGTTTTATGTCTGATCTTAAGCTAAGGTTTCAATATTATTTTCAACAGTATCATTTTTAGAGATCATAACAGAATACAAAACTCCGGTCGCAGTGCAAAATCCTGACGACATAATATAATTTCTAGTGCTGTTTTTAATTTAAGCATTGCGATGTTATATGATTTACAAAATTAAAATTTATTCCTTTATACATTTCATAAAATACGATTGCTTCCATATTGAAGTAACTTCGTACAGTGGCAGTTTCCTATGTGTACCAAACTTCGTTGAAAAATCGATTAAGTCTTTCGAGATTATCATGAGACTTAAAAATAAAGAGTTTGTTCAAAAATTGTTCCAGTTATATTTATATAAATTTATTTATTTATGTAAAGATGGAAATTGTAATTACAAAATCCTATTATTACATTTAAAAATATGACATATAACTTAACTTATTATGCAGGAAAAACTTGCTAAAACTGTGTTCATATTTGAATGGTTTAAAACCGACCAGTTTCTTATAAATCACGTAAAAAGACTGCAATTCAGTGTATCCATAGCTGCATTGAACGCTTCTCTTATTCTATGCAAATCTGTATCTGTCATTATTATTAAGTTTATAAAAATCAGTAGCTTATTAATAGTTTAGGGAATAAAGACAAAAAATAAGTCAAACATAGTAACAATTAGGGAAAGATAGATTTTCGTATGAACCTTCCTTTTGTGGTTATAAACAATTACCCAAAAGTCCCCACAAATATATGTCACTAAAAATGTTACGCGGGTCAAAGGTCACAATAAACGATTTTTCACAAAAATATCGTTAACGGTGACTTTAATAAAAAAAAAGTTTGTAGCTTAGAAAATTGCCTACAAAAACATAGTATTACTTTTTTTCTGTAAGACTAAAATTACCAATACGTATGACGTACGACGCATGCGGCATGATGCTCATTCTCTTACCTCGCATTCAATCAATCGCTTAGTGAACCGTTCCAGGTCACGCCCCCGCAAAATGTGTGTCGTATGCATTGTAATCTTTAGTATAACCGCATCAAACGAATCGAACTGACATAACAAACATAAACGTTACAACTTTTTAAATCAAATTTTATCGAAAAACGTTAGTCTTACGAAAAAAAGTAATACTATATTTTTTGTAAACAGTTTTCTAAGCTATAAATTTGATAACCACTATTTTTTCATAAAAATTACTGTTAACGAGATTTTCGCAAAAAAAAAACGTTTTTCGTGACCTTTCATCCCACGTATCACTTTTAGCGGTACATGTATCAATGGTTACTTTTTGTATATTGTTTAGAAGCACAAAAATAAGGTTCTTGCAAAAAAATGTTCTACTCTGAACTGTCTGTATTCACTGAATTATAACGAATTTACATTGATAGGAAAGTATGTGGTAGAAATATTTCACGGTGTGTTTATTAAGAAGATTTCTCTCTCAAAAATCATTTGTGTAAAATATTACCATAAAATAATACTCTGATGATGCAACTCATAAAAATTGCCCTAAAACGTAAGGATTTCTATATTAGAATGTTTTGGTAACAAATAATTTGACAAATAAATAGCAAACGTTTAGGCGGGTACCGTAGTGACGAAATCAACTTGAAATCAAGACGAAACGGTTAATTATTAACGATTCCAACATTGCCTCTATATAACTCACTTACATGTCGCAAAACTTTTACATTGGACAAATAACGTCACACCTTGTTCGATAGATGGTCAATTTTTAATTAACTATAACTTTCTTTATTATTGATATTTTTCTAAAAACCTAAAAATACGGATAAATTATTTTTTCCCATTAATCTCTTTTAATATTATCAGTCAAAAATGGAACAATACCTAAATTAATGTAAACTAGAGTTATTGGACACTGTCATCGCATATTTAAAATGTGCCACGCGGATCACTTTGACGATTGCATTAGATCCACAACACCAAAAAAATTAGCGAAATTGTTTCAAATTGTCGTAACATAGAACTATGCGGGTGAATAAGAACAGCTGGTGAACAGTCACCTTAATTAAATTGAATTGACTGATGTTTAACACATCTAAAAGATGTCTGTTTCACATTGTCGTCGGAGCCGGGTTGATGAAAGTTATAGGTACGCATAAAAGAAGTAAAGAGACAAATAGACACTCAGTTAGATAATGTCCAGTTCTGTTGACTATAAGGAGACAATGAATCAAAGTGACAGCTAAACGAGCGGTAGACGGATCTTGAAAATAATTCAATTACAACTGATTGAAGATTGGAACAAGTGGTGATTAATCGTTATTTTTATATAAAAAAAAACTAACTGTGCCCACGACTTCGTTTGCGTGAATTTTTGAATTTGACAAAGGTAGTTTATCCGTGGTACACTTTTGTTAGGAATTTGTTAAAATTTATACATCTTATAAAAAACACAAATATCTAGCAGAGCTGATAAACAAAATGATTGCACGTGCCAAATTTGGACTAGGTATTTGTAATTAAAGTTCGCACATTTCCTATGCCGAGCGACGAGAAACACAACAGTTTAGCTGTAACTTGAAAACAATTTTTGAGACTTTGTTACAAAGCGACACTTTTTACGTTTACTTTAAACGTTATAGCTTTGGGAAGTATGTAATTTTTGACAACGCCCAAAACAAATTTGTTTCTCTGTAAAATAAAGATTAGTTTATTACTACAGCATTTGCCTGCTTCTACATCAATATACCACTCTACTTTTATTGTGTACTATTGTGTATTAATCTTATATACTAAAAACTCGGGTCGCAGTGCGAAACCCTGCCGACAATATAGTGTATTTGCTTTTATAAGCAGTGTGGCTCTATTGTATGAACTTAACTTTGTTTTTGGACAAAATAAAAAAAATTACCCTCTAGTACACCCCTTAAAACAACATTTTTTTACTTAATTTCAATACTACATACCAATTCAACATCTGTACCAAATTATATACACCCTTCAGTGTGTAAATCCATATCAGTAAACTTGCGTTTTCATAAAATTTGTAAGTCCGGTCCTGTCGGGCCGATTTTATTTAAATTTTAGCAGCACATTTCAATAATTACTAAAGGGTTAAATTTCAAATTTGAAGTGATTCTGAAAATTTTTTCCGTATTTTTGGGCCCAAAAACATTTTTCAACCCCTAAATACCCCCCTTAAAATGGCCCGATCGGGCCCATTTTAAATAGGCTTCTTGCGATGATGGATTCCAACATGTGGACCAAATTTCGTTTAAATCGATTAAGTCTGTCGAGAGTTATCGTGGTCACACATATATATATATATATATATATATATATATAAATATATAAATATATATATATATATATATATATATATATATACATATATATATAAACATTTCCAAAAATGGTGCCAAAGTTCTTAGAAACTTATGAAACGTCGAGAAATTTTGGTCCGACCCCTAGGTCCCGCCATCCGACCGACGCCAATAGTGTAAGTGCCTTATGGCAAATACACTAATAAATTTGTAATTTATTTTTACATTCCAACAATTTGGTTGAAATTGCACAGTAACTAGTTTTTGGATACCTATATTTCTGAGCTTAATCATGTAAGTACCTACTACTAATAAAGCGGGGTAATGTATGCTACTCACACAGTAATACCTATACGTTCGGTAAACGTAATTAAATAATCTTTATTGCGCTTACAAACAATTAAAAACTAATAAATTCAAGTTATGAACGTTTCTTACAATACATTTTTGGGTAATTTTTTGTTAGCAAATATAGTGAAGTCAAATAAGCTAAAAATAGGTGACAACCTCAGAATGAAACGGAATAAGCTGAATGTTTGTATAAACCTTTATTTTGGCATTATAAATGTTATCTCAAAAGTCTCATAAAGTCACGTGTGGACACGGTTATGTCCACGGTGGACACAATTGTGTTCACGGTGGGCACAGTAATGTCCACGGTGGATACAGTTGACTCCATGGTGAATACAATTGAATCCACAGTGGATAGTTATTTCCCCACCTTTAATATTTATTATCTATCGATAAAACAGTAAATAAGTATCTATAGTGCGTGAAATATTATTTTATGACGCGGCAAGCTTTGTTAATCACCAAGTCATAAAATAATCATGAACGAGTATTTTTTGCCCGTATCTCTTATAAAATAGATTTTCACCTAAATTTTTAAATATTTAACAGTTCAATTCTGAACAAGATCACTTCGTATTGTAAGCTGCGTTCAATTCTCATGCGGTTAGACGAATTTACAATGGAAATGACTACTTTTATTTTATTTTACGCAACTTTATAGCACTAGTGATCAATGTGTCATTTTTAACGACCGCTCTACAAGCACGAAAAGCAACTATTTTACGGTTTACACTTTGAACTATTAGTTATAATTGCTAGTGGTCGTCAAGTAGTCGAAATTCGACCGTAATTCATTAAATGTTTAAGTTTGAACGTTATTGAGGTTCTTTTGTCATTATATGGATTTCTTCTACATCGATTTTACATATATTGTGACTTCTCCTTCTTAAAACGAAGGGAACGGCGTATGTTGCTTCAAGCTTAACTCTACGACGCAACCCTCAATGCACGTTGAGTATGTATTCTATTCATTATTTTTGTAAATAATGAGCATTAAAAAATAACCACAAAAAACATAATGCGTGCGAATTAACACAGTCAAATCGGTATCACGACTTTTTTCATTCCCGGATGTATATGTTAAATTAAAATGCTGCCACCAACTAGTAATGTCTCTCGATCGACGACTTGGCCACTATCGGTCCTATTGGATCAATTTCTACCAATGATTTTACTGATGGTTATAACGCTTGTTTCTGTTGAACGAGATACGGCTGGAGCAGTCTTCGAGTATATTGCCCAAGGCGGCACTACTGTATCTAGCAGCTAGCTATTCGTCATGTCCGCAACAGTGCAGTTAAGAAATCCCATGTTGAGTTATAAAGCGTCATACTCGGTTAAGAGACTAAATCAGCTTTTGAATAACTAAAAGCTCGAAACTTAAACTGGCAAGTTCTACTACTTGATGCTTGGTATCAGACAACTTAACATTTATCAAAGGAATTTGTGGATTCTTTTTTTAATTCAAAAGCGTGCGCGTTAAAATACAAATCTGAAATGAATAATTTTAAAAACTGCGTTGCGTCCATTAATACAGTCGAAAATAACATTATCTAGACACGCAGCAGCGTGGCAAGTCAAATTCCACAATGAAAAAGGAAGCAGCAGCCGTGTGTTATTTTACACGAACCATTTGGAGCCACTTTTCACCCCTTAACAACTTAAAATCTATTTAACAAAAACACGTGAAATTTGGTTTGTTTATTAAAACTCCTTAGATTAACTAGAACTCTAAATTTCATAAATACAGCTCAAATGGTTAATGATATATTAATGTCTAAAAATCGGTATTTTTATCTCTGACTGACTAACTGACATACCTAGATCAAAAACATAACTCACTTCCAGATGACCTAGAAAGTTGAAATTTGGCATCCAGCTAGGTAATTGTGTATATAGAAAAGCAAAAATCAGAAAACAGTGAATTTTTAAGATTTGAAATATTTTCCAAGCAATCGATTTTAACGTGATAACGTCTTATAAATTGATGAATCACCAATCTTATAAATTGATAAAACACCGGCTGCATGCACGAAAAAGTGTAACGTTCCTAACGTTCCGCCTGACCCTGTGCGTGCTTTTCTCGAAAACGGCCCTAACGATTTGGATGAAATTTACTGAAGAGGGATTTTGGGGGGCAAAAAATCGTTTTAGCTAGGTCTCATCTCTCGAAAAAATCGTTTTCATACAAATTTTATCATTATAAAAATCAATTTTTTGACGTATGAAAATACTTAAATATTGTAAGTAGGTTTTGGAATTTTATATAAACAATGAAACAATTGTTTTCAAAATATTATGACAGTTAATCTTTGAGACTTAAAATAAATACGAAAGAAAGAAAGTTAAAAAAAACAATTATATTATAGGTGGTGAGTAATTTTAATAAATAAAATTAACCTAAATTTGAAGCAAAAGATGCAATATCATAGATTCGAATTATTATAATTATTATATAAATTTAGGTTATGTATTACGGAATACGTTATCACGTAAAACTATCGTCCGTAAACCGACTTTACAGACAACCAATGTTTTTTTTTTTATTAACACCTAGCGCCTTTCGAAAAAGAAGGAAAAAAGATTAATTTTACAAATCACTTTTGAATGATAAATAATAATAACTTCTTTACAAAGAGTAATGATATTCCATCAAAAACATAAATGTGAAAAAGGGAGCCAAGTTCAATATTTTCTCTTCTCCGTCGCTCATTTAGATTAAAATGGCAACTGACAGAGATTTAACTATTAATTTGGTAAAATCGCATTACTTTTGCTTCACTTTCCGCACTAGTGCAAAAAAACGTAATTTTACAACTACTATAGAGCATGAAAAGCAGCTATTTTATAAGGCGTCGCGTCGTTAAAAAAATATATATTAGATGATATTAAAATCATCAAAAATTAGATCACAGAATATAAATGAAAATAAAAGGGTCATTTCGAACATTAAAGTCAATTCTTGAACATGAATTATGCAAATATGAAACCACCAGCTGCTTGTTGAAATAATATATCTGTGTTGTATAAATTATATGCAAATTAAAGCATGTTAATATTTAATCGACAGAAATAATCTTATTAAAAAAAATAATGTTAGCAATTTACTTTTACAAACATTTAATTGTTTTCTGGACACGCAAAATAAATTGATCTTTTTTAAAACTACAAACTCGCGTTATATAATATAGTTTAAGTTTTGCCCGCGGCTTCGCTCCGTGAACATCAATTTGGCCTGCATAAACGTCGTTTTTCACGGCAAAATTTCTCTTCTTTAAGAATCTTTTTTCCGATTTTGGCTATCGCTTATATTTCTTGAGATATTAGCAAAAAACTAAATGTCTTTTTTCTTTCATCTTAATTTGTTTATAAATTTTGTTTGTGCTAATATAACATTTTAATACATTTTTCTAGACGTTATTCTCATCCAATGAGCCGTCGCTAAAATTTTTTTTAATTAACACCTTTTTGAACGTGTGAACTAGACTATACTGTTGATCAGATTTCAAAATGAAAAAAATCAGTGTACTAAACTGCAATATACAACAATAAAACAGAAAGTATATCAAATATTAATTACTCGAAATGAATATTCGTTGCAGTCTTCTTCTATACCTATATAGATTAATCATTTGTTTTTGTGTAATGTTCTACATAACAGAGAGTTTGAATACGTTATTAGACAGCTCTTGTGTGCATAAAACTGTAATTATATAATCACAGTCAAGGTCATTGTCAGATAATTTTGTTTAATAAATGCTTTCTGCAACCCAGCATAATTTATATTGAAACAAATAAAAATTAAACTTTTTTTATTAATTTTACAATGTTTCAGCGAAATCGAAAATATATAGTCGAATAGCAGTATTCGGGCATTTCTCTTGCATTCTAGTATTCAAATAATCGAGCCCCATTATAGAGTGCTGTAGTTAAACCTGTTAAAGCTTAGTAATTATACAGTTAAAGTATTCTGCAGTATTCGGACCGAGCAGAAATAAAAGGAAAAATCTGACGTTTAAAGTTTTTCGTTGCATATGTTTCTTAAATATTTGAATTTTTTGTTGAACTGATCAAAACAACACGTACACAGTTACCGTGAAAATAATAAACCAAGTAATAAATATTTATTAGTTTCAACATTTGTTGACTACCTTCAAAACTAAAACAGAAACGAATTTCTCTCTCTGCCGCGCATATTGGGCCGACAGCGGTGCCTGAGTTAGCGTTCGGCGATTATAAGAGGTTCCCAACTAGACACTGGATCTGTAAAGTTCTACCCTTTGAGTATCGAAGAATGTAAATCTAAAAAATGTGATTTGGAACATAACAGTAACATTCCCTCTATTATATAGTAAATACATATGATAAGTAAATGTTCCGAATATGGTAAGCCTTCGGGGCATTGTTTGTTAAGACAGTGAATTGTGACGATATTACTCCAGAGAGTTGAGGTTGGTTAATATTGGCAACAGTGAAATGAAACGTCTGTTCAACTAGCACGTTTCTAGACAATTTGTCGTTTGATTGTACACGGGGGTGTATTTAAATCACACATTCGTGTTCAGAATGTTATATGATAACGTCATTGATTTTTATTGTTTATTACAAAAGATATATATATAATAATTTTATTTGAACTAAATATTTGCGCGTAAATTTGTAATTAAATCCAACGTTCTCACATTTTTTCATCCAAACCACTACTGTCGACTCTGAAACCAGTAAAACACCACCAAATCAACCTCGAAACTGAAGTAAATTATTCAAATATTTGAAAAAGCTAAGTATTTTTTTTTTCATTTTTCACGAGTACCTATCTTTATATTAAAATGCTCTTTTGACGTGATAACGTCTTATAAATTGATGAAACACCGGCTGCACGTACGAAAAAGAGTAAGCGAGAGCGCGATATAAGCGATAGTCTCTCTCTTCTCGCGTGGCGTCAGAGAGTAGTGTGCGTTCTACATTTTTTTCGGCTGTTCCAGCGAAAGCTACATCTGACAGATGGCCAGATAAATTATACGGTTTGTTAACAAATATATAATATATACACATTCTTTTAAATGTCTTTTATAATTGCTTAAAAATATGTATTTTGCTTTGGTTGATCAAATTATTAGTCGGTAAAAATATAGTTTGACAGCTACTAAAATTTAGGTTATGTACATATTATTAAATATGATATTCGAGCGGAATACGTTATCACGTAAAACTATCGTCCGTAAACCGACTTTACAGATAACCAATTTTTTAATCACAAGTATGCATTCAGGGTTGACTAATCACTGAATGATTTACCCTATATTCCTATATACAAGTGCTTAAACTATACACAATTACGATACCCGCAACTGTCATCTTTTAGAACACCAAAAGGGCACATAAACGTTTTTTTAAATAGTCCTCGTAACTTTGCTATCCGAGCCTACAATAAATTGCCGTCGGAATATAAAAACCTAGATTCTCTTGCGACCTTCAAAAGTAAAATAAAATTATTTTTAATTAAGAATGAATTTTACACTATCCTAGAATTTTTAAACTTATAGCTTTAAGCTTATTTTTTTGACATGTCAAATAAATGTAGGTACTCATTTCTATTAACAAAATATATTCTATTCTATTCTAATTAACTATATCAAGCATTGTCTATTTACTCAATGTGCAGTGAGTGAAGGCAACAAAGCGTATTGAAAATATATCTGCATCTCTTTTTTCCAAGTAATTCCCTAATTTCTCCGATGATAAGATTGGTGATGTACTTCTGACAAAATGTAAACCAACTCTTTGACAGCTGTTAATGCAATAGACATGTCAAAACAGATCAGTCTATCTCTGTTTCAAAAACTGTATGTCTTTGTCTATGACGTTAACTAATCAGAACCAACGAGTTCTTATGACTTCAAAAAAGACAGAAATATATCTAAATGCACTTTAATGGTTTGATTGCGATTTTATTCCTATGCTCGGTATATAATAAAAGTATATGTGATTTACCTATTAAGGGTTTTATGTCTTTGTCTATGACGTTAGCTAATCAGAACCAACGAGTTCTTATGACTTCAAAAAAGACAGAAATATATCTTTGCACTTTAATGGTTTGATCGCGATTTTATTCCTATGCTCGGTATATAATAAAAGTATATGTGATTTACCTATTAAGGGTTTTATGTCTTTGTCTATGACGTTAGCTAATCAGAACCAACGAGTTCTTATGACTTTAAAAAAGACAGAAATATATCTTTGCACTTTAATGGTTTGATCGCGATTTTATTCCTATGCTCGGTATATAATAAAAGTATATGTGATTTACCTATTAAGGGTATAGATTTGAAAGACCACTACTCACAAAAAAATTATACCAGTAAAAGGAGATCGAAACCACCAGTTTTAGTGGTAGAATTACTGATGGCAACATTGATTAAATAGTGTTGAACATCGTGTGAAACATCTCTAGCCGCGATAGGAGTGATTTTGTTCAACATGATGAAAATGTAAATTTACACCATTAGGAGGAGACAAATGAGCTCTTTGCTGGTAGAAAAGAACCGAAACCGATTGGTTGGCGGGTAATGTAGATACGATTGCGTTAATTTTTACACGCACTCAGTTGAAGTTATGATAAAATATGAGTCAATTTTTACGATGTAACATCAAAATTAACAGGATGAAGTTGCTCACAGAAAAAGGTTACCAACAGAATAGAGGTACTTCCACTAGTAAACATGCCTTCGCTGTATATCGTTGTAGTTGTTTTTGGGTCACTATCCATTTGTTTTCAAATCACGTCACCACCCGTACGTAATATATCTAAGTAATTACGACACTAAACATACAATTTACTATTTCGCACACCCCTCTATAAAACAGCTGCTTTTCATGCCTGTATGTATAGCGACCGTGAAATGACACATTTTTAAAACTAGTGTTGGAAACTTGCGTAAAGTAAAATAAGCGTAGTCGGACTACCATTTTCATAGTCAATCATGGTCTAACCTAGATGTGTCAAAGATACGACCCGTGAGCCGCATCCGGCCCTCAAACCATCTCAATACGGCCCGCGACCAGAATCTATCCAGTGAGGATTTTAGACATCTGACATCAATGAGCTTATCAAAAGCAAGAGACCTCAGGTGTCTGGATCCTTAAGCTCAAGATAATTTACTCTTTTTTTACCTTCATATGAAAATTTATTTAAACCAAATAAATACTTTCATTTAGTATGTGTTTTAGTTTTTATTTAGCGTCTGGCCCACTAACACACATCCTAAATCTTATAAAAGGCCCCTTAGAAAAATCAGTCTGACACCCCTGATCTAACCGCACAAGAATCCACTGCAGCCTACCATTAGAGGTGAACTTCCTCAAAATAGAACTGTCAAAAAATTTGAAAATTAAGTGAAAATCTGCTATTTTATAAAGGGTACTTACAAAATATTCTATAATATGTGTCTCGTGCATGATGATATTATCACTCGTGTGACTTAAAACTAACAAATTGTCCACATTCGCAAAATTTTAGTCATCGCGATACATAACTTAGTATTTTATAAATAGTTTTCAGTTTCCAGGTTCGTATTCAAAAACTGGTAGAATTTGCAATAGGTATTATTATAAAACTATAATTATTAAACGTATTAATGTGTACTTGGATCACACAACTCTAGCTTTTTTGTTAAAAAAAGAACAATTACAAAGTTACGATTTTGTTTATATGTATTGAAATGGCGCTGATTTGTGCCGCACGACTACCCTCTGAAAAGATATGGGTATAACGTTTATGAATCCAGAATCATATGAATACCTATACTCGAATGATTGTCATCATCCGAGCGGATTTGTTAAAAAGAGGAGTTTCATTTATTGTCGTTTATTATATTTTTCCAATCTACAGCGCGCCGCAATCGGCACAAAGAAATATTATTGTCTGTAAAAAAATTGCTGATGTTATCGAAATTGAAATACACATTTTATAAAGCTATGCAAATATACGCAAAAGTAATGAATTGTAAATTAAAACATAGCTTAAGAAGTCGTAAAAATTTAAACCTTTCATATTACCTGCTTTACAAAGTGAGAGTGTTTATAGAGAAAAATAACGCAAATGTCAACCTCTGTCTCTCTTTCGGTTTAGAAATTATGGGCAAATGAATATTTGTTTGCGAAACATTAAATGGGTACAACTTATCACTTTCTATAAGCATGATAAGCTTGATAAAATTCTGCACGATTCAGAATTTTATTAAAAATCGAATTTTTCAAAGTAAAATGTCTTAAAAAATCGTAAAAAATCAAACCTTTAAAATATTTCTCAAGCGAGAGAGTTTTTAGAAAAAATTACGCTGATTTCAATGTATCTCTTTTGGTTTATTACCTATGGACAATCAAAGATTTTATGTGAATTTTGTGTAACATTAAATGAGTACAAATTCTAAGCCAGACTGAAAATTCTATGCTAAGCTACTTAGCTACATGCATTGTAACGATTCAAAACTTTTAGATTACATTGTACGTAGTTTATAGAGGTAATAATTAGAATTGGGTATTTACTATACTTGTCTATTTGTTTTGTCACGGCGCGTGTCAATTTTGGTTTTGGCATGTTGAACAACGCCGTGAAATAAAGAAAAAAATATGTTTTTTGTCTGAAAAAAGGCAGTAGGTTTTAAAAGGTTGAAAGAGAATGTATTAAAATAAGCTGTGAAAAAGTGCTGAAATATTTCCTTTAAACCACATCAGGGAGAATCTGGAGTACTTGGTGATCTACCGATCCAAATATCTTTTTGCATGTGTCGTTTAATTGATTGTTTTTCACTTTGTCAATTCCAATCACATTAGGATATCAGTTTTCTGTGTGTAGGTACATTCTAAGATAATTTGTTCACAACAATTTTGTAATAAAACATTCAACATAAATATTTTAAATTGTTTATTAATTTTATTAAAATTTATATTTTACGAGACGATTACGTGAGCTTATCCGAAAAAGTCCAAAGCTAATCGTTTCAGCATATACTTAGCTTATACGATAAACTATGTGATGGGAACTCACAGAGTTGCCTCTTCGTGAAATTCACTAAATGCGTCAATAGAAGTTTTAATTCAGCATACAAATATGATCGGATTGCATTCTATCAGTTATCCTTTATCCCCCCAATTATTTTTCTGCAAAAAATATTTTCAATGTACAAACATGCAAAGCTTACAGTAATTTTTTTATATGTATATGGAAACAGATAAATGAACGGGCAAAAAATGATGAAAATGGAAAATTCGCTCTAGGAATCTTTAAAACTATATAATTACAGACATAAGCTACGATTTTTTTATTTGCTTTAATTGATCTAACTTCTGTATAACTAATTTAAAAAAATCAGTCAAGAACCTCACTTCTTCAGTGTCATCAGCCTCCCACTTGTGTTTTCTGTAACCAAATTTTGATTCTGCAGCTAGGTATAAAGAAATAAACAAATAAATTGTTTATAACAATTGATCACACTAGAATTTTTCAATCCTGATTTTGTTCATTCTACACGTAATCTATGATTTTTTTCAGATTTTTGTAAGTGATCCTTTTGGTTAAAAAATGGAGGACAGTAATCTTTAAGCGAATTTTCTCGAAAAATGTTTTAAAAATTAAAAAAACACCATAGATGCATCAGTAGGCTTTCATTTGACAATATACAGTCTATACGATGGCAATGAAAAAAAATTTTTTTTTTCATTAAACAATTACCTCCTGGAATTAACCCCCAGACTTAAAATTCAACTGTCAACTGTTTATATTTTACGTCTTTATTTAGATCACAACACTCTATTTTTGTGAAAAGTTCCAAATTTTTACATAAAATATTTTCGGAAAAAATCGTCTGTTTTGCACGAAGCACTATCAATTCTTGGAACAATTATATATGGACTTCGCTATAATTATATACTAAGAATTTTGAATTTGTGAGATATAATATATTGTATAGATACTATACTGCATAAACAGAGTATAGACTGCGCACAAACATAACAAGCTTTCGTAACATTTATTCGTGACGACAAATCACTAGGTTGTCTCGTCGCGAAATTTACAAAAAAGTTTTACTTTATAAAATCCGTTTAATTTTAAAGCCCGCCTCTGAACTAAACTTGTTTATCACATTGTCAAGTAAATAAATCGAAGGCAATGGAGAATGTGATATAAAAAGAATTTAAAAAGATCAGCTACTGGAATTTGTATTCATTTAAATTTACATTTACCTACCCCTTAAGTGGCAGGCCATCAATTACCCCTGTTTCTTATATTACGCGTAAAAATTTCATTATGCTGTCAACACAACATTGTGATAATAAAGTGGGTGACTCTGGAAAAAGAAAAGCCATACAAATGTGTATAAAGTACAATGCGAGTCGACTGTTGGGCTACATGCTTAAATACAATTACTGAAATTCTTACCTTTGTTTACATAATATGTACACGGTTGCTTTCAAGTTTATAAATTACTAGTTCTTTTTACCCGGAGCTGTTTGAAAATTATTGCCTCCCGTATGATAATGTAATGAGATATAGAGATTAAAAATCGGACAAGTCTTGTCGAACTCGCACACCAAGAAGTCCGTACAATATGAAAAGGAAATTTAATCGTATATGATGAAACAGTATTTTACTTTGAAAAACAGTTGATCTAAATGTTTTTTATTAGCAAACTGTAGGTATCCGTCATAATATTATTACGCACGCTAGCCGCCACTGATACTGCGCGCAGGTAATGGGTAAAAGAGTTTTGTAGTACTGGTAGAGAAGGATTTTCGAACATTCGAGAAAAAGCCCGCAGAATTGCGTAAGAAGAGTATTGATGCAGGTAGATTTTTTCTAGATTGTTCGATCACGCGGTAGCAGAGGTATAAATACAGCCGCGCCTGCAGTTAACAAGTCAGTCAGATAGTCTGGGTAAGCCGGTGAAAATACACACAGTGGCTAGACATAATCATCGAGTTCATATATAAATTTTCTAGAGCGCTTATATAAATATTTCTTGTATAAATTTCCGTGCATTTAGTGACTTTGTATTATTTTTATTACTTAGAAGTTGTTGTTTTGTTTGTAACATTATTTCTATTACCACCAAATCGAAGGACAGTTTTGGTACAAAATACTTTGCTTAGAAATAAACCTTGGTAATTAGAGTGTTTAAAAATAGTATGTGGCCTATTAGTCTAAGAGGCAGCGACGTAGTTTCTGAAATGTCTACGTAAGGCAAAATAATATTAACAATCATTGTCTAAGCCTTTCCCTTTTGAGAATTTGTAGGTCTGGCAGTTTTTCTCCCTTCCGTTTTAGATGCTAGGTTAGAAGTAATACTATATTTTAATTTTATTTTATTGTTGAGTCAATATTGTACCTAATTTTTAAACTCATTCGTCTGCTATATTTTCATTTTTTTTTGCTAGCAGCAAAGTTTTAGTCTAGCGTTTTAGAATTACAATATAAATGTCACCCAATGGTCAACAGGTATTTTTAAGATTATTTTGTGTTACGTAGACAGTGGAGAAAAACTATCACCAGCTCTCCGTCTTTGTATTGGTCATGAATTTAGTATTCATAATAGAGCCACAACATAAACAGTTATAAATTGACAACTTTGAGAACCTCTCACATCTTTATACTTTATCTAAAAAAAATACATATTTTTTAGTTTTTTTTTTATTTTAAATATAACACCCCGTAATTGTTTTAGGCAATTCTATATCTAGCGCTATCCTTTTAAAAGTTCAGTGACATTAAGTAAACACCAAGCACATTTGTCAAGCATGAACCTGCATGACCAGCACAGCACGGAGCAAAAAAGCCTGTTACATGTTATTTAACGGAGTAGCGCAAATCAGACCAGAAACTGCCATCAGTCAATAGCCTGCAATTTTTGGCCAGCCGTGCTGAACCGATCTAGTGTACTAGTGAAAATATTATGTTGCTTACCTACATTAATTAATTGGCATTGACAAAATTATTTAAAAATTGTGTACCGCAAATTACGAAATGTGCTCTAAAATTTGTCGGTATGTGTTGGTTTATGCGACATCGTGCAGGTTGCAGGTTTATGCCGTGCTGATTGTGCAGGTTTATGCTTAACAAGTATGCGAGAATGCTTAAAAGTTTTATGTTCAATTTTGGAATTATATTTCATCATATAAAATGCTAATAGTATATCAGCAAAAATTGTAATAGAATTTTCGAAAATGTACTTTGTTCATAATCTACAAGGTTTTTCTATAATCGAATATTCATAAAACAAATCAATTGTTACTCAAAAGAAAAGTGTCGACTTAATAAAAGTAAATAAAGTTGAAGACGGATATCTCGTCAATTTTACGAAGTCGCTTTGCTACATTCAAGAAAGAAATGAATTGCTTGCTTGCTTCTAGCAAAGAGTAGACTACACTAGATAAAAAGAGATAGAGTATACACGCTTTGATTCTAGTCTATTATATAATCGTTTAACAAAAGAGAATCGAGAAATTAACAAAGTAAATTCTATAGAATAAATGCAACGAAGGAGAAATATATGGGTAGCTTCATAGTGGCAGACTTTGGTTGCTTCAGTACATCATATTGTTATTTTTTAAAGTTGAGTACGAAAAAAGAACCGCTGAAGATCTAAACACGAACCGTGTTCATATTATAAGAAGACTATTAAAATTGTTTGTCATGTCCTGATGATGCTAACTTGGTTAGCGAAACGTGTTTCAAGAAAGAAATGTTCGTGTCGCGTTACTTTTTTAGTATTTGGTATTTTCACACCAATGCTGTTTCATACCTCTTCAAGACATTGATTAAACTTTTGGAATGTCAGAAATTTTACTGCCCATCTGCAATTTTTTGTTATAGACCCGGTGAAATTTCACGGAAGTGGTGTGTCGCGGAAGTAACGTAAAGCTCAACTCTCAGCTATTCCTCCTTGATCGATTAAGTATCAAAAAATTTTGAGGTTATATAATGTAGCTTTCATCGTATTCGATTCCAAATGTTTACACATGTCTTGACCGTTTTCTTTTATCATAAATCGTATGTCTTTATACAAGTTGAACAGGGAATGGAAAGTCTGGGGAGTCATTAGTAATCATTTACCCACTGTGTAATTATCAAATTTGTAAAAAAAATAACCTAAAAAAATACTTATTGTTTTTTTTTAATTTCAAATTAAATTAATTTTGAATTTTACAACTTTTTTAACGTGGCCCTAAATTGCAACCACGTTTTATTTAGGGTCACGTGATCTCTTCAGTCATCATCTAGTAGGCGGGGCGGAGGCCGGCAACTGTTGATTACCGTTTTCTCTCGCACTTAAACCTACCAATAAAACTTTTCAACTGCACTCACGTTAAATCTTTTTTCGTGATTATTTAGTCATGTGGCCTTTTTCAAATATTTTTAATAACATCTAATGAACATTTTATAAGAACTTTAATGTGCCTAAATTATTTTTGCCGTGTATTTTAAACATTCAAGTTGAGTCTGTCCAAATTGTCTGACATTTTATTTGCGTGTTAATTTAAATTTCAAAGTGCAGACACAATATTTTTTGAGGATAATTTTTTTGCAAACTTGATTATAATTGAACAGTAAATAAATAACTGCTAAAACGGTTCTCCAGACTTCACATTCTCTGTTCTACTAGTATAGAAACACTGCTGTAAAAAAATTGCGTGCCTAAAATACTTATACACAAAATCCGTTATCAGCTCCTCGTCTATTACATGTATCTACAAAACGCGTGACGATTAAATAATTGATTCTATTATTTCGAATAAATTGTATTGCGTTTGATGTCACGTTTCTCGGTGACAATATTACTAAATAATAATTTTCAACTCACTGTACAAATATGCAAATGTTGTTTTCTTTGATGATGTATTGTATTATTGTGAAAGACTTCCGTTAATTTTCTATGTCTTGTTATGAAAATAAAGTTAATTTAATCCCGAAAGTTTAAAATACAGTCGAGGTTTGTTTGCAGGAGTTGTGCAATGGAAGGCCATTTTCTTTCAAACTTCTTTACAAATGTTGAAAGTTGTATAAAGTGACACAAGTCGTATTTCCCCTTGTTTTTAGCTAGCACTTAGCGGCCCGCTCTCCAACCTCATTGTTTGTATTTGTTATAGCTTACGGATATTTTAACTGTCCCAGACAAAGCAGAATAACTGCCATTTTTGTCACCGTATTCAAATATTTCAGCACAGTGGAATGATAAAATACTGGTCGCAGTGCTAAACCCTACTGACAAAAGAATGTATTTGCTAACATGTCCTGTTGTATTTAAACATATTACTATGTGCACTTATTGCTTAATTCATAAAATAAAAATCGTAGCTTTTCAATATGTCCTTGAAAATGATTAAATTACCATTCCAACTCCTCCAGTAAAGAATTTTACTAATTTAGATAAAAAATCGCATTTCAAAACTTTGCAATATTTCCGTTTCCAAAATCCAAAAAACACATTTTTGAAAAAGCCTGTTTGTGAATTGTTTGAAGTGAAGCCAAATTTTTGGAGGGTCTTTGATATGCATATATGAAGGGCCCTATTGTTTTTGGGGAAAATCGGCACACGCACAGGAGAGATATATGCTATAACGTTGCTATTTATATTATAATGGTATACTTTCCAAAGCGGTTAAGTTTTCTATTTATTTTTTCAGCAAAGTTTTGTAAAGGAGATTTTTTCTAAACTTCATTCTCAAAAATATTTTTAAAATTAAAAAAAAAACTGGACAGGTACGAGTCGGACATATAAAAAGTTGGTTGTGACTAATAAACGATCATACAGTTTATATTTATGAACCTAAATTATTAAAATTATTTTTTCCTTTCTGTGTTTCAATATTTTCTACTGTTGTTTTTTTCTTAGATTAAGTTAATTAAATTATATTATTAAGCTCAAAGTGTCGTTAAAAATAAACACCAATTTTCGAACATAACGTCGGGGTATATAATGTAAAATTTCGCGTCTTGTAATTATTGAATTACTTGTGTCTTCAGACAATATTTTTATTTATATGTGAAACTATTTTATGTATCCATAAAAATGAAAAACAAACATCATAATATTCATTACTAGTCTTTACGTCCATCGCCGCACAGGTTAACATAAATTTATTTTTTTATTGTGTAATATTATGTCAAGAATTGTCCTATCACCCAAAATTGGCTAATTTTTTTTTCTTAGTTTGAATATTCGGCAAGCATTTTGTCAATCCAATATATGTGACAAATTCGGTTAAAAGGCGGTTTTGCAATGTGCTAACTGTTATAGAACCACTTGAATAAAAATATTTTTTATAAAAAAAATTTGGACTGCTTTTAAAAAGGTCCCTAAGAAGAAAAAAAGAGTAAATTTTTAGGTTGGTGTCGATTTAATACAAGTATATAAAAAGTATGATTAAGTTGGCGCCGATCTCAAAATTTTATTTTTGGCTGTTTTAGTAGCCTTTTTTTGAAGGAAATTTAAAAGAAATCCAAAATAAAATTATTAGGTTACACTTTTTCGTTTCTTTTCAACATAAAGTATCAGTTTCTTAAACAGTTCTACATAATTACTAGCTGTTCGTTGGAAGAAAAGTCGTACAGTTTCTTGCTACTCGCGTAACGAGATATTGTGACAACGAAGAATAGTACCTATAAGGCACATGCCGTAGGGAAAGCGATTCAACTAAGAGTAAAAGTGAACTTGTATAAAAGAACTGATTAAAAGTTACGAACTAATGCCATATTTTATGGTGTTAGAACTTTTGCTTCACACCTACTAAAGTACACCTACCTTACAATACAAGGAATCGATAACTGAAAGAAATAAACGAATAATACGATATTACAGATAACCAAGATAAATATTTATATACCGTTGTACTTATGTTACGATCAATGTGATTGGTTGGTAACTTCTAACTATTAATATTTACCGGTTAAAAATAACCAAAGCATTCGCTTAAAGTGATAAATTTAAATAGATTCATCAAACTAACCGGTTGTTATTAATAATTTCCATTGTTTATTAGTAAATGTAATTAATTTCAGTTAAATGGTTCTCTATGCGAATCATTGATGTTAAAAGTCATTTTATGTCCAAATTTATATGTTTTTCACCCCACTTCCGGTTGCATTTTTAGTGCACATCCTATGTATCGACCTATCAGATGAGCTGTATGCCAAAATGTTCGTTTTGGTGTCTGCATTGAAAGTATGTCAGGGTGCCAACCCCCATTTGGCCACAACCTCCTGGCAACCCCTATGAAACTTTTTAATTAAAAAAATACATGTTTTTTCTGCTTCAGTATTTTGGAAAACCGTACTCAGTATCGGAACTACTTCCAGAATTCCGAAACTATTATCCAAATATCGAAATCAGTGCCGGAATGGATGGTTCAATATTGGAGGTAATAGTTTGCGTGTACCTATTAGATGGCATTATAGTCCAGGGAATAGAGTCAAAAAATAAGTCACGCTTCGGAAAAATTAGGAGAAAGCTGATTTTTTTTGCATGAACCTTCCTTTTGTGGTTTTAAACAATATCTCAAAAGTTCTCATCGACACATGTGCCGCTAAAAATATTACGCGGGGTCAAAAGTTATAAAAAACGAATTTTCGTGAAAATATCGTTATCGTAGCTTAGAAAATTTTCTACAAAAATATAGTATTACTTTTTTCTGTAAGACTAAAATTACCATATTATAGTCTTACCTCACGGGGCTACGCCCCGCTCGGCAGCGGCAACAATAGTGAAGCCTTCGGCTCCACCATATTCCGAGTCACTTTTTCAATTTTTTTTTTCCCATAAATCTTATTCAGACTATCATGAACATATACAAAACAATTAGATTTCTTCGATTTTTCGACTGTTTCTTTGGATTTTTATTAAATATTTTTTTCATTAAACCACCCTTGTATTGAGGCGAAAAAAATAAAAAAAATATTCAAATCGGTCGGCAGTTGAATTTTATATACCTATATATTATATAGACGTAGTGATAGTAATTTTTGACAATATACCATCATAGTTCAGTCATATTTTGTACAAAATATTTAGAAATTATATATACAAACCTTCCTTGTTTATCCCTCTTCCTATTAATAAAAACCGCTTCAAAATCCGTTACGTGGTTTAGAAGAAGTAAGCGAAAAACCGACAGAGGGAAACAGCGACTTGGTTTTAATACTATGTAGTGATGTCAAAACACCGTCATAGTTCAGCCATATTTTGTACAAAATATTTACAAATTATATATACAAATATTCCTCGTTTATCGCTCTTTCTATTAGTAAAAACCATTTCAAAATCCGTTGCGTGGTTTAGAAGAAGTCCGCGGAGAAACAGACAGAAGGAAACGGCGACTTTATTTTATACCATGTAAAGATGATGATATTTGTTTTAAGTCAAATTTTATCGAAAACTGTTAATCTTACGAAAAAAAGTAATACTATGTTTTTTATAGGCAATTTTCTAAGCTTTAAATTTGATGACCATTATTTTTTCACAAAAGTCACCGTTAACGAGATTTTCGCGAAAACCCGTTTTTTCTGACCTCTCATCCCGCGCAACATTTTTAGAGGAACATGTATCTGTGGTGACTATTGGTATATTGTTTAGAACCACGAAAGAAAAGTTCATGCAAAAATCCAGCTTTCCCCTAATTTTTCCACAGTGAAATGTCTTTATTCCCTGCACTATTAGTGATATGCCGGATCACATAAAAATCAGATTCGCGGATACGGATCATGATACGGACTGTTTGCGTCAAGATCCACGTATACGGATCTTTCATTTCGCCTAATACTTTGGATACTTTGAAACTATAATTTGTTATTGCGTGAATGTAATAAATTCTGTGATTTACGCTTGATTAAAAACTTGTCAATCACTAAATATATAATTTTTTTTCATAAAATTAGTTTAAATTTTCGTATTAGGCTGCACCGACATTGGATTCGTATTTCTCCTGATCCAATGTCGGCCGAAGAAAAGCAAACTTATAATGTAGGTGCGCCTATACATTGAAAAATAAACGAAAAAAAATTCTCATAGATACCGGATAAGCACAAAAAATTTCATCAAAATCGGTCAAGCCGTTTCGGAGGAGTATGGCAACGAAAACTGTGACACGAGAATTTTATATATTAGATATAGTTATAAGGGCATACTGAAAATTCAAACATGATATAATAATTTATTACATTCGACAAATATTCAAAAGTATTAATGACATTTTGATAGAAATAAAATTAAATAAATTAATAAAATTACGTTGTTATAACAACGTAATTTTATTAATGAAAATATATGACGATTAATTTTATTTCTATCAAAATGTCATTAATAATTTTGAATATTTGTCGAATGTAATTATTATATCATGTTTGAATTTTCAGTATGCCCTTATAACTATATAATGTAGGTATAATATATATAATACCTATATAATCTATTTTTGAATTACAGAATAAGTATAGAAATTGCCAGAGGTGTACTGATTTTTCGCAACATTAGCGCCTTCTGGCGGCTCTTATCTTCCGCCTAGCCTTCTGGCAATTTTTTCCCTACTTACTTGTACTATCTCCTATTATTCTGCAAATTTTCAGCTCTGCACCGAGTCACCCATTTTTTTCGTAGCCAGCTCTTAGTCCACTACAACACGATTTTATTTGAAAACTTGAGACTGTGATAATTACGTGTAAAACGACTAATTTCTAATCGCAATAAAATTATTTTTAACTTTTTAGTTCATTTTTATTAGCTACTAATAAAAGCTTGTTTTTATTTAATAATTTTTAGTGTGCTTTATGAAAAGAGCGATTTGCAATCGGGCGAAAGCCGGAATGGTCAGTTAGTTACTATTATATTGTATTGTTATCGGAACTACATACGTATGGAAAATTTCAACTCCATCGGATAACGGGAAGTGGGTCAAATTTAACTTGCAAGATTCGATTTCAGACAGATAGACAGACACCGGAACAGGTGAAACTAAATAAAAGCTTGTAAAAAGAAGCCCAATTTCCTTTACAATGTTGGCACCTGCTTTATAATCTTGGTGTTTGCTTTTCTTCCTATGTCGACCGACATTGGATCAGGATAAATACGGATTCAATCCGGTGCAAAATTAGATTCGCCTTAAAAATAACGAATACGGATATGGATTCATTATTTTTGAGAATCAATATTATTCTCGAGTAGTTCATGATATGTTTCACTTACATAAATCTTACATGTGACCATAATATCATAAACATTCAAAACATTCCCAGCCCTGATACATATTCGGATTCTGCTCACATACCTAGAGAAGTCTACTTTAACGTGTTTGGTTGTACTCTGACCTACAAAAATGTGACGATAATTGTTACAAAGACGCGCTTTACTTTGAGAATTTCGTAGCTTAAAATAATATTTTTAGAGGAAGAAGGATCATAGAAAACTATCAAGACGAAATTTTTATTTTTCGCAACGTTTCGTGTTGTAATTAACACTTCATCAGGCGATCTACAAACATTAATACTAATGAATCTCACAAATAAATACAAAATTGTTACAACCTTATCTTAACCTTACCATAAAATCCTAGATCTTGACATAGTCAAAATAAATTTTAAATTTATATTTTATTTTGACTATGTCAAGATCTAGTATTTTATGGTAAGGTTAAGATAAGGTTGTAACAATTTTGTATTTATTTGTGAGATTCATTAGTATTAATGTTTGTAGATCGCCTGATGAAGTGTTAATTACAACACGAAACGTTGCGAAAAATAAAAATTTCGTCTTGATAGTTTTCTATGATCCTTCTTCCTCTAAAAACAACAACTTACTATATCATCATCCAGGATCTCACACACTTAAATATAATATTTTTCTTCGGGTGATATACGGATAAGTCAAGATGTGCAAATGTTGCTACACCAGGAAAACGTTTTAACATTTTCAGTAGATCATCAGTTTCCGACCACGCCTATGTGTGATCACTTTTATATTTATAACTAACTTATTCCCCCGTCTTCTCTACCGGAATGTCAATATTATTACTCTCGCAAATTTTGACGAGAAAACTAGTTTAAACAGTGTGACTCAATGCTATACTTTAATAGATAGGTATCATTGAACAGATAAACTTTTTCTCATTTTACACAATGCCCCATCTAAATTCACTGGAAATGTGTTTTGGATTACATAAAAGTATGTTTTCTTCATATCTCCATCGAAAGTGCATACTTTCGGCATCAATTGTAAGGCAGAAAGTCTAACATTTACTCCTTGGTGGGATTACACGCAACAATGCGGGAGTTCGTAAATTCGAGCGAAGTAAAGCAAAAACAACCAATCAACTGTTGTTTAAATGTCATTTCCATAGCAACCCTATTACATTTTAGCTAATAGACGCGAACAGCTGTCATTCGTGTTTTTACATATATGTAACCTCATAGCTGCTTGCTTGGAATTTATCTGTGTTTTTATGTAATTAATTAATAAATGTATTTAATAAGAATGCTTACGACCGAGAAAAATACCGCGCTAGTGCGGTAACTAAAAAGAAATTTGGTTGCGCTTTACCCATTCTGTCAGTTAGTTGTTTTTTATGACATATTAGTGACGTTTGTTCAAAAGTGAACTGTCAAAAATTGAAGAGAAAACCATCTATTTTATAGAAGGTACGTGCAAGAAATACTATATATACCTCATGCATAAGATATTACGACTCGTGTGACTGTTACAATTCGTTGGTACTCATTTTAAACACAATGTCACACTCTACAAAAAACATTAATAAGTAAAATGATAAGAAATATATATACATATGCACACATATTATGTATATAATATATCTATATTTATTTATTTTTAGTAGTCCTGAATTTTCATTGCTTAACCTGATTTCTTTGCGTATGATCGCGAGATGCCGATTTTCAAAGTTGGCAACCCTAGTCTAGACCCTTCTTAATTATATGATGTTCATTTCTTGCTTTTAGGCTTATATTGAATTTATACTTCAAACAGTAAATGGTTTACATAATGTGTATATAGAGGGTTACAAAACTTAAAGTAAATATTTTATATAATTATTAACTTTCCAATAAACGATGTGGTATTACTACAGGGTAAATCCGTTGCTATGATAAAAGTATGTAAACATAATATTGAAGATACGCAATCAAATAGAAAATGTGACATTTGCGAATATTATGCATAAAAATATCAATAAAAAAAACTACCCGCATTATTACATGTTGAAATATCGGTCCGTGTTTCAAAATCATTTCTCAAAATAATTTTTAATAATATGTTTTTACATGATAGTTGATATTATTATAGGTACAAAATAAGTCTGGAACCCTTACTGAGCTAAACATTTTTAAATCAAATCGGTTCATTTTTAAAGAAGTTATCGTGAACGACGAAAATTTTCACGAAGAAGCATTCAGAAACACATACGTATAGCCGCTATACAAAAAACACCAATGCAAAAATGTTTATAGGGATCTAATATACATAACCAGTTTCTATCTACCCGAATCTTCAACCATAAAAGTCCCGTTTCTTCCGCCATGAACAACAGAAATAAAATGGTTGCTTTTCATGTATGTATGCAGACATATAAAGTGATCCATTACGTACCGGTAATGTAATGAAAAAAAAATAACTACTTAATGTTATAGTAACTATAGTGACCTATTATACCTCTGTACTTACCGAGAATATTATTTTCATTGAAATAATATACTAAGAATTAAATGAAACACGGCTATTTTGTAGTAGTACGAGATCCGGTATTAGAAATATATACCATCATCTGTTATTTGATGATGACAAAGATTATAATATGTTAGATAATATATACCTACATTGTTAAATCGCACATGGGTTGCCTAGCTAAATCGCGTACCGATGCCATTAAATTAAATAAATTCTAATTAACTTTTTTGGATCAACTTCCCCGATTTGTTAATCATAAAAATTGAGCCCAAGATGAGAGAATATAGATAACACGAGGAATTGGAAAAATAAAGGTTGCCTACTTACCCCGCAGTCCACGAACGCCACTGGAATCACCCGAAAATTCTGGAAGTATTGAGAAACGAGGCTAAAGATATATATATGCGCGAGCAGTACAAACAGTATAAACAGTGTAGCCGACACAGTGGTAACAGTGTAAGATATAGCATTGATTCTATACATAAATATAGATCATCCACATAAACATACCTTGTAAATAGTTGTGCTCGGTATACTTTGAGTTTATTTGTTTTGTTAACATTTCATTGTTGTAAATAAATACTTTCACCAACAAATAGCAGTTTTATTACAATATTAACAATGATATTAATTTTTCATAGGCTGCGGGGCTGTGTCATATTCTCTCATCTCAGGCTCGGTATTTATGATTAACAATTCGTGGAAGTTGGTCCAAAAAAGTTAATTAAAATTTATTTAATTTAACAGCATCGGTACGCGACTTAACTAAGCAACACATGTGCGATTTATCAATGAATATATTATCTAACATATAATCTTTGTCATCATCAAATACCAGATGAGAATATATATTTATAATACCGGATCTCGCACTACTATAAAACTTATTTCGTGCATTTGCGTTTACAATTTCAGTAAAAATTATGATTTCAAAAGAACAGACATCGAATTTTTGGTTATACAGTTAAATTTGTATTATTGAAAAGTTAGCCTTTCAAACATTTTATATATCATAGTAATAGAGTTACCCAGTAATCCCACTGAAAATGAGACACGGTATATACAGGACATTAGATTAGGGTTGGCAGCACTGGAGGAGAACTTTTTGTCAATCACTTCGATTGGCAACAAGAAGTCTTTCGTGGCTTGTATAATATCAGTAGTTTGTGATGATAATATTTAAGGAGTCGAGCTATCCATAACTTAATAATAATAATAATAATATTTCGATCAACCACTTCATGTAATTCATATTTCGGTGTTTATTGTTATACGTAAAACATAATATTATATTGTGGACTGTGGTGCTTTTACTAAAGCGGCTCATAAACCTTCAAGAATGCTTGACTAATCTAATAGCACAAACGTGCTTGAGTTTACCACACTAATGCCCATATTCACCGAACTCTATTAAAGGTAGAAGTTACTAATCTTGGAACAAATTTATTCGTTAGAATAAAATTTACTTTGCAATTCACCAAGCAAATAATCAGGTAGAAATGTTAGTTAAAGAATAAATATGCACTGTACTATACTCTTTGCTCTTTTTTTGACGTTCACCCAAAAATCCTACTGATGCCGTTAGTGTAAACGGCAAAAAAGTTTCACAATATAATGTTTTATCCTAACCAAACACAAAAGGAAAACACATAAATAAATTCACAAGAGCACACTGTAGATATAATACTCCACGTTTATAGGTTAGATATTATGATCTATGTGGCGGCCATTATTATTTTATCAGGTCAATAAATATTTATACCCTCGAAGTAAGACAGAATAGATTTATACCTGCAGTAAACATAATTATGCTTGGTGAATAGAACTATCGCTATTTATTCGGAGGAATAGCTACCTGAAGAACAAATAAACCGAATAAATAACTACTTACGTTCGGTGATTGTGACCATAAATGCGATGCGATGTCAAATAAATGTGCCAGTTTCCATATAAATAAAATCTACTATAGGTACTTACGCAAGCTTCTTTTAGTCTATATTTTGAAAATTTGCTCCCCACTGAAACTAAAATGGGGTTTCTAGTTGCACAAATAGGATCTGGAAGAAATTAAATAAGGTATAATATAAACATCTTTACTGCTTCTTCAAATAAAATTAAATATTACCAAATTGTGTGTCGAGAAAGTGACTCAATATATACTACCAATAATTTATACCTTCCTTGGTCAGTTGTCATTTTTTTTTTCAGATTTTATCGAGATGTCATCGTATTCAAATGTAAATATTTACACGTCTCTCGAAAATACCAAAGATTCACTGCTTTTCTTAATAAGTAATAGAATTTCAATTTGTCAACAAAGATGTCTATATACACTTTCCAATTTGAACGTGTGCATATAGACACTATAGCTCGTTAATAACTTCCCAGTAGATTGAAAATTTATTGTAATGGGTCCGAAAATTGAAATAAACATTTTATCAAATTTTTATTTTTCACGTTATTTTAACGATAAGATACCAATTTATAGTACTACTGCATCGATTTTAATGACACTTAGTAGTCTACTAAGTGTCATTAAAATCGGTGCAGTAGTTTTCTAGTAATTCCGATACAAGCAAATAGATTGACGTAAATATAGAAACCGCATTCTATACAAAATAGTAACGGAACCTCTATCTGTGTTACCAATCCAACCCACAAGTGGGGAATGGTACTAGTTTAGGTCAAAAATCACTTTTCAAAAATTTTACGATATCTTTCCATTTTGAGGTCCCCCGAATCCAAAAAACATATTTTTGAAAAATCTCTGTGCGTCTGTTAGTCTGTGAACACGATACAGGTCAAACGGATGAGCGGTTTGAAACCAAATTTTGGAAGGATGTTTGGTATGCAAAATGAAGAGCCCTATTGTTTTTGGGGAAAATCGGCGCATGCTATAACGGTATTTTTATGTAATAATGGTATACTTTTCATAACGGCTTATTATTCTATTAATTTTTTCAAGAAAGTATTCTTAAATTTTTTTATCTAAACTTTATGGTTTCGGAAATATTTTGAAAATAAAAAAAATCAGCCGCTCTTTTGTTTTATGGATCTGTCAGAAATAAGTTCGGCATGCTTTGATTAATTTTACATGACGTGGAACATATTATGTAGGTAACCATGGCAACGAATAGCAAATACTAGCCAATACCCGCGTCACCTCACGCGATATTAGAAAAGTTATTTTCTTTATTATAATCAAATGTCAACATTTTGAAGTTGGAATGGTTCCTTCACCCAATTGGCTGGATTTTTTTTTATATAGTATTATGATACCTAGACGATGAAACCTATTTCTAGAGTGTTTGTAAATCTATCGGTTTATAACAACATAACTCGGCACACTGTCAACTGGCACTCAAAGTATGGAATACTTTTCACGGTTAAAATGGAACTCTTTTACTCCTCGTAGAATAGAAATTTTCCTTACTTATGGCCATATTCACCGAACGTAAGTATTTATTTATTCGCTTCATTTGTTCTTTAGGTAACTATTCCTCCGAATATATAGCGATAATACAATTCACCAACCATAATTATGTGTACCGAAGGTACAAATCTATTCAGTCTTACTTCCAGGGTATAAATATATATTCGCCTGACAAAATTATAATGGCCGCCACATAGATCATAATTCCTAACCTATAAATACATTTATGTGTTTTTATTAACCTTTTGTGAAGTGTATAGTTGTAAAACATTAAAGTTAGTAGAAGTTTTGTGTTCAATTGCGATCGGATAAAACATGATTGTTTTGTGAAACTTTTTTGACGTTTACACTAACTCCATCGGTCGGATTTTTGGGCGAACGTCAAAATATTCAACAAAAAGAGCAAGAAGTATAGTGCAGTGTAGGTACATTTATTTTTTAACTAAATTTTCTACCTGATATTTTGCTTGGTGAATTGAAAGTAAATTTTATTCTAATAAATAAATTTGTTCCATGATTAGTAACTTTAATTATTCTTTAATAGTGCTCGATGAATATTAGCACTAATAATTAAATTTATTATTTTTAAAAATTACTTCAATAGCTTCTCGTGGAAATTGAGTCGTTTCAGTATTTGTCAAGCTTTTCAAGAGCGCATCCTCGATGCAAAGTGGGGTCTCTGTTCGTAAAAAAATCCATCACGTTTCATCCTCCGTTTGTAGAATGCGCATATATTAGTCGAACACGTTTTGTGTCAGCTGGATTTGCTGATTGCATTTGACTGACGAGCCACTCTGTTGAAGTAGTTCACAGTTGAGTTGTTGGTCAACCCTGCGTTGTGTCAATATAAATGCAGTTCACGTGAAACGATTCCATGAAAGGGTACGCAAAGCCCCTCGTGTATTGAAACATGATAGCTTTGAGAGATTGGCGATGAGGATTCGGGCAGGATACGTTTCTTCATAACATCCTCCGAGACATGTTCTTCATTCAAAAGCAAAGCGAAACATAAAGTGTACCTCACGATCAAATATACTTATACAGATCTGTAATATGCACAACTAAAATGTACACTATCCTGTTATACCTGGGTAATAAAATAAGGTACCTACTATGTATTGAATAAAATATTTTACAGTACGAGGAATTAATTATGAAGTAATTTAAATTTGATTTGAGGATAAATTTAAACGAGACGCACCTGTATATATATTAGTATTGGGCTGAAAAAGACGGACTGTTTTTATAGATTTAGCCACTAAAGGGACATGTACAGACTAAACCACACCTTTAGAATTACAATGACGTAAGTGCAAAGAAATGCAATATTGAGTTGAGTATGACAAATACCTTAAGGCTTAAAGTGACAAACTATCGAAAGCAGCACTGTCTCTCATGATAATAACAGCTCATGTTGCTAGATGGCAGTAGTGTAGATGTGAAATTGAGTATGTCTTGAAGACAACAACGCCTGATTGGCCAGTTGCTCGCGGGGGGTGAGACGAGTTAATTGCTCCATTTTTTACATTAAATTTAGAAAGACCATCGACTTAATTGTTAGTTGTGTCAGCCTTTTTATATTTAGAAAGAACATTGACTTAATGTTGAGTTTTATTCATCAAATCCATAGATTGAATGTACTTGTAAAGTTTACTCTTTAATGTCAAAACGATTAGTCTCTTTCTGCCATTTACAAACTATATTATAAAAACTTTTTTATATATTTCAACTATTTTATTTACCTTTTTTTTCCGATATTCACTATTTTTTGCTTATTAATTTTACTAATGTTCCTTGCTATTTGTTAATTTTATAATTCATTTTAATAGAAAATTGACCTAACTGTAGGCACCCTGCATTTTGAAAATTTATAACAATAAAATAACGAAATATTAAATTAATATATTTAATCCGTGTAAAAGTGAATATACCTAAAATTTTAAGAAAGCCAACATTAAATAAATAATATCTCCATGAAAAAAGTTACGGAGAAAAGAGTAAAACTTTCAAGTGCGTTTTTCTCGAATTGATGGCATTTGCACTTCCGTCATTGTAATTCTAAAGGTGCGAAACGCATTAGTAAAACATATAAGAACTGACATGCCACAAATAAAGAATGAGTTAAATAAAACAATAATTGAATTGAAAAAGAACAGTTAATGATTTTAAAGTAAAAATTCATGGTTAACTAAAAATTATTTAAAATGTTTAAGAAAAAAACTTACTGCAGAAGGTTCTTATACGAGGTATAGTTCTTATACTAGATAGACCCATAGGGATAAAGTTTCTAGATTGACATACAAGTACCGCAATCCATTGTATCCATTTGCTAGAGAGAGATCACAATGAGACCGCCACAAAAAGGCTGATTAAGAGCCCGTTTGCCGATCACAGAGGGGAAGCTGTATTTTGCGGCGTGTGGTGAGGAAACATTTTGAAACATTCCATTCATAATAGTACACCTAATTATTGTGGTCTATGAGAATTGAATGCTCTCTCTCTATCTTTCACACATGTGAGAAGGATTGACAAAGAGAACCGAATTATTATATGCCTCGTTATAGTGATATACATACTATTACATGTGTTAGTATACTAACACAGACACGTATAGACTGCAGATATCAAATAGGGATGTGCTATATTCATTTTATATCCAGAATTACAAAACTTTACAACATAAAATTTATCTGCAAAGAAATAGTTTACAAAAAATAGAATTATGTTAAATGTCACAAAAATATGGAAAAAAATGTATTGTATATTCATAATAATAACTATAATACAGTACTGTTTGTTACAATTAGGGTTGCCACCTTTTTTTCGAAAAAAAAAGTATTTTTTTAAAGTTGCAAAAATATAGGACTTTCATTATTTGTTTTATATATTATTTATTTAATTTATGACTGAGTTTCTTTACTCCACAGTGACACAACTATTAGCCAACTTATGAGCTAACGAATGAGCTATGGAATCTAATACAGTTGCATAAATAAAAATTTGAAAAGAAGTTTGACCCTGCAGGCCATCCCTGTAACTTCCCGCTATTTTCGAGTTCAAAACACTCAAAAATATATAAAATATAGCAAGAAGTTTATTTTTTAACTCTTCGAGCCCAAAAAAAAAAAATACTTTGTTACGAAATTTTCGTTCACGATATCTCATGAACAAATGAACCGATTTTGATGCGATTTGCGGTAGTCGACGCAATTTTTTAACCTAAAAAAGTAATTTATTACAGAAAAATCGATCTCATAGGAATTTTACGAGCAATTTAAAAAAAAAACACTTTTTTACAAATTTTTCGTTCATGATATCTTGTGAACAAATGAGCCGATTTTGATGCGGTTTGCGGCGATCGACGCAGTTTTTTAACCTAAGAAAGTAAATTATTACAAAAAAATCGATTTGATAAGAATTTCACAAGTAATTATAAAAAATTACTTTTTTCCTAATTTTTCGTTCACGTTATCTCATGAACAAATGAACCAATTTTGATCTGGTTTGCGGCGATCGACGCAGTTTTTTTAGCCTAAGAAAGTAATTTATTACAAAAAAATCGATCTGATAACAATTTTAAGAGTCATTTTAAAAAACACTTTTTTACGATTTTTTCGTTCACGGTATCTCGTGAATAAATGAACCGATTTTGATGCGGTTTGCGGAAATCGACGCAGTTTGTTAAGGAGAAGAGCTGATTAGATTTTGGAATTAATCGGTTTAGTAGTTTAGAA
This sequence comes from Xanthostigma xanthostigma, assembly GCA_963575645.1. NCBI lineage: Eukaryota > Metazoa > Arthropoda > Insecta > Raphidioptera > Raphidiidae > Xanthostigma > Xanthostigma xanthostigma. The sequence goes on from OY754464.1 coordinate 48,804,943, forward strand.
AATATTTTACAAAAACAAATTTTAAAAAATTTTTGAAACTTGTTTTTTTAAGATTTCTCAAAATTTTTTGGGCCGAATCGTTTCAAATTTTCAGGAAGTCTAAGTTCACCAAGTTCACGTCAGATGCCGCAAACCGCGTTTCAGTCGGACACTCCATTCAAAAGATATAAAAGGTTTACATACATACATATACACACACACACACACACACACACACACATTCAGCCCTACGGACATCATCGCCAAAATAGTTTCAATAGCTTCCTAGGACCTCAAAACGTCGATATCTGGCGAAAACTCGATTTTCGAAAATCGGGGTGAAACCAATAACTTCCCGATTTTTGAAAAAACAAATTTTTTTTTTTTTTTAAGCGGGAAGTTAATAATAAATCAGTTAATTTACTAGAAATCAATTAAAAAAATGAATGCACACTTTTTATTTTTTTGGTTTTTTAATTCTGAATTTTTATTATGTACATAATTTTATTACAATTCATTCTTATTTTATTATGTCTACTCATGCAGGTTTTTTGACATTAGCGCGTTATAACTTAAAAAATATTAATTTTAGAAAAAAAGTTTGAATTAAAAGCTGTAGAAAATTTGTAGACTTAAAACTTAAGTCATTAGCATTTTATTGTTTAAACAATTATTAGAAGAGATATGGATCCAAAAGTCAATAAACAAATCGTAATAGTTGAATAAGTCGTAAACGGTAAGTGATACAAAAAAAAAGTATTGAACAAAAAAGATAGTAAATTTATTTATCTACAATAAAGGTTATTACCTTTTTTCGCCTCAAGTGCACGGTTAGGGAGATATAGGCTGAAACGGTTTTTGTCATAATGGCGGCACTTCCGCCCTCCTAATTTGTAAGGATTTTGTTCATTTAGGGTCAGTACGTGATACTGAACCTATTTAAGAAAACAAAAAAAAGTTGTAGGATAATGCAGAAAAAAATTCTCTATTACCTGTACTAGTGCCATAGTAATTAAAACAGTTTTATTATTTACATAATTTTAATTCAAAATTCTTATTTTGTCATTAATTCTGAATTTTTATTATGTAGGTACATAATTTTATTTGAATTCATATTTATTTTATTATCTCTTCATAATTAAAATTCTCAATATATTCTATGTGTATAGTTGTAAAATTAATCTCTTCCATTTTAATTATGCTGTGACAAAATTTTTTTTCTGTTTTGACTTTTCAGATAATTTTTCTTCTACTATTAAATACAATAACTTCCTACTGGAAGTTAAATATCAATATAAATCAATAAAATAAGTATTATAGATAACATATTTACCTATTATATTTGGCAATGTTACATTTTTTCTTACGTACTGCTGACAAAGGTAATCTTGTTTATTTTCCACGGCGATAATCCATGTTGAAACGCTGGACTTCTGTTGGTACAAAGCTGGAAATGAAGTCACTGTGGGCTCGCCTGCTAGCTCACAAAATTACAATAAGAACAGGGGCTATTGTTCTTTCAAGGTCATCTGCTGGCTCTGAGCAAGAACCAATCTGGAAACGGTATCATGTAACGTGGGTGACATGAACAAAGGCCCACAAACAAACATTATGACATAGTGTGTGTTTGTAAAGATGTCTCGTGTGATGGCAAGGTGACCTCTTAAATGACAAGGAATGATTTTAATACCAACTGTGTAAAATGGTGTGTGTGTCGGAACTGCCCTGGGAATGGTGTTGTCACAACAAGCACGTTTCGAACAAAATGGTTGATGTTTAAAATACATTTCCTCTTATAATTGTAATTTTGTAAGAATTGAACAGTTTTTTATCCTTTTTTATTAAATAATATTGTTCATAACATAAGTAGACAATTTTTAAACTCCCGCTTTGATGCGCTTTGGTGAGCTGGCGCCATTTCAGCGATGCCAATGACTGAAAAAAGTTCGTCAAAAGTCATTTTCATTAATTTTCATGCTATCATGTTGGCATTAAAATTATTCCTTCAGACAAATAAGAGAAGCTCGAATAGCATTGAGTTTCATACCCCCGGTCAGTCCTGCATTAAAGTTCCGTGTCCCGTATTATAGGAAATGTCCCGCATTATTACGTGAATTTTACGAGACCCGTGTGGCTATATGAAAAACACTTTTTTTTTGGCTCTTCAAATTCTACCCAAAACAAAGTTTTTTAGTTTAGTCGTTTGGTTTTGGTGTTCCTATTAATAAAACTTAAAAATATTGATTTCTTTAGCTTTATACCCCGCCCCCCAGAAAAAAAATATCTACGCCCTTGTGTGAAGCGAGCACATAATAGCAATTAAGAAAACTAGTAGTGAAATCTAGCGGCAAATCCAGCCTCGTATGCAGCGAACTTTAAATTAAAATCGTTGCAACGAATATATCAAACCACTATATAGTATACAACCCAGCCCTAAATTTTAACGGCACATGCCAGCACAGATGATAATTTCAAAAACACCCGTTCTTTCCGTAGTTACAGCACCAGTCAATTCAACATATTACGATATTTTTTCATTGCAGAGCTACGGCTTCCCGTATAAACTGGGTCGTAATTTTGGAAAACAGGCTACGGCATATTTTTTTCTAGTTATATTAAGGATCAATCTATGTCCGTATTGTAACAAATTTTTCATTTTTTACTTTGTTAATTAATGGCGAATGCTTTTAAAAGACACTTTTTACGGTTTTTAAAATTTTTATAAAAATTTTTCTGCTTAAAAAATTAAAAAAATGGTACAATAGGGACATAGATTGATCCTTAATCTCCATAAAAATAATTTTTCATAATTTTATCTCTCGTTTTACGATCAGATTTATACGGGACCGCAGACCACTGTATTGCATTGAGAAAACCAGGGGAAACGGGCTCTTAAGACAGAAAATAATTTAAAGTCTTAAGGTCGCCGCACATGAGGCTGGGTTTGCCGCTTGATTCCTGGCTATATTTGACTGCTAGGCTTCAAGCGCGCTGTGGCGTAAATATTTTTTTATAAGTAAGAACAACGCTGGTTTCCATGTGTTTGTAAGTTTTGGGTGAACCACTTTTGAAAAAAATCAAATACGAATTGGTGCGAAGGTCGCGTGTCAAAGATACATTCCTAGCGTATTGAGAAAAATTAATTTTTAATCATAAAAAACTTTTTAAATAAAAAATTGAATCTCCTTCAAAAAGCAACAAAATTGAGAAAAATAATAAAATTTTGAGATCGACGCCAATAAATTACTAACATTTTTATATGTACCTTTTTTAAATTGGCGCCGATCTCATAATTTTTGTTATTTTTCTCTTTTTAGTACCTTTTTTAAAGGAGGTTCAGTTTTTTTTAATTTTTAATGGTGTTGCAAAACGTAGTTTGCACGTTATCAACCAACTTCTTTCTATAATAAAAACTATTGCGCCGATATAAGTGAAAATTACCTAGGACTATTTCAACATCTTGTTATATACAACAGATTAGAAATTATTCAATTGAATTAAAAATATATAATTATAAACGTCCAACTGACTTGAAATCGGTTAGATTAATTTATTAATCAAGGTTTATAAAGTGAGATTTTTAATCTATATGTCATATGAAATAAAACACTAGCCGTCATTATGGCTTCTTTTGTTACGTCACAAATCAAGAACTTCGTAGAATCAGCGTGTCTGCCTGAGTTTATTTAGATACTATAAAAGTGACGTAACGACAAAACATTCAAAGCAGTGGCACGTCAATCCGGTGTCGGAACGGCAACCGGATGGCGAGTGGTAATCTGGGCCTTTGAGTGGTACAGAGCCCCCTGGTAGCGGCCAAAGTGACCCCAAATGGACAGGGGCGGGATATGGGGGTGGGGCAAACTCGAAAAATTTTTGAAAAGGCAACCGGATAAAAATGCAGTAGCATTGAAGGAAATACCCTAATTATAAAATAAAAATTTTTTGCCAGCCGAAACACGCCGGCCGTTTTTGCACTAGCGAATTAAAAAAAATTAGTGAGCATACTTATTGACAACACCAAACGTTGGGAAAAAATTTCCATCCGATCCTGATGGGCAGTTTCGGAGAAACAACCCCTCAAAGTCGCCGGAAAACCCTTTTTTTCGATTGTTTCAACAATAAGTAAAAAAAACACACTAAAAATTGTTCAAATTGGATGGCATTCGAAATTTATACTGTCCTAAGTACAAATAATGGTGTGTATCAATGCCATCCGATTTCGATTAAATTAACCCCTATTTAGCCACCCCCCCAAACCTCATGAAAATAACAATAATGCCATACGCTGCAAAAAATTGTTGTAAATCCTTTTCAATGAATATTTAACGACTGCTTGGAATTTTAAAAGGTCTGTGCATGAAAAGGATTTTCAGCAATTTTTTGCAGCGTATGGCATTATGTATTGTTATTTTCATGAGATTTGGGATTTTTTAGGAAAATGTTGAAAACTTTACCATACAAAATTGTATATTTTTGAAATCGCGCTTTAAAAAACGATTATTTGATACTGTACATGAGGATCTTATTTTTTGCCTCCTTCCGTTCCCTAAAACTGAAGCCCTAAATTAAAATTCAACTTTTCATACTTCACGTCTATAATTAGACTAGCGGTCCCGTCCGGTTTCACCCGGGTGTAAAAGAACGAATGGGGAAGGGAGGAACATGAGTACACACATTCATATTAGTTTACCGAGATGAATGTTGTGTCCAAATTTCATGATGATCAAAATTTTTTGTCGATAAAAAGCAGTATTTTTATACTTTTTTTAACTTTTTTTTTTTAATTAATTAAATAAAATTAAAATAAATTTTAATGTAAGCCTTAAAAGAAAGCAATCTAGAAAATGAAAAAAATATAAAAATGCATTCGCCCAACGTAGGGCTCGAACCCACGACCCTGGTATTGGCAGTCTTGTGCTCTACCGATTGCGCTAGCCGGCGTTGTATTCTTACATCGCTAATATGAGTATACTTAGTGCATTTCACCTGAATAGAAGCTTATTTTTTAGATACATTTGGAACATTTTTCATTAATGCTCCGCTCCTAATGGTTTGTAGCCTGATTTTATATAGCCTATAGCCTTCCTCGATAAATGGGCTATCCAACAAAAAAAAAATTTCAATTTGAACCAGTAGTTTCTGAGATTAGCGCGTTCAAACAAACAAACAAACTCTTCAGCTTTATATATTAGTATAGATTACCACTTTTTAGAACTGTGCCAATTTTCACGTTTCTCTGTCAAACGGTCTCGGAGAAAAATGCCTGTGAGAGACAGACGGAGACCGGGGTGACTCCATAAGTGATTCATTTTAGCAACCCGGTACAGAATACTAACGGATATGAGAGTTACAAGGCTATGCCTATAAGAAAAAAATGTAAATTTCTCTGCCGGAACTCTAATCCGATTCTCCCATATTCACGCTGGTTATTAGTTGCTTAACAGTTCCTTTGTAGACGTGCATTTCCTTCCTATCAAATATTGTTGAGTTATTATTTTGAATCGACATTTTGAATCGATTAAGATACAAATGTTGAAAAACGAATAATTTATCCTTACTTCAAATATATTATTAAATGGGCTTATAAAAAGTTTAATATCGCAATATTATTATTAATGTTTTTTGATAACGCTTCATCAATGAGTTCCCGATGGATATTATGAATCATTCATAAAGCCTCGATGTGTCAATGAGTTATTCGATTTAGAGTTAAAAATACTTCAGCTTCTTTTATGAATCATGAATGAATAGCCTCTAGTGACATTTTAATGCTCAAAGAGATCAAAACGATTTCGTATAAGATCGATTGCTGAAATATAATCTAACATTGTGTTTTGTTAAGTTATGCAACATTTAGAACGTGTGGACGTTGCGATCAAGTTCACATCAAAGGAAACATAAAGGGACTTTCTGTTGCTGTTTCTTGTCCCCTGTAGGTACCATGTTCCTATATCGCAACATTGCTCAATGTTTATTATTAGTCACGGTAACAGAGAGTTCTCCTAAATTGCCAGTTTTTTTTTTAAGAAACAGTGATGATAATATATACCAACACGAATAAACATTTCTGCCCCTGGAACTTTTGTTCAGTGTGGAGGGACGCCATATTCTTCAGTTGTTTGTTTACTACTTGTGGCAATAGACACTTTGTGGTGTTTGTTGTCGAGCGTCTATAATACAGTATAGCTATTTTTATCTGTCTACTCGTGATATTCTTCTACGTTGACTTTGCTTATGTGTTACCCGTGTTTTTTTATTACTATTAGTTGGGAATAACGTTCATTCATCGTACTACTTATTTGCGCGAAAAGAACTGCTTTTGTAAGACGTGTGACATTGTTGCATACTTTTTAATTGTGGTCAATGTAGGGAATATGCCAGTTATTGTTACAGGATAATTTTCTGAAAATGGCGATCTGCCGTTCCGATTTTCAACTATAACCTGTGGTATCGATAACCTATAATTTACAATCTTTATCTATCGATTTTTAAAAGAAACCGATTATTTTAAATACCAATTACCTATCTATTTATGTTTACACATTTTTGTATTTTTATATAAAGCGCTTAATGTTTAATTATTATGTATAAACACTTAATATGATTTTTTTAGTGTTTGTAATATTATTTAAAAATTGTTCGATTCATAATCTAAAATAAATTGTTCACGTTTCAAATAAATAAAACTGCTTTTCATTTATTTACACTAAAATGTCAATAAATAAAAAATGTTTTGTTTAATTCATATCAAATAACGGTCGAATCTATTATAATATACGTATTTAAGAGTAGTTTATGTGTCTGGAATTTAAATGCATTTTTTATGTATGAAGTGGGATATTATGTTACAACGAGCGACCAGCCAGTTTTAACAGTCACACGAGTCATAATAGCATTACGATCAAGGTACATACTATATTTTTTGCACGTACCTCCTACATAATAGCTGATTTTTACTTCATAATAAGTATTTAATATACTGACAGTTGAGTATTCGGTCATAATGAAATCTATTTTGATCGTTTGCGATTACTACGCCTACTCTGTTGCTCAAATGGAAACTGACAGGTAAACCACTATTGATTCGTTAAATAGCGTTTCTCTTGTTTTACTTTACGCACCAATGCGAAATGTGTCACCACCGCTATATAGGCATGAAAAGCTGCTCTTTTATAGAGAGTCGTGCAAAAAATTAATTATTTAAGCATAATGGTATATTTACATAAAAAATATTGTAAAGCTTATCATTGCCACTTTATTTCAAGTGATCCTTGTGTCTGATCTAGCCCAGCAAAATTCTGTGTCGGAGTGAAATACTTGACTAAATCGAGGCATTCTGTATATATTATTACACACAATACACATTGCACACACATTTAAGTCTTTGTATTATATAGGATTAGTTCAAACGTATTTAGGACAATTTCCAATAAATCTTAAACGCTTTTAACAGGATGTAATTAAAAATTCTTGTAAGTATAGTGAAAATAACTCTGCAATCGTTTCACAAGATGTAATCCATTCTTACTGAGAAATAATATTACTTTCTTGGTGCAATCAAATTTAATGATTGCATGTCGTATAAGCATACTGGAAAAGCAAGAAATGAAGAGATGTTTCTAAATGAAAGAAACGTATTTGTTGTATAAGATCCACACTGAGTTGCAATTTGCAGAACACATTGTCAGAGAATCTGACTTGACAGTGACCTTAGATTAAACCTCAATATTTCTGTGCATATGAAAAATATTGCAGAATTTTAATGTACTTACTCAAAAAAAATTTAAACTGTATAAGTAATACTTATACAGTTTAAATTTTTTATTTTGAATTCATGTATACTTATTAAGTATACATGAATTCAAAATAATTTTTTAAAAGACCTAAAAAATAATTGTTTTTCATACCTGTATAGCGATTGTAAAAAGGCTCGTTTTCGCACTAGTGCGAAAAATAAAACTAAAATAATTCGATTTTACCAATCCAATAAGTAGTATCTTTATCAGTTACCATTTAAATCATTTAAATTCATAGGAGCAAAAGAGACAACATCGTAAACAGTCCACATATGATTCTAATATGGCCGAATTGAACTGTAAAAGATATTACAAAATATAATATACTTATTACTATGCGAAACTCAGCTATTTTATAGGAGGTATAATATACACAATAAAACAAGGGTCTAATCGAGAACTTCTTCCTTTTTTGAAGACGGTTAAGAGGTTACACCACCTTGGCGCTCAGAAAAATAGGCGTAAAATGATATTTTTCTGTGATGCAGCTTTTAAGTGTATAAAAAAAATGTATTTTTTGCTCGACGGGCAGAAAGCGTCAACTTTCGTCCCGCTGCGCTAAACGAAGTTGCCTCTTCCTGCCTACGTCGAGCAAAAAAATAGTATACAAACCACGGGAAGTAAAGTAAGAAAGCCAAAGATCACATCTTTGTTGACCTCGGCTTCGCCTCGGCCAACAATTATATGTGATCTCAGACATTTCTTACTTTACTTCCCTAGATGTGTAATATACTATTACACATTTACATAAATAATAAAAAAAATATTTTAAATCAAAATGGCCACTCAGTAGGACACTGTTTTGAAAATCCTCGCTTTCAGTGAACATGAATCCTCTGTAGCGCATTGTCGGAAATAAAATAAAAAATCTATTACTGAGGAAGGTAACAGCCATTTTTTTGTAGAAATAGCAGCTGTTTGAAAAAAAGTGCTAATTTTTATCCAAATTCCGTGTTTAAAAAATGCATAACTTTTGAACAAGGCAAACAATCAAATAAATCTTGCATAGCGCCATGTATAATATATTATAAAGAAAATGTGTTATAAATTTGAACAAGATCGATTGAATAGATCTTGAGATATCGTGTCCACCAGTTTGAAAAAATTAATTTCAAGAAAAACGCAAAAGAAAAGAAGTATGGTGTCAGAACGTTAAACCAAATATATTTTTTATTACCTTTAATTTGCGATTCCTAGACCATATACAAGGTCTTCCAGTGTTGCCGTGATATCTTCTGACTACTTTTAAGGAGCTCTTTTCAATTCCTGGCCTCTTTAGTCTCTTCTTGGGCTCTCATGTTAGATTTAGAATCTAAATTTCTTCCTTCTGATGACAACTTTGGATAAAATTGAAATTTGGAATGATTGAAAGTTTAAAATATTCTTAAAAGTATTTGCAATTTGTTTAGTCAAAAAAATCGATTTTTTGAAAATTTTAAGGCGTTATAACCTTTTAATAAAACTGTTGGTTGGCAAAAGTAAACCGTAAAGATAATTTGCGAGAGCCGCCGAGATTTCGAATAACAACGAGCCTCCGCAGGGTATAATCCGACACTGATCACTCTGTATTGGAATAGAGCTATGTAAGTGTGACAAACAAACGACGAAAGTATAAAACTAGTCACTGGAAACTGCTGTCACTGTCAGCTATCAAGCGAAACCAACACAAAACAAGAAGTTTGTGAACGCAGGGAACACTAGACGTATTGTTCTCGAGTTTTTTTTTAAGGCCTTTAGTAATCCAGCAGTTTTAGATAAAAATATACACAAAGCTGGAAGAAATTTTTACCAATCTGAAATTTTACACAGCACAAGCAATAATAATAAAAATACCAAAGCGTTTAACGTCTTTTTCTCTACATTTTGACGTAACAGACGCCACTTGCATCATAACTAACTTTCTTTTACAACTTTTCCATTGTTTTCTACATCTTTAGTGTTCTGTAGAAGACATTGAGAATTAGGTGTAGATTGAACGAAAATTATCAAGATTGAAAAATTCTAACGCGATCAAATGTTAAAAACAATTTAATTGACACCATATTTCAAATTAAAGAATGAACTTCAAACTGGTATATAGTGGAAAGAGAGTCAACTAAGTAAGATACGCACTAATTCTACTAATACCGAGTTTTCTACTGCTAAATTAATTCTTTCGTCAGTATAAATACCGGACATTGAAATTTATTGAGAAATAATGACATACGACTGATTGCATACCCGACACTTTATTTATAGAATGTTCTTCTAAAAATTGTGGTAGATTTTCATTTCAGTCTATTTTGACACTCTGAATTGATTCTTATAAAACCTCACAGATGAAGATTGGATAATCGGTGATTGCTAAAAAAATGTTTCTTGACATAAAAAAATGGTTTTTCATGGATCCAATACAGTCTTTGCCAAACTGCCTAGCACGAACATTGCCAAATTAGTCTGTCTGATGACGATGTCATTTGCATGTGTGATGTACCAAGGGCGTAGATATATTTTTCTGGGGAGTAGGGTAAACCAAAAAGTTTTATTAATATCACACAAGAATACTCATGAAGGAAGGTGTCAAGCAAAATATTAATTCCCAAACTAATTTTACAAATTTTTTTCAAGAAGTAAACATATTTTTCTTAATACTTTCAGTTTTATTTTTGATTATTATGATCCTGGGGGGGGGTATTTATCCTCTTTACCCCTGCCCACATATCTACGCCCTTGTGATGTACGATGAGAAAGAAATAGACTTTGTTATAATATAATGTCAATTAACTTTTATCAACTTAGCTTATTCACCAATTTACTTTACTTATTAACCAAATTACCACATCCATGTTTAATTTTCTTTATATGTAAATTCTATATATATTTAGAAAACATAACTGTTAAAAATTATTGGGCAATTATAAATAAAAAATCGCAGGATTGTGGACAAATATTAGATTTATTAATTGTACAATTAATAAATCTAATATTTGTCCACAATCCTGCGATTTTTTATTTATAATTATCTCGATGGACACGATAACTAATATATATTATTGGGCAATTTTGTTGTTTCTAAAAACGTATTTTATCAATTTTGATCAATTTAATAAAAAAATTAAGAATACAAAAACATAATATCACTAATATACCGTACTTTTTCCCTTGTAATATCGAGCAATATACCAGTTCTAGGCTAGATCTGTCAGTATAGCGTGAGACTCATAATCGCAGAATCGTAGGTTGACTCCCGCGTAAGGTGAAAATGTATTTTCGTTCTTTTTATTGATTATTGTTATAACTTTTTTTTTATTAAAAAATTTGAAAACCTAAAAAAGGCAAAAAAAATTGAAAAATTGTAACACGATCAGTTGTATAAACAATTCAATTGTTTATTTCTTTATAATTCTAGAACCAAAATTTGACTATAAAACTCACACGTGGGGGCTGATATAGAGCACGGAACCTAATTGTGCAAGTATAGTTTGCATTTGGCCGATTTTTTGTGTTATTAGCAATATGGGAATGGAGTAATTATAAAAAATTGTTACCCCAAACTGTGTTTCCCGCTCATGATTCTAAAATCTCATAAACGGGGTGAGACAAGTATTTTTTGCAGTTTTTTAATGTTTCTTCCTAATCAAATGTAACCAAATAATTTTTTTAAGATATTGTTATTTTCTGCGGGTAACTGGCTTTCATTAAACACCTCTGGGGTTGAATTGTTTTCATTTTTCATAGCCGATTTGATCCCCCATTATTACCCATAATTATCCGAATTTTTGACGTGATAACGTCTTATAAATTGATGAATCACCAATCTTATAAATTGATAAAACACCGACTGCATGCACGAAAAAGTATAACGTAACGTTCCTAACGTTCCTAACGTTCGTAACGCGTAACGCGTAACGTTCCGCCTGACCCTGTGCGTGCTTTTTGCTAATTTCTCGCTCAATTTTAATCAGATCGGTTTGAAACCAGTCTTAAACGAAAGAGGAGAACATTTTACATAGATTTCGTATAACAGAATTTGCCTAAACAGTTTTTTATACAAATTTCTATAGAAAAATAGCTGTATAAATGCAATGTTGTCTAATGCATGGCGCGACGCGGTCGGTCGTCTTTGTTTGCCGTACATGGAAATTAGAAGATAACGTATGTCTTGTCTTAACATGAAAACGGCTGCATTTCTAATGTTTATTTCAATTTTTTGACATTACTCTTTTGTGAAATGCAACGCCTTCTAAGTTAACTATTGGAATAACTAATTATTAGAACATAATACTTTGACAGTTGCAAACGTCATTTTTGACATTTCTTACCATTCCGACACCACGGATGATCGGATTGAAACCAAATTTTGGGAGGATGTTTGATATGCAAATATGAAGTGGCCTATTGTTTTTGGGGAAAATCGGCGCATGCGCAAAAGAGATACATGCCATAGTTGTTTTTTATATAATAATAGTGTACTTTTTATAGTGTTTTATTATTCTACTTAATAAAATTTACCTAAATTTGAAGAGAAAGATGCAATATCATAGATTCGAATTATTATAATTATTATATAAATTTAGGTTATGTATTACGGAATACGTTATCACGTAAAACTATCGTCCGTAAACCGACTTTACAGACAACCAATTTTTTTTATTCATATCTAAGCCACAGAATTGGGCTATAACAAGCTTTAACCCTGCAAAATTTCAAGTCTTTAATTTGTATTGCTTGGCTCTAGGAACTTGTGACAGACAGACAGATAGATACTGGAGTATATAAGTTAGAGATGAGTGATATTTCACTACCTGTTACTTAGTCGCTAATATTTGGATTTCACGGTTCACTGCAGTGACTTCAGAGTAGCTACCTGTTACTGAAAGGGACCCAGTATAATTTATAAAACTTACGGGGAAATTTTTTTTAACTAAATGTATTACCCATTTTAATAAAGAAATGTGGTCACTAATGTAAAATATGTACTTTATATACTTATAACTTAGTCGTACCTTTCAATAATGCATCATTACAAGCATTTTTTAGGTGTAATGTTATACTAATACATAATAATATTGTGCATGGGCTGTTTTAGCACCGAACGATATTTTACCTGTGATCACTGTTCGCTGAAATCAATATATTAATATCTCTGCTCTGCACGTGCATAGTCATTCAAGTGATCGGCGAACGCCGGTCGCTTATATTTATCTGCACTGCATGCGCATAGGTTACCAGCGATCACGGGTCGCAGTTAAAAATCACAGGTATTTGCAGTCGCAGTCGCAGTCGCCAAAGTACCTGTTACTTGAAAGTAGCTAATAATCTCATCCCTAATATAAGTGTTCCGTTTTGGTACAGAATATTTAAAATGAATGTAGTAATTGGTATGGCTCTAATAATATCAAATAAAATCGTTTACACTAACTCTTAGCTCTTGCAATAATACCTAAACCCGGTACTATTTGATCAGGCTTATATTTTGAAACGGGTTATTTCACAAATCTCTAAGCCGTTATGCTCTAGAGAGTCGTCCATATTGGCTTATTAAATAAATACTTACACTAGTGTGTTCGACTTTAGCTAGCTGTTAGAAGCTAAGCTGAAGGTGAGATTCTCTAGAGATGTTCATATGTATTTATTATCTGGGTACAGTGTGTCCGTAAAAAAAATCCCATCGTACTGTGAACCTGTGTAAAATTGGTTGTGTAAAGTAGATTTTATTGGCGTTGGGAGCATTAATACCGAAGTTTGTCGATTTTCCATGTATTATATTATTTAATTTTATATTATACTTGTTACAACAGCTAAATGTATGTATATGTTACGTCTATACCCGAATTCGGTCAATGACCGAAATTAATGCGCAAAACTTGACCAACGAATATTGCTCAAACCCGAAATCTTACATTTAAGTGTTATAAAATGAGCAAAACTAGTTTTGCGCATTTTTAATTGGTCAAAACTAGTTCTGTCCATTTTTGAACGGACAGTACTAGTTCTGCTTGTTTCTTTCAATCAACGTCTGAACATTTACAAAAGTATAGGGTTATGTTCTTGTTCATGTACCTATCTATTGGATTGTTTTCCTGAATGTTATAATCAATATAATTGTGGGATATTCAGTGTAATAATTAAGTAAAAATGCAAGATGAATTGTAGTCTCAACTAGTTAGCCTATTGGAAGCTTCAGGCACGGGCGTATATAAGGGGGGGTTTAGGGGGTAAAATTTTTAGCGCGGGGCTTCAATGGGGGGGCATTGAAGCCCCGCGCTAAAAATTTTTAACCATGCGACGCGCGCTTTTTTAACATTCACATACAAAATTATCAAAATACCTTTAGTTTTAATACAGTTTCAAATGAAATTTAACTTTATGTCAGAGTTTCATGTCAATTATTACTTTTATGTATTAATCTAATACTTCAAAATTAATTTTTTTCGTTACGTCTTCTAGTTTACAAAATTCAAATTCAAAACTCTCCCGCGCGGTTATCTGGGTAATGGGCCAATGGCCATCTAGTACGTTGGCCTCCTGCTGCCGATCTTAGCGACAATTGACAGATGTTACGAAATTTGTGATCCAGTGATGTGTTGATTCAATCTGAGTGAAACGTCTCGAAATTATAAATAAATAATGAAGCGAAAATGTCAGCAATCTCTTTAATTTATTTAATAATTTTGAAAGTATTTCAAGACCGCTAAAAACTATTGAATATCTCTGAAAAACGATAATGAATTTTTTCCATTCAATTTGGAAGGTTTTTTAATCAACTCAAAACAATAACCCAAAAATATGTTGGATATATACCATAGATGTACCTTATATTTCTGGAATATTTCTTGAAAACGCACACGTAATACCATGTTTAAAAAAATTCAGAAGAAAAATTTCTGGAATTTACATGTGATAAGACATACGAAACAACCCAGTGATATTCCTATCTCATTTTATAGATTTTGTCTTCAAGTTACTTCATAAATACCATAGATTCCGCTTTTTATCAATTCTGCCGTCACAATGTCATTTCAGCTCCAATAACTGCTGTAAAGTAGTAACAGTTTTCCTGAATAAAGTGCAGTGTCGGACCCCCCCCTCCCCTTTCGGAAGCTATAGCTACGACCGTGGTGTCGGACCCCCCCCTTACGGAAGCTATAGCTATGCCCGTGGCTTCAGGAACATAATTTTATGACGAAACATAATATTACCTTACTACACTAAGTGAAGTTAAGAAAGCAAAGTTGAAAGCTGAATTAAAACCTCTGTCTGCTAAACAATACAGAAGAATGAATCACTTTGATATAATAAGTATCGTTGATGTGAAAAAGTTAATTAAAAAACGCAAAGAAGATTCCGATACCATACTAGTATTATCCGTTCAGAAATGGACAGAACTAGTTAAGTTCAATTGAAAATGCGCAAAACTAGTTTTGCTCATTTTATAACAGTCAATACACGTTTAAATGTAAGATTTCGGGTTTGGTAAATATTCGTTGGTCAAAACTAGTTTTGCGCATTTATTTTGGTCATTGACCAAATTCGGGTATAGATCGTAACATATATAACGTCTGCTTCGTACGCAGAAGGTTCTTGGTTCGATAGTAAAAATCAGGCAGGCGGCAGCCAAAGTACAATTAATATGGCTAGTCGCTTCAGTATCGTTTTCCGAACACCGGCTAGACGCAAGTTAAAATAGAACTACAAGAAACTAAGGCTCGCACAAGACGGGACGAGATTTTTGAAAATATCGTCTCAGTCTCATTGATAAAAAGGACGGTATCATCTCGTTTCAGATTGACCTTGTATAATTACGAAATGTTTCATAAGTTATTTCACAAACAAAACCTAATACAGATCCAAAGAATATGATATCAAGTAATTTATTACGTCACGATTAACAAAAAACTTTTTTTGATTTTATAACCGATTTATTATTTTCTGTGGAAACTTTTTTTTCGTTTATATACTTTTCCAAAAGTAACGGAGAATTTCTCGAAATGATAAAAGTGTAGTATCGATATCCTCTCGATAATGTTAAACAAGACTGAGAAAGTCTCAGATATCGTTCCGGTCTCATCTCGTCAGGATGATACCAAGAAAGTCTATTGTTTTGACAACGAGTTTAGACTGTGACCGCATATTATAGTTTTAATAGACGTAGAAACGATTATCACAGAGAAACAAATCTTCTACATAGAAAAAAATGTTTTTAAGTTAAATTTTCATCAGATCGTTTAGGAAATTGTTTCAAAGAGGAAATTGTGCAAAATAGAAGTTTATGTATCTAGAACGTGAATACAGTTTCTAGGTATGAGTTGTGACATACGAGAGACCACTAACTTTTAACAGTCACGCTAGTCATAACATCATTACAAAATAGTTATTGGCGTAACTAGTAGTCTAAGTCATTCGTCTCCGGTGCGCAGTATGCACTCGCTTCGCTCGTGCCTGCGCACCTACGACTCGTGCTGAAAACATCGCGCTGACAGGTCATGACTTAGCCTACAAGTTACGCCCATAATTTTATTCAACAATTGCGCGTTATTCATGTTTTATTTATTGTTATTAATGAGATGTTGTAAATATCTATTTATTTCTTTATAAAAAAAACTGTCAATACTAACAGCACCAAACAGCACGATTCAATGTTTTGGTTTGAGGTTAGCCGGTTATGAATAAACTCCATGTCGAAAACATTCGGCCTCTCAATTTTAGTCTCAATGGGTAACAACAGGGAGTTGTTGTTACCTACTATTTCGTTACGACTCAGAAAATAGTTACGTTTATTTTCATTACTCCACAATGGCCGAGCTAGTAGGAATTTTCATTGAGTTATGACAAGTAATTGTCACCAGTCGGTAAATGGCTATTTAGGGTTCGGTTTTTAGGCATGATAAAACATGAATAGCGCGCATGAGTTGAATAAAGATATATACTACATTTTTAACGTAACTCCTATGTAATTGCTGATTTTCACTTCACAATTAGTACAATATACATATTTATACTTATATCTGACAGCTCAACTATATTGGAAATTTGGATTGTTTACGAAGACAAAGCCTATTTTGTTTCTCTCTCGCTCATATAAATCTAAATGGAAACTGACAGAGATATTACTATTGGAATGGTAAAATCGCATTACTTTTGTTTTACAGCACGCATTAGTACGAAAGCTAATTTTACTACCGGTATAATATACTCATGAAAAACAGCTATTTTATAGAGTATTGCAAAACTGAAAAATTACATTACTTTAAATCTTATTTAAGTATAAGTGTTTATAATGATTAAAAGACGTTTCTAATATAAAAAACAAAAAAATGTCGCCTAGTATTATTTTTTGACGGCTCCAATAAAAAAAAACATAATAATTACAGTGTAGAAAAAAAAATGTAAACTGCGGATTTTTAAATATATTTTGCAAAAAAAAAACTGGTTTGTAGAAACGACATTTTTTTAAGCAGTGTATTTAAATATATTTTTTGCACACAAAATAACATTATGTCGTTTTCTAGTATAATACATTCATTTACGAACGTGATACATACAGTACTATATTATTCATTTGCAGGATGTTCGGAACCCTCGGCACATGGCTGGTTTTATTTACTTCTGACATTGTGCTGTGCATTCAGCCAAACATGAAACTACAAAATATTAACTGTAGTTATCTCCTAGCAGTCAGTCATTGAGATGTGTTTTTCCGTTTTATTCGAAAGACAAAGAAGAGCCTTTTAGGCGGTGTATTACTTATAACATAATCGGAAATCAATAAGAATAGCTACACACGTAACTTTTTATTACTGTATTTGCTATAAGACGCTTACACTATTGGCGTCGGTCGGATGACGGGACATAGGGGTCGGACCAAAATTTATCGACGTCTCATAGCCCCCTGAACAGTTTGGCACCATTTTTTTAAATGTATGTGTGTGTGCGTTAGCACGATAACTCTTGACAGACCTAATCGTTTTGAACTAAATTTGGTCCACAATTGGAACCCATAACTGCACGAAGTTTATTTAGAATGGGCCTAATCGGGCAATTTTAAGGATCGTATTTAGGGGTCTAAAAAAATGTTGGGCCTTAAAATACCTAAAAAAAAATAATCAAAATCGTTTCAAATTTAAATTTAACAATGCAGTGACTATTAAAATGTACTGCTGAAATTTAAATACAATCGGTCCAACAGGACCGGACGTGTAACTTTTAAGAAAACACTAGTTTGCGGATATGAATTTACTTACTGAAGGCTGTAATTAATTTGGTGCTGATGGATTGATATTAGTATTGAAATTAAATAAAAAAAAAGACGGGTTGCACTCCGGGAGTGCCGGCAGAACTGAAAACTTAGATATTACCTCTACTCTCCATCCGTCTTACGAATTTTCGATCAGGTCACGTGTCCTGGCGCGAGTTTAACATTTTTTACCCATACCTCTACTCTCCATCCGTCTTACGAATTTTCGATCAGGTCACGTGTCCTGACACGAGTTTAACATTTTTTACCCATTACAAAAAAAGTGTACAACGCCGCTAAAGAAGGTTTCACTTCAAAAATGTTATTTTAAAGAATGTATTAAGGGGTTAAATTTTTTATTTTATCCAAAAAGAAAGTTTAAGTTCACATAATAAAGCCACACCGCCTGTATTAGCGAATACAGGATTTGACACTGTTGTCTGAGTTTTTTGTGTGTTTTGTGATTTATTTTATTTATATTATACTTATAGAAATTCTCAATCTAGGAATTAGACATCACAGGCAAAACAAATTGTGCGCGACGAAAACATGATCTACTCGTCGTGGGCTCAACCTCTCGTAATTGAAATCTAAGGGTATTTAGTAACACAAGAAACTTAAACCGGCTATCACTATATCTAAGCGAATAGATGTTTTCACGTCAAAATCATAACATGACTACGCAAAAAAAAAACTCTTTCAATAAAAATAAAAATATAAAATGCGTTATTTAATATAGAAAATTATAGAAAATCACGATTTTTTGTCTATGAAAAACATTTCTGTTCATATTGAAACTTATCGTATTCATGTCACAAAATACCTTTAAGTGTAAGAAATTTTGCTGGAATTGACCAGAAAATCATTGTAGGATGTAATGTACTTAATTATGCAATTTATTTAGTTATGTAAGTTCTGATATTAAAATTGTTCAACTAATATTTCAATGGATCAGTTCTACGCAGTCATTGCAAAATAAAACATTGAATAAATCATTTTGTCTATTAAATTGAAACATACTACAGTAGATTCAAATTGTAAATTATAGACGCTCGACAGAAAGTTTTCATACAATATTTATGCGAATCTTTTGAAAGCACGGTGCTGCGACGACGAAATAAAAGAATTACTAAAAAAAATATTACCCGAATACGGCTAAAACAAAAGTATAAAACAAGTTTTTGAAAAGGTAATCGGGTAAAAAGTTGTTAGTTTTAGGTGTTGTCTTGCTACTAGCATACTAAAACTTTCTTTTTACACTGCACTACTACATTCCATATTGTGGGCTTGTTTTGTACATTTGTGTTAACAGTCGAGTTTGTTTTTTAATAAATTTTAGTTCCGGTTACAGTACAATATTCTCATATTTTGGCTGATGTTTAGATATTAAATTATCTAAATAACAAGTTTAAAAAAATGAAGAACTAACAATAATATATATATAGTTTATCGACAAAATCAATAGAATAAACTTCAGCAAAAATGTTGTTTTTCGACTCTCCCTCGCATAAAAGATACAAACATTTGTGAACAGAACATTTTATAGATAGGTATATAAGTAAAATTTCACTGTGATTACGTAATAGTGGCATTTTTTCAATTTTGGTCATAATGATGGAAATAGTACAATAAAATGCGGTGGAAGTTCCGGTATTCGTGGTGGGAGAACGTGTCGTTTCTATAAAAAGTTAAAAATAAAAGATATATTTTTTTAAAGAAGCTTTTATTAAAATGTACAAAACTGATAATTTTTTATTAATGTTCATAATTATAAAGCATAGGTCGTGATTTCCATAAATGATCATATAACTTACGACACAAGTTTTCATAATAAATTAAATACCTTTTTGTGCATTTAACGAAAACTGGTTTTAATGATTTTTTTTACCTATATTACATAGCAGAAATGGCACATACACTATTGATGGTTGGTCGGATGACGGAGCTTAAGGACCGGACTATAAAATTTTTTAGGAATCTGAACGTCTTGGTATAATTTTTAAAAATGCTTAAAGGCGACAATTCATGTAATACTCCGAACTTACGCGAAGGTAGGACCGAGCAATAACCTTGTATGTCGAATTCACGTAAATCGGGATACAATTTTGCATATAAATACATACAAATTATGTTTAATTTGGATCAAAGCCCCAAGAATATTAATTTAGAAGGAAAATGTGTAACAAATTCTTAGATAATAATACAACAAATTATATTATTATGAACTGCAAAAACGAAAACCAAAGTTATTTTGACGTAGAAAGCTTCGTAATTTTGAACAAAATCAATGATTTTTTCCTCTCACGCAAAATTTCCTCGTAACATGCTAATAATTTTACCATTTCAACCCACTAGAGGAGAATGGTACTAGTTTAGGTCAAAATTCACTTTTCAAAAATTTTACAATATTTTTTTGTTTTGAGATCCCCTGAAGCCAAAAAACATATTTTTGGAAAAACTCTGTGCGTCTGTTAGTCTGTATGCCTGATTGTCTGTGAGTACGATACAGGTCAAACGGATTGAAACCAAATTCTGGGAGGATGTTTGGTATGCAAATATGAAGAGCCCTATTGTTTTTGCGCAGAAGACATAATATACCTATGCTATATAATATATATGCTTATATAATAATGGTATACTTTTCATAACGGCTTATTATTCTATTTGTTATTTCAAGAAAGTTTCGTTAAACATTTTTTTTTCTAAACTTTATAGTTTCGGAAATATTTGGGAAATAAAAAAAAATCAGCTCTTTTGTTTTGTAGATCTGTCAGAATGAAACTAGTTAAGCATGCTTTGATTAATTTTTAGATGCCGTGGGACATATTATGAAAATAACCTAGGCAACGAATAGCAAATGTCCTATTGAATACTAGCCATTACTCGCGTCACCTCACGCGATATCAGAAATTTTTATTATACTATATCAAATGTCAACATTTTGAAGTTGGAATGGTCCCGTCGCCAATTGGTTGGAATTTTTTACATGTCGTAAGCTGAACACTAATGCGAACGGAGTGAGGAATTGAATCTCGTAGCGCTCAACGACAAATCGAAAGAGAACAAAATCGCGTAAATCGGGGTATTACTGTATTAGCAAATAAACTATTTTATATTATTTATTTATTTATTATTTACATAATTACGGACCGCGCGTAAACAATCTCAGTATATAAAAAGTCATTTTTCGATACAGATGTTTCTTTTGTTTTATTTTTTACACTGTCACTTTTCACGGATATTCGCATGTTCTCGCTATAAAAAGTATCATGAGTGACAATTGTGGGAAGGTGCCTACGTTTTAAAAACATCGCACAATTTTTTTGAAAGGAGTCACCATGCGACGCTTGTTACGCAACATACTGTTTTGTAGATAGAGTTATGCACCACGCCGCGGGTTTTTTTTTAATATTTATCGATATTGAAAATTCAGTTTATTTAAAACGAGCAGTCGGCACGTGATATACAGGTAACTGGATAAAATATAGTATCTATAGCCGGTTAATACAGATGTACCAACATAAAAAATGTACATGTATATACCCGGTGTCTCAGACCAACCGTACCACTCTAATATCTATGAAAGTTCATCGATAAAGAAGAAAAGAAAAAATACGTGACTATTTTGAAAAGCTTCTGAATGGTACCAAATTTGCCATCCCTCCCATCAGGGAGTAGGGGGGCAACTTGAAAAGGTAAAATGGGAACCCTTATTTTATTACAGATTCGGATTCCTTGCATCAAAATATGTGTAAGTTTTGACCGAAACAGTTTTCCAAATTTTTTATCTAGTTCGTTGAAATTTTAAAAATCATTTCTTCATCAGATTACACGTTCCACTCAATAATCTAAAGAAATTCACATTAAATCACAAAAAACAAGCTCCCATGTTGTTATTGGGAAAGCTATCCAATGACACTAAACACCACCCTGGATGATGTGGAGGGAGGGGGAATTTTGAAATCTTAAATGGAAACTTGCAATTTTATCTTAGACGAAATTTGAAAAACTGCTTCGGACAAAATTTACATATTTTGATGCAAGGAATCAGAATCTGCAATATAAGGATTCCCATTTAGCTTTCTTTAAGTTACATCTCTCCTCCCTCCAGGCGATGGGGTGGGAATTCCAAATTTGGTATCATTTAAAAGATTTTTAAAAATTATTAGACACGTTTTTTTTCTCTTTATCGACATAGATATTAGAGTGGTACGGTTGGTCTGAGACACCCTATATATAGATGGGTTGATACCACATATTGTGAACACATTAGATATCTTTGACTCACGGAATCGCTTGCCTTGATCGCGTCACCCTTCTCACTCAATGAACGATGTTTGGGTTAAGCTGCTTTATTGAATCCCATATATAGAATTCCCCAGATCTTCTTTGAGATTAATATATGTCACGTGCGCTGAAAAAGGGCCATTCCAAGTTTTATGCTTATAAATGTACAGTCCGTGTCTCAGTCAAATACTGAAATAAAATAAATATATATACTTTACTGTTTTACGTTCAGTCTCTAGTAAAACACAAAGATTCCTGACGCTTTTTACTGTCCGATATTTACTACTAAAGCCCGCCATTCACTATCCTGCATGGCAGTCCGCCTTGCCGTCCGCCGAGTGATGCAGGTTAATGAATATGCTTGCAGTCTGCGCGGTGTCCGGCAGATGGACGCAGGATGATCGTTGCGTCCTGCTTGAGACCTGCAAGCTCCTCCCACTACTTGCAGTCCGCCGCGCCGAACTGTCAGTTGCGTGGCGCCCTGCACGGCGTCCTGCATTTTCGCGCGCAGTAGAGAATTTGGTGTTGCAGCCGTTGCAGGACTGCCATTAGTTAATTTGAACATCATGGATAACACGTGTTTAGAAGAATTTATTGATATATACAAAGAAAACCGTTGTTTATGGGATATTAAATCATCTAACTATAGTAACAGACAGTCAAGAAATACAGCATTAGAAGAATTATTAGAACTACTTAAAAAATATGACGCCACAGTATAATTTTGCCAAGCAATTGCGGTGAAATTTTGGTGCTAAATTTCAAACATTCATATGACCTTCCAGTAGCCAAGAATCGCAAAGTAGCCACCAATCGTTGCTCTGCAGAAATGCTGTTGCGCATCATAGTGTTTTGTCTTGTTATTATTGGTGCCACTTTATGTAATAAATATCGAAAAGTCTCTTCATCCATCCTTAAGTAATTTTTATAGTTATCAGGATCAATTTCCTTTAACATTGTAGCGTCACAAGCACAAATACATTTCTTGTGACGAATCTTTAACAGTTTCTTTTCCCATATTCTTTTTTTATTTTTTTCTAGTAATAGAACCAAACATAGTAAAATAGCTATTTTCTTTTTTTTGACAAGACAGCGTAGATTAGGCATTTTCAAAGAGAAACGTCACTAGCAAAATAGGCAAAAACACTGACGACGGACTGCTTGCAGGATAGTGTGTGAGTGACTTTCTGCCTACGTGGCGGACTGCATGCAGGATAGTGAATGACGGGTTTGGACTGCTTGCAGTATAGTGTGTGAGCGACTTCCTGCCTGCGTGGTGGACTGCGTGCAGGATAATGAATGGCGGGCTTAAATGAATGTTTAACAAAACCAATCAAGTCCAAACTATACTTGCACAATTAGTGTTTCGTGCCATCAGCTCGCCAACTTGTGTGTTCTACAACCAAATATTGGCTCTACAGATATAAAGAAATAAACAATTAAATTGTTTATAACAATTATTAATTGCGCTACAATTTTTCAATTCTAATAATTTTTTTTGTTCTTTTTACATAAAATTTTTTACTAAAAGATATTTAATACAATAAAGAACCACGACCCCGTCGTTATGAGACTTGAGGTCTCACGCAGAGCTACAGCCTAGCTTGTATGTATATTAGAATGTTTATTTTTTTCGGTCCCGTTGACTAATGTTTTAGCATTGCACTTAAAAAAAGTTATCCCAAAACAGCTTCTTAAATCAAACCTGTTAACGGCGCAAACCGAGTTTGTTTCCCATTTAATTAACATGGGAAAAACGACGTTTTTACTCAAACAAGGATATCTGGTAGAAAAAATGCTTATTTTAATTTCTGATAAGAGCATTTTGTAGAGAATTAAATTTTCCATAAAAAGTATGTTAGTACTAAATCCATAAATTCATTATTTTCAAAGATTCTCATAAAAATCAGATTTCATTTAATTAATTTGAAAGTAATGAATTCACGGATTTAGTACTAAGGACCTTTTTTTGTGAGAAATTTAATTCGCTACAAATTGCTGCTATAAAAAACCAAAAAAAAAAAAATGTTTCTGTCAGCTATCCATGTTTACTCGTATTTCGCCGTTCACAGGTTTGATCTAGGAAGCTGAAATTTTGTGAGAGTTTTTTTTAGGTCCAATGCTAAAATATTAGCCAATGGGACCGAAAACAAAAAATAAAATAACACCCTATTGTAAAAAACTACTCGAGATTACTATATGACAGTTTCACATTCATTAATTAATTTGAAATTAATCTCTATTAAATTATTTGTAATAATTGATAGCCCTAGAATTTCCCAATCCTGATAAATTTCGTTCAATCTAGACCTGAATCTCAATGTTTTCATGATTTTTTTCAGAATTTTTTGGAAGACTCTTTTGGTGATAAAGTTGAGGGACAGCAATGTTAAAGCGTTTTTCCCGAGAAATGTATTTAAAAAATCAAAAAAGTACATCATATACAATATACATATATTATTGAAATCTCACTTCAATAAGCTTTCATTTGACAGCCTACAGAATGCCTTTTAAATTATTTTTTTTTCATTTCTCAATTAGCGCCCTGAAATTAACCCCATAGAATCAAAATCAACTTTTTATACTTCATGTCTGTATTTGGGCCACCGCACTTTATCTCTGTGCCAAATTTAAATATTTTACATCAAATAGTTTCAGAGAAAATCACTTGTGACAGACAGACGGACGGATGAACACCCTATGACACCACAAAGGAATGGATGAAGATGAAGATTTGAATGTAGTTTTTATACCATTCGATTTATCTCTTGAAGAAGGTTTGGGGCTATGATATGTCTGCCCCGAATTGAATCCCCTATACTTAATTTAATTGCTTTTTTGTCCATCGATAGCTTATTTTTTAATTAAGGAGTTGTCTATAGATCCGGCTTCACTCGACTACAAATAGAATCGATACGAAGCTGGAAAACGAACGAGCGAAACGAGTGGGTAACGGATTAATTTATTTATAAATTCGAGCGAACGAGTGAATCGAGTGATAAAGTATCGCGAAGGAGACTGGACCGTTAGCCTTACGTCATTAGCCAGTAAAATTTAATAATTATATGTTAATATTTTAATGTGTATATCTACATGTATAGTAGTTGAGAAGAATGTCTAAAATTTATAATTAAAAATTCTTTCAAAAACATAATGATAAGCGGCTGCCCAATAAATTATTTTAATAAAAAAACATGTGTATTTATTAAGGTAGT
Organism: Xanthostigma xanthostigma; assembly: GCA_963575645.1. NCBI lineage: Eukaryota > Metazoa > Arthropoda > Insecta > Raphidioptera > Raphidiidae > Xanthostigma > Xanthostigma xanthostigma. The sequence continues at coordinate 48,830,439 of OY754464.1, forward strand.
ACGAGCACCAAGGCAACTTTAAATAAAAGGCTTGATTTTTTTATATTTCGGTAGATGGATGATATATTTTCATTGATTTAGACTTAGTCCAACTTCATATTAAAAAAAATCAAGCCTTTTATTTAAAATTGCCTTGGTGCTCGTACTACCTTAAGTCTAAATAATTTAGCTAAAATTCATTAAATATTTTCATCGTTTAAATATTATTAAATGTTATTGTAATGAAAATAACGGGAATGCTTTCATAAGAAACAGTACGAGATTGACAATACTCATTGACAAAGTATCTTTAATGGTGAATGTTTCGATATATTGAAAATATGCCTTCACCATAAACAATATTGAATTAATTTATACTTCATAATAATCCCAAAGAAATCTTTTTGTAATTCTTAATAAAATATAAGTATGTTGTCCGTATTTAGTCTTATTCCAAAAGAATATTAATCGTTGAGGGAAAGTTTAGTTGACGACAATTTTTATTTTTTAATGATTAACAATTTTAAATTTATGAAAATAAACGTAAAAATGATATACCGTATTATCATAGCTCTGTGGTACGGCTCTAGACTATAAGTCTCGAAGTGCTGGGTTCAAGTCCTATGTTGGCTGAACGTGTGTGTTTTTAATTTTTATTTTTTATTCTATTAAATATCCTTTTTTAAGTTTGAAGCAAATATACTTTCTAATTTTTTCAATTTATGCATGAATGATTATTATTGAAACACAAATTCAACAATATGTATGATATATTTTTTAATTTATTCTTTTTAATTATATATCCTTTAAAAATAATAATGAAAAAAAGGATATAATAATTGAAAAATCTAGGGCTACCAATATACTTGTTTATTTCTTTATAACTGCAGAACCAAAATTTGGCTATAAAACCCAAGTGGCGGGCTGATAGTATGGAACACTAATTGTGTAAGTATAACTTGCACTTGACCGGTTTTTAGTGTATTTGCCATAAGGCACTTACACTATTGGCGTCGGTCGGATGGCGGGACCTAGGGGTCGGACCAAAATTTCTCGACGTTTCATAAGTTTCTAAGAAGTTTGGCACCATTTTTGGAAATGTTTATATATATATGTATATATATATATATATATATTATAGCACGGCAGTGGAAGGATTTCTGGTAACGTAGGTCCATTCCCACCTGTGAATAAATAAAGGAAAAAAGACGGACAGATTTCTCAAAACGGTGGATTGTTTGGGCTGTACCGGTGTTATTTTGGGCCCATAGTGATCAGAGAGGGTACAGCTCCACTTCTTCTACTGTTCTGAGAAACTTGTGCAGAAATGTAACAAAGAAAAGAATATGCAGTGGGTCGATAACAATTATATTTCATAATCACTTCAAAAAACGTGTCGGTGACAAGGTACAAAGAAATCTGATTTACAAGTACATTCTTAATATTAACAATATCATTTGATCATGATTGACAATTAGAAACTGGGGGTAGAACCCTGACGAGGTGATCACTTAATTATCTAGGGAAGTACATTTAATAAGGTTGCTTAAATTAAAAAAAAAAAATAATAAAACGTGAAAGAGGAAAAGAAAACTAGGCGTGAGCGTCATACCTTTTTCTGAAGAGTACTTACTTACACTTGAACAATACTTATTCTAGGAATACTTTACATAATTCGTGAGTGACTACGGGTATTTAGGCGCTTCATGGTAGTACCATGAAGTCTAAATTCGGTTTGGAGAAGAAGCTTGAAGATGATTCTGTGGTTTATTCCATGAGCGTCCTTTTCATGCGACCACACCGAATCGCGGAAAACAACTTAATGTTTGTTATTTTTCCGTAACTAATCAATATTGATTTTAATTATTTCAAACCTAACAACTATTGTTTGTCACTTTTTCACTTTGAAAATCACAGATACCGCGTATTTAGAGTCAGACGACTGGATCACACGATAGACACACTTATGTTTATATGTCCAAGCCACGCGATCCAAATCGTACCGCGCATGCTAATACCCGCGAATTTAGTGATTTGATTTCCTTATTTATTTATTTTATTATAATAATTTTTATGCTAATATTAAAAAATTGTCGCGGTGCTATGGCACCACGTGACAGGCTCCCCCTCTTTAGTGATTAGGAGGTACTCCGCTATACTACTAACTGTACATACAACAAGAAATTCACAACAATGAATTTATCTTTGTTGTAACTAAGTCAACAATCACTTGACAATCTACCATATCCCATACTATGGCAGTTGAAGTGTGCTCTTCATAAATAATCTCTAATTAAATTTAACTAATCTAAATTGATCTAACGAGATGAAACAACCACCGATAATACGGAAATTATGGGGTCGTAACCTGACTGGCTGAAGGAGACAGCTTAAACGTTAGACGAAATTGGGCCTTAGGAAAGCGCCGGAATGTAAACAAGGACAAGCTTATAATCTAAAACAAAGGACGAGAATAACGAAATAACACAGGGAGAATTCTTTATTTAGGAAAATAAAGCATAACTCAGGTACGAAAAATAACTTAAACTTTTATTGTTAGTAATATCCTAACCTAACAACACTTGACGTTTGACAGATGTCAGCTGTCTGACATTGAACTTGAAATTAAACTAGAGGGCAATGACCTCGGGTGAATTTTTCAATTGTTAACAGACGGAATTTTCTTCAGATGTTCAATATGAGATTTAAACATCTTTTTGGAGGATGGATCTTGAAGGATGCAGCTAACAGGACTCGTAAATTCTAAAATTACACGGGGATTACTGTAACGAGGACAAAGTTTGAGGTGAAAATTCGGTTTCATTTTGTTATAATGTAACCTTTGTACAACAAAATCGCCGACTTGAAACTTCGACTGCAACAAACGGTTTTTATTGAAATATTTCGCTTGTAGATCATGTGATTTTGACAGAGCTAGGCGAACTTGATTTTCGGAAGGCAAAGCGTCTTGTTCCCACACAGATGACAAATTCCATTGTAAATCGAGTGGAAATTTGATTTCTCTTGACAAAAATATCTTACAAGGTAAATTTTTAATACTTTCATGATATGAAGAATTATTGGCGAAGGTTATGTGATTTAATAACAAGTCCCAACTGAGATGATCGTCAAACTTTTGTTGAAGTAAAATTGACAGAGCAGCTCTAACGTTTCGTATTACTCTTTCTACAGCATTGGACGAAGGATGATAAGGCGAACTGTGAATGACGCGTGAACCCCAGGAAGTACAAAATTCATTAAACTTGTTTGACGTAAACGAAGTCGCGTTATCGGAAACTATTTTAGTTGGTGGACCATACGTGGTAAAGACTTGATGCAGACATTTTATTATCGACGTGGAACTGGAATCAGGAATCGCGTAAGTTATTAACCACTTGCTGTAACTATCCAGAATTAGAAGAACATATTTATTCCCGGAATGTGATTTGACAAGCGGTCCCATGAGATCAATGTAAATTTTATCCCACACAGATTGTGGAGGATTAGACGACATAACTACTTTATCAGGATGTTGATCTGATTTATGCGTTGCACAGAGCATACAATCTTTAATAAATTGACGAACCTCAACAAACATGCGCGGCCACCAAAATCTTCGTGATATTGAACGATACGTCTTCGTGACTCCGGGATGACTGGCGATTTGTGAATTATGAAACTGTTCCAATATTTCTTTCTTGGAGGCGGACGGAACAACAATACGTCGACGACGGTTGCGGCCTACGAGTCGAACCAGGAAATTCTTGTGAATAGCGAAATTTTTCTGAGGTAAACCTTGATTAATTTGACTTTTAAGGCGGTTTAACTCAGGATCTTGATCTTGCAGGATATTAAGTTCGGTAAACGGATTTTTAATTTCCGTAATGGGATTGAGAAAATTTGATTGTATTGCATTTTTCTCAGAAGTTTCGGATTCAGCTACCAAACGGGATAAACAATCGGCAGTACAATTTACTTTACCGCGAATATGTTCGACTTTGAAACTGAAACGACTGATGCGAAGTAACCACCTACCTACACGACCTAAGTTGCGGGGGTGCTGAATTAACCATTTGAGACAGGAACTATCTGTCTGAAGAATAAAAGTTTGATGCGAGAGGTAAGATTTCATTTTTTCCATAGCCCAAATACATGCTAAAGCTTCTTGTTCGTACGTACTGTATTTCTTCTCGGCGGATGTCAAACGTCGGCTTGCGTACTGGATCGGGTGTAGACCATCTTCAAAGGATTGTAAAAGAACACAACCAACATGATTTTGACTGGCGTCGGTTTGCAGAATGAATTCGCGTTGAAAATCGGGAAAACGTAGAACTGGTGAACTTGACAGAGCTTCACGAAGTTTGCGAAAAGACTGAATATGCGTTTCCGTTAAATTATATTTGACATTTTTCTTCCGTAGATCATTGAGTGGCGACATTATCTGAGCGTATTCGGGGATAAACTTAGCGTAATAACCAACCATTCCAATAAATGTTTGAAGCTGTTTCAAATTCTTCGGAATTGGCAAATTCTTTATCGCTTCCACTTTGTCGGGATCCATGGAAAGACCGTTGCTTGAGACACGATGACCCAGGAAGTTGAGTTCGCTTTGGGCGAATTTTATTTTATCCGGATTCACGGTAAGATTAGCTTCTTTTAGACGTCTTAACGTTTCTCGAACGTGTACCATATGAGATTCCATATCGGGACTGTATATTAATAAGTCGTCGAAAAATACAATCACAAACTTGTATCTTAAATCGGCAAAAATGTCAAACATCAGACGGTTTAGAGCACTAGGTGAAATAGATAGCCCGAACGGAGCCTTATGAAATTTCCACTGGCCTTCAGGTGTGACGAACGAAGTTAGACTCTTTGATTTGTCAGATAATTCAACTTGGTAAAAGGCGCTGTTTAGATCCAACGTGGTGAAAACTTTGGCGTTTTTTAAGCACTGGAAAATATGCTCAATCGACGGAACAGGAAAACTATCCATGACAACCTTTTTGTTTAACTGGCGATAATCAATACAAAGTCTATAACCTCCACTTGATTTCTTGACAAGAAAAGCCGGTGAAGCGTAAGGGGATTTACTAGGTGAAATAACGCCTTTATTCAAAAGATCACTAATATGTTCCCTCATTATTTTAGCTTGAGGTGGGGAAAGTGGATACGGGGCCTTTCGGACTGGAATATCGTCAGACAAATGAATTGAATATTTGTAATTTTTAGCTTGACCTAGTTCTTCGGTAAGAACTTCTGGAAATTCTGCAAGCAAACTACTAAAGTTGGCCGCATTTGAATCTATACTGGTAACGTGATCCAGGGAGAAGGTTTTGGACGAAGCGGGTAACGGTACAAAGGGAATGACGTGAGAGGAATCGAATTTGAAAGAAAGATTATTCTCGGTACAATTAACGTTCGCACCCATTTTGCATAAAGAATCATAACCTATTATGACGGGATACGACAGAGCGTCGAGAACTAGGAAATCAATCTTCCAGGTAAATTTACTAATAGTAATGACTACTGTTAACGTGAAATTAGATCTCGCGATAGATCTGTTGGCTACTTGGGCATAAGAAATCGAATTTGTGATCGTACCTATTTTTAACGATGACAAATAATTAGCAAGTTCGGAATTGATGTAGTTCTTGGTAGAACCGGTATCAAGCAGTGCCGAAGCTCGAATATGTTGAAAGTAGAGATAAACTAGAGGGATCGTAGAGCTACTTGATTGACTTGGGGAATTATAGGAATAATTCGGGACGGGAGAAGTCAATCGAATAGACGTATTTACAGGAGAGGACAAGTTAGCTGGAGGGGGGTGGTTTGAAAGAGGTGACTTATTAACTAATGTGGTTAACCGGGGAAAGACATTAATTTGTTCTACATCTTTCGGTTTACTAAAAATTTTGACAACGCTATCTCACCCTTGAGAGGGCAGGATAGCCTTAGGTTCAGAAGGAGAAGGACGTGGGGGACGAACCGGACACTGGGCTATAAAGTGACCTGGTTGTTTACAGTATCGGCAACAAGGGGAAAAATTAGGAGCGACAAGTCCGGTCGAATTGGGGTGAGTGTACGTTTTACGTTGACGTTCAACTACTCTCAAATGTTTTATAAGCTGGTGAAGCTCAGCTAAACAAGTTGGGGTATCTCTGAATTGTAGATAATTAAATGTGAATTCGTTTTGGTTAAGCCAAATGCGCGCAATTATCTCCGATTCAGACAGGCTAGGACCCAATAATTCGACGTATTTCAAGACGTCTTCAGCATATTCGGGAAAATTCTCAGAGAGGTTCTGACGCCTATTGATATAGCGTTCTATTAGCATAGCCCGATCTATAGAAGTGGTGAAATGGTCTAGAATAAGATTTTTGAGCTGTGTCCATTCGAGTTCAGAATAGACATTAAGTCTCCACCACTGTCGGAGGGGTCCGTCAGTCTTAATGCCTAAACTCTTTAACAAAATATGAAATGGAACTAAAGCGAATTGACTCACGTTCTCGATTTCTAACAGGAATTGTATCAAAATGTCAAGATCTGTACCTGTAGCGGTAGGTACGTTACGCAACAAGTCCCGGATATCGCCCATATTTGCATGCGAAGCGGTATGATTTGGAACGGAAATAAGAATTGGCTCGGACTTACTCGGTGAGTGCACTGGAGGATCGTCCATCGCCGGCGGAGAGTCTGGAAGTTCAGCGGTGGTCGGAGGCGGACCTGGAGATTTGCTTTGGCCGGATGTCGGCGGAGACTTTGGGCTGCGGCAGGACTTATGGCGCGGCATGGTCGACTGGAAGACGTGGAATCGAACAGGAACAGGACTCAGGAATTAACTACGCTCCTTGCTACCAATTATAGCACGGCAGTGGAAGGATTTCTGGTAACGTAGGTCCATTCCCACCTGTGAATAAATAAAGGAAAAAAGACGGACAGATTTCTCAAAACGGTGGATTGTTTGGGCTGTACCGGTGTTATTTTGGGCCCATAGTGATCAGAGAGGGTACAGCTCCACTTCTTCTACTGTTCTGAGAAACTTGTGCAGAAATGTAACAAAGAAAAGAATATGCAGTGGGTCGATAACAATTATATTTCATAATCACTTCAAAAAACGTGTCGGTGACAAGGTACAAAGAAATCTGATTTACAAGTACATTCTTAATATTAACAATATCATTTGATCATGATTGACAATTAGAAACTGGGGGTAGAACCCTGACGAGGTGATCACTTAATTATCTAGGGAAGTACATTTAATAAGGTTGCTTAAATTAAAAAAAAAAAATAATAAAACGTGAAAGAGGAAAAGAAAACTAGGCGTGAGCGTCATACCTTTTTCTGAAGAGTACTTACTTACACTTGAACAATACTTATTCTAGGAATACTTTACATAATTCGTGAGTGACTACGGGTATTTAGGCGCTTCATGGTAGTACCATGAAGTCTAAATTCGGTTTGGAGAAGAAGCTTGAAGATGATTCTGTGGTTTATTCCATGAGCGTCCTTTTCATGCGACCACACCGAATCGCGGAAAACAACTTAATGTTTGTTATTTTTCCGTAACTAATCAATATTGATTTTAATTATTTCAAACCTAACAACTATTGTTTGTCACTTTTTCACTTTGAAAATCACAGATACCGCGTATTTAGAGTCAGACGACTGGATCACACGATAGACACACTTATGTTTATATGTCCAAGCCACGCGATCCAAATCGTACCGCGCATGCTAATACCCGCGAATTTAGTGATTTGATTTCCTTATTTATTTATTTTATTATAATAATTTTTATGCTAATATTAAAAAATTGTCGCGGTGCTATGGCACCACGTGACAATATATTTATATATATATATATATATATATATATATATATATATATATATATGTGTTAGCACGATAACTCTCGACAGACTTAATCGATTTAAACTAAATTTGGTCCACACGTTGGAATCCATCACCGCACGAAGCCTATTTAAAATGGGCCTAATCGGGCCATGTTAAGGGTGGTATTTAGGGGTTGAAAAAAGTTTTCGGGCCCAAAAATACCGAAAAAATTCTCAGAATCTTTTCAAAATTGAAATTTAACCCTTTAGTAATTATTAAAATGTGCCGCTAAAATTTTAAAAAAATCGGCCCCACAGGACCGGACTTACAAATTTTATGAAAACACAAGTTTACTGATATAGATTTACATACAGAAGGGTGTATATAATTTAGTACAGATGTTGAATTGATATGTAGTATTAAAATTAACTAAAAAAATGTTGTTTTAAGGGGTGTATTAAGGGGTAATTTTTTTTATTTTGTTCAGAAACAAAGTTAAGCTCGTACAATAGAGCCACACTGCCTATAAAAGCAAATACACTATATTGTCGGCAGGGTTTCGCACTGCGACCCGAGTTTTTTAAATTGTTCAACCAAATTTTCCCTAACGATTGTATTCTGTATATCAAATTATTTCATACAAATTTAATCCTAAATATTAACATTTTGGCCTTGTATACCGCACTCTTTATAACAGTTAAATAAACAAGTGTTCTATTTTTATCATAAGAACTGTTATGTTGAATTTAACAATGTATTTAACACTGACTTGGAGAGTTATCCTTAAATAAGTATTCAATAAGATTTCAGAAAATTGGGCGACAGGACCATTCCAACTTACCTCATGATGTGACTTCTTTGTCAGTGATTTTAAATTGCAAAAAAATAGAAAATTAATTAACTATTGGTTTATAGCGAAGGCTTGGGAATCTTTATTTTTTCTGACTGTTCTCTACGAAGGTTTAAAACAGAACTGCTTTTATGGTACTACTTTTCAAAATTAATATTTAGACAAAATGAGATATCCTTCAGATGATATTAACCAATCAAATTACGTATAATTGACTTGTTCATAACTTGCTTTCGCTCGGTCATTTATTAACGCATTTTTGGATATACAGAGTAATACTTAATATCATAATTTGATTTTATGTTTAAATTTTTACAAGGTGGTACAAAAGGATAATAAACAAAAATGTTTTTTACAACGTTAAATTATAAATTGGTATACCTGTAACGTTGTAACGTTACAACTTGATTTTTTTATATTTGTTTTTTAAGGTCACCGACAGCTAGAGTTATTTGAATCTAGTACAAATTAATATTTTTAATTTATTTCTCATAATCAATCGCAAATCCAAACACGAGCATACGTACTGCTCCACCGCACTAATTTTTTCTCCAAACTTCATTGACTGCGGGTTATAGTTCTAAAGAAAACTATCCGTTGTTAATTTTCGTAGATAAATAATGTATAAAATAAATAAATGAAATATTTTTTTAAACAAGCTTTTATAAGTTGTTTATTAAAATGAGCTAACACGCTAAAAATATTTTTATTCCGATTAGAAATAAGTTGTTTTATACTCACTTATCATAGTCTCAAGTTTCCAAATAAAAGCATGTTACATTGATTTTTTTTCTCTCTCTTGCTATTAAAATGTAACATGCTTTTATTTGAAAACTTGGGATTGTGATAAGTACTTATAAAACGACTTATTTCTAATTAGTATAAAATTATTTTTAACTTGTTAGTTCATTTTTACTAGCAACTAATAAAAGCTTGTTTTAAAAAAATAAATAAATATTTATTTTTAAGTTTTTAGTGTGCTTTATTAAAAGTGCGATTTGCATCCGGACGAAAGCCGGACAGATAAGCTAGTTATTATTATTATTATAATATTGTATAGTCATCGGAACTAAAAACCATTTAAGTTAAAAAGCTTTTTTACCTATTTCATTTTTAAGATTTTAGTGTGCCTTTTTAAATAACGATCTGCAACCGGGTGAAAGCCGGACCGGTCAGTTAGTTATTATAATATCGTATTGTTATCGGAACTCCATACGTATACAAAATTTCAACTGCATCGGATAACGGAAACCAGTTAAAAGTGCGATTTGCAACCGGGCGATCAGCCGGAACGGTTAGTTAGTTATAATATTATGTTGTATTGTCAACGGAACTAGATACATATGCAAAATTTCAGCTCAATCAAATAACGGAAACTGGGTCAAATTTGACTTGCAGTATTTGAATTGACAGACAGACAGACACCGAGGCAGGTGAAACTAAATAAAAGCTTGTAGTATGATAAAAATCGTTGGAGTCATTTTCAAGAAAACTGCAAAATTGTATTTTTTTGCATTTTTTTCAATAAGCTACCAACAATAAGCTATAAAGTTAAGTGTTCTTATTTAAGAGAGTAGGGAGGAAATAAGAATAACCTCGCTTCTTAAGTGTAAAAAATTTTTATTCGTTCCGTTGAACAGTATACCAGTTAGACATCTGTAGATTACGGGTGGACCGGCATCCAAAACTCGTTTTTATTTTGACCATGAAACGTTTAAATGTGTCAAAATGTCTCAATTTTGTTTGCCATCGCAAGACTCACTCAAACATAACGTGAACTGAGTGATCATGAACAAGATACTACTCACATTTGCATTTAATATTTCAATAGTGCTTTGTGTTGATTCAATTGAATTATCTGTCAATCGTTCGTCAACGGTACAACTATTTCTATTTTTAGAATTAATCATTGAGCTGTAGATATGGAGTGCTAATATACTACTGCGCACATAGACCGACAGGAAAGAGAAGGAAATTAACGCAGTATATGTATGCCTTTTTCTGGCGTTTTCTCATTGGCTTTTTACCGCATTATATTAACGTAGAGAAATGGAGCTGTAGCCAATCTTGAAATTTAGATGTTACCTATGGTTACAACTAACGACATGTATAGATACACTGCTACTCTGGCTCACGCGAACCATAATCCAGTAGAAAGAGACAGGGACAAATGGCTTAATAGTTTCGCCTTCGTCACGCTGATTAGAGTCTATAAAGTGTGCCGTGCAAATTTTAAAAAACGAAGAAACCGTTAAACTTTTAGTGAAGATTTATTTGTTTAACACGCTTTCTAGGGAATTAAGTGACGTACCATTTTTATTGATGTTAATTTTGTTCGACTTTTAGTTTTTCTATAGCCCATAAATGTACGTGACATTTTTCAATGCTTTATTACATTGAGAATTGATAGTAAAACATTCAATGGAAATAATCACAAAATTATTATGATAAATAGATGTAAGTAAACTCGTGAAAGCCATTTTCAGGTTTCCATCGATAACATAAATTTTTAAATTATAAGTACGAAAATAAATGGTCATTTTTAACTGAAACATTTTTTTTTTTTGGAGCTTACAGATATCTCTTTTTTAGATTATGTGCACAGGGTCGGACTGGGCTGGAAGGGCCCGGGTGGCTCCTCACAAGCCCGGGGCCTGTTACTGGATAATGGTAGATGGGCTATACTATCTACCGCCTGGTTAGCGGTAAGTCCCGCAAGCCAGGTCCGTGGGGGGTCCGCGCAGGCTGGGGCCCGGCTGGCAAACGCCACCTGGACTATATGGCCAGTCCGACACTGTGTGTGCATACATTCGAGCTCCGATAGTCGGTCAGGCAATCGAATCGGAGAATTGAAAACTTCCGATTGGATTTGTCTCAATCTAGCACAAATTTTAAAAATTGATTTTTTGCCCTCACTTTTTTTTATACAATTTTGACAAGTTGACTGCTTATTGCTTAAAACCATACTATGGCCATAGTATCAAACATATCGATCAGAACAATTGATACAAGACAGTTACAGAAAGAGAGAGATAGTTGAGTAACTTTATTCCTTCTTTTTCAAACAAATTCGGAAACGCAATGGTACACTAGCTCTTTATATCTGCAGCTCGTTGGTTACAACTGTTTTGAATTTATGTTCATTTAAAAAAGCCATTTCGGTATCATAATTACTGTTTTGACAGATATCAATTTTTGTTCTGCAACATCTACGGTCCTGAATTTTACAAAACCAGAATGACTACCACCAGTATCGCTTTCTCTTTCTCTGTCATATTGCTCGCGCAGCCCAGACTAGCATTTTATATCTACAGCTCATTGGAATTAACTGGATGACAATTCAATTACGTCTTCGTATATCGATAACAAAACCAAGACGGATCCACAATGTAACAATACAATATGTGCATGTGAGGTCGGAACAATCGAATGGCAATATTGGTATGTGTTTGCTTACATCCAAGCCAAGTATACTTCTATCTTCTATTAGAATTTCTAATTTAAGTCTTTCTTAAGTCACAGCGAGGTCCATCGACGAATTTTTAGGCGCGAATAGCGTAAGCTAAAGCGCCTATATGTACTCGCTTTGTCTGTGAATCTGTGAATCTGTGAGTCACGCTTTTTGTATCCCGCGTACAGCCCAAACGCCTTAACCGATTTTAAAAAACTTTTTTTTGTTCGATTCGTCTCCGGGTAACTTAAATCCTAACGTCGCCCGATTTTTGAATTTTTGTCCCAGAGGGGAGAAAATTAGGAAAAAAAAAGTTTTTTGCTTATTTCTCGCTCAATTTAAATCAGATCGGTTTGAAACCAGTCTTAAACGAAAGAGGAGAACATTTTACATATATTTCGTGTAACAGAATTTGCCCGAACAGTTTTTTTATCCCGATTTATATAGAAATAAATTCATTTTATACATAATTATATAGAAATGAATTCAATTTAATTGTTGCACGGTTTAACATGACAATTTAAAATACGAGCACCAAGGTAATTTGAAATAGAAAGGATTGATTTTTTTTTAAGTTGGACTAAGTCTAAACCAATTCTGAAAATTTTAGGGGGGGGTTGCCCAATTATTTATATAAATAAATGACTTCAAAAGTAGGCATATTTAACATTGGCTTTATGGTAAAACGGTAGATGGATGATATGTTTTCATTGATTTCTCCAAAACTAGTCGGTGGAAATTAAAAAAAAAACTATTTAAATTAAAATTAAAACATTAATAAATTATTGAAAACAAAAAAACCCGTTGTGCCCGACTAATTAAAAAGATATTTAATTAAATAAATATCTTTTTAATTATAAATAAATATTAAAAAAAGGCAAGCCTTTCATTTAAAATTGCCTTGGTGTACTAAAATAAAAAGTTTGCATTTGTTTAAAAACGAATGCCATTATAAATATTGGTGAAATGCAACGCCTTCTGAGTTAACAATTTGAATAACTAATTTAGAACATAATACTTTGACAGTTGCAAACGTCATTTTTGACATTTCTTACCATTCCGACACAACGGATGATCGGATTGTAACCAAATTTTGGGAGGATGTTTGATATGCAAATATAAAGTGATCTATTGTTTTTTGGGGAACATCGGCGCATGCGCAAAAGAGTATATCTTTTATAATGTTGTTTTATAAAATAATAATATAGTTTTTATAACGGCTTATTATTCTGCATATTTTACTAGAAATTTTTGTAATTTTTTTTGGGGATAATCGGCGCATGCGCAAAAGTTATTATATGCTATGATGTTTTTTATATAATAATAGTAAACTTTTCATAACGGATTATTATTCTATATGTTTTACAAGAAAGTTTTGTAATTTATTTTTCGGGAAAATCGGCGCATGCACAACAGAGAAAGAAGTACCTACCTTTCAATGTTGTTTTTTTTATAATTATGATATACTTACATGTCATAACAGTTTATTAGCCTGTATATTTTTACAAGATAGTCATGAAAAAATGTGTTTTTCTAAATTTGTACTTAGTTTCAGAAATATTTTGAAAATAAAAAAATCTAATGTTAGTTTGTTCCGTAGATGTTAGTTAGGTATTTGACAAGCATTCTTTGTTTATTTTTAACATCATAACGTGATAACATATAGAAAACCATGAACACGAACAGCAAATTTTATAATGTTTAGTGGTAACTATACGCGTTACTATACGCGTTAACGGAAATTTTATTTTCTTTGTTATTATATGTCAAATGTCAATATTATAATTTATTAGTTGGAAAGGCCCCATAATCTAATTGCTGCAATTTGTTCGACTAGATTAAATTAACTAAAGCTTTGAAATTTCACACACATGCAAGTCTGGTGACAATGTATATATCCAATATGGCGGATGCCCCAAGATGACGGAATACCTTTTCCTTCTCAACCATCTTGAATAAAATAATCAAATAATTTTTATAATTTAATGTCATAATAGTTAAAATTTTGAAAGACTATAAAAACAAGAAAAATAAAATACTAATAAAAAGAAAGTTTTTATTGAAATGTACCAAAAAGAAAATATAATTTTTATAATTTAGGGTCACAATTATATTATTGATTGTGACTAATAAACGATCATAGAGTTTACAGCTATTATATTTATGAACCTAAATTAATTATTAATAAATTATTAAAATGATTTTTTCCTTTCTGTGTTTCAATACTTTCAACTGTTATTTTTTTATTAGATTAAGTTAATTAAATTATATTATTAAGCTCAAAGTGTCGTTAAAAATATACATCAATTTTCGAACATAACGTTGGGGTATATTATGTAAAATTCGCGCCTTGTAATTCTTGAATTACTTGTTTGTTTATTTTAATTTTAATCATAAATAATCCAGAGTTCACTGAATGTCATTACAAAACTTCATTTTTGTTTTTATAGTATTTTGAATTATATTATTTAATATAGAAAAAAGTTTTTTGATTGTCTGTGGAAAAAGCGAAGTGAGATTCTACACTTTTTTACAAAGGAAACGTGCTCAGCGACAATGGCTATATGCACGACTCAAGAGTGTAAAAATTTTTATTGAATTGAAACCAATAAATTATGATTTTGTCCAATACGCAGCCCATTTTTAGTACAGTTTTAGAAAGAGTTTTTTTCGGTATTCGCTTTAATCTTTAACTAATTTGGTTGCAAGTTCACGTTATTAAAATCTAAGATTAACGTCTGAATAGAACTCATCTATTGTTTTATTGAATTATAATATTTTGTCAATATACAGTCTGAAAAAATTGGTCGATAATTTTATTTATTTCACGTTATTAATATCAGAACATGCAAGAAATTTAAATCATTGGATAATTTTTTTCATGCTTGAGATCGAGTCTTTTAGCTCTTTATAAATTGACTTTCATAATTAATATTTTAAAGGGATTAGATGAAAGTTAAAAATTTTAAATTAATGTTCAATTGATAATGAAACTGTAAATACTAATAAAGAAATTAGTCTAAAGAAATCACCATTTTGCAGAGAATTATCAATTTAAATTATTTTAAACCTAAAAATATTATCCTTTCGGGTGTCTATCCAATTTTTTATAACGTTAAAAGTCTAAATTTCAACAATAGGGTATTTTGTACCGAGTAAGAAAAAATCTAATATATTTTTGATAGATTTTGTAAAAAGCAAACGAAAAATGTTGATCTCTATTCATAGGTAATAATACACTATAAATTTTATAATTCAATTTTAAGAATTGTATTTTTTAATCTGTTCTTCAAAACTCTAAAACCATATACTTTTATTCTATACTGAGCATAGGAATAAAATTGCAATCGAACCATTAGGGTGCAACATATACTTTTCTGTCTTTTTTTATGCCGTAATCACTGGCGTATCCAGGAGGGCAAAACAAGCACGCAGGACCCGGCTTAAGAAATTTGTAATTTGCTCCCTCTTGGGCCAAAAGCTGGGTACGCTCATGTTAACGTCATAGGAAAAGACAAAGTTTTTGAAACAGATACTTTATTCAGATTGAATGCAAGTACATCAACCAATCCTATCATCGGAGAAACCAGGGAATTACATCGAAGAAAGAGACGCAGATATATTTTCGATACGCTTTGTTACCTTCGCTCACCGCACATTGGGTAGATAGAGATGATTCAAATAGTAAATTATTAAATATATGTCTAAAACGCTGTTCGCCATGTTGGATTCCGGCGTGTTGTCACTTCGTCTGTAAACTACCTACTTTTATGTTGTGCTATGTGTTATTATTTTGTTTCAAATTATTATCACGTTTATTGACTTCTATCCCGTATTTTATTGATTTTGCATCATGGAAGACAGTTTCGTTAAAACAGAAAGTACTATTCTACCAAGAATAAATACGTTTAATAAATAAATACAGTTTTATTAACTTGTATACAAGTTTACTTACACTGGTAATGTAATAATCATAGCAATCTTAAATATTTTTAGTTGTACAGTGTTACTGTGCACTATCGTTATTATTTAGAATCATAGTGATGTCATCAGTCGTTTTCGCGCGAAAATTTATAATGATAAATTAAAAGGCATTTTATGGCACTATTCCATTATAAAATAATTATAAAAAAATGTTAGTGCTTTTTAATCACATTAGGATTCATCAAACTTATCAAAAAACAGTGTAATAGCCTATTGTCAGCTTAGTACCTAGGAATAGGGGGCTTGTAATAGTCTAATAGAGGAAAGAGGAGCCATGGAAATGCCAGGCACTGGTAGTAGCATCAGTAACGCCATAAGTATCAGTGATCTAAGGAAGAACTAAATCCTAAATTTAAACCTGAACGTTAAGTGACCTATCTATCAAACTATCTAATCTATGCTTACATCTATATACTTCGCATTGAAACAATACAGTATTGATCTGATGTGTTGGTTATTAAACCAACTAAATATAAAAAGTTCTTTCGCAACTTAATCTAGGGTTGCTACGTTCCAGCCTCCGTTCTTTGGTAAATTAGTTAACGAAATTAACTGCTTTCGTTTCGTTAATGCTAAAATCGTCAACGACCCACTACTAATCCTCAATAGAAACTGTATATCTCAAATTAATCTTTTGTAGAATGTTATCCTAAGCACGTCAGTTGAGAATACGATTGTATTATAAAGACCTCCCAGTGAAATCCGGTATTGTGATTCATTGAGTGACGACCATTCATATTGTGTCAAATTAGATATTAAATAAAGTCGAATGTTTGCCTCCGTGCCGGCACGTCAGCAGGCGCTGCTATGTGACGACGCGCTTCGCCCAAAAAAATCTCTGGGGATAGAATGAAACGACAAGTTCGCGTGTGACACGCACAAACGACTTTTAGTGTTAGAATGCCATTCACAGATGTCGCCGGTGCTATTTAATAACAATTGCCTGCAATTATTTCTCGAAACGTATTTTTCTATGTCCACAGCGTTGTTTTGTTTTTGTTTTTTTTAACATGTTTTTGTAATTATCTAAATGTGATATTTTCATTGATAAACTCGTTTAATTACTGATGAATTGAAGTGTAAAAAGCAACTAGAAGTAATTTTTTTGTGAATTTAATGAAATACAAAATATACCAATTCATCTGAAAATGTATTGAATTGGATAATATTGTTTTTTTACTACAGTAAATGTCAGTAATTTTCTGTAGAATATAAACAGTTTATTTTTATAACAATTCAATTAATGCTCCCCAACGACATCGCTTGCATGAACGTTGATTTTGCCTGTAGAGTCACTCATGTGAAATACCACGCACACTATACTGGCATGTACTAGCAATTTTCAGTGCAGGTTCCGTGTGCAGCAGACATTTTGAAGCTTTCAAGTAATGAGTGCGCGATACTGACGAGTGTCGTTCGGGGGAATAAGTTTTTATTTTGACAAAGTTGTGTGAAGAGAGGGAAGAGGATGAAGTCAGAAAAAATGAAGGTTTTAAGTTCAGCCTATCAATTAAAAGTGGAACCAATATGGTGAATTATGGAGAAAGATCAACAAAAATTCTCTGTATTTTTTAGAATCTCTATGATCTCTTGAATATCATTTCTCTTCACCTGCATTACCAGAACGTAAGATTAAGTCGATCCAGCACGGCCAGACATATAGAAATTGCAGATGAGATTTGCACGGTTTGCTCTGGCGGTCATTGTAGGTTGCTGGTTGCAGGTGCTGATTTAATGTGCATACTCCGTTAAATGACACGGGTAATTAGTAACTTCACGAACAGGCTTTTCTGGTCATAGTGTGCGCATTTTTAATGTCGGTTATTGGCATAGAGATATAAGTTACTAGAGTACGCTAGCGGGTATGTTTGCCATAAGTGAAAGTGTCTGCAGTTCAGAGAGAGACCGATGCAAACGTTCCGTATCATTATATAGTACCTGGGTGACCGAGCTTTGCTCGGAAAGTTAAATAAAATACTGATATGCTGTGGTAAGCTTTAAAGATTAACTTTCATAATATTTTGAAAACAATTGTTTCATTGTTTGTATAAAATTCCAAAACCTACTTACAATATTTAAGTATTTTCATACGTCAAAAAATTGATTTTTATAATGATAAAATTCATAGGAAAACGATTTTTTCGAGAGATGAGACCTATCTAAAACGATTGTTTGCCCCCCAAAATCCCTTTTTAGTAAATTTCATCCAAATCGTTAGGGCCGTTTTCGAGAAAATATTTAGGGACATAGGGTACATAGGTAGATACAAGATTAGCTCGTTTAATAATATAAATAATATATATAAATATAGGGGATGTTTACTCAAATCAGACTTGTTTTGTATAATTAGTTACCATAGAGATAAGGAAGTTTTCTCTCTCTGAATTTCAGACACTTTCACGACTCACTCACGTACTCTAGTCTAATATCTCGATGGTTATTGGTTTAAAAAATGAGAGCACGCTTGTCAGCCAATTCATTTTTTTGACGGAACAATTACCTTAGAACAAAAGAATAGCTGCCTTTTTTATTTTTAAAATATTTACAAAACTGAAAGGCTCAGAAAAAACTTCTTTTCAAAAAAAAAATTGGTTGTCTGTAAAGTCGGTTTACGGACGATAGTTTTACGTGATAACGTATTCCGTAATACATAACCTAAATTTATATAATAATTATAATAATTCGAATCTATGATATTGCATCTTTCGCTTCAAATTTAGGTAAATTTTATTAAGTAGAATAATAAAAGACTCTAAAAAGTACACTATTATTATATAAAAACAACTATGGCATGTATCTCTTTTGCGCATGCGCCGATTTTCCCCAAAAAATTTACAAAAATTTCTAGTAAAAATAGATAGAGTAAAAACCGTTTTAAAAACTATATTATTATTATATAAAACATCATTATAAGAGATATATTCTTTTACGCATGCGCCGATGTTCCCCAAAAACAATAGGCCATTCATATTTGCATATCAAACATCCTCCCAAAATTTGGTTTCAGTCCGCTTATCCTTGGTGTCGGAATGATAAGAAATGTCAAAAGTGACGTTTGCAACTGTCAAAGTATTATGTTCTAATAATAATTAGTTATTCCAATACTTAACTTAGAAGGCGTTGCATTTCACAAAATACTAATGTCAAAAAATTCAATTAAACATTAGAAATGCAGCCGTTTTCATGTTAAGACAAGACATACGTTATTTTCTAATTTCCATGTACGGCAAACAAAGACGACCGACCGCGTCGCGCCATGCATTAGACAACATTGCATTTATATTTTATACAGCTATTTTTCTATATAAATTTGTATAAAAAAACTGTTTAGGCAAATTCTGTTATACGAAATCTATGTAAAATGTTCTCCTCTTTCGTTTAAGACTGGTTTCAAACCGATCTGATTTAAATTGAGCGAGAAATTAGCAAAAAGCACGCACAGGGTCAGGCGGAACGTTACGCGTTACGCGTTACGAACGTTAGGAACGTTACGTTACACTTTTTCGTGCATGCAGTCGGTGTTTTATCAATTTATAAGATTGGTGATTCATCAATTTATAAGACGTTATCACGTCAAAAATTCTTATTTAAATTAGTCAAAAAATATACCTACTGTATACCTTTGTAATAGAATCTGTTACAAAACTCTTCACAGAGTCGTGCGAAAGTAAAAACAAAGTTATAGCACATTAGTCATTTTCAGCGAATGCGACAGAGTACGTCTCAAACATCCCATCAAAATTTGGTTTCGATCCGCTCACCCGTTTGACTGATGTCATGCTAATTGGCAAACAGACGCATAGACTTCTTGAAGCAAAAACGTGTCTTTTTTTTTATTTCAGGGACCCTAAGTAGGCTTGCTAATGACCCCAGCTTTCGGAATTAATAAAATATTTTAAAATAGTAAAAAATGAATTTTGACCTATATCAATGCCACTCCCTATTTGTGAAGCTGAAATGGTAAAATTCAAAATTTGTTAAATAGGAGACAAAATTGTGAAAGCAGCAGTCTCCAAATTAGAGGCCGGATATGGAGTTGGCATGGTATACATTTTTTGGACTTTGACTGTCTATAGCAGTAACAGCTACGAATTAATTTTATTTTATCCGAAAAAGCGGACCAAATTCAGATCTATTTCCGATCCTTGACGAGTATATATCATTATTGAAATAAGGCTAGTTAAAAAACTAAATAATTAAAAACTATTATTAAAAATCAAAAAACTTAAAACTTTTTTGGAGAAAATAAACATACGGTAATTTTCATTATCAAAATGGGTTCAATTTCGTTCGAAAGGGAATTATTAGAAATTAAATACAATATGTACCTACTATAGATTCTTCTTAAAGTTGAAAATATAGCATTTGTTTAAAAAAATTGGTTGTCTGTAAAGTCGGTTTACGGACGATAGTTTTACGTGATAACGTATTCCGCTCGAATATTATATTTAATAATACATTACTGCGCTCTCGCTTGCACGCACAGGGTCAGGCGGAACGTTACACTTTTTCGTGCGTGCAGCTGGTGTTTCATCAATTTATAAGACGTTATCACGTCAAAAAATTAGTCCGCCATCTTTAGAAGTCCGCCATATTGGATTTAGAGTGACGTCACTTTATTTTTAGAGTTATTCTCAGCAAGCCCTTTCATTTGATACCCATATTGTAGGAAAGCATAATAAAATTTGTCCGCCATCTTTAGAAGTCCGCCATATTGGTTTTAGAGTGACGTCACTTTATTTTTCTAGTTATTCTCAGCAAGCCCTTTCATTTGATACCCATATTGTAGGAAAGCATAATAAAATTAGTCCGCCATCTTTAGAAGTCCGCCATATTGGATTTAGAGTGACGTCACTTTATTTTTCGAGTTATTCTCAGCAAACCCTTTCATTTGATACCCATATTGTAGGAAAGCATAATAGAATTATTCCGCCATCTTTAGAAGTCCGCCATATTGGATTTAGAGTGACGTCATTTTATTTTTCGATTTATTCTCAGCAAGCCCTTTCATTTGATACCCATATTGTAGGAAAGCATAATAAAATTAGTCCGTCATTTTTAGCAGTCCGCCATATTGGATTTAGAGTGACGTCACTTTATTTTTCGAGTTATTTTCAGCAAGCCCTTTCATTTGATACCCATATTGTAGGAAAGCATATTAAAATTAGTCCGCCATCTTTAGAAGTCCGTCATATTATATTTAGAGTGACGTCACTTTAATTTTTCGAGTTATTCTCAGCAAACTCTTTCATTTGATACCCATATTGTAGGAAAGCATAATAAAATTAGTCCACCATCTTTAGAAGTCCGCCATATTGGATTTAGAGTCACGTCACACAGCTAACCATGCATTGTCATTCAAACTAAACGTGTATACAAATTTTCATCTCAATCGGTTGATGATATCTGCTTCAAAATTACCGAAGGCATTTCCGCCATCTTTAGAAGTCCGCCATATTGGATTTAGAGTGACGTCACACAGCTAACCATGCATTGTCATTCAAACTAAACGTGTATACAAATTTTCATCTCAATCGGTTGATGATATCTGCTTCAGAATTACCGAAGGCATTTCCGCCATCTTTAGAAGTCCGCCATATTGGATTTAGAGTGACGTCACACAGCTAACCATGCATTGTCATTCAAACTAAACGTGTAGGTATACAAATTTTCATCTCAATCGGTTGATGATATCTGCTTCAAAATTACCGAAGGCATTCTAGTCGCTCACTTAGTAACGTTAGGAACGTTACACTTTTTCGTGCATGCAGCCGGTGTTTCATCTTTTTATTTTGACGTGATTCATCAATTTATAAGACGTTATCACGTCAAAAAAGTATGTGTCGCGCCTCGCGGTATATACGACGTGACCGAAGTGAAACTTCTATTGGTATAATTGATTATTCTAAATGTGAAAATTGTTCTATTATTTTTTTGTTTGTTTTTGTATTTAAACACAATATTAACAACATACTTGATACATGTATACAAACCTTTATAATCTATATAAAATGAATGAATCAGAATTAGTCACAACAACATTCATAATAATTTATTGATTTATTAAGTCATCGTAATTCACTTCACCAATTATTGATACTCAAAAAAATCACACACTTTCTTGACGAATTTTGTTGCGTCTAGTCAGCCCTACCCAAATCGTCGAGATAGTGCTGCCTAGGAAGTTTTTTTTTTCAAAAAGTTTGCAGACCACTGATCAATAGGAACAAATTTCATGCATCCGCACGGGTCAAAGCGAAATGTCTAATATATGTATAATGTATACATATATCGTAAATGCGAGCTTAAACTAACCGTAATAGAATAATCAATGTATGGTAAAGTGTACAAACCGTAAATTTGTAAGGCCTTTATCTTTGATTTAACTAGAATAAACTAGATTAGTGAAGTATTGTACAATACATTTTATACGTGTATTCTATGTACCAACTAAGCATGTAGTATAATAAATTGAAGAAAAACTATTCCCAATTTTTTATTAAATTCTTTATTATCTATAATATAGATAATTGATTATATAATAATTGTACAATTATTATATAATCAATTATCCGAAGATGACTGTTGAAAGCGGTTATACAGGGTGAGGCACATAAAGTGTTACAGAGCAATAGCACTCAAACTATTGACCATATCCAAAAATGTTTTAGACAAAAGTTTTAGTGTTTGAGAAGGTCGTCATACTGGTAACTGGACTACCAGCTGAAGCTACGTCAAGGTCAACTTCACTTTTTTAAATGAACCATGTATTTTTTTTTTCGATGACATTATTAGCGATTTTAAGACGAATTCAGCAACCTACAACACAAAGTCATTCAAATTATTTTATTTTTATTTATTTAAAAAAAATTCAAAATTTTCATTTTTAAAATATTCTGTTCAATATTCAGAATATTCAAAATAGTCACGTATGTACCGAAATTACACCACAAATGTTGGCTGAAGTTAGACAGTCTTTTCATCAGCAAATTAACAAGTGCTTATAAGTCGAGGGTCATCATTTCGAGCATCTTCCGTAGGTAGGCTGCATTCGTCTTAAAATCACTAATAATCGTAACGAAAAAAAAATACATGGTTTCTTTTAAAAAAGTGAAGTTGACCTTGACGTAGCTTCAGCGGCTCCACCGATAAAAAAAAATAGGGTGGTCCAGTATGACGGCCTCCTCTAACACTAAAACTTTTGTCTGAAACATTTTTGGATATTGTCAATAGTTTAAGTGCTATTGCTCTGTAATACTTTATGTGCCTCACCCTGTATACAGAGTGTTTTAAAAGTCCCGGAACGACTTAATATTTCTTATCGGGTAACCCGGACTGTTAAAATGTTTTTTTTAATAACTTTTTTCTGTCTTCCTGCCATAATTTGTTATTTTTCACCAGAAAATTCACAAAATATGAACTTTAAAATGAATTTACAATTTTATTCACTTTAAACGTAGAATATTTAATGTATTGAAAAAAATATTAATTTATAAAATTGTTTAAGAACAAAATGAACAGTCTAATGTAAGAAGAAAGAAATATAAACATAAAGATAATGACAAAAAAAGGTAATACATTGCAATTACTTAGCTCGCGTTGGATTTTACTTTTTTCTGTCACCCGATAGCGTCACTGGCAGTAAAGTATGTGTCATTCTATTATTAGTACCTACTGCTTATATTTTCGGCCACCTGATGGCGTCACTAGCCAGTGAAGTATTTGTTTCGGCCACCGGATGGCGCCACTAGCCTGTGAAGTATTTGTTTCGGCCACCTGATGGTGCCACTTGCTAGTGAAGTATTTGTCATCCTCTTTCTATCTTCACTAACTTATATCTTCCCTTTCAACTTCCGTTCGCCTCGCCCGATTACACCTTCCGTAAATCTCTCGTCACGCATTCACCAGCTCACTCCCCAAGTCAAGCGTGCCTAAAGAAGTTTTACTTCAATAAAAAATATGGATTCCTTTTAAAATTTCAAAATGGGGCCCTACGAGACTCTTTTAGGGCCCTTGGACTCAAAATATAATCTTGCCATTCGATAGACAGGAAAAAGATATACCAAAAACCATTTTAACATTGTTTTTCCGGCTAACCCGATAAGAAATATTAAGCCGTTCCGGGACTTTTAAAACACTCTGTAGAACGTATTAAAATTTGAGAGTTTTATCTCGACATTGTTCTAATGATCGAATAATCTTAAAATACCTTAGTCAAAGTTGTATGATAAACGAGGAAAATGATTATCTATATTCCAACATGGAATTAGTTGACATGATGCTAATTTATTGGGAAGTTCACCAAATTATCATACAACATTTACTAAGCTATTCAACATTAATCTTCGTCTTTTGACCTGTACTGTCCACCCATTAAAAATAAATAAAGTAGACTGAGAATATCTTGCATGAACTGCAAGGCTTTGCACCGGGTTTGACAATACAATAAGTAAGTAAAACATTTTATTTAAAACAAATTTTTGTTAAAATGAACTGAAGGGAAAAAAATTATTTGTAATTTAGATTTATATAAAAGCGTGGGTCGCGATTGTATTAAACTATGCGTTTAGAACCAACGCTTTATAATTATGAACCTAAATTAAAGCCTATTTTGATAACATATTCATAGAACCTTTTTCTTATTTTTACCTGTTATTTTATTAAAGACACGTTCTTCCACCACCCGCACCGCGACTTCCACCACTTATTATCTATTTTCATTTTTAACATTTAAAATGTATGACTTTTGTATTTTAATCTGAACTACATATGACCGCAAAGTTTCAGGTCAATTGGACAAATGGACGTGACGAAAATATGTTAACAAATTAACTCTTACAGAAAAGTGAAACTTAGTAAAAGCTTGTAACAATTGATTAACTACTTTCGAAATGCTTATGCAGACAAGTAGACATAAAATCAGAAAACATATTTATCCATATAAAATTTTAAAACGTCCAAGAAAACCCAGAAAGAGCCGACATTACGAATGGTGTTCCATTAGGATTTTATTTATTAGTATTGATACGACGTTTTCTGTTTGAAAGAACCTTACATATGCATGAGATATTTTATCAAAGTACATAATATATTACATTATATTTATATAGATAGATGCACGTATACCTACACATGCTACATACGCATTTATACAAGGCAACCATATGCATGAAGCGTACCTACTTTATATGTACATCGGTACCTTATTATGCATGTTCATGATAAGCACATTATTCATGTATTTAGAGAACTTTGTGCTATTTAAATTATACGGTATCTATGAGACTTATATTGAAATCTTATTATTAGGTACCTATAGGTATATAAAAGAAGTTCAAATATAATAATAATTGAAACCACTTTTTTTATCGGCAGTGCCGAAAAAGGGAATAGGGCCCGGCACAAATCTTATGAGATTTGGTTCTTGGTTAAATTGGTCGAAAATAACTTTCATTTATAGCTGAAAGGTCACTAATAAAAAGTGTCCAGATATGTTTGGCGAGATTTTAGATATAGGGATATGATGATGATATCTATATTGAACTCACAATCTTAAAAAATCCTAAGCCCTAGAAATATGTTTTTGAGTGCGTTGAATCCGAATATAACATTATTATTTTACTAGTGTGACCTGTGCGAATTATTCGCACTAAATAAGTATAAAAAATATCACTTTACAAAATTATTTTTTAAATATGATTGCAGGTATTCAATTCGTTTCTAATTTTGCACACTGCTTATAACGTTCTTCTTTTTGTTGTATTACAATTTGAATCTCAGATGACAGATCGAAGAAATATTTTACTAAAATTGTCATATAGAGGCGCAAGTAGCAAAAGCGTTGAGCTAAGCCGTCAGATGGCATCATGCAGCGTTGCTGTGACGTTGTTCAGCGTTGCTCGCTGTTTCAAAATTAAAGCCGTTAGATGGCAGTAAGCAGTATTGTGTCTGTTGTATTACAATATGACAGATCGACAGATCGAAGTGTTGACGTTGTTTCAAAATTAAAACCGTCAGATGGCAGACGTTGTTCAGCGTTGCTGTATTTTAAGTAATTTACAAAAACAAAAGCAATAATAAATTTTTTAGTTGTCGATGTCAGTAGAGCAAGCAATTATCTGTAAAATGATATATAATTTATGTGGAGAAATAGTGACGTTTTTTCTAAAAATGGAGGCAAACATCTTTAACCTTAGCGTATTAATATATATGATACAGGGTGACACCTTCCAACATTATCTAGTTTTCGACTATTTTTCTATTTCTAAAAAATAAGCACAAACGTTGAACATGGAACATGTTTGTGAATTCGATGGATACCCTTATTTCTAAAATCATGCTCTCGACATATAAACACGGTCGCAGACGACCAGTTTGAAACTAAATTCAAATCGAACGTGTTTCTGTCGACCCATGTGCGGCTCCTCGGTAACAAAACGATCGCATCCTGAACAGATTGGAAACTCAAATTGCAAAACAGTCGATCCGTGAGCGTAGGGCTTCGTAGTTTTAGGACCTTTTAACTTTAATCCTCTGTTGGTAGAAATCAAAACTTGTAATCCTAGGGTCTTGGGTTCGATACCCGGATCGTGTGAAAGTGACGTTTGTTTTATTTATTTTTTGTTATATTAAATATAATTTCTCGTAAAAAATTTTCGAACCCGGTCGGATGAAAGTATGCTTAATTATATTAAATATAATTTATAATTAAAAATTTAAAGGTCTAAACAGAACAAAACAAAATTATCAGGACTAAAAAATTCAAGCACATTCAAACATGTTGACCCAACTAATCAGAACAAAATTAAATAATTAATACAAAATACGTAATAGCCGGAGAGATGACAACGAATTTAGGGTATTTTAGGCAAGTAGAAATAATAAAAAAAAACAGAATTGTTATCAGTGGGTGAATCTGGAATCGCTAGTCTGGCAGAGCGTTTACGGTTATTTCGCTTTTGCACAGCATATGATATTTGAAAAAAATTAACCAAAACAATGTGTTTTAGGCAACTTGACCTTTTTTTAATCTTTTATTTTAGCATTTATATAATCCAGAAATAAAAATCCTATTTTGTCGGTTTTAAAGTATGACCTGACCCCCCCAAATATATTTTATTAATACATAGGTTATATGTGTAACTAGCGGTCCCGCCCGGTTTCACCCGGGTACAAAAGAACGAATAGGGAAGGAAGGGACATGAGTACGCACATCCATCTTAGTTTACCGAGATGAATGTTGTGTCCAAACTTCAGAATGATTGGCGTTACCGTTCAAAAGTTTTTGTCGTTAAAAAGCAGTATTTATACTTTTTTAAGTAATAAATTTTTTTTAATATAATAAATGAAAACACTGTAGGAAAATTATTTTTATATAGGTGCCTATAGTTGTAACAGTTTTCAAATGAGCTATTTATTAGAGTTATTTAATTTTAATTAGTCGTTATAAAATTTTAAATAATTGAAATGTAAGCCTTAGAAGAAAGCAATGTAGAAAATAAAAAAAAAATAAAAATATATGGCATATTTTCGTCATGTGTCCACGAACTGACGCGCCTCTTTTTTCTTTTTTTTTTCGTTAATGCTTTCTGCAACTCAGCATAACTCGGTCGCTTCGCAAGACTAGAATGAATAAGTACCAGAATCATTCGGATGATCAATTCGAGCGTTGGACAGGACTGAACAGAGTGTGATATAAACTGAAACTTGTCGGTAGTGTTTTGTTCGATGGAGTTGTTTACCGCCAACAAGATACAGCTTCAGTTCAACTCAACGCCCCCGTCTTCTGCAGACTCTCGACTGCTCTAGTAGCGACTGGGTGCTATAAGCAGAATGATTGATAGCATTCAAAATACATCCATACTCTCAGATCTTAGCTGTATTGTGCAGTTTCATAGCCTAACAATGAAATCGCCATCCGAATTACGCACATACACAGAACAGATTATTTTACAAAGCGCGTCAAAAGTGACCTCCCTCGTAATATTGACTTTTGAACAGTTCGCTTCTATCGCAATTAAATTTGAAAATGGACGAGCGTAATACTTTGTTTTATGACTCCTCTATTACAAGCCTTAAGTTTTCAGATTTCAATCCAAGAACTGGTAAATGTATCGATTGGATTTTTAATTCATTATATAAAAAAATATTAAATTGAAAATCTGAATTGGTGCTAAGTTCAAATAACGATTGGCCATCTTTGATTAAAAAAATAATAAAATTAAAATTAAAAAAGACTCGGACACAAGTTCTTTAAAAACCACTTGTGGGTTCGGGGTTCGCACATTCCAATTCGCGCTGATATATATATATATATACATATATATGTGTCGACCAAATAAAAATCAATATTACAGGGTCGATATTAATGACATCTATCGACTAGGAATTTATTCAAATAATTGAACATTTGAATATTTTCAAAACATATTTATTTGAATATTCAATATTTGAATATTTGAACGTTCAAAACTGAACGATTTTATAAAAATGAATAAATCAGAACATTTCTATAAAATAAATAAAACAATAATTTTTGAATTGTAAGGAATCAGAGTCAGTTGAAAATTATATTAATTGTGCAATAAATAATTAAGAACTACAGTAGAACCTCTGTAAGTTAAAATTTAATTCGAGTTATAGAGTTTTCGACTTATGAAGGATTTCGAAAAAATAAATTGGACCTCTGTATCTCCAACATAGCAACTTAAAATTAGAATGAATCTTAACCTCTGCAAGTTAAGATTCATTCTAACTAATTTTGAGTTGCTGTATTGGAGATTCAGATGTCCAATTTATTTTTTCGAGTAATGGAGGGAAAATTTGTATCGAAATGAATTGTAGGGACTCACTGACTATTTCAACTTATAGAGCGTTAAGATTTCGAGTAATGGAGGTTTTGGGGCTTGAAGGGAAAGGAACAAAACAATTTTTCGAGTTTTGGAGATTTTCGACTTATCGTGGTTCGACTTAAAGAGATTCTATACTGTATATAGGACATAGATAGATTATAGAATTTTTCTTAATGTGCTAATACTCTGTATATTATATACCTACTCTATACTCATTACGCATAATATTTTAAAATTAACTTAAAAAATAATTTACTACCTATTCCTTTTTTTATGAATAATTATATTACCTATGGAACAATCGAAATAATAATTAACTTTCCAATATTAATACTCGAATAGTAGTCCGAATAATCAAATAGTTGGCAAAACCAAAAGTGCACATCCCGCAAGTTTTCCACTGTATGATAAAAAAAAGACAATTAAAAAATATTTTTAATAAATTTAAAAAGATTTAAAAATTTAAAGAAATAAATAATTAAAAATTGAAAAAATATTTTTTTTAAGTTTGCAAAAATAAAAAAAATTAAGAACTATACATAATATAATATATAATTAATATCAAGTGGAATAAAATAAAACAAAATAAAAAGAAAAAAAAAGAAAAAAATCAATGATTTCGTAAAGAATCGAACCCAGGACCTTGCCCTTGGGGATCCAACGGCATAACCATTACGCCACAGCGGCCTAATACGTCTAGTGGTGTTATCACGGTATAGAAGTGTAGCACTTGTTTTATGGATTACACTATATTTACACTGCAATTATTATATTGTTTTTAAACTATTAACTGTCAAAAATAATAAAAAATAAAACTGTTTATAAAAATTAAACTACTGAACACATTTTAGTGAATTTAAATAGGGTTCTGGTCTGATAGTAAACAAAGTGAATAAAATATAACCCAAGGCAATCCGACCAAAATTGCGATCTGTAGAGTCGTGACGTACGTACATACGTACGTACGTACGTACGTACGTACGTACGTACATACGTACAGACCAACCGACAACTGCTGTTTGTGACTTTCAATTACAATTTTAATAGTATTTATGAACTCGAATTGATTTAAAAATGGTTCTATTTTATAGATTAGAATCTCCTCTTTTCAAAAAGCTTCAATTTGAATGGATTTCGTGTGAAATTAACTTAGATATAACTTCTTATATGAACGAAAGTCAGCTCTGACGCACAAAGCGATAATAAAGCACATACCGCTAGTTTAGCGGTATGTGCAATATTAATTAATTCTAGTATTCGAATAGTCGAGTGTTAAATAATTAAAATTGAACATTGGAATATTGAAAAAAAGCGAGTGTGCTTTAGACCACATGACAGAAGTAAAACTTCTTCATGTCATAATTTGTTATAATTCAACGGAAAATTAAAATATAGTTTTTGATTAAATAATAGGCAAAATATGTATATATATTTATTATCATAATTTATAATACATTTAAAAAGAATTTAACTAACCTACATTATTTCCCGTTACAAAATGCAGCAAAATTCGATGAAATGTATTTTTGATGCAAAAACAATTGTTTTCATTTTAAACGTCAAATAGTTGTCAAAAAAAATAATTTCGATTAATGCTCCGTCTTTGTCGCACTCATAACGCAGATAGCCGCATCCCACGCAATTAATATTTTGAATAGATCTCAACTAATATCGATTTATCCAGTGTCGGGCGTATATTAGAAGATTTAATAGCTTTCAATGTATACCTATAATGTTGAAAACAAATGTCGATTCAAAATCCACATTAATGCCAAATTATGCAATTAAAGTGCAAAGTGACAGCTCAAAAACAGCACATTTTTCGATTGTCGTTTGTTTTTGTTTATTAATTTCAAACGTCAAAATAAAATCTATTATTTTCCGAATGATAATAAATCAAAGCGCACCTCTCTCTCTCTTGCCCCTACAGTATTATATGAAACGTAACTTTCTCTCTTTCTAACTTCACTAACTTATATCTCCCTCTCAACTTCAAATATACGGAACGTAACTCTCTCTCTCTCTCTCTCTTACTATCTTCACTAACTTATATCTCGCTCTTAACTACCGTTCGCCTCGAACGATCACGCACCGTTCGCCTCGTCCGATGACGCACTTCCGTAAACGCTTTCGTCAGGCATTTACCAGCTTACTCCCCAAGATAGCGTGCCTAAAGAAGTTTTACTTCAATATTTTGAATATTCCAATAGAAGTTTGAACGAATATTCTGATACTTCAATTTGAAAAACGCTGAGCACTACTATGAGGCACTTTCGAATAAGGGTACGAGGACTTGAGAGTGACCAAACGTGAACAAAGTCGTTGTTTATATCGTTTTACGTGGTCCCACTATTTCAAGCTGCTAGTTCCCAGGTTCTAATCTGGTAAATGTTTTAATTGGATTGCCAATTTATTATTTAAAAAATCAAAACTATGAATCGCGGCTAAGCTCTTGATGGCCTTAAAAAATACAACATTAAATAAAAGGGGAAAGTGAGGTCACTACTGGCGCGCACTGCATTTTATCTCACATGTATACGTGATATAGTGCAAAATCAATACTTGGAATGGATATTATCAAATATTAATTCAGGATATACGTGGTCATATCATCTTTGTATCCTGCATAAAAAATATACTGGATTTTCATAACCTGTATAAATTATAATAATAATGTGTTTAACGTCCGTTTCTCTACAACATGTCTTAACAGACGCCACTCGCGCCATTATTAAAACTTTTCCATTATTTTCTACTTCAATAAAAACATACTAAGAGCAGTGTAGTTGTAAGCTAGAAAAAAACTCATTGTTAGCAAAACCAAAAGTGCACAACCCCGTTAAAAATAGCTCAGTTAATAACTATTAAACTACCGAACGCGTAAATAATAACGTTTTATTCTGAGACTAAACAAAATCAATAAAAAAATAAAGGAAGTCGATTCGTCAAAAAATGAGATCTGTAGAGCTCGGACGTACGTACGGACAGACCAACCGCCAACTGCTGTTCACAATTTTCAATTACAGTTTGAGGACTTATTGGAACGAAGTTCCTTATGTTCCGTTATAGATATGAATGGAGATGGCTAGAAAAAACAAAGGTAAAGAAAAAAGCGTAAAGAAAAGGTGTAAATAAGTCTGTAACGAAAATCTAATCTAATTATACCTACTGTAGACATTGAAAGTTGAAAAAAATTGAAAACAAAAAAGTTTTTCGCTCAATTTAAATCAGATCGGTTCGAAACGTATCTTAAACGAAACAGGAGAACATTTTACATAGATTTCGTATAACAGAATTCGCGCAAATAGTTTTTTTATACATACAAAACAGAAATAAACACTGCATAAATTCGATTTTGCCTAATAGGTACATCGCACACGTGGATCGGGTATGCTTTTCTCTTACACAGTGTGTTATGGACATTTAAAGATTGCGTATGCTCTGTCTTAAAATAAAAAGATTGCATTTGTTCAAAAACGGATGCCGTTTCAAATATTTCGGTTTTTTGACATTAATATTTTGTGAAACTTAACGATTTGTTATTAAACCTATATAATTAAACCTATATTATATATAGGCTATATATTTTACCTACATATATAAATAGCGATAACTATGGTTCAGTGGTAGAATACTCATCTGCTATGCGGGTGTCCCGGGTTCGATTCCCGGCAGATGCGCAACAAATGTTATTTTTATTGTTTTAGAGTTGCAAATCAAACGATTAGTTTTTGTTTAATAATCATATTATATTTTAAATAAAATTTTCGATTAATTTATTGACAAATTAGTAAAAAAATTATATTATACATAATAAAGAGCGAGAAGAACTTCGTTCCAACCAGGTGTTTCACGACACCTCTCGTCTATTATGAACTTGAGTCAATCCAAAAATGGTGCAATTTTATAAAAAAGGGCGTACTTCCTTTTTAAAAAAACTGCAAGTTGAATTGATTTCATGCAAAATTAACCTATATACTAGTTGTTCAAGTTTGACGTTCCGATTTAATTTAATAAAAAAAAAAACAAGTAATCCTTGCAATCTTATAATTGTATTATATATATTGTAAAGTACAAATGTGGTTAACAAAGAAAAATGATATCTTCCCGTTGGCATTCCATCATTCTTTTCCTAATAACACATTTTCATAGATATTCTGTCCAGTTTCTCCAATGGAATATTTAATGTTCAGTGGCTTAAGGATCGTGAGCGAAAACTATTTTCTTCAAATAGCCCCACAGAAAATAATCCAGTTAGCTCTTCGAAAAATTATCGCCAAATCCCTCCCTTAAAAGATTGATTGTTACATCCGCTATATGGTAAGTGGCAGCTTCCTGTAGAAACCGCATTTTCTGAACATTAATATCTTCTAATTCATTCCACAAATCGTTTGTTACGATTGTCCTAGATCGAGTTTCATTCATTTTCGAGTTTTCAGCATCACTAGCCGCTACCGTAGCAATATTTTTTTTTAATTTGGGTACGGTTATTGTAAACATTTTTGACTGTTAGCTTCTACTGATTCAGATTGTTCACATTTTTTCATAAAATTATCGATAGCTTTAACAAATAACTCAACATTTACATTTTCTTGCGGTTTCAGCAAAATATTCCTCATTTTTGTAATAAATACACGTTCTTCAATGGAAAATTGTTCCATGATAACCATGCCACAATTTATCGCAAAGTTTTTACTTGATATCAGTCGCTATAGTACAACATGCAATGAAAATTGGTATAAATGGTGGCCGCTTTAAATCCGAAGGTCAAATTTAGACACTATTTTATATCTATAACTTGTATGAACGAAACTCAGTTATGGCGCACAAATCGATAATAGAGCATACTAGAGCTAGCGGTGTGTGCAAAAATATCTAATACTGGCGACCCGGTCCGGCTTCGCCCGAATTTATAGATACCACCATTTCTTCGTCGGCTTATGCTGCAAAATTGCTCTCCACGGAAAGCGCTTTTATTTTAACGCAATAATATTATAATATTGTCTGAAGATCCATTCCAAATATTGGTGAAAAAATGAAATCGAATGAGTAGTCTCGGAGATTACCTCTACAGACCACATCCAAACTTTTTTTACCATTCCAACCAATGGTACTAGTTTAGGTCCAAAAAACGCTTTACAATATTTTTTCGTTTTGAGATCCCCGAATCTAAAAAACATATTTTTGGAAAAATTCTGTGCGTCTGTTTGTCTGTTGGTTTATTTGTCTGCTGGTCTGTTAGTCTACAGATGAACGGATTGAAACAAAATTTTGGGAGCAATTTTGGTATGCAAATATGAAGAGCCTTATTGTTTTTGGGGAAAATCGGCTCATGCTCAGAAGAGATATATGCTATAACGGTGTTTTAAGATAATGATGGTATACTTTTTATAACGGCTTATTATTCTATTTATTTTTTCAAAAAAGTTTTGTTAAGAGTATTCGTCCCTGCAAATACCCCCTGCACCCTTCATCTCAAATCATTTCCCCTCGCCTAAAAACGGTTCGCGCTCTCCCGACGCTATTTTTAAAGCTAGTAGGTTCTGGTAAACGCCAAATGAAAGACAAAGAATCAGACTACAGATCCTTCAGGCGAATTTTTTGAAAAAAAAATCCTGAAAAAACTTACAACCTTTTGAAAAAAATAATAAGTTACGTAATATTTCACACGTAGGCGAAACTGTTTTTCAAAAAATTCGCCTGAAGGATCTGTAGTCTGATTCTTTGTGTTTCATTTGGCGTTTACCAGAACCCTTTAGCTTTAAAAATAGCGTCGGGAGAGCGCGAACCGTTTTTAGGCGAGGGGAAAAGATTTGAGATGAAGGGTGCAGGGGGTACTTGTAGGGACGAATACTCTTAAAACATTTTTTTTTCTAAACTTAATAGTTTCGGAATTATTTTGAAAATAAAAAAATCAGCTGTTCTTTTGTTTTGACGATCTGTCACTAATAAACTATAGTTAAGCATGCTTTGATTAATTTTTACTTGACGCGAAACATATTATGTAGGTATTGAATTGCAAATATCATATTGAATACTATCAATATTTTTGAAGTCGGAATGGTCCCGTCATCCAATTGCCTGGAATTTTTTAATTATACCGGTTTTTGGCTTCTACACTGATATTTATAATTAGCCACGTCTTGTTTAAACATCCAAACTTACAAACTTTACCTCTTTATAATATTAGTATAGATTGACATTTTAGTATCCCACGACATAAGTTATTAGTAGAATCAGTACATATTATCCAGGTGAGCCGACTACATAGACGACACGTTATCATAACTAAAATTTTTTTGAGTGTGAGTTCAACGCACGCAGAAGTTTTCTCCAATCGCAAATATTTGTTCATTTTCCAAGAAAAAAAATATACCTATAGAAGACATTTCAAGTGGGCAATAAGGTACTTCCATGGAATTTTTCATCGTATTTTTATTATGTCGAACGAAAATATACGTCAATTTAAACAAAACTCCCGAGAAATATCGAACTATTCTTTGAAGCATAATAATTTATTAAAATATGAATACATTTTAAAAGAAATGGTGTGATCACTAAAGCGTGTTACGTCACAAGTCATATTGAGTCATCGTTTCAATAGGTACATAATTTACATAGGTGCAATACAATGTTTTTCAACTGTCGTTTTCTTGATTTTTAGATAGGTGGTATGTTCCTATATCACATACTTTAAACGCATTGTGACATGTATATTATGTGGTTGTAATGTCACGTGCAAAAAACTCTTTTTACCGGACGAAATTCTAACATAAATAATTTTGTACTTATTTTTTTTTTAAGTTAAATTTCTCAGGCGGCACTGCCTCGACAATTTGAAGAGAGAAAAAAGAAAAAATGTGTGACTTTTGAAAAACAAAAAATAGTGACGCGAAATACGATAACAACCCTAAATAAATCATTAAAATATTATTGTAGTCATGACTCATTCCGATTCATTCGTTTTACATAGTAGATTATAAATCTTTGTAATGTTTGCTAAGAATACGACAAAACCAGCGATTATTCCCTGGTTATATTAAAATTGTTTTGTCCTTTGAAGATTTTCGGAAAGCTGCTTTATTTCGACGGTACAGACTTAAAATATTATTGATGTTGAAAAAGTTTTATAAGTCTGTACCGTCGAAATAAAGCAGCTTTCCGAAAATCTTCAAAGGACAAAACATTTTTAAAATAACCCAGGGAATAACCGCTGGTATTACCCAAAATATGTAAAGCTTCTTAATCTGCAAGAAGTGTTGAAAATGACTGCCAGTGGTGGTAGTCTACCAATAGCTTGGATGCAGGAACCCAATTTTCTCCTCATTGACTGCCGAACTTTTTCAAAACACCAAGGTCATTTCTTAATGAATTACACCAACCAATCATTTATTATTACGTAGCTTGCAGCAGACTAGTGCAGATTTAAGCAATCGGATAATAGGTGGGTGTAATTCAATAAGAAACAACCTTGGGTTTTTAAAAAGTTTGGCAGTCAATGAGGAGAAGATGTAGATCCATGCATAAAATATTTATAAAATTAACCAGGATATAACCCCTTGAATTTTTTCTTTATGTTTAGTCAATTGGTGCATGTTATTAATATTGTGTTTTAAATTAAAAAAATCCAATGAACTCGTCACAATTTTCTGAATAGTACGTTGTTTTTATTTAACGTTTGACATTAATTTTTATACGTTTTCGTCGATATCTCGACTTTATCAAGTACTCAATTATTAAAAATTAACTGTCAAGATCATGATAATTAATTAATAAGAATTACAAAAATCACTATGAAACTAATATTAAATAAAAACAACCTACTATCCAGAAAACTGTGTACCTATATTAATTTGATTAATAATAATCATTGATATAAGAGAACTTAATTATAGTTTTAAATTCCCAGCCAATTGGGCGACGGGACCATTCAAACTTCAAAAATATTGTCATTTGATATAATATAATAAAGATAATAAAATTTCTGAGTCGCGTGAGGTGACGCGGGTAATGGTTACTATTCAATATGATATTTGTTATTCATTGCCATGGTTACCTACATAATATTATGTTCCACGTCATGTAAAAATCAATCAAAGCATGTTTAGCTATTTTAGTTCTGACAGAAAACAAAAGAACAGCTGATTTTTTTTTATTTTCTAGATATTTACGAAACAACAAAGTTTAGAAGAAATTTTGAGTCCAGTACGATAACACTATGCACCCAAATTTTGAATTTTTTTTTTTAAGTCATAGAAAACGCTAAATTTTGACGTTCAAAAAAAAAAACTTTGCGGATTATTCACAAATTTCCTCAAAAATACGTGAAAAAAATGGAACTACTTTTCGTCTTTCACTGTCATTTTTTTAATCTAACCAATCAAAAATCACAAATACACGTCATAGCAACTGGTGTAGAATTCTCTTGTTGAAAATTATCGACCCATTAGTATCTTATCTCCTTTTTCTAAAATATTTGAA
Organism: Xanthostigma xanthostigma; assembly: GCA_963575645.1. Lineage (NCBI taxonomy): Eukaryota > Metazoa > Arthropoda > Insecta > Raphidioptera > Raphidiidae > Xanthostigma > Xanthostigma xanthostigma. The sequence continues at coordinate 48,867,871 of OY754464.1, forward strand.
ATGGTAGTGTGTAATCGTTTATTACAATTTCTTAATAAACACAATCTATTAAACAAGTCTCAACATGGCTTCAGAAGTGATAGAAGTACTGATACTGCTATATTCAGCTTGTCCGAATATATTTACGATGCCTTGGATAAAGGCAATGTTGTTTTGGGTCTATTTTTAGACCTTTCAAAGGCATTCGACTCTGTTGATTTTAATATTTTGCTCAATAAATTAGCCTTACACGGGATCAGAGGTACTCCGCTTAAATGGTTTAAGTCGTATTTACACAACAGAAAACAGAAATCTGCCATTTCTAAGAATAATGTTTCTCAAACTAGTGACCTCTTAGTTTTAAGGCGAGGTGTTCCGCAAGGGAGCATACTTGGGCCTCTGCTTTTTCTCATTTATGTCAATGACTTCCCAAGTTTTTTAACCAAACATTTTAATCAAATTTTAACTGTTTCTTATGCGGACGACACAAGCATACTAATTAAAGGAAAGTCGATTGATACAATTTCGAAATGTGCCGATGAGGTGCTTAATCTGGCAAATAATTGGTTTGCCGTAAATGGGTTGCTTTTGAATGTGGCCAAAACAGACTGTATTATGTTTAAAACCAGCCAAAGTAGTGTACTTAAACCTAAATTCATTGTTTTACATAACACTCAAGTGAAAATTTCTGCTAACTGCAAATTCCTGGGAGTTTTTGTCGACGAACACTTTAAATGGTCAACACATATTGAACATCTCTGTTCTAAGCTTAGTAAGCAATGTTATGCTTTTAGACTGCTCAAACCTGTAGTTAGTATGGAAGTTTTAAGAACAGCTTATTTTGGCTGCATTCAATCGCATCTTAGATACGGTATCCTATTTTGGGGATTTGTAGACAGTACCCAACTTTTCAGAATACAAAAACGTGTCATTCGCATAATTGCTGGTATTCCGCAGTCTACTTCTTGTAGAGGTCTTTTTAAAAAATTTAAAATTTTAACCCTACCATGCTTGTACATATATGTCTGCCTCTGCTTTTTTCGTAAAAATATAGGTTTCATTAATATTTCTGCATTGGGCAGCACCAGAAATCTTCAGTATGAATACCAAAAACATTCACTAACTATGTTCGAAGGCAGTTGCAGATATATGTGTACAAGGTTTTTTAATAAACTTCCAAGGGAAATTAGATCAATTAAATCTTTTTCGTCTTTTAAAACGGCTGTTTTCAATTTTTTGATTGATGCGGAATTTTATTCTCTGACAGATTATTTTTAATGACTATGTCCTTTATGATAGTGTTCAAATTTTAAACTTTGATTTTAAGTGATATTATATTGCATGTTCTTAACGCTATTATACCTACTCTGGTTCTTAATAAAGATGCTATTATTATTATTATTATTATTATTGTATAACTATCTCACTTTGAATGCAGCTTTCGATTGTGTTATGGAAGCAGGGTCGTATTTAGATTCGCATACCCGTTTATCGTTCACCTTGGAATTGTTTTTTTAAAAACTCAACATTTGCCCCTTCCCGTTTCACTGCGAGACAATTCGCATACCCCTTTATCGTTCACCCCAGAATTACAATTAGCATACCCGTTTATCGTTCACCCCGGAATTATTTTTTTAAAAACTCCACATTTGCCCCTTCCCGTTTCACTGCGAGACAATTGCATACCCCTTTATCGTTCACCCCAGAATTACAATTCGCATACCCGTTTATCGTTCACCCCGGAATTGTTTTTTTAAAAACTCCACATTTGCCCCTTCCCGTTTCACTGCGAGACAATTCGCACACCCCTTTATCAAAAAAAGCGGTGGTTTTCAATCTAAATGAAAATGTGAGTTTTAAATTTAAATTTCGTTTTATAAATTAAAATTTCCAAATACGACTCTGCCCTGAACGTTCAATTGTATTTCATTCCAACCAATTGATATTTCTATCTTTGTTTATCATAGGTACAGGTATATATAACTTTCTCTTTTCTTATCACTATATAAGACAAGATAGCGATCGCTATAGTAAATAATATACTTACTATACCATATTTAATTTTTTTAAATTAATTTATAAAAATTAATTTTCCGCACTTAAAACGACCAATAACGCTGTTATATGTTATATAAAACAATAATTGTGAATTTCCAGTGGATATTTTGCATAGCAAGTTATCGTACTCTTACCGAAATTTTTTTAAGGAAACTTTCTTAAAAAAATAAATAGAATATTAAGACGTTATGAAAAGTATACCATTATTATATAAAAAACACCCTTCTAGCATATATCTCTTTTGCGCATGCGCCGATTTTTTCCAAAAACAATAGGGCTCTTTATATTTGCGCATCAAGCATCTTCCCAAAATTTGCTTTCAATCCGTTCATCCATTTGACCTGCACAGTGTTCACAGACAAACAGACGCACAGAGTTTTCCAAAAATATGTTTTTTAGATTCGGGGGACCCCAAAAGAAAAAAATATCGGTACATTTTGAAAAATATATTTTAGGTTAGAATAGCAAAATATAATTAAAAGGTTGTAGAGCTGTTTGTTGAGGACGTGTATTTTTAGTCAATTATATTTTTGCAATAAGATTTAAAATGTCATTGTTGAAATTACGAGCAGATAAAATATAACAGCTACCTATGGATTTATTTTATAAATTAGCAACAACTGCACTGCAACAAAAAATACTCTAGGGAAATATCTACCCCACTAATGACGTCGTGATGGATTTTTAATAGAAAAAGTTAAATAAAAATCTAAAATAAAAAAGAGACGTGTCTATTTTACACTACACGCTACAGAAGTATAACTGTTATAATTGTAAAAAAAAAAAAAAAACAAAAACAAAAATAAAAATAATGGCGCCGATCGTCGGAATCAAGTCTACGACTTTTGGTCTACGTAAGAAAAGCTGAGCTTTATGTTTTATAGCCGGCTTTTGTAGTATATGTTATATGTTCATTTCGACACCTACCTATATTTTCAATCTCTGTGAAGGAATGGGTAAAGAGCTGTCATACGTGAAGATTATACACGCTAAACAGATGAGGTCGGGTGTCGTGCTGTTAAAAATTCGAATATTGAACTGTATTCAATATCCTCGTTTATCGCTCTTTCTATTAGTGAAAGCGGTATGAAAATCAGTTCATTAGTTTTTGAGTTTATCGCGTTCGAACAGATAAACGCGGCGGAAGGACTTTATTTTATATTACATATCTCGTACGTATAACAATAAACGACTCGTTGTGACTGTTAAAACTCGCTATCCTCATTTTTAACATAATTTCGTAACTTCTCTTAAATATACCACTGCGCAACTAGATAAAGATCTATTTGAATTTTATGTAAAATTAAAATAAAATAATAGTATATTGTGCGACTAGTGAGAGAAGGAGAAGATTCCATGAGCGTGAAATTTGCCGCACGAGCGTAGCAAATGCGGTAACACGCGAGTGGAATATTCTCCTTCGATCAATGGTCGCACATAATATTTTATTCAACTAGCACGAGTAATATGTAATCGGGGCCCTGATAAAAGAGGGAAAAATAATAAATCACTTCATTGATTGACGTACCCACCGCCCTCGATGCACACAAGATGGTCCTGACTTTCGCTGAATTGCGATGCTGTTTTCATATATACAAATCGCTACCGCCTACCGCGTTCCTATTGGTCCAGAAAATTCATTATCGTACAGTATGGCTCATTATTAGCACTCTACGCGTCAACATGAAGTAATTTATTATTTCTCCCGAATTTAGCAGGGCCCCGAAATTATATATTACTCACGCGTGTTGAATAAATACATATAATTTGATTTAATCACGACTGGGTCTAAATACTTATAACCTCAACGAGAATAAAAATGTAATTATTTTATTTGTTTCTTAAGAAAAGCTGACAGAAACTCAAAAGAAAACAGTGCTGTAGTTAATAATGCAGTATATTTAATATTGCCTCGCAAAGACCTAGCACTGATATGGTTTCGGATTGAATTGCTTAAAATCAATCTGAATCCCGAGATTTCGGAATTGGAAGATCTAATCAGAATCTAAGGTCAGGGTCGAGTAATATTTTGTGCAGAATTGCGTGTTTTAAATCTGTATATACACCTAAGAGACGGGTGGCGTCGCGACGTCGGAAGACGAAGAAGAAGACACTGATTATTGTTAATTCTTAGCAGCTCATTACAGTAAACGGTGTTTACTGTTAAACACGGCGTCTACACATAACTGATGATAACAACTTTAAAGGTAAACTTAGTCGCATAAATTATAATTAATTGCACATAATGAATACTGAAGTAATGTTAGAGTTTGCTTATACATACTACATTATATCGTAATATACAGAGCGTTTAACAGAATAGCGCAGTGCGCATGTCATTTTTTCAGTGCTGTATTAATAGAGCAGTAAATTCTGAACAAAATATTACGTAGATCACGTCATTTTCATCTCAAATAAAATCTGAAATGTTTATGTAAGCCTCGCTCGCTTGAAAGCGTTTTTACTGGTGACGCTAAAAACAGACAAAAAATTATTTTTGTGATTCTGACCCTTGGGCTAAGTGTGAACACACAAGCTTTATAGCTGTGCCAAATTAAAAGTTGGCAGTATATGTATTATGTCATTCTTGATAAAATCGACAGATAGGTACATAGGCAAGCAAGGAAGTTCTCACTTTAAGGTTGCTGTTCACCAGCTGTTTAATATTCGTATACACGAATTTTAACGTGCGAGTGCATTTAAAATGCAATTAAAAACAGTTCCGCAAATCTCTTATTTATATGAAAAAACTTATTCCATTTTTAATGGTAATGCTTTCAAAATGAACTAATAGTATGCATCATTAATTCCATATGACTTTGAGCCAGATTTTTATATATTATTTGAATATTATTAAATACACGATATAAAATCAGGTAAATATGACAACAATAAAACTTAAGTTCAACACTTTATGTGCAGAAACTAATAAATCTCATAAACAAACTAGATATTTTAGCATTTTTTACACACAATTTACACACATTAGTAAGTTGAAATCTCATGTCGTGCTGTAAATAAATATTGACAAATTTCACGTTTTTTTGAACAATTTTTGGAAAAAATGTGTTTTATTATAATTTTTAATCAACATGCCAAATTTTGTGTAAAAGGCTGACTTTTGCGATCACCACAGCTTGAAATTTGCCAAGTTCATTTTTTACAGTCTGAGTGAACAGTCACCATAAAGGTTCCATTTTTTTAATGATGATGCAAAATCATAAAAACTAACTTCAGAAATACCTACTATCCTATACCTATGTAAAATATGTAATCTATGGAACTATGTAAGTTAATATCTACTGAAACGAACACTCAATATGTTATGTAACAACACACGCTATTTGTGATCCCATACGATTAAAATAAATATATTTATATTTTAAAGCAAATTCTTTACTTACACACAAACTTCACAAGTGTTCTCTATTTAAAAATTTCAGCCAATTGGGCGACGGAACCAATGCAACTTCATAATGATTTCTGATATTGCATGAGATGACGCGGGTAATGGCTAGTATTCAATATTATATTTGCTATTCAATGCCATGGTTACCTACATAATATGTTTACGTCAAGAAAAATCTAGTTTATTTCTGACAGATCTACAAAACAAAAGAACAGCTACTTTTTTTATTTTCAAAATATTTTCGGAACTATAAAGTTTAAAAAAAATGTAAAAAATGCGACTTTCTTGAAATAATAAATAGAATAATAAGCCGTTATGAAAAGTATTCCATTATTATATAAAAAAACAGCGTGATAGCATAATATAATATCTTCTGCGCATGCGCCGATTTTCCCCAAAAACAATAGGGCTCTTGCATACCAAACATCCTCCCAAAATTTGGTTTCAATCCGCTCATTCGTTTGATCTTTATCGTGTTTAAAGACTAACAGACTAATCAACTAACAGCCGCACAAAGTTTTTCCAAAAATATGTTTTTTTTTTTATTTGGGAGACATCAAAACGAAAAGATATTGTAAAATTTTTGAAAAGTGACTTTTGACCTAAACTAGTACCATTCCCCACTTGTGGGTTAGAATAGTAAAAAAATATATGTAGGGTCGGCCGGTCGAGAGAAGACTGTGGACGATCACGTACCGCACCGGACCTCTTCCCACAGTGCGTGGCGGTCTGTGCGGATACGGGGTGCGAGAAACTTCGCTCACAAATATTGCTTTTTCAAGATACCCATTGAAAGCTGCAGTCATTGTTATACTTTTTAATTTTAATTCGATTCCAAGCATCAAATGCCCTGTTTTCATTTTTGCGCTCTCTTATCGTTGCATTTCATAGCGATAACTCGTTTGGTATAAAAACTCAAAAATTAATTCGATTGTTCAATTCATATTGGTACCTCCTGCACGCATGGTGCATACACAATAGTCGACGGAATGAATAAGTTAATCGCTCGTCTGCGCTGGCACGGACGAACACCAGTTCGCACCGACTCGCTGTGGATCAGATACACCTCCACGGACGCGTCTGTGTCGCTACAGACAACACCTTTCCTACGGTGCGTCGGTGCAGGGTCGTGCGTGGTGTTCCGTAAAATCATGCACCTTGTGAACCGACCTCAAGAGTGACATAATTCAGAAACATTTTTGGAGTTTACTCCTTAAGAAACGTTTGAGTTATAAGGCCCGGTACGTAAATTTTATGAATAGTAAAATCAGTTGGTGAGGCGTTACGCTCCACCACTTCAAGTTACGCGTTACGCTCGTCCCAAAGAGACAAACATATGTATCTCTAGGATTTAACTTGCCAAAGAATGAGATGGAATACATTACACGTGTGCGATGCTTCGTAGTCTCCCAGTATAGTTCACTACTTTTGCTTATAACTCGCTCAATTTAAATCAGATCGGTTTGAAACCAGTCTTGAACGAAAGAGGAGAAAATTTTACATACATTTCCTACAACAGAATTTGCCCAAACAGTTTTTTATACAGATTTATATAGAAAAATAACTGTATAAATTCAATTTTGTCTATACACCGCGCACGCAGATTGGTCGTCTTCGTCTGCCCCACAATGTGATATGGAAACTAGAAGATTGCGTATATCTAGTCTTAAAATAAAAACGGCTGAATTTCTAATATAGTAATTCAATTTTTTGACATTAGTATTTTGTGAAATGCAACGCCTTCTAAGTAAACGATTTAAATAACTAATTATATTAAAACATAATACTTGACAGATGCAAACGTCATTTTTGAAATTTTTTATCATTCCAACACCACGGATGAGCGAATTGAAACCAAATTTTGGGAGGGTGTTTGATATGCAAATATGTTTTTGGGGAAAATCGGCGCATGCGCAAAAGAGATATATGCTATAACGCTGTTTTTATATAATAATGGTATCATTTTCATAACGGTTTATTATTTTATTTGACAAAAGCTTTGTAAAAAATTTATATGGGAAAAATTGTGCGCAAGCGCAGACGAGATATATACCATCGTGTTTTTTTTTTTTTTGTATAATAATGGTGTACTTTAAATAATGGTTTCTTATTCTATTTTTCAAGAATGTTTTTTGAGGGAAAGTCGGCGCATGCGCAGAAGAGGTATAAGTTATAAAGTTGTTTTTATATAATAATGGTATACTTTTCACAACGGTTTATTATACTATCTATTTTTACAAGAGTTTTGTAATTTTTCTTCAGAGACATCGACGCATACGCAAAAGAGACATATGAGTAAACTCCAGTCGTGCGTCGGAGCTGACACACAATTTTTTTTATAAGATCTGTTATAAAAATATTTTGTCAGTTAACCGCCAATGATTTGTTTACATTTGTACATTGCATTATAATATCTTACATATTATGTATAATTGTATAATATATACGTTTTGTGTTTATTTCAGAATACACGGAGACGTCGAGGAGGTTAGATCGTTCGAAGCGTAGCTACGGCAAAGCACAATCCAAGGACGCAGGCAGCATGACGAAGACAATCGCGGCGGTGACAGCCGACCGTGGTTCGGTGTTTGCCACGGAAAACAGCACCGTCGTAACTGCACAGATAGGAGGCACTGCCACACTACCCTGTGTTGTACGCAAGTTTAGTTCCGGTGTGGTAAGTTTACGATTTGTTTCTTGTTTTCTTATTGCTTTTTGTTTTATTGTGTTGCTCGCCTGTTATCTCCCTATACAATTTCTCTCTCTTTTATTCCGTTGTTAATCTTATTCCTTCTTGTTCCGTATAATATATTTCAAGATGTAACTACAAACGCAAATGGCAGTATAAGATTTTCAACAATCTTTTATATAAAAGTTGGCCAATTTGCGATTTATAAGAATCGTTTCTTAATCTATACATCTAATAAAATGATAGGGTCGTGTCTGTGCGCACAATGTAATAAAACTTTGCAGATTTATACCTTAGAGTATTGATCATTATTTCATCGGAGCTAAGATATTAAAGATATTTATTTTGATGCAGGCGACAACAATAACTTTGACTGTACGTATTGTCTCCTGAGGTAGGCGAGGAGTTGTTTCTGTTTTTGCTTCATGGGATATGCTCGGTTTTGCGCTCAGATCGATTTGAGCACTCTACATGCATTCGAATTTATCATTTATATGCTCTTGAAAGATCTATTGATCGGGTGTAGAGTATAGAGTGGGGACAATCGAACCGGTCGCTACGTGAGCTGGGGACTAAATGATCAATAAATCATGCAACGATTAATTATAGAATACGATTTCATGTGGCCATCAAATGTCGTTTTTGTCGCGCTCCCTGCTATATCATTTATTAAGAAGCTTCGCGTTTTAAAACAATAATAACAAAGCAATTCAATACCGCTCTATTGCCCGCTTGCGACGCTAGTAGTCTTTTTTAAAGTAAACGTCGAATAATACATATACCTATTTTGTTTAACATTTTCCCAAATAATAGTTATACTCAGTGTGTTTTTTTTCAGTGTAACAACATAAACACCATATCTTCTCAACTATGTAAATTTTTTTGATAATTAACGGTTTCGTTTAATTATTATTACAGTTATTTAAAAAACGCTCATTTGACACAATGTTATAAGAGCATGAGAAATTGCGGACGGTAGGCGGTGCTGCCGCTACGCACCCAGCGTTTAGATTTAGCATTCTGTAGAAGATCGAGCACGCTCGATGAGCTCCAAGGAAAGCTAGCTAGCAAACAAATTTAAACATCTTCAGAGAATTAATTTTAAAAATGCTGTGAGACTGGATAAATTTCGAACTTTATTTGTATAGAATAAATATAAATAGTAATAACTAATAAGTCTATTGCACAAAAAGAAGTCACCAAAATCGACTGAAAATTATAGCTTGTATTACAGATAAAAAAATTTAAACAACCTGTAAGTTTCTAAAAACAAAATTATTTAACTGTCAAAAACAGACATTTCAAATTTCTTCAAGACTGAATTTTCAGAGAATAATAATACATTATTTTAGTACAATTATTTGATAGTCATAAAAAATTTAGAAAGAAATGAATTTACATTACTTAAAAAAAATTAATTAACATTAAAAAATTGAACTTCTTTCAAAAAAGGTCACTAAAAAACATAAAATATTAAAGTTTTGAGGTCAGCGCCGATTTAATTACTATTACGTTTCATATCATTGGTTTCGATAGAAAACTATGACGTTTCACAAAATCAACTAATAATTAATTAGAGATCAGTGTCCAATATCAAATGCTTAAAATCATTGATTTTCTAAGATAGCAATACTAGTCCAATCGGTGGAGATAAAAAGCTCCAGAAATTAGCAAACAGGCTGAATTTTTTTTTAATAAGTAGTTTAAAGTGTACTGATTGAAATAAAAAAAAGTTCATTCGTCTATCGATTTCCCAAAATTAAAAAAAAAATTGAAAATCATTTTGATTTTCAAAATTCTTTGATATTTTGAAATAAAAAAAAAGATAGGAAGAAATAAAAAATACCACGTTGTAGAAGACGTTTTTTTCTATAAAAAAGATATCTTATACTTTTTTCGTCCGACTTATAGTTTGCCCGCAAAAAATTCGATAAACTATGTATCTATTTTACGCGCAGGATGCTCGGCTAGCCATGCGAGAACCTACTTTTTCATGTCCGGCGTATTGAATTATAATATTTTACATACTTATAGAGTAATAAAATAAAAATTCAAATAGCCTATCTTCAAGTAGAAAATCTGAACTTTTCAATGGTGTAGTTAATTATTTTTTTTGAATAAAATATCATGTATAAAAATGCAAGTATAGATATATTTTTGAATCGAAAATCGAACGTTGCAATAATTTTTTTTAAACATAAGGAAAAGTCGTAAATTTTTTTTAACCTGGTAAACTATTCTTTAGATGTTTTTTTTCATAAATAAAAACTCCTGACCATAAATCTTATCTCGTTATTAAATACGGCCCTTGTTACTATTTTCAATTTTTTCGGAATCTTGAATTTACTGGAAAAAATATTTTTAAGCCTCTGTAACACAATGAAAACTTAACGGATTTCAATGTATATTTTTTTAAATCGTAGGTATAATTAAGTGTATTAAGAATCACTAAGTATAAATTTGTTAAGTTTTCAAAATTTTTTAATATTAACGATTTTTCATCCATAAAGAGAAAACAGACATTTTTCTGGTTTTTCGTTTGTATCTTTTTATATCGTTGAATATAAAATTTCATACTATTACATTACGAAGAGGAATAGAATGTGATATGTGGCTAGGTAAGAAAGTATCTAGGTAAAAAATACAATGGAAATTAAAACAGGTAAACAAATCTTTGATTAACGTCTGATTAGAACTCTTCAATAAATAAAATTATCGACCAATTTTTCCATGACTACTTAATAAAAAATTGTTTGTTATTATTTTTTCATTATTTTGATAATCATTAATAATTTTGAAAGATTTTATAAAAAGCTAATTAGAATTAATATCTCAAAAATGGTGCATTTTATAGGAAAATCATACGAGACCTTTTTTCTTTAGAATTGTCCAAAAAACCTAAAAAAATTGGTTCCGACGCCAAAAACAAAAAAAATTTATTTTCCGAAAATTTTTTGCAAATTTTGAATTTTTTTTTGAAAATTTTGTTTTTTTTTTTAATTTTTTATTTGGAATATTTAGAATATGCATTTCTAGACAAATAGTGTTATAAACATTTTAGTAAAATTTAATGATTCTTGCTTCTGCAAAGTGATTTATTTGCTTGTTTGCCGACGCAAGATGACTTACTAACTTTCCGAATTTTTTCCAGGTAAACTATAGCTCTGACGAAAAAAGTACAAGATATCTTTTTTATAGAAAAAAATGTCCCCTACAAGGCAGTATTTTTTATTTATCTCTATCTTTATCCCAGCTTAAAATATTCAATAATTTTGAAAATAAAAATTTTTTTCAAAAATTTTTTTGACTTTGGGAAATCGATAGACGAATGAACTTTTTTCTATTTCAATCAGTACACTTTAAACTACTCATAAAAAAAATTTGAGTCTGTTTGCGAATTTCTGGAGCTTTTGGTTTAAAATTGTTTCCACCGACTGGACTATACCGTAATACAGCAGCCATAAGATTATTATGGTTAGTGACGGTGACAGAAATGATCAAGGAGCACTTGGTGGCAGAAACGCTCTCTTTCGTGCCTCCTCTACAAATTCGCTTAGTAGTAGGGGTCTGGCGCGTTGCGAGACAACGCTGGGGCACTTTAAAAAAAACTGCAAAATTCAAAATTCGTCTACTAAATGGTAGAAAATTGCTGAAAGTCATCTGGGGGACATCCTAATTGCGGAAAAAATATTTCTGCCAATTTACCCCCTGCAGAGACTATCAGTATAATAAAAAAATTCCAGCCAATTAGGCGACGCGACGGGACCATTCTAACTTCAAAAATGTTGATATTTGATTATAAAAAAGAAAATAAAATTTCTGATATCGCGTGAGGTGACGCGGGTAATGGCTAGTATTCAATATGATATTTGCTATTCATTGGCATGGTTACCTACACAATATGTTCACGTCATGTAAAAATTAATCAAAGCATGCCTAGCTAGTTTATTTCTGACAGATTCATAAAACAAAAGAGCGGCTGATTTTTTTTTTATTTTCAAAATATTTCCGAAACTATAATGTTTGAAAAAAAAATTTTAAACAAAACTTTCTTGAAAAAATAAATAGAATCATAAGAAAAGTATACCATTATTAAATTAAGAACACCGTTATAGCATATAATATCTCTTCTGCGCATGCGCCGATTTTCCCCAAAAACAATAGGGCTCTTCATATTTGCATACCAAACATCCTCCCAAAATTTGGTTTCAATCCGCTTATCCATTTGACCTGTATCGTGTTCACAGCTAACAGACGCACAGAGTTTTTTCAAAAATATGTTATTTGGATTCGGGGGACCTCAAAACGGAAAGATATTGTAAAATTTTGAAACGTGATTTTTGACCTAAACCAATACCATTCCCCACTTATGGGCTGGAATGGTAAAATACAAATTAATAAATTTAATTAAGAAAAAGCTCGGTGAGTGAAACCGAGCTCAAACGGTTCGTCTTCTTGTAAAGAATCCCGAGGTACAGTTTTCTGCAAAAACGCATCATGTTCGCGGAAAGTTTAATATGGTATTCAGGTAAAGCATTAATGACGAGTACATTAAATTGGCAGATTGTGATCTAGCAGTGCCAAAATTAGCAGATAATATTTTTTTCAAACTTTTTGGGTACTAATAGAAAGCCTGGTAAGAATTTCTGCCACCGAGCGAGGACTTTACGAATTTTTGCCGGTACAAATTTTGAAGAATCATCACTTGGAGCCACGAAAATTTTGTCGCGTATTCCGGGCAACCCAATCAACCATTCCGTCAAGTTTTAACTTCAAATTCAATTTTTTTTTGTTATTTTTTTACGTTTTTTTTCGATTCTTTGAAAGGATTTTGAGAGTAAATTGGCAAAAAATATTTTTTCTGCAATTAGTCATTAGTAATTTTCTTCACCATCTTATTACGGACCGCTATCTCAGGATATCAAGTCTACTTTTGTATCGAAAACGCGCGATTTAAGATACTGCATCGTGATTTGACGTTTATTAAGCTATTTAAAATTTATTTCAGTACCTACATCAGTTACGCTTTACGCTATTGGTAGTTACATCTGACGATCTCTGAGCGACTAAATTGTAAAATCGCGCGACAAATAACAGCATGTGTGCATTGATCCTAAATAGCTACTGCACGTTGCTGTATTATAGCGACCTTTATTTGCACATGCTAGTACTTTATCAAATTTATAAAAACTTTATCTAATTTATAAAAAGTACTTTCAAAGATGAATATTTTTATTATCTTTTTAAGTGAGAGTTTTCCTCAATTAAACAGCTCGAAATTTACACTTTAAGACAAGTTTCCGCACCGTTTTCTTTTGTTAAGATAATAAAAAATAATCCTTTACAAATGTGTAACAGAATTGCTTTTTACTTTTTACTGAGTATAATAAGTATATAGAATAGAGCTCACTTGATTTGTGTAATCTACTATCACAAGATACAGACAATAACTTAACCACAGTGTTTTATTACAGTCTACGTTTTGCAGTTTATTTTCTGCAATCCTTAGGATAATAATTTTAATTGTACGTAGTATTGTACTCGTAGATACGTCATATCTAACATTAGAAACGAACTACTAAACCGATTTGTTTGGTTTTTTTTCATTGTTTAAAAGCGCATTTCTTCCTGGATAACATGGGTTATACATATAATGCTATGCTAAGAAAAAAGAAAACATAAGACACGTCGTTTGATTTCTCAGTTAACGTTGCCTAAACTAGCAGTTTAATAACGAGTAATTATTGAAATTGTATTACACACTTCTTTATCACACTTCAGATGTTACATAATATCGTATGGGGACAGCGTAGAAAGTTTTCGTGCTACAAAAAATAAATTTTACGCTTATTTTGAACTTGAAGTATCTCTAAAATTGCAGATCTTCATTTGTCATCAATAATTAAATAAATATACTTAGTGCTACGGGTATTTATTTACACATTACGGTTATGCTACTCTTAGACTTAGCGAAAGCATTCGACTCTGTAAAAAAGGACATTTTATTAAAAAAACTTTATTCTTATGGTGTGAGAGGGGTTGCTCTTGATCTCTTCTCCTCATACATGACTGACAGGACACAGTGTGTAAAAATAAATGATATTTTTTCGGAATGGAAAACTATAAAACGGGGTGTACCTCAGGGTAGCATTTTGGGTCCAACGCTGTTTATTATATTAATTATTATTAACGATCTTTCAGAAATAATAAAGCATCAAGTATTGTTATACTACGCAGATGATACTGCAGTCATATGTGAGGGGAGGGACCAAGAGCATCTCCTTAAAAACATTGAGAATTGCATAGGCAAAGTAAACGATTGGTCTGACAAAAATAGTCTAAGAATAGACAATGATAAAACTGAAGTTCTTAAAGTTGGAAAATATTTTACATTGCCAAACAAAATTCCATCGGTAAACTTAACAGTAGGTATATTTATTAAAAGCATATTTACTTAACATAATGATTTTTGACATTTTAAACTAATATTACTATGTATATTTTGACTGTTCAAATCTGTATTTATACAGCTGTGTGAATCAACAAAATTATAATTTTATTGATTCACAACAAATTTCTCATGTGAGACTACTGTATCTCATAATGATGATAATTATTAATATTTTGAGATATGTACAAGTAGTCTCACATGAGAAATTTGTTGTTCCTATTTATTTCGTTGCCAAACCAAAATCCTGACAAACCATGCCGTTTTCGATCGCGTTAATGTCAGTTTTTTAGCTCTGCCATACGAGAAATTCTCTGCTAATCACTCTCCTTATTGAAAATTCAATCTCAAAATCGCCTCAATAGCTTTTGAGTTAACTCGAAACAAACATTTAAGTCAAAATTTCGTTAAAAACTTACAAACACATAAATTTAACATTTTTGTTTATTTTTTAAATGAATAAAATTTCTTATGCAACTCTGCACATGTTCTGCACATATTCGAGGTGTCAGACATTTTAAATGGTTCACGTTATTTGTCAGAGAACATTATTTTAGCGTTTTGGTTAAAGTTTTTAAGCTATCCAATTAAAAAACAAACAGTATTTATACATTTTTTACATCTTTCGGGAAATTTAGAGGGAAAACGCCCCAAAATCAAAAAAAGTCATAGAAGAAATAGGTGTCAGACTAGGCCTAATGAAGCCAAATACAAAGTTTGGGGAGAGTATGTCAGTAAAATTTTTGCCGACGGGCACTCTGACTAAAAGGTCGCGCGTTCGAACTTCCATGAGACACGTAATATTTTTATTTTTATTATTCATATCAGCGGTGTGTGACGCCGCGCACATGTTTATTTTAAATAGATGGCTAGTTGAGTAACAGAAAAATTCTCCGCAGATTGCATATTAACAGCTCATCTTAGAATACCACTTAGAAAAATATTTATATTAAATTCAAGAGCTTTGGTCCCATGAGATTGACGCGCACCGTTTTTAATAGTTTTCCATAAACCGTTTATAAACACTTTGAAAGTGTTTTAAATACTTTTACGTGGTATAGCGTACTGGCATTAAATTGTTTGTATAAAATAGAAAAATACTAGAACGGATCTGTTAGGTGGGGGTAAAACTTTTGAATGGCTAGTTGTTAAGCCGGACATTGCTTGACAGAAATTTGTTTTTTTTTCTATAGAGCAGTAATTAGAATAAGAAATAAAAGGTATGGATCAAACGATAATAATTACTGCGACCTATAAAAAAATATAAGCCGTCGTGGGACGCCAGGCAGATGTGAAACATAAACATTTAAGCGAAACTGTAGTGACTAAATTTCGCCCTGTAAGTGAGTTTCGTTAATACGAAATAATAAAATAAATAAAATCAACACATTTTTCTTATTATTTTAATTGTAATAATAATTACATTATATAAATACAAAAGAAGTAAATATTTTTATTGGAGACTATATTTTAATTAAAAAACAATTGTGTGGTTTTAAGAAACCACGACGCAAGTGAAACTTTTATTGGATTATAGGCGTTGGATTGTAGACACTTATCCATCACGATTAATTATAAACAACAATATTCACATGAATACACGAATAAAAACATGTAAACACTGTACAGCACTTGCCCGCATGACAGACTGACTATGTGTTATACTTACTACACGGTCAGCTGATGCTAACCATGGGCGCCGCCATATTGGCCTTGGCTGCTCTACCGAGCGCCTACTCCGAACGCCTTTCACTTTACCCGTACTCCGCGGCCGCCTGTAATGCGACATGCAACAGACGGCCAGAAAAATTCGGAGTGATAGAATAAAAGTTTCACTTTAAAAATAGATATAATAACGATACTAATTCACATTAATTATTTATATATAATATATATGTTTCTGTAGATTTACTAACATTTCATATTTCACAAACAATTCGTTTTTCGAAAACTAGAACTCTGATAACAAATATTTAGACAAAATAGTAGGTTATCTATCAAATGGGTAATTATATTATGATTACAACATAGATTTAAAAATTTAAAATCAATGTCAAATACAAAGGTCTATAACTACAGAGTCCTGTAAAAAATTGAAACTTCCAGCTCAATTCGATAAAAAATACGCCCTTTAACTGCATAATTAGTTTTTGTAACACGTGCATCTTAGAAAGTGTCGAAACAACGCGAAAGTGACACCATCCTACGCGATGATTGTAAACTATGTATATTAAATTGTTATAATGGTACGGAACCCTTAAGGTGCGAGCTCTACTAGCACTTGTCTATCTTTCCTGCCCTTCGAATTGAAAACGAATCTGCCTCACTATACTTTCCAGACAAAAAATCTCTTTGAAAAGAAATGAAAATCATTATAAGATGTTGCGGCGATCGACGGATTGGGCATCCCTGCCGGATAGCATTTCAGTACTTTAATATGTGAATACCTGCCAATAACAACTGCGAAGGTGTCATTTAGATGTTTAGAGAACTATTTGTGCTAGTCAAGTAAAAAGTAATGCCTACCGCACGTGCAGGAACTGTAATATTTTTTGTATGTTATGTCCTACGTGACACAAAAGCAACGCCACATATGCTAGGTAAACTGTACAGTCGGAAACAAGATGTTCAATTTAGATAGTGAACATTATCCGCCTTCTTAGTGACCTTTGCTGCACATTATATATGTGCTTGGTTTGTAGCTTTGGACAACCAACTGATGCAGAAATGAACGAGAGAAACCATTCGTCTGTCTGATGGAGCATCAAGCAGACGTCTTATAAATTAGCCGTCAGAATTGCAAGTTCTATTTTAACAAACTTTTCGTATTTTTATTTTAAAAGTTTTGAAATGGAAACAAAAATACACTCACTCTTTCAAAAACAATAAAACTAGTATACAGACGCACCACACGATTGAGAACATAGGAAAAAGACTAGTGCTAGGTTGCAGAAAGCCGTGTCAAAAAATCTTATTTGACAATCACGTTAGTTTTATCATACATGTAGGAACAGTCTAATGTCGATGTTAAACTCTCTTCCAAGCAGAACATTAGATTGTACTCACACAAAAACAAATGATTGAAATCATAGAAAAATATCCCTTTTCGTGCTAAATTTTGATAAAAATGCGTAGAAAAATGTTGTTTTGAAGTGAAAATTGTATAAAAATATTTTAAATGCATGTATGCACAGTATAAAAAAATTCGATGTGTAATTCTACAATGCTTTTCTTATGGAGAAATAGTTGTGGTCCCAATCTAAGGACATTATCAAATCAGAATTTCGGGCAGCGCTTTTCGCAGTCCAACATAATAAGTGAGTTTAGTATCGTGCCAGTGTAAAAAGTATTAACACTTTTAGCACTATTGCTTTGGTCATACAACCCACCTACATATATGTGGTGTTGCAGTGTTAGACTAAAAGTCTAAACACTAACGTCCCGACTTGTGATCAGAGGAACACATTGTAGTGTCGATTACGCGATAGATGTTTGAATTTGACAATAATATTACAATAGAATAAATTAATACTTCGGTAAACCAAACGTACAGTTTTCAGTGTAAATTTCACTGATTTATCTACACTACACCAATTTGCCAAACACACCCAATGCAGCGAAAATAATAATTAATTAAGGGTCAGTGATTGCTTTGTTCTCTTTTCATGCCTGAAATTAACATCGATGTTTAGTTATTATGGACTGCTGATGTGCATCCAAAATGAAAGAAAAGAGAAGGCAATACACCCGACTGCGTATATCCGTTTATGTATTCAGTAGGAAGAACAATTGCCTCCGAACGAGCACGGTTTTGTAAAGTAATATTAACTTACAAAAGTGTATTCAATAAAAGGCGCTATAAGTGCATCGATCGTTCGCCGGAAAAAAAATTCCCCAAGTAGACCAATCAAAGCTGAACAATGTAATGATGCCCCTTCTAAAAACATTAATTAATTACGAATATATAGCTATAGTAACTGTTATTTAACCGTTAACGTAACGTTACATTGCCATATTAGAAAAATGTGTTTTCAATTATACCTTATATAATGAAAAAACATTAACAAAAATAAAATAACAAAGTTTTGAGGTTGGCGCCTATTTAATTACTAGGTCCGCGTTTTATGTACAAATACGCAACGTACACTCTATGATATATTTTAGTAACTTTTTTCAACTCATATAATTTTCAAATACTTCGAATACTTTTATTAAAAAATAATGATTATTATACCCTACTTGAATTTCATTTAACTTATTTTCAGTACATATTATTTAACTAATGCTACTCTCTATTGCTGCGTCCTGTTTTAAACTGAGTTGTCCTGGTTTTTCCAACTTCAAATCTTTAATATATCATGTGCGTATGTCTCTTTGTTATTGACTCTTTACCATATAAACTAATACTGGACACCTGTGATTAAGAGTATTCGTCCCTGCAAATACCCCTTGCACCCTTCATCTCAAATCTTTTCCCCTCGCCTAAAAACGGTTTGCGCTCTCCCGACGCTATTTTTAAAGCTAAAGGGTTCTGGTAAACGCTAAATGAAAGACAAAGAATCAGACTACAGATCCTTCAGGCGAATTTTTTGAAAAAAAATTCTTGAAAAAACTTACAACCTTTTGAAAAAAATAATAAGTTATGTACCTAATATTTCACACGTAGGAGAAACTGTTTTTCAAAAAATTCGCGTGAAGCTCTGTAGTCTGATTCTTTGTCTTTCATTTGGCGTTTACCAGAACCCTCTAGCTTTAAAAATAGCGTCGGGAGAGCGCGAACCGTTTTTAGGCGAGGGGAAAATATTTGAGATGAAGGGTGCAGGGGGTATTTGCAGGGACGAATACTCTTAAATACAGAGAACTTCTTTTTGATGATAATTAATTGAATTTAGTTAGTCATGTGCATTCTATTTTTGACGCACTACTTATTTTGTTTATATTTTCTTTGTTGCACTCGTCTATATTCTATGTTTTTAATTCTATGATACACCCTGTATATGCAGTCAAGCTCACTCTGAGCTTTTAAGTTAAAGAATTTTAACGTACAGATGTGTTCAGACTTCAGACTAAAGGTAAATAAAATCTTTTAATTGTTTTTAAACAAGCTTTAATTAAAACTAGCCGTTCAGTTGCTCTAAAACCGAGCAAATTTATTAATGCAACTATTTTTCAACACATCGTTAAAAAAATCAGACGGCTTCAATAGCTCGAACTTGTCTGTGTGATAACTTAAACTAAATGCAGAGCTAACTCCATCAATTTTTAATTTACTCCAGAATAAAGTCCCTTGCACCAAAAAATTCACAATCTAACAATCATTCGTCTGATGGTGAGAGACTCGCAATCATTTGAATCAATCAATTTATTTATGAATAAAAAATTATTTCGACTCAATATGTACACAAGCTTAGGCCATTTAATTTGCTGTGGAATTTTTGAATATGGTATCTAATAGAAGATACGCGTGCCGAAAAAGTGTAATTTTCAAGTTTGATTGCTCCCATAACATATATTTTCAATTTACCACAAAGAGCTTGATTTACGGAGTTTTTACTTTAGGCAAATATATACTTTCAATTTAAAATTATATAAAGAATATAATAAATAAGTACTTAATTTTGTTCAAAATGTAATCGGCTTTAAGATTTACAATGTACCTACTTTTTTGTCCTAAAACTAACCGCTTTCCAGATGTTTCCAAATGACTGTTTTCTGGACACTTTGCAACCCCCTACAGATTTGTGCACTTCTCCCTCCCAGAAAAAATAAAAACGTTTTTCTGAATTATCAAGCTAAAAAGGCAAAAAAATTTAATTCCAAACAAAATATTCTGTCGACTGAACCACTGTTATTAACACAATATGTGAAAATACTATTAAAAATATTATAAATAATATGAAATATTACTTAAAACTACTCACTGAAAATGTATTATTCTTCTTTTTTTCCTTTCAAATCAAATAATTTACTGTCTAAATTGATTAGGTATATATCTAATATAAATTGTTTTTCCAGAGCCTGCCCATAATATACTATTCTTAAACTTAGATAAATTTCACAGTATGGAGTAAAAAATCAAAAAAGAGGGACTTCCGTAACAAACCAACATCTAGAGACAAAAACAGACTTGATAGATTTTCGACGTACATATCATTAGATTTTTGAATTTATGCACCGATTGTAATCAGAACTATTCGAAAGTTTGTAGACATAATATAGAAAAAGATACGCTGCACTCAAAAATACTAATAAAAAATTATTTGTATATTTTGGTTTAAAAACTAAGCGTGTTTTAAATTTTCACGGAATAACGACCGTAACTTATAAACCAAAGGGAACACAACAGTTTTGTTAACTATTTTAAATTGAAAGAAAAAATATGAAAGATTTTTCCAATTTTATCCAAAAATATGGAGAAAAAATAGATTTTTGACAAAATTCAAAAGTTCGAATTTGTTTCCGAATGGATTAAACAGCCTTAAACTAATAATAAATGACATATTAAATCCAAACATAAGCTCAAATTTCCCATCTGTGACCTATAAAGGAGTTATAAATTTGACAAAAAATATATAGTTTCGATCGAAAATACAAAAATAAGAAACACACTTAATTTATTTATTATAACAATTAATTGTTGCAAAAGTTGTATTTTCTACACCCGTCAATAATTTAGCTAATCAATTATTGTAAAAAAACCAATAGAAATTCCGTGTTAACATGATCAAAATTCCGTTAAATTGATGTTTTCTTTCTTTCATTTCTCTCCCATTACCGTATTGATTATTTTTAAGTCATTTGTTTTAAAGGCCACATATGAAATATCTTTCCAAAACATTATTCTAAATTTAAAAAAATTATTTTAGTAAGTGTTGTGATGTAAAATAAATTGACTGTTTTCAAATTGCTCAGTGGCGTCGATGTTTAACATAATTTCATGCAGTTGACAGAGAAATCTATCAATTTTTATCTACATTATATCTGATAAAAGGCTGCTGTGTGAACTGTAACGCTAGACTCCAGCGGCGATGTTGGAAGTAGAAGCCCATATGGTTATCAGCTATCTCTAGTCTACATGGTGTAACATCATCATATGCCATAAATGCTAGGACGTGTTCTATTTCTTTCATTTTTGTTTCCACTTTTAACAATTAATATTGCAACGAGACGCCACTGGAGGTGACAGCAGCGCATTGTTGTCAGAACCGCATAAATAACAATGCGCGTATTGTTGCACTTATTGTTATCGAAACAACATAGAAGCATACCGAAGCTTTTAGAAAGTCGTGAAATGTTCCAGAACGCGACTGGAGAGGTATATAAACAACGCGTAGCGAGTTAGTCGGGACAGTCAGTCAATGTACCAGTGAACACTGAACAGTGCGCGACATAAATATAGTGACATAAATAACAGTCACAAGATTAATAGACATATGTGAGATATAAATATTCTGTGTACATAGTAGTTTAGTGTTATTATAGTTGGTTTATAGTTCGTTTGTTTTTTGTTATTTATTTCATTTTTCATTATCATTAGAGCAGTACGTTTTAGTTTGTTTTTGTTAACGTTTCTTTTTGTAAATAAATATCTTTGCCACCAATAAACAACAGGTTTGTCAGTTTTGTTACAATATCTTGAGAACGGTCAGTGCAAATAGCAAAATATTATGGCTGTGTTATTACATCCCTACTACGATCATTTGTGAGTTCTTTTATCTGAGAGACTTGAGGTTAATTGATTGAGACATAGGTTATTGAGTGAAAAAACATTTTATAATGTTTAACAAAATTTAATAGTAATAAACAATGAAAATAATAATAATACAATTGTTTGTTTCACACAAAATACATCACCCTTCCTTCAATGCTGGACACTCGTTTATAAGTCGCGATTACATCACTTACTCACTCAAAATAATGTCGTCTGAGTAACGTCTGACTAGCTTCAAAATAGTTTTTAAGTACTAGCCTCAAGCTGAGTGTTTTATTTGTATTTATACCTTTGACCCCCCCCCCCTCTTGAATATTCAGGAATGCAGAGGATCAGCTCACAGTATCAGCTCTTCCTCACAGTTTTAATCACTTATAATATATTAAATTTAAGTGCTGTATTTATAAGTTATTGATAGGTGACATTTCAGTAAGGCTTTTACCAGTCTCCTGATAATATATCAGGAGATTGAATTTTAAGCAATGTTGAAACCAAAAAATTGGTTGTCTGTAAAGTCGGTTTACGGACGCTAGTTTTACGTTTTAACCTCCCAAAATTTGGTTTCAATCCGCTTATCCTTGGTGTCGGAATGATAAGAAATGTCAAAAGTGACGTTTGCAACTTACAAAGTATTATGTTCTAATAATAATTAGTTATTCCAATACTTAACTTAGAAGGCGTTGCATTTCACAATATACTAATGTCAAAAAATTGAATTAAACATTAGAAATGCAGCCGTTTTCATGTTAAGACAAGACATACGTTTGCTTCTAATTTCCATGTACGGCAAACAAAGACAACCGACCGCGTCGCGCCATGCATTAGACAACATTGCATTTATACAGCTATTTTTCTATATAAATTTGTATAAAAAAACTGTTTAGGCAAATTCTGTTATACGAAATCTATGTAAAATGTTCTCCTCTTTCGTTTAAGACTGGTTTCAAACCGATCTGATTTAAATTGAGCGAGAAATTAGCAAAAAGCACACACAGGGTCAGGCGGAACGTTACGCGTTATGCGTTATGCGTTACGCGTTATGCGTTATGCGTTATGCGTTATGCGTTACGCGTTACACTTTTTCGTACATGCAGCCGGTGTTTTATCAATTTATAATATTGGTGATTCATCAATTTATAAGACGTTATCACGTCAAAAACTGTTTAGGCAAATTCTGTTATACGAAATCTATGTAAAATGGTCTCCTCTTTCGTTTAAGACTGGTTTCAAACCGATCTGATTTAAATTGAGCGAGAAATTAGCAAAAAGCACGCACAGGGTCAGGCGGAACGTTACGCTTTATGCGTTATGCGTTACGCGTTACACTTTTTCGTACATGCAGCCGGTGTTTTATCAATTTATAATATTGGTGATTCATCAATTTATAAGACGTTATCACGTCAAAAAAATCAAATAAATTGTATATTGTTTTAAATTCTCTGATAATGTAAGCATAGAAGTCTGGGAACAGATTTTATAGTTAAGATTAACAACAAAACTGTATTTTCCCAGGAAAGTGCGTCTATTTCCGGATGATAACAAGATGATCTTACATTTTTACACGCTTTATATTAGTTTCACTTGTAAGTTTGTATGTATGTATGTATGCATGTATATAAGTATGTATGTTTGTAAACTCGTTTGGACTACAGCAAGTGGTTTATATAGTGGTATAATATGCCAGCTCTGTAAGTACACTGGCTAGCCGTGCGGTCTAAGGCCCGGGTCTTCGCTGACGTCAACTCTCGGAATCACGGGTCGTGGGTTCTAATCCCGTCCACGCCGAAAAAAATGTTTTTTTTTTCGGCAAATTTTTGACAATAAATCGAACTAAAAAGTGGAAAATAAATGTAGTTTAAAAAAAACTAAAAAACACGCTTTATATCGAACTAAAAAGTAAAAAATATTTTTTTTAAAATAAGCTTAAAACAATAATGAATAAAAAATACAAGTATTATTGTGAAAAAAGCGTGGCGCGCTCGATGTACGAAAATGTGGAAAAAGCGCCCCACTCTTTTTTCACAATAATACTTGTATTTTTTATTCATTATTGTTTTAAGCTTATTTTAAAAAAAATATTTTTTACTTTTTAATTCGATATAAAGCGTGTTTTTTAGTTTTTTTTAAACTATATTTATTTTATATATGAATTACTCCACCGTAAACTTAGGCACTGTAGAACACGCCCTAGCATGTATTATGGCATATGATTGTGTTACACCCTGTTTTAAGTCAACTAGAGTCTGTGTAACGCTATGATCTATAATCTATTCTGTGTGAACTTGTTATACTTGTGTCGTATAATAATATGAAGGAATTGTTTAATGTACTGAAAGTGTAAGCTATAAACAGTGAAGAATAGTACGGTGTGTGTATTGCGAAGTTGAGATAAAGCAGAGAATTGTGATGCATTTATATATAAAGTGGAACAAAGATATATCGACAAATTTACACGTTGAATTATGTAGTTTAAATTTTTGAAGTGAAAACTTCTTTAGCGGCGTTGTACACTTTTTTTGTAATGGGTAAAAAATGTTAAACTCGCGTCAGGAAAAGTAAGAACTGGGTGAGACTCTCTAAGTGATAGTAATTGCCAGATACTTTTTATACAACGTTAGACATCTAGCGTTGAAATATCGTACATAAAAATGCAATCTATGATACAAACCATTTTATTTTTTATAGAACGTTAGACATCTAGCGTTGAAATATCGTACATAAAAATGCAATCTATGATACAAACCATTTTATTTACAAGTGTTGCCAATAAATAAACAATGCTTCTAAATGCAAAAAATTAAGACGTTAATCTTCAAGTTTTCACTTCTGCCGGCACTCCCGGAGTGCAACCCGTCTTTTTTTGTAGTTGTGGCGATAATTTCTTCAAAATGGCCCCCTCAGGGGAGACATTGAAGTGTAGTTTCAATTCCAAAGTTTTTTGGTAATATTCAGCGCTCCCAGGAACCAGTCGGTTTGTATATGCCGACTGGCAGATTGTCTAATCCTAACATAAACGTTGATCACCCCAGCTGTTGAAATATAAATTTTAACATGTTTGTTTCTAAAGTGTAACTCATAGAATCTCACAACAAAACAATTTTGTGTCGGGAATTCAGAGTATTTATGTTGTAAAAAGTCACAACAATACAATGAAAATATGATCACCTATTAAATACGTACAACAATTCCGACGCGACGCGGACGCTTCCAATATTTTGTTTCGCTCATTGCCTCTTTGTGAGCATTTTGATGTGCTCCAATGATCCCAATAATTACTTGTTTGTATTGTGAATGCCACCGTTATAGTTTTATTGATTTACACTCGTGAATATTGTTTGATAAAAATTCGTTGTAATATCAGTAGGTATGTACTAATAAATGTGGTGGAGGCTCAGGCATTAATCACGGCACCTCTGCCATGTTTTCAAATTGCATATTCAAAAAAAATATTTTTAACAAAAAAATTGAACCGACTTCAAAAAAGGCACTAAAAGTAAAAAATAATTGCGTATTGAAATGTTTTGGAGTCGGTGTAGTTCTCGGAATAGATTTCATTTTGGCTGACACCGACTCCAAAACATTTCAATACGCAATTATTTTTTTACTTTTTAGTGCTTTTTTTGAAGTCGGTTTAATTTTTTTGTTAAAAATATTTTATTTTTCTCTTTTTAGTGTTAATCTAACACTAAAAATCGGTGAACATACATAAAAAAACATTTTGCATGCCTTTGAAATTTGAGAGTTTCCCTCGATTTCTCCGGGATCCACCATCAGATCCTGACTTGATTCCGATGGGACCACCTCGGAAGTGCACTCTTTCGATTAAAAAAAAATTTGAAAATCGGTCCATAATTGACGGAGAAATCGGTGAACATACATAAAAAAAATATATATATATATATATATACAGACGAACATAGAACCTCCTCCTTTTTGTTGAAGTCGGTTAATAACCGGGTCGCTCGTAAAATGCTAACTATTGGCAAACTAGTCTAAGGTTCTTCTTCATACAGCCTAAACCAGTATAAATGTATAGGTTGCGACCTCCTGGAGGGTTGTGAAGCTATTCCAAGGGTGTCGCAAGCTATAAAAAAATTACCAGTGCAGTTTTATAATTTATTTTTTGCACGACCCTCTATAAAATAAGTATTTTTCATGCCTGCATAGCGGTTATAAATTGATCCATTTCGCACAAGTGCGTAAAGTAAAACAAAAGTATTGAGATTTTGCTAATCCAATATCCAATATCTTTGTCAGTTGCCATTTAATTCTGTACAGAGAAGCGATAAAGAACCAAATTGGCTTTGTAAACAATCCAAATTTTCAATACGGCCGAACTGCCAGTAATATAAATATTAAATATATACGTATCTTGTTCGTAATGATATTATCACTCATGTGACTGTTATAATTTATTTTAACACTAGTCACCAGGGTCGTACCGACAATGGGGCAAGCGGGGCGGTGCCCCGGTGTCCCCGACAAAGGCCTACTTTTGAGGATTTGAAGGTGTCCACACTCGTTTTTTACTTTTTGAAGCACTTCCACAAATTACCTCTAGAATTGTATGTAAAAAAACCCATTGAAAAAAATATTTTGTTCTCTCATCTCTGTCAAATAGACAGAGAGGAGAAGGCGCTCGCTTTAATTTCAAGCTAGAGTCCCACAAGCACTACAGTCCAGTCAATGCACAGAAAAAACGGCCAAACCTGGCAATTCTACCAAACATCAACGATTAGCACCAAAATTTAGCTGTAGGTTCTACTTACCCTCTATTTCAAAGTTGTCAATGTGCCGAGGGTTGCTTTTACCCTGGGGGTGGATGCCACTCCTTCTCGAGGATGAAATTCTTCTTATTAAAAATAAGTATGGGAATGGATAGATTGGATAATTCTAAGCAGCTATTGTTCTATCAAGTTTTTTATTTAAAGTCAATACTTTTCGACTTATTCGAGAGTGGAAACACGTATATTACAACGAGCTATAAGCTAATTTTTAAGCTCTTATTTTTTAAAAGGTTTGAGCTGAAAGAGCTTGAAAACGTTACTATTTGCGAACATATGCAAACTTGAAACGGCCATATCTTGCTCAATTTTTATCGTACAGAAAAAGAAAAAAACAAAATTTTTAGAAAAAAACCTACACAATTTTTAACTCTTCAAAATTTTTCATATCTTGTGTATTCATATTGTTTATTTTAATTTGATTTAAAATTTTACAAGTAGATTTTGAGGTAGGGGAGTCGCGATAAGAAAAAATTGTTTTCCTTGCTCGTTAAGAAATGTGGTTCTAAAAGGTTTGAAAAATACTGGTCTAAAGGAATTGGTAAGGGCTTAATACAAATCGGTCTAGTTGTTTCTAAAATAACCGCGAACATGCAATATTCAAACACACATGAAGAATTGAGAGCATATTTTTTAAGTGAATCTTCTATGGACACGGTTGGTAGGAGTGGTTCCGTTTGAGCAGTGTAACTGTGTACCTACGAAAAAAGAAAGCGATGCGGAAGTAAAAAAAAATAAAGAGTCGTTTACTTTGTTCCAATAAACTGTCTTGAATAGCGCTTGCTGTCAAGTTTGCTGTGATTTTTTGTGTATGTGAACGAGAGAGGACGCGAAAGTATACCATTGAGTGAAAGAGAGAGAAAATTTCACCACTACCGTGTGCGGTCTTCCTCGCACATTGCTTTTCTTTTTTTTTTCGTTACACGTATAAGAGTCCAATGTAAGAAATAAAAATACAAATTACTTAAATATATCAGCTTCTCTCTCTCTCTCACAGTTAGTAATATCAGAGAGAGAGGCATAGCTCTTATCCAATGAGAATATGCGATAAATTATATTATTGATAATCTACGATTTAAATTAGTGCTCATCTTTTCTTGTCGAAAAAACCTTCCTATTATTGGAATGTTGTTTCTTCTAGAGATGCCTGTGCTTTTACGATTCTGAAATAGTAGATAGTGTCTCACTGTTATACTAAGGTTCGCTTAATGGAGCGGCAAAGCAGTGAAACAATATAAATCATATAAGTTTCAAGCATATAAACTATGCCGCTTATATTATATTGTGAAGTATATGTGTACGAACTAGAATAAGCGAACCATACTACTGTCATTACTACAACGTTAATTATGCAAATTCGTAGCTTGTGTCTATTACATACAGTAGCCTGACTTTAAATTCTTACTCGTTAAGATTCTACTTCCAGTCCTGCGCCTTAATATTTTCGACCGTTCTACGAAAAGACTGACACGTCATATTTGGTGTACTTGTGGGCATTGAACAGAATTGTTCACTTGACGAATTCCAAAAAACATATCACACAAACTTGTTTAGAGTGTGAAAATGCAATATGATAATAAATAATCTAACAGTGCCATCTGTCGGCATGACTTGTTAACGTCCTCAGTTTATAACTAGGATGAAACTATAAGAAGCTATATTTCATAGTACGTTTTGTTTGGTGTAAAAATAAGCAAAGAGAAAGTCTTTTTAAGGCGAGGAACAGCTGGAGTTATTTGAACCTAGTATCAATTCATATTTTTGATCAATTATTTTTTAATTATAAATTATAAATGCAATTGATAGTTTTATCAAATCTCAGATCAGAGTAGAATCTTGGAATTAGGGGCTTGTAATAGAGGAGCCATCAAAACGCCACATAAACAACGGAATTGCTACACGTTTGATTATTCTTAATTCTTTTGATACTTTTATCTAAATTTCACAGCTAGAGTATCAGAGGCGTTCCTTTAAATTAGTTAACAAACTACCTGACAAATCGAGCAAAAATGACCAGACTTTATTTTATAACGTTAGAAGTGACAAACTTACTGTACGTTACGACATCCCGCAAGGAACGACAATAGAACCGGCCTTTTTCAATATTATATTAATAACTTTGTTAGTAATTCCAACCTTGACAGCACAATAATATCATAGGCTAAAGATACAGTTATTACATTTGAAGATAATACATGGAATGAAGTTTATGTTAAGGAACATTAAAAAATATAAAAACTTGACTTTTTACTCGGCAAAAATCTGTTGACTGTTAACACTTTGAAAACAACGACAATTATGACTTTGCCTGCTATAATTAATGTGATACAACGACTAGACATTGTGACTGCAAACCTTTAGAAAATGTACGGCAGGACAAGTATTTGGAAATAGACCTGATCAATGCCTTAAATGGGACATTTATCATACGAAACTGATCAAAAGATTTAGAACTTTCACGTTGTATTTTTTAAAGTCACATATAAATGGTGTCTCAGCAAGAACTTGAATTTCGAATTGCGCGCCATTTTCGACTGTCAATTGTTGAGTCAGCCATATTTGGTGTTTGTTTAATTAAAACATTGACATTTACGAAAATGGTGCGTTATAGCTTAGAAGAACGTTTGTTTACCTATAGTGAAAACCCATTACAAAAATGGTGAAAATTTTACTGTGACGATTCGCAAGTTACGTAATCATTTCGGCGTGCATAATCGACCGTCGCGACCTGCTATTGAAAATTTGATAAAAAAATTTGAGCGAACGTTTTCATTGAATGATGAAAAAGATTTTACCCGTCATCGGCCCAAAAGATCGGCGGAAAACATCGCTTCTGTGAGGGATAGTGTGGCAGCACGACCAAGCACCTCCATTCGACATCGTTGCCAGGAACTAAACCTTCATCGCAGCAGTCTTCAACGAATTTTGAGAAAAGATTTACACCTTCATGCTTACAAAATCCAGCTGACTCAACAGCTGCAGCCTAGCGATCATAGACAGCGCAGAAACTATACCAACTGGATCTTGGAGCAACTGCAAACTGACGATGAATTTCACAACAAAATTATCTTTAGTGACGAGGCTCATTTCCACCTCAACGGCTTCGTTAACAAACAGAATTCTCGGATCTGGGGAGATGAAAATCCACATGTCATTCAAGAACTTCCGTTACATCCTCAAAAAGTGACAGTTTGGTGTGCCATGTGGACAGGAGGGATAATTGGACCGTACTTTTTTGAAAATGTTGAAAGTGCCGCCGTGATTGTCGACGGTAATCGTTACCGGGCCATGTTGACAGACTTTTTTGGCAAGAATTAGACGGAATTGACTTAAATGAGATGTGGTTTCAACAGCATGGCGCTACCTGTCACACCGCACGTGAAACAATGACTTTGTTACAAACCAAGTTTTCAGGTCGTGTCATTTCTCGTTTTGGAGACCAAAACTGGCCGCCAAGAAGTTGCGATTTAACTTGTTTGGACTATTTTCTCTGGGGTTATTTGAAAAGTAAGATCTATGCGAACCACCCTGAGACAATTGAGGTACTCAAAGAAAAAATTTCACGTCAAATTCGTCAAATCCAGCAGCCCTTACTGCAAAATGTACTGCAAAATTTCGTCAAAAGAATGCATACCTGCCAACAGAGCAACGGTGGCCATTTAACCGATATTTTGTTTCATGTGTAAATGTCATCACTACCTCCATGCATATGTAGAAAGAAATGTAAATAAAATGTTGAATAAATATATTTTTTTTATTTTTAAATATCAAGTTCTTACTGAGACACCCTTCTTATTTTCAGTTGATATTTTAGGACAAATATATTTTG
Source organism: Xanthostigma xanthostigma (assembly GCA_963575645.1). Classification (NCBI taxonomy): domain Eukaryota; kingdom Metazoa; phylum Arthropoda; class Insecta; order Raphidioptera; family Raphidiidae; genus Xanthostigma; species Xanthostigma xanthostigma. The sequence goes on from OY754464.1 coordinate 48,898,778, forward strand.
CGTTATGTCCTGCAGTCCTTTTATATGGGGCGGCACTATAAAAATCAAATTAGACAAATTGAAATCTCCCAACGACTGATACTGAAAATAATATTACGATCAAACCGACAATACTCTGTACAAATCATATACAAAGTAAAAAGTAATTTACGTGAGAGAGACATATATATCAAAACTGTACTTTTACATTTTTACAGGAGCATATAATAGTACCATAGACCTGGCACACAGACACTACAGACCCCTAAAATATACAAGAACCTCGCACAATACCTTCTGTAAATATTTTCAAAACACCAATCAGTAAATTGCTGCGTAGTACTAACATAAATCAGATATTCAATTACTTCCATTAAGTAAACAAACACATACATACATTACACATCGCACAAAATACAAACACATGCACATTTATGCAGATTTTTGGACTTCTGGTAGATCATAAACTGAAATGGACTGATCATATAAACTTACTCTGCAAAAAATTAAATCAACAGTACTACTTAATAAGATTACAAAAATCATACTTTGATCAAAACAATTTAGTAGTAATATACTATACCTCCACCTACAGTTCATTAAAATACGCTATGCCAAACTGGGGACGATCATCTGAAGTGGATAGAGTATTTAAAATAAAAAAAAAATAATACAGCAAATTTTTAACTTAGGTACAATATAGGCAAACTTGTGGAATATTTAAAGAGCACATAATGTTGACATTATATGGGATATATATTTTTGAACTACTAAGCATAATATGTACTCACTAAATTATTTTGATCAACGTATAGATAAATATTACAATACAAGAAAAAACAGCTATCCCATACCGCATAGAACAAGGTTCTTCGAAAAAGGGTCGATTTATACCGGCTTAAAAATATTTTAAAAATTACCTAACAACTTAAAAATTGAAAAAATCCTATAAAGTTTAATAAAGAACTAAAAAAATATTTAATATATTTATAAGGAACCTTACTGCTTACATGAATTTTGTAACTAATTTTTTTTTCTTCTTTTGTGACGTATTGTATCCCAAAATGGGTTCAGCAATAAATGTTTATTCTATTCTATTCTATTCAATTCTATTCTATTCATTTACACGTTAGACACACAGCATACTTTCCCTTGACACAGAGCTTTATATCCTTTATACACATTTTTTGTACCTATACCTAATATTGTGCAATAAGAGATTTTAAAAATACAAAAAAAAATAATAAAAAGAAATAGCTGCCGTTAAACCAGTGTTTTCTTCCCCTACAGTGTAAGCACTATGGTTGCACAAAAAAGTTACAAAGACTGAACGAACATGGAACGTTATCTTTGTTGAGCTGACATGTTTTCGAGAAACAAGTTGGAGGAACTATATCGTTCCACTGTTTCTCTATCACTTTGCGTTGAAGGAAAGTAATGGTTCAAACCTTTTTTGACAATTCTTTAGTCTAAAACATCGAGTTGACACGAACTTGTGTACACGATACAGTACAGTGTACACATGTACTCTCAGTCGGGAGCGAACAAATATGTGACATCTTATGATGATATCGAACTATAATATTGTAACAAAACTGTTCTTTAATGTGGCGATAAATATTTATTTACAACAATAAAATGTTAACAAAACAAATAAACGAGCAAACTAAAAGTACTTATCTTATAATATAAATGAAATAAAAATAATATAACTAACAAAACAACAAGTTCTAAGTAATAAAAATAATACAAAGTCACTAAGTACACAAAAATATATACAAGAAATATTTATCTAAGCGCTCTAGAAAATGTACATATGTACTCAATGATTTATGTCTAGCCACTGTATCACCTACTGTGAACTCGGTTACACTCACTGTTCCCACACCATCTCTACTGTGTCTTATATACCTGTGCTGCCGCATGATCGAACATTCTGGAAAAAATCTACCTGCGTCGTTATTCTACTACGCAATTTTAGAACGTTCTGGATTTTACTTCCTGCTTCTACAAAACTCTTCTACCTGCGCGCAGTGTTAGTGGGCGAGCGTCGCATTATTATGAAAAATAGAAATGCTAAAACGCGTGCCAGGTTATAGGAAACATCTCCTAGCTAGGACATGGTTTCAGGAGCTATACATGTTTGGAAATACACGAGTCTAGAAAGCGTTGACTTCAAGGAGAGTATACTGTACATTTTAGATACACGGTGCGTGTAACGTCGGCGTGTCAGACTCGAAGGATTAATATTATAACTGTACGCAGCACAATACATATGTGGCTAATTTTACTTCACCTTATTTTGAGTGACTGCATTAGACACAGCCTCCATTAATCCTCCTGCATTATGAAAACGCTAGCATGCGAAATAATTATTTCATTACCCATATGTACGTCACTACATCTGTGTGTGTGCATAATACAGAATGTTCCAAAAGTCATGCCGAAAATTTTCAAAACATCTCATTGCTTAAAATAACATTTAAAGTAGGTGATACTAGTGACGCCTATAGTGATTCTCTGTGATTCTGCTTGCGCCATCCTGTAACAGAGATTGAGCGATATTTTTGCTTTTAATAAGTAAATACAAGTTACTGCTGAGTCAAATTAGCTGCAATTAGTTGATATTTAATATTGAATTATTTCCTGCTGAAAACTCTAACTAGACTAGGTGTGATGATACCCGTAAAATTGTCAACAAAAACAAAAATTGATTGATTTCTACCAGAGCTGGAGATTATCTTGTATCTAAGATACCGTTTTGTATCTTACATACTTTTTATTGTAAGAATATGTATTCGAAAAAGAAGATAATTTACACAAGTATCTGATATCTAAGCTAGCTTTGAAGTATCTAAAATATTTCCAAAAATAGCTTAGATACTTCATTGTTCAACATATTATTAATTACTACAATTTCAAATTTTAAGGAGTGAGTAATAGATACACTTATATTTCAAATCTTTGATTAACATCTGATTAGAACTCTTCAATAAATAAAATGATCGACCAATTTTTCAGACAATATATTAACAAAAAATATAAAATTAATACATTAACGTTTCAATCCGGATTTGGATCTTCTACAGAATTGATCTAAAAAATATAAAAATAATTAATATTTAAAATCTAATTCGCTTTTTATAGAATCTTTCAAAATTACTTATGATTCAAATTCAATTCGAATCTAATTCGCTTTTTATAGAATCTTTCAAAATTATGATTATCAAAATAATGAAAAAATAATAATTAATTTTTCATTATTTTGAAAATCATAACTAATTTTGAAAGATTCTATAAAAAGCGAATTAGATTTTAAATATTAATTATTTTTATATTTTTTAGATCAATTCTGAAGAAGGTCCAAAAAAAAAGGATTGAAGCGTTAATATATTAATTTTATATTTTTTGTTAATATATTGTCTGAAAAATTGGTCGATAATTTTATTTATTGAACACTTATATTTCACAATGTATTATCAGTTTTAAGCATGGAACTGGTATGCCTTACTATGTTTGATTGCTTTGCCACTCCATTAAGTGAACCGTACTATATTGATGACTCGCTCCTACTATTTTGGTGTCTTACTATATAGAGATACTTTATTTTAGAGTATCTGTAGGTATAAAGTATAGTTGCTAAAGTATATTTTATTTTGATACTATCATAAAATGCATCTTACATATATCTAGATACTGTTTCAAGTGTCTTATTCAGCTCTTATTACAACACATTTTTTTCCAAATCAAGGGTCCCAAATTTTGATTTTTTTAAGTCATAAAAAACGCTAAATTTTGAAGTTCCAAAAAAAAACTTTGCGAGTTATTTAGAAATTTCCTCAAAAGTAAAAGAAAATGGAACTACTTTTCGTCTTTCACTGTCATTGTTTGAATCTAATCAATCAGAAATCACATATACACGTCATAGCAACTGGTGTAGAATTACTGTATTACTATCTTGCTTTGTATACACGACCCCGTAATTGTTTTTTAAAAAACTTCCCCCCCCAAACTCTCTCTTTTCACTGCACAAAAAAACACCATCGCATCGACACGACCCCATAATTGTTTTTTTTTAAACTTCCACCAAACGCCTTCCCCTTAAAAAAATTGATTTATAAAAATCAATATTCCGCACTTTAAACGGCTAATAATACTGTTATATGTTACATAAAGTTATAATTGTGTATTTACAGTGGCTATTTTGCACATCGAGTTATCGTACTCTAACACTAAATCAAATATTTCAGTTTCCATAAAAGCACCCCATTGATTGCTTTACGTACAGTTATTCTAAAAATAATTGGAAGGGCAATTGATAAGTCAAATATATACATATTGGCAACGTTGGGTAATAATGGTATAGTGCAGAATCACAGAAGGAGGCTCACAGAAGCATCATTCAGTGGTCAATGTCAATTCACTTACGCATCATCTACCGCCATCATGTTACGATTAGAAACGGGTTTTTTTGTACCATAGGCATTTTAAATGTATTGTATTTCATACACTTCATTTTTGGTGTACACAGAGTGAAATAAATATTATTATTATTATTATTCAACATAAACGAGTTTCAAACTAGCTTTCAGAGAAGGGTAATTTTAGTTTGACGACGAAATAATCAAGACCAACAAAATTTGTTGTATGACTATGTTCCCACGGTGCGTGATTTTGCAAACCACCACGCACCAGCCCACATCGACGCACCGTGGAAAAGAAAATATGGTGTTATCCATAGCGAAACAGACGCATCCGATACTGTGCGTTCAATCCACAGCGAGTCGTTAAGATCAAAGGTGCGGTGCGAACTTGTCTGTGGTCGTCCGTGTTAACGCAGACAAGCGATTCAACGTTGTCAATTGTGTATACATTATGCGTGCAATCGATACCATAGGGATTAGACAAACGAATTATTTTTTTAGTTTTTTTTTTTAAATTTGTACCAAACGAGACTTCGACAGCAAAACACAAAAATTGAAACAGTGCATTTGATGCTTGGAATCGAATTAAAATGAATTTTTTAGTAAAGTAGTAACAATGACTAAATAGTAGGTGCAATAAGCACAGCTGCTGAAGCAATACTTTCTCTTTAACTTTCTGTACTGCTCTTTGATCGGATAGAAGTCTTTCGAACAGTAAATGAATTTTTCGAATCGATTTAGTAGTTTCTGAAATTTATAATATTAGTGCGCAATGAATAATGTAATCAGTTTGGGTATTTATCACACCTAAAGAATAATGATTTTTACAGTGTATGAACGAATGTTTTATTTAATCTTATTTAATGTATTTGTAACATATATACATAAATCTTATCTTCCTCCAGTCCATCTCCATATGCCAAATCTGCACGCTTATGCTTAAAAACGAGTACAAAATTGTTTATATAGATATCTAGGTTAATTTTGCACGAAATTATAATTTTTTGAAAAACGAGATTTCGATCTATAAAATGAAACCATTTGTTGTAGATTGATTCGAGTTCATAATCTATACTAATATATAAAGCTGAAGAGTTTCTTTGTTTGTTTGAACGCGCTACTCTTAGGAACTACTGACTCGAATTGAATTTTTTTATTGATGGATAGTCAATTTAGCGAGGAAGGCTATAGGCTATATATAATATCACGCTACGACCAATAGGAGCGGAGCATCAATGAAAAATGCAACTCAAAATTTGTCCGTCCGACAAAAACTTTTGAACGGTAACTCCGATTATCATGAAATTTAGACACAACATTAATCTCGGTAAATTAAGATAATCGTGCGTACTCATATACCTCCCCCGCCATTCGTTCTTTTGCACCCGGGTGAAACCGGGCGGGACCACTAGTAACTCATAAAATTGTAATTGAAAATCGCGAACAACAGTTGTCGGTTGATCTGTTGTAAATAGTGTTATTGTTTTATGCGATAGCAATAAAGTTTAAATCTTTAATATAATAGTTACTCTTGATTACATTAGCTCGCTTTACTAACGTATTAACTAAACAATAATAATAGACCGGACAGTTTACAGATTGGCGCTATACTATATATATACCTACCTAATGCATGTAAGAATTTACATTGTTAATTTTCTGCCACTTTTGAGCAAAAACCTAACATACGTTAAAGTGAGTATAAAATTTACTAGTGCTGTTAATTTCTACATTGACCATACAGAATAGCAAAAATTAGCGATTTGTTAAAGGAAAAAAACAGCTGCATGTCCATCATCGAGTTAGATGCCCGAGTTGCTATCGTGTTTACTTCCAATGCAGAAGGTCGCTGGTTCGATTCCGATCGGCAATATATTTTTTTTTATTTTTAAACTATTCCATATTTCACTTGATATATGTATATTAGGGAAAGGGAGAGAGAAATAGATTGTTTATTTTATTTTGATATTTTTTTATCATATACAGTAAAACTTGGCGGGGTGTGCACTTTTGGCTTTACCGACTATTATAAATTATAGACGCCCGACGGCTAAAGTCATTAACATCTATTCTAGTGATTTCAAGGTTACAGAATACTGCAAGAACAAAGATACCTGCGGGCAATGAGTTTCGCTTCTGTAGGTAGTAGGTAAGTATCATATTCTGTGGTGTAATAATGTCGAACGCAGCGTACGGTGCGGCGCCTTTGCCAATATCGACGCGTCTGGCGGTATTTAGCCCACATCTAACTCCTTCCGCTTGTCTCACAATCGAATAAGAAGATAAAGACGACGCTGTAGGAACAACCGTGATCGGAATTTTAAAATAACATTTCGTCTTGAAATCGTTTTTGGTAAACTTATGTATCTAACTGAATTATACCGAATGATTCAAAGAAGAAGAAAAAATGCGCATTTCTCTTGAAAATGGTTAAATCGTTTGTCGCTTTGCACTTGAATTGTATATCTGCAATAGATTGTGACATAGTGTTTCTGTAGCAGTCTGACCGAGAGACGGTTTTTTAGTCGTAGTCAAAGGTATTGTACCATGTTAAAATATTAGAGTACTAGATTCTATGTCTAGTTGCGTAATAGAATATAATAGATAATATGGTCACGAAACCGTCACCGTCATGCGCAGGTAGCTAAAACGTGTTCCAAAACAGATACAAACAATTTCGTTTTTGCCACTGCCAATTAGTGATGTGCCGGATCGTTAAAAATGTATATCCACGGATACGGATCTGAATACGGATATTTGGTTTCAAGATCCGCGGATACGGATACGGATCTTAACTTTCTTACAGTACGCGGCGGTAAATATTGCACATCGACCTTTGGAAAGAGACTATCTGTTATGGGAAAAAGTTATTGACCTCTTTAAGAGTTAACTCTCATAACAGATTGTCTCTTTCCAAAAATCGATGTGCAATATCTCATTATAAAGATAGTTTTTTTAGTACTTTTGAGTTATGTACTATTGGTATGTTACTCACCACGATAAATTTTTGCAATATTAAGGTGCCAAATACGATTTTAAGAAATAAAAAATAAACTGAATGGAATTTAACAGGTTTTTATTATTACCTAATCACTTATACATATATTAGCTTAAGCAACGAATAATTTCTAGATGGAAAAGTTGAAAGCAGAACATTTGACTTAGGAACTTTGTTTGTACTAGTTAGGAGATAAACATACTAAAAGTCCTTACCCCTCCGAGGTACGCCCGAAGGGGGGAGCACAAAGAAGGTCCCGTTTTTTGGTTTTTTGCTTTCGCCAAAAAACTAACGGATACGGATACGGATACGGATCTTTCTTCTCCCTCGGATATCCGCGGATACGGATACGGATATCCGGCACATCACTACTGCCAATGCGGGTGTTGGTAGCGCTGGATTTACACTAGAGGCAGTCGGGGCTAGTGCCCAGGGCGGCAAATTTTCATAGGCGTCAAAATTCGGAGGGTGAGAAAAAAAAATGTTCTCCTCGTTATCGAAAATGTTTTGAATAATGTAATCGTGTCGGAAATATCTTCAAATTATAATAAAATGAAGAATCATAATAATCCCTAGTACAAATTTTTTTTATGTAATTAATTCTGTTATGAATGACTCATTTTATTTATTTAAAAACTGTATATCGAAACTTTATTCATTTTTTGTAAAATTTCGGTTTTGGTGCGGCATTTTTTACAGTGCCCAGGGGCAGTTCTAAGGTAAATCCGGTGCTGGGTGTCGGTTTCATATCCGTTTTCTAGCTGCTTGGAACATACCTATTATTACGACGAGATATGACATTATATTGAAAAGTGCGCCAACAAGTTTTAACTGTCACATGAGATATAATTATATGGTGTTTTTTGCACATACCCCTTATAAAATAGCAGATTTTTACTATATATTCAGTATATTTGTAACATTTTTAAAAGTTCAATTGTGAAACAAACTTCACTTCTATTAGGTTAATTACGAAAATTACTAATCGCGTTTGCTTTTTTTATATATAGTCCTAGTGGTAACTGATAGACAGTTTATGAAACTTATTGTTGAATTGGTTAGATCGCGAATTGGTTCACTACTGCACTAGTGCGCAATGGAACACTTTACATGTCTGTATACAAGATACATGCATGTAAAGCAGTTATTTTACCACATTTTTATTAACTCGCTTTCTTGTATATCTATCCGGGTGGAATTTTTTAATTGATTTTAAACTAACTTTCTGATGAGACAGACTTGAAATTTTAACATAACTCAGAACTGGATGACAATACAAAAAACATACTAAAAAGAAGAAAATAATAAAAGAAATAAAAAGAATTTAATGTACGACGATCTTAAAACGAATTAAAAAGTATAAAATCGTTTCTTTACAGACAGTTTTTACCTTGTAGGATTTGAAACGAAAAATGTGGGGTACCTGCGACAGTTATATAAGAAGTGTAGACAGTAGCTCTCAATGAAAAAATCTATTTATTAGTTAATTAAAGCGAATAATGCACCCCAGTTTTTCGTTTCAAAATAATCTGTTTGTAAAGAAATAATTTTATACTTTTTAGTTCGTTTTAAAAAAAAGGTATATTAAAAAAATATTACTATTATAGCTGATAGTTGTTCCTTCCTCGCCTCCGGCGCGCTCCCCAAGCATAGATCAGTCAACTACAATCGGTTTCGGAAAACCGAAGGTGACTGTAGTTGAAACTTCGGTTGGAGTGTCTCTACTCTAAATATAAAGTGAAAAGTAACGACAGGCAAATAAAAATAAATAAATATAAGATTTGGATAAATATTCGAAAATAAAAATTAGAAAAACACAGACAGACATTTCTATTTTATTTATCTGTATCTAATTAGTATTCGCAGCTGACCAAAATTTAGGCATAGTCAACCGAAATATTCAGCCAGTGTTCTGTGCACAATCTCTCTCATGCAAAGGCGTCGTCGCAGTCCAACAATTCGTGGTCAAAAATTGCAAGATTGTTATAGAGACTAATATTTTGAAAGAGGTATTGACCCTCACGGCGTAAATAAATATACACGCAGTCAGCAAGTCAACGGTCTTAACAACTGGCGTCGGAGCGCTTTATAAGGTGTAAAAAAGCTATGTTGCGTAAAAGTTGCAGTTTGGCACAGATTTAATTTAGCACATAATCTATATCTATTTTAATATATAAAGCTGAAAAGTCTGTTTGGTTGAACGCGCTAATCTCAGGAACTACTAGTTCGAATTGAATTTTTTTTTGTTGGTTTGCCCATTTATCAAGGGGGGCTATAGGCTATATAATGTCACGCTACGACCAATAGGAGCGGAACATCAATGAAAAATGTTTCAAAATGTATCTCAAAATGTGTCCGTCTGACATCATCATGAAATTTGGACCCAACATTCATCTCGGTAAACTAAGATGAATGTGCGTACTCATTTTCTATGATTACTTACCTCCTTTTAGTCGGGGGGGTTTAAAATGTTATTTAATCCTTTTTCAATTACAACGTTTACATCCGTCGTGGGTTTTTTCAAAATTGTTAATTTCGATCTTTATTTTATTTTAAACTTTTTAGAGATTTCTTGCAAAATATGATTGCAGTTATACTTCTTCAGGGGCGTTGGGAGTTTATTCTAACAAACAATCTCTCACTCTAAAATACCTTCACCGGTGCGTCGAAAAATGTTTAATTGCCGGTGATTCCGACAACCCAGCATACGTTGCGGTACAATTCATTTTCGCAAAATTCGTTATTTCTTATTGTAGTGGAGCGCCCCCTGGCGAGTTACCATCGTAACATCTATTAGTAACCTTCGCAGATGAATTACAAACCCTTTACAGAAAGCCGCATCTGAATTGATCAAACCGTTCTCGAGATAAATGGCGACATTCGAGTGCACAAACAAACAACCTAACACCCTAACCGCATATACCTTCTTCGTTCCATCGTGGGTAAAAATACTAGAAATGAAGACAAAGGCCGCTATTTTCTGGGATGTACTACAAAAAATACATTCTAGTTAGAAAATCAGTAGGTACAGCTATATATTTTCTTGGAGCGTGCGTTGTGTTAAATTTCCAATATAGGAAAACACACAATATGTTTCCGAATCGAACTTTATCTTGTCGATGCAATTTTAGAGGTGAAGTGAAAATTTCGTAATGTACATAATATGTGCGGGTACGTAGGTTGAAAATATCGAGCTCAAGTTCTAAACGATAAATGTATATATTCTAAACCTACACATGTGCAAAGAGCATCTTATTTTGCTTTAAAGCTATACCATTCGATTTAATAGGTCAGTTAAACGTTTGCATAACAGAAAAAAAGGAACATAATAGATGAAATTATATAATATTTCTGGTTCTGTACTTTATTTGTATTACATGATCGACATAACTGTACTTTTCTGTTTCTTGTTTATTTATTTTAACGAAGCTTACAAATAAATCTCCAATTACAAGCTTCGTACAATTTAAAAAATAGAAACTTAACAAAACAAGATACTAAATACCTACGTAGATTTTTAAGTTTTTAGTTTTTATTGTTTAAAATTGTAAAAATAATAGAGCTCTTCATATTTGCATATACCAAACATCCTCCCAAAATTTGGTTTCAATCCGTTCATCTGTTTGACCTATATCGTGTTCACAGATCAGACTAATAGACTAACCGACTTACAGACTAACAGCACATAGTTTTTACAAAAATATGTTTTTTGGATTCGGAGGACATCAAAACGAAAAGATATTGTAAAATTTTTGAGAAGCGATTTTTGACCTAAACTAGTACCATTCCCCACTTGTGGGTTGGAATGGTAATAGATAACAGCAATATAGACTCAATTATAAACCAGTAGAATAAAAAATAAATACAATTTTTTAAAATAGATGCTGTATCTTGATACGGCCATTGTGTTGCAGTCGCATTTGAAAAAAGAAGAAGAACTTCTCTCTCTTTCTAGAATACTATAAAGGTTATACTTTACTAAAAAAAAAGTTATTCTCGAAGACAACGCACTCAATAGCAGCTTCCTCACTCTACTCATTCTCAGTTTGACGTAGCGTACATGACAATATAACATCCTGTGTTATTCAGGAAAGAAGTAGGCTTTTAAACAGTGAAATAATTTTGCAAATCGATTCAGCAGTTTGTGAGACAGACAGACAAATATACTTACAAACTTTTCATCTTTATTAATATTGGTACAAAAACAGAAAAAAATATAAAAATGGGGGATGGAGGCCGAATCCGGATCTTGTAACCAATTATTCTGTCGAAACGAGATATTGCTTCGGTATAGAAACGGGAAAAACAAATAAAAATCAGAGGTAGATGCCTCTGGATTCGATTTTGCCGGAACTAAATCTGGATACGGTATGACATTTTAAAAGAAAGACTAGGACATAAAATTAAAACTTTTAAATTATGGATGGGGGTTCGGATCTGTTTACAAATACAGGTTTCCTAACGTAACTAAAACCGTACTATGAAAAAAGACCATAAGACACTCGATGTGCAACAAAGATAAAGCGCGCTGTATAATATACCTATTCGAGAAAAGATACAATACCGATACGGACGCTCCGACAGGACTTTCTGAATTTGTCTCTCCCCAATATTGAACAGCGAATTCAGAGTACCTACCTGTATGCTTTCAAGCTAACAGAGATGAAACGTACTGTTTTCGAGAAAGTACAACACCCATGTCCCATACGAACACTCCAGCAGAACCGTGTAAAAATGTCTCTCCTCGCTATTAATTTGACAGTGAGTTCAGTACGCATCCATGTTGTACGGTATCTTTGCTATTTAGGGCGCTTATATTTTACAAATAATTAATGACGATACGAGCACTCCGGCAGATTCGCGTGAAGTTCTCTGTCCCGAAGATTTGACTGCGAATTGAATGTACGCATTTTAGGAAACCTGTACATTATTGTTTAGGATTGTTGTAATAAAATATAATATTGTGTGTCGTTGTTTCAGGTATCTTGGATCAGAAGAAAGGACTACCATTTGTTGACGGTCGGCCTGGCAACATACAGCAGTGACGACCGTTTCATGGTCGAACACGTCAGACATTTACAAAATTGGGGACTGAAAATCAAATTCGTACAACCGCGTGACGCCGGCATGTATGAATGTCAAGTTTCCACACATCCACCCACTAGCATCTTTGTAGAGCTTAAAGTTATAGGTGAGTTTCACGTTTTCGGATCTATAAGGCCAACCTTTATCATTTTTATCATTATCTAGTATAAGTGGAGTGCCGTAAGGTTTATACCACGGAACCAGGGTAAACTGAACGGATTTTTGTAAAACCTTTTGGAATGTGTTTTTAACACCAAATACTAAAATGTTTACCCATTTATTATTGCCGCTTTTGACATATGTCGATATATATGCCTTCTCGGAAGAAGTAACCCCAGGAATCGATACATCGTTAAATTTTAAGCAAAACGTATCCTATGAAGTTATTTATTTGGATCGATATTTATCCAGTTATTTGCGATTGAAAATCTCGATTTTTCATTGAATTATGGACATTTTCGAGCGCTATTTCACGAATAACTCAAAAACTATGCGTTCTATTAAAATACTGACAATAACAAAAATGAAGCTTTTTAAATTACGAATCGATTCCCTTTTTTTTAGTTTTGTACATACAATAGAAACAAAGTTATGACCGTTTAAACATGAGAGTTTGTTCGCTAACAAAAATATTCATTCCTTTCAACGTCATTTACAGGGAGACAACACAGTTTTGGTAAAAAATGTTAAATAGATTTTTTATACAGCTTGAAAACCCCTTGAAAATGAGCTTTGCTAAATGTTATTATCATTTAAATTGACGGAGTTACGGCGAAAATGCGATGGTCATACATGTTTTTTTGAAGCAAAAATCGACAAAACCGATGGTTTCATTGCAAAAATCTAATTTAAACGTAATCCAATTACGATCTACTTCATTTGGGTACTAACAACATGTATCGGGAGTTTGCACCAATTTGAATGCTTAGTTTTGGAAAAAAAATTGATTTAACATCGAACTTTTTTTTCCGAATACTGAAAAAAAATATATCTTTCTGTTGCAGATTACGCTTAAACAAAGGGATATACGCGAAATATGATACAAAAAATGTAGGCCTTTGTCTCTAGAAAATTTTAGTATTTTTGTTTTTCTTTAAGGACTTACGTTTGTTGAGATAGATTCGTAAGAACTTCGACTTACAGCTCTAAAGGCACCTTTTCGGAGTAATTTAAACCCAGACATCTTAAAAACGAAAGCGTTAAAACATTCCATCTCTACAGGCTCTGCAGCCCTGGAGTTTACCTACAAAATGCTTTTTTAAAAATTAAGATATCTCAAAAATTGACCAAGTTTTCGTCAAAATACTATTCATTTTTCAATTAATTGTTGCAATATACAGGGTGGGGCGTTTATCTTGAGACAAGCTAATATCTCGGTTGGACACGATTATTTCGAAAAAAGTTTCAAACATAAGTTGTATATTTTGAAAGGGGACATTGCTTAGAGACAAATACCACTCCCCACCATCATCCCCTGCGCAGTGATGAGGGTGACTTTGACATTTTTAATAGAAACACCTATTTTTTATCATAAATTATGATCTTTCGAGAAAAAATATGCAACATTTGTCTGTAACATTTTTTTTTTCGATGCCTTCCTCAACCCCTAAAATGCATGTCAAAAATCGGTTTCCCAAAACTATAATAAATTTTTATATTTAAACAACGACCTTGCGCAAAAAATTATGAGAGGTAAGTGTTAAGTGTTGTTTGATTTAGGAAGGGCAATCAATTAAACATTCAAAAAAAACACCACCCCCTGCGCGGGGGTGGGGTGACTGAAATTTTTAATGATTTAAGGGGGCGGTGGTTTTTTTAATGTTTAATCAACGACTGTTCCCAAATCAAACAACATTTACTTCTCGTAATTTTCTGTGCAAGATCTTTGTTTCGGGAAACCGATTTTGGACATGCATTTTAAGGGTAAAAAAGTGTTTCAGACAAATGTTGCATATATTTTCTCTAAAAATCATAATTTATGATAAAAAATAGATGTTCCTAATAAAAATGTCAGAGTCCTATCATCCCTATGCAGAGGATGCGGGTAGGGGGTGGTATTTGTCTCCAAACGATGTCCCCCTTCAAACTAAACAACTTTTGTCTGAAACTTTTTTCGAAATAATCGAGTTCAATCGTCTCAAGATAAACGCCCCATCCTGTATTGTTGAAATCGAAAGCGGCAAATTTTGGTGGGTAAACTTTTTTGTTTAAGCTTTTAACAATGCAATCGAAAAAGCTTTACGAAAATCCATTCAGTTTAACCGGGTTCCGAGCTTTTTAGATTTTTATGTCTTATGGCACTCCATATATTATATATAGGTTTTGTCAAGAACCTTATTCGCTACTTGCATAGTCTTGAGTGGCTACAGAATAGGACTTATAGCGCACATGGTGACAGAAAACGAAAATTTTTCAACAATTGAAAGCTTTGACAAGTTGCATTATACAGTGCATTTTATTTAAGGAAGTGCGAGAACGATAGCAATTTGGAAAAAAAGACTTGATTCTTTTTTTATATGAAGTCTAAACAAATTCTGACAATTTGAGAAGGGTTAACCAATTATTTAAAAAAATAATTGACTTTAAAAGTAAGCATGCTTAACATTGGTCTTATGGCAAAGCGACGGATCGGCGACCATTTTAATAATTTTCACCCTTTGTCGTACACAGTAGATCGCTGGTTCAATTCCGGTCGACACCATTTTTGTTTTACATCAATTTCATATTTCACTTGATATGTATTTTTATATGTTTTTATTTTTTCTCGAAGAGAGAGAGAGAGGGTTTCTCGCGGAAGTTTGTTGATGTGACGTCGTTTTTGGTGAATAGAAAAGGGGGTATAGGGGATAATCCACTCAAAAACGGTACCTACATGGGGGATGTTGGTACCATAGTGGAAGCCAGGCAGTCAAAATAAAATAGAAGAGCAAGCTATATCTAACTCAGTAAGATATTATTGTTGTCAAAATTATAAAATGACAAAAAATCTCAAACAAATTAAAAGCAACTACAATCCTGTTATATAAATTTACCATCAATACATTTGTACAAAATTCATTATCCAATAAAAAATTATATAAGAGAAATTTTGAACTGTATATTACAACTTTGCACAATTTAAATATTCATTTCGCGTGTTTTGCATGTTTTCACATACATAACCTGTCAATATTTTAAAATTTTCATTTTTTGCCAACATAACCGCCTATTCTATCAAGACCAGTAGACCTGTAGACTGTCCGGTGAATTTTTCTTTATTATCCATGTTGTATTCACGTCGAATAATCAATATCAATCTATTTTTTTACGGAAATATGGACAAAATTACACAAGTTAAACTTCCTCAGGCAACTAGAATAATTACAAGAACATAAAATTAGTACCAATAACACATGTTAGCAATGTTATATATAATAAATGTCAAAAAATACTTTTCTTCTTAGACGCTTATCACGTGAAGTTGACACTGCTACTTTAAAAACATTGTACTACGCATTCATTTACCCTCATATGAGATATGGTATTCTGTTGTGAGGTAGCTGTACTGCTATGAGTCGTGCTTTTATTCTTCAAAAAAAAGCAATTCGTATCATGTTTAAAACTTACCTTTTAATCACTCATGTAAAGAGAGTTTCATAGCTCATAATATTTTAACTCTGTCGTCACTATATATATTCACCATGGCTACCTACGTTAAAAGTCATCTTTCCAATTTTGAGTCTGCTGACCATGGTTACTTAACACGTAACAAACATAATTTACTTTTGCCCAAGGCTTTATTAGTGGCTTACCTTACCAACGTGGCCCTGTCTGTATGGCTACTAAAATCTACAACAGATTACCATGCTCGTTAAAAAATATTGTATCCTCTAGGGAATTTAAAGTGTCCTTGAGGCATTATTTAATTCAAAATTGTTTTTATAATTTATATGATTTTTTCTCATAGTAATTTTATATCTAACTGACGCTATTATGTTCTTTGGAATTTAAAATAAATAATTATTATTATTATTAATAAATTCGTACCAATAGGTATAATTAAACAGTAATTAATTTGACAACAAATTGCATATACATATATGCGCCAGTTCAATACAAAAAAAAATCAATAACCAATATACAATTCCCGTAAAAAATAGATTGATCTTTCTTTATTATTGCTTACTTTATGCGCATCTACACTTAAATTCGTATGAATATGCATATACTGTAGATGATCATAACATCCGTCACAATAATCGATTAATAAGACGGAAAGAACATATAAACTTAATTTATAGTCCCCACAATGTTGCCATCCAAGCTTATAACAAATTGCCCACAGTATTTAGAAATGTAGCTTCTCTAACGACATATAAAAATAAAATAAAGTAATTAATAATTGCATCAGAATTTTATAACATTAATGCATTTTTAAATACACAACTTTAAGCTTTTATGTACTATGACGGTTAACCAGCCGAAAATTAAAATTGTAGAAACTGTCAAAATTAATCCGTCAACAAGCGACCACCGGCTCGCTTACTCAGCGGCGCTAGGCGTGGGTACCCGAAGGAAGAGATACAAATAGACAACCCGATGGAGAAAGTCTCCAACCAAGTATGATTCGTTCCACTCTCTAACGAGGTAGCGACGAAACAAACAGAAACGGCCGAAACCTAAAATAATAACCACTAACACAAAAATGACTAAAACTAACAATCAGGATATTAGGCAGATCCTTTGATATGTTAAAAATAATCGCACAAGAAAATGCAACCTAAATTCCTCCAACAAATCACAATAAATAATTGAAATTTAACAAATAACAATTCAACAACGGACACGTAGAACACAAAAATAAATAAATAAATAAATAAAAACACAAACCCCAACAACGCACGACCACAAACCGCGCCACTACCAGATTAAAAATCTATACCAATAAGAAAACACGTGAACAGAACCACGTCAACAAAAATCCCCACAGAAATCTAAAACTACGTGTCGCATTCATGGACATAGATATTCCTATGTCCATGGTCGCATTACAATCTCAAAAAAAAAAAAACTATACAAAAACTACGCAGTGAATACTGCTTCAAAATCACAGAAAAAATCCCAGAATCTTCAAAACTACGCGGTAAAGACCGCGTCAAAATCAAGCACAAAACTCAAACATCAAACACATTAAAAACTATTGACTAGCAATCTGGAGTCTCAAAATCATCAACAATATAATACAGCGATTGTTGTCAAGTTATTATATTTTTCGATGCGGAATAACTAAAAAGCGTATTATTCTGCCACTCAAAACGTTGAAAAATATATTAACGAACTATAATAAAAGTTATCAGCAATCAATTAAAATTCAGGAACAATTCAACAAAGGTCCTGAATGTTTTTCTGACCATATATCGACAAAAAAAATATAAAAAATTGGTTGTCTGTAAATTCGGTTTACGGACGATAGTTTTACGTGATAACGTATTCCGTAATACATAACCTAAATTTATATAATAATTATAATAATACGAATCTATGATATTGCATCTTTCGCTTCAAATTTAGGTTAATTTTATTTATTTAAATTACTCACCATATAATATAATTGTTTTTTTTAACTTTCTTTCTTTCGTATTTATTTTAAGTCTCAAAGATTAGCTGTCATAATATTTTGAAAACAATTGTTTCATTGTATAAAATTCCAAAACCTACTTACAATATTTAAGTATTTTCATACGTCAAAAAATTGATTTTTATAATGATAAAATTTGTAAGAAAACGATTTTTTCGAGAGATGAGACCTAGCTAATACGATTTTTTGCCCCCCAAAATCCCTTTTCAGTAAATTTCATCCAAATCGTTAGGGCCGTTTTCGAGAAAAGCACGCACAGGGTCAGGCGGAACGTTACGTTAGGAACGTTACACTTTTTCGTGCATGCAGCCGGTGTTTTATCAATTTTTAAGATTGGTGATTCATCAATTTATAAGACGTACACACGTCAAAAAATAAATCAATATAACAAAAGATAACGTTTCGATCCAGATTAAGATCTTCTTCAGAAATATCTAGAAAATATAAAAATTAATTAGTATAGTAGTTATTTATTATCTAATTCTAATAGAATGCACGAACGATTGATGGTTTGTATGAATCAAAAAAATTAATTTTTTTCATTCAAACAATCAATCATTCGTGCATAATATTAGAATTAGATAATAAATAACTACTACTAATTAATTTTTATATTTTTTAGATATTTCTGAAGAAGATCCAAATTCGGATCTAAACGTCCTCTTTTGTTATATTGATTTATTTTTTTATATTATTTTTTGTCAATATATGCTCTGAGAAAAAAATTGGTCGACAATTTTATTTATTTGAAGAGTTCTATTCAGACGTTACTCAAAGTTTTTAAAGGTCCTGAATGATTATCACAGAGGAGAAAGTGAACCAAAGATCTTCTGTATTACAGTTGTTAATTTCACGGAGGGATAAATAACAACACCAAATCCAAATTCCTAAACCCAACAATAGAACCAATAATAGATTATTGTTCCAACCAACAACAATCGACGCTCAACAACCAAAAATTCTCAATCTCAATTATACAGGGAATTTAGAAAAATTGATTGCCAGTTTTTAAAAAACCATTGCAGCTAGGAAGCTTAATTTTCTTTTTATAGCAAAGGTACTAAAGACCCCTTCTTTACACCGGAAGCTGGTCAATTAGAACCGGCAGGAGAGGGGGGACCATAACTTTGGTTCTAATTGACGTATCGACCTAAACCAGACGCCATTTTTTTCGTTTTTTATCTACTTTTATGTGACAAGTGAAAACAAATTCTCTCAAACTCAACTGTTGGTGAGCGTAATTAAGTATTGTTACATAAACTGTTCGAAAATTTGTTGAAATATCGAAATAACAGTAATTTTATTTTATATTTATATACATTTTTAAACTGTCTAACTATAATGCACGTTTTTGCATATTCATGAAGATAATTTAATTCTGATTTTAACAGTACAACATGCTAATTATATATGTCTGAAGTTAGAAGTGAATGCAACTCGAAAAGTCTGCAACACAAGCTGTATATCATTCTACCTAGTCACTGATCTCTAATACAAAATGGATGGCGATGCGGTCATTGTGTAATATTTGAGCAGCACCGTATTGATATTTGAAGGATTCTTTTTGGGTGGGCTGTTCGATTATTCATTTTTCAAATGGGATTTACATATGGGCAAAGTTTAGGTCCTGCCTTTTTTCATACACATAGTAGTAATGCTAACAACATGTAAATTAATGTAATCCCAATAAGAACACTTATTGAAAATATTTGCTGTATAGATCATTGGAGATGTTTCCTACATTTCCTTAGTAAACATCTTAACATGTCCATCATATATCTATTAACTAACTATATGAATCATTGCCTATCTACAGTGGCGTAACTACACCGTTCGAGGCCTGTGGCAAATTCAACGGATGCCCCCCCCCCCCCCCCCCCCAATATAAAGAAGCTCAACCAACAGTAATGGTATTTTTTATTTTATAATAAGTACTTATTTATACACTTTTACTTGTAAGAGTTTAATAATAAATCACTACGTGAAGTAGGTACATACAAACTTTATAATGATAATTACTTGATTCTCTAATAATTCACTTTAAATTAAAGGTACTTAATTTAAAGTACATATTGTCTACGATAATCTGAAATTATTAATTGGATTTTGACCATTCTTTCTAAAGCTGGGTATAACTGGGTTACAACTTTTTTTACATATGCATTGAAATTTTTAATAATAAATTTTAATTTAATAATAATTTTTTTTATTTGTGTATGCAACTAAGTAGGTAACTTAAATAAATTAAAGACAAAACTATTTTTTTGTTACTAAATGTGTAATAATAAATGTTAGGAGTTGGGATTCTCCTCTGACCGGGGGCCCCTTCCGGCTGAGGGCCCGTGGCATTTTGCCGACTTGCCACCCTGTAGTTACGCCACTGCCTATCTACTCAATATGCGGTGAGTGAACGCAACAAAGCGTATCGAAAATATATCTGCGTCTCTTTCTTCGATGTAATTCCCTGATTTCTCCGATGATTGGATTGGTTGATGTACTTGCATTCAATCTGAATAAAGTATCTCTGTTTCAAAAACTTTGTCTTTTTCTATGACGTTAACATGGGCGTACCCAGCTTTTGGTCCAGGAAGGGGCAAATTAGAAATTTCTTAAGCCGTGTCCCCCGTGCTTGTTTTACCCTCCTGGATACGCCAGTACGGCGTAAAAAAGACAGAAGTATATGTTTGCACCCTAATAGTTCGATTGCCATTTTATTCCTATGCTCAGTATAGAATAAAAGTATATTATGTCCATACTTCGGCACATAGTGTGATTTCAAAACGAGATCTGTCGCGCTTCGTCAAATTCAACAACGTCCAGAGACATGTTTCCCGCAAACATATTCGCTCAATAATGTAAACTTTCCATGTCGTTCTCTCTTTGGAATTGTTCTGCGCAAACCTAATTGGCAACTTTTTAGGTTTAAGTAAACACACATTTCGATATAATAAACAACATATTATTATAACGTATCACGCGCGAGATGTTTTAATGATTCAAATTTCCCGCGAAAATATCACTCACAGATGCGTCTCAGATCCCCTCTCCCTCAGTCGTCTTGGTGTTTCAAACGTTGTACTCGTTCCGTTATCCATATCTGTCATATCAGTGTACCCTACCGTTTATTATTCAGTCTATGAAGTTGCTCTCTTATGAATCGCCTTTGTTGAATATCTGTATATTAAGGATGGCCCAAAAAACTACGTTGTTTGTTTCGACTTCCAGTTTTAAAATCGAAAATGCTAGTCCTGTGCTAAAACTTTTAATCTACATGTTTAAAACAGACATCGTTTTTCTTTGTAAAAATTCTGGCGACTCGTTCCCGTTTCGTCCAGGTGCATATAAAGGTCTATTTTGTTAGCATCTCATCTAACGAATCTTATCAAAATGAAAAGAAAAATAGGAATGTTTAAATTTTTAAGTTCATTCGAAAATTTTAGCACCCCAAACTAAAACAAAAATAAAATTAAGAAACATTTTCGGTAGGGCTTCATACCCTGATAATCGGTCAAGCAAAATTAGTAAATGGTCAGATATAGAAAATTATAAAAAATGATAACCTATTTTCATATTAGGCAAAGATTCAAATATGTGAAGCTATCATGCAGGTCTATTAATTTCCATTTTATCAATAAATGAACAGTAACTCTTTGAATACAAAATATTCCAAAAATAATTGGTCACTAAATTTTATTTGTATATTGACAAAAAATTATACAATTATAATTCAATAATTCAATGACGTTTCGGTCCGGATTTGGATCTTCCTCAGAAATAATCTAAAAAATATAAAAATGAATTAGTATCTACTTTTATTTTCTAATTTTTTGTCAATATACACTCTAAGAAAATTGGTCGCTAATTTTATTCATTTGAACTAATTTTTATTATTGGTTATCCATCTCTCTAATTTGAAAACACTTTTTAATTTATTGTGAAGTGTGGAACTTATGTTGAACCTAAATACTAAGTACTTCAAGAGAATATGACAGTAATTATTAATACGTTACACAAATGTCGTGAATTATTGGAAAGAAAATATATTTAAATCATGGAGGTATAAATTTCAAACCTCAAATAAGTCTAAGTTTGAATCTATGCCTGCCATGAAAATATATCATGCGCAATAATATAAAAAAAATGTTTTTATCATTTTTTTTAATTTCCTGTGCCTGACCAATTATTATTTTTTTCTGATCAATTATCAGGATTCAAGCCCCATTGAAAACATATGTATGTTGTTTTTGTTTTTGACTTAGTTTGAGGTGCTAAAATTTCAGTTGATCTTGAAAAATTTCAAAATTTAATTAAAAAATGCCTACCGCCGACCAAATAATGGGACCAACAAAATGTTTCCTTAGTGGCTTTAAAACAAATTAGAACCGACTATTTACAATAATAATCACTATTCGCAGAGTCAATCTCACTAATCCCTGTACAATGCTGACTGTATTTTAATATAAGTTCACTATTTTTATCGTAACACTGGCACTCGGGCTGTATTTGATTGTCGACTGATTCATGCAATACTCCGCACGTCCCTATATACCCGGCGACGGTTTGTTTGAGAAGCACAGACAACAATCGAGAATGCAATCGAACCACAGAACCTGTGAATCGAACTTTTCATAATGTGCTGGCAATGAAGCAGCCACATAAACACGGGTGTAATGTGGTTGTCTGTAGATCAGAGAGATCCGTTACAATACACTATATAATATAAGTACTTCTCGTGTTTTTAGCGAACAAGTAGACAGACACACGCGAAGGACTTTTCTTTATATAGGTACAATTATTTCTTTTATTTCTTAAATACTTTCCCAAATATCCTTACTCCGTGTATTTCGACGGAAACAGTTCGATAAGTAATTTATATTAGCTGCAATATTCGGTTTTATTTAGATAGTAGGTATATTATTTTAAAAGTACATATATGGTGGAGGCGCCGTGATTAATACCTATGCTTCCACCACATTTATTATTGTTGGTAATTACAATGAATTTTCACCAAAAAATGTTCACGAATTGTGTTCCATTCTCCTTCATTGCATCCATCATGCTTTCGATTTTCAACGATATACTTTTGAAAATTAATAAAGCATCAAAATCTTAATTATTAGAAATGATTATTTGTTTTTATTTTATTTTTAATGAATAGCAGGAAAAATAAAAACTGATTAATAATAAAAATTATTAATTGAAAGTAGCAAAAAACAAAAATTTAAAAAAAAAATGTTTTCGCTTTTACTTTTGAATTGAAAAAAATCTTAGAAATTAATGACAATTTTGATGAATATCGATTTAAACCGGTTCCAATGATACATTCGGTTTTTTTCCGGCTAAAAAAATAAATATAGTTTCAGTTACTGAAATGAACGGTTTTTAACGGTTTCAGTTTCAATCTTTGGATATAATATTATGTACAAATTATGGTATCATTGTTTTAGAGTGTATCGTTTGAAGACAAAACTAGGTTTTTTATTTCTGAAACCATCCCTAACCCCCACATATCTATATAATAATTCCACCAACACTTTTCATGAAACGTCTCTACTCTTTCATCTTTTTGTTAGGCTGCAGGAAGTACTGTTCTGTAATTTATAAAAGACTACATCAAAAACAAGCCGTTGATTGCAGCAGTGAAATGTTTTGTTTCTTATTTCTTTTGTTCGTCAAGACCAGTGCACTCCAACAGTTAAACGTTATAAACCCTGTCTTATTTCCGTTTTTATTCAAAATTTCTTTAGTGAATTTGACTTCTGTTTGCTTGTGGACCAAGGTTAGAGTGTAAACTCTATATAGCGAACTTCTATTTAACGAAAAACTCCTTAAAATGTGGAAAATGCTAAGATTTGTTTGGTTAACAGTGTTGTCCATATATTGAAACACTCTATTTAGCGTAAGAACAACTCTCAATAGCGAAGCAATACGTCATTATTTAGACCCCAACAATGGGATTCTTAGAAATGTGTTCATTTGTTTGTTGTAAGAAGACGAAGTGGATGATCTTGAGCTACCACCAAACATTGAACAAGCTCTGCATGTCGAAAAATTATATTAGAAAAAATATTTTTATTTAACGACGATGACACCACTATATCCCAAGACATGAATAAAGTACAACGAAAGATACAATTAAAATACTTACATAGTCAAAAACGGCAAACAAAATTAACATTATAATGTTATTATGTAATTTTTTTACTTAATTTAGTCAAAATTAAAACCACTTTCGTAAAATTATATTGTTTTCTTTTACTCTCCGTTTAACGAGAGCTCTTTATAACGAAATAATATGCCGTCTCTTCAATTTCGCTATATAGAGTTTACACTGTATTATGAAAGTTTTTTTAAGTAAAAAACTCCGAAATTTAGTAAAAACGGTCTTTTGTTATTATTTAACTAATAGTATTTCTGGTATAATTCTAACTAGTTTTTTTTCTTACGGCCCCACCCGTTCTGACTACACGTGGATTATCTACATTATCCCGAATCCCCAACCATTTCCTTAGGTACGAAATAACTTGTCTATGCAAAACTTATCAGGCAAAAGCTAATTATTGTTAATAGGTGTGTCCGCGATTTGAATCGCGATTCGTACATAACGGGACTCTGCTTGTTCCTTATGACCTAACATAATGATTTGTCGCTTAAATTTTAAAATGGATTTTTAATTAACAATAAGTACCTTATATATCCAAATTTATGCAGTTATAAACAAACATACATGTAGACATTGTAGACAGACGTTATTTTCTTTTTCGGAAATGCAATATTTACACCGGTGACAACTCGTGAGTTTCAAGGTTGGTGAAGTGCTAGGAGAATAATTTTTATTCTTATACTCAGGGGCATAGAATGATAGACAGAAATTTTGTTAAGGAAGAGCTGAAACATAAACATAACGTGGAAGGTAATAAATAGGTATACTTGATTTTATCGAATTGTGTTTTTAATTCAGGTCTCCCCCCTCTCCTTCCGGTTACACCCTTGCTTACAGTTCATACCTTACAAGAATATTTCTTTATTCCAAACATTGTTTTTTATGCTAAAAACAAGTAAGGCCAACAAATATATTTTTTTGTAAATTTGGGCTACCACACAGCCGTGCGTATTCAGAAAACTATTTTTTTAATATTATAAAACCTTCCTTAGTTTAAATCTTTTTTATCGTCATTGTTACATACAACGTCGTTGATCCGATATTAATTGTTGTTACTTCATAGGTATAACTATTTGATAATTTGACAAATTATTGTACTGAATGCCGCAAATATTATTATTAAAGCACATTAATATGCTTTTATAATAATATTTCCGGTTTTTGTGAACTGTGTAATTACACAGTTCACAAAAACCGCTCGACTACAAACAACCAGCCATATAAGTTGAACAAACACTGGACGGGTGATAATATTCAATGTTTGACGTGAAGTTGTGCACTGTAAGACTTTTATCAAATGGAGGATGTCGTGGTTTCCATAGCAACCGGTTGAAAGTGAGAGTTTTACAACCGTCGGACACGATTCTTCATTGTAGTGTATGTCACTGTGTGCAGACGTTGCTACAATTAATGATATTTCTGAAAAAAACAAACTTAAAAATTGTGAAAAATCCCACTACGGATGTAAACGTTGTAATAGAAAGAAACATTAAATAAAATTTTAAAACCCCCCAAATAAAAGAAGGTAAGTAACCAAAAAAATGACGCCGGTGCCTGTCATTTCCTGACCTGAAATGAACTAAAATATTGCAATTTTAGATTAGGTATGTGACTAATTGAAATCACGTTGGGTACGTAAATAATATTGTAGCCTTCTCCTATTCTTAATTCAGGGCAGCGAATGGTACGCCACGACAGATTTTCTTTTCTTGATTACTTACCTCCTTTTTGTCGAGCTCGAGGGGTTTTAAAATTTTATTTAATCCTTTTTCTATTACCACCAACGTTTTTATTTTATACTTTTTACAAATTTTTAGAGATTTCTTACAAAATGTTACTAAAGTTACCTCCATAACACCTATCTAAGAACCATCGTTGATGAATTATAAACCCTTTACAGAAAACCGCATCGGAATCAGTCGAACTGTTTTCGAGACAAATACATATAGTACGAGATCCCACTGCAGAAATAGTATACTCATTGAGTATATGCTAAAAACCTAATTTTTACGCATATTTATCATCAGGAGAATATTAGACCGGTCATTTTAAATGTTTCAGCTGTTTACCGTTATACAGCAAACCAAAATATGTAAAAAATCGGAAATTTTCCGTAGAATTCAATGCTTTATTTTTAAAACAACTGGCAGTGATGGGTCTTACCGAAAATTGGGGCCAAAGTTGGTCAAAAACGGTTTTTTGCGTTTAAAACAAAAAATATTCTTTGGATTGAGAAAAGTTTAATACAAAAGTTATAGAATTAATTATTACGGATCGATCTGGCTTGGTTCGATGTTAAAAAATTTGAAAATGGAGTAGCAATTGTTAAAAAACCGTTAAAAATCGCTGTTTTTTGAAACGCTTGTATCTCTTTGAAAAAAAATAATCTTTAAGCGATACTTGGTGAAAGTGTAGCCCTTTGCAATCAAACAAAAGCGTTTTTTAAAATTTGAAAAATAATGAAAAGTTTTTGCAAATAACGATTTTTTCGAAAAAAAAGCATTTTTTTAAAATGCCAATAACTCATAAACCCGTGAGTTTTTATAAACGTTTTGGGGCTTAAAATTTTCTTTAATAGTTTCCGTAATGTTTGCAATTACTGCGCGCCTTTTTAATTGATCGGTAATGTGCGAAAAATCGGTGGAAAAATCGGTATTTTTTTTTTTCAATAAAAACAAAAAATTAAATACCTTTAAAAATTGAAATTTTCTACAATCGTCATTATTGCCATTTAATAGCTGGTATTTTTCTGTGATTAAAAAAAAAAAAAAAAATCAAACCTCCGACTTTCTGGAGCAGAAATATATTTTTTTTAATTCCTGCGGCGCCATTTTACAATATTAAGGGCTGAAATTTACATGAGTTACAGTTTAATACTTACAGATTAAATAAAAAATTACCAGATCCAAATCGGTCATCACTGAGCACTGCAAAGTTAGTTACATGAGCTGATCAGCACCGTGGCATGAGAACATTAGCACTATAGGTGGAGTGGATGAGAGAAACGAAAAACTGATAAAATTATGATTAAGAGAAAGTCAGTGGGAGTTTTTTTTTCATCCACTCCACCTA
The DNA here is from genome assembly GCA_963575645.1 of Xanthostigma xanthostigma. Classification (NCBI taxonomy): domain Eukaryota; kingdom Metazoa; phylum Arthropoda; class Insecta; order Raphidioptera; family Raphidiidae; genus Xanthostigma; species Xanthostigma xanthostigma. Next base: position 48,926,116 of record OY754464.1, read on the forward strand.
TAGTGCTAATGTTCTCATGCCACGGTGCTGATCAGCTCATGTAACTAACTTTGCAGTGCTCAGTGATGACCGATTTGGATCTGGTAATTTTTTATTTAATCTGTGAGTATTAAACTGTAACTCATGTAAATTTCAGCCCTTAATATTGTAAAATGGCGCCGCAGGAATAAAAAAAAATATATATTTCGACTCCAGAAAGTCGAAGGGTTGATTTTTTTTTTTTTAATTCACAGAAAAATACCAGCTATTAAATGGCAATAATGACGATTGTAGAAAATATCAATTTTTGAAGGTATTTAATTTTTTGTTTTTATTGAAAAAAAAAATACCGATTTTTCCACCGATTTTTCGCACATTACCGATCAATTAAAAAGGCGCGCAGTAATTGCAAACATTACGGAAACTATTAAAGAAAATTTTAAGCCCCAAAACGTTTATAAAAACTCACGGGTTTATGAGCTATTGGCATTTTAAAAAAGTGTTTTTTTTTGAAAAAATCGTTTTTTGCAAAAACTTTTCATTATTTTTCAAATTTTAAAAAACGCTTTTGTTTGGATTGCAAAGGGCTACACTTTCACCAAGTATCGCTTAAAGATTATTTTTTTCCAAAGAGATACAAGCGTTTCAAAAAACAGCGATTTTTAACGGTTTTTTAACAATTGCCACTCCATTTTCGAATTTTTTAACATCGGACTAAGCCAGATCGATCCGTAATAATTATTTCTATAACTTTTGTATTAAACTTTTCTCAATCCAACGAATATTTTTTTTTAAAAACGCAAAAAACAGTTTTTGACCAACTTTAGCCCCAATTTTAGGTAAGACCCATCACTGTCAGTTGTTTTAAAAATACAGCATTGAATTCTACGGAAAATTTCCGATTTTTCACATATTTTGGTTTGCTGTATAACGGTTACAAAAAATTAACATTACGTTCAAAATAGAATGACCGGTCTATATATATCTACTAGGTGGCCTATCAAAATGTGGCCGCTAGTATTTTTAATTAATTTTTCGCAAAAAATTTCATTGCAACGGCAACCGTGATTTTTCAGAATCTTTATATATATATTACCGTGAAGTGAACAATATTTTATTTTAAAAACAAGTCAATGAAATTTTTTGCGAAAAATTAATTAAAAATACTAACGGCCACATTTTGATAGGCAACCTAGTAGATATATATTCTCCTGATGATAAATATGCGTAAAAATTAGGTTTTTAGCATATACTCGATGAGTACACTATTTCTGCAGTGGGATCTTAGACTAATAGCAACATTCGTGTGCACACACAAACAAATGATCTTTCACCCTAAACGTATATACCGTTCTAACGTAGGTGATGAAATTACATTTGAACTTATTGCTATTTTATTAATATTTGAAAGCACTAAATATATTTATTAGATGTATAAAATATATTTTGTATGAAAAATAATCTAAAAGAAAGTGGCCACTGATTTCTACTTGACGTCAATAACAAAAATTATCCGTAAGGAATTTTGTAAAAATTCGAAAATCTGATTAGGGGATACAATCACACTTCCAATCGCCCACACCCCGTGGATCCCATATCTATATCTTTAGTATCTAGTCATATTGTAAGTTGGTGCTAGAGATGTTGTTTATTGTTTTTTCCAGAAGCGTCAGCTGAAATCCTGGGTGCACCTGACCTACACATAAAAAGTGGCTCGACGTTAAAACTAGTGTGCACACTGCGCCAAAGCACCGAACCGCCCGTGTTCGTGTTCTGGTATCACGAAGAGCGCATGATAAACTACGACAGCGCGCGAGGCGTCGCCGTTCATTCCGACAAAACGTCAAGCATTCTGACGATCAAAGAAGCCGAGAAGAGTGATAATGGCAACTATACTTGTTTACCTTCTAATGCCAAGCCAGCCAATATCAATGTACACGTTTTAAACGGCACTGCGGGTAAGTTTAGGCTGGGTTGCAGAAAGCAACGTCTGAACATTTCTGATTTGACAATGAACTTAGATTGTGATCATAAATTCTAGTGTTTATACGACAGGACCAATGTAATGCAGGGGCGAATTTAGGTAGTTCGGGGACTAAGACTTATTGAAGTTCAATAGGGCCACATTTTTTATTAGATAAGAACCTTTAAATTGGAATTTAAAAGTCATTTTTAATATCATTAAAATTAGAGTTGAAATTGGTGACTGACAAAACAAATAATACTATAAAATAACTCTAAAAACTCTCAAAATTTACCCAAAAAATTGACAAAATACATCCAAAAAAGAAATGTGGTCGAAATTCTCCTAAAAAATTATCAAAATGTACCCAAAAAACTGTCAAAATATACCTGAAAAATTGACAAAATTCATCCAAAAAAGAAATGTGGTCGAAATTCCCCTAAAAGACTGTCAAAATGTACCCAAAAAACTGTCAAAATTCACCCAAATACTTGCCAAATTCACCAAAAAACTCAAATTTCACAAAAAATTTGACAAATTCATCAAACTAATTGTCAACACACCCATGAAAATGATAGTTATTAATATTAACTATTTTTTATTTTTAGTAAGGAATAAACATTTATGATAATACACCAATTTTTGTGGACCCTTGACACCAGAAGACCCAGGGCTTAAGCCCTATTAGTCCTTATACAGAGTGAGGCACATAAAGTGTTACAGAGCAATAGCACTCAAACTATTGATCATATCCAAAAATGTTTCAGACAAAAGTCTTAGTGTTCGAGAAGGTCGTCATACTGGACCACCCTATTTTTTTATCGGTGGAGGCGCTGAAGCTACGTCAAGGTCAACTTCACTTTTTTAAACACAACCATGTTTTTTTTTTCGATGACATTATTAGCGATTTTAAGACGAATTCAGCAGCCTACAACACAAGGTCATTCAAATTATTTTATTTTTATTTATTTAAAAAAAATTCAAAATTTTTATTTTTAATCTGTTCAATATTCAGAATATTCAAAATAGTCATGTATGTACCGAAATTACATCACAAATGTCATCATTTCGAGCATCTTCCGTAGGTAGACCCAAGCAAAGGTTAGTGGATTCTTTAAAAGTGAATATTCCGATATGTCTAGATTTTTCGACTACGATTTTGCGTGATTAGAATGACCTTGTGTTGTAGGTTGCTGAATTCGTCTTAAAATCGCTAATAATGTCATCGAAAAAAAATACATGGTTGTATTTAAAAAAATTGGTTGTCTGTAAAGTCGGTTTACGGACGATAGTTTTACGTGATAACGTATTCCGTAATACATAACCTAAACCTCCCAAAATTTGGTTTCAATCCGCTTATCCTTGGTGTCGGAATGATAAGAAATGTCAAAAGTGACGTTTGCAACTTACAAAGTATTATGTTCTAATAATAATTAGTTATTCCAATACTTAACTTAGAAGGCTTTGCATTTCACAATATACTAATGTCAAAAAATTGAATTAAACATTAGAAATGCAGCCGTTTTCATGTTAAGACAAGACATACGTTTGCTTCTAATTTCCATGTACGGCAAACAAAGACAACCGACCGCGTCGCGCCATGCATTACACAACATTGCATTTATACAGCTATTTTTCTATATAAATTTGTATAAAATATTTTTCTATATAAATTTGTATAAAAAAACTGTTTAGGCAAATTCTGTTATACGAAATCTATGTAAAATGTTCTCCTCTTTCGTTTAAGACTGGTTTCAAACCGATCTGATTTAAATTGAGCGAGAAATTAGCAAAAAGCACGCACAGGGTCAGGCGGAACGTTACGCGTTATGCGTTATGCGTTACGCGTTACACTTTTTCGTACATGCAGCCGGTGTTTTATCAATTTATAATATTGGTGATTCATCAATTTATATAAGACGTTATCACGTCAAAAAGTGAAGTTGACCTTGACGTAGCTTCAGCGCCTCCACCGATAAAAAAATAGGGTGGTCCAGTATGACGGCCTTCTCGAACACTAAAACTTTTGTCTGAAACATTTTTGGATATGATCAATAGTTTGAGTACTATTGCCCTGTAACACTTTATGTGCCTCACCCCCTGTATAGATCCGCCCCTGGTCGAATGTTTTTTGAAACTTCCTTTCATATTGAAAAATACATTGTACTCACAGAAAATCAAGTAACTGATTTACATAGAAAAAGATCGCTTTTCAAGCTAAGTTTTGATCAAAATGCGTAGAAGAATGTTCGTTCGAAGATTTTTAAAAAAAAATATTTTTCTAGTCGTAATGTAAGGTCATTTAAAAGTAGATTTTTTGACAAAGCTTTCTGAAACCCAGCATTAGTATAATATAGCACATCCCACTATCGGAATGTACTCTATTATACCTTTGAGCGCCAGAACTGAGGTTCGCTCATACAAATAGTTACATGTAGCTTTTCGACAAGGTGAGGCTCTGATTTTTAGGCTGATTCCAGTTCATACCAAGTTCTAAAAGTGTATTTGAATACCGCAAATTGCAGCCGTCGGTTGATCTGTACATACGTGAGAGCTTTACAGGTCGCAGTTCTTGACAGATCGACTTGATTTAATTTTTATTTGCTTTTTTACTATCAGAATAGTACCCTATTGGCAGTCATTAAAACGCATTCACCAGTTATAACTATCATAAGCAAATATCTGTTGTGAAAAAGTTATGTATATCATACAGTGGCACAGTTAGCCGACGATTTTAAGTCAGCGGGACTTTTAAAACGATCGCATTATGTTTCAGGTGAGAAGCCAGCTGCAATGCAGCACGCCAACACATCAACGGCGTCGAGTGGGAGCCCGTTATTCCAGTTAACAATGTTACCGATCACGATGGCGTTGACTTATCTACTGATTGCCGTCGCGACTAATCGCCGACACCATTTCATCATCGGCAGGAGATGAAACAGGCCGTTTAAACCTACTGACACTGACACTAAATCACTATCAGTACACAGTTTACGTCGACGACACCACGATACCCTGCTTATAGTGACTGAGTAGAGTTGTTAGTAACTCGACCCGGCGCGGCGTATAAATGTCAACACTCGTTACTGTGTAACACAGCCAATGTATTTACAACTGACTTCGCTGTGTTACTGTGTAAATCACAATCATTACATAATAAATAATACCTGATGTGTATATAGCATATTATACCTACATTTTGTTGTATATCAGAACAACAAAATGGCAGACAGTAAAATATAATGTTACATTAACATGTTTATGTCTAACATATTACAAGTGATGGGATAAAAAAATCTGGTGAGTGCGAAGCACTCGCGGGTTTTTATGTGTAAACATCTTCACCATTGATTAACAAACGCTGTAAGTTAAACACCGCTACGTTTCCAGTCGACAACGTACAATCGGTCTCCACCTATTTGAACAGTGACATAGTGTGCTATATTATATTAATTATTTATGTTCGGAATGGTTCCATATAATTTTTACTTGAGTCGGTTCAGTAATTTTTTGACGTGATAACGTCTTATAAATTGATGAAACTACGGCTGCACGCACGAAAAAGTGTCACGTTCCGCCTGAGCCTGAGCGTGCAAGCGAGAGCGCGGTATAAGCGATAGAGAGGCACGATCGGCCCAAGCGTCGGCTTGTACGCATTTCTCGCGTGACGTCAGAGAGTTCATCAATGTTTCTTTATGACGTTATCACGTAAAACTATCGTCCGTAAACCGACTTTACAGACAACCAATTTTTTTACCCTAATAATGAAATATGGCTTGACTGCCATTAGGCTGATGGCGTAGTGGAGTTTAATTTACAGCGTTCGGATTCTATTGTAGATAATAATCAATGTCTTTACCTAAAATATTTGACTGGTTCGGATCTTGATTTGATTTTTATTGCAGTTTAATTTGAATTTTGATAATACCATGGTAGTAACAATGTGGCCGTACCATGGTGGTAACAATGTGGCCGTACCATGGTGGAAATATTACATGGTGTGCTTATTAGGCAGGTTTCTCTCTAATAATAATCTTTCAAATAATAAATATTAATAATAATAATAAATAATACTAACAAAGATTATTTATTATTATTATATATCGAACATAACGACATGCCGGCTGTAACGACCAAACAAAGAGTCCCGTCTGATGTCTGTAAAAAATGTGAAAAAAATATATTGGTTATTATTATGACATTGGCTATAGCGACAAATCGACTAATTTTCGGTTTATATCTGTTTTAGCGACGGACAGACACGTCAATATTTGACACAGTGAATACGTGCAGAATTTGACCTAGTACCTATACAACTATGTATGGTTTTTGTACTTACTAGTATTTTAAATAATTTATATTTGGTTATTTTTAAGAGCGATTATTTTTTTTTCAGATATTATATACAATAGTATGTAGGTAGTATATACATATAGTACATAACTACATATTATATTATTAGGTATCATGTTTTGTAAAGACATATTGACATTATCAACCAATCTAAATAAAATATATTCGAATAATTGGGCCTAATGAATAAAATTAAAACAATTGCCGTTTTCTTCAAATTTACTAAGTATGGGCTATGTGCAGGGAGGCGGAGTTACAAATTTTTCGATGCGAGTGTTTGTGGTGAGCACTAGGGGAAACTTCAAACTCAAATTTTCCGTATGTCAGTGAGCAATGTTTATTAAAAGTGAAAATAATCATAATTTTATGAAGTTTTATAATTACAAAGAAAACATAGGAAAACTAAGCGATCTGGAAATGCTCGTTGTGTTCCGGGCTGTTGCGCTGATGGTGATTTAAGTAAAATAAAGACCACTGGCGCCCTAATTTGACGTTCCGTTGTCAGTGTAAACAAATTAACATCCGTTTTTCTTATTACATTTTTTTTATACACCATGGCCAACTAAAGTTTTTGACTTATCACCTTAGAAACATATCGCGATTTCCATAAAAAGTGAGTTCAATAATTCTCTATTACCCACTAGCGGCGCTAGTAGGCTTCGTGCACACAGCCTATACATTCACAAATAGTGATTTATATTGAATCAATGTTGAAAATTTTAACGTTATCACTGTAACCACTTAAACGTTTGTTACATAGTCTAATCTAAAACCTTTAAATATAATAAATATAGTAACTAAAAAACACGCTTTATATCGAACTAAAAAGTAAAAAATATTTTTTTTTTAAATATTGTTTTAAGCTTATTTTAAAAAAAATATTTTTTACTTTTTAGTTCGATATAAAGCGTGTTTTTTAGTTTTTTTAAACTATATTTATTTTCCACTTTTTAGTTCGATTTATTGTCAAAAATTTGCCGAAAAAAAACAATTTTTTTTTTTCGGCGTGGACGGGATTAGAACCCACGACCCGTGATTCCGAGAGTTGACGTCAGCGAAGACCCGTGCTTTAGACCGCACGGCTAAACACTGTAGTTACATTGCTGGCATATTATACTAGTGTAATAAACCACTAGCTGTAGTCCAAACAAGTTTACAAACATACATACTTACATACATACATACAAACTTACAAGTGAAACTAATATAAAGCGTGTAAAAATACACGCATTCTAAAAATTTTATGAGTTAGAACACCTGAGTATTATTTTACAACAAGGCGCATGAAAAAAGCGATTTTAAGAGAGAGAAACCCGTAGGTAAGCACAACATGTAATACTCAGACGCTATGATGTAATATTTCTACCATGTTATAAGGCTCATTTTGACAGCCCCTCATCTACAAATCTTATCAAAATAGTAAATGTGACTAATTGGTCATTAAAATTTTATAATTAGATTTTTGAAATTTTTCAGTCAATCGAAAATTTTAGCACCTCAAACTAAAATAAAAACAAAAAAAATGTGAGCCGTCGCGGGACGCCTGGCAAATGTGAAACATAATTTTAATTAGAATAAAATTAAAATTAATTAAAATTAATTATAAATTTAAAAACATTATATACAATGAAATTTATGTGAATTTTAATCTACCAAGAGAGTAGATTTTACATTTACTGGCGCTTCAAACACACCAAATATACGCGTGCTTAATGCACAGATGAATGCACACTTTAATTATAATAGTAAACAACACTGTATACCCTGTGGAGTATACACTATAGGTATCCGATCTCAGTGTGGCGAGAGAGATGGCAACAACACTGTATACCCTGTGGAGTATACACTATAGGTATCCGATCTCAGTGTGGCGAGAGAGATGGCTTAACGCCGGATCGAGTGGGAAGAGAATCGCACAGTCGATTGCGCATGGCGACGTGTCGCCACACCGTACACACTACTGCATATAGACTGTATATACATATATATATATATATATATATATATATATATATATATACCATCATAGAGCGTGGCGACGCGTCGCCACGCCAGAAATCTGTTTTACGTGCGGCTATAGATGTTTCACATCAAAAAAAAGTTAAGGATGCAGTTCATAACAAGTGCTTAGTATCGGCTTCCAATCTTATTTTTGTTTTTTATTTTGTTTGGTATGCTAAAATTTTCGATTGACATTAAAAAATTTTAAAAATTTAGTAAAATTTCTTATCGCTGACCAATTAATGGAACGTGGTGACTAATTCGACCGATTTTTCATTTTGATAAGATTTATTATACAGATGAGTCAGACCACCCGTACCGGTCGTTTTTTTCGAGAACGGTTAGTCGTAGAGAGTTGTGTCAAAAAATTGTATTATAAAAGCCCTACTGAAGAATCGAATTGTGATATTTTTTTCCCCGAAAAGGTCGGCTTTCCTATTAGTTTGCTCCAGAATGTTCAGAACTCCGGAATTTTAAATGGCACGATAAGTCGAAAGTGGTATTGTTGAAAAGATCTTTAAAAAATAAGCAAGTTTTGTAGAATATTTTTTTTAATTACTGCCACCCCTATTAAGTAATATTCGTTTGAAATTATTAAATTGAAATGTCATAATAACGAACTTAATTTGAAAAGTTGGCATTCAAAATCTAGTTACCTAATTAAACAATGTCACAATAAGTTTTCAATAATTGAAATTGATTTTTTTTGTCGAGGTACTCATAGTATATCTAGAAAAGCTCAGCGGTGTTTAGAAGTAAATGGAAGACAGTTTAAACATTTGTGACATTGTTTAATAAGTACCTAACTAGATTTTTGATGCCGACTTTTAAAATTAAGTTCGTCATTATGACATGTTAATTTAATAATTTCCAACGAATATTATTTAACAGGGGTGGCAGTAACAAAAAAAAATGTCTTACAAAACTTCCTTGTTTTTTAAAGATCTTTTCAACAACCTATCGTCCCATTTAAAATTCCGGAGTTCTGAACATTTTAAGCAAACTAATAGGGAAGCCGACCTTTCCGTGGGAAAAAAATATCACCATTCGATTCTTTATTAGGACTTCTATAATACAGATTTTTGACACAACTCTCTACGACTAACCGTTTTCGAAAAAAACGACCGGTACGGGTGGTCTGACTCACCTGTATTATAGATGTGGTTTGGACCTCATGCCGTAATAGCATGTATGAATACCGTGCTGTCGGTACCATAATAATAATATTTAAAAATCAGCGATCTTTAGTCCGATCACTGCGGTGATAAGAATAATAAAATATGTAAACAAAAAAATAATTGAGTGACTTGTTTTTCCTAATCAATTGAGAATTAATTCTACTAAATGTAATTTGTATGAAAATATTATACTCGTTATAATAAATATTAAATATAGCAATTATTGTTTCATTATTCGATTCCATAGTATAATATTAGTTAGATAAATCGTAAGAAACTGGAAAGGTTGATATTAATAAGAAAATCGCAGGAATGTGGACAAAAAATTTGATTTATTAATGTACGACGGTTCGTCTATAGACGAAACGTCGTACATTAATTGAATTTAATATATATTAGATGTCGTATCCATCGAGATAAATTAGATTTATTAATGTACGACGTTTCGTCTATTTAAATTCAATTTTAACCACCTTTCCAACTTCCTACGATTTATCTAACTATAGCAATTATTTTATACAATTATTTCAACCACAAAACCTACAGTAATAAGTTATGACGTCACGAGATATATTATTTTCGACGGAGGTACGTGTAAATACGATCACACTGATTCACACATCTATAACAGTAATAATTTTTATGAAATATTACTGGAAAAGAATCGATTATAAAATAACACGTCTCACAATGATATTCAATAATAACAGATTCTTAAAGAACCCGCTCCTTATAGAAGATCCCTAGAAAACAGACACCAAATGGAACAGCTTCAACAGCTGCTAAAAGCACGGCAACTACATTCAAATTTCACGAGCGTGTCACGATAATTTCCAACTTAGCAAGCTAGTTGTGGGCTGTGGCAGTGATGATGGTTGTGGTGCGCCTAAGCAATAGCTGGAATCACCTAAATCACGCTTTTTGACGTGATAACGTCTTATAAATTGATGAATCACCAATCTTATAAATTGATAAAACACCGGCTGCATGTACGAAAAAGTGTAACGTTCCTAACGTAACGTTCGTAACGTTCCGCCTGACCCTGTGCGTGCTTTTCTCGAAAACGGCCCTAACGTTTTGAATGAAATTTTCTGAAAAGGGATTTTGGGGGGCAAAAAATCGTTTTAGCTAGGTCTCATCTCTCGAAAAAATCGTTTTCTTACAAATTTTATCATTATAAAAATCAATTTTTTGACGTATGAAAATACTTAAATATTGTAAGTAGGTTTTGGAATTTTATATAAACAGTGAAACAATTGTTTTATAAATATTATGACAGCTAATCTTTGAGACTTAAAATAAATACGAAAGAAAGAAAGTTAAAAAAAACAATTATATTATATGGTGAGTAATTTAAATAAATAAAATTAACCTTTTGAAGCGAAAGATGCAATATCATAGATTCGAATTATTATAATTATTATATAAATTTAGGTTATGTATTACGGAATACGTTATCACGTAAAACTATCGTCCGTAAACCGACTTTACAGACAACCAATTTTTTTTGTATCTACCGTACAGCCCAAACGGTTTCACCGATTTAAGAAAACTTTTTTTTGCTCGATTCGTCTCGGGGTCTATTTGAACCCAAAATCACCGTTTTTTGAATTTTGATCACAGAAGGAAGAAATCTAAAAGCAAATAGTTTATTTCTTATAATTCGCTCAATTTCAATCAGATCAGTTCTAAACCTATCTTAAACGAAAGATGAAACAACTTTACTTAAATTTCGTGTAACATAATGCCTTATTGCCTTCAAAAAGTTTTTGTATACATAAAAAAAGAGAATAAACAGTAAAGGATAAATCCATTCTTCTTTATCCATCTTTATTCTTTCTTCTTTATCAATTTTTTGTACATTCTGCTTATTCATTCCTTATCCATTTTTCTTTATCCATTCTATTCTTTATCTACCCTGTTCTATTTTATTCAATTCTAATATTTCAGAATGCATAAAAAATTTTAATTAGGCACAGAGATAGAGTGTGGTGGCTCAATTACAGACCGAAGCTTAAAAGTTTGATGTTTATTCTGAAGGTTAATTTCATAGGGTTAATTGGGAAATGGGAAAAAAATCAAAGGCACCATGTTCATCTAGGGTGTCAAATTAATTTATTGAAGTACGAAGGAGGGACATGAGTACGCACATTCATCTTAGTTTACCGAGATGAATGTTATGTCCAAATTTCATAATGATTGGAGTTACCGTTCAAAAGTTTTTGTCGGACGGACAAATTTTGAGTTACCTACATTTTTGATTTTGCAACATTTTTCATTAATACTCCGCTCCTATTGGTCGTCGCGTGATATTATATAGCCTTCCTCGATAAATGGGTTATCCTACAATTTTTTTTTTCAATTCGAACCAGTAGTTCCTAAGATTAGCACGTTCAACCAAACAAACATAAACAAACTCTTCAGCTTTATATATTAGTACAGATATGTTTTTTTTGGGAAGAACGTTTACCTAAGTAAAAACATTGATTAAAATATTAGTATAGGAAGATAAAGATCTCAGTGAACCAAAATGATACCACTTATGATGCTCACCGATAGGACCGCCTATTGACGAACATCTTAAGCTACATTTTTTTAATCTGTGAGTATAGAATACGTAGAGTTTCCGTAGTGAATTGTGCTGGCAACGGTTTGGCCGTCTAGTGACTAGCATCATAATTACATTTGTCCTTCAAAGATTCTCTTACGCCATTCTTCTGTATTGTAAAATATCACGCGGTGACATTATTATTGGGCTTTTGAATAATTTTTTTGTCATAAATGAATAGCTTTCATTAAAATTTTGTCGGTGTATTTTCCATAAGGCACTTACACTATTGGCGTCGGTCGGATGGTGGGATGTAGGGGTCGGAACAAAATTTCTCGACGTTTCATAGCCTCCTAAGAAGTTTGTCACCAGTTTTGGAAATGTTTATACAGGTGAGTTTTAATTTGATGCTTTTTTTTACAGCGTGTAAAAATCTATTAGACGAACAAATATTTCAAATAGTTTTTTTATCAAAACTCAAAAATAAGAAAGAAACAGCCTTTCGAAGTTTAAATAAATTTTATTAATTTTTCTTTAATTTTGAGGTCGGTCCTGGGGTTATATTATGTCACTATGGAAATAAGTTGTTATTATCAAGTATGTGTATTGTTCTGTTTTTGACAACTTCGAACAATTTCTGTGAATATTTGATAATAATAACATATTTCCATAGTGACATAATATAACCCCAGGACCGACCTCAAAATTAAAGAAAATTTAATAAAATGTATTTAAACTTCGAAAGGCGTTTCTCTCTTATTTTTGAGTTTTAATAAAAAAACTATTTGAAATATTTGCTCGTCTATTTGATTTTTACACGATGTAAAAAAAAGCATCAACTTAAAACTCACCTGTACCTATTAGTTCAGTTAACGAAGACCCGAAATTGGCAAATAAATGCAAAAAATTGTGTAGTCTGGATTAATATTTTTTATAATAGGGTTGACCCCCAGATATAACATACCAAAAGTCCCCAGCCAGGGGCCGCTTGCTTTAGGCGGGGGGGGGGGGGATATGTCCCATATTTTAGTTTTTCCTAAATATTTCCAAAACTAAGCGTCGTAGGAAGAAAAAACCTTAAAACGTAATGAAGCTTATTAAATTTCTTACAAAATGATATATTAATTGTATATTTATGACAAATACAAAAGGAAATGCAAGGGATATAAATGTGATACAAACTGAAAACAAAGTAGTATTGCCTTAGAAAATTAATGTTTATTATTTCGTTGAGCTATAATTATAGATGAAGATTCTTCCTTACATTCAATCCAATATGCCATTAGTTATCTTTTGGTTCATGTTGAAATTAGGGATGTTACGGAGGTGGTTTTATCGGAACCGAAGTCGGAGTCGGAGTTTTTAAATTTGGTTTTTCGGAGTTGGAACCGGAATCGGAGTCGGAGATGGTGGCAGAAGAAAGATGTGTTAAGGGCAGGCAAAATAATATAGTACAAACACTACAAACATTAAGCAGTCAGCCTCTAATTTCAATTAAAAAATAATAAATATAGGTGTCACAAATAAAAATAATCACATTTTTATAACAGTTAGCAAATTAAATCAAATTAATTGACTCCAGAAGTAGCAAATTATATTTAATAAACAATATAGCTTTGCAACTTTGTCTCCGTCCAATCTATTTCTTAACGGGTCCCGTATCTACCTTATTAATAAATCTAAAAAAAAAAAATTATACGGCATTTTGTAGAAAATTTAATCAGCTTTATTTTTTATAAAAGGTTCTCTTTTCTAAAACGCATGGTTTTTTAGAGAATCACGAATAACCAAAAAATGGGACCTATTTGCTCCCCTCCCGTCCAAAGCAAGTGCCCCCCCGCTGAGGACTTTTAATATGTTATACCTGGGTATCACCCCTATCATTTGAAATAATAACCCAGACTACACAATTTATTGTTTTTATTTTTCCTTCGTTGACTGGATTATATATATAGATTATAGATATAGCTGGCTGCTCCTAATTTTAGTTTTAAATCAAGAAAGCGTCTGCGATTTTATTTTATTTGTGTTTAGTGTTGTCCCCCCGTTGCGAACTCACCACCAGTGCTGCTGATAAAAGCTAGCCCGGATCAAGTAACTTTGCCCCCCATTAAGGGCAAACGTTATAATATATACATATATAAACCATATATTTAATATATTGCGGATACATTAGCGCCTGTTCCTTTTAGAAGCCATTTTGGATGTGAAAAACGTCGAGAATTTTGGTCCGACCCCTAGGTCCCGCCATCCGACCGACGCCAATAATGTAAGTGCCTTATGGCAAATACACTAATAAATTCCGTTTGATGCATATACAGTATGTAAACACGTAAGGTGCACATAGGGAAATTAACATTGGGAAAAAATGACTGGATCAGAGTGAGCCTTGAAATCTTGTTTTTCAATTTGACAGATAATATTCTTTTGCAAAATGAATGTGTATACTACCGAAGAAAATATTCAAATGATTACAACATAATCGGACTTTTTTTAATACTGGAACATTAAATTCCCAAAAATCTTAAATATGGTGCGAGATCAATTAATATCTCCGCCTATTCGTGTTGAACCTAAAGACATTGGGTCACTGATTTACCGACGCGCATACGTCATACCAGTCAGACAATTTTTGAATGAAATGTTTCCAAACAGATGGAGTTGTTTTTTTGTTTTATTTTTGTTTACTTGTATGTCGCTAGTGTGCACATATGACTTAAATACATCCATGCTAAAGAACAAACACTATCCTCCTTTTCTTTTCTCTTCTCTATGCTCCTGTTTCACTGCTCTATACTGTGGTGGTAAATAGTTGTTGAGTGCGGTGATTTAAAATCTGTTTTGGAACAAATTACTTAAAAAGCTAGCATTTTTACCAAAATATATCGATTAAAAACAAATATATTTCGATAATACATCAATTCTAGTTCAAGGTAAATTATTGTATTATTGCTAAAGTAATTTTAAACTTTCAAAAATATGTAAATAGGAACGTGTACACACAACGCGTTCTCGTGTCAAAATTTGGTCTACTTTATAAATATTGCACTTTACAGCACTATGGAATAATTTATAGCCAAATTAAAACATATGGTGACATAAAACATTTAGGTGACTTATTTTGACAAATTCTAACCTCTAAAAAATGCAAAAATACTTCATAAAACAGTCTTAAATTTCACGTACAGCTGTTTGTGTTGGCACAGAAATATTGAATTGATAATTTCAAATTTCGGGCTTTTGTCCAGTGTATTTACAACCGCGTGTTGTTTCTTACAGCAGGCCCTTACCAGCAATAATTTTATTAAACTGTTTTTCTTTTGCCCCAGTTTTTACAATAACGAAAAAAATGTTTTTCTTATGGATGCCTTCTTTACGTTTTTTCATATAAAATGAACTAAAAGACGGGTTTTAGACAGACCCTGAATTAAAATATAATACTAAACAGTAAAATCCCAATTACTCTAAATAAACGGATCTGAGAATATTCCCATTCAAGGAAACAGAAATGCAAATTGAAGTCAGTTATAAGCTTGAATTCGGAATGTTAATCGGCCTCTGTCATGGATTAACACAAACCAGTGAGCCAATTTTGATCGTAATTGAGTGTTAGTTATGCATTAGGGTATCTGATGGGCTATATAAATACCATCTTGTTTCTATCAAAGACGCGAACAAAGTCCCGAATAGAAGTTGGTAGTTAAAAAAAGATTTTAAAGTGTTCTAAATCAAATTCGTTTGCAGACAAGCTTTATCGACAACATGATGAAAGACGTAATCGATGTTATGGAACTTCAACGGGAGAAATTAAGACGAGTTCCTCCCGTTGATTATCGTCAGACGGAAGGAAGTTTTGCAGCTGCACATTTTATTTTCGAATGTGGAATAAAATTACATGCACAACCATTAACGGTGGCGACTGCAACTATTCTTTTACATAAATTTTTCAAAGAAGTTGATACATCGAAATATGATCCCTACGTAAGTTTTTTTTTCCCTTAATAATTTATATAGTAATGCAGCAATGCTGGATTGCAGAAAGCATTGTCAAAAAATGTTATTTGACAATAACATTAGATTGTGATCATCTATATACAAATACGGGAAGGAAAAAAAGAGTGTGATATCGATTATAGTGCGTTAATTCGCACACATTGTGATGAAAAATACATCGTTCTCATCGCTTTAATGAAAGGAAGTGCACAATATATGTTTCATGCGATGTGTACGAATGAACACAGGTAAAATCAATTCAGGAGAAATCCATATAATGACAAAAGAACCTCGATGTTCAAACTTAAAAATTTAATGAATTTCTGTCGAATTTCGACCACCAGCTGCCTGTCATGTAAAACATTAGTTTGTAATCACACAAAAACAAATGACTGATCTACACAGGAAAAGATCACTTTTAAAAATGCGTTTAAAAATTGTACAGAAAACAAAGTTAATTAAATACATGTTTACATAATTTAAAAAAAATTTGTTTGAATCGAAAAATTATTTTTCAAGCAGAATCGATTTAAAATTCTGTTATGCTTTTCTTGTGGAGAAATAAGAGTGGTTACAATCTTAAAATCTGACAATACTTTGCAACCTAGCATAAGCGAACTAGCTGTAACAGGATTGAGTGGTAACATGTTTGTCAGTGAATTTGAAACATTTGACGCCATATTTAAGACTTCATTTGTTTTTTTATAGTGTGCGCGTATACAATAAGTGTTCCCACGGGCTTCACACAGAGAGGGGATGAGCTCGTACCCTGATTTTACTATAGTTTGAAAAAATACATTATTGAAACTTTAATTTTCAAGATGTTATTTTGGTGCTTTTCTTATTCTGTGTGCACGGCAAAACTATTTAGTTATGGAGGAAGTAGTAACCATTATATTGGTATCAGCAACGACTTATCATTATCATGTAGGTCATTGAAAAAACGCTCTAACATTAATAACATTCACGGGCGTATATAAGGGGGGGGTTTAGGGGGTCCGAACCCCCCCCATTGAAGCCCCGCGCTAAAAATTTTTAACCACGCGACGCGCGCTTTTTTAACATTCACATACAAAATTATCAAAATACCTTTAGTTTTAATACAGTTTCAAATGAAATTTAACTTTATGTCAGAGTTTCATGTCAATTATTACTTTTATGTATTAATCTAATACTTCAAAATTAATTTTTTTCGTTACCTTTATTGATAGCCCACAATATTTTTGGTACATTCTACATTGAGAAATATTTTCTGCAAATATAATGCGATACTTCTGTCTTATGCCAGGTAACCAGCCTAACCAGGTATATTCGGATAACGTTGGGTTCTGGTGTGTTTTAAAAATACTTTATACTTTTCTGATATACACTCTGGGTATAGTACTCAGAAGTATTCCTGGTTTGTCCCTGGAATGTTTCGAGTAACATTTCTATAGTTATTCGAATATTTTATTTATTTAATAATTTTGAAAGTATTTCAAGACCGCTAAAAACTATTGATTATTGAATATCTCTGAAAAACGATAATGAATTTTTTCCATTCAATTTGGAAGGTTTTTTAATCAACTCAAAACAATAACCCAAAAATATGTTGGATATATACCAAAGATGTACCTTATATTTCTGGAATATTTCTTGAAAACGCACACGTAATACCATGTTTAAAAAAATTCAGAAGAAAAATTTCTGGAATTTACATGTGATAAGACATACGAAACAACCCAGTGATATTCCTATCTCATTTTATAGATTTTGTCTTCAAGTTACTTCATAAATACCATAGATTCCGCTTTTTGATCAATTCTGCCGTCACAATGTCATTTCAGCTCCAATAACTGCTGTAAAGTAGTAACATTTTTCCTGAATAAAGTGCAGTGTCGGACCCCCCCCCCCCCCTCTTACGGAAGCTATAGCTACGACCGTGGTGTCGGACCCCCCCCTTACGGAAGCTATAGCTACGCCCGTGATAACATTCTTGAAGAGTAACCATGGTAATGCTACAGAAACAAACAAGAGTACCATAGGTTAGATAGCGGTCTGAGCTTATTAAAAGCGGTAGTTTATAGTCCAAGAGACGGCTGCAGAAAATGTGTCGTCATAAGGTGGACGAACGAAAAAATTAGAGATGATAGTTAAGACCATAATTAAGAAAGATCGCTAAGGTTGCCTGCGAAAATCCTGCCGAAACAATGTTTTTTTTAATTTGATTATCAGTTAATAGACCAGTGAAGTTAGCTTTTGACAAGGACAAAATTAATAACAGAAAACGAATGATGAGGAAGGGAAGAAACTGCCGTCAGAAATACAAAAACCAAAAATTCAAATGCGTAAAAGACCGGAGGGCTGTGGGGGTGCATTTTAGGGGTCAAACGTGGTTTTTCGTTATTTCTGGCGAAAGTTGACCTCCAATCGAAAAATGTTGTATGGCAATGTTGTAGGTATTAAAAGGATCTACAACTTTTATGAATATAACTTTTTCACATAACCTTAAAGATTCAAAGAAATATTGAAAAAACCGTGTTTTTCATTTTTAATTTTTTTCTCCTGCAAATTACAGCTTATTTAGGACATAGAAAGGTAAGTCTCCTGAAAATTTCATGAAAAAAAAATCATTTTTGCAGGAGAAAAAAATTCAAAACGAAAAACACGGTTTTCTGACGGCAGTTTCTTCCCTTCCTCATCATTCGTTTTCTGTTATTAATTTTGTCCTTGTCAAAAGCTAACTTCACTGGTCTATTAACTGATAATCAAATTAAAAAAAAAACATTCTTTCGGCAGGATTTTCGCAGGCAACCTTAGCGATCTTTCTTAATTATGGTCTTAACTATCATCTCTAATTTTTTCGTTCATCCACCTTATGACGACACATTTTCTGCAGCCGTCTCTTGGACATTATAGTCTAAATATTTATTTCGTTTTGTTTATTTTTTATGTTTATCAGCCAGGGTTGTTTGAGCTTAGTACCTACCAATTCGTATTTTCAATTTATAATTTTATTTCAGTTAATTGCAGCATCAGCTATATACCTGGCAGGCAAAGTAAAAGACGATCAGTTAAAAATAAGAGACGTTATTAACGTGGCACACAATACCCTGCATCGAGGCAGTAGTCCGCTAGAGCTAGGTGATGAATACTGGCATATGCGTGATGCGATAGTGCAAACTGAATTGCTCATTTTGAGAGTATTAAAATTTGAAGTCACCATCGTACACCCGCATAAATATATGCTGCATTACTTGCGATCGCTGCAAGGATGGATGGATCCTGAACAGTGGAGAAAGTTGCCAATCGGACGTTTAGCAGCTGGATTTCTTCAAGATTTTCACCATGACCCGGCTATATTAAACTATAAACCACAACATATAGCTATAGCATGCATTTCACTTGCTTTACAATGTTATGGAGCTACCCTTCCTCTTGCTGACGATAGTGAAGATTCTTCTTTGTGGTATTCGGTAAGTTTTTACTCTCCGTAAATTAAACGATTAGTACAAATATACAAAATCGCAGCTTGGGAAATCATGGTAATATCAGTATTCAGTCAAAGGAAAATATTAAAATAAATATTTAAGGTAGTCGGGTGATTACAGCATTCCAAGATGAGAAGATGAAAATTTTTAGATAAGTAAAGAAGCATATGATACGTCAGTTTTTGGAAGGAAAAGGCTCACAGCGGTCTGGTTGCGAAGAAATTAATTTTAAAAAAATATATTTTTTCTCCATTAAAAAAAAAATCGACGCTGTCAAGTTTTTGAATTTTTTCTTGAAAATATTCTCAATATTATAAAATAAAAAACTACTTGTGAGATTCGCCAAACAATTCTGAACGAATTGATAATATGTTCAAATAGGGACATAACCGTTAAAATAAACTGAAAAATACAAAAATTTCACTTGGAAAATACCATAAAATACCTTTTGTGTATCGAAAAATGGCTGATGTAGCAGCTAGACTGAGATGTGACAACGTCGCACACCCGCGAAATTTAAATAGATAAATGTCGGTATTAGTGAGAGGCAGTAGCAATAAAGAAATAAAAAGATGGATAATATTGAGTATACAAATCTTTGATTAACGTCTGATTAGTACTCCTCAATAAATAAAATTATCGGCCAATTTTTCAGACAATAATTTATATTGACAAAAATATATAATTATAATTCAATTAATTTACGTTTCGGTCCGGATTTGAACTTCTTCAGAATTGATCTAAAAAATATAAAAATTAATTAGTGATTAGTTCCTAATAAAATTCAATTTAAATTTTTTTAGTATCGAAATATTAATGAAAAAATAATAACAAACAATATTTTATTAAGTAGTCATTAATATATTTGTAAGTACCTAAAAAGAAAGAAAAAATTCATATAATTGTCTGAAAAATTGGTCGATAATTTTATTTATTGAATATTGAGTATATACAGTGTGTCCCCGGATTGAGTTCACAATAGGTGAGATTGAACAAAAATTTTCGAATTGGAATTTCATGTTTTGGGATTCCGCCCTGCTTGGTCTGAAAATTATTTTTAGTTTACTTTCAATTTTTTTAAATTAAGTAGGCCTTTACAGTTGAGCAAAACCTCTTTTCGTTTCAGGTAAAGTACCTTTTCCGTTCATAGTACTCAAAAGTGTCACTAAGAAAAGTTGTTCACAATGAAAAATTATGACGTTCAAATTTTCAGAATGATCAACCTACTTTGATAATAGAAGTAGAAAATAGGAGAAAAATATTTATTATTAACGATTGCATGATAAATTATAGATGAGAAAACAGGGTGATTAGAAATGTTCAAATTAAAATTCAAATTTTTACAGTTTATCAAAAAAGTAAATTAAACTCCAATTACCCTATTTGGCTTCCTCCACGCGATTGTTTTTCAAACAAAACAAAACAAAAGCGGATTTTATCAAAGTAGGCCGATCATTCTGAAAATTTGTATTACGCCAGAATTTTCCATTATGAACAACTTTTCTTAGTGACACTTTTGACGGAAAAGGTACTTTGCCTGAAACGAAAAAAGGTTTTTCTCAACTGTAAAGACCTACTTGATTTAAAAAAAAATCGAAAGTAAACTAAAAATAAGTTTCAGATCAAGCAGGGCGGAATCCCAAAATATGAAATTCCAATTCGAAAATTTTTGGTCAGTCTCACCTATTGTGAACTCAATCCGGGGACACACTGTATAAACCATAATCACTTCACAAGTCAAAAACTGTTTGTAGTTGTTAGTGCTGAAAATTAGTCTTAGTTTTAGATAATATCATTTTATTCCGACGACATTTAAAATGAGAAACGAAGAAGGGACTTATATTAAAAACACTTTCAAAAGCAAAAGTGCATGTGGGTACATAGATATGTAGTCACTAGTCAGCTGACTACCTAAAAGCTGATGCAACATTGCCAACTGTTTTTCATGATATTTTAATACGCTACTCAAGTAACGAATACAAAATATTTTAGCATTTTAAACATTCAACAAATCACGTAGCTGTCACCCAACCTCCTAAATGCAGCACTATCTGGCTATAACAGGTAGCTACCATTAAAAAATCATTATCTAACTATAGCCAGATAAAAAAATCTTATGTGGGCCTACAACTCTTCAGTACCAAGCTTTTAAACACTATAGAAAAATCATGCGTTTTCATTTGTTAAAAGTCTACGATAAGTAAATGGATTACTGATCTATTTTTGACAAATTTTCAGGGCAAAAAAAAACAGCTGATCATTTTAATTACTCACTTTTTCATAATATAAAGAACACATAACTTTCTAATTCGTGGATCATTATTTTGAAAATATGTAAGAATCAAAATGCCCTCTGAAAGACATACTGACTAGATAAGAATCACAACCAGAAATCTGTAACTAAACCCAGTCTATGGACTATGTGCACGGAGGCGGAGTTACAAATTTTTCGATGCGAGCGTTTGTGGTGAGCACTAGGTGAAACTTAGAACTCCAATTTTCCGTATGTCAGTGAGCAATGTTTATTAAAAGTGAAAGTAGTTACAATTTTATAAAGTTTTTTAATCACAAAGAAAACATAGGAAAACTAAGTGATCTGGAAATGCTTGTTGTGTTCCGGGCTGTTGCGCTGATGGCGATTTAAGTAAAATAAAGACCATTGGCGTCCTAATTTGACGTTCCGCTGTCAGTGTAAACAAATTAATATCAGTTTTCCTTATTACATTTTTTTTGACTCATCATGGCCAACTAAAGTTTTTGACTTATCACCTTAGAAACATGTCGCGATTTACATAAAAAGTTAGTTCAATAATTTTCTATTACCCACTAGCGGCGCTAATAGGCTTCGTGCACACAGCCTATAAACAAGTTGAACGCCAAACTAAATTTCGAAAGTTTCTCTTGGGATACAAGTATTTTTAGTTTTTTTTTTTAATGTCTATTTTTAATGGTGTTTTTCATTATGCAATAAAAAAAATAAGGAAACTCGTGTAGTAACATTGTCTATCCAAAATGTTTAATGGACACAAATCTACAAATTCATTATAATATGAGTGGGGACACCAGTATTCACTGTAGCCTAGTGGGACATTTCAAAATTGTCACCGGTGTCTGTTGTGACGTTCCACCTGATGATAGAAGTGAAACTTCTTGGTTACATTGCCACAGATAGGATGCCAACCAAACGCATTGCATAGTTCATAAAAAAGTCGATTTTCAATGAAAAATTTACCTTAGATAAAATATTATTGTTTTTAATGTTTGTATTTTTGTTTTGTTTCAGGCATTTACAAAAGATCTGTTAAAGGAAACTCACTGGGAATTAATTGAAAAAATCATGGAAGCATACAAAGAAGAACCAGAAAGAACTTAATTTTGATGCATGTAAATGCCATCGGAAGTAAAAAACCTTATTTGAAACTTATATTTTGATACAATTATTGAAATACTTAAACATCTTCATTCCAATATAAAGCAAAAAATATCTTGTAATAACAAAGATCTAGGTTTTAAAAATAACGATCTACATTAAATTTTCAGTATTTGAGAATAATGATCATCATTTTGAATCTGGATTATACATAACAAAAATAAAACACATAAATGTATAAAGAAACAGTAGTTATAATTTAATGTTTTTCAACATCCATCTCCATCCATTAATTTTAGAAATAGTACAGAAATATGAAAACGACAAATCTTAATTTCACATACAAAATATGTAATGAAAAAATGTATTCTTTGCAAATAAAATTTCACTTTCAACTAAATACAGTAGAACCTGAATTAACTACCTGCGTTTGCGATGTTACATCTAATTTATACTACCGGGTTATTCAAGTAATACGACTGTTTTTGTATGATTAACATAAATATTTTAATGAGTAAATATTCATTTTGTCTTAAAAATATGAGTGTAAATTCTTAAAAAATTGTATTCGGGGAAGGGTCGGGTCCACACCAGCACATATAATCGAGATTCTACTGCATATTTGAGTAAGTACAAACACAAATACAGCATGGGACCCTATACTATTGCATTGTCCTATAAGCCCATTTAGATGAGGAGTTTCTCATTCGTTTGAGTCGACAAAACATACAGGGTTAAAAATCACAATTGTGTACACAACATGATTGAATAGGGTTATTGACAAAATTTCAAAAAGTATTTAAAATTAAAGAATAAAGGTATATGTACCTGTAAAAAATATTTTTTCTCATAAATATAACAGATTTGACTCATTTTTAGTTGTTTTTTATTTTGACTTTAAATTCTGCGCCAAAACGTCAATTGACCTTGCCTACCTCACAGTAGGCAATCAGTAAACACTAAACAAGCGGGTACAACGTGACATAATATAGCATTATAACCAACAAAGTGTTGCATTTAATATGATTGACAGAGTACAATGAATACACCAGAGAACATACACTGAACAGAGATAACGAATACACATGGCAGTCAGTGGCACACAGCTACCGGCCATGTTGACTGATTAATGACGTCACGCGCTGTGATTGGTGTTTGAAATCACGTGACACATAGGTTAAAAATCGTGATTTTATTTATTTATTTTAATATATTTAACGCACTTATTTAATAAAAATAATAATTCTAAACGATATTTTAGACCATAAAATTTCATTATACCACAGTTTTATATTTAATTTTAATCACTGTCAATAACCCTATTATCATCTAAACAGTACCTACTATCATCTGATGAGATTCGCTCACAAATCGATAGACAGCTGATTTGTACGATTCTCGCATAACCTTGTCGAAATATTACACGAGAGGCTGTTTTGACAATATGAGAGCTTGTTAGGGATACTCTATATACGAAACTCTTCTCAATGTAAACAAAACTGTCAGTCTTTCCTTATAAGTCTTGCATAACATTCTTGTACATGAGCTTACGATCGCTAC
The DNA here is from genome assembly GCA_963575645.1 of Xanthostigma xanthostigma. Taxonomy (NCBI): domain Eukaryota; kingdom Metazoa; phylum Arthropoda; class Insecta; order Raphidioptera; family Raphidiidae; genus Xanthostigma; species Xanthostigma xanthostigma. The sequence continues at coordinate 48,950,531 of OY754464.1, forward strand.
ACGCGTGTAAACAGTTCATATAACTATTCTCGCTTTAGTCAATTGCATATGAATGTGAGAAACTCTTCACGTCTAAATTGGTCTTTATGCATCAATGCCGTTCAATGTGTCGCTTTAAAATTCAGTTTTACAAAGCAATTAATATTACTTCTTTAATAATTTTACCGTTAGTATTTGACAATTCTAATTAAAATGACATTTATAAATTATATCAAAGTCTTAAAACGAAATTACCACATACTGTAATCTGCATCATCTCTATCAAAAGACATAAAAAATCCTAAAAGCGTTGCGTAAACCACAAAATTTCCCACTAATGTAAGAACACATGAGCTCCATGAGATCTGCAAATATAATAGAATTATCAATAACAGTACATGGGGTCATTGATTTGCGTTATAGCGTTAAATTCTCTAAATAAATATGTGTCATAGGCATTTCTTCTATAATGTAACATGTTCCTGAATTGTCGCGTTATAGAAATTCGCACAGTAAAAAAAAAACTCAGAAAAAAAACAGGTTTAAGGACAGAACACTCAAATTCAGCATTGTCATGATGAGTAACACAAGGTTTCTCCTATAACGCGACATGTGTTCCTAAATAACTGCGTTATAGATAGATAGATAATTTATTGTGTAGCCCAGAAAAACGTACAGGAAAAATAGAGTCAGGGACCGAACACTGAAAGCATGTGTACAGTGTCATAAATAATACATGGTTCAACACACTAATAGAATTTTTCAAAAACAAATTTTCAAGTAATTACACAGAAATTCCCTGCAGTAACGTAATTCCAATTTTGAATGGAATGAAAACTTTGCAGAAATGAATGGCTCCTTTCCAACTTGAAATCTGGCAAAATAAACCATCGTTATACTTACAATCAATGAACGTGCCAGCACAATTGGTAAACCGAACGAGCTAACAACAAAACCCATCGTCAAAAATATAGCCGTTTCCAAACACGCATTGCTGCTACCAGAAGCTTCCGTAAAACGTTTTGATATCATCGTCGGTATAGGCGATAATATATAAAATAATATTACAAAAAAGGGCCACCAATTATTTCTGGAAAAAAAGACGCGATAATATTAACGGATTGTCAAAGAAATTCCATTGAAATAGTTCCTGCTGACAGCTAAATCAGTTCTTTAATATTTATTATAGATGCACCGGACATCTCGTCCAGCATCTCCTGCTCTTTAATATCTATTTATTTATTGCAGATTATCGACGCTCGACAACTAAGATCATTAGAGTCAAAATAAATTAAACGACATCACAAAACATTCATGAGCCCAGCTGAAATTCGAACCTGTAACAGTTTGATTCAAAAGCCAACACGCTACCGCCACACCACGCTGTCCACTTTAATATTTATAGATGATTAAAAAAAACTTACCCAGGAAGAGCACATGCCAGTATGATCATAGTCATACCAATAGAGCCCAGAAATGCCAAACCAACCAAACTGAAAAACGTACAAATAAAATAACATCCAACATTTTTCTCACCACCAAATACAAATTTTAATATACAGTAGTAGTACAGCTTTGCCAACCCGGACGCATATGGGACCGCGTATCGTCCAAGTTTGTGAACAAATGTGTTTTAATCCAAATAAAAATATTCTCTTCAAGTTTTTAAATTTAAAAACTTGAAGAGAATATTTTTAAATATGAATTAGAAATTAATTATTAATTAGTTTTATATTTTTTATATCAGTTCTGAAGAAGTTCCAAATCCAGACCGAAACGTCAATGTATTAATTATTATTTTTTGTTAATAAATATATTTGTCTGAAAAATTGGTCGAAAATTTTATTTATTGAAAAATGTGTTTTAAATACTGGTTTTGTACTTTTTCTTTTTATTTATTTTAAATTAAAAGAAACACTTTTGTTGTGAAGCATGTATACTATTTACTTTGCCCAAACTATCCAGTATATGAAATTTCTCTTCTAGATTTATTGTTTTTTATTTACGTTTGATACCCATTTTACAAACTAAGGCTATTCATGCCAATTACTGATTTGACCTGTGCCAGTAATAACTACAAACTGCGATCTGATTCGTGAGAAGTTTTGTAAATATACAGGTCGTTAATTTTTATGTAAATGTCTGAATTTTAGAGTGCCTAAAAGAATTACTCGTGCGAGTTTCTGAACTGTCTGAGTTGGTGAAGCTGTACAATACAAATTTTTTCCTATTCGCATTTATGTACTAAACACAGATATGCACAATATAAACAGTCAATACTTTTGGCTCGAATGGTACACAATGCTTTAACATGCTTAGGTATCCACGAATTGGTGCGTAAACTGTATACATATTTACAGCATTGTCTAAAATTGTATACTTGACAAAGCTGTAACTTTTAAACTAAATGTGAAAAGATCTTATTGATTTTTTAATATTCATCGTAACTCTTTATAACTGAGTAATTTTTTAGAAAATTCTTAAGAACCGTTTTCAAGTTACAGTAAAAAATGTGGCTCAGTGCTCAACATAGGAACTGTGTGTAAAAAGCGTAAACTTTAATTGCAAATAACTTTAGCACGTGCCATCGCTCTGAAATTTTAACAGCTGTTAGATATTACTGTTTTTTATAAGATATTTAAATATCATCACATTCCTAAGAAAAGTGTTTCATGGCTGAACTACCCTAAATAAAAGTTTAGATATGTTAGAAAGACGATAGATTTTTATTAAGTGCATAACTATCACGTTGTATTGAAAGTATAAATTAGGGTCCACCACGGTTGCATGTCACTATATTTAACGACATACATCAGGGAAAACTTAACGAATGATTATGAATACGCATTCGATAACTGAGGTCCTAGTAAGTAGTAACTATTGTTGGTGACGATTACTTTGTCATTGTTGTGTACATTATTTACTGTAAACTAATGTTTGCGTTCTCCCCAGGAAATTTTGTCAGCTAGGTGGTGACAGTGTAACACTTTGTCACAGCTTAAAGAAATATCAGCAAAATCACTCGAAGTATAAAACATATTCGGCCAATTCACGCTGCGCAAGTAGCTAATATTTTCTTAATACGCACAACTGCCAGTTATATATCAAACAATGGGGTAAAATTAGAGGCACGTGTTCAAAGTTTTAGAAATTCGCAGACATCAAAGTGTCAAAATTCGAGTGAATCGGCTGATGGTTCCATACAATGTGAGTTCACAATAAGAAAATATCCTGTTATTTATAAAAAATTTAAATAATTTAGCATGATATATTTCCGATTTAAAGTTAGCTTAATATGATCGATTTAATTTTGATGGGCAATGCCACATAGTAACGCGCGAATCGCTTAAATTTTAGTAGTTAGTAAAGCCAGTCCGGCGCTCTGTCGATAGCATCCATTTGACAGGTCCTGAGGAGAATACTACATTTTATATAAAATTTCAATAAAATAAATACTTACGCTGAAATTTATTGATAGAGTAGTGCATAGAACATGAAACAAAACAAAATTTTAATTAAATTATAAGTTAGTTAACACTATATTTGTTACGAAATCCAATTTTACAATGTTTTAAAATCTGGCATCAATTAACAGTCATTTTAAATGTTGGTGTATTTATCTTCTTCAATCTAACGCAACCAAATGGTCACATTCCTAAATCACTTCAAAATACTTTGATTTAATTTTTTTTTTTTAATGCAATAGTTCATTTATAAAGCGTATAATATACTTGGACAGATCGCTAGTGTAGTTAGCTTCAAAAGATTACCAGAAATAAATTACACTTACTTTTAATTCCTCCCATTGCGTTATTTAATCGAAAATTTTGGTATAAAAAATTCAGTTTTTGGAATCAACCTTTTTAAATAACAGAAGTGCAATGTAGACAAATTTGACAATTCATAAGACTGACAGGACAGGCGTGAGGCGACAGCTACCAGCCTACCACCAGAGACAATACAGTGTCATAAACCGAATTTATTTTTTCACCAAATGTCCCTATATTAATTTGAAATTCTGGACATGTTGGCAAAAATTTAAAATTTGATCATTGGTTGACTAAATATTTAACTTTCGAAAGGATTTTCCACAAAAAGTGATCCATTTTTGTGTATAATAAAATATCTACTTCATAATTGGATTATATAAAAATGTTACGATACTAAGGCCTAGCACACATGAAGAGCGTTCAACGCGCGTTGACCCAACGCGCGTTTACAATTTCTATACAATTGTATATAACTGTTTACATGATAACGCGCGTTCAACGCGCCACCAACGCGCGTTCAACGCGCGTTATCATGTAAACAGTTATATGTATACAATTGTATAGAAATTAAAACGCGCGTTGGGCTAACGCGCGTTGAACGTCTCTCATATAAACTAGCCCTTAGCTCTCTAAAATGTTTTTCTTTTTAAATTTAATGAGCCTTTTTCCTGAGAATAGTGCAGCGAAAGTGTCACGAGAGCAGTGGTCTCGAACCTACCGATTTTTCGGTATTTCTACCGAAATGGACTCTGTTCTACCGAAATACCGAAATGCAATGATTTTTCCACGATTTCAGAAAATACATGGAAATTCTCCTGATTTTTCTACCGATTTCACAATTTTGTGTTGGCAACCCTTTTCATTTACGTTTAATGTTACGGGGAATCACCTTACAGCAAGAGTTATTGCGGATTGGTCCATATATTTCGGGGAATTATTATTAATATTCATCTGCCAACGTCAATCACTAGCCTACTGCATTCAAAACGACTTTTCATGGATGCTAATTGTTATGACTTAGAAATTAATTTAAAAATGACTGCAACTATGGCCAAAGAATATTGGTACGATCCGAAACATTATGAAAAATATTTTAATTTGTTAGATTTCCGTTTTTGGTGTGCAATTGTGCAACTTGTTTAACTTTCAAAATCTCTAAACGCTACCTACGCTGATTTTTACGTTATTATTTTTTATGTTGTGAGTAGATTTTTATGTTAAACCTCATATTTTATTTTTATGTTGTAAGTTGATTTTTATGTTATTATATTATAATAATAAGTGGATTTTTTTGTTAAATAAACGAATTTGATTGAAAATTGTATATTTTTTTCATATACCGATTTTAGGTACAAATGTACCGATTTTTAGTTGGCAACTCTACCGATTTCGCTCATTGACGTTCGAGACCACTGCACGAGAGGCAGCACTGTAGTAGGGAGTTAGATATTATCTTAGGAGTTAGACTTAGGGACAAACATAAAATATTTACATGCAAACCAATGTTATTTACGTGATATTATTTTATTATTTAAAAATATAAATCTGAAATAAAAAAAAAATTTTGAACTTGTACAATGCCAACGAAGCATTGCAGTTTTGCTAATTGTACGTCGGATAATCGATATCCAGAAGAGAACGTGTTTTTTATACCATTTATAAAACCTCATATTGATAAGGTTAGATGTAATAAGTGGATACATGCTTCGAGGAGAGTGGATTTAACAGTGCAAAAAATTAATAAATATTCATATGTGTGCTCTAAACATTTTATTGGTGGAAAAGGCCCTACTGAAGAAAATCCAGATCCTGTTTCTGCAACAATTAGTAAAGTAAGTAACAATAAATTTTTTTTTAATTAATGTTTGCGATTGGAGTAAAAAAAATTGCTAATGAAATATAAATGATTTAAGACGTAATATAGACATGAAAAATTTTAAATAAGTAAAAATACAGTAAAAAATACTATTTATAAACAATACATATACTAATTTAGTAATTTCTTACACGTTGTACTTTTTTATTTTGTAGTTTTTGCTATTTTCTGGACTGATCGATTACTTGAGAAAATAAATTAAAGTCTGCTAGAGTCAAAGTCATAAATGATTGACAATTTTATTCCTAAAATTATGATAAAATAAATAATTTTAAAAACTTAGAAAAATTTTTCCAAGTAACAAACTTATATTCAAAGCAATGGCACGTCAATCCGGTGTCGGAGAGGCAACCGGATGGCGAGTGGTAATCTGGGCCTATGAGTGGTGCAGAACCCCCTGGTAGCGGCCAAAGTGACCCCAAATGGACGGGGGCGGCGATATGGGGGTGGGGCAAAATCGAAAAATGTTTGAAAAGGCAACCGGATAAAAATGCGGTTGCATTGAAGGAAATACCCTAATTATATAATAAATTTTTTTTGCCATCCGAACCACGCGGGCCGTTTTTGCACTAGCGAATAAAAAAAAAATAAAAAAAAAACTGAAAAGGCAACCGCTTCAAAATTAGTGAGCATACTTATTGACACCACCAAACGTTGGAAAAAAATTGCCATCCGATCCTGATGGGCAGTTTCGGAGAAACAACCCCTCAAAGTCGCCGAAAAACCCTTTTTTTCGATTTTTTCAACAATAAGTAAAAAAAACACACTAAAAATTGTTCAAATCGGATGGCATTCGAAATTTATACTGTCCTAAGTACAAATAATAGTGTGTATCAATGCCATCCGATTTTGATTACATTTACCCCTATTTAGCCAACCCCCAAAACTCAATAACAATAAAAATAATGCCATACGCTGCATAAAATTGTTGTTTTCATGAGTTTTGGGGGGTGGCTAAATAGGGGTAAATTTAATCGAAATCGGATGGCATTGATACACACTATTATTTGTACTTAGGACAGTATAAATTTCGAATGCCATCCGATTTGAACAATTTTTAGTGTGTTTTTTTTACTTATTGTTGAAAAAATCGAAAAAAAGGGTTTTTCGGCGACTTTGAGGGGTTGTTTCTCCGAAACTGCCCATCAGGATCGGATGGCAATTTTTTTCCAACGTTTGGTGGTGTCAATAAGTATGCTCACTAATTTTGAAGCGGTTGCCTTTTCAGTTTTTTTTTTATTTTTTTTTTATTCGCTAGTGCAAAAACGGCCCGTGTGGTTCGGATGGCAAAAAAAATTTATTATATAATTAGGGTATTTCCTTCAATGCAACCGCATTTTTATCCGGTTGCCTTTTCAAACATTTTTCGATTTTGCCCCACCCCCATATCGCCGCCCCCGTCCATTTGGGGTCACTTTGGCCGCTACCAGGGGGTTCTGCACCACTCATAGGCCCAGATTACCACTCGCCATCCGGTTGCCTCTCCGACACCGGATTGACGTGCCATTGCTTTGAATATTATAATTTTTATACTTTTATAGATACCAAAAGCACGAAACAAACGTCCTTCAACATCAACAATAGATTCTCTGGGCAGTCCGCTCCAAAAATTAAAAAAAGGGACAGATGTTAACGCAGAGTCTTCAAATACAATCCAGCAAAATGATACTCAAGATGTTCCATTAGATAACTGTTCAACTCCTGAATCCACTAAATCATCGCCAAGTAACGGAGAATACACCAATAAATCTGTAGCTCATGCAGAAAGTCAAACTTGTATGGAAGTTGAAAGTATTTTTGTAATTAAATTACAGAAAGAGATTGAAAAACTAACAAAAAAACTAAATGCATCTACTCTTAATTATGAATCGTGTATGAATGATGCTAAAAAGTTTAAATTTTATACAGGCTTAATGCCAGAAGATTATGATATTGTGTGGAATTTCTTAGGTCCGCCAACGGAATCATCACTGATAATCTGGCATTCGAGATCTGATAGTAATAAACGCGTAACGATAAAACAATTTAAAGCATTATCTTTGAAGAATCAACTTTTTTTAACTCTTGTGAGATTAAGATGTGACTTTTTATTGTATGATTTGAGTTACCGGTTTGGTATCAGTATTAGCTATATTTCAAAAATAACAACAACATGGATACAACTAATGTATTGTAAATTTAAACGACTAAATCATTTCCCATTAGCTAAAGATATCAGTAAGAACTTACCTCAAGCTTTTAAGGAATTTAAAAATATACGAGTAATCATTGATTGTATAAAAGATTTCCAAAATATTAAATACTAAACTAACTGATAAACTTATCACTGAGAGTCATCATTTACATATGTTATCGAAATTATTTTTAAAATTAATTAAATGAATAAAAAATGAATAGTAAATTTTTGACAGTTTATTACCATTGATTAGAATGAGATATAACCTCAATCTTTTATTAAATTATATTCATTTATTATATTTAATTAAATTTATTGACGTGATAACGTCTTATAAATTGATGAATCACCAATCTTATAAATTTATGAAACACTGGCTGCATGCACGAAAAAGTGTAACGTTCCGCCTGACCCTGTGCGTGCTTTTCTCGAAAACGGCCCTAACGATTTGGATGAAATTTACTGAAAAGGGATTTTGGGGGGCAAAAAATCGTTTTAGCTAGGTCTCATCTCTCGAAAAAATCGTTTTCATACAAATTTTATCATTATAAAAATCAATTTTTTGACGTATGAAAATACTTAAATATTGTAAGTAGGTTTTGGAATTTTATATAAACAGTGAAACAATTGTTTTCAAAATATTATGACAATTAATCTTTGAGACTTAAAATAAATACGAAAGAAAGAAAGTTAAAAAAAACAATTATTATTATAGGTGGTGAGTATTTTAATACATAAAATTAACCTAAATTTGAAGCGAAAGATGCAATATCATAGATTCGAATTATTATAATTATTATATGTAGAATTTAGGTTATATATTACGGAATACGTTATCACATAAAACTATCGCCCGTAAACCGACTTTACAGACAACCAATTTTTTTTTTATTACCATATATTTTTGATTCATATTTCATTTGGAAATAAATCTGAAATTCATAATTATTTTCAATTTCTCTTATTACAGTTTGAATTTAATGCTAATATTTTACTAGAGTCTGCATACTAACCTGTCTATTAATTCATTTTTTTTCCAGATACTTTTAAATTACGACACGCAAGCCAACGTTTTAATGTTACTACATTGTTATCTTTTACAGTTGCAAATTTTAGTTTTGCTCCAGGAACATCATCTTCTGTTAAAAACATTTTTTTTTCAAGTACACTTTAATGTGTGTTTATATGGGGATTTGACAGTGTTTGTCCCTACCGAACTACTAGCGCTACTAGTGAGTGATTTTTCGTACTTCAGGAAAAAGGCTCATTAACGGGAGTTCGCTTGTCAGCGGGCACACTGCAGCCTCTAGGGCTTATTCATAGATATGGCTTATTGTGCTGATCAGTGATCACTCGATCCAGTGTCCTCGTTCCTTGCACTAGCTTCTTAAATGTTTAAAACCCTCACTAAAAATTTTTCACCTTATACATTTCTTCAGTTAGAAAGTATTTTAAATTACTGACATGTCCAAATTATTCACACCACGCTTTTTAGGGTTCCGTCGGCCCTGGATCTAGGAGGGGCAAACCGGGGCACCCGCCCTGGGCGTCAGTTTTAGAGGGCGCCAAAGGCCCAAAACCATAATATAATATGGTTGAAAAACACATCTAATCAGTCCTTTTTAGGCGCGAATAGCGTAAGCTAAAGCGCCTATATGTACTCGCTTTGTCTGTGAATCTGTGAGTCACGCTTTTTGTATCCAGCGTACAGCTCAAACGCCTTAACCGATTTTAAAAAACTTTTTTTTGTTCGATTCGTCTCCGGGTAACTTAAATCCTAACGTCGCCCGATTTTTGAATTTTGGTCCCAGAGGGGAGAAAATTAAGAAAAAAAAGTTTTTTGCTAATTTCTCGCTCAATTTAAATCAGATCGGTTTGAAACCAGTCTTAAACGAAAGAGGAGAACATTTTACATAGATTTCGTATAACAGAATTTGCCTAAACAGTTTTTTTATACAAATTTCTATAGAAAAATAGCTGTATAAATGCAATGTTGTCTAATGCATGGCGCGACGCGGTCGGTCGTCTTTGTTTGCCGTACATGGAAATTAGAAGATAACGTATGTCTTGTCTTAACATGAAAACGGCTGCATTTCTAATGTTTATTTCAATTTTTTGACATTACTCTTTTGTGAAATGCAACGCCTTCTAAGTTAACTATTGGAATAACTAATTATTAGAACATAATACTTTGACAGTTGCAAACGTCATTTTTGACATTTCTTACCATTCCGACACCACGGATGATCGGATTGAAACCAAATTTTGGGAGGATGTTTGATATGCAAATATAAAGTGGTCTATTGTTTTTTGGGGAACATCGGCGCATGCGCAAAAGAGTATATCTTTTATAATGTTGTTTTATATAATAATAATATAGTTTTTATAACGGCTTATTATATATATTTTTACTAGAAATTTTTGTAAATTTTCTTGGGGATAATCGGCGCATGCGCAAAAGATATTATATGCTATGATGTTTTTTTATATAATAATAGTATACTTTTCATAACGGTTTAATTATTCTATATGTTTTACAAGAAAGTTTTGTAATTTATTTTTCGGGAAAATCGGCGCATGCGCAACAGAGATATATTCGGAGAAAGATGTAGGTACCTACCATTTAATGTTGTTTTTTTTTATAATTATGATATACATGTCATAACGGTTTATTAGCCTGTATATTTTTACAAGATTATAGTCATGAAAAAAATGTGTTTTTCTAAATTTGTTGTATCAGAAATATTTTGAAAATAAAAAAAATCTAATGTTAGTTTGTTCTGTAGATGTTAGTTAGGTATTTGACAAGCATTCTTTGTTTAACATCATAACGTGATAACATATAGAAAACCATGAAAAAGAATAGCAAATTTTATAATGTTTAGTGGTAACCGTTACCCGCAATATTGCACGCGTTAACGGAAATTTTATTTTCTTTGTTATTATATGTCAAATGTCAATATTATAATTTATTAGTTGGAAAGGCAATTTGTTCGACTATGTTAAATTAACTAAAGCTTTGAAATTTCACACACATGCATAAGTCTGGTGACAATGTATATATCCAATATGGCGGATGCCCCAAGATGACGGAATACCTTTTCCTTCTCAACCATCTTGAATAAAATAATCAAATAATTTTTATAAATTAATGTCATAATAGTTAATATTTTGAAAGACTATAAAAACAAGAAAAATAAAATACTAATAAAAAGAAAGTTTTTATTGAAATGTACCAAAAAGGAAATATAAATTTTAATAATTTAGGGTCATAATTATATTATTGATTGTGACTAATAAACGATCATAGAGTTTACAGCTAACGCTTTTATATTTATGAACCTGAATTAATTATTAATAAATTATTAAAATGTTTTTTTCCTTTCTGTGTTTCAATATTTTCAACTGTTATTTTTTTCTTAGATTAAGTTAATTAAATTATATTATTAAGCTCAAAGTGTCGTTAAAAATATACACCAATTTTCGAACATAACGTTGGGGTATATTATGTAAAATTCGCGCCTTGTAATTCTTGAATTACTTGTGTCTTCAGACAATATTTTTTTTATTTAGTCAGTGTTTTGACATTAATATTTTGTGAAATGCAACGCCTTCTGAGTTAACGATTTGAATAACTAATTATTAGAACATATTACTTTGGCAGATGCAAACGTCATTTTTGACATTTTTTACCATTCCAACACCACGGATGAGTGGAATGAAACCAAATTTTGAAAGAATGTTTCATATGTAAATATAAAGAAGTCTATTGTTTTTGAGGGACATCAGCGCAAGCGCAAAAGAAATATATATTATAATGTTGTTTTTATATAATAATGGTATACTTTTCATAACGGTTTTTTATTTTGTTTTACAAGAGTTTTGTAAAATAAATTTTTGAGAAAAATCGGCGCATGCGTAGAAAAAATATATACCATAAGATTGTTTTTCATATAGCAACGGTATAATATTTGTCATAACGGTATATTATTCTATCTATATTTACAAAAGTTTTGTAATTTTTTTGCGGAAAATTGGTGCACGCGCAAAAGAAATATATGCAATAACGTTGTTTTATATAATAATGGTATATTTTTCATAATGGTTTATTATTGCATTTTAAAAGAAAGTTTTGTAAAAAGTTTTCAGGGGGAAGGCGGCGTATGCGCAGAAGAGATATGTGCTATAACATTGTTTTATATAATAATGGTATATTTTTCATAATGGTTTATTATTCTAAAGTTTTGTAATTTTTTTGGGGGAAATCGGCGCATGCGCAACAGAGATATATAATGGTATTTTTTTCAAAACTTTATATTATTATCTTGTTCTACAAGAAATTTTTGTAAAAAGTGTTTATAATATAATAACGCCGGGGTGTATTATGTAAAATTTCACGCCTTGAAATTCTTGAATTACTTGCATACTCCCACTGGTTACATATTGTTGTAGCGCCTCTCTTGTTTCTTTATTTAAAAAGTACATAATGTATGGAACCCTTTGTGTGCGAGTCCAACTCACACTTGACCGTTTTTTTTTTTTATCACATACCTATAATGACTAAAACATACTTTTAGAAAGAAATTTTTAAGAAAGCGGTTCACAGGTATTCCCAGCGAGTTAACTATTTTCTCCGTATTTACTGAATTCATATTTATTTAACAATTTTTCGTTCATACAGTCGATTCTAGTTTTACAGCGAGCACAGATATACAAATCTCTTCTCTGGTTTTGTCATATGCATTTATAGCTTAGAATAATAGTGACGTAGAAAAACACATTTTTCAAAAACGGGCTCTGACAATTTTCAAACTTGAAAAATACAGTACATTACCCAAACAAAAAATATAAATTAACTTTAAAACCAGTTTTCTTGAAAAATTGCTACAGTAGAACCTCTAAGTCGACCTTCAAGGGAGACACCAAAAAATTGGAGTTATAGAATTTTCGACTTATGAAGGATTTATACTTAGGCGGACTTTGTAAAGAAATATTCCAGTTGTAGAGATTAAGATTGCTATGTTAGAGATACAGTTTAATTTATTTTTTCGAGTTATGGAGGGAAAATATGGACCGAAATGGTTTGTAGGGATTCGCTGATTATTTCGACCTATAGAGGATTGAGATTTCAAGTAATGTAGGTTTTGGGGGTTTAAGGGAAGGGAACAAAACATTTTTTTCGAGTTTTGGAGGTTTTTGACTTATCGAGGTTTGTATTTAATAATTGTACCCCATATATCGTTTTTTTTTTTTTTGCAAAACGGTAGAATTAACTGTATAGTATTTTTTATATTACAATTCCAAAAACAAGGTACATAGTGTCTGAACTAAAATTAGCAACATTCTTGCTTGATATCAAACGCATTATCAAAAAATCCTGAGTTAACAATGACCCTACACTGTGATTATATATGATTAGTTTTTATATATGCAGAACCAGTCCGATGTAGTTACCAAACTCTGTGTTGTAGAACATTAGATTGCACTCACACAAAAATGAATGAATGATCTACATAGAAAAAAGATCGGCTAAATTTTGTTCAAAATGCATAGAAAAATTTAAAAACACGTAATCACAATTTAAAAAGAAACGTGCGAATGTCACCCAGATAAGCCATGAGATGAAACTCGGTTCACTGAAGCGTTATCCATTTTGCGCGTCATGACACTTTCTCTTATATTTCCTACCATTGAATAATTTCCTCTTTAATTTTGCGTTACCATGGTTTATCTTATATTTCTCCACCGTTAAATCAAATTTTAAACACATACGTCGCTAAAGAAATTTCACTTCAAAAATACTGTTTAAATTGATCAACTTTTTTTTGCAGAATCGATTTAAAATTCCGCAATGCTTTTCTAATGAAGAAATATGTGTGAAAACAATCTAATGTCAATATCAAACCATATTTTCGGACAAAGCGTTTCGCAATTCAACATCTCAATTGCAAAACAATGAAGTTTAATTAAGGATGTTCTGGAAATATTATCTCTACTAAATATACTTCGAACGCGTGTACAAAATCTTTAGTTTTTATTTTACAGTTAATGTCAACTTGTACATTATTTTAAATAACCGTTATGAAAAATTGATATAATATGTATCACGAATATTATCAAAACACATAGCTTTCAATGTCGCTAGGACAAGCTTGGATAAATTGTTTAGTCTTTGAATTATTTCGTGAAATTTTCAGGTGCGCACTGCATAAAATTAAGAACTACTTCAATAATTATATTCCAGTATTTTGAAATGAAACCCAAACATCCTTAAAAATAACACATTAAATTATTATTAATCTAGAGCTCAGAAAGTTGTGGTTTAATGGGGACCGTCTTACTAATTTAAAATTCACCTTTCATACATTTTTACTCGACTAAATAACTATGGTACGGATTAGGCACACACAAAATACACGAACCACTCAAGCAGTCGCTATTAGCTATTCGAGCAGACACTATCAACTGCCCAAGTTGCTTGCTCAAATCCTGTTGCAATATGTTTTTTGAGGCAGAAGCTGTGTTGTACTTTTTGCCCAGGCGCAGACGACGTAGAAAACCAAGAAAATTCTGGATTCATTCAATTTTAGAATTTAGGTCGTTCGATCAATAGAGCAATTTCTAAATAATAAGCTGAAATTTTAATATGTTATTAACCAATAGTATATACATCAAAATTAATTTTTGATAGAGATCTGGGGTGTAGTTTTTGAGTAATAAATTTTTGAAAAGTGAATATTTAACATGTTGTCGTTGGTTCTGTAATAGCTCTTATGTGCATAATTGGCAGATTTTGCGTTTTTTAAATAAAAAGATTCAGGAAACGGAGCTCTATACACTAGGACTAGTAATACCTCCAAATTAATTTTACAGTAACCAACAAGGGGAAGTAACTCTTATGTGAAAAGTTGTATCAAATAATTCCTCCCATGTGCCAATAAATCCGAAATTAACGTTAAATATTTTTTAAGAAAATACTTCATCTTAATTAAGCACGTATAGTGAAGATAAGTATGAATTAGTAATATACCTCTGAAATTGTTAGTTCTTACCATCCATTGCTGAAATAACCACTTTTTGGCCTTTCCTGCAAATTTTACTTTTTGCACATAAGAGGTATTACAGAACCAATGACGATGTAGTGAATAGGGAATCTCATGCGAGATACATATTTTTCATACAATTTAGCACAACCGCAGCGGATAAAAATATAACAAACTTTAATTTATATTAACCAGCATATGTAAATTGTGCAAAAATGACAAAGTATTCTGACGTGTAGTTTTAAAGATATTTCAATATAAGTGAAAATTCCTTAAAATATGTGTTGCCATACTTGCCATAATTAAAGGACATATCCTACTCATGAAATCTTGTCAAAGCCACGGTCAGTTTCTATATTCTAAATGATTTTTTTACAATACTTTTTCTAGCAAACCGTCCGTTGTATCGAAATTGAGGAATTTTGTCACTCATCATTTACATTTATATATCAGATTCAACTAAAGATGAGCAACAACTGACAGATGTCAAAAATACTCGAGTCGAACGAATTGTTTTATTATTGTTAATTAATAAATAATTGGACAAATTTGATTATAAGTGGTCTTACATAACATATAAATTTAAGTTAGTAATTTACATGTTCATATTTTTCGTTTTAAAACAAATAAAAATAGATTTTATTATGACTCACAACATACTGATCGAACAACTTTGACACTGAAAAGGTCAGTGTTTCCCTGTTCGCGTTTCCTAGATAACCATGCTCACGAGCAGTCAAGAGCCCATATATGGGCTGCAACTGTTCGACTCATAGAGATATAAGTATATAATCTATGGATATAAGTACTAGAGTACGCTAGCGGGTATGCTTGCCATAAGTGAAAGTGTCTGCAGTTCAGAGAGAGAACGCTGCAAACGTTCTGTATCATTATATAATATTATGTTTACTCAAATCAGCATTGTTTTGTATCATTAGTTACTATGGAGATAAGGAACTTTTCTCTCTTTGAATAGCAGACACTTTCATGGCTCACTTGCGTACTCTAATATAATATCTCTATGGTTCGACTACATGACGAAATTGCGTTGTGCTGCTGACTGCTCGGGAGGTCATGTATATTATGTGAGTGAAATATTTCTATGGAGATATGTAGTTCATTATTTGGTCACTTCTTGAAATAGCCGTCAGAAAAAATATCAAATCTATGTTGTTTGCTCATGTCAGATAACATCGAATTTAGCAAGATTTTAAATGTGTTATTATTTCTGATGACTTTAAATTACATTTTAGAGCCTATAATTTTTACATAATATATACTAGGTTCAGTATGAGCTCTCCTATTATGCCACATTTACAAGTTTCAATCAAATTTTATAAAAATATATCGACAAATCTAAATTTACAGAGATTCAATGTTAAATAGAGCTGTAAAAGTAACGAGAAATTGTGTAGCCGTATGTATTCGTTACTTAAAGAACCAGTACCCGTTACTTTCGTATCGTTACCTTACTCGTTACTTTTCATACGACATACAATCGTGTATAACAGCATCAAGAAGTGTAGGTATGTTCTCTGGAATCAAGCATGTACCCATCCTATCGAGGCGCGTCGCATCGTGATACGGTATGACTTCGTTCGTATAACGTATAACCGCATCATACGAGTCTAACTGACTCCATGTGACCATGTCAGTTCGATACGACAGATGCGAGTAACGAAATGAATTTGTAAGTAACGATTCGGTACTTCGAGTCAGACGATGTACCCGTTACTCAGTAACGAATACATACGGTTTGTTACAGCTCTAATGTTAAATAACAATACAAAATATTTCCTAATAAAAATAACTTTATAATTGACGCGGGCGATATGACGTCATACAAACTACCATTTTTAACTTTTATTTCAGAATGTTTACATGAAAATATACGAAAGTAAAAAAGATACTTTTTGTTATTTCAGAACTTGATTAAAAAAATTATGGGTCGTCTCCATACCGTTTTTGTATTATACATTGTAGTCATGTAAAATTATAAACCTGGACTTTTCCGAGCTCTATTCATTACACAGCCAATTGTGTTTATAAGAAAATATTAACCACTCTACTATATACAAAAATTGTAATTAAATATATTATATAGGTATTTCAAAAACAAAACAAATTTAAAAAAATATATAAATAAACGAATGTCTTCATAATATCAGGGAAACCGCAGAAACTGATCTAGTGTGGGCCCATGACGTCCAAGCGGATCGGAAGGAAACATTATCATATCATCAACCCATGTCCACATCAACAAACGATTTTCAATTGTGCTGCGCCATTTTGGATTTTCGTGGAGTAAATCACGATAATTGTCGTTTGATACTACTATTCCTTCAGATTCAGCAGCGCACTGTATTATGAATCTGAAATTTTCAAACAGTACGATATATAAATTCAACTTGGCATAATTTTTTAAAACTCGAAAAATTGATTACCAATCGAGTACGAAAAATACACGATCAATGAATAGAATAGAAAGAAAACTTAAAAAAAAATACTTTGTTCGGTAGTAAACAAATAAATGGTTTCTTGGGTTGCAAGAATACAGAAAATCAAAATAGCACAAACGGTTTTTAATTCAGTTGAAGTCTTATTTTGAAAAAGATTTAAGTAGAATTTGCTTGACTGATATTTCCAAGACTTTCCTTTTCGACTGAAAAGTATTCAATTTTTATTTTTGAGTCCAACCGAACAGTGCAGGGAGAAAAAGTTTAAGATATTGAAAAACGTTCTTTAGTTTGCTCCATGCGTTATTTTACTCAATGCAACTCGAAATGAATAAGATTTGCTCAAGGAAAATTATTAAAGATTTTATTTAATAGGAATCATACCGCATGCGAAATTACTGAAATTATTGTTAATGCAAAAGCTTACCTGTCATCGTAAGGAACTACCATTTGCCCATTCAGTGTCCGCGATGGAGTGAAAACAACTAAATTTTGTTTAGCCAGTAATTCAAGCAATTCGGGACAACTGCTGTTTTTTTTCTGTCGTCGAAACTGTGGTACAAATGCTTTCACACGATGGCCTCTTTTTACGAAATAATCAATACAAATTTTCAATCCTCGACACGAAAAAAACTTCCCCTGGGAGTGACTAAAAATATTACTGATTTAAATTAAAGTACATAGATTTTCCCTCTAATTTGATAACTGCTCAATCCTGGAATGTATATTATTTTTGAACAGACTTGTGTATCCATTATTCCACAAATAATTTTCTTAATTATTCTTAATGTGAACTTTTGTAAATTCTCCAGAGATGCGGTATTCAGAGCATCTTCAAAGATACAGTAAAACTGTTTAAAAGTCGCTCTGCCGTGCAGCGTAATACTATGATCCATAACCACATAAGAGTTGCAAACAAAACTTTACACGCATATTTGAGTAAATTTCATGTACGCTATTATATCATATGATTTTTAAATTCATCTGATTTGCTAATTAAAAAACGAGCATCAATTCATTCAATGAGATCCTAGATCACCCCTATATGAAATCACAATTCTGCTTAATTCAACAGTTACGCAGATTGCTAAGTGGCATTTCACGGTATCGCAGAGAGACGTTATGCTGTATTTCAGTGATGTAATTTTGCAGTAATATGTTTAGAATAATAAAATACTTAAACTAAATAAATAAAGTACACAAAAAACATATTTACCCCATAGCAACATTGCTTCCATCAATAACAATTAAACGAAGCCCTTGTTTTGAAAAAACGGTTGGATGATAAAAATTATTGTTACTATGATCATAAACAGATGTAGAGGTCATATTGCCAATTAATTTCAGATGCTGTTGCTCTAGATTATTGAGACGTTTTGTAAATGAACTAATAACAGTTTCCGTATGTTCTGAAAAATGTGAAATATTATCTTAATTTTATTTTTAAATTCACTCCTTCACTCGTCTTAAAAACTCAGCTAAAATATGAGTGCACAGGAAAACAAGTTTAGGTTGAGTTTTAGCGAAAATTATTCATTTTTTCACTACAATTAATTACTAATTGGTACACTGAAAACTAATAAACAAAAGCCCATATTGGTCAGACTACAATATTGAAGGTTTGAAAAAAGGATAACATTAACAGCTTAGTTTCTTACCTTTTTGATGTGATGAAGAACTAACAGATCTAAAATTATTCGATGATAAAGCAGGTTTTAACTTTTTATTATTAAATGTCGATGTTTGAATAATTTGAGTTCTAGCTACTTTGGCTCTTGTTCCAAAAGACACCGGTGAACTATTGCGATTTTTTTGCGTATCTGATATGTCCAACACAACTGTTTCCATTTTTCTTTTATTAGCAGGAGATGAAGCTACTTTCATGGGTTGTGGAGAATTCAAACATATAACGTCCGAACTTTCATTTAGAACAAATTCGTTGTCTGATGTTAAATTAATGACGTCATCAGTCTCTAAATCATCAATTTCAATAATACTACTTTCAACATCGTTAATAATTCCATTAGAGCAAGTTTTTTTCAAAACTGAATTTTTGTTATCACAATCCGTTTGTGATTTGCAATCTTGTGAAGCAAAACTGTCCGAAGTAATGTCTATTAATATTACACTATTGTTTTGTTCATCGAATGTTTTCTTTTTTGGAGTTTCATCTAACAAAATAACGCTGTTGTTCTTATTTTCTGAGCTTTTCGATTCAGTATCCTTCTTGTCTGGAGTTTGAATAATATTTTCATTTGTTTTAAACGATGCTTTGCAAATGTTTTTTATACATTTTTTACGTAACGCTGTTTTTAAATTTCTGC
The DNA here is from genome assembly GCA_963575645.1 of Xanthostigma xanthostigma. Taxonomy (NCBI): domain Eukaryota; kingdom Metazoa; phylum Arthropoda; class Insecta; order Raphidioptera; family Raphidiidae; genus Xanthostigma; species Xanthostigma xanthostigma. The sequence goes on from OY754464.1 coordinate 48,970,155, forward strand.
TTTTCGGAGTGTGTCCTTCCACTGGTGTATTTACAATTTTCACCTGATATTGATGGCTAGAATGGTCTAAGGGCGAATTCTTTAACATACTTGGGCTGTTTTTACGTAACACTGCTTTTCTGTTCCTTTTACTTCTTGGAGTGTTTTTTTCCACTGGTGTGGATACAATTTTCAATTGATTTAGAGAATTAGATTCGTCTAAGAATGATTTTCTTCCGGGTAATCTAATGTTTTTCCAGATATCACTTTTTCTTGATTTACGTCTGCTCCTTCGTTTGTTGACATTAGATTTGTTTGTATTGAGATTTTTATTTATACTCTTTCGAGTATTTTGTTTATTTTGTGGTTTTGCTCGTTTAGACATCACCTTAAAATTTGAAAAAAATTACAGTCATAACACTCGGGAATGCAAATGTATTATTGCAAGTACGCTTTGAAGTCCAAATCGTTGTGCATCCACTGATTTGCTTGAATGAGTACGCTCTGTGCAATAAGTCCTATTATAAAACAGGAATTAAACTGGATTAAAAGAAAAACGTTTTTGAGTGATCACTGTGCTCCCACTGTCAAACTACCCAAACCAACGTAGTTAGCCTCAAAATTAATCTATAAAAAAACATTTTAATAAAATTGACATTGGAAAAATTACAAATCTTGCAATAAACTATAAAGAAATAAAAACAATTTTCCATGCCAACTTTTGTCAACGGTGCCTATTTTATTGGATGTAGATATGCTATTATTAAAAATATTAATGTAATGAATACTTACGAATAAGGCGTTTAAATTCCCAATAAAAATAATTAACTTGTCATTAAGTAACAAAAACGCTTTGTTGTCATATTTCTTTCACAAAGTTTTATCACAGTATACAAAATCTCATAACCAATAACCCATATTTTTTAAATTCGGTACACATTTGACCATAGCAGCCATAGTTTCAAGTTTGACCCTAGAGGAATATCTATATTCTATGGGGTTGACTGTTGAAACCATAGATGTAGTTGAAACTTATACCTGTTCTCTGCAAGGAGGTAGAAATTGTTTGGGAACACTGATCTATATAATATGGGAATATTATAAAAAAAACTACTTTTTTTGTAGTTATTCAACATAGTAATCTGTTGTAAAAATTCGGATTTTTAACAGCCAAATCATTTCAGACATTTTTATTATTAAATATTGTGTGTCGGCTCTGGTTTGGACCTTCATGAGATATTAATGCCTAATTTATATTATAATCAATACTGATAAATTTTGTACATTCATTTATTCAATTTTTATATACGAAATATACTTACACCACACACGAAAACTTCTGAAAAAATAAATAAAAACAGCTTGTTATAGTAAAGGGAATATGAAAGAGAGGTCGACTGTATTATTGATTATCAAAAGATACAAAAATGGAAAAGAACTTCCTAATTATTATTGCAAAAATATTTTAGACCTAAGCTGTTGAAAACTTGAAAGCTTATTTATATAGCCGGAGAGCTGACAACCGATTTAGAGTATGTATTTTAGGCAAGTTGAAATAATGAAAAAACAGTATTTATCAATGAGTGATTCTGGAATGGTGAGTCTGCCTGAGCCATATATTTTAATTTTAATAACCTATATGAATCATTGCCTCTCTACTTAATGTGCGGTGAGTGTACGCAACGAAGCGTATCGAGAATATATCTGCGTCTCTTTCTCCGATGTAATTCCCTGATTTCTCCGATGATAGGATTGGTTGGTGTACTTGCATTCAATCCGAATAAAGTATCTCTGTTTCAAAAACTTTGTCTGTTTCTATGACGTTAACAAGGGCGTACCCAGCTTTTGGCCAAAAAAGGGGCAAATTAGAAAATTTTAAGCTGAGTTCTCCGTGCTTGTTTTGCCCTTCTGGATACGCCAGTGCTTACGACGTAAAAAAAGACAAGTATATGTTTGCACCCTAATGGTTCGGTTGCGATTTGATTCCTATGCTCGGTATAGAATAAAAGTATATGGCCTGTGTGCAGTGGCGTCGGAGCCGTGTGGGCTGGGTAGGCTAGAGCCCACCCATCAAAATTTATATATTAACTTTTATGATTTCTGTATCAACTTTCATATTTTTGTTTTTCGTGAGCCCACCCATAAAAAAATTCGTTCCGACGCGACTGCCTGTGCGTTTGCGGTTATTTCGCGTCTGCGCAGCATGACATCTGCAAAAAAATATCCCCAAAAAACATGTTTTAGTCAACTTGAAATTTTTATAGTCTTTTAGTTCAGCATTTATATAATCCAGAAATGCCAGAACATTTTGTCGGTTATAAAGTAGGACCAGAACCCCCCGAATATATTTAATTAATATCCGCAATGAGCACGATGCAGGTCAACGGATGAACGGATTGAAACCAAATTTTGGGAGGATGTTTGGTATGCAGATATGAAGAGCCCTATTGTTTTTGGGGAAAATCGGCGCATGCGCAACAGAGATATATGCTATAAAGTTGTTTTTTGTATAATAATGATGTACCTACTTTCTATAACGGTTTATTATTCTATTTATTTTTTCAAGACAGTTTTGTGAAAAAACATTCTAAACTTTATAGTTTCGGAAATATTTGGAAAATTAGAATAGAACCAACTGTTCTTTTGTTTTGTAAAACTGTCAGGAAAAAAATAGTGAATTACATGACTTGGAACCATAGAGATATTAGACTAGAGTACGCGAGTGAGCCGTGAAAGTGTCTACAATAATTGAGAAAGAGAAAAGTTCCTTATCTCTATGGTAACTAATGATACAAAACAATGCTGATTTGAGTAAACATCTAATATATAAAATTCTCGTGTCACAGTTTTCGTTGCCATACTCCTCCGAAACGGCTTGACCGATTTTGATGACATTTTTTGTGCTTATCCGGTATCTATGAGAATCGGCCAACATCTATTTTTCATCCCCCTAAATGTTAGGGGTAGTCCACCCCTAAATTTTTTTTTTATTTTTTAGACAAAATTTTTAATTTCTATTTTTTTATGATACAACATACAAAAATACATACAATCCTCAATTTTCACCCTTCTACGATCAACCCTTATTTTTTAATAGCCATTTTAGTAATTTAATCATTTTTCCTCTCCGGTCGAAAACTGATCAATCGTCATTTAATTAGTTATACCCCCGCCAGATGTCTACAGGTGTCACTTCGCCAACATCTATTTTTCATCCCCCTAAATGTTAGGGGTAGTCCACCCCTAAATTTTTTTTCTTCCTTCCCCATCTTTTGCACCCGGGTGAAACCGGGCGGGACCGCTAGTAATATATAATAATACGGCATGCATTTGGCATTTTAGCGTCCCTTGCCACCCGACGTCTAAAGGGACCGCTCCTACCGCTTTACACCAGGGCGACTACTGGCTTCTAAAGTTTGAGTATACCGGAACGATTCTGATTGGTTATCCCCACCACAGCATTCCGTCATATTTCCGATTTTACCTCCCGAGTCTTTTCCGCCAGATTTCCGCATATATTTAATAACTTCTATATTGCTAGTGGCCGTAAGGGAAGCGTGGCCCATGAAGTGAGACAGCAAATGACTGTTTAACTATCTCTTTCTTTTTACTTGACTCGTTGTGCGTAAGTGTCGCGTCTGTAGTGGGGCAATTAGTAAGTGGAATAGAGCAAGCCATATCTCTTTCACAGCTTAGTTCCATGTGCAAATTGATGCTGCAACTGACGCCCATCCATTCACGGACATGCACGTGTGACTCAGAGTATAATAAGTGAGACAGACGTATAAATGTCTGCACCGTAGTGTTTAAGTCTTTCTCCCAATCTTTGCTAGCAATATAGAGGGTATTAAATATATGGATTTCTGCGTACACGGGACTGATACCTAGGCGCAGCCGCGCACCAATAAATTGCAACTGTTCTCGAATCTTGACACCCAATTAGGTGTTTTCTGATTGTTTTCTCTATATATACCCAGTGACCTAGCTTCATGCCTAAGTCAACCGGATATAGTCCAAGTTGTTAATGAGTGAATGAATGATTAAATGACTGAGTGAAGTTAAAGTAACGATACTCGGACGTCAAAATATTCAGAACAAATATTGTGAACTATTTGAGCTTCCTTTATACAACTTGGGATTTTAGATAATGGGGGCCGGGAGGAAGGTTTTATAGATAAACAAAATTACAAGTGTGTAGATCTAAGAGATTTTGAATTGTAGGTAGGATCGAAAGTAACTCGCAATGGTTCGTGCAAATTGTGACATGTACAGTTAGTCACTAGTGAGTTGCCGAACTTAGCTGACACAATAACGTGTGAATCTTTTGATCACGGGGCCACATAGCTGATGAAAATTCGACCGCGGGCCGTGTAGCTAATGAAAATTTGACCGCGGCCAAAAATTTGCAGAGCAAAAAAAAAGGTCCTCACATTCTATTTCCGCATTTGGAGAGCAAAAAAAATCTCCTTTTCGTCTGTTCTGGGGCGCCCTTGCTATTTCTTTACTATTTTTCTAAAATTTATAAAATGCTTCGCGGGCCGGACAAAATTGTGCTGCGGGCCGAATCCGGCCCGCGGGCCGCCATTTACCCAGGCCTGGTCTAGATAATTATAACAATCTGAAATATCTTCCCGCACAAACGATTTTGTTTTTTATTCTATAAATATTTTAAATATTAAATAAGCAACCAAACATTGCGAAAAAGAATCAGTAAACAGTAATTAAAAAATATTTGAAATGCAAATTTATTGTGAGAAACACTACCAGTGCATAAATTCTCATATTATACTCTTTAATTTTTAGGAACATTTTATAAGGTTCATAAAACTACCAAAAAAAATGATAATAATGAAAAATTAGTAACAGTTATATTAACTGTTTTTGGGGTTCCGTACCCGAAGGGTGCTCAACGGGACCCTATTACTAAGCCTCCGCTGTCCGTCCGTCTGTCTGTGAGCGGGCTGTATCTCAAGATCCGTAATAGGTAGAGAGTTAAAATTTTCGCAGAGTGTGTATTTCTATTGCCGCCAGAACAACAAATAATGAAAAAGAGGAGCAAACTAAGTTTTTTGCTTATAATTCGCTCAATTTAAATAAGATAGTTTCGAGACCTGTCTTAAACGAAAGAGGAGAAAATTTTACATAGATTGTGTAACAGAATTCGTCAGAATTCTCCAGGATAATGGTCCGCCTTTTAAGGTCCACTTTTTGAGAGCGTATCTCTAATCAATCCATGTGGTAGAGATCAGTGGATAGAACGCAATTGCAAAAAGGAAGATAGTCATAATAAATTGACACTTTTATGGATTTGGACGACGCACGACGTCCGACGTCGTAACATCGCCAATACTCATTACCAGGTCAACTAGGAGTTATTTTTATTCACGTAATTTTTATTTATATGAACACTCGAAAATTATTATTTTAAGTTTAAATGTGAACACAGTGTATACGTGTCGAAATATCAATAAAATTCAGTAAGGAAAATAACCTCTCAGCATGTCTAATGTTGATATCGGACCTAGAAAAACTGCAATTGTTATCGTTATTGTTGTTGGATGCTTTGCGGTGTTATGGCCAAAAGTATTCTATCCCATGCTGATGGGAAGCTTTAATCAGCCTATAAAACCGAATCCAATAGATAAATCAACAGGTAAAAATAATTATGATTCATTGTTATAAATATTAAATCAAGCCTTTATATTAGGTATAATTTTACAAAAAATACATTAGATATAGGTTGCGGTTTTTATAACAACATTTTTTCCATAATTAACAAAACTATTACGTACAAAAATGACGGATTATTCCAGAATAAATTATTCTAGTGACGTATTTCACTATGGCGCGTCGCTCGGGAAAATCAATTTTAATTTATACAATAGTACGTGTTTAAAAAGCTCCCCAGCGTCTAAGAGGCGGAGAGTTAGTTCGTGAACTTCTAGGCAGCCTCCAATTTTAGTAGCTATAGGTTTTAAGTAATTGTTTTAGCTCTTTTATTTAACCCAACTGTTTATATATTATACTCAAGTATAAAATTATTGACCAGTTTTTTCAGACTGTATATTGACAAAAAATTATAAAATTATAATGCTATAATTCAATAGATGGCTTTTCGGTCCGGATTTGGATCTTCTTCAGAAATAATCTAAAAAATATAAAAATGAATTAGTATCTAAGTACTTACTTATTTTTTTATAGAATTAAGATTTTTGAAATATTAACGAAAAAATACTAATTTTTCATTAATATTACAAAAATAAAAAAAATCAATCTTAATTCTATTAGAAAATAAGTAGATACTAATTAATTTTTATATTTTTTAGATTATTTCTGAAGAATATCCAAATCCGGACCGAAACGTCCTCTATTGAATTATTGAACTATGATTTTATAATTTTTTGTCATTATACAGTCTGAAAAAATTGGTCGATAATTTCATTTATTTAAATAAAAAGGGTTACCTAATAGCGCGGTCACTTCGGTTTTCGAAAACCAATAAAGGAAATCGATTTTTTTTTTACCAACCGATGGAGTTCGATCCCCCCCCCTTATTCCCTCAAAATATTTCAGGTGATCGGCGTTTGTAGGGGGGGTGGGGGGCGCATTAAATTTACCTGCAAACGGTTTTTCGAGCATATTTCAGCCGGATCTGATCCTACAAAGAAAATTTAAACGGTGAAATTGAAGAGCTTGAAGAAACACGTAAGCTCGTTCAAAGCTGAGCCCGATATCTCAATCCGTTCGCGAAATATCATGATTTGAAATTGCAAAAAAAAATTCAACAAATTTTTTTCGGAAGGGGGTGGAGTTGGGGCCTCATTTTTTTTTTAAGAGAAGGATATCATGGAGCACTTTAATGAGCCGGAGGGAGGGGGTGGTGGTACAATTAGGAGGGTAGATATGGGCCTGAAACTAATTAAGCGGAAACGCTTATAGCTCCGAAAGTAATAGGTCATATGCATGAGACTCCAAATTGGTTTAAATTTTTATTTCGAAATATATTTTAGTTCCTGATTCTATCGTAATGGATATTTTATTAATCTAATAACTGAAAAAAACTACAAATAATAAAAAAGAAATGTAGAAAATATTTCGAATTTTCAAAACGCAGCGTGACGTCAGAGTATATATCAACAACAGTTTCCATGACGACTGTGTCGTCTCACAGTAAGATTATGTCAGTATTCAGAGAAAACAACAAATAAACTTAATTTAGAACATTAACAATTTGACATCAAGGTTGACATGCATCATATACTATGATCATATATCATGACGTCACATAAGCCCGCCAACAGCCGATTGTTTAAACTGTCTAATTTTGAATGTGAAATTTAATATTTTTTTTCTTATGATAATATTACATTTTTAAATGATTATCAATTTTTTCCGTATTATGGTTGACTAAATAATCTATTAAAAATATAAAAAAAATACATGCATATGACCTATTGAGCTAGAGGGCCCTATGAGGGCTCATTTTCTTCGTTTTTCTATGAGCTAAAAGGTGAGAATGGCAAAAAAATTTATTTTTTGCAAATGCGCGCTTGGCGCGCAAAACAAAAAAATGCCAATTTTTCATTTGCACTTTTGGACATGAAGGAGGGGGCTGGGGGAATATTTATATCTGTCTACTCAAGATTCGGCAGCAGATTACTCCGGTTCCACGCATTACTGAATCGCCTTTCCCCGAAAATAATCATGAGAAATATCCAAGCTTCTGGATTAAGTCACCCGTAGAGATGCGTTCTTAATTATTGTAATGCTGCTTGCACCTATAAATTTCTAATTTTAAAAGATATTTATATAATATATTATAATAAAAAGCTTGATTTGGGACCTTCTTTGGTTTCGGAAAAAATTTTACTCGTGATTTTCCAAACCGACGACGCAATGTGATTTTTTCGCGTCAATTGACACTCTTTAATAGGTACCTAACTGTTTTTGAACGTTTTGCAAGCCCCTGTAGACTAATGTATCTCCCTGCCCCGATTTACGATTTATTTTGACACATCTTAAACGTCAAAACCGGCCCAGTAGTCTAGGAGGAGATATCTGCACAAAAAAAAATGGGTTAGACATTCTTCTAGCTAGTTTTTCTCTTTCCACAGTCTTGGCATAATTTTTCACAATGTAGATTACGTATAGGTATAGGTACTTACATTATAATAATTTAAGGATAGGTGCCTACATAATATGGTAACATTTTTGTTTAGGATGTTGCGATATGATCTGGGAAACAGACGTAAATGCAATTCGAGTAATGGAAAATCTTTGTGGCAACATTTTACATCAACAAAGAGACGAAAATCTACAACTAAAGCTAGGCATAGAATATGGAAAACTCAGCAAAGACATAATTTCAGATTGTCGTAGAGAAATTTTAGCGAAATGCAATGTCGATATCGCAGCAGTTTTAAGTGAAAATATTCGACTTGGAAGATCATATCGTCAAATTTTAGACGAATTAAGATCAACGAACAGTTCATTATGTCTCAAATACAATTTTGGCGTAACACCTTTAACTTTAGGAGTGCCTCATCGAATTGCAATTAATTTAAAACAAACCGACAGTAAGATAGTAAAATATTTTTGTGCTTGCGATGTATTTTTAATATCAGCATTAATGAATTACCTTTATTAACAACAGAGTTAATTGTTTTGACTTTTTGTGAGATTTTTACTAACTAATCAACTTAGGTATTAATTACAAGTTTTTGCCTGAGGCTCCGCTTACGTAGAGATAAAAGCGCATTAAAAATGTCATTATATATAGGCGGAGATCGATCTCAAGATGTGATGCATTCTGAACGAACTCGCTTTTCATTTTATTCATTGCGATTTTTAATTGTTGATGGAAAGCCTATTTCATTGTGATATAGTCAAACATGAAACAATAACGAAATAGGCGAATCACTTAGCAACTACGGAGCTTAATCCAGCTCATAAACTACCTGCACGACAAGTTTCATTCAGATCAGTTGCGCATTATTGAGTAGCAAATGTACATACAGATTTTCACATTTATAATAATAGAATCTATACAGAATTTTAAAACTCACTGTTCAGGACCTATTAAGTCTGAATTAGACTGACAAGTAATCAGACAAATACCTGGTGGACCGGTGCCTTACGGAAACGAGGGTCTATAATATTGACAATCTAACATCAACATTGACAAAGGATGTAAAGGGAAAATACCTATATATCTAATATCTGACAGCGATTCAAATTTCAATCCTTACAACAGCTCCACGCAATCCACAAATTTCATCTTATCAAGTGTCGTATTTATGAAACAGTAATGATCTCTGAAGGAAGACTCCAAAAGGTTTTGGGGAGTTATGTCATAAAATATCTTTCGTATTGTAATATTTTTTATTCTGCTCGCAGGCATGAGACAAGAGAGGCCAGCCCATATGAGACCCGAAATGGTGCATCCTGCGTTGCGAGAAAAAGGACGAGCTATTCCACAGTCTCCTCACCCACATATGGTTTCTCGGGTGGTGGAAGGACGGGTAGGTGATTTTTTTTGTTAGAACTGCTACTTGTTTCGTGTTAAAACTAAAAAACAATTGAAACTATTTTGATCAAACTGTCACTATTGTTTATTATTATATAAGTATAAGGGAATAAGATAGGCATAACACATTTACTAAAAAGGAATGAAATCATGAACAGTAGCCGAAAAGTCGCAGGTAAATAGGAGAAAAAGTCTATATGTTTTTTTTGCCTTGTGTAATCTCAGAAGTTACTGAACCGATTTGAAAAATCCTTTCACTGTTTTAAAGTCTACTTCTTAGTTCTTTCCACCTTACATAGGCTATACCTAAAAGACTTTTTGAACACTAGTCAAAAAGTCTTTAAAATAATTAAATTTTCAGCCCGGACCAGTTCCTGGAATGCGACCAGTAATGGGCGGTGCCGGTCATGTTGTGCCACCACCGAAAACATCCACAAGTACAATGGGTATAGTAATGCCCATTTACACAATTGGAATTGTGGTTTTCTTTTTGTATACACTGATGAAGGTACGTATTTTCTACGTGTTACTTTTAGTCATCGAGCAATCGGGGCCGATCGCGTTGGGACTGAGCATTATAGGGGACACGCGCAAGTAGAGATAAAAATTAAGGCACAAATTTATAGGCAAATACGTAAATCTATACAGATAAATAAAATTTAAGTGTCGTTTGTGTCAAAATAACAGCTTTTTACTAAATGCATATGAAAGTATAATATATATACGGTACTCATATCAAAAAAGCAATTTTTAAAGTGTTTGTCTGTCTGTTTATTCCGGCTAATCTCCGAAACGACTGAACCGATTTTGACGGGACTTTCACTGGCCAGTAGCTAATTTTATAGGAGTACCTAGGTAACTTAGGCTAAAAAAAATAGGGAATTTTTTTCTTAAACTCTGCGAACTGACTAAACGTTTTGTCGTGTTTCATCTCAATCGCGGGCGGAGCCGCGGGGAGCAGCTAGTAATTAATAAATATATAAACGCCATTCTTAATAAGGCATTCACAAATATTATTTTTGGTAGACATCGATAGCCTTCGTTGTTGAAAGCTTATAAAAGTTACAATTTCTCTCTTTCTCTGTAGGTCTTTTTCCAGCCATTACATATTATATTAATTTGTAATATTAATTATACAGATAAACAGAATGTTTGATTGTTTTACTTCACCTTTGATATTTTTGTTCTCTATCACGCCATGTTTTTGGGGATGCAATTTACATCGACTTATACTTACTGGATGTGCCCTAGCGCTCCAAAAGAAAACGGTAACACGAATGTGTGCCACGTCGCCAACCCCTATCTCTCTCAAGTTAGTACCGTAAACTTGCGCAGAATAGGATAGAGATACGCCATAACCATACTCTATCCTCCTCATTCATATGAATCCGCAAAAATAACTACGATGTACGTTACGGTACCGTCCAGTAATATAAGTCGATGGCAATTCAGGGTCTTCATGAACGCTATTACTGCATTGCCATCTATATAACGTGCGTCTGATTGACAGTACTCTTGAACCAGGGGGGTAGGTTAAGCAAAAAAAAAACATTTTTATTTAATTTTATTAATATCACACAAAAATACTCACGAAGAAAGGTGCTAAGCAAAATAATTAATTCCCAAACTAATTTTGCAAATTCGTCACATTACCTATGTTACAAGATACGCTGTTGCAATTTTGTCTAAATTTTATTTTTTAGTTAGGTATTCGTAATCTTATCAGGCCTTTTCCAAAGCCTGTGGACATATGGAAAACAGCCCCCAATAAGGTTCATAAAAAGCATTCTACCAGACTGGCAATAATACTATTAGGGGATGCACAAAAGATCTTTTAGGTCGCAGCTTATCACCCCAGATAAATCTAATCTAATCTAGGTATTCGTAAAAATCTACGCCCTTGCCTTTAACCTGATGATACCCAAAGGGATCGGCGCAAATCGGCGAAATACAAATACCCCCTGAGGGCCCTGCCAAAAAGTAGTTACAGCTCTCCTAGCGCTATTTTTAAAGTAAAGGATTCAAGAATCACACAAGCGAATTTGTTGAAAACCGGATTTTAGTTACTATACGTCGTGTAAAAAATTACGTACTTTTTTAAAAGTTTAAAATTTTCCAAGACATTGTTTTTTTTTTCAATTTTTCGCCTGTAAGATCTGTAGTGTGGTTTTTGGTACTTTATATGACGTTGACTCAAGCCTTTTAGCTTTAAAAATAGCGTCAGGAGAGCGACAATCACTTTTAGGCGAGGGAACGTGAAATATTCTGAATATTATATAAAATTGGTTATTATTCCAGATAATGTTTCGAAAGCAAAATAACGCAAGTACGCTTTATCCGCCTCTTCAGACAGATCCCGTGTTTCGAAAACGTGTATTTAATGAACAATACACAATTCCTTCATCGACCGACAATGGCGAAAGAATTCGGAGCCGTAATCCTCCAACGGAAGTTTCAAGAAAACTTGGTAAGTTTATTGTTCGAAACATTTCAGTGGCTTTCACGTGGATCGGTTTTGATATATATATATTTTTTTTAAATTAATCGTATAGCTGCAGCCAATTTTGGGGTTCCGTAGTCAAATGGCAAAAAAACAGAACCCTTATAATTTCGTCATGTCCGCCCTTCCGTTCGTCTATCTGTCTGTTCGTATGTCACAACTCACAGCCTTATAATTCCACCATCTTTCCACCGATTTGGATACAATTTTACAGGCAGGTGTCTTATGTGAACCGTCATAAAATTGTGTAATTAAATTTAAAAAAAAACTAATTTAAGGGTAGATTTCCATACATAGATCTGAGGGATGAAAATTTGTATTTTTGCGAACTCCATTACAGGGTATCGTTGAACAGGTCTTTAAAAAAAATAAAAAATTCCTAAGTGAGTTTTTTATTCTTATGTGATTATTTCCCGACATATAGTCTCCTGAAGTCGTTTATAATATGCCTCTCCCTCTAACTTTTCAATCACGTGATTAAAAAAATCTGAAAAAACAGTCAAGAGAGTAACAGTTTTTAAATACTTTCAACAAAAATTTTTTTAAACAAGATATATTAACTTGTTGTAGGAGTTCAGCTGATGTTTCCTTAAAATATATTTTATATGGCTGTCATATTTCTAGTGTAGTGTGAAGACAAGAACCAGGCTCTATATCATGTTCAAAAATAAACATCACTAGTGTACAATGTACATGTCAATATTTATTAGAACTATTTGGTTTTGAAAGATCCCAAAGTGATTTTAATAGTGCAACTAATACAAAACAGTATTTCTAGTTTAGGGAATGATATTTGTCAATCAACGATTGCGACCCATATATAGCTCATAAATACGTCATACAAACACTACGGATCTCTATCATAAGTGTACCTATGCTCAACATGCGGTTGGCAAGTTTTTTACGTTGTATAATGTTAAAACCAGTTTTTGGCTTTGCCAGTCAGTGCCGTTACGTATAGGGTTGCCAGGCCCAAAAATAGAAAAGCCAAACTCGGTATTACATTTAACCGGATATTTATCCCTGAAAGACCGGACTACCTTTTTTAATAAAAAAATTCAAGTAGGTAGGTATTTTTAATTGTTTAATACTAATCAATCACAGTTTTTATCACAAAATCAATCTTATATTATAATTAAAAACAATCCTTATAAAAACGCCTTATGATTTGGAAGTTATGATACCAACTAAGTGTTCAGTTCTCTTAATTGAACATAAAATAAAGACAACAAACATAAATAGCCATATTATTCTGGCACAATAAACAAATTTTTAATCAAACAAAAAAACGCTAATTTTACTATTCTTCTGGACCTGGTACGAAAAATGAAAAGATCTTCATTAAAATCATAGCTACAAGCTACTATTTGGCTTTGGCATTTCAAGTTGAAAAATTTAAAAAAAAATCAACATTTAAAAAAATAGCAAAATAATATGATTATTTGGAAATTAAACTACTTTATCAAAAACGTCATTCTCCTTAAAATTTTATTAATAAAAAGTTTGACAAAAACCGCCAACCGGACACGATCGTAAAAAGCCAAACATGTCTGGCTAAAGCCGAACGCCTGGCAACCCTAGTCCTGGACGGGTAAGCACAGCTATTCGAATTTTTTTATTTTACACTTTCGAAATAAAATATAATTACTACAGGATATAGAAGAGCAACGTGAAATGTACCCTATAAATCTTCATGATTTGTTTATAAACTTGGTCCATGCACCTTTGTGATCACAAAATGACGATATCCAGTGACGAATTAAGATTTCGCACTGTGAATACAACAGGGGTCTAAGTGCAAAACGAGTGTTTTGAGATATAAAAAAAAAAAACGTGAGCAATCTATTTTTATTGTTGCATACGAAACTCAAATTTTATATGCAGACATTATTTATGTAAGCAAAATTAATAGCATTAGGAAACCTTTAAATGCGTTTCCCACCATAAAATTAAATTTTAGCACTCTATTGAACTGCTATTTCTAAACATTTCCGAAAAACAAAATTAGCGCAATAATAATTTATGTGTACGTAAATTTCAAATTTCAGAATAATTCGGAAAAATAAACTAATTATGCTTGTTAAATTATAATATAACTGGTTTTGAAGTTTTCAAAAAAATATTGCATTTTTTAGAGTTAAGATATTTTTTTAACAATTATATAACTGGTTGTTCAGAGTGCGCAGATGTTAAAGTCGGGTCTGATTGGACGATGTCTCGACCTTGGCGTGAACTTTTCCGTCTTAACAGGCAAATTTCATAGTAATTATCATTACAATCGTATATATAAAATATTTAATTCGGTGAATTTTTGGAACATTTAAATTCCTTGATGTAATGTCATTTGTCAAATTACATTTTGCACCTTCATTTTGAGTGTGTCCAGACTCCAGGTGTAAGAAATTTATTAGATATACTTTTAATATTATAATTTCGTTGCATATTTCGATCACTCAAAGCTCAGAATTCTTTGTAGACGCGCAAGTCGACCCTGTTCAGAAGTTTAGAAAATTTAGCAGTACCCACACTTGAATCTGTATTTTTTATCGCTACTAGGTTTTACACTTCTAGTACCTATAGCTACTATTTTTTTTACTCTCTGAAATATAACTCTGCCCAGAATTCACTTTTTAAGTCTTTAGGGTATCGTTATATAAATCTGGATTTTACCCGCTCGTTTTCACCCAACTTATTGAGACTGTTACAATTGATTTCGTCAAATTTTGTATTGTAAGATTTTTTGTTGTTAGACGGTATATTTGGAACATAATCTCGCAATCTTTAATACTATCATCATTATCAAAATTTAAATGAATCTTGTAGAGCAGCTAGGATCATTATCCTGGATAATGATCCCAGCTGCTCTACATATTATTACGAATCTTTTAGAGACAAGATTAATTAAAATTAAGGATAATTTATCCTTAATTTTAAGTCGATGGATGATCTTGTGATTAGTGGCGGATTTATTGTTTGCTAAAAATATTAGTAGTAATGAATAAATTGGAATAATTAATAATTATGTTTCAAATGTATTTGCATTATGGAAACAATATTTTACGATTAACAATATTTCACGGCAAACAATTTATTTTTGAATACGGTGGAAATTAAGTTGCAGAGAACTAATTAAATATTAATAGTAAAAAATAGTATTGCTACAAAAAATTGCCTTATCTCTTCATTTTGTCCGTTTGTCATTTTAATACACATATTTGCTAATAATTTTCATCGACTCAGGATTAATATCTATCCCTTCTTAATTTTAAAATTTTATGATGTTTTTATTAGGTAGTAATTCGTCTTGTTTTAACAATAATACTGGCACTACTGCAAACTTACACACAGCCTGTGGTTCTTTAAAAAAATGCCGTTTACAATATTATTGGTGGCGTAACGCGTAATGTTTTCAATGTAACTTTTAAAAGGCACAACAATAATAATATTGATAAAGAGATGGCAAAATAACGAAATTTGTACATAAATAAAGAACGGCCCTGTTGTATTCATAGTGCAAGTTTTGAAGATCCAAAGGACCAGAAGTCTTGTGGAGACCCGGATCCTTAATTTTAAGGTAGAAGACGTGTTTATAAATAAAAATTGGATAGGATAGGGGCCCCAAAGCAAGTGCTCGTGATGCTTCTCCGTTATTTAGCCACTGACGATATCGCTCGACTGTTAAAAGCTTTTATTTTGAAAGATTTCTGATTATTTATGAAGATGAACTTGCCTGACTAGTGAGAGTATAATTTACGTACTCATTGAAAATTTGTAACTTTTAAAATTTGGTTATTTGAAGAAATTTACGAAAATGAAAAATAAACGTAAGTAGAAATATTGCAATGCTTTATACTGTCACAATGACTCAGAAAATATATTTTATTTGTGTAAAAACTTTCCTGTGACGAATTCATAAATATGAAATAAATTGGGAAAACCTCTTCAACTATATGACGTATCTCCGATTTAGCGTTTCCGTGAGAAAATCTATAAAGAAGTTCGAGAAGTATCTTCTATCGATAAAACTCAATCCTGGGAGGCTTTATAGAATATTTAAAAGATTATATAACACTAGAGAATCCCCAAATTTGCCAAGCAGTTTTTATGGAAATGTTGGCGGATGATGACGTTCACCCAAGAAAAAAATGTGAAGCGACGTTGCCTTCGTTTTTCTACAGACATTGAAATTACGAACACCGGCTGTACTAGAGATAATATTTCGGTCATTGTGGAATATACAGGAAACGTGATGTGATTCATCCGAATTTGGAATCAGTTAGAAGTAAATCAGATTCAGTTAAAAAACAACAACGCTTGAAAACTAACCGAGATGCCAAATGGATAAAAATCATGCTATAAAAATGGGTACCCAAAGTAAAAAGAAATAATTCAAGAAATTTAAAAGAACGGAGAGTCAGGTGATGGTAAAATGATTCTTTTGTAGAAAATAATGGGTTTGTCATGAAAACTGACCATATTTCCAGGACCGTACGAAGAGCAAATTGCGCTACCTTTCATAATCGTTAATCGAACAACATTTTGATTGGTTTCTGGAGCTCCTACAGAGCCGGTGTCGAAGGCATATGCCCCTTTCGCACTGTCTTTCTAACTGCTGATATTGATGTACAATCAAGAGGGCTTTTTTGAACGATTTTTTGGATGAGGAGGAACGTAGTGTTAATTGTGAAAACCTTGTTTCCAAACGCAAACGATCCTTGAATATAAATTTCAAAATTCAGAAAAACTGGAAGACAGTATAATAAAATGCGTTACAAAGATATCTCCAGTAGTATTAAATTGCAAATGTTTCCGAAGCCATTTATCTGTTTGGCAACTAGTCAATGTAGATCTGGCAAAGTAATATTTAACATTTAAAGTCTTTAGACATTTTTCATCCAACCTGGTGCATTTTTGTAGAGTTATATTGTGAACCAATGAAAATTCCACAGATAGACATACACATAAATACTTTGTATACACGCATACAGCCACCATGTGGAAAACCACTTGTCTTTACGTTTTGAGTCTAGTACCATCAGAATCTGAACTTATCTAGGACACAATTTTGTAACTCTATCACCATATTACTTTCATTTTCTAAGCAACATGGAAGTAAACATTACTAATTTTAACGGTCATTATTATAAATTGTATTTGTTTTGTTTATGCAAAAGGCTGGAAGGAAAGAGACACAAGTAAGTAAATTACACTTTTCTCAATATCAATAATACTGTGATTTTTTCAATAGAAGTGTTTATTATGTATCCAATGAAATTAGGCAGTAGATGCATTTTACTTTTGTACTGAAACATTACTTTTTCTAAAAAAAATCGGTAGTAAATTTTATTTAACAAATTAAAAAATATTAGATTTGACGAAAAGCAGTCTACCGAAACTAATTTGCGTGTTTATAATTTCTTTAGGCTTATATCCACCGAATACAGTCTAAGATAATTGCATAGTTTCCAGAGAAATCAGTAATATAAAAAAATATAGTTATGATTTAAAATCCCGTTGCACTTCAGAGACAGACCTATTAAAGGATCCATTGTTAACTTGTTATACCCCATTAACTTAACGTAGGTTCCTAACAGTCCTGTGCTTTCATATAAATAAACAAGCCATTCATGGTATTTTAATTTCATAGTAAGAATATAAAATATTTTATTTATTATCAGGATTTTACTCAGGCGCGGTCCGAAGGGAGGGGTCACAGGGGACATGACCCCCCCCAAAATCTTTGGTCAAATTAAAAAATCTCAAAAATTTGCCAAATAATAAAAGGAAATTTTTAGCTACATTAATTCCAGATACCTATTTTTTATTAGTGTAGTGAGTGACCCCCCCCAAAATTTCAGGCTGCGACCGCGCCTGATTTTACTACAATACAACCCAATAAACTCCAAATCGCTTTACATAAAATTTGGCTTAAAAAATAAAATGCATTCCTTAACTATCACTTGCCAGAATCGTCTTTTTTATTTACGGGTAATCGCACACGACCAACACACAAGTAGATGTTTTCTCAAAATTAATATTCTCATTATGACTTGATAACCATGGCAACTAGCGAAGAAGACAGACAAAATAAAGAACATTCACAGTTAATTTCGGGGAATCTTGATATTCCCACACTTATGATCGGTACTCATTGGTTGCCTTTATACAACCGACTGAATAGAAACGTTGTTCTATATAACAAACGTTGTAAAAGGGTTAAAAATTGATGTACTTATATCTATTTAAAAAAAACACACATTTTACTCTAAATATAAAAATTAAGTTTTTAATACAAATAAAATATTCTTATATTTAAAAAGTACTAGGTCGATGTTATATAAGGACAGCAAAATAGATTTTTGCGACTTGGTTAAATTTTTTCTAACAAAATTTGATGCTAATTAAAATAAACCATTTAAGTTCGAAAGATAGTCTGGATAGTAAGGTATCATAATTTCCAATATGCGCTACTGCTAGAAATAATTACAAAGCAGTTCCTAACATTGCACACATCGCTTGTCAATAATAAGGGGCCAGTGTCACCTTTATTCGGAGTTAAATAATGAAGTTAACCCTAAAACAACACATTATGGAGCCAAATACAATTCGTAAAAGTGTTTTACAACATTCATTGCGACATTTCGTATGCTTATTTTTTTTAAATATGTAATCATTTTTCATTCGGGCTTACAATAAGGGCGCCGGCAGGATTGATACCAAGGGGATGCAATGCAACCTGCCGACTATTTTTTTCAGCTTCAAGGTCACGCATTTCTCAAGTATTTCAGGCAAATAATTTACCAGACGACTGATAACAAAAAGCGAAACGTACATTAATTTTCTGTTCACTCAAATAAATTAAATATCTTTAATGCAACTCTCTTCTCCATCGTTTAAGCCAGGGGTGTGCAATCGCGTTTCCTTCATTCTTACACCCCGTCGTGGCGCCCATGAAAGTAAGCAATACGCTTATGAACTCAGTTTCTAAATAAATATTTGATCGTATGGCATTGATCAATTGTTTAAAATGACAACAAACGAAGCCAGAAGTTGGTGCGGAGTTCAAAGATGGGCATGCCTTGGTTTGCATTGCAGGAAACAGTGAAATCAATCAGCTGCGCAGACGCCTACAAGAAACTGAACAGGCGATGGTTCGTATCATCAGTCAAATGGGCTCAGCGCCATCTCTCGATAGACTAAAAGAGGATGATTTTGACAGTGACAAGCGTCAATTAAACACTAATAACATAGGTCAGCGTCATCTAACACGTCCAGTTGTTGCTACGGCCGCTAGTTTACCTCGTCTACCGCTTCTTTAGCTTTTCGCACGTGCAATGCGCAAAATCATTCTCGTACGTACAAACAGTTAAGCGCATGCGTCTCTAAGATTGAAAACATCCAGATGGGATTCAATTGACGACGAGAAGATTCGCATGAGAGCCTCTATCAGCCGGTTGCGGAACTGACAGTATACAGACATGTCTGTCAAAGTAATGTCTAATTTTTTCTGTTTGTAGTCAAGTGTCAAATAGGTTATTGTTTTCGGACATCAGTTTTGTGTTTGTGAAATAATAATCAGTTAATTTTGTGTTTGACACCTAACCACAAACCAAATTTGCTCTGCTGTCTTGTGTCTCTGGTCTCATCAGTTCCACGACCTGCCGATAGAGGTGCTGATGCGAGTCTTCTCGTCGCCAACAGCAATCTGGTTAAACTCACTGGAATCTCGGGGCATATGAAATCGTAGTAATCTATGAAAATATTTGAGTTTAGTAATTGATGCTAATTCATAGAAAAGAGTAATTCATGTAAACTAAATTTGCTTCATTATGATGAAGTTTACCTAAGAGTCCATGGAAATTCACCCAGAAATTAATAGTGAGAAAGAGAGAGTGTAGATTGTTTTATCCGTGAGTCTCTCTAGGAATTGATGAGAATCCGACTAAAAACGCTGGGAGTTTCGTAGATGGAATTCCTTCTGGATTTTTTCAATAGTCAAGCCACCCACAGACGCACCTGCATGTCTCAAGATTAGTGTGTTATTTAAAACATCGCAACCATCAACGTCCGTAAAAAAATTTACATGGATTGCAATTGTGCGTGCGTGCGTCTGCCACACCGCGTAGAAAAAATTAATTTTCTTTTTATGGTCTGAGAAAAATTGGTCGACAATTTTATTTACTTGAAGTAATTTTCTTTTTCATGAAGATATATTCATTCGTTAATATATAATATAATATGATGTAAGTGAAAATATTTATGCACGCATCTCCGTCGCACAGTGATTTTGAATGACGTACTTGTCTTAAGACATGTACGTGGGTCTGTGGCGAGCTACATATGCATGTTTTGTGACATGAGATGACACTATAGTTTTACAGTGACAATTATTAGTGATATTGATGAGGTGATACTTATGTTGTCTTGAAATTTATATTTATATACCGAAAAGAGCTTGTAAATCACTGTTTTTATGAATAAAATTGAATGAATCAGTATTTTTCTTTTAATTTATGTGGTTGTGAATGTTTCAAATGGCGCACAATTGAACGAAAAGCAAAAAAGCACGCGATTACTTACTATTTTTCGACAGATTATAATTGTATGTTATCTGTGTATGCAGGAAAAAAGGCATTATGCACCTATCGGCATTGATCGCATAGCAAGGTCCTGAGGGTCTGCTGAACCTCAACGAATTCCATCAATAATTAGAACACACATTACCCAGAAGTATTTAAATGTCACACCCATCTATATGCGTAATATAAGTACATGGTGTGTTCTGTTTAAGAACAGTACTTTTTAGTACGCGGTATTTATTTCCGGAAAATAAAGAACCGGTGAAACCTAAAAAAGCGGTTTTTCCCAAGTGAAAATATTTAGAAAAAAAGATAATAATTTGAAAAACAATTAAATATGGGAAAAGAACTAAGAATTTTATAGTTACTACCGTCAACCTATGAAATTAGTCAAGAGACGAAAAATTTTTTTCGCTACGAAATAGTAGTTTATGTATCTAGAATGTAATGTCTATTAAGTATTATAAGAGTAGAAGACAAACTGTTAATTAATATGATAATTAGTGAATTTTAACAGTACATACGAGTCATAATATCATTACGTTTGAGATATGTACTACATTTTTGCACGTACCTCCTATAAAATAGTTGGCTTCCACTTTAATTTCAGTATATTTAAAACATTTTTCGTAGATCTGTGTAAAAAATATCATGTTTATCCACAGTATCTACGAAAATTACACATATTTTGGTACGTCGTAATATACTTTCTATTAATGGTAACTAACAAATCGTTTTTGGAAATTACTATTGAATTGATTAGATCATAGCGATATAACTCAAATTTATTCTTTGTTTATATCACAGAACAATAACTGTTCTGTGGTTTATATCTTTTAAATCACTGAGTCTGAGTGTAGCCAAGATCGTCAGAATCTCGTTATTTGTAAGACGTTTTCATAACTCCCCTTTAAAAAGGGCTTTGCGAAATTGCGTTACAAATATTCAGTTTTCATTTCTGATAAGAGAACTGATGAAAGGATTTATTGATCTTTCAAATTCTTTAATAAAAAAACAACAATAAATGGCACTAGACCCAGACAAGCCTGAAATATTATCTGTGATACTACGTAGTAGTTCAGAGAACTACAGATAGTCGCGTCAATGAATACATAAAACAGGCAAAACTTGGAACTCCGCAGGAACAGCTCCGATTTTGATGATTTTTTTTATTTATTTTTTTTATATTATTGAAAATTAGAAATATTTTGGAGCGGGCAACGAATTATTTATGTTGTTTAAGGGGCTAGGGGCAGTCAGTGGCATGAAAAAATTGAAAAAAAAATTTTCGACAAAATTTAATTTATTTTATAAAGCTAATAATATTTCAACTTGACTTCATTAAATTTTCAAAAAAAAAAAAAAAAAATTGGACAAAGCTATAGCCATCTGTTAGACCCCTCTCACAAGTAGGTGACCATCATAACTTTTTGCTGGTTCATTCAAAATCGATAAAACAAAGAAAAGTCTTTAGTTTAATAGTAAATGTAGGACTATATCGAAGATTTATTTTTTTTGAAAATTATAAAATGGCGGCATCTTAAAGCTTACATCCGAATTTGCAAGGATAGGTTGTTATAAAAGCCGAAGTTTTCAACCAAAACTGTAATCCTTTGATCAAGTCCTTGTTTTTTATGCCTTCAATAAGCTGTAAAAATTTCATCTAAATCCATCAAGTGGTTCTTTAATTTCAGTGGTCACAGACTTCGAAAACATAGTTTCGAGAAAAACGCAAGTCGTCTAATTTCCTGGGCCATATAATAATTATCTCGGAAACTATTCATTCAATTCATTTGAAATTTTCAGGAAATATTTTCGAAACATAATACTACCAGAAAATGCAAAAAAAGAAATCGATTTTTTCAAATCTTGAGTAGGTACCCTTAACCCCTTAAACAATATTTATGTAAAAAAAAATGTTTTCATACGATATTCATTTAAAATTTATAAATACATATTTTTTTACAAGTTTTGGATGAATATCGGAAGTAAAGTTTTTTTTTTACACAAATATATAGCATAGATATTATTTAAGGAG
Organism: Xanthostigma xanthostigma; assembly: GCA_963575645.1. Lineage (NCBI taxonomy): Eukaryota > Metazoa > Arthropoda > Insecta > Raphidioptera > Raphidiidae > Xanthostigma > Xanthostigma xanthostigma. The sequence goes on from OY754464.1 coordinate 48,992,777, forward strand.
TTAGGGATAGTCAGAATTTTTAAAAGTCTGACCACTGAAATTAAAGAACCACTTGATGGATTTAAATGAAATTTTTACGGCTTATTGAAGGCATAAAGAACAAGGACTTGGTCAAAGGATTTTTGTTTTTGTTGAAAACTTCGACTTTTATAACAATCTGTCCTTGCAAATTCGGGTGTAAGCTTTTAGATGCCGCCATTTTATTAATTTAAAAAAAAATCTTCGATATAGCCCTAGATTTACTATTAAACTAATGACTTTTCTTTGTTTTATCGATTTTGGATGAACCAGCACAAAGTTATGATAGTCACCGCAAAGCATTACCTACTTGTGAGAGGAGTCCAACAGATGGCTATAACTTTGTCCAAATTTTTTTTTTTTTTTTTTTGAAAATTTAGTGAGTTAAGTTGAAATATTTTTAGCTTTATAAAATAAATTAAATTTTGTCGAAAAAATTTTTTTTTAATTTTCTCATGCCTCTGACTGCCCTTAGCCTCTTAAACAATATAAATAATTCGTTCCCCGCCCCAAAATGTTTCTGATTTTCAATAATATAAAAAAACTAATCAATAAATAAAATTATCGACCAATAATTCAGACAATATATTAACAAAAAAATATATAGTTAATACATTAACGTTTGAATAAGATTTGAATAAAAAAACTAAATTAAAAAATTTGAAAAGAAGTTTGACCCTACAGGCCATCCCTGTAACTTCCCGCTATTTTCGAGTTCAAAACGCTCAAAAATATATAAAATATAGCAAGAAGTTTATTGCACATACCGCTAAACTAGCGGTATGTGCTTTATTATCGCTTTGTGCGTCAGAGCTGACTTTCGTTCATATAAGAAGTTATATCTAAGTTAATTTCACACGAAATCCATTCAAATTGAAGCTTTTTGAAAAGAGGAGATTCTAATCTATAAAATAGAACCATTTTTAAATCAATTTGAGTTCATAAATACTATTAAAATTGTAATTGAAAATCACAAACAGCAGTTGTCGGTTGGTCTGTACGTATGTACGTACGTATGTACGTACGTATGTACGTACGTATGTACGTACGTATGTACGTACGTATGTACGTACGTATGTACGTACGTATGTACGTACGTACGTCACGACTCTACAGATCGCAATTTTGGTCGGATTGCCTTGGGTTATATTTTATTCACTTTGTTTACTATCAGACCAGAACCCTATTTAAATTCACTAAAATGTGTTCAGTAGTTTAATTTTTATAAACAGTTTTATTTTTTATTATTTTTGACAGCTAGGTAATAGTTTAAAACAATATAATAATTGCTGGTAAATATAGTGTAATCCATAAAACAAGTGCTACACTTGTATACCGTGATAACACCACTAGACGTATTAGGCAGCCGTGGCGCAATGGTTATGCCGTTGGATCCCCAAGGGCAAGGTCCTGGGTTCGAATCCTTACGATATCATTGATTTTTTTCTTTTTTTTTTCTTTTTATTTTGTTTTATTTTATTCCACTTGATATTAATTATATATTATATTATGTATAGTTCTTAATTTTTTTTTATTTTTGCAAACTTAAAAAAAAATATTTTTTCAATTTTTAATTATTTATTTCTTTAAATTTTTAAATCTTGTTAAATTTATTAAAAATATTTTTTAATTGTTATTTTTTTATCATACAGTGGAAAACTTGCGGGATGTGCACTTTTGGTTTTGCCAACAATTTTTTAGCTCTTCGAGCACAAAAAAAACACACTGTTACGAAATTTTCGTTCACGATATCTCATGAACAAATGAGCCGATTTTGATGCGGTTTGCTGCAATCGACGCAGTTTTTTTAACCTAAGAAAGTAAATTATTACAAAAAAATCGATTTGATAAGAATTTTACGAGTAATTTTAAAAAATTACTTTTTTCCTAATTTTTAGTTCACTTTATCTCATGAACAAATGAACCAATTTTGATATGGTTTGCGGCGATCGACGCAGTTTTTTTTAGCCTAAGAAAGTAATTTATTACAAAAAAATCAATCTGATAACAATTTTAAGTCATTTTAAAAAAACACTTTTTTACGATTTTTTCGTTCACGGTATCTCGTGAACAAATGAACCGATTTTGATGCGGTTTGCGAAAATCGACGCAGTTTGTTAAGGAGAAGAGCTGATTAGTTTTTGGAATTAATCGGTTTAGTAGTTTAGAAAATTTTTTACAAAAACAAATTTTTAAAAATTTTTGAAACTTGTTTTTTTAAAATTTTTCAAAATTTTTTGGGCCGAATCGTTCCAAATTTTCAGGAAGTCTAAGTTTACTAAGACCACGTCAGATGCCGCAAACCGCGTTTCAGTCAGACACTCCGTTCAAAAGATATAACATACATACATACACACACACACACATACAGCCCTACGGACATCATCGCCAAAATAGTTTCAATAGCTTCCTAGGACCTCAAAACGTAGAGATCTGGCAAAAAACTCGATTTTCGAAAATCGGGGTAAAACCAATAACTTCCCGATTTTTGAAAAAAAAATTTTTTTTTTTTTTTTAAAGCGGGAAGTTAAAAAAATCATCAAAATCGGAGCTGTTTTTGCGAAGTTCGAAGTAAAAGGCTTCATTGACGCGACTAAGAATATGATTTTTCTTTTTATCAAATAATTGTAGATTTGCTTCAAAATACATACCGCAAGGAATTCTTATAGTGATTATTGTTAATGCAACTCATTTAGTTGCTAATTTCTAGTTAATTAATAATGTGCAAGAGTAATGGTTTTATTAAATCAAACTGTGACAGCATTTCTTTTCTCATGCAAAATTTAAGAGCAGTCGGCGTATCCAGAGGCAACGTTTTAGCTGTCTGCCTGTTTGTTAGAACGCGATAAACTTTAAACTAAACAATTATGCCATCGATTTTCATGCGGTTTTCAGGAACTGATAGAGAAAGTATTCGGAAATATTGTAGGTTAAATATTTCACTATATAAATTGAGCAATGATGAAATAGTGAGGCAACAACGCCGGGTAAATGATTCGTCACGGTTTGTAAAAGGCAATCGATGAGTACTGATCATTTATTTAAACTAATTGCAATTCTTTTTTTCTTTCTTATTCGGTGCGGTGGTTAGAAATGTCTTGCCTTAAATTTTGAAAATTTTCACCTTAAGCGTTTGCTGTGGTAATCATTGGCGGCGGAAGTAGGGTTACCAGATTGCTCTCGCCAGAAACCAACATATCGTAACCTACCCCTACCCCCCAAGGCAAGTTATAACATTTTCGAGGCGCGAAAAAATTTGAATACACATAAATTGAAACTCCTTTGAAAAATATGTCGCACGAGTTGATTTACATAAAATTTTGCCCCTATGAGCAAAAACTTTAACTACAGAGTTTCCTGCCACTGGCTATGTATTCTCAACATGGACATTATTCCTATGTCCATGATTCTCAATCATAGTTGAGGGCGCTACTTGTCAGCAAAAGGGACATTTGACTTAGGTTTTTCGCGGGAAAGATAAGTTGAAAATAATTTGTAAAAATGATTTTAATTTGTTAAAAATTGGTTCGAACAATAAAAACCAGCACTTTTTGGCAGAAAACTAGCACCTGGATGAAAAACCAGCACTTCTGGTAACCCTAGGCGGAAGGGAAATCAAAGTAGCCTGTGTCCCCCCAATTGTAAACTAGCATGCGTAATGCTCTTTACAATGTGAACTTTCATACGCAATCATGGGCCTATAGAAAAATCGTTCCTCGCCTATTGTGGTGGCTCATATGATGACACTAAAGATTTTGTTTTAAAAATGAAAATGTCTTTAAAAAACTGTTGAAGAGGGAAAAAAAAGTTAAAAATATTACATGTATGTACACAAATTTAAAGCGTCAGTGCAATCCTCAGTAAAGTATATTATTTTATTTTATATTTATAAGTAACCCCATTTTAGCACTGGCTTCATCAATGAATTTTGTAAGTATTTTTATTTTATAACCTCCTGTACATACATCAATGTTTTAATTTTTATTATATTGTAAATATTTAAGTTTGCTTACGATTTCTGTATCACTATTGAGAAAATCCAGACAGAATTCCATTTAGGAAATTATCCATTTCACTTTTAAGAATAAAAAATTATAGTAATTAATAGTATATTGTGCGACTAGTGAGAGAAGGAGAAGATTCCATGAGCGTGAAATTTGCCGCACGAGCGTAGCGAGTGCGGTAAAACGCACGCGAGTGGAATATTCTCCTTCGATCAATGGTCGCACATAATACTTTATTCAACTAGCAGGAGTAATATGTAATCGGGGCCCTGATAAAAGAGGGAAAAATAATAAATCACTTCATTGATTGACGTACCCACCGTCAGTGTATGCACACAAGATTGCCATGACTTTCACTGAATTGCGATGCTGTTTTCATATATACAATACCGCCTACCACGTTCCTATTGGTCCAGAAGCTGCGTGCAGTTTTTTTTCATTATTTCACGCTTGGGCTTGCTACTGAATTTCTATTGGTCCAGGAAATTCATTATCACACTGTACGGCTTATTATTAGCACTCTACGCGTCAACATGAAGTAATTTATTATTTCTCCCGAGTTTAGCAGGGCCCCGAAATTACATATTACTCACGCGTGTTGAATAAAAATAATTATTATATTACGTCACTTGTTGTTCAAATAGCACACCAATCTAAAAAAAATACTGTACCTCAATGTTTTCTTAGATTTTAGGACTATTTTCGTTCTGAAATGCAATGAAAAATTATCACTTTACGGATTTCTCGTGAATTTTTAACTTTACATGTACCTACTTGATCATCTGGATATTTTCAATAATGATTTTCCCTGCATTCAGTCACTCCTGTCTGCTGTGTTATTTTTTTAGGGCAGCCAAAATAGTAACTTTGAATCAAATCTATTAACAACATACACACGTGTCTGTGCTTTTCATTTACTTTAAAGATTTTATTTATTACCATATTTTTTCAGTTGTTACGGCATTATCTGACATGCTGAATGAAGTGGATCAGAGAAGAGAATTTCTTGCGAAACAACGACAAGAAATCCAAAAATTAGCTGACGACGAGCGTAAGGTATTTGTTTTCAAATGACATATTTGAAAAAAAGCATACCGTAGAAATTAAACTCTCTATCTTACACACTCACCGGTATACTTTCACATCCTTTCTCGTTCACATAAGTACACTAAAAACATTGCAAACTTTTAAGTAAGCGTCATCTGGGACAATATATTAGGGGAGAGGAAACGCCTTTTCTGTTATTTTTTGCTAACATCTATTAGCGAGATAACTAATCCTTCTCTAATAGGTATTTTCAGGTCTCGGTCTTCCCGTCATGTTTTGTCATTCACTGTCCCTACTAATTACTGAACGAGATAATTCCCTTCATCCAAAAGTTATATTCCAAAATTACGAAGAATGTTTTTAAAGGTGGCAGGACCAAATCAGCAAAATCAAATGGACCTTAAGGGCATTTTTAGTACTTACATATTTTGTACCACAAAAAATAATTTTGTGCCTTGTGCATTTTAGACGAAAAAAACGTGATTTTATACTAATTTAATATAAATTTAAAACCAAAGCTAAAATTGCAAGTTCATATAGATTCATCAGTTTTGGCTCTGCATTGATGAAAAAGTCAGCCATTGAGGACATTTATTTTTTTACATAATATTATAAAGATTGTCCGAATTTGAGAACAAAAGAAAAAAACGCTGGGTAGTTTTCAATGGTTTGTACTTAAAAACATATAAGTATTACTCTTTTTAGGCTTCAAACTTTCACCCGCAACTTGAACCAACAGACAACGAAAATCACGTACCACCAGTTAACGAACATTATAAACAAGCTAATGGTAAAATTATTGAGCATACCGAAAATCATGACTCAACGTTTGAAAACAAAGTAAACTTGGCCGAAAAAACAAATAAAAATGAAAATGAAGAATCTAATTTTGTAAATAAAAAACAGATTTTCGAAAACAAAAAAAATATATCTGAAAGCGAAACTTTCGAAACAGATAATGTAGAAATACAACAATCAGACGATAAGGAAGAAACGGCAACGATAAAAGTATTAAATATGGAAGTCACAGCAAGTTGTGAAGGTGGCCAAAAATGGAGTAGACCAAGTACACCAATTATTCCACCACTACAGCTGGTAAATATGTCAATATGGATAACTAATAAAAAATTGTAACAAGATGCTCGTCTTTAATTTCGCGTTTTATCGGTTGTTTTTTTCTTATTTAATATTTTTTATTATATTGATACCTCGACAGGAAATGCGTTTTCAGAGTTTTTGTTTGACTATCTGTCTGTCTGTTTGTACCAGCGTCCAGCATAGCTCGATAGTTTGACCGATTTTGATGAAAGTTTGTTAAACTGAGTTAAAATAAAATCAACAGATATATAGATATAGATAGGTATCTATAAAAATATAGTAGGTACACATACGAATAATTGTTTGGCCACACTTTCTATAAGACGAGTATTTGGACAGTATATTTTAAAAAGAAACTATCAATTATTTCTATTGCATATTTCATCATTTTTACAGAGTTCATCAAATACGCCTCCTCCAGCTCAATCAATATTTTTAGAAGGCACTGTTCCAGCACAATCGCAAATAGTTTTTGAGAAATCTGCCATAAATATGGAAGAACAAACAATGAGTGCACAAGAAAACGGCGATGAGGGAGTTATCCTTAGCGGAAAAGTTACTCTAACATTAATTGCTGCAGGTAAATAGGCATCCCACTACAGTCTAAATCTGCAAATTCAAATTTCATTTTTTTTATTGAATTTATACCAGTTCAGTACATTCTGGCTATTCATGGTATTGTGCGTAGAGAGATATAAACTTGACTTCACTTTATGGGTCAATTGTTATAGAGCAACCTCCCTGTCACTAAGATTTAATTGTTAAATTGTTTATCAGTTCACTTATTAGTTAACCTAATCATATAATTAAGTTTTGTGAAATTTTACACTTCAAACGTCTGTTGGCTGGTAGTTGAGCTAGATCATAGTGGACGGCACAAGGACATGATTGCAGCTTACCAATGAAACTTTTAGCGCTTTTTTTAATAAACTGCAGATTGATGTTTAAGAGTCCCAGTTCGTCGTGTATATGTTCATTTCGTAAAAACCATGGAGCGTTGCAAGCGACTCAGAGTACTTTATTTGTATATACGAATACCAGGCTAAAATTATAATTTAGAAATACTTCTTGAAAAAAATTGTATAATTGGTTTGAGGATTAATATTTTGCTTGTCACCTTCCTTCGTGAGTATTCTTGTGTGATATTAATAAAACTTAAAAAAATATTGATTTTTTGCTTTACCCCTCCCCCAGAAAACAAAATATCTACGCCCTTGCCACTACTTCTACGTAACTTAGAAGCCACAATATTTCACCACTAACTATTTTCAGTTCTGGCAAACTTCCATATAAATCATCCTAAATTCCGTTGCTTAAAGTATAACATTTGAATTAAAAATTCAATAACAATGATTATTTACATTACAGACAACAGCGATGACGGTGATAAATCTCAGGACAAAACAAATGATATTAATGTGAAAACTGAAGATGTAGATCAATTTGTATCAACTGCCGTAGTTACTCAGGAAGATACTACTGCAGGTGAAGAAAATGTAGTAGTTGAAGAAGTTAACGATGAAGAAAATGGAAACGAAGAAAGCGAAGAGGAAGAAAATGGAAATGAGGAAAGCGAGGATGAAGAAAATGATATTGATGAAAATGAGGCTGAAGAAAGTGGGGATGAAGAAAAGAAAGTGGAAGAAAATAGAGTTGAAAAAGAAAAAGTAAGTAAGGGTTCGCGAAGCCTAGTCAATCCACAAAGACAATAGAATTCTATTATACTAGTCGATTATTATTATTATTACTATAACTCATTGACATTGCGTGTAGTTAAAAAGTTTAAATTGTTTGAATTACCGAAAAATCGTCTAGAGCGAAATCATATAAAAAGTACGAATTACCTATTATGATATTTTATAAAGTCTTAAATTAATCAATTCAATAATAATAATAATAATAATAATAAACCGGCTTTATTTCATAGAGACACATAAATGTGTATGAAACATGTCAAAAATTACAGTGCTTAAAAATACATTAAGTAGAACAATACATTTAAAACATCTTAAAACATTTAAAAATCTTTTATAAAATCATTCACTCTATACGGAGCCTTGTCAATAAGAACTTTTTTAAGTTCTTTTTTAAATTTTGGTGTCGGTAGTTCTCTTATATTTTTTGGGATATTATTATATATTTTTGTAATCATGGTATATACACTTTTATTTATGAATGTTTTTTTTGAAAATGGTTGTTGAGTATCTCGATACTGTCGTGTATTGTAGCTGTGCGTGTTTTCAATAAAAATGAATAATTCCGGATGAGTCTTAACTAGTAAGGCGGATTCAAGTATGTAGATAGAGGATAGCGTTAAAATACCATGGCTTCTAAAGTATTCTACACAAGAGTCTTTTCGTTTCAAATTATAAATTGCTCTGATGCACGATTTTTGTAGCGTAAATATAATTTGGATGTCTGTTGAGTTTCCCCATAATACTATTCCATATCTTAGTATAGAGTAGACGTAGGCAAAATATGCCACTAAAGCGGTTTTTTTATCTATATATGTTGCCAAATTACGTAATAAATATATACAAGAACATATTTTTTTTCTAAGATGATCGATATGCTTAGTCCATGAAACATCACTGTCAATAAATACACCTAATAGCTTTACTGTTTGCGTAATTTGGTAGTCATTGTTGTTTATTTTTATTAGTGAGTTGTTTAAGTTTTTTCGTTTATTAAATTGTATAAATTGCGTTTTCTTTGAGTTTAGTTTTAAGCTATTTTCAGAAAACCAATCATTAATCAAATCAAAGTTTACTGATACGTCATTCCATTTTTTAAAGATGATGCTAATGTCATCAGCATACATGATCGTCTTAGCTTGTATTTTTTGAGGTAGATCGTTGGTATATATTAGGAAGAATAAAGGTCCAAGCACACTTCCTTGTGGCACTCCATTGTTTATTACTTCCCAATTTGATGTTTCAGTAGATATTTGCACTCGTTGTAACCTTTCGCTGAGGTAAGACTTGCACCACTCGTGTGCGACTCCACGAATTCCGTACCTTGAAAGTTTGGATAATAGTCGTCCATGATGTACACAGTCGAACGCTTTGCTCTGATCTAATATCATTGCAATCGAGTTTATGTCGTCATTCATGTCTGTCAGTACTGTTGTCATAATTTCAACTAGTGCTAAATTAGTGTCTTTATTTGGTATAAATCCGAAATGATCTTTACATATTATTTTATTTTTTAATAAGAAATTTAACAATCTTTTGTGAAATAGTTTTTCAAATAGTTTACCAATGTTGGAAAGTATAGAAATCGGCCTGTAGTTGCTAATTTCGGTTTGATCATTTGATTTAAATATTGGTTTTACAATGGCTCGTTTTAGCAAGTCTGGATAAATACCTGTATTGAACGATATGTTGATTATATGTGTTAACGGTAAAGATATAAAATCTGCAGCTGTTTTTAGGATATGAACGGGAATCTCATCCCATCCTACAGAGTGTTTGTTTTTTAAGCACAGTATTTCATTATACACCTCAGTAGTGGTCGTAGGGTTTAAAAAGAAAGATTTTTTGCTCGACTCTATGTCATCACATGTATCGTTTGGTGTTTTTAGTCCTAAAGTTTTTGTAATGTCCTTGAAATATACGTTGAAATTATTCGCGATTTTTGTTTTGTCCGTTATTGTTTCATTATTTATGGTTATTTTTTCTACTTCTATTTTTTGTTTTTTGGGTTTTGTTTTATTTATTAATGACCACATTGATTTAGATGAGTAGTTTTCATTCTCTAGTTTTTGTTTGTTGTAGTTGCGTTTGGCTGTATCTGTTTCACATTTAACCAGATTGCAATAATTCTTGTAACGCAACTTTAAGTCTATGTCATTAGGAAATTGCAATGTTAATTCGTAGAGCATTCGCTTATGTTTTGTAATGTTAATTATCTTTGGTGTAATCCAGTCTGCCTTACGATTATTATTTCCTTTACAAAGTTTTTTTGGAAAATTCACTTCGTAGTAGTATTTAATGATGTCGTGGAAATGCTGATAAGCATTGTTACAGCTTTCACTATTGTACACATCCTGCCAATTTTCTTGTGTTAGCATCCCTATAAAGTTTTGTATTGCTTCATCGGTATTTAATCGTTTATAATAACGGGACTTGTCAGTATTTGATACTCTAGTCACTTTTAAAGTTACCGTTTGAGGATAGTGATCAGAGAGGTCACTTTTTATAACTTTAGGGTTTTTATATTCCATGTTTGTTATTATATTGTCTATGCAAGAAGATGAATGATGAGTTACTCTAGTTGGTTCAGTAATTGTAGCATTCAGGTTAAATGTTGTTAGTATATCTGCAAAGGTTTTTGGTTGCTTTTTTTGAGTGTGAAAATTTATATTAAAATCACCACATATCACTACACAGGGATCTTTTCCTTTAAACTTTTTATTAGCAAATTTCAATAATTTAGCAAAATTGTCAGTGAATATTTCAAAATCTCCACAGGGTGGTCTATAGATACACATAACAACGAAGTTATAGTCCGTGATTTCAATTGCACAGGCTTCAAAGTGAGTTTCATAATTTGTACTATCGACATCCATAACAGTGTATTTAATGTTGTCTTTAACATATATAGCTGAACCACCATGTAGCTTATTATGTCTGTTATATTGTGCCGCGATTTTGTAGTTTTTTAGAGACACATACTCGTTTTCCTTAAGCCAGTGTTCACTTAGACATATGATATCAATGTCGTTGTTTATTGTTAACATTGTTTCAAGTTTTAGTTGTTTATTTCTTAAGCATTGGATGTTATGGTTGAAAACCGTTAGGAACGTTTCATTAGGTTTCAAAATTTCTGTTAGTTGTTCTTTCGGCTTTCCGAAAAAAATTGTATCTTCTGACAATGACGTTACGCGGCCAAAAATCGCTGGCAAGTATTATGTCACTAGTTGAAAAGTCAGCACCGACTTTAAACGATGACGTGTATGCATTTGTTCTTATTAGCTCAACTTCTATCCTGGGATTTGGGTGATCCTTCAGCTTGTGTTTTAAATATTCTAGTATTTTATCTTTTTCGACTTTGGGGTCTACTCTTCCTATGTATAACCATACTCTTTTGGGGGCTCCCACAAAAGAGTTTATATTTTCAGCTGTTCCTACTGTTTGTTTTTTTCTTTTATTTTTTACTTCCGTGAAGCCCTCTGCCTCGTTATCATCTGTTTTTGTGTTTTTAATAGTATCTTTTTTATTTTTGTTTCCTTCTATATTTTCGTGTCCTTCTGGTACAGATTTTTTATTTTTCACTGTTTCGACAGATGGCGATAACAGATTGGTATTATTATAATTTCTAATTTGTTCTGATTTTAATTTGTTGTTGGTTAGCTTGCTCTGCTCGTCACTAGGTGTATCCGCATTGTATGTCTGTATATTATCTGTATTATCGGCAGTAGTTTTGATTAATGTTTTTATTGACTTATTTTCATTTTTTAGTTCGGCAATTTGTTCCGTTATTGTTTCATACTTTTGTTTAATTTCACTCACTTCACTAATATATTTTGAATTTACTTTTTTTAGTTCTTCAATGGCAGTCATTAAAGAATCAATTTTACTCCATGATATCAATTCATTTTGACAGTCATTACAGGTCCAGTTTATGTTTTTATTTGCAATTAGCACATTGTATTCACTCTTTTTTATTACACATAAGGCGTGATACGTTAGAGAACATTTTCCCGCACATTTTATTATTAAATCACTTTGCTCAAGTTTTTCATTACAACTCAAACACTCCGTATCCGTGATCGACTCTGCCATGTCCGCCATGACAGATTATTTATTTAATAAAACAACTACAATGTGTTGTTGATAGTATTAAACGAATTAACACCGATATGGAACAATTTTCGCAGTAAGGTCCTGCCTACTCAGCGTATTGTATTTCAGAAAAGTATTGAAACCATGGACGAAACGATTACAAACTGACCTTACTTTTTGTACATAAAGAATTGATAGGGGATAACTTAAATTATGAAGAAAAAAAAAACAATATTTACTTCCGAAATCCGAGCATATAGATTTTAATGCAATGTGAAGGTTTCTAAGTCGTCCACAATGCGGATTGTTTGAATAAATACTAGTGATGTAACGAATGTCAGTTTTTAGATATTCGCGAACTCGAATATCTGTCGCCGATATTCGCAAATCCGAATATTCAGTTTTCAAATCTGGCGTCATTTGTCCAAGGTTGGCAGCTGATTGACCACGCAAGTCGAGCACACACATTTGTAGTAGTTCAGGGTACTAGGTTGATTAATACTAAGTCTACTAAAGCTTTATTATACAGTTCAATAAATAAAAAAAATTTTTTTGCTAGTTAGCAACAATTATACCATATTTTTTCATTAAAAAATGCGGTCGCATTTAATGAAAAAGTAATAATAATAATAATAATAATAATAATAATAATAATCTTTATTAGTACATATAAGTGCACTAAAAGGCGAGGTTCAGCCACAGGCTGCTTTTCAACCTAACCCTTTATGCTAAATACATAATAAAAGTATGGTATAATCGTTGCTAACTACAAAATTTTTTTTTAACTTCCTGCTTTATAAAAAAAATTTTTTTTCAAAAATCGTGAAGTTATTGGTTTCACCCCGATTTTCAAAAATCGAGTTTTCGCCAGATCTCGACGTTTTGAGGTCCTAGGAAGCTATTGAAACTATTTTGGCGATGATGTCCGTAGGGCTGTATGTGTATGTGTGTGTTGGTGTGTGTGTGTGTGTGTATATGTATGCATGTAAACCTTTTATATCTTTTGAACGGAGTGTCCGACTGAAACGCGGTTTACGGCATCTGACGTGATCTTGGTGAACTTAGACTTCCTGAAAATTTGAAACGATTCGGCCCAAAAAATTTTGAGAAATCTTAAAAAAACAAGTTTCAAAAATTTTTAAAAATTTGTTTTTGTAAAAAATTTTCTAAACTACTAAACCGATTAATTCCAAAAACTAATCAGCTCTTCTCCTTAACAAATTGCGTCGATTTCCGCAAACCGCATCAAAATCGGTTCATTTGTTCACGAGATACCGTGAACGAAAAAATCGATAAAAAAGTGTTTTTTTAAAATGACTCTTAAAATTGTTATCAGATTGATTTTTTTGTAATAAATTACTTTCTTAGGCTAAAAAAACTGCGTCGATCGCCGCAAACCATATCAAAATTGGTTCATTTGTTCATGAGATAACGTGAACGAAAAATTAGAAAAAAAGTAATTTCTTAAAATGACTCGTAAAATTCTTATCAAATCGATTTTTTTGTAATAATTTACTTTCTTAGGTTAAAAAAACTGCGTCGATTGCAGCAAACCGCATCAAAATCGGCTCATTTGTTCACGAGATATTGTGAACGAAAAATTTTAAAAAAAGTGTTTTTTTTAAATTGCTTGTCAAATTCCTATGAGATCGATTTTTCTGTATTAAATTACTTTTTTAGGTTAAAAAATTGCGTCGACTGCCGCAAATCGCATCAAAATCGGTTCATTTGTTCATGAGATATCCTGAACGAAAATTTCGTAACAAAGTGTTTTTTTTTGAGCTCGAAGAGCTAAAAAATAAACTTCTTGCTATATTTTATATATTTTTGAGCGTTTTGAACTCAAAAAAATAGCGGGAAGTTACAGGGATGGCCTGCAGGGTCAAACTTCTTTTAAAATTTTTTATTCTAAATTAATACGGTAGATCCCTTTTATCTTACTTTAATACATTTTTCATCAAAATATTGTTTTTTACCATGCCAGATTCAATTTTTAAGCGCCGTGAAAGCGTTTTTTCATAAACAAATCAGCTTTTACAAGAGCCGTGTCAAAACACCACCTTAATATTTTTCTGAAAGTTAAGGTTTGACATCTATTTTATGCATAAAAATTGGTCTGTCAACGAAAAAATGTTTTTTACTATGACAGACTTCATAAAAAAAAATTAGATAGAAGAGATCTTAAACTTTATTTTAAAAAAATTCAAGGAGGTTTTATGAAATGTATTTTCAAAAAAAAATAATTTATAACAAATGAAGTCTGACAAATTTATTACCAAAAATTGTCAGCCAGACAAATTTACTCAAAAATGGTACATTATTTACTACAAATTGTATAAATTTCAAGCAGGTGTTTTGGAAAGTAAAATCATGTTTTTTTTTTAATTCAAAAATTCATAAAAAATAACAATTAACAAATTTTTACTAGTCTGGCGGGCGTAACATGTTTCTGACATGTTTTTCAGCCATTTTCACTTTATAATTTTGAGGTGTTCTTAGGGGTAACTTTTTCTGTCATGGGAGCTTGCACTATATGCGAATATTCGCGAATGCGATTCGTTACATCACTAGTAGATACGACCACACAGTGCGATAGTATCTCAATCAGATATCGTTGTACAACACCAACCAGAATGATTTTTTTTTCTGCTTTATCGAACGCTTTCAATCCTTGGACGTAGTATTTACGAATAAATTTGCAGGATGAGAAGAAAGAAGAAATAAAAACATCGAACAACAGTGCAAAGCCAGAATATAAAGATTATACAGGTCAAGAATTAGAGAGCGATGAGGAACTTGTGGAAATAGAAGTAGATGAAGATGACGAAGAAGAAGAGGAGGAAGAAGATAACATTTAATTAAATTTACTTTAAAATGGCAGTAGATTGACTCGAAAAGTATCTTTCTTATGGCGTTAATCCTTTCATTAACCTTACGAACATTACATTATTTAAAAAATATATAAAAGACCTTAACAATTTTTGTCTTGTTCGTAATATTAATAAAAATGTAAATAAAAAATTTATTTATTGTTGACATTATGTATAATTAACCAGTGATATTCTGAATTGAAAAAAACAATTAAAAATAATTTAAATTTAATTTTTTCAAGTTAAAAATTGTACACAAAATTAAATCGAATTAATCTATTAGTATAGATCTATAAAAATCAAACTACAAGATTTGTAACTCTATTTCGTTTCAGTTAAATTTCGATAACATACAAAAATATTTGATCCAGAGAGTAAATATCTACTAGAAAATTAATTGGAATCGTCTGAATTTCCGCGATTTATTATGTATATTGTGAGTTGTGACATAATATTTTCTCATGGTTTGTTAACTAAATTTCTGATTTCTATAGGTAGGTATACTCATATAAAACTGGTGCATAATAATCCAAGTCGTGCCAAATTAATAGATATAGGTAATAATTGCGAGTTTTTAACTATTTACATATACAATGTTTGTTATTAATACTACTTCTATATTCTGAGAAAATACGTTTCTGTTATAATTAGCATTTTACTAACTTTAAAAGCCGAATTACATTATCTGCGCAAACACAGCATATAGATTAAAGATTAATTATATAAATATCAGCACATAAGTCGACTCTCGGCTCTCAGTCAATTTCTAAGATCTTTAAGACTAACACATCTGTGCAAGCACGCGTTACCCTGCTTCTAATTTTACAACGGGACGGACACTACAAGAGTCCGAAATGACAACTGCGCCTGCTAAGTAAGAACATGGTGGTCGGGTGCGCAAATTAGGTGTTCAAGTGATTTAGCTGTAACAGGCACGTTTAGCGTAGAATAGACAAAACATTTTTAATGCACTATGTGTCCTGATTTATACAATACGATAAAACACTGAATTAGACTTGATTTCAGATTATAGCCACTCGACAATTGAAATCTATTTCCGAGTCTGTGCGGATAATACAAATGCACCTTAATTTGCTATTGTTTAGATTAAATCATTAGTTCGCAATTTTGAACTTGTGTTTGATCAATCTATTAAATTCATTAGTACTTTTAGTTTCGTACCGAAACCGACGATGTGTAAACATATAAAAAATGTTTGCGCAAATCGAAAAATGTATCCACCGTGAGTTCACTTGCTGCTTAAGAAATAAAAAAACTAAGTTTTACACGTGTGTAATTTCCTGAAAGTTGTAAATAGCCCATGTTTTTCGTTATCTCGTACACGTGTCCTTTTTGTCCATTAACGGCCAGTAGTCACTTTAAGCCCGCCACGGACCTAATACCATTTCTTATATTCAAGTGTTATACAAAATTGATACTTTGACTAGTTTCCGAGTAATCTGATTGGAACTTAGAAGAGCCATGCTAACGTCATATAAACAACGGCATGACTATCACCCTTATGTAGTCTGCATGCGGTTAAACCTTGAATGTGCGGTTTTGTATTTGCGTTTGTGGCAAGCTTTAGAAAGGGTGGACTAAAACTGCTACCAGTATTATTTTGCGCATTTGATTTTTAACATTTGGATGCAAACAGGCGCGGTCGCAGCCTGAAATTTTGGGGGGGGGTCACTCACTACACTAATAAAAAATGTCGACTTTTTGTATTGTAGCTAAAAATTTTCTTTTATTATTTGGCAAATTTTTGAGATTTTTCAATTTGACTTTAGATTTTGGGGGGGGTCATGTCCCCTGTGACCCCCCCCTTCGGACCGCGCCTGGATGCAAAGACATAAAAGTGTTTGCTTCATAAAAATAGATATGTGATATAGCAATGGTTTTCATTTTAAAAATAATTTAGAAACTAAAATAAATAGGTATACAGCATTTGACAAAATATTCATTTGACATATCTCTAATGTTTATACAGTCGCAGTGGCGTAACAATAGGGTGGCAGGACGGGCAAAACGCTACGGGCCGTGAGCACAGGTGATCCTAACATTTATTATTACAACATTTAGTAAAATTTGCCACATGCCTCAAACGGCATAGTTACGCCACTGCACAGTCGAAAAACTTAGAACGTTATATTTTTTGTAAGCAAACAGAAAATAAAATAAATTATACTTAAGCACATAAAGAATACTGTACAAGTACACAAATTAAAGATGAGCTTACGATAATTACTTGTATTAATTTGCACTTACCTATTACATAGGCCTTTATGGTATTTCTGGCGTTTGGCGAAAAGGTGTCATCGGCAAGATGAGGTAAGGTAACACACGCGAAATTTCAACTAACAAATTAGTTATTGAGATGGTTAACACAGCTCACTTGAAATATTTTATTTTTTATATCTTTAATCACCCATTTATATAATTCTGTCTTGCATAATCATCCACTGCTTTTTCATTTCACTTAAAAGTTTTACCAGGAAATAGATCAAAATGCAGCTCCGGATTTTTAACTTCCCTATTAGAACAAACCACACTGCAAATCTTGTGGTATAATTAATAAATCAATTTTTGTGAAAAACTTCGAATTTCACAAACCGAACATTCGTAGCACTTACAAACGTGCCTAAACAGGTCTGTACTATTTTCAAGTTTGCCAACAGAATGACACCACCAGATATTATATTCTATAAGCTTTTATGTAAGAACACTGGAAGGTCAAATTTAAATATTATATAAGCCAAAAGTCGAGATGAGAGATAACAAGCAAAAGTGAATACGATTGTCAAGAATCAACGTTTATAAAATAGTACACAATTTCTCTGTAAACGGTTTACAGTGGTTTACATTACTTTTTGAATTTTTTTAATTAATAGCGTTTTCCACTCGTTACATTTTTTATGCACCAAATGCTTTAATTTCCATCCTTCGCTGTCATGGGGCGGTAACAAAAGATAAAATATTCAGTGCAAAAGAATGCAATGACAGGAAAACACCGTAAATTTCAGTATTATTAAATATATATGCATTAATGGACATTGTCACATTACAGACTATATTGACGCACGATAACTAAGTTTTGGTAAGTAGGAGAGAGGTGTGTCGATAGTCTAGGCCAGGGGTTGGCAACTTTTTGAGACTGAAGAGTCAAAAGATACAATTTTTAAAATATCTCAATTTGTAAAGAGCCGTTAAAAATTTTCATTTCAATGTTACAATAGGTATTATATTTGATTTTTGATTTAAAATAAACGACTTTATATAATATTTATTCATATTTAATAGATAATGAACATGCACAGACCTTTTAAAAGTCCAAGCAGTCGTTAAATATTTATTGAAAAGGATTTTCAACAATTTTTTTGCAGCGTATGGCATTATTGTTATTTTCATGAGGTTTGGGGGGTAACTAAAATGGGGAATATTTAATCAAAATCGGATGGCATTGATACACCATTATTTGTACTTAGGACAGTATAAATTTCGAATGCCATCCGATTTGAACAATTTTTAGTGTGCTTTTTTTACTTATTGTTGAAACAATCGAAAAAAAGGGTTTTTCGGCGACTTTGAGGGGTTGTTTCTCCGAAACTGCCCATCAGGATCGGATGGCAATTTTTTCCCAACGTTTGGTGTTGTCAATAAGTATGCTCACTAATTTTGAAGCGGTTGCCTTTTCAATTTATTTTTTTTTAATCGCAAGTACAAAAACGGCCCGCGTGTTTCGGCTGGCAAAAAAATGTTATTATATAATTAGGGTATTTCCTTCAATGCTACCGCATTTTTATCCAGTTGTCTTTTCAAAAATTTTTCGATTTTGCCCCACCCCCATATCGCCGCCCCTGTCCATTTGGGGTCACTTTGGTCGCTACCAGGGGGCTCTGTACCACTCAAAGGCCCAGATTACCACTCGCCATCCGGTTGCCTGCCTGTCCGACACCGGATTGACGTGCCATTGCTTTGAATATATATGTATACCTATTGTAGGTATTCTAAACAAACAGTGTATAATAGCCTGGTTACCATTAAAATTTTAAACCGGTGTAATAATTAATTATACCTGTTTCGTTGAGAAAAGATCCATATAACTACTACCTACACTTTCAATATACTTGAAAGTAGTCAGCTGGTACCTTAGTCATAGCTAGTTTACATAAAAAACTTAAGAATGTTGCATTTAGATTTTACACATTACAGGAAATTTAGTATCGTTATTTTTTGCTTTGTTATGTTTAAATGTATTAAAAATAAGAAGTGAATAAAAAAATGTATTTGCAATAATATATTCGTTGTTTTTTTGCGTAGACTGCAAATTTTATACTGACAATTTATGGTAAAATTATGAACGTTCAACATTTGAGGTTATCAGCGGCGAATTTGAAGAACAGGGCCAGTAACCAAACAGGCAATCGTTCAGGCTTTAGGGCGACAAATTTTTAGAGGCGCCTGAGTAACGTAGTTAATTCAATTTGAAATATAAGTTAAACAAAACTACATCATTTCAAGAGTTTAGTCAAGACTAAGGAAATCTAGGGCTAGAAAAACCCATTGGGTGCTCAACATTGTTAGGCTTCGCTTTCTATTTTAACATTTATTATCAGATTGGATTTCTCACAAAAAAATACAGTATACTGAAAGCATCAATTAGTACGAGGCACTGATATAGAATAGATAGACAGAAAGTCGGTGACTTTAAAAACAAATAAACCTGTAAAGTACCCCACCTCTGAGCAGTCTCGCTCAAGTTTTGTCTATGTTCTACCAAGTATTCAGACCATTTTAGTAATTATTTCCTCAAAAACTAGAAAGGTCAGAAAAAATTTCTCCTTTCCAACAGCATATTGGTCAAGATATTAGAAAGCTTTGATAAAAGTTTTAAAACTAGTCATTTTTTTTGAAAAATGAATAAGCGGTTCATAAGAGGTCCAAGTCTGCAATCAGCAGCCCGGGGGTCAGATCCAGTCAGAAATGAAAACAGTCTGTATTCAGGTGACAGGTGAAAAGGTAAAAATAAGGCGTAACGAATTGATCTAGGTCAGAGATGGTGAACCTTGCACACCTGTCAATTTTTTTTCAAAAATGTTTAATTAACGTGTCGACAAGCATCCAAAAAAAGTTTGTTGTCAAAAAAATGAATCAAACATGAAAGTAATAATTTCGATGATACATTGAGCCATAGATTAGATAGTTTTACATTGAGCTCCATGAAACTTTTTAGTGTATTTGCCATAAGGCACTTACACTATTGGCGTCGGTCGGATGGCGGGACCTAGGGGTCGGATCAAAATTTCTCGACGTTTCATAACTTTCTAAGAAGTTTGGCACCATTTTTGGAAATGTTTATATATATATGTATATATATATATATATTTATATATATATATATATGTGCGGGCTATAACTTTCGAAGGAGTTAATTGATTTTAACGAAATTTGGACCACATGTTGAAATCCATCACCGCACGAAGCCTATTTAAAATGGGCCCAATCGGGCCATGTTAAGGGTGGTATTTAGGGGTTGAAAAAAGTTTTCGGGCCCAAAAATACCGAAAAAATTTTCGGAACAGTTTCAAATTTGAAATTTAACCCTTTAGTAATTATTAAAATGTGCTGCTAAAATTTTAATAAAATCGGCCCGACAGGACCGGACTTACAAATTTTATGAAAACACAAGTTTCTGATATGGATTTTACATACTGAAGAGTGTATATAATTTGGTACAGATGTTGACAGTGGCGGATTTACAGATTTGCCGCCTGTAGGCTATTTAATTTTCGCCGCCTCTGAATTTTGATATCTTAGTCCACAATCGTATCAATTACATTTTCTATCAATGAAATTCCGACTTTATGATTTGTGTTCCAACTTTTCTCGTATGGTTAGTATCATTGAGAATTAATAGTCCAAGAGACGGCTGCAGAAAATGTGTCGTCATAAGGTGGACGAACGAAAAAATTAGAGATGATAGTTATGACCATAATTAAGAAAGATCGCTAAGGTTGCCTGCGAAAATCCTGCTGAAACAATGTTTTTTTAATTTGTTTATCAGTTAATAGACCATTGAAGTTAGCTTTTGACAAGGACAAAATTAATAACAGAAAACGAATGATGAGGAAGGGAAGAAACTGCCGTCAGAAATACAGAAACCAAAAATTCAAATGCGTAAAAGGCCGGAGGGCTGTGGGGGGTGGATTTTAGGGGTCAAACGCGGTTTTTCGTTATTTCCGGCGAAAGTTGACCCCCAATCGAAAAATGTTGTATGGCAATGTTGTAGGTATTAAAAGGATCTACAACTTTTATGAATATAACTTTTTCACATAACCTTAAAGATTTAAAGAAATATTGAAAAAATCGTGTTTTTTGTTTTTAATTTTTTTATCGAATCGCTATTGCGATATTCTAAAATTTCATGATCATTAAAGGATATTTTACAAAGCGCTTAGCAATTGTTCATGTAGAGATGTTGAAATATTTAGTATTTAGCACTGTATATAGGACTATATTTCGATTTTTGTTAAATATTTTGATTTCTCTCCAATTTTCGAAATTCGTATTTTGTGTGGATAATAATTTTTTGTTTAATTTTGTAAATCGAAATAAAAAACTTATAAACTAAATCTGCCGCCCCTTAAAATTTGCCGCCCTAGGCTTCAGCCTACTCAGCCTGCTGGTAAATCCGCCACTGGATGTTGAATTGATATGTAGTATTGAAATTAAGTAAAAAAATGTTTTAAGGGTTGTATTAAGGGGTATTTTTTTTTATTTTGTCCAAAAACAAAGTTAAGTTCATATAATAGAGCCACACTGCTTATAAAAGCAAATACACTATATGTCGGCAGGGTTTCGCACTGCGACCCGGAGTTTTTTTGTATTTGTTATTAGTGATAGTCAATTTGTATCGACATCTAGCACATTTTTCATTAATTCGATTTTGCACCTTAATCAATGCCGTGCCAACAATAACCGTTCGCGTCCCATAGGTTCACCATCCCTGGTCTAGGTTAATCTACGTTAGCTAGCACAGTCGCGCACAAATCTGCGGCGATCTAGCGGATATTTTTGAATCTAGAAGTATGTACTTACCAATATTACTGATTGACATTTGGCCAGTAAACTGAAAGAATTTTGCTAATATTCGCGTTAAAACTTACGAGTAGGCAGGGTATGAAGTCCTCAAAAATTTCAGCGTGACAGAATAAGTAAGGATGGACTCGATGGAGAGAAAAGCGACTGATATCAATAAGGCGTAACGTGAAGCGCGACTCAAAAATTGATTACGGTAAGGTGCTGAGGCTATGAGGCCCTGAGTCTTCCATGAACGAATCCATGGCAATTTAATTTTGCTTACTGCCTGTCTTTATGTTGTCAGAGCTGTATTTACAGCGTGTACAGTTGCAATAACTGTATTAGAAAAAGGTGAAATCAAATACAATTGGACTCATTAAAGTCTCTAGATTGTCAAAGTGGCGCAATCATACGCCCACGAAGGCTGTAACTAGGAGACCTAGTTTCCTACGCTTGCTGTGCTTCGAGACGGACAGTTTTCTGACGCACGCGAGATGGCGCTGTTATCACTACCTGGTTCTTTCCACATGTTTTCGCCATATTGGTTCATGCAACAGATATCGGTCCACCATGCTATGCTCGAGCTGGGTGTCCTGGTTACAGAGTTCGTGCATCCGCCATTCTGGGCCATATGATTCAATTAAAACCACGAAGTCTTTAATCAGGAGACCTAGCTTACATATGTAAGCTATAAACGTGCGTGCGTTACCCAGTAACTGACGCCATATTAGTTCATGCGGCAGATATTGGTCCACCTCTACGCTCAAGCTGGTTCTCCTGGTTATGATTTCGTGATTAAAACATACAAAAACTTTCGTAAAATGGAAAAACTAATAAGTTCAAAAATATAAATATCGATTACAGTCAATCATTTTCATATACCAAAATACAAACTTTAGGACTCGTGTATATTCAAAACCATCTATTTTCAACAGATATTACTTTCTGGTTGTTTCACTTTTGCCGTTTTCATGAATATTAAATACAAGCTTTCTTACTTCACCGCTAGCTCTCTCATTGAATACAGTTGGACTCATGTATTTTCAATGCTATCTATTTTCAACTGAATTTATTAATTAATTAATTTATTTTCAAGTTTTTAGGCCCTACACCTCACGCAAAATGCCTCCTTCTACACTGCTTAGCCAATAGAAAAATACATCTGACAACGTTTAACTTCAAAGGTTTTTTCTAACTGATTTATCACTGACACAAAATGAGGATGAAGGAGAAGTTGAAAATAGAGGAGTCTATTAGCTCTGACTGATTGAAAATACATGAGTAATTCTACTGTAATTTAAGAACAATTCAAAGAATCTGATCGATTTTTGGATTGTTTTCAAAGAAAAAGCGATATTCAAATCTTTCTCTCTCTCTCTCTCTCTCTCTACCGCCAGTATACAAATCCTTATTTTCTCCACTTTTCTGACAACGGTGTACGCGTGGAGATTAGTCTCCTTTCTCTCTATCCTCAATGGAAGAAGCACTCTCAAAGTGTTAACTACTAGAAAGGACTATGCTGGTTTGATAGTTTTTTTTTGACCCAATTCCCGTAAATTTTTTCATAATTAAAAAATTATTATTGGACATGAACATTACGCCGAATTAGAAAAGCTTTTCAATATTAAAGTCAAGCAACATTTTTTTTTTTTTTAATTTAATAATAAACACTTCATTATAATGATACGTAACTTCCAAGACAAATGAATTGGACAATTTAAAAATAATTTTAATAGTACACGCAGCAGCACTCTGCCAGCAGCTGAGATTAACATAATTATAATATGATTTCAGTAGTAAACAGCGAAAGAAGCAAAAATTGTCTACCGATGTTATCCAGTATTGTTCATTTCTTTTAGAGTAGAGATGTATTATTTTAATTCTCAATATTCTTCATCTTCAGGCGGTGGCGGAACATCTGCGTCCTCTGGCGGCGCAAATCCTTCCTATAATCATAAATATTAAAACAATTATTTACACACAATCCAGAAATAATAATTTCAATGGTTTATTCTATTCATATCCATGTTATTGAATGACTGTAAATGTTCATGGGTATTTGGATTGACAAAACAGTTATTATTTAAACAATTCTTTAATATCATCGTACGACGTTTCGTCTCTCTCGAGACTTCTTCAGGTACTCGATTTCGAATTATTTAAAGTCAATACTAAAACTAAAATTCACAAGATTTGAAAATAATAAGTTACATAAAAGACGTCGTTCCATTTTCAAGCTAATTAATTTCAATATTTCGACATGGTTTTCCTTTTCAACATTTATCTGTCCTGTGAGATTTTTTTGTTACTTTATTTATTTATTGCAATTATAAACGCTCGACAACTAATGCGCCTAATGATCCTTTTCCCTGAAGTTAATATATCAGCGTTAAATGCAAACTGCAAGTGCTCAGCCAGATGTCAGTCATCTCTGTGAAAATGTCAAGATTCAATTTAAAACGATTTTATTCTATTCAACAATATTAGATACTGATCTAAGAATTTCGTAAATCGTACACTTAATTGTTAAAGTTCGTTAGCGTGCTATCAGGGAAATAATATATTAAGTAACAGTTGTACTGTTAACCTTTTAACTAGTTTTTTCGTTAGTTGTTTTAAATTTTTTCACTGCCATAGGACAGCTTTCAGTAGGGAAAAATGATGTCTGTGGTCGCAACAATGTTTCGTTCTTAAGGCTTAACTCACACGAACAACTTTCTGACGATATCAGAACTACAAAAAAAAGTCGTCGTCTGTCGCAGCAATTAACCACTTTCCAACAACATTTTAGTCGGCGTGCAGACGCACGTGTGAGTAGATGACCCACGGAAACAGCAAGTTCTAAAATGGATTTGGAAGAGGAAGCACTGTTGTGGCTTTTGTTACGGCGCAGTAGAATTTATTGGGTTCATCCCATTATTGAAAATAGAAACGAAAGTCAATTTCATCAACTTTACCCTTTATTAAGGATCTATGACGACAAGTTTTTTAATTAGTTCAGAATGAGCTACTTCAGATTCAGTATCAAATGTTTCATATTCGTTTTCCATTTTCTTGCTACACACAAAAGCTCACGAATGCGATCGCTTCGTCCATACAACACTGACTGATTGATATCTGCCGACCTGTTGTTGGTCTGTCGCTGAAGAATCGCACGTGCGAGTTGTGTTGATCTGCCGACTGCGACAGTTTAGTAGATCATACCGACAACACATTGCGACTGTCGTGTGAGTGATGCGGGTCAGTTTCCATACTTTAGCATGGAAACTAGCTACTCTCCACAGACGACGACTTTATTGTGGTTCTGATGTTGTTCGAAAGTGGTACGTGTGAGTTAGGCACTTTGATGTTTGGTCAACACAGCCAACCACAATCGTGTTTGGTGTACCAGGCAGTCTTAAGTTCCTTCGACTCCATGTGGTGTAATAGCGTCTTATTAGAAAAAAATATTTTTGAATGTCACTTTTGTGTTGCGTTGGATAACAGATAAACTCATCTCTAAATACGGCACGTGTTCGTCATCTCACTGGCACACTGGCTAGTATGTAAGTAGCGCTAATAAGAAAACAATATATGCGTGCCTGATCGCTCGGCAAGCAAACACAATCTGCGCGATTTAGATAGTTGACAGAGAACTGATTCTACTGTGGCGACAAGCAATTGAGTGTTGACAATGATTATTGAGGCTGGTTTTTCGTGACTGATAATCCAGACTGATTTATTTCTTTATTTTGTGACTTACTATACAGCGTGTCCCATTTTAATGTCCCACCCCGGATAACTTTTGTCAGTGACCTTGAATGAAAAATTGTTTGGTACAAAAGTTGTACAACTTGGAGGGGGACATTCGATGGCACTAATACTTTTGACCCTGGGTATAAGGTTCAAGGTCAACTTTGTTTTTTTTTTAATGGAACGTCCTATTTTTGACATCGGCAATCGATTGCGCGTGAAAAAATATGAGACATTTGTCTGAAACTTTTTTCGAGAACGGGCAAAACTCTGTGCGTCTGTTAGTCTGTGAACACGATATAGGTCAAATGGATGAACGGATTGAAACAAAATTTTGGGAGGATGTTTGGCATGCAAATATGAAAAGCCCTATTGTTTTTGAAAGTTGAAAATTCAAAAATTTTCAATTTTGAAGGCTAAATTAATTGAGAAAATTTGCCCGTTCTCGAAAAAAGTTTCAGACAAGTCTCATATTTTTTCACGCGCAATCGATTGCCGATGTCAAAAATAGGACGTTCCATTAAAAAAAAAACAAAGTTAACCTTGAATGACCTTGAACCTTATACCCAAGGTCAAAAGTATTAGTGCCATCGAATGTCCCCCTCCAAGTTGTACAGCTTTTGTACCAAACAATTTTTCATTCAAGGTCACTGACAAAAGTTATCCGGGGTGGGACATTAAAATGGGACACGCTGTATAATGTTTTATTACATTGCAATGTGTTAATATATTACCGCTGACAGTACATAAAATATGATAATAATAGTCCTTTTAGATGTGACGCAAATTAATATGATGACACCTGTCAGCGGATATAGAGTAAAGAACTGCACTTGCATTTTTGTTGAGGTGGTCAAACTGCGTTCTGTACTGTTAAGGGAACTCGCCACACTACTATAAATAATCGTTATACTATGATGACGATCATTCACTGAAAAAACGAACCAAAGTATAATAAAAAGAAAGCTCTTTACTCACCTCGGTTGCATATAGAACATCAAGAATTTTTTGCACGATTGGATTACTTTCATTGTCATTTTCTTGACACATAACTTCAATATCTCGTAATTTACCAAAATAGAAATCTCTCTCTTTCTCTAAGCCATCGACTGTCAATTTCATTTCCACAAGCTGAAATCAAAAACAATATTTTATTTAATATAAGGTGTAATGTGTACATAATATGGAGAGCTAGTGTACTACTGCGTATCTAAATTTGCTTGTAAGAGAAGGAATGAATTGGTTAACGTCTCTCTCTCTCTCTCTAAACTTGAAAACTAAAGCGAAAAAACTATAGCATAAGCAAATTATTTTGAAATAATTCATCAACAAAATCTGAAAACTGACATTGTTTTCTTCTATTTTTAAAATTTATTACACACTTTGTAAAATCTAAAGAGTGACGAAGGCGAAACTATTAAGCAATTTGTCCCTGTCTCTTTCTACCGGAACTTGGTTCGCGCAGGCCAGACTAGTATTCCAGGTCGTTGATAAAGTGTGTTTGGTATCGTTTATTCCAGTGTAAAAAGTGTTAACACTTTTGACACTATTACGTTTCTTATATAAAAATATAAGTAACTCTTACTAGTTACAACTGAGTTCATATGCTTTCACATTAACTGAACTCACAGACCTACAGAACTGAACAGCGTCATCTGTATCTGAACAATGTAAAAAAGTGACAATCGAAAATGGAAGAGAGATATTGCGTGAAAAGAGATACAAAATGACCGTCACACGCCTTACCTCTCTCTTTTCAATGCGGCGTGCGCTGTCCACTTTTCTGTCTACAGTAAAAGCTTAATAAAAAAGCAACTCATTTCTGTTTCGAAGTTGATTAAACTTAACAAAAATATGGAGAAAACTGACCTGTGATGTAAGTTCTTCAACTTTACCACCATCACCGCCTCTATTAGAATTACTCAAAGGCTTAAGTTGTGGACGCGATGGAGGAACTTTAGCAACTAAAACAAAATAAAGGTTATTTAAATCGACTAAAAAAATCGATTAATAATATTCAAATTTTGCAAAATAGGCTAAAAATCATATAAAACTAGCAAAAAAATTTAATTCAGTAGCTAATCATGCAAA
Source organism: Xanthostigma xanthostigma (assembly GCA_963575645.1). Classification (NCBI taxonomy): domain Eukaryota; kingdom Metazoa; phylum Arthropoda; class Insecta; order Raphidioptera; family Raphidiidae; genus Xanthostigma; species Xanthostigma xanthostigma. The sequence goes on from OY754464.1 coordinate 49,020,503, forward strand.
ATCTTACGATACTAACAATTTTCTGGAAAAAAAGCTTCAAAGTACATTTAAAAGTCTTCGTGCAAAATAAAAGAAAGCAGTTGGTTTTCACATCTAAATTTTATTTTAATATTTCTCAATAATTTTAGCGCATAATATGTACTCATGTCAGTTCAAAGATGTTGAATAAAAACAGTCAGGTTTTAAAGGAAACATTAATCTCAAAATTTAGATTGTGTGGTGTGGACAATTTAATTTGAATAGAAGTATATCTTTGATTTAAGCAACCCCCCACCCTATCTCGCGTCGACCAAATAGCGCTAATTGCATTCTGACACGACCAATGCATACTTGATGTATCCTTCCCCTTTTTTTCCAACTTTCTAGTATTTTAAATATACACGCTTTCTTTCAAAAAACCTAAAAAATATTGGTTGACATTTAACTGTAGGTTTTTAAGGGTGTTTTGAGGGTGAGTCCCAAGGAGCCCTCGCTTCTCGTATCTTTAAGTTTCCCATAGATACATTTCTCAAAGAATAGATTATTTTCATTGTGACACGCGATATAGGTTATAAATATTAACTAATCTAAATAAGCAAAAGCTTACAATGTTATCAATGTAAATTTCCTTCATATAAAAATTTTACAGTAAGTTTGGTAGCCGATTTGGATCATTTTGCCCCCCTCCTCAAATTCGAAATCATTTCTTTGACATAAATCGATCCTTACATTGCCGCTTTAAAATAACTTCTACTTTTATTTTTATTGTTGAGACAAAAATCTACCTGCATTATAATTATAAATAAATAAAATAATAAATTAAAAAAATCAAAATTACTGGCTCTGGCAGTAGATTTCGTTACAGGTTCTACGCGTGCTGGACGATGCATCATATGTCCACCGTCACGGGCTGCATTTGAGCCACCGATACCTAGCGCTACTCCCCCACGTGCAGTAGCAGGATCATAATCAGAACAGCCTTGATAGTTTGCGTCGAAGAATTTTTTGAACCATTGTAAAAATTCGAAGTTGTCTTGAAATCTTCCTTTTATTAGTTTATCAATTGGTACGATCTATAGAACGAAAAAAAAAACAAAAATAAAATAACAATAAAAATTATAAAAACAAAAACAAATATTTCTCCGTATAGTATCGATACTACCATTGTCTAGCACGAATAAAATGGAAGCAAAAAAAATTGATTATTTCAGAAAGGAATGAAAAAGATGCATGAAAATTCCTCATACTGATTTTTAACTTTTGAAATATTGTATTGTATCTATATGGACTATCTACATATGGGAACGAATACTTTTTGATGCATGATATTACTAGAGGTCTGTCCCGTGTTTCACCCGGGTGCGATAGATATATTTTGTGTTATCGGAAAATTCTGCAAAATGTAATAAAAACGACTACAGTGCAGAAATGTCTGAACTAATAGCTTTGAGCAAATTCTACCTGATTTGCTTCTGAACTAATAGCTTTGGGCAAATTCTGTCAGATGTAGAATATAGATAGGATTTTTTTAAATTTCAAAGTAAAACCAAATGTTACGAAAATTTTACCATGATAAATTAATAAAAAAAAACCTTGTCCATTGACGCAAATTGTAGTTATCATTAAAGTTATGACTTCATAATCTGTATCTTCAAACAGGGCTATGCGAAGTGAAAATTGCGTTCGGGGCAATTAGTTTGACGCCCTTCACATTTCGTAACCACTAATAGATATTAATAAGAAAAATCGCAGGATAGTGGACAAATTAGATTTATTAATGTACGACGTTTTTGTCTTATGTACCTTAACTTTTGTTAATTGCTATGGTTAGTAATTAATGTTTATTTTCATAATTGTTGTTTTAAATTTTTTATTGTACTTGAAAAAGTCTAAATCTATAGACGAAACGTCATACATTAATAAATCTAATTTGTCCACTGTCCTGCGATTTTTCTTATTAATTATTATCTCGATGGACACGATATCTAATATACTAATAGATATGTTCCAACACCCAGTTTTTGTAACATACGTGGATTAGTTAATGAACAATTTTATACATAGATAATATGGATTCACGGACTGCCAAACAGGAAGAGAGAAACTTTTAGTAATGAGATAGAGACTAAAGTTCTTTTTGCTTTGTTGAACACCGACAGGTCAATAAAATCGCGAAATAAATGCGGAACAATAATTTATTTTTGTTTCTTACACTACGCGCATGTCTCTGACTAGCAGTTCGACAAAAATTTTCAGATCGAGTCAACTGTTCAAGAACTGGTTCAGATATCGTTATATTATGTCGAGATACCCGGCTTCCAGTACATATTTTAGTTCAATAGCTGCGTTGGAACGGTAATCCACCCTGCATATTATGTACTCGACAGTTCACAAACTGGTTTGGTGGTTTGTCAGAACACACCTATTCAAACACAGATTTGTTTGGCAAAGGATGCAGAGCAGTATTTAATAGCACTTTTTACACAATATACGATATTATTTTATTAGCGTAACTTCAGCTACCCTCCTATCCGACGCCCGAAGCCTGGGTCCCTTTCACACGGGCTTGCCTTCAAAAATGAATTTAGGTTGAGAAATTAGATTGCACAGTGTAAGAAATATTTTCTTAAACACAATAGTAAAATTGTATATACAGAATGTCTACCAAATCCAGTTGCTGAAATTATCTGTCTTTTTGTAAGGAGGTTGAGGCGAATTCCAAATCGAAACTTTTCCATAATAAATTTTTACAAAAGGTTATAAGTCGATGATACCAATAAATTATTGTCATAAAGGCATAAATAAATCATTTTTTTATTATTAATTAATTATTTCAGTATTTTACTTAATGGACTAGCTTTTGAATTTTTTGTACAGTTAGGTTAGAAAAAATAAATTTATTTAAATATCTGTATTTTACATATTTTTTGTAGTAAATAATTAAAAAAAGAAAGTAGAAGCAATAAAAATTAAATCATTAAAAAGTTGGAAAATCAGTTAAAATTGTCAAGAATAAAATTCCATAATTGAAAAGCGCTAAGATTTAATTTGTTTTTTTTTTTTATTAAAACTCCTCATTAAACTGAAAAAAAAATTAAAATATGCGTAAGACATCGATGCTTTACAAAGTTAGTTTTTGGAACTGCTGACATTATTTGGTTATTTGCTATAAATTAAAATGTAGGTACCCTTTGCATTCTAGGTTGACATATTCTCCATAAGACTACATGTAAAAGTTTTTTTGAATTTTATAAATCTCCTAATGATTTTGGATTTTTTACAGAAAATTTTGTCATAAATATAATATGGCCTTTGAATGGGCTCACTTAAAACGGGCAATTCGCGGTTACTGTCTGATATTCCTATCATTTTCTTGGTTGTTAGACATACTGTATGTATTTTTTTTTTCTATATACGTATAAACTGTAAAAAAAAACAAGAATGAAACATTTTCCTTTACGGTAACACAAACAATATAAAACTAAATATAAATATTTAAAAAATAAAATAAAATAAAACACCCGTTGCACAGACACTGCCGACAATGTAGTGGTCCAGTTGAATTGCTAAAACATGCATTTTGGTATTCAAATAATAACTATATTATTTTGTGACCTAATTCATTCAATTTCAATATCTACATCGAATTATTTGCAAGTATAAGTAAGTGACTCACTATCCGAATATATGTTTACTATGTAATAGTCAGAGTGCCCGTCGGCAAAAATTTTACTGACAAATACTCTCCCCAAACTTTGTATAATATGGCTTCATTAGGCCTAGTCTGACACCTATTTCGTCTATGACTTTTTTTGATTTTGGGGCGTTTTCGCTCTAAGTTTCTTTGTAGAGCCCCTAAGAAAGACCTAAAAATAGGCCCTATATAATAAATATCTAAATTCGAAATAATTGACTTACTTTTACCTAAAATATTCGTTTTGAGATGAAATTTCACAAATCAATACTTCATAGGTCTTTAAAACTCGATTTTGAACTTTAAGGCCCCTTTGTAGGGTCCCTAAAAAGGTCTAAAAGGGTTCAGAGCTGAATAAATCTTAATTTGAATTTAGTTACTTAAAATTATCTTAATTATATTTTTTCGGGATGAAATTTTACAAATTAGAGACCAATTTAGAACTTTGTAAAATTTCATCCCCAAACAAGAATTTATGATAATATTTTGGCTTCGATAGACAGAAAAATTTATTAAAAAAAACATTTTAAGATTTTTAGTTCGGCTTACCCGATAAGAAATATTAAGCCGTTCCAAGACTTTTAAAACACTGTATAAAAAAAAAAAAAAAAAAAAAAAAAAAAAAAAAAAAAAAAAAAAAACAACTGACAGACAGTGATCTACTATGAAATTGATACAGTGTGACCAGGTTTTAATGAGTCCTTTTGCATGTAAAGAAACTATTTTATAGGGGTTAGTGTAAAAATTTATTCAGAACTTTTTTTTCAAAATGGGCTATAAACTAACAATTACTGGCTGATAGCCAACAAAAAATAATCTATACATAATTTTGCAATAGAAAAAAAATGTGAAAAAAATTGCTCATGCTGTAGTGAATTAACAACAGAAAATTGTCGTGAAAATGTATTTGTAAATAAACAATAAAACGCGCATTCGTTTTATAAGGACATATTCAAAGGACAAAAAAAACAGCGATTCTCCGATATTTCCAAAGGATATGTGAACATTCAAATTTGAATACGATGACAGCTACATAGTATAACCTCAAAATAAAAATTGAAAGATGGCCAAAGGTGAAAATCTAGCTGAAACTGGAACTTTGCGCCACTTCCGCAACACACAATTTCCGTAACATTTCAACGAGTCACGTTAGCAGATTGACAGATTGACTTGGAGCGGGATTGCAGTAAAGATGTTTATCTATAGATTACTGTCGGACATTGACGGCGGAATTTTAAACTATAGCATAAATACTCTTTTGCACTACCCTCTATTAAAAGCTACTTTACATGTATGTATGCAAGCATGTAAAGTAAGCCATTACACCACTAGTACTATAAAACAAAACAAAACTGATCGCGCAATACAATCATATAGTAAAACAATGTTTGTCAGCCTAGTGTTGTTTTTTTATATAATCTACTATTAGAGATGAGCTTTGCTCAAAAAGTAACTCAAAAATGTTGATAAGTAAGTTAAAATATTAAGCTATTTTTATTAGAGGTACGTGCAAAAAATATCATATATAGTTCGTGGGTTGGTATTACGAATAGTATAACTGATAATTAAAAATCGGTGGAACTCCTTTTTAGGCGCGAATAGCGTAAGCTAAAGCGCCTATATGTACTCGCTTTGTCTGTGAATCTGTGAATCTGTGAATCTGTGAATCTGTGTGTCACGTTTTTTTGTGTCACGCGTACAGCCCAAACGCCTTAACCGATTTTAAAAAACTTTTTTTTGTTCGATTCGTCTCCGCGTAACTTAGCTCGTAACGTCGGCCGATTTTTGAATTTTGACCCCAGAGGGGAGCAATAAGGAAAAAACGAAGTTTTTCGCTTATAACTCGCTCAATTTAAATCAGATTGGTTCGAAACCTGTCTTAAACGAAAGAGGAGAAAATTTTACATAAGAATCGTACAACAGAAAATGCCCAAACAGTTTTTTTATACACATTTATATAGAAATAAATTCAATTTGATATAACCGATGGAAAACATCTTTCGGTTATCTCTCTCTGTTGCATGGCTTAACATGGCAATTTCAAAATTGCGTATGTTCTGTCTTAAAATAAAATTGGTCGATAATATTATTTATTACAATAATGAAATAAAAAGGTAGCATTTGTTCAAAAACGGATGCCGTTTCAATATTTGTAAAATGCAACGCCTTCTGAGTTAACAATTTGAATAACTAATTATCAGAACATAATACTTTGACAGATGCAAACGTCACTTTTGACATTTCTTACCATTCCGACACCAAGGATGAGCGGATTGAAACCATATTTTGGGAGTATGTTTGATATGCAAATATGAATTGCCTATTGTTTTTGGGGAACATCGGCGCATGCGTAAAAGAATATATCTCTTATAATGTTGTTTTATATAATAATAATAATAGGGGAATTATAAAACGGTTGAATAAAAAAAAACTTGGTGACTGATGATGAAATCCTGTTTTAATAACTTGAGATATTAAAATAATATTTGGGTGACTAAATTAATAAGTGAGCGACTAAATTACTACATAAGTGAGCGACTAGAATGCCTTCGATAATTTTGAAGCAGATATCTTCAACCGATTGAGATGAAAATTTGTATACACGTTTAGTTTGGATGACAATGCATGGTTAGCTGTGTGACGTCACTCTAAATCCAATATGGCGGACTTCTATATATGGTGGACTAATTTTATTATGCTTTCCTACAATATGGGTATCAAATGAAAGGGCTTGCTGAGAATAACTCGAAAAATAAAGTGACGTCACTCAAAAACCAATATGGCGGACTTCTAAAGATGGCGGACTAAGTTTTTTATGCTTTCCTACAATATGGGTATCAAATGAAAGGGCTTGCTGAAAATAACTCGAAAAATAAAGTGACGTCACTCTAAATCCAATATGGCGGACTTCTAAAGATGGCGGACTAATTTTATTATGCTTTCCTACAATATGGGTATCAAATGAAAGGGCTTGCTGAGAATAGCTCGAAAAATAAAATGAAAATGACGTCACTCTAAATCCAATATGGCGGACGTCTAAAGATGGCGGACTAAGTTTATTATGCTTTCCTACAATATGGGTATCAAATGAAAGGGCTTGCTGAAAATAACTCGAAAAAAGAAAGTGACGTCACTCTAAATCCAATATGGCGGACGTCTAAAGATGGCGGACTAATTTTATAATGCTTTCCTACAATATGGGTATCAAATGAAAGGGCTTGCTAAGAATAACTCGAAAAATAAAGTGACGTCACTCTAAATCCAATATGGCGGACTTCTGAAGATGGCGGACTAATTTTATTATGCTTTCCTACAATATGGGTATCAAATGAAAGGGCTTGCTGAAAATAACTCAAAAAATAAAGTGACGTCACTCTAAATCCAATATGGCGGACTTCTAAAGATGGCGGACTAATTTTATTATGCTTTCCTACAATATGGGTATCAAATGAAAGGGCTTGCTGAGAATAGCTCGAAAAATAAAGTGACGTCACTCTTAATCCAATATGGCGGACTTCTAAAGATGGCGGACTAAGTTTATTATGCTTTCCTACAATATGGGTATCAAATGAAAGGGCTTGCTGAAAAAAACTCAAAAAAGAAAGTGACGTCATTCTAAATCCAATATGGCGGACGTCTAAAGATGGCGGACTAATTTTATTATGCTTTCCTGCAATATGGGTATCAAATGAAAGGGCTTGCTGAGAATAACTCGAAAAATAAAGTGACGTCACTCTAAAACCAATATGGCGGACTTCTAAAGATGGCGGACTAATTTTATTATGCTTTCCTACAATATGGGTATCAAATGAAAGGGCCTGCTGAGAATAGCTCGAAAAATAAAGTGACGTCACTCTAAATCCAATATGGCGGACGTCTAAAGATGGCGGACTAATTTTATTATGCTTTCTTACAATATAGGTATCAAATGAAAGGGCGTGCTGAGAATAACTCGAAAAATAAAGTGACGTAACTCTAAAACAAATATGGCGAAGTTCTAAAGATGGCGGACTAAGTTTTTTATGCTTTCCTACAATATGGGTATCAAATGAAAGGGCTTGCTGAGAATAACTCGAAAAATAAAGTGACGTCACTTTTAATTCAATATGGCGGACTTCTAAAGAAGGCGGACTAAGCTTTTTTTAATAAAGGGGTATGCGAATTGTCACGCAGTGAAACACGATGGGGCAGAGGTGGAGGTTTTTAAAAAAATAATTCCGGGTGAACGATAAACGGGTATGCGAATTGTAATTCCGGGGTGAACGATAAAGGGGTATGAGAATTGTCTCGCAGTGAAACGGGAAGGGGCAAATGTGGAGTTTTTAAAAAAACAATTCCGGGGTGAACGATAAACGGGTATGCGAATTGTCTCGCAGTGAAACGGGAAGGGGCAAATGTGGAGTTTTTAAAAAAACAATTCCGGGCTGTTTTATAAATATACACCGATTTTCAAACAAAACACCGGGGTATATGATGTAAAATTTCGCGCCTTGTAATTCTTGAATTACTTGGGCATATACTCCCACTGGTTTTAACATAATGTCACACCTCGTCGTATAACCCCTCACAGCACTAGGTATACAATCTATTAGAACAATACATGCTTTCATAAGGGAGCATTGGTCTATAGGGATTTAACATAAGTATGGGCGGAATTTAGGTCAATTGTTATGACTTATATTGAATCCGCAATTTTTCATATACATACACAAGGTCTGTTTCAATCAGTCAGAGAACGGTAACCAAACCGTCACTGTCTTGCGCAGTAGGCAAAACGAAACTGTATCGGTTTTCGAGTTACTGCGCATGAGTCTTGTGCAGTAGCAAGACTGTGACGGTTCCGTTACAGTTCTCAGACAGCTTGGAACAGACCTATAGCAATACTAACAGCATTTAAAATGTAATGTCGTTAATATGGTTTAAACTAGTGTTGGGCATAATCGATATATTTCAATAATAATCGAATGAATCGAAATAATCGGTTTTTATAATCGAATGATCATTCGAATTATCGATTATGAATGATGCGCAAACTTGGCAATTATTAATTTCGTTTTATTTACTTTTACAGTATAAGCGAATGATCACTCAAAATATCGATTATGAATTATGTTCTAACTTTGCAATTTCGATTTGTTAATATTACTCTTAACACAATATTAATAATGCAATCACTGGTATGATCGAATAGAAATAGAAATATATTTGTTATGACCTAGATGGATACATCGTCAACTTACATAATGAGTTACACATTAAAATTGAAATTTAAAAAATCCTTAATGTCAGAAAAACAATTTTTTAGGAATTTGATTTAAGTTTGAACGTAAATTCTTTGCCACACTGAATTTCAGTTAAGCTATTTGGTAGTTTATTATAAATAAAACACTGCCAGCAAAGACTTCCCATCCCAGTGCATGTAGATGCAGAAACCGAATGATATATCGATATATCACATTAATATCGACAGTGGACATAGCAATAGTACTGTGTCGGGATTTAATATTCATTTCATATTTCATAATCGATTCAAACGAATGATATCTCGGTTGCCATAAACGAATGATCCAACAAACTACAAAGTATGTACAATCGAAACACCCCCACTCTCCAGTGCTAGTAAAGACTTCCCATTCCAGTGCATGTAGATGCAGATCCCGAATGATATATCGATATATCACATTAATATCGACAGTGGACATAGCAATAGTACTGTGTCGGGATTTAATATTCATTTCATATTTCATAATCGATTCAAGCGAATGATATCTCGGTTGTCATAATCGAATGATCGATTATTTGGCCATAATCAAAATATTTCGATTATATCATTCATAATCGCCCAACACTAGTTTAAACTTTAAATCATCAGATGTCGTATTGTTTTATGTCACCCTCCCCCATGTTCCGTCATTAATAACGTCTGGTTTAGTTCATATAGGACAAAAATTGTTTATCGTCATGGTAATGTTATAGCATATTATAATAGAAATTAGCACATTCACTCGAATGTTAGCAACTTTGACCGGTGAACCCACCTGTGTTAAGTGACTACGACTGGCACTAAAGCGAAGTCTGCTAACAACATGGCGGTCGCTTGATGCATATATTTAATACCCTCTATATTGTTAGCAAAGATCGGGAGAAAGACTTAAACACTATAGTGCAGACATTTATACATCTGTCTCACTTATTATACTCTGAGTCTCAAGCGCACGTTCGTGAATGGATGCGCGTCAGTTTGTACATGGAACTAAGCTGTGAAAGTGAGGTGACTTGCTCTATTCCATTTACTAATTGCCCCACTACAGACGCGACACTTGCGCACAACGGGTCAAGTAAAAAGAAAGAGATAGAAAACAGTAATTTGTTGTCTCACTTCATGGGCCACGCTTCCACTTACGGCCACTAGCAATATAGAAGTTATTAAATATATGACTTGATGTATGTACAAATTAAAATTTTACACTTTAGAGTGGTTTAGCTGGTAGCGCGAAATTGAAGTACTCGATTGTGAAAAGAAGTTTTTTCCTTTGAATATGTCCCTATAAAATGTAATGCGTTTATAAATATTTAATTACATATTTAAGATTCTAACAATTTAAATTTACTAGAACATTGCATACAGGCTGCTACTCTACAAAAACAAAACATTTTGAATTTTACACATGGTAGCATGCTTCACTGTATAAAACATTAACATTTGTTTTGTTATAATATAATTACCCTGCTGACGGGGTTGAGTTGGTATTTTATGAGCAATATAGGAATTAACACTAGCATGTTCGCAAGCTCCTGTGCCCAATGGAATTCCGCAACGCGCTTCAAATGCGTCATATTCCCGTCCGTCATAATTAGCGTCAAAAAACTTTTTGAACCATTGCAAAAATTCAAAATTGTCTTGAAAACGACCCTTAATCAACTTATCTACGGGAATCACCTATAATGTTTAAACACAAATTAAAATTTCTACTTTAGACGGTTTGCAAATTTAGAGTTTGTGCGCTTGAGCTGATATGAGGTGCTCACACTGGAGCACGGACAAGCGCAGAACGGTCCGAAACTAAAAATTATCAAAATTTCTGTTCATTTTATTTATCAGAGTCTCTACCAAATTAAGCCGCTGACATTTTCGGCTTTTTCGGTCTTTTTCTAGATTTTACTGGTATTTTTTGTTTAAAACTAATACAAAATAGACGTTGCTTGTACAAGCGCGAAATTTATTTAGTTGTTTTGTGTATTGAAATATTTAAGAAGGTTCAAGCATTTCTAATGTTAAAATTAATTTCCTAAATCAAAAAAATTGTAGGTTCATCGTTATTTAACATTAAACATTTGTGAAGTCGACGGTTTTAGATGTTACTTTTACCATTCCAACCCACGAGTGGGGAATGGTACTAGTTCAGGTCAAAAATCACTCTTCAAAAATTTTACAATTTCCGTTTTGAGGTCCCCCGAATCCAAAAAACATATTTTTGGAAAAACTCTGTGCGTCTGTTAGTCAAACGGATGAGCGGATTGAAACCAAATTTTGGGAGGATGTTTGGTATGCAAATATGAAGAGCCCTATTGTTTTTGGGGAAAATTGGCGCATGCTCAGAAGAGATATACCTATGCTAAAACGGTGTTTTTTATATAATAATGGTATACTTTTCATAACGGCTTATTATTCTATTTATTTTTTTAAGAAAGTTTTGTTAAAAATTTTTTTTTCTAAACTTTATAGTTTCGGAAATATTTTAAAAATGAAAAAAAAAATCAGCCGCTCTTTTGTTTCATGGAATCTGTCAGAAATAAACTAGTTAGGCATGCTTTGATTAATTTTTACGTGACGTGGAACATATTATGTAGGTAACCATGTCAACGAATAGTTAATATCATATTGAATACTAGCCATTACCCGCGTCACCTCACGCGATATCAGAAATTTTATTTTTTCTTTATTATAATCAAATGTCAACATTTTTGAAGTTTGAATGGTCCCGTCGCCCAATTGGCTGGAATTTTTCTGTTATGACAGACGTTTCCTGTATTACTATTTTTAATTTTTCATATATTGTTTTTCCAAATATAATAAAATACGTTTAGAATACCGTCTTTCAATTCAAATTAGAAAAATTAATTTGAACATTTTTTCATTCACAACTGACAGCAAGAAAGATAAAGAAAGACTTAGATAATGTAAAATGAAGAGATATCATTTCATTACTTTATTGCGTAATTATACATTTTCATTATAATTCTTAAACTTAAATAAACAAAAAAACTTGAACACTGTTTTGGTTGACTAGTTCCGCCCTAACATCCTTAAAAAGCAACAATTCTAATTATACCTATCTCTCTATAAAACACAATTTCGCACTGGCAAGTCCTGCAACAGTAGGCACAGTTTTGACTAATTAGTTCCGCTTGAACCTCCCTATAAATCATAAGTTCTACTTCTACCTATCTTTCTATAAAACACGGGGTCGCAGTGGCAAATCCTGCAACAGCAGTGCGATAGATTCATAGAAATCCATAGGTGTATTGTGATCTTCACAGACGTATCCATTTAAAATTTTAGTTCCGATAATTATATTACAAAACAGCATAAGAGAGACAACACACAGCGATTGTAGATGATAGATGTTGAACAGCTGAGGTCATTAGCGTCCAAAAAATTTTAAATACACTGCGTTGTCAGCAGGATTTCCGCTGCGACCAGTGCTTTTTTACGTAAAACTTCTTTAGCGACTAATATATCTGTTGGAAATTTTCCGCAACGTTAAAGGAGAAAAGGTTCAGCTGTAGGGAAATATAAGAGAAACCTTGGTAACGCAAAATGAATAACGCATCAATGAAACACGTACATAACTCTAAAGAAGTTTCACTTCCCCCGTGAATCTATGTGTTTTTTTTTTTTTAGTTGTTCATGCTAGTGTTTGACATTGACTAAGATTTGTGCATGCATGAAATTTACCGATCTACAGGGATTTGACATTTGACGCTATGACAACAGGTGGTAGAAAATGAAAATATAGCAAAATGTGATTTCGCGGTTAAGTCAACGCCTCCGTGTCAAATTAACTGACATCTGGTGGTAGAAAATAAAAAAAAGCAAAATGTGGTTTCGCGATAAGGACAAGCCTTCATGTCAAATCCCTTAACCTTAAGCATGGACATATTCCTATGTCCATGACCTTAAGTAACACTCTTGTTTTCTACTTTCAGTAAAACTACTAAACAATAAGCATGGCCGTCTAGATGAGACAGGCGATGTTACTAAAATACTATTGCTAACGCGAAATTTCATTCAAATGTTGCTGTTAAAAAATTGAATGAAAAAACAACGGATTTTTAATATTAACTTAATTATATGTTTGTTGATTACTATTTAATTATAAACTGAAATCGAAAGTTCACCGTTTTCTATAATTGAGAATTTTTGGTTTGTCATAGTTTACCGATTAAATTTATTATCAAAAAACAAATTGATTAGAAAGTTACCAACACATTATTGAAAAGTACAAATGCACCCGTGCTTTTAAAACAATAACATAAAAATTAAAAAAAAAAAACTGAAAGATAATACAAGTACCTAATTAAATAATAATTATTTATTTATTCCTTTGACATAGATGTATGGAACAAGTCAACAACATAGAAATTGCATTAAAGCGTCAGTACTATAGAAAAAAATTCCTGAATAGAATAAAAGGAGTGCTCAAGTACGAAACTCTTGACGGTCAGCTTGAAACATGCACAAGGTATTAAGTAAATTAATATTTTCGTTGAAGCATGTTTTCCTTTATTAGACTTAATTATTGTAACCAAATTAGGTTCTCTGACGATGGACTTTCTTTCAAAGGACGTTTCATATAGAAGTATGTCCCCATATCACATTCGTAGTTCCCCTTTCTATATTTTCTAGAAAGAACTACTCATGCCGTCTTTGGTACCAAGGTAAGTGTAAGATTTAATAAAAAATGTTAATGCCATTTTCGAGTATATTTAACGCTATTCGTTTTCAGAAGGCCATTTCTCCCACGTTTGAACTGAGATTCATTTTGCGACAGTTCTGAATGAGCAGCGCAATTTGAGAAAAATCGACTCAATGGTTCTAGATGCGTCCACAGACAGACACAGTGATATATATGTTGCAGTCAAAACTCTTAACCAGTCAAAAGTACTATTGACTAGCAAAATTAGTCAAAAGTACTTTTGACCGTATGCTTTAGTCAATAATACTTTTGACTAAAATAACAGTTAAAAGTACTTTTGCCCAATGGAGCTGATTAAAAGTACTTTTGACTAAGTGATTCCGTCAAAAGTGGTTTTGACTGGTTGTATCAGTCAAAACTCTTAAAAAGTTAAGGTGGTCGATAAAAATAACGACAAACGCACATATAAACTTTTATATTAGGTACTCAATATTATAGTGGAGAACGTGCTGATATTAGAACAAAAATGAGTGACTACGAAAAGAAAGAACGCTTTTTGCAAAGAATTTTAGCGATAGAAGATATGAAAGATAGTCATTTCAATGTGATGACAAAAGAAAAATTTGAAAAGTTTGCAATGGATGTGGAAGACGCGAAAATGATGAAAAGAAAACACCATTACAGTACAGTAGACTAAAACGCTTTAACATCATTGAAATTTGTGGTATAAAAAATTAGTTACAAACACAGAACCTGTCAAATATTTTTTGCCGGCTGAGGAAATCTTGACTGATGCTTTATTGCAGTTAAAACTACTTTTGACGAAGAGCGTCAGTCAAAAGTAACCGCAAATTTGCAGTCAAAAGTACTAATAACCAATAATTTTCAGTCAAAACCACTTTTGACCAACCTGTTCAGTCAAAAGTACTTTTGACTGATTTTGCTAGTCAATAGTACTTTTGACTGGTTAAGAGTTTTGACTGCAACATACCTATATATTAAAAAAAAAACTTTTTTGGGTTCTAGGGATTAAAAACGTGTCCATAAAAATCTCAAAATTGAATTTTTGCACAATCATAAAACTTCCCTATAAATTTCGTAAATGGGAAAGTAAAAATAGTATGCAAATCTTGGAACGGTCTTATTGTTGCAGCTAAAGAATCAACAGCCCTCATAGTTACTCGTGAATCGGCTAGCTGATCAGCCACCGCAAGGTTTTAAATACCAACTAAACTAAACGGGATTTTTCGAGGATGATAAAATCATTTTAGGAAGAATGGTATTGAATCTTTTTCACAAGATAAAAAGAATGAAACCGGTATATTTCTTCAAAACTGTCGGTTTTTCTAGGGTAGGCAATACCCACCCTTGTCCCACCAACTACGCTCATGTCATGTCATGTGTGCGCCCTGGCCTGTTGTCAAAATGTTCTGGGAGTACTAAACTTTTACCTTTTGTCTACACAGTTCGGGAATTTGACCATCAAACATACTGTTCGAACAGTCACGTGCCAACAAGCGCCTTATGTCGGCAGTACATTCTCGGCGAGACATGGAGACGTAACGAGCGCTAGTGTGTACTTGCAGCACTAGGTCTCGCTCGTGCCGACTCGTCTCGTCTTGGGAGTGCTCAGTTTCAAGTACACTCTTGTCTACTGTTTCAACAGCCATTTAAAGTGTGTTTAAATATTGTCGGCAATGGCTGATTAGAGCAATGAATTTGTTTTACTTTTTTTGGAACATTACCAAAACGAACCCATTTTATGGGATCACATGCATTGTCACCATAAGGACAAGAAAAAAGTGAATGATGCATGGGTTCCTTTAAGGAGGTTGATCCGTTACAGTCCCAATCAAAAATAAGTCTAATTCTAAATGGGAACTTTTCCATAATAAATTTTTACAAAAGATTATAAGTCGATGATACCAATAAATTATTGTCATAAAGGCATAAATAAATATTTTTTTTTTAATTATAATTAATTATTTCAGTATTTTACTTAATGGACTAACTTTTGAATTTTATATTCAAAGTTAGGTTAAAAAAAATAAATTTAAGTAAATATCTGTATTTTACATATTTTTTGCAGTAAATAATTAAAAAAATAAATTAGAAGTAATAAAAATTAAATCATTAAAAAGTTGAAAATTTAGTTAAAATTGTTAAAACTGTCAAGAATAAAAGTCCAAAATTGAAAAGTGCTAAGGTTTAATAATTTTTTTTATTGATTAAAAGTCTCCTAATTAAATTGGAAAAAATATTAAAATATGCGTAAGACATCGATGCTTTACATAGTTAGTTTTCGAAACTGCTGGCATTATTTGGTTATTTGCAAAAAAATAAAATAAACAGTTTGCATGCTAGGTTGACATATTTTCCATAAGACTACATGTAAAAGTTTTTTTTAATTTTTAACTTTATACATCTCCTAATGTTTTTGAATTTTTTATAGAAAATTTTGTCATAAAAAAATCTATTAAAAAAACTTTATTTCAGATTTTTTTCATTATCTTCGTAAAACGGCTCAACCTCCTTAAGTGAACAACTAAAGCAACCGTTTTCAGAACTGAAAGGGAAGAGAGATTCCCTCATAGCCATTCAGAGGACAGTTACGGAGGGAAAAGTATCATTTAGATCACAAGCAGGTGCAGAGGATATTTACAAGCCAATACGGTTTACTTATGAATATATTGAAATTTTTTTGGATTCCGTTTATAAACAATAACTGTATGATGTAAAGCGAGTCAAGTTGAGAGTGTACACAACCACTCCAATCGCGGGTCTTCGCTTAATGAATGTCTCGTTGCGACGTTCGTCGAAAGGTCTCGTCAAGAGTGTACTGATAGAACCAGTTCAGAACTGTCTAGACTGCACCAACAAACACACCTTAGATAAGCTAGGCATGTAACAAAAATTATTTACAAAATAAAAATACAATCTAAAAAATATCTAGTACCTATATATAAAAAAAATTACCTTATCAACTGCCATCTTCTTAAACGCAGCTTGTAATATTTTAAAATTCTGAATGTATTCATGTTCCAAGTTCGTTTTGAATTTGACGCGTTTCAATGGTACGGATCCCGGAAACAGCATATCCATGAACTGGCAATAAGCTGCTCCCGTGCATAATTCCTCAATTTTAACAAAACCTGTTGAGAGACAGTCGTTCACCCACGCCAACATGTCATGGCGCGATAAATTTTCAGTCGTCACGTTTGTTGCATACACGTTCACCGCCATGTCGACTGAAATTTGAAAAATATAATGATTTCATACGTATATCTTAATTTTTTTTTTAAGTAAACATTAAAGTTTTCGCACTATACCTACTGCCGTACTAAGAAAGCAGTTTGAATCTGCAAAATTTGCGATTTTTATTGCTATAAAAATCATAAAATTCGCAAATCAGATCTTCATTTTTAGCGCGGCAGTATAGTAGTGGCGGAACTATAGGATCGCAAGACTGACAAAAAGTCAGAGAACTGCAACAGAGCACCGTTCGACAAAAAAGTCTGAGCCTTATTAGAAGGCGGGCAAAGTTTCTCTGTTGGCGAGTTAAAATTTATGTTCAATATATATTAGATATCGTGTCTATCGAGATAATAATTAATAAGAAAAATCGCAGGATTGTGGATAAAAAATTATAATAAAAATATAAGACGAAACGTCGTACATTAATAAATATAATTTTTTGTCCACAATCCTGCGATTTTTCTTATTATATATGTTCAATATTTTAAACATCTCCTTTTAGAATTACTTTAATATCCGTGCCTCTTCGCAAACAGTTCATATTTTTGAGGGCTTGATAAAACCGCAAAGCCTCTGTTTTAACATTGTTTTAGCTCTATATGCGTATAACGTTTTGGAAATATATTAATGAAAGAAGGTGCAAACAATTCTATAATGCAATGTATAAAAAATATGAATCGTTTTTTTAGGAGTTGGAAATAAAAATAGGTACCGGTAAAAATTGAAATAATCAAATAGATCAAATGGTACGTTGACTCTATATGGAACCCCTTAATATATTTATTGGAATGAACATTTCGATTTTTTTTAAATCATAGGTACCATTACAACACAATTTGTAATCTGATGCCTTATTAGTTAGCACCTTTATACATTCAAGAGATTTACACAGAACGTGTTTTAGTTTTCTTTTAAGCCACGTCTTATGTAGGTTGTAAAGTAAGTGAATGGAGTTCATGCCAGTTTCATCACTATCAAAGAAAAGATTTTCATTAGTCATAGCTTGCATATAACGTCCTAAAACTACCCTTAACCATATTTTTGTACTTTTTATCCATTAGTTCAACTATTAGGATAAGTACACTGACGTTCTGCCTCTATGAAAAATTGACTTTCCAGTTGAACACACACTATAACAAGTTCCCTTTAACCGGGCATTTACATTAATTATTTTAGAAACGTAACTTCCATCGATGAAAATCCTTCGTTTTCCGGCTTTTACTTAAATATTATTATAGGCAATTACGTTAAATATTTATTGATTGAAAAGTAACTTAAAAACACGACACATCAGTAATAATATGGTTTTTATATTAATATTTACCTTTTTTTGGATTTTCAGAAGTTCGAAAAATATCGCCACACGAAGATTAACAATAATTTACCTTATTAACCACAAGCACACATGCAATTCTCAAACATATTCGACAAATACTCAAAAAGGCGCAGACGGCAGACTGTAGACTTAAAAAATTTAGATTGCGTGTTAATGCTACCCGCTACCAGTAGTAAAATTTACCTCCATGAGTGAAATTTACCCGTACCAGAGATCCCATACTGCCCGCATGTAAATAGATGGAAGTCAGCTATTGCATGATTTGTTTGAAGCATAGATCAGAGAACGCATAGATCAGACAGGATCAGAGAACAGCACTTTAAGGCCTAGTTTATATGAGAGGCGTTCAACGCGCGTTGAACGCTCTTCATGTGTGCTAGGCCTAAGAATGCCTACTCCAAGGCAGAGGACAAACACTTTGCATAAGTTGATCAGAGAAAATACAAGCATAGATATACTAATAATAGTTGGCAAAACCAAAAGTGCACATCCCGCAAGTTTTCCACTGTATGATAAAAAAATAACAATTAAAAAATATTTTTAATAAATTTAAAAAGATTTAAAAATTTAAAGAAATAAATAATTAAAAATTGAAAAAATATTTTTTTTTAAGTTTGCAAAAATAAAAAAAATTAAGAACTATACATAATATAATATATAATTAATATCAAGTGGAATAAAATAAAACAAAATAAAAAGAAAAAAAAATCAATGATTTCGTAAGGAATCGAACCCAGGACCTTGCCCTTGGGGATCCAATGGCATAACCATTACGCCACGGCGGCCTAATACGTGTAGTGGTGTTATCACGGTATAGAAGTGTAGCACTTGTTTTATGGATTACACTATATTTACACAGCAATTATTATATTGTTTTTAAACTATTAGCTGTCAAAAATAATAAAAAATAAAACTGTTTATAAAAATTAAACTACTGAGCACATTTTAGTGAATTTAAATAGGGTTCTGGTCTGATAGTAAACAAAGTGAATAAAATATAACCCAAGGCAATCCGACCAAAATTGCGATCTGTAGAGTCGTGACGTACGTACATACGTACGTACATACGTACAGACCAACCGACAACTGCTGTTTGTGATTTTCAATTACAATTTTAATAGTATTTATGAACTCAAATTGATTTAAAAATGGTTCTATTTTATAGATTAGAATCTCCTCTTTTCAAAAAGCTTCAATTTGAATGGATTTCGTGTGAAATTAACTTAGATATAACTTCTTATATGAACGAAAGTCAGCTCTGACGCACAAAGCGATAATAAAGCACATACCGCTAGTTTAGCGGTATGTGCAATAAGATTTCAAGCAAGAAGACTATAATATATTATAGTTTCATATTGTTATAAATTCAAAAAATGGAAAGAAAGTAATTAGTTGGAGTTTAAAAATCCATACGACACAACGGGTTTTATAATTAAATAACACCTAGTTTCAAGATCAGCTATTCAATTTAGACATTGCCAAGGCAAAACATTTTGTAATTTCACATATAAAAATATTAATTCCATACTGCATATTAGTATACACAAATAAATAAAAATTGAGGCGTCATACATGCGTAACAACAGATAGTTTTAAAATACGTCGATTGCAAATTGCAATCTAGTTATAGAGACAAGTGTTCTAGTAGTAATTGTTAGAACGTAATGTTTAAATAACCGTTATGTGAACTTTCTTTATCTGGCGGAAGACTATATTAGAACGTATGCTCATGTTTCATTGCTGAAAATGTTTGAGCGGGTGCGCCAAAATATTAAACTGATACTGGGGTCATAAGTAAAACTATCTAATCTATAAGTTCATTTTACGATTTACATTGCCCCTTTGATGCGTCAAACGAGTTGATACATAGAGATTGACTACAAATTGACCATAAGCTCTGTCTACATTATTGATAGTTCAAGGGATATATGCAGTGATTTCTCTATGGAAAATCACTGCCGTCAGACCATCGTCACACCCATCATTTGCCGCTTACTCAAAAATAAAATACCGTTTGCGGCTTTGCCAAATGTCAAGAAAATATACTTTTAAATTTTATCCTCCTTAGTTCAAGCGCTACCGATTGTATTGATAAAACAATAGTTGGAAAGCACAAACGTATTTTGATGATTTGACTCTAGTGATGTCACGATTAGTGATTGCACTCATTGCTGACAAGTGATCATCTTTAAAACAAGAACATGGCTACTGAAGGCGATGATTTAATAACCGACCAAGAGAAAGTGCGAATTGTGTCCGATTTTATTCTGCATTCACCACCTGGCGAATTTAATGAAGTATTCAACGATGTTAGAGTGTTACTCAATAATGATAATCTATTACGTGAAGGAGCAAGTAATGCATTCTCGCAGTACAACAAAGATCAATTAACTCCGGTAAAATTAGAAGGAAACGATTTCACAGTACTAATAACAGAGCACAATGATTTAGGAGGAGGTCGTTTTTTTGATGCACGCACGAAGCAGTCTTTTAAATACGATCATCTCAGAAAAGAAGCATCAGATTTTCAATTTTTCGATCCAGATCCAGTTGCTGAGCCTTGGAGAGCAGCTTTGGAACTGGAATTTACAAATTACACCCAAACTCACTATAAACAAGGCGTTTGTAGTGTTGTAGGAAAAAGCCAACCTGAAGGAACCATAATTTTGCATGCTTGTATTGAAGATCATCAATTCCAACCCAAAAATTATTGGAATGGAAGATGGAGATCTCAATGGTCATTAATTTTGACTGGAGGTGCAGTCGCTGAACTTAAAGGAGTTCTAAAAGTCCAAGTACATTATTACGAGGACGGAAACGTACAGTTGGTCAGTTCTAAAGACATCAAAGAAACTTTAACGGTTAGTAGTGAAGCAGCCACTGCACGGGAGTTAGTTCGCATTGTAGAAGAGGCTGAAAACCATTATCAAACTGCTATTTCAGAAAACTATCAAACAATGTCTGAAACTACGTTTAAAGCATTGCGTAGGCAATTACCTGTCACTCGCACCAAAATAGACTGGAATAAGATTGTTTCCTACAGCATTGGCAAAGAACTGAAGAGTCAGTGATAGACATGGCTGTATTTTATACCTACTTCTTTATTTTTAATGTGCATAACATGGTGGGTGCGAACTATTTTATATTGCAATAAACTTTTCCTGCTTTGAATTAAAGAATATTTATGTAAATAACATTTTATAGTTTGTTCTTATTACACCTTTTTAAATTGTAATTCAGATTATGGAATAAAAATAAAATATTAAAATTATGTGGTTTTTTCTAATTCTAAATAGGATTCTGTATTAAAGTCTAATCAATAATTTTAACATTATAAAAAAAAAGATATTAAATTCACCTGTTAGTTTACCGCACAAATACATAGTCCAGCTGTCAAAAATAAATGCCAGGTTAATTTATACTACATTAGGGACCCAGTCCGGCTACGCTCGAATTTGTAGATTGTCATTGTTTTTTTGTCGACTTAGGTTGCAAAATTGATATCCACGAAAAGAGCTTAACACTAAAATTGATATAGTAAACTATCCTTAAAAGATAGACATTTGTCTGGATGTCAACAACAGCGCCACCTACCGGGTCCAACTATAGATAGCTAAGAACCATCCAAATGGCCCTATTAACAAAAAAATCATCAAAATCGGTCAAGCCGTTTAGGAGAAGAATTACGAACACGCACACCGAAATTTTATATATAAAGATATGATAATTGCATAAGGCAATATTTTTACGTTAATGATTAATTTATAACATTTCGCTGATTCACTGGAGTTGTCAAAAAAGTCCCGTTTTGGTAGATCTATAAACTTCTATTCAGATTTGACATGGAGGCGTGGCAAACACATTTCACTATACTTTCATTTTCTGCCATTAGATGTCACGCGACAAATATCAAAATTCCGATTTCTGATTGGTCAGAAAAAATAGAATATAAGATTCGGGAAGTTGAACTTTCTGATAATTGACTGTCAGTTAGAAATATATCTTAAGTCTTAACTAAAGTATCACGATAAACTTTTAAAATGTATATTTTCCAATAATTGTTTATTTTAGAGAAGTTGCTGCTACATCTCTATTTCAAAAAAGTACAAAGTTATATCTGAATACAATAATTAAAATATTTAACTATATAGATCATCATCTCCATCTTCTTGGAAGTTGGGCGGTTCTCCACTAGTTCCGCCTGGCGCTGAATTCGCTGCAGATTGATTCGGGAATCTATTAAACAAAAACAAAAAAATGTAATGATTTTCAAAGACAGTGATTTAGACTTGTGCTTAAAGTATTGGTCGAGCAGTTTTCAAGTAAATCGCACATTCAAATGACGCTTTACTTTATTTTATAATAGATTAATATCGATGAAATAACAATATTTACCTAAAGTTGGTTCCAAAACCTCTGGACTGTTGTAAAGTCTGAGCAAACATTTCATATTTACGAATGTCATTGTCCGAAACGGACCGACGTGCAAATCTCATCGCTTCCTCAAAATGAGCTCGAGTTATTTCGGGAACTGGATCTTCTTCATCCATCTAAAATACAATTTTTTTCAAATTTCAAGAAATTTGCTTCAAATATTCGTTGTATTTTATGAATATTTTAATAAATTTCATTGGTAAATTTCACAAGTTAGTCGAACTTCCTACACTCGATATTTTCGTTTATATAGTCAAATAAAACTGAACTTACATCCATAGCCAAATTCTGATTATTCGCACGTTCTCGTTCACGTCTGATTTCTGATTCGATCGACTGCCTGATCGCGAGTTTGCATGCACGTTGACAAATCTCAGTCAAATCGGCCCCCGAAAATCCGTGTGTTACTTTAGCAATATAAATTAAATCTACATCTTTGGCAACAGGCGATTTGCGTAGATTAGCTCTGAAGATAGCTTCGCGAGATTTCTCGTCTGGTAGAGGAATGTAAATCAGTTGATCCAAACGACCGGGGCGCAAAATCGCAGGATCGATGATATCTATAAAGACAAAATAACCGAAATTAATTACAAATTAAAAACAGTCATTACTATGCTTTGTATTTGACGTTATGACATCTGGTAGCAGAAAATGAAAGTATAGAAAATATGGGTGTCATGTTTCTATGCATTTCTATGTAAAACCACATTAAAAGTTATTAGCCTACATTATTAGTAGTAATTGCGCCTGTATTTTGTTGTTATAAAAAAACATCCCATAACTATTATAGAACATATTATTCTATATAATTCTGTATAATGTATCTGACAGAAACATATATAGTTCAAACATGGCTGACTGCTAGTTTGACAGTTCTCTCAACAATTTTTAAATAATATTTTTCCAAAACTACACGTAAAATTTATTTTTTATTTATTTTTACGTTATCTAAACTAGTCAAACTTTCGAATAATCAATTTTTGGAAACTTTGTCTTCAGCCAATTTGGTTTAATTTCAGTAACAATGTGCATTCCCGGTGAGCCTCTCATTTAACGTGTGATAAAAACAACATTTTTAGTAATTAAACACTTAAAAACTAGACGGCCAGCATAAAAAAAAATTGTTGAATGTGTAAGATATCCATAGATAGCATATTAAAATTTCAGATTCATTGTTCTACGAATAATCTTAAAAGCCAAAGAAACACAAGTTTGAAGTATTTTGACATCAGATTGAGGCAGTCTACTTCCATTTTAAAAGTCAACATACCTGGTCTGTTTGTCGCACCGATGATAAAAACGTTCTTCTTCGCGCCCATACCGTCCATCTCCGTAAGGATCTGATTGATAACTCTGTCTGCGGCGCCTCCAGCATCACCGACATTACCACCACGAGATTTTGCAATTGAATCCAATTCATCAAAGAATAACACGCATGGAGATGCTGACCTTGCCTGTAACAAAATTTTACTGTACTATATGAAGTAGTGAACATGGATCTTATCCATGAACCTGCTCGCGCTTATATTGGGAACCCTATCTTAACCGGGGTTGCCATAAGATCGGAATTTCCGAGAAAGTCGCGGAATTTAAATCGTCCATCTAATTTTAACAAAATTATAGGAATCGTGCTCGCAATCGCAAGTGTCGACGCTTACATAAATACCGAGTTCTAGTCAAACATTTTATTATAATAATTTTTAAATAGTCCCGATGGTGACAAATTTGTAAAATTTAAGACTAATGATAAACATACAAATAGTTATGAAAACATTAAAGTTGATCAACTCTAAATTTTACTTTTTCCACTGAAATAAATAAAATGTCCCGGAAGTCTTAATTTTCGGATAAAAAGTACCCTTTGAAAGTTTGGGCACAAATTGACAGCGTCCAAAATTTCATCAGACAGACAAAAATTCCGGAAATGCATTCTCTTGTCGAGAAAAATTACAGAGGATCTGTTTTTTATACATTAATATGAAAGTTGACGAACCTTGTCAAAGATGTCTCTGACGTTAGCTTCTGATTCACCGAACCACATTGTCAGTAGTTCTGGACCTTTCACTGAAATGAAGTTTGCTTGACATTCGTTTGCTATAGCTTTAGCAAGAAGTGTTTTACCGCAACCGGGCGGACCATAAAACAGAACACCCCGTGAAGGCTGCATTCCAAACTTGAGAAACTTGTCCGGATGTTCAACTGGATATTGTACCAGTTCTTGAAGTTCTTTTTTGACATTCTGCAAGCCTCCAATATCGTCCCATGTAATATTGGGCACTTCGACAACCGTTTCACGTAAAGCACTAGGACTACTTTTCGTCATAGCATACTGGAACAGGAAAAAAAAAATTACTTATTAAAATCAAGTTTTCTTCACTCGATAAATCGAGTATTTGGTACAATTTTTCATCGCATTTTTTTAAAACGAAAATATTCATCAACTTGAACATGATTCTAAAATCTGAGAAACAATGATGCGCACTAATTTATTAGCATAGCTGTGCTATTTAATTATTAAATTTAAATTGTCTTTATAAATATACACTCAGATCCGCTGACGTCAAATGTGCACCGTTGACGTTTGGAGTCCTCATCCAATAATAACAATAGTAATTATTATCAACTAAGAACTTTTGATATAAGCAAAGTCGAATGTTTAAATAGTATGCAATTTAAATCGGTCAATGTTTCTTAAATTGTAGTTTTAAACAATTTGACGTATTTTTTCATAAAAAAAATATATAATGCAAGTCCCCTACTAATGAGATTACTTGTGCCTAGCACCATTTAATATTTTTAATTTATCATTTTTTAAACGAAACTGAACATCTTATTAGTACTTTCTCAAGTCTTAAGATTGATGTTTGTGGTAGACGCCTTCTAATATGATCTCGCCTATTTTAAAGCCTTTATATTGAGGTTTATTACAGTTGTATGTCGCTATGTTTAGTGACTCCAAATCTCGCCACAGACGTCCGTAATATACCCCGATCATATTGTTAAATTTATGTTGATTAAAACATACCCTGAAGTTCTCCATTGTAACAGCTAAAGAAGACAATACTTCAGCGTCAATCTGATCGTCTTCGAGATCGATGAGATCCATTTTTTCACGGATCTGCTGTAACGCAGCTTCCGAACATAGAGAAGCCAGATCGGCACCAACATGACCGTGTGTTTCAGCCGCGATCTGAAAAAGAACGGAAAAATGTTAACACTTGAGAATTTAAGAAATAATCTGCGTTTCACTATTTTTCATAAATGTTTGGTCATTTCTCAGACACTTTGCTTAAAGACATCTAGTGACACTAATAAAAAATTAAGTTAAGAAACTAATTTTAAACGGACAGATGCTTAAATTTATAGTAACAAATGTTTGTAACTCCTTTTCACAATACGAATTTACTTTCATAGCGAATTACTGTTTGCCACAGTGTGGCAATGAACTTTACAAGGTTATTCGCAATAAAATCAAACTATAGGTGGCAGCAGTATGGTAATGTTCATGTAGGATAACCATATCCATTTAACACGTTATTGGAGTCTCCATTCTGCTCTGACCTTTAACCTTTACTAACTTTATTGCGGAATCGTGTTTTGAGAGAATCAACAAAAAATGACTGATCATGCATTAAATTATATTAATGTATGGAAATGTATTGCACCAAATGAAAGTGAGGTGTATTGGAGAAGATGGTAGAAAAAGATGCAATTAGCCGTCTTTTTCTTATCATAGCCTAAGACAGTGATTCCCAAAGTGGTCTATATCGACCCCCAGGGGTCGACGACAACTTGCAAGGGGTCCATGTCAGCGGGAAAAAAAATTGGGGGTCCATGAAATGAAAATGGGGGTCAACGATAGTGAATCTCCTAACAAAAAAAGAAACAAACTGGACATCATTGACATTAACCGAAAGGATTTAAGATTAAATCTAACTAAATTGATGCCAAATGTTGAAAATTTATTATTAAAGCATCAGGTTCATCCCTCTCACTAAAAGCATTTATTTTTTGCTTAGTTATTTTATGTAACAGAAAGTAAATTTTAATTTGATTCGTTTAATTTGAATCTAATTAATAAATGTATAAAACTAAACATTTCACACTACATTTCACTACCGTTATAAATTTAAATCGTTCAAAGTGAGTAGCACTATACCGGTTGTCAAAAATACATTTGAATTTAATGAATTTGCAAAAAATCAATATCAGATAAGCAGGGGGTCTACCCAAAACCGAAAAACATGGCAAGTGGTCTACGAGACAAAAAAGTTTGGGAACCTCTGGCCTAAGATTTGACATTCAGCAGCGTTCATATTTGTTTTGGAGGTCATCCCACTAAGAATTCATTTCAGTTACCGACTATAGAGGTTAGCCACTTTGAATTTAGTTGTGAATAATACAAGAAAAAATATACTTGCCACTGCTGCGACTCGAACCCGAAACTCCCAGATTGGGAGTGGCAATGAATTTTTGTCTTATATAACCTTGTTACATTTATGGCAACATATTATTGAATCAACACCTACGATTTTGGAGCATTTTGAAAAGCACAAAAACAGGCCATTATACCATCATCGACACCGCCCCGTTATCGCTTTTTAGAAATCGTAGGTGTTGATTCAGTAAAATTTTACCACATATTTGTCTAGAAATGGCAATTGACTAATGTATATTGTGGAAAGGAATTATAAGCATACATTTTTATCAACTCGCATTCACACTTTCTTATTAGGACCAACGCATATTGTTACTTCTTCTATCGGAATGACGCGATTTAACAAACTACACCCTGATTTAACAATTAATAAGCTTTTCAAAATTTCTCGTGTTATATCTCTGCTCTATTGGTATTTCCCAGCGATTTAATCGCAAAATCGCGCGACAAACTGTAGCAAGTGTTAATTGGGCTTTTGAATGAAATTTTTGTTTGTCATAAATGGAAAGATCGTATATAAGTTTTATAACAAAACTATTTTTCTTTTTTTTATTTTCGTTATTATTCAAAACATATATCAAATTAAAAATAAATTTTTGTACCCAGTTCCGAGAACGCGCTGACATTTCCCGAACATAATGTGACGTCATAATGTTTTAGTCAATACACATGTAGATGCCATTGATAGTATACTGCGTATATACATTTTACCATTATGACGTCACAACTGTCAAAAACAATTTTAGTGCGTTTGCAGTCACGTGATTTTTTTTAATATTTTATCAATTTTAAATTGCTTATAATTAATTTAAAAAAAGTTTTTTGAAAGTTTTTCGCATCGATTATCAATATTATTTATAATAAAGTTTTAAAATACAATAAAAAAATCGATAATTATTTTTTTTTTCAAAAGCCTAATTGGCCCTTAGATACATACTTGTTCTAAATCGACATCATCAGCCAACTTCATGTTTTTCGTGTGAATGCGCAACACCTCCAGACGACCGGTTGCATCCGGAATTCCGATATCAATTTCACGATCAAATCTGCCGAAACGACGTAGGGCCGGGTCAATCGAGTTAGGCCTGTTAGTAGCTGCCATGACAATGACGTGAGAGCTTTTCTTCATTCCGTCCATGAGCGTGAGTAGTTGAGATACAATACGGCGTTCCACCTCTCCATGAGTTTTCTCACGCTTTGGAGCTATAGCGTCCAATTCATCGATGAAAATTATAGCTGGAGAATTCTTGTCAGCTTCTTCGAACGCCTTACGCAAATTGCTCTCCGATTCACCTGCCAACTTGCTCATAATTTCGGGACCTAAAATAAAATATCTATTTTACATTTTGCGTCAAAGACTTCATATAGTGATGCACCAATTACGATTAAGTCATAATTATTGCAATTGTACAATTAATTGTAATCTACAATTATTGTCAATAACGCTACTCTTCAGTTAGGTTCATTAGCTGTCGCAAAAATGTTGTTTTGTTGGAGCAAAGATACAACTATAAAATGTGTCACACAATATTTACAACATGAGTGTCTTTGGTACATTAAATCTCTGCATAATAAAAAATAAGCAAGCCAAGTAGAAGATTAGAAAAGATAATGGACATATCTGGATTTGGTAAGGAGATTAAACTAAAAATAACTACTACCTCCACCTCTTCAAAATTCCTTTCACTAGTTCTAAGATTAAAAGCCGGGTACTGGGTAGTATCATTTGACATTAAACTTACCATTGATTAAGAAAAAGAATGCCCCGGTTTCGTTTGCCACAGCGCGAGCAATCAATGTCTTTCCAGTTCCTGGAGGCCCGTACAGCAATATACCCCTCGGTGGCTTGACACCGATTGCTTTAAACAACGACGGATGACGTAACGGCAATTCGACCATTTCCTTTATCTGTGCCAATTGTTTACGACAGCCTCCAATATCGTCGTAACCGACAGCGTTCAAAGCCTCCTCTTCTTCCTGTTTTCAAAATGAAATATTAAACCTATTATATTTTCCACCAACTAGAGTTCTTTAGGCTATATATCTATAATATAGTCGAAGATATCCAAGCCTATTCTGCTAACATTAATCATGATTATTATAGACTGCTTAACAACAAAAGCACTCTGAGTATTCACTTTTGTTTGTTTCTTATTTTGATAATGGCGTTTTCGGCATCGAGAACTGCCCCAGGGTAGGGCGGGCCGAATGGGTAACTATCGGTTAAAGAAATTTGTTTATTGTTGATTTAACCAGGACAGTTCCGATGCTGAAAACGCCGTAAGCAAAGTGACTAGTGATTAGCATGTTAAACAATAGAAAATATTTCTGTTTATAAATGTTGTAATCACTGTGGTTATATAAGAACAGTGATTGGAATAATATGACAATCTATCAAAATTCGTTACAATAACAACCCACCTCTCGTTTAATTGGATCACCCTCACAATGAATGACAGTATCCGGCGCCACAATGCAATACGGAGCAGGATCTGTTTCGACAACTTTAAATTCTACAGCTCTCATTCCACCTCGAACAATAAATGCATCTTCTTTGTGAATGGGTCGATACGCTTCCAAAAAGTATGGTTTCAGATATACTTCGAACAAGTTTCTGAAAAATAATATATCAAATATAATAAAGACCACAATTAGGAAATATAAAGTTTTGATTTTCTGTAATTTTTAGGAATCATCATAGTATAACAAAACAATAATTTAGTCACGTCTTAACCACAAAAATTGTAATGTCCGATGTACATTACGAAAGAAATGCTCCCATATCGGCAAAATCGAAACTATATAATGTAATGTACAAGTACAGGTTGATTTATTTGGCAGATGAAAGATCATCGCAAAAAAGAAAATGAAAAATAAAAAATGTTGGCACGATTACATAACAAAAAAAAACAAAAAAAAAAAACTTGTTTTCACATACCCAGTGAGGCCTTCAACCGTATCATCTATAGGCAAAACATGAATCCGTTTTCCATATTTTACATCTGGACAAGGCTGAACAGACACCACATCAGACAACCTTACGCGAAGATTGTTTCTCACAACGCGATTCATTCGGATCTTTTCATCCGGACACGTGTCATCGGAAAGAACAATGCACACGGTTTCTTTGCGTCGTTTTCCTTTCAATAGAACTGTATCACCTCGGAACAGCTGGAGCTCGTCCATTTTCGCTTGCGATAACGCCACAACTGAATTATCATCGTTTACGGCTTCTTCTACTAAAAGTCTGTTTGGACGATCCTTGCGACGAAGAATGGCAGTAGCCAAGTCATCGGGGCTAAAGTGATCACAATAAAAAATAGATTAGATGGATATCAACAATAACACAGCTCGAGAATATCTTGTGTCTAACAGAGCTGCAGGTCCTTAGATACCAGATACTTTTGTATCTTCCTTTTCGAATACAGATAAAATTACCTAAAACACAAAAGAGTATCTTTGTAGCTCTGGTATCTAAGGTACTGTTTTGTATTTTAAACACTTCAAAAATTTATCAACGCACTTTCAAATTGTAAGTGCTAGTTCACGTTGACTCGCGGGCGCGGTCATGAAATATCAAACATATGACGTAATATCCAAGTGTTCACGTATGAAACGCACGTGCGGTCTAAGTAGCGGGCAAACTAGCGACTGGCGCGCGCGGAGCGCTCGCGGCAGTATCAAACGCGTGAGAAATTTGTGTGTGTTCACGTCGAACTAGCGGCGGAGCGCGCGATTCATTTGCGACGTCAGGTAAGTTCAACCAGTTTGAACTTTTCGGTTAAAAATAAAAGATCGTCGTTCATCTTTTCAACCTCTGACAACACGTCACACTCGTGCAAACGCCTGGCGGCCAATGTGAACACGACTCGCCACGTCTACAGCGCCCGCGCGTACCTACGTGAACAAGCACTAAGTCCAACAGAACAGCTTTTGGACAGTCCACACAACTGTTTTTAATAGCGATTTATGGTTTCTTTAAAAACTCTTGCGGCTATTTTGATTAAAGCCTACGTCAACATTAGAGCTGTAAAAGTAACGAGAAATTGTGTACCCGTATGGCGTATGTATTCGTTACTTAAAGAACCAGTACCCGTTATATTCGTATCGTTACGTTACTCGGTACTTTTGATACGACATACAATAGTGTACTTAACAGCATCAAGCAATAAGCATGTAGCTTCGCACCAAAGCGCGTCGCATATGTGATACGACATGAGTCATGACTTTGTACTTTATGAATACTTGTAAGTATAACACATTGTGTTCGTATAACCGTATCAAACGAACCGAACTGACATGGATACGAAACATGCGAGTAACGAAATGAATTTGTAAGTAACGATTCATTACTTCGAGTCAGACGATGTACCCGTTACTCAGTAACGAATACATACGGTTTGTTACAGCTCTAGTCAACATGGACCTTGAAATCTCAAAAATGCTATTTGCTACGTGCACGAAAAATTATTTTAAAAGAAAAAACATTATTTGTTGATCGCTAAGACTTAAAAATAATAGTGTTACAAAGATGCCGTTTTTCCCAAAATAATCATTTTAATCGATTTTATATGATTTTTGTTTGGTACAAAATTCGGATGTTACTTTTCGAATTAAAAATATTTATTTTAATCGATTTGCTTTGATTTTTTAGTATAAAATTCGCGTTTTTTTGCGAATAAAGAGTATTAAAAAACGTGAGAATATTCACGAATGCGAATTTCGTACCACTGGAGTGCTCACCGAGGTCATTAGAAGAATTACCTCGTTAATGAATGACGTCAGCTGGCAAATCGTTCATATTTTTATCAATCACGCAATTGGGATTTTACCTGGGAGGTGGAGTCAATTTCAAAATATTCAATATGGCGCCCTATGTGAAGCGTTTGCATTGACAGTACTTGTGTGAGGTTTCCATGTTTTATTTAATTTCCCAGAAAGAAATTTGTCGTTGGGGTGATACTAATCCTTGAAAACGTAATTATAATGAAGGGAAAAAATTGCGAGTGCTGGTTACATCGTAAAATTTCGCCTAGCATAGGATAGTTCATTGGACTGCTGAGTGAGTAGATGGCGCATGGCTGAAGTAAAATCCCAATCTAATAACCTTTAAAGTGCTTACATTCTGAAAAGGACTCTGACGTCTACATGCGCACAAATGAGTAGATGAGCTGCCATTATGGTATTTTTGAGCTTACGAATATTCTCTAAATTTTCATTTATGTAAATCATAATATAATTCGTGTTGATAATTTTCCCAGCTCGCATATGAGAGAAATGCTACATCAATGATGTTCAAAAAAGTTTTGGTCAATGTAAGAATTTACAGTGTTGTTTTTTTGTCACTTTTTAACAAATTTATCATCACATAAGTTAATGTGAGATAGAAATTTAATAGCACTCTTAACATTAACCATAAAGTCTCTGCAGAATTTAACACAGTACTTCTTGAAAAAAATTTGTAAAATTAGTTTAGTAATTAATTAATATTTTGTTTGACACCTTCCTTCCTGAGTATTTTTGTGTTAATAAAACTTAAAAAATATATTTTTTTTGCTTTACCCCCCTCCCCCAAAAAGAAACATCTACGCCCTTGCACACGCACGCACGCACGTACGTACACACACACACACACCAACACACACACAATAAGAATAAAAAAATTAATTTGCCAATGTAATATTAACAAAAAACCGAAAAATTACCCCTAACTTCAACCTAAAAAAGTAATATAAAAATTTCAGATTTTCAAAAATCGTAGTATGGGGTTTTCTTCGTTAAAATGTCTACTTTCAGATGGTGTATGGATATCCACACTACGATTTTTGGAAATCTGAAATTTTTACATTACTTTTAAAAAAAGTTCAGATTTTTAAAAATCGTAGTATGGGGTTTTCTTCGTTAAAATGTCTACTTTCAGACGATGTATGGATATCCATACACCATCTGAAAGTAGACATTTTAACGAAGAAAACCCCATACTATGATTTTTGAAAATCTGAAATTTTTACATTACTTTTCTGTATTTCTGACAGCAGTTTCTTCTCTTCCTCATCATTCGTTTTCTGTTATTATTTTTTTCTTGTCAAAAGTTAACTTCACTGGTCTATTAGTGGAGTGGATTGAAAAAAAAAAAACCTTGAATCCGGTGTGTCTCGAATCGAAAAATGTTTCCTACAAAAACTTTAGAGCCGAGCTCCCCGAAATTTTGGTGTAGTATGTGACCGCATGTCGGAGGGGGCGGCGGGGGATATGACGCTTTAAAGTTCCGGAAAATCCGTTTTTGCTCAAGAACTTGGACATTATAATCGGGGGAGTTGTAGAGAAAAAGAATCCGCGTAAGCTCGTTCCAGACCGGGTCTGATCAGACAACCCGTTCGCGAGATATAGCCATTTTAGTGCGCGACATTTGAAAAAATTGAATGCCATTTTTTAAAAAAACATTGCAGCTAGGAGCTTAATTTTCTTTTTATAGCAAAGGTATAAGCAAAGACCCGTTCTTTGCACCGGAAGCTGGACGCGGTGGGTCAATTCGAACCGGCAGGAGAGGGGGAAATCGATTTTTTTAATCTACCATTAACTTTGGTTCTAATTGACGTATGGCCTTAAACCTTTTCTGTCATGAGAGATTGCACAATTAGATATGAGAAATATTTTTCAAAAAATGTGTAATACACTTTTTTGCATATTTCTATTAAAAAGACTGGACCTATTTTGATAAAATATCTCATTGATCATACTAACGTTAATAAGCTTCGATCGGTACACTAGCAAAGTCCATATAATTTTTTATTCGCGATATAATGTGTAAAAAGTACTTTTTTAAGCCCTTTGGTTAGAAAAGAAAAGAGCAGCTGGACAGATTTTGAAAAAATTTCTTTCAGATCATATTTACGTCAACACGCGTCGAATGGCACCCTAACGTAGTCAATAAAATTTTTTATTTTCAAGATTTCGTCTTAGAAAGAAATGACCACGTACATACAGAAAGAGCGCGAAAGAGACATCTCTTCGAAAATAATGGTGAACTTGAAACACAAATATTTGCTAAAATTTTTTATTTCGATTTTCGGATCAATAATTTCCCACTGTACTGGGAAGTTAACAAACGTCCCTTCTTTACAATAATATGGTTTGGGATATTTATAAATCATTTCACGGTTAATCTTGAATCCCTATTCTAAGTTAGGTGAGGTGGAGCTAGTGGCGTAACAATAGAGTGACAGGACGGGCAAAATGTCACGGGCCCCCGACTCGAGAGGCTAACGGGCCTCAAACGATATAGTTACGCCACTGGGCGGAGCTGTAAGCACTTGCGGTCAATGGCGTATACAAATAATATAATAATCCGAATGAAGTATGTCATTGAAAGAATAGAGTTATTGACAAAATTTCAAAAAGTATTTAAAATTACAGAATAAAGGTATATGTACCCGTAAAAAATATTTTTTCTCATAAATATAACAGATTTGACTCATTATTAGTTGTTTTTTATTTGGACTTTAAATTCTCCGCCAAAACGTCAATTGACCTTGACAGCCATGTTTACTGATTGCCTACGTCACAGTAGGCAATCAGTAAACACTAAGCAAGCGGGTACAACGTGACATATAGCATTATAACCAACAGCATTTAATATGATTGACAGAGTACAATGAATACACCAGAGAACATACACTGAACAGAGATAACGAATACACATGGCAGTCAGTGGCACACAGCTACCGGCCATGTTGACTGATTAATGACGTCACGCGCTGTGATTGGTGTTTGAAATCACGTGACACATAGGTTAAAAATCGTGATTTTATTTATTTATTTTAATATATTTAAGGCACTTATTTAATAAAAATAATAATTCTAAACGATATTTTAGACCATAAAATTTCATTATAACACAGTTTTATATTTAATTTTAATCACTGTCAATAACCCTATTGTATTTTAAATATTTTTATTTCCCAAAACAAACATTTGCTAAATAAGTTTTTAAAAAATAACAGAAATTTTTAAATAAACTACATTAACAAAGAGTTAGATTTCTATCGCATAGTTAGGGAGTTGATTTTTTCAGGTAGAGTACTGCGTAAAATGAACGTCAGCAGATGAAGTGAAGATCTCACGACACACTACAATTCTTAAAGCTCACACATCCTTTGACAAAACACGAATCATTTGGTTCCTTCACCTCCATACTCAAACCCTTACATCTCGTTGCTTCTAATCAGTGTATAGTAACTAGGGGATGCCAGCGGCAGGGCACAAACCCTGGAGGGGCGCAGAAATTACCAGACCCAGGGCCGTACCCAGGGGGGGGGGTAGAGAGGTTACCCCCCCCCCCCCCATGAAACTCCAAAGCTATATATAATTTTTCTAATAAAAGATGCAACGTGAGAAAGTATGCCAACAATTACGTATATTTACACTGGCTCACTCAGTATGTATGTTCACTTACTATAGCGACATCTAGATAATTCAGTTATCAGTAATACCATCATATGTTATTTGATGGTATACTTATAACTTATTAAAACCCCCCCTCTTACAAAAATCTTGGGTACGGCCCTGACCAGACCAGTCAAGTTTTGGGTCCCATGGTATAGTTAGTAGCATACAAGGGCGCAGTTATAGAAGCTCGCACAGGGCGCATAAAAGTGTAGTTATGGCACTGCTTCTAATCGGGAAAGAGTTAATTTATTACTGACGTCACATATGATTACAGCCATTACACACATAAAAGTAGGGCTGACAGGGCTCTAGAATTGGGGTTCAACGCGACGAGGTGATTCGGTCAAATTCCCATGGAAAAATCCGTATGCAGTTAATAAAAAAATATAAATCTGATTCATTACTTATAGCTAGTTTGAACAACAAACATTTTTTTGGACAGTCGCAAAGATATCTTCATCGTTTCAATAATTCATTACTTAAATAAAACATTTCATCATCCACATCAATATTCTTGATTTTCTTCTTCTTTGCAACTATGTATTCAAAGAAAAGTTTTTCGTTTCCACTGAATTTTAAAGCTACTTTTCCTGGCATGGGGGCCCGTTTCACAATGTGGTGGTCATGGTTGTAGCAATGCGAGCTTAATGAATCATTGCGCTTCAACCGATCGTCCAATGTTTCTCAAATTTTAGCTTTATTTAAAAACAGATGCATATTTTCGTTCGGTATAAACTATAAATATAATGTGACTACTAAATTCATTTTCACGGCTTTTTTGTGAGAAACTTTAAACATTTATAGTTGCCAAACCAAAAGAGATTGTGAAATGACAACTGAATCCGCATGTCGGTTTTATTGCAATTAGTATGATCAGTAATCAAATACAGGATTTGAGCAACGTACAATAAATAGTGAGTAAGAATAAATTTTGTTGGAAAATATATCAGCCATTTTTTAATATGTTTTGTATATACAAAGTATGAAAACTTTATTAGTCAATAATTATTACGTTTCGCAAATAAATTTGTAACTTCAGATTTATTTGCGAAACGTAATAATAATTGACCAATCCAAGTCTTCATACTTTGTATATATATTATACAAAATATATTAAATGGCTGATATATTACCTAATAAAATTTATTCTTATCTAAAACACTTCAGTCGTAGGTACTAAATTCATTTTTTAAATAAATAGTTAGGTAATGTACACGTTACTTCTAAATGAAGACTGAGGACAAATGGAAAAGGCAAATGAGTTTTGAAGTCAGGGAAGCTTAAAGGTATTTTAAATTTTTAAGGGAGATTTTAAAATTTAAGTTGGTACAGGCAGAAATTTTAATGTAGATTAAAGTACGGTAATTCGAATTTAAGGATATTATCAACAGTTTGAAGTACAATAATTTTTCAGTCAGTTATTGAAAAAATGTCCTTGTACCATTTTATCTCTATGTCGATATTTATCTGATCAATAGTGATTTATATTTTAGAAAAACGAAATAATTTTTTGATATACCTTTTTAGTTTTTATTTATAATTTTGTGATAATTTAAGACAAAGACGGAAAGCAGCCTTCAAAAACAAAAATAAAGAGTCAACATTTTTCAATGAAAATGTATTTCATTTTGACTGCTTAGAAAATATAAAAAACTATTCAATTTGTAAATTTACCAAAAAAGAACCAAAAATGCATCTAAATACGTAAAAAAATATTCATGAAAATAGCAAATCATTATCATTATGGCCACCTTATAAGACGTCCCTATTACTTATTAAAAAAAATATTGTATAAACTTGCGAATATTTATCAATACCACAAATATATTTGAAAACTATTTAAAACGAATGGGAATATTTATAGGCTCACATTACAAAATTTTAACATAAAATCGCCAAATGGCGTAAACAAGACATTTTTCAACGGCCGACATGATGACAATGTGTATTTGAGATTTTACAATTTTATTTTCAATGTGAATTATAGCTTATTTCAAAATATATAAATGGACTGTGAAGATATTTACCTTTTCCCTTCTGCCATTATTTAACTTGAAAACACAAAGTATAAATATCGTATAAAATGTCAAAAATTATGCTGCTCTAATGTAAACGACTTGCCAGTTGCCACAAAACCGCAAACACATCAGACAGATACAGATACGTGGTTCTTTCTAAATTCATTATTCACTATTCATCGTTGAATCATTGGTAACGTCAAAGGAGTATTCACGCAACCGAAATAAACCATAGAGCTTTTACAAGAATCGCAATTTTTTAATTTTTTTTTCTTTTAAGGATAAAATAGCAGAAAGGATATAGTATTTTTCATTTTAATTCATGAGTTTATTTCTGACTGCTTTTCATTTTCAGATATTATTTGGCAAAAAAAGAAAACAGATTTTTGGTCATTTTTAAGTAACATTGTTGTCAGTCGTGTAACTAATGTTATGACTCGTTATGAGTGTTGGATGACTGGACCGTTGGAGTGAACTTCACGGAGGAATGGTTGACTTATATAATTTTCTGTATATTTCGAATGTTTAATTTGTATCGAAGTGTCACTTCCAAACCTAATTATATCACTATCTAAACTAAGGAATATAAAATTTATATTTACAGTTCTTTCATATTTTGAACCTCAAGGAATAAGGTAATAATATAATGGTATATTCAAATGACAGTTCATGAAATATGTGAATTTCTTTAAAAATGTTAACCGTACTAGAGCAATGTTTTTATTGGTTTAAATCACCAAGAAGCATTTCAAATGATCAGAGTAGTACAGTGTATTATTGTGAGTTATACTACTGATCATAACAAAATATAAGTGATTCACGATTACCTTTGAAATTCCTTCGAAATTTTGTATTTTTGAAAATTGCGACTTATATATCTATCCTTGTAGTACGGAAGAGGCGATTGTATAGAGCTGGTAAACAATGAATTATTCTTGTAGAGATGGGAATCTGTTACATTTTTTGCGACAATAAGTAATAAGTTCCAGTTCCGCAAAAAATACTAGTTTTAAATACCAATTACTTCGTCACAGCAGTGGCGTATTCCATTAGAAATGCTCATTACATTTCAATGCAGACTTTGGCTAGGTGACCGTGTGACATGCCAATATGCTATAGGAATCGCTGTCCGCACGTCCCCTCTAAATTCTTGAACTCAACTTGTAACTCATATAGACAAAAAATAAATTGAACTAGTTACTACGGCTTTCGTACTTGCAGCTGTTTCTGAGGCGCCTAACTACTGAACCGATTTTGATTAAGCTTATTTGTCATTAGTTGTAATTGTAAAAACTGAATATTTATGCATAAAATTTCATATTTCTCCCATCTTCAGCAAATACTTAACAGTTTAGTTTTTATTGAAAATGGTTGCATTGCTCTCGATACACGCATCCATTAATAAATGTATATGTAATTTCCAAAACTATAGCGTATTATATTCCTTTTAGAAATGGGACGTTACAAATATTTTGATTCTCCAGATGGCCAAGACATTGATAAGAAATTGCTTGTAACGGGGAGGTATGCAACTAATCTGGCCATTATAACAGGAACTGTAGACGTTATGCTTCTAAGTCATTCAAAAGGCTTCGGAAACATCGCAGCACGGTATGGATATTATTTAGCTCCGTTTATCGGCATGGCAGCTGCGTTTACCTCAACAACGTACATTGCAACAAATTTGCGGAAAAAAGATGATGAAATCAATT
Organism: Xanthostigma xanthostigma; assembly: GCA_963575645.1. NCBI lineage: Eukaryota > Metazoa > Arthropoda > Insecta > Raphidioptera > Raphidiidae > Xanthostigma > Xanthostigma xanthostigma. Next base: position 49,059,737 of record OY754464.1, read on the forward strand.
ATGTTTTGGGTGGTATAGCTGCTGGTAGCATTTACGGTACTTGGCAAAAATCAGTTTACGTTGGATTTGTAGCATCTATGTTATTTGCTAGTATGGGATATCTCAAGAAAAGTTCAATCATCGATGGATGGGAATTCTTTCCAGCGCCGACTTATGAAATATTTCAGGGTTTAAATTTAGACAGAGGGGATTTTACATTAATTAAAGATCCCAAAGATTTACAAAAATAAATATGTACATGTGTATGTAGTATAAAATAGGTAAACAGTTGCGGAAGTCATTAACTAATATATCTCATGAAAATTTTAAATTTGTATCGAGTTATTGCATTGATTGATTTAAAAAACAGTAAGTCCATAGTTTATGATAACTAAGAAGACTAGAGAGAGGAGACCTAACTTGATAGAGTGGGGTGGGACGAAATGCGTTGCACGCAGTCTTTTTACAAAATGTGGGTAATCAAGAAGCCTAGAAAGTATTTCATAGCGCACCCAAGGATCATCACCATGATATGCGACATATTTTGTCCCACCACCACTACTAAATTTTAGTTTACTTATCTCTGATTTTCTTGATGGTAACGTAGATATCTAAGCATGTTTAGGGCTTCGGTCCGGAACCCGGGTTTCAATAATTTAGTTCTGGATATTTTCGGGATTAGAAATAACAGTGCTGATCTCGATATTTTCTATGAAGTAATCAAACATATTAGTCAATGATATTACTTCATAGAAAATATCAACATCGGCACTGTTTCTCAATTATTTTTTTTAACTGACTATTTTTAGTGAATAAATATAAACAACAAAAGTCATTCTTCGAAAACATTTGGCCGATTACTGTATGTATTTACAAATACTGCTCCTGATGGGAAATACCCTTAAAATAAATGGAGACCTAGGCATATTATAAAATACATAAAGAAAAACGAAACCTGAAAATATCAAAGTACTAAATAATGACGCATTACATTTTTTCTGATAACAATTATTATTCGTGTTACACCTGTACTTCTTAAATAAATTATCAAATTTGTATTATATATTTATTGTTTTATTTTAATAATTATATGCAGGTTGTCTCTTAGAACGATCGCCTATGGACAGTACAGTGAAACAAAAAAATTCTGAGCAAAAAAGTGTTGACATTTTTAGAGCCAATGTACCGTTAATTTAATATCACCAATAATTTGAGTGGAATATATATCATCGATTGGCGTAGTCTATAGAATACGCGACATTCGTCAATAAGCGAAAATACGAATATTAATTATTACCTAATAAACCATGCCTTCTCCAATTACTGGTGAGAATTAATTGATTATTTCATTAATGAACAAAAAAATGTCTAAGAATTTTCCTGTTCACAATTATTTTCTCAATTTCACTGTACTTACGGTCTAGTCTGTAGTCAATTGATATTGAACACGATATATGGAATAATTAAATTCAAAAGTGCAAATTCTCTATCATATGGTGGACAGTGGTGTCCATTAATGTACTTCAAAAACTAATGGTGCAACGGTAATTTGATTTTTCTAGATGAATGCGCAATTATTATACTAAAATATCCAGAAAATAATTTCTTATTCTAAGCAAATCTTAAATGTTGACCCCCAAAGACCTAAACTATGAAGCGTCTATAAAGGAGATAACTGTTCGAGCCATACTACAAAAATTAAATTTAGTTAAAAAATTCTCAAGATTTTGATTGAATCAGGGGGTCCCCACTAAGCTGGGGCCTTAAGGGGTTACACCACTTTGAGATTTTCAAAAAATCAATTTTTTTAGGGTATAGGTGAATTATTTATATGCCTTTGAAGTTATAGCATTGATTAATACGTTAGCCAATGGTTATAGCGATAACTAGTTCATATTAGTCACAGAGCATTCAATCAGTTGTTGTTTTCTTTTGCGTTTTTCTCGAAACTGTATTTTTAAAAATGGTGTACACGATATCTCAAGATCCACTCAACCGATTTGATTAAAATTTACAACACTTATTTTTTATAAATATAAGTTATAAATTTTTCAAACTCAAAATTTCGATGAAAATACGAGTTTTTTTTAAATAGCTGTCACTTTTACAAAATATTCTGAAAATTTTTATCCTACGTCACATTGTAGCTATTTTCCTCTTAAATAAGGTAACAAATTCTTTTATGTTTCTGACAATACCTAACAGAGAAATCGTGTACAGTACCATCAGCAAGGATTTTCAAAAGAGGGTCGCTAATTATCGGCTCATATCTCCACCATTTATTTTTTTTTTTATAATCGTCAATATTGCAAATTGTTCATAAAACTACTATACATATTATGTGTAAAAGGATCACTATGGGTGTGTTCTGAAATATAACCCAGTATAGTGCCCGCGGTAAGAGTTGAAGCCAGGCACGTCATCAATAATATGGTAGTGAACGCCTAATTACCCGCAGACAGTGGCGGGTGGAATAAATTCGGTATATTCATTTATAGCGGTAGAATAAAAATAAACACTCCACGCACATGGATCTCCAAAACAGCCAATAGCAAGCTAGAAGGCGGGCGCAATGCGTTCACGTCACTATGACGCGGTGGCTTCATCTTTCGCCGCAGCTATTCTATAAAGGCCAGTGCTAATGACATATCATAATTCGACGCCATAATAATGTACTGGTGTGTCACCATATTGTGCTGGTGAGACAGATGTGACGTGGCATAAATATTTAACCGGGTGTGTGTGCATCAGACTTTGCGGAATTCTTTATTTTATTATTTGTTATTAATTGCAATAATGTCTACTCAATAAAGTAAACAATTACTTTTGGTGGACGAAGGAAATAATATGTAAACGCGCTGGCCAGTATATTTCGGAACGAATCAACAGTATGGCGTCGATTAATGACGTCATTAGCACTGGCCAGTATGCTGGGTTATATTTCGGAACGCACCTTTATATATTTAACGGCTGCGCCAAAAAAGTTTCTTTTTTATACCTAGTTTTCAGAGTGCCAAGGTGGCCTAACCCCTTCAGCGGGATGCAGACCGAAAACTAAGCTAAGTTTAGCTTAGCTCGCATAGTTGACGTAGTTTTTTATACTTGCACTGCAGACTGCAAACTATGCCAACGAGGCTATGTGAGCACTAACTATAATATGCGAAGCTAAGTTAGTTGTGCATACCGATATACGCAGCTATGTGAGCTAAACTAATAAGCCCCTCTTGCACTTCCTTAGCCAGTTGTTCAGTGTCTTGTGTCGTGCACACGGTCGTTATGGAGCAATTTTTTGAAATTGTTAAACAATTTCCTATACTATGGAACACAGAGTCGAAGGACTATCACAACTTAACTTCTAGAGTTATAGCCTTCCGATAGTTAGTATCTTGTTTAGTAATGTCTCCGATTATCAATGATAACTCAAGCTCTTGTAACACGATAATATAACAGAAAATGTTCATCATCTAACTCGTAAAATAGTTATAAACTCCCCACTTGTTTGTCGAGACTGAATATGTTTACATATCCAAGGTCTGGAATATCTTTTCTTTAGATAAAAATAAGTCAGTACACCCATCCCCCGATTTACACGGTACTTGTTTTACACGTTTTCGCTTTTACACGGTTTTCCAAATAAGTTTTTTTTTGTTTTTATCGCACTCTACTAGATGCTACTGTAATTGAACACGTGCGCTGTGTACACATCTCACGGGGAATCCCGAGCTTATGTGCTGACTTGCTGCACACGCACACTGTGTCTGTATTTCTTCGCATAAAATTAAAGTTTTATCTACGGAAAATTGTATTTGAGTGAAAGTTTCACAGTTTCAGAAAGATTTAATTTTCCATATTCGTAAATTACAAGTGAGTGCATAATTTAGATTATTATAAATTAACGGCTGTGATTAAAGTAAAATTCAGAGGGAAAAAATGCGGGAAATTTTGGAGGGAAATGATGGCAATTTACCAAATAGGTTTAATTAAAATAAAAAAATTAAAACATTTAAAAAAAAAATTGAAAAAAATCACAACTGTTAAATAGCAAGATTATGCATTTTCTGCAAGCTTTTCGATTTACACGGTTTTGACTTGAAAATTTTTAATTTTCGATTTACACGTTTTTCTCAGGAACGTATCTACCGTGTAAATCGGGGGATAGGTGTATTAATCTTCTTTTCCTATGTGCAGTGTATTCATCATGGAACTTTTTACATCGATTATCATGGCGAGCAATACGTCTGTCTGTCAAATTAAAACTTCACGACACTGACTGAGCTTTCACTTAGTTCTTGGTGTGCACGGGACATACTTCTAGTTTAGCTTCGGCATAGCTTAGCTTTCGGTTCATCCCGCTTTAAGCAACTGCTGATATTGCTTATGGGCAAATTTTACCCTGGGAGTTAGAATGATAAAAATGCAGTTTCCAGTTTCTACTAGTGATGTGCCGGATCGTTAAAAATGTATATCCGTGGATACGGATCTGAATACGGATATTTGGTGTCAAGATCCGCGGATACGGATACGGATCGTAACTTTCTTAGAGTACGCAACGGTAAATATTGCACATCGACCTTTGGAAAGAGACTATCTGTTATGGGAAAAAGTTATTGACCTCTTTAAGAGTTAACTCTCATAACAGATTGTCTCTTTCCAAAGATTGATGTGCAATATCTCATTATAAAGATAGTTTTTTAGTACCTTTGAGTTATGTACTACTGGTATAGTACGCACTACGATAAATGTTTGCAATATAAAGGTGCCAAATACGATTTTAAAAAATAAAAAATAATCTGAATGGAATTTAACAGTTTTTCATTATTACCTAATCACCTATTATATATAAAATTTCACCTATGAACTGAAAATTAATAAGGTATAAGATCCGCCAAAAACTAACGAATACGGATCTTTCTTTTCCCTCGGATTTCCGCGGATACGGATATCCGGCACATCACTAGTTTCTACTAATAATAAACTGTTCCGAATTCTCTAAAAAGCAAATTTTGATGTGCTTCCTACATAACCTTAAATACAGGCTTTTAGTGGCGAAAAGCGAAAAATGTTGGCATGTTGAGAAATTATATTTGGAATTAACTGCTCTTTACAAAATTTTAAATATTATGTATTTTATATTTTTAACAAAGTAACAATCATTATTTGACAGCAGTTTAGATTTTTATTGTTTACATAAAATTTCTGATACAAATAGAAATAAAATAAAGATAAATTATCTAGCTGCGGACCGTGCATAGAACCACCAAATAATGCAATAATGGGGTCGTTTTTCCAAGATTCTTAAATTTCATTAAAAAAATGTCACGTTGTCATATATTTCTGTGTGAGGAAAATGAGTGAAATATATTAAATTGATGTAGAACAAGGTTTCAAACTACTCAAAAAAAATATATATATATAACTAACCTTTCACAATACGAAAATCCCATAGAGATGGACACAGTCCCTGCGCCACGTTGCTATTAGCCTCTGTATAGTTTGTTCACATAGTGAATAATCTTGATATCCATGATTAAATGGTAATAGGAACTTGAGAAATTATTTTAAAGTTAAAAAAATATCTTTTAATTGTTTTATACAACACTATCTCCATTGTTAATATCCGAACTATTCAAAACTGGCAAATCTAAAGTAACACAATCATTGTCTCCTAGATAAGATTCTAAAACAAACTGTTCACTTGCGACACAATATGGTGCTAAAATAGAATTCTGATATTCTGACAAAGTTACTGGGACATTCATGATGCCGTTTTCTGCAGTAATCATGTCAACTTGTTCATCTCTTGTTGAATTAGATGACCACACAGTCTGTATAATAACTGTCCCACGCTCACTTTGAACTACAGGTATATTACCATCTGTATTTGGACACCCACTATCACTAATAAACGCATTATTATCGATAAATGACCTTTCAGGTTCTGCACCATCGTTCAGTATCTCGGGTACTATATATGTTAAGTCATCTGAAGAATCTTTTTCGTTTTCTACCGTTTCTTCGCAAACATCAATATTGGATTCATTGATATTAGGATCATCAAGTATAATTCCGTTCTGCAAATCCAGCAACTGTGAACCCGTTAAATTTATCGATGAAATTATTTCTAAACCATGTGGATTATTTTTTACCGATGGCTGCATATTATCATTTACAAGGCCATTATTATTATGTAGTGTCAACTCAGAAGTTGCTTCGAAACGTTCATTACTTTGTTTTGTATGGTCTTCTTCAGATACATCTTCCATTTCGATTTCATTCGCATTATTTACATAGGTAAGTGTATTATAGTGATTGTTATCTTCCTCATATAGTTCCATTTCATCATCGTCGTTTCTCGCTTCTTCCTTTTGAGACAAATTGTTGCGATTTATCTCAGTTTTTGCCACAACATCTACAGTTGTATTGTTTTCAGTTTCTAATGGATCTGACTCTAATATATTTCTAACTTCTAATAGTAATTTATTGACACCTTCTTCATTGACCCCAGTATCTTGGCTAGATTTCTTGTTTTTAACCCGTTTCTCACATATTATCTCATTGTCTTCCATCTGTCGAGAAAACCAGCCTGCAAGAAAAAAAAAAAATTGGTTGTCTGTAAAGTCGGTTTACGGACGATAGTTTTACGTGATAACGTATTCCGCTCGAATATCATATTTAATAATACATTACTGTGCTCTCGCTTGCACGCACAGGGTCAGGCGGAACGTTACATTTTTTAGTGCGTGCAGCTGATGTTTCATCAATTTATAAGACGTTTCACGTCAAAAAAAAAAACAATAAATCAAAAAATAAAATAGTAACAGGACCTGTCTGTATAGTTACATTTTTGTAAATACGAGTTTGACTCGCACATTGAAGTCCCATCAACCATATTGTAAGATGACTTAAGACTTTCGAAAACTATAATTGCTGGAAACATCATATCAGTTTATGATTCTAGCACTACAAGTTTTTCGGAAGTTTTAGCTGTACTAGTTTTGAAATTATAAGGGAATCAGTTTTACAGATGTGTTTTACAGATGTGTTTTCCAGAAAATCTCGAAAACTACATAACACTTTTTCTTTTGAGGTACGAAACCGGAAACCCTAATTACGCGTTTAAAAAAAAAATAATTGTAGCTTACTGTCTGTTTTCTTGTATTTTTTCTTTTCAGTTGATGCCTTTTTTAAGTCCGAAGTTCTTTTTCTTGCTTCATTGAGGTTTCGTTTTTTTTCTTCATCCTTCATTTTGGCCTTTAATTCTTCATTTTTTATCTGTTTTTCTAATTCGCTAAGATTAAGAGGAGACGGATTTCGAAATGCTTGATCAATAAGATAGGAATTTAACTTCTCTTCCTTTTTAAATTTTAATTTTAAGTCCCGTCTTGTCCTGCCTTTGAAGAACTTCAACATACAAGAAAAATCGGTACCGAGCATATTCAGTGCAAGATAAAATTGTTTTGTTTCAACAACACTCCAATCTTTAGTTCTTTTAGCTCTTTTGAATATGCCGTAACCTGTGTCTTGATCATCAATCACAATGGCAGGTTGGTTGTTCATCGCTACTTTTTTTGTTTGAACTACAATACTTGTCTCGTCTAGTATGATTTCACCATTTAAACCAATTTTTATTTGCGGCGCTGGGATTGTGCTTTCCTCAACGTCATCAGCTTCTTCTTCATTTATTTTTTCCTCTATCGGGTTCACCGGAACTTCTTGTTTATTTGGTTGTACCTGTACATGATAATTTTTCTCACGTCGTCTAAAAAATCAAAGAAAATTTCAAAAATTATTAACTAAATAGATACTTGTTTAATAAAAACAAATGTTTGTAAATTTTAAATAATTGTAATGCTTTATCTATACTAATATTTAAACAAACCAATATACTAACGGCATTGGATTACTTGTAGGATTATATATAATTACATCCATCACGGTTAAACGCTTGGAATCTGGCACTTTGTCACCAAATTTACTTGCGAAATCTCGTCTGGCTTCAGCTATTTTACGAGCACATTCTGTTTTTTTCCTATGCTTCTTCTTAGTCACTTGTCCACTGTAACAGAAGAAAACATCTCAATTTTAGATCTCATAATCTTCCCTGAAATAAGTAAATGTGTCGACTTTCTTAACGTGTTTTTATTGTTTTGAGTTCTTATGTGTCAAATATTAGGCAACACAATTTTTATAAGCAAGAAAATTCTTACCTGTGGAATTTATTTACGGAAGTATTTGTCGCATTATCTGGTCGATTTTGAACATCGATGGGCGATTTTATAACCGAATGATTTCCCAGAGAACTGTGCAATTTACGTACTTCATCATCAGATTCGCTAGCACTTGCATTATTTCGACATTCAGGTATTCGTGGCAAGGATTTGAATCGAGGTTGATTTGAAAATTTTATTGGAGATTTTGGAACGTCTGATATTATACTTTGTGTACTTTTCAAAACTGTTTGATTTTCATTTTGGCCCTCCTTTTTTAAAAGAGCCTGCTGTGATGATTTTTCCTCTTCTAATTTTGGAGTACAATCGATTTGTTCATTTTTTAACGGCTCACTATTTTCAGTTTTAAGGGTAGAAATCGTTTTAATATTCGTGACATTGTCTGACACTTTTTCATTTTCATCTGATTTAATATTTATATCTGAAACTGTTTCACTAACATTTTTTCTACGAACTGGTGTTTTTGCAATAGCTTTTACGCGTCCCAGTCTTTGGCTTCGATTTTTTTGATTATTTACAAAGTTATCACCGATTTTTTCATTAAACTCAGATTTTATATCATTATTTTGTAAAGGTTTGTCTGTATTTTTTGAAGAATTATTATTCTCTAAGGCACATGGTGGAACATTACTTGTATTTTGAGTATTTTTAACAGAAGAATCATTTTTTTCTTCATTTTCTTCTTTCAATTTTAAAGTTGTAGGATCTTTTTCATTGGACAATAATGTAAAATTTGATTTAGGCAAATTTTCAATCTTTCTTTGAACTGATGTATTTGCCACGGCTTTAATTCTAGTCCTCCAAAATGACATTTTCAGAATTCCTGTCCTATCAGACTCTGAAATTAGAATTAAAAAAAAATTCCAATTAATATCACCTTTTTTGACATGTGCTATTAACTGTATTATTTTACCTTAATGTATATTTTACAGATTCTAGGTAATTAATTTTACAGATTCTAGGTACTTATATATGTATATTTCCTTTGTCACTGTAAATTAAAATACGACCAAAGAATCTTAATTTCATCGCTTTTACATAAGCCAATTTCAGGTTACGTAGTACTTTTGTAATTCAGTAATCAGTTGTTCAGATAGGGTGCTCTCACTCACACACACGGAAAAACGGCGCAAATTTGACGGATTGTATTTTTTTATAATGGTGGTAGGCCCGACTCTTGTTTTGTCGATCCATGGAGTTAGTAGTTACTCCCGTATTATAGTAATAATTTATCATGTGACACATTTTCAAATCCGGGAAAATAAGAGCAAAAATTTTGTAATTTTTACGATTTTCAAGATGCCGCCAGACTCATTTGCCAATTTCGTAAATCAGCCAGACTTACTTTTGATTATAGTTTATGATACTTAGTATCAAAACTGATACGTTAAATTTTAAGCATGGTAAAATAAGGGTTACGGATTTCAAAAATCATATATTGTATATCTATGAAAAATCGGGCAAATTTTTGCATCCGCAAATTTTCAGCCAGACTGACTTTCCTCCACTTGGGATGTGCTAGCAGCCAGACTGTTATTTCTATTAATAAAATGATTCACTTTAATTTAATGTCAAATATTTATAACTGAGAAAATAAGTGGACTTGTCTTTTTTAGGGTTCCGTACCCGAAGGGTGCTCAACGGGACCCTATTATTAAGCCTCCGCTGTCCGTTTGTCCGTCTGTCTGTCAGCGGGCTGTACCTCAAGAACCGTATACCTATTACGTTGAAATTTTCACAGTGTATATTTCTATTGCCGCTAGAAAAACAAATAATTAAAAACCCCCCAAAACTCCCAAAAGAGGAGCAAACTAAGTTGTTTGCTTATAATTCGCTCAATTTAAATCAGATCGTTTCGGGATCTGTCTTAAACGAAAGACGAGAAAATTTTACATAGATTTTGCATAATAGAATTCGTCGAAACACTTTTTGACGTGATAACGTCTTATAAATTGATGAATCACCAATCTTATAAATTGATAAAACACCGGCTGCATGCACGAAAAAGTGTAACGTTCCTAACGCGCAACGTTCCTAACGCGTAACGTTCCGCCTGACCCTGTGCGTGCTTTTTGCTAATTTCTTGCTCAATTTAAATCAGATCGGTTTGAAACCAGTCTTAAACGAAAGAGGAGAACATTTTACATAGATTTCGTATAACAGAATTTGCCTAAACAGTTTTTTTATACAAATTTATATAGAAAAATAGCTGTATAAATGCAATGTTGTCTAATGCATGGCGCGACGCGGTCGGTCGTCTTTGTTTGCCGTACATGGAAATTAGAAGAGAACGTATGTCTTGTCTTAACATGAAAACGGCTGCATTTCTATTGTTTAATTCAATTTTTTGACATTAGTATTTTGTGAAATGCAACGCCTTCTAAGTTAAGTATTGGAATAACTAATTATTATTAGAACATAATACTTTGACAGTTGCAAACGTCACTTTTGACATTTCTTATCATTCCGACACCAAGGATAAGCGGATTGAAACCAAATTTTGGGAGGATGTTTGATATGCAAATATGAAGGGCCTATTGTTTTTGGGGAACATCGGCGCATGCGTAAAAGAATATATCTCTTATAATGATGTTTTATATAATAATAATATAGTTTTTAAAACGGTTTTTACTCTATCTATTTTTACTAGAAATTTTTGTAAATTTTTTGGGGAAAGTTGGCGCATGCGCAAAAGAGATACATGCCATAGTTGTTTTTTATATAATAATAGTATACTTTTTATAGTGTTTTATTATTCTACTTAATAAAATTTACCTAAATTTGAAGCGAAAGATGCAATATCATAGATTCGAATTATTATAATTATTATATAAATTTAGGTTATATATTACGGAATACGTTATCACGTAAAACTATCGTCCGTAAACCGACTTTACAGACAACCAATTTTTTTATACAGCTTTATATAGAAAACAAGCTGTATAAATTCAAGTACCTGGGTGACCGAGCTTTGCTCGGAAAGTTAAATAATATACTGATATATATGCTGTGGTAAGCTTTTATCGGACTTGTTAAAAACAATTATTATTATAGGTGAGTAATTTTAATAAATAAATTTTTAACCTAATTAAAGATTAACTGTCATAATATTTTGAAAACAATTGTTTCATTGTTTGTATAAAATTCCAAAACCTACTTACAATATTTATAGTATAAGAGCCACTGATCGGCTACCAGTATGTATTTGACCAGACCTAAGTCAAGGTACATAAAAGTTGACTTTTTACACAGTGAGTCTCCTATACCTACCATACATGGAGTGGGGACTCACTAAGCCCGGAGTGGCCGCCGCGGCCCGTACTCAGGTGCGACAGGTACAAAATTTGACTAATTTTCAAAGTATTTGACCACGTCTGCCATTTGGAAATTTAATAATATATTATTATTGCTATTGAAAAATAACAATGGCAGACCATTATCGCGCGACAATCATCGTGGCAGACAATTTTTTAAGTACTAAAAAATATGAAATTTTGAAAGGTATATTTTTCATCACGGATTATTATTCTATTTATTATTTCAAGCAAGTTTCGTAAATAAAATTTTTTTCTAAACTTTATAGTTCCGGAAATATTTAGAAATTTAAATCAGCTGCTCTGTTGTCTTGTAGATCTGTCAGAAATAAACTATAGTTAAGCATGCTTTGATTAATTTTTACATGACGTGGAACATATTATGTAGGTGACCAAGACGACGAATAGCAAATATCATATTGAATACTAGCCATTACCCGCGTCACCTCACGCGATATCAGAAATGTTATTTTCTTTATTTTACTATATCAAATGTCAATATTTTTGAAGTTAGAATGGTCCCGTCGCCCAATTGGTTGGAATTTTTTATTTGTTCCAAAACAAAATTAAAAAGTGTCAAGTGAGAATAAAAATATTGTTTATAGGTATAGGCATAAATAATTTTTTATATTCTCTTGACATTTTTTATTTTTGTTTTGGAACAAATAAAAAATTCCAACCAATTGGGCGACGGGACCATTCCAACTTCAAAAATATTGACATTTGATATTATTATGTTATGTAATATTTCACGCCTTGAAATTTTTGAACTACTTGCATACTCCCACTGGTTACATATTTTTATAGCGCCTCTCTTGTTTCTTTTACAAAAGTATTTAAAAAGTACATAGTGTACGGAACCCTTCGTGTGCGAGTCCGACTCACACTTGACCGTTTTTTTTTTTATCTAGTGAACCCATCCGAAAAATTTTAGCTAGACTCACAAATTGTCGTTTTGTGTCACCATCCGAACAAACTATTTCATATTCACCGACTGGGAAAATAAGTACAAAAAAAATTCACTGCTTCCTGGACTACAAGTAACCAGAGACACCAGAGAACAGACACAGCCAACATCATAGAGAAGGCCAACATTTAAGGCCACTGCCCACGAGGCTAGAAACGCTGCTAATTCTGCTAGCCGGTAGGCTGGGTACGAAGCTGGAAATGACGTCACTGCGGGCTGGCCTGCTAACTCAAAAATAGGTTTTAAAATTATTAGAACAGGGGCTATTTTCCCTGCTAGATCTGCTGCTAGGTATGAGCAAGAACCAACCAGGAAGCAGTATCTTGTCACATGGGCACTCGAACAAACGCCCACAAACCAACATGGCGTCATTCTGCTCAGATATCCTTAACTAGATTTTACCAGATATTTAACTGTGCATGGAGCAAGGAGCTGTCCAGAAGTATAGGTCTATGATTCTGAACTGTCAAAAAACATCTGTATGCGCTTGGCTAATGTCACAAAACATTGTGTGTGTTTTAGTTTTGTGGCTAATGTCCAGAGACCAGAGACAATACAATGCTAATGTCGCTCGCTGAAAGTTAGAAGTATCAAGTGGATGCAATACAATCAAGTAAAATGAGTAATATTTATATTCAAGAGCCTTTGACTACCGGAAAGGTAAAAAATATATAATACCTAATTTATTTATTGTTTATTTCATAAGTAATAACTTCAGAATTCTTCGGTAATATTTTATTATGAATTAAATTTGAAGACGAAAATGACAAAAAAACAAAAATTTATTACTGACTTAAGTGGAAACACAATTTTTTCTAGAAATAGTAAACATTAAAATATTAATAAAAAATCGCAGACTCAAAATTTTAGTAATCAGTGTGTCTTAATATGTACCTACTATATTAACATCATGAAGTCTGTAACCAAGAGACCCAGCTACTGGATAACGTATACACGTTCATAGGAGTATAAAATTGATAGAACCATGTTCAGGCAGTACTAAAATATGACCAGCAAACGCAGTTGTATCCGATGAGTTCTGTATTGTCGGCAAGCGCTGAAGCAGTGCAGAAATGCGAACAAACAACTAATACAGTAGTATATATTTATATTTGAATTTTCTTATTTTAGGTTTTATTGAAAACTACAGTGGGTGATATAGACATTGAATTATGGACAAAAGAAGCTCCGAAGACTTGCAGAAATTTTATACAATTATGCCTTGAAGGTTATTACAATAACACTATATTTCATCGAGTAGTAAAAGATTTTATTGTTCAAGGCGGTGATCCGAATGGCGATGGTACAGGCGGAGTATCCGTTTATGGAGAACCTTTTAAGGTATTTATTAATCATCAAACTTTGAATAGCAGTGCTCTTAAAGATTCAAGCGCTGACGTTAATATCGTAGGCCAGTACAAATATAATCCTAATTACAAAGTATTGAAATATTTTTTTATGTGTCCCAGCCAAATGTGGAATTTTTGGCCAAAAACAGTGCCGAATTTTAAGGTTTTGGAGGCCCCTGGGCAAACAACTCAGTTGGGATCCGTTTTCAATATGAACATTTTTGCGGAGGATTGCGGGTAGTGACCCAATTCTAAATTTAACACTGGTTTTCTAATAGGGGAAGAAAACGCGGACACAACGGCGTAGAGTCTATGCCGTTGTCTCAACGTTTTCTTTAAAAAGTATTACCTATGACAAAAAAATCTTGGATTATTCCTTTATGCAACATTTTGTATTTTCATCAGGATGAATTCCATCAACGTTTACGTTTTGTTCGACGAGGTCTTATTGCAATGGCAAATGCGGGAAAAGATGATAATGGATCTCAATTTTTTTTCACCCTTAATGCCACACCCGAACTTCAAAATAAACACACGATATTTGGGAAAGTCACCGGAGAAACCGTTTTTAACATGCTTAAACTTGGAGATGGATTGGTAGATCCAGAAGAGAGACCACTTTATCCAAATAAAATACTTAAGACTGAAGTTCTGATCAATCCATTCAGTGATATTGTTCCCAGGAAAGTGCACACCCAAAGTGAAAAGAAAGCTGCTAAGAAAACAAGAAATGAATGTGGAGTAAAGTAAGTGAAATAATTTACATAACTGAGCTTGTTTTATCCAAGTTCGCGATTGTTTTTAATCTCGATTGATTTCAAGGCTTCAATATTTATCCATTGCTCTAAGTCTAAAAGATTGATCTTAAAATGGATTGCAATTTCAAGGCTCAAGTTTCAAAATATTGCCGTAGTATCTTATTAAGATTTGGTGACTTCAACATTTTCCCTTACAGAAATTTCAAGCTACTGTCTTTTGGTGAAGAAGCTCAAGAAGATGAGGAATTGACGGTTGCAGCTATTGGAAATTTTGCAAGGAAAAATAAATCTACTCATGATTTATTGAATGATCCAAAACTCAGTTCGGTACCCATAGATACAGAAGTGCAAAATAGTAATACAGAAAATGAAATAGAGGAGAATTTAAAAACTAAACAACAGGAAGATCAGTCTCAAAACACAAAAGAAGCAGAAGACGAAGAGGAAATTGGAAATTATTGTTTAGGTGATGACAGGGCAGCGGAAAAAAAAGTTAAACTGTAAGTAGTTTAAAAAAAAAATTAAAAAACTATTGATGAAGTGAACGTAATTTTTTTTCACGCATACAGCCAAAACGGTATAATCGATTTATGCAGATTTTTTTCATGGACAATAAAATTCGCCTATCATTTTTTCACAAATAACTCACTCAGATGAAATGTCTTACACAAAATAAGGAAAATTTGTACATAGAGTTCACTCGTTAAAATGTACTAAAATAAATTTTTTTGAGGTATTTTTAGGGCTCTGTACATCCGTTGAAAAAACGCAACCCTTATAGGATAACTATCGTGTCTGCTTGTCTGTCACAGCTTATTTTCTCCAAATCTACTGGATGAAAAATATGAAATTTGGTACATATATAGAGTCTGATAACTCGATCACAGACGTATAACGTAAATAAACATATTCCGATTTTCAGGGTTAATTTTGGGGGGCAAATTAAAAAATAAAATATTTTGAAGTTCATTAAAATATACTTTTTTATAATTTTAAAATACGTAGTCATTGGCGTAGCAAGAGGGGGAGCCTGGTGGGCCTGGCCCACCTTACAGTATTAATTGTTCACGCGCAAATAATAAGATAAATCTACAATAAT
Organism: Xanthostigma xanthostigma; assembly: GCA_963575645.1. Taxonomy (NCBI): domain Eukaryota; kingdom Metazoa; phylum Arthropoda; class Insecta; order Raphidioptera; family Raphidiidae; genus Xanthostigma; species Xanthostigma xanthostigma. The sequence goes on from OY754464.1 coordinate 49,075,431, forward strand.
CTACGTTTTCTTTGTCGTGAAATTTCTTCAGAAAGTCATGTTGATCAATTTCGCTTCTATGAACAGTTTTCAAATTATGTATAAGTAGCAGCTGGTAATGGTAGGTAGAATTGAAAATCCCCCCCCCCCCCCCCCCAGAGTCAAATAGTTGCTACGCCTATGTACGTAGTTTAACAAATATTAAAGAAAGTATACGAAAATTGAGCAATGGAATATTAGTGAACGTTTTCCACGCGACTTCAACGCGCACTTGACTGTTTTTTTTTTATTCTTTCAACATAATGCAAATCATTGTTTCAGTGATGACATAAAGAAGGAAATAAAACTTTTGAAACGTAATTATCAGGATCAAAAAAAGGAAACAAATCACGAAGTGCCAATTAAACAGATGAAAAATGATACTATAGATGAATATTTTAAAGACCGAGAAAAATACAAAAGTATGAAAGGTTCTGTTTCTAAAAAAGGATCTTCGAGAGAAGCCCACACATTACAGTTACTAGAAAAATTTAAAAAAAGGTTAGTTACTGTTAAAGATAAATCTGAAAACGAGACAGAAGATGGTGAAGAGAACGTTACTGAAGATGTCAGCGAAGATGATTGGTAAGCAAAATTTTTTTCTTTATTTTTATAGAGAACTAGCTGACCCGGTGAACTTCGTACCGCCTAACAGTCAATGAATGTTGTGTTAACTTTTAGCTAAACTTACTTTACGATTTTATTAACGTAATAAATTACAGAGAACTAGCTGCCCAGTCCGATTTCGCCCGAATTTGTAGATTGCCACCGTTTTTTCCTCGACTTACATCGCACAATTGGTCTCCACAAAAAGCACTTTTAATTTATTTCGGTAATATATAGCCTGAGTGGATTCTAAATATTGGTGAAAAAAATTTTGCTCGCTCGAATTTCATGTGAAAAATACATGTTACACATGTTTCCTTCGTGAAATTTTCCGTTCTTTCCAATTTTTTTCTAAAAAAAATATTTCATATTTTGTTCTATACACCTTCCCAAACACTTTTCACAAGGAATTATGTAGGGGAGAATTTTTCCAAAGTGAAAATCTAATTTTTCCCCACTAATATTAGATATCCAAATATAAACATAACCTGTTAGTTTGTTAGTAGTACAAATGTACGTCAATTTATTGAAATTTTAGACGCTATTGACCTCAGTTGTCGAGCGTCTAGAATATCTCTCAACAATTAGTGCAATATTTCTTCAATTTTAAAAAATTTGGTCAAATTAACGTATTTTTTCATTACCTATGCATGATAGAAATACAGTGGAAAATTATACGCAGTTATCCCTTAAAAAATTGACAAAAAACAAATGAAAATCTAGCAGACTGTTTTTATGCAAACATATTCAGTACAACGAACCCATGTTCTAAAATATAAATTATTATATTAATTCATCTTCTAGGATGAACCACAAATTACACTTTCAAGATACAACTCCAGTATTAGCACGAGATGCAAACACTAAAGGAAACGATTGGTTTGAAATATACGATCCCAGAAATCCGTTAAATAAACGCAGAAGAGAGCAAAGCAAAACAAATTTAATCAAAAAAGTTTCACATTAATTTCAATGTCATTGTATGCATCAATACTGATAATAAATTAATTTTATAAGCATATTTGTATAATATATTATATCAAAAGTGTATAATTTGAAAATAAAGTATAAGTAAAGTGATTTTATCATATATTTATATGAAATTTTATATTTGTTTTATCAAAGGCGGACCAAACAAAACCCAATGTCCGAATTCAATGAATTATCCCCCTCCTCTCCACCCGCCAGGAGCTGTTGATGCGATCGCTGTTCTGTGAAATTGAAAGTTAGGTTATATTAATAAACGTATTTTTAGTCAATGTATCCAGTAATGTAAGAATTCAGAACGCGTTTTAAAAAAAAATGGAAGTAAAACTGTTAGATACTGTGGCGCCTTTGAAATTAATCGTAAAAATTGGAGTAGCGACAAGATTATGGTCTTCAAAATCCCTCAAAAACATATATTTGTCGCTGAAAGTTGAGTATTTGCACAAATATGAGGTTTTAATTGTTATGAAAAAACAAATAACAGATTTTGTTTCTTGTAGTGCGAAACAATTACCATTGCCTGATGGCTTGATCTACGAGATTAGACAACTTGTAGAGTTGATGAGCGAAGAAGTCTTTACATTGCGAGAAATATTTTATTTTGATTTACTGTTTATTGGGGATCAATTATGCTGGACAATGCACGGTGCTGTTTGATGCTATTGGTGCTATTGATAAAAGAAAAACCGTGGAAAATTACATTCTTGATAATAACGAAATTGATATGGAAACTAAGTGTTGCTTAGCTTGTATTTATTATTGTCACGGCAAGCTTCCAGAATTGTGGAGCAAATGCGATAAAACTAAATTGAAAAACACCCACTACATTTCAGATTTTAAGAATGCTTCTCCACGAGCTTCAGATTTTAAAATCTTAGAATTTTGGAATGCTTGTTACGACACTACATTAAAAACTTATAAATTTAATATATCAAGATTTTCGAACATTGATGGCGATATTGAGTATTTTTTTAACGATTTAAATAGTGATAAAAAAATCGAATTAGTGGATGAATATAGTAAACATCCGTACGGTAATAATATTAAATATTTACTGAAACATGTCAAAATTATTCAAAATTAAAAGCATCTTTCGAAAATTCATTTCGTGGGTATTCATTTTTGTACAATTTTTTAAATTTCTATCATTTATATTATATGTTTCCCACAATACTAAATTTAATTTTGGAAACCAATTCTATTGAAACAGGTCAATTTGTAGGCATAATTTTAAACATATATCAATATCGAAGATGATAATCCTAGGAACATATATGTCGTAGTCATAATGCAAAATTAGGCTTTTTACAAAATGTCTAGGCATTTTATAAAAAGCCGGCAAAACGCGAGCGAACAATGCAGTTTCCGTTATGACTAAACCAATTCAGGCAAATTGATAAAATGCCGGCAAAATGTGAACAGAAGAACGTGTATCTCGTTCTGACGCATTATTTTCAGGCATTTTACAATTTACCAACAGCGATGTAGTCATAACGTAAGCGGGAGAAAAAAATAATAAAATTAGGGAGATAGGTACTAGGTAAGTATTTCATAAAATGGCACAATGACACAAAAAACAATAAACTTCTTTATTATATAAATCTAAATAAACACTTCATACCTATAAAAACTTTCAGTTAGGTAATCTTAAAGTAATGCACGAAATAAAGTAACTACCTAAATAAGTACCTAAGGTAAAGGGTTCAGTTTTTGGCGGTTTAAGAGTAACAACTGAGGTTATATTACGATACCTAATATAAAATTCAATTTGAATAAATAATATTTTATATCATAAACAAGTTCAGAATTTCTAGATAAGGTCATATGAGCGAAATAATTATTTGAACCGAATTTTGACCTAAACTAGTACCATTCCACATTTATGAGTTGGAATGGTAAATGAAATATAGAAAATAGTATAAGATAATAAACAATCGTTAAAAATATAAATATTTTAACATTTTATGGAGATGTCAACACATATAACCTACTTATTACTGCATGTCGAACTTCCATGACATTTGGACGAGCATAAATTGTTATTTTTAAAGCAACCACATTTCTTTGAATTGCACTGTTTGCTACTAGCCTTACAGAAACATTTTTGAAACCCTTGACCCCCAAATCGTGAATGATGTACAACTGCCTCTCTTGGTTATTAGTGTATCAGGAACTTCATCTTCAAAACCGACTAAGGATTCTTGAATATCATTTCTGGAAAACCAAGTTTTGAGAATTCCTTTAGAGGTACCTAATTTGTAGAGACCATTTTTCAGGTCTATCACTGTTGTGCGTTTTGACTACATCGCTGTTGGTAAATTGTAAAATGCCTGAAAATAATGCGTCAGAACGAGATACAAGTTCTTCTGTTCACATTTTGCCGGCATTTTATCAATTTGCCTGAATTGGTTTAGTCATAACGGAAACTGCATTGTTCGCTCGCGTTTTGCCGGCTTTTTATAAAATGCCTAGACATTTTGTAAAAAGCCTAATTTTGCATTATGACTACGACATATATATTAAACTTTTGGAATTAATTTGGTGCACTGATATGTTCAAAAAAATTATTCAAATCTTTGATTAACGTCTGATTAGAACTCTTCAATAAATAAAATTATCGACCAATTTTTCAGACAATATATTAACAAACAATATAAAATTAATACATTAACGTTTCAATCCGGATTTGGACCTTCTTCAGAATTGATCTAAAAATATAAAAATAATTAATATTTAAATATAATTCGCTTTTTAAAGAATTTTTCAAAATTAATTATGAAATTCAAAATAATGAAAAAATAATAATAATATTTTTTCATTATTTTGAATTTTCAAAATTAATTATGAAATTCAAAATAATGAAAAAATATTATTATTATTTTTTCATTATTTTGAATTTCATAATTAATTTTGAAAAATTCTTTAAAAAGCGAATTATATTTAAATATTAATTATTTTTATATTTTTAGATCAATTCTAAAGAAGGTCCAAATCCGGATTGAAACGTTAATGTATTAATTTTATATTGTTTGTTAATATATTGTCTGAAAAATTGGTCGATAATTTTATTTATCAAAAAAATTATGTTTGAAGAAGGAAAAATACTCAATCTTGTTCATTGGCTTTTAGGCTTCAAAAAAATGATGTGTGTTGAAATGATTTTACTTAAAGTGGACGAATGGTACAAAAATAAAATCTTAAAACATTTAATTTCTGTAAATGCAGATGTTGAGTTATTGGAAAAATTAAAAGCTGAAACCGTTGACGTAGTGGAGGCTCAATGGATTTTTTTGTCTATAAAATATGAGCATTCAGAGCATCGCAAACTTCTCCTGAGACAAAAGTACTCGATTATATAAATTCTTAAATTCTCTCAGCAAGAAAATATATTTCAAAATTCCACTGCTAAGGGAATGAAAATTAAATCTTTGAAAACACATTTACCCTATTCATCCCCCTAAGAGTGGAATTTTGAAAAACTCTTTCTTAGTGGGTTATATCAGAAATGTATCCTCCAAATTTCATGTTTCAAAGTTATTGCTACAGCAATTTCCTCAAAAGTGAAGTTGAATGTGTGAGAAATAGGTATGAGACTATTATTTTTCCTGGCAACATCAATAATATTGAACTTTGTGACCCACTATAACGAAAACCTATCGACGCCAGAATGCGATTTTCATATTTTGCATACAAACCTCCTTTGGGCGCGCAATCTAATGTATGAAAATTGAAAATAAATTTTTGAAATAGTAAATGTTAAAACTATTTTTTATTTTTCTAAATATTCCCTAAATATGTATGTGTGGCATCGAAAGGAATAATACTATAGGTATGCCACTGTGATATAACGTATAGACCAGGCCTGGGCAAATGGCGGCCCGCGAAGCATTTTAGAAAAATAGTAGCGGAAATAGAATGTTTTTTTTTGCTCTCCGAATACGGAAACAGAATGTGAGGATCTTTTTTTCTGCAAATTTTTGGCCCGCGGTGAAATTTTCGTCAGCCATCCGGCCCACGGTCAAATTTTCATCAACTATGTGGCCCGCCGATCAAAAAATTTGCCCGCCCCTGGTATAGACTATAGACCATAGATCTATATCTATGCTATAGACCAATTCCAAAACATTGACATGAAATGATGAAAGTTAAAATGAAAAATGGATATAACTTCTAGTGTCGTTTATAAGAAAAAACCGGCGAAGTGCGAGTCGCACTCGCGCAACCGAGGGTCTCGTACAAACTTGTATTAGTATATGTAAATAGTTCGCCCATCATGGGGATCGAGTCTCAAAGATTTTTTCTTATTTAGACTACTCGAACTGTACTGTATACTGTGGCTTTATCTGATAGCCTAGCTGTATGCAAGAGTTCTCATAATTGTAATTTAATAAATGTTCGAGTATACTGCTGTATAAACGCACCGTAGCGGACACTTGTTTTGTATTAGAACTGTTATTGTGTACGTACATAGCACAGTGCGGTTTGTGTATGTATAGTATAGAATGTATTATGTATTAAAAAAAATTGGTTTTTCATTATTTGTTATAGTGGCATAGAATACACACTATGAAAATTTCAATTCTATACCTATTACAGTTCATGACATACAGCCCGCTGACAGACAGACGGACGGACAGCGGAGGCTTAGTAATAGGGTCCTGTTGGACACCTTTCGGGTATGAAACACTAAAAATTAAGTCACTTGAACTAATTATATATTTTTACGCTAGATGTGTTAGTTGTCAATACTGAATACATATAAATTTAAATGATAATTTTCTCTGAAATGCATCATCAGGGGCGGATTTGATACCTTGGCTGCCCTAGGCTTACGGAAGATTGCCGCCCTCCCTACTCCCTGCAAATGACCTTTTTTTTTAACAGCCTAGCTTAAAAAATGTTGTCGTGTGCACAATTGAAGAGCAAAAAAAAAACGAATGACCATTTTTTTAACAACCTAACTTATTGACAAATTTTATCGTTGTCTCGGCACAAAATAGGAGAGCAAAAAAGGATCCTTTCCTTTCCACAACAAAAAAGTTTTTTTTCGTTTTGTAGCTGGGTGCCATTGGATATTAAAAAGTACTAGAAAAAAAATCTCACTAAGTTTTGCCACCCTCTAAATTTTGCTGCCCTAGGCCCGGGCCTATTCGGCCTATAGGGAAATTCGTCCCTGGACACCACGTTCATAGTGGTCACTTGACGCAATCCGAAGTTACACTAGCCTGAAGTCCGCCGGGCACCGTATAATTTCGCCATATTATTTGGTTCCAACACACGACGTTTCTGAATTTTTCACAATGTTTCTCTCTATAGCGCCGTGGTTCCAAAACAGATTGTTGCTAATAATCGCTATCGATCTCGATGGTACCTATAAGTAAGAGCTCCCAATAGGAGAATTTTGAGAAATACCCAAGTTTTTGTCGCTTGAGCTCTGAGAATCGTATTGCCAGAGAAATCTTATACAGAGTAACAGAAATATAAAATAACGAAAAAAACGTAACGAAAACTACTTATTTTATGGTACAAAGTGTAAACAGTTATTTGTACAGAGTATTTGTATTGTACGAACAGAATGAGTATCCTTGACCTCATATTTCATGGTAAGAGGCGAACGTAACGCAGCGCTTTTAGTTCGAGCTGCTATTTCTAATATTTATTAATCTAGGTTATAGCATTAGCAAAGGTATTAGAAAATGGGGAGTTCAGAGACCTAGCAAATATCAAAATTCTATTTTGTTAATGTATTATTCTCTAAAAACCATATACTTTTATTCTATACTGAGCATAGGAATAAAATATATATATAATATATCTAATAATTAACTATTCAATGTGCGGTGAATGACTGCAACAAAGCGTATCGAAAATATATCTGCGTCTCTTTCTTCGATGTAATTCCCTGATTTCTCTGATGATAAGATTGGTCGATGTACTTACTTGCATTCAATCTGAATAATATAGTATCTCTGTTTCAAAAACTGTGTCTTTTTCTATGACGTTAACATGGGCGTACCCAGCTTTTGGCCCAGGAGGGGGCAAATTAGAAATTTCTTAAGCCGGGTCCCCCGTGCTTGTTTTGCCCTCCTGGATACGCCAGTGCTTACGGCGTAAAAAAAGACAGATGTATATTGTTTGCACCCTAATAGTTCTATTGCGATTTTATTCCTATGCTCAGTATAGAATAAAAGTATATGATTCAGATTGAATGCATCCTATCCTCAAAGAAATCAGGGAAATACATCGAAGAAAGTGATGCAGATATATTTTCCTTACGCTTTGTTGCGTTCACTCACCGCACATTGAGTAGATAAACAAAGATTCATATAGTTAATTAATAGGCATATGTTAAAAACAGTTTTTTTTTAATTACTAGATCTATGGGCTAGACAATATAAAAATGTAGGCATTTTTTCATTGTTGGACTAGTTATTGAAATCAATAGTATTGACTCATTGGCCAGAGACATCATTGGCTAATAATATTAAACTTACCTGTTGCAGAGATAAGGGTTCATGCTGTTTGCTTATGAAATCGATTGGCTGCCAACCAGCGGCCAGCCTGAAATCCAATCGATATGAACTGGTCATAGGAACTATGAAAACGGAGTGTTTTTTATTGGAATTGGATTGAAATAAAATGATTAATATCGCTTTGAATCATTGCCTACAAATTTTAACAGCCTCCAGAATTTGAGAATTAAATGTCTTATAAGTTAATTGTGATTTAAACTTTTTATGGTTTCTGCCTTTATTTGGTCAATGACACGAATCTGCCTTTGCTCGTTCCCGATTCGTAGTTTCAGCTTTGAAGTATTTTTACATGCGCATTAGGCTCTTGTTTTTAACACATTCAGCTTCCAAGTTCCAACATCAATACGGTACACAAATTCGTACTAAAATTTATAAGCAATCAGAATCCTACACCAAATTCTGGCAAATTATTGATATTCTATAACATGAAAGTGTTTTTGATTGGTCACATGCAATCTACTCGGTAGATGGCTATGGTATAAAATTTAGTTTCAGTACGTACCACTAGAGTTTTGGCTGTCATTTCAGAAATTTCGTATTGTGGTATACCTTCAAACTCAAAATAATATTTTTAAAATTTTAGATAAGATGTATTTCTGGAAACACTGTAACTACTGAGAACTCTTTGGCTAACGTTAATGCTCATAAACAATAATTATTTATTTGATAAAAGGGAACACTTTCCTCCATCTTTGACCGGTTCTTGAAGTTTGAAGTGGATCATTATATTTTATTAAGTCAGTGTAAAAAATCGGTTTTGTGCTAAGTTACTTTATATTTTTTTTAATTCCACCCTTTTTATGTCACGTATTGATTATAATAATGTTGTTTGTTTATAGTTTTAAGTTGTGTGAACAAATTTTTGTGTTTAAGTGTATCATAAGATGTCCTAAAATATATGTTTTATATTAGTTAATGAGGAAGTAGAAACTAAGCATACTAATTATTTCAATGTGTATAGGCGAAAGCATCAGTATTAAGATATGAGTCGAACGCAAGGGCCAAGAATTCAAGTTCCTGATGAGCTCCGAGATGTTCTGTTAGAATTTACTATAAGCTATCTATTGGAACAACCAAATGATGTTGTGGACTATGCTGTAGAGTTCTTCACACGAGTGAGAGATCAACGGACAACTTCATTAATAGATGGAACTGGACCATCGTCCCCAGACGAATCTGTTATCTCACGAGAAGAAGGTTTGTTGAGTTTTTTTTATTGGAAAATGAGTGTTTTCGATCAAATACAGAGTTCAAAATTTTCGGGCATATATTATAGTTATGTCTAATTTACAGGGGTTTTGGTTGTATCGGCATTAGTACCTAATAGATTACAAAACAATTTTTTTTATTTGTTGAATGTCCAAATTGAAACGGAAACGTTATAATTGATAACATTTTTTAAAGTTAATTTGTAATTATCTTATATAATATCGCTCATTAAATACAACAACATAACTAAAAAAAACCTTTTACAAATTATGACGGTCTAACAGTAAAAAGCTATTTATTATCAATTATTTTTAAGCAAAACAGCGTGCCATATTTATCAGTTAACGTTAATGAATAACACTAAAAAGATCATTTTTCTCATCTCTAAAAATTACCGTTAAACTGTCCAGAACTTATTTTCGTATTATTAATTATCATAATATCGTATTCTACCTTGTTTATTAAGGGTTCAAAGATAACTAAAATTCAAATTATATGTTTGACAACTTATGTATTCATTGTTTTTTATTCAATAATAATTCAGTAATATTACAAATATTTTAAGATTTCAATCCGGATGTCGATATTTTAGTCCCAATATCTTTGAGATTGAGATAACAGGTCCGATCTCGCGATTGGGATTTTTTTGTGTAGAATGTTAGAAATAAAATCAGGCAATTTTTTAAAACGTATAATTGAAGAAAACATTCGTTAGTAAAATAGCAACGTTATAAAAGTTTTTCTTTTAGAATAGAAACTTGGTTTTTGTGACGAATATATTATTTGGCCATTGAAACTAAGCATTTATCATACGAATGATTTGACAAACACTTAACAAATCTCTTGTTCTTTGGCAATAGGAGCAAAGTTTAAATAACACATACATGTGAATAATCAAATAAAAATACTAACCTAACGTGCCAATTTTGTATGCTTCTAATTTTTGCATGCCAAGGTCAAGGGACGATGTACAAAATCGTCGTAAATTAGAGAGCGGTAAATCCAAATACAAATAACCAAATGCGATACTTTTTGTGACATTTTTGTTGATTCTGAATAGCTTAAAATTGTTTTAAATTAATATATAAAACAGGAAAAAAAGGAAAATGTTGTATCACAAAAACTGTACCGGTGTTAGTGGCCATAGATGCCAAAACACTTTCCTTTTAAATAAAAAATAATCAAAAAAGTAAAAGGGAAGATAAGATTTGTGTCAAAACAGGTATGAAACCGCGGTTAATGGCTAGTCAAATACACAGGAAATTGTATACAGTATGTAAACACGTAAGGTGCATAGGGAAATTAACATTGGGAAAAAATGACTGGATCAGAGTGAGCCTTGTTTTTCAATTTGACAGATAATATTCTTTTGCAAAATGAATGTGTATACTACCGAAGAAAATATTCAAATGATTACAACATAATCGGACTTTTTTTATTAATGGGACATTAAATTTCCCAAAAATACTGAAATATGGTGCGAGATCAAATATCTCCGCCTATTCGTGTTGAACCTAAAGACAGTTGGGTCACTGTTTTACCAACGCATATGTCATACCAGTCAGACAATTTTTGAATTAAATGTTTCCCAACAGATGGAGTTGTTTTTTTGTTTTATTTTTGTACAAAAAAATTAAAATAATGATTTATAAGAACTTTTTATTATTAAAAAAGCCAAGTAAAATAAAAATAAATCAAAATAAAATAGAAATCCTCAAGATTACCACGATAATTCAATAGAAATAACATTTAATGCAGTCATGGCTAACTCTGATCCAAGTATTTTTTCCCAATGCTAATTTCCCTATGTGCACCTTACGTGTTTACATACTGTATGTATTTGAACAATTTGTATCTCGATCTGTAACGGAGATTTTTGTTTTCTTTTTTAAGAACCACCAGTTGGTCGTTTTTCATCTCGACGTAAATCGGTGTTTGCTGAAACATACAATCCAGAAGAAGACGAAGACGATGGTGCAAAAGTTGTATTCCCAAAGTCAGACGTGCAACGTCAGCGCTTAGCCGAAGCTGTACGTAACATACTTTTGTTTCGTTCGTTAGACAAAGAGCAAATGCAGGATGTTTTGGACGCTATGTTTGAGAAAAAGGTGCAGTCAGGAGACTATATTATAAAACAAGGCGATGACGGGGACAACTTTTATGTAATTGAAAGGTAAATTATTATCGTATTCTATGATGTCAGTGAGTCACAATTGACTTTATACAGTAGAACCTCTGTAAGTCGAACTTTGATTTATGAAGAATTTTGTAAGGAATTCTTCGACTTGTAGATGTTAATATTCATTCTCTCTATATGGTAAATTGAACATGGAAAAAAAAGTTTGGCTTCATTTTTCTAATTTTTACCATTCCAACCCACAAGTGGGGAATGGTACTAGTTTAGGTCAAAAATCACTTTTCAAAAATTTTACAATATCTTTCCGTTTTGAGGTCCCCTGAATCCAAAAAACATATTTTTGGAGAATCTCTGTGCGTCTGTTTGTCTGTGAACACGATACAGGTCAAACGGATGAGCGGATTGAAACCAAATTTTGGGAGGATGTTTGGTATGCAAATATGAAGAGCTCTATTGTTTTTGGGGAAAATCGGCGCATGCGCAGAAGAGATATTTGCTATAACGGTGTTTTTTATATAATAATTGTATACTTTTCATAACGGCTTATTATTTTATTTATTTTTTTAAGAAAGTTTCGTTAAATTTTTTTTTTCTAAACTTTATAGTTTCGGAAATATTTTGAAAATAAAAAAAATAAGCCGCTCTTTTGTTTTATGGATCTATCAGAAATAAACAAGTTCGGCATGTTTTGATTAATATTTACATGACGTGAACATTATTATGTAGTTAACCATGGCAACGATTAGCAAATATCATATTGAATACTAGCCATTACCCGCGTCACCTCACGCGATATAAGATATTGTATTTTCTTTATTTTAATCAAATGTCAACATTTTTGAAGTTGGAATGGTCCCGTCGCCCAATTGACTGGAATTTTTAATTCAGTAACAACATATTTTACGCATATCAAAATTTTCGGAAAATTTTCAATTTAATTATACATATTTTTTAACTATAATTATTGCTGCTAAATCTCAAGAAAAATCTGAAAGCCACGGGAAAAATGTGTTTGTCATAAGCGTCCATGTATTATTCGTCAATTTTACAAGCATATATCTCCGACAATTCATCGATAACTGGTGTTCAAATTGCGAGAATAGTTTAATAAGATATTTTTCTTAATATTTGCAAAATTTGAAAACAAAACATTGGTTATCAATTTAAACATTAGTATCGAGAGAGCTTCCTTAATATGTATATTTCGACTGTTCATATTTGTATGAATCAATAAAATTATTATTTTTATAAAATGGTCAAAAAGTCGCGTGACAAACATCAAAGAGCTGACAGACGAGTGAATCTGTTGATATTTCTGTAGGCTGTAGACGCTTATGACCTCAGTTTGAGTTATCGAGCGTCTGCAATTTATAGCTACTTGTATATTGTGTGTTGGCTCATACATCTGGTGCTTTTGTAGCGGAAAATTCCATGTATTTGTGAGCGAAGGCCCTGGTCATGAGCCGAAACAAATACACACCTATGATCATAGTGGCAGTTTCGGTGAATTGGCACTGCTTTATAATATGCCACGTGCCGCTACTGTCCAGGCGGCTTCTGATGGCAGTTTGTGGGCTATGGATCGACAAACTTTCCGACGTATATTACTCAAGTCTGCATTCAAGAAACGGAAGATGTACGAGTCACTCATCGAGAGTGTGCCGATGCTGAAAACTTTGCAGGTGCGTTTTTTTTTAAGCCGTCAGCTAAGTACTAATAAGTATTTTCATTGTACCAGTATTTTAAATAATAAATTGAAAATCCACTGGTTATGTTGGCCTGTTCTTGAATTAGAACATGGAGACTATACAAGGAGCACAAACTCAAACAAGGGTAAATGGACAGAATCTGCCAACTAAGTCGCACATATTGCGTTTACTTTTTTTACAACTTGCGTCGCTAATTTCTCTTTTGTACTGACGTCAATTTAATTTATAACTAATTTCCATTTATTGTTTTAATTTTCGTTTCGGTACATTCAGAACACTAGTCATCTCTTATTTTAGGAAGTTATTAGTATACATGAAGTTCGTACTCCTTGTCTAGCTAGTCTCCTTGGATTAGAATCTAGAAACTAGGAATCATGGAAGCATAAACAGTGGCATGTTACAGATAAACCAATGAACAATGTTTACTTGTTTAAGGAGGTTGAGCCGTTTTACAAAGATAATGAAAAAAATTGAAATAATGTTTTGACGTGATAACGTCTTATAAATTGATGAATCACCAATCTTATAAATTGATAAAACACTGGCTGCATGCACGAAAAAGTGTAACGTTCCTAACGCTCGTAACGCGTAACGTTCCTAACGCGTAACGTTCCGCCTGACCCTGTGCGTGCTTTTTGCTAATTTCTCGCTCAATTTAAATCAGATCGATTTGAAACCAGTCTTAAACGAAAGAGGAGAACATTTTACATAGATTTCGTATAACAGAATTTGCCTAAACAGTTTTTTTATACAAATTTATATAGAAAAATAGCTGTATAAATGCAACATGAAAACGGCTGCATTTCTAATGTTTAATTCAATTTTTTGACATTAGTATTTTGTGAAATGCAACGCCTTCTAAGTTAAGTATTGGAATAACTAATTATTATTAGAACATAATACTTTGACAGTTGCAAACGTCACTTTTGACATTTCTTATCATTCCGACACCAAGGATAAGCGGATTGAAACCAAATTTTGGGAGGTTTAGGTTATGTATTACGGAATACGTTATCACGTAAAACTATCGTCCGTAAACCGACTTTACAGACAACCAATTTTTTTTTAATACATTTTTTTATGACAAAATTTTCTGTAAAAAATCCAAAATCATTAGGAGATTTATAAAGTTAAAAATTAAAAAAAACTTTTACATGTAGTCTTATGGAAAATATGTCAAGCTAGCATGCAAACTGTTCATTTTAATTTTTTGCAAATAACCAAATAATGTCAGCAGTTCCAAAAACTATCTATGTAAAGCATCGATGTCTTACGCATATTTTAATATTTTTTCCAATTTAATTAGGAGACTTTTAATCAATAAAAAAAATTATTAAACCTTAGCACTTTTCGATTATGGACTTTTATTCTTGACAGATTTAACAATTTTAACTGAATTTTCAACTTTTTAATGATTTAACTTTAATTTTTATTACTTCTAATTTCTTTTTTCAATTATTTACTGCAAAAAATATGTAAAATACAGATATTTACATAAATGTATTTTTTTTAACCTAACTTTGTACAAAAAATACAAAAGTTAGTCCATTAAGTATAAAGTACTGAAATAATTAATTAATATTAAAAAAAAAATTTATTTATGCCTTTATGACAATAATTTATTGGTATCATCGACTTATAAACTATAAAAGTTCCCATTTAGAATACGACTTACTTTTGATTGGGACTGTAACGGATCAACCTCCTTAACGTGCGTTTTAAGTGTACTATTATTAACCTTTTTAAATTACATTTTAAAGAGTTTTACAAATACCTAGGTTGAGTATGCAAAAAAAAAAATAAATAAATAAATAAATGCAATGTGAACCATTAATCTTTGTTATCGAGTTTATAAATGTTTTGTCCGTTCTTATACTAATCGGGGACTTGAAGATAGATAGATAGGTAGATAAGATAGATATATTTATACAATAAGATAGTACTATACTACATATGTGACGTCAAATTTACACATTAAAATTCATAATTAAAAAATTCATTTACAATATAAAAACAGTTTTTGGTTAGAATGCTTCTCAGTGATTTTTTAAAAGTTTCCAGTTTCAGTATTTTGATATCATTAGGCAATTTATTGTAAAGTTTGAGAAACACATAAGTAAAACTTTTTTGAATAGTGGCTAGTCTATGTAGTGGCAACGTAAGGGAATTTTTATGCCGTGTATCATAATCATGTAATTCTGAGTTAGTTTCAAACAAATTTTGCTCTTTTTTGACATAAACTAAGCAATGATAAATGTACAAGGCTGAGAGAGTCATTATTCGATACTTAATAAAAAGAGTTGTGCATGTAACAATGCCATTGGTTACGTGGTGTTTTCCTGGCTTCTTAATTACAAGTCCGCAGAAATGTGAGAATTGAATTCTCAATTTAATATCAACAGCCACTACCCGCGGCTCCGCACATGATTGAAATGAAACACGGCAGCAGCAACAGTATTAGTCTTGTCGAGCAAGGAGCACAAAGATTTTTTTAATATGCCCGCATTTCCACCATAAAGTTACTGCATTTCAACCATGTACTCAAATCTAGCCATTTTATTTGATATTTTTATTTTTTATCAAAATAAAATATAGTCTATATTACTCAGAGATAGTGTAGCTTCTTTTAGTGAAAGAATTTTTAGAATCGGCTCAGTAGTTTCAGAGATACCCTCTACAACATACAAATGTTACCTCTTTATATTTATTGTGTCCAAATTTCATGATGATCGGAGTTACCGTTCAAAAGTTTTTGTCGATAAAAAGCAGTATTTAAACTTTTTTTAACTAATAATTTTTTTTAAATGAATTAAATAAAATTAAAATAAATTTAAATGTAAGCCTTAGAAGAAAGCAATGTAAAAAATAAAAAAAAAAAAAATAAAAATATATTCACCCAACGTGGGGCTCGAACCCACGACCCTGATATTGACAGTTGCATGCGATACCGATTGATCTACCTGAGGTTGTGTTCATTCATCACTAATATGAGTATATCTAGTTAGTTCATTTCACATGAATGGAAGCTTATTTTTGAGATACTTTTTGCAACATTTTTCATTAAAGCTCCGCTCCTAATGGTCGTAGCGTAATATTATATAGCCTATAGCTTTCCTCGGTAAATGGGCTATCCAACAAAAAAATTTTATTCAATTTGAACCAATAGTTCCTGAGATTAGCGCGTTCAAACAAACAAACAAACTCTTCAGCTTTATATATTAGTATAGATGTATAAGTAATAAATTGAAAGTTTGAATTAGTGGTCTTAAAAAATTAATATAGTATCATGACTAACATTTTTTTTTTTAATGCTAATATCAATAAACTCTATTATTGTCCTGTTTTTAGTCGTATGAACGCATGAACTTGGCAGACGCACTAGTCCCACGCTTGTACAGCAATGGCGACCGTATAATAAGACAGGGAGATAGCGCTGACGGAATGTATTTTGTGGAAGAAGGTGAAGTAAGAATTTGTATTAACGGTGAGGATGGACGAGAGGTCGAAATAAGTCGGATTGGAAAAGGCGGTTATTTTGGAGAATTGGCTCTTGTCACACACAGAGCGCGAGCTGCGTCGGCTTATGCCGTTCAAGACATCAAACTTGCATGTAAGTTTTTATTACTTACAAATTAAAGTACTTTCAATTTCTAATACCTTGATGGTCGAGCTTTTCCCAGAAGAATTAAATTAGAAACGTATATGCTTAAAAAAATACGTGTTATAAAAAACAATCAGTTTAAAACATGATGCTAATGAAAAAATATTTGCAACTAAATGCGAATGTAGATGTCAGCACTTGGAACGTTTATGTGAGGTTTAGTCAGTCATATCTCAAGGGGGTAATTTTTTTGTTTATAACTTTCATAGCAACAAGGATCGTTTTGAGGTTCTCTGATATTTTGGGAAACTCTGTCTGTAACTATGGGCTATGTGCACGGAGGCGGAGTTACAAATTTTTCGATGCGAGCGTTTGTGGTGAGCACTAGGGGAAACTTCGAACTCCAATTTTTCGTATGTCAGTGGGCAATGTTTATTCAAAGTGAAAGTAGTTATAATTTTATAAAGTTTTTTAATTACAAAAAAAAAACATAGGAAAACTAAGCGATCTGGAATTGCTTGTTGTGTTCCAGGCTGTTGCGCTGATGGCGATTTAAGTAAAATAAAGATCACTGGCGCCCTAATTTGACGTCCCGCTGTCAGTGTAAACAAATTAACATCAGTTTTCCTTACTACATTTTTTTTTACACATCATGGCCAACTAGTTTTTGACTTATCACCATAGAAACATGTCGCGATTTCCATAAAAAGTTAGTTCAATAATTCTCTATTACCCACTAGCGGCGCTAATAGGCTTCGTGCACACAGCCTATACAACTCAAATGGATTTTAGTAGGATTTTTGATATGGAAATATGAGAAACCCTATTGTTTTTGGGAAAAATTGGCGTATGCACAGAAAAGATACTTTTCAAAAAGATTTATTATTTATTTGTTTTTTCAAGAAAGTTTTTTAAAAAAGGATTTTTTTTATTAAAAAGAAATTAGTTAGGTAGCTATCAAGCATGCTTTGATTAATTTGTACATGTGAAACCATACTATGTTACCATGTAAACGAGTAGCAAATATAATGTTTATTACTAGTTGTAACTCTCGTCACCACACGCGTTAACAGAAATTTTATTTTATTTATTATAATACGACAAAAGTCAATATTTTGGAAGTTGGAATGGTCTTGTCTCCCAATTAGCAAGAATTTTTATTGTTATATTGACAGTTATTAGAGGTCACAGTAGAGCAGAGAATGGTATTACTCTTTCTTTGTAACCCCACATAGGATGATTTCAGATTTGAACACTAAATGTCTGCTATTACTACTAATGTTTTAAGGTTTTTATGAAAAATAGATAAGAAAACGAATTTTTCCAGTTAGCTAGCTAGATCGATTATTTGATCCTGAAAACTCCCATTTTCTAAATTTCATCAAAGCTGTTAGAGCTGAATTCGAGAAAAAAATTTGCATATGATATAGTACATATGTATATAGAAAAATTGCTCGTAATATAATAATAATAATAATAATGCGTTTAACCCCCGTTTCTCGACTTTATGTCATAACAGACGTCATACTATTTTTTCTCTACCACACTTTCCGTTTTTTTCTACATTTTTTTAATTCCAACTTAATAGCAATGGGCGAATGAAGGAATTTTTAGGAAATTATGGATAAGGTAGGCAAATTTTGAGCATAGATGTTGTTGTTGATTCAAACAGCGCGCCATCACCGCGCGCATGACCGGTGACAGGTAATCAACCATCTCGATATTTATCTGGAATTATTGAGGGAAACCATGGAAAACCTCAACAAGATGACCAGTACAGGAATTACCGTTTCTCGGCGAGAGGCAGTAGGAAAAAGTCCTAGTCACATCTGCCCCCGCCGGGATTCGAACCCGGTACCTCTCGAATGCGAGTCTAGTGCTCTCACCGCTATGCCACCCCGCTCGGTAATTGCTCGTAATATAGGATATATGATTAGTCTACTAGTCCTAGCTAGAAGTTTCAACAAGTCAGATGGTAAACTGTTGACAACTCTAATTGGGCTTTTGAATGAAATTTTTTTTGTCATAAATGGAAAGATCGTATATAAGTTTTATAACAAAACTATTTTTCTTTTTTTTATTTTCGTTATAATTCAAAAGTTATATCAAATTAAAAATAAATTTTTGTACCCAGTTCCGAGAACGCGCCGACATTTCCCGAACATAATGTGACGTCATAATGTTTTAGTCAATACACATGTAGAAGCCATTGATAGTATACTGCGTATATACATTTTACCATTATGACGTCACAACTGTCAAAAACAATTTTAGTGCGTTTGCAGTCACGTGATTTTTTTAAATATTTTATCAATTTTAAATTGCTTATAATTAATTTAAAAAAAGTTTTTTGAAAGTTTTTCGCATCGATTATCAATATTATTTATAATAAAGTTTTAAAATACAATAAAAAAATCGATAATTATTTTTTTTTCAAAAGCCTAATTGTTGATTGTTTGCATTATAGAGTAATCAATGGACAAATTTTGCTGTTCATGTTATTGAATAGTTCATATTTGCGAGCGTTCACACTAACGCTGCTGTACTTTGTGTATTTTCAGTTTTGGATGTAGAAGCATTTGAACGGCTGTTAGGTCCATGCATGCAGTTAATGAAACGTAACATTAACGACTACGAAGACCAGCTCGTGAAGATATTTGGTTCCAAATCGAACATCAGTGATATTCGATGAAACATCTCCCGTATGATCCAGTACAAGTTTCATCTCATATTATTAACTTTATCACTTTAATCCCTCTTTTTCCAACTTATCATTGTTTTTATTTGAGATACGTAAACCAAAAAAAATTATTACATGTGATGTAGCAAATAAAAAGCATATTGCCACAATATAATTGCCCTCTTAGTTGTAATGAGATTCTATATTATAAATCGCTATTGAGTAATTAATATTGTAGTGTAAAAGCAACTTTTTTTGTTTTCACATTAAGATGGCACTGCAGTCAACTGTTCCACAAAAAAAACATGTCTTATTTTCGTTCTTCTTTGAGTATCTGTTGAATGAATTTGACTTTCGTTTGCTGTACGACATAGGCTGAGGTATGAAGAAAAGTGGAAGTAATTTAAAATCAATAACGTTTATTTATGTTGAGGTTAAAAGCCGCAAAGTTAGGTGTTTCTAAAGTCATCCAACTTCACGGCGTTTTTACTTATATTAATCCTGAATTACTTTCCGTTATCCTTCAAACATTAGCCTGTATTCTACAGCATTAGGATATTTGCATAAAAATAATTTGTAAGATAGAACGAAAATTTACGTCAATTTGAACAAAACTTTGAAATCTGAGAAATATTGAAAATTTTTGAAGCGCAACAATTTATTAAAGTCTTGTGCTATTTTGTAATGATATGTAAGGTCTGTCTACAGTATTAACAAAGCCAGTAAAGCACTTTTGACATAATATATCATTTCAATAGCAGAGCAACTTTAATAAATTTTTGCATTCAACTCGTTTAGTATTTCTCAGATCTTAGAGTTTTGTTCAAATCGACGTCGTTTTCATTCTGTGTAGTAAAAATGATACTCTAAATTCCATACAGGTACTCTATATAGGTTTTGAATAAAAACGAAAATCAAGCAGGGTTTTTTGGTCTAAACTCTGAGCGTACAAAAATTTGTTATTGAATTAAAGAGATAAATGATGAAAAACATCAAATCGGTCGCAGGATAATTAAATTTTTTATCATTTTTTGTTACCAGTATCTTGAATGCAAGTCAACACTACTTGATGAAATTTATACAAGTTACTTATAGAGCAGTTTCAATTTTTCTGCTTTGCAAATTTCTTTTGCATACCTGGCAGACCTCATATTGACAATTTGCAAGGCAGGCGAATTTAAACTTTTCAATAAATAATCTGTATCATCAACTAGTGTTGAATCGCATTCGAGATATTGATAACAAAAATGATTAAAAAAATGTAATTGGCCTCTCACCAATTTGGATGTTTTCATAAATAAATTTTTTGTAGTGTTGTCAGAGCTTGAACTGTTTGGACACATTTGACCACGGTTCCCAACTTAAAACAATTTTGTTCACTTTTTAATTGAAACTGTATAATGCAACACTGTGTAGGCTATGACTCAAAAGATTTATCTACATGTAATATATTATTGATCATCGTTGTACTCTTTTTTAGCTGGATAACTTTTCGCAATTGCCTGTCTTTTTAATGAATGAAATTTGCTATTATTATAGTCGTTTCAAAATTTATCAATTATTCAGCGAAAAGAGATGCATCATCACAACATATCAACCATTTTTTCTGTAGTAGGTAAATGAACAACAGTGAACGAATCAAGTTTGTTTTTTTAGTGGGTATCGATGAGTCGGGAAATAATTAGATCAATATTTATTTTTGGAATAATGTTTTTTCAAAATTTTATAGGGTTTGAAACAATGATGGGAGTGTCATATGCGTGTATTTTTCATTTATATGTTTTATAAATTTCGATGCGCATACTTCGCCAAGTATGTTTATATGTATGTGAGCTTAGATTAATCTATTTATTTAAATTACAGTTTTGTTTTTAAAAATTTTAAAAATTAAAAAGATCTTTAAATGTCATATAATTGT
Source organism: Xanthostigma xanthostigma (assembly GCA_963575645.1). Taxonomy (NCBI): domain Eukaryota; kingdom Metazoa; phylum Arthropoda; class Insecta; order Raphidioptera; family Raphidiidae; genus Xanthostigma; species Xanthostigma xanthostigma. Next base: position 49,096,829 of record OY754464.1, read on the forward strand.
TATTAATATATTTTAGTTTAAATCATATGGACATATGTGATTGTTGTTGTGAGTGGAGTTGTTTAGATAATATATTATATATATAAATATATAAGTATTTTAATGTACATATTTAAATGTGATTACAGGTAAATTTATCGAAAATCAGTTGATCGAAAATAAATTTATTTAGTACCTAGTCCTCGAACCAAGTACTTTGTTATTATTTAATCCAAATCAAACAATTTTTAAGTTGAAACGAGTTTTGTCAAGAGACATTTATTTTTTGAGAAATATCTGAACAAAGTGTCCAAGGAGGTCCGCAACTTACAGAAATATCATCTAAATCACTTGACACGCCGAATGTAATTCGCGCATGTGTACTGCGCAAACGATCGCCATACTCTTAACAAACAGAGAACTATAGGTAAATTATTTTAAGAAGACAGTACCGGTACAAACCATTTTCGGTTCGGGCAAGTCTATGTTTTCTAATAAGGGGTGGTTCTATATAGTTATTCCTTTGACTGTTGTGTCGCCAGTCCGAGACGCATTAAAAGCAGTGTCATGTCAGTGTATCAGTCTTCCCACTACTGTTTCTGCACATATCTCCCACCTTGCCACTCTCTTCTTAAAGTAATTTACCTCTACTACTTTTGGCACAAACTGTCATATCAGTTGTGTACACCCATCCCCCGATTTACACGGTACTTGTTTTACACGTTTTCGCTTTCACACGGTTTTCCAAATAAGTTTTTTTTTGTTTTTATCGCACTCTACTAAATGCTACTGTGATTGAACACGTGCGCTGTGTACACATCTCACGGGGAATCCCGAGCTTATGTGCTGACTTGCTGCACACGCACACTGTGTCTGTATTTCTTCGCATAAAATTAAAGTTTTATTTACGGAAAATTGTATTTGAGTGAAAGTTTCACAGTTTCAGAAAGATTTAATTTTCCATATTCGTAAATTACAAGTGAGTGCATAATCACAACTGTTAAATAGCAAAATTATGCATTTTCTGCAAGCTTTTCGATTTACACCGTTTTGACTTGAAAATTTTTAATTTTCGATTTACATGTTTTTCTCAGGAACGTATCTACCGTGTAAATCGGGGGATAGGTGTATTTGGTGATTAACTATTGAAAATATGATAGTTGATTTTCATTGTTTAAATCCGCCTCCAAAATTGTTTCTCTGGGTAGAAACTTTGTGCAGTTGATACAGCTTAAAGAAATATCAATTGAAAGCTGGAAGTGTAAACATGTTGCACATTCGGTCGCCATGTTCTTAGTAGACACAGCTGCCAACTCTCATTCAAACTGTCCTATCAGTCGCAGTGAAATTGAGAGCAAGCGCTTAACAGTCATGTTCCAGGTCTTAGAAATTCACTAACGTCCAAATATCAACAATCGAAAAAATCTGCTGTCTCTACTCTCTATGCTGTGGGCAGCGCCAAAAATCCAGTCTCAGATAAATTGTTTTTACTGACACCGCAAATTCAATATTAGAGGAATTTGGATGTGATACCATGTGTCGTAATATGTTTATATTACGACGAGAAGAGTCATGTTTGAAGCAAACACCAGCGAGTTTTAATAGTCACACGAGGCGTAATAGCATTTTGCACGAAGTACATATACTTTTTGCAAGTACCTTCTATAAAATAGCTGGTTTTCACTTCCTTTTTTGAAAGTTTACTTTTGAACAAACGTCACTTCTACGAGTAGGTTATAAAAAAACAACTGACAATCAGACACAGATTTGCGATGGAACTGGTATAGCGCGAGCAGTTTTGTTTTACTTTACTGCACTAGTGCGTAGTGGATCACTTCACATGCCCGTATACATGTATGTAAAAGTAGCTATTTTCTTGAGGCAATGCAAAAAAGCATAATTAATTCATTGTCATAGATAAAAGAAAGGTAAGTACCTACCAATAAATATTTGTTTTAATAAAAAAATCAAAGAATACTTAATGAAAAAAAAAATTGGTTGTCTGTAAAGTCGGTTTACGGACGATAGTTTTACGTGATAACGTATTCCGTAATACATAACCTAAATTTATATAATAATTATAATAATTCGAATCTATGATATTGCATCTTTCGCTTCAATATAGGTAAATTTTATTAAGTAGAATAATAAAACACTATAAAAAGTACACTATTATTATATAAAAAACAACTATGGCATGTATCTCTTTTGCGCATGCGCCGATTTTCCCCAAAAAATTTACAAAAATTTCTAGTAAAAATAGATAGAGTAAAAACCGTTTTAAAAACTATATTATTATTATATAAAACATCATTATAAGAGATATATTCTTTTACGCATGCGCCGATGTTCCCCAAAAACAATAGGCCACTTCATATTTGCATATCAAACATCCTCCCAAAATTTGGTTTCAATCCGCTTATCCTTGGTGTCGGAATGATAAGAAATGTCAAAAGTGACGTTTGCAACTGTCAAAGTATTATGTTCTAATAATAATTAGTTATTCCAATACTTAACTTAGAAGGCGTTGCATTTCACAAAATACTAATGTCAAAAAATTGAATTAAACATTAGAAATGCAGCTGTTTTCATGTTAAGACAAGACACGTTATTTTCTAATTTCCATGTACGGCAAATAAAGACGACCGACCGCGTCGCGCCATGCATTAGACAACATTGCATTTATACAACTATTTTTCTATATAAATTTGTGTAAAAAAACTGTTTAGGCAAATTCTGTTATACGAAATCTATGTAAAATGTTCTCCTCTTTCGTTTAAGACTGGTTTCAAACCGATCTGATTTAAATTGAGCGAGAAATTAGCAAAAAGCACGCACAGGGTCAGGCGGAACGTTACGCGTTAGGAACGTTACGACCGTTAGGAACGTTACACTTTTTCGTGCATGCAGCCGGTGTTTTATCAATTTATAAGATTGGTGATTCATCAATTTATAAGACGTTATCACGTCAAAAATGCATTTTTACATTTTTTATGGTATATGAAAATGACTTCTGACGGTGTTAATAAAACAAATATAGTTGGCAAAACCAAAAGTGCACATCCCGCAAGTTTTCCACTGTATGATAAAAAAATAACAATTAAAAAATATTTTTAATAAATTTAAAAAGATTTAAAAATTTAAAGAAATAAATAATTAAAAATTGAAAAAATATTTTTTTTTAAGTTTGCAAAAATAAAAAAAATTAAGAACTATACATAATATAATATATAATTAATATCAAGTGGAATAAAATAAAACAAAATAAAAAGAAAAAAAAAAGAAAAAAGTCAATGATACCGTAAGGAATCGAACCCAGCACCTTGCCCTTGGGAATCCAACGGCATAACCATTACGCCACGGCTGCCTAATACGTCTAGTGGTGTTATCACGGTATACAAGTGTAGCACTTGTTTTATGGATTACACTATATTTTCACAGCGATTATTATATTGTTTTTAAACTATATTAGCTGTCAAAAATAATAAAAAATAAAACTGTTTATAAAAATTAAACTACTGAACACATTTTAGTGAATTTAAATAGGGTTCTGGTCTGATAGTAAACAAAGTGAATAAAATATAACCCAAGGCAATCCGACCAAAATTGCGATCTGTAGAGTCGTGACGTACGTACGTACATACGTACGTACGTACATACGTACAGACCAACCGACAACTGCTGTTTGTGATTTTCAATTACAATTTTAATAGTATTTATGAACTCAAATTGATTTAAAAATGGTTCTATTTTATAGATTAGAATCTCCTCTTTTCAAAAAGCTTCAATTTGAATGGATTTCGTGTGAAATTAACTTAAATATAACTTCTTATATGAACGAAAGTCAGCTCTGACGCACAAAGCGATAATAAAGCACATACCGCTAGTTTAGCGGTATGTGCAATATTGAGATTTTGTTTTAGCTATTTTGCCAATAAATGCAACAGTATTTATATCCAGAGCCAGATCTAGTCAGTGAGTGATCCGATTTTTAATCATTTTAGTGAAACACCCTGTTTTTATTTGTAATCATTTTTTATATAAATCGGTTCTCGTGAGATTTGCATAAATAGTTAATTGATCTCGAAATTTTAACGTAAACACACAAAACTATTTTCTAAACAATTGCCAAAAAAACTGTAACATTTTTTTAACCCAATTTGACGGGAAAAATTTCTACTTTTAGCCCGTAACATTCAATTACACTGATGACGTTTCTGTGCGTCGATCGCTGCTTTACTTTCAAGCAAACCGGGAAAAAATTGTAAAAAATTCCTCGTCACATCGTGAGGCATTGAAGTTATAACTTAGCTACTGCTACGATTTTTTTTAACTCGAATTATCGAATTATCTGGACCGCAACACGCTTTAAAAACATTGATTTTTTGGCGAAAGCTCAGAGTAGTTTCCTATTAGCAAGCATTACGCGAAATTGTTACTTTTCTCCACTTGTACTAACGAGGTATTTTCATAATGTATATCGTGTATGCAAAACATATCGTATTTTTCCAAATTTGAAAATGCTTGAGCCATTTTAGAGTGTAAATTAAATAAAACTAACTAGTAAAACCGCAGCGATCGCTTGATAGATCGTTAAACGCGTCCATAAGAAAAACCAAAGTTCATATCAAAATCTCATTATGTAGTGAATAAAAAAAAATTATACCCACGCCACTGAAAAGACCTTAAAAAGTTATCAAGAAATGGTTAAGGAAATTTTCAGATATCTTCATAAATAAAAAAGTTATGGCCAGTTTTCAAAAACGGCAATTTTCACAGTTTTCTAAATAAATTCATGTGGTGTCAAAATTCAATTGTTTTTTCGACGGGACATTAATGAGTCCAGTTTTCTGCACTACTTTGCCCATTTAACCGACTTTCTATCTCCACTAAAAAAAATTGGTTGTCTGTAAAGTCGGTTTACGGACGATAGTTTTACGTGATAACGTATTCCGTAATACATAACCTAAACCTCCCAAAATTTGGTTTCAATCCGCTTATCCTTGGTGTCGGAATGATAAGAAATGTCAAAAGTGACGTTTGAAACTTACAAAGTATTATGTTCTAATAATAATTAGTTATTCCAATACTTAACTTAGAAGGCTTTGCATTTCACAATATACTAATGTCAAAAAATTGAATTAAACATTAGAAATGTAGCCGTTTTCATGTTAAGACAAGACATACGTTTGCTTCTAATTTCCATGTACGGCAAACAAAGACAACCGACCGCGTCGCGCCATGCATTACACAACATTGCATTTATACAGCTATTTTTCTATATAAATTTGTATAAAATATTTTTCTATATAAATTTTTATAAAAAAACTGTTTAGGCAAATTCTGTTATACGAAATGTATGTAAAATGTTCTCCTCTTTCGTTTAAGACTGGTTTCAAACCGATCTGATTTAAATTGAGCGAGAAATTAGCAAAAAGCACGCACAGGGTCAGGCGGAACGTTACGCGTTATGCGTTACGCGTTACACTTTTTCGTACATGCAGCCGGTGTTTTATCAATTTATAATATTGGTGATTCATCAATTTATAAGACGTTATCACGTCAAAAACAAAGGTACCCATGTTAGCCAATGTTCATTTGGATACTGTTTATACATAAAGTGTTACAGAGCAATAGCACTCAAACTATTGATCATATTCAAAAATGTTTCAGACAAAAGTTTTAGTGTTCGAGAAGGCCATCATACTGGACCACCCTATTTTTTTATCGGTCTGAAACATTTTTGGATATGATCAATAGTTTGAGTGCTATTGCTTTGTAACACTTTATGTGCCTCATTCTGTATATACCTTAGCGCGTTTGCTACTGTACCCCCTTAAGAATGAAATGCGAAGAAATCGAACTATATTTGATCCAGGATCTAGGGGGGGCACTGTTTCGTACGAACAGATTTCGTACGAATTTACATCTAGTGTAATCGCCGCCTAAGTGCCTATCCCAGCCCAGCTCCTCCCTTTCGCCGTCAATGAGTTTCATGCAGTTAAAATATCCGCACGTTTAAAAATACTAATCACGTATAACCCTGGCACTAATTATTTGTTTATTCTATCAACATACAAATGACATCAAATCACTGTAATAAATGTATGCATTGTAAATTGTAATTTGTAGGCACAAAATATGCATAGATACGAGTACCTACAACAAATTACAAAATACACTCTAAGTTTTCTCAAACGATTGGTTAAATTATATTAATTAATTATTATTCTGTTCAGGATCCGTCCTGCATATCCATCCCTGTACAAGTAGCTCTAAACTTTAAAGGAAACTTTACGAAATATTTCAAGGATTTCTTTAAACACAAAAGATTGAGACTTGAGAGTCGCTCTACATGTTATCTATAAGTATATATAAAAATCTCGTGTCACAGTGTTTGTTATCGAACTCCTCCAAAACGGCTTGACCGATTTTTATGACATTTTTTTGTGTATCCTTGGTAGGTCTGAGAATAGGTCGTAGGATATTTTATATACCCTTAAGTGATAAGGGTGGCCCTCTTCAGAATTTTTTCTTTTAATTTTTTGGACAATTTTTTTTAAAATTCTTTTATGATTTGCCATTAAAAATACTTATAACCCTAAATTTTCACCGTTCTACCACTAACCCCTATTATTTATCTATATATATATATAAATCGCGTGTCACCAGTGTTTGTTATCGAACTCCTCCAAAACGGCTTGACCGATTTTTATGAATTTTTTTTGTGTATACTTGGTAGGCCTGAGAATAGGTCGTAGGCTATTTTATATACCCCTAATATATATAAGTGATAAGGGTGGCCCTTTTCAGAATTTTTTCTTTTAATTTTTTGGACAATTTTTTTTTTAAATTCTTTTATGATTTGCCATTAAAAATACTTATAACCCTAAATTTTCACCGTTCTACCACCAACCCCTATTATTTATCTATATAATATATACAAATCGCGTGTCGCCAGTGTTTGTTATCGAACTCCTCCAAAACGGCTTGACCGATTTTTATGAAATTTTTTTGTGTATCCTTGGTAGGTCTAAGAATAGGTCGTAGGATATTTTTATACCCCTAGGTGACAAGTGTGGCCCTCTCCAGTTTTTTTTTAATTTTTTGGCCAAAATTTTTTTTTATTTTTTTATGATTTGTCACTAAAAATACTTATAACCCTAAATTTTCACCGTTCTACCACCTACCCCTATTTTTTAATAGCGATATTAGTATTTTTACTTTCGTCCACAGATGCGCAATAGGGTTGCAAGATGGCAATATAACGGTAAATTTTTATGTACCTATTATACCCAGTAAAAACAGAAAGTGCAATATTGTTATAATGTGGTCGATAACTTATCAATTATCAATCGTTCAGTTATCCCCGCCAGGCGTCTACATGTGTCACCTCTCACCCAACAAACACCACGGAGTAGGAAGCTGATCTCCTGTCTCTCTCACACAATAAGTTCAGAAGCAAACGACCTAAAACTGTTTTAGTACCAAATAATCTGTTAGAACTTGCTCAAAGCTAATTAGTTTACACGCCGGGACGCAATCGAAATACATTTTGCAGAATTATATTTATCGGACCCAGGTGAAACCGGGACGGACCGCTATAATATTATATAGAGGTAAAGTTTGTAAGTTTGGATATAGGCGACAATCCCCAAAACTACTCATCCGATTTCAAAACTTTTTCACCAATATTTAGAATGGACCTTCAGAATTGATACCGGTTATATATTATCGCGTTTAAATAAAAGCGCTTTTCATGGAGACCAATTTTGCAACGCAAGTCGACGAAAAAACGGCGACAAGCTACAAATTCGGGCGAAGCCGAACCGGTCCGCTAGTATTATTGTAGTATTATGGTACAATGGTACATAGTACTAATGATGTAACGAACATTCGCATATTTTTTGACATTCGTGTTCGCATTCGAAAAATTCATGCGAATATTTTGAGAATATTAATATAAAAAAATTTAAAAGTGAAAATAATACTAAAAAATAAGACAAAAAATATTAATTTCTTAGCATTTTTTTTAGAAAAGCTTTTTTCTTACTCCTAAAAATACTTGCTTATTTGATAATTCAACCTTGTTATATATTTTATCAGCCTTTACTTTAACGTTAGGTGATAACTCTTTAAACTTAGTATGTATTAATAAACAACCTAGTACCCAGAGCTACAACAAATGTGTGAGTACGACTTGCGCAACCAATCAACTTCATAAATTTTAGCTTTGGAGAAATCGCGCTAGATTTGAAAACTGAATATTCGCATTCGTGAATGTCTAAAAATTGACATTCGTTACAAGTACTTAAAAACGTATAGATTAGGTACTCGAAAATTCAGCAAGCTGCAAGAAAATTACACACAGAGAGTTTGTTATTACTTCATGATAACAAAAAATAAAACCAAAAAATAAGTAAAGTTATATTTATTGTTTTGTTATTACTTAGAAAAATAACGATGACCCAAATATACGTAGAGGAAAAATTTAAATGTGGCTAATTTCGCAATCAGCGCAGAAGCCAATAATCGTGATGAATCACTTTTATTTCAAGATAAATAACGCAAATTACGTAACAATAATTTTATTTCATACGATTCTTTGTATAAGCACTTGGTTTTCTTGTAGGCTGAGAGACTAAAGGGTGTAATTACCCTGAAAAAATATTATGAATACCTAACAAACAAGACAAGATTGCAACAGCGTATTTTGTAACATAGGTATTTAGTTTGGGAATTCATATTTTACTTGACACCTTCCTTCGTGAGTATTCTTGTTTGATATTAATAAAATTAAAAAAAAACTGTTTTTTTTTCTTTACTCCCCCCCAGAAAAAAATATTGTTGCGCATTTTTACCCCACAATGTTACGTCTATGGAATTTCTAGAAAAGTCTACTAAACGGTCGAAGATCAACGGACAAACAATGAACGCAGGTAACGGACATCCGACCGTTAGAGGCGCTCACGCATGTAACGACAAGCAACAATGAATGCAGGTAGCCGGCACCAGGCCGTAGAGACCCGAACGAGTAGAGAGGACAGGAAATCGCAATTCGAACGTTCTGGAACATAGACCAAAATCTATATAAGGCGACCAGAGGTTTGGTTGAGTTTAGTCAGTTCAGTACAATCAGTTACAGCGTGTTAACAGTGAGTGGACGTACAGATAACTGTGTTACATAAATTGTGCTTGCTCTGGCATTACAATATAAATTCCGTTAATCTAATAAAATAACTCTAGTGACTGGTTTTACAATAAATAACTTATAGTGAACAGACAATTGCGCTGATAAACGCTGTGTTGTGTGTTGTAAATATTTCTTTGTACATAATTCTTTATTCTCTGTTACTTAGTCTTACATTGTATAATTTAGAACTATTAGTTTTATTTCTGTTAACGTTATACGCTTTCGTTTGTGTGTTTTTACTGTTTGTTAAACAGTTAACATTGTAAATAAATAATTTCCGCCACAGACTACAGCAGTTTTGTTACAATATCTACGCCCTTGCTCAAGCCTGGTCCAATATTATCTAATAACGATTGTATGGCCGCTTCACGAGTAACCAAATCGTCAAATATTTGAGGCTGGACGGTATTAAAGGGCTGGTCGAAGAGAACTACAAAATTACTGACAAGGTTCCAACCCAAGTCAAAAGAGCCACCTTGTTTGACAATGCGCCAATGAGTCTGGCCACACATTCGTCAATTATGTTTTAACAAAATCAATTAAATAAGTGAAATAACATGCATAATTGCATAATTAGTAAATACACAAACCATATTTTTTAAATACTAAACACAACTAGCTATTTTTTATTTAAAATAGAAGAAAAACAAGATGTTATTTGCATTTTTAAACGGTTTTATTTTTTGTTTGTAATTCATTGTAATTCAAAATCTTCATGGTTGAGGGTTTGATGAAATGATTACTGAAAGGTATTAATAATTATAGCGTTATTAATAACTTTGTTTATCTTTGATTAATACCTACTGCAAAATAATTGAGGTTTAGTGTTCTGGAAGCAATTAGCAAATATTAGGAAAGGTTGGGTCAGTGTGTTTCACTCTCTACTATTTCAGAAGCGCAGTATAGTTAAAGGGTCCCTTCAAAACGGAGCGATTTTGTAAACAAAAGGGCAAAACCAAAATATGAGAACAAAAGTTAGTTTAAGTATAAATTATGAAAATGTGTTTGAATGAGTAAGTTGGAAAGAACGGGTTACTCATACCTTGTGCTCAAGGTATAGTTAAGTATGTGTGTAATAGAAGGCGTATTCTATTCACACTATAGTGATGGAATTAAATAGCAGTAGCTGCTATTTAGGCACTGTTATTGAAAAAACCCGGTTCTAAAAATAACCGTATTGTCAGGTGTATGCTGTTCCGTAATAACAATTAAAAGTTCTTAAAGAGCGTATGGAATATGTTTTTAAATAATGGTTGCACTAAATAAGTTGCTAGTTTGAAAAATAAATACTGAAATGTTTTTATGGTGAGAGATAACAACTGCAAGCTGTGTCGAGTGAAGAGACTCAACAACTAAGGGCGTAGATATGGGGAGGTAAAGAGGGTAATTACCCTCCCCCCCAGGATCATAATAATAAGAAAATTAAACTGAAAATAATACGAATACCTGGCTAAAAAAAAATTGGTTGTCTGTAAAGTCGGTTTACGGACGATAGTTTTACGTGATAACGTATTCCGTAATACATAACCTAAATTCTACATATAATAATTATAATAATTCGAATCTATGATATTGCATCTTTCGCTTCAAATTTAGGTTAATTTTATGTATTAAAATACTCACCACCTATAATAATAATTGTTTTTTTAACTTTCTTTCTTTCGTATTTATTTTAAGTCTCAAAGATTAATTGTCATAATATTTTGAAAACAATTGTTTCACTGTTTATATAAAATTCCAAAACCTACTTACAATATTTAAGTATTTTCATACGTCAAAAAATTGATTTTTATAATGATAAAAATTGTATGAAAACGATTTTTTCGAGAGATGAGACCTAGCTAAAACGATTTTTTGCCCCCCAAAATCCCTTTTCAGTAAATTTCATCCAAATCGTTAGGGCCGTTTTCGAGAAAAGCACGCACAGGGTCAGGCGGAACGTTAGTAACGTTACACTTTTTCGTGCATGCAGCCGGTGTTTCATCAATTTATACGGATATCCGTATCCGTATCCGATTTTTCATTTCCCTCGGATATCCGCGGATACGGATACGGATATCCGGCACATCACTAATTTTAACATAACGTGATAACATATAGAAAACCATGAAAACGAATAGCAAATTTGATAATGTTTAGTGGTAACCGTTACCCGCGTTACTGCACGCGTTAACGGAAATTTTATTTTCTTTGTTATTATAATATGTCAAATGTCAATATTATAATTTATTAATTGGAAAGACCCCGTAGTCCACTTGCTGCAATTACAAATTAATGTCATAAGTTAAAATTTTGAAAGACTAAAAACAAGAAAAATAAAATACTAATAAAAAAAAGTTTTTATTGAAATGTACTAAAAAGGAAATATAATTATTTTAATAAATTATAAAAAAGTTGGTTGTGACTTATTAACGACCATCGAGTTTATATTTATGAACCTAAATTATTAATAAATTTTTAAAATGATTTTTTCCTTTCTGTGTTTTAATATTTTCAACTGTTATTTTTTTCTTAGATTAAGTTTAAGCTCAAAGTATCGTTAAAAATATTCACCAATTTTCAAATATAACGCCGGGGTATATTATGTAAAATTTCGCGCCTTGTAATTCTTGTATTACTTGTGTCTTCAGACAATATTTTTTGTTAATATATTTGCCTGAAAAAATGGTCGATAACTTTATTTATTCAACACGCGTGAGTAATATATAATTTCGGGGCCCTGCTAAATTCGGGAGAAATAATAAATTACTTCAAGTTGACGCGTAGAGTGCTAATAATGAGTCGAAACTCTACGCTCATGGAATCTTCTCCTTCTCTCACTAGTCGCACAATATACTATTATTCAACACGCGTGAGTAATATGTAATTTCGGGGCCCTGCTAAACTCGGGAGAAATAATAAATTACTTCATGTTGACGCGTAGAGTGCTAATAATAAGCCGTAGAGTGTGATAATGAATTTTCTGGACCAATAGAAACTCAGTAGCAAGACCAAGCGTGAAATAATGAAAAAAAACTGCACGCAGCTTCTGGACCAATAGGAACGTGGTAGGCGGTATTGTATATATGAAAACAGCATCGCAATTCAGCGAAGTCATGGCAACCTTGTGTGCATACACTGACGGTGGGTACGTCAATCAATGAAGTGATTTATTATTTTTCCCTCTTTTATCAGGGCCCCGATTACATATTACTCCTGCTAGTTGAATAAAGTATTATGTGCGACCATTGATCGAAGGAGAATATTCCACTCACGTGCGTTTTCCCGCACTCGCTACGCTCGTGCGGCAAATTTCACGCTCATGGAATCTTCTCCTTCTCTCACTAGTCGCACAATATACTATTATTCAACACGCGTGAGTAATATGTAATTTCGGGGCCCTGCTTAACTCGGGAGAAATCATAAATTACTTCATGTTGACGCGTAGAGTGCTAATAATGAGCCGTACAGTGTGATAATGAATTTTCTGGACCAATAGAAACTCAGTAGCAAGCCCAAGCGTGCAATAATGAAAAAAAAACTGCACGCAGCTTCTGGACCAATAGGAACGTGGTAGGCGGTATTGTATATATGAAAACAGCATCGCAATTCAGCGAAGTCATGGCAACCTTGTGTGCATACACTGACGGTGGGTACGTCAATCAATGAAGTGATTTATTATTTTTCCCTCTTTTATCAGGGCCCCGATTACATATTACTCCCGCTAGTTGAATAAAGTATTATGTGCGACCATTGATCGAAGGAGAATATTCCACTCGCGTGCGTTTTACCGCACTCGCTACGCTCGTGCGGCAAATTTCACGCTCATGAAATCTTCTCCTTCTCTCACTAGTCGCACAATATACTATTATTGATTAACCTATTACTAAAAAATAACCGTTTTGTCTGTAACTATTATTCTTACGCACGAAGTATAAAAAACCGGTAACTATTTAGTGTTATGGCGCATACAAAAGAATAGTAGGTTCATATAGGTATAGGTATACAGTTTTATATGTGTGCGTGGGGCTCACAAACGCGGCTACGGCATGCAAGAATCGTGCAGTAATGCGGTTACACTGACCAAACTAAGTAATCACTGGAAGATGAAATTAGTTGAAAATATGTATTTAGTGTGATTTATTTTATACATCGAAAGGTTTGGTGCAAGTACTTTAATGTTTTTAAATAATCAAATCTGATTTGACTGAAACGAAATTTGTTTAAAAAGGTACACCAGCTGTTTATTTTTTATTCATTAAAACACCTGTCGCGTTTATTTAGTACGTAGGTATTAAATCGTATTGGACAAATGTGTTTTTAAGTTATTTAATGTGGATTTATTTATGGTGTTGTGGTTGTGCACATTTTTTTTCGTGAAAAGTGAACAGTCAGTTTGAAAACTGAATTTACGTTTATAATAATACTAGTTTTTTATTCGTTCAAAATGAGTACTATTTTCTCGATAGGTGAGTTTGTTATTTTCTTATTATGGTTAATAATAATACCTATGTACAGTAAGTACTAAGTAGGTATACTATTAACACCTAAGTACAATTAATATAACATTCACAGTAACCAATACTTATATAAACTTGTATAGTAAGATCTCAATCTAAATTGTTTGGTTTCCCTGCGGGTTTCTTTTGGAAATTTTGTATGCAACGTAGGCAGGAGAAAGCGTATTAAGAATTTTTGTTTGCCTGTCAGTTTGTTTATTCGTAAATAGCTGAACCGATTTTAATTAAACCTAGGACACCATCAGCTAGAGCAACGTAAATTAAAGATTGCTTTTTTACTCTAGGTTAAGGTCGAGATTGATGTAAATGCGAGCGAATTTCTGCTTTTCCACGAGCGAAAGCTAGTTACGTTATAAATATTTTGACAGAGTGAAACCTTTAACAGTACCTACACACTTTGTCAGAGGAAACATTTTGGCCGGTCGCGGCAATTTTACATCAATATCTCTATTGATAAAACGTAGCCGAACAGCCGAACATACATAATATAGTACGTAAATCGGGTTTCATTTAACCGCTCGGCGAAAAAAAGCGTTCAGAATTGTTTCTTTGAAATAAGCTACGTCCTGGCTTTGCACGGGAGCGTAATTTTTTTGTGTTTATAAGATTCCATTAACAATTTTCGCAAATCACTCAGCTTTCATTTTAATGTTTTATGTGTCTATAGCGGTCCGTCCCGGTTTCACCCGGGTGCGTAAGATATAATTCTGTAAAATGTATTTCGTTTGCGTCCCGGCGTCTGAGCTAATAGCTTTGAGCAAATTCTATCCGATTTGCTTCTGAACTAATAGCTTTGAGCGAATTCTATCAGATGTCGCTACTTGGTGCTAGAACAGTTTTTTTGTTTGCTTCTGAACTAATAGCTTTGAGTAAATTCTATCAGATGTCGCTAGTGTTACATGTTACTAAAACAGTTTTATCACAAAACTCCGTAGTTTTGTACAAACTATTAAAAGAAACTATCCTCTAACGTAGGTTGCACCAAGCAAGACATATTTACAAAATTTCATTAAAATCGGTTCAGTGGTTTCGGAGATTAGCGCGGCCAAAATTGTGACACGAGATTTTTATTTACATACTAGCGGTTCGTCCCGGTTTCACCCGGGTGCGATGGATATAATTCTGCAAAATGTATTTCGTTTGCTGCCCGGCGTCTGAACTAATAGCTTTGAGAACATTCTACCAGATTTGCCTCTGAACTAATGGCTATGAGCGAATTCTAACAGATGTCCGTACTTGGTACTAGAACCGTTTTTTTGTTTGTTTCTGAGCTAATAGCTTTGAATAGATTCTATCAGATGTCGTTACATGTTACAGTTTTCTTGAGAAAACACCGTGTATAAAACATTTAATAAAAACTATTCTATAGCGTAAGTTGCGCCAAGCAAGACAAATGTACAAAATTTCATTAAAATCTGTTCAGTGGTTTCGAGATTAGTGCGGCCAAAATTGTGACACGGGAATTTTATATATATACTATATAGATAAATATCTTCCTCGAAATATCGCAGAAAAATCCATCCAGGTGTTCCAGAAATGACTGCGAACAGACACTAACCACAGTTTAGAATTTAGATACTCTGTAGGGCCATTTTCCTGTGCGCTTACCAAGGCCCAAGGGCTTATTTTTAACTAGTAGCCCGGTTCGGTTTCGCTCGAGTTTGTAGATTGCGTATTAAAGATATGCACATTATGTTGTTGCGACTTTTTTTTATTGAATGCAGCCGTATTTTCACGACTTTGCTCGGAAATAGAAGTCTGCTGTTAAATTAACATAATGAAACAATCCCAAATATTTTATCTCGGTATTCGGTGAAAATCAAAAAAATTCTCCGGTTTAGCACTTATACACTGCAAGTCATGTAAAGTCAGAAATCGATTGAATCTAAGCTGACTGTTTCACGCTTTATATTATGTACTAGAGATGTTATGGTTATAAAATTTCGGATCTGGATCCGGATTTAGTAATAATATCATACCGGTTTCAGATATGGTTACTGATATAAAATAATTTCGGATTGTCTATTAGTTTCGGATAGTTTTGGATTCGGATATTGAATTTTTAACGGATTGTTGAAGTAAAATACAAATAGAAAATGATTTGATTTTATTTTTACTAGATAAATTAAGTTCCGAAAATTGGTTTTGACAGGTCGGGAGTACAGCACCACCTCAAATGTTTCGCGTTATGAATTTGAGGAGTGCAATATCTGCTTCGATCTAATCTTGTAATTATGAAAGGCTCACTCCTGAACCGGGAAAGAAATAAAAAAAAACTTTTTTTTAATGTTCCGATTTGGTGTAGAATGCCCCAAACATATACATTATTAACACATAATATGTATCATTTAAACTTCGCCTCTATCAGAAATTATTCGAAACTTTTATATCGGATTCGGTTATGGTTTCAGATAGATTTTTATATCGAATATCTGATAGTTTCGGTTACAGTTTCGGAGCTCCCTAATATCCCTATAGTATGTACCTGTAATATATATCACAGTCGTGGGAGAATAGGGAATAAATAGTATAGTAGGGTACTTATATGCCAAAAATTAAATTTACTTTTCGATAAAATAGTGAAATAAAATATAGTCTATACCTATACTCTCTATAGCATCTCTAGACTCATAAGAACAATTTCAAAAAAGTATCGGTGAAACTCGTTTGGTATAGTTTTTAGCTTTAATCTGTTTAAACATACATTACAAACAATTGTATATATTTAGTTAGAGAAAAAAAAATATTATTTTTATTTGTAAGGAATTTTGTTAAATATTCCACTTCCGTCGAATTTCACCAGTGTCGGTCTAGTTTGAGTAAAATCAAACCAAAAATGTAATCATATAGCAATGTTTACGAACCACATCCTATATATTTTGGCAATTAAATATAAGTGTGTATTTAATGAGATTCATAGAAATAGAGGATAATTGTCAGATAACTGACGGCTCTTTTACACAGAACTAATTATAATTTGGGATTTTCCATTTTATGACTCACTTACAAATAAAACCAATAACCAACTCTCTGATACCATAAACAGTAAATCAGTAATAAATTGCGATTCCGTTTTTTTTTCAGAAATTAATTTGTAGGTATTTAAATTTATTTTGTTTATAAATATGTAATATTTTGTATCATTGTAACATCTCTTCTATTCATAATTTTGCTTTTTTACCGGTTTTTGGGCGTTTTCGGGTAGACAGGAAAGTGCTTCTACATAAGTTTTGTTTATTTCTTTCTTTTTGGACCGGCATTATTCTCAAAAGACGATTGGATGATTTCTATATAAAACTTGGTACATTCACAATTGTTATACAAACTTCCCGTATACATTTTGACAGTATATATTTATCTAATACTAGCGGCCCGGTCAGGCTCGCCCGAATTTGTAGATTGCCACCGTTTTTTCGTCGACTTACGTTGTAAAATTGATTTCCACGAAAAGCGATTATATTTTAACGTCATAATATATCCTGAAGGTTCATTAAAAATATAATTGGTGAACAAATTTGAAATTGGATGAGTAGTTTCGGATATTACCTCCTACATCCAAACTTACAAACTTTACCTCTTTACAATATTATAGTATACCTAGATAAAAAACTGAATGTCCGTTCGTCTGCTCGGGACCTATGTGTTCCTATACTAGTCATCCGATTACGATGAAATTGTTGAGCTGTTGTGCGAACGCCCGCGAAGGTTTCTGATTAAAAAAAAAAAACAAACGTGTGTTTTAAAGTGGTACTGCAATACGGCTGCCAAACGGGGCACAGCTCCTATTTCATGATTTTGGGATCCCTATAATTATTATGAAATGCCGTTTTATATTATACTATAACTGTCAGCCTCGATTGAAATGAAACATGACACCGACAGCAGCAGTGAAGCCTTCAGATCCACCGAAAACTGAACAGTAAATTGTCATTTGACATATATGTATGCATATTACATGTTAATTTTGAAATAATTTCTATTTTATCCCCTTGAAGAACGATTTTGCAAAAACGCTGAAACAAGTAATACTTTATTTCTTACCAAAAGTCGAAATAGTCTCCGTTTTATAATAATATGTGGTTGTGGTAATATATTTAGTCAGAATTATTTATAGTTTACATAGTTATAGTGGCTGAATACACAGAAGTTTAAAAGCTAAAAGTCTATAACAAAAAAAAGCCGAAATATGAATTATCCTCCTAACTTGAGAAATAATGGGTTTCCCATGCAAACTTTCATGTGCTATTTCATTTCCTGCAGGGTTTTATTAGTCAAATTTTATCGAAATCTGTTTAGCGGTTTAGACGTGGAAGGGTAACAGACAGACAGAGTTACTTTCGCATTTATAAAATATTAATATGGATTATGTATACAGTGAAGAAATTGAAGTGCTAGGTACTGGACAATTTTTACAAATTGGCGAAATGCATGTAGAAATGACTATATGAGAAAGTAAACATAATATTATGTAAGATATATTAGGTAACGCACATTTTTTATTTGTCAGATTATCAATAACTGAAAAATGAATCTTAAAAATATTTTATACATACGAGTTTGACCAATGACCATACAAATTAAATTGTGTTGTATCGAGTGTTTGACAGGCCCCTCTTTCCCACTGGACACTCTGGGCACTTGCTCAGGGCCCCGCGATTGACAGGGCCCCCCTAGTTCCTGCCAGATCACCAAACCATAACCGATATTTACTGCCGAAAAACATATTTATTTCGAAAAAATCAAACGATAATGACTGACTACAATACCTACTTGCTTATTAGCTTTTGCATGCGCGAAGCTACTTTACTGACTACTATCGCCCTAAAATTAGGTTTTCCGATTTCAGCATGTTTAGGTAAATTTAAATATACAAAAATATAATTTAATGGTATATCAAGTACCTACACTGTTTTAAAGAAAAAAAAACTCGGGTCGCAGTGCGAAACCCTGCCGACAATATAGTGTATTTGCTTTTATAGGCAGTGTGGCTTTATTATATGAATTTAACTTTGTTTTTGGACAAAATAAAGAAAATTACCCCTTAATACACCCCTTAAAACAACATTTTTTTACTTAATTTCAATACTATATATCAATTCAACATCTGTACCAAATTATATACACCCTTCAGCATGTAAATCCATATCGGTAAACTTGCGTTTTTATAAAATTTGTAAGTCCGGTACTGTCGGGCCGATTTTTTTTAAAATTTTAGCAGTACATTTTAATAATTACTAAAGGGTTAAATTTTAAATTTGAAACTATTCTGATAATTTTTTCGGTATTTTTGGGCCCGAAAACTTTTTTCAACCCCTAAATACCACCCTTAACATGGCCCGATTGGGCCCATTTTAAATAGGCTTCGTGCGGTGATGGATTCCAACGTGTGGACCAAATTTCGTTTAAATCGATTAAGTCTGTCGAGAGTTATCGTGCTAACACATATATATATATATATATATATATAAATATATATATATATACATATATAAACATACTTTTCCAAAAATGGTGCCAAACTTCTTAGAAAGTTATGAAACGTCGAGAAATTTTGGTCCGACCCCTAGGTCCCGCCATCCGACCGACGCCAATAGTGTAAGTGCCTTATGGCAAATACACTAATTATCAGTTAACTAGATTTCCATGAACTTAATTTTTTTTTGCGTCTTTCATATTAAAATTTGGAACGTGATAAAAATGAATTAGGAAGTACAATGCTTTCTAAAGAGATTAACCAGTTTATCGCTGATGTACATTACAGAATGTGATATGCTCAAAAACATAGATTTTGAAGAAGTGGTTAATGATTTTGCCCATCTCAAATTTATAGAAGGGTACCTCTTCAATCAACATAGATTTTTAAGCATTAACCTGTGAATGCTAAAAGAGTTACTTTTGTGGATTATATTTATGTTATCTACTCATTTAATGTGAAATAAAAGTAAATCTTGAACCTTGCTTATCTACTTTCTTTGTAATAAACAAAATAGTGCTCTGTCATGGTCATAGGGGCCCCCATTATCCTAATGTGTCCAGGGCCTCCAATAGGTAAAGACGGCCTTGGTGTTTAGTGATGGAACAAAACAACGGGAATCATAATTTTTTGAAAAAGAACCTATTCCAAAAATAACAGTTACCAAAATTAAATTAAACAGTCACTATAATAACTCAGACACGTTCTGAAGTTCTCAAAAATGTTCTTATTCTATAAAAGCCGTTCTATTTTCTATTCTGTTATCGTTCAATTAACTTATTTCGTTTCTTTTTGTAATTTTTATCTTCCTTTTGCACCAGCCAAAACTTGCGCCCAACTTGAAATTTCTGATGCCCTACTTAAAATTTGGTTCTACGGCCCTGATTTTATCCATTACTTTTGTGTATGCAAATCACCCTTATACACTGGAAGAGCTACTGTAGGTCGTTCAGCATGAGGTAGACGGCATATCAAATGAGACGGTAAAGCTTAAAAATAGTGTGTTCGATAATATGGTAATTTGTTGGTACACTTATTATAGTGGCAAATACAGTGACTCCCAAACAAAATGGCACGAAATCGTGGAGCGGCGTCACGAACTATAATTAATATACAACGTGGCGGTCCGAGTAAATCTGTACTAAATTTTGATAACTAGAAACAATAGTAAAGTACATTTTTTGACAATGAACTCTCAAGAGCGTTAGAAACAACGTACTAAAAAGTTTCCACCTACATCGAGTTGGACATCCCATTTGGAGCGAAAAACTACCCGTTTTAAATTTTCCTCATTTCTCTTCTAAAATCTAAACCGTTACTCAGACGAAAAAATATCAAACGAGAAAAATTGTAAATCAGAATTTTTTGTACAAAATACATATTGTGTCACTGTTATTTTTTTTATATTCCGTCCATCAGAGTCAATGTCTTTTCAACAGCCAAATTCATTGTTCCTTATGAAATTTAAAATTGACAATACATAAACTCATAACGCAAAGAACGTACTAAATCTTGCTCTTTGTTCCATAACGATATAGCGTAGACAAGAAGTGAGATTCATGAGAAAAATAGATCCAAGTCTCTAAAAAATATGAGCAATAGCTTATTCAATTAGGAAAATTATTCCGAAAATGTCGGTTTTTTTTCGCCGACAAATATTGCACGTTTTATTAACAAAAAATGAATAGACAAAAAAAGCCCCTAAGATTTTTGGCATTTACTCAAAAACTATAAGCGATAACGGAAATTGAAAAGAAAGGATTCTTAAAGAGAAGAAAATTTCCAATAATAAAGTCTCACTCTCGGAACTATCTATTATTTAGAGTTTTCCAATTTACCTTAGTAGTGTCTTAGAATGTTCACACAGTCTTGGCTAGGGCTTTCAATTTAAAATCATCCTCAACTCCGGAACTCAAGTTTCGATATTGAGAAAGGTGTATAGAAATACTGCATATAGAAGAAGCTTGTCTTTTCTAAATCGAAATAAGAAAATATTGAATGAAACTTTAGGAAATTTAGTTGATTAAAATGACCTCAGTTTGGCAGATTCCTCTCGGGACACCTATACTCGAAAATACGTTTAAAAACCGACCAATCATGTGTTGGGCACACACATGATAGGGTTTCGTAGTGTTCGTGTGACGTAGCCGGAGTGCTCGAAATAGAGCAAGTGTTTTAAAGACCAGTTATTCACGAATACTTTACGCTAGTTTTTTTCGAGCACAACGGCGCAGCCGAAGTGCTCGACATACACACATATACGCCCATGTATATTTTAAAATAGCTAGCAATTAATAAAATAGATAGATAGATGTTCCAATTAAATTGTTTTATTATTTCACTTTATACGTAGCGAAGCACGTACAGGGCCACTAGTTATTAATAAAATCTCTTTGTGGTCTTTCAAATACCAAATAATCTTAATAAATATAAATATTGACATGTGTACTAGTGATATCGAACAGTTTTTTTTAAAGTTAATATAGCCGTGGTTCTTGCCTTCGCTATGTTAATAGAAATATTACAATATAAAATATTCTGTAAGGGAAAAATAAAAATCAGCTGAACTCCTACAACTTGTTAACATATCTTGTTCAAAATAATTTTCGTTGAATGTGTTTATGAAGAGCTACTCTCTTATTTTTTCAGATTTTTGCAGAATGGCAGAAAATGAAAATGAATGCAGAGACTTTCAAAATCCTTTCAAAAAATCGAAAGTGACCTCATTTAATGTTCAGGCAAAAATTTGAAAAGTTTTCACTCGGTGGCAGAAATTCTTATCAGGCTCTCTATTAGTATATCCAAAAAGTTTGAAAAAAATATTATCTGCCAATTTTGTCACTGCTAGATCACAATTTGCCAATTTAATGTATTTGTCATTATAATGGTAAACTTTTCGCGAACATGACGCGTTTTTGCAAGGTTGATTTTGGCAGAAAACTGTACCTCGCGATTCTCTACAAGAAGACGATCGTTTGAGCTCGGTTTCATGCACCGAGCTTTTTTTTAATTTTTTTTTTTTTGTATTTATTTATTATACAGAAAGTCTCTGCAGGGAGTAAATTGGCAGAAAATATTTTTCTGCAATTAGGAGGACCCCCCAGATGCCTTTCAGTCATTTTCTACCATTTAGTAGAGGAATTTTGAATTTTGTCGGTTTTTTTTAAAGTGCCCCAGCGTTGTATCGCAACGCGCTAGACCCCTACAACACTAAGCGGATTTGTAGAGGGGGACTCAGACTACATGAAAGAGAGCATTTCTGCCACCAAGTGCTCCTTGACACCTGTCTGCAAAATTTCATCCGAATCGATGGAAAGATGGTTGAGTTATAAGGCTCATACGGCCGGGCGGATGGACAGACATGGCGAAATTATAAGGATCCGTTTTTTTATGACCATTTAATTACGGCACCTTAAGAATTTTGAACAAAATATCGAAATCTTGGGATTTCTGTATGGAAGCCCTAGTTTTCCGACAAATGTCTAAAGTTCCTGAGCTTTATGAGCTGTATTTACGTAGGTTTATTGTTAAATAGTAAAGGAGAAGGTAACCGAACAATTGTTAGAGTCCGCGCAAACTCATTGACAATTGGCGGTGAAACACGCGATGCGTGACGGCAAGTCACTGACCCAAAATCCTAGATATGACACCACTGTTTGTAGAGTTGGATGTATATATAGAGTTTATATTATCGAGCATCGACTGATTTACGCTTTCGAGTTCTTAGTCCATTTAACTTTCATACTGTCTGATTTCTGTGACTGAATTAAAATATTTATTATCTATAATCGTCTTCACTTGGTAATTTCAGACGTAATGCAGTTACATCAAACCGATACATGAAAAAAGTGACGGTTTTATTATGCATAAATGAACATACGTACTCATGCGATAGATATATAATTTGCACAAAATTTTTATAAGACTGTCAACTTCTAGGGTTAGCTGTGCTCAGTGTTGTCATAATATTTTCAAAAGTTGCAATCTTTAATACTGATTTATGCATCTTGTTCGTGAATGAAGGTATATTTTGACGAAAAAGTGATGTTAAAATAACAGTCGCTCGCGTCATAATATTATTACGGACATGATACAAACTACATTTTTTGCACGTACCTCGTATAAAGTGGTTGAGTTTCACAAAATTCTCAAAACTTTTATCAGTTCAATTTTGATCACTTCGAATTGTAGCGTTCAATTCTCATGCTGTTAGAATGGAAATTGTAGTACGTCTACGTTTATTTTATTTTACGCAACTTTAAAGCACTTGTGTTAAATGTGTCATTGTACGACCGTTATACAGACATGAAAAATAGGTATTGGGGAGGGGGGTGGATTAGGTGTGTAAGTTATTAAGAGTCTATTTTAAATTTTCTGCACTACCCCTTTTAAAATAAGTGCTTTTTATACGTGTGTAACTGTCGAAGTATTACTCATTTTACACTAGTGTGTAAAGTAAAGCAAACGTAGGCGAACTAACCAATTCAACAGTAATTTCCATAAACCACCAACGCCTATAAGTGTATGGAAAATAAGAGTAGGCACGAATCGTAATTTTCATAAACAACATAAAAGAGTGAACTTTGTTACACAAATGAACCTCGTTGGCCTCGATCCTTTTACATCGCTAATATAGGAGAGGATGTGTAACTATTACTGCTATTAGCTGTTCTCGTCAGAGGTATAATCAGTGCCGGACTAAGACTCCTTGACGCCCTAAGCATTTTTTACCTGTGGGCTCTCATCTCTAACAGCAGTCTAAAAAAATTCTAATATTATCTCTCTCTTGAAGGAGATTTATTTGGTTGAGGAACAATTGAAAATAAGCTTTACCAGTGTATCGCTTGTGGCCAACGTTTCGAAAAATATATTTTCATCATCAGGGCCTCAATGCAAGTTAAGATGGTAAATTGTAAAAATAATTCCTCAACCAAATAAATCTCCTTCAATACATATTTTGGAACAAACTTTTACTAACAATTATCTCTCTCTGTCATGTTAAATTTATAAAAAAAAATTTGAAAAGGAGTTTGACCCTTCAGGCCATCCCTGTAACTTCCCGCTATTTTCGGGTTCAAAACGCTCAAAAATATATAAAATCCAGCAAGAAGTTTATTTTTTAGCACTTCGAGCTCAAAAAAAAAAACACTTTGTTACGAAATTGTGTTCACGATATCTCACGAACAAATGAACCGATTTTGATGCGATTTACGGCAGTTAACGCAGTTTTTTTAACCTAAAAAAGTAATATATTACAAAAAATTGATTTGATAAGAATTTTACGAGTAAATAATTAAAAAAAAAAACACTTTTTTTCAAATTTTTCGTGAACAAATGAGCGCATTTTGATGCGGTTTGCAGCGATCGACGCAGTTTTTCTAAAAAAGAAAGTAAATTATTACAAAAAAATCGATTTGATAAGAATTTTACCTAATTTTTCTTTCACGTTAGCTCATGAACAAATGCACCAATTTTGATCTGGTTTGCGGCAATCGACGCAGTTTATTTAGCCCAAGAAAGTAATTTATTACAAAAAAATCGATCTGATAACAATTTTAAGAGTAATTAAAAAAAAAAACACTTTTTTACGATTTTTTCGTTCACGGTATCTCGTGAACAAACGAACCGATTTTGATGCGGTTTGCGAAAATCGACGCAGTTTATTAAGGAGAAGAGCTGATTAGATTTTAGAATTAATTGGTTTAGTAGTTTAGAAAATAACAGATTTTAAAAAATTTTTGAAACTTGTTTTTTTATGATTTCTCAAAATTTATTGGGCCGAATCATTCCAAGTTCACCAAGATAACGTCAGATGCCGCAAACCGCGTTTCAGTCGGACACTCCGTTCAAAAGATATAAAAGGTTTACATACATACATACACACACATACAACCCTACGGACATCATCGCCAAAATAGTTTCAATAGCTTCCTAGGACCTCAAAACGTCGAGGTCTGGCGAAAACTCGATTTTCGAAAATCGGGGTGAAAACAATAATTTCCCGATTATTGAAATAAAGCTATTTTTTTTTATTTTTATAGCGGGAAGTTAAAAATTTCAAATTGCGAATGTCATAAGCTTAAAGTTGATAGAGAAAAATCGAATTTTACAATCAATGCTCTCATTGAAAATTTGGTTGTCTATAAAATTGGCCCTTGGCATTTTTATACAGTTAATTGGAAAAAAGTACAAAACTTTAAAGTTAAAAAAAAATTCGTTTTTCTTTTCAAAAATAAATTATTATTTATTTTTAACTTCTATACTTCTAAAGACAGTTTTATATTAGTAAATAAAATTTTTGAGAACATACAAAAAGAAAAAAAAATTTGACACGGTCTGGTGAGGTATACTTTTCATTTTTGATTTGTGATTTTTGGTGCCCCCTGAAACGTGATGCCCTAAGCAGTTGCTTACTTTGCTTATAGGTTAATCTTGCACTGGTGATAACGCTATATATGGCACCGGGATATTGTCAAATCCGTGATACTGTAATTTCACTAGTGAAATTACAATATCACGATTGACAAAGAGTCGTGATATTATAATTTCACTAAGTGAAGTGAAATTATAATATCACGGGTTTGACAATATCCCGGTGACATATACAAATCAAAACAAAGGGGAAATAAAAATATTTTGTATTTACATAACATTTTACCTAATAACTACACCAGCTTTCTAAATCTAGGTCGACATAAAATTTTTATTTATTTTGGTCTATAAAACTATGCCATTAAGTTGAGGTCAAACACAAATATCAATCAAGGTATAGGTATATAATAGAGCAGAGAAGTTCGTAACAAATAATGGGGAAGGGTTTTAAGGTGATTATGAATGAACCACTTGAAAAACAATGTACAGTAGAACCTCTGTAAGTCGAATTTCAAGGGGGACGCCAAAAATTCGAGTTATAGAGTTTTCGACTTATGACTGATTTCGACTTTTGTAAGGAAATATTCGACTTGTAGAGTTAAAGATTAATTCTAACTAATTTTGAGTTCCTATGTTCGAGATACAAAGGTAAAATTAATTTTTTCGAGTTATAGAGGGAAAATATGTATCGAAATGACTTGTAGGGACTCAATGATTATTTAGACCTATATAGGGTTGAGATTTCGAGTAATGGAGGTTTTGGGGCTTGAAGGGAAGGGAATAAAACATTTTTTCGAGTTTTGAAGGTTTTCAACTTATCCAGGTTCGACTTAAAGAGATTCTACTGTATTATAAATTTTGTACAAATCTATAAAGGCAGCGCAAGCACACAGTTGTGGTTGCAAAAAAGCTAAATCCGCTCCTGATTATCTGTGTCCTATACCAAACAGAAATAAAATTTATTAAATAATTTTTGAGTAGACTTTGAAGATTTAAGCGTATAACCACACCTTAAATTTCTTACACTTACTGCAACAACGTGTGTAATTTTCTGAAGACAATGCAATAGTTGTGAGCGTGTTGACAAGTAAGGTACATGCTATGTACTCGACAAGCCTTGGAAAACTTCAAGGTTGATAGATAGTAAATAATTATATGTATGAAAAAACTTTTTTACTGTTTATTGTAAAATTATGCTTTTTTATTGTAAACAATGGAGAGTTTGTAAAGCGTAGATTTTATGAGAGAAAAAAATTATTATTTTAATTTATTTATTGATATAATATCACGGGAGTGTATAGTGATATTTATAATATTAAAAGCAAACAGTTGCACAATCCTAATAATTAAACCAAGATTAGGTCCAGAGGTGGTGACCCTCTTAGAATCGCGTGCTAAAGAAATAAGCACTAGCAACCCGGTTTGATTTGGCACATTATGCCACCATGACTTTTTTGTTGAATATAGTCGTATTACCCGGCGTTACCCGGGAATATCAACACCGTGTTATGAGAGCCATAATGAGATATCGCCTAAAATAATACCATTTATTTTAACTCGATATATAACGCGAAAGCCAGAAAAAGTCCCTTGGAAGGAGCACTTGTACACTACACGTCGTGCAAAGTCAAAGTCGAATTACTTGGACTTGGCCGTACCAAGGGGTATATGACACTAGTAACATATCACACAGTCACGGAGAAGAGAGCATACCGTTCTGCCTTTACAACAGGTTACGATAAAGAAATATATGCTAAAAATCTATTAAATTAAATTTATTAACTTAACGATAAAATAGTGAAATAAAACAACTTATGGCATTTCTGGAATCAAAATAAATATTTATAAAAAAAGTTGAGCAAAATCCATTAAATAGTTTTTCAATTTAATCCGTTTAGGCACACATGCATCTATACTAGGTAATATAATATTAAAAAGAGGTAAAATTTGTAAGTTTGGATGTAGGAGGTAATCTCTGAAACTACTCATCCGATTTCTAAAAGTTTTACATCAGTATTTAGAATGAACCTGCAGGATGGACATAGGCTATTATAGCGTTAAAATAAAAGCGCTTTTCGTGGTACCAATTTTGCAACGCAAGTTGACGAAAAAACGGTGCCAATCTATAAAAATTCGGGCGAAGCCGGACCGTGCCGGTAGTATATCATACAAAGAATGATAAGGTAGTTTCGGATATTAGATGTGACCGTGTGTGTGACTAAATCTTTAGAGCGATTTCTTAAATGCTAATCTATATTCTATAATGTATTTTAGAAAGGGAACAAGCTTCTATGGTTGCGGTAGGTAATCTTAGAATCAATAAAAGCTGTATCTTCACGAGTGATCTTGTATTATTACGCTAGCACAAAAGGTAGAAAAGCGATTTGTGAGCTAAATCAGAATATAATATACAAAATTATGAAATTTTTACACAACGGATAAAAAAGAACTTGGAGACAACTGAACCTGTTTGTTATGAAACTTTGTTTGTCATTAATAAAAGTACTGCATCAACATTATAAGGCCTAGCACACATGAAGAGCGTTCAACGCGCGTTGGTCCAACGCGCGTTTACAACTTCTATACAATTGTATATAACTGTTTACATGATAACGCGCGTTCAACGCGCCACCAACGCGCGTTATCATGTAAACAGTTATATACAATTGTATAGAAGTTGTAAACGCGCGTTGGGCTAACGCGCGTTGAACGCCTCTCATATAAACTAGGCCTAAGGAGTTAGTCATCATTATAGTTCACTTAATGGAGCGGCAAAGCAATGAATCAGTGTAATGCTTACCCCGTCCCATATGTAAAGACATAATATGCCACTTATATTACATTGTGAAGTATAAGTGCATTATTTACTTCGTTTTTGAATTTATAGTACATAATTAATTATTAATTAATAGTTAATTCATTGTTTCTAGTGCGATCGTTTCCAAATGTGCCCCCCTCCAACGAAAATTAATCAACCTAACACGTAAATTGTATGTAATCGATTTCTTACTGTTGCAGTTATTTTAGTTCTCAAATAATGAATCAATAATTTATATATTATTTATGACTCAGCACTCGTTTTCTTTGTTGTAATTTTTCGTCACACTGTGTTTGTTTTTGGGAACTGCTACCTATGCATACATTTTAAGAGAAATACATAGTATAGAGGGCTGATTTATCGACCTTTAACACTCGGCCATTCGTGAAAGTTTGAATGCCCTCACTCAACCATTAATTAAATGAGCAAACAATGTCTGAAAAACTAAGCGAACATTTAAGCATAATTTTTTAATTTAGACGGCTTGCTCCGATATACGAGGTGTGATATAAAAACTGAGTTTTTAGCAACAGTATACACAACAACATTGTCGGCTAGCAGCGTGATGTCTTTGCCAGTAGACAATTTGAATGTTGACTCGATATTTTTAACACGGGTGATTTTATTTGATCTCCAAAACCGAAGAAGACCCATGTGCGCAAATTAATCAATAGAGATTTTAGATGCTCGACAGCTAAAATCATCAGGCTCTATAATGAATCAAAACGGCCTTATATACATGTGTCGGATTTACATAAGAGCACTTGGGGCAAGAACTCAGGTTCCCCACATAATTGAGGCCCCCGAAATTGTGAAAAAAAGTTAAATCTTGTCACGTGTGTGCAGCGTGGCGTGCGCTCGCACAGAGGTGCTGTCACAGCAGTAAAGTCAAAATAGAGTAAGCAGAGAAAGAGTGAGATGTATTAGATTTAGTTATTATTATTTAGTTTATTAGAAAGTAATTAATGAAAAGTGTTACAAATCAATGTTTATTTTGTTGCATTATTTAAAGAGAGAGAATGCAATAAGACTTGCCTAAAAATATCGTTAATACCAAAAAATATTTCAAAATTATGAATAATAAAAGTTTGTTAATGATATAGAATTATATAGCAAAATTAACATTTTCAAAAAATTATAAGTACCTGAAGATTTTTTATTCACTATGAATTCGCTACCTATACAAATAGCTCCTAAAATAAAGGGTCAAAGCTTACTTGGGTCTAATACTACCATCAGGGGCGGATGGGCTCAACTATTCCGGCCCGGGAACATAACTGTGTCCACCGTAAAAATAACTGTGTCCACCATGAACAGAAATGTGTCCACCTTGAATATAACTGTATCCACCCTGGACACAACTGTGTCCACCGTAGGCATAACTGTGACCAGCGTGGACATAACGGTATCCTCCGTGTACAAAACTTTGTCCATCGTGGACACAACCGTGTCTAGCGTAAACATAACGCGGATAACGCAAGTCGAGTACCTATATCTCTAATAGTTTGCTTTCATTTTACCCCGCTGGTGGATCCCCACTTCTTTCCCTAGAAAGTGACAGCGAAGGGATATCGTATCGCCGTGGAATTGCTTTCGTGTGCCTTGTGTGAGTACGGATTAAGAAATCTCATGACGAGAGAAGGTTGTAGCCGAAAAAAATCCAGAAAAGCTACAAACGCCGTCTTTTGCTCCCAAGCAAACCTTTTTCGGTTTTCTATGAATTTTGCAGCACACCCGCACAGGATACGGTTAGTACAACAACAATAAAATTAGGCGTGTTCAGAATTTCGAGTACTCTCGTTAGGAAGCAGCAGATACTATGTGTCCAGGAATGTACGTCGCTGTGCGGAAGGGTAATGGAATCGCTTTAAATAGCTCAAGTTTCTCGAAACCATAGGCGGAGAAGGTGTTCCCGCATAGTGGGTGATGCGATTATCGACAAGGGAAAATTCTTGTTGTAAATATTAATATTTCCCAAAGTTTTGGTGTGTCGCGGTTACTTTTTAGGGTTCCGTACCCGAAGGTCAAACGGGACCCTATTACTAAGCCTCCGCTGTCCGTCTGTCTGTCTGTCAGCGGGCTGTATCTCAAGAACCGTAATAGGTAGAGAGTTGAAATTTTCACAGAGTATGTATTTTAGTCCGGGGGCCAGTAACAGGTTTTTCTTACCAATTTCCGCATGCCTCAAAGACTCGTAAAAAGCTTTAGACAGTTGGACTATGTAGCATCGTGGCCGTCAGCTGCGGCACTATCGGGGGAATAGGTAGCTTTATAGCTTCGGAAATATTTTGAAAATAAAGAAATCAGCCGCTCTTTTGTTTTATAAATCTGTCAGAAATAAACTAGTTCGGCATACTTAGATTAATTTTTACATGACGTGGAACATAATATTATGTAGGTAACCATGGCAACGAATAGCAAATATCATATTGAATACGATCCATTACCCGCGCGATATCAGAAATTCTTTAATATAATAAAATGTCAACATTTTTGAAGTGGTCCCGTCACCCAATTGGCTAGAATTTTTGTGTATTTTGTCAAAAGAAAAGTTCAACGTTAAAATTAATCAACGAAGATTTGTGCAAGTGCCGTAATATACTCACTATTCGAAAAAATTATAATTTAGTAGCAAGAGATGTAATACTTCCTGAACAACCTAATGATTTTCAACTGTACCATAGCGATTGCTATCGACGCTTTACAGCTTTACCGCCAAAATATCGACGTTCCCAACTTTCTCTTCTACCACACCCTTTTTTGTATCAGCTGACAATCTTTCCCCCAATATACAAGCAGCTGACGATTTTATTTATTTTAAATATTATAAAAACTACCTTTTGACAAAGTTTCATGTGATAGGGAATGACTGAATTCATATTAATTTCGTCAAGTTCGTATGATCAGCTGACGTAACATCCACCATCGTACAGCCAGCTGACGTTTTTTTTTATGAAAGATCATTAATAACTATCTTTTGACAAGTTTTCAATCGATAGGTAATGATAAAAAATACTATTCAAATAAATAAAATTATCGACCAATTTTTTTCAGACTATACCTATATTGGCAAAAAATAATAAATTATAAATCAATATTTCACTAGATGACGTTTCGAAATAATCTAAAAAATATATAAATTAATTAGTATAATATCTACTTTCTAATAGAATGGAGTTTTAATGAAAAATTAATAACGAACAGTTTTTTGATAAGTAGTCATGGATACCTATGTACCTAACAGACGTTTGTCAAAGATTTGGATATAAAAAATATTATCTTTTTAACCGTGCGTGGGAGGCTATTCCACCGATACTGGCGCAGCTGACGGCCACTATGCTATATGGTACTACTGTCTGAGCATTTTGCGAGTTTTTCAGCCGCGCGGAAATGGACGACCTAAATAGGTCGCTGGCCCCCGGACCATTTCTATTGCCGCTAGAACAACAAATAATTAAAAAACCCCAAAACTCCCCAAAGAGGAGCAAATTCAGTTTTTTGCTTATAAGTCGCTCAATTTAAATCAGATCGTTTCGAGACCTGTCTTAAACGAAAGAGCAGAAAATTTTACATAGATTTTGTATAACAGAATTCGTCGAAACACTTTTTTTATACAGCTTTATATAGAAATAAAATGTATAAATTCAATTTTGTCTAATCCATAGCATACACGGGGATCGTCTGTCTTCGTTTGTTGCATACTGTACTATGGGAATTTAAAAATTGCGTATGTTTTGTCTTAAAAAAAATTGGTTGTCTGTAGAGTCGGTTTACGGATGATAGTTTTACGTGATAACGTATTCCGTAATACATAACCTAAACCTCCCAAAATTTGGTTTCAATCCGCTTATCCTTGGTGTCGGAATGATAAGAAATGTCAAAAGTGACGTTTGCAA
Organism: Xanthostigma xanthostigma; assembly: GCA_963575645.1. Classification (NCBI taxonomy): domain Eukaryota; kingdom Metazoa; phylum Arthropoda; class Insecta; order Raphidioptera; family Raphidiidae; genus Xanthostigma; species Xanthostigma xanthostigma. The sequence continues at coordinate 49,129,059 of OY754464.1, forward strand.
CTTACAAAGTATTATCATAGATAAACGTATTATACTTAGGAAGATAAGTATCCTAGTTAACCAAAATGAGACCACTTATGATGCTCGCCGCTAGGTGGCCACCTATTGACGAGCATCATAAGCTAAATTTTTTTAATCTGCGAGTGTAGAATATGTAGAGTTTCCATAGTGAATTGTGCTGATAATGGTTCGGCCGTCTGGTGAGTAGCATCATAACTACATATGTTTTCCGTAGTGAATTGTGCTGGCAATTTGGTCCTCTAGTGACCAGCATCATAATTACATATTTTGTTCTTCAAAGATCCTCTTCCGTCATTCAACTGTATTGTACAATATCCCGCGGTGACATTTTCTGATGTTGAGTCAAAAAATTCCGAACAAAAATATAAATTCAAGAAATAAGATTATGTATTTCATTTTATATTATTTTTATTATCTTAATTAATTAGATGCTTATACCGACACTGTACTTCTCCCATAATAAAATAATTGACATGATCTTCGATGCTACAAAATAATATGTCATTCACAATTGTAGAGTAGAATACATAACCAAAGTGGACGAAAAATGCACCCTGTATTACATGTTATAAATTTGTTAAAATCCGTAGGTGAAAAAATATATGATTAATTATTTAATGGCCTGACAGTTGAATTTTTTTTTAAAGATTTTTCAGAGATGATATTTTTTTTGGTATCTATAGTCCAGAAATATAATAAAGAGAATGCTCGACTATTTTTTTTTAAATTCGTATTCATATTTTTAAAATATAAACAGCCTTATGTATGATTTGAAAAAATTCTGTCGGTACGTTCATAAATTGTGTCAAAAAATTATTTCTTATTTCATTTCCGAGAATTTTTCAATAATGGCTTGTGTTAGTAATTCGTGCAGTTACGTTAACTGTAAAAATTGTAGACGAAATTCACCGGGATTAAGTTTTCACAGATTACCTTTAATATGTCTTAAAGTTGAAAAGATCTTTGACGAATAATGAATTTTTTTAAATTATTAAAATGAATTCGTATCCATGATTTTGATTAAACTGTGAAACAGACTAAAAAAAACGTTACCACGACTATTAGTCCAGTGCACTTAGAAATATTTTATAGGTGTGACCCAAAAATTTCAGATACATTTTTTCTTTTGTTGCTTATTCGAAAGGGTCTTCGATGGAGACCTTAACCCTGAATTTACGCATTCCCCAAATTGCCCCGTCCGCCGCCATCTTGGATTCTGTTTTTTATTTTTAATCGCTCATATCTCGCGTTCTAATTATCCCACAGCAATCATTCTAGGGTCGTTGGACTCGTCAAGATTTACTCTTTAATTGAATGTCTATCAAGTAAAACTCTCCAATGTACTGGAAAAAAGTTATTAGCGTCCAAAGTTAAAGTTTTTTGTTAAAAGTTCTTGCGCCCGGTTTTTCCGCGCGCAGCTCTTTCCAGTGCATCTGAGACCCCCGCCGACAATTTACTATTTAAACTAGACTCAATTTCCAGTATTTCAAAAAAAAATTATCCCGATCGGTTGATTCCTCGCCCGCCAATCCACGCTCGAAGTAGCGCTGTTCATTATCGTGCTATTTTGAAGTCTCCAATACTCGCGTTTCGCGCTGCATTTCTCGCTTTTGTAACTAATATAATGCAAATTAATTAAGATCAACGATATATTCGTTAAATCTGTGCTAAGAATACGCGTTTTACATTAATTTTTTATTTAAATTTATAACTCAGATCAATAGTGACGTGTAGGAGTCGGACGAACATGTAAATATTTTGAGCCGGAACGAAATTACCTACACCCCCCCCCATTTTCGAGGATGCGGCATACGGTGGAAATATTAAAATTTCGTTTTGGGGTTACGAAACCCCCCAAAACGGCCAAAAACCACCCCCAAACAGGGTTAAACGCACATTACGTTATTCCTTTTCCGAAAAAATGTTTTTTCCCTGTTTTTGAGGATGCTGAGCACGTTGATGGTATTAAATTGCCGTCGACTCTCACCAACCCCTCCACCGGCCAAATCTCAACCCCGAAACGGGTGAATTTTTTTCATATCACCAGCAAAATTGGGTTATCTCTCCGTTTCAGGATTCCGAGATTTGGGCGGTGGAGGGATTGGTGAGAGTCGGTGGCAATTTTCAACACCACCATCGTGCTCAGCATCCTCAAACTCAGGGAAAATTTTTTTTTCTGAAAGGGAATAAGTAATGCGCGTTTAACCCCGTTTGGGGGTGTTGTTTTTGGCCGTTTTGGGGGGTTGCGTAACCCCAAAACGAAATTTTAATATTTCCACCGTATGCCGCATCCTCGAAAACGGGAGGGGGGTAGGTAATTTCGTTCCGGCTCAAAATATTTACATGTTCGTCCGACTCCTACACGTCACTATTGATCTGAGTTATAAATTTAAATAAAAAATTAATGTAAAACGCGTATTCTTAGCACAAATTTAACGAATATGTCGTTGATCTTAATTAATTTGCGTTATATTAGTTACAAAAGTGAGAAATGCAGCGCGAAACGCGAGTATTAGAGACTTCAAAATATCACGATAATGAACAGCGCTACTTCGAGCGTGGATTGGCGGGCGAAGAATCAACCGATCGGGATGATTTTTTTTTTGAAATACTGGAAATTGACTCTAGTTCAAATAGTAAACTGTCGGTGGGGGTCTCAGATGCACTGGAAAGAGCTGCGCGCGGAAAAACCCGGCGCAAGAACTTTTAACAAAAAACTTTAACTTTGGACGCTAATAACTTTTTTCCAGTACATTGGAGAGTTTTACTTGACAGACATTCAATTAAAGAGTAAATCCTGACGAGTTCAACGACCCTAGAACGATTGCTGTAGGATTATTACAACGCGAGATATGAGCAATTGAAAATAAAAAAACAGAATCGAAGATGGCGGCGGACGGAGCAATTTGAAGAATGCGCAAACTCAGGGTTAAGGTCTCCATCGAAGACCCTTTCGAATAAGCAACAAAAGAAAAAATGTATCTGAAATTTTTGGGTCAATTCTTAAATGCACCGGACTATATTCAAAATCAAATTTGAAAATTCAAAAATTTTGAATTATATTTGGTTTTTTACATTTATTTAGAAATTTAAGTGCCGTTGTTTACGTGGCGTTTCTATGGTTTGAAACAAACTGGGAACTGTCGTCACGGAAAACTGTAAATTATCATTTATCACATAACGTCAAAAAAAAAAAAATAAAATTGATGGTTTTTAACAATTTATAAACCATTGAGCGAGTAATTGGGATCAATTTTTTGACAATTTTATTATATAAATAATAATAAATTATAATTATAATAAATAATAATAATAATAAATTATAATAAATTATCGACCAATTTTTCAGACAATTACCTATATTGACAAAAATATATAATTCAATAAATTTATTGAATTATAATTATATATTTTTGTCAATATAATTGTCTGAAAAATTGGTCGATAATTTATTTATTGAAGAGTACTAATCAGACGTTAATCAAAGATTCAAATATCAAAATGTTTATTACTAGCCATTATACACGTCACTGCACACGTTAGTAGAAATTTTATTTTATTTCTATTGACAAAATATGTCAGTACCTATTTGTAAAGTTGAAATGATCCTTGATGAATAATAAATTGTCTTAAATTATTAATTAAAATGAATTCGTATTCATGATTTTGATTAAAATGTGAAACAGACTAAAAAAACGTTACCACGACTATTCAAAATAAAATTTGAAAATTCAAAAAATTTGAATTAAATTTGGTTTTTTATTTATTTTAGAAATTTATTTGTGCCGTTGTTTACGCGGCGTTTCTATGATTTGAAACAAATGGAACTGTCGTCACGGAAAACTAAAATTATCACATACCTACGTCAAAAATAAAAAAAACATTGATGGTTTTTAACAATTTATAAACCATTGAGCGCGTAATTACTTAGGATCAGTATAGAGGTAGCTTTAAGATTTTCTGAACTTTTAGTTTAACCATAATGTAGGTGGAAGCACAAAACAACATTCAGTTTGTGGGCCAGGGGTATGAAACGTAAGAGGTTTACTATATAAAAGTGGTCTCATTTTGGTTAACTAGGTTACGAATCTTCCTAAGTATAATACGTTTATCTATGGTATTATGTTCTAATAATAATTAGTTATTCCAATACTTAACTTAGAAGGCGTTGCATTTCACAATATACTAATGTCAAAAAATTGAATTAAACATTAGAAATGCAGCCGTTTTCATGTTAAGACAAGACATACGTTTGCTTCTAATTTCCATGTACGGCAAACAAAGATAACCGACCGCGTCGCGCCATGCATTACACAACATTGCATTTATACAGCTATTTTTCTATATAAATTTGTATAAAATATTTGTCTATATAAATTTGTATAAAAAAACTGTTTAGGCAAATTCTGTTGTACGAAATCTATGTAAAATGTTCTCCTCTTTCGTTTAAGACTGGTTTCAAACCGATCTGATTTAAATTGAGCGAGAAATTAGCAAAAAGCACGCACAGGGTCAGGCGGAACGTTACGCGTTATGCGTTACGCGTTACACTTTTTCGTACATGCAGCCGGTGTTTTATCAATTTATAATATTGGTGATTCATCAATTTATAAGACGTTATCACGTCATAAAAAGATTGCATTTGTTCAAAAACGAATGTCATTTCAAATCTTTTGACATTAGTATTTTGTGAAATGCAACGCCTTCTGAGTTAACGATTTGAATAACTAATTTTAATTATTAGAACATATTGCTTTGACAGATGCAAACGTCATTTTTGACATTTTTTACCATTCCAACACCATGGATGAGCGGAATGAAACCAAATTTTGGGAGGATATTTGATATGCAAATATGAAGAGGCCTATTGTTTTTGAGAGACGTCGGCGTAAGCGCAAAAGAAATATATATTATAATGTTGTTTTCATAAGATAATAGTATACTTTTCATAACGGCTTATTATTTTGTTTTACAGGAGTTTTGTAAAATAAATTTTTGAAAAAAATCGGCGCATGCGTAGAAGAAATATATACTATAAGGCTGTTTTTTATATAATAACGGCATACTTTTCATAACGGTTTATTATTCTATCTATGTTTACAAAAGTTTTGTAAATTTTTTGGGAAAAATTGGCGCATGCGCAAAAGAAATATATGCAATAAAGTTGTTTTATATAATAATAGTATATATTTCATAATGGTTTAAAAGAAAGTTTTGTAAAAAGTTTTAGGGGGAAAGGCGGCGCATGCGCAGAAGAGATATGTGCTATAACATTGTTTTTATATAATAATGGTATATTTTTCATAATGGTTTAATATTCTAAAGTTTTGTTTTTTTTTTTTGGGGGAAATCGGCGTATGCGCAACAGAGATATTTGCCATAACGTTGTTATTTGATATAATGGTATATTTATCAAAACTTTATATTATTTTATTCTACAAGAAATTTTTGTAAAAAAAGTGTTTATAATATAAAAACGCCGGGGTGTATTATGTAAAATTTCACGCCTTGAAATTCTTGAACTACTTGCATACTCCCACTGGTTACATATTGTTATAGCGCCTCTCTTGTTTCTTTTACAAAAGTATTTAAAAAGTACATAGTGTACGGAACCCTTCGTGTGCGAGTCCGACTCACACTTGACCGGTTTTTATATTTTGTATAAAATGTCTACAACAAATCTCAACGGTAAGTTCGATCAACTAATTATACTCCACTGGTATACTGGTACTTAAGTTGCATCAAAGCGGTAAATGGTTGTATCATTGGCAAATGTAAAATTGCATAACAAACCCCCCCGGTTAGCAATTACACGTCACACACGTTTTGTATAACTAAACACACATAAGTTTAATATATTTATATTAGCTATAAATCATTCGTTTGTTTTCATGCTGCTTCCTCTAAATAAGGGACATTGTTTACCTACATTCTTTTGGTTGACGTACTTTCTTCAGTTAGACCATTGTTAGATTGTAAATTATAGACGCTCGACAATGAATGTCATCAGCGTCCAGTGGCGGATTTACCAGCAGGCTGAGTAGGCTGAAGCCTAGGGCGGCAAATTTTAAGGGGCGGCAGATTTAGTTTATACATTTTTTTATTTCGATTTACAAAATTAAAAAAAAAATTATACACACAAAATACGAATTTTGAAAATTGAAGAGAAATTAAAATATTTAACAAAAATCGAAATATAGTCCTATATGTATACAGTGCTAAATACTAAATATTTCAACATCTCTACATTAACAATTGCCAAACGCTTTTTAAAATATACTTTAATGATCATCATGAATTTTTTGAATATCGCAATAGCGATTCGATATTATAATCGAAATTTAGTTATTTTTACATATTTTCTTCACTGATATTTACTATAATTTTTTCTCCATGTACCTAATTATTATGAGATCTGCTTACACAACTCAATCTTGATATAATATCGATGGTCTAATCATGATTGCTGCAGCAAAATTGTCAAATTCAATTTCAGAAAATTATTTCTTATGCGTCAAAAAAAATACTCACTAAAATAATCAAGGATCTGACACGGTACCTTGTTCTCAATGATACTAACCATACGGGAAAAGTTGATGTAACGAGGATGATGGAGAACAAATCATAAAGTTGGAATTTTATTGATTCAGAGGCGGAAAAAATTGAAAAGCCTACAGGCGGCAAATCTGTAAATCCGCCACTGTCAGCGTCTATTAAGAAGAAGCGCGCTTGAAAATAATTTCATTCTTCAGTGTTGCTAGTGGGGAAACAAAAAAAAAGTGAGCCGTTGTGGGGCGCATGGCAGATATGAAACATTATAAATATAAGCGAAATACTAGTAACTAAATTTCACCCTGTAACTGAAATTCGTCCTGTCATCTAACGAAATTATATTAACAAAATTGCGCCCCGTCATCTGACGAAATTATAGTAACAAAATTTCATCCTGTCAGCTAACTAAATTCTAGGAACTAAATTAAATGTCCGTCTTTCCAACACACACACACACACACACAACAAGCACTAACCCACAGTTGTCCAACGCATACATACAGTAAGCGCAAATGAAACGTAACACGTCCCATGAACAGCATCGCGCAAATTGAAACGTAACACGTTCCACTTGCGTACAGTTTTACTTCCAATCAAACGCGTCACTATGTTTCACATCAATAAGTCTTATTACTTTTATGTTAGACCTCGTATGTTTTTCTTTTCATCACCATTATATTTTTTTATCACTCTTTTTGATGGCGTTTGATTCGTATTGTGTGGTAAGTGCGGTGACTAATTTCCTGTCGGTACCGATGTTGGACATCCGTTAGGGCGTTAGGTGTCACTAGATAACACTTGACACTTCCATAACTTCTAGTGTCCTTGTAATTCGGCTTGAGTTTTTTAAGATTCATCAATAATAATTAATCATTTTACTTTGTCATTTTTGATGAATACTAGCTGTTTTATGGCGTAGTATCCTTGTCTCTCTAAGATAATATATAAGAAGGTATTCCAATCCTGCAATGCATCATGGGAAATGTGTCAAGTGGTGGCGCCACCACGAGTGTGTCAGATACACTAGCCATCCAATCCTGCAATGCATCATGGGAAATGTGTCAAGCGGTTATTTTCATCCTAACTCTTGAAATAATAATAAATATTGTTTATTAATTAATTAGCGCCTAAAAAATCTAAAAAAATTTTTAGGCGCTAATTAATTAATAAACAATATTTATTATTATTTCAAGAGTTAGGATGAAAATAACCGCTTGACACATTTCCCATGATGCATTGCAGGATTGGATGGCTAGTGTATCTGACACACTCGTGGTGGCGCCACCGCTTGACACATTTCCCATGATGCATTGCAGGATTGGAATACCTTGATACCTTCTTATATATTATCTTATGTCTCTCCCGTGACTTTTTTAAATACTATCTCTTCCACGATTTCGCTGTCAGTACTAACTTTCCGGTGGTTTCGCTTTTGCCGCGTGTACATAAATATTAAATTCTAACTCTATCACGACTTTACTTACCACTCCTACTAAATGCAGTCGGACTCATGTATTTTCAACAGAATTTACTCACATATTTTCAAGTTTTTAGTCCTTGCTTCTCACACAAAGTGTCTCTTACGTTGCTCAGCAAATGAAAAAACTGGTTGTCTGTAAAGTCGGTTTACGGACGATAGTTTTACGTGATAACGTATTCCGCTCGAATATCATATTTAATAATACATAACCTAAATTTTAGTAGTTGTCAAACTTGGGCCGATCGTGCTTCTCTATCGCTTATACTGCGCTCTCGCTTGCACGCACAGGGTCAGGCGGAACGTTACACTTTTTCGTGCGTGCAGCTGGTGTTTCATCAATTTATAAGACGTTATCACGTCAAAAATACGAACGTATAACCGTAAATTAACAAAGGTTTTTTTTATGACTGCCACGAAGTGAGAGATAAAGACAAGTTGAAAGTAGATGGATCGATTAGTTCGGACAGGTTGAAAATACATGAGTTCTGTACTAACTCTCCTAGACTCCCACTGAATACTCTAGCTCTCCCACGGTTTCGCCGTATTTATAAATACTAACTTCCCATCGCTTCGCCGCCTTTAGCTCTCGTACGGCTTTGCCGTGTTTGTAAATACAAATTCTCCTAAAACATATTATAACCCTTATTTCTGATATTATTTAGTTTTCCTGCGTCTTTATTGTACTTGAGAACACCTGAGGCTGTAAAACTTGTTCGGCGGGAGTATCAACTAAATATATAATTTACTAGCGGTCCCGTCCGGTTTCACCCGGGTGCAAAAGAACGAATGGGGAAGGGAGGGACATGAGTACGCATATTCATCTTAGTTTACCGAGATGAATGTTGTGTCCAAATTTCATGATGATCGAAGTTACCGTTTAAAAGTTTTTGTCGATAAAAAGTAGTATTTATACTTTTTTTTAATTTCTTTTTAATCAATAATTACTGTAATTAATAAAATATAATAAATATTTAATTGAAAACACTGCAGGAAAATTATTTTTATATAGATACCTATAGTTGTAACAGTTTTCAAATGAGCTATTAATTAGATATTTATTTAATTTTAATTAGTCGTAAATAAAATTAAAATAAATTTAAATGTAAGCCTTAGAAGAAAGCAATGTGGAAAATAAATAAAAATTATATTCGCCTAACGCGGGGCTCGAACCCACGACCCTGATATTAGCAAACGCACGTTCTACCGACTGAGCTACCCGGGCTTGTGTTTCTATGCCTAATATTGATATACCTATTATGTAGTTACGGCATTTCACCTGAATAGAAGTTATTTTTGAAATACATTTTGCAACATTTTTCATTGATGCTCCGCTCCTATTGGTCGTAGCGTGATATTATATAGCCTATAGCCTTCCTCGATAAATGGGCTATCCAACAAAAAAAAAATTTCAATTTGAACCAGTTGTTCCTGAGATTAGCGCGTTCAAACAAACAAACTCTTCAGCTTTATATATTAGTATAGATATAGATTGTTGAAAATGAAAATAAAACTCGGGTCGCAGTGCGAAACCCTGCCGACAATATAGTGTATTTGCTTTTGTAGGCAGTGTGGCTCTATTGTATGAACTTAACTTTGTTTTTGGACAAAATAAAAAAATTACCCCTTAATACACCCCTTAAAACAACATTTTTTACTTAATTTCAATACTACATATCAATTCAACATCTGTACCAAATTATATACACCCTTCAGTATGTAAATCTATATCAGTAAACTTGTGTTTTCATAAAATTTGTAAGTCCGGTCCTGTCGGGCCGATGTTTTTAAAATTTTAGCAGCATATTTTAATAATTACTAAAGGGTTAAATTTCAAATTTGAAACGATTCCGAAAATTTTTTCGGTATTTTTGGGCCCGAAAAATTTTTTCAACCCCTAAATACCACCCTTAACGTGGCCCGATTGGGCCCATTTTAAATAGGCTTCGTGCGGTGATTGATTCCAACATGTGGCCCAAATTTTGTTTAAATCGATTAAGTCTGTCGAGAGTTATCGTGCTAACACATATATATATATATATATATATATATATATATATATAAATATATATATATATAAATATATATATATATATAAATATATATATATATACATATATAAACATACTTTTCCAAAAATGGTGCCAAAGTGTTCAGGAGGCTATGAAACGTCGAGAAATTTTGGTCCAACCCCTAGGTCCCGCCATCCGACCGACGCCAATAGTGTAAGTGCCTTATGGCAAATACACTAATAATCTAATATATAAAATTCTCGTGTCACAGTTTTCGTTGCCATACTCCTCCGAAACGGCTTGACCGATTTTGATGAAATTTTTTGTGCTTATCCGGTATCTATGAGAATCGGCCAACATCTATTTTTCATCCCCCTAAATGTTAAGGGTAGTCCACCCCTAAATTTTTTTTCTTCCTTCCCCATTCGTTCTTTTGCACCGGGCACGACGGCGCAGCCGGAGTGCTCGACATACACACATATACGTCCATGTATATTTTAAAATAAATAAAATAGATAGATAGATGTTCCAATTAAATTGTTTTATTATTTCACTTTATACGTAGCGAAGCACGTACAGGGCCGCTAGTAATATAATAAATTTAAATGTAAATCGTCACTATAGGCTTAAACATCTTTGACATTTTTGATAGGTTTTTTCACATTATTTTTGGTAGTACCTAAATATTATATCGTTTATTTTTAGGAAATCTACTTGCTACCTACTTACATTTGATCATCTTAATTTCCAAAAGTTGGTCATTACCTCAAGGTGCTCCCACATCAGTATGTCGAACAATGACGCCATACCACGGAGGTGGTATACCACCTCAAACTGACACTACGCCTTTTATAGTATCTACGAATACTTTGCAGATAGGTCCGAATGAACGGTTGCGCGTAACGATCACTTCACCGCAAGGAAATCAATTTCAAGGGTATGTATAAGAAAATTAACGCTGGATTGTAGAAAACATTGTCAAAAATTTTGATTTGACAATGATCTTAGATTGTGATAATAAAATGACAGTTTTTTACATGTACCTAGGAACGGTCTAATGTTATGAAACTCCCTGTCATGTAGAATATTAGATTGTACTTACACACAAACAAATGATTTATCTACATATAGAAAAATACCGCTTATTATAAATTAAATTTTCATCAATATGTGTAGAAAAATATTGATCAGAAGTGGAAATGTGCAAAAACCTATAGTAAATATACGTAAATATGCACACTACGCAGTTAAAAAAAAATCGTTTCAATCGATGAATAATTTTTTGAGCAGGATCTATTTAAAATTCTATTACGCTTTCCTGATATAGAATTATGTTTGGTCACAATCTAAGGTCATTGTCAAATATGATTTTCTGACAATATTTTCTAAAACCCAGCATCAATGTCTAGTATTAATATACTGATCATATTATCGGTAGTTTGTTTTTGAGAACAGTTTTATTAACACATAGTGAAATTCGGGACGTGTATTGCTAAAGGATGTTGGGGGGGATATTCCTCAGCAGTAGTGAAGGCCGGAAAAACGTTTTGGAATATATTTTAATCATCTTAGAGCCCTGGAAATAAAAGATAAAATAAGTAACATGCAAAATCTAGCCAAATTCATATTTTTTTTGTTTGAGGATGACTCTGGAACTCATTTGGATCTAATTAATGAAACAACAGAAGAAAACATTGTCTCTCAATTTATTGAGACTTGATGTAATAAAATTATTTTAGATTTCTACTTCAAGCGCGGTCTGACGGCAGCGAGCAACCAATTGGAAGATTTACAGAATGGCCGTCGCAAGGTGTTAAAGTTTTAAAATGTGGTGCGCCTGAAGATGCTGTCACACACGCAAATACACAGAAGAAAAAATCGTTAGAATTTGAATGGGAAGCACCAGCTGAATTTTTAGGTCGCGTTATTTTCAAGTAAGTGTATTTTATCATTCACATATACCTTATCAAAATTAATGCAAACTCGATTTTTATTTTCCCTGCTATATATTTTAGTGTTTAAAGAGGGAGCATGTTTTGTTTTCTGACGAAACCAAGGTAAGTTAGAAACCATCGGATGATCGTGAACAAAAATGGCTAATGGCTGAAGAAAAATTTGCTGTCTGCATTATCTCTGTAGTTCTGTGTGGTGGGCGTCGAAGTAATATACTCCTCAGAATACCAAATGGTTAACTTGCAAAGAGATTTCAGGTAGCAAATCATTTCCAAGTCTTCATCATACTTGTTCACGAGTATCTCTAGTGATTGCAAAGCTCACCTTGGTTTCATTAGAAAAAAAATGTGCTTTCAATTCAATTATTACTTCAATATTAAAAATATAAGTGGTGTGTTAATTTTGATTAGTAGAGTGCATTTTTTGTTTTAAAAATACATATTTAAATCTGAACTGTTTTAACGTCGTACTTTTATACGGGATAATACCATTTCAACTTCGCAGTTAGGGGACAATCATTAAGATTACATTTCACAGTTTTATTGTATATTTTCATTTTGTGGTCACCGGAGACCAGAAAACATTTTTGGAAAAAGTTTGTTCGTCTGTTTGTTGGTCTGCTTGTCTATGAGCACAATACAAGCTCAAAACAGCTAAAGGGATCGAAACCAAATTTTGGTAGGATATTTGACATAATATAAATAGGACTTATCTATTGTATTTAAGAAAAATTGTCAGTTGCATGAAGAAATAAATGTCGCCCCCCATCTCACGTGAAGACGTAAGTGGCATATAAGCCACCGAGCAAGACTCCCTTTAAGCCTTGACTTTCTTCTCATAAAGTGGCGTAACTGTTAAGTAAATAGCAGATACGTCTACGTGAGATGAGGATGATTTGTGATAGCGTTTTTTTTCTAGTTCCACTGTAGCTCAAGATTATTCAACATTTTGGGTTGGCGTTGAATCAACAGTAGTAGAAGTGGTCAATCGTGGATCTAAATATACACCTAGTTTAGCTGTAACACCTTTAAAGCCAACTGTAGTGACAACGACACCCAATTTAAATTTTGAAAACAATGTTGAAGTTGCGAAAAAAACGTCCAGTGCGTTTTACAACGGTTGTAATATAAACAAGAGTTGTTTTGGATTTCCTGCTGGATGTATTAATACAAAAAATTGTAAAATGGCGGTTGCAAGCATTGTCAGAGGTGAACAATACGAATTTGAATTGAATGCCATGAATGATGCTGCTTATGTTGCTGTTGGGTTGTCTACTGACGATAAAATGGGAGACGACAGTGTAATTGAATGTGTCCGCGAGCAAAGCGGCGTTAAAGCATATTTATCCCATACTAATTCTAGGCCAAATTTGGATGCAATTCGTTTACCTAGCAAGGTATGTAAATGAAATTATTTTAATTTAATTTTGAGTCACCGTGTTTTCACAGGGAAATATAGTTGCGAATCTTCTGGAGCTCATAAGGAGATCCAGATTATTAGAAGACTAACTCCAGTGAAAGGGTGTTCTAGGGCCACCCGTAATTTATTTATTCATTATCATTTATTGAGTCACCATGTACAATGGGACCGTCCCACGTATTAGAATTTGATAATTTAGAACAGTGCATGTAAAAATAATGTAAACCAACTTTTTCTTTCTATATTATACTTCTTCCTAATTACTAACAAGAATAAAAAGTCAATATATAGGTATAACTCTGAGCATAAACCGTCATTTATATTGACGTAGAAGACAGTCACGTTTCTTTATCTATAGAAAAATATGTATATAAATTATCTTCTTCGTAGTTTGCTTTCAGCTCGACAGAATAGAAAAAACTGTCAAAAAAATTCCAAAAAGTTGTTTCTTAATCTATTTGTAATGCATATTGCAACAAAACAAAAATGTAGAGCGGCCCCATTCGTTATGCACAAACTTAAATTTTATAATAGTGTTGAGTCATCAAATAGAAAGTTTTCAAAAATATCCTGTATTTACTGTGTTTTCAGTTTCAGAATTACATAAACCTTCTGAATAGCAGTTTTGTTGATGGTGAGATTTATTGCAGAGTAAGCCGAGATGCGAGATCAACAGTTCGTGGGAATAAATATGATTTGATAAATGATAAATTCTATCTGTTGCTGGCTTCAGGGTCATCAGTTCAGGGTAAGTAACATATAAAAAATTAAATAAGGATTTCTGTGGTAATGTTCCCACACTCATCATTATCTAAGATTATCAGCGTCTTAATAGATATTCGAAATAAAAAAAAGAATACTTTTACTAGGACTAATAGAATTATTTTATATACATACACCCGTTAATCTTTGAACCCAATTAAAAACTTTATTATACTTACCATAAAACTATAAAAAAATATTTGAATCCAAAAAGCTATTGTTTCATTTTAAAATTTCTGTAGGAGTAATTTTTATTTATTTTTTATCAGGACAAAAAGTAAATTTCCACGACATCGGCTATCTAGCGTCCAGTGAAAGTAAGTCATTGGCAGATACGTCAGGATTTACTCCAGCTTCTAAAATATTATTGCGCCTGCATGGAGCTTTCATGCTGGTTGCATGGATTGGTACAGCTTCTCTTGGTATCCTCATTGCAAGATATTTTCGACAAACTTGGGTTGGAACGCAGCTGTGCGGAAAAGATCATTGGTTTGCTGTAAGTATTGAAGTAGAAATATATTCCAGAAAAGCGCGATATACATAATACATACAGTGACGTGACGACTTATGTAAATCTTTGGGGAGGAGCAAAAAAAGTTAAATAGTGTTTTATAGTTACGTTATATTACTAATTGAAAGGCGTTCTGATTTAACTGCTCATTGATCGGAAATATTTTAACAATAGTAAGCAAGCAATTTCGGTGATGACGGCTATTTTAAAAATTACCTTTCTCGGACGGGGAGGCTTGTAGCCGGCGCATATTAAAATATAATGTTCTTTCTAGTGGCATCGTTTATTAATGGTGTTGACATGGACGTTGACTCTAGCTGGTTTTATCATAATATTCGTAGAACTTAGAGACTGGTCGTCCGAACAAAATCCACATGCGATTTTAGGAGTCATCACTACCGTAATTTGTTTCTTTCAACCAATCGGTGCTCTTCTTAGGCCACATCCAGGAAGTCCTAGAAGACCGTTATTTAACTGGATTCATTGGCTTGGAGGAAATAGTGCACATATTATAGCAAGTAAGTGAATTTTATTTTTTTAATACTTCATCCTTTTACATTTGAGGACGAAAGTGGACTTTTACTTTTTAAGGAGGTTGATCCGTTACAGTCCCAATCAAAAGTAAGTCGAATTCTAAATGGGAACTTTTATAGTTTATAAGTCGATGAAAATTCAGTTGAAAATTCAGTTAAAATCGGTTAATCTGTCAAGGATAAAAGTTCATAATCGAAAAGTGCTAAGGTTTAATAATTTTTTTTATTGATTAAAAGTCTCCTAATTAAATTGGAAAAAATATTAAAATATGTCTAAGCCATCGATGCTTTACATAGATAGTTTTCGGAACTGCTGACATTATTTGGTTATTTGCAAAAAATTAAAATGAACAGTTTGCATGCTAGCTTGACATATTTTCCATAAGACTACATGTAAAAGTTTTTTTTAATTTTTAACTTTATAAATCTCCTAATGATTTTGTCAAAAAAAAAAACTATTAAAAAAACTTTATTTCAGATTTTTTTTATTATCTTCGTAAAACGGCTCAACCTCCTTAATGAAATTCTCGCGTGCATAGGTCTTTTTTTCATCCCTTGTGAAATTCTTTGCGCGTCGAAAGTAAGCGATACTGACGCCATCCTGCGCGATGATTGTAAACTGTATCTGACAGTTCTCCAATAAATATCGAACCGTGACCTTCGCATTACTAGCATGACGCTCTAACAAGCTGAGCTAAGCAGCCAGCTCATGGCCAGTTCGTACTCCAATTAATACCTCATAGAAAGTACGTCACTCATTTGTGTAACACATTTGTGTCACTCTTAAATTTCGTTCCATTAATTTTACACGAGGTATCGCATAAGAAGTTCCACTTAAAAACTCATACATTATTAATTTTCTTTACTTTTATAGTTATAACAATTTTCTTCGCTGTGAAATTAAATAAGGCCGAACTTCCTGAATGGATGGATTGGATATTAGTGGGTTTCGTTACGTTCCACGTTTTAATGCATTTGGTGTTATCGGTAAGTCAATTTAAAAATTTACATAACTATCATAATATACTGAATTTAAATTATTTTCTAATCAGTAATAATGTTAATTTCATTTGTTTTCAACTCCTAACAAGTTACATATTTTTATCGATAAGCTAATTTTTTTATATGTTTCTAACCAGCATTATAATTTATAGACGCTAATGACCTTAATTGTCGAGCGTCTATAATTTATAATCTGTTAGACCTACAGTATGTTCTATAATAAAAAAATTAATAACTTTTGACTGTTCCTGCATATTATGAAAAAATTGTTATCATATAGTCAGCGCCGTATCTAGAGGCGCCCGAAACAAATGGGCGTCGAATGGCATATTAAAATATAGGTATATTATTGCAAAATACAGATAGGTCTTTGTAGGATGGGCGTGAACAGATTTTCTAAATTTTTCGAGATTGTTGACTGCACTCAACACTTATAGCTCACCTAACAGGAGGAGGAAAACTAAGTACATTAATTTCAGACCTAATCAATTTCGAATTTAAATCTCTAACCACTTCAACTGGGCTAAAATTTCCTACAGCGTATTTAAAAGTCATTTGTTAAAATTAAGCTGTTTCTTTTTAATTATTACTAGTGCTAGTTCTGCCCTTTGTGAATTTGATGACTTGAGGGGACGGCAAGCCGTTCTTCCTTTAGAGGCTTCAGGGCAGAATATGATCACAAGCTAAGGCCGTTGTTGAAATAAAAAAAAAAAAAATTCTGATAATGTGTGACTATTATTTTTTACAAAGGCGAAACATTTTGCCCTTAATTGTACTTATTTTGTTCTTGCTTTCAGATTTTCAGTTGTTCATCAGATCGCTCCGCTGGACATCGGGTATCATCTTTTCCCATGAAGGAATTGAACAATTCTGGAAGAAGTTCGGTAATTGGAGAGACGCGTTTAGATGCTCCTGTAAGTTATTTTTCTTTATATAAATTAAGGTTAGATTGCGATCTATGAATGATAGACGCTAGACGAGAAAACAAAAAATCCGATCACATTGTCGAAGTAAAACTCCCTCATTCACTCACTGGTTTATTTTTCCGCCCCCTCGCATTCACATATACTAAAAACCATGCAAACTTTTAGGGTAGTTCCACTCTTTACTATAAAAAACAATGTGATACAAGCGACATAGCTTTTAAGCTCGAAAAGGGTGTGCTTTTCCATTGTTTCATTGCTTTGTCGCTTCATAAGCAAACCGTGTTGTAATGTCAATAATCATGACAACTCCTTAAATTTTGGTAACTTTTTTGCTTTGAGACCCGTCCTATCACCAGGAGCACTGCAGCATCTAGGGCTTATTGTGCTACCTTCTAATCTCTTACATAACTCGATCCTGTATGTTTGTTCTTTTTACTAGCTTGCATAGACCGTGGACTGAGTGGTTGATATGTCTTCTGGATCCATTATTGATTGTCCATAAATTACATGCCTTCTGCGATTCATAAGCTTGTGTTCGCACTTTAAATCACTCTTAAAGAGTCTGATTCTTTGTTGGTGTCCTTTCACGATATAATGTCCTGTTAGGAGGTCTACCACTAGACGAAGATTGTTTCTACTAAGTTGTAGTACTTCTTGCTACGTTACTATAGGGCAATTTATTGGAACAGAGAAAAATCCTTTCTATTATTTTATCGAAAAATGTCTGTAGAATTGTAATTTTTTTAATCTTTAATTTTACCATTGCACTTGTGACATTTTCACACTTTTTTTTAGAGTCAAAAATAAACATCTTTTCTGAATTTCCATTCTATTCTATTCTATTGTATTGTTCTTTTCTGCACTTTGTCCCTAAAGCAGTTCCACTTAAAAAAAAATGTAGTGTAAAGGCTGAAATTTGTACTCGCGTCTATAGATAATCATTTAGCAGACAACTGCGTCCAATATTGGTGAAACAGCACGTAATACTCGAGGACCAAATTTGAGAGATGCTTAAAAACAATAAAACTGTATTTTGAGTAATTTTTTTTCGTGATCTTAAAAATGTTTTTAAATTTTTATGATTTTTTTTATTTCAGAATTCCTGCTACAGAAAATTTTTGCTTACAATTTATACGTTAGTAGTTACAATAATTGTTGTAATATTAGTACTTATCGTTGTTTTGGCTCCGATTGAAGAAGTATGGGACGTATGAAAATAAAAACACGTGAGATTTTGTAAGTATTCAAAATATTTTAGTAACAGGGTACTTTATTATAAAGATAATACAGAGATATCGATAAAGTACGTAGTTCTAATTATCAAGGAGGTTCAATAGTTGTGAGAGTAAATATGGGCATTCGTACTGAAATTAAACCATTAAACGGTCGTAGAGTGGTATCGCTTAGAGAAAATAGTAGCAAGATGACGAATCTGCGTAGTAAGAAACGTGGGAGAAGTGATCAGTAGCGGCGTAATTTCAGGAGCAATCATAGACAGTATCTGTAATGTCGACGGTGCGACTAGTGACGAATAACTAAATGATCCAAGTGTGTAGGCTTTCACGGCCGGTGTTCCAAATATTCTTGGTTTCCGGACTTGTAGGCCGTGGTTCATTGGTATTAATGTCTACCGCAGTTGTAGACGAAATGTCAGGTATAAATATCAATGTACCACGGTCTACAAGCCCGGAAACCAAGAATATTTGGAACCAAATGATCATATTCATAAGACTACCCTTTGTTGGAAACATAAATTCGTCCAACTCGAAACTCGTTTTGCGCAGAAATGACGCTATTATCGTCTCTAAGAGATATTACTTTACACATGTTCTATGTGCAGTTCGGGGAATTTTCAAACCTATTAAGGAAAGATTTTACCAAATTATATTATTGATATCATTGTATATTCGTAAACGTAATGTCAATGAAAATATTATTTAAGTCTTCAATAAACTTAGAAGTATTTTGTGACTTACTTGCTTTCTTTTTTTCAACAGTCTCTGACGGCCTGCTATAAAGGAAAAATTAATAGTCGATGAAGGAACTCCAACCCGAAATTCCAATTTGACGCCGGATGCTTCTTCAACAGAAATTAATTTTATTCCTATAAATTATGCACTCAACAGATACGTAAAACACGACAAGCGAGAGCCTTTATATTAACAGGGTCTAGCACTTTATCAAAATGTTATTAGGTACCTATTTTTATTTGTTACAGGTAAGATTATTGGTTGACAACGAATATTTTATTAAGAGACGTATTTAAATAATTTTATTCTGAGTTGTAAATTATATAATTTGAAATTTTTCATATTTTTATATATTTTTTTTGAAAAATAAACGTTAATTGAATATACTTTTTATTGTATTGTAATTTCTATCTGTTATGACGAAATTAATTTCTATGAAGAATCATTAAAAAAAAAATTCCAGCCAATTGGGAGACGAGACCATTCCAACTTCAGAAATGTTGACGTTTGACATATAATAATAAAGAAAATAAAATTTCTGTTCACGTGAGCGGTGACGCGGGTAACGGCTAGTATTTTCCCCAAATTTTTTTACAAAGCTTTAGTGTAAAATAGAATAATAAACCGTTATGAAAAGTATACCATTATGACAAAAATACAATGTTTTAGCATACTTATATCTCTTCTGCGCATGCGCCGATTTTCCCCAAAAACAATAGAGCTTTTCATATTTGCATACCAAACGTACTCCCAAAATTTGGTTTCAATCCGCTCATCCGTTTGACCTGTATGGTGTTTACAGACACACAAACTTTCCAAAAATATGTTTTTGGATTCGGGGAACCTCTAAGCGAAAAGATATTGTAAACTTTTGACCTAAATAAGTACAATTTCGCATTTGTGGTGTTGGAATGGTAATTAGAAGTCAGGTCATATTAGAACAGTTGCCAGGATGGGGTACTTGCCTCCTCTATTGAGTAGAAATAATAAAAGGCATTGGGAAAATCTTAAACAGGTTCTCGAAGGCTGACCTATAAATCTGTTCTATAACACTTCTCGGGTCTGAATGAATTCGTTTGAAATAATAACAAAATTTGCGAGAAGATAAATTTTAGTCCACTCCTCACTGAAAACCAGGAAAGCTCGTGTAATAGGATTTAAATTAAAAAAAAGTTCCACTATTTAAATGAGGTCACTCAAAACTATAGTTTTTTTCTGATGTTAGAAAAAAATATGATTATTTTTTTTTATTTCTAGCTCTCGAGTTTCAGCCCTTTTATATATTATGTTAAACTCAACAACTAAAAAAATCACAATAGAAAATTGTCGCTGCAAAGTTTTTAAGCAACTTAACTCCTCACCATTTTCTCCCCAGATTCCATATTATTTTTTTTTTTAATTGCCGATTGATTCAGGAACGGCAAACAGTTCATATGAAAGCTAGATTGTAGATTATAGACGCTCAACAGCTGAGGTCATCAGCGTCTACTTATGTGTGTTTTAAAGAATCAGCATACACAAACCGATCAATATGGCGTAGTTACAAGTGTGCTTGGCGTTGCAATGCACCGGGCCCCCAAAAATTAGGGGATCCTCGGACTTCTAATTGAACTAGCTAAAAATTTTAACAAAAAAAAAACGTTCATTTTATGCAAAAAAAGGTTATTCAATGTCGCGGATGCTTATATTTCAAAGGCAGGCTGTTAAAAGGTCATTCGTCTTTGCGCATGTTGATGTTTCATATTTCATATAAGAAATACTAAAAAAAGTCTCGTTTTTTGTTTCTTTTTTTGCACCAGGGCCTTTGGTTAGCCTTTGGTACGCCTCTGAAACCGATTAGTGTGAACTCGGGTTCCTAGGAAAGCTGATTCCCAAAAAAAAATTGAAAAGAAGTTTGACAATTGACCCTGCAGGCCATTCCTGAAACTTCCCGCTATTTTCGAGTTCAAAACGCTCAAAAATATATAAAATATAGCTAGAAGTTATTTTTTTAGCTCTTCGAGCTCAAAAAGAAAACACAAATGAACCGATTTTGATGCGGTTTACGGAAATCGACGCAGTTTGTTAAGGAAAAGAGCGGATTAGATTTTGGAATTAATCGGTTAAGTAATTTAGAAAATATTATAAAAAAACAAATTTCTAATTTTTTTTTAAACTTGTATTTTTGAGATTTCTCAAAATTTATTGGGCCGAATCATTCCAAATTGTCAAGAAATCTAATTTCAGCAAGGTAACGTCATATGCCGCAAACCGCGTTTCAATCGGACACTCAAAAGATATGAGAGGTTTAGATACATACACACACACCAACACACCAACATACAGCTCTACGGACATCATTGCCAAAATAGTCAGAATAGCTTCCCAGGACCTTAAAAGGTTGACATCTAATGGAAACTCGATTTTGAAAACCGGGGTGAAAACAATAACTTCCCGATTTTTTTGAAAAAAAAATTGATTTTTTTTATAGCGGGAATTTAAAAATAAAAATTAATAATAACCAATTTGTGTACCAATCCATTGAAAAAAGCCTCTTCGTTGTTTGTCCTGAACTCAAGCAGTGCAACAGAACGTGTGAACCTTTGAAATCCTAGCCTCAATACACTTCTGAGAGCATGTAATATTTTATAACCCTCTATTTATTTCCACAAGCCGCGCCACGTGTCCTAATCTATCAGCAGGCCTATTGGATCATAATATTATGTACCTAATTTTTATTCTATTTAGGCACGTGCGGTGATACAGAACAGTAAAATCCCGCATAATAAAATACTGATTGTCCGAAGCAATGCACATGGACTGACTATGATGAGAAAAATTCGAGGATTTAAGCGGGAAGTGTCATTTACAAAAATAATATCAATTACAATCTCTCTGAAATATATTTAACAAATTCCGCTACTTACAAAAAAATGCAGTTATATTCGGCTTCGCACGGGTGCAAAATTAATATATAAATAAAATTATTGACCAATTTTTCAGACAATATACAGGGTGTTTGGCACATGAACCGACACAATTTTTTGGGGTGTTCTCGTGGTCATTGCGGTCATTTTAACCCCAATGACTAATTTCTAAATACCCGTTAATTTTTTTTGAATGATTTTTAAATTATTTTTTTCTACTGGTTTTTATTAATAGAGGCACTTTAAAAGTCCATAGGGTCTTTTTCCTGATACTACTTGCATAAAATTATGATTCATTTAGAACAAGGAGTCATTCGAAAACTCAATAAATGTATTTTCGTGTCTCTAGTACCAAAAACAAACAGGTTACGATTTTTTGAAGGCAATTTTTAGGCCAATTTTCGAAAATAACTTTAAAAAATCGTATCTCTATAACCATGACACTTAGGGCAAAAGTCATTGGGGTTAAAATGATCACAATGACCACGAGAACCCCCCAAAAAATTGTGTCGGTTCATGTGCCAAACACCCTGTATATTAACAAATTAAATAATTATAATTCAATTAATCAATGTTTCGATCCGTGTTTGGATTTTCTTCAGAATTGAGCTAAAAAACTGAACACATGGTTGATCATTTTATTTATTGAAGAGTAATCAGACGTCAGTCAAAGATTGCAAAATTAATATACCTATACATAGTTCATTCATGATTTATAATAATTTGCAATTTGCAACACTCTCGCTTCGCTCGTTCGTTCGAATTTTTCTCGCAAGAAATAAACTATTGAATGGTAATAAGAACCGGATTCAAATCTGGTTGTGTTCTAAAGCATAGTATCAAACAGTGATAAACATTGAAATCGGTTTAGTAGTTTATGAGATTATCCTCGACAAACAAACAAACTTAAAAACTTTACCCTTTGATACCTACTACAAAAAAGACGTCGGGAACCTATCACCCGTGCACGGATCACCAAGTGACTCATTTGGTACTTTCAAGCGATTCACTTCTTGAATACCGCAAATAAAGTATAATTACCTATATATGATACATATGATACATATATAAAAATAATTCTAAAACATAAACATCAAATAAACATAACCATTGATCCGAGCTGTCTTCTTAATAGTCATATATTAAAATACATGGATATTGAATAGTAGGTAGATATACTTATATGGTTTTGGTTTATTGCGAACCGAATGTATAGAATATATGCCAATGGATATCATCGATTAAGAAAAGGAAATTACAGGCAAAGATTCGACTTCTGTTTTTTTATTAGATTTGTTCAATATCTAATTGTAAAAGTCCATCCTATTCGAGTTTACGATCTTCCATTAGTTTTGAACCAATAAAATTGGGGTTTAACTGTATAAGCTCCCTTCGAGTGTACTGAGTTGACTAATTTGCTTTTATTAGAGAATATAGTGTGAGGATAGTAATGAATATTTGATTTCTATCTTTATATTATGTATTTATGAGTCAAAATGTTTCGATATTATTTAATGTGTACGTGCTACTGCTATGTAAAAAATAATAAAGATTAAATTTATTATTATTATTATTATTTTAAACTTTATTGATCACATTCACATCATTTAAAGTTATTGACTGTCAAGCTTGAGATAAACCACAATGTGTATGCAATAGGTTTAATCAGCGACTCTGCTCGCGTGAACGTCGGTTATAAGAGTATCTTATAAGTATCATATTACATAAAGAATTTGCACGTGAGGCATGTTCGATCAGTTTGTTTGATTTGACGCGCCTGACATGGTCCTGGATTGAATAAAAATGATCCGATTTTGCCAGAGAAACCAGAGCTGAACAATGCACTGAACCTAAATGTTCGAAGTAAGTATACCGAGCAACGAGCATTTTATTGAATGCTTGATTTATTCAAGCATCAAACTTTCATTTTCAGAAAAGCTTATAAAAGCATCGAGCATTTACTATAAGGCTTAAAAAAATTAAGCATCAACATGACGTTATTATAAAGATTTTGGACATGAACAATATTTCTAATTGATGGGGAAGTCTGAGTTTATATAAAAAAACAAGAAATTGAACTCTAACATCGAACGAAATAAGAAATATAAACGTTAAATGAAATACGTTTCATTAAACTTTTAAATTCCTTATTAAGCATATCCAATGCTTAATACTTAATAATTATAGCAATTCTTTATGCAAGTGCTCTAAGCATCGAGCGTCTGTGTTACGAAGTGCGTTAAAGCATTATTACAAGCACTCAGCACTGCCCAGTTCTGCGAAAAACAATGTCTCATTAAGATTTGGATGATGAAATCCAGATCAAGACCTTTTAAATTTCGCTACGTGAAAAATAGTACTCATACATGTACTTTATTTTTGACTTTTGTAGAGAGATATTTGCAATTATTATACTCTTCAACCCTGCAAAGAGGTATTATTAGCAACTTTAATTTTAGGCACCAATTGATGTATCATATTTTATCAAAAACAGATAGAGTATACCTACATATTCTGCAAACTAGTTTTCCCAGATTTATATCTAGAAAAAAAGAACACCCCGAACAATATAAGAAAATGAATTATAGAGATTATTTACAATTTTCTATAGGTATTAATTGTTTAAAAAACGATCCAAAAAAATTCCAGTTTTTGGATCCCTGTATGTATAGAACCGAATTAAATATCAAATAATTATGTTATAAAGAGACTACAATCATATATGTATTAGAAATACGGAACATACCTATTTGATATTTGCTATAGACTTTTTCCTGTTGAATGAATTAGGTGACCATTTTGACCTTCTGTATTTCTAAAATCAAAATATGCTTGACGTAACATTTTTTTGGCATTTCTCAGAAAATTTTTCGACTTTTTCCTCTTTTATCTATCGGACGATAGGTATAGTTAAGAGCGCATACTCACAACACCTGCAAAGCTTGCGGAGCGCATTTCTATTAAGGCCATCTTGGTGCTCGGAAAACTAGGTATTCAAAGAAACTTTTTTTTGGCACAAGTTAAATATATAAAGTGATCCTTATTTTACACATAGGCATATGTAACAGTAGTTTTATGAACAATTTGCAATATTGACGATTAAAAAAAAAAAATTAAAGAAATGGCGGAGATATGAGCCGATAAGTAGGACCCTCTTTTGAAAATCCTTGCTGATGGTGTACACAATTCCTCTGTTTATAGGCATTTCCAAAAACATGAAAAAAATACTTATTAATTTTCATTTTTCTTTGTAGAAACGACAGCAGCTGTTTAAAAAAACTAGTATAGGTATTTTCATTGAAGATTTGAGTTTGAAAAATTTGTAACTTTTGAACACGGTAGCCAATCAAAAAAATCCTATATACGAAACATTATAAAAAATAAGTGTTGTAAACTTTAATCAAATCGCGGTTGAGTGAATCTTGAGATAAGTATTGTGTACACCAGCGGTTTCCAAAGTCGGAGGCTGGGGGATTACGCGTGTTTATGAACTATATATAGTAAAAGAAAAATGGTTTCACATCAAAATTAGTTTAAATATAAAAAAGCGTAGTGCGCTTTGTACTTATATTTTCGTAAATGCTCTACTTTTACAAATAGCTGCGATAGATAATGAAAAATTTAAGTAGAGAGCAACCAATGCTTTTTTAATGATGTTAATTTTGCTCCAAAATTATTTTGCATTTTTTAATTCATATAAAAATGTGTTGTTTGAGTTTTTTTAAACTTTAATTTTATTTTATCTTTACATCAAAGAGATCTAAACCTTTTCAGAAATATTGTTCCATTTCGTTTCGTGCGCAGCTATACCCAATATTATATTAAAAAAAAAATTATTCTTATGCCCAAAACATCGGCAATTTGAATATTGTTCAACTTTTTGCAAAAAAAAATACGGATTGTGTCTCCTACAAAATATTTAATATAGGTATAATACCCTTTCATAATTGTATTATTATTAAATAATTATTAAAGATAAAAGGATTCTACATTTATCATGAAACGTACTGAAAAATGTTACGCTAAAGGGGTTGGTTTATATAATTTATAAACACGCCTCTTTCATTTGATTGGTCCTTCATTCTCCCTTATACGATTTCACAATGAATTTTAGTTTGTGTCGCTATACGCGGTAAGCAATGTGTCAATTTTTGTTAGGCGGCTTTTTGGAATTGAGAAAGAGCAGTTGCAGTGTTAACAGTGAGAATTTTGTTTGTAATTTTGAATGCATTTGGTTATTACGAGCAGACATACAATTAGCTGCAATATCTAACGTGTGAATTTATCCATGATCCTCACATTCTGTAGCGGACCCCAATGCAGCATCTACTGCTTAGATTTTTGTCTCCTATTAAAAAATAGCGGAAATGTTTGAAGATTGAGACCTTTTACAAAAAATAAAAATGTCTAAAATTTTATCAAAATCGGTCCGACCGAACCGGACCTACAATTTCTAAGAAAACACTAGTTTGCGGGTATTGTGAATTACTTACTGTATAGTGTATACCTACGGAAGTGTATATAATATGATTTAGTGAAGACGTTGAATTATTGGTAAAATGGAGACCGAATAATAAAATCATATGAAGGCTAATTTGGGTCGTGACTGGTTTTTTTGGGGTTCCATGGGCAAGACCTCATCACTGGTCTCTTAAACGATAAATTTTATGAATTAAATACAGCCATATACTATGTTGTTAGGACACTAGTAGAGAGGATGAAGGTGGGCTACTATTTTCAGACAGGTACAGTTTTTTTAATATAATGTGAATTTTTCTTGATCTTTCTGGGGCTCTTTCTAGGGACCCTTTCTGTCTGGGCTCTGGATACCTATCTCTGTTGCCCCTGTCTATAGTTACAGCCTTGAGGATAACCATCTCAGTGTTAGAAAAATGTCCCTCGAATATCATATTAAATTAACATGCAATGCACTGCTGTTCCAAAAGCACCAAAAGTTGATAGAGCATCAGGGAAATATTAAACAAAGAAAGATATACATCCGCCTTCTGAAGGCGCTGTTTTTCAAATACAGTGTAAACTCTTTATAACGAAACTCAAGGGACCGAGCATTTTTTATCGTTATAGAGAGTTACCGTTATATGGAGTGAAGAAAGAAAAACAACCAAATTAACAATAATCTTCAATGTACTGTATAATCTCTTTATAACGAATTTTAAGGGACCGAACATTTTTTTCGTTATAAAGAATTTTCGTTATATGGAGGAAAGAAAGAAAAATAACCAATTTTTCAATGTGGTGGAATAATCTTCATTAAATAATAGGAATTTTTCGATAAGTTTGGCGTCATCAAGTGCTTGTTGAATAGATGGTGATGGCTGTTGCGTTATAAAGAGGGTATTAATGTATAGGTTTTAAGGTAAACCAACCAAATCGTAAAAATTTCGTCGTTATAGGGAGTTTTTCGTTATAACGAAGAACGTTATAAAGAGTTTACACTGTATTATATATATAATGACCATGAATGTAACAGGCGTAAAACAATTTTAAAAATTAAAAAAATGAAGAAGTTAATTAATGTCAAAACTATATGTATAGTATATTCAATAAATAAAATTATCGACCAATATTTCAGACAAATATATTAACAAAAAATATTGGTCGATATCTAATCTATCAGACGTTAATCAAAGATTCAAAATTACGTATATAGTTTCGCCATTAATTTGCAGATTATATTATTGACTAAATTTAATTTTGCTACTTCCGCGCATACTTCACTTTGTCTACAACGTCAAAGTTCATATTAAATTCCATTGGTCCACTAGCGCTATTCTGGTCAGTTATTAAACCACTATTATATGCTTTTCGGTATCACTTTTTCAGTATAACATCTTAAGAGATTTTTCTCTTTTTCTCCACTCTCCATAATGGAATTTAACAAAATTTAAATTATTTACGGGATGTATTAACGGGTTATTTTTGTCCAAAAACAAATTTAAGTTTATAGACTAAGAGGTCTTACATAAATTCCGTCACACAACTTCTAGATTTCTAGACCCAGGGCCCTCGCGCCCTATAGTGCGATGTGTGCGATGCACGCGGGCGGCACATTCAAGGGGCGGCAAATGGCCTAGTTGTGTTATGTTTTTTTGTACTGTATAGAAAAAATATATAACTGATATTATATCAATTTTATTTGCATACTCAAGCCTGCGTGCTGCGTGAAAACTCTTACGAGTACTTATTTATTTTTTAATGAAATTCGAATTCGAAATATTTCGCGCGCAGTTTTCGATTCGATAGTTAGTTCACATCAGCGCGTAGACAGGGCGCCCCTATTTTCCTGTCGATTCCTGCAAGAGTGCGAGTGAAGTAAAGTATTTTTCAATCAACAAATACTTTTTACTAATTGATAAACTAATGATTATTTTGACTTAATGAATTCTCTCAGCTCAGCGGTGAAACTAAATTTTTCTCTCATTCATAAGTACGACAGGAGAAGAACGCCGTGAAAAATCGCACGGAGTAAACTGTTTTTGTAGAGAACAGTTTACTCCGCGGAGTGATTTTTTTAACGAGAAGAGAGAATTTTTGAAGTTCACTCTGTACGGAGTGAATTTTCAAAATTCACTGTTTAATGTGTTTCATTTTAATTGAATATATTTCAGAATCAAATTTAGCTCCATGTTTCAATGATTGTGTTTCGTTTTTATGCTCGACTTTTTTAAAATCATTTTTGCTTAAAAATTATTTCATCCCGCTTTTGTCCTGATTAAAAATTTGACTCCTTTTTACTTTTAGCCTATCATTTGTAAAGTATCTTTCACTGTTACATTTTTCACATTTTTATTTGTTTTCAAAAATTAATTATCTTATTAGTATTTTTACCTGTCCAAATCGTTTTGTAATGACGATGTGAAGTGAAGCATTGTTGCGTTTCAGGAAAGTAATAAAAGAAAAAAAACCTTCGGGTGCACAACTGAAGAAAATTAGGCAAGAAGAAAAAAACAAAATGTCTGATTCTATGAAGAAGTATTTGCAAAAAGACAACGAAATAAAGTTTCTATTAATTGCACTTACAGTATTAGTTATTTAGGATTTTTAACGTTTTTCAATTTGACATATCGTCTAGTGAGTTTATCCCCAATAAGGGGCGTCATTTATGAATCCGCACGCGGGCGGCGTGACGCTTTACGAGGGCCCTGTCTAGACCCGTCCCTCCAAGTCCCCCCTGTTACATTTTTGTCACAAATCCTCTCTACCTCCTACGATCTGAGTTTTATTATTTTCTATCAATGGCTATAATGTTTGTCAAATTCGAGTTGATTAACGTCGTTCTTGAATTTTGTATTTCCTACTGGTTTGCCTGCCAGGGTAGTGGGTTATAAACTATCTGCCAACCTCTGATGTCCGGCGTTCGTTTCGTGCTTGGAACTGTTTAGCCTGTTGCCGCTTCTTCGTGATAAAGGTACAGACTACCGAGGAGTGTTCCGGAGAGATAGTGTCCGTAATATGTAACTATGTGTACATAATACATGTGAGGGATGCTGAAATCGGCTTACGTTGGATTGGGGTTGCAGTAATCAACACATGTTAAACGATCTCCGTGTATAATATAACGGTGAACAATTCGCTGAACCGCTGTATTGGAGCATTCGCACACATAGACATAATATTTTTCATACACACACACACATGTACACCAGAATAGTACTACACATACATAGCGCCAACATAGAATAAAATATCGACTGGATGGACTGGGATTCAGAAGTGGGATAAATTGGTTAGTGTTAGGCTCGTTTCACATATTATGTCGATGCCATATACAGCCAATGACTTTTGATTGGAGCTTACTTTGATAACGCATTTATGAACTGCTCAAATTTGCAGTCGTACCAAGTACCCACATATCAGTACACGCCGGTTCAGTTCTGATTAGTACCTACGTAGAATAAAGGATGCTAAATTAAACACAATTTTACTTGCAAGTAATATGTTGAGTTTGAAGTCAGTACAAGTTCTTTAGCTTGTGGCTTGTCACTTTTCTTATAGTTACATTCGGAACACAGAGTAAGAAATCAGGTTCCTTTTAGGGTTCCGCACCTCAAAAGGAACCCTTATAGGAGCACTTTGTTGTCCGTCTGTCTGTCAAGACTTTTGGAAATCAAACCCTATAGAGTACTCCCCGTAGACCTAGAATTCTGAAATTTGGCAAGAAGCAATGTCTTATAGCACAAGTAATAGTACTAACAGACGGTCGAACTTGGTTCGAAGCGGACAGCGGATCTGGTCCGCTTCGTACCAAATCTGTTCGTCTGTACAGTAGGCTGCGTGTCCGCCCGGTTCGATGGGAACAGATTCGGTCGTCTGTTGCAAGATCCGCCATACCATGTCCGTTGTCAAACCGGACCAAGTTCGACCGTGTGTTAGCACTATTAAGAGAAAAATCCGAAAACCGTAAATTTGTAGTTACATCACAAAAAAAATGTTTTTAAACTGCAACAACATGCTATAGGCACGTACACAGTAAGAGAGTTCTATTACAAAACAAGCGTCCACTACTGGTGCGTTTATATAGTACAAAATGAGAGCTCTCGTATACAACGCAATACGACAACTAGACTATCAGATATAGCCACGAGGTACAATACAGTTCAGTATAGTCCATCTGAACTCCTTGCAATAATACATGTTTAGTTGGCAAATTGACTGCGACCTTTGTCGATGTATGGGGATAACAGTTTTCCAACGGCTAAGCGAGAAAAATCGTCGAGACTCGATTCCCGTGATGGTCGAACTGCAGTTTACATACCTACAAGTTTGCACGGAACCCTCGGTGCGCGAGTCCGACTCGCACTTGGCCGTTTTTTTTATTAATTTAAGTGGCCGCATTAGGAAAATCTAATTAAGAAGACTTCTCTTAGAGTTTAAACGTTTTTGGTATCGTTTCGATAAAGAATTTGTAATCTGAAAGATATAGGTCTACTAGCGCACTACTGTCGACCGTAAAGAACTTGACGGTATTATCGACCAAGTTTTCAGACAATTATATATTGACAAAAATATATAATTATGATTAAATAAAGTTACGTTTTTGAAGAAGATCCAAATCCCGACCGAAACGTAAATTTATTGAATTAATAATTATATATTTTTGTCAATATAAATTATCTAAAAAATTGGTCGATAGTTTTATTTATTGAAGAGTATTAATCAGACGTTAATCAAAGATTTAAACATTAATTGTAACCAAGTAAACACCAAACAGAAAGAGGCGTGTCGATAGAGTTACTTACATTGTAGATGCATAGATAGATATTTATTTAGTGACCAATATTGGTATTAAAAACGTCAAAGTAGTTACTTAAAAATGGATAATTTTACACATTACTACATAAGAAATCAGTCAATCGTTCTCTGCTGGTAGTTCATTTCTCCCACTCCTGCACATTGAGAAAAAAATTGTACAAATATTTGTGCCTATTTTATCGTATAATCTATTTGAACCAAACAATATTTTTTTTTGCCTGAGACATTTTTTTTCAATATGCAGGACTGGGGGAAATGAGCTGCCGGCAGGGAACGATTGGCTGGTGGGTACTGCAGAAGATATCTCGAACGACGCTCCTCTTTCTGCTTTATTCAGTCTTAATATTATACTTATTCAATAAACATAAAGAAATACTTGTTTATCTCATCACGGTGTTTTCAATTACGTCGCTGGACGAAATTACTCTTGTTGCCTATACCTAGGCAATAAGAGTAATTTCGTATTTTTTGTTTGAAATGAAACATTAAACAAAAAATATAACATACTAGCGGCCCTATACGTGCTTCGCTACGTATAAAGTGAAATAATAAAACAATTTAATTGGAACATCTATCTATCTATCTTACTATTTTATTAATTGCTAGCTATTTTAAAATATACATGGGCGTGTATGTGTGTATGTCGAGCACTCCGGCTGCGCCGTCGTGCTCGAAAAAAATAGCGTAAAGTATTCGTGGATAACTGGTCTTTAAAACACTTGCTCTATTTCGAGCACTCCGGCTGCGCCGTCGTGCTCGAAAAAGAAAGCATTTGTTTTAAACGATATTAAGTTTTTTTACATCCTCGATCTAGATATATGGTTGTTAAGTTCGTTGCGCCATCTATTGAATATTCACTCAATCCAGTCAACAGGTATCGCCATCTTATATGGTTGTTAAGTTCGTTGCGCCATCTATTGAATATTCACTCAATCCAGTCAACAGGTATCGCCATATTATATGGTTGTATTATGACTGTCAAGGAATAGACAAATAATTTACAATAAAATAATATTGCGACTATAAATTGAAATGTAAGCTATCCTATCTTTCAAGTTGGGTCGAATTGCACACGGTGTGCAAATCAAATTTAAAATCGGTTCAGTAGTTTAGGAGTTCATCGCGGACAAACATGTGACACGTAATTTTTATATATAAAGATAATGGAACGTATAGGAACCGTTAAAAAATGGAGTTATGTAAAATATATATAAAACTTAAAGCTAAGTACTAAGTAGCTCTGTGTGAAACGGTCCTTACCCTTAGTACGTAGAATATGTAGTACCTAACCTACACACCACCCTATGGTTACTGACGGGTACTGGAAATTGTTGCACAGTTCAGTAGTCTACTCTGGTACCCACCTACATACTCTATGTAATATGTATCTTCGTAATATGTATGTGTGTATATATGTATACGAAGGGTAGTTTTGAGGTGCGTTTTATGACAGTCACCGATGACACCCTGTTTCACTTGCTTTTCTAAATTCGAATCGGAATCAGTCAGTTTTATCGACGCAGTGATTTTTTCTTTGCATGTTCCAAACTCTACCCATAAAATTTGAATAGATTAATTATTATAAAATATTACATAACAAGTGTTTTGTACAGTTTAATTACAGTGCAAATTTTCGGGTGATAAGTTGGACTAATCGAATGGTAAGTTATTATTTTTCAACTTTTTTTTGTTAACAAAAGACATAGGTATAGATAGCTAAAATGTATAATGTATACAGCCAAAAAAAAAGAAAAAAAAGTAGAATATACATTTTCATTATTTACATATCAATTAGGTATTGTATATATTAATAATTAATTGTTAGTAGCAGTCTAGGGCTTTGATCATACTAAAATAAAATTGTAGGGAGCATCTAGTAATATGAAGGTCGCAGAAAACAGTCGAAAGCCAGATATTTATGATTTCCGATCTCCAATAAAACAAAATTTTCTACTAGACACGTCCCGCGAATTTATTTATGTTTGATCAATGTCCCAAATTATTAATCCACAATTATGAATAAAATCGTTCAGCTTAAAACATTTTTTTATCTACATTATTTATAAGTTTCTAGTGTGTTTTATTTGCTTAGTCCGATTTTATTACATTTAACCGAAACGCTACGGGATCTCGACCTTTAGGCTTGCGTTTATGATTGAATAGTGGGTATCTTATTCGCGTTATTAAAAAAAATCATATTTTGGTTCACTAGTTACAAAGGACGCAGACTTTTGATCAGTTTCCAACTCTCTCAGTGCCTCATTATTGCAAGACTGTTGTCATCGGAACTACACAATATGTGTGTAAAATTTAAACTCAATCGGTAAACGGAAGTGGGTGAAAATTCAAAAGTGCGATTTGCACCCCGACGAAAGTCAACTCGGTCAGTTAGTTACTATACAGTATGTCAGATTTAACTTTTTGGTGCCCTAAGTTTTTGTAGTGAACGTTGCCCTAGTTTTTCTCTTTTCGTTGGTTTGGTGCAGGATCTTTTACAATATCTTTTCGTTTTGAAGTTCCCCGAATCCAAAAAACATATTTTTTTGGAAAAGCTCTGTGCGTCTGTTAGTCTGTTTGTAGGTGACCATGATACAGGTCAAACGGATGAGCGAATTGAAAGCAAATTTTGGGTATGCAAATATGAAAAGCCCTATTGTTTTTGGGAAAAATCGGCGCATGCGCAGAAGAGATATATACTTTAACGGTGTTTTTTATATGATAATGGTATACCTTCCTTTCGAAGCGGCTTATTATTCTATTTATTTTTCAAGAAAGTTTTGTGAAATTTTTTTTTTTAAACCTTGTAGTTTCGGAAATATTTTATAAATAAAACAATATGCTGTTTTTTTGTCTTGTAGATCTGTCAGAAATAAGCTAGTTAAGCATGCTTTGATTTAAAACATGGCAATGAATAGCAAATATCATATTGAATACTAGCCATTACCCGCGTCACCTCACACGATATCAGAAATTTTATTTTCTCTATCTTTATTATACTATATCAAATGTTAACATTTTTGAAGTTGGAAAATACAATAGTCAGTTTCTCTCTCTGTCTCTCCCGATATAACGTTTTGAGAACGGAGGGACGGTCGTGATTATTAAAGTAATTAATTATTCTCTTCTTTTCTGATTAAAGTACTCCCTAATTAAAAAAATAATAAATAAAACAGTTCTAATATTGAAATAAATAAAATTGTCGACCAATTTTTTTCAGACAGTAGGTATATTGACAAAAATAAAATATTATAAATCAATAAAACAAAATATGACGTTTCGATCTGGGTTTAGATCTTCTTTAGAAATATCTAAAAATATAATTAGTAAAATTGGTCGAAAATTTTATTTATTTGAAGAGTTCTATTTTGACGTTAATCAAAGATTTGAGCTCTAATATTGTTTCGTAAAATGGAAAACTTGTAAATCGGCAACTTGGAAACCGACGGATGACAAACATGCTTAACATTTTGTTATCTTCTTCAATGTATTTTCTGTCATTTAGTTACGTTTCTCTTTTCTCTAATTATATATTTTTCATACTTTTCAATGCACAACTTGTCTCTTTTTTGTATGTACAATTTTTTATTCTCTCATTGGAACTTCTGCATTGGATGTTATATAAATAAATAAACAAATAAAAAAAACAAACAAATAAATAAATAATAGTATATTGTGCGACTAGTGAGAGAAGGAGAAGATTCCATGAGCGTAAAACGCACGCGAGTGGAATATTCTCCTTCGATCAATGGTCGCACATAATACTTTATTCGACTAGCAGGAGTAATATGTAATCGGGGCCCTGATAAAAGAGGGAAAAATAATAAATCACTTCATTGATTGACGTACCCATCGTCAGTGTATGTACACAAGATTGCCATGACTTTCGCTGAATTGCAATGCTGTTTTCATATATACAATACCGCCTACCACGTTCCTATTGGTCCAGAAGCTGCGTGCAGTTTTTTTTCATTATTTCACGCTTGGGCTTGCTACTGAGTTTCTATTGGTCCAGAAAATTCATTATCACACTGTACGGCTTATTATTAGCACTCTACGCGTCAACATGAAATAATTTATTATTTCTCCCGAGTTTAGCAGGGCCCCGAAATTACATATTACTCACGCGTGTTGAATAATAGTATATTGTGCGACTAGTGAGAGAAGGAGAAGATTCCATGAGCGTGAAATTTGCCGCACGAGCGCAGCGAGTGCGGTAAAACACACGCGAGTGGAATATTCTCCTTCGATCAATAGTCGCACATAATACTTTATTCAACTAGCAGGAGTAATATGTAATCGGGGCCCTGATAAAAGAGGGAAAAATAATAAATCACTTCATTGATTGACGTACCACCGTCAGTGTATACACAAGATTGCCATGATTTCGCTGAATTGCGATGCTGTTTTCATATAAGTATACAATACCGCCTACCACGTTCCTATTGGTCCAGAAGCTACTTGCAGTTTTTTTCATTATTTAGCGCTTGGGCTTGCTACTGAGTTTCTATTGGTCCAGAAAATTCATTATTACACTAGTGAAGTAATATATGATTTCTCCCACGCCAGAAAATTCATTATTACACTATAGTGAAGTAATATATTATTTCTCCCACGTTTAGCAGGGGCCCGAAATTACATATTACTCACGCGTGTTGAATAAACACCTTTTTTATCAAATATTTAATGGTGTTTTGATATTATTTCCACATTAACACCAACAAGTAAATAGTACACAAAAAATAAAATGAAATGTACATTAAATAAATACTTAAATAAATAAATAAACTGTCCGGCCCGGTTCGCCCTGGTGCAAATCGGATTGAATCCGCTATACTGAACAAAGTTGACTAGATTAGAAAAGTGGTGGATAATATATTATACCCAATAATAATATCAAAACGCGGGCAGTTAATTCGAGCAAACGAATTATAAATTCGAGCGAAGGAGATAAGTGAGTGCACTCGGACGAAGTCGGACTGGACATATAGTAACTGAGTAAATCGCAACAAAAATAGTGATGTTTTTTTTTTTATTTTTCAGCCTTTAATCACGTTTTCTCCGTCAATGTTTGACATGGAGTGGTCGGGCGACGGCGACAACACAGATCAAAGCACCACTTCGTCACCTCCTAGACGCAATGACTGCAGCTCTGATGTTACGAGATCGCGCTCGTCAGCAACGGGCGACTTGGATTCATTTTCAGAAGACGACGATCTCATGTCAGACGATTTTTCTATCCTAGATAGTGACGAAGATGATCTGCCGTTAAAAAATGGTGTTAAACTGAACCACCAGAAATTTAGAATTGTTTCTTACAATATGAACAGCAATAGTTCACAAGTACCAGCGACAAGAGGTGCCGTAAAAAAGATTTTTACAAATAGCAGAGAAAGATGGCGTCAGCAAAATGTCAGCGGTGCTTTTAGTGAACTAAGAAAGTTAGTACCGACACACCCACCTGATAAGAAATTATCAAAGAATGAAATTTTGCGAATGGCAATAAGGTACTTGTATTTACTACAAACTTTATGAAATGATAATCTTTATCCGTGACTTTGCTCGTGTCGACTTTGACAAAAATAATATCTAGATAAGAAACTTTTAAGCGCACCCTAATTTTCTTTATATCTTTATTTCATTTAACAAAAAAGTTGACTTTCTTTTTGGTTTTTGATTAGTCTCTGATATACTTATAAGACGCTTTTATATATTATAGATCAATGTAAATGGGTCGTCTCATATTTTTTTTATAGAATCATCAGAGAGCTCAAACCTAGCTTAGAATTTTGTATAAGTTATATGCTCGCTGATTTTTTTATTTTGTGTGGAAATCTTCAATATTAATAACAGTGAATACTTAAAACACGCGTTAAGTGCATAGGCGTAGCAACGATTTTATCCTAGGGAGACCAAATTTTCAACTCTACCTACCATTATCAGCTGCCAGTTATTATACCTACATAATTTGAAAATTGTTCATAGAAACGAAATCGATCAACACGACTCTGGAGAAATTTCACGACAAAGAAAATACGTAGATTATTGTAGATTTATCTTGTTATTTGTACGTGAACAATTAATATTCTAGTGTGGGCCAGGCCTACCTGCCCCCCCCCCTGCTACGCCAATGATTAAATGTGTAATTTTAATTTAATGAACGAACAAACGTCTAGTTTTCACGTTCGCGTCTGAACTCAAGGTTATTAGGTATATAGGTGATCTCGTTCCGTTCAATGGGTGGATGACGCCATCCGGTGGACTGGTAATTGATATTGTGTGGTTGATAAAAATATGAACGATCTGCCAGCTGACGTCATTCATGGAACGAAGTAACCTTGTGTCTAAAGTCTAAACGAAATAACGTTAACATTTTTCAAAACACGTAGCCCCTCGAAAAATTATTGGTGAACACTGAACAGTGAACATACATAAAGAAATATACGCATCGAACATAATATAACCTCCTTTCTTTTGAAGTTTGTTAAAAATGAGCATCTTTCGATGTCAAAAAGAAAATCTCAAACGTATATTTGTATTCTTGTAAATAATAATGCTTCTTAGTAAATCGTCTGTCTCACAAACTCGACGATCTACCCATGGCCCCCACATTCGATTGTGGGCCCTGTAACCAGGATCTGGGTCGCCCCCCCCCCCAACATATGCCTATTTTTCTTTGTCTTCAGACAAGAATCTTCGCAGAGTTAGAGTGGGGGAGAGTAGAGGGAGTAGATGCAGGGGCCCGTGCGTGCTGTTGTATACAAAGTAATACTAATATCTATTTTACTCTAAACTGTTTTTATATTTAAATATTTTCATTTATTTTGATAATAAAGCTATGATCCACTGCAAATACTTCTTGAATAAAAAAACCGGGGCCCCCTCTGAGCCCGGGCCCTGTTACCAGAGTTGCACCAGCCCCACCATTGTGGGGGCCATGGATCTACCGATGGCTTTGATTATATGTAAAATTCTCAAAATGAACTCCTTTTTCTGAATCCATCAAAAAAATATAATATGCTACTTGGAATAACAAAGTTATGAGTGCCGAAGGCGGTTCAACGATTCGACACTTATGTCAAAATGTGTCTTCCCAAAAAGGAAAACCATTTAATGCGTGGAAAGTTTCGGTATCGACCCAGAGTTTATTGAATAAAACAAACGACATTCTCTTATAGGTATATCAAGCTGCTGATGAGTGTATTAGAATGGCAAAAGAAACATACGGACATGGAGATACAGATCAAATGTGAATCCAACATTACTGTCGAAAATGAAAAAGGATGCCTGACTATCCATCCCCGTTCTCGTCGATCTTCGTTGCAACAAAATCACTCGTTGCGTTTACGCGCCAGATTGAAGAGAAGTCACTGTATTTCGAATGGTACGTTATCTTCATTTTTAACCGACTTCAAAACTTCTTAAAAGTACATTAAAAATATATATTTTTGACTAGCTTTTTCCCAGTGCTGGATTAACCTATAAGCAAAGTAAGCAATTGCTTAGATCATTACGTCTCAGGGGGCACTAAAAATCACAACTCAAAAATGAAAAGTACCTCACCAGATCGTGTCAACAATTTTTTTTTTCTTTTTGTCAGGTTCTAAAAAATGTGATCTACTGATATAAAATTGTCTTCAGAAGTACAGAAATTAAAAATAAATAATAATTAATATATTTATTTTTGAAAATGAAAACGTAATGCTTTTTTTAACTTTACATTTTTTTAAACTTTTTTTCAATTAACTTTATAAAAATGCCAAAGGACTGATTTTGTAGAAAGTCAAATTTTCAATGAGAGCATTAATTTTAAAATTCAATTTTTTTCCCTTATATTCTATGCTTTTTAAATTTTTTCTATCAATTTTAAGCTTACGACATTCACAATTTGAAACTTTTTTATAATCTTAACATGACAGAGACAGATAATAGTTATTATTAGATTTTTTTTAGACTGCTGCTATGAGTGCCCGTAGGCAAGAAATGCTTAGGGCATCAAGAAGTCTTAATCCGGCACTGCTTTTACCCACGACTTCATGCGCGTGGAATCAGTGTGTAGATACAATTGATATAATTGATTAAAAAATTCATAAATTCTAGCAAGACTCTAATTTAAGACGGCCCCTATAAGCAATGTTTTCTGTTTTACCATATTTTACAAAAACCTAAAGACTTTGTGAATTTGATACACGTGAGCAATTCTGTAAAAACACGTTTTTTCTAAATGAATGCGTAAGTGTTTGCCCTTGGGCTTTGTTTATAGTTGGTAATTCCGAAAGCCAGCTTTTAATAGAAATTGTATTCTTTTAAATTGAAAATGTAAATCCGTTGGTATAATTTGTATTGGTAACAATATTTCGACCCAGATGAGAAACTTGTAAACGTGTACCATTACACAATTTGGGCACATAAAAAAAAGATAAAAAAGTTTATTGTTGCTATATTTAGGTACAATTATTCAAATAATTACTTTCAGTGTTGGTACCAATTTCCACCCAGGACATTTAACGTGTGCTTATTTTTTCAAATGCTGTAAAAATACTTTTAACGTTTATTTTATTTTTGTGGGAAAAACTGAGGTAAAAACCCATCTTTTGGAAGTATCAAGAATTCGCATTAAAAGTACCGGATAACCCATACTATTACCATTAATTTATGAGAAGGCATGTAACCCTCTTTAAACCCCCGAATTTAAATTATCTCCATATTAAATTTCATCACAATCAGTCCAACGGTCTGGCCGCGAAAGCGTAACAGACAGACAGTTGCTCTTTTCGCTGACACAACTAATGGTCTTCTCCTAGAGTTTCAGTTTGTGGTGGACGTTGATTCAACGAACTATTTAAATTAACTGTTAATCGTTCATCAACGAATCAACTTTTCCTTTTTGTAATTAGTTGACCATTCAACTACTTCATCTATCGGTAACAAAACGCAACAAATGAAACGATTAACGAAACCGATACACGAACCACAGCACTGATGTGTTTTTTAGTTAAAACCAACGAAATGCCAACAGATTTACAGTCTATATCTGATGTGCAATGGTCCTGTGTAGAGTGTTCCTGGTGGTTCATGTAAACTAGTGATTAGTGTAAACTACTGATTTTTCAACTAGTTGACGTGACACAGGTTAGGGTTTTGTTTCAATAATGTTAAAATCCTCAACGGCTCACCACTAGTTTCCGTCAATACTAAGCAGACTTGTGTCGAGAGTCAGCGACACGTCATACAGATCAAATAAAGCAGTTTCGGCGACACAAATTGGCTTGTCTCGACTCAAAGTGAAAAACATCTCTAGCAGTAGGTCATGTGACGTTAGGAA
This sequence comes from Xanthostigma xanthostigma, assembly GCA_963575645.1. Lineage (NCBI taxonomy): Eukaryota > Metazoa > Arthropoda > Insecta > Raphidioptera > Raphidiidae > Xanthostigma > Xanthostigma xanthostigma. The sequence continues at coordinate 49,169,698 of OY754464.1, forward strand.
TAATATTACCCTAATATAATTCTCATTATAAACCTCTTATTTTGTTTAAGGTAAAATGGCCGGCTTGCTAATTCTACAGAATTCACTTCCGTTATGTGACCGCAATGGAAATAATCTTTTAATGATTGCACCAAAAATGAATGAAAATTCGAATGCCATTTTGCATTTAAATAAGCGAATTAAACTTGAGAAAGTTGAACCCAAAAATGATGATATGGAAAACGAAGACAAAAAACCACATAGTATTACAGAAGATATATCAGATCCTCCAAATATGTTTGAAAATGACAAAAAAAATGATGACTATTATGCTGTCCGTAACAAAAATGGTCACTCACCGAACCAAAACAAAAATAAAAATAAATAATATGTTTTGAGATATTATTTTTTTTCGTTCTTATCAAGAAAAACTAGAGAGATGGTATCCGACTAGAGTAGTTGGGCTGCATCGACATGCAGAAACAAAGGGCGGTAAAGTTGGGGCATACTCCGCCTCAACATATAGATCTGCTGATGGTAAAGAGCTATTAAGAAACCGTTTTAATTTTATTGTCCTGTGTGCAGTTCTAGACAAGAGGTCAGTTATTTTCGTTGATTTTGGGATGAGTCGAAATCATAATCAGCTAAGAAATGTGAGCGAGCAAGAATAGGAGAAGCAAAGAGGATAAACGCGTGCGCAAAATTGCATAACGCATCCACGGATCGACGCTATGATATACGACGCATTTTGTTTCATCCCCATTACTCAATTTCAGGCACGCTCTCTCCTTTATCTCTAGTCTTCTTGATTCTTATATATATCTAACTATAGAGAAAAACGCCATACAGGCTCTTACAAATAAGTCACCATCTTTAGGTGCTACATATTATATTGGATCGTGTATGGTTACATATTACAGGTGATCCAAATATCCCTGAAATCTCAAAAATGCAATATAGAGGTGTACAACATAAAAATTTAAATACTTTAACCTTGATTTTTTTTCAAATTGTTCACCATTATTGATTAGATACAAAAATTCACCCGACGGGATATATCAGTGTGTTGACTGGAATGTTGTGCAGCGTCCTTGTATTATTGTGGCACACTGTCTTTCAGATAGCCCCACAAATATAAAATCTGGAGACGTCAAGTTAGATGTGCGGAGCGTAGAGTTGTGGCTTTTCCGGAAAAATTTTGAAAAATAAAATTTTCTGGAGAATTTTCTAAGCCATTAAAATAGTAAAATATTGTAAAACTTCAACAAAATATTTCCACACTGTTTTTTTTTGTGAATACCAAATTATTAATCCTGACAGAGCGCACAATGATTTTTTTTTATTCCGTACGGTGCCATCTTCTGGTTTCTGCTACTATTTGATTACTTTGTTTATCAAATAACAAGAGAAATGGGTGATTATTTTTCTGTGAGTGCTCTTTTATTATAAAATATATAATGAATTGACTTGTTAACCTGTAGTTTTTGTTTAAATGGTACAGAATTTGACGAAAAAAGAAAATATGGAAAATTCAAATATATCCAAATCTTTGATTAACGTCTGAATAGAACTCTTCAAGTAAATAAAATTGTCGACCAATTTTTCTCAGATATTTAATTTAATTTTATTTATTTTTTTAGATATTTCTGAAGAAGATCCAAATCCGGATATAACGTCATCTGTTGTTATATTTATTTGTATTTTTATTATTTTTTGTCAATATATCGTTTGGTCTGAGAAAAATTGGTCGACAATTTTATTTACTTCAAATATATCCTATAAAAAATATAGGTACTAAAACATTGCCTTTCTGACATTTAAAATCTTCCGGAAAAACAGTGGAAAATTTTCCTCCCCACATGACTAGCGGGTCGGCCACGGGTTTTTTGAGGTCTATCGATAATATCATCGTGGAAAAATCGTTGGTTTTCCTTGTATAGGAGTAGCACTGACCTTCAGTTGAAAGAACTGAATGCAACGTTGGATCTTTCCGCAAAATAAACTTCTTTATATGAGACTTGTGGGCTGTGGCGGAGTGAATTTTATTTCTTGCGACGTAATTCATAAACCGACAATTACCTACTCGAAGATCTTCATCGATTTTACGGCAAATCATTTTTTAAAATAGTGGTTGAGAACTTTTGAATCACCTATATTTTTAGGTTGTTTTTGTTGTATTTTTTTAAGCATTATAGATAAAAAATTTATTTTTAAACAAGAACACTCTTTTCTTTTGACCGTTATTTATTTATAATTCTTGTTTTGTATGAATTTTCTTTTTTTTTTTATTTGTACCAAATAAAGAATATTCATATTATTGTTAAATCTTTTGATTTTTATTGTTTTTTGCTACCTAATTATTTTACAGCTCTGACCTTGAACAGCTCTTCGTTTGATGTGGAAGAATAATAAATTTGATTTAAAATAATTCTCACAATCAATTAAAAAAGTGTGATGCGACAATAAGAAAATAAAATTAAATGGCTAGTCATGTACAACCGTCAACAATGCGTAATTCCCCGCAAAAGGTAACACTTAAGACACTGTCATTTACATTTGTCTTTCCAGCGCGGATTATTTGATCACAATGCCTAAAATTATTCCGTTGAAAAAAAGATCGAATATAACACAGGTGAGTAAAAAGTAACGCTAAATTTCGTTACCTATATTTATATCGTTAATCTTTGCCGAAAATCCTCGGAGAGATCAATTTATATTTTTAATTGTCAAAATTAGGTACACGTTTTTATTCCGAGCAGTGGCAGCACATGGGAGTTCACTTAAAAAAAAATTAACAGCAAGATGGAGTCAAATTGTATAAGCCCTATCTATAACAGTTTGCTCCTTTTTTAATTCGGTATACTAAGGGATTATATTGCACTGTTACTTGAATTAATAAGAATGAAATATTTATAAAATGTAGATAAATAGACCTGAGTGAACAATAAATTATAATTATAAAATTCTAGACGCATATTTCAGTATAACAGACAGATTGTAGATTATAGATGGTCGACAATTGAGATTATTAGAACTGGGTATAAAATACTTTAATCAATTATAAAATTAAATGAGTTTCTGTTTGTGGGACAGTCGGTACATACTTTTTTATATTAATGTGTTATTGTGGAAAATATAAAATTTAATTTATTTTTATGGTTGAGTACACCATTAAAATTCTGTACTTACGTAATGCTGTATTATTTTTGTTCTTGTTAATGTTTGGTGTGTTGACATAATATTAATATAGATACGATCGTAAAAACTCGTATATGAATTTTTTAGGTACCGAAACATTGCTAATTATTATTATCCAACTACGTGAAAGCAAAAAAGGGTTATGTTTTATGTGCCGTGGCTGAGATCTCGCCAAATCGAACACTAGCGATTCGGCGTATTTTTAAACTCTCGAGCTTCGGTCCGGAATACAATATTAGGGTATTTATTTTTTGAGGAAGATTTAGTAAAATATAACCGGATTCGCCCTAGTGCTAATCTTATTGATATTAAATTGGAGATCGAACGAGATACGCGAATGTAGGTATAACACAATAATGAATTATTTTGAGCGAACGACCAAAGTGAATGGGATCCCGCAATTAAACAGCTTTATATAATAAAATAAAAGTTAAAAAACTAAAACCCGACGACTGAAAAGAATGACAAGAAAATATTCTCATCTGAATATAGCCGTGGTCATATGCCAACTACCCTAACAAAACATTACATTTTAACAGTAGTAAGCGATCATAAGCTTTACGGCAAAGTGCATCACGCTTTACATCTAGAGGGGCCTCATATACAGGGTGAGTCAGACCACCCGTATCAGTCGTTTTTTTCGAAAACGGTTAGTCGTAGAGGGTTGTGTCAAAAATCTGTATTATAAAAGCCCTAATGAAGAATCGAGTGGTGATATTTTTTCCCCCGGAAAGGTCGGCTTCCCTGTTAGTTTGCTCCGGAATGTTCAGAACTCCGGAATGTTAAATGGCACGATAGGTCGAAAGTGGTATTGTTGAAAAGATATTTAAAAAATAAGCAAGTTTTGTAGGACATTTTTTTTTGTTACTGCCACCCCTGTTAAGTAATATTCGTTTCAAATTATTAAATTAACATGTCAGAATAACATTCTTAATTTTAAAAGTCGACATTTAAAATCTAGTTACCTAATTAAACTATGTCACAATAAGTTTTCAATAATTGCAATTGTTTTTTTTGTCGGAAAATACTTCCAGGTACTCATAACATATCTAGAAGAGCTCCGCAGTGTTTAGAAGTAAATTGAAGTCAGTTTGAGCATTTGTGACATTGTTTAATTAGGTAACTAGATTTTAAATGCCGACTTTTAAAATTAAGTTTGTTATTCTGACATGTTAATTTAATAATTTTAAACGAATATTACTTAACAGGGGTGGCAGTAACAAAAAAAAATGTCCTACAAAACTTGCTTATTTTTTAAAGATCTTTTCAACAATACCACTTTCGACCTATCGTGCCATTTAACATTCCGGAGTTCTGAACATTCCGGAGCAAACTAACAGGGAAGCCGACCTTTCCGGGGGGAAAAAATATCACCATTCGATTCTTCATTAGGGCTTTTATAATACAGATTTTTGACACAATTCTCTACGACGAACCGTTTTCGAAAAAAACGACTGATACGGGTGGTCTGACTCACCCTGTATATGAGATGGCATACGACCACGGCTATCCTTAGATGAAATTTTTTTCTTGTTTCATACTTTTCAGTAGTCGGGTTTTAGTTTTTGAACTTATTTTAAATATTTTTTTAAACTTATTTTTTATTTGTTTTCAATTTCTTCCTCTCTGGGACCAGAATTCAAAATACAATAACGAATCGATTGACACCCTATTTATCAAAATCGGATGAATATTTTAGGCGCTACGGTGAAACATCCATAAATACAAACAGACTGCTAAACTCATAACCCTTCCTTTTGGTTTTGCCGTAGTCGGGTAAAAAGAGTTCTGGTCAAAATATAATCTATATACATGGGCGAAACCGGACTGGACGCCTAGTCTATTATAGTATTTCACACAAGCAGATCTATATTCTATTGTTTTGTACGATCTAAGTCAATGTTAACTATTGACCTTGCAATGATCTTTAGATTTATTAAGGTAAACTGGCTGGTTTTATTTACTTGAATGACAATTCAGTAATCTCTTACTATTGCTTAATTTTCAATGCTAAATTTTTTTTTAAAATACATTTAGCACAGAATTACAATGGAAAAATCACGAGAGTACCCTGGATCTGAACTAGAGTCGGGCAACTTATATTCATTTCAAAGAAGGGCGGCTGAAGTACGATTTCTTGCAGAATAAATCTTAAAAGTATGAAAAAATGTATTTGAAAAGCATGATAAACAAAAGAAAATTTATTTTGAATCTTATTTCAAAGTCGTATCATTAATTTAGCATCAATTACAGTTCGTTTAATGATATCCCTATATATTGTTTCAACAATTTTGTTTCGTTAAATATTGCAATTTACGATTCAGCGCCATATAATCATTTGCTACATCGCTCTTTACGGATGGTTTGCTGCACTTCTGCGCCTCTTATATTAACATGCTGTTTCATTTACCATTTAATTATCATGAAACCTAATTAGCAAATTATTGCAGAGTGTAGAATAATAGATACAATCCTACTTATACCGACATAATCTTCAAACAGGATTTTTCTATTGAATCACTTCATGCAGTAAACGGAGAACAGTAATAAGACAGTACCTAGGTACAAACGAAAAACCTTTCGCTACTTTAAATTAATACTTCATATTTCTTACGAATTTTATTTCAATATGTAGTAGACTATCCCTAAATCGTTTTCTCAATAAATTGGCGCTTCCAGCTTTTTCTTCTTCAATTCCTTACTGTTTTTACAAGCTTCTATTTAACATGCCATGTTTGTCGGTCAGTGTGTCAGTTTGCGTCAAAACTTGCAATCAACATTTAGACTAGATCTAATTACCTAGAAATTTTGCACACGTGCATAAGCCAAATGACAATGCATAAATCCAATATGGCGGATACCACAAGATAGCGGGTTACCTTTTTTTCATAACCCTCTTGACATGGGTATTAAATGAAAGAGTTTGACGAGTGGAATATGATAAGCTATGTGACGTCATTTTAAATCCAATGGTGCGGAAGCAACATATCCGATCGATTTGAATTTTTTACACATATATTATGTATTCCCGATGACAATACTTTATTCGATCGTTTTTAGAATTAAATAATCAATTAATTTTAACAAATTAATGTATTATTACAGGCATTTGAAAAGACTAAAAAGAACAAAATAAAATAATATAAAAATAAACACTTTTTACAGACAACCTTTTATCGAAATTTACTAAAGAGGAAAATAAAATTTTAATAATTTGGGTTTATAATTATACAAACGTGGATTGTGACTAATAGTTCAGAACCCACGCTTTTATATTTATGAACTTAAATTATTAAAAATTATTTTTTCCTTTTTCAATTCAATAAAAAGTCTTTAAAATTGTTTTCTATTCATGTATAATATATATTGGTATAATTATACAAAACTCAAAATATGTCCGTCCGACAAAAAATTTTGAATAGTAAATCCGATCATCATGAAATTTGGACACAACATTCATCTCCCCCCCCCCATTCGTTCTTTTGCACCCGGATGAAACCGGGACTTACCGCTAGTATTTTATATAATTTTATATAATTTGATCTCATAGTATGGTAACCTAAGAATGTTTCCAGGGGAATAACTAACCTAGATAGCGAAAAATATATTCAGGCTTATCCACAACCGATAACCACGGTGTTCACCAAGTGCTTATCAAAATAAGCACTCGATGGTTATTGTTTGCTTTTTATTCTGCTTAGTAAAGTAACTACCTAAATTGCTTGAACATTAGTGATTATAAGCAGTGCTTTTAAATTTTGTAATCATTGTGGTTACGTAAGCACAGTAATTAAAGCACAAATAGTAGAATGTGGGTGATTATTCGCGAAGAAATAATACCTAGGTATATTAGTTCACATATAGTGGAGTCGCGGTAATCGAACCCCCGTCTAGTTGAGCGTCTCTTAAGCCGCGTATACACTTGCGAGCCGAACCGTTCCCGAACCGCTCGCGAATGGTTCGTGTCATGTTCGTTAATGTCACGTACACACTTGGACCGCTGGAAAACCATTGGGAAAAGCGAGCCAATACCGAACTACCATCAGTATCTTCCTTGATGTCATCAGAAGATTATGCAATGCTGGTGAAAGCAAATAACTTTTTTAGTTATCGACCGACTATTTGGTTAAAGCAGCGGCGATCTTCCTCCACGCATCTTCTTTTAAATGCTTTTTAAAATAATCATTATGTTTCGGGTCCCATAATAAAACTTTACTTTTGTAAATTTCAATTAAAAGAATAGTTTCTTCTTCTGACCATTCCATAATAAATACCGATACTCTTATAAAAATATCGGCGATACCGATACCGATACGCTTATTGTGAATTAAAAAATGAAGGTATAATAAATAAATCAGTCAGATTTTTTTTTATTAATATAAAAAGTAGAGACATAGGTTAATATTAGATAATTAAAAATTTTAGTAATTAAAATTAACATTGATAAGATTTTTGTTTAAAAAACAAAATAATCTTAAGTTTTGCGGAGAAAGGCGATTTCGCAAGTCTGTTTGAATAAGACCTGCGCTGAAAAATAGTCTCTCAGATGCGACAGAACTCATTTGGAAATTAAAGTTTCCCCGAGCATTGTTCGTGCCTCGTATGCAACGAAATAGACGCGAGGCCAAAGCGGGCGGGAGAAACAAGGCACTCACAAGCGCGGGTTTCCCCGAGCATAATTCGTGCCTCGTTTGCAACGAAATAGACGAGACAACACGCTCATTTACACTACATTTTTAAATTAAAGTATCGTTGAATCGGCCATAAAAATATCGTCGATACCGATATATCGGCTAACCCGAAGTATCGCCGATATATCGGTATCGGTATCGGATGCATCGCTAATAATAACCTATGTATCATACGCGGCTATACGAAAAATTACATACCCGGCTATACGAATACTCGACTAAATGACGCTGTCCTAACTTACACCAGGTTCGTTGTGTGTTCGTCAAAAAAACCGACCCTCGATTGATCCTCGCGAGCGGTTTGCAAGTTCTCGGCGTTCGGAACACCGTCCAAATTATGTTAGCTAATGGTCCGCGAACGGTTCGCGATAGGTTCGGCTCGCAAGTGTATACGCGGCTTTATATAATCGGTGTTTGCCGAATGCTCACGCAGGTACCAGAATAAACACTAGTGGGAGAGAGAGAAATTCATTTTTATTTTGGTTTTTGAAGGCAACCAACATATTTTTAAACTTACAAATATCTATGATTTGGTGTATGATTCTCACAATAACTTACTGTGAACAAGTTGTTTTAAGCAGTTCCACGAAAAAATTCACATTTAAGAAATAGGTATACGGGAGGAACTACTTAAAATGTCAACTTCTTCGTTTTATTTTTGTACCGACATAATATGTTCGATTAATTATTGAATACTCTACTATAAAGTATAATTAATGTAGCCCCACCACAGCACTTTCTTTAGTCGAACAACTTCAATTATTGGGCACCAGTATGCAAAATAACTTCCCGATTACCGTTACCCCACTGTACTTGTTGACGTTGAACAAACATATAATTAACTTGTTTATTTTATGAATTAAAAAAAATCAGATAGTCAAGTCGTAGATAAATTATTTCCACACTGAATTTTTAAATACAGTATACTTTCTGTATAAGTATACTGTATGAGGCGGTTGAAAAAGAAAGGATTAATTGAAATGGAGTTCTTTGTCATTATTTTTTCTTAATCTACAATCTCCTTGTTTAGTTTAAAGTTCTAAACATGTACCGTGAGATTTGACTTAGCGGAGTCTTATCGCGGATTATAGGAGTGAGGAACGGTTGCAAATAATAAAGACCAGTAGAGGGAGAACTAGAAGCACTAATTTACTGAGCAACGACTTAAAGAGAGACTACTGTACCCAATTTAATATATCCAATTTATTATAATAGGTATCAAGTAGTAAATTGGTAGGGGAGCAAATTGAAAACAAAAAAGTTTTTCGCTTATAATTCGCTCAATTTAAATCAGATCGGTTCGAAACCTGTCTTAAACGTAAGAGGAGAAAATATTACATAGATTTCGTAACAGAATTCGCGCAAATAATTTTTTTATACATAAAAAACAGAAATAAACACTGTATAAATTCGATTTTGTCTAATACATCGCACACGCGGATCGGTTATTCTTTTCTGTTACACAGTGTTTTATGGACATTTAAAGATTGCGTATGTTCTGTCTTAAAATAAAAAGATTGCATTTGTTCAAAAACGGATGTCGTTTCAAATATTAGTCAGTTTTAGAGAGAGAGATTTTGAATTATAGACGCTCAACAGCTGAGGTCATCAGCGCCTTTTTAGTCAGTTTTTGGACATTAATATTTTGTGATATGCAACGCCTTCTAACTTCACGATTTGCTATTAAACCCATATAAATAGCGATATCTAGGCAATGTCAATGGTTTAGTGGTAGATACTCATCTGCCATGCGGGTGTCCCAGGTTCGATTCCCGACAGATGCGCAACAAATGTTATTTTTATTTTTGACGTGATAACGTCTTATAAATTGATGATACACCAGCTGCACGCACGAAAAAGTCTAACGTTCCGAAAAGTGTAACGTTCTGAAAAGTGTAACGTTCCGATTGATGAAACACCAGCTGCACGCACGAAAAAGTGTAACGTTCCGCCTGATCCTGTGCGTGCAAGCGAGAGCGCAGTAATGTATTATTAAATATGATATTCGAGCGGAATACGTTATCACGTAGTAAAACTATCGTCCGTAAACCGACTTTACAGACAACCAATTTTTTTTTTGAAGTGATAACGTCTTATAAATTGATGGAACACCAGCTGCACGCACGAAAAAGTGTAACGTTCCGCCTGACCCTGTGCGTGCAAGCGAGAGCGCAGTAATGTATTATTAAATATGATATTCGAGCGGAATACGTTATCACGTAAAACTATCGTCCGTAAACCGACTTTACAGACAACCAATTTTTTTGAGTTGCAAATTACTCGGTTAATATTTGTTTAATAATCATATTATATTGTAAAAAAAAATTTCGAATAATTTATCAGAAAAATTAGTAAAAAAATTATATGATACATAATAAATAGCAAAGAGAACTTCGTTCCAATCGGGTGTTCCACGACACCTCTCGTCTTTTTATTTTATGCTAAGTAAGATAAAAATGTGTATGAATTTATATGATCCGTCGGTATAATCTGTGTACCATGACTTATGAATGATTCATCTATCTATACAATGACGGACAGGAAAAAAGACCGCCACTTCACTTTTAGCGTGACTTTGCACGGTGTTTGATTGTTAGTGAATATTTTTGTGATTTAATATATTAAAGGTAATAGGTAATATACAAACAATAATTAAGTACGTGATAATATTTGAATATTTTCTATTATAATGCATGAACGAATTGGGTGTTTAGTATTGCAATAAATCAGTTAAAAGTTATATGATTTGAATATTTAAGATTACAGAGACTTCAGAAATCAAGTAATATAATATCTATTGTACACACGCACGTGTATATAAATAGTTATAATGACGTATTATTTATAATTTGCGAGAAGTTTTAAGCAGGAAAATAATTATATAGTATAAATAATTACATGCTCTTTTTTATTATACTGTCTCACTGATGTGAAATTATAATATATAATGTAATCATTATTATATAAGTACTGTAATGAATGTTTTGATTTTTTACCAAAATCTTCGAATAAAAAAATGTTAACGTAAATAATAATATTGTGGTGTTGAAATAGCCGAGCGTGTAGCGCTGCCATTATTGATATAACTTTTATGGGTCCTCTATTAGAAGCCCTCAATTCGCCAGGTTCAAACCCAAGAACTGGTTAAAGTGTCAAATGGATTTTCAATTTAATAAAAAACATAAAATAAATTTAATCGTGAATTGGTACTAGGCTTGAAAAACCTTGGCTGTTGGTGACCTTAAAAAGTACATTTATTAAGAATCTTTATAATTTTATCAACTAAAACTGTTTCTAGTGACGAACTGCAGTGCGCAATGTCAGAAAATCTGGTTTGACAATGACCTTAGATTGTGATCTGAATTATTATAGTTTTTATAAACGCAGGCACAGTTTACTATTAATAGAAAAAAATGATGCAGATGTTAAATACAAACCTTCCAAGTACAACTTTATGTTACAAAGCCCTGTGGACACTCTACGGAAACTTCTTAAAGCCCTATGGCCACTGCAACTTTAAGTTCCAACGAAATACAAGTAACTAAAAATCATAACGACATATCATCATAGTGTCGCGCCATCAAAGCGTCGCGCCAATTGCACGTTTTTACTCTCATCCAAATATAAAGTAAAACAAAACTCATCGCACTATACCAATAATTCCAATAGTAACTCGCTTTTTGTTTGTCAGTTGTTTTGTTATAACCTACTATTAGACGTTTGCTCAAAAGTGAACTGTCAACATTTTTGAAAATGAAGTTGTAACCAACTATTTTAGAGGAGGTACGTGAAAAGATACCATGTACGAGTATACCTCGTGCGTAATGGTTTACAATCTTCTATAACAGGATCGATTTAAAATTCTATTATGCTTTTTTATGATGAAATATGTGTGATCATAATCTAAGGTCATTGTCAAACCAGATTTTCTGACAATGCGTTTTGCTAGCTAGCCTAGCTAGGTACTATGTTATTTACGCGGGAAAGTAATCGTGATGTCATTTGAAAAATTAATATTGATTACTACATTAAACCAATGGATATGTAATTTAGAAATCAAAAATAATTCAGAAATGTAATCTATTAAATATGTCAATTAATATTTAAAGGTAGGTACATAACATAATTTTGAACTTAAAAAAAACTAAATATTTTATTTTTACCTTAAATATTAATAATTATTGTATTTGGCTACAATTTAATTTAAAAAATGCAATCTCTTAATTGATAACAAATCTAAAGTTCAAGAGTCTTTCGTGAGCCATTGGAACTGCATATTTGTATTAATAATTTAGAGTGCAAAATAAATTTCGATTAAGAAAAAGAAACTCTGTATGTTACACTGCACACTACCTATATAGAAGTACCTATAACTGATATAATTATAACAAAAATCCAGCCAATTGGGCGACGGGACCATTCCAACTTCAAAATGTCGACATTTGATATAGTATAATAAAGAAAATAAAATTTTTATTACTCATGCGGGAAAAGTGGTATTCTTTACGCATGCTGTTACGGTTGAAAAGTGCCTATTTTCATTTGCATGCGCAAACTTTATTTGTCGCACTGAAATTATTGTTTGCCGCACGCAAATTCAGAGTTACCATAGTTACCAATACTGAATGTGACAGCAAAAAATGTGTATTTTAAAATTGATCATTTGTTCTGGGAATTTTAATTTATTCGTAATAAAAAATAGTATGTGCAACTCTGCGGCATTGTCGCACTAGTTGCACAATATACTATTCTGATATCGCGTGAGGTGACGTGAGTAATGACTAGTATTCAATACCGATATTTGTTATTCGTTGCCATGGTTATCTATATAATATATTTCACGTCATGTAAAAAGCATGCTTAAGTAGTTTATTTCTGACACATTTACAAAACAAAATAATGGCTGACTTTTTAACTTCCCGCTTTAAAAAAAAAAAAAAATTTTTTCAAAAATCGGGAAGTTATTGGTTTCACCCCGATTTTCGAAAATCAAGTTTTCGCCAGATCTCGACGTTTTGAGGTCCTAGGAAGCTATTGAAACTATTTTGGCGATGATGTCCGTAGGGCTGTATGTGTGTGTGTGTGTGTGTGTGTGTATGTATGTAAACCTTTTATATCTTTTGAACGGAGTGTCCGACTGAAACGCGGTTTGCGGCATCTGACGTGATCTTGGTGAACTTAGACTTCCTGAAAATTTGAAACGATTCGGCCCAAAAAAATTTGAGAAATCTTAAAAAAACAAATTTCAAAATTTTTTAAAAATTTGTTTTTGTAAAATATTTTCTAAACTACTAAACCGATTAATTCCAAAATGTAATCAGCTCTCTTCTCCTTAACAAACTGCGTCGATTTCTGCAAACCGCATCAAAATCGGTTCATTTGTTCACGAGATACCGTGAACGAAAAAATCGTAAAAAAGTGTTTTTTTCAAATGATTCTTAAAATTGTTATCAGATCGATTTTTTTGTAATAAATTACTTTCTTAGGCTAAAAAAACTGCGTCGATTGCCCCAAACTAGATCAAAATTGGTTCATTTGTTCATGAGATAACGTGAACGAAAAATTAGGAAAAAAGTAATTTTTTATAATTACTCGCAAAAATTCTTATCAAATCGATTTTTTTGTAATAATTTACTTTCTTAGGTTAAAAAAACTGCGTCGATTGCCGCAAACCGCATCAAAATCGGCTCATTTGTTCACGAGATATCGTGAACGAAAAATTTGTAAAAAAGTGTTTTTTTTTTAATTGCTCGTAAATTCCTATGAGATCGATTTTTCTGTAATAAATTACTTTTTTAGGTTAAAAAATTGCGTCGACTGCTGCAAATCGCATCAAAATCAGTTCATTTGTTCATGAGATATCGTGAACGAAAATTTCGTAACAAAGTGTTTTTTTTTTGAGCTCGAAGAGCTAAAAAATTAACTTCTTGCTATATTTTATATATTTTTGAGCGTTTTGAACTCGAAAATAGCGGGAAGTTACAGGGATGGCCTGCAGGGTCAAACTTCTTTTCAAATTTTTTTATTTTCAAAATATTTTTGAAACTACAAAATTTAGAAAAAAAAATTTGATCAAAACTTTCTTGAAAAAATAAATAAAATAATAAGTCGTTATAAAAAGTATACCATTATTATCTAAAAAAACACCGTTATAACACATATTTATTCTGCGCATTCGCTGATTTTTCCCGAAAACAATATAGGGTTCTTCATATTTGTATACCTAAAATTTGCTTTCAATTCGCTCATCCGTTTGACCTGTATCATGCTCACCCACAAAGAGACTAACAGACGCACAGAGTTTTTCCAAAAAATATGTTTTTTGGATTCGGGGAACTTCAAAACGAAAAGATATTGTGGGTTGGAATGGCAAAAAAACTTTAAAACAAACAAAAAAGATAATGATACCAACCGCCGGGATTGAATTTACAATCTGTGAGACAACCGTTCTACCCCACCTCCACCTTATTGAATGTTCTACAGCCGGATTTTATAGAATACTAGCCGTCCTGTTTCTTTAAATCGAGCAAATTTATGAATTCAACTTTTTGTGAACACAATGTTAAGAGATATGACAGCTTTAATAACTCGACCCTTTCTTTGTGATGACTTAAACTAAATGCGAAGTTGACCCCATCAATTTTGGATTTTTTCCAAATTAAAATTTCTTGCACCAAAAAATTCACAATCTAACAGTCATTCGTCTGAATCTGATGGTGAAAGACACGCAACGATCAGGTACTGTAATAGCAAATTTTAGTCGATCAGTTTATTTATAAATTAATTAATTATGAATTAATAGTGATTTCCACTCATTGTGTACACAGAAGAATATAAACGCATAGCTTAGGTCTTTTAATTTGCTACGGATTTTGGAATTCTATATCTAATAGAAGGTACGCGCGTCGAAAAAGTGTAATTTTCAACTTTGGTTGCGTCTACTACTTCTAACGTTAAGGTACCGAGTACCGACTTGCCACAAAAAACTTGTTTTAGAGAGTTTTTGCTACGTACCTTCAATTTAAAATTCTATAAAGAACATATTAAGTACGTAATTTTGTTCGAATAATTTTAATCGGCTGTCAGATTGATAATTAACTTTCATATTCTAAAACTAACCGTTTTCCAGTTATTTCAAATGTGTTTTCTGGACATTAATATTATAAATATATAAAAAATAACATATAGGTACTTAAATATTATTTAACTACTCACTTGATTCAAATTAAATACTTTACTGTTTAAACTGACAATTAAAAGTGAATCGTAATTATTTTTACATACAGTAGAACGCCGATTATCCGAATTAATTGGGAGCGGGGTCGATTCGGATAATCGGACATAGATTGGTAATAAAGAAAAACGAACTGTCACACTTCATTAAGTTTAACAAACACAGTTCTACAATAACCCTCACTTGAACATCTCGATCAGAGTAAGTCGCCTCGACGTTGAAGCTCGTTTCCGTGCGGCAAGGTCACGCAGCTTTCAACCATTTCAGTTGAAATATATCTGGTACCAGCAAGTTCTAACTTCGTTTTGTGCTGGTACCATTGTAGCGTCTACACGGCAATTGTCACTCGCATTTTTGTATTCTTGCGTCCCCACAAAACTTGTTTTTATTGAAAAATTAGTTGGTTTTAATTTTTTATATTACGCTTAGGACCGATTCGGATAATTGGCGATTCGGTTAATCGGCGTTCTACTGTATTATCTTATACAAATTATTTTTCCAGTGTCTGCTCATAAATTTTGTAACGTTAAAAACCGTTTGTTGGAAATCATTTTCGACCCTTAAAATTAGCTTATCGTAATTCTGACACCCTATTGCACATCTGTGCGTCGAGTCCTTTCAAAAGACATCTCGATCTTTGGAATTGGTCCAGTAGTTTAGGAGGATATTATAGCCTTACAAAAAAACTACTTGCCTCTTAATATATAGATAGTATACGTAAATTGCGACATGTTCGTTCAATCTCATGAATCAATTTTACCCTACTGTGCCAAAAAACAATTTTTACTTCAAAAATGGAAACTTATTTTGCGATTTTGTTATTGTGGTTAAAACGAGATTCAAGAAACTGGACAATTTCTTTTGTTACAGAATTTTCGTTGGAGTATTGGTTTTATATGGAAAACTAACCGTGCTCAACTAATATTTACTTTTTGCACTTCCCCCTACAAAATAGGCGTTTTACATGCATGTAAAGTGACCAATTGGTAATTATGCACTAGTGCGGTAAAGTAAAACAAACCGGGTCGCACTGTACTAATTCACTAAATAGTTGTTTTTCTGTCAGTTGTTTTTTTTTTTATAATCTATATTATTAGAAGTAAAGTTTGCCCAAAAGTGAGCAGTCAACATTTTTGAAAATTAAGTAAAAAGAAAAATTTTATAGGAAGTACCTAGTCTACGTGCAAAAAATTTATAAAGAATAGAATATGTACATAGAAAATTGTCATAGTTATCACAAAAAATCATTAATATTATAGTGACACTTATCACACAGTTGGTCTTTTAGCTACTTTTTGAATTTATGCAGCGGTAGTTTTTTTTATTTCAGACGGAATTTTATTGTAGATTTTAATTATAGAATTTATGTTTCTCCTCTCTGAACAACAGTTAGACTGCAGAACTGCTGTTGTATCCACTTTTCTTTCAGTCTCGTGTTGTGTATATTATGCTCGACCTAATGCATATTTAACAAATCCGGATATATTATACATCCCGTGTTCAACAGTACTACGGCTCGTGTGACTGCTAAAACTCGATGACGTTCGTCTTTAACCTGATGTCACAGCTTGCAGTAATAAGACCCATTACGACACCAGATATACAATTTACTATTAAAGAGTTTTTCATTATGGAGTTACGTTATGGACCATGTTGACCGCATTTTGGAGTCAATCAGACTTTTTTTATAACGGGTGCGGCAAAAGTTTGGAAACGGTCCGATATTTCCGGAGAGTTAGGTTTGCGAAAAAAAAGTTTGGTACAAAAGTTGATTGGTTTTCAGTTTGCAATCGTTTGGTCACTGAATCATCCCCCAACCCCTCACCCCCCACGTGGGGGTGAGGGTGACTTGGTTTCGCATCGCGGATTCGGGTTCAGAGAGAGAAATTAGGCAACTTTTGGCCGAAAAATTTTTCGAACAAAAGTTGCCTAATTTTGCTCTCTGAACCCGAATCCGCGAAAGAAAATTGGGGTCGCGATTTGAAATTTCAAAGTCACCCTCACCCCCACGTGGGGGGTGAGGGGTTGGGGGATGATTCAGTGACCAAACGATTGCAAACTGAAAACCAATCAACTTTTGTACCAAACTTTTTTTTCGCAAACCTAACCCTCCGGAAATATCGGACCGTTTCCAAACTTTTGCCGCACCCTATAGTACGTTGTTATACGGGAAGGTAATACGTTCTATATTCTAAGTATTTTTTTCTAGGCGCAATGAGGTATTTGTCAAGCTTTGTGTTGCTGATATCTGCTTTAACGGCATCAGGTCAACTATTGGACATAAAGCTACCGGGATTTGAGCTTCGTTTACCAACAGTTGGTGGGCTTTTGCAAACAATTGATAAAATACCCTTAGGTAAACTGTTTTTAAATCTTATTACCAAAACAAAACTTTCGTAAAGGCCGCTGCACACGAGACTGGAAACACCGCTTGGACTTCTGCTAGCCGGCAGGCTGGGTACTAGGCTGGAAATGACATCACTGCGGGCTCGCCTGCTAGCTCACAAGATAGATTTTAAAATTGGAACAGGGGCTATTATTCTTGCTAGGCTCTCTGCTTGCTCTGAGCAAGAACCAATCAGGAAACAGTAACTTCTCACGTGGGCGACATGAACCAAATCACCCATAAACCAACATGGCGTCATTCTGCTCAGAGTCAGACTACAGACATGTTTTGCTTTGTGTTTATATTTGAACTGTCACTGCGCGCGCACCAGATCTATCCACAAAGCAAGCACATAAAAGTAATTAAGCAAATCAGCGCTAGAAGTCAAATCTAGCAAGGAATCTAGTGGCAAATCCATCCTCGTGTGCAGCGGCCTTTAGTTATTTTTGAAGAAAAAATAAATCAAAGGTTTATATAATATGACTCGTTACTTGAATAAAAGAGCGAAATTTTTATAATGCATTATATAATTAATCGGTCAAAAAATTGAATAATTAAAAGCCAATAATTGTAAAGTAACGTTATGTATACTCTGGGAGTATTAATTGGTTTCACTTTATTGAGTGTGTTCATTTTATACTTTATAGTGCACAATACAGTTGATTTTGTCGCCGAGAGGAACATGCTTAGATTGTTGGAAATATTTAGAGGATTGATGCCAACTGGGATAGCATTTTTAGATTTGCCACCTCTGGATCCATTTCAAAGAGATCATTTTGACCTTAGTATTGATAACGAGATGGGACAGTAAGTATGTTGTTTACTATAAAGCATATATACCTTTTTACCTTTTTCCGGGATTATTTTTTGGTTCACCAACAAACTTTGACAGATGAATGCTCAAAGATTCGCACACTATACCAAAATAGACCAGCATAGCACGAATCTGCAATCTGCACGATTTCGTATACTATACGTGCACGCACCAGCATTTTTTAGTGCGGGTTCTGTGTGTGTGCAGACATTTTGCAGCTGTCAAGTAATGAGTTCGGTAGAAGTTTTTATTTTGACGATGTTTTGTAAAGAGGAAAGAAGGTTTTGGGTCCACTCTATCAATAAAAATGAGAAGCAATGTGGTTTTCATCAATTATTTCCTTAATTAAGTTTTTTCAATATTTCCGAATGTCACAACGCAAATTCTGAGCTATGGATATCATTTTGTTCCACCTACAGTATCAAAACAGCACCGAAACACAAGATTAAGTCGATCCAGCGCGGCGAGAGATTGAATTTGCAGATCAGAATTGTACCTCGACCGATACGATATGCTTGGACAGTCGTTGCTGTTTGCTGGTTCTGGTTTAATATGCGCTACTTCGTTAAATAATACGAATAGCTTCACGAACATGTTTTCCTGATTCGTGCTCTGCTAGTTGCGCTGGTCCGTGCTGGTATAGTGTGAAGTAAAATAAATCATTCTGTATACATATAGGCTGTTTTCACCAAGTGAGGACAGTGTACTTTTTGAAAGACATATACCTAACATAATTTGTAGGAGAAACTGCTATTTGAAGAAAAGAAATATTAACAAAATTATTTAAAATGGCAGATATTTAATGATTTTTTTAAATTACCTTTCAAAAAAATATCTTGTAGAATGTAGACAATTACTTGTTGGTCAGAAACTAGTTCATCAAATAAAGAGGTATTTTTCAATTTAAAATAGCTTTTCTTGAAATTCAACTTAAATATTCACGATACTTACAATAAAGACATGTATTCCTATTTGACTGTTTACATCTTTATAATTGTGTAGGCTAAACGGGACATTTGACGATGTGGAAATAACCAAGTTGTCAACTTTTGTGGTCGATAATCTTCAATACATTTGGCTACTTCAAGAAATAGTATTAAATGTATCCGTGCCGCATCTTATTATTGATGGCTTATACAACATATCGGTTAATGCATCATTAATAAAAATTCATGGAGACGGTCCGTTTAGGTAATAAAAAACATTTTCATTTATTTTATATTATAAGTGAAACTTCTTAACGCACGGCAAACTGTAGAGTGAATCGGATTCATTGTAACTAAAAATTTAGTGATGTAACGAATATCGCACTCAAGATTCTTGCGAATATTTTGCGAATATGAATATCAGAAAAGTCATATTTTTTTTTAAATGTGAAAATAATAAATAACACAGAAAAATTAATTTCTTAGCATGTTTTTTTCTTATTCTTTTTTTTCGCTAAGGTAGCCATGCAATTATATTTTTATCAGCTTTTACTTCAAAACCGACCTAGTACTCAGAACAACTTCAAATGTGTGCGTGCAACTTGCGCGGTCAATCAGTTGAATAAAATGCACCATAGAAGCTTATTTTGCATTTTATGTGGAGCGATTTTTGTAATACATTAATTATTTCCATAGCTACCAAATCAACAACACTCATGTTTGTATTGCTTTGTGATGAAACATAGATCGTCCTCTTCGTTTATGAGAGGAATTGCACTATATACAGTCTCTTGACGATGTGTACGAATTAACACAGATTCAGGAGAAATCGATATAATGACAAAAGAACTTCAGTAACGTTCAAACTTAAAAATTTAATGAATAACGGTCAAATTTCGACCATTGGGCGACCACTATAGTTAGTATAGATAGATTAAAGTAGGATTAATTTAAGTATTCAATTTTCTTTTAGAGTTGACATTTATGATGCAGCTGCAAATTTATCAACAAAACTGGTGTTCAGGGATGGAGCAGTGGAAGCTACGAACTTAGATATTGATATTGATATAAAAACCTTAAAGGTAGATAATATTATTTATGACGTTATTCAGTATGGTCGATGTTAAAATTAACAGCCTTGTTAAATTGCTGTCTAACTTTAACTTATCTGACGTTAAATTTATTAGAAAGTGACAAATAATTAACAACACTGTGAATTCTTATATTGATCGTTCAGAATAGTACCCATTTGAAACTGTGGAAATGTTTAATAGCGGAACAGGCGATCTACGTGCAGGATAGAGTAGTCCCGTCTATAATTTTAACAGTGCATATTATTCTTCATACATAAAAAATAATGTAAATCCACTTTTTTTTTAAATTCTTCCTCTTCTTTGCAAACATGAATTGAAGGAATATATATTTTTTTAAACGTTGAGCATAAACCGCCAGATGATGAGGTAGAAAACAGTCGCACAGCTTTATCTATAGAAAGAGATGTATGTAAATTATCTTCCATGCGGTTTGCTTTCCACAAGTGATAAATATTTGTCAAGTACACCATTAACATATTATTAATCATTATTGTATTATTTTAGTGTGAATTTGAAAATCTTATGGGAGGCGGTGAACGCGGAAAAACTTTTAATAAATTATTCAGTAGTTTAGGACCGCAAGTATTTCACGAATTTTGGCCATTATTGAAGCCACGTGTTACTAAAGAAGTATTAACAGTAAGTATATGTTTTTGAAGTGAAACTTCATTTTGCACATTAGATAATTCAACACGCAACTCCACTGCGCCGTTGAGCTAGTGGGACGCTGGAACCTAGCAAATAATCTATAGATAGAAATTTTTATTAGGTATTATTAAAATGAAGTCGTACCAGAAGTTAAATTATCTAACAAATTGTCTTTTTTATTACGTGGCAATAATAATTTCTTTATTTTACCTTACCTAAAGGCCCCCATACACCTCGTTCTTTTTTGGCAGTTTTCATCGTCACGATAAAACACGTCGGTCAAAACCGAAGTGTATGGGCAAAAACTGTCGATGAAACACGGCAGTTTTTTTATCTGCCGAATCTTGATTTTAAACACGACGTGTTTGCTGGTTGTCGTTTTAAATCGTAATGTGTGGCGCTTTCCGATAGAATCGACGTGTTTATTCAGTGGTGCGACGTACAGCAAATAAGTCATATTAATTAAATGATTGTAATTAGTTTGAGTATTGATTTATATTTTAACCGTTTTAGTGCTAAGCAATTTTGACAAAAATAAATGAAAATTGCTATAAACATATTGATTAATTTAGAGGAAAAAATAATGGTGTCAAATAAAACACTCTAATTTAGACAAATATCAATCAATTTTATTAATTATTTTTGCATTATATTGTTTATTAATGTTTATTAAACATAAAATAATATCAATATTATTGTATTTTATTTCTTTTAGAAAATAAAAAATCTAAAAAAAATAGCTCTCAACACACTGAAACTGATACTCGCAGCGCTTTTGCGCTGCGCCGCAATTTTCGATACAAACGATCGCAGCGCTTTTGCGCCGCATAGCATTCTAACGGTTAATAATAACTCAAAATAAGTATGTTCGTCCATTCTCAGGTAATTGAACCAATCTCCAGGTTCAAGTTTCAGCTCGTTCAATTCATACAATTGTATCGAAAATTAAAGCAATCTCCTGGTTCTAGTCGTAATTCATTTAGAAGATTTACGTGTGAAAATTGCCTGCGTTTAAGTAACCATTCTTTAGTCCATTTTGAACGTTTTCTTTTTGAAAATTTTAATTTTATAGCCACTGCGGCTGCAACTGCTAACGTTGTCGTAGGATCCATCAAAGCAGATCGTATTAATGATGCCACGACTTCAGAAAAACTGAACGAAACTACGCCTCTGTGTGGATATGGCCGTTGTTCGTGTTTAAATTAACCGTACAGTTTTACCCGTGCGGTTAAAACTGCCATAAAAGAACGAGGTGTATGGGGATGGCCGTTGTTCGTGTTTAACCGTACAGTTTTACCCGGCGGTTAAAACTGCCAAAAAAGAACGAGGTGTATGGGGGCCTTTAAAGAATCAAAAATTGTATTTTTCGATATTATTTGTTCGAAATCGAAATAATCACAACTAATTGTTTCTTTTTCAGATTTTGAACAAGGTGTTGGCACACATTGGGCCAAGAACTATAATCGAACATTTGCGTCCAAATATTGATTTTCGTACGAATTTTTCTTTAGGTTAAATGTTACAATTATTTACATAAGTTTTAAAGATTATAGTTAGCTTAATTATCTTTTTGAAATTATACTTCTTTTGCCGCGTTATGAAAAAAATGAAAGAGTGAATTTTTACAATGCGCGCGAACACTATAGCATCAAAGTTAACAGTTTGTTGTTCGCAAAAAAGGCTACCAGCAGAATAGAGGTAGTGACCATGTTCGTAATGTCTTTAGCTATATTTATGCTAATCTCACTACAGTCCTTTTATTATTTTGTTTCAATGAATGATTTGCATGTAACTTAAATCGTAATTTTTAATCACGCCATAGAAGTATAACTTCTAACGCGCGTACATATTAAGTACACGCACTCACCATTTTGTCTACATATAGTTTAAAATATTCGCCATTTTGGATAGTATTCCATTTTTTTGTTTTTTTATTGTTTATAAAATAGCACATATTTTTATTTTTAAATAAATAATTTAATAATATATATTAAACTTTCTTTAAGCCGCGCTTCTGCGGTGTTGTCGGTGAGAAACACGGCCTTAACGTGAGTTTTATTTATTCTTAGTCCAAATTGAATTACTCTTGTATTTCCAAAACTAGTAGAGTAGTATAGTTTCTCTTTGTTACTACTCTACCTATCTCTCCTTACACCGCCTATTGACACTCCGGCATATAATCACGTTTCATTGCAAGATTTGTCGCCATTCGTCAAGTTCAACAATGGCCTCTGTTTGAGTATTCGTTCGTTCCCGAATGAAAGTGTGTATGTACTATATCATGCGTCTAGCGCATGAAGTACAAAGTTCAAGGAATCGAATCTACGCGGCCTGCAAAACTAAGCGTGCGGCACAAAATTCGGTGTTTTTCTAAGTTTGAAAAGTATGAGAACCTTCTGGTGTAGGCTTGTACTTTATCATTTTAAAGAATTTCTATAATTTACTATGCATTTACAGTATAGATACTTATTCAATGAAAGTGTTTTTTATTTAACAAAGGCATTGTAACAAAACTGTTCTTCGATGTGGTGCAAAATATTTATTTACAACAATAAATTGTTATCAAAGCAAATAAACAAACAAACTAAAAGTACTTCTCTTATATAATATGAATGAAATAGAAATAATGTAACAAACAAAATAACAACTTCTGAGTAATACAAAGTCACTATGCACATAGAAATATAAACACAAAAATATATACAAGATTTTTCTTTTAAGCGCTCTATGAATTTACATGTGAACTCAATGGATTTATGTATGCCGACCGAACACCGTACTGTTAACACTACACAACTGTTTTAAGTTTTAAGCTTCGACCAGACACATGTCAAGGCTGGCCCAATAATCATTGGCAAATATTTGCTTCACATATATTATTGTCTTCCTCTACTCCAAGGACTTCAAGCTGGCTACACACTGGTCCAGCCTGACCCAATGTTCCTTGGCGAATATTCGCTTCCCAAACACAACCTCAATTATTTTGCAGTGGGTATTAATAACATTATAGTTTAATACTCTGCATCTTTTAAAAATAATTATTTCATCAAACTCCCAATCACGAAGATTTTGGAGAACAATTAATAACAAACAAACAAATATACGGAACGTGAATTTACATTAAACCGTTTAAAAATACAAATAACATCTTGGTTGTCTATTGTTTTAGTATTTAAAAATAAAATGTGGAAAAAATACTTTTTGTGTAATTACTAATTACCCATGTTATTTAACTTATTTCATTGATTTTATTAAAACATCATCGACGAATGTGTGCAGGTCAGACTCATTGAATTGAATTGAATTGGTGCATTCATGAGCTTTCATTTGACTCCCTACACGATGTTCTTGAAAAAAGTTACCTTTTCATTTCCAATTTCATCTCTTGAAATTAACCCCAGAATCAAAATTCAACTTTTTCTACTTTACGTCTGTGAATGGGCCACCACAGTCTATCTTTGTACAATACAAATATTAAGAGCACTGTGGTTGAAACAAAAATAAAAAAAAATATAGAATTGTTTTATTAGCGGATGTACATTTCGGGAGCTATGCTCTCATCTTCAGCAAACACTAAACTAAATTACAAAACAACAATCAACTAATTAAATTAAAATTTTTTACGTCAAATAGTTTAAGAGAAAATCGCTTGTGACAGACGGACTGATGGATGGACGGACACCGAAGTGATTTCATAAGTGTTTTGTTTGCAGGGAACCATTGGCATAGCAAGAGGGGGGAGGCAGGTGAGTCTGGTCTATCCTAGAATCCTCCTGGCCCACTCTAGAATAGTAATTGTTTACGTACAAGCAACAAGATAAATCTACATAATATTTTCTTTGTCGTGAAATTTCTCCAAAAAGTCGTGTTGATCGATTTCGTTTCTATGAACAGTTTTCAAATTATGTGTAAGTGGCAGCTGGTAATGGTAGGTAGAGTTGAAAATTTGCTCTCCCCCTAGGATAAAGTCGTTGCTACGCCTATGCAGGAAACAATATAATATGTCCCATGATCTGGCGGAAAAAAGGATAACAATAGTTCTTTTGATAGTTGAAATTTTTTCTTGCACATATCTCAACTTCCGCCATATTTTTCGGGCACTTTTCATTTTGATAGGTGACACTGACAAATGATTGATTTTGAAAAACGTGAATAGTAATTAATTCAAAAACATTATTTAAAGAATAGATTCAATACCGTAGACAAATAGTTTGCTACTTTTGAACATACGTTTTTTGACAATCTATCTATATACAGTGTAACCTCTTTATAACGTCATTCGTTATAACGAAAAACTCCCTATAACGTAGAAATTTTTACAATTTGGTTGGTTTACCTTAAAGCCCATACATTAATACCCTCTTTATAGCGCAACGGCCATTCTCTATTACATTTCACATTTAGGCGTCAGCAAATATTTACAGACGTAAAGAGGACGATTCTGAACAATCAGCAACATTCAACAAGCACTTGATGCCGACAAACTTATCGAAAAATTCCTATTGTTTAATGACGATGATTCAACCACATCCCAAGTCATGCATAAGATACTTAATAAAATACAAAACAAATATTGGCATAGCAAAAAACGTCAGCAAAGTGCTTGGAATAAACGAATTAGGTGAAATTTGGTTATTTTTCTTTCTTCCCTCCATATAACGAAAACTCTTTATAACGAAAAAAATGCTCGGTCCCTTGAGATTCGTTATAAAGAGGTTACACTGTATATAAAAGGAGAAGCTGACTGACCGACTGACTGACTGACATATCAACGCAGGGCCTAAACTATAAGGGTTAAAAACTTGAAATTTTGTACAGGGGTTCCTTTTATAACGTAGGGGAGCACTAAGAAAGGATTTTGGAAATTCATCCCCTAAGGGGGTAAAACGGGGGTGCAAAGTTTGTATGGAGAAACAAGATTAGTTAGACCATTTTATTCGAAACTTTGCAGGAATACTCCTGGCGCTAAATGAGTAAATACGTGTTTCAGGATTTTTCAAAATTCAACCCCTAAAAGGGGAAATGGGGTGACAAAACGTGAAAAAAATGGGATGAAATAATAGCGCAAACCGCTGGATCTAGAGACTCCAAATTTGGCACACAGGTTCCTTATGAGGTCTAGGGGTGCACTAAGAAAGGATTTTTGGAAATTTATCCCCTAAGGGGGTAAAAAGGGGGTGCAAAGTTAGTATGAAACTTTCCGTTTTTGAAGTTATTCGATTGAAACCACTGGAGGGAGTGGGCTAAAATTTGACACACAGATAGTTGTTATGACGTAGGCATCCGCTAAGAACGGATTTTTGAAAATTCAACCCCTAAAAGGGTGTAACGGGGGTTCAAAATTTGCATGGAGAAATCATATAAGATAGATGTATCAATTAAAAAATGCGCAGGATTACTCCTGTCAACAAATAAATAAACACGTGTTCCGAGATTTTTTAAAAACAACCCCGTCAGAGGGTGAAAAAAGGTAAATAGTCTAAAAATCAACATGGGTGTCATTTTCAAGGTTTGTCGGGGCGTTGATCACGTGAATGTCATCAATTTTGCAATTTATTACACTTGAACAGAAAAATTCTAAAAAGTCATAATTAATTTTTTTCCCGCGATTAAGATGGATCACGATAAAATGTGACAGTAGTTTCCTTTTATGACGTAATCACCCGTTAAGAAGGGGTTTTATGTTGTTGTTTAGTTTGAAGAGGACATTCTTTGGAGATAAATATCACCCCCACCCCCAACTCCTGCACAGGAATGAGGGTGACTTGGACATTTTTAGGAACACCTATTTTTATCACAAAAATTATAACTTTTCGGGAAAACATGTGCAATATTTTTCTGAAAGATTTTTTTACTCGATGCCTCCCTCAACCTCTAATATGCATGTCAAAAGTCGATTTCCATCTCAATCGCGGGCGTAGCCGCGGGTAGCGGCTAGTCTATTATATTTATAAAAGAACTCTAGCCTGTCAACTAGTTTTCGTTTACTTCCACCAGTTTTTCCGATAACTTCAACAACCGTCTCAATTGAGCACAAATGTGTTCTTCTACTTGTACTTTTGTACATTTATTTAGCATCGTCAATACGATGAAAAACATTATTGAATCGACCATTGTGTCAAAAAGTGCACGAAACTTTTGAACATCGTGATCAGAACCATGACGACGACTCTTGCGCGTGAAAACGATAAAAATTCCTATTATTGTGGCTCTCTATTTGTTTGTTTCAATGCTAATTTACACAAAAAATCAGACTGTGGGCTCTCCGTCTATATTTCTTTTTTTATTATATTTTAAGACTGATAGGTAAAACAAAACAGACAAAAATAGGGAATTAGTTATTATGATAAAATTGTATTGATTATTTTGTATTTTTGACTGAAACAATTGGATAGACTACAATGATAAATGTATAAGATAAGATATTAAAATTAATTACTAAACATAAGTAATCTCATCGGACAATTATACTTTACTAGGCTTTTTTCGCATGTATATGACATTAGTTGTACTGTGTTTGGAAAAGGTAAATTATTATTTTATTTTTGTTGACTCACTAAATAAATAATTTGTCTTAAGCTAAAATTTGTGTATGCTTTCTAATAGATGTGTAAACAAATTAGACCATTTTATGTACTACTATGAAATTTAGATAGCTCAATATTTTGATTTATTTCTTGATAATTTTATGTGAAAGGTGAAAATAAAAAAAAAAAATAAAAAATTGGAGCACATCTTGAATTCAGGTTTCATAATCTTCCTTACAAAAAATAAATACATTTGTATCGTCTTTTCTAATGTTTATGTTATTATTTTGAAATAAGCGGTTATAAAAAAAGAAAACTTAAATACGGTAATTAAAAAAATTATGTAATTTAAAAAAGATTATTTTGTTGCAGATGGCGATGTGCATAAGAATTAAAGTTTTATTAACAGTAATATTTTATTTCCATTTTATTTTTGCTACAGCTTCCATTAGTATTGTTAATAAAGATGGTGAAACGAAAATTGCAGGTAAAAAAACTTTCCTCTTTACTGTGTAACTGTCAAACACTGGTACGAAAAGGGTACCACAAGGGCAGATTCTTGCACATATATCGGTGGGCACTTTTGATATATTTTTCTACTCTGAAATGTCTCTATTCCCTGTATTATAGTTATAAAAAAAATTATGACTACTGACGTCAAGTATCTTACGTTTTTTATGTTAAAGTTTTTTTTTATTGTCTAATTATTTTACATTTTGACGTGATAACGTCTTATAAATTGATGAATCACCAATCTTATAAATTGATAAAACACCGGCTGCATGCACGAAAAAGTGTAACGTTCCTAACGTTCGTAACGTTCCGCCTGACCCTGTGCGTGCTTTTCTCGAAAACGGCCCTAACGATTTGGATGAAATTTACTGAAAAGGGATTTTGGGGTGCAAAAAATCGTTTTAGCTAGGTCTCATCTCTCGAAAAAATCGTTTTCTTACAAATTTTATCATTATAAAAATCAATTATTTGACGTATGAAAATACTTAAATATTGTAAGTAGGTTTTGGAATTTTATATAAACAGTGAAACAATTGTTTTATAAATAGTATGACAGTTAATATTTGAGACTTAAATAAATACGAAAGAAAGAAAGTTAATAAAAAAAATTATTTTTATAGGTGGTGAGTAATTTAATAAATAAAATTAACCTAAATTTGAAGCGAAAGATGTAATATCATAGATTCGAATTATTATAATTATTATATAAATTTAGGTTATGTATTACGGAATACGTTATCACGTAAAACTATCGTCCGTAAACCGACTTTACAGACAACCAATTTTTTTTTAGTTCAAAATGTGTTGCTTCAGTGTTTTAAACTCTAATTTCATTTTTTAGTTATATAAATTATAATACTAAGAAGAGACAGTTTTTTAAAGGTGACAGACAGACTGACGGACAGCTAACGTGAGCTTAGTAATAGGGTTCCATACGCAGTGGCGTAACTACACCGTTCGAGGCCTGTGGCAAATTCAACGGATTATTAATTGGATTTTGACCATTCTTTCTAAAGCTGGGTAACTGGGTTACAACTTTTTTTACATATGCATTGAAATTTTTAATAATAAATTTTAATTTTAATTTAATAATAATTTTTTTTACTTGTGTATGCAACTAAGTAGGTAACTTAAATAAATTAA
Organism: Xanthostigma xanthostigma; assembly: GCA_963575645.1. Lineage (NCBI taxonomy): Eukaryota > Metazoa > Arthropoda > Insecta > Raphidioptera > Raphidiidae > Xanthostigma > Xanthostigma xanthostigma. The sequence continues at coordinate 49,198,851 of OY754464.1, forward strand.
AGAGAAAACTATTTTTTTTTTACTAAATGTGTAATAATAAATGTTGGGAGATGGGATTCTCCTCTGACCGGGGGCCCCTTCCGGCTGAGGGCCCGTGGCATTTTGCCGACTTGCCACCCTGTAGTTACGCCACGTCCATACGGAACCCCACCGAACAGACAGATTCTTGTATGGAATTGAATGACAATGAAATATTAACTCGTTTTTTTAAGCGAGTTAATATTTCATTAATAATATTATCTCGTTTTTTTAAACGAGTTAATATTGCATTGTCATTCAGTTCTCAGCTATATTGAAAGTTGTACTGAATAGATCGACAGACGAGAAAGCAAATTAATAAAAATGTCTTAACAATAAAGATAATGATCCTTAGTATCATTACACTTCCAGACACTAAAAGTACAGCTTGCTTTGTATTTAGTTGTTGTTTTAGAAAATGTTTTTAAAACTATTTTAGCAAAAGATGTTAATTATAATGCAATGGAAACTACTATTAGAAGGTTGCTAGAACTATTTCGCAAGGGTATGCCGAATGGAATACACTTGTTGAACATACCGCCACTAGAACCCTATGAGAAAAATCATCTTAAATTTGATATAAAGCATCAAATTGGAACGTAAGTTATATATAAATTATATATAAGTTCGTCATTTTGGGTAGGCAGCGATTTTCTTGGTAGGGGTCGGTTGTATGAGTTTAAAACTGACTTTTATGGACAAAGGGTGTCCCCATTTGGACATCATTTTGAAACGCAGTATTTTGCTGTATCTCTGTAACCGTGAGTCCCACAAAAAATTTGTAGAGAGCAATTTTGTAGACGGTAAAATTCTCTATACATAACTCTTAGAAACAACACATAAATAAATAGCTATTAATTTGCTACAATATTTTGACACACCCATTTCTGATATTATAATGCGATATTAGAAAAAAATGCGCCATTTTTTTCACAAACTGGTTTCGCTGGTCGGACCAAGCCAGAAAAATCACAAATCCATTCAACTTTAGTATCTTGTTGGAATTTTTGGAAAAAAAAAATTCTAACCGATTTTATAACGATTGAATATTGGAAAAGTTATATGGTTTTATACGTTTGTCTAAAATTGGTATCACTAAAGAAATCGTTATAAAATCGGTTAGAATTAATTTTTTCCAAAAATTCCAACAGGATACTAAAGTTGAATGGATTTGTGATTTTTCTGGCTTGGTCCGACCAGCGAAACCCGTTTGTGAAAAAAATGGCGCAATTTGCAATTAAGGAAACAAAAAAAAGTGATCGTTAATTACTCGAGAAGTAATTGACCGATGACGCTAAAATTATTCATGCATGTTTGGGTCAACATAGACATCATTTTTGAGAATTTTCAGTCATCTATGTGCGATCATTTTTTAGTAAAAAAATTGTGAAAAAAACGTTTTTTTTTAACTTTCGGGGCTATTTGCAAGTTAACAATTGCACTTAGCAACCTCTGTCAGTGCTCATTTTTTAGGAAATTTCATAAGGAACAACTTTCTCAATGCATATGCTATACTAAAAGTCAAGAGGAACGGAGATATTAAAGGAAATAGAGAAAAAAAACACTATTTTAGTCACTAATTGTTAATTATAAAATCAAGCACGCACACCAACAATTTGTAAGCAAACTTAGGGGGTTGAACAACATCCTAAAAAGAAGCGATTCCAACAATAATCTCGCCTGTGCCCGAATAATACACTTTTTAATGTTTTTACCTCCTCGCCGTCTAGCCTAAATATTAAAAAATGCTTTCGGCATATTTCGAATATTACTGTGTCGCTGAAACCATTTTTCGACTGTCACGATTCATGAATTTAAAAATGTAACAAAACGTTGCAATATACCCATACCATATAACTATAAAAACCGGTTGTAGAACATAAGCTAAGATGGCGGTGATCGATGCTACTATTATTTTGTTTTACAATATTATACCAGTTTTACTTCTGTAGTGTGTAGTGTAAAATACAGTCTCTTTTATGTATTTTATCTCTGCTTTTTTGTATCCTATAACCTTTTCGCAATCGCAAAAACGTTCTGCCATACACACGATTCCATTCTCTCATATCTTTCTTTTCAAATGAATGCACTCCCCCTCCGTTCCGTAATCTCAGTTTTAGATTCACAATTAACTCACCCACGAATTAAATAAAAATCGCTGTCTATCCAAAATGCACTGTTAGCTTTATTTTTTACACATTCCATTGCATTTCTTTTAAAAATTTCACTAAACAATAAATACTTGATTATTTTTTAGATTAAACGGATCTATCAACCAATTATACATAGCTAATTTATCAACATTTGAAACGGTAGATGTTAAATACAGTTATATAAACAGATTTCTGATTCTTAATTTGACAATACCCCAAATTCTAATCAAAGGAGAATATCATTTCGATGGATTAGCTGCACGCGTAATACCTATTTTCGGTAAAGGTGATTTCAGGTAATGAACCATTATTAGATATTTTGACAGTAGGTTGCAGTATATGTAATATGCTAAGGTTGACATTGATCTTAGATTGCATATCCACTACGAAACAACATATATTGTCAACGCATTTTGATTAAAATTTAAATTGAAAAACGATCTTTTTCTATGTTGATCAATCATTTATTTTTGTGTGATTACAATTTAATAACTTACAGGTGTAGCCACTGTTCGCTACATTGTTAAGAAACACCCATTGGTACATTGCATATTAGAAAAATTAATTTCTCAAACAATGTCACCATCGGGATACGAACCCCGAATCTTTCCACTATCGCGGCGGACTGAGTTACATTACTCCACAGTGACACAGCGAGATCAATCCATCATTCTTATATATAGCAATTTGTAACTGTTTATTTCACATCATGCGAGAGCTAATTTTTATCTTAGGTAACGCTAGATATGAACCTTCACAGAAGTGAGAGTTATAGGTGAATCAAAGATGAAATTGTTTCTTAATTATTATCAGTCTAAAATCACAGACATATTTCTGTTTTAATAAGAGATTTAATGTGAAACTTATCGTGTTTCTTATGGCTGAAACAGTTCCTAATTGTAATATGTGAATTTTTCGTACGATATAGGACGTATTACTATAACAAATAGCTTACAGGTGTAGCCACTGTTCGCTACATTGTTAAGAAACACCATTGTTACATTGCATATTAGAAAAATTAATTTCTCAAACAATGTCACCATCGGGATACGAACCCCGAATCTTTCCACTATCGCGGCGGACACTCTCGCGTGATGTACCTAAAATAAACAGTTACAAATTGTTATATATAAGAATGATGGATTGACCTCGCTGTGTCAATGTGGAGTAATGTAACTCAGTCCGCCGCGATAGTGGAAAGATTCGGGGTTCGTATCCCGATGGTGACGTTGTTTGAGAAATTAATTTTTCTAATATGCAATGTAACAATGGGTGTTTCTTAACAATGTAGCGAACAGTGGCTACACCTGTAAGTTATTTGTTATAGTAATACGTCCTATATCGTACGAAAAATTCACATATTACAATTATTTTATGTTTTACATGACAGGGAGAATCACAACGACGTTGGACTGCTCCTGAGTGTATAAAACTTGTAATTATTTTATCACAATCGAAGGCCACTGTCAAATCAAATTTTTAGACAATACTTTTTGCAACCCGACATTAGTGTCGTAATGGGTTATACCTATTACGACGAGTTGTAACATTATTTTAAAAAGAGTAGTCACACAAGTCGTAAACTATTGCGGTCGAGGGGTATATATGGTATTTTTGGCATTTGCTCCTATATAATAGCTGGTTTTCAGTAAACTTTCAAAATTGTTGACAGTTCATATTTGAACACACTTCTTAAAAAAACAAAATTAACAGATAAACGGTGATTTATTATGCAATTGGTATAGCGCCTGCGCAATCCTTTTTGCTTTACTTTACCTCACTGGTACATGATGTGTCATTTTACTTGCCTTTATGCATATTGCATACTTGTAAAACAGCTATTTTATAGAGAGTAATGCAAAAAGTAAGTTATGTATCTAGTGCGTAAATTATTCTTTTATGACGCAGTGTGACTATATGTTAAAACGAGTGCTACGCAAGGTTTAAAAGAAGTTAGACAAGTCATAAAGTAATCACGCACGAGATACATATAGTATTTTTACCACCTATAAAATTGCTGATTTTGACTTCATAGTACCTGGGTGACCGAGCTTTGCTCGGAAAGTTAAATAAAATACTGATATGCTGATATCGCCAAAACTTTGAGAACCGTAGGTTCTCTGTCGCTTCCCTTTGTGGAGCCTACGTCTCCACCTTTGTTACAGTCTCACCTGGCGGGGCTGCGCCCCGCTCGGTTGTAAACCACACTAGTCGAGCCTTCGGCTCTCCATATAAGAACCGTAGGTTCTCTGGGGAAGCTTCGCTTCCTTTTGTGGAGCAATAAGATAATATTGCTGAAACAGTTTGACTCCTTTGTGGAGAGGATTGTCGGCCCTTATGGCAATCCGGTACTTGTAAAACTGATTCGCCGTCATCTTGATCTATGATATTGCATCTTTCGCTTCAAATTTAGGTTAAAAATTTATTTATTAAAATTACTCACCTATTGGGCTTTGACATGCTCACTCCTGACATCTGGTGGCTAACATAAAAAATAAAATGTGACTGCATTTAGTCGATCTATCATCTGTGAACAGTACTCCATTCGTACTTTTAAATTCTTATAAAATGAAATAAATAAAAAGCTTTGAAAATAACTGAACTTAAAAAATCAATGAACGTTTGCTTAAAAAGATGATTTTATGTTATCAAGTAAGTATACAAGTGTAACGTTACTATTATACTATATAACCTCATATAGTTTTAATATAATAATTTATTGTCTATAATTAATTTTTTTATCTACAGATACTGCTAAAAAAACAGGATTTGAAAGAAAATGCTATACCTTCAGTCAATTTGTCAAATTGTCTGGGAAAAAAACACAGCTACTGATCAGAACCATAGGATTCAATTATTGTATGAATTAGGCAATAAAGAAAATGATAGTCTTATTGTTGAAAACTAAGATAATAATGAAGTTTATGATGATAATCATAACGACAATCAAAGTAATTATTTCACTAAAAAATTAGGTTTAGTTACAATTTATTATAATTTTCATTGATGTTTGATGTACTGAATCTTTATTTTCCAAATTAAATTTTTTGTTCTTCTTTTCTCTTGTTCCTCTGTATCCTACGGTTCTCATCAGTAGCTGTGTTTTTTTCCCAGGTAAATTGACTGAAGGTACTTATAGCATTTATTTTCTTTCAAATGCTGTTTTTTAGCAGTATCTGTAGATAAAAATATTAATAATAAACAAACTGTATATTATAACTATGAGGTTATAATATAATAGTAACGTTACAGTTGTATAGTACTTACTTGAAAACATCAAATCATCTTTTAAAATGTGCAGAGCAAACTTTCATTGATTTTTTAACTGCAGTTATTTTCAAAACTTTTTATTTATTTCATTTCTTAAGAATTTAAAAGTACGAATGGAGTACTATTCACAGATGATAGATCGACTAAATGCATTCACATTTTATTTTTTATGTTAGCCACCAGATGTCAGGAGTGAGCATGTCAAAGCCCAATAATAATAATAAATTGTTTATAACTTTCTTTCAAATACGTATTTATTTTAATTAAGTCTCACTTGGGTAGTAATTAAAGATTAACTGTCATAATATTTTGAAAACAATTGTTTCATTGTATAAAATTCCAAAACCTACTTACAATATTTAAGTATTTTCATACGTCAAAAAATTGATTTTTATAATGACAAAATTTGTAAGAAAACGATTTTTTCGAGAGATGAGACCTAGCTAAAACGATTTTTTGCCCCCCAAAATCCCTTTTCAGTAAATTTCATCCAAATCGTTAGGGCCGTTTTCGAGAAAATATTTAGGGACATAGGTACATAGATAGGTACATAGATACAAGATTAGCTCGTTTAATAATATAGGGATTATATATCTGACAATTGAGTGTTCGGCCATTTTGGAATATATTTAGATTGTTTATGACGACAACGCCTGCTTTGCTGTTGCTCATAGGAATTTAACTGTCAACTGACAGATAAATTATTACTGGAATGTTAAAATCGCATTTCTGTTGTTTTACTGTACCTAACAAATAGAGCGAAATGCTTCATTTTACTAACACTATACAGGCATGAAAACAGCTATTTTATACAGGGTCGTGCACAAAATTTATCATAGGCTCTCTACGCGAACTACTGATGTGGGAACATGTGTTGAAGAAATCTGCTTCAATATTGCCAAACATTACGGTGGAGATGAACTCGACTATGGAGTATAACTCAAGGAGACTGTATCTCCGCAGACCTTAATGTGAAGCGCTCCGGCGAAGTAGTTTTCTGGTCTTGCGAAAGTGTCTCAATTAGCGACGTTCACAGTAACTAGTGCGGACCAATATGAAATTGAATTACATGACCATTATGTATTTGTTTAAGTGCGCAGATAATTAATGTCAATCAGCTACAATTTTGACGTGATAACGTCTTATAAATTGATGAATCACCAATCTTATAAATTGATAAAACACCGGCTGCATGCACGAAGAAGTGTAACGTTCCTAAATCCTAACGTTCGTAACGCGTAACGTTCCGCCTGACCCTGTGCGTGCTTTTTGCTAATTTCTCGCTCAATTTAAATCAGATCGGTTTGAAACCAGTCTTAAACGAAAGAGGAGAACATTTTACATAGATTTCGTATAACAGAATTTGCCTAAACAGTTTTTTTATACAAATTTATATAGAAAAATAGCTGTATAAATGCAATGTTGTCTAATGCATGGCGCGACGCGGTCGGTCGTCTTTGTTTGCCGTACATGAAGATAACGTATGTCTTGTCTTAACATGAAAACGGCTGCATTTCTAATGTTTAATTCAATTTTTTGACATTAGTATTTTGTGAAATGCAACGCCTTCTAAGTTAAGTATTGGAATAACTAATTATTATTAGAACATAATACTTTAACAGTTGCAAACGTCACTTTTGACATTTCTTATCATTCCGACACCAAGGATAAGCGGATTGAAACCAAATTTTGGGAGGTTTAGGTTATGCATTACGGAATACGTTATCACGTAAAACTATCGTCCGTAAACCGACTTTACAGACAACCAATTATTTTTTTTTTAAAGTTATTTCGAATACAGAAGTTAGTAATATATTAGGTATGAGAATGCCTGGTCGGTTTTTATTTAACACTGATCTTTTTACGGATGTCGAAAATAGATATTATATTTCAATTTTCACTTCTCTGGATCTTAATTTGCTGCAGCGCTAAGTCTATTTAAATTATCGTCGTTTTTAATATACAGAATTCGATCTTCTTCCTCTATACTCCATGGGTTCAACACTGACTGTTCCCTACATTTCCAATGTAGTTGTTCCAACCGTGATGTGATTGAATGAGTTGTTTAAGGAATTTTAAGAAATTGGAGATAGACTGTCTTCCATGTCTCGCGAAACCAACAAATATTTGATTCCTTATTATACTTATCTTATTATAGTTCTTTGTTCTAGAATGGATTTTTTTAATCTTGATATTAATTTGGATAGTATATTGAAGTGTAAACTGAAATGCCGTTTAGAAGATCTGCATATAAATCTTAAAATCAGCAAATCAAAGGTTTGTATTAGTTGTATACCACAGTGTAAAATTAACTCTGCGCAGTCTACTGGCTGTCATTTACGAACCCTGCACCATATACACTAAAATACAATAGTACTATCTATATCTATACTTTTTTCGAGAGATTTCGTGTAAAATTCAGTCTTTAGGTGTATTTTTGTTTAAACGTTGAAACCGATTCCAATAAGTTTTTTTATTGACATTAAGACACTTCGATTAGCACCCTAAAGAAGTCGACATCATTTATTATTTGCGAGATATCCTGTAAAGTTCCCTTTTTTGTAGCCTTTTTGTTTATACAAATGAAACAATTGAACCGATTTTGAAAACATTTCTTTTAAATCATATTTACGTTAATCCGATTCAATTAACATAATATAAATATTCTTTTTTTTCGATATTTCATCATAGAAAGAAATGACCACTTACGTACGTACATACGCAAACACACATATTCACATAGGCAGACATCTTTTTAAAAATAGTGTAGTGACCTTGAATACAACGCTGGGGCACTTAAAAAAAACGGCAAAATTCAAAATTGCTCTACTAAATTGCAGAAAATGATTGAAAGGCATCTGGGGTGTCCTCCTAATTGCAGATAAAATATTTTCTGCAAATTTACTCCTCGCAGAAACTGTCAGTATAATAAATAAATACAAAAAAAAAAATTTAAGAAAAGCTCGGTGACTTCGAATTTTTGCCTGTGCATATTTTGAAGAATCATCGAAAGGCAGTGAGGTCACTCGGAGCCGCGAAAATGTTTTCTCGTGTTCCAGCCAACCAGTCCAAGTTTCATCTTCAAATTAAATTTTCTTTTTTTTAAAGTGAAACTTTTATTCCATCGCCCCGAATTTTTCTGGCCGTCTGTTGCATGTCGCATAACAGGTGGCCGCGGAGTAGGGGTAAAGTGAAAGGCGTTCGGAGTAGGCGCTCGGTAGAGCAACCAAGGCTAATATGGCGGCGCCCATGGTTAGCATCAGTTGACCGTGTAGCATGTATAACACATAGTCAGTCTGTCAAGCGGGCAAATGCTGTACAGTGTTTACATGTTTTTATTCGTGTATTCATGTGAATATTGTTGTTTATAATTAATCGTGATGGATAAGCGTCTACAATCCAATGTCTACAATCCAATAAAAGTTTCACTTGCGTCGTGGTTTCTTTTATTTTTTTGACATTTTTTTTTCGATTTTTTGAAAGGATTTTTAAAGTTTCTGCAGGGAGTAAATTGGCAGAAAATATTTTTTCTGGAATTATGAGGTCCCCCTAGATGCCTTTCAGTCATTTTCTGCCATTTAGTAGAGGAATTTTGAATTTTGACGTTTTTTTAAAGTGCCTCAGCGTCGTATCGCAACGCGCTAAACCCCTACTCCACTAAGCGGATTTATAGAGAGGGACTCAGACTACTCGAAAGAGAGCATTTCTGCCACCAAGTGATCCTTGACCATTTCTGTCACCGTCTTCAACTATTAAAACAATTAGGGATTTGTTTTACAGCCATTGGCTGGACTTTCTATTCTATTCTATTCTATTCTATTCAATTCTATTCAATTCTATTCTATTCTATTCTATTCTATTCTATTCTATTCTATTCTATTCTATTCTATTCTATTCTATTCTATTCTATTCTATTCTATTTCAGAGATTCGTTAACACGTTTACACATCATGTCTCGAGTATACTAGCAGGCTCGCCCGTTTTTTTTCACATCAGCTTAGTAGTTTTTGAGATTACACACGATAAACAAACATGTACAGTACGAACACAGATTATATAGGTATAGATAGATAGTTATGTCTATGTTACCGATAAAACCCGTTTTTAGTTAGAACGCGTATTTACTAGTTAAAACTAGTTTTCACTAAACGCCCTCGTTAAAACTAGAATTTCCTAGTAACAACTAGAATTTACTGAATTAGAAGATTGATTTTTAGGTAAAACTAGTTTTAACTGTGAGCGTTAGACAAAACTAGTAGTAACTAAAAAATTGTGTTTCAAAGGATTTATTTAATAGAATGAAGGCTTGATTAAAAAATAAACATTATTACATATTATTTATTAAAATATTTATTGAGAACGTTTGTGAATAGTAACATCTGAACAACGTTGATATTAATTAGTAATATAAAAATATCATTCTTCCAGCTTCCTTATGGAGATCAAACATCCATATTGGCAACTTTTATTAAAGTTTTATTAAAGTCTTACACATTTAACAAAGACATTAATAGCGAACAAAAACAATTAGTACTCCTCTTAGTCATTTGAAAAAGAAACATTATATGACAACATATTATTTAATACAATATTTATACTATTTACGAATTGAAACATCCCAAACACATTTAATATTTAAAGTTAGTAACATAACATAGTAAAAGAACATTTTTCCTTATGAAGATCAAACAGCCATATTGGCAATTTTAATTACAGTTTTATTGGTCTTTACTTGTTATTGCAGGGCAAACTATCGTGGCGTTTTGAGTGGAATCAGTTTTAACTGCTTGGTGCCGTTAAAACGCGTTTTGACTAGTTAAAACTAGTTTTAACTTGATATTCATTTTTACCAACAGTAAATACTAGTTTTAACGAGGCCGTTTAGTGAAAACTAGTTTTAACTAGTAAATACGCGTTCTAACTAAAAACGGGTTTTTACGGTAACATCTACAAGGATAAATGAGTATTATTTTGCTTTTAGTGTCAATTTGATAAACTAATGGGAGGCGGTGAGCTCGAAGAAGTATTTAACAGACTTTTTACTGATTTGATGCCAGAAGCCTTAGATTTATTGTGGCCAGATTTGGAACCAAAGATTTCGAGAATATTGATGAATGTAAGTATCTTTTTTTTTGTACGGAGGGAGAAATCCAGTTACGGACACCCAGGTGTTCTCTGGGTAGTGTGGGACTCGAAGCATTGCTCCATATTCACTAAAAGCCCCTCCCTCACGCTCTTTGTGTCCCCCCACGGTACCGACCTCCAGTCATTCCTTCGCGGGGGGAAGAGTTACGGCTCAGGGCCGTTTCCTTCTTAATTCTACTGTCTTAAGATCTTCCATAATTCTCACAGCAAGGTCACATCTGGCATTCCAGTCCTCTTGTGAGCGCAACATATTTGTGACAAAGTTGTCAACCGTCACCGATGTTCCTGTTCTCCTTTCCAGTTTCTCCCTGTGTTGAGTGAATCGGATACACTGTATGAGAACATATTCCGCAGTCTCCTCTTCTTCTAGGCAACCGGGCATTCTGCACTCACCCCTATTCCAAATCTGTTCAGATATTGCTTAAACCCCCCATGTCCATACAGAATTTGGGTCAGGTGGTAATTGAGCTCCCCGTTCAGATCTCGGATTAGTCGGTGAGTCTACCTTCCTTTGTCTGAGGCGTTCCATCTTCTCTGCCAGTTCTCCCTGATCTCTTCTCGATCTCTTCTTTCCTCTGTGCTTCCACACGCATGGGCCCGCTTATATTGCGCCGCTCTTTCTCTGGCAATCAGATCTATCGGTTGTAACCCCGCGATAACCAGTGCTGCGTCCTCTGATACCGTCCTATACGCTGATGATACCCTCCTGTCGATATACTGTCGATATACTGGTAGAAGTAACCTAGCATACGTCGGGGCCGTAAGTGCCTCCACCCACCCTGGTACTCGATAAAGCAATATAGAGGTCCCGACGCTCGCGAGTACTCGCCTTTGCCTCTGGCGTGGTCCACCGATGTTGGGAAGAATTCTAGTGATATCCTTAATTGCTTTCCCCGCCTTTTCTCCTGCGTATATTAAGTAGGCTCTGAAGGTCAGCCGTTGGTCTATCAATATCCCTAGGTATCTCATTGAGGGTTGGGTGTTAAGTTTGTGCCCACGGTATTCTAGATTGACATTCTCCCTTTTTTTCTTCCCCGTGACAAGTACCGCCTCGGTCTTATGAATGGCAAGGGTCAGTCCGTTCATCAACAAGTGTGCACGAGACCATATACTTATATTTTACCATTCCAATGGGGAACGGTACTAGTGTAGGTCAAAAATAACTTTACAAAAATTTTACAATTTCTTTCCGTTTTGAGGCCCTCCGAATCCAGAAAACATATTTTTGAAAAACTCTGTGCGTCTGTTAGTCTGTTTGTTTGTCTGTTTGTTTGTTAGTCTGTTTGTCTTTGAACACGATACAGGTCAAACGGATGAGCGGATTAAAACCAAATTTTGGGAGGATGTTTGGTATGCAAATATGAAGAGCCCTATTGTTTTTGGGGAAAATCGGAGAAGACATACATGCTATAACGGTGTTTTTTATATAATAATGATATACTTTTTAAAACGGCTTATTATTCTATTTATTTTTTTAAGAAAGTTTCGTTAAATAATTTTTTTTTCTAAACTTTATAGTTTCGGTAATATTTTAAAAATAAAAAAAAAATCAGCCGGTTTTTGTTTTATGGATCTGTCAGAAATCAACTAGTTTGGCATGCTTTGATTAATTTTTACATGACGTGGAACATATTATGTAGGTAACCATGGCAACGAATAGCAAATATCATATTGATTACTAACCATTACCCGCGTCACATCACACGATATCAGAAATTTTATTTTCTTTATTATTATCAAATGCCGACATTTTTGAAGTTGGAATGGTCCCGTCGCCTAATTGGCTGGAATTTATTTATTTTTTTGTAAGTACCTGCTCAATTTGGAGCAAATTGTTCTTATGTGGTTGAACTATGGCAATAGTAGTACGTCTACATTTATTTACGCAACATTGCTCCACTCGAATGTTAAATGTGTCATTTCACGACATTATGCAGATACGAGGACTAGCTATTTTATAGGGGGTTGTTCAAAACAGTTTTCTAAAATCGTTTAAGAGTATAATATTAGAAAGTGAGAATTTGTCCTTGGAAAAAATATATTTAAGGATCTGACATTCAGGTACTGTTTTAATTTGTTAAATTTATATAGGTACTAATGCTATTTTATTTTTACAGAAATTCAATAACGCATTGGGAATTTCAAACTCATATCGACAGAGCAAAAACACAATACATAATGCATTATAGATCACATAACATTATTTAATTTTATTACTACTCAAAAAGCCAAATTTCGTCGATTTGAGTAACGAAAAAGAAAAAATGTTTTTGTGAAAAAAAATTATATTTGGTAAATAAAAACCTGTTAGTAATATAAACTTAAAGTGCTAGACAGTTTTGTCATTGCTAACTTTGTGCCAGATGCTATTTTAGTATTTGAAAAAAAAAATTCTCGAACCATTCAGTATAGCTGAAATTTTAATATGATATAGTGACGGTATCAAAAAACCTATAATTAATTTGCCAGATAGAAAATCAGTTGTTTTTACATAATATATCACAACTGGCCCTTATATAAGCATTACGACATTAGTGTCGATGTATTATTTTAATAAACTACATTATCAACGAGTTTTGGCTCCTGCAAACGAGGCTAGAAACAATGCTAGGAGTTCTGCTGGCCGGTAGGCTGGATACGAAACTGGAAATGACGTCACTGCGGGCTGACCTGTTAGCTCACAAGATAGGTTTTAAAATTAGACCAGGGGCTATTTTCCTCGCTAGGTACGCTGCTAGGTATGAGCAAGAACCAATCAGAAAGCAGTATCTTGTGCCGTGGGCGACTACAAGCGTCATTCTGTTCAGAGTCAGACTACAGACACATTTTGCTTTGTGTTTATATTCAAACTGTCACTGCGCGCGCAACAGATCTATTGACACAACAAGCTTGAAAACTAGTCTCGTGTGAAGCGAGCACATAACAGCAATCAAGAAAATCAGCGTTAGAAAACAAGTAGGCAAATCTAGCAAGGAAACTAGCAGCGTTTGTAGCACATGTGCAGCGGCCTTTAGGCTTATTCATGGTACGGCGCTGCATAAAGTGAACGGCAGTGGATAGAGTAGATTTTACGTACACGTGGTGTGTACGTGAGATCTCACAAATACTTTGATAAAACACGATTCAATTGGTTCCTCCAACTCCATGCTCACACCGATAGGTACGTCTCGTGGCTCCTGACCGGGAAAAGGTTAAGCTAGGTTTTCCGACATTTATGTGAGGGAGTCTATGGGAAAAAATAGTAGGAAATAAAAATACTTGTTATGACAAATTTTTATTTTAATAGTATATTATAAGTATTTACATCATGAAATATTAATAACATTTATATAATAGATAACAATATTAATAATAACAACAATTACATTTTATTCCGCAAGAAACAATCACACAGATACAAGTTGTTAAATTATCTGGTTGGTAATTATCAAATATAATTATTTTCTAATAATAAATTACCATAAGCGCCATTAGATTTTTTTTAAAGGGGAGGGGGTCGCAACGTAAATTTAACTACGGATAGAAAATGAATGGAGAACCAAATAAATAAAAAATCAAAACACATTCGACACACATATAGGTACTAGTTTTTGTATCGAAAACGCACGATTTAGGTTGATACTCAGCTAGTCGAAATTTCTCGTTCGATCTCGCCTTTTTGACACCAGCATGGAATCTAGCAATCGATGCGTGTTTTTCTCATACTTTCCGATACTTTTTCGCAGTCGATTCTGTATCCGTATCTGCAATAATAAATACAGTCGAATCTGGATAAGCAAGAGTTCAAGAGATTGCGATCTTTTTTTCGCTTATGGAGGTTTTTCACTAACCCAAGTTTCTAGCTTATAGAGGTACAGGAGTGGCCTTTCTCACTTCTAGAGGTGTATAAAGACTGGGTATACAAAAATAATGTTAGTTCAGCTATTTATGACTCATTCTTATTGCGTAGAACTATTAGTATAGGTTCGACTATCGCTTATTGACGTACAGGCAAGTAGTGGTCTCAGTCCATAAGTGAAAAATGCCTTTCTTTTATTGAGGTTTCTGTATCTCACTTATAGAGGTTTTAGAGGGTTACAAAGACGGTACCTGGCAATTACTCTCACTTAGAGAGTTTTCTCGCTTACCCAGTTCTCAATCACTCAGGTTTGACTGTATATCCAAATCTAAACGTCGATGCAGTGAATCCCGTCTGCTTCGCATATACTTCTAATTTCGCGCATGACTATTGTTTTTGCTGGACACTTTTTGAATAAATATACGTATAATTTAATTTGTGAAAAGCAAATGTACAAACAATTTATAAAATTGCTAGACGTCCGTAACATCCAACCGCGCGGCTCTAGCCACTTCAGCCGCGTGATTCTCGCTTTATTTTTACGAGGAATTGATTGCCAGATCCTATGGTGTAATGATTTGCACCGTGCTGCGTTACGTTGTATCAACTTAAATGTGATTATGCTTTTAATTCCAAAATAACGCTTGTGTCTTCTTTGCTTATGAAATGTATACATTATAATTATTAATTATACAATATAATAATATTATAATTGTATTCTGTATGTACATATATTATGTAGTTATACATTTATTTCTCTATATTAATGTGCTAGAAATCCTCTTAACCGTACATGTTTTTCTTTTATAGATCTTTATGACTTTTACTTATCAATTATGAGCACATATTTTTGCATATTCATCTGAATTAGGTATTATTATGAATATTATATTCTTAATAAACTTCAATATTCCAATAACATTAAAATAAAATGAAAATTTTGCATGATTTTGTAACACTCAAGAACTTTTTATCTTACATAACTGTGTTGATTTATGAGTTGTGACTCGTAAATAAAAAATATGGAGTTTCCATTACTTCTAACTACGATATTATAACAATCCTCGGGTTCTAGTTCGTGAATTGATGAAAGTGATATTGGATATAGCTATCTTTTATTAAAATTAAATGAAAAATATGAATTGGCGCTAGGCTCGAATAATTTGGTCTGTTGGTAACTTTGAAAGACACAGTTATGTTAGACAAATTGTAGTGAAACTATTTGAGTTAATTTTTTTATTGGTTATTTGAGATTTCTAACCTGACAGTCCGGCGTAATGTCAAATATTCTGGTAATTAAAAATCAAAGGAAACAATACAGACACAGTGAAGTATTTCACAGTGATAATAAAAAAATAATTATTTAATCAATGTTCTTAATTTATTACTGATACACGATTCTTGTAAAAAGAAATCATTTCTACGAATACATGTTTATATAAGATTACCTATTCAATTTATGAAATTGATTATTATTAAACAAAAAACGGATTAAAAATTGTATGTTTATATTAATCATTAAAAAAAGAAACAGTTTATAAGTAGGGTGAGTGTTGAATACACTGGGTAATATGAAATAATACCATAATTTAAAGTTTGAGCTCGCCATATATTATGCCATGAAATCTGTGACCAGGAGACCTAGCTTCCTATGCTTGCCGTGTTTCGAGACGGACAATTTTCTGGGGCATGCGAGAGGGCGCTGTTATCCTACTTGGGAAATCTTCGGTTCTTTCCATTCGTTTTTGCCATAGTTACCACAGCTGCTTAACTTCACCGCCACTACACACATGTAAGCCATGAACGTGCATGCGTTACCCAGTAGCTGACATTGCGACAGATATCGGTCCACCGGTACGCTCGAGCTGGGTCTCCTGGTTACAGACTTCATCTGTTATACAATAAATTTTATCAAAGAAAGTCATCTACTATTAACGTCTGAATAGAACTCTTTAAATAAATAAAATTGTAATATTGACAAAAAATAATATAAAAATATAAATCAATATAACAAAAGGTGACGTTAAAACTAAACAAATTACAAAAACGTAATGTTGTTTACAAAATTAGTTGCGAAAATTGTGATATGAATTATATTGAGCAAACAAAAAGAGCGCTTAAAACACGAATAAAAGAACACCAAAGCAATCATATTATTACTCGCTGATAAGCATAATGTCGTAACTAAGCATACAATTAAATACGATCATAAAATTAATTGGGATAGTGTTAAAATTTTAGATAATGAAACTAATTATTTTAAAAGAAGTATTTCTGAAATGTTATATATAAAATCTAATAAAGTTTCTCTTAATGCTCAATTAGATCCTGTTATATAGATTTAGATTTTTATATTATTTTTTGTCAATACATAGTTTGAAGAAAGTCATCTACCCTAAAAACCGCGTCATTTTTGTTTTTGACGTTATCTCAGTTTATAAGCGATGTGCCTTGTAAGTCAATAATTGATTGTGCTTCGACTTTTTGTAAAGATATCGTTTTTATAGTACATTAACTTTATGTTAATTGTTATTTCAGTGAAATATATACGCTAGGAAAGTATCTTTGACACGCGACCTTCGCACTATCTCATGTTTGATTTTTTCAAAAGTGGTTCACCAAAAACACATGGAAACCAGCGTTATTCTAATTATAAAAAAATATTTACACAAAATGTTAGTAAAAAAACTACATAAATGATATACATTTTTAAATTCTTAATTTTTTAAATCTTATTTTTGTTAACAAAATAACTAATAATGATTACAGACGTAAAATAAAATTTATTTACCCTTGACGACATACTGCTGCAGTCCATTTTTTTCCTCTCTAATTCATAAGAAAATCCAGGAAAGTGGTGGAATTGTAATTCTGGATGTTTAGTTGGTGTATCTTTACAATCAACAACACAGTACTTCCGATTTGATAGCTTTTTCCCTATTTTATTCGACAATTAATCCTTATTAAAATGCTCGAATAACATATTATGACACTAAGGTTTTGACTGAACCAAATTAAAAAAAAAAAAACTACGGGAAGGCGCAAAAGTCGCCTGTCTAAAGATACTTTCCTAGCGTATAATATTAATCAGAACATTTTATGCCAATGTTTTTCTTGATGTTTGTTCAAGTAAAATGAAATATTCCCGATTAATGGATATTACTCTTTTAATGGATGTTCCATATAACCCGACAATGCTTATTTGAAAATAAATAATTCTTTAAAGTGACATTGATCTTTATGTGCACCTATATTATCCAACATGGACATTTAATATTTTCCTCCATTTTTGGTCTTCGTATTTAAATGAATATTTGTAAAATTTCTTTTACAATTTTTAAACAATATTTTCTCTTCCAAATTCGTTGGATGACACTTTTAGATGAAGCTATGAAGTATTAAGACTAAAAATTTTAAACCAATAAAAATCTTAGTTTTCGGTTTATTAAAAAAATTAGAAACTGTTCCATTTTACCTATATTACTCTACTACTTATTCATAAATTACGTCAGCATTTTTTAATAAATCATCAAAAGTAAGTATAATATTTGGCACGTTTGAGTTATTATAATAAAAATTATAGACAACGAAGTGAAGACTTTACTACAAACATACTATAAATTGAGCAACAATACAGCATGTGGCAACGGAATGAATAAAATTCGTAAGCTATTAAATATTCTAAAATATAAATTATTGGTATTCTTTGGTTTACGAAAAGATTTCTAGGATACAAAATGTTTTTTTGTGAAACCAAAAAAAAAGGTTTATATCCACTGAGCCTTGCCTTTATAATATTTTTAATTCAGATGGGAGTAATTTTTTAGTTCATCGTTAAATAATACTCAATTTCAAATATTTCTGTTCATAGAATTATTAATATGTTATCATTAAAAAAACGATACTTCATTTAGTATTTTTGTTGTTTAAAAAAATTGTCTTAAAAGCGTCCACATGGGTTTTTCTTCTTTAAAAGCAAATTTTCACAAATCAATTTTTCGTACATTTTTCAAATTTCTAAATATTCAGGTACTATTTTTTGTTCAATATTGCGACATTGTTTTTTTTATATCTTGCTATTTTATATAGGTATTCTGATCTTATTTTATATCGCATGTCATTATTTTTATTTATTATGTTATTATTGATTTAGTCAATAAAATATGTCATTACATATTTCCAATAATATTTCTTCCATGCAATTAATCTGTTAATGCAGCGGCATAGCTTGAGAAAATCAAATAATTGTTTATACAGTTATAAAAGCACAAAAAGAATAGTAAATTAGAATACCCTAAAAATAATTTTAAGATATTGAATCGCATCAAAATTTGCCCTTAAATTCAAAAATGATAGATTTCAATTACATAGTCTGATCTGATTGATATCCATAGGTACTAAATTATTACGTTATAAATACGAATTTAAGGTTGAAACAAGCATTTCGCAATCTGTAACTACTAAAAACCAAGATGGGGTTAAAAATTTAAATTTTGTTATTTATTGTCAGATTTTATTGATTTTCAGTATAATTATTAATTTCAGTATAATTATGTACACTGTACAGGTACACGTGTATTCGGTCGTTGAGTATCATTTTGAGGTCAACATTTAATCTCTGCGTTTTTTCCCTACATTATTGAAAAAGAAAAAAAAAACTTTATGTTTTAAACTTCTGCACTGAACCTTGTGGATGTGACGAAGAATGTTAAACGTTAGTTGTAAAACTTTGATGCTAATTATTTTAAATTTGTTTGTTAAGAAGTGTATTTTGATTTGTGTCAAGTACGGGTACCATTTAAATAAATATCTGCGATGATTCTTTATACATTTCTTCCACCTTTTTCTTTAATGCAGGCATTCAAACTTAAAATAAATTAATATTGAACTGAAAATAACACTCGGTAGGTAAATATACGTGTACAGACCAAAAATCAACCAAATCCGACAATAAAGAGTAAAATTGAAATGGTTTGCCGTCATCTTGGCTTTTGGTTGGCAAATTCTAATGATTTCTAATCTCGAATTTGTAGTTAGCAATTGGAAATCAGGCCATTTTGTATTTTCGCGACCATATATCTTAAAATGACTCTTAGTGTGTGCCAATTTATTATGCCTAATTTCATTATTTCTTAAAAAAGTGAACAATTATTACGGCATGCCGCCGCACTATATGGAATAATTTATACAATAATGTTTTTAGTGTTCACAGTACATTCATAAGTTTATTTATGTTGTAATAATAATTATTATTAAAACGCTTATATTGGTTTCACTTGTATTTAAATATACTCGTATATAAAAAAAAATCTTTCAGCTCAATAGTCACCCGCTTCCAAATGTCTAACTTTGCATCTGTATGCAATTTTGAGGAAAATACAATATTCTGATATTTTAGATGTAATATTTGTATAACAAGTCAATAATGGAAGTAAAAACGTTTGGTGGAAGTGCCGTTGTTCACAGTGGAAAAACGTATCTCCGGCCGTTTAAAATTTCAAATAATATGCGCTAGATAAGTTTGAAAAAGAAATTTATAGTTTATAGTTTCAAAAAAATCTAAAAAAACACGCTTATATCAACGCACTAAAAATAGAGAATAAGTTTTTTTCTCTTCTGTAACGTTCAGGAGCGTGAGACACTCGATGAATTGAACGAAATATAATGTCCTACGCTACTAAGTTTATTTTCTACGCTTTGAATCGTTGATGTAAGCGTGTCTTTTCACATTTTTTTTTAAATATACGCTGTTTACTGTGTAGAATGTGAGTTTTTAAAATTCAAAATGCATAGTCTTTGTTTGTGTTTCTTTTCGTAAATGACACAATATGTATGTATAGCGTATGTAACACTTCTGTGAAAGGACGATATTGATTTTCTCTTACTTTAAGTTTCTGGTTGGTCGTTGGTATCATTTCAATGGAGATGACATAAATATCTGTGTTAGGTCTTATTTGATTAAATTTTGGCATTATAATGGAGCGCCGTGCCTAGGGATTGATGGGAATGTTCCGCGCCAGGAGCACCCAACATGTTTAAATCAACATTTTTTTAAATGAAAATTTCAAACAACCCGTTCTTTTGTCTTCTGTTGTATGTAGGTATCTTAGTTGTTCCTGGTGTGAATTTTATGACATGAACTGGCGCCAAGTCCTCCTTTCGCCAGGGACGTCGGAACTTCTAGATACGGCACTGTTTTACAATGATGAAGTGAATTTTGAGTAAACGTTGTTTCGAATGTAATTCCATATGCTCAAAATGCACGTGCTCAAAAAACACTACATGTTTTCTATATATTGAGATAAATTTTGATTAATGTGGACACAGATGAAAAGTATTTACTAGCAAAATGTAACAACGATGCCGGTTAAAAGAAGCCAAACTGATGGACATCTTAACCAGGACAATCCACGACCGCCGTGTTGCATTGCCGCAGGATTTTCACCTGAAACAGAAATTGTAAATTGTTAAGATATTCATTTGCATAAAACATACATAACACCATTTTTTGGTTGGTCGGTTCTGTTGCAAAATAGCTAAGCTACGGTATTCCTAAGTTTAAAGACAATTCTCAGCGTTATGCGACGTTCCCAGTGCGGATGACGTCATGCGGCACACGTGCTTTTTTATAGTAACTAATAAGCCATCAAGTTATGAAGACAACAAAGAATTAACGGTTGAATAGGTGTGAACATTAATGTAGGTAATGTCAATTAGGAAGTTTGATATTTTAATATACCTTACTTT
Source organism: Xanthostigma xanthostigma (assembly GCA_963575645.1). Taxonomy (NCBI): domain Eukaryota; kingdom Metazoa; phylum Arthropoda; class Insecta; order Raphidioptera; family Raphidiidae; genus Xanthostigma; species Xanthostigma xanthostigma. Next base: position 49,220,022 of record OY754464.1, read on the forward strand.
CATGACTTATAGCTAAATGATTTCTAGCTCGACGTCATTGAGGCTGGGTCAAAATGACCCGGCATGTTTATAAATTCAAATATTTTTCCGTTTTTCTCAGTAGCTGAAGCCAATCCAGTGTTCTAAACGTTTTTAACAGAAATCAGTCTGGCGCAGGCTGCACTATAGAAGCTATACGTGCGTAATGCTCAATAAGGTAAATATAACCCATCCTCGCAGCTCACAGCTCATATCTTTCTGCCGTGATTGTATTTACAATGAGGATTCTCATTGACTTTATTATCCTTTTTTTAAAGATTTTTTAGATTTATAAAAGTGCCATAAGTAACTGAAAAGACTGGTTTGTGATAAAAACGTAAAGATCTCAATTTTGTTATAGTTTTTGTAGAAGCTTAATTTGTTTGATTAAATGTCCCTTAATTAATTAATGTTTTTTTTTTCTTTTATTCCGAAGATCTGGATGCCAGTATGCTAAATAATAACAGATAAAACCGATATATTAAAAAAAACATGGAAATATCATGCATTACATATGCGGGTAATATTGAACCCATCTCAATGTCCGTGTAACAATTTCCTACCACAATGACGCCGGGTTAAAATGACACATTGCGCCACGGGATGTCATAATGATCGACCAGACCAGATCAGTCTCGTTTGCGACTCCACGCACAAAAATTGAACGTCTTGGTATAATTTGAAAATATATAAATCATGTTTTCAGCATTTTTAAAGTTATCTTAATTGCCATGATGTGACATTTTCATTATTAGTATTTTTGTTAAGTGGAAACTTCCTAATTAAAATTTATCTATCAGAGCTACGTCTAAGAACTCGTTTACATACAACGATACTGGTCGCACGACTTTTTTTCAGATAGAAGTCACCTGCATTTCTTTTTCTTTCGAAAAGGACATGAAATGTTATAATGGTGCATCCCATCAATCGAAGGCAAGATGATGTTGGTCCTTTTTGAGGAACTTGGATGGAATAAATTTTTTTTAACTATTTTCGTTTATTGAATCAAACTTGTCCTGTAGACATGAATGCGATTGAAAATTAGAATGAACGGGGCGCGATCCGTGCAAAGTTGCGGTTCACAGAGCTGTGATTGTCTCATCCAATGAGACGGGGCTGTCGCATGTCGTATCGATTTGTGCGGTTGCTCGTCGAGCGTCGTACGACTTTTAGTGTGAAAGATCACCTAAAGGCCGCTGCACACGAGGTTGGTTTTGCCGCTAGATTCCTTGCTATATTTGGCTGCTAGGTTTCAAGCGTGCTTTTGCGCTGGGTTTTCTGATGGTTTTTATGTTCTCATTTCGCACGATGCTTGCTTTGACGCTAGTTTACTAGATAGGGTTGATGCGCATGCAGTTACAGTTCAAATGTTAACACAAGTGAACGTATATTGTCTCTGAACAGAACACACACTATGACACCACGTTTGTTTGTGTGCGTTTGCCTATATCGCTCATGTGACACGATACTGTTTGGTGATTGGTTGTTGCTCAAAACAAGCAGACAAATGAGCACAAAAAATTGTCTCGGTTCTACTTTTGAAATCCATCTTGTGACTACGTACGCGAGCTTGCAGTGACGTCATTTCCAGCTTCGCAGTCAGCGCGAGTTACGTACCATCTTATGGTCCACAATGTATATTATGTTGGATCATCATAATACGCATTCTTGCATTCGTGACGATCTCTTTGCAAGAACCTGAGGTCCCATGGGAAAGCAGTCGAAGTATTAAGCATGCTAATATGATAAATACGAGTGACTTCTGGCTGTAGAAGGGGACAGCTAGTATGCGTTCATTAAAATCACCATTTTATAAAATATACTTAAAAAAAAAACAATAATTATTGAAAACTTATTAAAGTATTTAATTATTTATATAAGTCACGCATCACTACGGTACTCGCGCCAGTGGTACAAACCCCAGCAGTGATTTCAGCGTCAAAACCTCCCTCGTGTGCAGCGACCTTAACATTCTATATTCCGCCAGACGTACAGACGTGCGTCGGATGCAAGGGCGTAGATATTTTTTTTCTGGGGGAGGGTAAAGCAAAAAAATATTTTTTTAAAGTTCTATTAACATCAAACAAAAATACTCACGAAAGAAAGTATCAAGCAAAATATTAATTCGCAAACCAATTTTACAAATTTTTTTTCAAGAAGTATTTCTAAATTTTATTTTTAGCCAGGTATTCATATTATCTTCAGTTTTATTATTATTATCATCCTGGGGGGGTGTAATTACCCCCTTTACTTCCCCCATCTACGCCTTTGGTCGGATGGCCAATGCTTGTTGTCTGTGAACGAGTCCTAGCTTTGTCTGCTTACGCTATATGGTGATATTTTGTATGGTGGTCAATGTAAGCATTTACAGTGATATCAATTTTTTGTGAGTTGTAACAAATTAACATCGCAGAAGTTAAAGCGAAATAGAAATTTAACAGCGTTGTTAATTTTAACATTGATCATGAATACAGAATGGCACCAATAGCTGGGGCGTCACTCAATTACACAATGTGTATATGTCGCAGGCTGATAATTAAATAAGTCAGTTAATTCAGTACGTCTAGTCCGTTAGTTAAACGCTGGCATTCAGAGCTGTATGCTTAGCGGAAGGCTAGTCAAATCACTGAATGTGACGTTTAGCAAAAAGGCTAAGCAATGCTGGGCCTTCTGGTTAAGGGATTACACCATCTTGGCGCTCGAAAAAATCGGCGTATAAACTATTTTTTTTGTGATGCAGCTATTAAGTATGTAAAAAATATTTTACTAATTTTCATATTAGTTTTATAAATAATTTTAAAAAACGATTTCTTTAGCGATACAAACGTATAAAACCATATAACTTTTCCAATATTCAATCGTTATAAAATCGGTTAGAAATACTTTTTTCCAAAAAATTCCAACGGGATACTAAAGTTGAATGGATTTGTGATTTTTCTGGCTTGGTCCGACTAGCGAAACCCGTTTTTGAAAAAAATGGCGCAATTTGCAATTAAGAAAACAAAAAAAAGGTGATAGTTAATCACTCGAGAAGTAATTGACCGATGACGCTAAAATTATTCATGCATGTTTGGGTCAACATAGACATCATTTTTGAGAATTTTCAGCCATCTATGAGCGGTCATTTTTTAGTAAAAAAATAGTGAAAAAAACGTGTTTTTTTAACTTTCGGGGCTATTTGCAAGTTAACAATTGCACTTAGCGACCTCTGTCAGTGCTCATTTTTTATATGAAATTTTATAAGGAACAACTTTCTCAATGCATATGCTATACTAAAAGTCAAGAGGAACGGAGATATTAAAGGACATACAGAAAAAAGCACTATTTTCGTCACTAATTGTCAATTATAAAATCAAGCACACCAAAAATTTGTGAGCAAACTTAGGGGGTTGAACTACACCCTAAAACGAAGCGATTTCAACAATAATCTCGCCTGTGCCCGAATAATGCACTTTTTAATGTTTTTACTTCCTCGCCGACTAGGCTAATAACAAAAAGTCTAATTTTGTGGCATATTTACAGAGCTGAATTTATACTGTACAAACACATTTTTTTTTTTTTTTTTTTTTATTATTATAACACGCTCAGCTGCTATGGCTATATGCGTGGAATGTTGTATTACTGTATTACTGTCTTATTATTGTTATTGTTCAGTTGGTAGAGTCAGGTAAATATGTTGGTGGGCACCACATTTTATTGTCAGGTAAGTAGACACATCACTTTGATTTAGCAAACACATTTTATTTTAACGAAAAAACCTTAAAACATTTTTTTTGCAAATTTCATTTTATTTAACATGTCCAGCATTCAACATTCCAAATCGTCGAGATAGTTTCATATAAGAAGCTTTACTTTAAAAAACTGAATTTAAACATAATAACAGTTTTTGATTTGGTCGTATTTAAAGGGCTGGTTTTCGATCTGACTACGTCGAGTATCACACACACAGTAAATTGTTATTCAACTAAAATGCTAGGCATTCAGTTAAATGCCGGCGTTTAACCAACGGACTAGCCGTTCAATTAACCGACTAATTTATTTATTGGACTGCGACATTATAGTTAAAGAGATAGTGACAGAAATAGTCAAGGAGCACTTGGAGGCAAAAATGCTCTCTTTCCTCTTATCTGAATCCCCCTCTACAAAACCGCTTAGTGAAGTAGGGCTCTAGTGCGTTGCGTTGCTGGGATGCAAAACGGCAAAATTCCAAATTGCTCTACTAAATGGCAGAAAATACTGAAAAGCACCTGGGGAGACCTCCTAATTGCAGAAAACATATTTTCTGCCAATTTACTCCCTGCAAAGACTGTCAGTATAATAAATAAATACAAAAAGAAATTAAAAAAAGAAAGCTCGGTGAGTGAAACAGAGCTAAAATGGTTCATCTTCTTGTCCCGAGGTACATTTTTGTGCCAAAATCGACCTTGCAAAAACGCATCTGTTCGCGGAAAGTTTAACATGGTATTCAGGTAATTTGGCAGATTGTGATCTAGTAGTGACAAAATTGGCAGATAATATTTTTTTAAAACTTTTTGGGTACTAATAGTAAGCCTGGTAAAAATTTCTGCCACTGAGCGAAGATTTTTCGAATTTTTACTTGTGCAAATTTTGAAGAATCATCGAAAGGAAATGAGGTCAATAGGAGCCACGAACATTTTTTCCGGGCCACCGAATCAGCCATTCAGTCAAGTTTCAACTTCAAATTCAGTTTTTTTTAAATTTTTTTGACGTTTTTTTTGGATTTTTTTAAAGAATTTTGAAAGTCTCTGCAGGGAGTAAATTGGCAGAAAATATTTTTTCTGTCATTAGGACGTCCCCCCAGATGCCTTTCAGTCATTTTCTGCCATTTAGTACAGGAGTTTTGAATGTTGTCGTTTTTTTTTAAAGTGCCCCAGCGTCGCATCGCAACGCGCTAGATCCCTACTCCACTAAGCGGATTTGTAGAAGGGGACTCAGACTACACGAAAGAGAGCATTTCTACCACCAAGTGCTCCTTGACGATTTCTGTCACCGTCCTGTAACTATTATACATAACGTTTAAAATATTTGTAAGGTTGTGGATTAAGAGAATTAAAATGTAAATCTACTAAATTAATTACAAAAAAACGACGTATAGACTCCGTGTAGCTGCAGCGTAGCAAATTTTAAAAGATTTCGTTGGATGTTTTGTATTATTTGTATGCGCGTAATTAGTTATTTACAGTTTTAACAATTTTTGAATAGGTACATGATATCATTAAAATTTGCTATTGTCGGTAAGTGTTCAATATTTCCTAAGCCACAAGTCCAATCTTTTTTGCGTTCGCTGTTTTCTTGACAAAAATGTTTTGGTTACATTTTGACAAGTTACACGAATGTAATATTAGAAATTGACTTTTCGAAATTAATTTTTGAGTACCTACAATTTTCGATTGTCGACGAAATGTAAAGCGATCAAATTGATAAATTCCAAATATTTCACACGAGTCAGGACTGCACCTTTCAGTTTTAAGACAAAAATGCCATTACACATATTGTGATTAATGTTTATTAGTTAGTTTACTCTTATAACTGCTCGAAACCACTTTTCTCTCTGCTCATTTATGAGGTTTTACGGAAAACGAGTAATATTTAACTTCCGTTTTTTATTGTTTCTGCAGTTCGCGACACAGCAAACATTACCGTTAGATATGTTTTACACATTTGACATTTCCAGATTATGGCACAGCTCAGAAATCAAACTATAATAATTATTTGCACTGTTACAATGTAAATATTACAACGATAAGTTATTGATTTGCCACTGCGATCGCTGGCAATCAATTCCGGTAAAATTCGCTTTTCTGTACGGAGTCTATAGTACTTACTCATAAGAATGAAGCAGTGTCGTTGTTACAGTGATATGCAAATAAAATACAATAAAAGTGTAGACAGGTATTTGGTACTTGCCGTTCAATATATGTACATATGTGCTTGTTGGTTGTGCATTGCTCGGCACACACGAATAGTTCCCCGAGTGATGAGTGTTAGTGCTGATAATTATTAACGTGCTAGTTTTTGCTGCGAGATCTGTGGTCACATTGATACCTCGATCCACGTCGTAGTTGATCATTCTGTTGTTGTGATACCAGAACACGTAAATAGGCGGTTCCGTACACTGGACCACTGTGCAGTCGATCCGCAACAAACTGCCTGGCTTTAGATACTTTTCCGTTGGACCCGATATTTCCGCACGTGCCTCTGCGTAAATACAATATGATTTTATTTCAAGATAAAAAAATAAAAATATGTTACGAGAACGCATTACAGAAGTGAAACTTCTAGTTGCAAATCATACGATTGCATTCGGACAAGTAGAAAAAATGTGTTACGAGATAGTTTCACGTTCAGGTTAACTTGTACAGACGAAATATCCAAACGTGAAACTGTTTCGTAACACATTTTTTCCACTTGTCCAAATCAATCGTATGATTTGCAACTAGCAGTTTCACTTCTGTAATGCGTTCTCGTAAGACATTTTTAATTTTTTCGTAGGTGCACTGCAAATAATAAATAAGAAAACACAAGCAGACAACAACATTTTTGCAGGTTTACTGCAAATATTGTTTTTTAGCTCAAGTATTATTCTGATAAATTAGTCGAAAATTTTATATAATAGGTATACTTAAAAAAAATTAAAAAAGTGAAAAAAAACAAATTATTGCGCGCACCTGACGGTAATCGAAACTGGGCCGGCCGCGTGGTATGCCAACATTCTACCATTGAGCTACCAATGCTTTTAAAGAAGCACTGTTTATATAGGGTTTCTAATAGTATAATTTCATGACGAAATCCGTTACATAGGGAAACGAGCTTACCCCCGTTTTTAAAGAAGTAATATTCACTTCAAAAAACTAAAAACGATAAAAGTGTCACAATTTTTCAACCCAAGTTGGCTATTGCCAGTTATAGGGTTGAATATGAAATAATAACACAGTCAGACGCGTGTATTTTAAACACCATCTACTTTCAACTTATTTAACTCACGTATTTTCATTTTTTTAGTCCTACTTCTCAAGCAAAGAGTCTCTTCCTACGCTGCTCAGTCAGTGGAAGAATATGTCTGACTACTTTTAACCTCAAATTAAGGTTTTTTTCTGGTATGCCACTAAGTGAAGATGAAGAAGTTGAAAATACAAGAGTCCCGACAGGTTGAAAGTATATTCTACTGTAATAATATACATAAAAAAAACAGCTTGCTGTAGTGGTTAGCGTGCTGGCGTTCGGATCACACTGTCGGGGGTTCGAATCTCACCTCTGCTCACGGATGTTTTATGATATCGTTTATAATAATTGATGTAGTTTTTTCATTAGATAGATAGACAGATAATTTTATTAACAGCTAAAACATTACGATGAACGTGTGAGCTTATGTCAAAAATAACAGTAAAATAAAAATACATAAAATGTTTAAATATATAGTTGATAAAACTCTTGTTTATCATACAAAGGATTCTCCAACAGCTTTCTTTTACGATTTTTAAAAACATTTCTCGGTAGTTCTCTGATGTTTTTAGGTAAGGTTTTATATATTTTAACTGCCACGTAATCTGGGCGGTTTGCGAGACAGTCAGTACGCTAAACACTGTCTGGTGCACTCCGGATCTAGGGGGGGGGGGGGCAAACCGGGGCACCCGCCCCGGGCGGCAGTTTTACATCTAATCTGTCCTTTTTCCGATTTACTCTATCTGCTTGTTTTCTGACGGTTTTCCGTTCACGAAAAATACCAACCATAATATATTTATGAGTTTTTTTAAGTAAATTATCTCAAATGCTGGAGAGAGGGGGCGCCATTATCATGTTTCTGCCCTGGTTCGAAAAAATCGTAGATCCGGGGCTGGTCTGGTGTTATGACTGTGGCGGTCAGCATGACTAATTGAGATACCCGGTATAAATTTAGCAAACAGAAACGCTCTGTATACAGTTGTCGAGCATCTATAATCTACACTACATAAATAATTAATTCTTCAAAAATTGGTTTTCAGTTTTCATACTTGTTCATAGTATAGAACTTAAACAAATGAGTTTTCATCAAGTTATTGTTGAATTAAATATCGAGAAATATATTGTCATCATTTCAAATAAACTTTTAAAAAGATAAGTAAAATGTTGTTGTTTGATAAAAATATTGTTAAAAATGACATTTATTTCACCTGAATTTAAACTTGTCTTTGCCAGTTAGCTTACGGTTATTTTGAATAGCCGACAGTTTCGAAAGAAATACATGGTTGTGTGTTAAATATATCGCAAAACGAATTTCAGCGCAATCGTACATACTTTATTTTTAGTTTTTTATGGTCACAGATTCGGATCCTTTTCGAGTTTATAAAATTTTGGATTTTACACACACTGGTAGCAGTAATGTGCTTATAACCATGACTTTTTACAGCAAAAAGTCCATAAAACGAACATCAGAGTCTCAAAGAGGCTCGAGACCGATTATTATCTGTCTAGGGAATCATAAAGAACCATTGTATTTTTGCAAAGTGACAACTACTACCCACTAAATTTTCACATAAAAAAAAATTGGTTGTCTGTAAAGTCGGTTTACGGACGATAGTTTTACGTGATAACGTATTCCGTAATACATAACCTAAACCTCCCAAAATTTGGTTTCAATCCGCTTATCCTTGGTGTCGGAATGATAAGAAATGTCAAAAGTGACGTTTGCAACTGTCAAAGTATTATGTTCTAATAATAATTAGTTATTCCAATATTTAACTTAGAAGGCGTTGCATTTCACAAAATACTAATGTCAAAAAATTGAATTAAACATTAGAAATGCAACCGTTTTCATGTTAAGACAAGATATACGTTATCTTCTAATTTCCATGTACGGCAAACAAAGACGACCGACCGCGTCGCGCCATGCATTAGACAACATTGCATTTATACAGCTATTTTTCTATATAAATTTGTATAAAAAAAAATTGGTTGTCTGTAAAGTCGGTTTACGGACGATAGTTTTACGTGATAGCGTATTCCGTAATACATAACCTAAACCTCCCAAAATTTGGTTTCAATCCGCTTATCCTTGGTGTCGGAATGATAAGAAATGTCAAAAGTGTCGTTTGCAACTTACAAAGTATTATGTTCTAATAATAATTAGTTATTCCAATACTTAACTTAGAAGGCGTTGCATTTCACAATATACTAATGTCAAAAAATTGAATTAAACATTAGAAATGCAGCCGTTTTCATGTTAAGACAAGACATACGTTTGCTTCTAATTTCCATGTACGGCAAACAAAGACAACCGACCGCGTCGCGCCATGCATTAGACAACATTGCATTTATACAGCTATTTTTCTATATAAATTTGTATAAAATATTTTTCTATATAAATTTGTATAAAAAAACTGTTTAGGCAAATTCTGTTATACGAAATCTATGTAAAATGTTCTCCTCTTTCGTTTAAGACTGGTTTCAAACCGATCTGATTTAAATTGAGCGAGAAATTAGCAAAAAGCACGCACAGGGTCAGGCGGAACGTTACGCGTTATGCGTTATGCGTTACGCGTTACACTTTTTCGTACATGCAGCCGGTGTTTTATCAATTTATAATATTGGTGATTCATCAATTTATAAGACGTTATCACGTCAAAAATGTTGATAACCGGTTTAATTTTTAATAAATGTTTTATTTTATTTCATAGGAAATCTTAATCAACAAATAGTATATTACATCACAAGGGCGCCGAGGGCATCATGACGCGCAGGGCCGAGACTTCAACTTTTAAGACCTGTGTGGTGTATACGATTTTTCTTTATATCCGCTCGAAAGTACGTACTTTCGTCAGCAGGGACGAAAGATTGACATTTACTCCCAGTGAGAACGGCGGGAGGAAAAAATTTCTCATGCGGATTTATACTCGTAATTAGGGTTACCGCTGTCATTTAATATATTAAATAACAGGGAGAAAATGTCAAACTTTCGTCCCTGCTATAAGGAACGAAAGTACGTACTTTCGATCGAGGTATGAAAAAATATATTTTTTCCTTTAAAAAAGACGTTTTCTATAAAACTAATAATTAAATTTTTTATACGAAAACAAGACAACAGCTCTTGCCCGTTTATTGTAACTTTTTTTGGTGTTGCAAATGATAATTGCCAGTTGAAAAAAAAATAATTATTTGATTTATATTCTATTTAATTAATAGGTTCAATTTTTAAATACAATGATTTTCTAGCCTATTGCCGTCTTTATGCCTATGAAGTTTTAACTTTTCTACGTTATTATGCATTACAGCATTGAATAAATATGACATCCTCAACCAAAGACGTAGATTATAAATGAACTTAGCACTCCCTATACTACTTCCCTACATTAGTTAGTTTTTGTTTTGACAACATCCAATATAAGAGAGAAGCGCTTATCTTTTTCTAATTATCGATAACATACAATGTATTTCGAGTTTTATTGATATGGTCGCTATGGAAATAATTAATGCATTTCAGTTAAAACCATAGAGATATAAATAAGTGTCCTCAGTATCAGAATTGTTTTACATCATTAGTTACCATAGAGATACGGAACTGTTCTCTCTCTCTTAATTGCCGATACTTTTACTGCTCTCTCGCGAACTCTATTGTAATATCTCTATAGTTAAAACGCGGCATATGCGGGTTTTGTATATTTATAGTAGTTATGGAAATTTTTAAAGTATTACATCGTTTCACTTAAAATGCAAGATACACCGAAAAAGAGCATTAGATATTACACAAAATTTTAAAGATACCACCATTAACGGCTAAATAGTATCCTAACCTGTTATAAAAAATATTTAAAACAGAATTAATAATCTGTGTGGGGAACGTCTAAGAAACTTTCATTATTCTTCTTTTAAATTGGTCAAGACCATCTGAAAGTGACAATAATGGACGTTTCTGAAACGTTCACTCCGAAGATAAAAGCTCCGTAGAGTAATGGTCAGTTCTCATAATACGGAAAAGGTAGCCGATTCGAACGCGACCGATATCATTAAATTATATTTTTTACATCTATTCTGTATTATTCCATTCAGTAGTTATTATTTAATTATTGAGTCATATACGTAGGTATACATATTATCAGTACCTCAAGGCTAAACTTCCAATTGACAAATTTTTCAGGTCAGCAATTCTAAAATTGTAAACACACATCGTGTAATACATTTTTGTTACTTTACTTTTCCCGCAACGTCGGAATATCTCAAAAAGATTAAGTTTAAAAAAAAATGTTGCGAATGAAAGTTGCTCAACTCGCTGTAATGTATTTTTTGGTCACAAAAATTTTTCTCGAGAGGATGCCCCCGTGGGGGCAGGGGGTAATTCCGAAATTTTAAATGGCAACCACAATTTTTTTTTATTGGGTCGAGTTCTTCGGACCAAAAAAGATATCTTTTGTCCCAAACTTTTTTTGTTCAAGCTACAGATCACCGAATACGCGGGGTAAAATTTTGCAGGGGGTCTCAATCATACAACGTAGTGGTAGTGGCAAAATTTTACCTCGCGTACTCGGTGATCTGTAGCTTGAACAAAAAAAGTTTGGAACAAAAATGTCTTTTTTTGCCCGTAGAACTCGACTCAATAAAAAAAAATTGTGTTTGCCATTTTAAATTTCGGAGTTACCCCCTGCCTCTACGAGGGCACCCCCTTGAGAGGAATTTTTGTGACCAAAAAATACATTACAATGAGTTGAGCAACTTTCATTCGCAACATTTAAAAAAAAAAATAATCTCTTTTTTCATTTTTACCCTACATTGGAAAACTTAGCGGGATGTGCACTTTTGGTTTTGCTAACTATTTCACATAGACTAGTCTCTGTTTATCAGGAAAATCCATGTCGAATTTAAATTTTCTCATACATCGGGAAGTACGAAAGAAATATCTGGATGAAAATATAGACAGATCGACCTGAATTTCAGATGTGATATGGGGTGTCTAAATATTCACAACCTATTGCACTGGATTATTAAATTAGTTATGATGGTGTGATTGTAAATTGTAAACTTACCAACAACAGCAAGGTGGACGAAAATACTCTCGGGCGGATGTGATGAAACTTGACATTCATATAAACCAGCGTCTCTTTGTTGCACAAATTTTATTTGGAGAGTCCAATCCTGAAACTTTGCTAAATTAATCTATGTTACGATTTATTTTGCAATGTTTATTTTACAAGTTTCCATAAGATTCTATAAAGGAAACCGAATTTAGGGAAGATAATTAAACGTAAGAAGCAAACGGCAGAATTAGAACTATTCAAAAAAGACAAAACCGCGTATTTTTGACAATCGGATTTAAAATGCTTAAGTGGTGTTTGAAATTTTCATTTTGCAACAATAGATTTTACTGTCACCCGGCATCCCTTCGCTTCAAGCGTCCCTGGGTCGGGCCATAAAGTTGAATAGAACAATTACTTTAAGAGAAGGTATTTTGTATATATCGGCCTGTGCAAACTTTTGTATCGATTGTTGCGTTGATTTTGAGTGGAAGGGGTTAGGTTAGGTGTACTGGTGGTTTGACCATTCGTAACGTTATCAATCTGTGGTTCTAAGTAGTGATCAACAAAACTGTTATTTCTTAATAACAAGTGTTACTGCTACTTAAAAATAATTTATTAATATAGTTTAAAAATAACTTTGTGTTGTTAGTTAAGAAGTTTGTAATAACCGATTAATAATGTAGTACTTATCTATTGAATTTTAAGTAAGCAGTTCTTTAGAAGCACGTCTACAGTAACCGGTTATCCAGTAGTTCAGTAACCAGTTATTTGGTAAGAGATTTTAAATAACCAACGCTGCAGAAGCATTTAAAAAAGTATTGAGATAACAAATATCAAACAGTTAATACCTGAAAAGATACTTTGTACGAAGGTATTTAAATAAAGGATACTTTAGTATCGAAAATGCTTTCTACCGACAGATACTCTAAAGTAAGGTATCAACGATATTATATTAGAGTTTTCAAGTTAGGTACCTTTAAAAATATCTAAGATAATTCGAAAGTATCTTAGTGATCTTAAGTTATTCTTAAATTCATCTTAGATACCGCAGATACCTTAGAGCAGTACCGTCATTTTCGGATACAAACGCCCACAATAAAAAGTATTTGAGATACAAACGTACGGGATATAACTATATAAAAGTATTTAAGATACAAAAATTACAAGCACATTCTAAATTACAAAACAGTATCTAAGATACAAAAAGTATCTAAGAAACAAGACATATCTAAGATACAGAAAGTATCTAAGTTACAGAAAGTATCTAAGATACGAAAGTACCTAAGATACAAAACAGAATCTAAATTACAAAACAGTATCTTATATGCAAAATAATATCTAAGATAGCAAACAGTATATATAGAATACAAAGCATTACTACGGTACAATAAATATTAACGATTAAAAAGATTTAAGATACAAATAAAGTATCTAAGATACAAAAAGTATCTAAGATACAAAAAGTATCTAAGATACAAAACAATATCTAAGATACAAAAAAAAAAAAACAAACAAAGTAGTATCTTCCCCAGCTTTTGTCGTAACTTACCTCAGAATGCTGAAGATGAACGGCCTGGTAACGCTCATCGCCTGTGTAAGTTGTAAGAGCTACTGTTAGTAGGTGGTAATCTTTCCGTCGAATCCATGACACCTGTTAGACAATTAATGTTTTACAATATGTTAAAAATTCGAAACTATGCAGCATAATATCGAAAAACACATTTTTAGAAATGTAATCGACTTCAAAAAAAAGAAGACGTTTTTTCAAATCAATAAATATACTCTTTAGCTAAACCTGAGAATTTAGAAGCTAAGATCTTCGATTGATATTATATACGAGTATATTGATATTATAAATAGTTTCTGTTCTTTTTAATTAAACAAAACAGGAAATTATTTGTGCTAGCAACATGAGCCAACAGGAAAATTTCCTAAAATTATAATTTGTTTAGATTAAAAATGTGTATTCTTACACTATTGTTTTTTTTATCCGATGTATCGTTAGATGTTAACATCAATGTTTTAAAGATTTTGTACATCCTATTTTACTACACTATTTGTTTTTAGAATAAAACAATAGAATACTTGCCATCCCGTCTCCAACATTGGTTACAAGACACGGTAATAATGCTGTTGAACCAGTTTGTGTCGTCACAACAGTGTTATTTTCCGTTGCGAAAAACAACGGTGGACTATATTCTCGGTTTGGTGGGGAAAAAGAAGCTCTCATTTCGTTAAAATCATCTGTTATACTGCTTGGCGAACCAAACGCAATCATACTGAAGTCAAAGTCACCTAAAATAAATAGTTAAATTGTATAATTACAGAAGATCATCAGCTAAGATTATTAGAAACATTTTACAATGCTGAGTGAGAGTAAAAACCGTCCAAAAAAATCAGGAACACGGGCGTATTGACTTCAATTTAATTTTGAAGTACAAATGCATCTTCTTTACCCTGCAATAGTAGTTTATGCTATTATCTAAAGTGTAATGAAGTATATTTACGACGAGCTGTGACATTACGTTAAAACGAACGCCAGTGAGTTTAAACCATAGAGATACTACAATAGAGTACGTGAGAGAGCAGTGAAAGTGTCTGCAATTAAGAGAGAGAACCGTTTCTTAACGCTATGATAACTAATGATGCAAAACAATGCTGATTTAGGTAAACAAATTTCTGGTTTTCTTCAACGTTCTCTCTCTTCACTGAGGACACTTTCATTTATGGCAAGCATACGTACTAGCGTACTCTAGTTACTTATTTGATTTGTATTGATTTATATGATTTTAACAGTCCAACGAATCAAAATATCATTATGCTTTAGATATATACATATATACAATTTTTAGCACTAGCCCTTTTAAAATAGCTGCATTTCACTTCATTTTCAGTATATTTTTTTTGACTTTTCTTTTGTGTAGTAAACTTTACTTCTAATAGTAGGCTAGCGCACGCACAGTCAACACAAACCATTGTGAGATATGTCACTACATAGCCGAACTACTTTTGTTTTAATTCAGTAGGTCATTTTATGACCGTTATAAACACATGAAAAGCCGCTACTTTACAGGGTGTAGTAAAAAATAGTTTACAAGTTATACAGTAAATAAAACAGAGTTTTTTAGGGTTCCGTACCCGAAGGGTGCTCAAACGGGACCCTATTACTAAGCCTCCGCTGTCCGTCTGTCTGTCTGTCTGTCTGTCTGTCCGTCTGTCTGTCAGCGGGCTGTATCTCAAGAACCGTAATAGGTAGAGAGTTGAAATTTTCACAGAGTGTGTATTTCTATTGCCGCTAGAACAACAAATAATTAAAAACCCCCCAAAACTCCCAAAAGAGGAGCAAACTAAGTTTTTTGCTTATAATTCGCTCAATTTAAATCAGATCGTTTCGAGACCTGTCTTAAACGAAAGAGGAGAAAATTTTACATAGATTTTGTATAACAGAATTCGTCGAAACACTTTTTTTGTACAGCTTTATATAGAAATATAATGTATAAATTCAATTTTGTCTAATCCATAACATACACGGAGATCGTCTGTCTTCGTTTGTTGCATAGTGTACTATGGGAATTTAAATATTGCGTATGTTTTGTCTTAAAAAAAAAGATTGCATTTGTTCAAAAACGAATGTCATTTCAAATATTAGTCA
This sequence comes from Xanthostigma xanthostigma, assembly GCA_963575645.1. Lineage (NCBI taxonomy): Eukaryota > Metazoa > Arthropoda > Insecta > Raphidioptera > Raphidiidae > Xanthostigma > Xanthostigma xanthostigma. Next base: position 49,235,697 of record OY754464.1, read on the forward strand.
GTCTTTTGACATTAGTATTTTGTGAAAGGCAACGCCTTCTGAGTTAACGATTTGAATAACTAATTTTAATTATTAGAACATATTGCTTTGACAGATGCAAACTTCATTTTTTACATTTTTTACCATTCCAACACCATGGATGAGCGGAATGAAACCAAATTTTGGGAGGATGTTTGATATGCAAATATGAAGAGGCCTATTGTTTTTCAGAGACGTCGGCGCAAGCGCAAAAGAAATATATATTATAATGTTGTTTTTATAAGATAATAGTATACTTTTCATAAAGGCGTATTATTTTGTTTTACAGGAGTTTTGTAAAATAAATTTTTGAAAAAAATCGGCGCATGCGTAGAAGAAATATATACTATAAGGCTGTTTTTTATATAATAACGGTATACTTTTCATTACGGTTTATTATTCTATCTATGTTTACAAAAGTTTTGTAATTTTTTTGGGAAAAATTGGCGCATGCGCAAAAGAAATATATGCAATAACGTTGTTTTATATAATAATAGTATATATTTCATAATGGTTTATTATTCTATTTTAAAAGAAAGTTTTGTAAAAAGTTTTAGGGGGAAAGGCGGCGCATGCGCAGAAGAGATATGTGCTATAACATTGTTTTTATATAATAATGGTATACGTTTCATAATGGTTTAATATTCTAAAGTTTTGTATGTTTTTTTTTTTTTTTGGGAAATCGGCGCATGCGCAACAGAGATATTTGCCATAACGTTGTTATTTGATATAATGGTATATTTATCAAAACCTTATATTATTTTATTCTACAAGAAATTTTTGTAAAAAAAGTGTTTATAATATAAAAACGCCGGGGTGAATTATGTAAAATTTCACGCCTTGAAATTCTTGAACTACTTGCATACTCCCACTGGTTACATATTGTTATAGCGCCTCTCTTGTTTCTTTTACAAAAGTATTTAAAAAGTACATAGTGTACGGAACCCTTCGTGTGCGAGTCCGACTCGCACTTGACCGGTTTTTTTTAATGTACTGACAAAAGAATTTAAAAATGGCTATAGACACGTTCTCCCACCACCAACCTCAGGACTTCCACCACATAGTCTTTATTTTGTTATTTATTTGCCAAATGGCACACACACTATTGGCGTCAGTCGGATGGCGAGACCCCTATGTACGGTAAAAAATCATTCCGACAGAGCCGGACTTATATATTTATGAATACATTATAGTAATATTATTGGAGGGTGTATTTAATTTAGTGCAGCTGTCGAATTGATAATACTGAAATTAAGAAAAAAAACTGTTATTTGAAGGGATGTATTATAAGGTTTTAATTTTTTTTATTTTGTTCAAAATCAAACTATTATTATTAGTAAATACACTGTATTGTCCACAGGATTTTGCACTGTAACTCGAGTTAATGTATTAACAGAGCCTGTAAAAATGCCAATAGACACGTTCTCCCACCAATAATCCCAGGACTTCCACCACCTGCTATTTTTTCTAAACAACGTTGTATTTAAACATTATATTATTATAGCTAAAATTTTAGAAGAGCGTATTGTCATTGGAACTGCATATGATTTGGAACAAATATTAATTATGGGAAAGTTGATTGTTTAGATATGTCATTGCAGAATGAATGATAATTCAGCCGCCGCAAAAGCGGAAAACTCGAGTGTAAGTCCCGACAATGCCATAGTTTGAATAATAAGTTTTAATAATATTGCGTTGAATGTTTAACAATGGGTTTTTTCATAACACAATAGCAAACTATAATTATTTATTTGTATATTAAGTATTTACCTTGGCCAGACGACATGACGATAAGTATGGTTAGTTCTAAAATCATTCTGACAAAATTTGCAGTTCGGGAAGCAGACTCTTTGTAATTTCCTCTTAAAATATCCATCTTCTAACTCACTAAGTTTCGTTACTTTTTTGATCATTTATGTACAAAAGTTATTAAAAGATTTCATATTAATTTTTTTGTTACGAGTAAGAACATTTAGTTTCATAGTTATGTTTAAATTGGTTGTTACAGAAAAAAAGTAATAATGATATAGAAATTAAAAAAAATATATTTTTTTAAACTTTGTTACACGAAACTTCATTCTTTTACCAACAGTACTTAACATCCAATACGCCATTTTTATTTCCGGATAATTAAGATAATTAGTGATAGTTTTATATAAAAAAATACATGATAAATATTACTTAATCGTTAAAGTACACTAACTTTATGATTGTCAATATAATGTTTATGCTAACGTAATTTTTAATATATTTTTAAAATGATTGTGTAACTGTATTTTATTTATTAAAAACTTGCTATTAAAAATATTGTTCACGTCAATCTTTCATGTTTCCAGTTTCTGAAATATAAATATATTTTGTAGGAAAATTACACAGGGCATTATTTCGGGATATCTTAAGAATAAATTGCTTTCGGGCCAAGCTTCGCCCGAGTAGGTTTTAGTGCGTGCTTCTTATAGTTCAACCGGTGTACACTAATTTAATTCAGAAATCGCGGGCGGAATTCTCGACTCGTTATAAATTTTTGCTCAATCCTCAATCCTCATCCGCGTTTTAAATAGCGTAAAAATATATAGCCTATGCTACTCGGGAAACATTAAATACTGAAACATTTTACCATTCCAACCCACAAGTAAGGAATGGTAGGTACTAGTTTAGGTCTAAAAAAAATTTTGGGAAGATGCTTGATATGCAAAATGAAGAGTCCTATTATTTTTGGAAAAAATCGACGCACGCGCAGAGGAGATGCTATAACGGTATTTTTTATATAATAATGGTATACTTTTCATAACGGTCTATTATTCTATTTATTTTTACAAGAAAGTTTCGTTAAATTTTTTTTTCTCAACGTTCGGAAATATTTTGAAAATAAAAAAAATCAGCTGATTTTTTGTTCTGTAGATCTGTCAGAAATAAATTAGTTAAGCATGCTTTTATTAATTTTTACATGACGTGGAACTTATTATGTATGTAGCCATGCAGCAACGAATAGCAAATATCATATTGAATACTAGATATTACCCGCGTCACCTCACGGGATATCAGAAATTTTCTTTTCTTTTTTGTACTATATCAAATGTCGACATTTTGAAGTTGGAATGGTCCTGTCGCCCAACTGGCTGGAATTTTTTAAACCTACGATAAACAAATTACATTTTTCTCTTCTAAGATAATACTGAATATATAAATAGAACGGTTTTACAGCACTGACTTTCGTTCTTTAATAAATTACCCTTTTGTATTTTTCCTATAGATAAATTAATGATGAAATAATGCAGCATCGTTGATTACAAACCAATTAATGAAATATGAATGAAATCGTTGCATGCGTATTCGATAAAATTACATATTTTGGTCTTAGTTCGTTTGCAAAATACCCTTATTTAGGGGAGTAGAGGAAAAATATAAAAAAATCAATGGATCTTCTAAAAAATCTAAACTTGTTTTTTTTCCATCTTTGAGCGAACAGACAAAACGTTCCAAAATCGTCAAAAAATTAAATTCGATTCTCTTCTTAATTAAGAAAATATAAAAAGTTATCAGACGCAAAACTTCTCACTAAATTGTTATTTACTTTCAGATTACTTCCTGTTTTGCAATATGAAAGATTGTTTAGTAACACCCCGTGTTAAAAACATAATTGGGAGCACGCAAAACACATATTTAGGTTTTTAGGATAAGGTATGGTTTGCGATAAATTTATAATTTATTTTGAAGTTATCTCTCTTATAATTAATCAGACATTGCTAATTACACCGCACTCGCTATAATAATATTTTTTGTTTACTATTGATAAAATGATAATTTATAAATAAACGCTTAAGGTGTGTACTGGATGTCAAAAAATATCAATGTTTATTGTAATTTCGAGGCAACGCCTCTCATATTAATATTCAAACGCATTCTATGATACCAAATTTATTAGTACTTTCGTTGGAATACAAAAAACTAGTAAACAACAATTCTTATCAATTTCGCAGTGTATCTGGGTTTCAATTAATTATCAATTCACAATTTATCATCGTATTTTTAACTTCAACGAAGTACTAAGTGTTTTTTTTTAATGAATATGCATTTGAATTTTAATTCACAAATGTTTTAATAATGAAACTTAAGGAACACAAAGTTTATATTTAAGCTTTACAATTTATTAAATGTTTTTAAAATACTTAAGAATGATTATAGAGTGATGCGTGTAACGTCTTAATGAACTTCTTTAAGTAGGCGCGTACTAAATCTGCATTTATTATTTAGCTTATCTACTGATGAATTTATTAAGATTTTGATTTGAAAATTTGTTTATATTTATCTCAAAATATCAAACAAAGAGAAAAAAATCACGTCTTCTAAAATGCTCCACATTAGCGAAATCTCTGAAATTAGAGAAATTACAAAATGGCTGGCTAAAAAGAGAAATCAGAAAAAACTAATCAAATATTTATTTTCTTAAATCCGATAAAATCAAAGAGTTACATGCATCGGTAAGAAATTATCATTACTGCACGAATCTTTAAATCCGGTGTAATAATCAATTATTTGTATTATATAGTTAATTAATATACAAGCATTTGTTTATTATTCGATAACCTAATTAGTTTGGCTTTTAAAAAGTATTCACGCAAATAATAATATATCAGAAATAAGGACGATCATTTTTACAGCACTGTTTAGCATTTAACATGGATTTAAAATAAAAAAAAAGTAATTACGTTTTTCGGTCTTAGTAAACCGTATACAATATTAATTTCTTCACGTTTCTTTTATTGTTACTGTGTTATTAAAAAAAAGTATTTATATTGGTGTTTCTTTGCCGACAAACGAACTGATATTAATTGTTAAAACGCGTACACCATTAAGATTTGATGTAAAACACAGTCCACGACACACTGTCAGTGCCTACATTTCTAGTGGCTCTACTGTATAGGTATTATTCTATCCTGAAAGTCCTGCAACAGACGATCCCAGCGCCAGATGACGTTCGTCCAGGAACTAGAATTGGACGCCCAACGCTACAGTAAACTGTAGATGTGAGTTACCGTGCCGGTGGTTTAGTAAATGATTTTATATAATGCACACATCTTTCAATGTGCAATGTGTCCCTGATACGTTAAAATGTCTCTAGATTTTTATACGCAACGTATGTGCGCATGAATCCACAGCACTTCATTGTATCTGATATACAGAGTGTTGTAAAAGAGGTTCAAAAATGTAAGGGCGTATGGTAGCAATAAAAAAATTATGTGGTTTCTCCCACAAGTTCACGGGAGAAGTGAAACTTGTTTCTAAATTATTTACTACAGCTGAAATGATGTAGATGATATCACACATGCGCTGAATCTCAACGAAATACATGCATTTGTATTTATTTATAAATACATGCATATATAAACAATAAATACATATATGCAAATGTGTATATGTATACAATATACATAAACACTGTATAATGTAGTGGCGGTTCCGCCCGGTTTCATCTGAGTGCAAAAGAACGAATAGGGGGGAGGGACATGAGTACGCACATTCATCTTAACTTACCGAGAAGAATGTTGTGTCCAAATTTCATGATGATCGGAGTTACCGTTCAAAAGTTTTTGTCAGACGGACAAATTTTGAGTTATATATTTTGCAACATTTTTCATTGATGCTCCGCTCTTATTGGTCGTAGCGTGATGGCCTATAGCCTTCCTTGATAAATGGGCTATCCAACAAGAGAAATAATTTTTAATTCGAACCAGTAGTTCCTGAGATTAGCGCGTTCAACCAAACAAACAAACAACCTCTTTATACATATATTATTAGTATGATATGCATATGTCGCAATCCCAAAGTTAAATTAGACGGTCAACCTGTTAAATAGACGCCGGAATTCAGCGGTATGCCCAACCTTTTAGTTGACGGTTATGATATTTTTGTTGGGTTGCAGAAAGGAAATAGATGAGCCAACTTAAGGCTACTGCACACGAGGCTGAAAACACTGCTCGGACTTCGGCAGGCTAGCTCACAAGATAGATTTTAAAATTAGAACAGGAAATATTTTTAAAGTGAAACTTTTATTCTATCGCCTCGAATTTTTCTGGCCGTCTGTTGCATGTCGCATTAGGTACAGGCGGCCGCGGAGTAGGGGTAAAGTGAAAGGCGCTCGGAGTAGGCGCTCGGTAGAGCAGCCAAGGTCAATATGGCGGCGCCCATGGTTAGCATCAGCTGACCGTGTAGTATGTATAACACATAGTCAGTCTGTCATGCGGGCAAATGCTGTACAGTGTTTACATGTTTTTATTCGTGTATTCATGTGAATATTGTTGTTTATAATTAATCGTGATGGATAAGTGTCTACAATCCAATGCCTACAATCCAATAAAAGTTTCACTTGCGTCGTGGTTTCTTAAAACCACACAACTGTTTTTTTCTTGCTAGCTCCTCTGCTTGCTCTGAGCAAGAACCAATCTTGACACGTGGGCGACATGAACAAACGCCCACAAACCAACATGGCGTTATTCTGCTCAGAGTCAGACGACATACACGTTTTGCTCTGTGTTTATATTTGAACTGTCGCTGCGCGCGCACCAGATTTCCTCACAAAACTGAAAAGACGTCTCGTGTGAAGCGAGCACGTAAAAGCAATTAAGAAAACCAGCGCTAGAAAACTAGTAGTAAAATCTAGCAAGGAATCTAGTGGCAAATCCAGCCTCGTGTGCAGCGGCCTTTAGGCCATCAACACGCTGACTGAACTTCTCTTATTCATTTGGCATTTAGATATGTAGTATACGCTCTTAAAATTTTATATTCAGTTCTTTCAACACCCTGTATTACGCGCTGTTGCCAGAGGTTTCAAGAACACCGTATGCTTAAAAATTTGTCTTTTTATTTGAAGACAAAAAAAAAACAAAATATTATTATACGTGTATTTATCTATGCATAGTATACTGGGTGTTCATTTTAAAATGATCAGGGTGTTTAACACGAAGGGGGGCATTTGCAAAAAAAATATTTTGAATAAAAGTAACAGAGATTCAAGGGGGAAAGCCGATGATGCAAATATTTTTTTTATTTGGTTTCAAAGTTAACTTCATATTCTCTTAACCGGGACCTCATTTTTCGTCTGATTAAAGTTAGGCTACTCTTATACTAAACATCTTTTTTAAAACTGTCAGGTTTTTGAGTTATTCAGTGAAGAAAAATCGAAATTTAGAACTTTTTTCCTCTAGTAAAAAAATCACAAAGTTCTAAAATTATTTTTTTTTTGGGGGGGAGAAAAGTAGTCTATTTTTAATCAGACAATACGAATCTGTGAAGAGAATTAGAGGTTCCCATTTTAGAAGTTAATCTTGAAAAAATGTGGAACATCCACCAAATAAAAAAAAATATATTTTCTTCACCGCTTCCCCGTTTATTATCGAAAGTGACTTAAAAGAAATAAAATATTAAAATTTTGACGTTAGCATCAACTTAATAACAGTAGATATGTGAAAAGTCATAGTAATTAAATTAGTGTAGACCTCAAAATTTCATTGTTTTCCTTCTTTTAGGGCTTTTTTTGGAGGATATTCAATTTTTAATTTTTTTTTATTATTTCTTAGATTTAGGTATCGCACCGGGTGAAACCGGGACGAGCCGTTAGTATAATATAAAAACTGGATGTAGAAAATCGAGCTAGGCTGGCGATGTGCTACAGCTCTTGTCTCGTAACCTAAATATCTAGATTTGAGCCCTTAGGTCGGTAACACTATTATTATTACATTTTTTTTCAATTATCCCATATTCCACATATATTTACTTATATATTTTTCAATTTGAACTCTACAAGTAGGGAAGAGTACTAATTTAAGCTAAGATGTTTTATAAATAACGCATTTTGATCACAATTCATCTTCGATTTTTAACAGCATGACATTCGTAGATACCCTAACCTGAAGATCTCAGCTGTTTAGCGTTTATAATCTACAATCACAGTGTATACCTACATTTGGCAGCTACATTACGCACCTAAAAAACGGCCAGTTTGTGCGAATGATGACGTTTATATAGTTTTGTTGTCTCCTTTGCTTCATGGAGCCATTTTTACATATACCTATACTTAACAAGATTACGTCATATAAGTATATATGAAAGTTATTTATAATAAGATTTTTAATTTTTTGTTAGTTTTAAAAATAAAAAATAACAATAATAATCTAAAAATTGTATGAACAAAATAAATAACTTTTAAATATTTATATGACATAATCTTGGTATATACGTAAAAAGGGCTTCATGAAGCAAAAAATTTATAAGCCAATTATTATTTTGTTGTTTTCAATGGAAACGGTTTTTGGAAAAAAAATTAGTTCACAGTAGGGTCACTTTTTTAAAAACAAATTTATTTTTTTTTTCAATGGAACTTTATTCTTTCAAGTGTTAAGAGATAACACCATAATTTTTTCAAATTTTTTAATTGTTATTTAATACTATAAAAACATTATTTTATGCGTTGTACTCTCTCAACGGGCGGTGCGCTCGGGCTATAACGGCTGTGCGGAACCCTATTTTTAACGTTAAATTAAAACTATTAATAATAGAGATAGGACTTATTTATTGGAAATTTCTTCCTGTTTAAGAATATTCTTCCGATTTTGGCCATCGCTTATAGTATTTGAGATATTAGCAAAAAACTAAATACCTCTTTTCTTTCATGTTAAATTGTTTATAACTTTTGCAATTTCTTATGTTCTAATAAAATATTTTAATACTTTTTTCTAGACGTCATTCCGAATTCAATGAGCCATCGGTCATTTTTGTACGAGCTATTTCAAGCCTTAACGTGTTTTTACTAGTGTATATTTATAATTGCACGATTGACAAATTTTCGTGCAATTATAATTTCGCTAGTGAATTTATAATTGCACGATTGACAAAGTTTCGGGCAATTATAATTTCACTAGTGAAATTATAATATCACGGGTTCGAAAATATCCCTGCCACATATAAGTATATGAATGTGAATTTTGCATAGAAGTTTTCCTTCTTCAGCGTGTAGTGTAAAATATACACTCCGTTCATATTTCATTACGTACTAAACTTAAAACTTGAAGTATGTAAGGAAGCTACTAAACTGATTAAAAAAAAATCTTTACGGATCAACCTAAAGGGATGCTCTATTAAACTGAAAAAGATTCATTAAAATCGTCTCATATAACTAGGTAGCAGACATATCGCGGATCATGCATAAAAACAATTAAAATACACAAAAAAAAAAAAAAAAAACTACCAACCGATTTTAGTAAAATCTATGTGAGGCCACTCTGAAGGTATGCCCTATTTAATGGAACAAGAATCATTAAAATCGGTTCTCAACTGAAGATGTCCACGCAAATCCTCTGGTTCATCCATCTTGTATCCCAGTGTTGTGTGTATTCGGATATTTCCCCCCCCCCTTTTTTTAAATTTATTTTATTATTTTAACGTAATTAGATAGTTCAGACGTGGCCAAAAATCAATAGGTACCTAGGGTATATTAAAAAAAAAACTGAAGATATATCGCTACACCAAAAAAAACATTCGGGTCTAATTGTGCAGTCGATTAAAAAAAGAGACTTTTGTCAAAAAGAAAGTATCCGGTAATTTTACCGATAAGAAACAACTGCAGACGGTGGTAAATAGTGAATAATTTGACACTATATAATTTAAATTGCAATATGATAATTTGTATGTGTTCGTTTAAAACTAACTGAGGTCATGAATGTTTATGGGTAGAATCGAGGCGGTGTATTTTGCTGCGATGCGCATGGCGTCGGCTAGGTGTCGTCGTTATTTCCCCTGCAGTCTGAGCTGAACCGCGGCGCCACAAACGTGAGTTGTCCAATATCGACGACAGCCATTTAATATAATAATAATTTCCGCATAAATACTATATTTATAATACGATTTATCAAGCTGGATTGTTTCATTATTATTCATATAAATTCTAAACATGACATGCAATATTAAATGTGATGATTTTTTGTGTAATCGTCTGTCTATATTAGATTAGTTTTGTTCCTAAATGGACACCTATATTATGTATTGTTATGGTGAATATTGTGTAATTTAAACATATTTGGAAATGAAGTACTTTTAATGGATAAACTCTACTTTATCTGTAAACAATGTAACGTACATAATTTTGCGACTTTATGACAAATCGCATTTAGTATTTACTGTTATAGAGTGAAGTGATATGTGCAGATACATACCCATCTATCCGATAGAAATAAATTAATTATTTGTAGCACCAAAATAAGTCAAAGAAATTATTCCATAGGGATAACATTTTAATAATAAATAATTATAAAGTTTCTTAAAGTCATTTTATATAACGAAAACATGTTCTGAGTTAATCATTTTTTTAAATTGGGTGTTAGTGCTTTCACTAAAATATAATAAACATATTAATAACGTATAGTGATTTTATCATTAATTATTTATTGTAGATACATATCAATATTTGATAGTAAAAAGATGCCCATGTGCTATGTAATAAAGTTATAAATTCAATAATACATATTAAAACAGGTATAATAAATACAGATACATATCTGTTCTTCTAAGAAATGTAAACATTAACTTCTAGTTTTAATTAAAAAAATATAAATTATTAATTGGACAATGTGTGTTTTCTCTAAAAATAAGTGTAGATCAGTTTTTAAGGACTGACATTATTACATTTATAAATGGCGTCTTACGTGATGATTATGGCGATTTTATTATTTTATTTTGGTAAGTTAATTTTTATAAAAAAAATCAAACTACATAATATATCGATTTATTGATATGACTGTTTTTTACGCTTTTTGTTGTTACTTTATACCTATTATTTATTCAAAATGTATCTCCGAAAAACATAGTGGTAAGTAGTTTTGAGATTGTAGGTTCAGAAGCAGAATTTATTTCTAGCCAATTCAACAAAATTTACAGTTGGGAGGTATTCAAGTTTCGAAAGCTTGATACATTTGGGAATCTAGTTTTTGTTAGAAGTAAGCGTATCCCCACTCTTTTACAGCAAGGCCAAGTGCGAATTTACATATTTCTGGTAGTATTGGTAACTGATTCTTTTGAAAGGGGGAGGTGCTGTTGAGGGGGAGGAGGTGGCCGGTTGTGATAAGCCTTCTTGAGGTTAACTGAAGCTCAAACTAAAATAATGTTTTGCAGTGTTTGATCTAATAGAGTTTATTTTTTGAGATATCGAATACAGTCGGGTCGTGGTAATCGGGCATTTGTTTTGCATGCTAGAGTCTAATAATACAAGTTGCCCGATTGTGGTTAAAACTTTTGTAATTGAGATATATGTAGGTACAGTATGGGTAACCGAACTTATAGGTAAAACGCTTTGATCGGTTGCAGAAAGCATTGTCAGAAAATCTGATTTGACAACGACGTCAGATTGCGACCACTCATATTTCTCTGTAAGAAAAGCATTTTAGAATTTAAAATCGACTCTGCTCGAAAAATAGTTGATCGATTGAAACGGTTTTTTAAACTGTGTATAGGTACATGTATTTAACATAGTTGTTTATTCTATTTTCACTTCAAAGCAACTTTTTTCAACACACATGGATCAAAATTTTGCTTGGAAAGCGATCTTTTTTTATGCAGATTAATAATTTGTTTTTGTGTGAGTACAATCTCTACATGACGGGCAGCTTCACGACAACGTTAAAATGCTTCTGTAGTTTAAAAACTGTGATTATATGACCACAATCTAAAATCAATGCTTTCTGCAACCCAGTATCAGCCAAAATAAAAGGAAGAAGTTGGCATTTACCATTTAATGTAATATGCTTCTTATATGTTTATTTTTTTTTTTGTGGAACAGATCTAAACAATAAATTAAACAGTAGTGATGTGATGAATATTCGCATATTTTTTGACATTCGCATTCGCAAAATTCATACGAATATTAATTACTAGCCGCTACTCGCGGCTACGCCCGCGATTGAGATGGAAATCGACTTTTGACATGCATATCAGGGGTTGTTTTGACAAACAATTTTCTTATTTTTCGTAAAAAATTTTTATTTTTTTTAATAAAAAGTATCCTATGTTACTTCTAATACCTTCAAGAGTGTATGTGCAAAGTTTCATGATGATCGGTTAAGTAGTTTTTGCGTGAAAGCGTAACAAACAAACTTACATTCGCATTTATAATATTTCGTTTTCATAAAATTTGTAAGTCCGGTCCTGTCGGGCCGATTTTAATGAAATTTTAATAGCACATTTTAATCATTACTAAAGGGTTAAATTTCAATTTTGAAACGATTCGGAGAAATTTTTCGGTATTTTTGGGCCCAAAAAATGTTTTCAACCCTTTCTTATTTTTCGTAAAAAATTTTTATTTTTTTTTAATAAAAAGTATCCTATGTTACTTCTAATACCTTCAAGAGTGTATGTGCAAAGTTTCATGATGATCGGTTAAGTAGTTTTTGCGTGAAAGCGTAACAAACAAACTTACATTCGCATTTATAATATTAATAATAATAATAAATAATATGATATGATATGATATCAGAAAAAATCAATAATTTCAAAATAATACTATTAAATAAGACAAAATATATTCATTTCTTAGCACTTTTATTAGGAATGTTTTTTTCTAAAATGTTTTTTCGGTAACCTTGCAATTTATATCTTTTATCAGTCTGTACTTTAACATTAGGTAATAAAACTTTAAACTTTATTTATCATCAACCTAGCACCCAGAACGTGTAAGTGCGACTATCAGCTGTCAAAATTGAGCCTTGGAGAAAGGGCACCAGATTTGGATACTGCAAATATTCGCATTCGCATCACGGATATCTAAAAATTGACATTCGTTACATCACTAGTACACAGAAATGAATTTCTCTCTCTGCCACCCGTGTCGGGCCGGCACCTGCTCGATAAAAGGCGTCCAACTAGATGATGGCCCGACTTGCTTTATGTATTCGCTCACTGCTCATCTCCCGTTTGTCCTAGCCTATATCTAGACACGCGGCAGCGTGTTAAGCCAAGTTCAACAAAGAAAAAGGAAGCAGCAGCCGTGTGCTATATTACACGAACCATTTGGAGCCACTTTTGACCCCTTAGTAACTCAAAATCTATTTAACATAAACACACGAAATTTGGTTTATTTATTAAAAATCCTTAAAGCCACTACACACGAGGCTAGGAACGGCTGCTAGGAGTTCTGCAAGCCGGTAGGTTGGGTGCGAAGCTGGAAATGACGTCACTGCGGGCTGGCCTGCTAGCTCACAAGATAGGTTTTAAAATTAGAAAAGGGGCTATTTTCCCTACTAGGTCTGCTGCCAGGTATGAGCAAGAACCAATCAGGAAGTAGTATCTTGTCATGTGGGCATTTGAACAAACGCCCACAAACCAACATGGCTTCATTATACTCAGAGTCAGACAACAGACACGTTTTGCTCTGTGTTTATATTCGAACTGTCACTGCGCGCGCACCAAATCTATTCACAAAACTATGGAGGATACACAAAACAAGCTTGAAAACTAGTCACGTGTGAAGCGAGCACTTAACAGCAATCAAGAAAACCAGCGCTAGAAAACTAGTAGGCAAATCTAGCAAGGGATCTAGCAGCGTTTGTAGCCTCGTGTGCAGCGGCCTTTGGATTAACTAGAACCTCAAATTTCATAAATACAGCTCAAACGGTTATTGAGATATTAACGTCTAAAAATCTGTATTTTTATCACTGATTGACTGACTGACTCACTCACTGTAAACATAACCCACTTCCAGATAACACAGAAAGTTTAAATTGGTGTCCAGCTAGGTAATTGTGTGTATATAGCGGAAACAATTTGAAAACAGTGAATTTTTAAGATTTGAAATATTTTCCAAACACCTAGCGCCTTTTGAAAAAGAAAACTATAGATAGGTGCAGGAAAAATGATTAATTTTACAAATCACTTTTGAATGATAAATAATAATAATTTTCTTACAGAAAGTTATGATATCCCATGAAAAACGTAAATGTGAAAAAGGGAACCAAGTTCAATATTCAGTACGAAAAGAATTGAGATCTAAAAAGGTGGCAATTTTTCACACATATAAACATGAAGTTTAGTTATTAATCATAATATAAAACACGAAAACTTGCCGAGTTAAAACTTGGCACCTTTTTAGATCTCAATTCATTTTGTATTGAATATTGAACCTGGCTCCCTTTTTCACATTTATGTTTTTGATGGGATACTACAACACTGAAATAGTAGTGTAAGTACTTAATTAAGTTCTTACAAGAAATAAATAAAACACAGACTTGAACTTTAAAGATTAGTAATGAGTTGTTTTCTCTAGAGTCGTTAGTCTTCAATAAAATTTTTTCCAAAAAATAACAACCTTCATTATTCCAGCGTAGCTAAGGAAAAAATAATTTTGACAAAAATTACAAAAAAGAGGAAGAGAATTAATGTAACAAAGCTTGCTACAGTAGATAATAATAAATTAAAATTATTATTATTTGAATTACTCCAAATTCCATCTATATTTATTATTTATATATTTTTTCAATTTAACAATTTTCTCCATTTTGACTCTACATATTTTGAGCCCCACGCTGGGCGCCAATTTGTAACACTTCTACTCGGAAAATTAAGCAACAAACCCGTGGACAATTTGATCTGAAGATCTCAGTTGTCTGGTGTCTATTACCTATTTACAATCTCTCTCTCCCTCTCACTCTCTCTTTCTTCATATTGTAATTACTAACATATTACTAAAATTTGGAAATGTTCCACGTGACTCCATTAAGTGTACGGCGTAGAGTTGCTTGTTTAATGTATATATTTATGGTATAATTATTTGTCTTATTGACGATACGTGGTACCGTTATCAACGTCCTTCTGCATCCCTACATTCTATAATCGAAGTTTAATGTCGTTTCCTATTTCACGGAGTAGAAACATACACATTGTTTATTATCCTATTTACACTGTGCCAGCAGTCTCCAAACTGATTGTGTCAGAGCTGGCCGGCGTACTATTATTCTCGCACACGAAAGCAGTTTAAAGCATTTACGAGTTTTTCTGTGTTTACTAAGGCTTAACAACATTAAGCAAAGTAATGCCAAGGCATGTTTATGGGTAAGAAATTTGATGTTAAGATCGTTCAATACCAGTTTTAAGGTTAGGTTAACTCTTCGCGTACACACTTTGACACGTTTGTCATTATTAAGGTAAGACTAATCTTCAGTTAAATAACTTTCAAATGTTGATTAAAATATGAAAAAAACCTATCCAATTGGGCGACAGGACAATTCTAACTTCAAAAATATTGATATTTGACATACTAGTATAATAGAGAAAATAAAATTTCTGTTAATGCGTGTAGTGACGTCCGTAATGGCTAGTATTAAATATTATAATATGAATAATATGTTATCACGTCATGAAAAATTAACAGAAGCACGCTTGTCAGCTACCTAACTAATATCTTTTTGACAGATCTACAAAAGAAAAGAACTATTTTTTTTTGAAGTGAAAACTTCTTTAGCGGCGTTGTACACTTTTTTTTTGTAATGGGTAAAAAATGTTAAACTCGCGTCAGATCGAAAATTCGTAAGACCTAATCGAAAATGCATAAGACCTGATCGAAAATTCGTAAGACGAAAACTTTTGTACATTTTTTTTGTAATGGGCAAAAAATGTTAAACTCGCGTTAGATCGAAAATTCGTAAGACCTGATCGAAAATTCGTAAGACCTGATCGAAAATTCGTAAGACGAAAACTTTTGTACACTGTTTTGTAATGGGTAAGAAATGTTAAACTCGCGTCAGGACACGTGACCTGATCGAAAATTCGTTAGACGTTAATATTCAAGTTTTCACTTCTGCCGGCACTCCCGGAGTGCAACCCGTCTTTTTTTTTATTTTCAAAATATTTCCGAAACTATAAAGTTTTGAAAAAAATTTTCAACAAAACTATCTTATAAAAATAAATAGAATAATAAACCGTTATGAAAAGTATGCCATTATTATTAAAAAACAACGTTAGGTATATAGCATATTTATCTCTTCTGCACATACGCCGATTTTGTCTAAAAACAATAGGGCGCTTCATATTAGCATATCAAACATCCTTTCAAAATTTGGTTTCAGCCTGCTTATCCATTTGACCTGTATTGTGTTCAAAGATAAACAGATGCTGAGAATTTTTCCGAAAATATATTTTTTGGTTTCGGGGAATCTCAAAACGAACAAATATTGTAAAATTTTGAAAAGTGAAATTTGGCCTAAATTAGTACCATTCCGACATTTGTGATGTTGAAATTCTGAAAGACAGCTGACTTTTTTTAATTTCCAAAATATTTCCGAAACTATAAAGTTTAGAAAAATTCTTTTCTACAAAACTTTCTTGGAAAAAATTAATGAAAAATTATAGTTGGCTGAGAGTTTTTAAATTTGGCTTAGATATTGATTAACAACTTTTCTCAAAAACTTTTTTTTTATATTTGCAACATTAGACATTTTACTCTAGAGAAAAAAATGTTTTCTTCGTACCTCGATCGAAAGTACGTACTTTCGTCCCTTATAGCAGGGACGAAAGTTTGACATTTCCTCCCTGTTATTTATTATAATATTAAATGACAGCGGTAACCCTAGTTACGAGTATAAATACGCATGAGAAATTTTTTCCTCCCGCCGTTCTCACTGGGAGTAAATGTCAATCTTTCGTCCCTGCTGACGAAAGTACGTACTTTCGAGCGGATATGAAGAAAAATCGTATACACCACACGGGCCTTAAAAGTTGAAATCTGATGTCATGATGCCCTCGGCGAAAATTCAACTTTCGGCCCTTGTAATGTAATATACTATTTTTGCAAATTTCAAAGGCATGCTTTATTTCCCAAAACTAAAATTATGCTAGAAATTAGTCTATAACCAAGCAGGGTTGAACCCCAAAATATAAAATTTTTTTCTTTTGCAAAATATAAAAATTAAATAATGAACAAAGCGAATAAAATATAAACCACAGTGATTCGTCAAAAAATGCGGCCTGTAGA
Source organism: Xanthostigma xanthostigma (assembly GCA_963575645.1). NCBI lineage: Eukaryota > Metazoa > Arthropoda > Insecta > Raphidioptera > Raphidiidae > Xanthostigma > Xanthostigma xanthostigma. The sequence goes on from OY754464.1 coordinate 49,252,723, forward strand.
GCTCGAACATACGTACCTGCATGCAGACTAACCGACATTTCGATTATAATTTTAGGAGTAATTATGAATTCGTATTGATTTCAAAATAGTTCCATTTTATGGAACAGAATCTTCCTGTTTCAAAAAACTACTATTTTTTCCGATTTTGTGCGAAATAAATCTAGATATAACTGTTCGCATGAAAATTACTCAGCTCTGACTCGCAAAGTGATAATAGGGCACGCTACCACTACCGGTATAGCGGTGTGTGCAATACGTTTATTATCCAGGCAATATATCGTTGTAGTATTCTGTTATCATAACCTTTTATATTGCACAATTATAATTCTGTACAGTATCTAAACTTTCATTAAGTCAGCGCCTACGGGGTTGTTTGCGAAGAAAATGTTGACTTAACAAGAATCTCTCCTCCCTATTTATTGTTAGTCAAAACTCTAAAGTCTAAACTAAACAGTAAACACACTGTTAGATCTAACCCATCGCTAGGTCTCGTCATCGTATGATCATTATTAACATAATATGACGTAAACAAGTCATATACCGATAGGCGGCACTGTTAGGCTGGAAATACTGCTCGACCGACAGTCAGCGCGTACGTCGGTCGGGACTAGTTATATCAATGCAAGTGTATTACGCGTTCAGTGCAGCGCTGACACTTTGCTACGAGCGTAGAGCTACGTCGCGCTGACGGGAATCGTCGGTCTAGCTCGTTGGTTGAATTGCGTGGGTCGACCGACGAGCTATGAAAATGTATAAACGCGTTTAGTACTACACTAAACGAGAATGCGCGCTCGCGCTTTTTTACAGTACAAACAAAAAACCAACAAATTTTCCTCATCTTTTCGCAATTTTGAAAACAATGTACATAATTCGTCTTCAATTCGCCGTTCTACAAGTATTGGGTGAACATGATATCTGCTTCGTCTTTTCTTTTGTAATTGTTTGTATAAATAGTATGCACATATTATAGATTTTACTGCAAACGGATTCATTTCTGTTCACAACATGTACACAAAAATTGTTTGTTATTAATTTTTCATTAATATTTCGATAATACAAAATTCAAATCTTATAAAAATTTATTAGTGTACTATAATTTTTTTCTAAAAGAATAAGATTTAAATTTTGTATTATCGAAATATTAATGAAAAATTAATAACAAACAATAGATGACGTTTCGGTCCGAATTTAGATTTTCTTCAAAAATAATCAAAAACATATAAAAATTTATTAGTGTATAATTATTTTCTAAAAGAATATTTTTTTGATTATTTTTGAAGAAAATCTAAATTCGAACGGAAACGTCATCTATTGACTTATTGAATTCAATTGTGTAATTTTTGTCAATATATAGTCTGAAAAAATTAGTCGTGTTTTATTGGCAACATTAGTTAGATAGGTTGGCAACACCAGATCAAAAAGTTGTGTATCTAACGACGCCACCAGTGTTAGTATTGTTGCGCATTTCCCCCACAATGATGCGCCTATGGGAGTTTCTAGAAAAGTCTACACAATACTCAAAGGCCAACTAACAACAATGAAAGCAGGTAACGGACATCCGACCGTTAGAGACTCCCACGCATGTAAAGGCAAGAAACAATGGATGCAGGTAGCCAGCACCCGACCTAGGAGACCCGCACGCGTGGAGAGGAAGGGAAATCTCGATTCGAACTTTCCAGAAGCATAGACCGAAAACTATAAAAAGGCGAACAGAATGAGGAAGTTGAGGTCAGTAAGTTATTGGAGCTGTTCGTGTGTTGACACAGTGCTCTGGCATTACGACATAAATCTGTGGAAATAAATGTAACTCTAGTGAGTGGTTTAAAATAAATGACTTGTGTTTGAATAGACAAAAGTGTGCTGATAAACTTTGTATTGTGTTCTTGTGTGTTGTGAATATTTCTTTGTACATAATCGGTTATTTAGTCTTTTATTTTATAATCTAGAACTATTAGTTTTATTTCTGTTAACGTTATACGCTTTCGTTTGTGTGTTATTACTGTGTGTTAAACAGTTAATATTGTAAATAAATAATTTCCGCCACGGACTACAACAGTTTTGTTACAGTATGTATTGGGCCTGCAACAATAAAGCATGTAATCAGAATGTAGTTCTTTATTTGATCCCAGTACATAACAAGTCGATAATTTCATTGATTTCTATTCAGACGTTAATCAAAGATTCTAATTTTTGAATAATAATAACACTTAAAAAAGTTATATAGACATATATTTTAATTCATTTCACAATCGTTTCGGGCTCTTAACTCATTTTCACGAGCACAAATTGAACAGTTCAAGTAATTGTAAACTTAAAGTTAAGCTAATAACTGAAACGACGATTGAGTGATAAATACACAAATACTTAAAAAACTTCTATAGACACATTTTTTTAATCACTCAATCGTCGTTTCAGCTATTAGCTTAACTTCAAGTTCACAATTACTTGAACTGTTCAATTTGTGCTCGTCAAAATGAGTTAAGAGCCTGAAACGATTGTTGAATGAATTATAATATATGTCTATATATAAATTTTTTAAGTGTAATTATTATTAAAAAATTAGAATCTTTGATTAACGTCTGAGTAGAAATAAATGAAATTTTACTAATACGAAGTAGGTATCTGTTTTTTGATGTTGTGGAAATAGATTTATCGTTTTATGTTTTGGTCTATTTAAAAGTCAAGTGTCACAGTTTTCCATCTGTTGAATGCTCTAAGTCGATACTTTGGCAATTTATTGTTCAGTGGGAAATCTTCGCCTTGCATGACATTTGCATCTTACCATGTGGGGTGTAGACTTTATTGTAATGTTATAGCTTTATCGCGGACTTGTTTCAGTAAAAACTGGATTACGACAGCAACGTGTTCGTATTCGTCTCGCATAGTTTACATTGCTTACATTAAATGCGGTCAATCGTACCGGCCTTTGTTTGTCTAGCGTAGCATTTCTAACTATCTCCATAGTCAGCGCATTTGTAGAAGAACCTTTACTGAATTATCCGACGAAAAAGGGATTGTGACGTCTCGAAAGCAAAATTGCGTCCATTCCAGACACGTATTTAGAGGAAGGTTTCAGAGAATTCGGACCCCATTCCCGAAGCTTTTCAAACTTACACTAGAAAAAAAGGTGTGAGTGACGTGGTACCTACGAGAGTTTATGTGTAAACATGTGAGTTCACATTGGTTTCACTATACTTGTAAATGTAACACTTTTTTGCAGACTTTTTATTTAAAAAAAAGGAAAAAAACGGTTGGACCGATTGCTTTCAGATCATATTGAAGCTAATACGCTTTAATTGGCACCATAACATAGTCGATATCATTTTTTATTCGCAAGTTTTCGTGCAGGCAAAAAATATACCTATTGATACTTCTCTTCAAAAACAGCGTAGAATACTATATTTGCCTTGAAACATAAAAACATGTTAAACATTTTGATCTCTATTTTCGAATTCATTACAATAACTTTCCTGTATACTGGGAAGTTACTAAATTAAAATGTTGGGCGACATTAGTATATAAGTTACCCGAAGACGAATCGGACAAAAAAATTTTTTTTAAATCAGTTAAGGCGTTTGAGCTGTACACGTGACACAAAAAAACGTGATATACAGATTCACAGACGTACAGACAAAACGAGTGTATATAGGCGCTTTAGCTTGTTCTATTCGCCCCTAAAAATTGACGAGAAATCACATGTGGTGGAAGCTCGGGTATTTGTGGTGGGAGAACGTGTCTTCAAGATACTTTGTAAAAACAACGGAAATAGAACAAAATCTACATAATATATCATTAGATTTTGTTCTATTTCCGTCAAATATTATACAACATTGTTGTAGTAATGTTTCTTCATTTAATATTTTCATTTCAAATTTTTATGTAGTTTATCTACCTGTCTATATCTATTGCACTCTTTAAAAGCCTACAACTTCCCAAGTTAGGTGAGATATTAATGCGTTAAGATAAAAGGGAGATGAACAGTGAGAAAAAAAAATGAAGCATGTCTGGGATCACGCAGGTGATAGCTGAGCTAAATTGTTGTGCGCTAGAAAATGAGATATACTTACCAACAGTAAAATGATGTATGGGAAAGTTTTTCTTGATTATATCGTTGCCAAACCAAAATCGACCCGAACTGATAAGCTCCAGTTTATTGTATAAAAATAATATGACGAGAAAACGTTGTCCTTGTTATATTCTTTGAAGTATATATATTGTATCATGATTTATGATTTCTTTGTTATTGGTTTTAGTTCACTGCTTCGCTCGTGAAAGTCGGCTTTCTCACACATGTACTCGCGTTAGTCGGTTATGACAGTAACCCGAGTGTAGCCAGATAATAAGAATTCTATAATAATAATAATAAACATTTATTTCCCAACAGATATGAATCCAATAACAGGTAATTACAAATTTCTGAACTACGAATACATGTTGATAAACATAAAAAACATGTTATAAAATTAGTACCAATATTGTCCATAGTAATAATTTCATGATCTTATTAATTTACTTAATATTTTGAAACTATTCTGGAAAGATTTTACAGAAGGTTTTCACCAATGTCACCAACCTACATTATGGTGAGTTGTGTTGAAATTTGATGCCGTGTAAAAGTTGATATTTTGGTCTAGATGGTGCACTTGAAATTTTAAAACTAACATTTCCTAGTAGATAACTATCAATAACCATATTGTGAATCAGTTTATAAAAGAACAGTATTACTGCATGATTACTAGCTAGTGTCCTAATGGGTTATATTACGGCAAGCTGTGACAGTATGTTTAAAAGGAGATCTATAGCTAGTTTTAACAGTCACACGAGCCGTCATACTTTGACGCATGATGAGATATATATAGTATTTTTGCACGAAACTTCTTTTAAAATTGCTGCATTTCACTTAATTGGCAAACTTTTTGACAGTACACTTTTGAGTAAACGTTACTTTTAATAGTATGTTTTAAAAAACAACTGATAGATAAATACCAATTTACTATAAAATTAGTACCTATATCGCGACCAGTTTTGTTTTACTTTACCATACTAATGCGTAATGGGTCACTTTGCATGCAAGTAAAGCAAATATTTTATTGGGATTCTGCAAAAATATCATTTTTAAACATCCACCTATAAAATAACAGCTTTTCATGCTTGTATAGTGATCGTAAAATAACACATTTAACACTAGTGGTGTAAAGATGCGTAAAGTAAAATAAATGTAGTTGTACTGCCCATTTCAATAGTAAATCATAGTCTAACCGTTTGAGAATTGAACGCAGCCTACAATCAGAAGTGAATTCAAAATTGAACTTTATAAAATTGTGAAAATTAAGTGAAAATCTGCTATTTTGACAGGTGCGAAACATATACAGGCTGTTTCAAAAGTCTCGGAACGGATGAATATCTCAGAGAGGTTAAGTTTTTTTTTGATAAATGTTGCGAATGAAAGTTGATCAACTCGTTGTAATGTGTTTTTCGGTCACAAAAATTCCTCCCAAGGGCTGCCCCTGCGGTTGGGTTGGGTTAAGTTCTTTGAGCAAAAAAGAGATCTTTTGTCCCCAATTTTTTTTGTTTAGACTATAGATCACCGAGTACGCGGGGTAAAATTTCCCGTGTTATCCTGACCCCTCAAATAAAATTTGTTCATTTTGTAACAGGTAAATGGTATTCTTTTACTTGACCTTGATAACAATCTTTAAGGTTTGCACAAAATGAACAAATTTTATTTGAGGGGGTGAGTATAACGCGGGAAATTTTATCCCGCGTACTCGGTGATCTGTAGTTTGAACAAAAAAAAATTTGAGACAAAAGATGTCTTTTTTTGCCCGAAGAACTCGACTCAACAAAAAAAATTGCGGTTGTCATTTAAAATTTTTGAGTTACCCCCTGCCCCCCCCGCGGGACCACCCCTTTGGGACTTTGGGATGAGTTTTTATGCCCGAAAAATACATTACAGCGAGCTGAGCAACTTTCATTTGCAACATTTTTTAAAACAACTTAATCTCTCTGAGATATTCAGCCGTTCCGGGACTTTTGAAATACCCGGTATATCGCGTCTAGTTCATAATGATATAACGACTCGAGTTACTATTAAAACTCGTTGTCACTCGTTTTAACATAACATCACGAACAGGATGCATAAACAACTGTAATAACGGAGGTGTAAATTTTTACATTAAGTTTGGAATGTGCAATTTTCATTAAGTTCATGTCACATAGTTAAGTGTGTAGTGCTCATAGACGTAATATTAATATGTCTTATCTTTATAGGTTTTGTATAAAAACCCTTTGGGCAGGTACATACACAGATGTATATAGGTATTCATAGACAGAGAGTTTGCATATATGCACGTCTGCGCAAGTGAATTTGGCGCATGCGTATACCTTTTCATCTGTATACAAACAATCTATGTATAAAATCAATATTACTCTGACTTTCGACTGATAGACGTACAGGCAATGGATAGGCTACTCTGCATATTATCTAATTACTTAAACTCAGTTTTTAAACATGATCATCGACAACATCTTGGCCCAATGGTTATAGCTTACTAGCCTTCGGATCAGACTGTTCGAATCCCCCACATTCGTTTCTAATTTGATTTAATTTTATTTAATTAAACTCGGTTGACGAGCGTCTATAATCACCAATGAATAAGTAAAGTATAATCTGCATTAAATAAAATAAACATGATCATAGAATATGCTATCTCTCACCTTTGTGCATTCTCAAAGTTCTTTTACCATTTCAACCCACAAGAGGAATGGTAGATACTAGTTTAGGTAAAAATAACTTTTCAAAATTTTACAATATTTTTCGTTTTGAGATCTCTCGAATCCAAAAAAACATATTTTTTGAAAATCTGTGCGTCTGTCTGTCCGTTAGTTTGTTGGTTTGTGAGCACAATACAGATTAAACGGATGAACAGATTGAAACTAAATTTTGGGAGGACGTTTGATATGCAAATATTGTATTTGGGGAAAATCGGTGCATGCGCAGAAGAGATATATGCTATAACGGTGGTTTTTATATAATAATGGTATATTTTTCATTACGGCTTATAATTGTATTTATTTTTTCAAGAAAGTTTTGTTAAAAACATTTTTTTCTTAACTTTAAAGTTTCGGAAATATTTTTGAAAATAAAAAAATCAGCTGGTCCTATTGCTTTGTATATCTGTCAGAAATAAACCAGTTAAGCATGCTTTGATTCATTTTTACATGATGTGGAACATATTATGTAGGTAACCATGGCAACGAATAGCAAATATCATATTGAATACTAGCCATTACCCGCGTTACCTCACGCAATATCAGAAATTTTATTTTCTTTATTATATACTATATCAAATGTCAATATTTTTGAAGATGGAATGGTCCCGTCGTCCAATTAGCTGAAATTTTGTTTATAGATTTGCACTTCTGATTTTTTTTACCTCTCTCACAGCTTAATGAGCTAAATTACTCGTGAAACTTAATTCGTGCATACATTCTGTGCAAGCGACCGCCATGTTCTCAGCAAGCACAGTTGCCTGTTGGTAAATAAGGAATATATGCGCTCGCTAAACAGCTGTGCTTCGCAAGGTCTTAGAAATTGATTAACTAAATGCACTGATGTTCATGAAGAGTTCATCTGTATTTCTTCTCATACTATTACTCTTTATAGTAACAAAAAAAGTACATATGGCTATGACAGATAGTCATACTAGACGAGAACAGAGTCTAACAGACTGGTCAAAAATTTGTTTTCTTTACAATGGGCTTAGAGTGTGACTATATTATATTACCGTTTTTATACAAGCAGGAACAGTTCTAATGTTCTCAAACTCTGTTATACTATGATATAGGACATTATATTGTACTCATGCGAAAACAAATAATTGATCTACATAGAAAAAAAATCGCTTTTCAAGCTAATTTTTAATAAAAAAACAAGATGTATAGACAAACTGTTGTTTGGAAGTAAAAATTATATTTAAATAACTACCTATGTTAAATAGATATTTATACAGTTTAAAAAATATAATTTCTTTCGATCAATTATTTTGCCATTCCAACTCCATAATTTAGGAATGATACTAATTTAGGTTAAAATAACAGTTTTCAAAACTTTTCGTTTAGGAAAAAGTCTGTGTGTCTGTTTGTCAGTGAACTCGATGCAGATGACACACATGAGCGGATTGAAACCACAATTTGGGAGAATATTTGATATGAAGAAACCTATTGTTTTTGGAGGAAATCACCACATGCAGTGAATAGAATATAATATATGCTATGACGTTGTTTTTTTTATAAATACTTACTTTTCATTACGATTTATTTTCACAAGAAAGTTTTGTACGAAAGTTTCATTTTTGAAAATGTTTTGAAAATTAAAAAAACAGCTGTTTTTTGTTTTCAATATAATATTCTGTCAAAAAGAAATTAGTTAGGTATAGTTGACAAGCCTGCGTTGGTTCATTTTTACATGTTTGAAACCATATCATGTAACCATACAAACCAATTGCAAATATAATATTTATAACTAGTCGTTACCTGCGCCACCGCACGCGTTAACAAAAATTTGATTTTGTTTAATGTCAAATTTCAATATTTTTGAAGTTGGAATGGTCCTATCGGCCAATTGACTAGAATTTTCTTAGTATGATCAATTTTAATTCTACCATGCTTTTCTTTTGGCAAAATATCTGTGGTAATAACCTGAGGTCATTGTCAGATCAGATTTTCTGACAATGCTGTCTGCAACCGAGTAATAATAACGGAAATACGATACAGACGAGTACTTTTCTTTCAACGACTAACAGGCAACGCCGCGCGTTGTTAATCAAACATATGCTTATTATTATAACACATACTTATTCATCGTCCTTCGCCAGTCAATTTGAGTGAAGTGTCTATGCAGGGGTGAATTTGACCGTTGGGAAGTTTTGTTTTGGTCTTCTGGGGTTACACGTTTGCACAATAAAAAATATTGTCTGAAGACACAAGTAATTCAAGAATTACAAGGCGCGAAATTCTATAAAATATACCCCGGCGTAATGTTTGAAATTGTTGTATATTTTTAACGACACTTTGAGCTTAATAATATAATTAAATTAACTTAATCTACGAAAAAAATTACATTTGAAAATATTGCAACACAGAAAGGAAAAAATCATTTTAATAATTTATTAATAATTAGTCACAACCAACTTTTTTATAATTATTCCCCTAAATTATTAAAATAATTATATTTCCATTTTGGTACATTTCAATAAAAACTTTTTTTTTATTATTATTTTATTTTTCTTGTAATAACATATATCTCTGATGCGCATGCGCCGATTTTTCCCGAAATAAAATACAAAAATTTCTTGTAAAACAGATAGAATAATAAGCCGCTATGAAAAGTATACCATTGTTATATAAAAAACGTTATAGCACATAATATCTCTTGCGCATGCGCCGATTTTCCCCAAAAATTAATTACAAAACTTTCTTGTAAAGCAGATAGAATAATCAACCGTTATGAAATGTAAAGCATAATTATATAAGAAACAACGTCATAGCCCATATCTCTTTTGCGCATGCGCCGATTTTCCCCAAAAAATTTACAAAACTTTCATGTAAAAATAGATAAAATAATAAGTCTTTTTAAAAACTATATTATTATTATATAAAACAACATTATAAAAGATATACTCTTTTACGCATGCGCCGAAGTTCCCAAAAAACAATAGGCCACTTCATATTTGCATATCAAACATCCTCCCAAAATTTGGTTTCAATCCGCTCATCCGTGGTGTCGGAATGGTAAGAAATGTCAAAAATGACGTTTGCATCAGATTCTGTCAAAGTATTATGTTCTAATAATTAGTTATTCAAATTGTTAACTCAGAAGGCGTTGCATTTCACAAATATTTGAAATGCCATCCGTTTTTGAACAAATGCAATCGTTTTATTTTAAGACAGAACAAACGTAATCTTTATATTACCATATTAAACCGTGCAACAGAGAGAGATAACCGAAAGATGTTTGCCATCGATTATATCAAATTGAATTTATTTCTAAATAAATTTGTATAAAAAACCTGTTTTGGCAAATTCTGTTGTACGAAATTTATGTAAAATTTTCTCCTCTTTCGTTTAAGACAGGTTTCGAACCGATCTGATTTAAATTGAGTGAGTTATAAGCAAAAAACTTCGTTTTTTCTTTATTGCTCCCCTCTGGGGACAAAATTCAAAAATCGGGCGACGTTAGGATTTAAGTTACCCGGAGACGAATCGAACAAAAAAAAGTTTTTTAAAATCGGTTAAGGCGTTTGGGCTGTACGCTGGATACAAAAAGCGTGACTCACAGATTCACAGACAAAGCGAGTACATATAAGGCGCTTTAGCTTACGCTAATCGCGCCTAAAAAGTTATGAAAACACTTGTATTAATATTGTGTGTCATATTGTGATGGTGTAGTTAATACCAGTGCCGTTATAGTACTGGCACTCTTGGCGAAGAGAGGGCTCGGCGCCCCAAGTAAAAGTAGCACTTGCTTCCCTCTCAAATCATCAAAATCACACAAGACTAGAACTATTTAATTTCATTTTTCCAAATTAATGACGTTATTTTGCAGGATTAGGTAGTTTTTACTAAACGACACTATAGTTCGAGAGCTACATAGGTTTACTATTACAAACGTGACGAAGAGGCGAGAAGAATTAAAAATCGCTATATTAAAGCATAGCAAAGTCAAGCATTTCTTTAGTTAATTATTTTTACGTCTAGTCCACAGTTGGAGTTTTCAACAGGAAATAATTCAACATCAAATATCAACTAAATTCAACGCAAAGTACATAACATTTACATGCCCTCAGTAGTTTGTGATTCAGCACTTGGGACCTTAACCTATATGGAATGATGAAATATATAACATCACCCGGAAAATGATTGTGCTTCTAAGCTACATGAGGAGGATGCGAGCAGAATCACTGGACGGCACTCCCGTCAATACTCTCTAGGCGGCACTAGTATCACCTGCTTAAGGCCGCTGCACACTAGGCTGGATTTACCGCTAGATTCTTGCTAGATTTGTCTACTAGTTTTCTAACGCTGGCTTTCTTGATTCAAGCTTGTTTTGCAGGTAGGTTCAGTGCGCGCGCAGTGATAGAACGGTAACAAAAGTGGAAGTTTATTGTCTCTGAACAGAACACACACTATAGCACAGTGTTTGTTTGTGGGCGTTTGTGTATGTCGCTCACGTGACAAGATACTGTTTCTTGATTGGTTCTTGCTCAGAGCAAGCAGAGGACTTAGCAAGAAAAATAGCCCCTGCTCTAATTTTAAAATCTATCTTCTGAGCTAGCAGGCGAGCCCGCAGTGACGTTATTTCCAGCTTCGTACCCAGCCTACCGGCTAGGAAAATTCCGAGCAGTGTTTTTAGCAGAAGTCCAAGCAGTGTTTCCAGCCTAGTGTGCAGCGGCCTTTACATATTATTATTACAAACATAATGATATTATCAAAATCGTTCGATCGTTTCCGAGAAAATCGTATTTTTTGTTTTCGTTCATCAGTTTAGGCGAAAGTAAAGAAAATTTTCCTGAGAAATTTTCTAAAAACAAGTTTAGAATACGATTTATATTCATTGACCAACGTGTCGGAAAACCTGTCGAAATATGATCGAATTCGTTTTTTTCCATTTCAAACCTCTTTACTTTCATTCGTCGCTAGGAAGTAAAATATTGAATTAGTTGGTTGATTTTGTTTCAAGGTAGCACACTTTACGTTTAATAACTTAATTTATATAGGCTCACTTTCCCATCGAATGAAGCGAATAATTTTTATTCAGAGATGCATTTTTTGAAATCTTTAAAAAAGAAGCAACTTGTCCTATTTCTTCACACAATAAAAATGTAATGATACGTTCAAGGAAAAACGTGTGTTTTCAGATTTATTTACTCATTCTTTGTACTTAAGTCTAAAACCTTATATCAATTGGCCCTTTTCATCCAGTTGATAGTATACTACAATGCTTTTCTTTTTATTCGTTGAGCTAAACAGTCGGCAAGTTGATTCTCGCTTATATAGAAATGCTTATTCATATAAGAAAAATATTAAAATGAAAAAAGCCAATGTAAAAAACAAACCGAATATTTTTCCGTTTGCATGATACCGTAAGGTAAAAAAAACACCAGTGTCTCAACGGTCCTTGACGTATTTATGATAACTATTTCATCCGACCTAAGAAATAGTTGGTGCGTCGGGCCAGATACACTTGCAGTTAAAGATTCGCTTTTCTGCGTCTTGTTTAATTTTAATGTCATAGTTTTTAAACCAACAAGCTCAAACTGGTTTATAGTGACCGATATTTCAATACAAACTGTGATAGATAGCTGAAGAAATTGGAAATGGTTAATCCGATTTTAATCAAACGTGGCTAAGATCCATCTCGCAAATAACAGCCTTCAAACAGAAAAAAATTGCATTGAAATCAGTTTATTCGCTCGTTCTTTCTCCTTGCCTTGCCTATGGCTCCGTGAAACCAGCCGCAACTTTGTTAGCCGCATGGACCAAAATGGGTGGGCTGGTTTGTGCTTCGTTTGTGCCCTTTCCTGCTTTAAAAATTTTCGTTCCTGCTTTTAGCGTTTCCGAGAAAATCGAAAATTTTATAACTGCGGCCAGGATCACGCCAGCCGCAACTTTTTTGATTTTGTAATTTTTTTACTTGCGGCTGGTTTGTGCTTCGTTTGTGCCCTTTCCTGCTCCAAAAAAATTCGTTCCTGCTTTTCGCGTTTCCGAGAAAATCGAAGAAATTTTAGCTGCGGCCAGGTTCACGCTAGCCGCAACTTTTTGGAATTTGTACATTTTTTACTTGCGGCTGGTTTGTGCTTCGTTTGTGCCTTTTCCTGCTTAAAAAAATTTCGTTCCTGCTTTTCCCGTTCTCGAGAAAATCAAAAAAGAAAATTCGGTAAGCGTGAAGTTAGCCGCAACTTTGTTAGCCGCACGGACCAAAATAGGTGGAATGGATTGAGCTTCGTTTGTGCCTTTTCCTGCTTAAAAAATTTTCGTTCCTGCTTTACGAGTTTCCGAGAAAAATACGAAAAAAGAAAATGCAATTCTACACTGACCGGCACAAAAAACGCAACACCTAAAATGATGACCAGTTTAGAATTGCAGAAACTTTTAAACGTATCGCTCGACTTGAATGAGTTTTTTTTTATTTGAAAGGTCTATGCTTTGTCAATATTTCTGTAAGTGCTCTGCTCATTTTGGCGCTCTTCCATTTCGGCTGTAAAGAATAACGCTAATGCTCGTTTTCCCCATACACATTGAAATCTGTGTTTTTGCATATTCTCTACTTGCAGCTCGAAAAACTGTTTAGAACTGCTAAAGTATTATGATGCGGCTGATTAGTGCCTACTATGGAAAGTTTCCTGCCTTCATAATATGTTCGAAATATTTAACCCTTTCTAGAGAAAATCGACATATTCTAATATATCTGTGTTTTCACGTATTCTTGACGTGCGGCTCGAGAAACTGTTTGGAACTGCTGAAGTATTATGATGCGGATGATTAGTGCCTACTATGGAAAGATTCCTGCCTCCATAATATGTTCGGAATATTTAACCCTTTCTAAAGAAAATCGACATATTATAATATATCTGTGTTTTTACTTATTCTGGACGTGCGGCTCGAGAAACTGTTTGGAACTGCTGATGTATTATGACGCGGCTGATTAGTGCCTACTGTGGAAAGATTCCTGCCTTCATAATATGTTCGGAAAACTTAACCCTCTCTGGAGAAAATCGACATATTCTAATATATCTGTGTTTTTACTTATTCTGGACGTGCGGCTCGAGAAACTGTTTGGAACTGCTGAAGTATTATGACGTGGCTGATTAGTGCCTACTATGGAAAGATTCCTGCCTTCATAATATGTTCGGAAAATTTAACCCTTTATAGAGAAAATCGACATATTCTAATATATCTGTGTTTTTACGTATTCTGGACGTGCGGCTCGACAAACTGTTTGGAACTGCTGAAGTATTATGACGTGGCTGATTAGTGCCTACTATGGAAAGATTCCTGCCTTCATAATATGTTCGGAAAATCTAACCCTTTTTGGAGAAAATCGACATATTCTAATATATCTATGTTTTTACGTATTCTGGACGTGCGGCTCGACAAACTGTTTGGAACTGCTGAAGTATTATGCCGCGGCTGATTAGTGCCTACTATGGAAAGATTCCTGCCTTCATAATATGTTCGGAAAATTTAACCCTTTTTGGAGAAAATCGACATATTCTAATATATCTATGTTTTTACGTATTCTGGACGTGCGGCTCGACAAACTGTTTGGAACTGCTGAATTATTATGACGCGGATGATTAGTGCCTACTATGGAAAGATTCCTGCCTCCATAATATGTTCGGAATATTTAACCCTTTCTAAAGAAAAACGACATATTCTAATATATCTGTGTTTTTACGTATTCTGGACGTGCGGCTCGACAAACTGTTTGGAACTGCTGAAGTATTATGACGTGGCTGATTAGTGCCTACTATGGAAAGATTCCTGCCTTCATAATATGTTCGGAATATTTAACCCTTTCTAAAAAAAATCGACATATTCTAATATATCTGTGTTTTTACTTATTCTGGACGTGCGGCTCGAGAAACTGTTTGGAACTGCTGAAGTATTATGACGCGGCTGATTAGTGCCTACTATGGAAAGATTCCTGCCTCCATAATATGTTCGGAATATTTAACCCTTTCTAAAGAAAATCGACATATTCTAATATATCTGTGTTTTTACTTATTCTGGACGTGCGGCTCGAGAAACTGTTTGGAACTGCTGAAGTATTATGACGTGGCTGATTAGTGCCTACTATGGAAAGATTCCTGCCTTCATAATATGTTCGGAAAATCTAACCCTTTTTGGAGAAAATCGACATATTCTAATATATCTATGTTTTTACGTATTCTGGACGTGCGGCTCGACAAACTGTTTGGAACTGCTGATTTATTATGACTCGGCTGATTAGTGCCTACTATGGAGAGATTCCTGCCTTCATAATATGTTCGGAAAATTTAACCCTTTATAGAGAAAATCGACATATTCTAATATATCTGTGTTTTTACGTATTCTGGACGTGCGGCTCGACAAACTGTTTGGAACTGCTAAAGTATTATGACGTGGCTGATTAGTGCCTACTATGGAAAGATTCCTGCCTTCATAATATGTTCGGAAAATCTAACCCTTTATGGAGAAAATCGACATTTTCTAATATATCTATGTTTTTACGTATTCAGGACGTGCGGCTCGACAAACTGTTTGGAACTGCTGAAGTATTATGACGCGGCTGATTAGTGCCTACTATGGAAAGATTCCTGCCTCCATAATATGTTCGGAATATTTAACCCTTTCTAAAGAATATCGACATATTCTAATATATCTGTGTTTTTACTTATTCTGGACGTGCGGCTCGACAAACTGTTTGGAACTGTTAAAGTATTATGACGCGGCTGATTAGTGCCTACTATGGAAAGATTCCTGCCTCCATAATATGTTCGGAATATTTAACCCTTTCTAAAGAAAATCGACATATTCTAATATATCTGTGTTTTTACTTATTCTGGACGTGCGGCTCGAGAAACTGTTTGGAACTGCTGAAGTATTATGACGTGGCTGATTAGTGCCTACTATGGAAAGATTCCTGCCTTCATAATATGTTCGGAAAATCTAACCCTTTTTGGAGAAAATCGACATATTCTAATATATCTATGTTTTTACGTATTCTGGACGTGCGGCTCGACAAACTGTTTGGAACTGCTGATTTATTATGACTCGGCTGATTAGTGCCTACTATGGAGAGATTCCTGCCTTCATAATATGTTCGGAAAATTTAACCCTTTATAGAGAAAATCGACATATTCTAATATATCTGTGTTTTTACGTATTCTGGACGTGCGGCTCGACAAACTGTTTGGAACTGCTAAAGTATTATGACGTGGCTGATTAGTGCCTACTATGGAAAGATTCCTGCCTTCATAATATGTTCGGAAAATCTAACCCTTTATGGAGAAAATCGACATTTTCTAATATATCTATGTTTTTACGTATTCAGGACGTGCGGCTCGACAAACTGTTTGGAACTGCTGATTTATTATGACTCGGCTGATTAGTGCCTACTATGGAAAGATTCCTGCCTCCATAATATGTTCGGAATATTTAACCCTTTCTAAAGAATATCGACATATTCTAATATATCTGTGTTTTTACTTATTCTGGACGTGCGGCTCGACAAACTGTTTGGAACTGTTAAAGTATTATGACGCGGCTGATTAGTGCCTACTATGGAAAGATTCCTGCCTCCATAATATGTTCGGAATATTTAACCCTTTCTAAAGAATATCGACATATTCTAATATATCTGTGTTTTTACTTATTCTGGACGTGCGGCTCGAGAAACTGTTTGGAACTGCTGAAGTATTATGACGCGGCTGATTAGTGCCTACTATGGAAAGATTCCTGCCTTCATAATATGTTCGGAAAATTTAACCCTTTTTGGAGAAAATCGACATATTCTAATATATCTATGTTTTTACGTATTCTGGACGTGCGGCTCGACAAACTGTTTGGAACTGCTAAAGTATTATGATGCGGATGATTAGTGCCTACTGTGGAAAGATTCCTGCCTCCATAATATGTTCGGAAAATTTAACCCTTTTTGGAAAAAATCGACATATTCTAATATATCTATGTTTTTACGTATTCTGGACGTGCGGCTCGACAAACTGTTTGGAACTGCTGATGTATTATGACGCGGCTGATTAGTGCCTACTATAGAAAGATTCCTGCCTTCATAATATGTTCGGAAAATTTAACCCTTTATAGAGAAAATCGACATATTCTAATATATCTGTGTTTTTACGTATTCTGGACGTGCGGCTCGACAAACTGTTTGGAACTGCTGAAGTATTATGACGTGGCTGATTAGTGCCTACTATGAAAAGATTCCTGCCTTCATAATATGTTCGGAAAATTTAACCCTTTATAGAGAAAATCGACATATTCTAATATATCTGTGTTTTTACGTATTCTGGACGTGCGGCTCGACAAACTGTTTGGAACTGCTGATGTATTATGACGCGGATGATTAGTGCCTACTATGGAAAGATTCCTGCCTTCATAATATGTTCGGAAAATTTAACCCTTTATAGAGAAAATCGACATATTCTAATATATCTGTGTTTTTACGTATTCTGGACGTGCGGCTCGACAAACTGTTTGGAACTGCTAAAGTATTATGACGTGGCTGATTAGTGCCTACTATGGAAAGATTCCTGCCTTCATAATATGTTCGGAAAATCTAACCCTTTTTGGAGAAAATCGACATTTTCTAATATATCTATGTTTTTACGTATTCAGGACGTGCGGCTCGACAAACTGTTTGGAACTGCTGAAGTATTACGACGCGGCTGATTAGTGCCTACTATGGAAAGATTCCTGCCTCCATAATATGTTCGGAATATTTAACCCTTTCTAAAGAAAATCGACATATTCTAATATATCTGTGTTTTTACTTATTCTGGACGTGCGGCTCGAGAAACTGTTTGGAACTGCTGAAGTATTATGACGCGGCTGATTAGTGCCTACTATGGAAAGATTCCTGCCTTCATAATATGTTCGGAAAATTTAACCCTTTCCAGAGAAAATCGACATATTCTAATATATCTATGTTTTTACGTATTCTGGACGTGCGGCTCGACAAACTGTTTGGAACTGCTGAAGTATTATGACGCGGCTGATTAGTGCCTACTATGGAAAGATTCCTGCCTTCATAATATGTTCGGAAAATTTAACCCTTTATAGAGAAAATTGACATATACTAATATATCTGTGTTTTTACGTATTCTGGACGTGCGGCTTGAAAAACTGTTTAGAACTGCTGAAGTATTATGACGCGGATAATTAGTGCCTACTATGGAAAGATTCCTGCCTTCATAATATGTTCGGAAAATTTAACCCTTTCTAGAGAAATTCGACATATTCTCACAAATCTGTGTTTTTATATATTCTCGGATTGCGGCTCTAAAAACTGTTTTGAACTGCTGAAGTATTATTATGCGGCTGATTAATGCCTACTATGGAAAGGTTCCTGCCTTTATAATAATATGTTCGGAAAATTTTATCCTTCCCAGAGAAAATCGACATATTCTCAAAAATACCTTTTGACTGATAAATAATAATAATTTGTTTACAGAAAGTAATGAAATCCCATCAAAAACATAAGCGTAAAAATTCAATGCAAAAGAGTTCTAAAAAGGTGCTAAGTTTTCAATTGGCAAGTTTTCACACAAATAAACATGAAGTTTAGGTATAAATCATAATAAACGAACACTTGCTTGGTGAAAATTTGACACCTTTTTAGATCTCAATTCCTTATTTATTGATTATTAAACTTGGCTCCCGTTTTCACATTTATGTTTTTGATGGGATTAATTTTACAAAAATGATCGACTTATACTAAAAAGATTATCTTTGCGAGCGTACTGACACATTTAACTTTTAAAGTCATTTGAATAATTAAGATACGAAATTAAGTGAAAAAGCAAAAACAATCATTTAAGGGGGTACTCGCTCGAATTTTCGGAAAAAATCATACATTTTTGAACGAGTGTCAAAGAAAGAGGAAGGCAGATAGAGAATAATTGATTTTTTTAAAATTTTATTTACATATCCTTCTACCATATGCCCATTTTTTTTGACGCGCGCGCTCCACGCGCTTGCGCACAGCTGTCTGTATCTCAGGAAACAATGAAAAAACGGCGGGCCCGATCAGCGCTTTCCAGAACATCCTAGAACAACAAAAAAAATGTATTCTTAAAGTAGAAGAGTCCAACTTCACGTTGACGGATGGAAATTCTGATAAAAAAAAATTTCGCGATTCAGTAACCGTTTTTTCCTCAAATTTTCTAGCGTTTCCGAGGTTTTTTTCGTAGATGCGCCATTTCTCTAAAATCGATTTTTTTTTAGTTTCCATCCGTCAATGCGAAGTTTGACTCTTCTACTTTAAGAATAATTTTTTTTTTTTGTTCTAGGATGTTCTCGAAAGCGCTGATCGAACCCGCCTTTTTTTAAAGGTCTCCTGATATACAGACAGCTGTGCGCATGCGCGTGGGGCGTGCGCGTCAAAAAAAATGAACATATGGTAGAAGGATATGTAAAATGAAGATTATGTAAAATAAAAAAAATCAATTTTCTATCTGCCTCCCTCTTTCTTTGAGACCCGTTCAAAAATGTATGATTTTTTCCGAAAATTCGAGCGAGTACCCCCTTAAATTAAACATTTTAATTTTTAATTAACCCAAGAAAACAACAAGATAGGGGTAGATATTTCGAATTAATACTCTAAAAGTTGTATGGTCAAAAAATATCGGTATTTCTTAATGACTTAGTTATAAAAATTAATTTACCTCTAAATTTATAGGTTTTTTTTTTTTGGCAATTATTTGTAAGAAAATACATAGGTACTTATGGCTCCGTGCTATTACGAAACATTCCGTATATTTAAAGAATGCACTAGGTCTACTACATTTCTGCAAAAAATTAAGGGAGCAAAAAAATTTTTCGAATTTTTAGTGATTTTTCAGAAAGCTGTATCTCAGTTAAAATTAGTCGCATTGAGATTTTAAAAAAAGCATTTTAAAGCGCTGAATGTCTAGTTTTCAGATTTCTTAGCTTAAAATTTTTAGGAGCGACAGTCATCGCGAAATTGTAAGAAAGAACACAAAAAAATTTTTTTTTATTTTTTGCCTTTTTTTCTCGGTCCACGGGCTTGGAAAAATTTTTTTCACAAAAATCATGATGTGGACTTGATAGCCTGTTCATTCAGCTTTAATTTCTTTTTTTAAATTTTTCTCTACGTTAATTTGACCCGGAGATATTCGACTACGAATACAAAAGCATCCTTTTGATTTTAACCATCGATATCTCAGCAACTAATGATCAGACAGAAAATTGACGGGCAGTTTCAAAATCTCGAATAAATTTCCTACAAGGCTATGTAGTGTTCTTGGAAGAAAAAAATTTTCTTTCATCCTCGATATTAACTTGAAAAAAGTGAAAAAAAGTGACTTTTTGACTTGTTTTGCTAAGTTGACCGCATATTTGCTAATATTGGTGGCAAGTCTAATGCTTGTACGAATTTTTACACCTCATTGTACCCCCAAGAGCTCCGTAAATCGACAGATCGAACTATCGATCGGTTTTTCCGGACCGCTTAATCAAAATTTCAGAAAAATTTAAAGGAGCAAAATTTACAATTCTGAACACCCTGTAATGTTCGTAAAAATGAATTTGATTTTTTTCAATTCTTTCACAATTGGGCATCTTTTGCTTATTGAATTTGCTCCTTTAAATTTTTCTGAAATTTTAATTAAGCGGTCCGGAAAAACCGTTCGATAGATCGATCTACCGATTTACGGAGCTCTTGGGGGTACATCGAGGTGTAAAAATTCGTACAAGCATTAGACTTTCCACCGATATTAGCAAAGATAAGGTCGACTTAGCAAAACAAGTCAAAAAGTCACTTTTTTTCACTTTTTTCAAGTTGATATCGAGGATGAAAGAAAATTTTTTTCTTCCAAGAACACTACATAGCCTTGTAGGAAATTTATTCGAGATTTTGAAACTGCCCGTCAATTTTCTGTCTGATCATTAGTTGCTGAGATATCGATGGTTAAAATCAAAAGGATGCTTTTGTATTCGTAGTCGAATATCTCCGGGTCAAATTAACGTAGAGAAAAATTTAAAAAAAGAATATAAAACTGATGAACAGGCCATATCATAATTTTTGAGTAAAAAATTTTTCCAAGCCCGTGGACCGAGAAAAAAAACGCAAAAAATGAAAAAAAATTTGTTTCGTGTACTATCTTAGAATTTTGCGATGACTGTCGCTCCTAAAAATTTTAAGCCAAAAATTCTAAAAACTAGACATTCAGCGCTTTAAAATGCTTTTTTTAAAACCTCGATACGACAAATTTTAACTGAGATACAGCATTCTGAAAAATCACTAAAAATTCAAAAAATTTTTTTTGCTCTCCTATTTTTTTGCAGAAATTTATAATAATGCAGTAGTTTAAACAGTTTCTCGAGCCCACAAGTCGAGAATATGTAAAAACACAGATTTGTTAGGATATGTCGATTTTCACTAAAAAGGGTTAAATTTTCCGAATATATTAGAAAGGCAGAAATCTTTCCATATAAGGCACTAATCAGCCGCATCATAATACTTCAGCAGTTCTAAACAGTTTTTCGAGCCGCAAGTAGAGAATACGCAAAAACACAGATTTGTGAGAATATGTCGATTTTCTCTGGGTAGGATTAAATTTTCCGAACATATTATGAAGGCAGGAATCTTTCCATAGAAAGCACTAATCAGCCGCGTCATAATACATCAGCAGTTCCAAACAGTTTTTCGAGCCGCACGTCCAGAATACGTAAAAACACAGATATATTAGAATATGTCGATTTTCTCTATAAAGGGTTAAATTTTCCGAACATATTATAAAGGCAGCAATCTTTTCATAGTAGGCACTAATCAGCCGCGTCATAATACTTCAGCAGTTCCAAACAGTTTCTCGAGCCGCACGTCCAGAATACGTAAAAACATAGATATATTAGAATATGTCGATTTTCTCTAGAAAGGGTTAAATATTCCGAACATATTATGGAGGCAGGAATCTTTCCATAGTAGGCACTAATCAGCCGCGTCATAATACTTCAGCAGTTCCAAACAGTTTCTCGAGCCGCACGTCCAGAATACGTAAAAACATAGATATATTAGAATATGTCGATTTTCTCTAAAAAGGGTTAAATATTCCGAACATATTATGGAGGCAGGAATCTTTCCATAGTAGGCACTAATCAGCCGCGTCATAATACTTCAGCAGTTCCAAACAGTTTGTCGAGCCGCACGTCCAGAATACGTAAAAACACAGATATATTAGAATATGTCGATTTTCTCTATAAAGGGTTAAATTTTCCGAACATATTATGAAGGCAGGAATCTTTCCACAGTAGGCACTAATCAGCCGCGTCATAATACATCAGCAGTTCCAAACAGTTTCTCGAGCCGCACGTCCAGAATAAGTAAAAACACAGATATATTAGAATATGTCGATTTTCTTTAGAAAGGGTTAAATTTTCCGAACATATTATGAAGGCAGGAATCTTTCCATAGTAGGCACTAATCAGCCGCGTCATAATACTTCAGCAGTTCCAAACAGTTTCTCGAGCCGCACGTCCAGAATAAGTAAAAACACAGATATATTAGAATATGTCGATTTTCTCCAGAGAGGGTTAAGTTTTCCGAACATATTATTAAGGCAGGAATCTTTCCACAGTAGGCACTAATCAGCCGCGTCATAATACATCAGCAGTTCCAAACAGTTTCTCGAGCCGCACGTCCAGAATAAGTAAAAACACAGATATATTAGAATATGTCGATTTTCTTTAGAAAGGGTTAAATATTCCGAACATATTATGGAGGCAGGAATCTTTCCATAGTAGGCACTAATCATCCGCATCATAATATTTCAGCAGTTCCAAACAGTTTGTCGAGCCGCACGTCCAGAATACGTAAAAACACAGATATATTAGAATATGTCGATTTTCTCTATAAAGGGTTGAATTTTCCGAACATATTATGAAGGCAGGAATCTTTCCATAGTAGGCACTAATCAGCCACGTCATAATACTTCAGCAGTTCCAAACAGTTTCTCGAGCCGCACGTCCAGAATACGTAAAAACACAGATATATTAGAATATGTCAATTTTCTCTATAAAGGGTTAAATTTTCCGAACATATTATGAAGGCAGGAATCTTTCCATAGTAGGCACTAATCAGCCGCGTCATAATACTTCAGCAGTTCCAAACAGTTTCTCGAGCCGCACGTCCAGAATAAGTAAAAACACAGATATATTAGAATATGTCGATTTTCATTGGAAAGGGTTAAATTTTCCGAACATATTATGAAGGCAGGAATCTTTCCATAGTAGGTACTAATCAGCCGCAACATAATACTTCAGCAGTTCCAAACAGTTTTTCGAGCCGCACATCCAGAATACGTAAAAACACAGATATATGAGAATATGTCGATTTTCTCTATAAAGGGTTAAATTTTCCAAACATATTATGAAGGCAGGAATCTTTCCATAGTAGGCACTAATCAGCCGCGTCATTATACTTCAGCAGTTCCAAACAGTTTCTCGAGCCGCACGTCCAGAATACGTAAAAACACAGATATATTAGAATATGTCGATTTTCTCTATAAAGGGTTAAATTTTCCGAACATATTATGAAGGCAGGAATCTTTCCATAGTAGGCACTAATCAGCCGCGTCATAATACTTCAGCAGTTCCAAACAGTTTCTCGAGCCGCACGTCCAGAATAAGTAAAAACACAGATATATTAGAATATGTCGATTTTCATTGGAAAGGGTTAAATTTTCCGAACATATTATGAAGGCAGGAATCTATCCATAGTAGGTACTAATCAGCCGCAACATAATACTTCAGCAGTTCCAAACAGTTTTTCGAGCCGCACATCCAGAATACGTAAAAACACAGATATATGAGAATATGTCGATTTTCTCTATAAATGGTTAAATTTTCCGAACATATTATGAAGGCAGGAATCTTTCCATAGTAGGCACTAATCAGCCACGTCATAATACTTCAGCAGTTCCAAACAGTTTGTCGAGCCGCACGTCCAGAATACGTAAAAACACAGATATATTTGAATATGTCGATTTTCTCTATAAAGGGTTGAATTTTCCGAACATATTATGAAGGCAGGAATCTTTCCATAGTAGGCACTAATCAGCCACGTCATAATACTTCAGCAGTTCCAAACAGTTTGTCGAGCCGCACGTCCAGAATACGTAAAAACACAGATATATTAGAATATGTCGATTTTCTCTATAAAGGGTTAAATTTTCCGAACATATTATGAAGGCAGGAATCTTTTTATAGTAGGCACTAATCAGCCGCGTCATAATACATCAGCAGTTCCAAACAGTTTGTCGAGCCGCACGTCCAGAATACGTAAAAACATAGATATATTAGAATATGTCGATTTTCTCCTAAAAGGGTTAAATTTTCCGAACATATTATGGAGGCAGGAATCTTTCCATAGTAGGCACTAATCATCCGCATCATAATACTTTAGCAGTTCCAAACAGTTTGTCGAGCCGCACGTCCAGAATACGTAAAAACATAGATATATTAGAATATGTCGATTTTCTCCAAAAAGGGTTAAATTTTCCGAACATATTATGAAGGCAGGAATCTTTCCATAGTAGGCACTAATCAGCCACGTTATAATACTTCAGCAGTTCCAAACAGTTTGTCGAGCCGCTCGTCCAGAATACGTAAAAACACAGATATAATAGAATATATCGATTTTCTCTATAAAGGGTTAAATTTTCCGAAAATATTATGAAGGCAGGAATCTTTCCATAGTAGGCACTAATCAGCCGAGTCATAATACATCAGCAGTTCCAAACAGTTTGTCGAGCCGCACGTCCAGAATACGTAAAAACATAGATATATTAGAATATGTCGATTTTCTCCAAAAAGGGTTAGATTTTCCGAACATATTATGAAGGCAGGAATCTTTCCATAGTAGGCACTAATCAGCCACGTCATAATACTTCAGCAGTTCCAAACAGTTTGTCGAGCCGCACGTCCAGAATACGTAAAAACACAGATATATTAGAATATGTCGATTTTCTCTATAAAGGGTTAAATTTTCCGAACATATTATGAAAGCAGGAATCTTTCCATAGTAGGCACTAATCAGCCACGTCATAATACTTCAGCAGTTCCAAACAGTTTCTCGAGCCGCACGTCCAGAATAAGTAAAAACACAGATATATTAGAATATGTCGATTTTCTCCAGAGAGGGTTAAGTTTTCCGAACATATTATGAAGGCAGGAATCTTTCCATAGTAGGCACTAATCAGCCGCGTCATAATACATCAGCAGTTCCAAACAGTTTCTCGAGCCGCACGTCCAGAATAAGCAAAAACACAGATATATTAGAATATGTCGATTTTCTCTAGAAAGGGTTAAATTTTCCGAACATATTATGAAGGCAGGAATCTTTCCATAGTAGGCACTAATCAGCCGAGTCATAATACATCAGCAGTTCCAAACAGTTTGTCGAGCCGCACGTCCAGAATACGTAAAAACATAGATATATTAGAATATGTCGATTTTCTCCAAAAAGGGTTAGATTTTCCGAACATATTATGAAGGCAGGAATCTTTCCATAGTAGGCACTAATCAGCCACGTCATAATACTTTAGCAGTTCCAAACAGTTTGTCGAGCCGCACGTCCAGAATACGTAAAAACACAGATATATTAGAATATGTCGATTTTCTCTATAAAGGGTTAAATTTTCCGAACATATTATGAAGGCAGGAATCTTTCCATAGTAGGCACTAATCAGCCGAGTCATAATACATCAGCAGTTCCAAACAGTTTGTCGAGCCGCACGTCCAGAATACGTAAAAACATAGATATATTAGAATATGTCGATTTTCTCCAAAAAGGGTTAAATTTTCCGAACATATTATGAAGGCAGGAATCTTTCCATAGTAGGTACTAATCAGCCGCAACATAATACTTCAGCAGTTCCAAACAGTTTTTCGAGCCGCACGTCCAGAATACGTAAAAACACAGATATATGAGAATATGTCGATTTTCTCTATAAAGGGTTAAATTTTCCGAACATATTATGAAGGCAGGAATCTTTCCATAGTAGGCACTAATCAGCCGCGTCATAATACTTCAGCAGTTCTAAACAGTTTCTCGAGCCGCACGTCCAGAATAAGTAAAAACACAGATATATTAGAATATGTCGATTTTCTTTAGAAAGGGTTAAATATTCCGAACATATTATGGAGGCAGGAATCTTTCCAAAGTAGGCACTAATCAGCCGCGTCATAATACTTCAGCAGTTCCAAACAGTTTCTCGAGCCGCACGTCCAGAATAAGTAAAAACACAGATATATTAGAATATGTCGATTTTCTTTAGAAAGGGTTAAATATTCCGAACATATTATGAAGGCAGGAATCTTTCCATAGTAGGCACTAATCAGCCACGTCATAATACTTCAGCAGTTCCAAACATTTTGTCGAGCCACACGTCCAGAATACGTAAAAACACAGATATATTAGAATATGTCGTTTTTCTTTAGAAAGGGTTAAATATTCCGAACATATTATGGAGGCAGGAATCTTTCCAAAGTAGGCACTAATCAGCCGCGTCATAATACTTCAGCAGTTCCAAACAGTTTCTCGAGCCGCACGTCCAGAATAAGTAAAAACACAGATATATTAGAATATGTCGATTTTCTTTAGAAAGGGTTAAATATTCCGAACATATTATGAAGGCAGGAATCTTTCCATAGTAGGCACTAATCAGCCACGTCATAATACTTCAGCAGTTCCAAACAGTTTGTCGAGCCACACGTCCAGAATACGTAAAAACACAGATATATTAGAATATGTCGTTTTTCTTTAGAAAGGGTTAAATATTCCGAACATATTATGGAGGCAGGAATCTTTCCATAGTAGGCACTAATCATCCGCATCATAATAATTCAGCAGTTCCAAACAGTTTGTCGAGCCGCACGTCCAGAATACGTAAAAACATAGATATATTAGAATATGTCGATTTTCTCCAAAAAGGGTTAAATTTTCCGAACATATTATGAAGGCAGGAATCTTTCCATAGTAGGCACTAATCAGCCACGTCATAATACTTCAGCAGTTCCAAACAGTTTGTCGAGCCGCACGTCCAGAATACGTAAAAACACAGATATATTAGAATATGTCGATTTTTTCTATAAAGGGTTAAATTTTCCGAACATATTATGAAAGCAGGAATCTTTCCATAGTAGGCACTAATCAGCCACGTCATAATACTTCAGCAGTTCCAAACAGTTTCTCGAGCCGCACGTCTAGAATAAGTAAAAACACAGATATATTAGAATATGTCGATTTTCTCCAGAGAGGGTTAAGTTTTCCGAACATATTATGAAGGCAGGAATCTTTCCATAGTAGGCACTAATCAGCCGCGTCATAATACATCAGCAGTTCCAAACAGTTTCTCGAGCCGCACGTCCAGAATAAGCAAAAACACAGATATATTAGAATATGTAATTTTCTCCAGAAAGGGTTAAATTTTCCGAACATATTATGGAGGCAGGAATCTTTCTATAGTAGGCACTAATCATCCGCATCATAATATTTCAGCAGTTCCAAACAGTTTCTCGAGCCGCACGTCCAGAATAAGTAAAAACACAGATATATTAGAATATGTCGATTTTCTCTAGAAAGGGTTAAGTTTTCCGAACATATTATTAAGGCAGGAATCTTTCCACAGTAGGCACTAATCAGCCGCGTCATAATACATCAGCAGTTCCAAACAGTTTCTCGAGCCGCACGTCCAGAATAAGTAAAAACACAGATATATTAGAATATGTCGATTTTCTTTAGAAAGGGTTAAATTTTCCGAACATATTATGAAGGCAGGAATCTTTTTATAGTAGGTACTAATCAGCCGCAACATAATACTTCAGCAGTTCCAAACAGTTTTTCGAGCCGCACGTCCAGAATACGTAAAAACACAAATATATGAGAATATGTCGATTTTCTCTAGAAAGGGTTAAATTTTTCGAACATATTATGAAAGCAGGAATCTTTCCATAGTAGGCACTAATCAGCCGCGTCATAATACATCAGCAGTTCCAAACAGTTTCTCGAGCCGCACGTCCAGAATAAGTAAAAACACAGATATATTAGAATATGTCGATTTTCTCCAGAGAGGGTTAAGTTTTCCGAACATATTATTAAGGCAGGAATCTTTCCACAGTAGGCACTAATCAGCCGCGTCATAATACATCAGCAGTTCCAAACAGTTTCTCGAGCCGCACGTCCAGAATAAGTAAAAACACAGATATATTAGAATATGTCGATTTTCTTTAGAAAGGGTTAAATATTCCGAACATATTATGGAGGCAGGAATCTTTCCATAGTAGGCACTAATCATCCGCATCATAATATTTCAGCAGTTCCAAACAGTTTCTCGAGCCGCACGTCAAGAATACGTGAAAACACAGATATATTAGAATATGTCGATTTTCTCTAGAAAGGGTTAAATATTTCGAACATATTATGAAGGCAGGAAACTTTCCATAGTAGGCACTAATCAGCCGCATCATATTACTTTAGCAGTTCTAAACAGTTTTTCGAGCTGCAAGTAGAGAATATGCAAAAACACAGATTTCAATGTGTATGGGGAAAACGAGCATTAGCGTTATTCTTTACAGCCGAAATGGAAGAGCGCCAAAATGAGCAGAGCACTTACAGAAATATTGACAAAGCATAGACCTTTCAAATAAAAAAAAACTCATTCAAGTCGAGCGATACGTTTAAAAGTTATTGCAATTCTAAACTGGTCGTCATTTTAGGTGTTGCGTTTTTTGTGCCGGTCAGTGTAGAATTGCATTTTCTTTTTTCGTATTTTTCTCGGAAACTCGTAAAGCAGGAACGAAAATTTTTTAAGCAGGAAAAGGCACAAACGAAGCTCAATCCATCCCACCTATTTTGGTCCGTGCGGCTAACAAAGTTGCGGCTAACTTCACGCTTACCGAATTTTCTTTTTTGATTTTCTCGAGAACGGGAAAAGCAGGAACGAAATTTTTTTAAGCAGGAAAAGGCACAAACGAAGCACAAACCAGCCGCAAGTAAAAAATGTACAAATTCCAAAAAGTTGCGGCTAGCGTGAACCTGGCCGCAGCTAAAATTTCTTCGATTTTCTCGGAAACGCGAAAAGCAGGAACGAATTTTTTTGGAGCAGGAAAGGGCACAAACGAAGCACAAACCAGCCGCAAGTAAAAAAATTACAAAATCAAAAAAGTTGCGGCTGGCGTGATCCTGGCCGCAGTTATAAAATTTTCGATTTTCTCGGAAACGCTAAAAGCAGGAACGAAAATTTTTAAAGCAGGAAAGGGCACAAACGAAGCACAAACCAGCCCACCCATTTTGGTCCATGCGGCTAACAAAGTTGCGGCTGGTTTCACGGAGCCCTTGCCTATAAGTGTAAAAAGCAGCGCCAAATTTTCACGTAAGTATATAGCGCGGTCACTTCGGCGAAATAGACGGCACGAAAACCAATAAAGGAAATCATTTTTTTCCTCCTCTTATTCCCTCAAAATATTTCAGGTGATCGGTGGTTGTCGGGGGGGTGGGGTGGGGGTGTATTAAATTTACCTGTAAACGGTTTTTGGTGCATATCTCAGCCGGATCTGATCCTACAAAGAAAATGTAAATGGCGAAATTGAAGAGCTTGAAAAAACACGTAAACTCGTTTAAAGCTGAGCCCGATATTTCAATCCGTTCGCTAAATATTGCGATTTGAAATTGCAAAAAAAACAAATTCAATCAGGTTTTTTTCGGAAGGGGGTGGAGTTGTGGCCTCAAATTTTTTTTAAGGATAGGGTATCAGGGAGCACTTTAATGGGTCGGAGGGAAGGGGTGGTGGTACAATTAGGAGGGAAGATATGGGCCTGAAACTAATTCAGCGGAAACGCTTATAGCTTTGAAAGTAATTGAGCTAGAGGGCCCTACGAGGGCTCATTTTCTTAGTTTTTCTATGAGCGAAAAGGTGGGAATGGCGAAAAAATTTATTTTTTGCAAATGCGCACTTGGCTCGCAAAACTAAAAAATGCCAATTTTTCATTTGCACTTTTGAACGAGCTTACGTGTTTTTTCAAGCTCTTCAATTTCGCCATTTACATTTTCTTTGTAGGATCACATCCGGCTGAGATATGCACGAAAAACCGTTTACAGGTAAATTTGATACGCCTCCCCACCCTCCCGACAACCGCCGATCACCTGAAACATTTTGAGGGAATATGGGGGGATCAAACTCCATCGGTTGGAAAAAAAAATCTATTTCCCTTATTGGTTTTCGAAAATCGAAGTGACCGCGCTAATAGCCACTATCTTTAAAAAAATATCTTATAAATGTGCTAATTTTTTTTCCTAATTATTTAGTTACGTAAGTTTATCAAAATATAAAAGTAGTATAACTATTTATTATAAACCAACTTCTTTTAGATCTTCCACATTTTATGGTGGCCCAAGGCCACGGCTTTTCGATTTATTGATAAATTCGTCACTGGTAAAAATATAGAAACAGTGCCTCAAAAAATTGTTTGTGCCATGCGATTTTTTTTATATGGTCGTACGACCCACTAATAAAATTAATTGTCGATCGCTGCGGCCTGTGTCTATAATAATGGGCACAGGTAGAACTTTGTTACTTGATTTGCAAAATACTGCAACCTATTATTGTACTAGATGGAAATAAAAATAATACTGCCCAATATGGCTGACTGACAGAAATGTTACCAAATATTCTTGTTATGTTAAATTTAATATTTTTTCAGTAAAATATACTTCAGTTTAAACAGAACTATTGTTTATGCCATTGCATCTGGACTCATGTATTTTCAACTGAGTTTAAATACTCACGTATTTTTAAGCCTTTAGTCCTCATTTCTCACGCAAAGTAATTCCTCCTACGCTGCTCAGCCAATAGAAAAATGTTTATGACAATGTTTTAAACTGCAAATTAATTTTTTCTGATTGATCTATGACTACCACAGAGTGAGGATGAAGGACAAGTTGAAAATACATGAGTTGAAAAATCTATGAGTATTTTTTATTAAAACGAGGATTATAACTAAGAGGCATTGCCATGGTGTTCGTTTGCGGACGATATCAATCACAGCAAACGTTCAAGGTAGTTTTCCCGCCTTCTTCCGCCCAAAAATGGCGGATAATTGCGGTACTTTGCAAATCTAGTTACCTTACTTGTTAGTAACATGTAGCTCCACGCTTCGTCCGCTATCCAAGCTACCAAGAGAGTAGAGACGTCATTTATTGACTACCTTGTTGCAGAGTGTTCGGTGCGCGCGACACAGTCCAGAAGGCTAGGCGGACATGTCGAGTCTAAGGGCTTCCCAATATCGGATCACCTCAATTCCGGTACCGATTTCGATATTTGATTCTCAGCTTCGGATTTTTGGAACTAGTCCCAATTTCAGGAAAGGTCTATAAAAATACAGCATTGAGAAAAAACGTCTTTTTAAAGTGAAACTTTTATTCTATCGCCCCGAATTTTTCTGGCTGTCTGTTGCATGTCGCATTACAGGCGGCCGCGGAGTAGGGGTAAAGTGAAAGGCGCTCGGAGTAGGCGCTCGGTAGAGCAGCCAAGGCCAATATGGCGGCGCCCATGGTTAGCATCAGCTGACCATGTAGTGTGTATAACACATAGTCAGTCTGTCATGCGGGCAAGTGCTGTACAGTGTTTACATGTTTTTATTCGTGTATATTCATGTGAATATTGTTGTTTATAATTAATCGTAATGGATAAGTGTCTACAATCCAACGCCTACAATCCAATAAAAGTTTCACTTGCGTCGTGGTTTCTTAAAGCCACACAACTGTTTTTTTTTTTTAAATAGAAACATATTTATTGATATTGAAAAACATACAAAAAAATTATTATTTTTGATTAGTAATAATTAGGAACAATTCAATATTAAACTTAAAAATCTGAAGTCCATCTATCTACTCTACATATAAATCTAGACATTAGAAAGATCATCATACATAAATCGTTGCTGACAAAAATTATATTAAGATTTACTTTGTGGCCGGATTTGCCAATTTTTAATTTTTTCATTAGTTCAGTAGTTCCGATATTAACATGTTTAAAAATGTTGTCCAAAAATTTCGGAATTGCGAAATCTCGGAATGGAAACCCTAGTCGAATACACCTATTGAAGCGATCTCGTTGCAACAAATGTGCAAAACTCATTGATTATTGATATCCTCTAGAATTCTGTTAAAGTTATTGTTTACACTAGATTTGAATATTCTACTTTGCATATAATGTATAACAGTAGCATCTCCATTGGCGGAGTAAGGGAGGCTTGGAAGCTAAGCCCACCTCAAAACAGCGTCAAATCATATCAACAATTTTATGTAGGGCAGGGGTGGCGAACCTATGGTACGCGTGCCACAGGTGGCACGCGACAGATTATTATTATTGTTGACACGGCATTGATTGAAGTGTAAAATCTAAATAATTAAAGATATGCTAGATGTCGAAAAAACTGATTATCATATATCAAATACGAAAAAGTTTCATGGTTCTCAATATATTATCAAAATTATTCTTGTCATCTATGTTTAATTTGTTTTTTTTTTGACAACTAAATTTCTTTGACTGCTTGTCGATACATCATGGTTTCATTAAACATTTTTCAAAATAAAACTGGCACGTAAATGTTGAAAGGTTCGCCATCTCTGATAGTTTAAAACTCTTTAAATGAACATAACTACAAGAAGCTGTGCGTAGACACTAATGATTTCAACTCAACTGTCGAGCGTCTATAATGTACAATATCTAAGAATCTATATATCTATATATCAATATCTAACTGCAGTAGAAAAAGGAGCCCTGGGTCGAAATATTTTAACTTGTTTTTATATATTAGGTATGTTAACTCAAGAACCGAAACTTTTCACATAAATTATGTCATGTCTGAAAAGATTTAAAGCAAAATATTTACTACAATTTTCTGCAATTTACTGCAAGCGCTTTTGAAGTTTGTGCATTTTTATGAAGTTCATAACATCCTGTTTTTTTGAAAAGTTTCTGACAAAATAATAATTCTAGCCTTTGCCCTCGGCTTCGCTCGAGTCAATAGTTTTTATGCATTTTGAGGTCATCGACTGCTACCAGTTCATATTTTCAATTTATTATTAGTGTATTTGCCATAAGGCACTTACACTATTGGCGTCGGTCGGATGGCGGGACCTAGGGGTCGGACCAAAATTTCTCGACGTTTCATAAGTTTCTAAGAAGTTTGGCACCATTTTTGGAAATGTTTATATATATATGTATATATTTATATATTTATATATATATATATATATGTGTGACCACGATAACTCTCGACAGACTTAATCGATTTAAACGAAATTTGCTCCACATGTTGGAATCCATCATCGCAAGAAGCCTTTTTAAAAAGGGCCCGATCGGGCCATTTTAAGGGGGGTATTTAGGGGTTGAAAAATGTTTTTGGGCCCAAAAATACGGAAAAAATTCTTAGAATCACTTCAAATTTGAAATTTAACCCTTTAGTAATTATTGAAATGTGCTGCTAGAATTTAAATAAAATCGGCCCGACAGGACCCGACTTACAAGTTTTATGAAAACGCAAGTTTACTGATATGGATTTACATACTGAAGGGTGTATATAATTTGGTACAGATGTTGAATTGGTATGTAGTATTGAAATTAAGTAAAAAAATGTTGTTTTAAGAGGTGTATTAGAGGGTAATTTTTTTTTATTTTGTCCAAAAACAAAGTTAAGTTCATACAATAGAGCCACACTGCTTATAAAAGCAAATACACTATATTGTCGGCAGGGTTTCGCACTGCGACCCGAGTTTTTTTTAATGTTACGTGCAAAACTGAACACTTATGGAATCATCAATAAATAAAATTATTATCGACCAATTTTTCAGACAATATATTAACAAAAAATATAATTAATACATTAACGTTTCGATCCGGATTTGGATCTTCTTCAGAACGGATCTAAAAAATATAAAAAATAATTAATATTTAATTTCTAATTCGCTTTATATAAAATTCTTTCAAAATAATTAATTAGTATCAAAATATTGAAAAAATTGATTATTTTTTCAATATTTTGATACTAATTAATTATTTTAATATTATTTATTGAAGAGTTCTAATCAGACGTTAATCAAAGATTTGAACTTATGGAATCACTTCGATGTCCGTCCGTTTGTCTTTCACAGGGCGATTTTCTCTGAAACGATTTGACGTAAAAATTTGAAATTTGGCTCGGAGATAGAGTTTGGTGGCCCAAAAATACACGTGCAGTACCTATAAGTAGTTAAATTTTTTGTTTTTGGGGGCTATTTTCAGGGGATAAAATGGAAAAAAAATCAAGGACATCGTGTAGGGTGTCAAATGAAAGTTTATTGAAGCACGAATTCAACAATATGATGTACTTTCTTGTTTTTTTTAAAAACATTTTTTGGGAAAAACGCTTATCAAGATTGAAAAGTTTTGGCGCGATCAATTTATTTGTTTATTTTCTATTGGCAAAACTGCCAATTTATTATTAAAAAATTGGTCAAATTACCAGCTATCTTTTTGTAGTCAATATCTAGCCAACTATTATTTAATAAAATAAAAAACAGTGTTTCAAGTAAAATTATATGTGCGATCAAGATAAAGCAAAAGTTTGTTAAGAAAAGTTGTTCAGAATCACAAAAAAGTTTTGACCGAAACTTAATTTCTTAATTGTATCTACATTTTTATGCGATCTGCTATTAATTTGCTATTTTATTAACGAAAGTGCCATGAAACAAAACAAATATCACCTATTGCATTTAAAGGATGGCTTCGATTTTTTAATTCTCGTGGTCGTGATTAATTATCATGTCCAGTAATGTTGAAAAGATGGTTCACATATGCAAGGCCGTAGCCAGAAATCCACTTCGGGGGGAGTCGAGCTCTGGACCAGAGACAATAAGTAATGACTTTATTTGAAAATAAGCATACATGTTTTATAAGTTTACATAAATACAAATTTAATTAAAAGGCAGCCGACGTAGATATCGACGAAATAGTTTAATGATTCATTTAATTTATTAACAATGCATTACATTTAGATTTTACTCGTTCCGAAAAACGTGGAATCCAATTATACTTTCACAGATCCGAAAAAATAGTGGAACATATTTTAGTGAGCGTGTATAAAATGGTACGTTGGCTAAGGCATTTCGGGGAGGGTTTGAACCCCCAAAACACCCCCCTGCCTACGGCCTTGCACATATACAACAATTGAATGATGGATAGGTGGACGTTCAAGGTGTCTTGCGTTAAGCTCTCCAATAGTTTCTCGGGTAGAATGCTCATCAACACCAACTAATCGAATTATTTCTACCTCTACTAGGCGCTCGTTTTTTCATGTCACACTTCGTCATAAAATAATAATTCACGCACTCGATACTACTATTATGTATCTAGAATGTAATGAACCATATTATAGATGAGTAAGTAACATTGTGTTAAAACTATAAAATAGCCGGTTTTCTCTTGATTTTTAGTATATTTTGAACATTTCTGACAGTTTAAATAAGCGCAAACGTTATTTCCATTAGGCTGCATATACAAATTACTAATCGCGTCTACTGTATTTTTCCGACACTTCTAATGGTAGGTTTAGGTAGTTTATGAAAATTACTGTTGAATTGGTTAGATTGCCTACGTTTGTTTTACTTTACGCACTAGTAATAAAGGGGTCATTTTACGATTAACATATATACATGTAAGGCAATTTTTTAAAAGATTTTTTTATGACAAAATTTTCTGTAAAAAATCCAAAATCATTAAAAGATTTATAAAGTAAAAATTAAAAAAACTTTTACATATATAGTCTTATGGAAAATATGTCAACCTGTCATGCAAACGGTGCATTTTATTTTTTTGCAAATAACCAAATAATGTCAGCAGTTCCGAAAATTAACTATTCAAAGCATCGATGTCACGCATATTCTAATATTTTTTACAATTTAATTAGGAGATTTTTAATAAAAAAAAAATAATATTAAACCTTAGCACTTTTCGATTATTTATTCTTGACAATTTTTACAATTTTAATTGAATTTTCAAATTTTTAATGAATTTTTAAATTTTTCAAATTCTTACTAGGTACTTCTAATTTCTTTTTTTATTTATTTACTGCAAAAAATATGTAAGATACAGATATTTACATAAATTTATTTTTTCTAACCTAACTTTGTACAAAAAATTCCAAAGCTAGTCCATTAAGTAAAATACTGAAATACTTAATTAATATTAAAAAAAAATGATTTATTTATGCTTTTATGACAATAATTTATTGGTATCATCGACTTATAACCTTTTGTAAAAATATATTATGGAAAAGTTCCCATTTGGAATTCGACTTACTTTTGATTGGAACTGTAACTCCTTAAGGTAAGTTAGGATAAATATACTAATTTTTAGAGCACGAATATTCATTTAGAAATTGTACCGATATATCGATATTTTTTATAAAAATTTTTCATTGATATCGATATTTTTAAAAAATATCGATACGATATACTTATATCGATACTTATTTGCATTTCTGACATCTCTGTTTTATATCCTTCAGTGAAAATCTCATCGAAAGCGGTCCATTATAGTTCTCGAGTTTATCGTGTACAATGTAAACGTATATACATAGAATAGGATAGAAACAATATATTTGCCCCATAAAATACAGTAATACACAAAAAATGATTATCAATTTACGCAGAGAGACTATACAGCGCTACTTTAGGTATTACTGTATTAGTAGCGCGATCAAAAAAAAAAAAAAAGAAAGAAAGATCTAGCGTGCTCGTGGTAAACAATAAATAATAAGGTACTATATAGTATGGCTTGCATATGAATTGGATGTTTTAAAATTTAAATGAATAATTAAATTAGTATAATTTTAAAAATATTTATGTTTTAAGGCTAAAGTCATAATTTATTCAGATTCATAGCTGATCAATACTCATTGAACTGTGAAAAATAGCATTTCAATAGAATTATGTGATTATAACCATTCCTTAACTTTATTATTAAACTGATTTTTTTTTATTTATGGAAAAAAAAGTGTGTTTCGACTACCAGGGTCATTAGCACTACTGCCATAAGGCATATTATACAATTTTTATTTTCAGAAAATTTTACATTCACTGCCAACATATTAAAAAATATATTTGGAGCCGTATATAGAAAGGATCTTTTAAATATTGACTTATGCGGCCTAGGAACACAGACATTTATTTTTCTTAAGCTATATAATATTAATTTGTATGCATACTGAATACTGATATTATACATGTTTTCATAATATTTTATAACAATTTTATATACCTACATATAAATTTATTATTGGTAATATATGCAGTTTTTGAAATAATGGAAGGCTATGTTCGTAAGATTTTTTAAAAAGAACACTACGTATTATTTTCTTCTGTAATATACTGACAGATTTTAAAGTATGAAAGTAGACACCACCCCAGCATTCTAATAATGGATACACTTGTCACACTGTATTCTGCAACTTTATTAGCAGTAGAGATTTTGATTTTGTTTTTATGTTTCATTGCAGGTATACCAGTAGGAGGAAACAGACGATTCCGCACAGATTTTCTACAGGATTGGCCTACGCCTGGTACTGGACCATACTTTGACACCTCGGTACCGTCTAACATAACGGGACTTGTCGGGAAGACAGTTCACCTGCTATGCCGTGTCAAAAATTTAGGAAATAGAACCGTAAGTTCAAGAAAACTTTATTTTTTTTAAGAAGAATAACGAAACTTGTCGCATTTGTACCCAGTGGCGGCAGGTGACCTCAAAGGGAGGGAATGCGCAAAATGCATATATTGAGCATACATTTTTTTATATAAAGATATATAATAAAGAGGAAAAAACAAACCTTATTTATAAATTTAAAGAATAGCTTCTGTTGCTACATTGTTGAAACAACCATTGTTACATGTCTATATTAGAAAAATTTACTTCTCAAACAATGTCACCATCGGGATACGAACCCCGAATCTTTCCACTATCGCGGCGGACTGAGTTACATTACTCCACAGTGACACAGTAAGGTCAATTCATCATTCTAATATATAGCCATTTGTAACTGTATATTTCACATCATGCGAGAGCTAATTTTTATCTTAGATAACGTCAGATATGAACCTTCACAGAAGTGAGAGCTGTGGGTGAATCAACGATGAAAGTTGTTTTCTTATATTAATCTGATTCCTAAATCAAGACAATTTCTATTTCATTAGGAAAGATAACAGCGAAAACTTTTCATGTTCATATAGTTGAACGGTCTTTTTAATAACAAATGTTCATATCTGACGTTATCTAAGATAAAAATTAGCTCTCGCATGATATGAAATATACAGTTACAAATGGCCAGATATTAGAATGATGAATTGACCTTACTGTGTCACTGTGGAGTAATGTAACTCAGTCCGCCGCGATAGTGGAAAGATTCGGGGTTCGTATCCCGATGGTGACATTGTTTGAGAAGTAAATTTTTCTAATATAGACATGTAACAATGGGTATTTCAACAATGTAGCAACAGAAGCTATTCTTTAAAGTTATTAAATAGTAGTACGCACTATACCCTATTAAAAATTCACACTTATTTATAAAGACAATCTATTCTGCGTAGCTTCTGATGAAATAAAATCTCTATCACTTGTTGATTAAAATGTGACACTAGTAAATTGAACATTTTTCAATGGATAGAACTGAAAACGCGTTTAATCTAAAAAGTTTTTTTCAAAAAAGTTTAAATTCTGTTCAGCGTAGAAAAATATCTCTCCCTGTCTACAGAAGTCATTGAAAATGTAATAATAATTTTACACACCGAGAAAATGAATTCGAAAATTATTATTGCAAAATGGCTACAGTCCCCGTTTTGTTTGCGAAATCGTAACGATTATCAAGCGTATACAGTTAATTTTGTGGTTTGAATTTATATAAAAAATCACACATTTTCACTATAACAGTAAATTCCTATTCAGGAAAATGTAACCGATAATATGTTTCGAAATATTCGTGGTGAAATAACTTTGGTGCAGCCAAATGATCGGTAAATTCAAATCTATGTTTATTTTCGAATAAAATAATATTACTTACACATTTGTTTACAAATTACATTGTTTAATTGGGATCATATACTGCACTGTTGTGCTATGGTGAGTGACAAAAATAGTGGTTGCCTTCGATTCTAGCTGTCGGTGTCATTTTTTTTACAATTATATCAGTTTCACTTCTGTAATATATGTGTGTTTAAAATACACAGTTTATTTTTTTCGTAATATTCGTGCATTGAAAGTGTATCTTTACATACTTTTTTCCGGGGATGCATGTTGGTTTTTTCATGCCAATGACGTAAAATAAAAGTCGCATATGCGCAGATCAAACGTAAAGTGTTTCCGTTCTTTTGAGAAATTCTCTTCAAGTCGAAAGTAAGCGAAAGTGGTACCTTTCTAAGCGATGAACGTAAATTATATCTGGCAGTTCGATTAACCTACAATATCCGTTTACGCTCTTCTTAATGTATTTGTTCTTTCAATATCACTTATCCTAGAAAGTACTGTGCGTTACTAGAACAGAAAATTGGCGTTTTCGATACACGTGTAATTGCCACCATAGCTTCGTTCGTGTGGCAAACCTCACACTCGTCGTGAACGCTAACTTTCTTCCACTAGTAATACAACGTTTAATTTAAAACGAGCTTTCGTGACATGAAATATTTAGTTTGCAACAATTACTGACAATGAGCTCAATTGTTCCATTATTGTCATTATATACCTTACCAAAACATTTGTATGGTGGGAGAAACGGAGCGTATATGGTGGAGGTGGCGGGATAATTATAGAAAATTCGTTAACGAAAAAAATTAGATTCTTATGATTTGCGAAACGCATTGTCTAAAAATCTAGTTTGGCGATGACATCAGATTGTGGCCATATACATATTTCTTCATAAGAAAAGTGTTGTTGCATTTTAAATCGATCATGCTAAAAAAATATCGATTCACACTATTTTTTGAGTATACCTACATATATTTCAAATTAATATATTTTTCTCTAATTTCCCCTTCGAACACATTTTTTCTAGGAATTTAAATAAAAAATTTGCAAAATGTTTTTTCTTCATAAAAAAGAGATTATCAATTCGTCATGTATAGAATATTTGTCATAATGTTTATTCGGCCATAACTTTTTGAGAGGTCAACCAATTTGAAAAATCCCGACACGAATTTGTTCAGAATCCTTACGGATTGGTAGTACCAAATATTTTTTTTATCGGTTCAGTCGTTTTTAACTGACTTTGAAAAATATAGTTTATTCATATATGTACCTTCAGTATTTGTAAACTGATTTTGACAATTATTTTTCTGTGTTAAGGCATACCTTCAGGGTAGTCTCACTTAAATCTAGTCAGCAGTTTAGTAATAAAATATTAAGAAAGAAGACGGTTGATAATGTGAAAACTACGTATTTCAAAGTCACTAAAAAGTAAAAAATAAAAAAAAGAATATAACCTCTTTCTAAAAAAGGCCTCTGTAAACCGTAAAATAATAAAGTTTTGAACCGCCGACTTCAAAACTTTATTATTTTTGCTTTTTAGTACTTTTTTTGAAGCAGGTTAAATTTTTTAATGTTTTTTTCTATGTATATAGATTAGTCATTTGTTTTTTTGCATGTACAGTATTAAGACCGCTGCGCACGACTCTGGTTTGGCTGCTGGATCCGCTTCTAGGACTTGTTCTGGTTGTTGTACTGCTGCGAGGATGTAAATAACGTCATACTGCAGGCTCCGCTGCTTGATCACAAACTGGATTTCAAAATCAGAACCGGGACTACTTTTCGTGCTTGATTCTTTGCTGAGTTTGAGCAAACACCAATCAGAAAACAATATCTTGTCACGTGGGTGACATAGACAAACGCCATAGACAAAGATGGTGTCATAGTGTGTGTTATATTTAGGGACAATAAATCATTTTTATGAACATTCGAACTGTCACTACGCACGCACCAAAACCATCTACAAATCGAGCTTCAAGACACGCATCGTGTAAAGCCAACACAAACAAACCATCACAAAATTCAGAGCCACAGAACGCTTGAAATGTAGCATCAAAATCAAGTAACGAATTCAGCGGCAAAACCAGTCTCGTGTGCAGCGACCTTTATGCTCTACAATCTACATATTAAAAACTTTTACAGCGACTCTTCTTGAATATATAAAAAACTGTTATCGCAATCTACATTCATTGTCAATTCACAATTTCTGACAGTAGTTAGGGAGCTGACTTGAAAAAAAAACATGTCGTCCCAATTTTCTGCCATCTGGTACATAA
Source organism: Xanthostigma xanthostigma (assembly GCA_963575645.1). Classification (NCBI taxonomy): domain Eukaryota; kingdom Metazoa; phylum Arthropoda; class Insecta; order Raphidioptera; family Raphidiidae; genus Xanthostigma; species Xanthostigma xanthostigma. The sequence goes on from OY754464.1 coordinate 49,293,851, forward strand.
GCTATTAGGCGGAATCTGAACCCAATTTTAGATAAGGTGGATAAAAAATGTCAAAGATGGTTAAAAAATGGTTAAAAAAAGTTCTGCTACTTCGTTTTTTTAGGTTCTGTTAGAGCCAAATGACCAGGAAATATTAGCGGCAGAAATTTTTGATCAATTGCGCCCTCCCCAAGCCACTCCTAAGAAAGTGGATCCACTTTCTTAGGAGTGGCTTAGCGAGGGCGCAATTTGTCAAACATTTCATATATCATATAAAAAAAAATGCTCTAAAGGCCCCATCACACGATGCTGGATTTAGAGCTTACTTGCTTGCTTGTAGTCTTGCGGGCAGCTTTGCACGCTACTCTGCTGGATTGTGACGTCACTGATTGATCCGCTGCTCGCTATCTTGCTATATTTGGGTGATAGATTCAGTGCTATTTTTCATGCAGCGCTGCCAGTTAGTTTGAGCATTTGACCAGTTATGGAGTCGTATTTTATCACGTGGTATCATCTGACTTTCCTTTAATATGGTGTTGTTTGAAAAAAGTTCCAAGTGAACAACGATGGGGCCAAAAATTGTAAAATCAAAATGTAAATGCACTCGACAAGAAATAATTTTTCGCTTTGATTTTTCTCTTTTCCTCCGAAGCTTTTCAATCACTATTAAAGTCACAGCAGCAATTCGTCTATGACGAATTATTTCTTGCATAAATCATTACATCCATATTTTAAATTTTAAATATAACTGTCAATCTATCAAAACAGCGAACAAACAAGCAAGCTGCGTGTGAAGCGAACTATCAGCGCTCCCTATCATCCATGGCAGCCTGCAAGACTTAAAGCAAGCAAGCGAGCTCGAAATCCAGCATCGTGCGCAGGGGCTTTAAATTACTTAAATAGCTTATGTACCACGTGGCAGAAAGTTGGGAGGACGTGTTTTTTTTTGCGCGTCAGCTCCCTAACTACAGTATCTTCTGCAAACCATCAATAGAGTTAAAAATAGGGATCTGAAGGTAGACACTATGATCAGTAGTTCTTGTTGGAACCTTTGTTCTCTTTGTTCTTGATCACTTGATCCTTCACCATGTCATTGGAGATGCAGTTCAGTATATAGAACAAGAGCCCGCGGCAGCCAGACCTTCGTCTTTTTATAAAAGCTGAAAGTTTTTCTATGGATGTCTCCAATACTGCTAAGAATGATCCCCACCCATGAAACCTGAGTAGTGGTGGCTTTGGCAGGTAACCGGTAGCAAAGGTGTATAAAATTCCATCTCAAATTCGTCATAGTATAAAACTCAATTTTTTAATATTTCATTCGTAACAATATTAAAACTCGCGTCGCTCATTGCCAGACACTTAGTATGGTTCCAACCCCCTGCCAGACACCCTTAAACTATTATAATTTGTAATTATACTTACGTTATATTATAAAACCTGAATTTTATATATATTGTTTGGAGAGCTATTCGTTAGTAGCCAGACAGTTTTGAGGGTTCTATCATCCTGCCAGACGCATTATACAATTTTCAAATCGTTTTTGCTTTATAACTTTGAAACGGCTCATGAGATTTTACTCAAATTTGGTACGTTGGCATAGCCTTATTGGGCAATAAAACCCATATCATAATAATGATGAATATCATTCCATGGGCGTAGAACTTGATTTTTTCGATAATTAAATATCTAAAACTTCTACGCCAATGGAAAAAAATCAGTTTGAGTATGAAATATAGATCACGAGACTCATTTACTACAAAAAAGGTACTCTTGATAAAATTCGATTACTCTCATAGTTTCGACAAAATTTTAATTTTAGTAATTTAGAGCATAATTAAATATTAGTACTCAATTCTGGATTTTCTTCAACACGGTCTAAAATATCTTCTTCGACTTCAGGAATCCTCACAAAACGCTGTCTTCCATAATCACCAGTTCTAGGAGCAAAATGACCGGTCTCCCGAAGACGCCTCTCAACTGCAGCAAAGGTTGGGTGGCTGGGTATGAATATCACTGTCGTGTACCCAGCAACACCTTTGCTGCAGTTGAGTTTTAATATTTAATTATGCTCTAAATTACTAAAATTAAAATTTTGTCGAAACTATGAGAGTAATCGAATTTTATCAAGAGTACCTTTTTTGTAGTAAATGAGTCTCGTGATCTATATTTCATACTCAAACTGATTTTTTCCATTGGCGTAGAAGTTTTAGATATTTAATTATCGAAAAAATCAAGTTCTACGCCCATGGAATGATATTCATCATTATTATGATATGGGTTTTATTGCCCAATAAAGCTATGCCAACGTACCAAATTTGAGTAAAATCTCATGAGCCGTTTTAAAGTTATAAAGCAAAAACGATTTGAAATTTGTACACTTTTAATGCGTCTGGCAGGATGATAGAACCCTCGAAACTGTCTGGCTACTTGTAAAACATTATTTAATAGTTCTCCAAAAAATATATTATATAGAATTCAGCTTTTATAAAATAACGTAAATATTATTACAAATTATAATAGTTTAAGGGTGTCTGGCAGGGGGTTGGAACCATACTAAGTGTCTGGCAATGAGCGACGCGAGTTTTAATATTGTTACGAATGAAATATTAAAAAATTGAGTTTTATACTATGACGAATTTGAGATGGAATTTTATACACCTTTGCTACCGGTTACCTGCCAAAGCCACCACTACTCAGGTTTCATGGGTGGGGATCATTCTTACCTGTATTGGAGACATCCATAGAAAAACTTTCAGCTTTTATAAAAAGACGAAGGTATGGCAGCCGCGGGCTCTTGGGCTAATAGTTTAGACTTTAGAGTGTACGCTGTAGTGTTTCAATTTTATTACGCTACTGCTGCATTGCACTAGTACACGCGCAACTATAGCGTCTGAATGACAGCGCTTTAAACATGGCGATGCGCGAATGCAACGGCGCAAACCGGGTGAATTCGAATCAAAACTACTCATTTTACTGTGCTATGCGATCTAAACTATATAGTATATATCTATATTTTAAGCCTGTTAACATGAAATCGTTTTGCAATAAAGGTATCGTGGGTTCGCCATCGCGACATTCATTTGTTGACGGTCGGTCGATATACGTACACCAGCGATCAGCGATTTGAAGCGATGCACACGCCTCACACGGAAGAATGGACGTTAAGAATTCGTTACCCTCAACATTCAGATTCCGGTATCTATGAATGCCAAATTAGCACAACACCGCCCATCGGACATCCTGTATACCTTTCGGTTGTAGGTATGTATACAGTATGTAGAGGACACCTTGGGGTAGCGGTTAGCGTGCTGGTCTTTGGATCAAACTGTCGTGGTGTCGAATCTCACCACCACTTAAGGATATCTTGCGATTAGTGATGTGGGGAGAAAAATTTTCCGGTATGCTTTTCCGGAAAATTTTCCATATCAAAATGGAAATTTTTAGTAACTTTTTAATAGGACATAATTGAACTTTCCATATTTTGTCTACAGGTTAAAATTCCAATTTTGTAATCCATATGAATAAAACTAAGTTTGTTTTTGTTTTACTTAAGATTTATCATATTGTTTAATTTGCAACTCATAACAAATCAATTCATCCTATTTCATAACAAAAGAGCACACAGAAAATGAATCACCCATTTTTCTTGTTAATAGCACCACTGTACTGGATGCTGCAGTTATAAAAAGAATTCCCCCCATGTCAACAGTACTAGATTATTGTTTTTTGTTGGAAGGGAAAAACTCAAAATGGTATCACATCACGAGTCGATGAAAATACTGACTTTGTTTACTTGTAGCATCTATAGTGAACGAGAGTTTAATTTTACAATACGTTATTAATTTAGTGGCTTAGAAAATCCACAACTCTACTTGTGATGTCGTTTATTTAAAGTAATGTAATTAGACGCTAATGCGTTAAGTTATCGAGCATCTATAATATACAATAAATTAAAAAGAAAAACAGTACGCTGATAATAAATTTACAGTTCAAGCGAATAATCAGCTTCGGCCAAAAATTGCAACTACAGATAAATAATTGGCCTCGGTCATAGAGATGTGCGTTTTAAAACGTAAATAGTTTCAATAACTATGTATTGGCGCAATAACCGAAATACGGTATTCGGTTCTACGATAACTATGTATTGGGCGATTAAATAGGTATACATTGTAGAACGTTTACTTACACTGTGTTGTTTTCTGAGAAGTTTAATATCTATTTTAAACAAACTTATTTTGATTTTGATACAATCATAACATAACAAATCACCATAACGATTTTTGCTTACGCAACAATAGATAATATATTATATGCATAATAACTAACAATGTTGACTAGCTAATTGGTACAATGAACGTTATTGTTGGCCCATGGCACGTGTATTATTTGTGTTAGGCCCACTTGATTCTTGAATAAAATATGAAAATATTTTGATTTCTTTTTTAAATCTACAAAATACACCTCTCGTACTTGTATTAAGTAGTTGACAAATACATTTTTTTTTGTATTTGCATTGTATTCGCAACAATGAGTGTTTCAAAAATATAACACCAATCAGTAACTATTTGTTATAAATGATATCGCTACCAAAACGGCAAAACCACTTCTAGACTCGTGTATTGCCAATACATAGTTATTAAAATAAATAGTTTCAAAAACCGTTATCGAGTACTGATAACTAGTTACGTTTTGTTATTGGAAAAACGCGTACCGACCCATCTCTACTCGGTCATAAACAAACCGAAATTTACATTCGTATAATTGGTCAGCGGGAAGATAAAACAATGTTTTTTGCACTCCAGTCTATAAAATAGCTGCTTTTCATTCCTATACAGCGATAGATAAATGACCCTTTAACACCAACAGTAATTTTTAAAAGCGTCTCGCCGCGCCGGCTAATATTGAGCCGCAAATAACAGTAACAGAGATAGCAAGACATGCATGCGTAGTTTTCGCAAACAACTCAAATAGATTGCAAATAGCTACACATACATCTGTTAAAAATATAGTTTTTGTGGTGTGAAAATCAGATACGTGCAAAAAGTAGTATAGGTATTTCTTATACGTAATGATATTGACTCGTGGGATTGTTAAACTTGCTAAACATTCGTTTTTCCATAATGTCACAACTCGTACATAATAACTTACTTTGCGTACAAGTTACATAAATTGCTATTTATTTTCAAATAAACTGTATTATTTTATCATTGCCACTTACTATTTATTAAATTTTTTGTTCACAGAACCAAGCACAGAAATTCTTGGAGGACCAGACTTGTTTATTAACCAGGGATCTACAATAAATCTTACATGCTTAGTGAAATTTGCACCTGAACCACCGCCAAATTTAATATGGTCGCATAATACAAACGAAATAAATTTTGATTCTCCACGAGGAGGAATTAGTTTAGTTACCGAAAAAGGGCCAATAACTATTAGTTGGCTTCTCATACGAAAAGCTGCTCCAACGGATTCAGGACATTATGCATGTCAACCATCAAACGCAAATACGGCGGAAATTCGAGTACATATTTTGAACGGTAAGATATAGTTGATTAATTTTATAGTTAATTTTATAGTTAATTTTATAGTTAATTTTATAGTTAATTAATTTGCTAATTCGCCTCTGTACAAGACGTGTGGACTTGTAAATAACATTTGTAGTAGTATAGACATTTTCAACTGCACATTCAGTGAACTTAAACTTGTATATAAACGTTCTTGATTTTCTGTAATTGGGCTATGCCTGTATGAAAATAAATAAATTAATTAATAAAAAGTTTCAGCTTAGTATCAGTTAAATGTATGGAATTTTTTAATGTCTGTTTATATGTTTTTCCACGCCTTCTAGAAATTCCCTAGGACACTTTTATATTGCATAAATACAAGGCACGGTACGAAGCCTAACGAAGACCAATTTTCAATTTTCTCCTGGCAAACAGAAATGAGGGAAGTCTTACACCTGCTTTTACTATTCCAACATCATAAATGTGGTACTAATTTAGGTCAAAACTCACTTTTCAAAATTTTACAATATCTTCTCGTTTTGAAGTCTCCTGAATCCAAAAAACACATTTTTGGAAAAAAATCTGTGCGTCTATTTGTCTGTATACATGATACAGGTCAAACGGTTGTGCGGATTGAAACCAAATTTTGGATGCAAATATGAAGAGCCCTATTGTTTTTTTTGGAGAAGATCGACGCATGCGCAGAAGACATATATGCTATAACGGTGTTTTTTTATATAATAACTGTATACTTTTCATAACGGTTTATTATTCCATTTATTTTTTCAAGTAAGTCTAGTTCAAATTTTTTTTTTCTAAACTTTACAGTTTCGAAAATATTTAGAAAATAAAAAAAATCAGCTCTTCATTTGTTTTATAGACTTGTCAGAAAGAAATTAATTAAGCATGCTTTGATCTACGCGACGTGAAACATATTTTGTTGGTAACCATGCAAATAAATAGCAAATATCATATTTAATACTAGCTATTACCCGCGTTTTATTTTTTTTTATGTTCCACCACATCGAAAAAATTGAAAAAATTCCAAAGTATAGAGTAGTATAAGAGGCATTTGTTGACAAAATTTAGTGAGTGACAATTATTCTGGAGAAAAAAAATGTAAAAAGTGAAAAAATCTCTTGTTATTTAAATGAGAAATGTATCATCTTTAGGGCACGGTTTAATATGAATATTGAGAGCTGTCTTCGGTCTAATAATTTTTTACACCATAAGCTAAAAATTGAAGGGGCACCGCAAGAAAAAAAAATCAATTTGGTAAATACGGCACACCCTACTGTACAGCGTACACGTACAACACACATACTCTATTTTTGCAATCATTTTACAATAGTGTTTTTTTTTGTACTAATGCAGTTTTTATTAATTTTCAGGTGAACACCCTGCTGCAATGTACCACGGAAACGCAGCAGATCTGAAACTATCCCAGAGTCTCGTAATACTCTCGTTATTTTATTATACCACAAATATTTTTATATTTTTTGTAAGGACGTAGCAATTTATATTTAAACGAATAAAATAATGTGATATTGTTTGCTATTAAATTGGGAATTAAATGAACACTTTTTTGAATATGAAGCTTTATTACATAAATAGTGTAAATATTATTTAGTTGAATTTTCTATTGCTTTAAATATGTTCATAAGAATTCTAATTATAAATGATAAAATATAGTGAAATACTTAAACGGAATAAGTTTTAATACAGTGTACATATATATTGTAGATACTTACATTTATGAAGTTATTCTAAGTAAATATTTAAAAAAATAAAACTTTATTCATAGATACTTGTAAATTTCGAAGTGTCGAAAGTCTGAATATTTATAGTGACAAATTTACCATTAAATCAAATAGAGTTGTATTTGATGATTTAAATAAGAAAATGGAGTTTTAGTGTATTTTTTGTTTTATTAATTGTTATAAATTCCTTTTCCATCTGAACATATTTCAATCTTAAATAAATCATCAACATAGATGCCAGTTGGTGCTATTCTGTATCGCCAATGCAAAAACGGTACAATTAATTTTTCGTCACTTAACATTTAACGGCTCTATCAATATGTCAATAGACCCAGCATAGGGACTTGACTGCTAGCTTAAAGAGAGAAAGTATATTTTGGTAAGCATGTTCTTTTTTAGTCACGCATTCAGACTTACAATTCCGTTTTCACAAACCGAAATAAGAATTAAGGCCAGTCCCCACCTATGCAGCATCGAGCAGCGTTCGATAGCAGGGTTTCTACCATATACTTTAATTCTATACTGAGCATAGGAATAAAATCGCAATTGAACCATTAAGGTGCAAAGATATATTTCTGTCTTTTTTTAAGCCGTAAGCATGGACGTCAATGGCGGATTTACCAGCAGGCTGAGTAGGCTTGAGCCTAGGGCGGCAGATTTTAGGGGCGGCAAATAAAAATTATTTAATTACGTTTATGGTATGTACATTATTGTGTAAGTAGCATACATTAGCCCGATTTATTAGTCGTACGTGGTTAACTTTGATTAACTCAGAAATATACCCAAAAACTGTTTCTTGTGCAATTTCAACCAAATTGTTGGATTATAAAAAATATCTATAAGAACTGACAATTGCTGAGGTAAGGGCGCCAAAAATTTAAAAGCCTATACTTGGGAAATGTGTAAATCCACCACTGATGGACGTACCCAGGAAACAAAACAAGCACGGGGGACCCGGCTGAAGAAATTTCTAATTTGCCCCCTCCTGGGCCAAAAGTTGGGTACGGCCATGTTAACGTCAAAGAAAAAGACAAAGTATGCAAGTACATCAGCCAATCCTCTATCATCGGCGAAATCAGTGAATTACATCGAAGAAAGAGACGCAGATATATTTTCGATACGCTTTATTGCCTTCACTCACCGCACATTGAGTAGATAGACAATGATTCAAATAGTTAATTAATAGATATATGGTTTTTACATATGCATTCCCACCTAAGCAGCATTCAGCAACCAGAAGCAGCAGTTAGCGTCAATCGAAGTACCAGAAATTCAGGTGTGTGATGTGTTAAAGGAGACTTCTACATCGCTATCATCAGGTATTTGTTGGGGATAGTGGCTATATGTTAAGAGCATGAAGAAAATAGAAGAAAGAGGAAGTGGAAATATTTGAATCCATAATATATGAGGTTGCAAGAAGGTGAAAAAAATTTAATCACTAAAATTAATTTATCAATATTTGTCTCCGTCTATATTCACTTCCCGAAGCCAATTTGTAAAATACCATAAAATTTCTTGCAAGTTGCTGCTTTCGTTTGGAGCGCACAGGTAAGCGGCAATGCTGCGAATCAATACTTACGGACACCCTGTGCTGTGCCGCGCTGCAAAATTGTATCATTTAAAAACATGTAAACAATTAAAATCAGTATTTTGTAATGCCGCGCTGGGCTGCGAAACGCTGGCTCCATGCTATTTAGGTGAGAATTGATCATTGAGAATACGACATCTAATACATAAAATCTTGAATGGTTACAGTTCTGTCAATATGATGTCACTGGCAAACGGCCAATAAGAAAATACCAGTGTGAGCTTATTTTAAATTTAAGTTCGCTTTTTCGAAAATACAAATTTTCATTGGAAGACTTATAAATATCTCGATTCAGACATTAAAGATGCTACCATAAACCACCATTAATATAGCTGTGAATTCGTTTCCGGTGACGTCAGGCGTTAAATTATTCAAAATAAAGACTGCTTTCAGAGTTTTCACGTTGATATTTCTAATTTGTTTGATTCAATAATTTCCGAGCTTCTATACTCTACAATATCATGAATTTAACTATAAAGAACTGGTGGAATACATGCAATAGATTTTGAATGTCAGAAAGGTTAATATCTACATTTTTTCACGCACAAACGTCTTCGCTATCGTTATTATCACGATATTCAAAAGATTTGGGTTCTTTTTGATACAATGGCTGGCCCAGTAACGTTTTCAATGTCAGTTTAGATGAAAATATTATTGACGTTGTTAAATTAGTGCACAGAACAGTAAAATAACACGCTTGTACTCAACTGATTCGGTGGTTGAAGTGTAACGATCGGAAAAACTGGTAGAAGTAAACGAAAACAGGTTGAAAGGTTACAATCCTACCTCTCATAAATCGGCAATTGTCAAAAAATTTATCTTCAAAAGTAGTGAAATATTTTTTTACGGTGCTGCATCACTTCTTTTAAATAATATTTTTTATTTAGTTACTATTTTAATTTATCAAAAACAACCACTTTTCACCTGTTGAAATGAAAAGTATTCAAAAAATATGGTGAAAGTTGAAGCATTCACTCAAAGAAATTTCAACTCTTAACTGTTTCCAAGATTATACGTTAATCATAAACAAATCAGTTAACACACCTGCCGTCATAAGCGCTTAGCAGGCGCTTTACGATTCCGTCCATATTCTATTTGACTACTTATTAACTGGAACAGAGTGTCGAACACTTAATTCCAAATTTTCCGGCTTGCATTGCTTGGACATATCGTTGATATAATTTGTCAGGATTTCCTTCAGTTTCATCCTTAGGACTGAAAAATAACATTATTTGTTTAATTTCAGCGAGGATGGAGCAATTACCCACCAGTGTTGAGAGGAACTTTAATATGTCTACTTGTAAATCAGTTTTTATTCTTCAGGGTTTGGACTGAATATAATCTAATTTTTTTCCGACACCATCTAGTGGGGTATTTTTGCATGCATTAAAGTGAAAATAGATAGTGCCTGTAAAATAATTTATTAAGAACTCGTTCGTAGTAGCCTGGTGCTGGGACGAATTATTTGTCGGATGCCGGAAGCCTCCTGTTCACAATACACGACAAAATTCCGGTCCGTTCGTTGATTCACGCTCATTTTATACATAGGCGATCGTGTGTGACGACGAAACCACGAAGGTCTTGTGATGTGGTATTTTTTGAGCAAAAAAGAAAGAAAAAAGTGGTAAAATAAGGAAATGTTGTGTTCACCCAATCTTAGAAAGATTTTCTGTATGATTTTATCGAGTATTGATGGGTTTCATGTTTAAAAAGAACCAATTTTTTTCCAGATGGCAATTCTGTCCTCAACCTGTGAAATTTAAAAGTCCGGCTTTATTTCTCTATCCATAATACGCCCACAATTTTTAGTTCATAAACAATACCACCGTTGTGCTTGTGAGATTCATTGTGACTATTATAGTATTATGAATAAAATTGTCGACCAATTTTTCTCAGACCAATATATTGACAAAAAATAAAAAAAAAAAATCAATATAACCCAAGAAGACGTTTCGATCTGGATTTGGATCTTCTTCAGAAAAATCTAAAAAATATAAAAATTATTAGTATTAGTTAATTAATATTTAATATAGAATGCACGATGATTGAATATTTTTGCATTCTTTATTAAATATTAAATAACTAATACTAATAATTTTTATATTTTTAGATTTTTCTGAAGAAGATCCAAATCCGGATCGGAACGTCATCTTGTGTTATATTGATTTGTTATTTTTTTATTTTTTTCAATATATTGGTCTGAGAAAAATTGGTCGACAATTTTATTTATTTGAAGAGTTCTATTCAGACGTTAATAAAAGATTTGTATAGTATTATGACATATTAAAATATAAGCAAATAGCATAGGTGCATGCTTGTCCGGCAAGTGGCAATAGATATGAAACTATAGGCGAACGACTTCCGATCTGATTTTTGTTGGAACATCAGGCGATGACAAACCACCCGACAAAACTTGCTGGGGACGAATTTTATTTGTGTCGGATAAATGTGTACAATATAAACGAATAATTCAGAAGGGCACCCAATAAAAAATCGTTGCGGCATTCGGCTGGTGTGAACGAGCTCTAAGTAGTAAAATATTGCTTACGTAAATATAATATCTAACAGCTGTCCATAAAGGCCATTGTATTCATGACTAAATGTATTTTGTGCGTTATCACAAATATATTTCAACAGATACGTATGTCCATCCAATCCATATCTAAAAAAACAAGGTATGTATTTCAAGATTTCAACAGATAATAATAGTTTGTTTAATATGCGTTTTTCGATGAAATGACATTTTTTATCATTGTGTAAAGCGACGAGTTATAAATTTTAATGTTAAAATACTCAGTTTTGTGGTTATTGTGACTTTTGGTCAAGCACGAAGTCTTATACCCCGTTTCAGAAGAACACTTGTTCGTTTCTTTTTTTTTCATTGAAATTTGAAATATACACACCTATTAAACATTGATTCAATGGCGCTATAGATTCCTGTACTGATATCTCTATTATTTCTTGAAATGGATCCCTGACTTCTTTTAGCTATTTGAATAGGTTTTAAATCTGAAACTTCTTTCGGTAATGTATATTGAAATTGAAAATTGACTACATATGCCAGAGACTGATTAGTGCCTAAAGTAATTGGAATAGAAAAACCAACAATCATCTGAAAAAAAAATTGCGAAGGTTGTATTCTTCAAAATATGTGGTACATAACAAAACAGTACTTTATGTTTCTAGAACATAAATGCGGTTATTATGGTATGAGCTATAATATGGGAAAACAATGACAGCGATTTTTAACAGTCAAAACAACGGGTGTTCCGAAATATAACCCAGTATACTGGCCAGTGTTAGTGACGTCATCAATCGACGATATTACTGTTGGGGTGCGTTCCGATATACACTGGGAGCACTGTACAGTGTGACGTCAATTCAGTATACTGTGAAGCCGTTCCTTTATAGCCAGTAATACTGGTTACTATTTAAAACGGAACGCACTCCAGTATACTGTCAGCATCGTTTTTTGACGCAGTTTTCAAATGAGCGTATTTAAAGATTTCTAATTAAATAACAAAATCTATTGCTGGAGTATTGTCAAATTGAAAACATTTATATTAATATTAACTGTTAATGTCAACTGTTTAGCACTCAAGCGGCTTTGACTGATCACGGGATCAAAGTACTGGCGAAAACGCCAGTGCTCACAGTAGAATATGCCGGAGATTTATGACGTCATATATTTCCCTAGGGTACTGCGGCAGTATACTGGCGTTCATAACGGAACGAATTTTTCTACAGTAAGAGCACTGGGCAGTGCTCCCAGTGTATATCGGAACACACCCTTAATTTGTTCCGAAATACACTAGCCAGCGCGTTGACGTATTATTATTTCCCTCGTCTACCAAAAGTAATTGTTTACTTTGTTGAGAAGACATTATTGCAAATAACAAATAATAAAATAAAAAATTACAAAAAGTCTGCTGCACACACGCCCGGTTAAAAATGTATGCTACGTCACATCTGTCTCATCAGTACAATATGGTGGCACACCAGTGCAATTATGGCGTCGGATTAATGACGTCATTAGCACTGGTCAGTATACTGGGTTATATTTCGGAACATACTCAGCATTATGTCCGAGAAACATACTAGATTTTTTGCACATGCCTCCTAAAAAATAACTGATTTTCAAATCATAATAAGTATATCTTTATTATTTTTGACAGCTGTGTAGTCGTTTGCAATCAGCGACACGGATAGATGAGTGCTAGTCTGGTCTGCCCGAACCAAGTTCCGGTCAAAAAAAACAGAGGCAATTGAATGACGACATGTTTCTTCTTCGTCACACTCATTAGGTCCTACAAAGTGTCCCCTGTAAATTTTGAAAAACGAAGAAATGCCAAATTTTTAGATTATTTGTTTAAAATGTTTTCTAAGTAAAAACATGTTATTTTAGTAGCGTATACCATTTACTTAAGTTTAATCAAAATTAATATTTCAAACTATTTTGTTGTTAGATGAATTATTTCAAAATAATTTATGTCAATTTTTTCGCGTTTTAGTTTTCAAAGTCAGAGAGACACACAGGGAGAGAGAGACAGAAGGAGAGGGTGAGAGAGAGGGGGAGCGAGAGAGGGAGAGAGAGGGAGAGAGAGAGAGATAGACGTCTGTCAATTTATGCCTTCTATTGCAAACAAAGGATGCGCAGTAGTACACTAGCTCTCCATGTGTGCATCTCGTTGTTTGCCATATACTTTTATTATATACCGAGCATAGGAATAAAATCGCAATCGAACCATTAGGGTGCAAACATATACTTCTGTCTTTTTTTTAAGTCGTAAGAGCTCGTTGGTTCTGATTGGCTAACGCTATAGATAACTGACAGGTCGCTTTTGAAAATTACTGTTTGATAAGGTAATGTAGAATTTTTTCACAACACCATTGTTAAACGTGTTATTTTACTACCGTTAGTCGGGCATGAAAAGGAGTTATTTTTAAGGAGATGTCAAAAACATTTTTACTTTATAACAATTTAGTATAGATTAGGTATACCTTAAATGTCCCACCTTCCTTAGTAAACAAAATATTTCTAACTTTACGATCACAAAATACGCCATTAAAACTTAGAATCAGGAAGAGTACAAATGTGTACCTGAAAATATTAACGACAATATAAACAAATTTTCATGCGGGTATATAATACAGGAGTATTAGTGGACTGGATTGGGAATGTCAAACCGGTGTGTCTCGAATCGAAAAATGTTCCTACAAAAACTGTAGAGTCGAGCTCCCCCGACATTTTGGTATAGTTTGTGAGATATGCCACTTTAAAGTTTCTAAAAACCTGTTTTTACCCCATTATCGGTGGCGGGGATGTTTCAACAAAAGTTGTAGAGAAAAATAATTCGCGTAAGCTCGTTCCAGACCGGCTCTGATCAGACAACCTGTTCGCGAGATATTGCCATATTTTAGTGCGCGAAATATGGAAAAATTGAATGTCATTTTTTAAAAAACCATTGTAGCTAGGAGCTTAATTTTCTTTTTATAGCAAAGGTACTAAAGACCCCTTCTTTGAACCGGAAGCTGGATGCGGTGGGTCAATTAGAACCGGCAGGAGAGGGGGAAAACGATTTTTTTTAAATCTCCCATAACTTTGGTTCTAATTGATGTCTCGACCTAAACCAGACGCCGTTTTTTTCGTTTTCTTATCTACTTTTATGTGACAAGTGAAAAAAAAATTCTCGTAAACTCAACTGTTAGTGAGCGAAATAAAGTATTGTTACATAAACTGTCTCTCTCTTATGTTATGTTATCAAAATTACTTGCAAAATTCAATACTTTTTCTTAGCTACGAAGCAAAATTCAATTGAATTTTGCTGTGCATAGCTAATAGGAAAAGTAATTTTGACGATATAACATAAGAGAGAGACAGTTTATGTAACAATACTTTATTTCGCCCACCAGCAGTTGAGTTTGAGAGAAATTTTTTTTTCACTTGTCACATAAAAAAAGATAAAAAACGAAAAAATGGCATCTGGGTTTTATCGATACGTCAATTAGAACCAAAGTTATGGGAGATTTAAAAAAAAATCGTTTTCCCCCTCTCCTGCCGGTTCTAATTAACCCACCGCGTCCAGCTTCCGGTGCAAAGAAGAGGTCATTAGTACCTTTTGCTGTAAAAAGAAAATTAAGCTCCTAGCTGCAATGGTTTTTCAAAAAATGGCATTCAATTTTTCCAAACTTCGCGCACTAAAATGGCGATATCTCGCGAACGGGTTGTCTGATCAGAGCCGGTGTGGAACGAACTTACGCGAATTCTTTTTCTCTACAATTTTTGTTGGAATATTTTTTCCCCCCGACAATAATGGCTGTGTTATGGGGCAAAACGGGTTTTTCGAAACTTTAAAGTAGTATATATCCCGCCGCCTTCTCTGACATGCTGGCAAAAACTATACCAAAATATCAGGGGAGATCGACTCTAAAGTTTTTGTAGGAAACATTTTTCGATTCGAGACACACTGGATTCAAGGCATTTTTTCCCAATTCACTCCACGATATTAACAACACAGATATCTTGCTTGCTACAATTGTTCGCTATGTTAAAAAAAATATGTTTCAAACACTGTCACCGTCGGGTTACGAATTCCGAATTTTTCCACTTTAGCGGCGGACTGAGTTTCCTTACTCCAAAGTGACGCATCTTAACAGGCAATTATTTTTAAGAATTGTAGCCAACAATAGCTATCTCTGTGTTATTAATAATTGACGACAATATTTAAAATTGATACCTATAAGTAAATAAAACCATAATTGAACTTACACAATCATATTACACATCAGTTTTTATAATTGTACATTGATTACAAAACGTGTGTTTGCCACCCACAAAACATAATATTCGACAACTTTCAAGATGAGAATAAATGTATCATTACTACGCTACAACTAATCACACGCTTTGTTTGATTTTTCATTTATCATTGAAAAGTAGGTACCTGTACAATGAACTGTATACATAATATTATTTGCTTTATAAATTATTTACAACTAAGTAACTGTAAAATCGATTACTGAGTAATACTGAAAGTTCATATTTCTGATAACTTGATGCAAGTGAACTGAACAATGCAAATCACCAACGCGATCGTACTAATACATAAAATTGTAACGGGGCCTTTTTACATTCTTGCGGGTATTCCTGTTTATTATTTTAGAAGCGTTAAACCCATATATTTAATAACGTCTATATTGATAGTGGTCATAAGTGAAAGCGTGTCCCATGAAGTGAGACAGCAAGTGACCTGTTTCTTTTTACCTGACCCGTTGTGCGCAAGTGTCGCGTCTTAGTTCCATCTCTTATCTCTGGTTCCATGTGCAAACTGACGCGCATCCATTCACGGACATGCGCCTGAGACTCAAAGTATAATAAGTGAGACAGACGTATAAATATCTGCACCGTAGTGTTTAAGTCTTTCTCATGATCTTTGCTAGCAATATAGAGGGTATTAAATATATAAATAGACCATAGAAAGAAAAAGAAGCGTTACCTATTTGCATTGATTTTAAAGTTGCCTCTGTGGTGTCAGCATATCCGTATACTTCACAAATAAATCCCGTTCAATAATAGTGTTAAATTCTACAGCATTTCCGCTTCCTGTCAAAAGAATTCTTAATTGTAAAAACAATATAGATAAGCAAAAAACATATTATGACACGCTTCAAATCTATTTTTTATTTATTATTTTCGTTTTAAAATATTTAACAACAGTTATGACATCCGTAGATTTACCATAAAATCTACTTACACACGTTTTTGGAAAAATACATATTTACGCCTGAAATTATTGTTTACAATTTTTTCATTGTATTTTTATATACGGTACACATCTTCAATATTTTCAGTTGGCAAATTATTGTGCTTTTCAAAAACAAAACAAAATACAGAAGAAGTTTATTAATGCGATACACGCGAGTAAGAAACTTGAATGTTGGGTACAAACAATGTTTGTAACCAACATTCAAGTTTCATGCTACGTTTACAGCCAACGACCTGGATAGATAGACTGCTAGTCTGGTCTGCGCGAACCTAGTTTCGGTAGAAAGAGGCAGAGACAAATAGCTTAATAGTTTTATCTCCGTCCCGCTTATTAGGCCGTACAAAGTGTGCCATGTAAATTTGAAAAAAGTAGAAATGTCAGTTTTAGTGAAGATTTATTTGTTTATTATTTGGCGTATACTAGTGGAGACAAATTAGCCGTAAACGGGCCTTATTTTCAGAATAATTTTCCCCTACATATTTTTTGATGAAACCAATTATTGCAGTAATATCCTTCAAATTGTGTTAACAAAAAAATTGTTTTTATGTAATAATGGTATACTTTTCATAACGGTTTATTATTCTGTCTACATTTACAAGAGTTTAGTAAAATTTTTTGGGGAAAATCAGCGCATGCGCAAGAGAGATTTATGCCATCGTTGTTTTTTATATAATGGTGTATTTTTATAATGGTTTATTATTCTATTTTACAAGAAAGTTTTCTAAAAAGTTCTTGGGAAAGTCGACGCATGCGCAGAAGAGACATATTTCATAAGGCTGTTTGTATAAAATAATGGTATACTTTCCATAACAGTTTATTATTCTATCTACTTTTACAAGAGTTTGGGGAAAATCTGCGCATGCGCAAAAGGGATTTATACCACCGTTGTTTTTTATATATGTATAGTAATGAGTACTTTTTATAATGATTTATTTTTCTATTTTATAAGAAAGTTTTTTGGGTGTTTTTATGTCATAAATTTGGTAAAATTTTTTAATAAATAAAATTATCGACCAAAATTTATTGAAGAATTCTAATCAGACGTTAATCAAAGATTTGGTAAAATTTTATTGAAATAACGCTTCCGATTTTGGCGTTTCGGGGGACTTTCTTATGACGGGGTGGTGTCGATACGGTGGCGTTTTTTGCGCTGTGAAAGGGGGAGGGTGTTTCGGGAGAGTTCCTTAAAACAACGATAGCTGGGTGGTTTTAGCGTTTTAAAATTCGCCAAAATCGGAAGCATTAATTTAGTAATGTTGCTATAAATTTTGCAGAATTTTCCAATAACAAAATACATCTTTCGCATTCGGGATAAACTAATAAACTATTGAACTTAATAACATTTTTTAATCATTTTATTACGTAAATAAAATTCTAAAGTAAGTTTAGCTAAAAGTTAACACGACATTCATTGACTGTTAGGCGGTTTGAACCGTGGCTACAACTCATATATTTAATAATTTACTATATGAATCATTTATCTATCTACTCAATGTGCGGTGAGGGATGGCAACAAAGCGCATCGAAAATATATCTGCGTCTCTTTCTTCGATATAATTCCCTAATTTCTCCGATGATAGGATTGGTTGATGTAAAGTATCTCTGTTTCAAAAACGTCTTTTTCTATGACGTTAACATGGGCGTACCCAGATTTTGGCCCAGGAGGGAGCAAATTAGAAATTTCTTAAGCCGGGTCCCGTGCTTGTTTTACTCTCCTGGATACGCCAGTGCTTACGGCGATAAAAAAAGACAGAAATATATGTTTGCATCCTAATGGTTCGATTGCGATTTTATTCCTATGCTCAGTATAGAATAAAAGTATATCCTACAACTATGGAGTACCCTCCATACCTACAGCTCTACAAAACAGTGCCAACAAGATCTATTAAAACACCGTAATATTTCTTCCAACATATCAGGCAGGCCAACGATAGGGATATATTGTCATAAAGAAGTAGATGTTATTCGAGTAGTAGCAGGGCGCTGGTAGTAACAAGTACAGTAAATGTCTATCTTTCTTAACCTTAAAGTATTGTAGACAGTGTAATATTATTTTTTAATCAAATAAACTACAATCTAATATTATGTACAGTTCAAAAATTTGCAAAGTTCAGCGCTAAATTTGTAACCGTTTTTAACCTTAAAATATATAGTGCATAAGTATTAAACTAAGCAACATTATATTGTATACTAAACGGTTTTATAATTTGTGCAAATGTAGCCTAAGATATCCACAACTATTTCAAACCTTTTTTAAATTAAGCAGAATTCGCAATGTCGGGGGTATTTAAAATGTTTGTTTTTAATTGATTGACGCAACTCATTATTTGTGGTATTCTGTTCATGCTTATAACGTAGACTGCCAGTTGAAAAAACTGCTTACGATATCATTTTTTTTACTGAAGTGTAAGTTTACTTGCTGAATTTTTGAAAGTATTTATTTTTATTGTGTATATAAACTTGTTATCATGAATACTTTTCAAAATTGTAAAAATATATCGGACGCAGTTCCTCTATATTTACCTCAACATTTATTCCTTAAACCAATTGCTAAATTAAATGTCTCAGTTCAGTTGCCTCCACTTAAAGAACCGGGTACCACAATTTCTAACTGGGAGGTTATGGAAAAGTTGCGAAATATGATAAAACCCGAAGAATTTTTGTGTTTGAAAGTATCAAAAAGTACTTTAGAATTTATTCGTTTTGAAGTAGAACTAGAGGATAGGTCTAAAATTGATAAAGTACTCTCAAGGCTTGACGGTAATATAATAAAACTAACTGGGTTTAGTGAAAATTTAAAAGTGCGTGGAAGTGAAGCCAGATCAGATTTCCCTTCGCGACATACTTGGGATTCTTATTTCCGTGATGCAAAAAACATGGATGAAATGAAACCAGGAGAGCGACCTGACACTCTGCATATAAGTAATCTACCTATAAAATGGTTTGTTCCAAAACAAATGACAGATTCTACGTCAGATTTAAAACCATCTGAAAATCTGTTTCATAGAATATTTCAGAAATTCGGTGATATTCGGTATGTAGATATTCCAATCTGCGATCCTTACCGAAATAAAATGAAAGCTCACATGTCAGGCATAAAAACATTTTCTTATGATCAGAATGTATTTTTTGAAGGATATATACAATATCGTGATTATATTTCTTTTGTACGCGCAATGGAAGCTTTTAAAAACATGAAACTATTGCGTAAAGAATCAGAACAGTGCTTAATGGTTAATATCAAAGTTGATTTTGACAAAACGAAACATTTAAGTGATGCTTCGATTCTCAGACGTCAGATTGTTAGGGATCGATTAATAGCTAGAGATAGAGAAAAAGAAGAAAACGAGAGAAAAAAGCAACAGGAAGAGGAAGATAAAGAAATGATTCACAGGTTAGTTTTTTTTTTTAGTGGGACCGACTTAGTCGAGATAATTGGGATTATAGATTCCAAAAGAATTTGACGTTGTGGCATCTGGTGGCAGAAAATTGCTCAATTAGGTCACGCCTCTTTGTCAGATCAGCGTACAGAAATTTGACAGCTAAGACAAAAAATGAAAGAATAGCAAAATGTGATTCTTTCGATTAGATCAAACCTCAGCATATTTGTTCATTCTGTTGATAGCGCCACTGTAGCTGTCATGTATATAAATTACTAGCGGTCCCGCCCGGTTTCACCCGGGTGCAAAAGAATGAATGGGGAAGGAAGGGACATGAGTACACACATTCATCTTAGTTTACCGAGATGAATGTTGTGTCCAAATTTCATGAAATCGGAGTTACCGTTCAAAAGTTTTTGTCGATAAAGAACAGTATTTAAACTTTTTTTAACTAATAATTTTTTTTAAATGAATTAAATACAATTAAAATAAATTTAAATGCAAGCCTTAGAAGAAAGCAATGTAAAAAATAAAAATATATTCACCCAACATGGGGCTCGAACCCACGACCCTGATATTGACAGTCGCATGCGCTACCGATTGATCTACCTGAGGTTGTGTTCTTTCATCACTAATATGAGTATATCTAGTTAGTGCATTTCACATGAATAGAAGCTTATTTTTGAGATACTTTTTGCAACATTTTTCATTAAAGCTCCGCTCCCAATGGTCGTAGCGTAATATTATATAGCTTATAGCCTTCGTCGGTAAATGGGCTATCCAACAAAAAAAAATTATTCAATTTGAACCAGTAGTTCCTGAGATTAGCGCGTTCAAACAAACAAACAAACAAACTCTTCAGCTTTATATATTATAGTATAGATTACCTGTGATGTATTTACTATTATATAATTATTATTATAAAGGACAATGATTAGGTTTGAATGTTACAGGAGTTATGTTCTTGTATTCGTTCCAACTTCCATAGCAGCATTCATACCAGCAGCTTCCAACGACGTAGCCAGCTCCACATCTCGACCATACGACAGACTTCGTTCCACGTACAAACTCTGTCGAATATACTCGCTTTTCAGCCCAAAAACCAGTTGATCTCTAATGTTTTCTTCTAGGACAACTTTACCGCTAAACTTGCAGGTTGTCGCTAAATTCTTCAATACTGCAATATATTGACTTACACTTTCATCTTCACCTTGTTTCCTACTTCTTAATTTAATTTTTTCTGCAATTAGAGATGGTCTAGGCTCTAAATGATCAGCAATTATCTTTTTCAATTCGTCATAAGTTTTGTCCTTTGGTTAACGTTGGATTACATAAGTCCTTCATACTTCGTAAGTTTCATTGCCGCATATTGCTATTAATGTGGGCACTTTTTTCTGTTTCCTATGTTTTTAATAAAAAGTTGCTCTATACAATCAGTATACGAACTCCATTTATCGCCATTTCCTACATTGAATTCTCTTAGAAATGCCAATGGTACAGACATTTTTCTTCTTTTTTTATTATTAATATTTTATTTTGATACCTCGTCGCCAATATGTAAGATTTTTCAAACTTAATTATTGTCCTTTTATAACAATAATTACATAATAGTAAATACATCACATTAACAAATATTTTTTCTTTAATATTTGTTTGTAGACAAAAAGAATTGGATGTTAAAGTTGCTAAGGAAAGTAGACAACGAGAACGTGAGGAGAAAAGGAAGGCTCAACAATTTTCATTATTGAAAGTTAAAGAGGCCGAAGAAATAAATAAAAAAATTATTCTTGAAGAAAGAAAACTACTCAATGCTCAAAGGAAACTTCAAGCTATTCGTCTTACTGAAGAATTATTTCGACGTCTTAAGGTAAGGCTAGAAGTGATATGTGTATCAATCAATTTCACAAAACCGTATGAATTTTAATTTCATCAATTTTCATTGTTTGCATTTGTTTTTTATAGATTTGTGACATTTTTTATTTTATTTGTATAGGTCAAAAAAGAAAACGAAATGCTGCAGAAAAAAATTAAAGTTGAAAAAGAGGTAAGCATCAAGTCTGTTCTTTTCACTGGCAAATGTTACCGCTACTGTTATCACTGATTTATTAACTCACAAACACCCCAATAGTCTAATAGATTCTAATGGATGCTAAGTCTGTGTGTTTTTCTGGCATTCTTCAAAACATTTAGTACTTTGTTTACTTATTTTACGTTTATTCTAACCTTTTCTAAAGACTTCATAATATGCTCTCAAATAATAGTGAAAAAAAAAAACAGAAGAACAGTAAGCGATTGAAAATGTAGGATCCATTGGACCTAAGTGTGATGTTTGGAAAGTAAACTGTCGTATAAATGTTCTTTACAAAAATGGTAAAAAACGGAACCCTTATGCTGAGATTTCACTGTCCGTCCCATCCGTCTAGTCTGCCATTGCCTTGTAACGTCGAATGGTTAACATGCAGATAGTGATAATATGTTCAAAAATTTTACCGAAAACAAAATTTTACATCCTCTATAAGCTAGTAATATAAATGTTTTTTTGTTTTTGTTTTGATGAGTTTATAATAGAGATGAAACAGATATCCGGTGAATATCTGGTATCTGGTCTAAATTTAAAATCCGGCCAGATACCGGATAATTAGGAGGCAACAAATGGTTTCGCTTGTCTTCCTATACAAGGCCAGCTTTCGAGAAAAGTTTTTTGCTGTAAATAATCGTGTTTGCTATCAATTCAATAAGACAATGAAGCACTAACTTCGCTCATGAATGAAAAGGACCGAGATCACCCGATCGTTTATGCGCCTATTACGAAGGTTCGCTCGTGTAATGATGCGCCAGTTGGCTATGTTCGGCCGAATTTGTAGCTTGTCACTGTTTTTTCGTTGACGTACGTTGCAAAATTGGTCTCCACAAAAAGCGCTTTTATTTAAACGCGATAATATACAGCCTGTAACGATTCTGAAGGTCCATTCTAAATATTAGTGAAACAAATTTTGAAATCGGATTAGTAGTTTTGGAGATTGCCTCCTATATTCAAATTTACAAACTTTATCTCTTTATAATATTATAGCGGTCCATCCGGGTTTCACCTGAGTGCGATAGATGTAATTCTGTAAAATGTATTTCGATTGCGTCCCGGCCTGTGAACTAACAGCTTTAAGCAAGTTCTAACAGATCTCACCAGAGGTGACACATGTGGGCGCCCAGCGGGGATAACTGATCGATTGATAATTGATAAGTTATTGACCACATTATAACAATCGCACTTTCTGTTTTCACTGGGTTAAATACATAAAAATTTACCGTTATATTGCCACCTTGCAATCCTATTGCGCATCTGTAGATGAAAGTAAAAATACTAATATCGCTATTAAAATATAGGGGTTAATGGTAGAACGGTGAAAATTTAGAGGTTGGTGGTAGAGCGGTAAAAATTTAGGGTTATAAACTGTATTGTTCAATGGCAAATCATAAAAAAATAAAAAAAAATTCTGGAGAGGGCCACTCTTATTACCTAGGGGTATAAAAAATAGCCTACGACCTATTCTCAGACCTACCAAGTATACTAAAAAAATTTCATAAAAATCGGTAAAGCCGTTTCGGAGGAGTTTGATAACAAACACTGTGACACGAGATTTATATATATATAGGTATAGATATATTTATTTATATTGAATCTTAAATATAAATTTAATTTAGGAAAGTAAAACGAAATTTTCAAATGACAAGCAATTTGAAGAACAAAAAGAACGTCTTCGCAAAGCAAAAGAAGAACGTGAAACGATTAAAGCAGTTCTAGGACTGACTGTTAATTCATTTTCTAATAAAGGAGATAGTAATTCTGATTCAGATTCAAAAGCTTCAAAAAGAAAACTATCTGTGAAGAAAAAGAAGAAGAAAAAAGAAAAATCTAAAAGCGAAGGTAATTTATCGCAAACTATTTTTTGTGATTTGTTATATGATTTTATTTAATTTTTATTTTTAATAATAATTTATTGAAAACTGAAAAAGTTTTTGCAAACAGTATGGGCACTGTGGTTATTTTACAAATCTAACCTTTCCGCGCGTTTCGTTCATCTTAATGCTGATTTTAACAGAAACCCTATTTTAACTCAGCCAAAACTAAACGCCTTAAGTTTGGGTATTAGTAAACAAACTGCCAAAATTAATAAAAATCGGTCCAGCCATTCTTGAATGACGCTGATATGAATAGACATAAAAATTCTGGAACAGGTCTTCGTGTCACAAAAAAAAAAAGTTGGTCCGTTACTAAAGTAGAGATTCTGTAACTTGAACTTCGTTAAGTTTAAATCCTCTCTAAGTTGAAAAAATTGGCCATTATATTCCACTGGAATCCAAGACTACAACTCGGAACTAAATATGATTTCTGTCTATGAAGTACGGTGAATATATAAGGATAGGTACTCTGTAAATCGAAGTTCCAGTCTCGCATCATGGATATCTTTGCGTAAGCTATGAGTGTAAATCAGTGTTTATTAATATAATAATCTGTTAGACTTTAATGCAGAGTAATTATATCCTCGATAAATCGAAATCTCCATAACGTGAGATTTTTAGCATTTCCCTTGAAGTTCATGTTGTAAAGTTTCTACTGTATTTTGTTTATTAATGGCTGTTTATTTTGTTCACAATAAAATTGAACGATTCTCTTCTTTTTCTAGATGAAATTGCACCTTCCGAAAACCATAACGATGCATATCCAAAGATGCTCCCTGACATTAATAACCCGTACTTCCATCCTTTAAATTCAAATTGGTTCGGCTATGGCCCAATGTATCCAAATCCCAATGCTTTGTACAGTTTACCTATGCAAGGTCCGCCTCCTTCAAATTATTTCTCATATCCAATGAGAGGAAGGGGGATGCCACCACGCGGCATGTTTCCACGGAGAAGAGGTGCTTTCAATCCACACTATAAGAGAGGGTGGAGGGGACGTGGAGGTAATGCGGCGGCCGGGTATGATCCCGATATGCATGTCGCCGATGCAGACGAAGAATATTATAGATATTTCAAAAAAGTCTCGGGTCATGACGATAGATCGAATAAAAGTTATTCAAGATCTAGATCAAGAGACTATAGATCGAGATCACGAAGCCGAAGTAGATCTCGATCTCGGTCATACAGCAAGAGTAGATCTAGATCCAGGTCTAAAACGCGTAAAAGAAGTTATTCCAGGTAAGTTTTTAATGCGTAAATTTGCTGTGGTGTTTTGCATTTCCACAGACAGGTTTAATTCAGTGACACTCCAGCTAACTCCTCCCCAATGTACGGTCGTATAATCATATATGCTCAAAAGGTTTGAGTGAAGTTTTTGTTTCTGATTCGCTCCCCACAAAATGTTTCGCCTGAATATTGCAGAATTGATAATTTTTTATACTGGTTCCAGGCAAACGTGCAACTTATTTGACCAGCCTCAGTTCAATTTTTTAACGCAAAAATTAATGTAAAAAAATCATACTCATAGCTCTTTTTTATGTTTTGTTGGCACTATAATATGATACCAATCGCAGTTATTCACCGATTTTGTTTGGACTTGCTTCCCACGACTAAACTTTTTTTTTGAAGATAGTATGTCATTGCGAACTTTTTTATTTCAAAAATATTATTTTAGGTCCAGATCACGGAGTTATCGGAGAAGTCGTAGTCATAATAAATCAAGATCTAGATCGAGATCGGACAAATCGTACAGTCGATCAAAATCTCGACATCGTAGAAGTAAATCCCGTTCCAGTAAAAGTTCACGGAAGAGGTCTCATTCACGCAGCCGATCACACGAATCGAATACATCAAAACGCAAAAATACTGGTCAACGGCGATCCCGATCTTCCAGCAACAAATCGATTGATAGTTCTAAATTTGTATCACCTAGTCGATTGAGAACAATGAGGTCAAAATCTAAATCTTGGTCGCTTCCCAAAAATGAAGATAAAAATAAACGCTCGTGGTCGCGATCACCTTCACCCAAAAAGATTTAAATACATATATATAATATATCTATATATACATTTTTTTTAATCATAGAGTTTACTGATGTTACTAGCAGCTTTGTATTAAAACATATTTTAATAATAGAGTGTATATAAAACTATCCGTATTTACCTGGCATTACCGTTCGTCCATTGCTTAGCCATCTGTTATGCCATATAAAACATTTCCAAATATTTTCTCTATGTATTCATGAAAACCGATTTTATCGCGTTCAGACAAATTTTGTTTTTGATATAAATGTAGAGGTTTGTCCAGTCTGTAATAATTATGGATAGTTGCTAATCCAGGGGCCAGCAAAGTTTTGAGATTATGCAAGTATGAATAGTACGATGATTTAAAAATTTGTATACATGTTTTGAAAAGTACGGTTGATACCTTCGATATTTTCGCATCTGAGGATGAAAATTCTCTTATTATTTTTTAATCAATTTTTATGTGTTATGTTATGGAGATAGTATAAGTTATATATTTTTTTTTTGTTTAAATATTTATATTTTTTGTCTAGTTTACTTCTGTATATATCTCATAAAATCAATAAAATAGACAAAAAACCGTAATGATCAGGAATGGTAATAGAGATATTAATTTTAATTTCAGCTAGTTGTAACAAAAAATAATGATTAACGAAAAAGGATGATTCCAAAGCAGTCAAACAAAAGAAACTATCAAAAAATTCGGACGAAGTATCATAATCTAATTTGATTCGTCTACAAATAAAATTGTATGAAATTAACAATAAATAAAAGCTTTTTGTATTCTCTATATACTACCTACGTTTTGTGCAGCGGAAGATAATTAAAACATTTTAATGGAAACATTTCGAAGATTGTTAATGGACATCGTATTTGTCATCTCAATGAATATTTGATGCAAATTTAGAGAGAAAGTCTTTTCTAGGAGTTGAACACGCCATAGTTTTGAGTTGGGGTGTAACCTATAATGTTTTCAAAATAGATACTAATTTATAGATGTTCGACAGTTAAAGTCATCAACATCTATTTTGAAAATATGGTTATGGATATAATTACTCAGAACTTTTTTAAAAGTTGCATTTTTAGTCTCATGAATTTTTGCATCTGTACGTTTAGTTGCCTATCTAAAATTATGCTAAATACATTCAATCTAAACTCTTGATGACAAGATCTTTAAAAAGGAGATGGCGACGGATTCATTCAGCTAAGAACTATTTTAAATGATAGATAATCCTCATCTATATTATGTTACGGTTCATACAAGAAAGTAGTTAATTCGCGAATTAATCGGCTAATTACCCGAATTAACCAATCCTTGGCGTTGGTTAATTCGGGTATTAGCCGGTTAATTCGCGAATAAACTACTTTCTTGTATTAACCGTAACATATATATACACAACTCCGGTCAGTTGCTCGGAAGCCGTTGCTTTATAGGTATATGAAAATTTTAATTAAAATTGTGAAATTTGGCGTTTCATTTAACGAAAAAACTGACAGTTGAAATTTTGATAAGATGTTCAATATGTGTTCGAAAAAAAGGAATCACTTTAATTGACGGTATAGGTGGTTGCGTTTTCAAAACTGACGGCGTCAAAGTCACCAAATTTGTGCGGCGCATTTAACGAAAAGACACGATTGAAACTAGGCCCAAAATTTGTAGAAAGCCATTTTGAAACAGAATTCGCGTTAACTGACGATGTAGGTGGTTGCAATTTGAAAACTAAAATTTGGGTTGAAACCATTCAAAAAATAACTTATAATCCAATCAATGAATAAGATCAAAAGGGGGTGTAGAGTGCGTGAGCAGGCCCCTAAGCGATTTCTTCAGAAAATTGTTCAGGGTGCTTAGGGGCCTGCTCACGCACTCTACACCCCCTTTTGAGCTTATTCATTGATTGGATTATAAGTTATTTTTTTGAATGGTTTCAACCCAAATTTTAAAATTCGGTCAGTTTTCAAATTGCAACCACCTACACCGTAGGTAAACTATAACTTTAACATTAACAACTGTAACAACAATAATTTAAAACTTTTTATATAAATAAATCTTCTAGATTTTCCGAAGATGGCATAAAGTTTGCCGAAACGTCAGACAATAAAATGCAATAAAAAAACCTTCATTATTTGCTTAGTTCATCGATCCTATGCCACCAGGATTCATCCTTATCTTACAATACACAATAATGTCAAAAGTGTTAACAATTTTTACATTGGAACACACCTATAATAGAATATTCTTTTACCATTCCAACCCACAAGTGGGGAATGGTACTGTGGCGACATTGTGGTTGAATGTTGAACGGACAGCAACATGGTGTGTAGTGGGTGATCATCGTATAGACAATGATACTTTATTTATTTGCTAATTCAATATATACATTTTCATTTACATTACATTGTGTGTTAATTTATTACTGCTGACACTATGTGAAGTATTAGGATGTGTGTCAGCATTTAATGAATTGTGTGTGTAAACTACACGTGCGCTTAAGGTGCACTATGTACTGTTAAGGGGACTCGCCACATGACCCCCTTCGCAGTGATAAAGTTTAAATAGAAAAAAAGAAATATAAAAAAAACAATAATATATTTTATGTGTATGATGTCTGCTGGAAATTTTGAATGAAAGGTGAATGATGTGTTGAAGCCTGTTGTTTTTGGCGTGCTGCAGTTTGGATCGAGTATGATGTCCTTGCTGCAGCGCCTGGTGCGTGTCCTTGGCAATGCACAGTGAGTCGTGGTGCCGCAGGAACCGCTGAGTTGATTGCGACGTGTTCGAGGATCGGTTGTGATGAAACTGATTGTGTCGAACAGCGTCTGTGTGAATCGGCTGCGTGGGAAAATTGCAGTACCTGTAAGTCTGCGATACGCTGTAGCCTAGTGCATGGAGGCAGCTTGGTAGTTTTGTCAACAAGTGCTGCGTGTCCATGGGCTGTAGAAAACGTATCAGACGAGGCGTTTGATGCAGAACCAGTGAGCCGATTGAATGATGTGTAAAATGTAGAGTGAAGATGCGTTCCAGCAGAAATGAGGTGTTTTAGAATTTTGGTTGGCTTTCTTCAAAAATTTGTTGCGCGTGTTTTTGACAGAAGTCTGAAGTACCTTGTAGCCTAGCGCTTGGAGCCAGCTTTGAAGTCATGTCGACTGTTGCTGCGTGTCCAGGGCTGGAGAAGGTGGATATTAGACCAAAAGTTCGATGCTGACGAAAATAGCCAATAATTGAAGTGCGTGTTGTAGAGATTATGTTAGCAGATGCCATGTTTTTGAATTTGGTTGAGTTGTTTGGAGCGTTGATACTTGTTGTCCGAGAAAAAAAAATGTTGTTGGGTCACCAGATGTGTTGAAATTACAATGCTTGATGTTGGTGAATGTCGATTTGCTTAGTGTTGCTGTCCGTGATGTTGAATGGTGTCGTTTGATGTTGTTTTGTGGCGATGTCAGACTACGCTGGCGTTGATTTTTTGAGACTGCATTTGCTGTAGATTTTCTTTGAGTTGTCTGTTCCATTGTTGATGAGTGCTGATGATTGAATGATTCTTCAGACGATTGATGTTTTTGAGATTGTTGATTGTCCAAAGATTGGTTGCTGCTATCTTCTTGAGAACGTTGTTGTTGGCGACTTGATGTGTGATGATGATTCGTAGAGGGTGGCCATGTGGCCCCCGACGAAGTCGCAGTCAGAAAGTTGTATGTTCCAAAAATCACGTCGGGGTCACCAGATGTGGCGACAGGTGATTGTTTGTTGAACGGACAGCAACATGGTGTGTAGTGGGTGATCATCGTATAGACAATGATACTTTATTTATTTGCTAATTCAATATATACATTTTCATTTACATTACATTGTGTGTTAATTTATTACTGCTGACACTATGTGAAGTATTAGGATGTGTGTCAGCATTTAATGAATTGTGTGTGTAAACTACACGTGCGCTTAAGGTGCGCTATGTACTGTTAAGGGGACTCGCCACAGTACTAAGTAATTTAGGTCAAAAATCACTTTTCAAAATTTTGCAATATTTTTTTATTTTGAGGTCCCCCGAATTCAAAAAACTTATTTTTAGAGAAACTGTGCGTCTGTTTTGTCTGTGAGCACGATACAGGTTAAACAAATGAGCAGATTGTAACCAAATTTTTAGAGGATGTTTGGTATGCAAATATGAAGAGCCTTATTGTTTTTGGGGAAAATCGTCTCATGCGCAGAAGAGATATAGATATTAGCCCAAGAGCTGATGACACGATTTAGGGTATGTGTTTTAGGCAGGTTGAAATAATGAAAAAACAGTAATTTATCAATGGGTGAATCTGGAATGGTGAGTCTGCCTGAGCATTTGCGGTAATTTCGCGCCTGCGCAGCATATGACATCTGCAAAAAAATATCCCCAAAAAACATGTTTTAGGCAACTTGAAACTTTTATAATCTTTGAGTTCAGCATTTATATAATCCAGAAATGAAAATGCCAGAACATTTTGTCGGTTATAAAGTAGGGGCAGAACCCCCCGAAGATATTTTATTAATATACGCAATGAGCACGATACAGGTTAAACGGATGAACGGATTGAAACCAAATTTTGGGAGGATGTTTGGTAAGCAGATATGAAAAGCTCTATTGTTTTTGGGGAAAATCGGTGCATGCGCAAAAGAGATATATGCTGTAACGTTGTTTTTTATATAATAATGATATACTTTTCATAACAGTTTATTATTCTATTTATTTTTTCAAGAAAGTTTTGTGAACTATTTTTTTCTGGCAGATTTTCAAAACAAAACAGCATTTGGTTCTTGTCTCATTTTCAAAATATTTCCGAAATTATAAGTGTAGATTTTTTTTTCACAAAACTTTCTTGAAAAAATAAATAGAATAATAAACTGTTATGAAAAGTATATCATTATTATATAAAAAACAACGTTATAGCATATATCTCTTTTGCGCATGCGCCGATTTTCCCCAAAAACAATAGATCTTTTCATATCTGCATACCAAACATCCTGCCAAAATTTGGTTTCAATCCGTTCATCCGTTTGACCTGTATCGTGCTCATTGCGTATATTAATAAAATATCTTCGGGGGGTTCTGCCCCTACTTTATAACCAACAAAATGTTCTGGCATTTTCATTTCTGGATTATATAAATGCTGAACTCAAAGATTATAAAAGTTTCAAGTTGCCTAAAACATGTTTTTTGGGGATATTTTTTTGCAGATGTCATATGCTGCGCAGGCGCGAAATAACCGCAAATGCTCAGGCAGACTCACCATTCCAGATTCACCCATTGATAAATTACTGTTTTCTCATTATTTCAACCTGCCTAAAATACATACCCTAAATTGTGTCATCAGCCTCCGGCTATATGCTATAACATTGTTTTTTATATAATAATCGTATATATACTTTTCATAACGGCTTATTATTCTATTTATTTTTTCAAGAAAGATTCGTTAAAATTTTTTTTCTAAACTTTATAGTTTAGAAATATTTTGAAAAAATCAGCTGTTCTTTAATTTTGTAGATCTGTCAGAAATAAACTAATTAAGCATGCTTTGATTAATTTTTAGATGACGTGGAACATATTATGTAGGTAACCATGGCAACGAATAGCAAATGTCATATTGGATACTAGCCATTACCCGCGTCACCTCACGCGATATCAGAAATTTTATTTTCTTTAATATACTATTAGTGGAGTGCCATCATATTATCATATCATATTTCATATATTATTATTTTATTATTATTAGTGTATTTGCCATAAGGCACTTACACTATTGGCGTCGGTCGGATGGCGGGACCTAGGGGCCGGACCAAAATTTCTCGACGTTTCATAAGTTTCTAAGAAGTTTGGCACCATTTTTGGAAATGTTTATATATATATGTATATATATATATATATATATATATATTTATATATTTATATATATATATATATATATATGTGTGACCACGATAACTCTCGACAGACTTAATCGATTTAAACGAAATTTGGTCCACATGTTGGAATCCATCATCGCAAGAAGCCTATTTAAAATGGGCCCGATCGGGCCATTTTAAGGGGGGTATTTAGGGGTTGAAAAATGTTTTTGGGCCCAAAAATACGGAAAAAATTTTCAGAATCACTTCAAATTTGAAATTTAACCCTTTAGTAATTATTGAAATGTGCTGTTAAAATTTAAATAAAATCGGCCCGACAGGACCGGACTTACAAATTTTATGAAAACGCAAGTTTACTGATATGGATTTACATACTGAAGGGTGTATATAATTTGGTACAGATGTTGAATTGGTATGTAGTATTGAAATTAAGTAAAAAAATGTTGTTTTAAGGGGTGTATTAGAGGGTAATTTTTTTTATTTTGTCCAAAAACAAAGTTAAGTTCATACAATAGAGCCACACTGCTTATAAAAGCAAATACACTATATTGTCGGCAGGGTTTCGCACTGCGACCCGAGTTTTTTATTAATTATTAATAATATTATAAATGCGAATGTAAGTTTGTTTGTTACGCTTTCACGCAAAAACTACTTAACCGATCATCATGAAACTTTGCACATACACTCTTGAAGGTATTAGAA
Organism: Xanthostigma xanthostigma; assembly: GCA_963575645.1. Taxonomy (NCBI): domain Eukaryota; kingdom Metazoa; phylum Arthropoda; class Insecta; order Raphidioptera; family Raphidiidae; genus Xanthostigma; species Xanthostigma xanthostigma. The sequence continues at coordinate 49,326,383 of OY754464.1, forward strand.
GTAACATAGGATACTTTTTATTAAAAAAAAATAAAAATTTTTTACGAAAAATAAGAAAGGGTTGAAAACATTTTTTGGGCCCAAAAATACCGAAAAATTTCTCCGAATCGTTTCAAAATTGAAATTTAACCCTTTAGTAATGATTAAAATGTGCTATTAAAATTTCATTAAAATCGGCCCGACAGGACCGGACTTACAAATTTTATGAAAACGAAATATTATAAATGCGAATGTAAGTTTGTTTGTTACGCTTTCACGCAAAAACTACTTAACCGATCATCATGAAACTTTGCACATACAGTCTTGAAGGTATTAGAAGTAACATAGGATACTTTTTATTAAAAAAAAAATAAAAAATTTTTACGAAAAATCATATCATATCATATTAATATTATAAATGCGAATGTTTGTTACGCTTTCACGCAAAAACTACTTAACCGATCATCATGAAACTTTGCACATACACTCTTGAAGGTATTAGAAGTAACATAGGATACTTTTTATTAAAAAAAAATAAAAAAATTTTACGAAAAATAAGAAAATTGTTTGTCAAAATATGTGCAATACCTCAACCCCTGATATGCATGTCAAAAGTCGATTTCCATCTCAATCGCGGGCGTAGCCGCGGGTAGCGGCTAGTAAGACATAAAAATCTAAAAACCTCGAAACCCGATTCCACTGAATGGTTTTTCGTCAAACCTTTTCGATTGCATTGTTAGAAGCTTAAACAAAAAAGTTTACCCATCAAAATTTGCCGCTTTCGATTTCAACAATACAGGATGGGGCGTTTATCTTGAGACGGTTGGACTCGATTATTTCGCAAAAAGTTTCAGACAAACGTTATTTAGTTTGAAGGGGGCATCGTTTAGAGACAAATTAATACCACCCACTACCCTAGTAGGGGGTGGTATTTGTCTCTAAACGATGTCTCCCTTTAAAATAAACAACTTTTGTCTGAAACTGTCTGCACAGGGATGAGGGTGACTTTGACATTTTTGATAGGAACATTTATTTTTTATCATAAATTATGATTATTCGAGAAAAAATATGCACCATTTGTCTGAAACATTTTTTCACCCGATGCCTCCCTCAACCCTTAAAATGCATGTAAAAAATCGGTTCATTATTAAATTTTTATTCGTGAAATAGCGAAAGGTTTTACGAAAATTCGTTCAATAGACCCGGTTTCCGAGGTATAAACCTTACGGTAGGTTCCGTCGCCCAATTGGCTGGAATTTTTTAAATATTTTACAATGACGTCAATATTGCAATTTCTAAAAGAAAACTAAAATTATCTAATAAATCTTTTTTTTCTGCATAAATTATAAAATTCTTTGTTTGTCAGCAAACCAAAAATATTTTCTGTTGTAGACAATGACATCATACAAATTATGTAAGGTTATTGTTGTGATTTTAATCAAATAAAGCAAAGAATTGGTTAGGTATTACCTTGAGAAAAAAATTATATTTGTTTAAAATGTAATTAAAGATACGAGTAGGTAATTTACATTTTATGACAGTGATATAAGTTGTAGCCTGTAGGTACCTATTGCTTAAACAAAAACTCAAAAAATGAAAAAAAATAAAAAAAAAGACGGGTTGCACTCCGGGAGTGCCGGCAGAAGTGAAAACTTGAATATTAACGTCTTACGAATTTTCGATCAGGTCACGTGTCCTGACGCGAGTGTAACATTTTTTACCCATTACAAAAACAGGTCTTACGCATTTTCGATCAGGTCTTACGAATTTTCGATCTGACGCGAGTTTAACATTTTTTACCCATTAGAAAAAATGTGTACAAAAGTTTTCGTCTTACGAATTTTCGATCAGGTCTTACGCATTTTCGATCAGGTCTTACGAATTTTCGATCTGACGCGAGTTTAATATTTTTTACCCATTACAAAAAAGTGTACAAAAGTTTTCATCTTACGAATTTTCGATCAGGTCTTACGCATTTCCGATCAGGTCTTACGAATTTTCGATCTGACGCGAGTTTAACATTTTTTACCCATTACAAAAAAAGTGTACAACGCCGCTAAAGAAGTTTTCACTTCAATAAATTGATGTAGGTATATAAACAGAAAAGAAAAGAACTAATCGATGAAGAAATATCAAGTTCCAAAAATGTACTCGCTTCCTGAATATAATGTGATTGGCTTTAAACAACTGTTCTCCTTTTACTCCTTTTAGAATTACCCAAATACTTAATAATATCAGTAATATTTATTTCGAATTTATTATCCATTATAAATAAATTATGTGACGTTTACTTTAAAATTGATTAAAGCATATTATACAGCTTATATTTTTTGCTACCAAGGAGCAATAGAATCAGTTCCCATGGCGAATAGATACATAGTTTAGTGTGTTTGTACGGATACTATTCTAAACGCGATGATGATTTGTCCTATATATTTTAGGTAATAGTGATTACTCCGAAAAGTGATTACGTAATTGGTATATTTTTGTCATGAACGTTAATTTATTAGATTTTTTTCTTTGATGGGTAAACATCTTAGCTCTCATTCCACGGTACGGTACGGCAGACGCATCAAATGTAGTTAACTTTGGCTAGACGCGTGAAGTATCCGCGATACCAAGGCAATCTATGTTCACTCATATCTTGCTTAACGAAAGGAAAAATGAAAACTACTTAGAAGCTAAAAAAGAGATAAGAGAGAACATCACGGAAGAATGGCAAAGAGCGTGGCAGGAAAACGTATCGGTGGTCCAATGGACCAAAAGAATAATTCCCGATGTTGGTACATGGTTGAGGTGTAAACACCGAAATGTCGATTTCAATATGACACAAATATTGACTGGACATGGATGTTTCAAGAGCTACACTTTGAGGATTGAGAAAACTGAAACTGACGAATGTATGTACTGCGGTGAATCGGACACGGCTGAACATACCCTCTTCCATTGCCCAAGGCGGGAGACGGACAGGCAGGCTGCATATGTTGAAATAGGAACAAAGCTTACGGTTGAAAATCTGGCTACAGCAATTACGGGAAGAAAACAGGCGTGGAAAATAACGAAAGAGCTAATAAAAAATATCATGAGTCAGAAGGAGAAGGACGAAAGAGAGATAATGATGGAATGATGAGAGTACAGACAGCAGCCATTTTGATGCGATGCTTAATAGCAGTTCCGAAATGGCTTGTGAAGAGATAGGGGTTTTTTAGTGGGTGGAAATCCCACACTATCACACTATTGGGTGATGTCTTCAAAAGATTTTTCCCCTATCGGCAAAAAAAGGCAATCTATGTTCACTCATATCTTGCTTATGTAACCGCTCTTTACAAGGATCAATTTATCTGGTAGTTATGGAACTGAAAAATATTTTTTGACGCAAAACTTTCTTAGAAGAGAAACTTTCGGAACGCAAAATCAATAGGAAAATGATTCAACGGTGAGAAAATAAGGGAAACATTGATAACTCAAAGGGATAACGCATTAATTAAACGAGCTATATTGAAAAGTGTACGGAAATCCATGGCTACACTAGTGTCAAAAGTGTCAACACGTTTTAAACTGGACCACATATGAAAGGATTTTACTGCTGACGTAATCTATTAAATGATTTGAATAATTATTTTTCAATCACATGGTTGCAAAGCTAAAAGGTAGATACATTATTAACGACTTTAGGAGCTCATATCTCTAAAAACGTTCACGTGAAAAAAAGTAATGGAATGATGTGCTTGAAAATCCAAATTTTCGTCCCTCAGTTCTATATAATTATGGAAAGCTAACCCTACATATTTTTTTCTAATTTCATTCTACAATTTATGCATGGCGGTTCACATCTGCCTGTAAAATTTCAACAAAATCGATGGAAAGATGGCGGACGCTGTGACAGACGGACGGACTTAACGAAATTGTAAGAGTTCTGTTTCTGCCATTTGGTTACGGAACTTTAAAAATATGCAATGTAAATTTACATTGAGCCGATTTATCTTTGGAAGATAGGTTTATTATTATAATTTCAGAAAAAAATACAATATTGCGATCGTGCATATAGATGACAATCCGTATCAGGCTTCTTGATCCTCCGACAAAAAATCCCCGACAAAAGATACCTGGACAAAATATTCCCAAAAAAAATATCCCCGGACAAAATACCCTCGTGACAAAAGATCCCCGACAATTTATCCTCGTATGCGAATTGTCTCGCAGTGAAACGGGAAGGGGCAAATGTGGAGTTTTTAAAAAAACAATTCCGGGGAGAAAGATAAACGGGTATGCGAATTGTCTCGCAGTGAAACGGGAAGGGGCAAATGTGGAGTTTTTAAAAAAACAATTCCGGGGAGAACGATAAACGGGTGTGCGAATTGTCTCGCAGTGAAACGGGAATGGGCAAATGTGGAGTTTTTAAAAAAACAATTCCGGGGAGAACGATAAACGGGTATGCGAATTGTTTCGCAGTGAAACGGGAAGGGGCAAATGTGGAGTTTTTAAAAAAACAATTCCGAGGAGAACGATAAACGGGTATGCGAATTGTCTCGCAGTGAAACGGGAAGGGGCAAATGTGGAGTTTTTAAAAAAACAATTCCGAGGAGAACGATAAACGGGTATGCGAATTGTCTCGCAGTGAAACGGGAAGGGGCAAATGTGGAGTTTTTAAAAAAACAATTCCGAGGAGAACGATAAACGGGTATGCGAATTGTCTCGCAGTGAAACGGGAAGGGGCAAATGTGGAGTTTTTAAAAAAACAATTCCGGGGAGAACGATAAACGGGTATGCGAATTGTCTCGCAGTGAAACGGGAAGGGGCAAATGTGGAGTTTTTAAAAAAACAATTCCGGGGAGAACGATAAACGGGTATGCGAATTGTCTCGCAGTGAAACGGGAAGGGGCAAATGTGGAGTTTTTAAAAAAACAATTCCGGGGAGACCGATAAAGGGGTATGCGAATTGTCTCGCAGTGAAACGGGAAGGGGCAAATGTGGAGTTTTTAAAAAAACAATTCCGAGGAGAACGATAAACGGGTATGCGAATTGTCTCGAAGTGAAACGGGAAGGGGCAAATGTGGAGTTTTTAAAAAAATAATTCCGGGGTCAACGATGGCGGGGTGGGTAGTATTTAAACGAGTGACTGTAAATTACAATTTTGCTTGACAAAAATAATCAATTTGGGTTACTGTATTACTAAGTGAGCGACTGACTGCGCGTGACGAGAAATCAACAGAATATCAACTTACAAACATCCATTTGAGTTACTTAAAATACAAAATGGGAAGATTCATAATTTTTGTTTTTATTTGTAAATTAATGTTTATTTGGTATCAATTGTCGGGGATGTTTTGTCACGGGGGCAATATGTCCGGGGATATTTTGTCGGGTATATTTTGTCGGGGATTTATTGTCGGAGGATCAATTATCATGGAACCTAATTAACAATTTTTTAATTAACGAATTAGTCACAAAAGAAATCAAAAGTGTCACAAACGTTCACAAACGATTGGTATAGGGCAGGGATCGGTAACCTGCGGCTCGCAAGCCGCATGTAGCTTTTTTGATGTAAAGTTGCGGTTCTCCAGTTCCATGCGCAAAAATAATTATTTTATTATATTAACCCTTAAAATTGTCCAATTGATCCATAATTGAGCACCATGTCTATCTCTCAGCCGTTTCCAGTCGCGTCTCACCCGCACCGCCGCCGTCGCGAGGTGTCGTCCTCGGATATTATATATATAAGCAAATACTATAATACTGAAACGAAAATGTTTAGCGGCTCGTTAAAAACTGGGAAATTTTGTAAATTGTAACTTATGGCTCTTCCGTTGCCGACCCCTGGTATAGGGGAGAAATTAAAAGTTCAATTTTTTAGAATTTATGTTGGCTAATCAGGGCAAGGTTATCTGATAGATTAGTGATAGTAGGGGAGCGTGGGGCAATTGGAGCGTACTAAGGAAATTTGCCAATAAAAGTGATCTTTGTTTAAATTCAAATATTGTTTTATTAGGGACGTGAACTTGAGCTATTAAGCTATTAGCAAATCTCAGCAAATATCAATAGAAGACATAAACTTTGGTGCAATATAAGTATTTCTAAAAAATGAGATTCGCTTACATTGCCCAACAATACGTTAGGGGGATTGAATAAAAGCAGTTAACTACAAATAGTCTTTGGGATTATGGGAGATACTATGGGGTAATGAGAGCTATACGGGCTCTCAATACCCGCAAGCGACATCATAGAAAAATGTAATAATAATATTTAAACTTGACTTTTTTATCACAAAATTGACAGTCGTTCTTGAAATAAGATAGATAAATCCATATAGTAGACACATAATCCTATTAATTAGTTATTTTTTATTGCTTATCTAGACGCTAACAATCCGTATTCTTTATAACCATGCATGGAGCAAAAAACACAAAACCGTCTTTCACTACAAAACGCGAGGCATTACGCAGGTGAGCGCGTGGGAGAACTTCGTCGATAATGCACGAACATTTCCGAGTAGATCCAATAGTATCAGGGTTGTCAGACGAGAAATCTCGTACCATTTTACAGTTTTTGTACGAGATACAAGAATAACAAAATTCTCGTACAATTTTGTACGAGATTTTAACAATGATGACTGCCTTTCTTAGGTATTAGCCAAAAAGTGTAAGAATTAGCATTTTTACCTACTAGACATAACACAAAACGATCGACTGGGCGCATCACTAAATGTAGGTACTACCTCATCACTATTCACTATATGAAACTAGACAACTTGAGTGGGGAATCCCCGTTTAATGTAGATATTTATTTGTTGTTGTCCTTATTACACTAATGTTAATCACTATCAGTTCTAATTGTTTAATTTGTATTGACAGCTAAAAGCGCAAAGAATATGACTACTCAAAGTTAAATAGTACAGTAAATAGCATAAATTATAAATTTTAACTGTTGAAAGTACGAGATATTTAACAACACTGGTACGAGAAAATAAACTCGTCATCTGGCAACCCAGAATAGTATAGCTATAGGAGCGTTCATTCTTTCATCGCTTTCATTATCCACTGGCTCCAAATATCCCACGCTCCCCTACTTGCATAGTATTTATACAATTATTTTTTGTGGCCATGTTTAATAGCTTCTAAACCCATTGTCTATGGCTGTGAAAAGAAAAAAAAATGATTAACAAAACATACGTACACAAAAAAAACTCATACCAATACTTGCGATTTATGAATATCACGTGGCAAATAATGTTTAATCCACGTTTTAAAAAATTGCTAAAAGAAGGGATCACGAAAAATATATAAATAAATGATTTTCCAGGTACCGTTTTATAATAAGTTTGAAAATGTTACGTCCGTGGGTCGTGTTTATTGGTAAGTTTACTTATTTGCTTAATATTCATTAATCTTACTTTTAATGCCCGTTTTTCGACATTATATCATAACATAAAAGGATAGACATAGATATCTGGTGACAGAAATTGAAGTTAGAAGCATATTACATTTTAAATGCTGTTAGTATTAGGTATACTATATTTATGAAAAAAAACTTTTTAACAAAAAAATTAAACCGCCGAAAAACTGAAAAGCAAAAAATAATAAATCTTAAAAAATAATTGCGTATTGAAATGTTTTGGAGTCGGTGTAGTTCTCGGAATAGATTTCATTTTGGCTGACACCGACTCCAAAACATTTCAATACGCAATTATTTTTTAAGATTTATTATTTTTTGCTTTTCAGTTTTTCGGCGGTTTAATTTTTTTGTTAAAAAGTTTTTATTTTATAATTTTTTGTGGCTATATATTTTATATAATCAGCATGAAAATCACCCCTATTTTCCCACCCTTAGGGTAGGAATTTTTTTTCCAAATTTATATGAGACCAACCTCGAGGTATACCCTATCCAATAAAAAAATAATTATCAAAATCGGACTACTCTGTAAAAAGTTATGTGTGGTCATACATTACAATCAGTGAGTGAACAATCAATCATCCCCTGTTTTCCTACCCTTAGGGTTGGAATTTTTTTACCAAATTTATATGGGACCAACTTCGGGGTATACCCTTTCAAACAAAAAAATAATTATCAAAATTGGACTACTCTGTAAGAAGTTATGCGTGGTCATACATAAAAAAAAAAAAAAAAAATATACGCGTCGACTTGAGAACCTCCTCCGTTTTTGTTTTTCGTCGGTTAAAAAATAGTGGATCCTACATTGAATTTGGCTTAATGTCCGCCTATATTATGTTAAATCGCAATAACAGCATTCGTTTTAGCACTATTATCTTAGTCAGATTTCCTATATTATAAAAAAAATATAGATACTGGCAAAGTATGAATTTTAATAGCTTTTGGGTAGACAAATAGGAACTCATAATTACGGTCAATGTCCGGAATCCGGGCAATGCCGACAATGGGCAATGTCGACATTGACCGATTAATGTCGACAATGCCCGAGCCACATCGGGCAATGTCCGAAATCGGACAAGATTCAAAAAATAGATTTATAAACATGAAACGCTGACATTTGATTGTATCTTTATTATGATAAGTTATCATTAACGCTTTATGGAATTTTTATCACTGATATCAACTATTGAAGAATATATTTTTCAGGTTTCTTACAATTATTGATGATTGAAGACACGTATAATTTATTTATTATTTATTTGATATGAGCAAAAAACAATATATCTCAATATTCTCAATGCATTGAATTTCAGGACTCACATTTATTCCAGCAATAAAAAAAATCAAAACTACGTATAATTTATTTTCACACATTTTATTTATTTTAATAATATAGAAAAGCAGGACATAGGCATGGCCCCCACATTCGATTGTGGGCCCTGTAACCAGGATCTGAGTCGGCCCCCCCCCCCAACATATGTCTCTTTTTCTACCCTTTTACAAATTTTATTTACACTGAAAATAAATTATAAGGTATAATTAAGCAATAAAGGAATCAGTTCAATTTTAAAACCAAACTTTATTGATAAAATTTAAAAAAATGACAAAAAAAATAAGTGGGTGGGGCCCGTGCGTGCTGCTGTATACTAATTAGTATCTATTTTACTCTAAACTGTTTTTATATTTAAATATTTTGATTTATTTTGTTAATAAAGCTATGATCAACTGCAAATACTTCTTGAATAAAAAAACCAGGGCCCCCTCTGAGCCCGGGCCCTGTTACCAGAGTTGCACCAGCCCCACCATTGTGGGGGCCATGGACATAGGTATATATTTTTTATATAATATGAGCATTAAACAATATATTATCTCAACGCATTAATCTTAATGCATGTTTACTTATTGCAACATGATAACCTGCTGTGACACCTCGAATTACATAAAATATTATTTGCTTTACACGAACATCGCTTCGTAGTATCTACATTTTGTTGTACAATTACATTTCTGTACACCTTTTCCTCCAACTGTCGCATCTTGGCTGCAGCTTCTCTCAAACTGATTTCTTCGTCGATCTTCAATCTTTCAATGCTCAGTAAGTTCTGCTTACATAGTTCAAACTGATTTTATAAAGCGTTAATGATAACTTATCATGATATAGATACAATCAAATGTCAGCGTTTTATGCTTATAAAAAATCTATTTTTTTAACCTTTTTCGATTTCGGACATTGCTCGATGGGGCTCGGGCATTGTCAAAATTGACCGGTCAATGTCGACATTGCCCGGATTCCGGACATTGACCGTAACATATACGAGTAGGTATATTATAAATACGGGAAGGAAAACATTTTTTAAAAAGTTTGACCCTGCAGGCCATCCTTGAAACTTCCCGCTATTTTCGAGTTCAAAACGCTCAAAAATAGATAAAATATAGCCAGAAATTTATTTTTTCAAAAAAAACACCTTGTTATGATTTTTTTTTTCGTTCACGATAACTCTTGAGCTCCTCGGGTTGAAGCACACTTTGTGTTGTTTGTTTTCAAATAAAAAAAAAAAAAACTCTTGAGCAAATGAACCAATTTTGATGCGGTTTGCGGAGAAGAGCTGATTAGATTTTTGAATTAATCGGTTTAGTAGTTTAAAAAATATTCTAAAATAAACGAATTTCTAAAAATTTTTGAAACTTGTATTTTTGAGATTTCTTCAAATCTATTTGGCCGAATCATTCCAAATTTTCAGAAAATCTAAGTTTAGCAAAGTCACGTCAGATGCCGCAAACCACGTTTCAATCGGACACTCCGTTCAAAAGTGATGAGGTTTACTCACACACACACACCAAGCCCTACGGAAATCATCGCCAAAATAGTCAGAATAGCTTCCTAGGACCAGTGCTGGATTAATCTATAAGCAAAATAAGCAACTGCTTAGGGCATCACGTCTTAGGGGACACCAAAAATCACGTGATCTACTGATATAAAACTGTCTTCAGAAGTACAGAAATTAAAAATAATTATTAATTTATTTTTGAAAATGAAAAAGTTATGTTTTTTAACTTTTTTTTTAATGTATAAAAATGCCTAAGGACCGATTTTATAGATAGATAGTCAAATTTTCAATGAGAGCATTAAGTAATTGTAAAATTCATTTTTTTTCCTAAAATTCTATGCTTTTTAACTTTTTTCTATCAACTTTGAGCTTACGACATTCACAATTTGAAAATGTTTTTGTTTTTTAAACTTAATATGACAGAGACAGCTGATAATATTAGAATTTTTTTACACTGCTGTGACAGATGAGTGCCCATAGGCAAGAAATGCTTAGGGTATCAAGGAGTTTTAATTCGGCACTGTCTAGGATCTCAAAACGTTGAGATCTGACGAAGACTCGATTTTCGAAAATCGAAGTGAAAACAATAACTTCCCGATTTTTTATTGATTGCGGGAGGTTAAAAAGTTGTGGTACCTATTTGAGTGTGTTCGTACACATTGTGATACAACATACATCGTTCTTTTCGTTTGAATAAGGAGAAGTGCACAATATATGTTTCATCACGATGTGCACGTATTAACAAAGGGAAAATCGTTTCAGGAGAAATCTATATAATGACAAAAGAACCTCAACATGTCGAATCAGGGAATATTGACGTCTTTTCCCGCCATTTTTTGAATTTTTCTATTATATCATTGACTACATAAATAAAATAGACGTCAAAACGTTATATTATCTATACTAATATATAAAGCTCAAAAGGTTGTTTGTTTGTTTGGTTGGTAATCTCAGGAACTACTGGTTCGAATTGAAAAAAAAAACATTTTTTTGTTGGATAGCCCATTTATCGTGGAAGGCTATAATATAATATCACGCTACGACCAATAGGAGCGGAGCATCAATGAAAAATGTTGCAAAATGTAGCTCAAAATGTGTCCGTCCGACAAAAACTTTTAAACGGTAACTCCGATCATCATGAAATTTGGACACAACATTCATCTCGGTAAACTAAGATGAATGTACGTACTTATGTACCTCCTCCCATATTCGTTTTTTGCACCAGGGTGAAGCCGGACGGGACCGCTAGTATTAAACTTCGTAAACACGTCACTTTTGTCCAAATACTTATATCCGAAAAATTATCTGATTACTCTAAAGTCCCGCTTAAGTGTATTTAAAAAAAAATCAGATATTCTTTTGTTCTGAAGATCTGTCAAAAAGAAATTACTTAGGTAGCTGACAAGCATAGTTTGTTTTTTTTTTTCACATGGGATATCATAATATTGCGTTACCGTGCGAACGAATAGCAAAAATTATAATATTTAATTCTAGCAGTTACTCGCGTTATTGCACGCGTTAACATGCATTTTTTTTCTTTATTGCAATACATAAAAATGTCAATTTTCTTGAAGTTGGAATGATACTGTCGACGAATAGGCTGAGATTTTTTTTAGTGTTGTTTTGATAATTACAGGAGGAGTCATTTTACCCTCACTTTGTTTATTTGTTATAAAATCTTCCCCCGGAACAAAATCCTCAATCTTTCTAATAAGCGCCATCGTTGAGGATCTTCACACAGTCTCTTTGACCCAATATCCTCGTCTCCAATGTTATGTCCACAGTTAATATTTTTAATAAAACAGGACATAAATTTAAATCAATTTTATTCGTTAAATTCCAAAAATGCAATGGTAGACCTTTTTCAATAAAATAAAACAGTGCAGCAATTTTATCTTCGGAGTGGGGGCAAATTTTAAACTCTACCTGCCATTACCAGCTGCCACTTATAGGTATATAATTTCAAAACTGTTCATAGAAGCGACTGCGAAATCGATCAACACGACTTTTTGGAGTTTCACGACATAGAAAATATGGAGCCATTCAAGTATTATGTAAGCACCAAAAGGGGATGGGGGGTTCTTGCTTAGCTTATTTTTAATGACATGGGGGACGGGGAGATCTAAATCGTGATTACGTCAATAATATTTATTTATTTACTTTTAAAATGTGCAATAAATTCCTTTCTAGTCTATAAATTCCTTATTTTTCTAGACTTGAAACTGCTGTCATGAATAACAATAAAGAAACTTGTACAGATTAAAAAATGTATATACCTACCATGTTTACGTAAGCATAGGAGGGGGTAAGAGCTTTGATTACTTTTGCTAACAAGGGGAAGGGAATGGTAAAAAATTACTACAATTCTGCTTACTTCTAGGGTGGGCCAGGCCCACCTGCCCCCCCTCTTGTTACGCCAATGGTCGAATGATATTCAATTACATAAGATTACTATCTATATTCTATACTCTATAGAATTTCATAATTAATAATTATACTTTAATATTTTGAAATTAAAGGTGGATATACATTATACATAATAAACCCACATAGATGGTTTCTGATTCCAAAACTAGATGTCAGCCAATTTGCTTCTAAGTGCGAATGAACTGCAAATTACAATTATTTTGCATGACTGATTTCAGCGGTAGCTGTTATATATTATGCTTCTGAAGTACAGGGTCGTCCTCAGGACAATTCAGCAGAATGTGATATAGTTTGTACAGCTGACTACCGACCTGTATGTGCAGAAAATAGAAGTGGTGTAAGAACCACTTTCCCCAATCAATGCGGTTTGGATGCAGAAACGTGTCGTAAACCAAATGAAGGTAAACATTCTGGCAACTTTTGCTGATATTATCCATAATTCACCCGACATTGGAAAATAATGTGTTCATCGTGGATACATGTGCCAGTGTGGTACTCAAACGACTAGAAGGATTTTCACAAATGAGATGGTCCATAAATTCGTTATAATCTCACGGGTGGCTTCATGGATATTTTTCGACAATACACTACTCATATTCATGATGAAAAAAGAAAAGAAACCGTTTGAGCCATTTTAATAATTTTACGTACTCTATATATAACAGGTCACCGGTAATTGCTCGTATTCTTCTCAGGAGAAGTAACTATGACTAATTTGGAATGATTTCTGTTCTATCACTTGGGAGCCGGAAATGCGTCATTTTCGAGAAAATCCACTTTTGTTGTCTTTTTACAAAAATCCGAATTGTCGGCTAGGACAACCCGTTCGAGAGATATCGCGATTTTAGTGCGCGAAATTCATGGAAAAATTCAGCTGAAAAAGTGTGAATACTTTTTTTTTATTTTTAACTCACAAAATTCGGGTTTTTGTAAAAATACAACAAAAGTAGATTTTTTCGAAAATGACGCATTTCCAGTCCCCAAGTGATAAAGGCTAAATCATTCCAAATTAGTAATAGTTACTTATCCCGAGAGGAATACGAACAATTACCGGTCACCTTGTATAATATATATAGGTACTACTACTAATATGACCTTACAAAAGGTCGTTATTAATTTGTGTCGGAAGACTCCAAAAGAGTACAAAAATCCGCGATCTATGCGAGAAAACCTGTATTCCGTACAGTAGGCCCGTAGCCGTATTTCTTTAATCGACTTAAAAACAGGGGTTGTAAATAACATGCCATACCATTCCAACCCACAAGTGGGGAATTATGGGTCAAAAATCAGTTTTTAAAAATTCTACAATATCTCTTCGTTTTGTGGTCCCCCGAGTCCAAAAAACATATTTTTGGAAAAACTCTGTGCGTCTGTTAGTCTGTTTTTCTGTCTGTTAGTTTGTTTATCTGTGAACACGATACAGGTCAAACGGATGAGCGGATTGAAACCAAATTTTGGGAGGATGTTTGATATGAAAATGTGAAGAGCCCTATTGTTTTTGAGGAATATCGGCGCATGCGCAAAGGATATATATGCTATAACGTTGTTTTTCTCATATTTTTACATGACGTGAACATATTATGTAGGTAACCATGACAACGAATAGCAAATATCATATTGAATACTAGCCATTATTCGCGTCACCTCACACGATATCAGAAATTTTATTTTCTTTATTATAATCAAATGTCGACATTTTTGAAGTTAAAATGGTCCCGTCGCCCAATTGGCTGGAATTTTTTTCTTTAATATTATCAATAATTGAATATTTTTTATTTCCAGCCCTTTACAAAATAACTGTTTTACATACATTGTTTTTCTTAGGGGCTCCACATAGAACCTGAGAATTAAAAAAAAAATACTAAGACGTATTCCGCAGAATCCGAATATGAAATAAAAAAGTATTGGTCCCATTTAAAGTTTCAAAGTTAGGCCTTACGGGACTATATTAGGGTCCTAGGGCCTAAAATTTAATTTTGTCATTCGATAGATAGGAGAAAATTATTATAAAAAACATTTTTAGTCCGGCTTACCCGATAAGAAATATTCAGCCGTTCCGGAAATTTTGAATCACTCGGTATATATTTTTTATTAATAAAAAATGTTTTCTATTATTTTTATTTTTATATCATTAAACAATCATTTTCATCATTAGAATAAACAGTAAATTATGGCTAAAATCACCATTAAAATGACTTCATAGTATGTATTCCATCAAGAGGAGGGGGTAAAAAAAATTGGTCAAAAAATGGACCGGCAAGATCCGTATTATTAAACTTTGAGCTATTCACAACTAAAATCCATTGGTGGAAATCGGTCCTCACATTTTGCATACTCACTTCCCTTGAGCGCTCGGTCTATTTAGTTACTAAATAAATATTAGCTTCAAAGTTCTATTTAAAAACTAATAAAAAAAATTGTTTCAGGTTTCGTGAAAGTCAGTGACGGCCAATGTGAAAGTTTTGTGTAAATTTAAGCAAAATATGTCAAAATTATGCTTTTTATACAACTTGTTCTGAGATCTGTAAGAATAATAAATAATAAATAGTTGGCAAAACCAAAAGTGCACATCCCGCAAGTTTTCCACTGTACATATTATAATGAAAAAAAATTGAGAAAATAGATTTAAAAAAAAAAACAATTAAAAAAATAGAAAAAAAAATAAAAATAAAATGGAATAGAAAAAAAAATATTACTTGGTGTCAGCGGGAATCGAACTCGGCACCTTGCTATTACTGGACTACGCGTTTAACCACTCGGCCATTCTGATATCCCAGCTTGCGTTGTTATTATGGTATAGAAGTGGAGCAGTTATTCTACGTAATACACTACATTACAATAACAGTAATAGATATTTTTTTGTTTTTTTAAGGTTTTTTATTTTAACTATTAGCTGTCAAAAATAATAAAATAAAACTGTTTATAAAAATTAAACTACTGAACACATTTATGTGAATTTAAATAGGGTTCTGGTCTGATAGTAAACAAAGTGAATAAAATATAACCCAAGGCAATCCGACCAAAATTGCGATCTGTAGAGTCGTGACGTACGTACATACGTACATACGTACATCCGTACATACGTACATACGTACAGACCAACCGACAACTGCTGTTTGTAACTTTCAATTACAATTTTAATAGTATTTATGAACTCGAATTGATTTAAAAATGGTTCTGTTTTATAGATCAGAATCTCCTCTTTTCAAAAAGCTTCAATTTGAATGGATTTCGTGTGAAATTAACTTAGGTATAACTTCTTATATGAACGAAAGTCAGCTCTGATGCTCAAAGCGATAATAAAGCACATACCGCTAATTTAGCGGTATGTGCAATATTGTATGTAAAAAGCTGTCTACTGATTATTATTGTACTTCCTGTGGAAATGTACGTATTTAAATACAGAATGAGTCATTAATAATGGGAAATGCGAAAGCTGAAGATACAAAACGTCAAATGACGCTAACATACCTTGTCCGAAAGTTGATAGTTTCGGAAATACAGAGTTGAAAATAAATTTTAATTCGTTTTGCTTCATTATTCTGAAAATATATAGGCTAGGAACTCCAAAATTTGTGACGCTATGTTTTTTTAGGCGACAAATAAGATGCGTGTTACAATTAACGCGTTGTTCATAGAAAGGGCGCCAGTTGCGACTTAATAACTTTTCATTCTGTATGCCTAATATGAAATTTGATTCAAAACCTGAAAGAGCAATCATTTTTCCATTAATTATTATGGATTCTTCTATCTCGAATCTTTTTCGAGAAAATTCGATTTAATGAACACTAAAAAAAAGTAACTACACCATATATCTAATAATTGACTATATTACGCATTGTCTATCTACTCAATGTGCTGTGAGTGAAGGCAACAAAGCGTACAGAAAATATAATATGTGCGTCTTTTTTTTGAAGTAATTTCGGCGCATTTCTCAGCAGAAAAAAGTCTTTATGACGTTATAGCCCAAGCCTGGGCAAAAGGCGGCCCGTGGGCCGGATCCGGCCTGTAGTAGACTTTTGTTCGGCCCGCGAAGCATTTTATAATTGATTATTAAGAGCGAAAATAGTTTGCCAATATAATTAGGTGCATACAAAATTTTTAGAAAAATAGTAAATAGCAAAGGCCACAACAGCACAACAGACGTGCTCTCCAAATTTTTGTTGCTGAAATGAAAGGAACTTTTTTTTTGCTCTCCAAATTTTCGGCCCGCGGTTAGCAATGTCTATATAACAGGGGCGGGCAGCCCCTGCTATAGCCAATCATAGCCAACGACTATTTATCACTAAAAAAGAAGACAGAAGTATATGTTTGCACCCTAATGGTTCGATTGCGATTTTATTCCTATGCTCGGTATATAATAATGAACTACACAAATTTTTAAGTTCCTAACCTAGCTTTTTCAGAATACTGGCAACATTCTGTATTTGACATGTAGTATCTTCGACTGTCGGATTTCCCATTGGTAATGAATCACACATGTACAGTGTACATATTATATGTATTTCTTATAGATTTTATGTCCGTTGCAACGTTAGCCTGAACATCCCTTTTGTTCACAAACTGGCTTGTGTTGGTATTCGAATCGAACTGACCATATCGAAAATAGACGGAGTGAGGATATTTGGAAAAAATATCATCCATTACTTTTGAATTAATACAATATATAATCATGTGTTTACATTTTCCAGACAGTAAAGCTTTGCAAGAATAATTTTCGATCTTTATGGTGTATGTGTGTAACCAACTGGTACGAGCTCGGGTTCCTATGAGAGCTCTAATTCCCAAAAAACATTGGATTTCCATTCCAATGTTTCCTCTGAGGAGCATTTTCTAAGAGAAAACTAACATTAGTTGATGAATAATTTTTCTACATAGGTAAATTATAAAATTCTTTTTTTTTCAGCACACCAAAAATATTTTCTGTTGTAGTTACAATGAAATCATACAAAATATGTAAGTTTATTGTTGTGGTTTTAACGAAATAAAGCAAAGAATTGGTTATAGTTAAAGATATGGTGACATAAATAGTTAAGAGCACTTGGTGGCAGAAATGCTTTCTTTCGTGAAGTCTGAGTCCCCCTCTACAAATTCGCTTAGTGGAGTAGGGATCTAGCGCGTCGCGATATGATGCTGGGGCACTATGGCGGATTTGTAGAGGGGGACTCAGACTACACGAAAGAAAGCATTTCTGCCACCAAGTGCTTCATGACCATTTCTGTCACCGTCTCTTTAACTATATTCAAAGCAATGGTGCGTATTTCAATCGGTGGAAAGCAACCGGATGACTCTTGGTATTTGAGTTCCTGAAGCAATTTGGAAACTTTTTTGTTCAGTACCTCATAACCCCAAAATGGAAGGAATCGGAGAAAAGGGGGGGGGGGGTCTAAACGTAAAAAAATTGTTTAGAAACCAAATGGAAAGGCGGTAGCATTAAAGTACGTGTACTCACTATTGTTTAAAAAAATTGTCATCCGAAACGTGCGGACGGTTTGCGCGAACCGATTTTTTGAAAATCGGAAAAAAAAATTGTGTCGCAACCGGTTGCGATTTTGAGGAAAATTCTTGTTTTTGTTCAGAGACGCTGTAAAAAAATTGTCATCCGTTTATGCTGGACGGATTTTGAGGAATTAAAGGTTTGAGTGGCGAAAATTCTCGATTTTTCACTAGCTTTTTTCAAACATCATAAAAAAATTGCTAAAATTGTTAAAAACGGATGACGTTTCTTATACATGTTCTCAGAGGGTCCAACTATAATATGTATCAATGTCATCCGTTTTTATAACATTTAACCCCATTTTTCAACCCCTTACTTTTGTGCGATATTAATCAGAATATTGAGGTTAGACTCGTTTCTGATGGCATACAGATAACGTACAATATTATCAACCCCTTTAGGGGTTGAAAAATGGGGTTAAATGTTATAAAAACGGATGACATTGATACATATTATAGTTGGACCCTCTGAGAACATGTATAAGAAACGTCATCCGTTTTTAACAATTTTAGCAATTTTTTTATGATGTTTGAAAAAAGCTAGTGAAAAATCGAGAATTTTCGCCACTCAAACCTTTAATTCCTCAAAATCCGTCCAGCAGAAACGGATGACAATTTTTTTACAGCATCTCTGAACAAAAACAAGAATTTTCCTCAAAATCGCAACCGGTTGCGACACAATTTTTTTTTTCCGATTTTCAAAAAATCGGTTCGCGCAAACCGTCCGCACGTTTCGGATGACAATTTTTTTAAACAATAGTGAGTACACGTACTTTAATGCTACCGCCTTTCCATTTGGTTTCTAAACAATTTTTTTTACGTTTAGACCCCCCCCTTTTTCTCCGATTCCTTCCATTTTGGGGTTATGAGGTACTGAACAAAAAAGTTTCCAAATTGCTTCAGGAACTCAAATACCAAGAGTCATCCGGTTGCTTTCCACCGATTGAAATACGCACCATTGCCTTAACTACTAGGTTTTACCTTGAGAAAAAATTATATTTGTTTAAAATGTAATTAATAATACGAGTAATTTACATTTTATGACAGCAATGTCCGATATCTAACTGTTGTTAATAACAAAAACAAATATTAAATCTTTCAATTAACAATACCTTTTTACGATTGTTATGTTTAATTAATGTCATAAGTCAGAGCTGGGCGGTACTGAGTACAAGTACTTGGAAAAAGTACTTTAAGTACATATTTTTGTACTTTGTACTTTGTATTCCGAGTACTTTTAAAAATTGTACTTGGTACTTGTACTTGTAACGATCTGTTGAATGTACTTTGTACTTTCAGCTTGTTTCTAAGTACAAGTACATTAAAATACACTTTTATGAAGAAAGAAGTCTTGTGTAGAAGTTTTAAAAATTAGGCGTTTTTTTTAGTTTGCGATTTTTCCATAAAGAATCGCTACTTTCTTGTGAACATTTCTGGGTACCCTGTTTGTTCCAAGCAGCCAGCAAACGGTAACGAAACCGTCAACTGCATGCGCAGTAGCTAAAAAGATACTGGAACACGTTTTAGCTATCTGCGCATGATGGTGACGGTTTCGTTACCGTTTGCTGGCTGCTTGGAACAAACCTATTAATGCAGGGTTTCTTGAAACATTGCTTTTTGTCTTTATTTAGTTGTTTATTTTTCTATTTTCAGTATTTTCATTTTTTTGTTTTTGTATTAATTCACATTTAATATAAATAAAATATAATTCATAAAAACATTTTGTGCGTACGTCACTCTCTGTGTATTTTAATTTCATAAATAATCGAGCTTGTAGGGTTTGTTTGTAGTTTGTACCACAAAGGTGTACTGAGGCTGGGTGTACCACATTGTGTCCAATGTACTTGTAAAAAGTACTCGTAAAATCCAAGTACTTGTACTCAGTACATGTACTCAGTACTTAGTCAAGTACTTTGTACTTTGTACTTATTGGACGAAAATGAAAAGTACATTTTCATTGTACTTGGCCCAGCTCTGTCATAAGTAGGGTGACCATTTTTATCGTATCATAATGCGGAACAGAGAGTGTCCATTTCATGCAAAGCACACGTAAATACGTGCGCGTGGAATTTTTTTCGAAAAAATCCTTTAAAACGTGTCATTTAAAAACAGAAAATTATTAAAAAATATTTATTTTCTATAATATGTATTTAGTGAAAGCGTTCATGTAGTCATGATGTAGGCATAGAGACGCTCGAATAAAATACCTATATTCGAATATTGTACTAAATACACATGATATGATGAATATTCTAATTAGGGACATCTGTGGCATATAAATTAGGACGGCACACTGGGCTTTAATCCGGGACTTTCCCGGAAAATACGGGACAAATAGCCACCATATAGTCATAAGTTGTAATGAAAAAAATCGGCTAAGTGCAAGCGGCTGCCGAAAAAAAAGTGACAAGCTTTCATTCGATATCCCACGTAATCACCTTGAAACGAAACAAAAAATCTATCAGTAATCTATAATAATTAATCTGAAACCGGGAAACCCTGCATATAGAGATAAACAATAATAAATAACTATGTAATGTGTTTGAAGTGTTTGTACAGAAAATATTCTAAACGTGATGATGGTCTATCCTATATTTTTGTGAGTAATTAGTAATTAGCGAAAAAAAAAGATTATGTAATTGATATTTTTGTCACGAAGGTTAATTTATTAGTTTTTAGGCGCGAATAGCGTAAGCTAAAGCGCCTATATGTACTCGCTTTGTCTGTACGTCTGTGAATCTGTGAATCTGTGAATCTGTACGTCCCACTTTTTTGTGTCACGCGTACAGCCCAAACGCCTTAACCGATTTTAAAAAACTTTTTTTTGATCGATTCGTCTCCGGGTAACTTAGATCCTAACGTCGCCCGATTTTTTAATTTTGGCCCCAGAGGGGAGAAATTTAGGAAAAACGAAGTTTTTTGCTTATAGCTCGCTCATTTTAAATCCGATCGGCTCGAAACCTGTCTTAAACGAAAGAGGAGAAAATTTTACATAAGTTTCGTACAACAGAAAATGCCCAAACAGTTTTTTTATACACATTTATATAGAAATAAATTCAATTTGATATAACCGATGGCAAACATCTTTCGGTTATCTCTCTCTGTTGCACGGTTTAACATGGCAATTTAAAAATTGCGTATGTTCTGTCGTCAAATAAAATTGGTCGATAATATTATTTATTACAATAATGAAATTAAAAGATAGCATTTGTTCAAAAACGGATGCCGTTTCGAATATTTGTGAAATGCAACGCCTTCTGAGTTAACAATTTGAATAACTAATTATTAGAACATAGGTAATACCTACTTTGACAGATGCAAACGTCACTTTTGACATTTTTTACCATTTTGACACCACGGATGATCGGATTAAAACCAAATTTTGGGAGGATGTTTGATATGCAAATATGAAGTGGCCTATTGTTTTTGGGGATCATCGGCGCATGCGTAAAAGAATATATCTCTTATAATGTTGTTTTATATAATAATAATATAGTTTTTAAAACGGTTTATTCTTCTATCTATTTTTAATAGAAATTTTAGTAAATTTTTTGGGAAAAATCGGCGCATGCGCAAGAGATAAATGCCGTCGTTGTTTTTTTTTTTTAATAATAGCGGTGTACTTTTAATAATAGTTTTTTATTCTATTTTACAAGAAAGTTTTTTAAATGTTTTTTTTTGAGGGAAAGTCGGCGCATGCGCAGAAGAACTATAAGTTATAAAGTTGTTTGTATATAAGAATGGTATACTTTTCATAACGGTTTTTTATTCGATCTATTTTTTCAAGAGTTTTGTATAATTTTTAGGAAAAATCGGCGCATGCGCAAAAGAGATACGTACATGCCATAGTTGTTTTTTATAGGAGAATTATAAAACGATATAATAAAAAAAAAACTTGGTGACTGATAATGAGATACTGTTTCAATAATTTGAGATATTAAAATAATAGTTGGGTGACTAAATTAATAAGTGAGCGACTGAATTACTAAGTGACTGACTAGAATGCCTTCGGTAATTTTGAAGCAGATATCTTCAACCGATTGAAATGAAGATTTGTATACACATTTAGTTTGGATGACAATGCATGGTTAGCTGTGTGACGTCACTCTAAATCCAATATGGCGGACTTCTAAATATGGCGGACTAATTTTATTATGCTTTCCTACAATATGGGTATCAAATGAAAAGGCTTGCTGAGAATAACTCGAAAAATAAAGTGACGTCACTCTAAATTCAATATGGCGGACTTCTAAAGATGGCGGATTAAGTTTTTTATGCTTTCCTACAATATGGGTATCAAATGAAAGTGCTTACTGAAACTAACTCAAAAAAAAAGTGACGTCACTCTAAATCAAATATGGCGGACTTCTAAAGATGGCGGACTAAGTTTTTTATACTTTCCTACAATATGGGTATCAAATGAAAGGGCTTACTGAAACTAACTCAAAAAATAAAGTGACGTCACTCTAAATCAAATATGGCGGACTTCTAAAGATGGCGGACTAATTTTATTATGCTTTCCTACAATATGGGTATCAAATGAAAGAGCTTGCTGAGAATAACTCGAAAAATAAAGTGACGTCACTCTAAATCCAATATGGCGGACTTCTAAAGATGGCGGGCTAATTTTATTATGCTTTCCTACAATATGGGTGTAAATGAAAGGGCTTGCTGAGAATAACTCTAAAAAATTAAGTGACGTCAGTCTAAATCTAATATGGCGGACTTCTAAAGATGGCGGATTAAGTTTATTATGCTTTCCTACAATATGGGTATCAAATGAAAGGGCTTGCTGAGAATAACTCGAAAAATAAAGTGACGTCACTCTAAATTCAATATGGCGGACTTCTAAAGATGGCGGATTAAGTTTTTTATGCTTTCCTACAATATGGGTATCAAATAAAAGGGCTTACTGAAACTAACTCAAAAAAAAGTGACGTCACTCTAAATCAAATATGGCGGACTTCTAAAGATGGCGGACTAAGTTTTTTATGCTTTCCTACAATATGGGTATCAAATGAAAGGGCTTACTGAAACTAACTCAAAAAATAAAGTGACGTCACTCTAAATCAAATATGGTGGACTTCTAAAGATGGCGGACTAATTTTATTATGCTTTCCTACAATATGGGTATCAAATGAAAGAGCTTGCTGAGAATAACTCGAAAAATAAAATGACGTCACTCTAAATCCAATATGGCGGACTTCTAAAGATGGCGGGCTAATTTTATTATGCTTTCCTACAATATGGGTATAAATGAAAGGGCTTGCTGAGAATAACTCGAAAAATAAAGTGACGTCAGTCTAAATCTAATATGGCGGACTTCTAAAGATGGCGTATTAAGTTTTTTATGCTTTCCTACAATATGGGTATCAAATAAAAGGGCTAACTGAAAACAACTCGAAATAAAAGTGACGTTACTCTAAATTCAATATGGCGGACTAAGTTTTTTATGCTTTCCTACAATATGGGTATAAATGAAAGGGCTTGCTGAGAACAACTCGAAAAATACAGTGACGTCATTCTAAATTCAATATGGCGGACTTCTAAAGATGGTGGACTTAGTTTTTTACCCCGGAATTGTTTTTTTAAAAACTCTACATTTGCCCCTTCCCGTTTCACTGCGAGACAATTCGCATACCCCTTTATCGTTCACCCCGGAATTACAATTCGCCTACCCGTTTATCGTTCACCCCGGAATTATTTTTTTAAAAACCCCACCTCTGCCCTATCGCGTTTCACTGCATATATGCTTTAACGTTGTTTTTATATAATAATTGGGTAGTTTTCATAACTGTTTATTTTTCTATCTGTTTTTACAAGAAAGTTATGAATTTTTTTTTCTAAACTCATAATTTCAGAAATATTTAAAAAAAAAATCTGTTGTTCTTTTGTTCTGAAGATGTTAGTTAGGTAGTTCTTTGTTTAATTTTTGCATGACATAATAACATATTACATAGAGAACCATGAAATTATTAAAATTATTTTTTTCCTTTCTGTGTTTCATTATTTTCAACTGTTATTTTTTTCTTAGATTAAGTAAATTAAGTTATATTATTAAGCTCCAAGTGTCGTTAAATATATACACCGATTTTCAAACAAAACCCCGGGGTATATGCTGTAAAATTTCGCGCCTTGTAATTCTTGAATTACTTGGGCATATACTCCCACTGGTTTTTTATTGTATAAACATCTTAACTCTCATCAAGCGTACAGGCTAAATTGAATTTCAACCCTTGGATACACGCGTGAGTTGTCCAAGATACCAAGCAATCTATATTATACACTCCTTAGATAAATAAATTATTTAGAATGTGTTTAGTCCCTAAACACATTCTAAATAAACTCGGTGAAAACACATCTATCAATGTTGTTTAAACTACAACCGAGCATGATGTAAGAATAGATTAATAGAAAGAACACATTCAAGTCAGCTGTAATATTGATGTTATCAAAGCCATAGATAAAAAACATTCAAAGGAGCATAGCCCGTTTGCTTTACTACTTTTTTTTTATCTGAGCCGACATTTGGTAATAGTTAGAGGGTGACGACGGATTTTGGATATTAGGCCAAGCTGTAGAGCATTTTTGCATGACATAAAGACTAGTAGCAAACCGATTGTGCGATGATATAAAAGATAATAAGCAGATGAATAGGTATATGTTTTTCACTCGAGTTTTCGGTCCATTAGTTAGTTATTAACAGTTTATTGCAAAAAAAACGCGATTTTTGTCTTTTTTTGCTTGTAACTTTAAAACTAATGGAGTAATCGGTATGCCCCAATGAAATGGTTTGTAGAGAATTGAAATATCTACAGAATG
Organism: Xanthostigma xanthostigma; assembly: GCA_963575645.1. Taxonomy (NCBI): domain Eukaryota; kingdom Metazoa; phylum Arthropoda; class Insecta; order Raphidioptera; family Raphidiidae; genus Xanthostigma; species Xanthostigma xanthostigma. The sequence goes on from OY754464.1 coordinate 49,351,324, forward strand.
AGAGGTTGAATGTCTTAATCGGATAATTAGGTCCTGAAAAATTTAGGAAAAACCAGAAAATTAGGCGTTTTTTCAAAAATTTATAGCTCCGTCATTTTTTGAGCGGGAGCGCTAAAATTTTGAGAGAAAGTAGGGATTATAATGTTTTTTATATGTGGGTGCTGTCGGATTATTAGTTTTCGCGAAATCGCGATTGAAAGTTTGCAGTGCGCTTTTTTCCGGTAGGCCTGTATGCTTACCGTAAGTCCGATAATAATTTCAAAAAAAGTTTTGAAAAGTTGACATCGTGCACTACAAAACGTAGATTTCAGTTTTTCGATCAGATGCCTGGAAGCATGCTAAAAACACTCGTAAAGTTCGTGAAAAACGGCCGAGCGCACCCTCTCAGTCGAGTGGTGGGGGAATATAAATAACGTGCGCGCCGCGCACGTTATTACTATATATACGCTTCTCCGCCGCTGCTCCTTCCACCACCACTCGACTGCGAGCACGCGCTCGGCCGTTTTTCGCGAGCTTTACGAGTGTTTTTAGCATGCTTCCAGGCATCTGATCGAAAAACTGAAATCTACGTTTTGTAGTGCACGATGTCAATTTTTCAAAACTTTTTTTGAAATTATTATCGGACTTACGGTAACGCATACAGGCCTGCCAGAAAAAAGCGCACTGCAAACTTTCAATCGCGATTTCGCGAAAACTAATAATCCGACAGCACCCACCTTTGGCACATAAAAGAACATTATAATCCCTACTTTCTCGCAAAATTTTAGCGCTCCAGCTAAAAAAATGAGGGAGCTATAAATTTTCGAAAAAACGCCTAATTTTCTGGTTTTTCCTAAATTTTTCAGGACCTAATTATCAGATTAAGACATTCGACCTCTCATTCTGTAGATATTTCAATTCTCTACAAACCATTTCATTGGGGCATTCCGATTGCTCCATTAGTTTCAAAGTTACAAGCAAAAAAAGTAAAAAATCGCGTTTTTTTCAATAAACTGTTGATAACTAACAAATGGACCGGAAACTCGAGTGAAAAACACATACCTATTCATCTGCTTATTATCTTTTATATCATCGCACAATCGGTTTGCTACTAGTCTTTATGTCACGATAACGCTTTTTAAATCTCTATAGATTGGCCTATATATATTTTAGGCAAGCTGAAATAATAAAAAACAGTATTTTATCAATGGATGAAACTGGAATCGTGTCAGGCAAAGCTTTCACTTCTGCGCCGCATATATTTGCAAAAAAATAACCAAACAAATATGTTTTAGGCAACTTGAAATTTTTCTAATTGTTTATTTTAGCATTTATATAATCCAGACATAAAAACCCCAGACTATTTTGTCGGCTTTAAAGTATCATCTTACCTGGGGCCTCAGATCATACTTTAAAACCGACAAAATAGTCTGGGAGTCTTGAGGACTTCGAAGTAAAAGGCTTCATTGACGCGACTATATGTGAATATTATTTATCTGGTAGTTTTGGGCTTTGATTTTTTTACGTATCTGCTTGCAATTTTCTATAACGTTAAAGAATTCAACTGCCGAGACATATAGGAGAACCGTAGCAAACAGAAAATTAAAGGGGACACATATAAGAAACCTTGATAACGCAAAATTGATAACGTAACTCACACGTTTTTAATGGTTCAGCCAAATGGCAAAAAACGGAACTCGCTTTTAATTTCCGTCCGTCTGCCTGTCTATTTGTCCGTATGTCATAGGCCTATAAATCTGCCATCTTACCATCAGTGCGGACGACATTGTACAGGCAGGTGTCTTATGTGGAATGGCAATTGTGTGGGTAATGAGATTACAAAAAAAAAATAATTTAGGGGTAGCTTTCGTGAGTATCTCGTCACTCACACTTTTTTTATTATGCAGAATATTTTGGAAATGGCTTGTGAAATATAATTGAGATCTGACATAAGGGGTGTGTTTTTTATTATTTTAGTATAGTGTAAATAACTCAGTGAAACGACCCGCACAAACCTTATGGGATTTGGTTCTCGGTTAAAATGATCGAAAATGGTTTTATTTTATAGTTTAAAGGTCACTAAGAAAACGTGTCCATGGACGCATAGCCTAAAAACCAATATATTTTTAGCTACAGCTATGTTTAGCGAGATTTTAGATATAGGTCAATTCACAAACATGTACCATGTTCAACTTTTGTGCTTTTTTTAGAAATAGAAAAATAGTCGAAAACTAAGTAATAATGTTGGAAGGTGTATAAAATAAAAATGTCATATTCGGATTCAGCGCACTTGAAAACATATTTCTAGAGCTTAGAATTTTTTTAGGTTGTGAATTCAATGTATATCCCTATACCTATCTAAAATCTCGCTAAACATATCTGTAGCTAAAAATTTATTTCTTTTTAGGCTACGCTATGGACACTTTTTCTTAGTGTCTTTTAAACTATAAATTTTGATCAACTTAACCGAGAACTAAATCCCATAAGATTTGTGGGGGGTCCTTTACATTGAAAAATGTACGGAAATATAATTCATGGCTACACTTTAGTGTAACAAACGCAATAGTGTCAAAAGTGTCAACACGTCTTAAATTGGACCACGATACCAAACACATCTACCTATATTATATGGGAGGATTTTACTTTTGATGTAATCTATTAAATGATTTGAGTAATTATTTTTTTAATCACATGGTTGCAAAGTTAAGGGGTGGACACATTATTAACGATTTTATTAGGAGGTCATATTTCGTTTTATAGACCTGTCCAACGATATCTCAAGAATTGGGTGCGTAAAAATATAAATTTTAATTCCTCAGTTCTATGTATCGAAAGCTAACCCTAAATTATTTGTTTTTTCTAATTTCATTACACAGCTGTTTGGCGGTTCACATAAGACACCTATCTGTAAAATTTCATCTGAATCGATGGGAAGACGGCAGAATTATAAAGCTTTGACATACAGATAGACGGATGAACGGACATAATAATAATAATAATAATAATAGTAATTTATTTTATGTTACCAAAGGTATAAAACATGTCAAAAACAATTAATAAAACCTTAAATAAAATCTTTTGTACTGTAGTAGCACTTTTCGTTTAAGAACATTTTGAGTTTCTTTTTGAACATTTTGCTATCTAGGCATTTAATCTCTTCAGGCACTGCGTTATAAACATTCAATAATTGAAAAAAAACATTTTTACGTGTCATCGCCATCTTGCTGTTAGGAACTTGCAGCTTCGGTTTTTTTCTTGTGTTGTAAGAATGAGCAGTTTCATAACTCTCGAAGTAATCGTAGTTTTGTTTTACGAAGCATGCTGCTTCCAATAAATAGATAGATGGTAAAGTTAGAATTTATAAGAGTTCCGTTTTTGCCATTTGGTTACAAAACTCTAAAAATATGCAATTTCTGAAAAAAAAATATAATATTGCGATCTGCATACACAATAATCTGCCACGTTTAGATTTATCAAACAAATAGAACAAAATGCCAAACGGTTAAGTTAAAACGGAATTGTGATAGATCAGTATAGTACATAATACAAATTATTATTACTTGTGCTAATGTTATCACTTATTAATATCTAAATCTGTGAAAAGAAAAAAATAATTAACAATAGGTACATGGTAATTAAAAAATCACACCAATACTTGCGATTATTTAATATCACGTGGCAAATAATATTTATTTATGTATATAACAAAATTGCTGAAAGAAGGGATCACCGAAAATGTATAAATAAATGGGTTTTCAGGTACAGCTTTACAATAAGTTTGAAAATGTTACGTCCGTGGTTAGTGTTTATTGGTAAGTTTACTTATTTTCTTAATATCCGTTAATTTTGACTTTAATTGTAATACATAATAATGCGTTTAAATCCTGTTTTTCGGCATTACGTCATACAGAAGTTACTATTGGAATTTGATATAAAACGATACGACATCTGGGACGAAATATATAGATGAGTTTTATTGATAGATAGATAGATAGATATAATTTATTTGTAGAGCCAATTCGGATACAAAGCGTCAAAATAAAAAATTATACATATTTTACATGATCATACAAACAAGTTTTAATTAAATATTGTTTTAGTTTTTTTTTTGAAAGAAGTAATGCTGCTTGTATTTTTTATGTCGGTAGGCAGGTCATTATACATATACATTCCGGAACAGATTGCACCTCTACTGTAATACGTCGTGTTAAAATTGTCGATATATATATTGTTTCTTTTTCTTGTGTTATGGTGATGAATATCTAAATTTCGTTTGTAGCTATTTAAATTGTTTTTTACAAAAATTATTGTCTCATACGCGTATAAGCTATATAGAGTTAAAATATTGTGGTTAATGAAATACTCTCTGCAAGATTCATATTTCGATATTTGAAATATGCTTCTAATAATTTTTTTTTGCAGTATGAACACTCGTTTGTGTGCTGTAGATTTTCCCCAAAACATTAGGCCATATTTTAGTACAGAGTATGCCAGTGCGTAATATACCGTAATTAACGTTTCTGTTGAATGTTTGTCCCGTAATACTTTAATAGAGAAAATTACGCTATTCAGTTTTTTGCAAACCATGTCTACATGCAGTGACCAATCCAAATTGCTGTCTAGTATAATTCCTAAGAACTTAAGTTGGTGTGTTTTCTTAATATGTTGTCCATTTGATTGAAGATTGAAGTTTGTCGTGTCATGGTTTCTATTTTTATAGAACGTGTAAAAAGTTTTGTTGACATTTACCATCAAGCGGTTGATCTGACACCATTGTTCGAACTGCTGTATTGATTTTTGTGTGTTACTTTTCAATTCTTCCAAAGTACTTGCGGATATATTAATAGTGACATCGTCCGCATACATAACCAGTTTTCCAACATCAATGTAATTATCAAGATCGTTGACATATATTAAAAACAATAGCGGTCCCAAAATTGACCCCTGGGGGACTCCTAACGTTTGCTGTCTTGGTTCAGAGGCAGTGCCATTAATAGAAACAACGAATTGTCTGTTCTTCAAATAAGACTCGATCCAGTCGTAAGCTTTATAATATAGTAACTATGGAAATCATTAATGTACCTATTACAGAAATCTTTCTACATAAAATGCTACATAGACCGGGCGCCGTAGGGGAGGCCCGTATACATTTTATGTGGAACGATTGTCTGTAATGCATTAATGATCTCTGTGTATGAAAAATAGTGGATTCGACATTGCATTTGGCCTAAACTTCGTCCAATACCATAATAGATATTTTTATCATTTTCCAGTTTAGTCAGATTTCCTATGTATCAAATGCACTGGTTTTGTCAGTGTGAGCTAGCATTGGGCTAGACAAATAAGATTTCACGATTATTATTATTATTCTATCGGATCATGGGATATTGACGTCTCTTCCGGTCATTTTTTGGATTGTTTTGTATATTATCAACTACATGAATAAAATTGACATCAAAATGCCATATACGGTGTATTCACCGATAGTGGTAACAGTGAATAATTCTCTTGTCATACTAGATACAAAAATAATTTGAATAGTTTTTTATTTAGCTCGAAATTCATATTCGATATATTTTTTTTGTACTTCAAGCTCAACCAGAAGTGAACATGCATTTTTTTCAAATGGCAACATAGACTTTTTTACATTTTCGAAATCTCTATTTTTTCTCTATTCGAACACCAGATGTCAGCCACTTTGCTTTAATTGGGAATAAACTAAAAAACAGTTGTGTGGTTTTAAGAAACCACGACGCAAGTGAAACTTTTATTGGATTGTCGGCGTTGGATTGTAGACACTTATCCATCATGATTAATTATAAACAACAATATTCACATGAATACACGAATAAAAACATGTAAACACTGTACAGCACTTGCCCGCATGACAGACTGACTATGTGTTATACATACTACACGGTCAGCTGATGCTAACCATGGGAGCCGCCATATTGGCGTTGGCTGCTCTACCGAGCGCTTACTCCGAGCGCCTTTTACTTTAATGCGACATGCAACAGACGGCCAGAAAAATTCGTGGCGATAGAATAAAAGTTTCACTTTAAAAATTACATTTTTTTGGATGATTGGTTTCAGCCGTTGCTGTTATATATTATGCTTCTGAGGTACAGAGTCGTCCTCAGGACAATTCAGAAGAATGTAATATAGGTTGTGGATTTAACTACCAGCCCGTATGTGCAGAAAATGAAAACGGTGTAAGAACCACTTTCCCCAATCAATGCGGTTTGGATGTAGAAACGTGTCGACAACCAAATGAAGGTAAACTTTTTTGCTGATAGGTAACTTACTCACCATAATTTACTCGACATTGGAAAATAATGTGTTCATCGTGGGTATTCTTGTGCTATACTGTTGCACTCAAACGACTAGACTAGTGTATAAATGGATACTTAAAAATATACATGAGCTTCGCTGAATGCGTTTCGATTATTTAGCATAGTTACTCTTTTCTACTTTAAAACTAACAAAAAAAAATTGTTTCAGGTTTGGTGAAAGTCAGTGACGGTGCATGTGAAAATTAGGTGTAAAAATTAAACAAAATATGTCAACATTATACTTTTTACAAATTATATTGTTCTAAGATCTGTAAGAATAATAAATAATAAATATTGTATGTAGAAAGCTCATACAAACAATCTATTATTACAAAAACCGTTTTTTAATGGATAGAAACCTTTCTTTTAGTGCAGGCGCTGTAAGTAGTAGAGCATGCAAAATGTAAGGACCGGCAATTATGCTCGGATTCTTGTACCTGTGACCTCAAGCAATGAAAAACTAATCTTCGCGGCAGCTGCTGTGGTCCCCTCTTCTCTCCTCGTCCTACTGTAAGCATAGCGCTTTAAGGGGTTACATGGGATTGAAAAAAATCCATTTTTAATTTTTTATCGTAGGTCTAGTACCTATAATGTATCTAGAATATTTTTCCAAATTTTTAAGTCAAACGTAGTAAAAGTCTAGGAGAGAGCCTTTGGAAAATTTCCCCATTAGGCAAAACCTACTGAGGACGACGCAGATATATCGCGTTTTTTCTCAAAATACTACTTTTCTTAAAAACGAATGAACCGATCCCATTGAAATTTCACGCGCTTTCTTAAAATAGGATCGACCAGTGATTGAACTAAGGGTTTTTATTTTTTTTCGATTACAACTAACTTTACAAGGCTATATACGAGTAGTGAGTACGTAGTGTAAATTGTACCAAAAATTGGACTATTTTGCATACAACTCTGCAAAAAATTCAAATTTTAACTTTTTTTTAAATCCTTTATTCAATCACGAGCTACCTACATTGTGCCGTAATTGCTCGGGATAGATTTAGGAAGAATAAAGGTGCTGGGCCCAATAATGCGAACAATTGTAACTAATTTATTTGAAACAATATCGCTTTAATTTAAAAATAAAATTTATTTGTTTTATAAAATTATTTTAATTACTTATTATTTTTTTATAAAATTATTCTTTTTGTTTTCGACGCTGCAATATTACTGATTTCTAAAATTTTATTCATCGTACCACACAACCAACAGCATTACTTAATTAAAAAAATGAACACTTAAATAACTAATTGACAGGGCCGAACTTTAAATTTTCAATAAAAAAAACAAAAATACTTAAAAAAAAAGGAATCCTTGGTAAGGCTACAACATATAGCTAAGAGAAAAAATTCTTATTTTAATTTCTAAATAATTTCTAATAACTTTTTTTACTAGAATTTAAAAAATTATTAAAAACAGAACAAATAGTGGCTATTTTTTACATGATGATACTTGGCTTCAAAAATTACTAGAAAATGGAAACTGAAGATTTTTTTTTTCCGACACACAATCCACTAAAATAGGAAACGGGATGAATTGATTATCAAACAGCGTGTAACGTTCCCCGTTGGCCCTTACGCCGTGTTGATAAGGACGAAACGCTACTTCTTCCTGAACAAATACCAACGCTATTGTTGATATCTGTAGAGGGCAAAATCTTTAATTGTTTTCCAAAAAATGTATTTCTTTTCTTTTTTACATCAAAAACAACATTACTTTTAAATTCAAATTTTATTCAATCAAAATATATTTTAAATCAATTTCATTTATTTCACTTAAAACTAACTTAGCCTAAAATCAACTTTAACTTTTTTAACTTTTATTTTCAAGAATGATTTTACAATTTATTATATTTCAAATTTTACTTTAATAATTTCATAAATTCAAATTATTTCTTAACTTTGCTAATTTCAAATTATTTTCCAATTTACATATTATATTTCTTTTTAATTTAATTTATCTTATAATTTTTCATTTAATATTTAATTAATCAAAATATGACTTTATTTTTTAAAGTAATTTATATACTTCCTCGTTACCTTCGGACTTTGCTAAATTTTTCTATTATATCATTATTTCTATTCGATATGACGCGTTCTCTCTCATTCATTCATTTTAACTTTTATACCATTTTTATATCATCATAATTTCTGTAGTTGCCCGATCTTTGCGGGTCTACAATAATAATACCTTTTTAAATACTTTATAATATTTCATAATTTCATCATAATAATTTTTTATAATTGCCCGTCTTTGCGGGTCGACAATTATATACTTTTAATACTTTATAAATTTTTATCATTCATTCTTAATTTTTAGATCAAACGCATTGTTTCTTATATTAATACTTCAATTCTATAAATATTGAGCAAAGTTCGATAGCAAAGGAAAAGGTATATGGCAAACTTCTCTAAACATTATCTTATTCTTTTCAATATAAATATTTGCAAAGTACTGACTTCTTTTGAATTTAATATAAACAAAATTTATCATATCATAAAAAAATGAAAATTAATGTTCTTTAATTATTTGAAATCAAAATTATATAATTTACTGTGGAGATATATTCTAAACTCCATTTTTTTTTTATGTTTAATATTTTTTACACTTAAAAACTAATACTTAACATGTATATTTAAATCGTTTATTTCATTATTTACAACCCCTTTTTGGGTATATTTATTTACATTGACACGTTAATATTGGATAGAGAGAAACCATCTATTCAATGTTAACGGCCTTACTTCTATTAGGCCAACAAAATGGCGTTACTTATTTACCAATAACTCAAATTTCACTCTTTTACTTTAATTAATACTTTAAAAACCACAGCAGAGAAAAAACCACCTGCTGGGCTTGCGAGAATTAGTTTACTTGATAACTATTCCCATTGACGCGTTAATATTGATAAGAGCAAAACCATCGAACCAATATTAACGGTATTATTTATTATATAAAAAAAAATATCTTTAAGTGACGTTTTTTAAATAAGTTATTTCGTATTTAAGCACTGAGTTTGATTAAAGATAAACCGTCTAATCCTACTCAGCGAAATTTAAATTTGCAGAAGGCATTTTTTGATCAATTGATTTTATTTTTTGTGCTCCCTTTTCCTATTGTATTTTTTATTTAATTAAAAATGTTATCCAAAGTTTTATTACCTCATGATGACCAGAAAACTCCGTTCTTGATGAAATCAAGTAGGTACCGAAAAAGTGAAAATTTACTGATTAGCAAAATTAAACTATAAACTTATCGCGTGTACTTCCTTCTAAAGTTCGCAAGCAAGAGAGCCTCTTATCATATTTTAGATTTCAAAAATGCTATCAATGACGGCGTTATTTCGCCCCACCTAATCTTGATTCACCAATCAGTGCGATCGAAATTTTCAAGTTTACAGCAATATCAATCAGAATCGAACTTAGATAACATCTTTTTAAAAAGTACACTGTGTTCATAAATGTAATAAGATTTAATAGCGTTTTGCATTTAAGATGCTGAATGTTCAAAAATAAGTGAATTTAATTAATATCATTTTATGTTTCGATTACTCAAAATAATGATTGGGGACAATATCTATAATGTTGTCACATTACAAGCGGTTCACGATGGCATCAAATCCAAAAATGTTTGGTACAAGACTTGATCTCTTTGACCCAAAGAACAATAATCCTAGATAAAAAATACAGGGTCGTATTTAAGAAAGCATAGGTGACCTTGATATTTTGGAGACACCTCCATCAAACGAAAAAAAACTACATCACTGTTCTTCCCCCTTGATTCCCTGTAACTTTTGTCCAAAACTTTTTTTTCAAAAACCCTTCCTCTAAGAAATCAAAGGCTGTTCGGTTTTTAAAAAACCATACTGTATACCTATATTTTTTAATAATAAAAATGTTTTTTATTACTTTTTTAGTTTTGTTTTTATATCATCAAACAACTCATCATCACTTTCATCATTAGAATAAACAGTAAATTATGGCTGAAATTATCAATTCTTTTAAAAATAAGAGGGGAGAGGGTAAAAAAAATTGGGCCAAAAAATGGACCAGCAAGATCCGTATTATTAATCTTTGAGCTATTCGCAACTAAAATTTATTGGTGGAATTCGGTCCTTATATTTTGCATAATACTCACTTCCCTCTATAGCGCCCAGTCTATTTAATTACTAAATAGATATTAGCTTCAAAAGTTCAAAGTTCTATTTAAAAACTAATAAAAAAAAGACGAGAGGTGTCGTGGAACACCTGGTTGGAAAGAAGTTCTTTTCGCTATTTATTATGTATTATATAATTCTTTTAATAATTTGTGTGATAAATTATTCGAAAATTTTATTTATAATATAATACTATTATTTAACAAAAATTATCGTGTGATTGGAACTTAAAAAAAATATATAACATTTGTTGCGCTTTTGTCCGGATTCAAACCCGGGACACCGGAATGGCACATTAGTATACTATCACTGAACCATTGACCTTGCCTAGATATTGCAATTTATATAAGTTTAATAATAATAAATCGTGAATTCAGAAGGCGTTGCATTTCACAAAATATTAATGTCAAAAAACTGACTAATAGTGAATGCGTCTTTGAATAGATGCAATCTTTTTATTTTAAGGCAGAACATACGCCATCTTTAAATGTCCATAACACAGTGTGCAACGAACGAAGACAACCGATCCGCGTGCGCGATGTATGAGGCAAAATCGAATTTATCTATACCGTGTTTATTTCTGTTTTTCTATGTATAAAAAACTATTTGCATGAATTCTGTTACACAAAATCTATGTAAAATTTTCTCCTCTTTCGTTTAAAATAGATTTCGAACAGATCTGATTTAAATTAAGCAAATTTTAAGCGAAAAACTTTTTTGTTTTCAATTTGCTCCCCGTTAGGATCTGTCTCATGTCCTATATTATAAGTGTGTCAAATCTCAACTTTCTATGCCTGCGGACAGACATACAATAAGTAATAATTTATATATTATATAGAGTTTCTTACATTTTTTGTTTACGCTTTTTTCTTACGTTTCTTTTTCATTGCCCTCTCCATTTATATCTATAACGTTCCATAAGGAACTTCGTTCCAAAAATAGTTTCAGGTTTAGTGAACGTTAGTGACGGCGAGTGTGACAGTTAGGTGTAAAATATGTCAAAATTATTCTTTTTTCAAATTGTTCTGAGATCTATAAGAATAATAAATATTGTATGTGAAAAGCTCTTTACTGATTATTTTACTTCCTGTGGAAATGCTTAATGCACTTATTTATATACAGAATGATTATTAACAATAGGATATCCGAACCTTTTCGACTTTTCCTTCATTTCCGAGAATAGTTACGTTACAGAATTGAATGTTTTACAGGGGAGGAGGGGGGAGTGATGTTACCATAAAGAAGCAGTATTCATACGCCTAAGTGGAGTAATTTTCAGGATATGAAGTCACATGTGGCGTCAAGAGTGGAGGTATAAACAAGGAATTTTTTTTTGAAGTTGCAGGTTGCAGAAAGGCCAAAATAACCTACTTATAAGTTATAATTCACAAGCGTCTAGCACTCTGGACGGGTCGAATATTATGTGTCTAGATCAGTGATTTTCAACCTTTTTTTTGTCACGACTATAGGGTAGCCAGGCTTTAAAATACAAAAACCGGACTCGGCCCTGTATTAGGTTAGACATTTTGTCCTACAAGCCGAAGATATCTTTTTAAAAAGTCAAACATACCTTTATGGGCGTGCTGCCGTAGATACGTTTTTAAAGCCGTGCATCACATTTATAATAAAAAACTGTTAGGTTCGTATTAAAGCTGCTTATTAATTATTATTTAATTGTGAATGCCAGTTTTGTTACAAAATAACATTCAACAAACAGTCCTACCTATCTACCATCATTTGTATTTATACCTATGAAAAATGAAAAATGTTTAGACTTCTGTAGAATATTACCTAGTAGATAAATAACCACCCCTTGAAAAAAATTTATAAAAAAATTTGAACATAATAATTTTGTAAGAAATTTTTTTTTTTTTTAAATATTTCTTGTTTTTTTTCTGTAAATGTGATACTTTAAGAATAACATGTCTTCAAAGATGATCATTTATGGAAATTTTACGTAAAATTTCCATAAATGATCATCGAAGGTTTTCCTACAAAAATGTGTTCAAAATTTGTTATAATTTTTTTCCAAAGGGTGGAAAACAAGAGGGCCGGGGAAAATTGTGGAACCCTCACCATCGTGTTCAGAGATCATGAAAACGGTGGGGGGATCTCTAGATTGGCGCTTTGGCAAAAAAAAAAATTAAAAACACCAAAAAATCCCGACTTCTGAAGACACAATATCTCAATGCATTTCATGGCCAGTTTTCATCATCAGTAGGTATTCTATAATTATAATGATTCTTTAATTTCCACCTACCAAATTTTTAAAAATTGATTTACTTACGGGAATGTTTATAGGTTTTAGAGAAACAAATCATATAATTTTTTTATTGAACTACAACTTACGGTTCTTACAAAATAATATAGACGTTGATAACAACCTCAGGTGTCGAGTGTCTATATTCTACAATCTATGTACTTATTGTGTTATGTCGGTCAAACTGTAGTTTGTTTCATAATAATGTTTGTAATAAGTTATTAGATAACACACAACTAATAGTTTTAAAGTATTTTTTGAAAAAGGGACAAGACATTCTCTCTTGGATATTGGCAACATCAATTTCAAATACAATTTGGAATAAACATTATAATTTTGTATTTAGAATTTATTAAACTTTTAATTCTAGTCACTCACCAATACACTTATCTCTCTGTTATTAAAAATTAAAACATGTCTGAAACAAAAATATAATACATAATTGTATATTATTTTTTTAACACATTATAACGTTTAGTATTAAAATTGTCTATTTAATTGTTATCTTAATTAATCACGTTTGCTTGTATAAGTAACAGTATATCTGCGTTTTTTATATTCTAAAATAAACGTAGGATAAATGTTTTCATCTATCTAAATTTTAAACATTCAATGGAATAGAAGGGGATATGAAGAAAAGTAGGTATATATATATCTGAAATTTTTTTGTTAAAATATTAATATAAAATATTAATTATAATTAATAAATAATTATTATCGTGAATCATAAAAATGATGAAAATTATTTGCGTGTGTCTTATGGGTAAGTAAAAAACTTCATTTAAATAATAATCTAAACAGATTCGGGTGAAGAAAATATATTCGCTAATTGAAGCCTAATGCTCGATTGCCAATATGAGTGTCAGCTTTAAATTTAGATTTAAGAATGTTATTTGTCAACTAAATAGAGATCATTTAATAGTTGAAAACAAATTACATTTTTACATTCATATATGATACATACCTAATACTAATGTTATTAAACCGCTGCACTGGACCGATTGTGATGAAATAATATGGAGATACATAGTTTGAAAACTGAGGAAGGACATAGGCTAATTCAACCATTTCCACATAGGCGTTATGTGGATGAAGTGGGTAATATTGTATGAAGTAACACTTTTGCCTGCCAGACCGTTGGGTCCATTGTGATGAATATTGAGATAGCTCTAAGGAAGGAGATAAACTACTTCATTTTCCAAAAATTAACCCCTAAGGGGGTTAAATGCCTTCTCATAAATTAAGGTTGAAAGTGAGTGTTCCGGTACTTTTAATGAAAAATTGTGATACGCCCAAATTGTGAAATGGTATACATTTACAAGTTTCTTATCTGGGTAGAAATATTGTTAGGACTATTATAATTATTAGTGACAAATCTAAAGGAAACAATGTTAAAAAAAAACTATTGTCTTACTTTGATTGAAAAAGAACGCAATAATTTTGTTTTATAAAGTAACAAATTAATTATTATTACTTAATTACTTACAGTTGCTATTACACTCTACGCTTATAGCGCAGAGGCTAGAGTTATGTGTCCCGAAATATGCCCTTACATTTTTTCACCGGTATGCGGCATGAATCGTTATGGACAATGCACACAATATTCTAATGAGTGTCTTTTCAATGTGGCTAAATGCCGGAATTATAATGATGGTGAGTTCTTTAAAAACATTTTCTATTTTTTTCCTTAACCTTTTCGTACAACTTTTCGCTGAAGCGCATAAATAAGTAGGATGTATCCACTTTGTCCGTGAGCTACTATGTGTGAATCGATTTTATAAAACGTTTTTTTGTTCGATTTATTTCGAGATCTAGTTGTTCACTGCAAAATTTTTTTCGCTTAGAACTTTTTCAAATGAAATTTGATGGATTCGAAAACTAAAGATAAGAAATTTTTACACTTCCGTATAATTTGTAGTATTTTTAGTAGGTAATAAAAAAACTTTTCGAATGTCTTTATAATCAACATTGAAGGGCAAGATCTTTTACTGTTAGAATCAACTGATCATTTTTAACGTATGTACCTAGCTGAATGCAAACCGCATATAGAACTTCATATGCGCAATTTATCAAAAATATGACAGTTATAAATCAAAGTATAGTAAAGGCCCCCATGCACCTCGTTCTTTTTTGGCAGTTTTAACCGCACGGGTAAAACTGTATGGGTAAAACGGTCGGTGTGTGGCCAAAAACCGTCCTTCTTACCGGCGTTCAAAAATAGAATAGAATAGAATAGAATAGATTTATTTCTAAATAGCCAAATAGGCAAGAAATTGTCACAATATGTTACAAGTTTCAATAAATTAATTAAAATATTCCTCAATAGAGTAAAAGCACTGCTGAATGAGAAATTTTTTTAATGCAATTTTAAATAAGCTAATGTTTAGATCTTTTATTTCGGCAGGTAAATTATTGAAAATGTTGATCCCAGAACAAACTGGACCTTTACTATATAAAGAAAGACATTGTTGAGGAATTATACAATGTGTTTTGTGCCTTGTATTATACTCATGTACAGACTCATATCTGCTGCTGCTTGATTTAACCGTCCGTTTTAAACGTGCCGTTCAAGTCGGCCCGTGTGTGTGACAACGCAGTTAAAAAGGACGGGTTTTGTTCGACTCTGTAACGTTGTAGGATCCATCAAAGCAGATCAGATGATGCTACGACTTCAGAAAAACTGAACGAAACAACGCCTAGTGTATGGATACGGTCGTTGTTCGTGTTTACCCGTACAGTTTTGCCCGCGCGGTTAAATCTGCCAAAAAAGAACGAGGTGTATGGGGGCCTTTACATCCGAATAGTCAAAGGACGGTGACAGGAATGGTCAAGGCGCACTTGGTGGCAAAAATGCTCTCTTTCGTGTAGTCTGAGTTCCCCCTCTACAAATCCGCTTAGTGGAGTAGGGGTCTAGCGCGTTGCGATACGACGCTGTGGCACTTTTAAAAAAACGGCGAGATTCAAAATTCCTCTACTTAATGTCAGAAAATGACTGAAAGGCATGTGGGGGACCTCCTAATTGCAGAAAAAAATATTTTCTGTCAATTTACTCCCTGCAGAGACTTTTAAAATCCTTTCAAAAAATCGAAAAAAAACGTCAAAAAAATAAAAGAAAAATTGAAATTGAAGTTGAAACTTGGCGAAATGATTGAGTGGGTCGCCCGGAATAAAATAAAAAAAATTCGTGGCTCCAAGTGACCTCACTTCCTTTCGATGATTCTTCAAAATTTGCACAGGCAAAAATTCGAAGTCTTCGCTCGGCGGCAGAAATTCTTACCAGGCTCTCTAATAGCACCCAAAAAGGTTGAAAAAAATATTATCCGCCAATTTTGTCACTGCTAGATCACAATCTGCCAATTTTAAGTATTTGTCATTAATGCTTTATCTGAATACCTACCATGTTAAACTTTCCATGAACATGACGCGCTTTTGCAAGGTCGATTTTGGCAGAAAACTGTACCTCGAGATTCTTTACAAAAAGACGAAACGAGTTTTTTTTTTTAATTTTTTTTGTAATTATTTATTATACTGACAGTCTCTGCAGGGAGTAAATTGGCAGAAAATATTGTTTCTGCAATTAGGAGGACGCCCCAGATGCCTTTCAGTCATTTTCTGCCATTTAATAGAGGAATTTTGCCGTTTTTTTAAAGTGCTCCAGCATCGTATATGCTTTGTGCGATGATAGATTCCAAAATGTGTACCAAATTTTGTTTAAATCGATTAAATCTCTCGAAAGTCATCGTGCTCACAAAAACATTTATATTTTTAGTCCAGCGCTTAGATCCCGCTATCCGACCGACGCTAATAATGAATATATCATATTGCAAATAGACTACTTAATAAATAACATTCCTGATTTCTTTCTAGGTCTGAGAATGGTCCCCATGGGGTTCTGCTATGCCTTAGAGTAAAAATGGTGAGTTTAAACCTGATCCTTATAAAAACTAGAAACAGTTTTGAGATTGTACTGAACTGACCAGATTTACTTTAAAAGTTGAATTTTGATAACTGGCAAATCACATTATTCTGATAATCTGATGAAATATAATTTTATAAACATTATTGAATCTTTATTAATGAAAATATATATAGGTAATTGTAACGGAATTGTTTTCATTCAGGTATTTGTATACTTTCTGTGTGATCGTATTTCTCAACTTTTTTATCAGAATCATTCTAGAACGACTGGGACGATTTTAGTTACAATTACTGCATTACTGTTATGCAAACTTAAGTAAATAATGTCATTTTTCACGATAGCCATTTAAAAATTAATTCTCTTAATAAATATTTTCAATAACAACACAATATTTTTTTCAGGTATCTTAATAATCTTTGATGGGCACGTAAAATTATTATGTAAGCTAGGTATCGATAGAATAAAACCAACAGTGGAC